>JARFIW010001325.1:6202500-8856666 GCA_036346225.1 Platerodrilus igneus | reverse complement strand
CTTTAATAATTTAAAGCTCATTTAGAGCAAAGTTGCAAAACGTTAAATTCCTAAATTGAAATTTAAAATGCTTAGACAAATCGTACGTCAAGCAGTTAATTGGAAAAGGTCTTGATAAATGCCCATCAGATGTGACACAAAATGTCTTCCTAAAATTAACAGGTACATTTTTTTGCTCTTTTAACAATTTATAACCTTAAATACACACGCTTTACTTTTACTGTTCAAATCGTTTTGCACATATAAATTTTTCTTTCTGAAGTTTTCTGATGATTAATGTCATAAAAAGAAAACTCTAGTTAATGACGAAAACTAATTCGTTAAATTCTCCATGGATGTAATTCATCAGAATTATATTCTCCAATTTGTTCAGGTTGACAGTAACAGATTGAAAATGGTGTGTTCTCTTTAATAATAAGAACGTTTACAGCCTGCTTTTGCAATCGAACAAACTACACATTACAGGACTTGAATTTGTTCAATCTTTGTTAATGTCAACACTGGGTTATAATCAGTAAATGTTACAAATATAATTTAAAAATTTGTCAAACGCATTACGAATCTATGATCATAGACGCGAACACCGATGCCAATGTTGCCGCAACTGCTTCATTGTCGCTCTTCTGTTTAGAATCTTCGTTGAGTGAAATCTCAATCTTTTTAAAGACCTTTTGCTTAAAGTGCAATTTGAGATTTTTCTTGCAGATTTTATTTCTGATGGTATTTTTAACCTGAGATCACGCTAAAAATTGGTAAAACTATTTTTGCGAAAATTTTTAGGTATACGACGTACTATATTTAAATAGACGGCAGTAACCTGATAACCATTTTTGCTCTTTTCGCTAAACCTATGTAATACGATTAATAAGAAAAATGCATAGGACTGGAAAATTTAAACCCACTGGTCTTTGCATATAAATCATTATATTATACGAGTAGTACCTCTCGATTATGGAGTAATATAGCAAAAGTTTTTTCTCTGCGCGATTAATGAAAGCGTATATTAGAACTATTTAATGTAAGATGTATTTTAAAAAGTTATTAAAAATAATTACCAACTGCTGTAGCAAATTGGGACTGCTACAGAAATTTTGGCTTTCAGGAAAATAAATTACAGCATGCCCCTGTTTCGTATTAACTTAAACAAGAAATTTTAAGTTGAAAATAATCCAACACATTTAGCTTTATTAAAGAACAAAAAAACATGTAAAAAATACTTATTAAGGAAATATACCAATATCTTGCCATCAAAAAAGGCAGCTTTTCAAGATTATTTCTAATGGGGAGATATTTAAATAAAAATTGAAAAAATATTTCTCAACTAATCAAAGAATCATTATAAAAAAATAATATTAAATTCTGTTAGTTAGAAATGGAATCTTTTAAATATTATGATAAGAACATCAATATCAATAATATATCTAAATCAGTAATTAAAAGAGTGACAATTCAACATCAATTGATTTTATAAGTTTTTCTATTAAAACCATCTACTTTAAATTAAAAAAAAAGTCTTATTATACATACTTAAAAAATATGATTATAAACAAAAAAAGAAATATGAAACAAATTAATATGTTTCTAAAAATATGAGTAGTTCTTATTATTGAAAGTATATTTTGAATATATAAATTAATTCTGAGAAGGTATTTTTTAACTAATTTAGAGATTGTAATCAAATCTATTTTTTAAGTTTGTATTATTTTAATTGTATATATTTTTCTTAAACTAATTCTTTAATTACCTGTAAACATTAATTTTTTTAAATAATATTTCAGTTCCTAATGGACCTGCACTTTGCCGAAGTTCTAGATTACTAGAACAGATAGAATGGCTTGCGTGTTCCAGTGTTCTAAAGGGCCAAACTACAGGTCCAACTAAAGTAGTAGGGTCTTTAGTAAGGAACGAGACTAAGACAGGTCCCCAAAAAAAGACAGCGTCTCTTTCAATGCTTCGATTGGCAGAGACCATAGGGGTCGGTATGGCAGTCTAAGACTCACTATCACGAAGTGGAGGGCAACGGGAAACCACCATATTACCTCTTAAGTCACAGCGTACTTAAATTGTAATAAACATATTTGCATTCTCTGGTGTAAAAGATTCCGGAGTTAAAATAGTCCCCCATTCGAATTTCCGGGAGGGGACTACTTCGGAGGATTCGATCGGAAAGTGCAGTATATGAGTCAGGAACATTTTGCGAGTCGGAGCGTGGAATCTTAGAAGTATGATGCAAGTAGGTAAGTTAGAGAACCTGAAAATTGAAATGAATAGCTTAGCACTAGACATAGTAGGGATCAGCAAAGTTCGGTGGCCAGGGGCGGGGGATTTTTGAAGTGGAGACTTTAGGGTAATTCATACAGGAACAGAGGAAGAAAATTCGTGTGTGGGGATAGTTATGCGAGAAAAGATAGGACGCTGTGTAGAAAATTATTTACAAAAGAACGAAAGAGTTAATTAGATTAGAATGAGCAGAGGAAGGAAATTCGGGTGTGGGGGTATTTGTGCGAAAAAAGATAGGACACTGTGTAGAAAATTACTTACAAAAGAACGAAAGAGTGAGTACTCATGGTTAGGTTAGAGTCTAAACCGGTAAACATAGTAATAATACAAGTATACATGCCCACCTTTACCAAAAGTGACAAAGAGGTAGAAGCGATCTACAAAGATATCGAAGACATACTAAGATACGTGAAAGTACATAAAAATTTAATAATTACGAGGGATTTTAATGCAGTGGTAGGGAAGGAGTGGTAGTAGGTTTATTTGGTTTTGGCAAGAGAAACGACAGGGGAAATAGGCTGGTACAATTTTGCGACAAGAACAATTTAATTATCACAAACACATTATTTCAACGTCATGCTAGAAGACAATATACGTGGAAGATGCCAGAAGGTATAGGAAGATATCAAATAGATTACATTCTTGTTAAGCAACAGTGTAGGAATCAAGTAAAAGACTCTAGAAGCTACCCAGAAGCAGATATAGACACTGATCACAACATCAGAATTATGAAGGTCGCTCTTAAATTAAAAATTTTGAAAAAATAAACGCAAAAGGCACTTTGACTTTAAGCAACTAGAAGATAAAGTTATCCACGAAAGATTTGAAAAAAGTTCAAATGAATTTCTGAAAACTATCGGGAAAATTTCTGATACTAAGGAAGTAGAAACGGAATAGAATAACATTAAATCCAGCTTAGACATGGCGGCCAGAGATATTCTGAGGTACACACAAAAGGAAAATAAGAAACCATGGATAACAAAGGATATCCTGAATTTAATAGAAGAAAGACGAAAATACAAAAATAGACCAGATAAAACAGAAAAACAGAGATACAAAGCCATAAAATGGTAAATTATTCACAAATACAAAAAAGCTAAAGAACAATGGATTGATGAAAAGTGCAAAGAGGCACAAATTAAGATGGAAATAGGAAAGGCAAACGAAACATACAAACTAATTAGAATGAATTTTAGGAATATAAAACCATATAGCAAAAATATAAAGGACGCGTGATGAAACGTCATTATAGAAAATGTAGAGAAAGTGGTTAGTTGGCAAGAATATATAGGTCGCTTACTTTTTAATCTATCTCTTACTTCCAGGTCCCTCGTATCTTCAAATTTAAACTCAATTGAATTTATATAAAATACAAGTTCACCAGATGTTTCGCTATCGTACATAGTTTATTAATACAAAGTAATTTGACTATACTTAAAACCGGTCACCATTCAAGAGTTAAACGGTCGGTCGCGTTAAAGACAGACGTAAACAAAAATATAACATAACCCAAAAATTCTATCGCACAAATATTAGCAGCAAAATCGTTTTCCACTGCTCCGTACGAAAGTTGCCTTACATAAGAGTTGAGAGCAAAATCCCATTGCACTCGCTCGGTACTCGAACGTTATAGGAACTGATCAGTGAAAAACGCTATTAATATTGCGCGAAATTCGTAATAAAGTAAACATTAAAACACATGTGTAGAACTTTAAAACACCTCGTCCCCACTGTAATGTTTATGATTTATGAATATACATAATTATATATCAATAATGCAAGTAAATCACCCAAATGCTTTATTTCATTCATATGTAAACATATACAACGAAACGCGAGCTAATACTGCCTGCTTAGAACTAGCAATCTTATCTTCTAATAACCAATTCCTCACCAGAACAGAACTAAATAATAAATTCTAAATATTTATACTATAACAGCACACTTGTCAAAAATAATAACTAGAATTGTACAAAAATGAATAGAAAAACGCTGAAGAAATACTAATAGAAGATCAATTTGGGTTTAGGCGAAACAGGGGAACACGGGAGGCTATTTTAGCTCTGAGGGTGATAATGGAAAAAAATAGAAAATAGGGAAAACGTGCATATACGGTTTGTAGATCGGGAAAAAGCATTAGACAATGTAAAATAAAAAAAAAAGTTTGAAGTACTCAAAAAGATTGGAATTAGTTTTATGGTTAGACGGATAGTACATAGTTTAAACAATGGGTAAATAGCGGCAATAGAATTAGAGCAGGAACGCAAAGAAATAAATATTAGGAAATGGAGTAAGACAGGGATGTGTCTTATGGCCGTTAATCTATAACTTGTACATTGAAAAAACAATGAATGCTGTCAAATGCAAGAAGACATTTGGAATTACTATGCAGGGACAAAAGAAGTATGTGCTTAGATTTGCAGATGATAACGGTATGAAAATTAACAAAAATAAAACTAATGTTCTAGTATGTAAAAAACGGGAAGATAAATCAAAAACAAGAATACAAATAGGTAACGAGAACTTACAATATGTTAAGGATGTCTACTACCCAGGAAGTCAAATAACGCAAGATGGGAAAAGCACAAAAGATATAAAACAAAGATTAGCACAACGTCGTGCTACATTTAACAAGAAAAGCAACTACTGTATTCAAAGACAACAAACATAGAAACAAGGAAAAGAATACTTAAAACATTTGTATGGAGCACAGTACTGTACGGCTGTAAAGCCTGGACAGTAGGAGAAGCGGACAAGAAAAAGGTAGAAACCTTTGAAATGTGATGCTACAGACGTATGATGAAGATATTATGGACAGACAAAATTAAGAACAAAGAGTTACTAGACATGGTAGGGGAAGAAAGATATGTAGAAAACAGTAAATAAATAGGAAAGGTAGGATCATAGGCTGCATACTAAGGCATGAGGTAATAGTGCGGAATATATTAGAAGCAGAGATAGAAAAAAAGAGAAGTATAGGTATACCCAGGTTAGACTATAACACAGATGGTGATAGATGTAGGATGTGGGAATTTCAGGGAAATGTGGAGGTTAGCTCAGAATAGAAATCAATGGAGATACGCATCCAACCAGTCCCAAGATAGAAAAACTAATGATGAAACCAAAACTGTGCTTAAACATGATGATTATTATAAACAACTACAGGTATTGGTCTTGCAATATTCTCAACTAATGTTAATTGTACAAAAGGATTTACTGGAAAACTATTAACTCGGCAAATGTCTAAGTGTTGGGGGATCCATCGCAACCACAGGCTGCTTAACCCCCTTCAAATACCCCTACATGTGATTTTCCAAAGCTTCATCCGAAGGTACTACATTGGCCAAAAAGCGAGTTTTTTATTACATGAAAAATTCTGAATTTTGCCGAACCTTTGTTGTTACAAGCAAGGTAGGGATCTTTAACGTGCGTGGCAACACTAACACACAGGACCTCCATTTTACCTCTCATTCGAACGAGGACGTTGTTTTTGCTCGCCTAACATTTTTCAAGCGGACCGAGTGGTGATTGGACCCCTACACATACCTTACATGTCATTTTCCAATGCTCCACCCAAACGTACTACATTCGCCAGGATGCGAGTTTTTTTTACCTGGTAAATTTGGAATTTCGCCGAACCCTTGCTGTTCCAAGCAAGGTATGGATCTTTAACGTGCATAACAACACTCACACAGGGGACCTCTCATACAAGTGAGCGTGTATTTTTGTGAAAAATGCTCGCCTAACATTTTTCAAGCGGACCGTGTCGAGATTCGAACCCTGGACCTTGGGCGTAGTAGTTACACACATACTACTACGCCACGGAGTCGCCTCCCCTTCACATACCACTGAATCTCGGTGAAATAGAACATATAATTAGGAAACAACAGAAGGTGAACCGAACTGTATATAGGCTGTTATGGGCAATTCAGGAAACTGTGTAAGCGGGCTCAAAACATAAATAACTGGAGGTACGCGTCCAACCAGTTTCAAGACGGAAAACCTAATGACGAAAAAATAAGTGCACTTAAATCTGACCATTATTACAAACAATTACAGGTGTTAGTTGTCAAATATTTTCAACTAATGTTGATTGTGCGAAAGGATATATTGGACAAACTATTAATTCGACAAATGCTCAAGTGCTGATGGAACTTGGCAGCCACAGGCTGTTTATCCCCCTACACATACACTACATTTGATTTTCCAATGCTCCACTTGAAGGTACTACATTGGCCAGAAAGTGAGTTTTTTCTACCTGGAAATGTTGAATTTTGCCGAACCCTTGCTGTTGCAAACAAAGTAGGGATCTGTAACGTGCGTGACAACACCCACACACGGTATCTTTATTTTACCTCTCATCCGAACGAGGGCGTATTTTTGTATAAAATGCTCGTCTAATACTTTTTAAGCGAACCTTGTCGGGAATTGAATCCGGCACCTTGGGTATAGTAGTCACACGTATTCTATCTTCACCACGTAGCCGCCTCCCCTTCATATACCACTGAATATCGGAGAAATAGGGTATATAATTGTAAAACAATAGAAGGTGACCGAACTGCATTTTACAAGAAAGAACAGTGGATATGTTCAAAGGCGACAAACATAGAAACAAGAAAAAAATTGTTTAAAGTGTATGTGTGGAGCACAGCACAGTACTTCTATGAAATAGGAGCAGTAAGAAAAACAGACAGAAAAAGATAGAAGCCTTCTGGAATGTTGTGCTTCAGATATATGAGGATGATAGCATAGACACACAAAGTTAATAACAAATGGGTTATAGAAATGGTAGAGGAAGAAAGATATCTGTGGAAAACAAAAAGGAAATAGGGGAAATAGAAGGGCAGAATATTTTCTATGGCATTTTTGAAGAATAGTACGAGATATATTACAAGCAGAGATAGAAAAAGAGAGATTGAGGTAAACTGAGATCAGACTTTTGCACACAGATAGTGATAGATGCCGACTGTGCAAATTTCAGGGAAATGTGTAAGTCAGTCCAAACTAGGAAGCAATGAGAGTACGCGTCTAACCAGTTCTAAGACTGAAGACCTGATCATGATGGTGGAGCGTAAGTACATAATCACACGTGCATTGTGAGCGTAAATTGGTGACATGACGTCTGCAATTAATTGGATACTCACGAGTAAGAAAACAGCAAACGAAGTTTTTGTCTTTCACAAAAGCAGCAAAAGTTAAGAAGGCAGAAGAACTGTACTTTGAACTATCAGCATCTTCAAGAATTCAAAAATGTGGTCTGCATTTCTCAATAGGCTAGTTGCTGGGTGACCAAATTTAACTATTGCAGCACAACGTACAACGGTGCATTTTACAATGCGACTTAACAACGTTTCTTTGCGCTCAAAGAACGTTGCACACAATTTGAGTCGAAGAGAGCTTTTCAAATGCTCAACTTGTATTTATACAGATTCAGAACGACGGGGGAAATAACAAAAACTATTCCCAGCTATAGAATGTTAAAGATACTGCAAGAGCAAGTAAAAATTTTTTCCAGACAACAACTGCGAAATATTCCTAGAATGCAAACAATAAAGAAAGCAAAAGACCTCAATAATACGATAATTAATTCCACTGTATTTCGTTGTTCGTATATAAGCAAGTATGCAACCTTGCATGCTGCCAAAGGAAGCTTAACATATAACCGGTTACCTGACTTTTAGAGATAAATAGAAATTTGTATTATTATCGATTCACGCTACGAGGTTACCGAGAATGCATTAATTGAGGGAACTGTTTTATTACCCATAAAATTTGAGTAGGTGAATACGTGCAAATATAACGAAGTAGGATTTCTTCGTACTAACCAGTAAAAGCGCTTGTATTTGTACAAAGCGGATGTCTAGAACATGTTTCAAAGAACGAACTATTGTAAATGACAAGCGTATTTAAAGGAAGAACAAATTATTAAATTGGCTTTAATGCTTTGTTACGGTTTATCGTGACAGCCACGTTGGGCGCCAAACTTATGCTACGTTGGCTCGTAGCCGTGCGTAACACGAAGAAAATCAAAGAAATGACCGGGCTCAATCGGAGATTAGGGGCGGGTTGTCGAAAGCAGACCAACAGATAAGGTACGCGGCTGTAAGGAGTTAGTAACAATACCTGCAATAAAAAAAATTAGAATAGCAAACCTGCAATAAAAAAAAATTAGTCCTGCAAACCTGAAATAAAGAAAAAGCATAGCATGCTGATCGAGCATAGATTGTTCAGTACTTTGTAGAATGTAAAAAAAAACTGTTTGGATAATCTATATAATTTAACAACGGTAAAAGCAATACAAAAATTTTTAGTACAAAGTGAGGTAATATTGGGGAGTAGCGGAAACGTTTCCTCACACACCAATTAAACATAAATCAGACAAAATTTTAACAAAAAAAATAAATAGGTAAGCACAATTGATATGAGTCATCCAGTATTGTTGATTCTTCTTTTTTTTCAAATAGCATGCAAGTCTATGGTAAAAGGTATCAGTACGACAAAGATATGGCAAAACAACGGATAGATATTTAAAGTAAGAATAAGTAGGAAATAGTTCAACTTACAAAAGGTCCTTCAGTAACGCTTCCTTGCAATTGAAGTGTGGGATTCACGATATGCGGCACTAACGCAGCACTTCACCCTTGACTGGGAGGGTGTTGATGGAACTTATCACACGTTACCCTAATCACACCTACGTATTTCACTGGTGTTAGCAGCAGACATTATTACGCGACGGAACTATGTAGCATTGATAAATTTCTTGTTAATTCTATTTCCTGAGACAATAATTTCGAAATATTTTGTAGCATTAGTTTAATTTCAACTGGGACCAAATGTATATTATTTTCATAAACATCCAAAAAGCAGTGAGAAACTTCAACCAATACCTTTGTAAACCGGTAATCTGTTATATTTCGCAAATAACGAAATTTGCGCACACAATGATCTGTTTTAGATTCTTTGGGGTTAGAAAATTCAGAAACTACAGTATCAACGGTATTTGGATAATCCAAAGTATGCACTACTCTGATAAAAAAAAGACCGCGAAACAAGATCGCACACACAGTTTAAATATCAAAAAGACAAAGCACCAAAAAAACCACAATGAGTAAAGCACGTGTATCACTAAAGTAAGTCCGTAAAATGTTCCGTAAAACACGTGCGTCGACCAAACACGTTCGCCTATCAACCATACTACTTCAATCGGAATTAGCACTACACTTTCTACAGTTAATATACAACTTTTATTTTACAAGAAAAATAACTAAAATTGTGCCGTGCTTGTTCATGAACAATTCGAAAATTCGTACCGCATTAACTCTCACTATTGTCAAAGCAAAGAAGAAGCAGTATTTTTAACGTAATTAATATATAGGAACCAAGAACAAACTACAACTACCCATCCGTTTATATCAACTCGTTGCTATTCCAACCTCTTATCGTCTCTTATCTAGACCTGTATATCCACATAAGCAATAAAATGTATACGAACAGCAAGACAAAAACGATGCAGTCCCCTCATTATAATACGACGCATTCGTCAACGAGTTAATAAATATAAAATATAGAAATAGTAATTGCAGAAATGTATTTACGAATTTGGAAAAAGCGTAAAATGTTAAGCTATGAAAATGCACGTTACAGCTTGGTTATTTCAACGATTAAAGCGAAGTACTTTTACAAAGTATTTCAGAGAATTTACAAATTTAGTTTTAGAATATATTCCACATATTTCTACACTGAGGGAAAGTTTTATACAGGACGGTTTTTAAACATTCATCTTAATTGGAACAGTATAAAAAACGGGGCGTCGCGGTAAGTTAAGGTAGTAGGAAATTAATGGCAAATCAATCGCTTTCCGAATTTTAACGTAACAACATCCATCGTTTCAACACCCATTTGTCACTTTCCGGAATTGGATTATTTAAATTGGCAGATATTCTACAACCATTTGGAACAAAGAACATTGACACCTCAATAATGCGCGTTTACAGTACATTCACCAAAAACAATAAAAGAAACTGCGAGGGTATCTAAACGTATTTATAAATATTAAAATCATTATATTCCTACAATGTAACTAATAATTTAAGAAATAACCTGTTCCGGATATAGAAAACAAAGGCAATGACTTTAATTCTATACAAAAAATAATGGATTTAATAGCTATAAAAAATGGAAACTGGTTATCCGGTAATTAAAAAGGCATATTACGGGTTAATTTACTTAGCACATAACAAAGTCTAGATTTTACTCTATATCTAAAACAAACGAATTTTTGAAATTACCCACGTTGGTAACAATGTATATTTCCACTCTTTTTTAAAAACTACTTTATTCATATTTATCAAAATTCTTTTGCAGTCTGCGATGTACTCATAACTAGTATTATTATAGTAAAAGTATTATGTAATTGAATTTTATGGTGGTATCACGCTAACCAGTGTTCTTCTTTAATATCGACTACGTAGCCCAAATCTGTAATAGGGTTGTTGTTGTTTTGGCAAATAGTTATAATATAAGTATGTCATTTGTTGGTTATACTTTATTTACGAGAAAGCGTGAAATATTAAACACCCCAAAAGAGTTCATGTCGAATGTTTTTACCATCATTGAATAAATACTAAATAAGACAGGATCCCTTAAGTATCCCATATAGCCAAAAACAAGCAAAGAAATACATTTAGGAAGTGCTCCCAAGAAGTGTTCAAAGGTAAACATCTGTTCACCTTTTCAATTGAATTACATCTTTAAGTGGTTCAGTTAGTGGTGCGTCCGAGCCCTGTTTTAATTTTCCTTTCTTCAACTACTAGCTCGATTCAAAATAATTGTTTAAACGTAGCATATTGAATATTTAAAATGCATACTCCTTTCCATTCGTCAGTCATGGATTTAAGTGTTCTGTAGTTGATAGGCCTTTCTTATTTGAATTTCAATTTTTGTCAAAATTGGAAAGCTTAAAACTAAATTGCCTGTATCAATTTATATATAAGTAGAATCGCCTTCAATAACCTAATTTTAGAAGGTACTTTTAAATTAAAATGAAAATATGGGATCAGTTTGGCATATATCTACTCTTCTAAGAAAATGTTTGATTTTGTATACTCGGTCACAAAACACCACGTTAGCACATGCATGCGTGCACATGCTTGACGGTCTTGACTTAAACGCATTTGATAAACTACGCTTTACAAAATAGTGATTACGTCCATCTGAAGTATAACTTAAAATCATAATATTTAATATCCATGCGGTCCAAACCCCGAGAATGACAATACGTTGATGAATATGGTAAATTAGGGAAGATGTGAAAGAGATTAAGAAACATGCAAATGAACATGCATATGTGGTAAAAATAATGAAAAAATTGGCTATTACAAAAATTCAAGTACATTCTGTACATGTTATTGTTGGACCAGACAATTAGTGAAATTAATACAAAGTGTTATTATTCTGTTGTAGAGCATGACGACTTTGATTATTATTAAATGCCTATTGGAAGGAATAGACTAACACCATCCCATAGAATATCCATCAGTAAAAAACATAAAAAAACAGAAAGGAAATGGTTTTCTAATGATGATACAAATAATGAGAATCAATTTTAGAAACATATCTACATCTTGAACCGTATTGCGAGTTACACTCTATCATTAATTTTGAATTAGTTTTATAAAGTATTGCAAACCAACATTAGTGCCCAAATTACGTTCGACCATTTAGATGCTGGCCTGATATATCAATTAAATACCTGAATTGTACAGCAATTTTTAAGCTTAATGTTCAAAGAAACTTTTATTGTTAATGTGCTTGCCCTAACCTTGTGAATGCTATAAATGATCATTAGTGAAAGCAACATACTTGTAATATTCCAGATTAATAGATGAGATAATTTGGAAAAAATCCTTCATACGTAACAATGTAGATCTGCTTCCTAAATTTGTTTATTCAATCTACATTCCCTTATAAGCATCATAAACCTAATCAAACCAAGTATTCTATTAATTTAGCAGGTAAGAGAATATTGAATATTTATTAATTGAACCTAAAAGAAAATAAGTTTCCTATCCGTAACGCGTATATATATATATATATATATATATATATATATATATATATATATAAATATTTTAGGTATTTTTTTACACAAGGTAAGTTGATAAATACTAACGTATTGCAATTAGTAAGATGAAATAATAACTTAAACTTTTATTCAAAGTCCAAATGATCATTTCAAATCGAGCTAGTAATTGAAAGAAAGAAAATATAAGGTCTTGGACAGGATTTGAACCTGCATCTCAGTTTTGCCGGAACTGTGCGTTTACCAATTACGCCTCCGAGACCGATGACTATAATTGGGAAATTTACAAATCTAAATCGTGTACAGAACTATATATAAACCTAAACGTAATTGAGAGTTAGGTTTATATATAGTTCTGTACACGATTTAGATTTGTAAATTTTCCAATTATATTCATCGGTCTCGGTGGCGTAATCGATAAACGAACAGTTCCGGCAAAACTAAGATGCAGGTTCAAATCCTTTCCAAGACCTTATATTTTCCTTCTTTCAATTACTTTGGACTTTGAATAAAAGTTTAAGTTATTATATATATATATATATATATATATATATATATATATATTGCAGAGAGAAATAAACGCCATTTTGTAAATTAGAACATAATCAAATAAGTCATAATAAAAGCTTGAACTTTATGTAAATTACTTGGTTTACAGAACTTCGCTTTTCATTATTTGAATAGATAAGCATTTTCTGATATTATTTGTTCAGTGTTAAGTAGAATTTTTAAAAAGAAGGAATCCTCAATTTCACTAAAATTTAAATTAATTATTGTTACACTAAATCGCTATATGTATAAAGGCACGTAATTTTCTTGAATAGTTGATCATTCTATTAACATTTGCAGTCATATCGAAATAAATATTCTATTTAGAAAAAAACATTTGGATAGATAGTAGTTTTAAATGGTCGGATTTTACGTTTGATAAATAAAGTCGATTTTCATAATGTTGAGCGCGAGTTAAAGTTCGGGCCTTTGGAGCTGGTTTTTTAAAAAAACTTCGACACTTTAACAAATTTAATTTAATAAGTTAAACAGAAATTACAATGAAATTTGGAATAGCTGGTTCATAATAACTTTAATAAAAAATAATTAATTGTACTGGTGAGTAGCCTAGGTAGACAACAATGCAAAAGCTGCAAACTCATGACTGACTGCCGGGCATTGAGCTCCCGGGCCTTTTATAATAACCTGCCCCTCACACGGCTTGTGGGAACTTGCAGATCTCATGTCTGCTTTACACTTTGTTACAATGTATCAATCTTAATTCTAAGTAATTGCGGTCTGTTGACCGCCTGTGACCTGCCACCTGCAGTATCACTGCCCTCACGGATGCAAAGTTGCATGTCCCTTCTCATGAACTGTCGATAACCTGTCTGGGTTATCCTTGTGTTACAATGTTGCATTGAACTTATACTTTTACTTAACAGTTTCTAATAATTCCTATTAGATTCAATATATCAATATATATAGGTAATTGGGGGATACATAACTCGCGCAAGACCAATTAAATATTTTGTTGTGAATCAAAACCACTTTTATTGGACAGGGCTACGTAATTTTTAGTAGGGATTATACTTGCATAAAAATAGAAAATTTCCTGAACCATGTTATTGTTTTCAATCTAGATGTGAAGTTATAAAAAAGACGAGTGTAGTTTCAAAAGAGATTATTCCTGATGTTCTGCTGACAAAGTTATTAAAAAGTAATACACTAATTAATACCGCTCAATGCAAGTTTAAAGTAATTATAATTACTATAAAGTGTTTGCAGTTAGTTATATTTTGCCAGTTTTTAAAAATTGTGAGTAGATCTATATATGTCGAATTAACTTTCTCGGATTAGTGCCAGTGCAAGTCTTGTATGATTCAATTCAAGTTAAAACAATCACAATGCTGTGCAAGTTTGGAAGTAGTTTATATGAGAAGGAAACCCTTATTTATAGAGTGTTAACATTTGTAGTGTTTGGAATATAAAGGAACGGAGGACTGATAAATCTGAAGTTATTTCAAGACACGTAAACAAAGGTTAAAGTAGTTTTTAAGATTTGTGAATTATTATAAGAACCTCTATCAAGATATTTAAATGTGCATGTTATATAGTGCTTTGAAATTAATAACCTTATATTCTGAGGGTGTTGAGAAGCGGTATTTACTGAAATTATAATAGGTAAGCAAAGTGAGCTTATATAACTTCACAACATTTGGCGTCCAACCAACGGGGCTTCAATATCACAATAATATACATATATATATATATATATATATATATATATAATGATGTAATAAGGAAGTCACAAGAGATCATTGAGCACCACAATCTAAGAGAAAACCGACTCTTGTATAATATTGTCGTATCTGGTAATATTTAACACGTAGGCGAAATCCCATGTAAAAGCAGATGCTCTGAGTATATATAGTGTTGTGACATATCATTTAAAAACGACCCTAATCAAGCATTTATTGATTTAGGATTTAGCATTCAGGTTTTGAACATAACTCCGTCGACGTCCGATCATTGATAGATCGTAATTTTATGGAGTGCAGCGGCAATTAATTATTGCTCCTATATAAATAATAAGTTATTTTAGTGAAGGCTACAGGCAATTTTAATCTATTTAAAATAAATGTACTTTCGAAAACTGATGCAATATGTTTTGACATATACAGACTGATTAAAAATGAAGATTAAAAATTTGAAACCAGGAATTTTTCGGTGCAATTAATTTTAATGGAAACGATCCTTTGCATTGCAGTTATAAATAAAGACAATTGGTCATACAGATAATAATACCAGCAAAAAATTGATAATCCAAAACGCAAGTATACCTTTGTTTTAAACGTAAAGAGACGATTTGTGTATTATTAAGTAGATTAAGCTAGTATAAGTTTTTCTTTTGCGTATAGAAAACTATTTGTGAATGGTTAGTCATATTTTAGCAATTGTGAGAACGGATCTTGAAGTGTTTTGACTCTTACTAAAATTTCTGCTTAACGTCCTGATCAGCTACACTGAGACGCTGTAATAGAGGAATATTTAAAGTATCCATAAACATTTTCTAATTATCAAGGATTAAGTGAAGATTGTATTAATATGCAAGTGGTGATAAAATGTTGTTTCGTTTTAAATTTAAGCTAAAAATTACACTTGCAAGCTTTTTTTGTATCCGTGTGTAAGTACATTTCTTAGATAACGTGCGTAAAAGAAAAATGATTTTGAATGTATTGAGGATTGTTCATAGCATATTTGTTGCTAGGCTAGCAAGAGGAAACCGGCAAAATAAAGTAAAAATCCACATCATATTATTTTATCCTTTCAGTTAATAATCATTGCACCCATGCACGAATATTAGCAGCATAATTTAGTAGCTCCCAACGTTTAGGCAGCCTATTTCCCGGAATATTATTATATTTATAGCCAAGTTTTCGGTTTATTTTAAACCTTTATCAAAGACACTACAATAATAAAATAAACTCTATTATGGGCATTAATTAATGTACAATATTTACTAAACTGAGATTGGAAATAATTGGTATCATGTAAATTTTGAATTTAAATTGGGAATTATAACTAAAACTATTTTGTATAAATGTCAATTCAAAATAACTTTTAAATAATTTTTTTATAATTTTCACAATTGTTTTTATTTTGTATGTTACAGGCAACCTTCTTACTAAGTCGATAAAAGTTTGAACATTCCTTCTATGAAAGTTATGAAACGTGAATGTTCGTGTGTTTGTTTGTTTATTTTTATTTAACAAAAAGCAAATATGAAAAAATGAGTAAAAAGAATGAAAAAAGTATGCGAGAACATAAGGAAATAAGTGAAAGGATGAAAGAAGTTCAATGAAAAGAGTGAAAAGAAAAAAGTATAAAATAACTGAATGAGAAATGTATCAAAGATATGAGTGAGAAATTTGACAAGAATACTCAGTGGATAAAATTAGAAAGCGAAAAGAATGAAAAAAATTTAAAGAATTGAGTGACATGACAGCTAAATGTTTAAAAGAAACTAATAAGACCATAGAGGACATGAAATTTGAAATTAGAGGAAAAGCAGTACAGATTGTATAGGATGATATGAAAGAGGAAACTGTTCAAATAAAAGCGAATCAGGAAACACGTGAGAAAATGGAAAAATTAAGAATTTAAATCAAATATAAACGAAATTGAAGAAATTTACCAAGGTGGATACAAAGCATTTAGAAATTAATTCGGACCCCTTGAAATAGATTTAGGAAATAAGATAAAAATCTAGAAGATAGAATAAAAATATTAATGTTGGCGACACCATGAGATGGAGTCCAACCTGTGGCTCATAAAACACTATTCAAAATATGATGAGCATAACAAACTGAATCCAAAAATATTCTCAAATGATGTCAAAACTTTAATACAAGATAGTTGCGATGTGCAAACAAAAAATATAGTAAGATTTATGTTGAAAAGAAGTACAAAAATCTGGTTAGAACTTATTAAAAGCCAGTTAAACTTGTTTAAAAATTTTAGAAATTAAATTTTTAACAAAATTTTTAGGAGAAAATCCACAATTTAAAGTGAGGGTTAATTTAATTATGGGAAAACCACCGATTCAGGCATGACAAAAGAACGGTATGCCATAAAAAATTCAGTGTTTCCAATCAACTTGATCCTCCTTTAAAGGACAAACTGACGATTAAATATATAGCTGAACATTTCGAGACTGAGGTAAGATAGTGCATCGCCGTACAGAGCATCGTAGACAGAGAAGTAGCAGACGTGAACGTTATAACGATTGAACGTTTGATATTGGAAATGTTAATAGGGCCAATTTTAACCAAAACTACATCTGAAGAAGCGGGGGAAGAGAAAATGAGTTCCAAATCACCCAAAATAGGACGATGATCCCGAAAAGTGAGAATAATAAAAATCCACGGAGGGATCCAACTAGAGAAAACAACAGGACATACGCCAAAACAGTAAACGGACCAGGACCTTCAACTGCGAGATAGGATTTTTAGTAAGAGACAGACCAAGCACGCCCTTAGATATTAATCATTATGAACAACAACGTGAATTTATGAAATTTGATTTAGGAAAGTGAAGAAAATTTAAATAAAAACTTAACATCTATTTTAAATTTAAACTTGGAAGATAAAATTATTAAAGTACTTATAGATACGGGAGCTGAAGCATCGCTAATTTCGGACAATTGTATGAAAAACAATATTCAAAGATTAAATAATGAGTTGATACCCATAAAAAAAACGTAACTTTGTAGCACCGAATAACAGAGAGTTCCCAAGTATTAACAGCATGGCAGTCTTGGGATATGAATTATTGAATATAAAGTTTGAACACAAATTTATGGTTGTACTTGGATTGAGGATGAATGTGATATTTGGAATGGACTAAATTGATAGGTCGAAGTTGCTAGTAGATGCAAAGGGTAAGATGATTAAATGTGGTGAAGAATATATTAAATGGTCCTGTGTTCGATTCCCGACCCGGACAGCTTGAAAAATATTAGGCCTTCAGATGACAGATAAAATCTAGGTGCCATGTTTGAGCGCTGCCCCTACCTTGCTTCAAAAAGTAAGGGTTCGGCAAACTTAAAAATTTTGAGGTAAAAAACCCGCTTCTTGGCCAATGTAGTACCTACGGGTAGAACATTGGAAAATCAAATGTGCTTTAATGTTGCTATAAGTAAAATGGCACACATGTATACCAGCAATGAACTGATGGATACAATGTTACTTTAAGGTGTATGTCAACAAAATGCGGCTGCTGCACCGTGGTAAAAGTGTTCTGCTACTAAGTGCTGTTACTAAATTGTTTACGTCACGCACAGTTTTGTGTTGATACTAACGACGAGAATATTGAGCAAGCTTTGTAGTTGTGACATTTGCACGCATCTTTTAATATGCAGAGTTGGACTACAGTTACAGCACTTCAATGGGGCCAAGTTCATTTATTTCTAAAGTAAGCCTACAAAGTTATTTGAAAAATTTTGTTTATTTTAATAGTGCTGTACTTCGTTGAAACATATCAACTTAAGATATACCGTTTATTTCGATTATTGTGTCTAGAACACTGAAATATACTCTTTATTTTTAAAATATGTTGGTTGTATTTTGTATTTTGGGACGCACTGTAGATGCAACTAATAACTTACACTACATTTGATTTTCCAATGCTCCATCCGAAGTTACTACATTGCCTAGAAAGCTAGTTTTTCTACCTGCAAAATTTTGAATTTTGCCGAACCATTGCTGTTCCAAGCAAAGTAGGGATCTTTAATGTGTGTGACAACACTCACATATCTCTCATCCGTACGAGGTGTATTTTTTGATAAAACGTACAGCTAATACGTTCTTAAAAATATGAATTTTTAAAAACGTTTGAGAAGAATAATTTAGATTATGATGCACGTCTTCTTGAAGATTGCATTTCTTAAAAACATATGGATAGGATAACTTTTTCTTATAAAATACTTAACATCACTAACGAGCCTTTAACAATTGGTTAAGCATTTTCTGATAGTGCATTCTACTAAACGTGAAATAGACGCGCCCTTAAAAAATAGAATTTCATAAAACATCTGGGGAAGCTATCTTCTTCTATGAAGCAATATTGAAGAAGTGTCGATTGTTCAACAAGTTTTCCTTGTAAAAGTATGCAACCAACCATATTCTAACTAACTGAACAGTAAGCACGTAGTACGCAAACAATAGTATGGTAGAACGATTCCACCGACAATTAAAAACTGCATTGACCTGCTACGAGACAGAAAAATGACATTAGCATGTCCTTTGGTCCTACTTGTAATCAGATAGGCTTGGAATGAAGAACTACACGTCACTATTGCAGAGCTTACATTAGGAAAATCGCTACTTTTACCAAGAGAATTCATAACAAGTTCGAGCAAGCCAACGGAACAAGCACCTGAAAATCAGTTACCTTATCACTTTCAACAGCTATGACCAGTTCAAGGCACCAAACATAGCAGAAAACAAACATTCATATTCAAAGAATAAAAAACTCCTACATTTTTGTACATTGCGGAGGCACCAAAAATGCTTTACAAAGTACATACAATGGACCATACAAAGTTATCCCATGAGCAACAAAACGGTCACCATTGACAATCAGGGCAAGAAAACAAGTGCTTCAACTGACAAGTCCAAACCAGCATACTTGGAGGACGATCTCTCAGAAACTGTCAATACCAGTCCAGAAGAACAAAGTTGTACTCCTTCAAGAATGATTACAAGAAGTGGTAGAAGAGTACCCTTTCCAAAAAAATATATTACTTTTAATCGTGACTAACGTAGTACTCCGTACTCCTAATTAACTGACCAATAAGTACGCAGCACACAAACAAATAGTATGCATGAAACACTCCCTAACCAATAATGGACTCGTCCAACAACCCTTAAAATACGAATAGAACCGTCCAAACTTACAAAACGAACAAAACCTTGGTATAGAAAAAAATCCAAACGCTATAGAAAATTAATTCTTTTTTTTCTCTCTTTGAAAAGACAACTACCTTAGTTGGAGGGAACTTAAGAATAGTACAATACAAAAATCACCAAGCTACTCGTGCACTAGAGCACGTAACGCCAACACGCTAGTATTGTGAACGTTGCGTTATCAGTCCGCTTCATTTTCTACCAACCAAAGAAGCCGCCGTGTGCCAGCGTTGGCCCATCATCAGCTAGTTATTGAAACTATGAAAATCCGACTGCAATAACCGCCACGACGTGCTGTATTGCATTTAGCATAACCTAGGCCGAAGTTACGTACAACCATGGACACTAGCACCTACACGACACCAGACCCAGGTCTTCGTTGTAAAACCGCAACATCCAAGTTTTTAACATAGAAACACGTTCCGCTACTCTACAAACTAAAGTGCTTTCGGTCTTAGTGTTAAAGACATTTGCAATTTAAATACGCACACAGAAACGTTTGTAAATAGTTCCTCTGCGCGTGTCATGTTTTTAATGTTAGAGTGTAATAAGTTCATATCAATATTTTAGCTTGTAAATAAATATTATCTCTGTTACTGCAAAGCATTGATAAGGTGACTTCAGACAACCAGAACATCACACTCTTAATACTTTCAATAAAACGTAAAATTAGTACGTTCTTCCAAAATCAAGATTTTGAAAATCGCCATGGTGGGCTAACATGTTCTGTGCAAAATGAGTTAGGCTTTGTGATTGACTAAAAATTTTTGTTAGTGCTGTTAGTTGTGGACGGACTTCATCGTACTGTCGTCATATGGGTTGCGTAAATCTCACGAGCGTTCAAATTGTAGGATATGATAGAGAGGTGTATTTCTTTTGCATCTTTCTGTATTAGGGTTTCCGAAATCTTGAATGTTATTTGTGGGTTTGAGGATTGGAAGTAGTGGATGTATCACGCGGTTCATAATAGCATCAAGTTCAGGGTGTTGTTTTGGATGAAGGGGATTAATTTTCTTCCGTCTATGTACAATGCATGTGAACGAAAAAGTTCTGTTTTCTTAAACAACCTTTTAGTACCTATTTAGAATTTATCGAATCCGGTGTTTGAACGTGAGGCGCTATTTTTCTAACTTTTTATTTGCTACGTATGATTTCGTAACCTGTGTAAATTATATGAAATCTTTTCGAAGTTGTTGCGTGGCAACAGCAATGGTTTGAACTGAAGCATTTAATTCATATAATTAAAAGAAAAAAGTTGTGTTTCATTAGAGAAAGGTTCCTACCTCTTTAATCGCGTAAAGTTAAATACAGAGGAGGTAGAATAAAATTTAATGCAGCTTATTCAATCTACAACCGAAATTAAAAATTAAACAATATATTATTCGAAAAGCATTTTCATTTTAAAATAAAGCGCCCCTTAGCAATAATGTTATAGATAGATGTTTTTAATCAAATAATATCAACGTGGTTAGTTCCAAAAATACATATCTTCAGCTACTCTATTACTTAAACAAGTGACAAATCTACGCCTTTTTACTTTTTGCAATTTGAGGTGATTCCTAATTTTGAAAAACAAAAACAGTTGTATATAAATTTTTATAGACTTTGTAATTTTAGGTTCTACAACTATGTTTACGATTACTCTTCTGGTGTTCACTATTTATTCATTGGATACGCAGACAAAAGCAGTAAGTATAAATTTTTCCAATAGTAGGAGTAAAGCGCTGCTAGAAAACGCGTCTTCTATACAACACGAAATTTGTTGGTGTTGGTATTTACAAAATTATTGAAGTAATTAAGCTACGGAAATGAGGGATATTAAGCTATTACTTGTAGTACGATAAATGACTTTTCCTCGTTAAGTCCTAAAAGCTAAGCTTTGTTAGTTTTATACATAAATGTTTTGGTCATTAAAAAATCAACTTCAAAGTATTTTATGTATTGGTATCTCTTATGCTATACAACTATGTAGGAGATTATGTATTATACACGTTTAAGCTCTCGGTTTATGGAAATCATTGTACAATAGCTATTTTATTAAGACCGATTGTTCGCGAAATGAAATCCACAGTGAAAATAAAAAATGCTGTTTTTGGAACATTTAGATACCTTCCAGATACTTCTTTGCATAGTCACTACTCAGATATTTGTCGTAGCGTGGTACCAACTTTCCAATACCTTTGTGATAGAAGGCAACTGACTGTATTTTTAGCCAATTTTCGACGCTAGTTTGCAACAAATCACTCAATACAGACGATTTTCTCTAATACCCTGATTCACTCAAGATCATTGGTTAGTTGATACTCTCTCATTGCCTGACCGCCAGCATTACAAACGTCTGTACTTCCCGCTTCAAAGTTCTTGCACCACTACCGCACGTTGCTGTCGCTCATGAAAGTTTTACCGTACATACTCATTCGTCGATGGATTCGGTTGCGTTGCAAGCTTCATCATAAAGAATTCGAATGACAGCATATACTTCACATTTAGCGGAAGATTATATTGTTCTGGGCAAACTTACGTGCTTACTGCACGCTCAGAACTGACAACTTCAACATGACGTGATTCATAGGCATACTAGAGACATTGCGTACAGCGTCATCGAATTTTCACCGTAGTTTTAATTTCGCGATCGATTGGAACTTGAAAAAAATTGCCCTCGTAGATTCAGGATTCAAAAATTTTGATATGTAAATTTGATTTTTGAGGTATATATCAGGTTTTAATAAAAATTCTTTTTAATCTTCTTTGGGAATTAAACCACTCATAGTTTTTAATTTAATTTTAATTTAATAAACGTCACCATGACATAACTCACAATTAGGTAGCGGTCTGGCATGTTGGTAGCGATTCGTTGCTTAAGCCTTACCATAACATATAATTTAACACTTTTCCTTTTTTAAAGCGGATAACCAGGTTATATTTCATTTCCTTATAAATGGTAATCATGTAACCATGTTAGAGTTCTTTAACAACCATCAGGTTACTAATATCTATGTAGAGCCAGGTGGATAGGAAAAATATAGAAGGATATAGGAAGACCTAGACCAAACTATATTAGTCAAATTACTAGAAATTTAGGTTGTGAAGGGTATGTAGAGCTTTTAGATTAGCACAGAATAGAAAAGAAGTTAGAGCTGCGTCAAACCGACCTTGAGTAAGGTCGAAAACAAATTGATGATGAGTTTTTAAAATCTACTTTATTTACGTTTCGATCCATGACCTAGAATCGTTGTCAAAATAATAAAAACTTCAAGTTTGACATTTATGACATAAATTGAAGGTGACTTTGATTTATGTCATAAATGTCAAACTTGAAGTTTTTATTATTTTGACAACGGTCCTAGGTCATGGATCGAAACGTAAATAAAGTAGATTTTAAAAACTATGAGTGGTTTAATTCCCAAAGAAGATTAAGAAGAATGCTAAACAAACCACAACAAACATACAGGGAGTATTTACATAAAAAATGCTAAAAATTCCTTAACCACATATTATTTCAGAGAACTTAATATGTATTTCGACTTGTAGGTTGTCATGGTCAGTAGCAAAACTTAAACAGTAATTAGAGAAGTTGTGCATGCACCTTTCTGAGAATATTCTCTTCGCAACTTGAACTAAAATAAATCTTTCCAAGAGACAATTAGTTAATGTTGCATTGAGCATATGTGCATATTTTCCTCACCATGCACGCTGGTGATTTCCAAACACATTTTGTGCGATGAAGATCAATAGCCCACGTGGTGAGGGGAACATTCTCAAGAATTCAATGTAACTAATGGTGTTAGTTGAGAGGGTTCAGGTAGAGAAACAGAAATGTTCCTGAACAACATCCGTAAATGTCTTTTTTTCAAGTTTTACTATTGATGATTGCCATTTAGTCCTAAAAAATAATTTGTGGTTAAAATATCTTTTACTCTTAAAATAAAAATTAATCATAGCTTTAGGTTGCGACGCTAAATAGCAATTTCTTCAAGTTCATCTAACAAATTAAATGGGTTGCCTTTAGCAAAAGTTTTATCAGTACTGTAAATTAAAACATAATGTAGATACGAGGGTTGCCTTTTGTATTTTAGGATTGCGCTAAACTAGTGCTGCTATCGTACGTATACGTGCTTAGTACGTGTTGACGCACAAGCATTATTAGTGCTGGTTACAGTAACTTGAAAAATTCATCTCAGCTAAAAATGGAACTAAACCTTCAGCATTTTCGAGCAATTATTTTCCACTATTTTATACGGGGATTAACCCAACAATCTTTCATCGATAAACTCATTCAACTTTTGGCAATATAGCTCCATCGGGGACTACTATTTTTCGACGACTTGTCGATTTTAGTCGGTGCTGTAGTTCGGTTAAGAACAAATTTCGTGAAGATCGTTTAAATTCGGTAGTTTCGAATAATACTAATGCTGTGAGTGAACTGATACTACAAGATCGGCATGCGACTTTTCGTGAGATTGAAACATCTTTGAACATTAGTGGAACCAGCACACATTCGATATTGCATGAATATTTTGCCGTCAAAAAAACCTTTATGGGATTGGTTTCTACATAATTTGACAATCACGGATCATTCAAATAATACCATCGCGATACTTCCGAACTCGCCTACATTACATTGCGACATGTGATAAATCGTGAAATTACGTGTATGCCTTTTTCCCGCGACTGAACGAAGGGAAAAGGGATTTCGTTCAGCTTCTTGCAGTAGACAACGAGAATTTCTCCTTTTGTAACTGGAAACGGGTTAAACACACATAACACATAAACAAACATACACACATTGCATCTTTCAAAACCTAGATATCTGGCTTCCGACGGACATTGCTAAAAAGGGCAGCGGACGGCGTGGAGCATCTTTCGATGTACTGAGATGTCCGGTTGCCGATGGTCCCAGTGCAGAGGAAGGGGGCGGCGCTACCCCCATACCCACACAAACCGACCCATCTACTCACACCACATGCCCACCCATACACACACATACACACATACGCTGAAACACACAAACACATACACACACAACCACCCATCCAGCAATACACCCAAGGGGTATACGGGAGTGCATCGCAATTTCCGACTGCCGACGGCTGCGGTGCGCATACGGGCATCGCGCCACTGGGGACCCCGATATCTGGCTGCCGAAGGTCGGACTTCCAGTTACACAGAAACACAAACGCGCGCGTGCGCGCACACACACACACGCACAAACACCCATCCAACCCACAATCAACCAACACACAAAAGTTACAACAGGAGGGACGACAGGTCTGCCTAAATATTATGTAGTATGTTAACAAAATGTTAAATTAAAAAAATTAAATATATAAAAAGATTCAAGGGTGGGCATATATTCAAAAATACTCTATACACGGTATCTAATTTAAACAATAGAACAATTTAAGGAAGGACGCAGAAATTCTTATGTGTAACTTATGAATTTACTAATATTCAATGTTTGGTTTACGCTAAACTCTGTTCCAAGATCACGCCCTGAAATATATGCCCAAACATCATTAAAATTTTGATGACAAAAAGAGCACATTTTTGTCTCAAGAAATTTATCACTAACAACATAGCACTCAAAATTCTCTCAAGCATTACCATTAAATGATTGCTTTTTGGTTAAAGTTTAATGTAATTGAAATTAAATAATACTTCGTTTGTTTTTTGGATTATTTTTACAAATTACAGAAAGCATTTAAATCGAACAATTAAATTTTTGTGCTTTCCAATTCATCATGAATCTCAATTTTTATAATTCATTATCTTTGAAAGCATATTCAATATTCGTACAAGAAAAATATGTACCTGCATTATCCTTGACCTTTAATGAAATTCTTAAGCACGAACCACGGGTCTTTGATTTACTTGCACATAACTATTAATTAAAAATTAAAATACTAGTCTAATCACAACGTTAGCAATTACTAGAAGATAATCTTTATATAATATGAATTAGAGTGAAGTTTTTTTACAATAAAATCGAAAAATAAAGTTTCTGTGTCTTTGACAATTGAATCTGACATAATTGTTCGTTTTAAACAGTATATTTAATGTACCTACCTTTTGGTTTCATGTTACAGAATGAGGATTACGCTATTACCTCAATATTTTAATATATTTTATTCAGTTACAACTTGCTAACCTAGTCATGATTATAAAATCATATTTATCCTTTTGCACAGCCACCCTCAACACGAATTACTATACCTTTACCAAATGTGACTCAAGGTTGTAGTCGAGGTTCTCGTGTCTCTGCCGCCCTCTAGAATCTTATCATCAACCCCATGTTAGACCTAAGCTGAATAGGAAACCACCGTCTGTCTCTTACAAAAACTAAAATACTACTCCTTAAAATATTCCTTGATCTCCGTCGCATCCCAAAAATCCATACACCAGGAACTCCAATTTCCTACTTTCCAAACGCTTCCCACCTACGCGTTCACACCTAAACCCGTCTAAAAACACATACCCACCTAACCAAACTCCACAATAAAACAAAAATCAAATTACAACATGCACTCCCGAAACCAATCCAACTCATAAATTCCACTCGCAGACTTATATCTAACCAAATTAGCATCCAATTTATCGGCAACGCTATAGACTCCTTGCTTCCTTCAACCCCACCATCATCCCGACGCTCACTTAACTTTATCATCAGACAATTCCTACTGTACATCATAAGGACATACCGCACCACCAACGTAGGCGCCCCACATACTTCTCCAGATACCTCCCTTAGAAATCTGCTTGCAATCCATAGTCCAACTGCAAAACCTTGAACTCAAAAAACCAATCACCATTCACACCTGCACGTTACCATACGACAACTATCGCACTTTATCCATCACAAAAGTCAAGTCCTGTATTGACCATTCTTTCCCACATTTCTGGGAAGAATTATGGTGCCCTACAACCTCGGGCAAATATACCCATAAAATTTTTTCCTCTATGACATCCCAGTATATACCTCTTTTTCTAGTAGACCCATTATCGAATTCCTGACCGGACACGGCAACTTTCAAAGTAAACTTTATGACTTTAACTTAATCGTATTACCATTTTGTAGTAGAGCATCATTGATTTACATTTAACAACACGTACATTTTGTGGGTCGAATATTATATATGGTTTTTGTAACGCATTTTCGCGTTCTATAGGTAACACAGCAATTCCTTATTTTTTGTTTAAAGTGTACGTTATCGATTGTTTCACGACGCTTTCGAGTATGCTTGATAAGTCACAGATTAGCCGGGTTAGGAAGAACGTTAGAATGTTAAAAAAAGTGATTTATGTATCAACCTGCGAATTTAGTTGGGACAGCATATCCTACTAGCTTATTTCGATCCTTTTTAACAATGGTTAGTGCGATCAAATTTATTTACACTTTTATTAATACAAATCTTTGCAGCGTAACGTTAAAGTATTTGGAACTTACGCGTAAATTTCAGAGTATTAAAATTCATAGCATAACTATGGAATATAAAAATTAGTAACTTAAAACTAAAAAAGTATCAAAAATTTACAATGTAATTTTTTCGTATCGGAACTGACGGTGTTATCTTCATTGTTTGATAAATATGGAATCGCAAAGCAATTCAAAAGTTATTGAAGCTGTGGCTTTTTATAAAAGTATTCCGTCTAAGGGTTAAACTTCGACATCCGGACGAGTACTCCTCTGAAAGTTTGTATTAAGTATTAAGAATTAGGATTTTTACAACTTCTTGCCTGTAAAAATTATTGTTTATTGAATTTTTACTAAATCTTGGTAAAGGGTTTAATATTACACTGTACCAGTTGTCGCTTTTATTTCACATCTGGTAAACAGCCGTTGTTTTTGTCATATAACCATGGAATAATGAAAGTTAACAGAAGAAATTTATGGTTTAAAGCTCAACATATGTAAAATAGAAATATTAAGAGAAGATTATACCCATCTTTTACTTACATCCTTACTAAAATGATCATTACCAAAACCATTCATATTTTGTCCGTATTAAGTTTCTGAATTTATATATTTATAAAAGATTTAAAAAGAGATTACCTGTAGTGTTGAGAGTATTATTTGAATGAAGTCTATGAAAGTATTTACAACTTTTGAATATTTTTCAGTGAAAATTTTCTTATACACGATTCTACACCATATGTACATGATGTTAGAAATCAGCTGAAATAAAAAACAGCAATTATAAAACTTTGCGTGTATGTATAGTTTAAAGAACTTGCTTTTATTAGCATTCATAATGAAAATGTTCATAATTCTAAACCAACTTTAGAAATAATTTTGTGAGACATTTCAAAGAAAACCTTTCAAGTTGTTAGATGTTAAAACTTTGAGGAACTAATTTTTAAATAACAGTAATTAGATGTTTTAACATTCTGAACACTATTATAAAAAGTCTTGTACATACATAAAAAGTGGTAGGTGTAACCTCATTAGATTCTAAAATAAGGCAAATTACTTAAATTACCGCTTTGATGTATACTTTTTCTTGTTGAATTAATTTATAATTAAATGCTTGAGCTGGTTTTGAAATTTTTATTTGTAAGCAATACGACTGGTAAATCGAGTTAAGCGTTATTAAGATCAGAAATTTTTAAAGGCGATACCAATATTTGTAGATGCAATCCTACCAATTATTTGAGTAAAAGTTTAGAAGCTTTATGTAACAAGGATTTAGTACCTTTTTAGGGTTGGGAATATTTTTTCTGTTGGCTTTATTTTTAATTCTGAGACATAAGTTACATTCTCGTGTTTCATTTCACTAAAGTGTGTTTTTTTCAGATATAACCTCCATGTTCGTAATTATCGATTGTTATTACGATGCGTGATCCTAGGGTCTCTGCATCAAGTTACATATAGTTTCTGTACTTGAGTATTTATTAACAATTTCAATCGCCTTCTCAATTCTAAACGATTACTTATTTATCACCCTGTAGGATTTTATTATATGTAGTTTTAATTTAAAAAAAAATTCAATCTATTATATTTTGATATAGTGATAAAAATATGGTATTCGATTATCAGTAACATTTGTGTTCCAAAATTTTAAAATGGGATATGTACGCGTATTTCAGCGTTTGCTGATCGTTACTCCGTATCTAATATAAATTATTAATTGGTTCTATAATTTGACGCTGTAAGTTGGGTAACTTTTCCTGCATGTCGTTGATAATTCCACGAGTTTGATGTGTATTCGTGTTGTTTAGAGCGCTAATCAGGTTTTTTATTATCGATTGTGGTTCCATTAATGAGAATAAAATCATAAATTGGCTGTATGGCATATAACTCGTATGATTTCTTTTAAGAAACAGTTAGTTTCGTTTATGTAAGATTAGAAATATGCTATCTCCTTTAATAAAGAAGAATACAATTTGTAAAATATTTTCAGTAAAATAGTAACATAAGATCGCAAAAATTATGGCATATTGGATTTGTTTCCCTGCCGCACCTCCACAGATGACAATTCTAATATCTAGAAGTGAACACTTAACATATTTTTGATAAAAGATAAGCAAATTCGTGCGATGATATTTTCACATTCAGTCAAGTGGTACTAAAATAGTTTTGGTCTCCATTTAAAGTTATTACTAATGTAAAATGTGCCGAACAGGATAATCCCATATAATCGAATTAACAGCATGAGGTGCCAGGTTATCCAGCATATGTCGACTACAAAAAGTGGTTGTGCTCCCACCGTTAATTATAAAACCTTCAAAACCATGCTTTAATAAGCTTAAAACAGGAACGTCGTGCCAAGCTGTAAAATTTGCTGTTTTTTTTCTGCATCGTTTTTATGACTTTCCACATGGCAAATTGTGTCTGAATTTTCCTTTGAAAGTTTTTTAAGGCTACTTATCGCACACTGCAGATCTTACAGTGTGAAAATTGAACTTACTTTGTTCAAATCGATTGAATATGCTAAGGGTTATACAGCTGTTATTGGTCGAGTATGAATTATAAAATAAGATTAGCCCTAGCTGTCCATAAAAAACATTTAGAGTTACACTATTGTTTAAGTATGACGTTATTACATAATAATCTTTTCCGGCTGCTGCAAATGCATTTCAGCCAGTAGATGGTTCTTTTTTCTTTCTGTTGCTGTTGCCTACCATTATATTACTTTTTTGGTGTTTACTTATCAAAAATTACTTGCATATATATATTTATATTTCTCTGAGGTCTCTGCTGAAATAGGCCGGCTCGTTAATTCGAGCCCCACTGTTGGGTCGACATAATTACTGCAAATTTCTCCTTTTGTTCGGACCCCCCACTGTTGGGACGTCATAAATGCTTTGAAGTCTACCTGGACATATGCTGGATCACCTACCTTCCTGATCGCCAAAACTTGTCTTTCTCAGTGAAGTTCGCCACGGCTACTCTACGGTTTCCTGTAAAATTCTGCCCTACTCTTTTATCAAAGAAATTCGACCACAAAAATCCATCACAATTTATTTACACAGAAAATCCCACATATATCCACGTTAATTAATAATTCATCTTTATTAAATATTTTTATATACAATTTTACTCATATGACTAAATAAATTATTGAAAGTAAATGGGCTTAAGCTCACACCTTACTTTAACCCTTGGTTTAAATACGAGCTCCTAGCAAAACCCTTTTAAATATTTGTGGAAATTTACGCACTGCAATTACCAAAAGCCCCTTTTACTTCGTACATAAACAGATTTCACCCCTTATCTTAGAAATAAAAATTCCTACATTAAACTATTTTCAAATAATTTGTAATAAAATTCAATAATAAATTCCTTTGTCCATAAAAGTATAAAAATTCACCAAAAATGCACAAAATGTCAAGTACACAAGTAGCGACAAAAAACAATGTTTTTTAAAAATCAGTTACCTGAAAAATAGCACCACCCATGTATTTGCCATCAAACCATTGCTGACATAGATCTCATCAACGACTGCTCGTTCAAGAACACCTCGAAGTTCACTCATACCATCTGGGACGGCAATCAGCTACCCAAATTTTTCCTAGTACCAATCAGCAACACCTCCAAACTTTCCAAATTCCTCTAGTGTAACAATTACCATCGGGAAACCATCGACTCGATACATATACACTCTCTATTCTTTCCGTGTGCCTCACTAGCACCAACAGCTTAAGAAAAAAAACAGCTTGTACTTATATTGCTTCCAAACAGCTTTGTTTTATTTTTCTTTAAACGTACTTCATAATTCTTTCAGACCGCCGATACAGAATTACACCAAGAAACAGTAATTTCGTTTACTAACATTCACGTACATGACAAGTCAAATGGAAGCGAAAAGCAAAAGAGCCTCATCACCACTCTAGGCGTTTATACTGCCCAAAATGCCCCCTTTTTAATTAAATTTCTTGAAAATACACCACTACAGACAAACTCGCATTCTCGGTACAAAATTTTCAACCGACGCTGAATTCTCCAAATGCAGAGTTAGCCAGACAATTCTTCGTCTTGTTGTATGTGAACAGCAACCGTCTTTTAAATCTAAGAATTTTACCACTCGAAAATAATATTTTACTACAAAAAACAGCTTTATCTGCTCAACGGATGTAGTCGTTCCCCAAACCTAGCCTCAATTGTTTTCAATTTCTTGGTTAACTCACGCCCATTATAACATGTGTATTACATCGCCTCGCACTCTCCTACTTACGAAATTTTTCCTCGCTCACTTTATTGGCAAGTTCATTTATTCCTACCATACCCTCACTCAATCTTAACTATTGCTTGCCTCACTTCCATCTGCGATGTCTAATCCTTGTTCTCTGCCTTGCTGCTACAATAGTCCTTGAAACAAACCACTACTTTTAACTAATATACACCCTATATCCGTCCTATTCGTATCAATACATGCTCTAGTAATCTTTCTTTGTTCCTCCTCAACAGATTGTTTAGAGCTTTTGTCAAGTGTTTTTAAAATTTCATCTAATACTTTTTATAAAAATAACTAATTAGTAGGAACGAATTAACGTGTGAGAGTTTTTGTTGAACGTTTTTAAAATTTCACCTAATAATTTTTGTAAAATAAACTAGTCCGTAAAGCGAATAAACGTGTGCGTTCTTTTGACAAGCATGTTTAAAAATAGTACATCGCACCTGTAGAGCAATAATATCGAATCGCAGCAACAAACAATAGTTCTACAATGTGACGTTTATTGTCACGTAACTACACCAAATGTTGATACGGAATATGCCATTGACGCACACAAAAGAAAACAAGTTGCATATCTGTAGGTGTCCTGATACTTAGTTCGCAAGCGGTCGGGGGTGAATCAGCATAGAAACGCCATGGTCGTCAGCATAAATTTACTCTGCTATCATAATTGCAGCCGCAGTCTACGGACAAATTAGTTGGTCTACAGACAAAAGCAGTGGTTTTCCATAAAGAAAAAACCCATTTGGCCTCCAGCTAAAAAAAGCTAAAAATAGATTCTGATTAGAATGGGTACGCGCGGGGAAACTCGCCGAATACCCGTAAGACACCTCCTAGTTGTTGAACAGAAAAACGTGCATTGCTTTTGCAATACGGTGACAAATAATGTAAAAAACACTTCGACGTACAAGCTGAAGCATCAAATTCAACAATGGTTCAAACAACACGAATTCGAACTGCAAATCCTAGCTTACCGAAGCGCGGTAAAACTGGAAACCCCGGCTTATATCGGATAGTGCGCGACCTTATTTCAACAAGTCGTTACATTGGAACAATAGAGAAAACCATTATACGGCGGTCGTAAGGTATACCAAGATAGCGGGTACCTAAAAACAGGATATCACTATTTACTTGTAGCATAAACTTGTCGTTTCGAAATAAATGAGTTCAAAATGAAAATTTCTTGAAAACGTATTTATTATTGTAAACAGGATGTTATTGAAGAATTTAGGAGACTACGGGATACCTAACAGAAGGCATAGACTATTTAATTTGTTGAATAAATTTTTGTTGTAAAAAAAAAAGGAATTTGAGTTAAGGAATTTATTCGAGAGCGTGTTTATTATCGATTATGTTGAAAATCAACGTAACAAACTGTTGTTAAAACAAACAAAACAATGTTAACCAAGGTTGGCATTTTCCTGTCCAAAACTAATATTTCCCATCCCAGTGGGAAAAACTGGTAAAAACCGGGAATAAGTGGTAAATACCGGGAAAAAGTGGTAAATACCGGGAAAACCTAAAACAAAGATTTTGACCAATCAAAGTACTAACCAATGAACAGCAAGTATGTAGCTGTAGATTTTTATTTTAACCAATCAGATGAAAGCCATTTTGTTTTTTTTTTGCTTTGTTTTCTGCTGCCGTTGTTCCCACATGTTGTTAAAATAATGAAGTAGGTTAGTTTAGTGAAGCATTTAGTTGAAAATAAATTGTGTTTATATAAAATAAACTAAAAAAATGCCAAAAGCTAAAGGAAAAGTTGGAGGTAGGCCACTTAATCCAGTCTGGAGTTATTTTAATCAAAAAGATATAAATGGGAAGTTAATAGTTGAATGTAAATCATGTTATCAAGTAGTTAGTGCAAAAGCTGATAGAATGACAAAGCATGTATCACAAACTTGTCCAAAATTGAAGAAAAATGAAGATACCCATGACTCCATTTGTTCTCCAATAAATGTTAGCTCTAGGTTAGAGTCTAATGTGCTAGCCACTATCGATGTGGATTACCCACAGCCAATAACTACTTCAAGTGTTAAATCTGCTGGAACTTCACCGCCTTCTATCAAAAGATACCAGCCTTCAGTAAGCCTCCCTACCTTACTCCTTCCATATTTAAATCGATATCTTATACAAGAATACTGTCTCTTACTCTGATCTGTCCTTGATTCATAGTTAGTTTTAAAGTTAACCAACTTTTATCATTTGTCAATTCCATCTACCTCTATTGTTTTCATACAAACCATCTATCGTTGTTGTACATTGATCCTACCACTCACAAAAAGTCAATCTTATTCGTAAAAAATATAATTATTGTGAGCTTGTATACACTGTTACCCTATAATCTTTGAAAATAAATTACTACTCGGAAAGTTCTATGTCTGTTTGTCCATCTCAGAACTTGTATCCGTTAGAGCTTGCTTATCGTAAACATATTGCTATAATTAATAACTAGAAAATTTCTCCGTTTTCAATTCTTATGCTTTGAAACGTTATACCACGGTTTCTACTAAATTATGCTAAACTATACATTAGGAATATTTACACACGCCTAAGTAATGCAACGAATATTTCAACTTCTTTAAAATTACGCTAACATAAACCCGAAAAGCTTTTTAACCAAATATACATCAAACCTGATATAATTTACACTATACGTTAAGAATATTTTCTCTTTTAATAAGTATGTAAAATGAACTATTTCTACTACCTATTCTATAAATATTTTGAAGGTTCTTTGCAAATATTGGTTTCGTAAAAATGAAGTAAAATTAACTCTGAAACCTTACTCTGACTTTGTTAATTCTTATCCTAGAATGTTTAAAAATGTCTTAAATTTTTACTAAGTTGTATTTACATGCAGCGGCTTATCTTAAATTGTCAAATGACTATATTATCAATTCTAACCTACAAATTTCACAGAAATATATATATATATATATATATATATATATTATGACGTTTTAATATAAGGGAATGTCAAATATTTAAAGATTGTGGCAAATAAGTGACTAAAAACAATCCACTATATACTTTTGTTGTTCTGTTTAATTTTGTTTTATGTAAATATTAAGATTGAGGGTAAAAATTAGTGTGAGGTAAGTCAGAATATATTAATTATTTTTGCTAAGATTTTTCTACTGTGTAAGTTCTCAGGGATATGTTGGATAAATATTGTTCTCTTGGGGGTTGGATTTTTTTGGTAAAATGTTTTTTTGATAAAAGGTTTTGAAATTAAATTTTCTCTATCGAGGTTTTCTTTTTCTTTTTCGTGACCCACCCCACACTTCGACTTTCTAGTTAGAACGGTATTTCTTTGATTCCTTTTTTTGCGGTACTCGGTGCGGGCTCTCTTTGCTTACTATACGTTTCTTACCGTAGACACCGTTGTTAGATTATCTATTTATTTTAATATATTTAAAGCGATTGCGCTCAAGTTTCTTTTATCATTTTCGTTCAAACACTAAAGTGTAGTTCAAAGCTAGTTCGTTAATTATTATTCCATCAATTGTTTACCGACAACATATCTAGAAACTTTTTATTCCACTGGCGCTTTTAATCTCAACACAGGACAAAAGTCTTTCAATATCTGAAACTTTTTCTATTAGTTTCGAATGGTCACTATCCAGTACAATCAAACTCCCCTTGCTCTTAAATAGGAAGCTAATGCTTCTTCGTACGTTTTCCTAAAATACAACAAACATTTATGAGGCTTATTGGAAACAAAAAGAAGCGTTTGACTAAATCAATATTTGTTTTCTGCATACATCAGGATAAATCTGCAATATTATTTTACATGGAAACGTATTTTGTTACAAGAAATCAAGAACTACATATGCTTTCCCTTATATTCTGTTTAAAAATATCATATTAATCTTTCATAAGAACTACGAGTAAACGGATTTATACAATTTCCCGTTAGAATTGATATTACTTTAAAAATTGAACTTGAGTGGTAGCAACAAGTTTTAGTTCGAATACAACTAGGTGGTCACAGCCTTCCGCTAAAATTAAATGCTCTAGCGGTGGCAAGTTGTTGCAACAATTTTAGAGATACTCAGATACCTAAAATAAGTACAGAAATCCTGGAAACTTATTAAAGTAAGATTGTCTTAGGAATGTAACCTATAAAATAGAATTTCAACTGTATGTTTTTGACAAAGTAGTCGGTATCGCACGTTTCGATTTTAATACGTCTATGATGCTTACTAGAAATCTCCAGCACCTTACACTTTTTTGGGATTCCAATGCTTGTCCTCTCTTCAAAATTTATAGTGTTAATACCACAAGCATCCGCAGTGCTCTATAATATTAGGTTAACATATCAATTACTTCGAATTACACATCATTCATCTCAAAAGATACAAAACTGTCTTGGTTATTCCTTTTCCCGGTAAAGTAGTTCAGAACATGCAATTCTAGAACTAGCGTTTGGGACATAAAATATTTGTAGGATAAAGTGTCCTATGTATAATAAATTAATAACAACAAACTAACAAAAATGATTTAACTTTAATAAAACTATTGTACGAGACCAATGTATTCCTTATATTTGGAAAACCGCCAAACTTCTGTTGATGTTTCTTTTGGAATTAAAGCTACGCATTAAAAGATGTAAACTCCTGCAAATTTGGCAACAAATGTCTTAAAGAAATTAATTACTTTTTACTCTCTGATACCACGGTCACTCACGACTGTAACTGTGTGAGGAGGAGGGAGGGTGTGGGCACCCTGGAATGACCACAGGCCACTCCAGTAATTAATTGGTATAAATTGAATAACAAACTAAATAATTTAGTAATTTTTCGATGCAAAAAATTCCAATTAGAAAATAATTATTCGACAAATTATGTCTATTTTTTAATACAACAGTGAAAGAAGCGTTCTGTACTCGATATCCTAGCCAAATCATCACATTATTCTTGAATTCACTATATTTATTCACTGTTCAAGGTTCGAAACAGATACGTGCAGACTGCCGTTCTCTGCGTTGTAAAGCTGTAGCTAGACCGGATTTTTTTGTTTCGTTCAACAACGTGCGAGGGAGCGAACTTGAATGCCATGTACTTACTAGAAGCTTTAGTGTTTACAAATTTAAAAACAAAAACCTTGAAAAGGAGGTGCACGAATCCAGCTGAGAGCCACTATCGAGTTGCTCCTTAGTTTTAGCTGCGACCAAGTTAACAGTTATTTCACCGGAAACTAGATTGATAAATCGAAGATATACAAGATTAGCATACCCAACTTCACAGGAATCAAAAAAACTATGAACTTCACAACTATAGGGATCAAAGGGAGGTAAACAACGAGATATTTTTAAGGTAGAAATGGCAATTTCTCTTGATATTGTTGCCATTGAGATAGCAAATCAACTGGAGGATTTTCATCCCAGTCTAACCCCAACATCCACAAATGTTGAATAAGTCGTTTAGCAACAAGGGTGAGTGGAGCTAAGAAACCTAATGGGTCATAGATCCTAGCCACTTGCAAAAGAATATTACGTTTAAAACAAGTTGGATTACCAACTTGAAGTTGAAAAAAAAACATCATCAGTAGTGGACCATTCTAGTCTAAAACCTTAATCGACGAGTCAAAATTAAATAAATTTATTTTACAATGTTTGGGAAGAATGCCCTCTACAATGTCAGAACAATTGGAGCTCTACTTTTGAAGTTCGAAGCCCGCTGATTATACAGAGTGGTAGAAAGGTTCCGGAACGGTCAAATATTTTAAGAAAAACTCATCACATCAAAAAAAGAAAAAATACTTGTTCAATATTTTTTTAAAAGCTATCCAATGACATCAAAATTAAACCCCCACCCCCTGGGGGTAGGGGTGGGGCAACTTTAAAAGTTTAAGTGGAAACCCCCATTTGTTATTGCAGATTCGGATTCCGCAGGATAAATTACCCCAAATTGACCTACGATACAAACCATTTTGGATGATAGAAGGCGTTGTAAATGACAAAACCAAAATTGGGTACAAAAACATTTGAAATCGAAAAATGTCAGAATTACATTCATTTTTAGTATTCATTTCGTTACTAGCTTTTGATATTATTTCGTGATGTCTCTGTCTGAAAGAGAAAGAATAATTGTCCTGATGATGCGGGGGTATGGAGATAAAGAAAGATCATTGCAGCAAGTCGCAGATTTATTCAATGAAGTCAATGCGGAACGTCAACCGATTTCTATATCTACTGTGAGTCGAACAGTGAATCGTTTTGAGCGAACTGGTTCGGTGAAGGATGAACCAAGATCTGGAAGACCTAAAAGCGCGACAAATGATCAGAAAGCATTAGAGGTGTTACTGCATTTTCAAGAAAACTGTCATACATCGAGTAGAAAAGTAGCTCAACAGGTAGGAGTGGGCCATCCTTCAGTTCTTAAGGTTATGAAGCTGCACAGATATCATCCCTATAAAATTAATCTTGTACAAAAACTTTTAGAAAATGATTTTGATCGTAGACTTGAGTTTTGCGAAACGATAATGCAACGATATGACAATAATAATAGACTTTTTTTTTGGACTTGCTTCTCTGATGAAGCTACTTTGGAATTAAATGGTTCTGCAAATCGGCATAATATGAGATATTGGGCTGATGAAAATCCTCATTGGATGAGAGATTCTCATACCCAGTATCAGCAAAAAGTCAATGTCTGGGCAGGAATTTTGTGTAATAAAATTGTAGGGACAATTTTTATTGACGGAAACTTGACTGCTGAAAAGTATTTGCACATGTTAAATGAACAAATAATTCCTGCTATACAAGAAATTGTTGGAAATGCATTTGGCCATGTATGGTTTCAACAAGATGGAGCTCCACCACATTACGCTGTTTTTGTTCAAAATTTTCTAAATAATGTTTTCTCAGAAAGGTGGATTGGACGAAGAGGTGCATTAGAATGGCCACCAAGGTCACCTGAATTAACTCCTCTTGACTTCTTTTATTGGGGTTATTTAAAAAGTAAAGTTTATGAGACAAAACCGGTAAATATTGATGAACTAAAAGAGAGAATACGCAATGTTTGAAATTCAATAACTCAACAAGTATTGGAAACTCTTTCTGAACAAATGTATTATCGGTTAGCACTTTGCCAAGAGCAGAGAGTTGGTCAATTTGAACACCTTCGGCGGTAATTTCGTTATGTATGAAATAAATATTTATTTCATTTATTATTTTACTTCTTTTATTTTCTGATCCATCAATTCTTCTAGAAATAGTTAATTTTCGTCGATTACAGCGCCATCTGCAAAAAACCTAAAAGATTATGACTAACATTTTGTAGCGAATCCTAATCTGAAATAACAAATGGGGGTTCCACTTAAACTTTTAAAGTTCAATTTTGGTGTCATTGGATAGCTTTTAAAAAAATATTGAACACGTATTTTTTCTTTTTTTGATGCGATAAGTATTTCCCAAAATATTTGAACCGTTCCGGGACTTTTCTACCACTCTATATAATTTGAATCGCCGATATCGTATTGCAATGGTAGATTTTATTGAATTTGAACCATAAACAAAATCATCCATGTAAAAATCTAACCGAATGGCCTAAGTGCCAAATAAATCCTTCCCCTTTATCGATAGATAGTTGTTGAAGAGTTTTAATGGCCAAATATGGTGATGACTTGACACCATAAGTGACGGTATTCAATTGGTAAAATAATAAAATTAATTGATATTTTTTATGTTGGTTAGCAATTAAGATTTGGCTATACATTTGTTGGATGTCACAAATTAAAACATAAAGACGAGCCCTATATTTTAATAATATTGGCGCTATATCGCTTTGAAGATTAGGGCCCACTAATTGACTGTCATTTAAAGAGGTTTCATTTCTGGACTTCGCAGAGGCGTCAAAAGCAACACGGATCTCTGATAGATTACCTTCTGATTTGACATCCGCATGATGAGGAATAAAATGACAATCGTTTCAAGCAGGCGAGAAACGGACGCGGTCTTTATGACCTCAATTCTAGGTACTCTTGCATAAAATTATGATATTGAATGCGTAAATCAGGGTTGGTCGATAATCTACGTTCTAAGAAAAATAGTCTTCGTAGCGCAATATCATACGAGCTATCAAAAATAGAAATGCTACCACTAAAGGGTAACTCCACGACAAAACGTCCGGACTCCGTACGTGAATATGTAGTTTCTGGAAAAATATAGTGTTTGATAGTAACCTCCCCAATTTCCAAAAATCGACTAAGGATTTGATCGATTGGATTCTCTAAAGCAACAAAAAACGTTTGGACGATATCAGACCGCAGACTTTGAACTGGATCCAAACTTGTCCAACCAAAAATAGTATTAATATCGACTGGTTGCAAAAATTTACCTTGGATGGCACAGCCATTAATAATAAAGGGGTATATATCAGCCCCTTAGAGCATATAAATTTGACCGGGTATTTTCTATGTTGGGTCTGCAAAATGTCAATCTTTAAAATATTCAAAATTATTTGAAACTTCAACGGTAGGCAAATTCTTGGAAATTGTTGATAAAATCAATGTTGTGATTTCTAAGATTGTTCATGGTCGAGCATTGAACGTATAGTACAACGAGTGGCACCCCGATTGGCAGCTGCCTTCGTTTGAACAAGACCAAAGATGGAGACTTGGGACTGACGTATTGGTAGCGTTCATTTATTAACACATTCGTGACGAATAAAATTGGCCTGCAAGCCAGGGTCAAGAAGAATCCTAATCGCTTTGAAGTTACCATCCCCGTCTTAAACTTCTACGAGAGCAGTAGAAAGTAAAACAGTAACTCCCTCATGAATATCTGCCATTGACGATAAGGCCTGAGTTGGAACAGCTGACGAGTGATTTTGTACGTTCATAAACTTTTTATAACATTCAGACGGTCGGATAGCAGTGATTAATAGAATGATTACCTTTGGAAACTGGACATGAACACGCAACGGAATCACCTTGTTCTAACATTTGTGCATTGTCAGAAGTATTATAATTATCAAACGACACCAAATGAGAAGTAACATTTGGTTTAAAATAAACCCTTGTAGGTGTACATAGCTGAAGTAGTTTGCATTGTATTTGTGTATGCAGTACTAGACACTGAGGAAAAATTCTGTAAAGCAGCGCATTGTTGTAATAAAAAGTTCTTTAAAGTATGAAATTCTGGTGTTTTCTTATAGTCGGATTGTAACTCGAACCTTTTGCGAGTGCTGGGATCAAGTTTTTCAAGCAATAAATAAACGAAAATGAAATTCCACTGCTCAATAGAATATTTTAAATTTTTAAGAATTGCTAGATTTTCAGAAAAACAATCCACAAGTGATCTAGTTCGCTTGAGATTTTTTGATTTTTGAGGGAAGTGAAGATTTGATAACTCGCCAATAAAGAGTAGCCAACAATCTAAGGTTGCTGTAGCTTTCTTTGAGGGTTTCATACGCAATGGAATAATTATTTGAGCAAAACGGGATGGTTTTAAATAATTGGGAAGGCTCATTTTGAATTGAGCGTTATACATCAGACAAAGAGGGATTATTGTGCACCAAGCAATCGAATAGATCGATATATGATTGCCAGGAACAAAAATCACCTTTGAAAGTTTCCAAACTTAAGGGTTGTGGTTTATCATTGAGGTTAGGGATAACGACAGTGACTGGTTTTTGATTTACAACTACGGGTGGTTGTAACCTGTCCAAAATAATTAAGCAATTAAAATAAGCAACATCTACATCTTTCCTAATATTTTGATATGATTGTTCTTCTAATTCAGACAAATTTGCAAGAACAAGAATTAACACCGCATTAAAATTTGCGTAAACATCTGTTAAAAGATTTTCATTGAAATTTAAATAGGGTGTTAGATTCGGAGTCAGTTTCTCTTGAATTACCCAAATCAGAAATTTTATTGATTCGATCTCTATAAAGATTCATTGACATCAAACTTTTTCAGAGGCAGTTTAAGCGTATTGAATAGAAAACTATAACATGTCAAATGTTTGTTAATAGAAAATTAATTAATATAAACGCTCGTATAAATAGCGCGGGAAAAAGCACGCGAATAGAAAACAAATTTTTATAAGTTTGTCAAGTTCAAAATTAACATGTGTTCTACAGAACGATGAAAATGTTACCTTTATCTATGTTTTAATATGTTACTATGGTAACGAAGAAAATATAAGGAAACTACGTTAAGGGCGCGATCGGATGTATGGTTGGCTGCCTAAAATCCATCAAAAAACAGGTTATTCTGTTTGGTAAATAACTTTTGTTGGATTGAAAATATGCAAAATGTAACTTCACCATTAGACTTACAAAACTTTGTACTTTCTAACGAAGGTTTGCTTTTTTTTTCTAAAGTGGAGTAATAAGCAAGAAATAGCTGTTAAAAGTAATGTTAAAATTCACTTACTTTATTTTAGTTACTACATCTAACATAATCAATTTGTATATAAAGAAAAGCATTCGTTGGATAGCAGAATACATATATAATCGTTTTGTTAAAAAAATTTTTAAAAATATTGATCATGATAGTAGTAGTGTACTGAATGGATTTTATTAAATTATTAAATTAATTGTACGCCTTTTTAATAGAAATTGTTCACGACTTTCTCCGAAGATGGCACTGTTAATGATGTGTAGAATAAGGTTTAAAACCAGAATATTTCAAATTGAATTATTTTGGACTTTGTTTTTGTCGCATTGAAATGAAGTAAACTAATAATATATGGTGAATTAGCTTTTGATAAGTGTAATATAATAATGATTGGCTTAATTGCGAATATTTATGAAGCCAAAAATGACATAACCTCAACATCCATGGTTGTTTGTAAACTTTCATGTTTATGTTTACAAGCGAATAGGTAAATTATCACAGCAGTGTTACTTTGTGAAGCTTATACTATGTTATAATAGTTTTTAAAAAATAGGGTAGTGTGCCGTATCCCAAAACGTAACTAGATACTCTACAATATTCAATATAAGCAAAACAGTGATGTTAGAAGGAGTAATGTTTATTAAAACATCTTAGTGGAACCATCGCAGGGAAATAAGATACATTTTGTTACAAATTAGGTTGTGAGTTTGGTACTTAGCAAAATGATTTACAAATTTGAACGATCTAGGGGAGGACGTTCTCAAAAAACGATAATTTTTCCTACATCATTTTACACTTTACTTTGAGGACGTTCATTGTCTTGTGTATCTTCACCAGTGGTCTGCCATGGTAATTATATTTTCAATTTGTAAAGTGTCAATCTCAGCTTTAAATATATAGGCAACTTATTAGTGTTGCCATTCTTTACCCCCACGTAGCAGACTTCCGGCATTTTTTGGTCATACAAAGTTCACATGTAACGTCAAATAGATGTGATAATGACATTTTCTCAAATTGTGCTGCCGGCAAAAAATGATTATAATAAACAATAAACTTCAAAACTCCCAATAATTATGAAATATATTTTAGGCTAAATTAAAAATAAAAGTGTAAAAGTTTAGTTAGGATTAAACAATTTACGAAACTAGACCTAACTTTAGGCATTAGAAATAAACCATAAAAGAATTCCTTTTTGGTTTATTCTGTCAAAAAATAGCTATTTTGTTACATTAAATCGACTCTGTCAAAAACGACTAAACGTTTATTTCAATAAATATTTCAAACTAATAGAATATTTGGGGTCTTCGGTTTAATATTTTTCATGAAATGCTAATATCGAAAAAGGTATTTCCAATACAAAAAAACTTTAAGTTGTTACCTGTAAAGTGTGCTTTATTAAAACAAAATTATTACAAATGTTTTATTTTTAATGAATAACTAAGAAAATAAAAATAGGTTCAGTTGTTGTAACATTTACAATAATGTGTATATAGGTATTTTTGAACAGTAAGTCATTACCAACCAAAAACTTAAAAGGAACACTGTTTTACACAATACGTAGCAATGTAAATGATATAAAACTATTGGTGAAAAGAAGAGAATAATATTTTTTAAACCCCACATTTTAAGGTCAATAGATAAACGTTTAGTAATAAATATACGAACAGCTTTCGAATTGAAATTGACTTTATTGTTGTTAATATTACATTAAATATTAGTATATAAGGCATATTTGTAGGTCCATACAGACAAAGTTTAGTCATAGACTACTCTTACACTTAACCTGCATAAACCATTACATATCTCTACAAGGAAAATTAGTGAAGCAAATGAATAATTACACAATAATTAAAAAATATACAATTAGGCTATGTTACTACTTATTCAAAATATGCGCCCTGATTTGAACCTTGAATGCAGTAAAAGTAAAAAAGATTTTTATATCCATCTGGAATTGCATTATAAGTAGAAACAGCATTATAAATGAATCTTCTCTGAAACATAGCAGTCAGTTGCTTGGGAATATTCTCTGAAGTCATTTATAATTATTTTATGAACAAAACATAACAAATGATGTTTCCTGCAGTTATCCATATTTAACCAGTGCAACTCTTTTATCTTATGCGATACATGATCAAATTTTTTTAGTCCAAAAACTAAGCTACAACAAGTATTTTAAATCCTTTGTATTTGTGTCATAGAAGTGTTATCAAGGTTTGGACCATATATAAAATCACTATAGTTAAATAATGACAAAACTAGCTTCCGACAATAACTTTTTCAATTGTAAGGTTAGTATAGACCGACAAGCATATAGTTGTTTAAGTGCTATATACGACCTTTTTATTAACCTTGCAACATGTGACTTAAAGCGTAGATCATCGTCAAGTATTAAACAGAAATTTCTTGAAGAACTAACTAATGGAAGAGGTATTGTTAATTATGACTTTTATTTTATCCTTAACACAATCTCTAATTTTCTCTGTGATCCGAAACAATATAGCATTTAGTACCTGCACGAACAAATAATTCATCACTTGATAAACATATGGAATCAATAAAGAGGTTCGTTTATTATTGGATGATCCATAAGAATCAATGCAATAATATTACTTAAATTGAAAAATTCAATTGACATCGCCTAAACATATTATATTATCCATCATTGGTGCTAAATAAGATAATATATTATCTAGTTCATCAAAAACAACAGATTAGAGTTTGGGGATCGATACTTGCCCCAAAAAAGTTTTTGCAAGGACACCCAGAAATTTTCCCCAAATTTTTTATCAAATTTTTCATTTTCGAGAAAAAACCAAAAAGATACCGAAACCTTTTTTAAAACGCTTTCAACGACCAAAACCTCTGTTTTTCAACAAATTTCAGTAATAATTACCCCATTAACCCCTTTTAACCGCCCAAAGCAACCCATTGAATTTTAAACCCGAATTGCAAAAATTTGTTTGGCCCCCCAAATTTTTTAAACGTTTCAAAAAACCTTTAAATTTAAACCTTTTAAAAACCAAATTAAAAGATTTTACACCGAAACAAACGAAAGGTTTTGAAAAAAAACAGTAAAAGAAGTTTAAACCGGCAACATGCCACCAAAAAACCGCCCAAAACAAAGCCAAGGCCAACCCAAAATCACCAATTTTCATTTTCCTAAAACATTACCATCACGTTAAGGAACGACGATGTCCATAAGTTTTCAAAATTTTGCCGATGAATCAGGCCCGGAAAGAACAGCACGAAAATTTAAATTTAAACCAAAAGAAACATTCCAAAAAACCGTAAAATAACCCAAAATTCAGATTTCAACAAAGATATTTTCGATTCTTATGTTGAGAAGCGCCAAACGAATAATTGGCCAATCAAAGATTTACAAAATAAATATTTGCAAAACGGAGCAAAGGACAACCGCCGCAATTTTTTTGAACGAGACAGAAAAAACGGGCCAAACCAAAACCCGAAACAATTTTTAAGGAATTTCCCACGCACACGGGCGTCCCTTTAATTTGTCGAGTTTTAAACCCCCACCTTACCCACTGTTTCCCCCCCCAATTTTTAACATTTGGTTTCCCCAAAAAAAAACAGGGAAACCATTAAATTTAGGTCCCCAAGAAAATAACATACAACCGTTTGGGAACACTCAAAGCCCAAAACATTGGCAGCGATTCGGATTTAAAAACCAAACAATTTTAACAAAACAAATAAAAGGAATTTTACAAATTTTTAAATTTAACAAACCCCCAACCCAAAGGAAAAGCCAAAGAAGGAAAAAAAATTTGAAAATTTTAACCAAACACAAATTTTTCCCTTTTTAAACCATCCGGTTTCCCAAAAAACAACCCCGGTTTTAAACAAAAAAATTAAAACCCCACAAACCCAAACCCACCCCAAAGCCCCAAACCCAACCCCCACAAAATAAAAATTTTTTTTTTAAACTTTAAAAATTTTAAAGACATTTTAAACTAAAAAAAAACGGAAAAAATTCAGAGCAACGACAAGGGGTATTAAAAACCCAAACAAAAAACATTTCCACTTTCCCTTAAAAATTTTTGAATTTGTTCCTGTAAATAAATTTTTCCAAAAATCCTCTTTAATTCCCCCCTTAATTTCCACCCAAAATTTTTGTACCGAAAAAACACCCAAAACAACATTTTGGAAAAGGAAACCCACCAAATTCCAATTTCCAAAAACCATCACCTAAACCCCTTTAACCTATACCAAAACGCCCAAATTTACCCCCCCTTTTTACATTTTTCCCAAAAAAAACTTTTAAAATTTTAAAAACCAAAAACCCGGAACTTTAAACCCATTTGGGTTTAAAAACCCCAAACAACCCAGGTTTATGTTCCCCCAAAAAAAAAAAAAAATTTTCCCAGTTTAAACCCGAATTAAACAATTCCAGTTTAAAACCCCAAACCCTTTTTTGTAAGTACCATTTTAAAAAAAAATTTTACCAAAAACCCAAATATTAAAAAATCAACCCATAATTTGGTTTAAATTTTTTAAAAAATTTTAACGAAACCCCAAAACCCCCTCTTAAAAGCCAGGACATTTTTCCAAAATTTTTATTTAAGGAAAAATTAAATATACCCCAATAAAAAAGGGAAACCAATTAATTTTTTCCAAAAAAGGAAAATTTTTGCCCCTTTTAAATAGCTTTTAAGGGAACCCAAAAATTTTAATGAAAAAAATTTTAAAAAAATTTTTTGGTAAAGAAAAGTTTTGCCACCGATTTTTCCCGGGAAACCAAAAAAAACAGTTAAAACAAAACCAAAAAAAACAAACCCCTAAAATTTGAAAACTAAAATAAAATTTAAAACAGGGCCCCAAAAAAATTAAGCAAGAAAACAGTCCGGAACCAACACCAAGAAAAAGAATTTTCCAAAACAAACCTTTTATAAACCGTAAAAAACCGCCAAGGTTAAATGGAAAAAAATTGCACCAAATCTAAATAAATTTATAACGGGGGGCAATTTTAAAAGAACAGCCAAGACGGATTTCCAAAGAAAACAAAAAAACGTTTGGGGAACATTTTTGGCAAAAAACATTAAAATTTAATTGTTTAAAAAACAAAATTCTAAATACAAATTTAAAAAACATTTTTTTTAAACTTTTAAAAACCCACAACATTTAAATTTGTTTATTTAAAAACCCAATTTTTTTAAAAACCCAAACTATTTTAAAATAAACCCACCCCCAATCAGACTCCATTTACTTTCCCCCAACCATCCCAAAAATTTTTTTCTTTAAAAACCCCCAAACCCCACCTTCCATTTCCAAAATCCCCTACACAAATTCAAAACCCAATTAAACATCCGGAAACTTGAAAACTTAAAACCTTTCCCCCTTCCCAATTAAATTTCGGGCATTTTTCCGCCAACGCCCTTTTTAAACCCCGGGAATTGGGACGCCCAAACGCCAAATCCAAAAACCGTTTTTAACCCGCCCTAAGCGATTTTAACCCCTTTTAAATTCCCCTTTATCCCAAATTTTCTTTAAAACCCCTTAAACCCAAACCAAATTTCCCCCCAAACCCAATAAATTTTTTTAACCCCCGAAAAACCGGGTTTAAATTTCGCTTCAACGAAAACAAACATTATTTTCGGGCCCCCCCCCGCCACCCAAGGAAACCCCCCCAAAATTTAACCAAAAATTTACCAAATAATTTTACAAAAATTAATTGAAATACAACCCAAAGAAAAATTTTTAAAACGTCAAAAAAAAGGGAACAAACCCCACCAAAAACGTTTAAAATGTCAAAATTTAAAAATTTACATGCCTCAAAAAGGAACATTTTTTAAAAACCACACCACATTTTAATTTTTTACTGTTTAAAAAAAAAGGCCCGGGCCCGGGCCCACCCAATTTTTTTCCTTTTTCCCATTTGGTTTTAATAAAACCAAAAGTTATTTTTTTTTAAAAAATCAAAAAAAACCCCCCCTTTTCCTTCCCTCCTTTCGCATCCGACCATACATCCAAAATATCCAACATACACCTGAGATATTCCATTTTGAATATTTTGGGTTAAAATTTTTAGTAGTTCGGACTTAAAAATTTTAAATAAATTTGTAAATTTTTACCAAGGCCCTAACTCGAAACGATATAGCTACCAAAATTTAAAGAGTTATTAGACTACCGGGTCAGACAGCCCCAACCCCACTTACTGAGTCGGAGCACCAATTCGCATCGATTCATCAACTTAATTGCACTGTTTTGTTAACCAGATATGGTACCACTGTAATGATAAACTTAGTCAAACATCCATTTTAAGTTTCAAAGACAATTTTTAAAATTTTGGTATAACTTTTGTGATATTGCAAAATATTAAACTATTTTTTATTTGCATAATCGATTTAGGTCTGATTGTTTTAATGGCAAAGTTCCTTGAATTTATCTGCATCAGAATAGGGTGAAATTAATAAAAAATTTTATAGGGTGAAATTGCCCCAAGGAAATTGAAGGAAATTGATAGGGTGAAATTGCCCCATAAGGAAAGTTGAAAGTGTCTCCGACAAAAGATCATTGATTTCCTTTACTTATGTCAAACTTACGCTAGGACCTTAAAACATAGACTCTGAGATGACGCCAATGTAATCGCATTATGGAAACAGGGTCACCAACGCCATATTTTTCGACCATATAAGTGGGACATGTCATATCCAAAATTTAAAGAAATGTGTTTGGGTTGTGACTGATACAATTTTATTACTTTGTAAAAGATTTTGATTTGGAAAAGGGGATATAGTAAAATTTTGAGGAGTATATAAATATAGAAAAGTTCAATGGTTAGCCCCAATGAAGTTTCATGGTGACGAACGTTAAAGATTTAATTGTAAATAAACGTGTTCATTTTATGCAGGATTCCGTACGAAAGAACTTTTTATACAAAAGGAGCACTACATCTCTACAAAATTCAAGAGGTGTACAAACAATTGATTAAATTTAAATCACCGATTCCTAGTCACAAGGAATCGGAAAGAATCACACGTAAACAAAAACTTGAAAACAAAGGGTTTTTAAAAAGATTAAGTCACCAGTTGACGACGAGTCTGTGCAATCTTTATTATACGGACGGATAGCTAGAGACTAAAAATATATACAAGTTTTATAGAGTAAATAACCCCAATTGATACGCATAGTTTAAGGATTTGATCGATTGGATTCTCTAAAGCAACAAAAAACGTTTGGACGGTATCAGACCGCAAACTTTGAACTGGATCCAAACTTGTCCAACCAAAAATTGTATTAATATCGACTGGTTGCAAAAATTTACCTTATATAAATTTGACCGGGTATATTCCAGGTTGGGTCTGCAAAATGCCAACCTTTAAAATATTCAAAATTATTTGAAACTTCAACGCTAGGCAAATTCGTGGAAATTGTTGATAAAATCAATGTTGTGATTTCTAAAGATTGTTCATGGTCGAGCATTCAACTTATAGTACAACTAGTGGCACCCCGATTGGCAGTTGCCTTCGTTTGACCAAGACCAAAGATGGAGACTTGGGACTGACGTATTGGTAGCATTCATTTATTAACACATTCGTGCCAAATAAAAATGGCCTGCAAGCCAGGGTCAAGAAGAACCCTAATCGCGTTGAAATTACCAGCCCCATCTTGAACTTCTACGAGAGCAGTAGAAAGTAAAACAGTAACTCCTTTACGAATATCTGCCATTGACGATAAGGCATGAGTTGGAACAGCTGGCGAGCATTGTGATTTTGTACGTTCAGGGGGTTGAACTTGAACTTCAGAATGAAGTAAGCGGTAATAATATTTTCCACAAGTATTACGACAAGTAGATTTTGATTCGCATTGTTTAAACGCATGAGGACGTAAACAACTTACACAAAGTTTTAAACTTTTTATAACATTCAGACGGTCGGATAGCACTGATTAATGGAATGATTACCTTTGAAAACTGGACATGAACACGCAACGGAATCACCTTGTTCTAACATTTGTGCATCGTCAGAAGTATTATAATTATCAAACGACACCAAATGAGAAGTAACATTTGGTTTAAAACAAACCCTTGTAGGTGTACTTAGCTGAAGTAGTTTGCATTGTATTTGTGTATGCAGTACTAGACGCTGAGGAAAAATTCTCTAAAGCAGCGCATTGTTGTAATAAAAAGTTCTTTAAAGTTTGAAATTCTGGTGTTTTCTTAGAGTCGGATTGTAACTCGAACCTTTTGCGAGTGCTAGGATCAAGTTTTTCAAGCAATAAATCAACGAAAATGAAATTCCACTGCTCAATAGAATATTTTAAATTTTTAAGTATTGCTAGATTTTCAGAAAAACAATCCACAAGTGATCTAGTTAGCTTGGGATTTTTTGATTTTTGAGGGAGGTGAAGATTTGATAACTCGCCAATGAAGAGTAGCCAACAATCTAAGGTTGCTGTTGCTTTCTTTGAGGGTTTCATACGCAATGGAATAATTATTTGAGCATAACGGGATGGTTTTAAGCAATTGTGAAGGCTCATTTTGAATTGAGCGTTATATATCAGACCAAGAGGGATTATTGTGCACCAAGCAATCGAATAGGTCGATATATGATTGCCAGGAACAAAAATCACCTTTGAAAGTTTCCAAACTTAAGGGTTGTGGTTTAACATTGAGGTTAGGAGTAACGACAGTGACATCATTTTTGATCTATAACTACGGGTGGTTGTAACCTGTCCAAAATAATTAAGCAATTAAAGTAAGCAATATCAACATCTTTTCTAATATTTTGATATGATTGTTCTTCTAATTCAGACAAATTTGCAAGAACAAGAATTAACGCCGCATTAAAATTTGCGTAAACATCTGTTAAAAGATTTTCATTGAAATTTAAATAGGGTGTTAGATTCGGAGTAAGTTTCTCTTGAATTACCCAAATCAGAAATTTTATTGATTCGATCTCTATAAAGATTCAGTGACATCAGACTTTTTCAGAGGCAGTTTAAGCGTATTGAATAGAAAACTATAACATGTCAAATGTTTGTTAATAGAAAATTAATTAATATAAACGCTCGTATAAATAGCGCGGGAAAAAGCACGCGAATAGAAAACAAATTTCTATAAGTTTGTCAAGTTCAAAATTAACTTGAGGTTTCAGCATGTGTTCCACAGAACGATAAAAATGTTACCTTTATCTATGTTTTAATATGTTGCTATGCTAACGAAGAAAATATAAGGAAACTACGTTAACGTGGCATAAAGATCTTGGCGTCGATATGTATTGGTATCCTATAGAAACGCTAATATTTGATAAATAAAGATGTAATTACAATGCAAGCTTGTTCGTTTGTTTATAATCGTTAAATAGAAATGTTTTGATTTTATTAATATCTACGAAACACATTAAAATCTATGCTTGACGTGATATTAGTAATAGTAAGACAATTTGTGATTTGAATATTTACCTACCGCGTGAGGGTATCCAATTAACAATAAATAATAAATTGGAAGGACCTCTAACACTTTAGTACCCTCACGTTTCGGGACATTGCCTCGCAAGCTGCTGCAGTCGGTGAGAAGGGAGGTTCATTAAACAACAACACACTAAGACAAAATCCAAATTGTTTTATTAACGGGCTACTAACTAACTTAACCTAATTACATATGCATACAAAATTATACAGTATTTAACATTATTTACAATATGGCGCCACCATGGGAATTAAACGGCCCATGGACCGATCGCGGTAATAGCTCTCGTCGCACTTTGTTCGTGGCGATGAACCAAGATTGCAGGACAGAAAATACTTCACTTCACCGGGGCAAATCTTATAAAGTCTCCGGCTAGCACAAACACAACTTAACTAAACAATTCTAAAGTTCTTATTCTATGAATATTAACAACAGTTCTGGGTGCAAACACCCCAATACATATAATTAATTAACGCTACCGCAGTCTACTTAACTTGCATACTGAAACGACCTTCCTTTAATCACGGGGTCATCAATGACAGGAAAAACATGACCTTCACACGGGTCAAATAGTGCAGTAACGGAATTCGTGGCTTAGTTATTACAAGCCTCGGACAACGTCGAAACACAATAAAATAAGAAACCCTTCAAAAGATGCGGTCTTTAACAATAACCTAACGGGATTAAATTACTGGAACGGGGCTTTAACCCGAAGTTGTATGCTATGAAAGTCGACAGATATTGTATTTAATGACTTATGATGCATAACACAGCCTTGAGTTCATAGTAATACCATATATAATAATTACTTACTCAGAGAAATAAACTAACTTTGAACATAACGGCACGCACTTGAATTCAGAGAAATAAAACACTTACTCAATCTTGCAAGTCCGCGAGCTTTAGACTACAACGCGTCTGGAAATAAACAACCCCGATTCCCACCGGCTGGCATCCTTATATACATTTAAGTTAATTGAAAAATAACCCCTTTCTTGGCTCTCATACTCGGCTTAGGATACGCCGGTCGTAAATCTTTAAGAATAATTAAACTGTCAATTGCCCTAAGATAGCCACACAAGTAGATCTCGGAACTAATTTTAGTTGAGTACTCCGCTAATTGAAAAATTGCTTCCGACCACCCTGACATAAATAGGATCCTAAAACATGATTGACATCTAATCATAGATAACAACTAATCTGACATGTGTAGTGCCTTTGAAGTAAAGTGCCTTTAGAAAAATTGATTAACTCTTGGATTAGACCTTCCTGGAAACTTCGCTAGGACGCTACTTGGGTAGTCTTGCAACCGTTACAATTACAGACATATTTATGTTACCAGACCTTCATTCTAATAATTAGAATGCTAAAATTAAACTAGAAAATAACTATTTTTAGAAATCATAGAACTAATTAGAGCGTATTAAAACAGTATGTTACACAGCCCCCCTCGAAAAATTGAAATTGCTCTTAGGAATTTCAAGCAAATTGAAATAAAATAAATGTAGAAATTAACACATCCAACCGCAATTATGTTCAAGCCAACTGAGTCTTTTCAGAAAATTGGCGGAAGGAAAAAATAAAAAAATTGGAAAAATAAAATATTAGTGAGGTTTTAGGTCTTGGACGTGGAACACCCCTAGCGGTTTTCCGTCCATAGAAGATAGTCTATAAGTGGTAGAACCTAAAACTTCCATCACCTTTGCTTCTAGGAACTTTGGGGCTAATTTTTTATTGAAATGTTTAGAAGCATCTGATAATATAAAATTGCGCTTCCACACTAAATCTCCTACTTTGAAATTTAATGGTCCGCGCCTTAAATTGTAAGAGTGCGTATTACGTTCATACGCCAAATGTATGTTTTTCTGAACTTCTTTAAAGATGGGCGATAATTCATTGAGGTCTTGAACCAATTGTTCTCGAGTATCAATTGCTAGATCCTCTAGATTTAAATCCTTTAATTTATTATAGAATTCCCCGGTCAGAGGAACCGTGCGTCCAAAAGCTAAAAATGTTGGGGAATATTTTGTGGATTCATGAACAGCATTACGAAGCGCATGGGCAATTTTGTGAATATTATCGTCCCAATTCTTCTGAGAATCTTGAATGTAACTGCGAATGGCAGCTCAAATTACCTTGTTAACGCGTTCTACATAATTAACTTGAGGATGGTAGCTGGCGTTAAACCAAACCGAAGGTATTTTATAATTTGTCATGAGATTGGAAAATAAATTACTTTTAAATTGAGGGCCATTATCTATCATACAAATTTGAGGTACCCATATACCAAAAATACAAAATTTTCCAGGTAATTACAAATTTGTTTTGTTGAAGCGCTGCGCATGGGATGCAATAAAGTGAATTTTGTAAACCAGTCAGTAACAACTAAAAGGTAAGTATTCCCCAATTTCGAGCGCAGAAAGGGCCCCATTAAATCAATCGACAAACATTGAAACGGAAATGAAACTTTTTTCTCTTTGCCCATAAAACCATAATGGTTGAACGTGCTGGATTTGCTTTGACAGCACGTAACACATTTACTAATGTATTTAGAAATATATGACCGCATTTTGGGCCAGTAATAGAGCTCTTTGATTTTTGTATATGTTTTAAATACACCCAAATGGGCCGAAACTGGATCATCATGGCATTCTTTTAAAATTTGTGCACGGCATGATTTCGGCACTACTAATTTCCACTCAATTAAATTGGCTTTGATATTCAAATTATTCGGAATAAACTTATACATTTTATCATGTTCTATTCTCCAATCGGGATATAGATCTGGCTTTTCCTTAATATTATTTAACATGTTTTTGTACCAATCCTCGACCTCGTCTAAAGAAAAATTTAAAGAATCAATAACATAGGCTCCACTAGGAGCTCGGGATAATGCATCTGGTACCACATTAAATTTACCCTTCCTGTGGATAACTTCGAAATCAAATTGTTGGAGTTTCACACTCCATCTAGCTAAACGTCCCGCAGGATCTTTTAAGTTGTGGAGCCAAATTAAAGAATGATGGTCCGTAACGACCTTAAAATGAGTTCCTTCAATATATGGTCGGAATTTTTGAATAGCAAAACACACCGCCAAAAGTTCCCGTTCTGTGACTGAATAATTTTTCTCCGCTGAATTTAAACTGCGAGAAGCATAAGCAATTACATGTTCTTCATCTCCTTCTCCCTGAGTTAAAACACAACCAACGCCGTAATTTGAGGCGTCACATTGTAAAGAAAAACTTTCGAAAATCAGGACTCCTTAAAACAGGAGCCTTTGTAAGAACATCTTTAATTTTTCAAACGAAATAAGAGCCTCGTCCGTCCATTTAATCGCTTGCGATTTTTCTTTCCTTTAATAAATCATTGATAGGTGCTATAATTGTGGCAAAATCCAAAACAAAACGCCTATACCAAGAGCACATACCGGTGAAACGTTTTATTTCAGTGGCTGTCTTGGGTTGAGGAAAATTTACAATTGCGTCAATTTTTGCTGGGTCAGTTCGGAGACCATCTTTATTCACAATATATCCCAGATATTGTAACTCTGGTTTACAAAACTCACATTTTGAAATGTTAGTAGTTAAATTAGCGCCTTTCAACTTCTCATACACTTCGTTCAGAACTCTAATATGCTCTTTAAATGTGCTTGAAATAATAATTATATCATCTAAATAAACAAATACCGATTGGGATAATGAAAATCAAAATAGAGTCCATGAGCCTCTGTAATGTGCCTGGAGCATTGGCCAAACCCATCGGCATTACATTATATTGAAATAATCCGCGCCTTGGGACAGTAAAGGCTGTTTTTTCCTTGCTTTCGTCATTCAAGGGCAATTGCCAAAAGGCTTTTTTTAAATCGATTGAACTGAGATATTTCGCATTGCGTAATCTATCAAAAATGTCATTTACAAACGGAATGGGATACGCGTCTTTTTTTGTAATTGAATTTAATCGTTTAGCGTTAAAACATACACGAAATTCACCTTTTGCTTTTTTCTTTACTAACAGCATGGGGTAGTTCCACGGGCTATTGCTTGGGCTAATAATGCCTTGTTCAAGCATCGCATCAATTTCTTTATTAGCATATTCCAGCATCGCCGGAGATAATGGGTAATACCTTTGTTTAATTGGTTCAACGTCTTCCGTTGTAATATGATGTGAAATTTTAGTGGTTCGGCCTAAGGTAGGACGATCCAGGGATTGAAATAAAGAAATAACATTGTTTAATTCAAATTTCTGGTCTTCATTTAAATCGGCCATAACTTTAATGAAATTTAATTTATTCGTTTCCACAGAATGAGCATAAAATTCATTTTTTGAAAAATCTACTTTCAATTCAAATAATTGACAAAAATCAATCCCTAACGTTAGGGTACACTCTATTGAGTCGGAAACTAAAACATTTAAAGAGCGAGTAACCCCGTTTATAGTTAAGGGCAAATTAATTGAACCTAAAATTGATTGTGAAGTGCCATCTGCGGTTGTTAATATAGACGTCTTTACATTTTTAATTAATTCTAACTTATATTTATCCAATAAACACAGACCATGTCTGCCTAAAATAGAGGTATTCGCCCCGGAATCCAACAGTGCAGTATAAGTTTCCTTAAATAACTCGATATTAATATAAGGTCTTGTATCACCTTTTACTTTATAAAAATTTGAAAAAACCTTAAATGCTTTACAAAAATTTTTAACTTTTACTAACCACTCCGACCACGTCTTTTTGTCATTACATTTGATTTTCCAATGCTCCACCCGAAGGTACTACATTGGCCAGGAAGCGAGTTTTTTTTTTTACCTGGAAAATTTTGAATTTTGCCGAACCCTTGCTGTTCCAAGCAAGGTAGGGATCTTTAACGTGCGTGACAACACTCACACACGGGACCTCCATTTTACCTCTCATCCGAACGAGGGTGTATTTTTGCGAAAAATGCTCGCCTAACATTTTTCAAGCGGACCGTGTCGGGATTCGAACCCGGGACCTTGGGCGTAGTAGTCACACACATACCACTACGCCACGGAGCCGCCTCGTCTTTTTGTCAGCAGCAATATTATTAAACGAGGAAAAGCAACGGCTGACTACGCGCTTTCCTGTCCTTAGTTTTTTGAATTATTTGAGCAGTTTGGACAATTTGTGGACGTAACTTCCCGCTGCCCACAAGAATAACAAAATATTCCGCGTTTCTCCGGACAAGTATGAAACGAGTGACCCGTCTTTTACAGTTGAAACAAATAGTCGAAAATTTTGCTGTGTTTTAAAATAATTCGACACGCCGGACCAAGGTAAATTATTATTAGAAAATGAACTCTGTCGAACTTGACGTTCTAAGATAACTGGTACGTTGGCAGAATCAGAATGTTCCTGTTTAATAAAATTTGGAGGCTTAATGTCTTCTTAAACCTTACAACGAAAAATCAAATGGGAAATGTCAGTCACTTCAACTAACGCCAGTTGCGTGGCATAAAAGGTCTGTAAATTTCTTTTAATAATTTTTATTTGTTCCCGGACTGGAATGGAATCTTCTAATTGAGAAAATAAGTTTACCATCTTTGAAATATAAATGGTAGGTGATTCCTCGGCGCCTTGCCGACTGGATTTAATTAACATTAAAAGATTCTCTGCATAATCGGCTGAAAGAAAATCTTGTTTTAATTTAGAAATTAATTGATCCCATGAATTTACTGTACATCGCGTTGCTCTATACCAATCCAATGCTGAACTGGTGAAAAGATTAATAGCCCCTTCGAAAAGGTCATCTGACGAAACTTTTCTTGCAACTTGCAGTTCCTTGACGCGTTGAATAAAATCTAAAACCGATATAGAATCAGATTCACCCGAAAATTGTAATCCCCACTTGTGGATCGGGACTGATATCGTTGATTTATTCAAGGACTTAATTAGAGTACCTAAATCATTACTAGAAATCGAAACCGATGGGGTATTAATGGAAGAAACCGTTGATGCTCTAGGGCATGAAACCTCTGCTGTTGGTGTTATTGTAGGATCTTTATTACCACTAGCCGAACAATAAGAAGGGTTATAGTTAATCTCATTTTCCCCGTTTACCTGTTCTAAAATCTCAAAAGCTCTAATGCACTTAGAATGCAGTTCTTTGTGTACCTCTAAAAATTCAATATCGAAATTGACATAATTTATTCTCTGTGTTACATGCATTAATCTCGTGTTAAGTTTAATATATTCTTTCCTTTTAGGAAGAATGGTAAAAGAATTTAAACTGTTTTCTAATTCAAAAATCTTAAGTTTCAATAATTCAATTTCGTCCTTTTGAACGATTTCAATTTTTTCATACTTAGAAAAAACATTACTGTCGATTTTCTCAACAATGAGTTTTGAACGCAAAACTTTTCGTTTTTCTAACAACGTTCCTAATTGAAAGCTCGTGACTCAGTTCGTCACTTCTTAAAGCTTCCACCACATACATGACTAAATAAAAGGTAAATGCCAACAATAGCGAAACCTGTTCCTAAATCACTAATATTAAACTGTTAATTCTGCTCAAATCTTAATAGTACTATAGAAATAAAACAATCTAAAACTTTGTCCGTGTGTTGTTTACCATATTTAAGATTTGTAACCACTTAATGCGCCAGTGTGATTTGAATATTTACCTACCGCGTGAGGGTATCTAATTAACAATAAATAATAAATGGTAAGGACCTCTAACACTATAGTACCCTCACGTTTCGGGACATTGCCTCGCAAGCTGCTGCAGTCGGTTAGAAGGGGAGGTTCATTAAACAACAACACACTAAGACAAAATTCCAATTGTTTTATTAACGGGCTACTAACTAACTTAACCTAATTACATATGCATACAAAATTATACAGTATTTAACATTATTTACAATATGGCGCCACCATGGGAATTAAACGGCCCATGGACCGATCGCGGTAATAGCTCTCGTCGCACTTTGTTCGTGGCGATGAACCAAGATTGCAGGACAGAAAATACTTCACTTCACAGGGGCAAATCTTATAAAGTTTCCGGCTAGCACAAACACAACTTAACTAAACAATTCTAAAGTCTTTATTTTATGAATATTAACAACAGTTCTGGGTGCAAACACCCCAATACATATAATTAATTAACGCTACCGCAGTCTACTTAACTTGCATACTGAAACGACCTTCCTTTAATCACGGGCTCATCAATGACAGGAAAAACATGACCTTCACACGGGTCAAATAGTACAGTAACGGAATTCGTGGCTTAGTTATTACAAGCCTCGGGCAACGTCGAAACACAATAAAATAAGAAACCCTTCAAAAGATGCGGTCTTTAACAATAACCTAACGGGATTAAATTACTGGAACGGGGCTTTAACCCGAAGTTGTATGCTATGAAAGTCGACAGATATTGTATTTAAACAAATAAATGACTTATGATGCACAACACAGCCTTGAGTTCATAGTAATACCATATATAATAATTACTTACTCAGAGAAATAAACTAACTTTGAACATAACGGCACGCACTTGAATTCAGAGAAATAAAACACTTACTCAATCTTGCAAGTCCGCGAGCTTTAGACTACAACGCGTCTGGAAATAAACAACCCCGATTCCCACCGGCTGGCATCCTTATATACATTTAAGTTAATTGAAAAATAACCCCTTTCTTGGCTCTCATACTCGGCTTAGGATACGCCGTTCGTAAATCTTTAAGAATAATTAAACTGCCAATTACCCTAAGATAGCCACACAAGTAGATCTCGGAACTAATTTTAGTTGAGTACTCCGCTAATTGAAAAATTGCTTCCGACCACCCTGACATAAATAGGATCCTAAAACATGATTGACATCTAATCATAGATAGCAACTAATCTGACATGTGTAGTGCCTTTGAAGTAAAGTGCTTTTAGAAAAATTGATTAACTCTTGGATTAGACCTTCCTGGAAACTTCGCTAGGACGCTACTTGGGTATTCTTGCAACCGTTACAATTACAGACATATTTATGTTACCAGACCTTCATTCTAATAATTAGAATGCTAAAATTAAACTAGAAAATAACTATTTTTAGAAATCATAGAACTAATTAGAGCGTATTAAAACAGTATGTTACAAATTCCGGCACAAAACTTGACCCATAAATAATACACGTTTGTTGATACCGGAAATCTTGGGAATTTTATTATAAAAACAAGAGGATAAATTGTCATAGGACTGTCCAGATGTGGTTCGATAGGATCAAATGGTTAGAGTTTTGGGATAAAATGATAGCTAGTGGTTGTTTTATATAGAGCAATCTGGATAGTTAAATAAGGACCACCTCAATATTTGAAGGTTTCTAGGAACACCTTGCATGCACGAATAAAAGCTTGATTAATCACAATTATAATAATATAAATACAAGACATAATAAAGGATTGCTATAATGCATGCGACTATCATAGTCTAAAGTATAACCGTTAAAGTCCGACGCGCGCGTGTTCAGAGCTACTACGATAGTTGGTAATACCTACTAAAGCGTACATAATATTGCACAATAAAGCTATTACGTCACAATTGCGTCTCAAATTTGTATCACACCCAAAATATTTAGTGTGATACCGGAAGCGCCTTTAAGAAAAAGATAAAATGTACTCACAAAATAATGTGGAGCTCTTCACGAGCTGGTGGTTATTCTTGCGGCAGAAGCCATATTTATTTCCATTTTGGGCGTAGGTGGGGCTGCGCCCTCGTTGAAGCCAGATTCGTTTTGTCTTCCCTCTTCGTGTTTGTAGCGGTACGATAGGAATAAGGTAAAGGCAGAGATACGATAGGGCAAGAGATAAAAGGAGACCTACATTAGCTGAAAGAGAAAACAAAAAAAGACACAGATGAACCTCACTGTTAGACGTCTAGTTGGCTAATGCCGTCGTGTCGGAAAACGCCACTTACTTCCTAACTTCACGTCTGCGCATTCTCTCGCGCCGACGCAACTGTCCCAAGTTACGAAAATGCACAAATCCTTTTTTAAAATATTGGCGCGATTTCAGTTACATATTTGAAACTAAATTCAAAAATGATACATAGCCGATTTTCGGCATGTAACAGGATAAATACCTTGATGTGAATACACTTGCCACTTGCTAATAGGCAAATACGTCTATTCGCGTGCACGCACACAGATGATAACGTTTTGAAACTAAATGAATGTTAATAGATAATGTCAACTTTAGATTAGCACTGCACCATTGCCGAAGGACGCACAATAAACTTAAAGCTGCGAATAAAGCCTTTGCACATTGTATTTACCGGAAAACATATAATATAGTCTTGCATGACGAAACAGGGCGCAATGTTTTGAATTGGCGAAGGAGGGCAATGGTAAGAATCCTTTTAACGCAATTATTCTTTAAAAGAAAGCACAGTACACATTTGAAAATATTTATGACAAATCCACTTCGTTCATTTACCATACTATACTCGATTTTAATAGATCATAGTAGTTTCACGTGCCCCAACCATCTTCCTGATCTTTCTATAAATTATCTGATGATAGCTCGGCTGAACTCGGCTCAACCAAACATTCGAGTTAACCGTCTTATAAGTTCTGAGCGAATGTTAGTCGTTAAGTATAGAACTGCAATCGCGGTTACCTAAAATTTTGTGTGTCTGCAAGTTCAAGTCAATAATATTCGAGATTCGTTTATTATTTTAAAGCCGGTAACGAATTTGAAATTTATCAAAGATAATTAGAACAATCAACTTTGGATTAATTTGAAAAACTTTAGACTTTAGATTAGTTTAAATAAAATCATACATTTAATTTCAAATATATTATTTTTTTAGTCTTTCGCGTTTATTCCAATACGATGAGTAAGTTCAAAGATATATGGTCGTTTGTCAAAGCTACTAAAAATCAATTTAACGAGAATGAGACAACTGAAGTTTCTAATGTTGCAACCAGTACGACGAAAACAGATACTACAGCACTAGCACAATCGTCATATTCAACATCAGTTTCTAACGGAAGCCCTCGCAAATGGCAAAACAAAAGAAGCAGTCTAAATGTCTGTAGAAAGAGTAGAAGAATATCAACTGGAACTGGGTACTATTGAAGGTGGTTCATCTCAACCGAATATTATTTTTCCAAAAAGTACGTTTGGAGACAGACAGAGATTGTTTGCGCACCAATACTACGATACACATAAATTGCTTGAGTACAGTGTGAAATTAGATAAGACATTCTGCTTCTTTTGCAGACAATTAAAATCTTTTTTGAATGTACGATACCAGAATGAAAAGTTGTCGCCAGTGAATTCAGTAACTGGAAAATACTAAGCGAAGCATGGAAAAACCATGAAAATTCTTCAAGCCATAATAAGTGTATGAAAAGTATGTAGCTTACAAGCATTCCTTGAAGTCCAAAACGTGCATGATCAACTAGTCGTATAACATGAAGAAATGGTAGTACACAACCGGAAGTATATGTTGGAATTAATTGACTTAATTTTGTGCTTAACACGCCAGGGACTTTCACTTAGAGAGGACCGCGAAGAAATGACATATAACAACCAACGCAATTTCTTAGAGTTGAGTGAAGTTTTGGCCAAATATGATAACAATTTTTCGAGCCATTTAGAACGACATATCACATATTTTAACCTCATAGTCCAAAATGGCGTTATTTACCTTGCTTTCCAACTCGTTGTTGAAAAGATTGTCGAAGAAGTTGGAGAATGTGGATTTTTTCACTAATGGTCGATGAAGTTAGGTGCAACAAGCAGAAGCAGCTATCACTGACGATTAGATATGTATCTAGCTTGAAAGTTGAAAAACGATTTCTCGGATTGGATTGTTCATCTCCTAAAAATGCTGAAAGTTTGAAAAAACTTATTCAAGAATTCTTGACTAAATGTGGCCTGACTGATTTTATATTAATCGGATAATCCTACGACGGAGCAAGTGTTATGTCGGAAAAACATTAGAGGAGAGCACCCCAAGCTGTTTACAGTCATTGCTTGGCACATACAATGAATTTAGTAGTTATCGACGGCTACGGTAAAGTATCAGCAGCTGCTGCATTTTTCAACATTTTGGAAGCAATATACGTGCATTTTTTTCAACCCGGTAATCACTCTAATCTCATAAAAGGTCGTGATGCCTCAGGTATTAAAACTGGTACTGAAATGCGAAGTTTAATTAGTACTAGGTGGAGTTGTCGATATGAAAAAAATTGTAAATCCATGTTAAATAATTTCCAAGCTATTCGAAATGCTTAGTGGAAGAAATTGAACAAGCTCGGGACAAGAATTCTGTAGGTGCACTTGGTATACTGGATTCAATAACAAAGCCACAATTTTTTGTTTGTTTGTTTGTTTTTCATTCAGTGCTACTGTTCGCAAATATTTTTAGAGCAAGGATGCAACACTTGGCTGGGCCATTGATATAATAAATAGCATAATAACTAGCTTCCTTTTAAAAAATCGGTTCATTCTTTCATAATAAAGCTGATGAAAAGGTTGAAACCTTAGTGACCAGGAATTTGTTCAAAAATAGAAATTTTGAAATCAATTTGAACCATCTGAAAAATCAAGTAAAGAGCGATCTCACTCCGAATCTATACAAGTTATTGCAAATTGCTGTAGGCCTTCCGGTGAGCTCAGCTGGTTGTGAAAGGAGTTTCTCTGCTATGAGACGAATAAAAAATTGGCCGAGGAACAGAATGATCCAGGACAGATTTTCAAATTGATTCTTGCTCAATGTTGAGAATAAGCTAGTTAAGCAAAAACTGTCGGCTGAAGAAATATTTAATGCCTTTCTTAAAACGGATAGAAAATTGAAATTGAGTTTTGTTTTCGTTTATTATTCCATCTTCTTGTTAACTTACATATGAAAGTCTTTTGATAAATACTTTAACTGGCATAATTAAAGTGGTGTAACCTTTTCTGCACATTAAAAAATATACTACTTTTATAGAATATCAACTAAGGTTCACAAATTTCGCAATGTTTTCCAGGACACAAAATAAATTGGTTATTTCCATTAAAACATGTAATTTTATCTCATTGACTGAATATATAATAAAATTTCTTTAAGGGGCAGCAACATTTCGTTGTGAAAACAAATAAGAAATTTAAGTCTTGCATCTAGCACACGGTGATAGTATAATACGTAGGGTTCAGGGTAATTCCATTCCGTAGAACCAGATTTTCTACCGGGAGATAGTAAAATAATGACGGAAAAATCGTATTCTAAAACTAAAAACAAAATTCTTACTTACGACCCTTAACCGAGGGATTGTGTCTCTCGAATCTCCTGCATTCTCAACTTCATTTCACTTTGTCCCCGCGGGCCCCTCTCAGAAAATTCTCTAGATACGTCCATGCGGTCACTCGAGGAATTGAAACAATGGCAATTTTTTGTGTAAAATCTTCTCCTCGTCATTTAACATGCAGTTCGCTAAATCGACTGATACTGTGTTTAGCCATAGTCTTGGTTCGTTGTATTTTGAATTCCGCAGTAAATGAAGATGATGATATACAAATTTCTTTCAAAACGAGCTAACGATAAAAATTTTTGAGCTTATTTACAATTATATGAACGAACATTAATTAAGTTGGATCTTTGTTCGTATATTTGTTCAGATAGAGCAATATCGTTATTGGGCTTCAACAAGGAGCAGTATAATGAATAATTGCAATAACCCCGCATATTAGACATATTTTCTATCTATATCGCTACGCAAATTATATAATCTCTATACTATTATGGAGTTGGCCATTTAGCGGTTTCTTCTTAAAAATGCAATAATACAAACACGCATCAACATTTTTCCAAATGTTATTATTTTATTGATAAGAGCAATCCTTGCTGATGAATACAAGATCATTCATGTGGCTGACCCGGTTAGCTTGACAGTAGTCCATGTTGTCAACCCAATTCTTCAGTACATTTTCAATGGTTACTGGAATAACTGCATTAATGTTGTGCTTAAAAGTCTGAATCGTTTGTGAATTGTCTGCACAACATCGATCTTGCACGGCATTCAACAAAGGAAGTTTGAAGACGTCAAATTGTGGCTGCACGGAGGTCAATGCACATTATCAAAATGCCTTTGCCTAGCTTTACACAAATTCCACAATTTTGCTTGTTTACATAGCCGTCGAGATACAAATGCCCTTCGTCCGAGAAGATGATGTTTCGAGCAAATTTGTCATCAATTTGGGGTGCTGTATGGCCGAAACGGAGAAGCAATATAAAAGTGGGTGTTTGCCATCCTTCAATTCCGGAATCAATTGGTTCTTGTAAGCGAACAATCCGTGATTCTTCTCACGCTGGAAGGTTAATATTGAGTACCTGCAATCTGAGGTGAGTTGATGTTCGTGGAATGAGTTGCACACTTTCGGCTATAGCAGCAACATTCTCAATTAAACGCGTTGTACGAGCACGAAGACTGTTTTTGTTGTTTACTAACATGCCCATCTCACAAACTCATTTACAAACTTGCTTTATTTCGAACAAAATTTTTTTTCAAAATTTGCACTCTTTTGGCAACACAATCTCTTAGGAAATAAGTAAGTTCTAAATATTTTTTAATGTTGATCAAGTTTGTGCTCATTTTCAACTGCATAATTTAAAAAAAACTGCTGAATGGCCACTCTTATATATATATATATATATATATATATATATATATATATATAAATATGTAAAATTACAATTAATCTTCAAATATTTGATTACACTCCAATCTTGAAACAATTTTAATTTGTATTAAATTATCGATTTCGTATTTTTATAGTAATATATTTTTTAAATAATCATTAGCTGCCAAATATTGTCCATCTTACGTATGAATTTAATTATGTAACGTATTATATAATTACACCTATATCACGCTAGCATCGATGTTTTTACTAATACTGATTCTTACTGCTACCCGCATTAGTTTTAAATAGACCAAACCGACTCTGACGTCATTGTTCTGATAGGTTCCAGCAATCTCTGGAATCTTTTGGAAAACATCCTATACATTTAATAAGAAATATGTTTCTTTCGCATTTTACTATTTGATATAGCTTGATTTAATGGTTTAAACGAATGCCCGTATTCATACAATACCTACACATGACTAAACTGCGCATGAATTGTGGATTGTAAACACCAGGCACGTACATGGATTAGAAAACCGTTCCCTTCCCCAGCCACGTTGAACGTAATCTAAATTAACTTCCAACAATCACGCACCGCCTCCCTCGAAGTCCTAAATATCATCCAACTTAACAAAATGCACTTGCTTTACTTCAAGAATCATATCTTACCCACAACAAAATACAAAATTATCAACTCAACACCCGATCATAAACCTGCTCAAACTGACCATATCCAAACCTAACTTGAGCCACCATTATCACCGACTGCATGCTCGACGCCACTAACTTTGATTTCCTATTCACTACTAGGATCACTGACATTGAAGTCCACTTGAAGGCCGATTCCATTTTCTTAATTTCTACATATATCCACTTTGGCAACGACATTTGCTCTTACTTACAACACCTAACACACCTGCTAACCTTATTCGGATGCAAACCCACAATTATTACAATGGATGATAACGCTAAACCCGCACTTTGGTATAACAACCGCACGCATGACAAGAGACTTGCTTTAGAAGACTTTATACAACAACACCATCTGACAACCCACAACCGCACATCAACAAACCCCACATGGAATCCCCGTACTATAAATTCAACATCGACCTTAGGCTCTCCACTCCAGCAGTGTCCAACCTTATAAATTCATGATCAATCTCCCGCATCCTTTTAATCAGTGATCATAACCCAATCACCTTCGATATTTTACCGTAACTAGCGCCAGGAACTCACCAAAAATCCCAATACTATAATACCTACAAAGCTGACTGGACACACTACTGTGAAACTCTTGCCGACCAAATCCCCTCATTTTCGTCAATAAGTTACGCCAATGTTAACCCACACATACTATCCAAACTTATAATCCAGCACATTCACATTAACGCGCCGACAATCATCCCCAAAAAATACAATCTGTACCACGGTGGACTCACGAGTTAACAACCGCTAGGACTGTACTCCACAGAACTTGACACAGGCTTCAAAGAGCTAAACGAACCAACTCCGACCAAGATCTAATTAATAACCTCACTCTCGTATACTCTACAAACGGATACAATACAAATAACTGATCAATGCCGCCAGGTAATTAAACTACAATATAATTATTAATGAGCAACACACTGACCAGCGGACTACATACCGGAAATTAATAAATGCACCCATCTCACAAATTCTCACCGCACAAAAACATCCAGCCCTACCCTCGTTTAACAATCTAACAACTTCCCTTATGAACACGGTCATCCCTTCTGCTACATAAATGTCTCGTATGAACCGCAAAAGTTTCCCACTACTAACTCCCAAATCACACCTGAAACCCCACCCCACCCCGAACTAGAATCGCCTTCCTAAATTTCCTAGTACCTAAACTCAAACCTAACAAAGCCCTCGGCCCAGACCATACCATCAATCACATTATTCAAACCCCCTGGCTTCTTATTAGAGAATCATCCGCCCCCCTCTCTTTAAAAAATGCTTATTCTAAGGAATATTCCGAATACATTTAAATCCGTCAAGATCACCCTCAATCTCAAACTTAACAAATCCCCTGATGATCCCGAATCCTGCAGACTAATCGCAATCCTACTTGCACCCCGTAAATTACTTGAACAGGTGATTGTTTACTAACTTAACTCCACATTGAAAAACTCTCCATACTTTCCCCCAATCAATACGGTCCTTGTTCCGGACGCAGTGCCGAACAAACTATCCTCTTCTAAGTAACCACAGGCCAATTCTCCAATCACAAATACGTAAATGCTATGTTTCTGGCTTCCAATTTGCCTTCGAATGGTTTTGTGGCCAAACCTCCTGAACCAAATACGCCTCACAAACTTCCTAAAGAACCTACTCCATGTAATACAGTCATTCATCGCATCCCGAACACCCACCATATCCAATAACTACTACTCTATAATCAAGTCCCTATTCCAAGGTTGTTACAAAGGGTCCAGACAATTTCCCATACCTTGGAATCTATCAATTAATTCACTCTTTGATCTCAACATCACCAACATATCTATCTACGCCTACGCAGATGATCTTGCATTCCCAATACACGATAATTCTTGATCATCCTTCGAATACACAGCCGCCATCCCAATGAAATCCGTAGAAACGTAGTCCGTTCTTAATAAGCAGCCCCTTTCTTCTTCTAAATCTCATATGCTTCTTCTGAAAGAACTCCTAGGCCTCCCATTCTGCACTATACTTTGGCCTACACATCGACCCCAGATTCAAAACCCACCGTCATTTATCCAAACTTTGTAACAAAATGAAACTAATCCTACTCAACCTACATCTCTCCCTCCGCAAATCAGTCCACATAACAAATCACACTCTCAAATTCATAATCTGCCAAATCATTATACCTATAATCCGAATGCTGTCGACTCCTAGCTTCCCTTAAGTCCCTCCTCAGCCAAAACCAAACTCAACACAATAATCAGACCCCTCCTGCTATACCACTCCCGAGCAACCCAAACAACATTCATTTTTGCCCTACAACCCAGTTACAAATTTTAGCCACAGAAATTAAAATTCACGCATACATCCAAATTCGCAACCTCAAGAATTTCATGCTACATGGCAGGATCGTACCCCCTGATGAATATCGTACCCTACATAAAACAGAATTAAAACTTATACTCCGTTCGAAGTTTCATTTCTGGCAGGAATCATGGACCATGTCCCAAACAGGCAGAGTTGCCTAGAACACGTTCCCTATTATCTGACACTCCACCTCATATCCCATTTTCACATCTAACAATCATTCAATTTCTCACCACACACGTCTCCTTCCGTAGTAAACGCTATTAACTTTAATTAATCCCATCTCCTTACTGTCCTTGACCATTCCTCAGAAACCCCTACACCTAATTTACCGATGCACTCGGACATCTATTCACCAAGTACGCCTTAAAACTAAACTCAACTTCGACCAATATACACCATTATCAACTTCCGATTCCTATAGTATCTTGCCACTCACACGAATTACACCTATTTCTTTTCGATATCGTTTTCAATAAACCTCTCATTAGGCGGCAATAACACTCATAACATCTATAACATCAATACAAATATTACACTTACACGACCATCATTACACGTAATGCACATCAAACCATAGACACCGAACTATGCGATATACTCACAACACCAAGTCAGCGGTGAAAAGTGAAGAACAGGATCTCTCAATCGATCGATATATCTAACCAGCAACCAAGAAATGGTATACATATATTATTAGAATTTACAGTTAGGTTCGGCCTAGGTCTATGTATAGCCAACAATATGTTACATAATAAATGAATGAATGAACAATGTGTGTTAATTATTTTTAATTGTTGGCTTACGTTCGAATTCTTTAAGGGTGTACCGAAGCACGACGGTAGGTGTCAGCTTAATTATGGTCACATTCTATATCTAACACACCAGTATTTTCCTTTGTTTACGTCTTACTTGAATATCCTGTACTATTTCTAGTTCGCTTTTCGCTTTCGTTCTTTCGGAATTTCTTTCATCGTTGTAGAATTCCCTTCATCCATTGTTTATATTATAGGAACTAGCGCACCTTATGGCTACACATAACACGCTAGTATATCCTTTTTATTTTTGTTTGATGTAAACGAGTTTACTAGATGCACCGCTACCCATTTTATTTCGGATAAAGTTAGTCTTGCTTGAACTTGACAATATGGATAGGGTTAATTTTGTAGAAATTGTATGACTTCTGTTATAAGTTTTAATGGAACTATGTGAGTTTTAATAACTCTGACACTTGTATATGAATACTTATATCAAAATTATGTAGATTTGATATGAAGCCCATTTTGGATATTTTGGACTGAACCAGTTTTGTGATAATGATTCTCAATTGCTTTTCGACAAAAAAATTAATATTCCCGGGAATATAATTTAGAATTTAACACAATATGTTTAACATTATAACCAGATGTTATATGCACTTTTGAAACTACAGAAGGGCCAAGAAGCAATGATAAAGAGGAATTTAAAATAGGAAGATTTTGTGCTAAAGAGAACTAGTGCATGAACAATGCAATTTATACCAGCTAGCAGGGTATCGGGCGGAGTTCAACAAAATAATAAGGTGGACTTACGTGGATGTGGTGGTTTTTTCCTTTGTACGATTTATGTAATCAACAATAAGGGCGCCAGCAATCGTATCGTAATCGGAAATGTACAGTCCGAAAATAACCTTACCTGAGAATAAATCACCCTCGCTTTTTTATACGATTGCCTCCAGAAGAAGGTAGGATTGGCCGTCAGGTTGTTAACCTGTGCAGGTCATTTTCTGCGTTTTGTATAAATTACAGGTGTAGTGATCAGTAAATACTTCTTTAACCTACAAGAATAATAGAATAACTACACCGTCAGCACTTTTACAATTCGTATAATGACGCTTGATTAAAACTACAAAAGTCATTACTTAATCTACATACCCTATATTTTACACCATCAGTTTTTCGACCAGTCCTACACCTTGGTTTTTCAGATAGTGAAAATAACTTCCAGCCAAGTAAACGTCTCATTCAGCAATGAAATATCCCACAACAGTGAATCGGGCCTCCAGCTCTTAAAATAGCTTACGCTCGGAAGCTTACGACAAAACTAGGGTGCTGGGTTAACCCTCTAACTAGAGCAGGGCATAAAAACTTGTCACTAAAAAAGTATGCACCTAGTTGACTAATTTGAATCACGCTGTTGGGTGTTTCTATTTCAACATGAGGACCAAAGTCTCTAGAGAACGGTGTTTTCCACTTTAAAAAAACTCACTTATCTTCCTTAAAAAACCCCGATCGGTATATCAAAATTAACTTACTGTTAAATTTATGGAAATCAAACAATTGTCGAAATTAAAACTTATACGGCAGTGGCTAGAATATAACCACCTGAAATTTCATCAAATGTAATTTAAGGTTAAGTTCTTAAAATTGTGAATCGGTCAGGACTAATGAGGAATAAGAATAAAAGGACCGCCCTTTATTTAACCAATAACAAAATTGACTGTCTTGGAAATGAATTTAATGAATCTGAACCATGAATGATTAGCCCAATATGAAAGTGAACTAGTTTAGAACATAGTGTATTAAAAATACATTACACAGATTTAAACTTCTACCAACAGCACAAATTTGATAAACATTGATAACTAAAACTTGTTTTTAGGAAGGTCCAGATTTTAAGGCTACGCTTGAAAAGGTCGACATTATTTCGTACAATAAGAAACTTATAAAAGATCCAGTTGTGACAGTATTTCAATATAATTCAACATATCAAGCGATCAACGGTTCTGGATATCTATTGAAAGATTTGGGCATGGACTTAAAGGTAAAAAATTTGTTATGTTTGTACACTAATAAACATTTCATATTTCAGGACGAAGCAGATGTATATGAAGTACACAATAATGAAACGCGCATATTATCAAGTGCTAAAGATATTAAAGTTTGCGAACTTCTTGAAAGTGGGTATCCAGAAATTGAAGAGTTTTTCAAAATTGGTAATTTTAGTAAATGTCCAATGAAGAAGGTAAATATAAAACACTTCCAACAGATCGCATAGTCGTGTATTTATAGGGATTTTATTCCATTGTCAATGCTATTGTGGATTATCGAAATGTACCAGCTAATGTTCCTAGAGGAAAATTTATAATAGATTTCTTCTCATACAGCGGAACTGAATTGCTAATGCAAACAAAATCATATATTACAGTCGAAGACGTTCCGGCCGAGCACTAAGACATCTATGTAAATACACTTAAAATCAATGTTCAACTAAATACTAAAATTATTTAATAAACTCAATTCGATTTAAACCTTGTATGGTGTCTACTGAATTATTAAGAATAAAGTATTTGAAATACTAGTTTTATTTGTTTATTATACTCTCTTGCTTCTGCTACCAGGGCTACTAATCGATAAAAGGTAAAAACTACTACCATGTCTGGAAATTTGTTGATCAATTGCTATTTCAAATAAGGCAGGGATCTTTACTGTACATGACAATATTCAAACAAAAACCCCCTCAACCTTACCACTCAAATGAAGTGCTTATTATTTTAAAAAAATTGGTCAGGCATTCTCAGGGATACCGTATCAGAAAATCAAACCCGGGACCGTTAGACCAGAAGCCGAGTACACATTTATTACGCAGTGAAGCGCTACAAATGTTCTTGATCAACCTAAACATATATTATTACAAAAATTCCAAATGTTACTATGCTTGTGCTATAACTTCCATTAGTTAAATATAGTCAGGTTGATAAAAGGTTTCAAAACTCTGTAACATTATTTTGTAATGTTAACTAATAGACAGATTTATTCATTAATTAAAATTCATTAACTTGCATAACTTATAGACAAGAATTACTTTCATATTTTAGTTAGCATCCCGTATAATAAAAACCAGGCTTAGAAATAGCTTAAGGCTTAACTATTATAAATTCCTGCGGCTGTCATAATAATTTAAAGCTCTACCCTTGTAAATCAAATACAATAACCCTTTTAAAGCTTATGTCGGTTACAGATTGACGAATTTGATAAAATTAAAATGGAATAGTACCTTTTAACGTAAATAAAAAAAAGCAATTTTCTGTTGAAAAGCTTAATTTTTTTAATAATTTCTTTGATTGAGAAGCGTTATAGAAAACGAAGCATTGAAAATAGCCAAACTATTTCCAATTTGATTTGTTCAAAGATTGCAAGTAATCTTAAGTAGTCGTGAGACATTCATTGTATTTAAAATCCATTTCCGCTCAAGTGGGTTAACCGGTCTTTTGTTAATGGCAGACCACTGTCGCCAACAGGTATGGTCCACAATTAAGTAATTAAAATTTCAAGAAAATACAAAATATTTAAACCTTTAGAAAAATAATTGCATCCGTGACCCTCATCTCCAAAGGGGTTGGATTTGGTTTCTAAAATCTTGTTTTTGTGGGAGGTTCTGTTAAGTCATTGGATAACAAAATATATGACGTAAATAATGGTTAGAGTAGGAATTAATATATATAACTTAAAGTTTTAGCAAAAACGGAGATTTTTCCAATGGGGTTGTCCGTGGTCGAAAGGTAGAAACGTAGCCACAGAAGTTCGTGGGTAGCGTTCTCCGGCATCACAGATATGGTATTGCACTTAGAATCACGATAGTGAAATTGGAAAGGAGTAATTAACTCTTCCAGTTCGCGAGGGTTACACCTGTATGTTCGCGGATTTATAGTGGTACAAGGTAAATACTAAAAAACTTGTATGCGTGTGACGCACAAGTTAAGTAATATTATCAACAAGATCTGCCGGGTTCGTGTGCCATTTGAATTATTTAATAGTTGCGAAGATCCAGAGCAACAAGCGATTTTTCTCCCCACCAATTTAAGAGCTGTTCTATGTTGAAAGGCAAGCCATCAAACAATGGACAATTTTTAGAAGTAAGTTTTATAGTTAAGTTAGCATGACCAATTTTTAGTTAATTTATTTGTTAGGACGTTTTGGCCATAAACCGTAAGATTAATTTAGTGTAAAATTTATAGTAGAAGTTTTCTTTCATTAAAATGTTTGGGAATTACTTATGTACGCAAAATTATCATAATTTCATATTCACCCATTTAATCTAAACTTCTAAATTAAGCTCAACGAATTTCTGAATGTAAGAGGTTCACGTTTGTTGCTCTGTTAATTAAATAGTTTATTTGCCGTTGATTAAGTCAATAGTTTTTTTATTATTTTTTTATCATGAAAGTTGCATAAGTAGAAAAAAGTTAGGAATTGATTAAAAGAAACAATTGTCCTCCTTGGGATGACAAGTCTCTCAAAGTCTTGCACGAACATTTGGACATTCTCGACTTGTCTGGCGCCCTTGGTAATTGTCATTAAGCCACAATATTTATGAAAGGTAAGATCCAAATTTTTTTGTAGTATATTATATATTAATTTAGCCCTTTCTGCAAAATTTTAACCCTCTATATGATCCACGACCTTCCGCTAGCTAGTGCCGGTGACCTCCCTTTAATTTTTGTTTTACAGGCCGACCCCATTTTATAATTTTATTGGAAAATATATACTTAGTAGCTTTTCCGCCTGTAACAACTCATCAACACTTTGTATATACAAATATTATCAAACATATTCTTAAAAGTTTTCGGAACCTTTAACATTCTGTATATAATAAAATTTGCATTTGGAAAATTTTGATAACTGTGATAACTTAAATCTCCCGGTTTTACGACGGTTCTCTAGATATAAAGTCTTTTGAATTTTTGGGTACAGTTGCCCAAACCAATAAAGATGCAATGACTATTAATTTAAATGATAAAAACGATATGATATGGATTCTTACCTGAATATGTCCGTATTATCTTGCAAGCCCAGATGTAAATATCTTGGGAATTTTATGAAATAAAACAAAGAAATTTGAACACCACAATTGTAATTACATAAAATTTTTATGAACAACCTTTCAGATCATGATACTTGATACAGTCAAAAAGATCTTTCTTCTACACACATTATATAAATAATTTACTTACACACACAGGTATAAAGAAATATTATAAATGCAATTTACAACTTGTTACGGTAATCCGTGCAGACAAGAAAGAAAGCAATAAAGTGAATACAGAAAATCACCTGCACAGAATACTGCAACAAAACAGGAGAATAGAGTAGAATACAAATCCAAAAGAATTAGATTTCGAGCTAGCTCAAAAATGTCGTAGATTGGGGTGGGTTAAACAGAAAGAAAAATTAGAAACCTAAATAAATAGTTATATTACACACCGTTTGGCGCACGCGTATATGAAAACACGCGTTGTTGTTTAGGGGTTAAAGTATAGATAATGAAATACCAAGTTGTAGCATGCGTATTTGAAAACAAGCTAGGCTTGGTGTAGACTTGTGTATGATGATTGAATGAAAAGTTAACAGTCTAAATGACCAGCAAAATAGTGGATAATCAGATAATAAATATAACAGATTGTTTGGTAGTATAATGATAGGATAACTAACCTTGATTTGACATGTGGTGTAGTTTCGACTATATTCTTGTTGTTTGAAGTGGTGAAACGGCTTACACTTGATGATGGATTGTCTGTTGATTCAATATTCACTTATCACGCACTTCAATGCAACGTTTTAACTGATTATGCCTCTTTAACGCGACCATATGCACGGCATATCGGAGGACGCGTGATTGTTGCTTGAAGGTTGCTCGAACACTCTCGTTTCTTATCTGTTCCTTGGTTTTGGTTAGTTTTATGTAGGTAGGGATAATGTATAGAAATCGATTAGGTATGCAGGAGTATTTTATGATATATACAAGGGGAATTGTAAATAATGAACGGTTGCGGAACATACCGCCCACCAAAAAGCCTCAGTTATAGGCCCTTTTTAAAGAAAGGTAAAAAAAAATTGAAATTGAAATTGGTTCAATCTTAAATGAAAAATAAAATGAATGTTGTGTAAAATGCAAAAGAAAAGGTAAATTAGAAAATAGCCCTTTAAGCCGGGCAATGGCTTATTATACATTGAAGTATTATTGGTTAGGAAGAATGCATAATTTCACCAGAGGTCACTTTAATGTACCCTGGTTAGTCTTAACTTCGGCTACTCGAACAATACCGTCGGTGCCCGTAAATGTGTTAATTATTCTGCCCAACTGCCACTGGAGTGGAGGTAAAACAGAATTTTTGATAAGTACAAGTGTACCGTTTAGTTTACCAACTAATTTGTTATGGTTATTCCACTTGCATTTTTGATAGAGCTCATGTAAATACTCCCTATGCCACCTAGACCAGAGATCTTGGTGCAAACGCTGCACCAATTGCCACCGTGATAAACGATTGATATTTAGATGTGTTAAATCATGAATTGGAGGCGCAGTCAGCGGCTCCATTGTTAAAAAATGTGCAGGCGTGAGAGATTGTAGATCATTAGGGTCGCTACTTAAACTGCATAGAAGCCGTGAATTAAGGCGCGATTCTATTTGTATTAAGGTTGTGATTAGTTCTTCATAGGTAAGGACCTGGTTTCCAATGATGCGCAAAAGATGTGTCTTTACAGATTTTACTCCGCTCTCCCACAGTCCGCCAAAATGGGGTGCAGAAAGGGGGTTGAATAACCATTTGATATTTTCTTGTTCAGCAGCAGTGCGCGTAAAGCTGACAAGAATGCGATTAGCTCCGATAAAATTGGTCCCACAATCGCTAAAAATAGTGGAACAGCGCCCGCGCCGAGCAATAAAGCGACGTAAGGCTGCCAGAAAAGAATCGGCTGATAAATCTGATGCAAGTTCAAGATGAACTGCTTTCGTCGAAAAGCATACAAACAAACATATGTATGCCTTAAGGAGTTTTGCTTTTCGAAGACTACTTGATTTTATTGTAAGAGGCCCGGCGTAATCCACACCAACACAACTGAATGGTTTTAATTGGTTTATTCTAAATTGTGGTAAGTCACCCATAGGTGTTATCACCGGTTTGGGGTTAGTTTTAAAACATTGATTACAATTAGTTAAGTAATGTCTGATTGCTCGTTTTGAAGAGACAATCCAAAATTGTTGTTGCAAGAGATAAGTGGTGGTGTTAATTCCCGGGTGAAAATATTTTATATGAATTTGATTGATTAACAACTCAGTAAAACGATGGTTTTTCGGTAATAATGCAGGATGTTTTTCAGAATACGGAAGTGTTGAATGACCTAATCTTCCTCCTACTCGTAAAATACCTGCGGAATCAATGAATGGTGATAATTTTCGAAACGATTTAGAAAGTTTAATTTTAGTTTTAATTAATTGTATTTCCGCTTTAAACGAAGTTGACTGAATATGTTTAGTAATAACGTTAAGTGCTTTCTGAAGCTCCTCTGCAGTCGGAGGTCCTACCGGACTAATTTTTGAAATAGTTCCAAAGCGAAAACAGTAAGTAATGATACCTTGAATTTTTCTTAACGAAGAAAATTGTATTAAAAGTTTATCTATGAAATGCTCCTCCATTTGAACAATGAGTGCAATTTTCTTGCTTTCAGAGTTTATAATTGATTGTATAGGTTGTCGGATTGGCTCGGTGGGCCAATTCTCGACTGGTAAGCTAAGCCAATCAGGACCCGCCCACCAAAGCGAACATGAAAGGAGATCGTTTGGGAGCAAGCCGCGTGAAGCTGGATCGGCGGGGTTGCATTTGGAATTAACGTACCGCCAAGAAGTAGGCGATATAACTTCTTGTATGTGCGTAACCTGATTTGCAATGAACGTTTTCCATTTATATGGTGGTGATCGGACCCACGCCAAAGCTACCATGGAATCGCTCCATGTGAAGACGTCGGTGATCGCATAATTCTCGCCATATGTAGCAAGAACAAATTGAACTAAATCTGCTAGTAGCACCGCAGCACACAACTCTAACCTCGGTAAGGACAGTCGTTTGATAGGTGCCACCTTTGTTTTCGAAAATACCAATTTACTGGAAATTTCCCCATTGGGAAAACAAAATCTGAAGTAAATGACAGTAGCGTAACCAACCTCACTAGCATCGCAAAAGGCGTGTAGCTGGCAGGAAGCCGAGATGCCATTATTTAGAAATCGTGGTATTTTTAATGAAGATAAGAGTGGAAGCTCATGCCGAAATTGTTGCCATTGAGAACAAACTTCATCGGGTGGTATACTGTCCCAATATAATCCTAACAGCCACAAATGCTGTATTAGTTTTTTAGCAAAGAGTGACAAAGGACCTAAAAATCCAAGTGGGTCATAAATCTTCGCGATGTCTGATAAGATCGCACGTTTTGTGCATAAAGGGTTTAATGGTTTGACGATAAATGAAAATGTATCATCTGAGGCCTGCCATTGGAGGCCCAGTATCTTGACACCTACATCCTTTGAAAAATCTTGATTTTGAAACAAACGATGTTCTTCAGGGATATCTTTAAGTAGCAATGGATGATTCGAATTCCATTTACGAAGTTGGAATCCGCCGGAATGTAAAAGATCTACTAATTGATGACGTAATGCTATGAGATCATCAATCGTGTCAGATCCACATGCAAAATCATCAACGTAGAGATTTTTATCAATAGCCATTGAGGCAAGAGGATACTTTAAAACTCCTTCGTGAGCTAGTTCTTGAAGTGAACGAATTGCCAAGTAAGGAGAAGAAGCTACGCCGTATGTAACCGTGTTCAACTGATATGTTATAGGTGGGTCGTTTGGCGAAAACCTCCATAGAATTAACTGATATTTTTTATGATTTTCAAAAATATTTATTTGTCTAAACATTTGCTTTATGTCACAGGTGAAGACGAATTTATGTAAACGAAATCTCATTAAAACTGAAATAATTTCATTTTGTAGTTTAGGTCCTACAAGTTGCGTATCATTTAAAGATATATCACTTGACGTTTTGGCAGACGCATCAAATACAACACGTAATTTAGAATTACCGTTTTCCTCTTTAAATACTGGATGATGCGGAATAAAATAGCAATCATCTGAAATAGGCGGAGAAATTAAGGCAGTCATGTGACCACTTTCTAAATAATCTCGCATAAATTTCGAATATGATTTATGTAATTCGGGCCTTTTAGCAAGTCTGTATTCAAGAGAAATTAGACGTTTCAACGCGATCGCGCGCGAATTTTCAAATTTAGAGGGTGCCGTTTTAAAAGGCAAGTTTACACAAAAGCGACCGTCGATGTCGCGCGTGTGTGTTTTCTTAAAAATTTCATCAGCTGTTTCCTCGTCTTTTGTAATTATGGGTTTTGAAGGCGGTTCTTCAATTTCCCAAAATTGTTTTAAAGTATTATTAATAGAATGTTCGGCAGAGATAAAGAATGATCTTACCGCTGGTAATTGCTGAGTTTGTGGGACTGGACCTATCAGTGTCCAACCAAATATTGTATTGATTGCAGATGGCTGCTGATGCCCGCCATGAATCAAACCTTCGCTTACAACGGAAGGATATACGTCAGCTCCTAAGAGCATGTCTACAGGAGTTGAAATGTGCCAATTAGGATCGGCTAAATGCAATCCTGTTAAGTGTTTCCAATCGCCACGTAACTTGGTGTTAGGTAAGTTGGAACATATATTTGAAAGTATAAATGGCTCTACATTTATTTCAAGGTTTGTATCATAACGTGAGCGAATAATACAATTAGTGGCGCCACGATTTGAAGAAGCTTCTGTTTGCGCGAGGCCAAAAATTGGTACTTGTGAAAAGCGACGAGAAAGAGAAAATTTTCGTACGCAGCTGTCACGCAGGAAGCTTGCTTGACTCCCTGGATCAAGTAGTGCGCGTATTTGATGAAAATTGCCAGAGGCGTCTTTTATTTCTACAACCGCGGTAGATAGTAGAACTGTAATACCATTTTCTGAATTACATGAAGATGAAAAAGCATTGGTAGCTACAAAGGCGTGCTCATCCGCATTATTGTGTGCAACTGTAGGTTGCTGTAAATTATTTGACTGTGAGTCAGATTTAACAGCTGATTGTACCGTTTTTGTAACGTGTAATAACGTGTGGTGGCGTTGATTACAGCTTTTACAAAAAGAACTAGATTTGCAATTTAAGGTGTTATGGTTACTACGAAGGCAATTGATGCACAAATTTGCGTTTTTTGCCGTTCGGTAACGATCAGAAGGCGTCATAGACAAAAACGAATTGCATCTAAAAACGCGATGATTTTGTTGACAAATAATACAGTTTTCGGGTTCTTTTAAAGCCGCGAATGTATTAGATTTGTCAACAGATGCAATGTGAGATGTTACCTTGGGGCGTACACCTTCACTTGCTTGAAAATGTTGATATGTTCCCGTTGCGGGTTTGAAATGTTTTGCGTACCCATAAAGGCGCATTAAATGATGTACTAGCAATAGTTTCATATGCTGCACATTGTTTAGATAAAAAACATTTTAAGCTATCTAACGTAGGAATTTCATTACTGTTGTTTTCTAGCTCAAAACGCTTTCTCGATTGAGGATCGATTTTTTCAAATAGTAAATCTACTAAAATAAAATCCCAAGAGGAAGTATCAAAATTAAGAGTACCAAGAATGGCTAGATTTTCTGAAAAGTTATCTAACAGTTTACGTAATTCTTTAGGATTTTCCGATCGTATAGGCGGATAATTTTTTATGGCATGCCAATGTGCCGTGGCTTGGCGGCGAATATTGGAGTAGCGCTCAATTAACGCGTCGTATGCGACCCGATATCCACCCGCTGTCAAAGGGATGGATTTAATCAAATTTAAGGGTTCCCCTACCAGTGAACCAATTAAATAATTATGGCGTTCTATGTCAGAAAAAGATAAATTGTTATGCACTAATGCATTAAACAAATCAATATAACCTTGCCAAGTTTTATAATTACCGCCAAATGTAGTTAACGTAAGCGGCTGTAAACGAATGTTTGGATTTGATTGAAATCCGTTTAAAGGCAAAGATGAAGCAACAGTATTATTGCTGGTTTCTCCTGGATTTTTTAAAGATTCATATTTTGTTAAAATAGAAAAATATTGGAAATCAATAGACTTCCGCATATTTTCGTATGTTTCTTTTTCGACTTCAGAGGCTGAAGGAACTAGTAATAGATACGTTTCTGTAATCTGGGAGTATATATCATCCACAAATTTACACTTAATTTTAAACAGAGGTACAAGCGATTTTTCGTCCTCCAGTGTTTCCGAAAGTTCAAATGTCTCCTGTAAGCGTGATTTTAACAATTGCAAGTTTGCAATGTCCGCTCGTTTGGTACTCATTATGAAATAAAGATTTGTTATAATTTAATAAGAAATAAAATTCTTTTAACGAAAGTTTTACAAAAGTCGTAAATTTTGTTATCTGAGTTTAAGAAATGTAAATATTCAGAATTTGAACGCAATCACGTATTAACAGGCGTTGGACACTCCAGTTTAGTCGAATTGGTTAGTTTTATGTAGGTAGGGATAATGTATAGAAATCGATTAGGTATGCAGGAGTATTTTATGATATATACAAGGGGAATTGTAAATAATGAACGGTTACGGAACACCGTTAATTAAACATACAGTCCCAAAAAGGATTATTTACAAAAGTCAATAACGCACATTTATGTAATAAATGTAATAACGCGATTTAAACAAAGCGTCAATTTGCATATAATACAGTATAAACCTACACATTTTAAAACATCGAGAATAAAATCTCATAATCTAAATAACAGCTTCAAAAACACAGGAAATATTATAGACAAAACCTGGTTGGTTGAAACAATTTGCAAAACTGCTTGGAAACCCAACCCAGATGTAGTGGGAAAAGGCTATTTAACACCCATCGGTGATAAGACAAGGCAGTCCACACTTGATGCAAGTCGATGCCACGACACTTTTAACCAGAAATCTAGGCATCAAATAAATAAAGTTTAGAATATACCAAATTTATGTTATTGTGAAAGTAGAGCTGTGCAACAATTATGTTAAGCATGCATGAAGTGTTTTTGCTGTTTTTTACAGAAAACGTGAGTAGAAATTGGGTAATTACTTTAAATTAAATATTTACAATCAAATGGGCTTTCTAATCCGCGTCAGAAATATTTACAATTTTATTGGGATTCTAATCGGATTTGGTAACATTCTGGTAGAATTCTAATCTGCGTCGAAAGTATTTAAGGGAAGAGGTTCAAAGCATACGCAGAAAAATATAAAATAAAGAAAAACGAGGTGATTTTTGGAAAACAAGGGGTAACTGTACAGAAATATTGGTTCGACAAAGCAGAGCATTGTGTAACGGCTACTTCGTATCCGTACAAATTTGTACATATTTTTTGTTTGTTAGCGTAGCTTGAGCCCGCATGTTGTTATTTTGAAATCCAACAGTCTTGATAATTTTCCAGAACATTGTTTAATTCTGATCTATTTTTGGTACCAGGCCCTGTCAGGCTAGTGTATTATTGTATTTAATGCATAGCATTTTCATCTTTAAATTCATTCGTAATTAATAGCGAAATAGAATATCGTAAATTTATACTTTCGGTTGTGATAAGAATAAATTTATGAACCTGTACACAAATGTGATATCTTGTTAATTCACTTTTGAGTATGACGTTGTAGAAAGCAGTTGGGTCTGCAGAAAACTACGAAAATTTGTTGTTGAAGTAAAAAGTTAGCTGGTGCCTATATACAATTTAGAAGTGTATACTTTTTCCGAAGTACTCGGGATTGTTAAACTAGAATCGAATTATTTCTGGAGGGTCTATTATATGATAGTAAGCAGTGGTGCAGTAGAAACTTTGGTCGACAGGTGTCGAAGAAGTAGTTGCAGATTCGCTGATTTTATAGTCTTGCTTGAGAGGTAATTAATTGATATCATAATGTAACGTATTTTAAATGATTTGTTATCGACAGATAGGTAGCAAGAAGTTGAAGAAAACTGGTTACGTACCGATTAGAAATTATATATAAAATATTAACGGTAAGTTAAATTAGGAATTCTAAAGTGTGTTCATAGTTTATTTTAGGGTTTTAGCTTCAGGTATCAGTTCGGTGTCCAGTTTTAGTTTCATGGTTCAGGTTCAGTTTCAGTTTCATTTTCCGCCATAAGGATTGCCTACACTTAAATATCTGACTAAGATCTAAGGAATAAGCATAATTAAAACTAACAACTAAAATTACGATCTATTTACATCTGTTGGAGGATCAACACCGTGAAGGTTTGGAGCGTAAAGTCCTGGGGGCGGTTGGAAACGCATAGCATAAAACTGCGGTGTCGTGAGTACTATTATTAAAACACAAGGGTGCAAAATAAAACTTTAAGCGACTAATAGTCGAACTCTCAGTATTTTACTTGATGTCTAAAAATGGCAACCTAATTTGGGAGATAAATTGTAAGCCTTGAGACTGAAGTCTAATATTAATTATTATTAGGTCGAGATTTTGCCAAGTTTGCACAGTTTAGTTATCCATAGTGCACTTAGTGGAAATTTACGATAAATTATTTTGATTCGTTATTTTTTTTTCTTTAGATAAACTGGAGAAACGAAAAGTCAAAGTATCTTGTCTTCAGCCTTGGCAACCAGGTGATAACAATAAAATAATTGTTTTCTTACAATAATTTCATTGATCTATATATGTTGAGTTAGGCCACATTTTGGGGTCTTGTATTTATTATAAATATATAGTTATTCAAGTATGTGTAATATATAAATATCTGGTAAGAGTAGCGTGTGCTTTTATAGTTTATTTTGAGACAGTAAAGTAGGTTAGGCCTTAAACAGTGAAATATTACTGGACGGTGGTTGGTTTAATTGGGTGATTAATAGCCAACGGTTTAGTTGCGTTTCAGGGGTAATCACCCTGGCGCCCATTAAAATTTTACATTTGCACTCCCTGCCGCGAGAGACCCACACCCATCGGCTCTTGACTAGCTTGGGGATATATAAAATGCAACTGTTTTCGGTAAGCCCAGCGTAAAATAAAAACAGGAGTATTATATACGGTCCTTGTCCCTGCAAATTCTGGTTAGGGTGACAATTGGTATTCGATTAAAGACAACAAGGGGGTGTTGATCCACAACACGAAACAACATATCAGCAGATCACAGGTCAGATCTAATTAATTTTAAGATAATTTTCAATTTAAATTTTAATACTGAATTTATTCAAATTATCCAAAACTTGTAAAGAAGTCAACCAGAAACATTGCATACGTTAAACTTACGTAATAAATCATAAAGAGGTCTAGAAGGTTCCAGATTTTTTTGTAAAAAGGTGTTGTTTTTGGGGACTTTATTTTAAATTAAAAGTATATAAATTTTGGGATAAATAATCCATATGATATTAATCGATTGAAGGATGTATTTAAAGAATTTCAAAAATTGTAAATATTATTTCCTTTCATTATATGAATGTTGATTGACTTTGTCTTATCAATTCAGACAGGTAAACATAAAGGGGTGATAAAGAAAATTGATCATCGTAACGTCGTGCACTCTGTGTAAATTAAAAAGGGTTAGCCGTGGCATAATCATAAAAATAAAAGATTATTTTGAGAGAAACACAGAGCGGTGGCGTTATGTAGAACGTTTATTACACCGAGTACGGCGTTATCATATCAATTTAAATGGCGACCCGAACGTAGGGGCGAAAATATTTTACCACGATAAAATACAGCGACCTGAACGAAGAGACTCGAATTAATTTAAAGAAATTTGATAATACGACCGTGGGATTTAAAATAAAATAATTAAATTAAACTAGGACTATATTTTAAGAATTTTAATTGGAGAAAAATTACAGAAACCAAAAATTCAGAGAAAATTGTAAATTAATTAAAGTTAGACAGATTTATTTTAGTATTTAAGAGTTAGTGTAAATATAAGTTTCAAAAATGGACAAAAGAATAAGGGAAATAAGGGAGGCACTAAGAAATCAAGGAGTGGAAATAGGACCCCAAGAGTGTAATTATCCAGGAAAGGAGTTCTAGCGAAGAACGGCAAACCTCACAAGAAACGAAAATGATGGAGATTTTGATGGCACTGAATAGTGAAATGGGCAAAAACGAAGAGGCTATGAAAAACATGACGACAAAAGTCGACGAAAATAGGGAAAAATTAGGTAAGGAAATTAAAATTTTAAGCGATGGATTAAGGAAAACCAACCAAACAATTGCGGAAATGAGAGCACAAATGCAAGAGAAAATTGTGAGGATCCCGGATGAAATCGACTGTGTATGGGATCATGTTAGAATGGTGAAATCCAATCAAGAAAATATGAAAGCGAGACAAACGATAAAATCACTAATGTAGATATTAAAATACGGAACGTAGAAGAAAATTGTGAAACGGAATTCAGGATGATAAACCGGGAAATAAGTAATTTAAATACTAATTCAGGAACCCATTAGACTAACTCAACCAAATCTTTCAATTGACCAATATACTAAATTTTACAGGGACGGAAAATTAAATCCAAAAATCTTTTTGAAAAATATTAAAATGTAAATACAGAGCTCAACAGACGAGCAATACAAATTAAACTTAGTAAAATCGATGCTAAAAGGAGGAGCTGAAATGTGGTATAACTTAGTTGAAAGCGAGATAGAAACATATCAATAGTTCGAACAAAAATTTCTACGACACTTTTGGGGGGATAATCAACAAGACAAAGTTAGGAATGACCTGAGCATGGGAAAATACAATTCAGACAGAGGAATGACGCGGGAGTTATATGCTATTGGAAAATTTACCGTAGCACAACAATTAGATCCTCTTTTACTCGATAAATAAATTATAAAATATTTGACAGGGCATTTCAATGCAGAAGTAAAACGATACATCACGACACAGAATATAGTAGACCGGTAAATACTCCCTGTATGTTTGTTTTGGTTTGTTTAGCATTCTTCTATCCACTTTCTCTACATTTTTTATAATGATGTCTCCTCTTGAGCCTCATATTTTTTCTATATGGCCCTGTATCCCTAAAATTCATTCTAATGAGTTTGTATGCTTCGTCTGTTTTACCTATTTCCATCTTAGTTTGTAGCCCTTTGCGTTTTCCCTCTTTACAGTTAACTTAGTTGAAATATAAGTTACAGCGAATAGTTCCCAAGTCCAAAAATGGTACTTTTAATTTACCATGTAAGTTAAATTAGAAGTAAACAACTGCTAACAAGTACGGTTAGCTTCAAGATCACTTTGCTCTATAAGCATTAAATACTCGTTTTTAATTTCACATTGCTTCATTGGACAGAAGAATCGCAGTAATTGCACTAATATTTATTAAATTAAGGAGAAGCTTTAAATTACATAACGTTGCGACCTAAAACACAAAATAGTAGCTTGTGAATGTAAATAACGAAAGCAGTTCCCATAAAGTAGCTCATATTCCACTTCCGGCAGAAATGATTCGTTACTTTAGAACATTGTATTACGTTTAAACGATTTCATTTGTAGTTATAAACAGGAGTAATTAATTGATACAAAATTGTAGATTGCGGATGAAAAGCTTTGCTAGATTAAATCGTACGAACACAATGCTTGATGACAAAAACTTACTCTTCCTTAAAACGTAACATCCAATTCCATGCTGCCTCGAACTTAATTTTCCGCTCCATTCAAAGTTCATTTGGAGCAAAAACGTAACCAAGTAACCACGGCAACGGTTGTTCACTTGCAGATTAAGCTAAATTCTCTGAACCGTACAATTTACACTTGATTGGTATGATTAAATCTGAAAATTGTGCTTCATTAAAATTCCATTTGGCATGCAATCCTCTTCAGGTTTTGAGGTTTCCTGAAATTTTCTGCTTAAAATTGTTTTCTAGATAGAGCAGATTTTATAACGCAATATATCCTCTGAACGAAATTGCTTTGGAAACAAGGAGCTCTCGTTCTAATACAGAAGTTTCTAAATAGTCTCAATTTCAAAAATTATTTGTAACTACTAAAGTATTTTCTACTTATACCTTCTCCCACCTTCTTTCACCCTCCCCCTCACTAGCTCGCACTATTTCTTTTACTGACAACTTTAAGGTTAATTTGACGCTGACTGCTTCCTATCCCGAGCTAATTCTTTCATAGTATTGTGATTTTTTGTACCTACTTTCTTAGTCTAGTTTATGCACATACTTTATTTTCTGCACGACCCTCTATTATTGCCCTAACAACTCTTTCATTATTCCACATATGTACTATCATTCTGTCAAGCGTTTTCCTACATTTGTGATACTTCTTAGGTCTTAAACTATTGGCGTCGCCGTGGATCAATCTAGTAAGCGTAAGGCTACGGATCGCAAGTCCTGGGTTCAAATCCTGACACGGCCGACTGCTTGAAAAATGGCTGGTGAGCATTTTTTACAAAAATTACGCCCTCGTTCGGATGAGAGGTTAAATAGAGGTCCCGTGTGTGAGTGTTGTTACGCATGTTAAAGATCCCTACCTTGCCTGGAACGGCAAGGGTTCGACAAAATTCTAAATTTCCAGGCAACAAAAAACTCGCCTCCTGGCCTATGTAGTACCTTCAGGTGGAGCATTGGAAATGTAAATGAACGGTCTTAAACTATTTCTATTACTTTATTCTTACTAACTTTATCTGTTCAGCTGATAATAAGCGTTCTCGTATGGTGTCATATTTCAAAAGCCTCTAACTTTCCAACTTCTTCATTGTGTGCTGCGCTGTCGTGGATTGGACGCGTAACATAGATTTAGCACGGCAAAGACAGGGTTTTACAAAGGTTCTTCTTGCAAGTGGGAGTTATGTACACCCTACCTGCAAGGTTGCTTTCCCCCTTATTGGCATAGTAACTCTCGTGTGACAAATTTCTGTGATTATTTTCTCTACGACTTTCTGTTGCGGAAATTATGTTAATTATTTAATTCAAAACTACGTTTTGTAAGGTCGATAAGTTGCGTTCCATAGTAAATTTTAGGTTGTTTTTATTTCGGTTAAGTTAAAAAAGCCAACACTTTTAATTTAAATGTTTTCACTCATTATAAAGTGGTTTGTTACGTTAATTTTCGGCATCAATTAAATACCCCTTTTCCCTTGTTAATTCAATAGCCCGCTTTACAATAATTTTGTTAAATCGATTCCGTTGCTATTCTTAAACCCTTTATCAACCTCCTATCTATTTTACCGGTTCATCATAAGCCCGCTTTACAATAATTTTTAACTCAAATTGTGCTACACCGTTGCCCTTTCCAAAATACTTTAATACCAACACCTACATATTTCTTAATATTTTAAATTAATAACATTATCCTTAATTTTAATTACAATTCGTTTCGTCGGTAAATCATTAATTAATGGATAAAAAAATCACTGAAATGTTTAATTAATGTCTTACATCGTAAGATATCAACCACATCTACATTCACACTCACAGATATATTATACCGAATCATAAACAATCTTATAAGATAGCCTTCGGTTTAGTTCACCTATTATTAGGTTTAGAATATCCAGACCACATCAGCTCTGCGTTTTTCGAACGACAGCTACAGAACAACCCAAAATTCCAACTTAATGGCAGGATAAACTTGAACTACCCAAATCTCCACATCTTTCCAATGGTCGAGACGTTAATAATTTTACTCTCAGGTGCACGGAAAATACCTCACACCGCACGAAACTAGTTTATATATTTATCGTATGCCGCATTATTATCTCTGCGAGACAAACACCTTTAGTGTTCGTTGCAATTGCGCTACATTTAAATTTTCTGATTGAACCTCATATCAAATCTCCACCACCAGGCCAAGTCCGTGTTCGTTTATTCGTTCGTCTCTCTACATGTTGATGTTAGTTATTACCGGTTCCCAATTAACTAACTTCAAATGCCAGTCGAATGTAATTGTTGTTCTAATTCGTTTTCTACTTCGTATCTTGTCGGAGATATTCATGATATTGCACAATCTGGCTATTGAACTTATGATAAATAACTCGTGGGAAATACATGTTATAATGTAATTTACATTAACTTTTATTTTTATTTCTTTGCTGGGAGCAAATAAAATTAATATATTGTAATGTATTGAATGAAAAGATTGTCGTCTCTGTAACTCTGCACCTATGAATTCTCTTTACACAGCGTCTAATTTGTCACATTGTATTAAAGTATATCTGTGGTTTCCTTTTGTATTTGCAACTATGTAACAATAAATTCCATTCGTTCAACTAACGTCACTAAAAGCTCATATTTGAGATGAATATTAACGAATTCCCTAATATTTACTTAAATTTAAAGCTTATTGAAAAAATTATATGATTTCACTTACCAAACTCACTTATATTTTGTTTACATTTTTTTGGTTTAAAATAATTTACAACCCTGAATTGACTCCCAATATGCATCTAAAGTTTACCATTTGAGTAAAAATACTGGTTTCACTCCATGTATAGTTTTAGAACACTATTATACATGCAATTAAAATTATAAGAAGTGTTTCAATAACAAGTTTGTCCATTTACGATTAATTTTCCTTTTTATCTAATTTTTATTTTTGTAACAACGTTAGAAACCACATATCCATTGATTTTATGTAAACTATTATTTGCGCGTTATACTTAGATTACCTGAACAATATCACTTAACTAGCTTAAAGATCTATATTTTTAGTGTAGTTCTATCAGAACTATTTAAAAAGCTGAAGTGGTATATGTTTTGAAGTAAGCGTAGGCATCAGTTGATGCACAAAGATAAGTAGTAGGGGAGAATACTGATTCAGAGGATGTCATTAAGTTGTTATATCCTTTTCCAACAACCAACAACAACATTTTCAAAGCTTATTTTCTGAAGTTTATTTTTTTGGTAAAAGTTTAGCTTTAGACCTAATCATCACTGTCAAAAATTTTAGAGATCATAATCCGGACTTTTTTCTGTAGCTTATTTTTCTCAAAAGTCGCATATTTAGATTTCAGTTCAAGCAAAGGCAGAGAGAAATCCTATGTTTGAAACCTTATTCTTAATTTTCATACCGCCTAAGACTACCTCAGATTTATTTATTTTGGAACCCAACTTAACCTTCGCTGGCGAGTAAACTTATAATTTTCAAACACCATTTATTATAGAATTTTCAACCTGACATCAAACTTGCTGGATATTTTTTGCTTAAGCTTAACTTTTTATCTTAAAAACCGGAGAGCTTGCGCCAAAAATGTTTGAACATGTGTCAGTGTTTCTTAAAATCGAAGACATATTTCACACTTGGTAAATATTTAAAGCTTGTAGAAAACTTTATGCCCAAATAAAAGAAAACATTTTTTCAGTTTTCAGTAAGTAGAGTTAATTTGTATTTCTTATTTTGGTGTAAACGTTAACCTACACAGATGGGCGGACTTTTAATTTAGACTTAGATTGTGTTTGAAATTTTAGCTTTATGCTCACAAATAATTAATTTGCTGGAACTTTTATTTTAGCAACAACTTTAATTTTCTTTGTAAGGCAAACTTTTACTTTTAAACTGCTGTTATTAAAAAATCAAAATCTAGTGAAAGAACACAATTACGAAAATCGGAAATTTTCGTTTTATTATAGAATTTACTGGCATGTTTTAGCTATGCTAATATCCAAGTAACATTATACCGACAACCGACTACTGTTTTACTTGTTCTGGCGTAGTTAAAGCTACAAATTTGTGGTCAGTCTATGCTTTATATACTCATACTCCATATGACGTTTATATAACGTCGAAACTCCATTAATGCACTTGTGGATTATACAAAAACGCCCATTTGGCGTTTGAATTCGAAGTTACGTCGGTTTTAGTGGAACCAGAAAACGTTGATTGGTGGTCGTCAATCACTTAGTTAGATCAAGGTCCCAATTAAGTAATCAAATAACGTCCTCTAGACGTGGGTGACCTACCGTAATTGTTAAGTTTCATAGTGTTAAAGGAAATTACTATTTAAAATGATAATGTTTTGTACTAATATGGATTGTAAAAGCTTTGCACTTTTAATTTTTGCAAAAGAGTAAATTGTATAATTCATAGACGTTCTACTATTATAATATTCTTAAAATAATACGCATATTCACCGCATAAATAAAATCATCGAAAAGGATAAACCTTAGTAAAATAAATAGATTTGTTGTTAAAATACGTCTAGATTTATTTATTATTATCTACTGGTATTATAAAACTAGTACTGAAATTTGTACCTATGCCGACTTAATGTCATATTGTCGGCTGCACAATTGCGTTAAAAAATATTCCAATTTGTACATCTTTAGTGACAATTTCGGTCGAATGCTGACGTTCAATCAACTCAAAATTAATTCGCCAAATGGATATAGAAGTAAGTCGCTTGAAGGCCATGCTACCCACGCCGTCATGTGTGAAATATCATAGAATAATAATACGTATAAGAAATGACACTCTTCATAAATTACATTGCTTTTCATGTACCAAAATTATATGACCTTCGGCCATTATTCTGTAGGTACACAGGTGCAGTGGGAAATTTAAAAACGTTGAGTTAGAAATTACTTAAAATATTTAAATTGGGTATTGTATGCAAAACTGCATAATTTAGGTTCAAACCTAATAAATACACCTATTGAAGTGAAATTACAACTTAGAACAAGAACAGTACAATAAACTAAAGGAAGGTTGAAGGATATACCACAGAATAATAATACGCTACGTTAGCGTGAGCATATTATTATTCTATGGATATACCAACAAAATAATGGCGTATTTTAGACATCCGCAAAGAAATTTGGTCGTTCTGAAAACCCCGAGTGTCATTTCTTGTTATTATTATTCTATGGAAATATTAATGTCGCTGCAATATTAAAATGCTGCTTTCGATATCAAACGTCAAGTGGTTTAAAAATTAAAAGTTACATTAAATGTGATTTTAAAGTGACTCCATTAGCAAGCAACATAATTTTGCGCATATTTTCGAAATTCGTACTTTTTATGATCAACTTTTCGTAAGCTTTGCGAAGGTGGTTGAAATTACAGGAGGTAGATCCTGGTCAAAAGATACCTAAAAATAAAAAAATTTAGAAAATACAATTTTAAAATGCAGCTTTTTCAGGAAAGGTTAGGATTGACCGAAATAAAAATCCTGAAAGAAAGAGAACCAAAAATGTTAAAAACAACCGTATGCACCTTGACTCAAAAGAAGTATTTACAAACGTCGAAAATATATATTTGCGTGATTGTTCGTTACAACGTGATGTACATAAAGCGTCAATTTGCATATAATATAGTATAACCTAAATATGGAAAAATATCAAACATACAACCTTACTATCTAAATACAAGATGCTTCAACTCTAAATATGTGCAAGAATTATCGAGATAATAATATAGTTAGTAAAAAGTTGTTGTAGGAAATGTATCTTGTAACATTAAAATTTTAAACGGTCTGTTGTTGACGTTCACATTAATTTATTCAGTAAAAAGCAACCAGTAGAAAAGCGCTCTAAACTGCATTAAAATTTTTAAACAGTAATTTATAAAAAAAAAAACATAATGGTTCGTGTTTGTGGGCGTGCGTAAAGGTAGGCAGTTAATTGCAGAATTAATCGAAAGAATGCCTATCTTTAAATATAGTAATACCAAATAAAGCAAACAGAAAAACATACTGTACCTGGCGCTGTCTTCTTGTTGGTACCATCTCAGGAAATGCAGCTGGGACTGAAACAACTTAACAATACTGTATTAGCACAAACGCATTTTAAAAACGCAACTTTACAACGCACACAGGACGTTGTATAATAGAAGTATCGTAGCAGTATGTATGAATGCGAAGTTGAATAATTAAGAGAACTCGAAATAAGTACGGAGTCCTTTTTTAAAGTTGTACTGGTACTTTATACAGCTTTGAAACCATGGAAGGAAAATATAATACCATTCACACCGATATTGGTGTAGAATATTCTAAGAAGACAATCGAAAATGTATACAACGGCAAAACCTTCCTAGAATTAAGAAAAGAAAATACGATAAGTAATTGCATTAAATTTCGTTTTCCGCATGGGAAAGCAAACTACCTTTTAAAATATTTCTACAAGTTATGCAATTTGAAACACGTAGGCTAGTAGGTTGCCTGACTTTTTAGAAAAGAATAGGGATTTTATGATTATCGATCTACGCTTCAAATATTCCCAGAATAACTTAATGAGGAGGAACGTTACTACCCATAAAACTCCAGCAACTAACACGTTCCGATATAACAAAATAGAATTTCACAGACATGGGCAAATAACAAACACATTTAAGCATTTAATCTTTCGACAAACAACTATTTGAAAATAACGGGCAGCGGTTACGGAGAATTGCTGAGGCGAGCTGTTAGGGTTTAGAAATGGTTTTAAGATAGCAAATACCGCGTGTTTCAAAAAGAATATCGGAGTTTTAACGCTTTTTAATTTTTATAACAATAATCTTACAATTATAAATGATACATCAAACGAAAGAGCAACTCAAACAGTTTTATTTATTGGCACCAGTGCGCACGTGCACGCAATGTTTGCGCCACTATCCGTTAGAAAGCACTAGTAGCTTTTTGTGTTTTACGGCTTGCAAAGTTACCGTGCAACGTGCGTTCCGCATTAAGTTCGGTTGTGATCATCCAAGTGATAATAACATCCGTAGACGGTATCATAAGTTTGAATATACCGGCTGCCTTTGTAAAGCGAAGAGTACGGGACGACCAAGAGTTAGTGAAGAAAGAGTTGAGCGAGTGAACGAGTCGTTTGCGCGTAGTCCAAAGAAATCAGTGCGGAAAGCTATCAATGAATTAACAATTCCTGTGACGACTGTTTGGAGAGTTTTACGGAGACCCTTACAACTACGTCCAGTTGTTTTAGCCTCTGAAGCCTACAGACTACGGTTTACGTTCTAACTTCGCAAACGAAATATTGTTGCATGACGATGAAGATTTTCTGGATCATGTCACCTTCAGTGATGAATCGACCTTTCACCTTAGTAGACATATAACACTCATAATTTGCGGATCTGGTGCTCAGAAAATTCCTACGCTATAATACAAGTGCAACGAGGCTCTCCTAAAATGAATGTTTTTGTACCATATCAAGGCAAAAAATTTATGGGTCTTCCTTTTTGCTGAAGCAGCTGTATCTGGTGCTTCTTATCTTCAAACTCTACAGGTATGACTCTTCTCTCAGTTGGAAGATGCCGAACCAAAGAACTTCATTTTGCAGCAAGATGCTGCGCCGTCTCGCTGGCATGACGTGGTACGTGATTGGTTGAACGTTACTATACCCAACCGCTGGATTGGCCGCAAAAGGGCCTGACGCCTTGTGATTTCTACCTTTTGGGGTTCATAAAGCATCGTGTGTATGTGCCTCCAATACCAGCTAACCTTCCTGAGTTAAGAAACAGGATTAACGCAGCTGTTGCAACAATTACTCCAGATACACTCATCAAGGTTTAGGAAGAACTCGTGTGTCGCCCTGATGTGTGTCGTAGGGCGAATGGTGGTCACAGTGAACACTTGCAAGCTTTTAGGTAAAACTGTTTGAGTTGCTCTTTCGTTTGATGTATGATTTATAACAGTCAGATCATTGTTATAAAAATTATAAAGCGTTAAAACTCCGATATTCATTTTGAAACACGCGGTATAACTAAGCTTTAATCTTTCGACGAATAACTCTTTGAAATAATAAACTAACCAGCACGTATTTCGAGGAAGAGTGTTTAGGAGAAGCAAATGCTTGTTTGTTTTTAACGAATTTCTAACCGGTTATAGATCTATTCCACGTAGTGTGTGCGACGTGTAGCGACGTAGTAAAAAAAAAGAACCAAAGAAAATAAAATGACCGGGCTCAATCGGCGAGTGGCCGGGGTTTATACATACAAAAAAAAATTAAAGGAAGGCCTGAAATAAATAAAAACGTGCACTCACTCATTCACACTCATAACAAAACATACAAAAAAAGAACCTATAATTAAGAAAAAAAAATTGTTACAAACGCACAGTAATACCGGAAAATGAAAAAAAGTTACTTCGTAAAAAAGGCGAGCTGTAGCTTTTAGATCACTACCCTCTATTACATACCAAAAGAAAAACAAAATCTTCCTCCCCTACAAACCACAGCTCTAACTTATCATCGTAAGCCTAACAATGAAATACATACAAATGTCACAATACCCACTAAAGAGGCTAATAACTAATGTACAATTTACTACTCAATGCTGTTGTGAGCCTAAAGATACTCATATGAAATTGTCCCAATAAAGAAGTTAATAAATAACATAACATTACTAGTCAATACCATCGTACGCATAAAGAAAGTTATTCTACCCGTCCACCGTTTAGGCATCAATAGAACTTTATACACGGGCTATTGCTATCGTCGCCCAGAACTCATATAAGAAACTAGTGACTAACCACTCACCCTCGAGTCACCACCGTCGAGTTGGCTCCTACCGCCTCTAAAGACGGGGCGGAACAGAGGTGCGCGTGATAACGCCTTGGGGTATTCGTCCCATCACAACAAAGGACGAGCATTTATCATGGCTTTAAGGCCACCGGAACGAGCTGGAATAATTTCAGGTGAATTAGTTTGTTATCGTCAAAATTACAATTTTATAATAACCATAAACACCTGCCACGCTGTAAGGCGTGCGCAAAATTTTTCTCAAGAAAACAAATCGAAGAAAGCCAGGGCGGATGTTTTTGTCGTATAAGTTGAAACGCAAGTCAATATTAAGTTTGGCGAATTAAATAGCCAGAGTTCAAAGTAATACTTGTGTTATCAAACGATGAGAAAACTGAAAAAACACTGTATCGAATAATAGTAGACAAGTCTTTAAATGGGAAACACAATAGAAGCAATTATACGCGGTTGTAATGTTTAGCGAATTCACGGATACCCTAAAACAGGGTATACACTATTTAACTGTAGTATAATAAACTTTACGTTTCAAACCAAATAGATTTAAATTGAGTAATTAATCGAAAGCGTATTTATTGCAGAAAAATAAAATATACAGGATGTAAACTATTTAATTTTAGCCTAAATTCGTCTTTTTAAAGCAAAGGGGAAATTTTAATTACGACATTGGAACGAAACATGTGGAACATTTATACAGGACGCTTTTAATATTTGAATATTAAACTTGAACTTATTATTACTTAAGAACATTTATACAGGACGGTTTAATAATTGAATATTGAACTTGTTATTACTTAAGAATAACATAAAATATTTAGATTAGGGTTTTCAATTAGGGTCGTTGTAATTTAATGCAGAATTGTCTATTTCAGAAAGTTACCGTAACAACATACAAGTTTGGTCACTTGCCAAAAAGTATTAGACCTTGGATGGGGTATGTTGCCACATCTAGCGTACTCGTCAGACCTTGCTATATCGAATTTTCATTTACTTCGATCTCTTGAAAATTCATTGCATGACAATGTTTGATTTAGATGAGGCCGTAAATCGGCACCTTGCTCGATTTTCGCTGATAAAGACAGGCCATTCTATTAACAAAGAATTATTAAACTTACTGAATATTGCCGAACAATTATAGAGTAAAATAGACGACATATCATTAATTGATCTACTATTTAAATGTAAATAAGTTCACTTTTAAAACAATGAAAAAAAATGCATCACTTCTTTTCCGAAAACATGATATAATTTTTTAAAAATAATTAAGTGAAAAGAGGGGGGTCGAAGTAGCAAAACTTCATTTACCGCTCTTGAAGTTTTATTACTTTTAAGTCGATGCCACATCGGTGTAATATATTTTAGCAAGTAAAGAGTAACTAGTTTTTTTAGTATTTTAGCTCTTTTTTAATTTTTTATTATTTAAAAAATCAATTTTGAACGCACCAGGATAATCAACGAAATCAAGTTTAGTCTTAACATATTTTAAGGCTTGAACTCAGTACAGGCGGACAACGCTGAATTTACCATACATTTTTTATAGCTCTGCCATGGAGCCGAGTATCGAAAAACAATATTGTATTTAACAAAGCTAATTTAAATTGCAAATTTCCAGTCGCAATGTAATAAATATCTAACGAAGCTAAACAAGTTAGCAACCCTATAAATCCCAAGTAGGTACATTATTCGCTATCAATTCCACAATAAAGATATGCCACACATTTAAAAAGCATATGCGATATAAATATTAATAAGCTATATAATTAACCCTAGCACATAACAAAAAGAAAATAAACTCCGACCATGTCCGAATCCATACGATGAAAGATTTTCCACCCACAGTGCTTTGTTAGCAGTAGGGTAGTCGAAAGCTCTGCGAAATGACGCCGGCAACCTAGTGCAATTTGTTTTGGACCTGTTACTTCGTCTTGCAGCATGCAAACCAATGTGCATATTGATACAAGGAACTTACGACGCGATTCCCCTGAACATCGTGTTAAAGGAGGTGCTTACTCTAAAAGGACGATAGAGGTGAGTTACAACCTGTGCTAACAATTACTGAACTCTACTTTTGTATATTTGCTTAAATATTAACGCAAATTGCTTTTGAAGTACTGAAGTTGCAATGACACTTGAGCATGTGTAATTTAGCAATGTGCTAGCGAAACCACAATTTTTTTCTCACTTTAAATGGAAAGCTATAGAAAAATTAAGCAACTTGTTCGTAGTGCAATTAATTGCAAAAGCTAAAAACATTAATATTTTAATTCTTCAATAGAAGCTGAAAACTTCTTCCAACATGATATGCAAATAGTTTCATGCTTGGTATAAAAAATATTGCGCGTCAAAATGGATATTAGTTGGACGTTCTGGCTGCCGCCAAAACACATAAAACTTTAATTAACGCGAAGATGCTTTTAACACTTCCCAGCTTTACTGCTAATCGCACAATAAGTGATTTATGAAAAACTTAAGAAAATCGCTAAAGATATGCACATTTTTTTATTATCTAATTTCCGTACGAGAAGCTTAATTGAGTGTTCATTTCATGCAAATAGACTGCCGACAAATAAGTTAACCTTTGCATTGAGTATGCGAGTTAAGAACGCCAAACTTTAAGGTGATGTTCAGTCATCCACGCAATATATACTGTTTATCAGAACTTAATATTGACCCCAACATTACCTAATTAGGATCACATTTTAGTCAAGCGAAAGCGACTCAAGTACGAATGGACAACGCGTTCCTAACTAACAGTTGATTTCAACATTCAATTTAAAGTTTTCGGTTCGAGCATTTTTATTGCAACTAACAACACAAGCTTTTTCATCATTGTGTAATTGAAAACTTAAGTTTTCCTAAAAAATAAATACAGCATGCAGTTTATTAACTAACATCTTGTATATGTGTTTGAATACAGTCCCTAAAATTTAGGGAAAAATCTTTGATCTAAGCGCTAATTTTTCTTTAACTGTCGCAAAGGGACTAAGAGATAGAGGTTACTGTTAATGTGGAAAGGGTCTTTTGTGATTTTGAGGTAATAAAAATATTTTTTAACAAAATAGATACCTTTTATTTACAAGGCATTTTAGTAGCACGAGGAAATAATTACAAAATTTGCGTAATACGTCGCTTGAGCGACTACATTCAGTTCCATATAAATTTAGTTTGAAGAATATATCAAACTGTAAATTATACCACGTATACTTTCGAGTTGCTTAGAAACGCATTCAGGGGAAAGTTTGAAGGGATCTTTGTTTACGTTAGTGTGAGGTAGAAATTTGCATAATATTCTGGAGTACGACCACAGTAATTATCAAAACTTTGCTGTAGGAGTTGCTACACTACATTCATTGAGGTATACATTAAGAGCTCTAAATATAGAGATTATATTGCGATTTGAAAAACTATTTGTTTTGTAAGTCTTGGATAAACAATTAATCAATGAGGATCAGTCAAGTCAACTCTAGTATTAGAAAATTTAGACATATTTGCAATTTATTAAACTTGTCAGTAAAAAGTAAAGATAACTTATCCAGCAGCAGACACTTCCTAGTATTTTGCTGACAAAATTTAAATGTGTCAATCCTAAAACTGACACGGACCTCTGGTTAATTGATAGAGATAAAAATTAAGCATAATGGGAGATTGGAATGCTAAAGCCAGTAAAGGAAGAAAGGCTCAAATTGCAAGGGAGTAAGGATTGAGAGAACAAATGATTTGGGAAAGCGTTATTGGTGTTCTGCGCAAATTATAAACAAGTAATTGCAAAAACTGTTTCTAAAAACCACATCGAAAGAATATATTGCTGTGGATTGCTCGGGGTCGGGAGCCAATAAAAGATGCTATGATGAATGTTTCAAATTGGCCGTCCTCTAATTATTTCTTTAGCTTGCTGATTAATAAAAGCACTGCAAACTTATATCAGATTTATATTAATACGAAATATTCTCTAACAAGCAATTAATACATCCACAACAGCGTGTGTTATAAGCAATATCTTAAAGATAATATCGATAAATATATAACTTCCTCTCGATACAAATCTTATATACTAAGAATAGAATCCAAAATCTCTTTTTAAAACCAAGATGATCACTTATTAATCGCTGATTAATAAAACCACTGCAAACTTATATCAGATTTATAATAATACGAAATATTTTCTAACAAGCAATTAATACATCCACAACAGCTTGTGTTATAAGCAATATCTTAAAGATAATATCGATAAATATATAACCTCCTCTCGATACAAATCTTATATACTAAGAATAGAATCCAGAATCTCTCTTTAAAACTAAGATGATCACTTATTTACTTTACAAATCTGAGTCTGACTATTATCATTCATAAACAACTGTAAAAATAAAATTTTCTTAATATGTACAATATTAGTAAGTCATGTAATTTATACTCTCCCCCCTTTAAAACCTTATTAAACTTATCCGATTTCAGCTAGGTTTAATAATCACTCTGAATAATGGCAAAAACATGTGTCAGAGGTTTACCAACCCTTTAAAGTAAACTGTCTTGACTTTTACACACAACCCTGACTCTTAAATTCAAAAGACTTGCACACACAAAAATCTCTCGTCACAAACTTAAATAATCGATAGATACGATTCCTTTTAAAATTTAAACAAGATAAATTTATTTTACTGTTACAGAACTGTTTGATGGATTTTTCCAGAACGTAAACCAATACATGCTTCAAAACCGTTTAAATCGTTTTAGAAAGTAAACATTTTATGCTAATTGATTCATATAACAAATAACAAACCATTCCGATCATATATGCCCTTTTCCAATTAAGAAACTTTATCTTGTTGTAGTTTTAATTAATTTTAATTATCTGTTTTCCATTTTGAAACTATTGTAAGTACGTTAAATAATTTACTCACATCTGAGTATCTGTAACCACTTTAATGTCAGCGATCGAGTAACGCTCTTCTTAAACTGTGTTTAAATAATTTTCACTATTAAATACTGTACAAGTTAGGTAGCACTATAACTGCGTAATGTATTATCTGATTATATCCACTGCATGGTGACGTTTTATTCAGCACTGCATTTCCTTCAACATCGATTGATTTTTATAATGGCCAGCCTCATCTGACGTAGGCTTCGAGCATTTTTGCGATCCCTTTACTGTCCTGTATTCACGTTCTAATTTTTCAAGAAGGTGGGTGTCATTCCCGTTTGTTCTGAAAGGTGTGTCGTATTCACGTCGGTTGTCACTTTTGAAAATTTCTTGTTTCATTATACCTTTTATGACCCCTTGTGTTGTACTATAGGTAGATGTTGTGTACACATCATATATGTAGACGAGATGTTATTGTTTTTTAGAACTTGGGTTTAATAACTAGCATTTTCTTGCCTTACTGCTAGTTCACGTTGTATATATGTGTTTATTTTAGCATTGGATTGCTCTAGAACAGGGTGTCAATTAAACACTCTTTACAACTAGAAATACTAACGTAGATACAATGGTGAATAAATCTGATGTTCTAAACTTAATCAAATAACGTGGTGTAATTGCATACGATTAAACGCAAATTGAACATTAACTTATGTAACTGAAATCTATTAACAAGTACTCGTATATACGTCAAACATAATCGATACTTTTTATTCTTATCAATTACACGATCAACTATCTAATAATCACAATTTTCACGCATTCATACATTTTATACGGGCACTTCACGAATACATTTTTTATAAATATTTACATAACTTAAATTACCTGTAATTTTCTTGAATTTACGACATCGCATGCTTATCAGATGATGCAATATGTAATCTTCATGGTTTTTAATTACACAATTTTCCCCCTAAAATATAAAATTTGCGAAATCAATCATACTATGTTCACGTTGAACGACATAGTTTTTACAGTTTTCTATTTTATTCTAATTAACCACTATATATAATTCTTTATATTAGACCCATAATATACCGACATAATTTTCTACTTATAATGGTTTTCTTCTCAAATAATTTAAATTCCACTTCATTCACATACTCAAACTTCTCAAACTAAATATCACTCTTCACCCAATTCAGCGTTTATTACTTGATACTTTTCATTATTTTTTCCAATCTACTTTTTCATCATACATCAGTTTCAATCTCAATAAAATTCTTTCTACATTCACCAAATTTACAAAGTGCTGCTGATTCCCATCACTAAATATAAAATCTCACATATTAAATAGAAGCTTATTTAAATGATCCCAAATTACACTGCATAGCCTCAACTAATGCTATTGTGCTTATAAACAAATCAATAGGGACATATTTAAACTGGTAAATTCACCCATCTACCGAAAATCCCGTATACTTCTTCGATAAAAATAAATTATTCACATCTATTTTCGTAAAAACTCTCTAAAATACTATCCATTGACTTTGTATAATTTATAATTACGCTAATTTATTCTTTTCACATTCAAACAGAATTCCATATCACCATCGCTTTCCCTTACTACAACTAAATGATTTACAAAATAGTATTAATTTTTCACTAGTACCCTGAATTAAATTTTTCTCATCCTTATTCAATTTTTTGACAATCTTATCTATTTTGCTTTAAAAGTTTCCATTTTATTTTCGTAACTTGTTAGAGTTCTAATCTCTCCATTTACTCTATTTAACTAAGACGCTACTGCACCTTTTGCTTTACCTGAATCCTTTATTGTCTCTACTTTTACGTCATTGACTACTTCCTCAAACTAATGCAGTCTTTCTCGACTTTAATATTTAATGAAACATCTTATTTAATATACTCCTTACATATAATCATCTTATTTCGCGTGTTTATTCCATATCAAAAATATCATCCATCTTCAATCCAGGTACAATCATAAATTCAAGTTCAAACTTCATATTCCCTAAGTCACATTTTAAAATCACCATACCATTTATACTTGCAAGCTTTCCGTTGTTCGGTGTTACCAAGTTACGTTTCTTTACAGGTTGCTACGTAGCTAGACGTAGCCGGAAGAAAAGTAAATACCAGACTAACTATCAAACGCGAAGAGTGGGGGGATTCACCTACAAACCAAGAAAACAAAAAATAACACGTCGTCCACGATTATCTATTAACAAATAAAAATAAATAAAGGATTCTGTACAAACAAGCAAGAACAATAAATTAAGCATTACTATTTCAAAGAAAACAAATAGGTGATATGAACAATTTCGTACTTTAGTTACGGAGTGCGCATCTCGTATTTTACACAAAATAAAATTAATCAGTAGGAAATAAACATGTGAGAGCTTTTGTCAAGCCTACCTGCCAGTATCCGCTTTTTAAGTCCAAGGTCGAAAACCATTTAGATCCGGATAGAGTATCCAAGGTGTCATCAATTCTGGGCAAAGGATAGCAGTCTTTCTTTGTCACATTGTTTAGCCACCGGTAGTCTAGACAAAACCTTATCGACCCATCCTTTTTCTTGACAAGCACTACCGGGGATGCCCATGGACTAGTCGAAAGTTCAATCACTCCCTGTTCTTCCATGTCTGTGATAATTTGCTCGGCTTCCTTACGTTTTGCCAAAGGAAACCGCGTGGGATGTTGTCTTATCGGTTGCGTATTTCCAGTATAGATCTTGTGTTGCACAACATTCGTCCCTCCTTTATCACTATCATCCAGTGCAAACATACCTCGATATCGTCCTACCAGTTCTTTTACCTTGCCCAGTTGGTCGCCGTTTAATTTTTGATACGAAGATATCAACATATTCAGCAATTTCTGTAAGCAACCGTTGGCTGGTTTATCTTTTGTGTCGTCCACATAACGTTTAATATTGCATACTGAAATGCAACTTCTCACAATCATGTCTTTCTTCAGGGTAACCGTACGCGGGTTAATGTTTAGCACCCTTACTGGTATCATATTTCAAAACTTTACCAGTGTTTTTCCAATCAGTAATCTCTCCTGACCCATTCCCGATTCAGTTGCTTCCATCATGCATACTTGTCTTTCCCGGAGCATACCATCCGGGCGTCCCATCACGAGCATTTCCGTCTTCTCGGTATTTTCATATCACAAATCATTCAAACTTGCATCATCTGGTTACTCGTCCTTTAAAGTGGAATCTCATCATCATCATCTATCCAAAGCACATTTTCTTTCATGTTCACATAAAACCCATATTCTCTCATGAGATTCATTCCCAAGATAACTTCTTCGTAATTTCAGCTACCAACACCCGATGATTAATCAGTTTGTCTCCAATTCCCAACGCTATGGCAGGCTCTCCGTGAGTTGAAATTTTCTCACCACTTGCCATTCGAAGACATATCGATGCAGATAGCACTTTTCCACAACCAACCAAATCTGGTCTCACAATAGTCCTTGTCGCTCCTGTATCCATGAGTAATCGGAGAACCCTACCATTAATTCTACCATTAATATAAATGCTGTCCAGACTTCCCATCGACGATGCAGCACGGATAATAATCTTCGGGACACAACGTTCGCCCCCTTGCGTCGACTTGCTCTAGTTTCCCTGCTGCTCAACCAGTTGTTTTTTTGGTTGAGTACGGCGTCTCTGTATATGCTCAACTTCACTGCAGCTCCAGTATCGCAGACCCTCATCTCCGCGGTCGTTGTCTTTCATGCCTTTGCGCCTTTTGCTTTTCAAACACACGGTTGATTAATTCTTCTATGCTGTACTACGATTGGCCAGGTTCTTTTAAGCAGACCGAACTTTGTGACTCACCCCGTGTGATGTCTGCTTAGCTGCTACAAATTCAAGCGCATGAACCAGTGCGTCATCTAACATTTTTGGCCGTGCTAATCTTAGCGCTTGCTGTATTTCGGCGTCTTTAACGCCATCCACAAATGTTTGAACAGCCAGTTTCGAGGAAACTATCTGGTGCCGTTAGATATGCCAATATAACTAATCTGGCAATGTCAGCTTCGAATTGTTGCAGGCTTTCATTTGTCTTTTGCGAGCGGTTCTTAACTTGTGCATGGTAAACCTGTTGAAGGTGAGCGTCTCCATATCTCATCTCAAGCTTCGATGTTAGAAGGCCGTAATCATTCTGTTAGTGATCGGGAATCGTTTGCAAGATGTTAAGAGCTTCCCCCCGTAGGGCCACTATTAAGGAGATAGCATTCTCTTTGTTGCACCAACCGTTGGCTATTGCTGCAGCTTCAAATTGTTTCAGATATGTGGGCCAAGGTGTTTTACCATCGAATGTGGGTGGTTTCACTTTAAATTTTGACGGTATTGACTCGCTTCTTTCCATGCTCCTTATTTCTGGAATGTTCTGATTTACAATTTAGTTTGCTAAATCAAGTTGCCGCGTTGTTAGTGAAATCATTTGTTCTTGCAGCCTCATCACATCTTCTTCCATTTTTATCAATTTACTGTCCAACTTTTGCTCAACTGTTTTTACCTGTTTGGTGACATCTTCTATCAATGCAATGGAGCTTTTTATTAATCTTTGTTTTAACGTGGCTGCTTTTTTATTCAGTTTTTCTTCCATTTTCGAAGCATTTTCACTTAACTTTTCTTTCATTTTCGCAGTTTTTTCACATAACTTTTCTTTCATTTTCTCAGGATTTTTACTCAACTTTTCTTCCATTCTCTCAGCATTTTTACTAAGTGTCACTTCTAGTTTAGCCGACCTCTCTTCCATACCGAATTTCGAATCCTTAAGGAAATTCATTAAAGTTTCTGCGTACATTTTACTTTGGCTTCTTGTGACAGGCATATACAAACTACTCAAATGTCTTTAGACTTGTGTGTTTTTCTTTTACATTAATCACTATATACTCCACACAGCCTGACACCAGTGTAGCGGGCTACTATTAACGCGTTTCACCAATTTAAAACAAGTAATAACAAGTCTTTATTACTCACTGTTCACAAGTCTAATTAACAGTATATGCCTTATTTATAGATGTTTTCAGTCCAATTAACAATGAAGCACTATAACTTTAATGTTCTTTACAAGCACTATCATCTTAAACTAAATTCTTAACTATAAGGCTTTTTAACAACACTAAACACTACTATAATTTATTTATTACATTTTTGTCTATTTATGTATTCTACAAGCTGTCGGTACAATATACACGTTCACATAACATAAATTTATATTTACTCTTGAACTTTCAAAAGCGTAACTAATTAACTTTACACGATATAATTTATATTCGACATTTAGATATAGACTAATTCTGTACTTCATCAGCGGTCTGATTTATACCCTGAATTAAATAAATGATTCATATTCTGGTACGTGCTCGAACATTCTCCATTCCTGGAGAATGCCCTTGGGTTATGTAGCTTGTGTCTTTGACGAGTTGCCTAATAGTAGTTCGTAACAATATTGTTATCAAGGCGCGATTAAGAAACTGGAAAACACTGTTTTGTCGAATAGTGCGCGACCTTAGTTTGACGAGTCTGTAAACTGGAACAATAAAGAAAACAATTATACGTTATCGGAATGTTTAACAAATTAAAGGATACCTAAAACAAGGTATAGACTTATTTAAAGTTTATTATATTCTTGTCGTTTCCAGGCAAATAGATTTACTTTAAAAATTATTGTAAAGCGGGCATATTCTGAACAGGTTAAATATGTAGGGTGCTGTTGAAGAATTTAAGAATAGAAACGGAATTTATTCGAACGGGTAATGAATTAACCAGGGCAAAAGGGGTATTTAATTGATCCCGAAAATAAACGTAACAGGGTCTTTCTCTCATTGGAAACATGCAAATAAAACACATACTCCTAAAATACTACATTTTAACAGCAAGTAGAATGCTGTACAGTAAGTATGACCATGAGTAATGTAATAAACTTAATAACTAGTATATCGCACCGACTATATCTGTTATAGTTCATTCGTTTTAACTTTAGGATGACGTCAAATGTAGTAATAAAGTGCTAGCAACTGTAAGTAAATGAATACCTAGAATTCTGCTTAAAGGATACTGTTATTTAACACATAAATGTTGGCAGTTATGTACGGTGTGGTCACCAATTCTCCTTGCCAAAGAGAATATTCGTGTATGTTTCATTAAATATTTTAGACTTTAAACTAACAATAGCAACGTAGCATTTTATCCAGTTGTGATGTCATCCTAAAAGAGAATGTACTATAAATTTTATACGCAACGCTAAAGCTTGATTGTATAAAGAAAATGTATGTACCAGCTCTTTATGGTCTTTTAATGGTGCACAATTATGCCATAGTTTCTCAAAGACCCCTAATATTTATAGCGGTATAGTGCTACGATACAGTTCTAATTATTAATATTATTCAATATCGCCCCACACTTCCACTTGTGCCATACGCTCTAGGTGAGTAATTAAAACTTTCATGCATATAATGTAAAAAGTTTTGAAAAATCTATTTATTTTTCATATCCCAAAATTCCGACTTTTTCAGTTTTTCCTAACTTTTTGACATTTTTTCCAGCTAAAACTAACTAATAATAGTTAAAACATTATAATAAACAGTATGTATAATATAAATATTATACAAAGAAGTTATACCAGAGTAAGAGGTGGATAATTTGTGTCTGAGTGTTTTGAGGGCTTTTGGTCATGGCACACGGGTCGTATCTTTAAAGTGCCTGGTCTAAAACTTTACTATACATACTTGGCACTCGTGCGGTGACAAATAATCCAGTGTTGTTCCGAAAGTTTAGCTAACGTATTCAAATTTATTTATTGAATTTTTCCATTGTCTCGTTGTTTATGCTGTCATCATGTTCCATCTTTAATGGATGCGGTTGGTTCTTAACGTAGCTCTAAAGTAATTTCAGCAACGAAAAACTATTTACAACTACTAGTGGTGTTAATTTAAAACCTGAAATTACAGTTTTTCTAGAACTGTCTATTAAAAAATGGAATTTTTAATTAATTATAACACATTTAAAATAACTAAACCGTCAAACATTGATCTCTTTGAAATACTTGAGACACTTGATATAAATTTGCTATTTTTAGTTGAGGGAATTGGTAACGAGAATCCTAAAAATTAACCCAATTGGATTGACCGAATTGTTATAACAGCAAGCCGCACGAGACCAAATAATCTATAAGCTCAAGCTATTTGTACCTGTAACTGAATAAAACTTGAGTTGTCTGGGCAGTTCATGAATTAAACATCGATTGAATTAATAAATACGAAACAGAAATTTTCGTGAAGTTTGGAAACATCAGCCTGATTGGAGAGCACATCAGTATACTAAAATGGATATTTTAAAAAAAGCAGAAGCTTTCTTCACGTCTACAAAAATTTTGGAATGTATTACGCTTTTCAGTGCCGCAATGCAGAAAAGCCGAAGTTTAACAATATCAGTTTCTTGACATTCTAAGAATCTCATAAAAGCTTCTCCGTTTTTGTTTGTTTGTGTCTCAAATCTGTAGCAGTTTGCATCGCATAGGTATATCAACATCCGAATCCTGAGTAATAAAAACTTCGAATCGCTAATACGCAAAGAAGCGAACATTCTTTAAGACTATAAAACTTGAAGTATGCATTTGAGGCAAATTTGGTCTGAGATAAACGAACGTACGTAATGCTGGTGAAAAGTGATATTGAAGCAAAGTTTAAGAATGAATTACGTAAAAGGTATACTAACGCGAAATCAGCTAGTCAGGAAACTAACTGAAAAAGATTTTTAAAAGAAAGCAAATTGTGTAATTTAAAAATATGTTAGAAGAATGTTCCTCAAGTTTATCATATTTCCACACAATAATGCATATTATATACCCAAAAGCATTAATTTACTCAAGGCGACACTATAAAAGATACCGCAAAACAAATATTTACACAAAAATCAACTTTTTTGAAAACTTATTATTTATTCATGGTATACATTGTTTGGCGAAACAATATTCATGGTAATTCACAGGGTGTGACAGGATAAATCTACTTAAATTTTAGAAATTATAAAGGGAATCCGAAATAAACACTTCGTGATAATAAATCTTGATACAAAAATTCTTTGATCTCTAGATAGCTCCAAATTAATGTTTAACCAAATTATGAAAGATTAATGATATGTACTTCGGCTTTTTGATATCGAAACGAACTGGAAATCGTTAACGCTGTTCCGTTTTTAATGGTTAATAATACAATTTACTACATAGGACCTCGCTAGCCGCTTTGTACGTAGTGAATATTAACTTTTCGTAATATTTATCGCTGTGGATTATATAACACTTTTTGGTTGATCAAGTGTACGTTTTGTATAAGGTATAGAAGTTGTTTTGTACTCTGCAAAGCAACTATAATCCAATTACAGTATTGGTTGCGCCTGGTAATTTACATTTTGAAGAAATTCGTTCCACTTTTCAATTTTACTATATTTAAACTTATTTTTCTTATATGAAATTTTAGTAAAATCGGAATACCCTGTGTAATCCTCATCTTATAGTAAGCGAATGCCCTTTAGTACTATAAATAAAATCATTGCAATGCTATAAAGATCAACGTTACTTTCGTTTGTATATGCATGTGGACACGCATTTAAATATTTACTTGTCGTTTCTTCTGAAAATATAAGTCATTCTTATTTGTTCGAGTAGAAAGACTGTCGAGAATGTTGCTCGATAAGGGCAATATTTAGATCGCTATTCTACCAATTGAATAACGAGATGCATTACATCTCACTAAATTTCTCTATAGCATCCAAGATAATGATTTGTAGAATTTCTTTTATTAAAAATAAATAATTATTTTTAAATTTTAGCCAAACTAAGTAATAGTAGTAGATGTTTATTGGTGTATCTGTGAGCTTTTTTCCTCCAGCATCGTCATTTCCTCACTCATTCTGGAAAAAATAGTTTTGTTCGACTAGCCATTTCATCTTTCGAGGTAAATATACCTACCTGAATTTCTAGAAATTTTTTAGATAGTATCATCCCGCAGGGAGCTACCCTCATTTTAAGATTTTCTACCCGCAGCGATTTCTGACCGTGCTTATAAATTTTTTAGCCATGCGACACATTAAATTAGTCTAGAATTTTACGCAGAATCCGAATCTGTAAACAGATTTAAAATAGGACCACCCCTTGCCGTTTTACACACATACCCTCTGCGAGATAAATCTTTCTCCACATTTCCACCTACGGGATAAATGTATCTTGTTTGTTATCAGCTAATATCAGATTTTTCTCAGCTATCCGAATTTCTAATTTTTTTTTAGATAGCATTATCCCCCAGGGAGCTACACTCAATTTAAGATTTTTCTACCGGCAGAGATTCTGACCATTCTTACAAATCTTTTAGGTATGCGATACATCAAAGTCGTCTAGAATTTTACGCAGAATCCGAATATGCAAACAAATTTAAAATCGGGGCAACCCCTTACCGTTTTACACACTACCCTCTAGCGAGCATATAAGAGATTATTTTTGTTTTTTTCGAAATAAAACTACTCTTGTTTGGTATCAATTAATATTAGATTTTCATTAGCTATCCGAATTTCTGGGAATTTTTTAGATAGCATCATCCGCCAGGGACATACCCTCATTTTAAGAATTTTTTTACCAAGGTCGATTTCTAATCACCTCTCTTATTTAACATCTAGAATCCTTTAACCAAACACTTAGAGGTATTAGCACAAAGAAATTAAGCACACAAAAGTTTAATAATTTATTTTATCCGATTAACAGTTTAATAAACTAATAGAATACAATTTTTACATTGCAAAGTATAACATTATTTTATTTTCTTCGTGTAGCCGAATCCAAGCAAGTGAAACAAAAAAGAAATTAGTGTGTTTAAAAAAAGAGGAAACGTGTTTACGGTCAATAAGACATATTGTCGTTAATATAACAATATGTTTTACCGTCCAGCGACACCGCATGGAGGTAAACACATGCCGCCGGGAGCAAAGGGATTATTAAGGGTGGGGTTGATGGGTATGTCTTATAACTAACTTACATGCTACTATATACTTACACAATAAAATATATACATATATAAGTAACTATCCTATATCTTTATGTCCCCATGCGTAGGTTGCTGTACTATTAGGGATGACGTACCTTTTGTCATCCTTGCCCGACAAACTAATTTTGTTGATTAACTGTGTATAAAGCTGGTATTTTGACTTCGAATATACACCATGCTACCATGCTATGCATAAGGGCACCATAATTATTATGTACAATGTCCTTAAAACTATTTACATTAATACTCTTAACTATACTTTGTGAGATCTCTTTAATCTTTTTAATCATGTCTTTCTCACTTACAATTCAGTAGGATTTAGCCCTACTACTAACAAACTCTAATACTAGACCCCCATTAAATTCGTCTTTGAATTTCCCTAAACTTTTTTGTTGACAAGCGGTATATTGTATTTATTATCGGCGGGGGTAGTCACTCTTTTAAGATAAATATATCTTGTTTGGTATCAACTAATATTAGATTCTTCTAGGGAACCCAAATCTGTAAAGAGATTTTAAATAGGACCACCCCTTTCAAAATTACGCCTTTTAAAGACCCAAACCTCTAATTTTTGCCCATCTATACTAAACTCCATCTTTAAAAGTTTTTTTCGCTACACAAGACATATGCTTTAACCAACTAATTCCCGAAAGTCTAAAACCACTAGAATTTTAGAAACGAACCCATTATAAGCCATAAGTGTTTGATATTTAAAACCATTTTCAAACAGTAATGTTCTATTTTTAGAGTAATGTAAAACATTCCAATGTAATGTGTTTTTAATATATAAATTGGAAGGTCGAGTTTAGCAACAAGAACTACGCCCCTTTATTTAGAATATTCAAAAACACACTTTTAAAATTTTAAACAGGATGAACTTTTACACAAATTTTATCAATTTTCTGGTTTACATTTAGTTAGCTCATTAATAAATAAGTACTTTGAAAAATACAATTCGTATCAGAACTAATTTCGTGTCGATTATGGATTACCCGAATTACTTGTGAAAGCGGTGTATAATTTTTTTTCAATGGCCTTTATTTAAATATTTTATATACAGCGGATGCAAATTTGTTTGGTTTTTTCCTTCAAATTTTACATTGGTTAATTTATTTGTCGCTATTAATTTTTTCAAAGTAATGCACTGTTTTACATATATATTATATTACGTTTTTCAAATTATAGATAGTCTCTTAGCTAATATTATAAAAACAATTTCCAAAAATATTTTAATAAAAATTAAATACATTAAACATACACAAAGGGCTGCAACAGTATAGCATTCTCCTTTGAGCAACTTAAATTAATCACACAGTGGTTTAAACAGTGGTTGCACTTATCGTCAAATCTTCTTAATTCTTCTAGTCTAGGAACTGAGAATACACCTTTCATGTTTAAACTGTTGTTTGATAAATATTTCGATAATAGCTGCTTCTTTTATTCTCCTTTAACATAGACAGTGGCTCGAGGCGGTATAATTTCTTTCAGCAAATCACCCACAATTGTATAGCCACACGTAGACTACTCGTCCCAGCAGAGCCCATAAATTTTCCCTTTAACCACTCACTTGCTTTTTGAAATCATCACTTAGGGAGTTATATTCAACCGTCATGTTCAGTATCTCATGCCATATTACATTATTTGCTATATCCAAAATGGCGATCTTCTTGCAATTGAAGTCACTAGTTTTGTATTGATATCCTTGTAAATCGATTATGAAACACATTTTTCCATGGTGAAAATTTGATGTAAATTCACCTAGCGCATAGGTGGTCTTACCTACCAGTTTGTCGATACCGAATGACACCTTTACATCACTTGTAACGTCAACACAAGAAAAATCCATCTTTAACTTGTAATTTTGATCAAACGCGACATATTTTGACGACTAATGCGCTGGAATATGGCTCCCTCGCCTTTAATGCCGATGGTCGAGCGTGCGCAACTCCTTATTATGTTAATTGGCGTTATATGCAAGTCTTGACTGGAAAATTGACGCTTATAATTGTTTTATAGTGGGTTTACCTGTTTGTATTTAACCATCAACACCATTCTTAGAATTTTTATAAAATTTATTCTTTGCAGTATTTTTAATATAACTCCGTCGTGTAACATATCAATTATTATTGTGTTTTTCCTCAGGTTTCTCAAATTCTTCGGTATTTTTTTCAAATCGAACGACCCCTTACCGATTTACAGATCGACCTTTCACAAACCATATGTGGTTTATCTGTAATCTATTTCTAAATAGTATTGATATGTCTTTTGAGATAAACCCATCATCAGAATTTTCCTGGGGAAACAAAATCAATTATCACGTTTTTTAAAATTAGCTCCAACAAAGACCCACATAGTGTTTTAATATTCAAAAACCTAAAACCAAAACACCTCTGCATTTTTTATTTAGATTTAACCCAATAATAGAGTAAAATTCTAAAATATTTATTAATATCTAGGATTGTTAAAATTTTCAATTAGTGCATCCACATTCAAATAATTATTCTAAAAGGTAAAATATATATTAATTCTGCACGGTGGGCTAGAAAGTGGTTCGATGATCTATCTTAAATGTAGTTCAAAATAAGACGTATTTTCTAAATAAATTTAGTGAAATGTATGATCCTCAGCCTTGCTTTGTTTTGTCAATGACGTCTGACTATTAATTTATTAAAAGTACCTTTGACAATTCTAATTAATATAAAGGAATACGCATTCTATAATATTATTTAAATTGAATGAATGTAAGGACAAATTATACTTATACTTTCTCTATGTACATAAATACGGGGAAATGTTACCAAAAGTTCATTTTAAGTTTATTTTTGTAAAACGTAAAGTCGTTCAAAATGTAATTAATAGTGATACAGAATTTTCCGTCTTTAAAAATTTCGTGTGAGGACTATCGACAAAGAAGAGTAAGTCTTAGTTTGAATTTTGCAAACGTAGATGACATTAATATTTACATGTATAATTCAAAATCTGTTAATCATTAATTTTTTCTAGAATGAACACCTTAAGCATCGCATGCAGTGTGTCTGTGAAAGCGTTTTTACTGAATGTGAGGTCATAAAAAAACACTACGAGAAGCACATCCAGATAGTTTATTTCCAGGAGGAACTATAAATTACAGACAATGAGTCGGAGCAAATTAAGGATTTGGAAAACCAGTTGACCGCAGCGCATAAAGAATGTATAAACGCCGCAATTCAGTTAGAGCGAACCAAGTTGCTATTTGAAAAACCATACGCCATAACAAAATCTTCTTCCAAAATCATTGTTCGACGTTGGCGCTGACCCATCCTATCAATTTTTCGTTTTATCTAACCAAAGTCCACACAAATCTAACTAACCTAACCTAACTCCAGACAACACTAGCTAGCCTAACTCTTGACAAGTCCAACTAAGCTAACCTAACTCCAGACGCGACTCTGACCTAACCTATCAATTTTTCCTGCTATCTAACCTAAGCCCGCACAAGTCCAACTAACCTAACCTAATTCCAGACAACATTAGCTAACCTAACTCCTGATAAGTCCAACTAACCTAACCTAACTTCAGACAACACCATCTAACCTAACTCCAAATAACGTAAACTAACCTAAACCCTCAACCCTACTGTGTCCTTCTCTCTCCTTTCGCATCCGTACGACATACATCCAAACTATATCCAACATAGGCCCGAGATATGTCCATTTTGAATATTTTGGGGCTTGATAAAATTTTAGTAGTTTGGAGTTTGTAAATTTTAACATAAAATTGTAAATTTTATACCAAGACCTCTAACTCGAAAACTGATACAGATACCAAAATTTACAAAGACAATTATTAGGACAACTCGGCGGTCAGACAGGCCCAACCCCACCTGCTGGGAGTCGGAGCTACACCAATTCACATCGATTCATCAACTTAATTGCACTGTTTCTCGGTTCAACCAGATATAGTACCACTGTAATGATAAAACTTAGTCACAACATCCATTTAAGTTTCAAAGACAATTTATTTAAAATTAGTTGTTGCGTATAACTTTTGTGATATTGCAATAATATTAAACTATTCCTTTATTTGCATAATCAGATCTAGGTCTGGTTGTGGGTGCATTAATGGCAAAGTTCATTAAATTTATCTCCATCAGAATAAAGTGAAATTGCCTTATAGGGTGAAATTGCCTTATAGGATCAAAATGCCTCATAGGGTGAAATTGCCTCATAGAGTAAAATTGCCTCATAAGGTGAAAGTGTCTTCGACATAAGATCATTAATTCCTTTTACTTATGTAAAACTTACGCCAGTACCTTAAAACATAAACTCAGAGATAACGCCAATGTAATCGCATTATGGAAACAGGATCACACAAACCTTCGCCATGTTTTTCTTGATCATATAAGTGGTGACATGTCATATCCAAAATTTAAAGAAATGTGCTTGCAGTGTTGGGGTGGGATTACTCGAAACATAGTTTTATTACTATTGTAAAAGATTTTGACTTGGATAAGGGGCGATTTCGAGGAGTATATAAATATAGAAGAAGACATCCAATGGTTAGCCCCAATCCGAAGTTTCATGATGACGAACGTTAAAAATTTTATTGTAAATAAACGTAAGCTTCATTTTATGCAGGATTCTGTATGAAAGAAGTGTGTGGTGTACAAAAAGGGAGGCACTACATCTCTACAAAAATTCAAAGAGGTGCACAAACAATTAATCGATCCCTTACAAATCACCGCTCCCAGTCACAAGAAATAGCGGAAAGAATGTCAAAACCTATAAAAGAGATTAAAGTTGAAAACGGAGGCGAACTTTTAAAAAGATTAAGTTACCAGTTGACGACGAGCCTGTACATCTTTATTATACGGACGTGTTAGCTAGAGCATAAACCACATATGGTTTGTGAAAGCTTGATCTGTAAATCAGTAAGGGATCGTTCGATTTGAAAAAAATACCGAAGGATTTGAGAAACCTTAAGAAAAACACAATAATAATTGATATCTTACAGGACGGAGTTATATTAAAAATACTGCAAGGAATAATTTTTTATAAAAATTCTAAGAATGGTGTTGATGGTTAAATACAAACAGGTAAACCCACTATAAAACAATTATAAGCGTCACTTTTCCAGTCAAGACTTGCATATAACGCCAATTAACATAATAGGAAGCTGCGCACGCTCGACCATCGGCATTAAAGGCGAGGGAGCCATGTTCCAGTGCATTAGTCATCAAAGTATGACGAGTTTGATCAAAATTACAAGTTAAAGATGGATTTTTCTTGCGTTGACGTTACAAGTGATGTAAGAGTGTCATTAGGTATCGACAAACTGGTAGGTAAGACCACCTATGCGTTAGGTGAATTTACATCAAATTTTCACCAGGAAAACATGTGTTTCATAATCGATTTACAAGGATATCAATACAGAACTAGTGACTTCAATTACAAGGAGATTGCCATTTTGGATATAGCAAATAACGTAATATGGCATGAGATACTAAACATGATGGTTGAATATAACTCTTAAGTGATAATTTCAAAAAGCAAGTTGAATGGTTAAAGGAAAAAAATCTATGGACTCTGCTGGAACGAGCAGTCTACGAGTGGTTATACAAATGTGGGTGATTTGCTGAAAGAAATTATACCGCCTCGGGCCACTGTCTATGTTAAAGGAGAGCAAAAGAAGCAGATATTGTCGAAATATTTATCAAGCAACATTTTAAACATGGAAGGTGTATTCTCAGTCCCTAGACTAGAAGAATTAAGAAGATTTGGCGAATGGTGCACCACTGTTTAAACCACTGTGTGAATAATTTAAGTTGCTCAAAGGAGAATATTATACTGTTGCAGTCCTTTGTTTATGTTTAATAATATAATTTTTAATAAAATATTATTGGAAATTGTTTTTATAATATTAGCTAAGAGACTATCTATAATTTGAAAAACGTAATATAATATATATGTAAAACAGTGCATTACTTTGAAAAAATTAATAGCGAGAAATAAATTAGCCAATGTAAAATTTGAAAAAAACCAAATACATTTGCATCCGCTGTATATAAAATATTTAAATAAAGTCCATTGAAAAGAAATTATACACTGCTTTCACACGTAATTCGGGTAATCCATAATCGACAAGAAATTAGTTCAGATACGAATTGTATTTTCCAAAGTACCTATTTAGTATCGAACTAACTAAATGTAAAACCAGAAAATTGTTACAATTTGGTAAAAGTTCATCCTGTTTAAAATTTTAAAAGTCGTGTTTTTGAATATTCTAAATATAGGCGTGTAGTTCTTGTTGCTAAACTCGACCTTCCCATTTGTATATTAAAAACACATTACATTGAAATGTTTTACATTATTCTAAAAATAGCACATTATTGTTTGAAAATGGTTTTAAATACCAAACACTTATGGCTTATAAAGGGCTCGTTTCTAAAATTCCAGCGGTTTTAGATTTTCAGGAAATAGTTGGTTAAAGCATATATCTTGGGTAGCAAAAAAAAGTTTTAAAGATGGAGCTATAAACAGATGGGCAAAAATTAGAGGTTTGGGCCTTTATAAGGCGTAACTTTGTAAGGGGTGGTCCTATTTAAAATCTATTTGCAGATTTGGGTTCCCTAGAAGAATTTAATATTAGTTGATACCAAACAAGATATATTTATCTTAAAAGAGTGACTACCCCCACCGATAATAAATACAATATACCGCTTGTCAACAAAAAAGTTGTAGAGAAATTCAAAAACGAATTTAATGGGGGTCTAGTTTAGAATTTGTTGGTAGTAGGGCTAAATCCTACTGTATTGTAAGTGAGAAAGACACGATTAAAAAGATTAAAGGGGTCTCGCGAAGTGTAGTTAAGAATATTAATGTAAATAGTTTTAAGGACATTGTACATAATAATTATGGTGCCCTTATGCATAGAATGGTAGCATGGTGTGTATTTGTAGTCATAACACCAGCTTTATATTTATACACAGTTAATCAACAAAATTAGTTTGTCGGGCAAGGATGACAAAAGGTACGTCATCCCTAATAGCACAGCAACCTACGCATGGAGGCATAAAGATATAGGCTAGTTACTTATATATGTATATATTTTATTGTGTATGTATATAGTAGCATGTAAGTTAGTTATAAGACATACTCACCACCCCATCCTTAATAATCCCTTCGCTTCCGACGGCATGTGTTTACCTCCACGCTGTGTCGCTGGACGGTAAAACATATTGTTAGATTAACGACAATATGTCTTATTGACCGTAAACACGTTTCCTCTCTTTTTAAACACATTAATTTTTTTTTGTTACAGGTTACTTTTACGTGCTTGGATTCGGCTACACCAAGAAAATAAAATAATGTTCTACTTGGCAATGTAAAAGTTGTATTCTATTAGTTGATTAAACTGTAAATCGGATAAAATAAATTATTAAATTTTTGTGTGCTTAATATCTTTGAGCTAATACCTCTAAGTGTTTGGTTAAAGGATTCTAGATGTTAAAAAGCAAAGGTGATTAGAAATCGACCTTGGTAAAAAAAACTTTAAAATGAGGGTAGGTTTCTGGGAGACGATGCTATCTAAAAATTCCTAGAAATTCAGATAGCTAAGAAAAATCTGATAATAATTGATACCAAACAAGGTATATTTATCTCGTAAGTGGAAATATGGAAAAAGATTGATCTCGCAGAGGGTATGTGTGTAAAAAGGTAAGGGGTGGTCCTATTTTAAATCTGTTTAATGATTCGGATTCTGCGTAAAATTCTAGACTAATTTAATTTATCGCATGGCTAAAAAATTTATAAGGACAGTCAGAAATCGCTGCGTGTAAAAAACCTTAAAATGGGGGTAGCGCCCTGGGGATGATGCTATCTAAAAAATTTCTATAAATTCAGGTAGCTGAGAAAAATCTAATATTAACTGATACTAAACCAGATATATTTATGTCGAAAGATGCAATGGCTAGCCGAAGAGGACTATTTGGTCTATATGTGCGAGGAAATGAGGATGCTAGAGGAAAAGAGGTCACAGATACACCAATAAACATCTACTAATAGTATTACAACTAAGTACAATTAGTACAATTAATAGTACATATAACAATTAAGAATAAAATTACAATTAAGATCGACTGATGATGTGTTCAAGTTTCAGTCATTGGAAGCTGTATTATATCTACATAACCCAATTCAATTTTAGAGAATCAAAAAAAATCTGTTTATGTAAATGGAAAACTGATTTTGTTGGTTTTGCTGTCCGTCCATAATTTGTTGTTAAATTCGTTTTGCAATCCATAATGTCGAGAATCAGTTCACATAGTGGAAAATTACGCGTTGAAGAGACTTTGTCGACATCGATCCAAGATCTGGTTTAGTATTTCTTTGATAAATATTTGTTTTACATCATTTTATGGTTGAGTGAAACAGCTTGTTTATACATTTGTTTTATTTTAACGACGCATTACCTTGCGCGTTCGGGATTCTATTATGGGAAACTTCTGGTTTCAAAACTAAATAGGATATGCTCCGCTCCGGTCCTAAGAAGGGTTAATAGGCCCAGCATCAGCGATACGTGGGGGAGTGTTGATCCACTATTCTTTTTTATGGGTTTTATGTAAAGAGCGAAACAACATATGGATACGGTTCCTTTTATTGCTGACTAAATTTTGCACTGTATGTTCTGATCCTTTACCGTGAGAACTTAAGGTAATTAACTTTATTCTCACGATGGCGATTTAGAGTTTTTGGTGGTGCTATAATCGGAAATTTTGTAAATTATGACCTTGTAGTTAAATGATTGTCTGTATGTAAGAAGATATAGATTAATTAATATTTTATTTACGGGGACCCCTGTAGCGATTTAATTGGATGTATTTGATTTTAGGCTTACGATGATAATTTGGAGCTGTGGTTTTAAGAGTTGGAATTTTGGGTTTCCTTTTGGTAATTAATATAGGGGGTTGACCTAAAAACTACAACTCGTCATGTTAAAAATGATTTCTTTTGAGTTTTCTTTTTAGTGTAAATTGTAGTTATTGATTATTCATTGTTGGTACTACTGTGCCTCTGTAACATATTTTGCTTAATTATAGATTTTTTTTAGGTTTTGTTGTGAGTATGGATGAGTGCGTGTATTCTTTTTATTTCAGGCCTTCCTACATTGTTTTTAGTTTGATAACTACATATATTAATAAGTATTTGTTAACTATATAATTCATGCTGGCGTGTGAAGCAGCATTCATTTGTGCGTTTAATCCTCACTTATAATATTAGCTAGATAAATAGGCGAAAATTAGTTTCTATTTTGCATCGGTTGTCATTCTTGCGGTGTCTAAAAGGTTAAAAGTGCTTCAAATAGTAGGCATCTCGCTTCTATTTTTATTAAATTGGTAGAGGATTGTCTGAACTAATCGGTAAATTCATAAGTGATCAGATCCATCCTCTATAAACTCCGTTTAGTGATACACTCTAGTCTCATAAGCTAAATCCTAAATGTCTTTGAAATAGAACACGACCCAGTAACTAATTACCATCAGCAGTGTACTCATTGATTGAATCATTTAACAATCATTTTTTGACGTTGCGTTGAAGACATTATAGATTAAATCAAAACATTTTGACGCGATATATACTAGCACAGTTTTTAAATCAACTCGTTAATTTTTGAACCTATTTTATGTGGTCCAAAAACAACCTCACTGCTGTCCATTGTTGAAAATTAAAAGTTTAGTGTCGTCTCCTACAACCTGACGCGAAGTCTCCAAATTGCAACATGTATTTAAAAACCAAAATATTTTTCACAATAATGCTCTTCTCCAAACAAACAGACACCAGAATTACAATAGCCACTTTGACTAGCACAGCAACTTGGAAGATATCAAACAAAAAAGAAGTAGTACTTAAATTTTATTATTTATGATGTACGTATTGTTAAGCAATACGAAAGAGGTCACACGTACGCAAGAACGGACAACCGTATAGAATTAAGGTCATTTCGTCAAATGAAAATCGTACTAATCTCGCAAGACCACTACATGTCTTTATTCAGTAATGAAAGAGATTGGAGCGTCTTCAAGTTATGAGTTTGAGATATTCTGCGCATCTTTGAAAATATTTGCATATGAATTCTAATTCTTAAAATACACTGGCTGCACTAGAACGACGTTATGGTCAGAACTACATAAGAATAGAAACTAACGTGCAGATTGATAATTAAGGAATCCGTTAATGTTCTAATAAAATCAATACATTCAGACAGCTTTGACTAAAGCGGACTATGTGGAAAACGACATTTGAACAAAGACGTAGTTTTACTGGATTATGAGTTAACAAAATTATTTAGTAAACGAATTTAATGGCCTTTCAGTTGTACCACAGTACGATCTTGCTTTTTCTCTTTGCCGATTCCGTAAGTACATTTATAACTGATAGTTAAAATTTACAGTCGTAAATTCTTGCGACATCAGAAACCTAGAGATCTTAGTTCACAACAGAAGTCTGTAACATGAATTTGTAAATGCAAATAGTAAATTTGCATATCCAAATAATACGTTAGATTTGAGTCTTTAAGAACTGTACAAAGTACTTAACACTACAGCGCACATAAGCTTTAGGATTGTAGTTTAATCGGAATGTACTTTCGGAAAGTGCTGTGTTACGATAGACAACTGATTTAAAAAATAAGCATGAATACAGTAAATGCAATTACGTACACTGAGAAAAGGATTTTGTTGCTTTAACTGAAAATTAGTTGATTCAATTAGAATTTTGGTTTGTAAATAAACAATGATATATATGCATTAAATAGAACATAATAAAATGTTGGAAAACCGATTTTGAAGCAAACAAACCTAAATTTGCACCACAATAATTATGGCATTTACTCAAATCGCTATTAATGTAACTTGAATGTTAGGTATCGTTCCTTCAATTGCTTGTAGGTTTGATTTGAATTATTTAATACTTTTATCAAATAAACTGTTATGTTAAATAAACACGTTAAATATCCCACTTACATATAAAAATCATTGAAGCAAATACTTGAGAGGGTTTGTAGCATTAAAACAAACTATTCAAATTTTTCAACTAATCAAAAAGCGTCATTGGTTTAACTAACCCATATGTTGAGCAGATAATAATTATTAAGCTAAGTGGCTAATGAGGTTCAAGTAATAACATTTTTGGTTTAATCAAACTTTTATTGTGTTGAATTGAAACATTTAGCTGTCAAATCAATCATTTCGTTGAGTTGTACATTGTTTAGAAATAGAATTAGTTTAAACATCTAAGGTAGTTTGATTCAATATCCAGCTTGATCGATTCCGGCTTAATGAAATTATTTTAACCATTTTTTTTTAATACAACTTGGCGATCAACAAATAAGTTTGTTCATCCCTAACAGATTTTAAAAAAATATTGATTTAAAATAACTTCATTCAATCACATTATTAAGTTGTATATTGAATCAAATCTCACCTTGAATGTTACATTAACCCTAGTTCATCCTGCATAATTTTCAGTATAGCTTCCACTTCAATTTTATAAAACTGACACTGATTATTGAAAGTTTGTTTATTCCTTGAGGTTGCCATTGATCTTTGAAGTTATGCGTTCGCTTATATATTTGAATGCTAAAAATAACGGCATTTAGTTATGGGCAATGAGACCAATTTATAAGTAGGTACTTACGTGTTTTTAGACGAAGAGATTTTGCTTAAACATAGTACAGCATACTAAATTTATCTTCCATGTATTTTTACAGTTAGTTGAAATACTTTTATGGAAACTAACACAATAAACAATGCGAAGTAACGCTTGACGCCATGTTGACGTGTCGCAGTCGAAGGGTAGCAGTATATTAAAGATATAATGTGCGCGCGCAGTACAACCAATACGCAGTATCGGACACTTACTGAAAACGATTGGAGTTCAACAAATAACCCGACGTTTGATTTGGCAATCGTAGTTTATTTAAATCAACAAGCTAAAGTACGTTTGTTTCAATGTTAAATTTGTTACAAAACGTGTTCATTTGACACTTTTTTCAGCATTCATTTAACTAAAATGGATTTTTTTCAACATTAATGTAGTATTGGACTAAAATATGAAATTTGTTGACAATATTAGTTTGTATTAAATACGACTGATGTTGAATGAAATTCACTTTTGCATTCTTTTATTAACCAACTGTAATAATGCATTCAAACAAACAAATTTAAGTCAACTAATTTTTGATGTTAGTTTAACCATCTACAAGCGGTTCAGTGAATATAGTTTCGTTTAGAACGACTAAAAAATACTTGATCAAATGCTTTACTCTTCAAAACAACGGAATTGGTTGTATCAACCAAATCACTTTTCTCAGTGTAGGGATGTGGAAAAATATTCTACGATTCTGCTATTTATATTAGCTTTAAAGCTCTTAAAGGTTTTGAATTACAACAGCCGTTTATACCAGAAGCTTTATGATAACAAGCAATGCTTGTCATCATTTATTTCATCACTAAAAGGAAAATTCAACTATACTATGTGTACTGTGCAGTTCTAGTTTCAGACAATAAGGCAAACTATACAAATTTTAAGTATGTGATGTAAGCGAAATACTGACGTAAAATAAAACGCGTTTTAACTGATATTACACTGATACCTATCTTAGCTTCCAGGGATCCGTAGATGGGTTGAGCTTGATTGCACTGTGGCAGCGTAGAAAATGTGTTCAGAATATCAGAATAGCTTTTAGTTTATAGCAGAAGCGAACTAACAACACAGTAAAGTTGATCTTGCCTGTTCAAAATAGTAAAATATTTCACACATAAAGTTTCTAAAAGTTTTAGCAATGATTCCAATGTTGTCAAGATATTTTATTGTAGAACACCATAAAAATAATCAACTCAGATATATTAATTGTAATGCTTTTATAGCTTCTAGGGGGATAGTCATCAATTTGCAATCTCATTCACAATTTTTGAAACAATCCTCTTTAAACAGAATGCATTGGGAAAACGCTTTCCGTACTTTTCAATCTATCAACATTTGGTCTTAAGTCCTCGAACTGTTTGGACGTGTCGCTGCATTGTATTTTAACCTATACATTTCCCTGAAGTTTGCCACAACCTACATCTTTTCCACATATTTCTTTCTTCCTTTACCATATCCAGAAGCCATTTGTTTTTAACTCTGTCTGTCCATGGTATTTTCATCATACTTCTGTAGCATCACGTCTCACAGGCTTTAAACTTTTTCCCGTCCGCTTTTCCTACTGTCCACGTTTCACAGCCGTACGGTGCTGTGCTCCACACACATATGCTTTCAACAATCCTTTTCTTGTTTCTATGCTTGTTGTCTTTGAACGTAGTAGTTACTTTTTCTTGTTAAATGGAGCACGACCGTGTGCTAATCTATGTTTTATATCTTTTGCATTTTGCCCATTTTGCGTTACTCGACTTCCTAGGTACCAGATATCCTCAACCCCTTGTAGATCCTCGTACTTATTTATATTCTGAATTTCAACTTATTAACCCCCTTTTTTTACATACTAGCACTTTCATTTTATTTTTGTTCTGATCTGGTAGCGAAATGCAACCATAATATTTTACTCTTATTTGATTATTAAATTTGTAGATCTGCTGCAACCCTCAGTTGCTGCGTTTGCTCTTGACCTTGTGGTTGTTGTGGCTGCTGTTCCTCACATAATCCGCCAGACAAGGAGTAGTATTAAACTAGCTTCGGTTGAAGATAGACGTGTTAATGTAGCTTAGCGTGCCGACGTACGGAGTTATGTACGGATGCGCATTGAGCGCTATTTTGTATTTTTAATATTCATGTATTTTTTGACTTGCAATCGGTCTTATATACCGATAGTGAAGAATATACGGTTTTTTGTACGTATAAAATTTTTATTTCTAAAGATATGGCGAATGTTAAAGCATCAGATGAGTGTCTATATCTGCTTCTGATTAGCTTCTACAGTCCTTTACTCGATTCGTAAACCCTTGCCGAACAAGAGCGTAATCTATTTGATAACCCTCTATGTCTCTTGGCATCTTCCACGTGTATCGTCTTATAGTATGAAGTAGAAATAACGTGAGTGTGATGGTTAAATTGTTTTTGTCGTAAAATTCTACAAGCCTATTTCCGCTGTCGCTTCTCGTGCCTAAATTAAATAAACCTACCATCTTATTCCATAACGTTTTATAAGATGTCTTTAAACAAAAATTTTGCTAAAAAATTTTTTCTAGTTTTTGTCCAAGTAACAGCTGCGAATTCGCGTTACATATGGATTCCACATCAATTTTAATTCAATGTCATTAACTAATAAATCTTGATAAGGTCATTTCTCTCCAAAAATTGTAAGGTCCTAAACAGCTTTCGTCGAGTATCAGTTTCGAGAAAGTTTAAGGACGCCAATTTTTCTAATAGTATTGTACGTACACCCAGCCATAGATGGACTCTGGGTAAGGAGAAAGGGGCAGAACATTCTTGACTTTGCATTAACTTCTACTGTTTACGAGATATGATAGAAACTTTTTCGAGGAATTGCAAAAATCGCACGTAAGTGTTATTTTTGAACTTAGGAAAAAGCTAACAACGAATTTGTCGTATTTCATGCTGTTCTACAAGATGCTGCTGAACAAATTTAATTACTCCCTAAAGAATTTTTTTAACCCAAAGGAATGACTCTGTTAAAATTGCACATTCCAAAAACGAATTTCCTTTTAATAACAAAGAAACGTATTTTCAATTGAAAAGCGCATTGATTAAAATTTAAACAATTCATTTCATCAGTAATAAATCATAAAGCGTGTTGATCGACCTCATATTTTAGAACGGTGTAATATTTAGATTTGTAAATTACATGAATAACTTGGAGTAGTAGTAAAACAGTAAATCTTTAATATTGATAAGCATGCGTAAACAACATTGTCCAATTATTATATAGCCCAAAGCAACAAGAGATGGTAAAACAATGAACTTGAAGATTCTTGAACAAACGGAAATGGCGATTGCATGACACACCTACGTTTCAGAATAAATGAAAACGTGGAAACAACACGTAGAAAGGCGACTAAAACAACTAGGTAAGTAGGTACCCGCATTACAAAAGCCAATGGATGTTGATGGCAAGGTAGTCGTGATTGAAGCTTTGAAGACGACATTACTATTGGTGAGATTAGATAATACGTTACGTAGAATGTACAGTATATAGTAACGAATATTATTAAAATACATTGTGGAAGATGGATGACTTAAAACTAAATATGAACTAATTATAAAAGAGGATTATAACTCGAGTCACCGATGTTAAAGTGAATGAAACTCTGAAGTGAGTAGCCTATTTGACGTACTTACAATGCAGTCTTAAAATGAAAAATAGATAATTCAAAATAATCAAAACTACCGCAGGATACAGTTTTCTTAATTGGATAGCCATATATAATTTGGAATTGTTTGTTACTTGCGAAATGGATGAGTTAGCATGAAAAGTTAAACTTGTAAAACAATTTGAAGGAGGATGCAGCATACGATGATTAATATGGTGTGGAAACGCCAAACAACGAGTTAATCTGTACGTTAAAATTTAAAGCAATTTGTTTATGTGATTTCTAAAGACTCCTTGATTAATTTTATTCTAGAGTAAAAGTAGTGTATAAAAATTAATCTAATTTAAATTTATGAGTTTGGCAAACCTACGATACAAGTTTTCGACAAAGTTACAGGTGCTTTTATTTTTCGTACCTTTCCCATAGGGCGTTGCAACCGCTATAGGTCAGAAAAATATACAAGAAACTAGACCCCCGCTGAAACCTTGGAGATGAGCTCCTTTTCTAATGTTCTACACAAAGGTACTTCATTGACCAGGAAGCAAGTTTTTTTTTACATGGAAATTTTAAATTTTGCCGAACCCTTGCTCTTTCAAGCAAGGTTTGGACCTTTAACGTGCATAACAACACTCCAACACAGGACCTACAGTTTACCTTTCATCCGAACGAGGGTATATTTTTGTGAAAAATGATCGCCTAATATTTTTCAATCGGTTCTCGGATTCGAACCCCGGACCTTGGGCTTGATAGCCATATGTGAACTAACTAGGCTACTGAGTCGTTTTAGCTCGTCACAGCAGGACTGAACGGTATGTGTTTAATTTTAAGGTTTATGTGTAGAAAATTGCAATATTCGAACCTTCCTATTTAATTATGTATGGAGTACGTAATAATTAGCGTTCGCACCTGGTACGAAATATTTTGGCGCCCACATTTGGGACGTAATACCCACCACTGAAAATGTTTACTCATCATTATTCTAAAGGTTGTGTATTTCCTGATGAAATCAATATCCGAAATGGATTATTATCAGTATATTAAACATTTGATTCAATATGGAAACATTGTTTAAGCTATTGTAAAATTGATTTTATCGCTTTGGACAACATTTCCGCATTATATAGCTACCGAAATAATCGCACTGCCGTCTGATCCATTGCAACATGTGTATCTAGCTTCTAGGATATTATTTTCCTTAAAGTTTTTGTTTTAATCATTAAAAATCAACGGTGTACGTGCTTCAGAAAATATTTGGTTTTTCAACCTTATTATAAATTGGTTTCTTTTTGCGTAGTCGTTCCATGTCCTCTGGTATGTAATGTAATTATCGCTGGCGTCGCAATGAGTGCTCCCGCCTACTAAATTGATCAATTCACTTTATAAAGCCATCCGCAATTTTCTCTTTATATTTAGCTACGATTAATAGGATTATACAAGCTGCGGTTTAAAACGTTTTTCCTATTCGCAATAATTGCAATTTGTTTGTGGAGAATATTAAAATTAAATTAGATGTTTTGTAAAAAATATTTGAACATTGCTTAAATATGGATAAAACCTCAATAAGTAGATATAGCAGAACCTAATTTTATCAACCACTTGAATCGCCTATACCAATACCAACCTACATGTGTTGTTGCGCTTTACACTCGTTTGTAAAATATTCTGGCATGTAACCAAGATTTTTTTTCTTGTCAAATTAAATATAATAGAAACCCCTTGATCACATCCTGCTTTTAAAAACTAGATACGTGCTTCCTCCACTAAGTGTTCATTGTCAATAACACTTTAAACTTTTTAAAAAACGCCAGATCGTTTAGGAACACTTTTGAGGATTATCACATCACGTGTGCTGAAGAGAACCTTTTCAACTTGCAGTTTCTGAATTGATAAATTCCACCAATAGGATTAGGGTCACTTCTGTTCCTGAAAATGGTTAGACGCGTACTATCATTGTTTCCTATTCTGAACTAACCTACAGATTTCCCTGAAACTTGCACAGTCCGCATCTATCACTATCTGATCTAGGTCTACATCTATCTCTTTATTCCTATCTCTGCATGTAATATATCCCCAGTAATGCCTTAGAACGTATTCTGCCCTTCTTTTTCTCTTATCTTTTTCCCCAGATATCCTTGTTCCCCTACTATTTCTATAACCTATTTGTTATTATCTTTGTCTGTCCCTGCTATCGTCCACATACATCTGAAGCACGGCATTTCAAAAGGCTGCAACCGTTTTTCTGTCTGCTCCAGACAAATGCTTTCAACAATTTTCTTCTTGTTCTATGTTTGTTGTCTTTCATCACAGGCGCTGTTCTTTCTTGTTAGATGCAGTTCGGTCACCTATTGTTTTACAATTACGTATCCTATTTCTCCGACATTCAGTGGTTGTGAAAGGAAGTAAGCAGCCTGTGGCTGCCAAGTTTCCCCAGCACTTACTCATTCACCGATTAAATATTTTTCCAATATATCTTTTCGCACAGTCAACATTAGTTGCAGATATTTCACAACCAACACCTGTAGTTGTTTGTAATAATCATCAGATTTATCTGCGCTTATTTTTTCGTCAATAGGTTTTCCGTCTCAAAACTGGTTGGACACGTACCTGCACTTATTTATATTCTGAGCTAGCCTACATAGTTCTCTGAAATTCTCACAGCATATGTATACATCTCGTTTCCCTTCTCTTGTCTTCTAATTTTATGCCCTATTTCACCGAGATTTAGTGAATGGGGTTAAGCAACCTGTGGCTACCAAGATCCCCCAACACGTAGACAATTGCCGAGATAATGGTTTTCCAGTAAATCCTTTCGCACAATTAACATTATTCGAGAATATTGCCCAACCAATTTTGTAGTTGCTTATAATAATCATCATGTTTAAGCACAGTTATTTTTTCGTAATTAGTTTATCAATCTTGGGACTGGTTGGATGCGTACCTCCATTGATTTCTATTCTGGGATAGCCTACACATCTCCCTGAAACTCCTACAGCCTACATCTTTTACTATCTGCGTGCAGTAATCTAACCTATGCCTACCTCTTCTTCTCTTTTTTCCTATTTCTGCTTCTAATATATTCCGCACTATTCCCTCGTGCCGTAGTATGTGGCCTATCATCCTATCTCCCCTATTTTTTTACAGTTTTCCACATATTTTTATCATAAAACTGGGTGCATGCGTACCTTTATTAATTTCTATTCTGAGCTAGCCTACACATTTTCCTGAAATTCCTACGGCCTACATTTTTCACTATCTGTGTACAATAGTCTAACCTAGGTCTACCTCTACTTCTCTTTTTTCCTATCTCTGCTTCTAATATATTCCGCACTATTTCCTCATGCCGAAGTATGTGGCCTATCAACCTATCTTTCCTTTTTTATAACGTTTTGCACATATTTCTTTCTTCCCCTACCTTTTTTAGTACCTCTTCGTTCTTAACATCGTCTGTCCATGGTATCTTCATCATACGTCTGTAGCACCACATTTCAAAGGCTTCTACCTTTTTTTTTGTCCGCTTCTTCTACTGTCCAGGCTTCACAGCCATACAGTGCTGTGTCACACATATGTTATAAGCAATCTTTTCCTTGTTTCTATGTTTGTTGTCTATGCACACAGTAGTTGGCTTTTCTTGTTAAATGTAGCACGACCTTGTGCTAATCTTTGTTTTATATCTTTTGTGCTTTTCCCATCTTGCGTTATATGGCTTCCTAGATAGCAGAAATCCTTAACCTCTTGTAAGTAATATACATATTATATACATATAATATACATATATGTAAATATATGTATTCTTGTTTTTGATTTATTTTCCCCTCCTTTGCATACTAGTACTTTAGTTTTAGTTTTGTTAATTTTCATACCGTATCTCTCTGTTAGAACAGTTTCCATTTCATTATGAGCAGCTTCTAAGTCTCCCTTGCTAGACGTTAATACCGCTATATCATCTGCAAATCTAAGAATCTCAATTTTTTGTCCCTGCATAGTAATTCCAAATGTCTTCCTGCATTTGACAGTATTTATTGCCTCTTCTATGTACAAGTTAAAACTCAAGCGAGATAGGGCACATTCCTGTCTCACCCCTTTCCTAATGTTTACTTCTCTACGTTCCTGCTCTAATTCTATTACTGCTGTTTGCTCTTTGTATAAGCTATGTACTATTTGTCTATCCCTATAACTCATTCCAATCTTTTTGAGTATTTCAAACATTTTTTTCCATTTTACATTGTCGAATGCTTTTTCCAGATCTACAAACCCTATATACACGCTTTTACCTTTTTCTATTGTTTTCTCCATTATTACTGTCAGAGCTAAAATAGCCTCCCGTGTTCCCCTGTTTCGCCTAAACCCAAATTGGTCTTCTCCTAGTATTTCTTCAGCCCGTTTCTCTATTCGTCTTTGTAGAATTCTAGTTAATATTTTTGACACGTGTGCTGTCAAACTTATTGTTCGAAAATTTTCACATCTATTTGCGCCTTTCTTTTTTGGTATAGTTTTACTATGATGTTACGTTTGAAATCTTTGGGTATCTTGCCTGTCTCATACATATAGCTTACAAGTTGGAAGAGACGTTCTGTTACTGCTTGTCCAGCGGCTTTTAGAGTTTCTGCTTGCACCTTATCTCTACCCGGCGCATTACCATTTTTCAGACCCTTTAATGATAATTCAAACTCATCTCTAAGTAGAGGATATCCCAAGTCATCATTTTCAATGTCTGATTCCTGTTCTAATGCAGTTAGTTCCTCTCCTGCATATAAATTCCCTATATATTCTTGCTATCTACCCACTTTATCTACATTTTCTATAATGAAGTTTCCTCCCGTGTCCCTTATATTTTTGCTATACGGTTTTATATCCCTAAAATTGTTTCTAATTAGTTTGTATGCTTCATCTGTCTTTCCTACTTCCATCTTAGTTTGTACCTCTTTGCACTTTTCATCAATCCATTGTTTTTTTAGCTTTCCTGCATTTTCGACTAATTTCCCATTTCATGGCTTTGTATCTCTGATTTCCTGTTTCGTCTGATTTATTTTTGTATTTTCGTTGTTCTTCTATTAAATTCAGGATATCCTTTGTTATCTATGGTTTCTTATTTTATTTTTGTGTATACCCCAGTATATCTCTGGCCGCCATGTGTAGACTGGATTTAATGTTATTCCATTCTGTATCTACTTCCTTAGTATCAGATATTTTCTCTGTATCTTTGAGCGGCGTCGCCGTGGATCAATGTAGTAAGCGTAAGACTACGGATCCCAAGGTCCTGAGTTCAAATCCCGACACGGTCGATTGCTTGAAAAATGACAAGTGAGCATTTTTCACAAAAATTACGCCCTCCTTCGGATGAGAGGTTAAATGGAGGTCCCGTGTGTGAGTGTTGTCACGCACGTTAAAGATTCCTACCTTGCCTAGAACGGCAAGGGTTTGGCAAAATTCGAAATTTCCAGGCAACAAAAAACTCGCCTCCTGGCCAATGTAGTACCTTCTGGTGGAGCATTGGAAATATAAATGCACGGTATCTTTGAGCAACTCATTTGACTTTTTTTCGAATATTTCTTGAATATCTTTATCTTTTAGTTTCTCTAAGTCCAAGTACTTTTTTCCTTTTCTCTTTTTCACATTCTTAAATTTAAGTGCGGCCTTCATAATTACGATGTTGTGGTCAGTATTTATATCTGCTTCTGGCTAGCTTCTACTGTCTTTTACTTGATTCCTAAACCGGTGTCTCACAAGAATGTAATCTATTTGATATCTTCCTATATCTCCTGACATCTTCCACGTATATCGTCTTCTAGCATGATGTTGAAATAACGTGTTTGTAATGATTAAATTGTTCTTGGCGCAAAATTCTACCAGCCTATTTCCCCTGTCTTTTCTCGTGCCTAAACCAAATAAACCTACTACCGCTCCTTGCCTACCCTCACCTACCACGGCACTAAAATCCCCCGTAATTATTAATTTTTCATGTTCTTTTTTACGTATCTTAATATGTTTTCGATATCCTTGTAGATGGCTTCTACCTCTTCGTCACTGTAACTAGAGGTAGGCATGTATACTTGTATTATTACTGTGTTTACCGGTTTAGATTCTAATCTAACCATGAGTACTCTTTCGTTCTTTTGTAAATAATTTTCTACACAGTATCCTATTTTTTCCGCATAACTATCCCCACACCCAAATTTCCTTCCTCTGCTCCTGTATGAATTACTCTGAAGTCTCCACTCCAAAAATCCCCCGCCCCTGGCCACCGAACTTCGCCGATTTCTACTATGTCTAGTGATAACCTATTCATTTCGATTTTTAGGTTTTCTAGCTTACCTACTTGCTTCATACATCTAACATTTCACGCTCCGACTCACAGAATGTTCCCGACTTTTATTTTTAACTTTCCGATTGCATCCTCCGAAGTAGTCCCCTCCCGGAGATCCGAATGGGGGACTATATTAACTCCGGAATCTTTTACTCCAGAGAATGCCATCATGTTTGTTACAATTTAAGTACGCAGTGTACTTGGGAGGTAATGTGGTGGTTTCCCGTTGCCTTCCACATCGCGGTAGTGTCTTAGACTGCCACACCGACCCCTATGGTCTCTGCCAATCTAAGTACCGAAAGAGCCGCTGCCCTCTTTCGGGGACCTGTCTTAGTCTGGTTCCTCACTAACGACCTTACTACTTTGGTTGGACCTGTAGTTTGGCTCCTTAGCTCATTAGAACACGCAAGCCATTTCACCTGTTTTAATAATCTAGAACTTCGGCAAGGTGCAGGGCCATTCGAAATGGGTCATTTCTGTTAAGAAATATAATTTTTAGGTTACACGCATTTTTGATCTAAGGAACGATTACTTTTGTACCTCACATTGTTCATACTTAAAGGTAATCGAATTCATTATGGCGGTTTTAAAGATTAAGAACGTTATCATCGTTACTTTGTATTCTAATTAGTACAGTTTTATGATTTATTTGTTTTGATTAATAATGTATAACCTTGACGCCTGTAATATCATCGTATTGAAACAAAGAAGACTAACACTTCAAATTATGCTGATTAAAAAATGGAAAATTGCTTTTTCTGGCTCAAGCCAAGGTTACTAGATAGACAAAAACGATAAAAGTAATTTCAATTTACAGTCTTGATTCATTTCTCCGACCTCTGACGGAGATAGTCTCGTCGTGTATGAAGGAAAGGCAATTTTTTGCTGAGCATTTCGCCATTACCATTAAAAGACTAACATGCAAACTTGAATAGGTACAGTTAACTCTTGAATAATAAGGTATCAAACTGACTAGTGTGGCTAGTCAATCAAATTCGCGATAACACCATTCCAGCATGGTTACTTTTAATTTTAGGATCACTTGATTCCCATAGACAACTTCATTTTGGAAAAGGGACATCTTAATTAAAAACATAATTTTTTTAACGAAGTCCCAGAAATCCAGTGGGTTCTGGTTAGAACAATTTGGGTCCATAATATCATTAATTTTAGTTATTTTTAAAGGTAGCTACAGCCAAATTACTCCAGGTTTTTACGATAAGGCTTCTGAAAGTATTACCTATAGTAACTGTAAAATAATGAACGTTTTTTAAGCGAGTGAATTTATAAACGTACCCACAGTACTTTCTAGTTATTAGTTTAAAAACTTAGAAAGTAATTTTAGTTACCGAGAACGTTTTCCATTGAGCTAAGTAATTTTTGATATATTTGGTTTCCTTTTTTGAAGAATGTTTGTATGGCTTGTAATGAAAACATAGTTGTGTAATAGGACTAGTACTACTTACCTATATTGGCGTTTTCACAATTAATGTAAAGATAATATTTCCTGTCTTATTGTACTATATTGCATTTATCTAAAGACGTGATTAATATACAGTTAATTTAGTATTGGTTTTGAAAACCTCCTTTCAGCCAGCAATTTTTAAAGAGGCATATTAGTATCCTTATTGTTAACGTTTACTGTATTTCGCTTTTAGCATTGGTGAACACTCGATTTGTTTTGTGTGATTTTTTGGCCAGAACCACTTCCCTGATCTTAAGTTTTAGTATTTTCTTGTTATTTCTTCTAGGGATTTTTCCTAGTAATCCCTTTACTTCGAGATTAGGTGGCATTCAAGATGATTTCCGATTAATCACCCTTCCTAATGAGTTAGTTGACAACCATTCTTGTTATCACAGTCCAGGTTTTTAGTACTTTAGCGAGGTTCTTCATCGAGTTTTCTGTGTGGGTTGCTGGATAGATTTTTTGGGGCCAAAACTATACATAACAAAATGTGACTTTAAGCACTTGAGGAAGTTGTGTTAGCTGCGCAGGTTAGTTTTTTAAATTCAGATATTCAAAATACCTTTATATTATATGACTGAATTATCTTTTACAGTTAAATATCTTGAATTCAAAAATAAAAGATAGTTTTTAAGCATCAGCTATAGAGTTCGTCTTAACTACACTACTATAGGAGTGATATGGTATCACTTCGCATTCTTAATTTTGTTTGACTATTCAAATACTAATCAACATAAGTTAGTTCTCTTTCCAAAAATTTGCACTACATAGTATAAGTTAGAGTTTGTCAGTTTTCAAAAATCGGTGGAAAACTGATTTCCGAAAGAAAAATATGCAATTAAAAAACCGGTTTTTCAGTAAAAACTATTTTAAATTTATACATAGCACATATGTTTATCCGCTATAATGATTTCAATGTAAACAAAAGGTACTCGACAAGTTGTATAAAGCGAAGAAAGGTATGGCAACATTGTTGCCTGAGTGTACACGTGATATGTTGTACAATCTATGCGTGCGGTAGGGTCAGTGGGCTAGTCTTTATCAGACTGCAGGAGTGTTTAATTGATTTGTTTTTTTCGGTGTCTATGTAAACAAATGTGGTGTTGAGATTATTTAGATGAAATTCGGAATCAATTTCCATGTTAATTAGTTCGTGGCACAGACTGCATTGGTTATTCACCTTATATTATTGTAATTCTTATACTATTATAAATATTTATGGTTCCGTGTTTGGACCGTGCCATTTTATAAACTAAGGTCGACGTTTCACCCACTTTTGTAAGGGGCTTCATCAGGACAAGAAAAGAAAATAAGCAATAAACTAAAAAATAATAATAAAGATAAGAATGATAATATTAAGTAGACAAGTTAAAGTGTAGAGTTACTCCCGAACTAGCGGACTCACTACCCCATTGAAGGTCAAAAGGTGTTTTGTGGCGAAGTAACTGGTGAAAGTAACGAAAGTGGTAGTTTATATAGGGCGAGAACTTGATGCATGAGTGATCATGAATAGAGAGGAGTGTCGTAGCGGATCAGTGAACGTCACGGTTCCGCTGTTGTGAGCATAGGCTTGTTTTCCAAATGTGGAGAAGGTAGTAGCCATCGTCTTTGTTTAGATTATTGGAATTTTTATTGATTTCTATGGATTCTCTAATTTTTCTATTGTAGAGAAATGAAATTCTGGGAATTAGTTTCGTCTTGTCAAAGTTAATGGTATGGCCTGTTTTATGTTGGTGTTCGGCCACCGCTGAGCGATTGTACTGGCTTGTTCTTAGGCATCGGCCGTGAAAGTCTCCAACAATATCAATTTTTATACTGTTAAAAATATTGATTTTTAAGTATTTTTATTTATTTTTGTAGTCCAAAAATGTCAAATGTTTGGAATCATTTTAAAAAGGTTAAAAAAGATAAGCTACATTGTAATTAATGTAATTAAGTGCTAACCTGCAAATAATTATCCACGAGCAGCCTCCGCAATTCTTAAAAGCAGTACACGAAAAAATTATCATCTGATGTCTGCTCGAGTTCACACAAACATCCCAGCATTTCAGATTTTTGAAAAAGAGTAGTTTAAAGGAACATCTATCAAGACCTGATGCCTTGGATGGATTATCTATTAATAGCAATACAACAACCTCGTTTATACGAGACTAATGACAACAACGAGACTGTTCCTTACCACAAAACAACTCTCGAGTAAAGTATCTCATTTATTCACTTCAGTAAACTATCCGAAATGAAACTATAAGTGAATTAGATTATATGAAGGACGATGAAATACGTTTCCTATAACTCTAGATGAATGGACTAGGAAAAGAAATCGCAGCTATTTGAACATCAACGTACACATCTCGAAAACATTTTAATTTAGAATTAGCTCTGATAACCTAACTGCTTCTCACATGTGGAAAAAGATAAAAAAGAATATTTCAAAATTGTAGATTCTTAAAGTTTTAGAAGCAATATGATTAGCAGCCAAAACCTTAAGCAGCTAAAACGCGAATTTATTAAAAAGTGAATGTATATTTTAATTGTTGTTGGGTGAATTAAAATATCTGAAATCTGAAATTAATTGCAAGTTATTACACGCTGTAATGACACGGAGTAATGAAGAAGAAGACACGGGAATAGCAAAACTTTACTTCCATTTACAAAATTCATGGACCCTTTGTACAAAATCTTCTAGTAAACTCTTTCTCTTATCTAAAAAACTGATATTAAGTTATCATCCGGACAGATATTATCAAGATTATATAAAGATTATTCTACAGGAGATGTTTGCGAATGCTGCGATGTTAAAAAGCGGCGAAGAAGAAAATCAAGACATATTTATGATAAAAAATGCTATGAAATATCGATAAATAAATAGAAAATGAAAATAAATAAATGACCGATTACCTACTTGTACACTGTTGAACCTTCTAAGAAGGTACTACACCCAATGCAAAACGAGGAGATTGGTAAACGGAAATCAATGCGCTTCCAGCTAAATAGTAATGAGTATTTTTGCCTGTCATTGGAAAAGTAATTCAAGCATCATCATAATTATCATTAAGTTTTCAGTTCTAGAACTGGTTGGACGCGTACCCTCATTGTTTCCTAGTCTGAACCAACCTACATATTTCACTGAAATTTGCTTAGTCTGCATCTATCCCTATCTGTGTGCGAAAGTCTGATCTGGGTCTACCCCTACCTATCTCTGCTTGTAATATATTCCGTACTATTCCCCAGAAATGCCTTAGAACGTATCATGTGCTTCTATTTCTCCTATTTTTTCGTTTTCCACAGATATCTTTATTCCTCTAGTATTTCTACAAACAATTTGTTTTTAAATTTGTTTGTCCATGCTACCATTCTCATACATCTGAAGCACAACATTCCAGAAGGCTTCTATCTCTCAGTTTGCATCTATCTCTATCTGTGTGCGAAAGTCTGCTTTTCCTACTGCCCCTATTTCATAGATGAACTGTGCTGTGCTCGACACTATGCTTTGAACAGTTTTCTTCTTGTATCTATGTTCATTGTCTTTGAACATAGCTGCTGTTCTTTCTTGTTTGATGCAGTTCGGTCACCTTCTATTGTTTTACAGTTTATACCCTATTTCCCTGATATTTAGTGGTGCGTGAAGGAGAGTAAGCAGCCTTTGGCTGCCAAGTTTCCCCAACACTTGAACCTTTGTCGAATTAATAGTTATTCTAATTTATCCTTTCGCACAATCAACATTAGTTGAAAATATTTCACAACCAACACCTGTAGTTGTTATAAAAATCATCAGATTTAAGAGTACTTATTTTTTTCGTCATTGGGTTTTACGTCTTGAAACTGGTTGGACTTGTGTCTCAGCTTATTTATGTTCTGAGCTAGCCTATACAGCTCCCTGCAATTCTCACAACAGCCTATATACAGCTCGATTCCCTTCTATTGTATTCTAATTATATGCCCTATTTTACCGAGATTCAGTGTCGGGATCGACTGCTTGAAAAATGGCAGGTGAGCATTTTTCACAAATATTACGCCCTCGTTCGGATGAGAGGTTAAATGGAGGTCCCGTGTGTGAGTGTTGTCACGCACGTTAAAGATCCCTACCTTGCCTGGAACGGCAAGGGTTCGGCAAAATTCTAAATTTCCAGGCAACAAAAAACTCGCCTCCTGGCCAATGTAGTACCTTCGGGTGGAGCATTGGAAATGGAAATGAACGGTATGTGAAGGGGGTTAAGCAGGTTGTGGCTGCCAAGGATCCCTCAACACTTAGACCTTTGCCGTATTAATAGTTTTCCAGTAAATCCTTTCGCACAATTAACATTAGTTGAGAGTGTTGCTAAACCTATATCTGTATTTGTTTATAGTAATCACCATGTTTAAGTACAGTTATTATTTTTGTTATTAGTTTTTCCATCTTGCGACTGGTTGGAAGCGTATCTCCATTAATTTCTATTCTGAGCTATCCTACACATTTCCCTGAAATTTTCACAACCTACATCTTTCACTATCTGTGTGCAGTAGTCTAACCTAGGTCTACCTCTACTTCTCTTTTTTTCTGTCTCTACTTCTAATATATTCCGCACTATTCCCTCATGTCTTAGTATGTGGCCTATCATCCCATCTCTCATATTTTTTACTGTTTTCCACATACTTTTTCCTTCCCCTTTCATTTCTAGTACCTCTTTGTTCTTAACTTTGTCTGTATGTACTATCCGTCTGTACTTAAAACTCATTCCAATCATTTTGAGTATTTCGTACATTTTTTTCCATTTTACATTATCGAATGCTTTTTACAGATCTACAAACCCTAAATAAACGCTTTCCCGCTTCTCTATTGTTTTCTCCATTATAACCCTCAGAGCTAAATTAGTCTACCGTGTTCCCTTGTTGCGCCTAAACTCAAATTGATCTTCTCCCAGTATTTCTTCAGCTCGTTTTTCCATTCATTTTTGTACAATTCTAGTTAATATTTTTGAAGCGTGTCCTGTCAAACTTACCTTTCGGGAATTTTCACATCTATCCGCTTCTTTTTTTTTTTGGTAATGATGTTACGTTTGAAATCTTTGGGTATCTCGGTTGTGTCATACATATTGCTTACAAGTCGGAAGAGACGTTCTGTTACTGCTTGGCCAGCGGTTTTTTGAGTTTCTGCTTGCACCTTATCTGTACCCGGAGCCTTACCATTTTTCAGACTCTTTAATGCTAATTCAGACTCATCTCTAAGTATAGGATATCCCAAGTCATCATTTTCAATTTATGATTTCTGTTCTAATGCTGTTAGTTTCTCTCCTGAATCTAAGTTCCCTATATATTCCTGCCATCTGGCTACTTTCTTTACATTTACTATAATGACGTTTCCTTTCGCGTCCCTTATATTTTTGCTATATGGTTTTATATCCCTAAAGTTCATTCTAATTGATTTGTATGCTTCGTCTGTCTTTCCTATTTTCATCTTAGTTTGTACCTTTTTGCACTTTTCATCAATCCATTGTTCTTTAGCTTTCCTGCATTTGCGAATAATTTCCCATTTTATGGATTTGTATCTTTGTTTTCCTGTTTCGTCTGATCTATTTTTGTATTTTCATCTTTCTTCTATTAAATTTAGGATATCTTTTGTTATCTATGGTCTTTTTTTTGTGTATACCCTAAAATATCTTTGGCCGCCATGTCTAGGCTGGATTTAATGTTATTCCATTCTGTTTCTACTTCCTTAGTATCAGAAATTTTCTCGATATCTTTCATCAATTCATTTGACTTTTTTTCAAATCTTTTATGGATATCATAATCTTTTAGCTTATCAAAGTGAATGTGCCTTTTCCGTTCCTTTTTTCAGATTTTTAAATTTAAGTGCTGCCTTAATAATTACGATGTAGTCTGTGTCTATATCTGCTTCCTGGTAGCTTCTACAGTTTTTTACTTGATTTCTAAACAGTTGTCTAACAATAATGTAATCTATTTGATATCTTCCTATATATCCTGGCATCTTCTACGTGTATCGTCTTCTAAAACGATGTTGAAATAATGTATTTGTTATGGCCTATTTCCCCTGTCATTTCTCGTGCCTAAACCAAATGAACCTATTATCGCTCCTTCCCGACCCTCACCTACCACTGCATTAAAATCCCGAGTAATTATTAAATTTTCATGTTCGAGCATAGAAGAACGAAAATTAATGTAGAAATTGTTGGTTATTTTGCCAAAAGAAAAGCCCGTATCCGATTTTGCTGTGTTGCAGCTCATCAGACGGACGTATCTCTTCTTGAAAAACAATCAACTAAGATTTTGACTTATACACATGTCCTGGTGCAATTATATCTACAAAATATTTTTAATGCGTCCTCTATACCCTGTTCAGTAGCAAATAAACGAGTTTTCTTATTTCTGGTAATTTTGTGTACAAAATAGAGACGCGATAAATCCATTAACCTTCTTTGATTTTTGAAATAATATTTGATTAAACAGAAAAAGAAGTACAATGATGATATACATAAATATACGAGGCTTGCTCGATATGTATCGGATACTGACAAACTAGTGTTGCTAAGTGCGATCTGACGTTTCTAACCTCAAGTTTGACATTTTTGACAGTAAACATATTTATAACGTTTCGCCATATGAATACTCTTTGTATAGCTTTGATTGAGTTGAAAATTTCGTCTTGGCCAAAAAATAAAATTAACACGTAAACATTTTCGTGCGATGCTTTTGTACGATTTCCACAACAGTGCCTGAATCGACTTATTTCGAATTTTTAAAAAAGAAACCTCGACTAAAACCACTGTATATTGTTGATATAGTGAATTCAATCGTAGTCGTGGATGAATTCAAAGAAGGTCATCCAAAATCGACTGTTGTGCCAGAGAACATAGATGCTGCGAACGAATTGATAATGTAAAATCCTCATGTGAATTATCGTGAGATTCCTTACGTTCTATGAAACAATTATGTTTATATTAACAATTTCAGAAAAGCTCAAACAGTACTCACAGTTTTAAAAATCTAAGGATCTCCAGATATCTCCACTGATGCACCTTTTTACTTACTCGGCGCGCTAAGTCTCTCATTCCAGCTATAGAGCGTCAAACATTTAGTTGCAGAATGAATTCCCACTTATCACCCTTTTGATCCACCACCGATGCGATTTAAATTCTACGCTTAACCCGCATGCTTAAGTATTCCGGTCTGATCATCCAACCAAGGTCAAAACAACTCAGTTTTGGCCACCTATCAAAAGAGGCCTACGGCCTTCACACATCCGCTGTCACAAAAACATCATTTTGTTTTTCTGTAACTTAACTTACCAACTTTTTCAAACTTAGTCCCGATATTTTAATCTCTCTCCCTCAAAAATTTTATTCTCACGCTTTGTGCATCTAAAGGTGTATTATTGTTGAGTTCGATGTCATCAATCTGTATGAATAATTATTGTTACCACGTTTTAGAGTTAGCACCAAAAACAGGTTAGTCGGGTTAAATTTTATGACGTTTTCTGATTCTTGGTATTTTGAACCATCATGTGAATTATTAATTATTGTTGTAAACGATGAGGTCCCCGGTTTTATTGTTAATTTTTCTTGTCCCGATTTAATATCATACCGAAGTAGCTCTTTATAAAATGTAAATAACTCAAGCTTCTATAAATTTTTCAGGGTGATCTCTTACTATAGCTCATTAAACTAATAACTGAAATTATATCAATTTATTTCAAGAACCTAATGTGTGCATTGTTACAGTAATCCGTGCGGACGAAAGAACAGTGAATCACAATACGCAATGTAAGAGTAAGCACGGATCGAGTACCGCAATAAAACAAAGGATAATCGAAAGAATTATGCCCGGATAGCTAAAAGCGTGGTTGGATCATACAGAACCTTTTAGTTAAAACCATACGACAACAAGAATATTTAAAATCTCTTTAATTAGAAAAAACATGTATAAAGGAAGGGGAAGGAAGAAAAGCTCGATTTCCTGCCATTTGAAATTAGGGTTAATTTATAAAATTTGTCGAGTAATTACTCTATAAAATTTTGCCTTACAAAATCAAACAGCTGTTTAGAAAATTTCACGTTACAAAGTAATTGCAATATTTTCTATCACCTGCAGTGACTACATTTTAATTACTGTTGCACATAAATGCAATGCTTTTTCTAAAAGATAAGGACACTTAACCATCTGCCTAGTAAATGAACACTTGCAAGGGGTTTGTTATCTATAAGTTTATACTGCAGCTGTACAGATGTTTCAAAGTAATAAGATTGTTTCTTTGATTGAAAATACTTTGTTAACATGTTATCTCTTTGTTAGCTGTTACTACTTGTATTTCTGTAGCTACCGTCTGAGAATCCTGCACACTTAATTTTTCGGGGATATTTTTCAAAGCCAAATATCTCTCTGATGTATGGTTCTTTTTTTATAAATAGAGACCGTACTTTAAAAGCTAATCATTCCACACCGAGGCCTGTTTTCGTAAAAAGTCCGGTAAAGTCGCGCTATTAAAAATGCTTTCTGTGTTAGTATGAGTTAAGTTGGTGGTTCCAGCATCCAGCCCATATAAAAATGCAGCCGCATTTTTCCACCCATAATATGATACCAGCAAGAAGCCGATAGCTCAAAGTACAGTTTTCTGTTTCTGTCATTCTTTTGATGTCGCTGTGAAGAATAGACATTTAATTTGCTGTTCATAATGTTATTACTCATGATTGTCCAGTAAATTGCCAACGTCACGTTACAAAACTCACGTTCACAAAGCACGAGCGACTATGTAATCATTCTTCAAATTAAAAATTAGTCAACCAAAATGTGTGTTAGAGCCAGTGTTACCGTTTTTTATGTATAGATATTAATGTCAACAACTTGCGCTTCAATCTAAAAGTAGTTAACACTTGATTAATTTAAGTTAGGGTGTATAAGTTTAATGTTACACTATCTTCTGAGAAGGCGCACTTCACAATGCAGAATGTATTAATTATGAATATCGCTTTTCCTAAAATTGTTTATGTTTAATTTTCTCTTGTATATATTTAAGGTGAAGCATTAGGTACCTAAAGTACCTAAATTCTAAGAATCTATATTTATTTGCTTACCAATTTTATATTTTTATGTTATGACGCTTTGTTTACCATCACGTTGTAACAAACAATTACGCAAATTATTGGTATCTTTGTTGTTTTGTAAATACTTTCGAGATTGTATGTCGACAATATTGTTTTACTGAGGTTTCCAATGTGTTCTTTTTGTTTCACCCACGCCACACTACGACGATTTTGAGCTAGCCCAAATTCTAATTCAATTCTACCATTCTGTTCCTGTTTTGTTGCGGTGTTCGGCGTAAACGATTTCTTTACTGACTTTTACTGTTTTCTTTCGTGTTTGCTCGGAATACCGTAACAGGTTTACACTGTACCAAAAATCAACACAAATAATTAATACCTTTCTGACTTACCTTACACTAATTTGTACCCTAAATAATAATATTTACATAAAAGAGAAGTTAAAAGAAATTATATAGTAAGTTACTTTTGTTACCATCAAGCTTACTACTTACATAATTACAGCAATCAATAACAACTGATGATAGGTAGAAGAGCTTATCTCACTGCCACTGAAATATTATTAGACAGAAAGAAACCGATACACTTAAACAATAATGTAGCCTTGAATCTATATTTTCAAATTCAGAAGAAATAACAGTGCGCGGAGCAACTCTTTACTTCGCTTGTCCGGTAGCCAGCAGCACCTCATTACCTAACATAGGTCCATACACACCACACAGCGACGGGTTAAATCAGTCGAAAGCAAATCAGCGCCAATTGCGGTAAATAATTTAGTTGCGGGTAAACTCCATATCTCAAACAAACAACTTCCTAATAACTAATTTCAGAAATCCAATTTATAAATTTATCAGTACAGTACCGTAGCAATAATTCTTAATTTTGGATCGCAACATTATTAGATCGAGCTGAAATAAAAGTTGTACAACGAATAACTGGATATCCTTACGTTACAACAGGTCAAAACCAAAATCGGTAATGGGAAAACCCGCTCACCTATTGGTTGAAATGTTTTAGAGCACGTGTCCAAAAAACTAAGACTCCTTGCAGCCAGTTTTGCAGATATATAGCGTTAGATGTAACTTAGGTTGCATATTTTCAGTGTGAGACCCTAAGAATTTACTATTTTTGATTTGTGTTTGTAATCAACTTTGTAGAAAACACGTTACAACCTTGTAACTGGTTGTGGAAAACAAATGCTTTGATAACAAACCTATTGAAGAAACCTTCTAGGGCACCTTCTAGGGAACATCTTACAATCTTTGTGAACAAATGTGTTGACATCAAATACCAGATTTTAAAGGCTATAATAATATTTCTGAAGCACACATTTTAATAAAATAGATACTAGCCCTTAAGATTGTATTGATGGCGTAATTTTCTATATTTAAAATTATAATTACAAGTGCTAATAAAACCTGAGATCTAGTACGTTATCAACAGGATAGATTCAACCTATTTAAATTTGTTACTAATTACAACAATCACAAATTTTACGGCTAACCCAAAATATGTTCAAAATACCTTGAATCTTACAACTGAATATTTAATAAAATTCTGCAGGATGATGAATAAACAATCTTTTAAATTGACCGAAGGCTGCCGGATTTGCTAATACACGCAATTGACCGTAAAAACAATATGGGGTTATGAAATTTTTAAATCAGCTATGCGTCAAATTATTCGATCTCAGGGACGAACGAAACAACTTAAGTAACGCACGAGCATTGCATATTATTTTGTTAATAGTTTATTTTAATATTTTTATGTATGTATGTACGTTATCGCGTATATGTACTTTATGTTTTCCCTTTTTGTATTTTTTAAATTAATGGGCTTCCCAGAATATTTTGCTATTTTTAAACTTAAATAAAAAAAGTATTTGTCAATAAAAAGTAATTTATTTGGGGGCAAAATGTTACCAATGAATGCGGATTGTCATTTCTTAAAAATACTGTTAATAAGATGTCTTTCATTACGTGTTAGGCGTTCTCAAAATTTGCAATTTGCAAAACCAGTTTCTAACATTTCTTCTGATAGCGTTGGTTTCGACCGGAATTCGAAATTTTAACGCTTTCAAAGTGCGCGGTGTTGCCTGATGCATATTGGACTTGAAGTAACCCCACAATAAAAAATTGAGTGAAGTCAGGTCAGGGCTCCTTGGGCGTCACTATGGATTCTCCGGCTTTCAAATAACTTTTCTCGGAAAAAATTCTAGTAGCGACGCCAAAGATATTCCAGTTATGTGGGCCGTGGCACCATCTTGCTGTAACCAGGTATTAGTACCAAATCCTTCAAATCCTCGAGGTCTTGGTAAGAGAAAATTGTTTAACATTGCAACGTGACGGCTTCTGTTTACGGTTACATTTTTGCCCTGGAACGAAGGGGCCAGTTATTCCGCGCGCAGACATTGCGTGCGACATCGTTACTTTAAGACTATATAGAGGTTGTTGTTTCTCGTTAGGATATGCCTTGTTCCAATAATGGCAGTTTTGTATATTTACGGCCCCAGTTAAATGAAAATGGGCCTCATAGCTAAACAAGACATTATGAATCAAGTCATTATCAAAAAAATCGCCTATTATTATTTATCCAAATGACATCGAATTTTGTAGCGCTCCGGTTTAAAAGCGTGCACAATTTGAATTTTGTAAGGCTGCAGCTTAAGTTCTTTTGACAACATTCGATACACAGGTTGTTTGGAGAGACCCAGCGCTTGTGTGTGTTTCCTTACGAACAGATGTGAATTTTGCTTACTTGTTCTCCACACAGCAGCAACGTTCACAGGTACGTTTACAGACCAACGACTGCCTGATGACTTCTTGCTTACACAAGAACCTGTTGTTCTGAAACTACGTAACCGCGATTGCACTAAACTGCGGCTCGGAACATCGCCCATTCGGTGAATATTCAAACGATGGCAAAAAAGGCAGCTTGCCGTAACGTACGATTCTCGATTTTACTAATGCAACATTCTTCTCACTGACCAGAACGAACCGTGACGCTACCGCCATCGACAGACCAGTGCTCTTGAAAAATAGCAAAACATTCTGGGACACCCATTATTATAAATAAAAACAATTACAACTTCTACATTAAGTGGTAAATATGTTTTGTTTTTTATGTAAAAATTCCAAACCGGTTTAAACTGGTTTATGGAAAAGTTAAAGTTCGAAAACAGGTTTTTAAGAAGTCGGTTTTGTATAAATACTAGTATCAGCTTTCTGAAAGTTGTGGTAATTTCTACTGATCTCCGATTTGTTAAAAGCTTTTGAAATTTATAGCCCATTATCCATTTTCCATTAAAGCTTCTGTTTTCGTTTATTAAAAGGCGAGTAGCTACATGACTTAGCAAATATTTTTCTTATTATATTAATTGTCCTTGATGTTTCATTGGTGCTGCTATAACTAATAATTAAATCTTGTTATTCTTGGTGCAATAAGACTTACATTGGTTAAACTTCTGCATAAAACTTTATAAGCTTAGATCAAAAAGGTAGATATATGTGCGTTCAAGATGTTAACATAAAATATTTAACTGCTGTTAAGGGTTGTATTTATCCCCAAGTAATATAAACATGCGAAACAAATGCTTCACAACATGCATTAGAAAGGTAATTTAGATACAATAAATTCAAGTCTAGATTGCCCTGATACTTCTGTAATAAAAGTCTTTACGTATGTCGCTTTTATGACAATGTGCAATTTGCTTTTAAAAATCCTTATCTACCCTTTGTGTAAATAATAAAATCTTCAATGTTTCTATTTTTACTTTTTTAGCTAATACTGCACAAATATATTCTGGTGTAAAGACAAGGTCAGTATTGTAGGGAAACGAGATTTGGCAAGCTTAGCTTCTAGTTTCCGTTATACATGTTGGGTTGTGGTTGAGAATGGTTGTGTTTATTTTTTTTACGATAATCCTATTATAAATATATCATGTTTAACCATTAATAATGTAGACGTCACCAACACCTGCCCATAAATTTTAGTAATTCTGGAAACATTTGTAAAGTGGTTGCCAAAAATAAATTATATTCGCAGATCTATTATAATTCGAAATGTTTTAAATTAGTCGTCATACTCAAGTAAACTATCCAATACCTATATTCTTTAGGAAAACTACGAAGTGTAGGTAGTACCAAGATAACATTTTAATAACCGCTAATATTTATAAACAAATGAATAGAGAATTGTTAGTCCTTTAATCCCCAAAATTCCAACTGTTCGGCGTAGGGTGCGTAATTAATATTATGAAATAATAATTAACCAAATATTGACTGCACTTACTACCAATCCGTAAGTCGATGAGTTGGGTGTGTTAAGTGAACTGTATGGCGAAATCCTTCTAAAAACACAATGTTAAGTCTATACACTGTAATTAATCGTCACTTCATTATTACCCCCGAGGCATATACGTGTATACACGTCTTCGTATCTCGTCGACGAATGCACTTTCAACACACGCTTCGGATTTTCGAAAAAAATAGCACAAAAGCAAAATAACCGTTAAGTGGTTCCGGATACAGTCATTATTAACAGAAGTGGTATTTCAAAGAAAGGGTCAAGTAACAAAGGATGGATTATACTTGTTTCTACCTGCAATGCTAGCAACCCTCTCTCGTTTAATATGTATATATATATATATATATATATATATATATATATATATATATTTAAAACTACTTGTTGTTGGATACAATTATTGGGAACTATTTAGTTCGAAATGAAATGCTTTAATACTGAATCTATTCAATTTATACAAAACTTGTACGGAAGTCAACAAGAAACATTGCATACGTTAAACTTACGTAAGAAATCATAAAGAAGTCTAGAACGTTCTAGATTTTTTTGTAAAAAAGTAGTTTTTGGTGACTTTGTATTGAATTCAAAGTATATAAATTTTGGGATAAATAATACATACGATATTAATTGATTGAAGGGTGTATTTAAAGAATTTCAGAAGTTGTAAAAAATATTTTTTTTCATTATATGAAATTAATTGACTTCGTTTTATCAATTCAAATAGGTAATCATAAAGAGGTGAAAAGAGATTGTGTAGATTAAAAAGGGCTAGCCGTGGCATAATAATAAAATTACTAAAGATTGAAGTGAGAATACAGAGCGGTGGCGTTAAGTAAAAACGTTTATTACACCGAGTACGGTGTTATCATATCTATATATATATATATATATATATATATATATATATATATATATATATATATAAATATGATTCGACAAAATGTCAAGTAATTACGAACTGCTTTAAATAAAAACTACTTGTTGTTGGATACAATTATTGGGAACTATTTAGTTCGAAATGAAATGCTTGAGGTAGAATGTATTTATTTATATAACTGACGTTTCGAATCCTTTTTTGACTCTTTTTCGAAGGCTACAATGGTGACAGTTAAAATACAATTAGGCACATAATAGAAAAACTTACATATAAATTTACATCAGCATTTTAACTTCAACTAGCAAAATCTTAACAAATTAAAACTTTAATAACAATAAAACTCTAAAAAAGAATAAAACTAGATATTAACCATTAATGTAAACAAATTTTGTTTGAAACTTATCGAAAAATTAAATAAATGTCAAATTTAAATTAAGGCATACGCCTTCTAAGGTATCAAAATTATAATGTCTATGAAACGAGGTTTGCATTTCTAACTATTAAATTTATAAAGCAAAGTGTAAATCGCACTTAGGTTGTCTGTATCACTTTTAGAATTTAGATTGTTTGTAGTCCTGTTTATATGATAAACTTCTAAAAAAAGTCCAAGCCACTCACCACAACCCCAATTTTGTTGATGTGAAAGTAATGGAAGTTGAACGTGACTACAAAAAAGGACTTATAACTTATAACTAAACTTATAACTAAAAAATCTGACCTGGTCTATTTTCTTCACATCGACGCTTCCATTTGAATAAAAATTATCTTCCTCCAATGTGGGATTATTACATGCCCATTCGAAATATACGCTTGAAGCATTGCATTTATATTATTGCCATCACGCTCTGGACTACCATTAACTTATGCACCCCAATTTATTGTCGTTTTATATCAGACTTATTACTTCTTATCAATCAATTTCCTCAAACTTAGAATAAAATTCTTATTATCATTGTCCTCTGACTTGAAATCGTAGTTTATTTTCCCCCTTGACTTAGAAATTGTAGTCTATTTTACCCCGGACTTAGAAATTGTATTATTCTTCCCCCAGACTTAGAAATCGTAGTTTGTTTCCCCCTTGACATAGAAGTTGTAGCTTGTTTCCCCGGACTTTGAAATCGTAGTCTATTTTCCTCCCGGACTTAGAAGCCCTATTATTAATATGTTTTAGTTTAAAATAAAATTCCCCAAACTTTACTTACGTTTAATCGGCAATTATAGTTTTCATCTTGGCACTTATTTTATCTTTTACTTTTAAAATTATTACGTATAACTTTATTTCATAGTGGCGCACTTCGGCCTTTGTTGAGTTGCAAAACTGACCTCGTTATCACTGTACCTGCTAATATATTATTGAATTCCCACTCCGTCAGTGGGTATGGTCTACAACTCGTCGCCCATTTATAACCAATCAAATAATTACATTTAAAGCAGTTTCTGATGTAATTCTCCACGATTCCCAATAATTGTAACCTGCTTGCAGCTGTCTTCGTTATCAACATGCGGTGTTTTGATAGATCTAATTGCTTTTCCATAAACAACTGATGCAATTCGACTTTTAATTTTCATATTTACATGTTATTCACGCAATTTCTAATCTACTTTCTTATCAAAAATGGTTAGCTATTTGCACGCATTTATATTATGCTTCCTGAAGCTCTATTTCTATCTCCGTATTAATCTAATCATTTGGAACTCTTTTGAATGCGTGTCTGCTTACACTTTATTATATTTATATATAAATTACGCGTGCTTCCACTGAAAAATATCATTACTTGCTTTACCTAAATTAACTAAACTTTATCTACAGGGTATTAAATATTTTCTATTTACCTAATGCATGTGTTCCTGGTTTCTACGCTAACTATGCGTCTTCCTATGTTTATTTGCGTCGCTTAAAACTATTTATACTTTATATACAGGGTGTTGACTGCTTACTATTTACAAACTATCTCCATTTCTTAATTCTTTACTAAATAAATGCAGTTTTGTGCTGCCTATGCTAATTTCTCATTTCTAAATGACCTTTACTATAAAGTACACCCTTAAACAACCCCTTATCACAGCAATATATATATATATATATATATATATATATATATTTATATATATTTAGTCGTAGAACCTCAGGAACAAGCTTTAACATCGGGCCACAGCGTTGGGCCGTCATAAAATTGTCGTGGAATCTTCTTTTAAAATCTCGTGCCTTCGACTTGGGCCAACATACAATTTTCAAAAAAAATAAAATAAAAAAAAATTTCTTACTTTTGTTTTTTGGACGCCTTCGTATTTCTGCTCACCCTGGCTTGCTCAGCAATTGGCCTATTCTTGAATACCTATAATTTTAAATACATACCTCTATCACACAAACACACAGTCGAATGAAATTACCAATCAAATAATACAACAACCATACAACCTTTTTATTTACCCATAATAACAAGTTTCCATTATTAATAAATTATTTACACCTTGGTACAGACAGTTTGTTACAACTGTTACCACCTCAATCATCAATTACTTTGAAGTCTTTGGTTTTAATATATTTTAACAAATTCTATATAATACGAGTAGATGGGCCCCACATGCAACCCTAGTTTGACTCTATTCTGGGCTATTTTGAGCTCATTAAAATCCAGTTTCTGTAAATGCTTATACCCCTTGCATTTCATTAAAAATAAATTTAAAGACCCGTTTACTCCTTTACAACAACATTTTATTGCATGAATACACCTTTATATATCATCAATAAACCTTTTTAATAATAAAAATTAATTGTCCAACACATATATCTGTTTAAACAAGTTTTATGGTACTAAATCCACCCCCAATAAGTCAAAACACACGAAAACAAAAAATATCAACACAAATGTTTATACAAAAACAGGAAATTAAATTTCGTTACCTGGATTCGCCTTTGTTCCTTGTCACCGCTAAAGATGGGTACTAGAAACCCCTCGTCGTTCCATCCATATACTTCGATTGTGTCAGGATCCAACTGATTCTCCACCATCCAGATCTCGGCCACCACATCTTTCTTCTATCCAGATATTAGCCTTGTCTCAAACGTAACATTCCATACCAAATATACGTCATGCACACAAATTAAGTTTTAGGCTTTGCTTACCCAAATATCATCCCTTCATTTAATCGAGTCGTTGTAGTAACGGCACCTTTTATCTAACAAAAGCACCAACTCGTGCAATATCACGTTTCCAATTTCTTTCGGTACGCTACTGCAGCTTTACTTACTTTCAAAACAGGATGTTATGTAACTTTATCGACTAAACACAGTAATTAATACCCGTAAAAGCATTTACTATTATTACGTTGCAGAACTAAGCACGTACACAGATCTAAAGGGAAAGAGAGCCTCACTATTTTCGTTCGAGTATTTATCCGATTTTCAAAACCCCCTTTGGAACCTATTTCTCTTTAAAAGCTTATTTTCTAAATTGTTTCTTGAAATTTTGAACGTAACGAACACTAGCTTCTCAAAAATCCTCCGTTCGTCGTGCCCTTACATAGAATTTTCGTCGATACCCTTCACGGACGCGCTCTTCTTGAAACTGCTTAGCTTTAAACCAATGACATAATTTTCCCTCGTCACAATGCTCCACCTATCAGCTATCTATCTCCGTTCCACGCATATTTGTTGTCTCCTTTAGAACCCCTCTTGAACTACAGAAAATCGATATTGTATCTGGCCTTCACATTTACCCGTGTATTACATACGTGACTTGTACCCCAATGCTCTATTTATTCGTTTTTCTGTCTGTTTTAGATTATCGAACGTTCATTTCACTTATTCTTTAAGGCACTTGTTATTGTAGCAGTTTATACAAATCGACCGTTGCAAACAATTTCTATGGAATTTTGTGCTAACGTTCGTTTTAAGATCCTATGAACCTGACATATAACCAACAGGTGTTTCTTAAAACAACTTGTTGTTTAGAATAACATTTTCTAGATTCTTCCCTTCTTAGTATTTGTATAAACAAACGTTGGCTTTTATGTAAATGGAAAATTTGCGTCTAAAATTATTGATTTTCTATACATGGAAGCCCTATTTCTGCTTCCATGCGTTTGATTTAAAATTATTATGATTACTTATGCGTATCCTTGAGCTTTTATGTACTTAAAAGCTTCTTCTCTTATGCAATTTCAACATCCCAATATACAAGTAGAAAAATATTTTAATAACCGTCCGATGTCACTATATAAATTAATTAATTTGAGGCGTAAATAATTTGCTCCTGTTTCCTATATACACAGTTGATAAAATTTTATTGTCTACACCTATTTGACATATGATACGTATATATATATATATATATATATATATATATATATATATATATATATATATATATTTATGTTTTACCACCTGATGGTGATATTATTTACTTTTGCCATAGTATAAAGATTCCTTCAAAATTATATCAGTATAAAAGCTTCGATTACTTAATAGAGTTGTTGGAAACTAATCTGCTCTGACAAAGCTTAAAAAAGCTGAAACCGGTAAGTGGATGTTTCCTCACTTTGTGAAATAATAATGCTATTGATTTGTTAATGGCTAATACAACTATTCGCTTGATTTGTACAGTAAATAAGCTCTTATTATTTTTCATAAAAGTTTATTTATAGTTACATCTTATTTTTCATTGTGTTCTACACAAATTCCTTATTGCAAAGTATCATGGTCAACGAAATCTACAATATAAAATTTATATGCCTAGGCGATCAAGATGAGCATTTCAACAGATCATACAATAAGTAACTTCGTGTAAAACCCAATAGATGGACGATAAACTAAGCACAACGCCTCCATAATGACCGAATAACAAAGATAAGCGCTATGCAGGTGGGTTGGCGTGTGTTTATATAGTGCACGAGCTAATAAGAGTTAGTCTTTCCACAACTGAAGCACGATCTGTACTGGTCTGAACCAATACACCACGCAAAGTTTAATTGTGAAATTAAATAATAAAATTTAAGTGAAAGTCAGTTATTAAAAATATAAGGTACTAGTGCAAGTGCAAATATACAATAGTAATTCGCCGTTAACATTAAAACGTAAGTCCAAATTTTTATTAAAAATAAACATGATCTTTAATATTTATTAACTTAGGGCACTAACCAACTAATTAATCAAACAACCAACCAACCTATCAACTAAGTAATCTAACTAACTAAGTCAGTAAATCAACGACTTACTAAGCGTTCAAGTGGGCGTTTAACCAAGCAAGTTCACTAAGCAAGTGACTAAGTGAATCAATAAACAATTACCAAACCAACCGAATAACAAACCTAACGAAGTGCGGACGACGTCAAGCTGAAAACAGCTCAAGGGTACTGGTTAGCAGCACGTAGCGGAAGGTCAAACCGATTGGGGTGTACTCAGAGCCACACGTTCGAACCCGGTAATCAACCTAGAAAATACTAAGTTAGCGATCATTAATTTATAGCATAAGTCTGAAATTTTTTGAACATTTAAACCTTGAATGTACTTAGATATTTATTCGAAGGGTCATCAAAAATTTTGATTGATACATAGAAACTAAGAAGGGCCATTGAACATTCAACGAGACTTCTAATATCACAGAGTTATTTTTGCTGGCTTTATATTTTAATAGGGTTATAATTTGGTGGTGAACAGATTTAGATTATTACTTTGATTCGAGAGCTTTCAATATCAAATAATATTACGAAGGTTGTAAAAATGCAAATTGTACATATTTCTTAGTTTGTTATACAAAGTTTTGGTTATTTCGTGTATCCTATTTAGGTATAAAGTGTTAGAAAGAAAAAGAGGGGTAAAAATTCTTTAGTTATCGTATCGTCGTGCTCTCTGTGTGGGTTGAACTGAGCTAGTTGAAACATAAACCTAATTGTGGGAATTTTACATTTTATTTTAGATTATTTAGGAACACAGAGCGGTGGTGAACATCAGCCAACTGTGCGTTAAACACATCGAAGTACGACGATATCATAGCAAAAGAATAAATCGCGACCCAATCGTAGGGGCTTGAAAAGAATAATAGACGACCCAATCGTAGGGGCTTGAAATAAGAATTGAGACAAGAAAAAAGAATTGGGGAGAGAAATAAGAATTGGGGCGAGAAATAAGAATATTGACGCGTCAAAGTAGGAGAATAAAAGAGTTTAGTGACGATATCGTAGGGGCTCGAGAGAAAATCGACGAAATTGTAGGGACTTGAAAAATCGACAATTGCAATATTAATTGAGATTAGGGATTATCAATGTAATTAATAATTATAGGTAGCCAGAACATAAATTTATAAAGTTAAGTTAGAATTTTAGGGTTTATGGTAAATATAATTAAATTAAAATGGATAAAAGAATGCGGGAAGTTAGGAAAGCATTAAGAAATGAAGGGGTGGAAATAAAATCTCAAGAAAGTGCGTTGATACACCAACTGAAACTGGAGAAAGAATATTAAAAAGAAGTCACAACGAAGAACAGCAAACCACGCAGGAGTCTAGAATGATGGCAATTTTGCTAGCTCTGAACCATAAAATGAACAAAAATGACAAAGCTATTAAGCAAATAAGTGAGGGTCTAAAAGAAACAAGAGAGACATGAAAAATATGACCATAAAAATTAATGAAAATGGGCAAAATTTGGCTAATTTTGGGGGAAAATTTGGCTTAAAGCTAAAAACATTAAGTGATGGTTGAAAGAAATGAATCAAACAATTGCTGAAATGAAACTACAAGTGCAGAGTAAAATTCTACAAATTATAAAGGATATTGATGACGTCAGAAATGAAGTTTAAAAGTTAAATCGAGTCAAGAAATATGCGGAAGAGAAAGCAACGAGAAAATTAGGGATTTAGGCATACGAGTACAGGAGGTTGAGGAACGTTCTGAGATAGGATTTAGGACTGTAAATAGGGAATTAGGAAGTTTAAAAACGGATCTAGAAATTTTAGTAGAAATACGGTACAATATATTCGGAAACCCATAAGAAGAAACCAACCAAGCATACAATTAGAGCAATACTCAAAATTTTATGGTGACAATAAATTAAATTCAAAAATATTTTTGAATAACGTTAAAACGCTGATACAGGGATTAATTGACGACCAATTTAAATTAAATTTGGTGTTTGGACTTTATTGTAATTGAATATAGGTAATTGGAATTTTGTGTCGCGTTAGTAGCTTAATGAATTGTTTTTAAAAATACGAAAACTCGCGAATTATACCAACAACAGACTTGTAGATGCGGTGGAAATTTCGAACACGTTGTGAAATCATTTTAGTGCGTTATGTAATTCAGGATAGCACTTGCATACGTAAGTTGTTTCTTATAAAACACATGGCAAAACAGCAGTCCTAAAACTTTTACTTAAATTGACCTAAGTCGGAAATTTAAAAAGCGGTCCAAGAGTAAAATACCTTATAGACTTTTTGTTTAGCTAATCAATCTGTATCAACTCTTTAATTTAATAACATAATACTAATGCCTCCCTATATATCAGGTTAAAGACTTAAAATTACATTGGTATACCGCCCACTAAAATAAGAATTTACGTTAGTTGTGTTCATCGTGTGGGAAAGGACACCATTTCACAACCGTCCCTTTGATAAGCCTGGTGATGTTTTCAGTGTGACGACACGAATGACATCATCATGACCGGGATGTGTTTCCATCACTTTTCACAAAGACCATTGCAGAGAAGAAGTGCACTCATGCCTAATAAATACTTATGTTCCAACTTTCAATTCAAGCGAGTCCTAGAGCCATTTGCATTTACCTGTTCCAAAACGACTGTTGCAGGTGTTGCAACAGTTGCCATCGATTTAGTCCAAATATCTTTAGATCTAACAAATTCGAGTCAGGAATGACTCACACTGGGTCCAAATTACGAAATAGCCTGGGGTCCAACAAGAAAAATCATTCGGATCTGAACTCAGAGCACATAATGGACGCAATTTTAAGACTTAATACAGTCACTGCCTATCTTCATAATTATGTGCGGAAAATCGGGAAATCGGGAATAAATAATAACAAATAAACAATAACAAATAAATCAGAAACCCTCATTAATAGGGATGGACACGAACCGAACAGTTTCGAGGTTCGGTTCGATTTTTCGAACCGAACCGAACCGAACCGGACATTTTATTTTCGAACCGAACCTCGAACTGAACCGACAAATTTTTCGAACCGAACCGAACCTAGCTCAAGGTTCGGTTCGGTTCGGTTCGAATGGTTCGATTTTTTAAATAAAAATTTAGTTTAAAAATTTAATCTTCACTAAAAACATGTCAATCTTAATTTCTTCTAAACGCACATTTTAAAAATCTCTAGTAGCAAGCATATAAGAATTAGAACGATTTTCTAATGTACATGGGTCATTGAGTTTTAAGGCAATAGGTAAATAATGTAATAGGTATTAGTGATACATATCTAATAAATTTTGTCATCCAGCCACGTTTATAGATCAAAAAATTCTAGATTAGTTCGATTTGTTTAATGCTCTTTATTTCAAATTGTTGTTTGTTTATAACTAGTATTAGATATTGGAGAATCTCGAAACGATTTTGAAAATTTGGTTTTAAAAACAAGCTTATTTTATTTAATGAACAGAAGTCGTGTTGAAAACCATCTTAAACATATACAAGCCGAGGTCACGGTCTAGAGACTACAGAAGTTTTCAGAATAAGAGAAACAATTTAATTTTTAATTAAGTATGTATTACTAATCCATTATTTTGAATTTTTTACTTTTATATGAAAACCAGCTCTCTATTAATATTAAAAAATGTGACCTTGTAGCAAAAACTAATCTCTTTTTCTTTTGTACATAATCGCTCAACAAATGGTGTTACAAAACGCATGGTACGATAATATTTACGGTTTATTTATTGTGGCCATTACCAATGTTCTTAGAAGTAGCCGATGCTCCAAAAGACGTAAACACTGTTTGAGGTAGATTTACAATTCTTTCCCAGAACCATCTGATATTGTCTTTTAAAAGAAATAATACTAAAGATAAACTGACAAACAGCTTTTTGTTTGTACTGCATAAGAAATCAGCAACACCTTATTTATTGTCTTGATACTTTTTTTATACTTACTAAAACTAAAATAAAAGTAATCGCAAAGATCGTGTGATATCGTCCTTTCACGGTAAAATGACATTAGTAAAATTTATCAATTATTAACACATGCTAAATTTTAGAGGTGGTTTTCACTATTAACCTAATTGTAATTACGCTTTGTTAAGGAGAGTACGTATTGAAAAATCAAACCTGGACAAATAGTATTAATATGATTTATGCTACTAAAATCTAAAACATAGTAATCTTGGGTTTATTTGAAAATAGCAGCTACTAAATATAAAAACTACATTAAACATTTAAATTGTTGTAGTTGAACGTACTAGTTGTTTAAAATATCAAAATGTCGAACCGGTTCGGTTCGGTTTGAGGTTCGGTTCGTTTTTTCCGAACCGAACCGAACCGAACCGGAATATATTTTTTCGAACCGAACCTCGAACCGAACCGGACTAAAAAGTTTTCGAACCGAACCGAACCTAGGGCAAGGTTCGGTTCGGTTCGGTTCGAATCTATCACTACTCATTAAATTAAATCAATAAAATAAACAAAGATAATAAAATAGAGTGAAACCGCGCATCCCCCTAGGACTTGAAAGTGAAGTGATAGTAATAGTGATTGTGATTCCTCCCCAGAACATTTAGTGCATACCCACCAGAACTTTAGCAGTGCACCCCATCCTCCCCTTAGGAGTAAGTTACAGTTAGATGTAGGCAGACGACCAGATCTTTGGATGCTGGAGAATTTTATTATCGAGGAAAGACTTAAATTGTGGCGGCTGTACTCGCACAAGCAAGTTTTGTGCGTAATGGCGCTAGCCGACATAATACTTGTGCGAGTGCACTTGATAAATAGGGTGATGCTTTTGCTATTTTGTGCACTGATATATGCTTAACGCTTATTAGACATTTATTTATATTTTTATATAATTATATTTATTTATATTTTATATTTACACTTTATATTTATTAGCATGTATTGTAGTATTTTGAAGCATATTTGTTTTGTTTGACGTTCTGTCGCCATTTTGGTTGCAGTATATATTTGGGAAGGAAGAGTAGATTTGTGAAGATTGTAATCATAAAATAAATCAGTTAGGGAATGATAGGGAAGCTAAGGATGGATTTAAATTAGTTAGCTAGATTTGGATAGTTTTAAGACGACCCTTTAGGTCGCACTGGTAAGCAGAGCCGGCGTCTGCTATCCGGTATTACGGATCCCTCCCCCTCTCATTTTTTGTGTCTTGTTGATCGGGCACACTTCAAAGTCAGCGCTAGGGATACCATTATTTAAACCCTGTTTTTAGTTTTTGTTTCAGTTTGTCAGATTTTTAGGTTTGTTAGATTGTTAGAGTTTGTTAGGTTTGTTAGATTTTTAGGTTTGTTAGATTTTTATTTAGTTTTCTGTCTAGGGTGGATTAACTATGAAGTTAGAATGAATTAGAAGCACGATTATTTTCGCGTTTAAACCCAATGTAGTACCTCCGGGTGGAGCATTGGGGACGTGGCCGCGAGTATAGCGGCCCTTATTCAAATTATAATGTATCCTTAAACCATTGAAAAGTAAAAAGTTTAAGGTCATTGCGATAAATATTTAACCTTAACCACAAGCAAGTAGGTATATTCTATACACAATAAACTATGTTGATTGTTGATAATTACGTATTCCTTATTTATAGTAAATTATAGTTCTTACAACATAAATTACATCAGCTGTATATATATTTACCATTGAACACACTGCAAAACCTATAATAACTTTACTTATGGTGAAGCACATTTCAACAGGAGTGGTAATACACTCTCTGATTTATACCATAGGTTGGGAAGCTTACTCTAAACACATTACTACCGTAATATCTGGTAAATGTTTAACAAATAACTTCATGGAAATGTGCCATCAATTAAAACAAGTGAACTTAACCTTATGAACCTGACATGTAAGCAAATAATGTACGCAAAAAATATTGTTCATTTTGATATTTATATTTAAATTCTACCCTACTTTAATAGCACTAAGGCTTTATGAGATACAAAGCAAGTAAAATCATTACTCGTAGTAGAAACATTATATAAGCTGGATATTCTTAGTACTTAGCATACTGCAAAACCTTTAATAACATTATTTATGAAAAGCCAGTGATTGGAAAGACTATTTTTAAAATGTAGCTCGCTACAACTACAATTACTTTACAAAAAAAGTAACTTGCTACAACTACAACTACTTTTTTAAAAAAGTAGTTTGCTACAACTACAACTACAAAATAAAAGTAGCAATGCTACTTTTGACGCGTCTTTATGTAAAATGGAAAAAATCAAGTGTTGCAAATTTATTTTTAAAACTGAGCAGTTTAAGAAAACTTTTTACAATTGTAATGTATGCCCATTTGCCTTTAGTAACGGTTGTTTTTTAAAGTTTACATCAGATTAGACGATTTCTTCTGTTTGTAAAAATCTGCCCACCCAAACTAAATAATCTTTTAACTGCAACACTAGACGGCAACGAGCTGTTTAATTTCTCAAAAATTAACTTTAACCAAGAAGTTGATATGATGGATGCTTCTACATTTGGAGATTCACTTAAAAATTTAACTAATTCAGTCATAGCTACCTCACTTCGTAGATTGGTTGCATTTGTATTTGTAGCATTGAACTTGAAAAATCCTGAATATTCATTTCTAAAAATTTGCTCGAAGGTATCATTAGCTTTTTTCATATCTATAGAATCAACTGGCGCGATAGAAAGAATCGTATCTTCTATTCACTTTGTAATTTCTGTGGCTGTAACTTTAATTTCTGTATAAAAATTTGATATCCACGTTAACGTAAAAAGAGGATGAAAACATGCTGCAAGAATATTAGTTTTATCAATCATTGCATCTTTAAAGCGTTTGTCAAAACTTAATATTATATTTGTTGCCAATGATTCACAATATTTTAATTTGGCGGTAATTTTTGAATTCATATCATTTAGCAGCTGATGTAAAACAGGTAACAAAAAACCAAAAGTAACATTTTTTTATTTTTCCAAACTGTCTAAGGCTTTAGCAAGGTGCCCCATTACATCCTCAAATTCTATAAGGAATTCTATTTCTTATTCCGAAAGTCTAGTAAGACCCGCAAAGTCATATATTTGATGTATTATGTCTTTTGCATGGTTTTCTTTTAAGAAACGACAAAACCATGCTACGGCATCATACATCGATTTCCAACGAGTATTGTTTGGAATCTTCAAGCTTACTCCTAAATTATTTTTTACAAAATCTGCAGTTACATTGGACTGTTTAAATTTATTCCACAATACCTGACATTTGCCGAATGTACTCCTACAAATTCTTTTATAACTGAATTTTTCACTAAATTTTTTTACAGTCATGCGAAGCAATTAAATTAAGTAAGTGTTCAGCACACCATTGGTGAGGAGACAACGATATTAAATTGTTTGCATCAAGTTCCTTTAAAGCACTTTGTACATCAACGATAATAATTTCATCATTCTCAATTGATTACTCTTGCTCTTTGTTATATGTTACATGCCAAACTGGTCATGTATCATGCTTTTAGTTTAAAGATACATTTGTAGGTTAATTGCCGCGTATTTTTGAAATTATACGCTAACTTCCGCCGTTGCGGACAGTCGAGTCTGCACAGAAGGAATGCGGAAGAGCGCGAGTGGAGGAAGCGACATTAACCAACGAGACATGGACTGAGCAACAAGTATCTAAGTGCGGTGTAGTTTTTAAACAAGAACAGGTATGTAGTTTCCTTCCCTATCCCCTATCGTTCCGCTACCTATTTCCTTTTAACCACTACAAGATGCAATAGAAGTTCAGTGACGGATAATAATTTGATGTTCAACACGGCGCAACCAAAACTCGAACCACGTGCTAGACCCTGAAATTACGTTCCAAGAGATACACATCACGTAAGTAATTTGAACCTTACTTAGAATGTGCATGTAAATTGACATAGACAGCGATTGCATCATCCGGTAAAAACGTGGTCTGTATATGTTATAGCAATGGCATTAGAGCCACGTCTAAAGTGTAAAAATTGCGCGTGAGTTGCAACGCGGTAAATGTAAGAATGTCGCCTTTGCGTGTTATGTTGAATATCAAAAGCCGTTTATAAGTAATCTTTATTGTAACTTGTAATTACCTCTTAAATTAAAATAATATTTTTTTTGAAAATTTGGTTTTTTCACACCATTATCTGCAATTAAAAAGTTTAATTCTAGTGACTTTTAAAATTTAATTTGGCAACCACCAAATTTTAGTTGCCTCCAGTTATATTTATCTTATTTGGTTGGCAGCCCTGCAAGTAGCTTTATGATGTCAATTAGAATGGTTGAAACTATCACTTTAAATAACTATTTGTTTACTTTCTACTTGATCATGCAATTTAAATTTCTTTACAAAATCAGTGTTATTTATATTTGGAATGTGTTTGATAGTTACTACTTAACCTTAATTAGCTTGTGAATAAACTAAAATATGTTCTTTTGGATGTAGATTATTTCTCGACTAAGTATTGTTATTCATAGATAATTTATCACTGTAATTGCTCTATTTGACATTTATTATGTTAAAAAATTCTTTAAAACCACATTGGTTGCATGTCTATATTAACTTGAATTTTTTTAGATTATTAAAACTTGTTTTTTCAGTTTTAAATTTCTAGTAACTATATTATTTGTATCTGACATTTATTAGACCCAACTTGAAGAATTAACTGGAATTTAGGGATTTCTTTAAGAAAATATTTTTATTTTCTTAAAAACTATCATTGTCTATTTGCTTTAAACTTATCTTGGTATATTTACTTCCTAAACATAGTAACACCATGAATTCATTATACCTTAAATCTGTTGAAACCATCTTCGAACTCGAATCACGGGGTATTCAACCTTCGCCTAATCAAAACGACAGACGTTTGCAATTAAAGGCTGTACTAGAACAGGGAGCTGTCGGACAACTAATTCCTCGTACATTACCTTTACACCTAAAACAAAATGTTCTCGAGATCAAACAATCTCTAGATGACATTAATAATATAGTTTATCGAACAAATCCAATACCTTCCGATTTAGAACTAAAATGTATCAGGTCTCGTATAATACATTTAAGCAACGTTTAGACTGGTTATCATTACTTAAGGATGAACAGGCTAATGAAACCAAGCAAACTTTCTTATCTGACGTTCTCTTAATAGAAGGAGTCATTCTCAAAGAACTTAACTTAGATCCAGATATAAATTTGCCTCCTGCTTTTTCTAATCTTACCATTTCGCAACCTAGTACTTGCCCCCAAAATCTATACCGCTTTATAAACGGGGAATTTCTTTATACATTTTCCACGCTAGCTGGACACAATTTGCTTCTAATACCCTGTACATAACCTTTTTATTTATGAGCGCTCACAATTAAAGCCCGCAGAACTATTAGCTGTCTAACGTACATATTACTAACTGTTATTAAAGTCATTCATGCTAGACCATGTTTTGTTTACATTAGATTACATTCGCAAACAACGAGGTTGTCTAAATCAAGAGTTATCGGTTAAACTTAGTGTACTTTGGTACATATTACAAACAGAAGAGAATAAACTCTATAATTACCAATCAAATTGTATAGTACATAGAAGCAGCATAACGAATTTGTGTGTTTATACAAACAAGCGCCTTAGCTATATTTAAAAAACTGGACTTTATGATATGAACCAGATAACAATAATCTCTCCTATAATTTATTAGGAAACAATTACTTTACACATGCAAGTACCAAATTTGGCAATTGCTTTTGCATGCACAATTTCACTATATAGCAATTTGATTTCTAGACCGAACGCTTATACTTGCAGTAAATGTATTATTCAAGTAGCTAGCATTTGTCGATTGCTATTAAAGTTGGAACGCGTATTTTAAGCATTTTAATTGCCGGGAACTCTCGTCGCACACAAAACTTGCTTTTGTTTTAGTCTTTGTCTTTTTGACTTGCAATTTTGGTATTTATTTTACGCCATTTATCTTTTATCTATTACATCTAGGAGCGTCATGTTCTACTTCCTAGCTACGTAACCACCGCCATCTTTATTGCCATTTCCTTTCCCATCGTTTTGTAAATGTATAACTTTTAAATGTTCACTCGCCTGATAAACTAATTTATATTTAAAACTGAGAGACCCAATGGAACCGCTACATATGATTTTTTACAGTGCTTCACCCGTAGGTATTACATTGGCCAGGAAACGAGTTTTTTTAACCTGGAAGTTTTGAATTTTTCCGAAACCTTGCTCTTCTAAGCGAGGTAGAATTTTTTAACGTGCGTGACAACATTCGCATACGGGACCTACATTTTACCCTTCATCCGATGAAGGTAGCACTTTGTGAAAAATGTCACCCACCATTTTTCAAGCGGTCGGTGCCGTGAATTGTTTGGGAACCAACTAAGCCACGGAGCCGCCCAACCAATTGAAGAGCAGCATTTTAAAAATTCGAAAAGTGCTGTACCGCTGTCCATGTTCTGCGGTCGATCAAATAAAATTCAAATTTAAATTCTTTGTGGTGCGTAGTTATTTAAATACATGCATATAATAATGATAATAATAAACACGAAATAATTTTTGTTTGCTTAATAGAAAATATATAACTTAAAACATTTACCTTATACACAAAAACAACAATTTCCTTATTTTTACTTGGAGTTGTTTTTAACTTATCTAATTGCATTCTTATTTTATAGTTTAAAAGTACATTTCCGTCGTACAATTCATTTTCTAACCAGTAATTGGATACGTAAAGAATGTCCTGATTTACAAACTGCAAAATTTTGTCATTATTCAAAATTATATTCTTGTGTTCCAAGTATTCTCATTGGTTAACAAAGTTAAAATTAAAGATAAATATTTAATCATTTTTGCATTGTTGAATATCACACTAAGATCTTTCGTTTTATCCCAATCTAGGAGATAGAAATATTTTTTTTTCGAAATGATCCATTTATCTGACATTTACTCCAACTTACCACCTACCAGTTCCACTTTGTAGAGGATACATAGGGGCTTTTGCATACTTTTTGTCAATACTCTCCAGACTCTCTTTCGCATTAATGTGTTTAACTCAATGAGCTTCTTTGTGGAAAAGCTACGGCACGTGTACTTTTGAGAATCAATCTAAAGTTGTCGAAAGCAACCCCAAAAAAATCGGCGACCGCTAGGAGTGCAACACACTCCAGTTCGACACGTACGCCGGCATGACACGGCGCGTGCACCCGACAAACGCGCAATAAATGTTACATTTTGGCATTCCAGTTGGCATGCCCAATCCCCATTCCGGCATGCCGACACTAATATTTCAAGACAACTTAAATTGTAATCACGCAATTAATACCTAAATACATAGATGCATTTCGGAAGTACAATTTGCCATCTTATTTTAATGGGCAATATACATTCTCTGCCATATAACAGCTGAATAGTTATATATTATTGCTGTTCGAAACTTAATACCATGTTTCTTAACCAAACTAGATCTAAATGTAGCGATTAATCGTGGACCCGGATAACCGATAAAAAAATACATATGATTCCCTATCTGTTTGCTAATTATACGGTAAGAATTAGGTCATTTTCGACTAGTAAATATTCCGACAAAAATTTCAAAACTTATAATTTCGTAATATAATCTTCGTTTATTCGAGTTAGACATTTGTTTTTAATAAGCTAAACGATTTTAAATTCTTTAAAACTAAACCTATGTAGTCTGTTTCTATTTTAGGAGACACCGAAGATTGTTGAAACCATCCGAACACAGTTAGGGATTTGGTGAGAAAAACGACAGTAATAAGACAAACTTTGCGTATAAACACGCAAGCGCCACAAAAATATTGTCTATTACAGATAATCACTGATCGACATCTGTCGAAAAACATTCATATCACAACCGGAGATTGAGTGTGGTAAAAACGAAAACAACAAATAAATTTTGCATGTAAACACGCAAGCACAACAAAATATTGTATTTAAAACACTTTATACGAATCTGCTTTAATCGAGCTGGTTTATTTTCGGTAGTCCTAACAAATTTTTTAATTAACGTATGTTAGTTGTACCCTATACGGAACACATATGAAATGCGTTTACTTCTGGATAATATTTTTCGAACGTATTTAATAATCTGTTTACACCCACATGTTTTGCCTTTTACGTCATGGCTAGCAGGTACGCATTTTCGAGTACTTTTCTCGCAAACTACTATTAAAAATCCTACATGTTTCTCTTTCTTGACACGAAATTTACCATTTCTGTATTAATTTACTCCATATTATCCACAATCTCGATTATCTTAACAATCATTTTTTTTCCTAGGCGTTTGTCATGTTTTGAACTTAATTGTATTTAACTTAATTAAAGTTATTTTTAAACAATTTTTACTTTTAGCATAATAATCTGCTTATTAAGTACAGAGGTATTCAAATTATATAGCAAAACTAATCGGGCTACCATACCTCAACGGTTTAAATCGTATCGCTACTAAAGCCAGCCTACACCATTTTTTAAAAGATTTATAACTAATACAATAAAAAATATGTAAAAACTGCGCTTGCTTACTAAACGATAACCTCGATTTACCGATAGAAATTCTACAATAGCATGGATCAGCTATATCCTCGATGTTTCTACGAATACATAGACGTATTTCGGAAGCATACTTTTTCATCATCCAACAAAAAAATATAAGTGTAAAAGAAATTGCGCTTTACATCCACGTGTAGGACCGGTGTTTGTAGCGTAGATCCTGATATAGAGTCACTTTGGTTAATTTTCAATGCATTTGCGTTTATTCTACAGGTGATTGCATTAAAATTAATTTTTTAAGATAACATCCGTAACAAATAGTATGCATTTTTATTTACATTCTCGACCCCATCGAGTCGAAACATAATAACACACGCCTGCAAATTTTTTATGTTTAGTGCCCGATGTTTACTTAGAGTAATTTTTAACTTATCCAATTTAATTGTTATTCAAAAATTTAAGTCTAAATCTTCTTTATTTATTTCCTTTTCTAACCAATAGTTGGATATGTACAGTATGTCCAGATTTTCGATGTGCAAATATAACTTACTTTGTTCCATGTAGAATTTTCTTATTCCGCCAGCAATAAGTTCTGTTACTCCATATACTTCTTTCACCCGAAGATGGGGTTTTCTATTTTTTCTGTAGAACAATCTTCTATTACGTAGAAATTCGAAGTATATAATAAAATCAAACGGGTTATAATACGTTAAAGCTTTACGCTCCAATAAACGAAGATTAAATTACTGAATTAAAAGTTTTGAAATTTCTGTCGTAATATTCAACTAGGCGAAAATGACCTAATGCTTTATGTATAACTAGCAAACACATAGGGAATCATATAATCAATTTTTTATCAGTTATCTAGGTACTCGATTATACACTACGTTAGATATAGTTTGGTAAAGAAACGTGGTATTAGGATGCGAACAGCAATAATAAATACACCAAATAGAAAGATATCTAACTTAAAATACCTTAAAACTTATATTACATAAACAGTTTTATATTCGTTCATAAAATAACAATCATACTTGTGCCTCAAGAATTTTTTTTTTGGCACTTCTGAAACATAAAAGTCATTAACGTAATACCATTTTTCCAATGGAATTTTGGCGTTAGCTTTGGCATCTATACATGGCGAAGACAAGAGTTGTTTTTGATTTTTAGATAAAAATTGCCAACGGTAACTATCGCTTGCTAACCGAGTTCTTATTTTTACATATGCATCATAAAGTACACCGTGAAGTAAACCGCTATGTTGCAGCACAACACCATATAATGTATATAACACTTTAATTTTATTAAAATTGAGCGTTGGAAGATTTTGATATCGCTTTGAGCAAAATGGTGTTATATCCAGTAGAATAAGGAATGAAACATGATTATTCACCTTTGCAGATCGAAATCTTAAAACCTGAAAACGTTTTAAATGCAAAATCAGTACAGCAGGTGAATTACATACTAGAATTTGCTTGGTACGACAAGTATAAACAGTTCTTTTATTAGGTCCACTATGTCTCTTTGTATATGAATGCAGCTTCTTTTATTATTTTCAGTAAGGAAATCAGGTGTCGTGAATTCGCTTAAACAAGATTACAAAGAGTATTCGCCTTTTTCACATTGGTATCTTGACATTATAGTGTTTTCCCATGTATTATTTATATTGCAGTCTTTGTCCATTTTTTTAGCTTGATGTACATCAAAAATTGTACATGCACCGTCAATTATTATATCGTTATTAAAGATGGAAGATTCATTATCACTGAAAAAAGATAAATTTTCTAAATTTATTTTTATATCAATTTTTCTACCGTTTACAAAAGCAAGTGGTGATTCACGCCGGTCAAATTTGCAATTAATTTGTTTAACAGCAGTATTACGTCCATAAAGTGTATTATTTATATCAATATTTGTGTTAGTAGATGATATATTATCTGGAATATCTTGAGTAATAGATTTAAATGTGGTGATAAGTACGTTACTATCAGAGGCGTTTTTTTATGTTTTAATGTGTATTCCTCGATGATATCTTCAGTGTCAGCATTTGATTCATATTTTGAACCGTTTTCTTTAAATTGTTCAGTAAAAACTTTAATATCATTAGATTGTTCTTTTTTAGAACCGTTATTTTCTTTTCTGTAATTATGATGTTTCGATTATTTATTTTCTTGTAGTTTTTTTGCTTTGCATATTAATGATGGTGGAGCTTGTTTTTACGATATTGACAAACTTAAATCAAGAAACAACTCTTTTCTGTACGAAATATGCATATAATCTTGACACTGTAATGTACTAATTAAGGCACTCCGGAAAACTTGTTCAGTGGGTAATAGTAATTCACTTGCTTGCTGCTTATGAAATTGTATAATTTTTCTTTTGTTATCTTTATCAGATGAATCTATTTAACGATTAAGTCTCAATTTTTCTAGAATTACTGCTTGATGCATTTGCAAACTCTCTTCGCTTATTGCTTTTAGCAGATGTAATAATTCATGTGAGTCATTCTGTTGGCCCCCCAGCATACTATGGTAATCTTTGCGTAAGACATGAAAACAGCATACTTGGGTTATATACTTCTAGTCTGTCATTTTGTAATTTTTTAATGTTTGTGCTAAAATACGTGTTAAAGGTTGACAAGCTTCTAAAGTTCCATCAAGTGAATCTAATATGAATGAATCTTTATCATCTGGGTTTAGCTTGCTATCAGGTAGTTGAAAATATTGTCCAGATTCTGAGGCTTTAAGAAGCAATTGAAATAAGTACGGCGTTTGTCCAAAACATTGTATAACGGAATTGAAGAAACAAGTACTGCCTAAATTTGCTAATCCACATGTCTTTGAAAAATTAGTATTCTTTATGCTTTCAGGATCATTATCAATGTGAATTGTTTCTATTGTCGTGTTATCTATGGCTATAGAATCGTTTAGTACTTTGTTCTTACTCGATATATCATCTGTTTTGAATATATTTTCACTTTTGTCAATTTGTTTATAGTAAGAGAACTATCATCATTATTTTGGCTTTTAATTAAATCTTAACAATACAAATCCGATACACGATTTCTATTTAGTTCTATACAGTATTTTTTTATTAATTGTATAATTTTTACTGTATGTGTTATTATTGGAAGATTTTAAAGGTAAAAAGAATAATTCGTTAAAATTTTTAGATGGTGGAATTGTTCCGAAAACAGAAATACCATTCCCGCTTTGAATTGCTAGGCGACTATCTGTAGTAGAAATTAAGTGGTTTTATTGTCATATGTGTTATCTAAAATTCGTTTGCAAACTTCTTTTAAGAATTGCAAAGCTTGTTCTGCAAAGGCGCCAAAGGTTTCAATCGAAACAGCATAAAATAGATAGAGATCTGATAATGAAGAATATTTTTTTATTGTTGTGTTTTCACAAGCGTTTGCCGCCGAACCAGGTTTATTTGAACAAGAAATTACTTGTGAAGGAGCAAGTGTGTTACAACAAGTAAAATCCCAAATACAAAGAAACTTACGGGATGCTGTTTAAGTTACCAGACAATATAGAGAACAAGTATAAAATAATAAATTATGCAATTTCCGCATAGTTTTAACTGTTTACTAATTAATTATATAGAAGTAGTGGAAAATGGATCAAATAAAAATAGTGTCGTAATTAAACTGAAATGTTATGTTAAAGCCAAAGAGATGTTTTTCTCGAAATCTGGAACACTCTTTTCGACGATTTGAGAAAATGTAAATATGGTCGACGTAGGACTGATTCCTACAAATAATGTTTCTCCACAAATATTAAGAAAGCAAACAAACTAGACCTAACATGTAATTTTCCAATGCTCCACCCGAAGGTACTACATTGGTCAGGAAGCGAGTTTTTTTTTCCTGAAAAATTTGGAATTTTGCCGAACCCATGCTGTTCCAAGCAAGGTAAGGATCTTTAACGTGCGTGACAACACTCACACACGGGACGAACGAGGGTGTATTTTTGTGAAAAATGCTCGCCTAACATTTTTCAAGCGGACCGTGTCGGGATACGAACTTGGGACCTTGGACGTAGTAGTCACACACATACCAACTACGCCACGGAGTCGTCTTCTCTTCACAATCACTGAATGTCGGAGAAATAGGGTATATAATTGTAAAACAATAAAAGGGGACCGAACTGTATCTAACAAGAAAGAACAGCACCTATGATGAAAGACAACAAACATAGAAACAAGAAGAAAACGGTTGAAAGTATATGTGTGGAGCACAGCACAGTATGCCTATCAAATACGGGCAGTATAGGAAAAGCAGACAAAACAACGGTAGCAGTCTTTTGTAATGTTGTGCTTTAGATGTATAAGGATGATTGCATGGACAGACAAAGTTAATAACAATTATGTTACAGAAATAGTATGGGAACAAGGATATCTGTGGGGAAAAAAATAGGAGAAATAGAAGGGCAGAATACGTTCTAAGGCATTTTTGAGGAATAGTATGGGATATATTACAAGCAGAGATAGGAAATAGGAGGTAGATGTAGACCTAGGTCAGATAGTGATAGATGCAGACTGCAAATTTCAGGGATATGTGTAGGTTATTTCAGAATAGGAAACAATGTTCCAGGACTGAAGACCTAATGTTGATGATGATGAGTAATTTTCGGGAGACCATGAAATATATGATATTAAGGCGCATTCTAAATGATCTTCGCAAGCATATAATTAATTGCTGTCTACCCAGCTATCGTCATGAGTTGCATATTTGATCTCTTCAGGGAAATTTGTTTCTTTCGTTTCAGAGTGTATTTGTTCCTATGTGTTAATTTTGATATTTGTTTCGCTCTTTTACTTAATTTAGAATTTTGATTAAATTGTTTGCGTTTGTTTTCATCACTGTATACAGGTTTCATTACATGTATCAATCTAACGGTACTTAAATGAGTATTAATTCCAATGAAAAACTAACAAATTGCATTTAATTTTGACATACGGAATTGTTTATGTTAATGAGGGGAAAATGTTAAATGTAAAAATCTGTTAAAAGAAGATCTTCATCGTGTAGAACGCGGATGATTTTTATATTACCTTCCACCAATTTGTCCAATCCACCTAGTCGTTCCCAATACTAAAGTACCTTCTATTTGATACAGTTACCAAAGACAGGACAACATAAACAGTTAAGTGTATTTATTGGTATAAATGACATTCACTATGAATTGTATGCGGCAGTATTTCACGGTTTAGATTCTGGCCGTTACTATACGACATATATACGCGATTGCGGTAATTGGTATATATTTGATGATAACATTGTTACTCGAGTTTCTTTCGAAGATTTATGCGGTATAAGACCACCTGCAACACCTTATATCTATAGAAAAATAATCTATCCAGATCCTGATTTATTACCACAGTCTGCCTTGTCGCCTTATTTCAGAAATGTTTTATTCAAAGACTGTTCAGAATTAGGTGCAGAAAGCACCTACTCCATTATCGACTAATTTTAGAAATGTGCTATTAAGAGACAATTCAGAACCTACTTACTTACTGAAACATATCTGCGTAATCGAAACGAAGATCTTCTTCTACATATTGCATATAGTTACTCGCGAAAACTATAGAAACGATAAAGCTGTGGAGAAATTTCTCCAGAAATTGTTAATATTGTATCAAGTGTAACTAGTGTATTTATGAACATTTGCTTTTTCATTTGAATGTTATTAATATTATTATTGCAAAACAAAAAAAATGAAAGATTTAGTGTATTAATTAATTTGCATTACTAGATAATGTTGCTTTGCTCTACGACTAGTTTTCACAAGTAACTGCTAAACAATCATTTTTATAAGTTGGATTTTCATTTCCCGCTTTCTTTCTGACTTTTATCTTTGTTCTCACTTGCGTATTGTTCTAAGATGCTGATATAGAAACCCATATTAAGAAATTGTTTTAAACGCTCTATTAACTTGTAGGACTATTATATTAATCCAATCCTTTGACGAAGGAAGAAGTTCCAAAGCACTTACATTTGCTAAAACATTTACCTTTAGCAGTGTCTACTATATTCGCTACCTTTGCTAAAAATGGTAACTTGTTGCTGCGCCAGTAGGTGCATTGCTATCCCCAAGCCGACGAGTCTTTTCTCCTCGAAAAATAAATGTGTCATCTAAAAGAATTGAACGAATAACAAAACTTTAAAATAAATGACAAATATGGAAAATAATTCCTAAATAAGCAACCAAAAACGATCGTGTTGCACAGGGTGATTCGTTAAGGCTGGCGACCACCCCTATCTCGGATAGGGTCACGATCGTGTTGCACAGGGTGATTCGTTAAGGGTGGCGACCACCCCTATCTCGTACGTCCTAGAACTTGGGAAAGAAATTTTTATATTAAATTCGGTTCTAAAAACATGCTTAAAAATGTTTTCGAGTTCGTTATTTTCCGCTAGGTGGTGCAATCTATCACTTACAAAATTTAATTGCGTTCTCTACAAAATATTTCCTAATTAAAGTTGACAAAAATTATCAACGTTAGAAATTGGTGTTGTATTCTACAAATTTTGTTTAAGTAATTTTTCTGTATCACCTATTCCTAAATGGTGGGGGAAGAATAATTTCGATGACAGCAAGAAGAATGTAGCTTCCATAATACTAAACCGATTTTCACAAACGTAGGCTCCATGCAAAGAGCATTAAATGCAGATTCCAGAATTAAATTACAACAACACGCTTAATTTTTCAATCGCCAACTAGATGATTTTTTTGGGAAATTTCAAATGCAATGTAATCATTCTAACCAGCTTAGTACAAAAAGACATAAAAGATGACTTATTGATCTGTCAAAAGGGCAAAGGGATATTATCTTGTCATTCCAAAGATATTGACTTTGTTTTTAAATTTTGACGAGTGTTAGATCATCATGTAAGTTGTAAAAGAATTATGTTGTTAACATTATTTTGAGAAATAAGTATAAGGTAAACACGATTTATAAAAGTATTTAACAACATAAATAATGAAACATAATCAAACCAAGAGTACTCATAATGGAAATTTACAAAGCGCAAAAAAAAATAAAATCCCCTACTGCCTATTTATTTTAAATACTCAAAGTGGTTGCCATCATTTGCTATGCACAAATTCAGTTTTCCTCTACTGGAACTAACAAGAGAACTACTTAGAATTGCTTCCAAATCCTATCTTTTATATCCTCACGTGTGTTTGGACATATTTAAAACTGAGTCTTTGATTCTTTTCCACAAGTAAAAATTTAAAACCATAAGGTCTAGTGACTTTGCTGAAAAAATACTTCCTCGCCCAATCCATTTATCTGAACATGTAGTATCTAAATAGGACCGTATATCTGCTGCAAAATGAGCTGGGCAATCATCTTATTGGTATCACATGTCTAATCTGTTTTGAATAGAAATATCTTTTAGGAGAATTGGTAAATCATTCGTTAAAAATTTTTACTAACTTTCACCAACTAATATTTCTTCAAAGAAAGATGGTTTAATAATCTTTCCATTTAAAATACTACACCATACGTTTAGACTCCAACGATTTTGGTAACTGATTTCACTTTGCCAGAGTGGGTTAGCTTTTGACCAGTACTGTCTGTTGTGCAAATTTACTTTATCATTGTTGAAAAGCGTAGCCTCATCTGTCCATAATATTTTCGATAGTAACACTGGATCATCGTTCAATATTCCTTTTAACCAATTGCAATAGTCCCGTCGTCCATCAAAATGTATTTCTTTTAACTTTTGGTTTAAAATAACATGACCATGATGCATTTTACGATCCTTTTCGATCCTATTCAGAAAAGAATACTTCAATTCTAGATCTCTTGCAATTTTTGGAATACTTGAATGTGGTTCAGCTTTAACATACCCTAATACGTTAATAACACCGTTTTCAGTGCGACTTGTACGTATTCTATTTCGTGCTGCAACATGTTGAACATTGCCGGTTTCTCGCAATCTTTGTGCCAATCTTTTTAATACTTTGTTAGAATGACGCCGCCTTTCAGGATATCGTACCGCATGTTCCCTTTCAGCAACTACTTCATTTTGTAGACATTTAAAATACACACCAAGTATATCATACGCCTTTTCATTTGAATAATAAGGCATTATAAGAGAGCTAGCATGCAAACGTTCATATATCAAGATTTTCCAGACATCCTATTATGGATTTCGTTTTATTAACATAGTTTTCTTATTCGTGCCATGAATTGTAATTGAGTAGGGTATAGAACTTCAATAGATTAACAGATATTCTTTGATGTATTTCAATGTTTTTTTGCAAAATTTAATACTGGAGCTAATGAATTTGAGACAGTTTCCCAGAGCATTTGATATATTCAAGTTTATGTTGGAAGACGTCCGTTGGTCGTGAAAGGTGCTAAAGTAACAGAATGTGCCGGTTATTTATTTTGTGTACAAAATATCGCATCCCGCTAAGTAGTAGACGGGGTAAATAAATTTAGAACCAGTTTTGTTCCTTAGCGTTGAGCTTTCACTTTTACCAGGGATTAGTAAAGAGAATTTTTCCAGTAATATTATTTGTTTGCACTTATACACGGCCCGAACTCCAGCAGTTTAGAAACTTGGAATCGAAGTGTGCCGAGAGATCCTACTTGTTGGATGCTCTAATTTTCGTTAGTTCGACGTCATTATCATATGTAAATTCCACTAAAGTTTATTTTTTAATAAGTCGCATTCATCTAGTGTAAACAGGATACACACGTGACACTCTATACGCTGTTAGATTGGTCCTCATGCTAAGCCGTAAGCTCATTCAATACATTGTTTCGCCTACCATAGCAATGGAGTCCGTCAAGATTTGACGCATCACAAACCTCTGGCCACATCAATTTCTCAAGTCGATTGCGCCCTTTAGAGGATTTATTTCACCAGCCGTACTTTCACACCAGTTTCCTTATTCAAGCTTCGATACGCTTTAACTATCCTTGACGAGTATTCTTAACGCTACATTCAATAGAGCTTAACATCACCGTATGGACATACAACGTTACTCCATTCAATCAAGTTATGATAACCATCAAGTATATTGAATCACGAAGTGTATTTATTATAAGCTATACTTCTGTTAGTGCAAAGACTGGCACAATATGCAAACTTTGATACAATAGAGCCCAAGTTAAGCATTACAAACTATATGAATTTTTCTTTTTCATTAATTCCCTATATGTTATTTTAATGATAACCTAATATTAATTGTAAATAAACTTAATACGCTCAACTATATCAGTCCATGCTTTGGCACAGCCACGAATAAATTTTTAAGTACATAGCGGTTATGGATATTCGTTAGCTTTGTTGAACTTGTGAGTTTGTTAATGTATTGACGACCTAGAAATTTCTATGGTAAAATACGTGGACCAGCGTTATTTTATGGAACAAAACTACCATGGTTTAAGTGCGTTGCTTCACAGTTTAGTAGTTCGGGCGAATCGTTACAAAATCATTGTTCCTTGAGAACTAATTTGATAAAATTTCTCTAGGGATGGTCTCGGGCCCGACGCAGAAAAGTGACCGGCCCGGCCCGAAGCTCGACCCGAAATGAAAACTGACGGCCCGGCCCGAAATTTCGGGCCGGCCCGATTTTCATTCAATGAATGAGAAGATATTTTTTTCAGTTGTTTTCAACAAGTAACTATCACACTTTTGTGATTTAAAAGTATATTGATATTGAGTTACAATGAAAATACTTGTGGAACATACCATAGTTTATCATTTGATTTTTGATTCTTTAAAAAATCCTAGAAATATGTAACAAAAGTACAAAATGTTTAGCATTTTTTAATGTTTATGAAATTGTTACAGACGGATTTTTATAGCCTTTTTTTACTTTGAGAAACTAAAACTTTTGGAATTGAACTTTGATCTATAATTTGACTGTCTTTGTTCTAGTTATTTTATATTTGTAATTGACCGACTGACAAATCGTGCCAAAGTTCAAGATTTACCACTTTTGGTGAATTACTGAATGCTAAAAGTTAAATAAATTGTGTATAGGTCATAGTATAAACGGTACCAAACTTCATCGGTTAAAATCTCAAGCGATTGAAAATTGGTACCTATTGATAGAACTTAATGAACCTGAAAGTCAAATAATATACCAAATGTTTGCTTAAAAAAAGTTGGATTTTCAAATTGTGGTATGTTGAGGATACCTTATTTTTTAGAAATACATATTATCTGATGGAATAGAAATAAAACTAAGTAATTGTTTAAGGTTGAAAAGTTTTTTAAAAAATGATTACCAAAAGGTATAAATCAGTACATAGTTCCTTTTATATACCAAAAAAATTTTTTTACTTTATCTTTATTTATGGCATGAGTTGGATAATGGTATTATTATACATTTTCTTGCAATAAATAGAAAACTATATCTGCAGCCAAATTCTACTATTCAACAATAAATTAAGTGATAATCATGCACGTAACTAGGGGATAGGAGACTTAGAAGGCTACCCCCCCCCTAAATATTCTAGATCACCCCAAAAAGGGCGTTTAGAAAACGCTAAAAATAAAGTTGTGTTTAGAAAATGATTAATGGCTGTTCAGTCCCCCCCACACACAAAAGGCTAGTTACATTACTGGTGATAATATCAAAGTAATCAAAGTATGAAATTCAAAATTTCATGTACCCTAGAAGTGTCTGCTATAACTATAGCCTACGAAGAGACAATTAACTTCTTGTTTTCGAAAGTTTTATTGAAATCGTTATTATAAAATACATGCAGCAGTAAAGAATCTAATGTTAGTTAATATATACTACATGATGGCGTTGAAATAGTTATTTGTATATCAAAGCCGTGAAATTGGTTTTTAGCGTACCGAGAGAAAGTTTATCGCATAGATTGCTTGCTACCAATATAATCTCGAGGTCGTTAAAATAATTTTGTAGTCTTGGTGCAACCGTTCATGGTTTTATTACAAAAATTTTTCACTTATTTGATTAAGCTATAGCTAGAATTTATATGTTTATATAGTGGCTTTACTTCACACGTTGCTATGGAAATGATATATTTAAAACACCGAAACTATTCTTTAAAAATTCCAAAAAAAATTGAGGCTGCGCTAGTACTACATAGTTCAATTTTCTACACTGTTTTAGAGCAAGTGTTTTTTCTTTTATTCTTTATTTTGACATATATGTTTAGTATTCTATATCTATAGGCTATGTTTTAAAAATGAATAAAGAATTAATCTTTTTTGTGATTAGGTGACCTATAAAACGTGTTTAACTATATTGGAAAAGATCAACAAAATTCTATTCAGACAAAGATGAACCTTTTTTTTTTATTTGAGTATTTCATTTCCCACTGATTCGATAACATTTGTATTGTTGTCAAAGTGTTTTCACGGAATACTCTTAGAGTTTACTTCAAGACACTGTTTTTTACTTCTTCCCAAACCTATAGTATGTCTGTTTTCAAAAAGATTTTTACACCTTACTTCTAGGAAAAGCATTACATAACTACATCCTCGTATTTAGAGCGTTGAAGTTTTAGCTTTTTCGTGTTATAAACTTGGATATTATATCTCTAAATTTAATTACGGTAACAACACTACAAAAAGCCTTTCAATTTCACAATATCTATACAGAAAGCAGACAATTAAATGTAAGTTTGTACGTTAGGCATTTGGTATATGTTAAAATTAAGGCGCTTTAAATAAAAGCATTCCTTGCCTGTATTTAAATTAAATAAAGATGTCCTCTATTTTAATACAGTACAAACATTAAAGGTGTGTTAATTGCGCATGTGTATATGTTAAATAATGGAAAATTTTGTTAAACAATTGGTAAAATGAACATTGCAATAACTCTCTGGTGTTTTAGGCAGTATACATAAACTATACACGCGATTGATATCGACGTTCGCCGCATGATTAAAATTTGAAGTATATACATATACATAATATAAATCGTACAAACTTTTGAATTATGAATAAATCACCTAGTTCGATGTTCCTGGGCATTTTTAGCTTGCCTAAAGTACAACATGAGGGACATTAAATAGAACTAGAAAAAAATATTCGGGATAAGAAATGAGTTATAATATCAAGTCTTCTTTACACTAAACAAGACGAAAAACTGACTATTAATGGGTGCATGAAGACACTACGTGAAAATATAATTAAGAACATTTACTTACTCAATGTGAGATAGATGTGAAAGGACAGTGGAGTATCTACTCGTGCGTTTTTCGGACCGAAAAATTCGGGCCGGCCCGAATCGTTTGTCCCAGCCCGGCCCGAAAAAAGATAGGCCCGGCCCGTGCCCAGCCCGAAAAAAGTAGTCAACGGCCCTGCCCGGATTCGAGCCCGAAATCTGGCCGGACCCGGGCCGGGCCGGCCCGAAAGCCCGAGCCCGAGTCCATCCCTAAATTTCTCTATAAAGATTATACACTTTAAACAAATTAACAGTTTAGTAAGCAAAGCTTTTAGTGCAAAAATACTTTACGAATATTGTTAAGGCGTTTTAAAGCTGCTTTTACAGTTAACCTTCAGCATTCCTTATTTCCGCTTACCTGCATCCTTCCTTTCATATATATATATATATATATATATATATATATATATATATATATATAGTCCGCTATAAACACTTTTGGAATGGTTCATGACCTATAGTACATGTCATGGTAACAGATAAAACAGTAAGGGTTAAATATTAATTTATTACGCACTGTATATCGTACATTGATTGGGCCTTCGAGCCGAATATCTTATCTTAATGTGATTATTCAATTCATGAATTTTCCTTAATCCTAATCATTTATCGTGTTTTAATCCTTATTGTTTCATTACATTTTCGTGGTTACCTTTGATAACTACTAACGCTTAGTGTCACTTTATTCAGTCAATTAATAATAATTATATTCATTCAATCAAAGTTGAGGTATTTACTACAGACGGAAAGCTTTAAAAAATTGGTATGTACACAGAGTGGCCCTTGGAAATAACGGGAGATTAAAAAATAAATGCTTAGTTTTTATTTTACCTGTTTGGAAAGAATGTTGGGTACATGCAGTTAATTCTTACTCAGGTAGCTGTTGAGGATTTGAGGCTTTGTAATTCCATCGGCACCAGACAAACAAATCACATCTGTTCTAAAATTCATATCTTGTTATTTGTAAGCTTTAAACGAGGCGAACATATTTTTACTGGTTGCTTTAGTTCTCAGATATGTCCTTTGTTAGAAGGTTTTGTTTAAAATTGTATTAAAAGCAATTCTACGTCAACAGTTTTGCAAGGTTTGGTTATTGGTATTTAAATTGGTGTCGTGTCATTCAGAATAATGACTCAATTTAGAATTTCTATGGATTGTCTAATTTTAGACATAAAGGATGCTGTCAATAGGATTTCAGAATTATTGGTTAGCAGTAGCAAATTGGAAAGGACTCGCGAAAAATTGGTGGCAATAAAATCGTTTACAAAAGCCACCACGGATATCAACCTAGAAGTTGTTGTGTTTTATCATGCATGCATTTTCGATGAAGAAAATTCAGAAGGTATTCAGGAAATTAGATTGCTTCGTATCGAATTGCATAAAATGCTACTGTCGATTAAAATTTGTAATGCTAAGTTTGAAAACATGTTTGATTCATTGGACATTAAACCTCAAAATTCATTTGAAAATTGGTCTGGATCGTCTACTGGTCTTAGTGGGGTTACCAATATTTGATTCTTCTTAACCTTCTTTGGGAATGAAACAACTCATAGTTTTTAAAATCTATTTTATTTACGTTTCGATCCATGACCTAGGATCGTTGTCAAAATAATAAAAACTTCAAGTTTGACGGTTATGACATAAATTGAAGGTTACTTTGATTTATTGATGTTTGAAATATTTGGTTTGAGTACACTAAGCAAAAATTTTTAAAGTTTAAAGGAATGATTGCCTTCAATTTGTGTTGCGACCTGGGATCGACTTTCCTATGGTAGCCAATACGCTTAACGTGAAATCAGCTGATTAATTTTTATTGGTGAATTTTATATAAATTCAATAATTTGGGAAACATTTTTTAACATGTTTCTATTTATACAATTGAGAGATTTCTGATTTTATGTCTTATTTTACCGAGATTCAGTGAAGGGGGTTAAGCAACCTGTGGCTACCAAGATCCCCCAACATTTATAATTTGCCGAAATAATGGTTTTCTAGTTAATATGCTTATTGTTATGTAATTAGTTATTGTATGTATAAATAGAAATCATGTATGTAGGCTGTATTTCATGTTAATATCGCAAGGAAAACCCAGGAAAAACTTGCAATGCTACCTAGATATTGTGGGCATTTGATCTTCATTTGTTATTTCTTTTGTTATTTCTTTTAGTAATGGAATCCATTGTTTACTGAAAGTCACGGATTCGTTTGCAACGCAGTTATTTTTATGTAGGGTTGTAATTATAATAAAATTTTTGTAAATTTATCCTGGTGACTATCAGCTATATACTAAAGCTCTCTATTTTAATCTGTTATCACTAGGTCGAGTATTTCTCCTTTAAACTCCAAGCCCAGGGTAATGTCGGATGGAAAACGGCTATAGACAAAGAAAACTCTTAAGGGTTAAACGGCTAGTAGAGTGTTAGCTCTGGGTAGATCATGAGCATGGGTCATGGGTGGATAACTGACCAAAAATAGTTTTAATAGGCGCCACCGTATTTTTTAATACAAGTGCCAACAAAAATTTAACTGTGTTTGTATAAGGGAAATGCGGAAACCTTATGTTAACACCACTATCTTAGCCATAAAACTTGAATTTCACTCTTTATCACACACTTACCAAAACATCAACCACCAGTTGTTAAACAGTTGTCTCAGCTGTACCTGTGAACAAACAAAAACACCACATGGACACCATTTGTGTCCTTAAAAGCATATGCCCAAAAATATAATAAGAGAATTTAAACATCTATGAAATACTAAAGGCATTTATTTTCTTCTCTCTATCTGTTTTTCTTAAGGAGGATTTGCTCTAGTTTACTTTTTCATATTTTAAATATTGAATAATAAAACGACTTTATGAAAAACAAAAGGAATTCTATTCATATGGAAATCTGACTATATACATGCGACTACAATACATATGTTTACTATTTTGTCATTAATTTTTATAAAAAGAATTTTGTATAATTTAACCTTCAGAATAAATACGTATAAATTAATCGTTTCTATAAAATTTAGTTTAAGCAAATATGTCATAATTTATTAGTTCCTAACACAGGATTTTATTTTTACTATAATCATAGAAGCGCTTCCTTGACCATTCACAAAAAAATTCGATCGTCAGGACAATAACGACCTTAAAATGTAACTACTCAATTTTAACGGTAATCTACTAAAAGAATATACGTGAATTTCAGTATCAATAAAAGACTTTTACATGACGTGCATGTTTTCAATTAAACAAAATATAAAATTAAACCAAGACTGCGTCTGGCGTTTAGATTCTGAATATCTCAACACATTGTGTGCTTGTACAAGTGACTGACAACCTAGATATTTATACGTTGTTTTACAAACTTTAAGAAAGTACTTTATATTTTCTGTTACTCTAATAATTAACGTAGAAAATTTCATAATAATTTACTATAGCTTCAAACACTCACGTGTAGACAAAAGAACTGCAGGTGGAAAATCACGACCTCAGCTGTTGTATTTATTTCATCGTATTAGTCATCAGTTAGATTGAAGTGTCAAGGTTCTTTGTAACATCAACCATTTCCATACTGCGTAGTTAGATAAAAGGACGAAACCATAGCTGTTTACCATTAATTACTGTGACGGAAAATTATTATAATTTACATTGAAAACCGTTGCTGTAAACCTGTCCATATGATATTGCACTAAAGTGAGTAAGTGTTAGTCTAATATATTTTATTATTCTATACCAACTGTATTAAAATGATGTATATTATCAATCCATTTTCTCAGCTCAAGTTTTCTTCTTCACTCGATTAGATGCCTCGTGTTTCTGACGGGTCATCATCTTGACTTTATCTCTCGTCTACAAAAGCGGCTTCACTCTAGGACGTTGGAGACCAAAGTGCCGGTTATCAACTTGACAGCGCTTGGTAACAAGCTTTAGAATATATATCTTCTAGAATCCATGTGTTATTATGAACATTATACTTTAATTTTTATTGGCTGAATATTTACGAATTAAATACTTTAAAATTTATTTGTTTTATTATTAATTTATTAGGCTAGGTGTAACTAGAAAAAAATACGTTACACAGCCTCTTCCCAAGAGAAAAATTCGAGGTATGGGAGAATTTTTCTAAAAAATTTTGCAACTGAAACTTCAAACTTATTCTTCTTAACCGTACCAACCTCTTACACCTCACAACAAGACGACACAAATATTAACTATACCTAATGATGAGTTTAACAAAAAATATCAGGATCATTTGCTAATTGATACGGGGGTATTAATGCATGGGATTGAGTGATTAGTAACTGCGCGTACTACACGCCTATAAAGGACAAATCCGGGAAGTCATAGCCAGTATATACGTCAATCGGTTAAGTATATATAGGGGTATCTAACACTCAGTGGATGCATGTCATCTATAGTTACAAACGCAACAACCATATCAAAAATTTTTTTTTTTTTTTTAAAATGAAAATATTTTACTACAAATCAGAACTGTAATAAACAAAATGGATTGGACATTATAATTACTACTAAACAAAAATCTGTACAACGAATATTTTTCTCTAATTTAATATATCTATCTTAAAGATTTATATGTATAAAATTGATGAATTTAGTAAGTACCAAAAGCTGTTAGATACAAAGTCTATTCACGAAACGAATCTCTAACACTCGAGAAACAGACAAAGTATTAACAATACATATTCATCAACAAGACACTTTTAGTCTTTGAGTGAGCATCTCACAATATTTTCTGTAAGATCTCTATTCTACATACTCAACTATCTCTCTCAAAAATTATATAACCTCAATGACTCATCACTAAAGAACTCTAAAACCACTAACGAATCATATATTGAGCCTATTGGGTGACCACCACCAACTACTCACAAAAACTCTTCATGAACTATCCTAGCTCATGTACACTCTCAATAAGAATAAGCACATTAGGCCTAGTCTCAAACTATTAAACCAAAACTCAAGCATTCCTTTAATGCTTAACATTCTATCACACTCTAACTATATGACTACATACTCAATACTCTACTAAACACCCTCTATACTCTCTATCATATATTCCATTACTGAATACGTATTACTTCACTGAATATATATCCATCTCTATATACCTGCAACATCTCTATGCATATGCTGCATTCTCAAACACCTCAAAAAAAATATCATCATTCAAAGTCCATAAACATATCCTTGTCGTCATCAAAATTATCATTTAACACTTCTTTATCGTCATCAGAGATTTTCATTTAACACTCCTTTATCGTCATCAAAAATTTTCATTTAACACATGCAATATCTAAATCAACAAACATATTAAGCTCTATTACTACTAAAACATAAATTACTTTATAAAAATTTTCCCAACTTTAAACTTGTCTAACTTAAGGATTCAAAACACGGACTAAAGAGAATTACAACTGACATCAACTATACTCGGAAGTACTTAAGGATCAGAAACATTGTTAATAACTTCAACTTCATCTTCATCAATCGCAGAATATGGCTTTAAGTCTTTGATATGCCATCGACCCGCCTTAGAACCATCCATGTTACTCAACTCATAAACTAAATTAGTAATCTTTCTCCTAACCACACATAAAACAAACTTTGGTGCGAGTTTAGCAGTGAATTTATCGCCTGCACTTGATAAAACCTTGTTCACTCTCCACACCTTATCACCAACCTCAAAGCACACATTTCTTCTTCTCAAATTATATTGGCGACTAGCTCGCTCATAGGCTACATGTAAATTGCCATGCACTTCTTTAAAGATATCGAAGAGCCCTTGTCGATCCGAGACATATAATGGTCGGCTGCCTGGGATAAATTCAATATCGTCTTTGGGTACATAACCACTACTGTAAAATCTCCCGCTTACTGGAACACTACGACCGAAAAGTAAAAAATTAGGGGTGTAACCAGTAGAGTGATGTTTTGAGGAGTTAATAGCATATTGAATTTGAGGTAGTTCTGAGTCCCATGAATCGTATGTATCAACATACGAACGAATAGCAGTACCCACAGTTTTGTTAATCCTCTCCACAAAATTACACTGTGGAGAATAGACTGTATTATACCATATTTTCTGAATATCGTATTTATTACAAAGGGTTTTAAAGATTCTACCTGATAATTGAGGTCCATTGTCACATATAACGAATTGTGGGACGCCAAATACTAGAAAACTTTTCTTCCATAAAACGTTGTATGCTGTGAGCTTTCGCACTTCGTAGAGGATGTAACAATGTATATTTGGTGAACCAATCACCTACTACTAATAACCATTTATGTCCAAGTTTCGAGCGTGGAAACGGACCCATCAAATCTAGTGCTATTGTCTGAAAGGAAACTTTACTTCCTTCTCTTTACCCATTAAACCAAGGGGACCAACGTGCGATGACTTTTGAGCGCCGCATGTTAAACATTTCTTACAAAATCGGAGTACATCTACATTCATTTTAGGCCAATAATAACGTTCCTGTATTCTCGAATTAGTCTTAGCAACACCAAAGTGCCTCGCAACTGAAGGAACATGACAAGAGCGAATGATTTCCTCTCGTTGAGCTATAGGTACCAAATATTTCCATTCATTTAAATTTGAAGATACGGGAAGATTGGAGGGAAGAAATTTAAATACAAAATTATTTTCTACTTTCCATTGAGGGTAACTTTCTGGAGAAGACAAAATTTTATTCCTCAACGAAACGTACCACGGGTCTAATTTCTCTAAATTAACTTCGATTAGGTCGACAATGGGATTGTCCGGAGGGTTGCGCGACTAAGACAATCGGGCACAACATTAAATTTACCTTTCCTATGGACCAGATCGAACGTATGTTGTTTCAAACGTACTGCCCACCTGGCTAATTTACCAGTCGGATTTTGAATATTATTTAACCACAACAAAGAAAAATGATCTGTCACTACTGTAAAACGGGTACCTTCAACCCATGGTCTAAATTTCTCAATCGCAAAGATTACTGCCAGACATTCTCTTTCAGTAACCGAATAATTCCTCTCAGCTCGATTTAGCGTTTTACTCGCATACGAAATCACATGTTCAGTGTCGTCAATTTTCTGAATCAAAACAGCTCCTAATCCCGTGTCACTAGCATCACATTCGATGATGAATGGAAGCGAATAGTCCGGCTGCGATAGTAACGGAGCAGAAACTAGAGCTTGTTTAATCTGTATAAACGACGCTTCAGCCTCAGGATTCCACATAACTCCTTGTCCTTTCTTTTCCTCTTAATAAGATCATTGATAGATGACACTAACGAAGAGAAGTTCCGGATGAACCGACGGTACCAACTGCACATACCCAAAAATCGTTTAACTTCTGTCGTAGTTTTCGGACGTGGAAAGTTTACCATAGCTGATATCTTATCAGGATCAGCCCGAAGAGAGTTAGAGCCAACTATGTGACCCAGAAACTTTAAAGATTTTTGAAAAACTCGCATTTTTCAAATTAATTGTCAAATTTGCTTCCTTGAGACGTTCTCTAACATCTGCAAGAAGTTTTAGGTGTTCTTCAAATGTAGAAGACACTAGTATTACATCGTCAAGATAACAGAAAACATGAGGTTCATAACGTGGTCCAAATATAGCATCCACAAGCCTTTGTTGGGTTTGAGCTGCATTTCGAAGTCCAAACGGTACACAAGTGAAACGATATTGACCTCTAGAAACAATGCTAAAAGCAGTTTTGTCTTTAGAACTTTCCGAAAGAGGATTTGCCAAAAACTTTTCTCATATCTAAACTAGAGATATAATTAGCACCTCGTAATAAATTAAGAATCCTGTCTATGTTTGCCATAGGGTAACTGTCATGCTTAGTGACATCATTTAACATTCGCCCATCGAAGCAAAATCTATATTCGTCACTGGACTTCTTTTAACCAATAGTACGGGAGAGCAATACGGACTAACACAAGGTTCCACCACTCCTAACTTTAACATATCATCTAGTTCTCTATTCAATATTTCGTTCATATAGGGCGACATAACGTACGGTTTCCTACGAACTGGCTTGGAGTCGCCTGTATCAATGAACATCTCGATTTTATTAGTACGGCCCAATCTATTCTCACTACTTATCTCATTATACGTATCTATAACGGCTTGAGCTTGCTTTCGACGCTCAACCGACAATTCTTCTAAACTAAACAAACTATCTTTATAATCTAAAGACAAGGACGACTGTCCAACATAAGAGATATGATTTCCCATATCATCGCCAATATACCAAGAATTGTTTTTAAAGTCAGCAACTAGACCAAACAATTTAGCAAAATCATTCCGATCCGATACGGATGGGCAAATCAACTGAACCTTCTACCAATTTTAACGAACCATCTGCAGTCGATACCCCTTTCTTTTCAGATGTAAAAACATTCAATTTCATTTTTTCAATCACTGGAACGGCGAGGGAACCAACTATCGACGTAGTACATCCAGAATCAAATAAACCTGTAATATCCATGTCAAATAACTTCACCATCACATACGGGCGATTATCATATGGCTTCTCCTCAAACAATGCGTTAGCTTTAGGTGGAGCTCTATTCCTGCAAAAATTTCTAACTACCTGAAGCCATCGCGACCACTCCTCTTTACAACATAGACCTTCTCGAGCACACAACATATCTGTAGCCTCTTGTCTAAGCCCATGGGAATCGGTATTCAACTTCTGTTCTTTTACTCTTTGAATTGGACACGACGGACAAGTGATACTAGTCACTCCTTTACGACCACAACCATAACAAAATAATCTCTTGAAAGATCTACAGACACTGAAAGTATGTCCATAACGTGAACAATTCCAACAAATCAATTTACGCTTAATAAATGAGTTACCTACTCCACTCATTTCTGTCATTGGGGTGGCAGAATTAAGAACTTGTACTGGGGAATGTGAAGACGGAGGGGTATAAACACGACTTGAAGCATTCTGAAATGAACTAGGGGTTTTGTTTCTAAAATGTAGATTAAAATAATTAAAAGGCTGTTTGTGACTATATGACGTAACTGAAACAGACTTATGTTTACTCAACGAAGCTTCTTCTAACCTCTTACATAATTTAACTAACGTACTAATATTCTCGATCTCTGTAAGAGCAAGATGCTGAATGAAATATGGCAATAAATTTTCTTGACTATTCTAACTTTAGTGTGTTCTGCAGGAATAATAGGTAATCGGTTAAATAAACTTTCCATGTTAGCAATGAACAATACAACAGATTCACCGTTCTTCTGTAATCTATTCTTGATTTTTCCCAAATATCGTCTTCAGGATGTGCTGGCAGGAAATCCTCCTTTAGTCTACTAACTAACGAACTCCAATCTGTTAACGAACCACGAACGCAACGATACCATAGCAAGGCATCACCGGTAAACAATTCAACTGCAGAATTAAACAATTCCATCTCAGATACCTTTCGAGACTGTGCAATGTCACTGATGTTTTCTAAAAATTGATATAAGAGAGATGGGTTTCCTGAATATTTTATCGACCAAGATGCTATAGGAACTGACTGTGTGACATATGTAACTGTTGGAACGGGCACATTAGATGCAGCAACAGAATTTACGTTAATATCTTTACTATTTGAACTTGTATCTTTATTTAATTTCTCATGCAGATCTGCTTCCACAACAAGAATAGTAGCCAAACTTTCATTTTAAATAACACCATTTCCTCAAAATTTTCTTTAGGAGCTTTAACCGTTGTATTCTACCTGTAAGATGCACTAATCTTGACCTTATCCTTTTAAAGATTGACTCTGCGGGATCATCTATAAATTCTAACAAAACATTTTTAACGGACTCTATACTAGACTCAATCTCTGCTTTCTCTACTTCGAAATCTACTTTATAATAAGAAGGATCTATCAAACAACCTGGTTTATCTGCTTCTTTGGCCAACAATCTTGCTAAAATTTTCCTTTTATCTGAAACTGGTCTTGAATTTTCAATGCCTCTAATGTTCAATTCATATTCTAACTCATTTTTAAGTAAGTGTACGATGCAATAAGTTTCTGCCATAATTAAATATTTGAATATCTCTAATGTAACTCAATTATAAAATTTTGAAGATGAAATCTCAAATGAACGAATGTCCTAACTATATAGAAAACCCACTGTAAACTGTAACAAACTTTAACAAAATGAAACAAAAACTATTTACTAGAATCAATGCAAACCTCAGTCGGTAGATATAAGTGTGATGAAGATAACTACTAAATATTCCAGCCTATAAGTGAAGTTATTCAAGCCTCTAAATGAAATTCCAGCCCTAAATGAATTTCCAGCCCCTAAATGAATTTCCAGCCCACGTTGCGAGCGCAAGTGTAATTATAATAAAATTTTGTAAATTTATCCTGGTGACTATCAGCTATATACTAAAGCTCTTTATTTTAATCTGATATCACTAGGTCGAGTATTTCTTCTTTAAACTCCAAGCCCAGGGTAATGTCGGATGGAAAACGGCTATAGACAAAGAAAACTCTTAAGGGTTAAACGGCTAGTAGAGTGTTAGCTCTGGGTAGATCATGAGCATGGGTCATGGGTGGATAACTGACCAAAAATAGTTTTAATAGGCGCCACCGTATTTTTAATACAAGTGCCAACAAAATTTAACTGTGTTTGTATAAGGAAATGCGGAAACCTTATGTTAACACCACTATCTTAGCCATAAAACTTGAATTTCACTCTTTATCACACACTTACCAAAACATCAACCACCAGTTGTTAAACAGTTGTCTCAGCTGTACCTGTGAACAAACAAAAACACAACATGGACACCATTTGTGTCCTTAAAAGCATATGCCCAAAAATATAATAAGAGAATTTAAACATCTATGAAATACTAAAGGCATTTATTTTCTTCTCTCTATCTGTTTTTCTTAAGGAGGATTTGCTCTAGTTTACTTTTTCATATTTTAAATATTGAATAATAAAAACGACTTTATGAAAAACAAAAGGAATTCTATTCATATGGAAATCTGACTATATACATGCGACTACAATACATATGTTTACTATTTTGTCATTAATTTTTATAAAAAGAATTTTGTATAATTTAACCTTCAGAATAAATACGTATAAATTAATCGTTTCTATAAAATTTAGTTTAAGCAAATATGTCATAATTTATTAGTTCCTAACACAGGATTTTATTTTTACTATAATCATAGAAGCGCTTCCTTGACCATTCACAAAAAATTCGATCGTCAGGACAATAACGACCTTAAAATGTAACTACTCAATTTTAACGGTAATCTACTAAAAGAATATACGTGAATTTCAGTATCAATAAAAGACTTTTACATGACGTGCATGTTTTTCAATTAAACAAAATATAAAATTAAACCAAGACTGCGTCTGGCGTTTAGATTCTGAATATCTCAACACATTGTGTGCTTGTACAAGTGACTGACAACCTAGATATTTATACGTTGTTTTACAAACTTTAAGAAAGTACTTTATATTTTCTGTTACTCTAATAATTAACGTAGAAAATTTCATAATAATTTACTATAGCTTCAAACACTCACGTGTAGACAAAAGAACTGCAGGTGGAAAATCACGACCTCAGCTGTTGTATTTATTTCATCGTATTAGTCATCAGTTAGATTGAAGTGTCAAGGTTCTTTGTAACATCAACCATTTCCATACTGCGTAGTTAGATAAAAGGACGAAACCATAGCTGTTTACCATTAATTACTGTGACGGAAAATTATTATAATTTACATTGAAAACCGTTGCTGTAAACCTGTCCATATGATATTGCACTAAAGTGAGTAAGTGTTAGTCTAATATATTTTATTATTCTATACCAACTGTATTAAAATGATGTATATTATCAATCCATTTTCTCAGCTCAAGTTTTCTTCTTCACTCGATTAGATGCCTCGTGTTTCTGACGGGTCATCATCTTGACTTTATCTCTCGTCTACAAAAAGCGGCTTCACTCTAGGACGTTGGAGACCAAAGTGCCGGTTATCAACTTGACAGCGCTTGGTAACAAGCTTTAGAATATATATCTTCTAGAATCCATGTGTTATTATGAACATTATACTTTAATTTTTATTGGCTGAATATTTACGAATTAAATACTTTAAAATTTATTTGTTTTATTATTAATTTATTAGGCTAGGTGTAACTAGAAAAAAAATACGTTACAGGGTTATATAGGCAGCTTCTTTGATTTTGCGTTTTTGGTGATTTTCTTCTTTGTCGATAATTTTTGCATCTTCCCATTTTATTTTATGACTGGAGTCCCATGCATGTTGGCAAATCATGGATTTTTCAAATTTTCTATTTTTTATATATGATTTATGTTCTCTTAATCGAACTTCAAATGGTCTGGAAGTTTCTCCTATATAAAACTTATTACATTCGCACGGTATTTTGTAGATACAGTTTTTTGAATTTTGTATTGCGTTTTTGGGTTTTGTTTTTGTTAATTGTGCTCTTAGTGTATTGTTAGTTCTAAATACTGTTTTAATTCTAAATTTGTTTCCTATTCTTTGAATTTTTTCGGAGAATCCTATTATGTATGGTATTGAGAGCATTTTGTGGTGTGTATCGTTGTTTTTGTTTTCTTTTCTTTATTTTTAGGGTTTTATTCATTTCTTTCTCTATTATTCTTTTAGGATATTTGTTTTCTATTAGTGTACATCTGATTAGGTCTTTCTCTTTCTTTAAAATTTCTTCGTTAGATGATATTAATTTTGCTCTATCATACATGGTTTTGATAATTCCTCGTTTGACACATTGTGGGTGGTTTGAATCGAAGTTTAAGTATCTGTTTGTGTGCGTTGGTTTTCTATATACCGATGTATTAATTGTTGTATCGTTTTGCTAACTAGAATATCTAAAACGGAAGTTTTCCATGTTGTTCTAATTCATATGTGAATTTAATAGTTGGTTCTATTTCGTTAATTGACTGTATAAAGTTTTAATTAATTCTATATTATGAGGCCAAATAGCATAAACATCATCAACGTATCTCCACCAGATCAATGGTTTCAATTCTTGTGTGAATATCACATCTTTTCGAATTCCTCCATGAATATATTACTGAAGATTGGGGATAGTGGACTTCCCATTGTCATTCCGAAGCTTTGTTTGTAAAATTGATCATTTATTTGAAAATATGTGGTGTTTACGCATAAACCAAGTAATTCCATAATCGATGATATACTTAGTTTTGTTCTTTCTTTAAGATTGCCATCTTTTTCGAGTTTGTTTTTTATAATATTAAGCGTTTTGTTTATAGGGACATTTGTAAAGAGATTTACTACATCAAAGCTAACCATTGTGTGTGTATTTTCAATTTTTATGTTTGATAGTTTTTCTAAAAAGTGTTGGTTGTTTTTAATGAAAGTATCCGTTTTGCCTGCTAATGGATTTATAATTTTTAGTAGAAATTTTGCTAAATTATGGCATGGCGAATCTATTGAGCTTACGATAGGTCTTAGAGGAATGTTAAACGACATCTCTCTAACGTAGGTTAGGTTAGTTATCTCTTTAAGCTAGGTTGGATTAGACGAAGTCTCTAACATAGGTTAGGTTAGACGATTCCTCTCCCACTTAGGTAAGGTTAACCCCGATACCGATCGAAGTACAGTACTTAGGTGATGTTGGCACTGGCACCTAAATAAAAAAAATTGTTAAATTTTATCAGGGAATGTTGAGCAGTGTTTTCAAATTACCTTAAAATTGAGCACTAATTAGTTTAAACGTTATTTAGTAAGCGAGTGTAGTAAGTATTCATTAACGCAAATCCGGAAGAAGTGCAGGTTGAGGTTATATGCAGTAGTGGAGGTTGTAGGTGGAGGTGGAGGTAGAGGTGGTGTGTGGAATTGAAGGTGTTGGTGGAGTTGGGGGTGGAGGGGGTTTGAAGAGGTGGAGGCGGCAAGAGTCTTCTCTTGTCTCAATGGTTGTTCTGACCTCATCAATTATTGCGAGTCACATTAACAATACGGCGCGTCAACGAGTGGCTCCCGGCCACCAAGGATATTTACCATAACGATCAAGGATTGCGGCCTACCGTGATAGTGTTAGGGTATGAAGTTATTAGTGATCGCAAAGGAACGTTTGATGTGAGTAGGATATGGGGGCACCAGAGTCCCTGCAAAGCGTCTACTGCTGAGACTGATGATATGTAGTAAAAAATCAATTTGTAATCAAAGTGTAAAAAAGTAATACCGACTATAAAACTATTTAGCTGAAACAGTCAGACTTTGTAACGACTACAAACATTAAACATCGTTGACCTTCAAACTTTACTTTTCATCTGATATTGTATACATTCTGTGTAAAATGAAACGATTTATTTATTGAAACTGGAGTTGAATTCCAACATTATTTCAGTGTTTAATAACACCCATACTTTTTGTTAATAAAAAAGTTATTGTATTCTATATCTTGTGCGGTTTTCGATAAGGGTAAGCTATAACAAACTGTGTAACCTCTAAATAAACGATAAATATGTAATTTATAGACAGCCGCAAGAAAATAAATTTTTAACGTCGATAACGCACATGAATTTTCCAGTTCGTATAAATCCCAAAATGGTTGTAGTCGGATCACATTGCTGCAGCAGGGCACACGTATTTGGAATGGATAATTTTATAGCGCATAAATGCATTTCACTTGATAGTGTAGTTACTCTAGGTGCACAAAGAATTTAACTTTTGTAATGCAACGCGATTGTGGTAAGAAATCTATACTGAAAACATTTGCAATTTTTAATAGTTTCGAATAAGCTACAGAAGTGGCGCAAACTTCATTTTTGAAATGGGTTTGTTATTTTATAAAAGCATGGTAGATGTTCACCCCTTTTCTAGTTAGTTTTATACAATCAAGCATTTATTGATAATTCCATAATAGTAGTAGTCTGTTTTAGAAAACAAAAAAACACATATCAAGTTTTTGATATTGCTGTAAAACAGTTAAAGTTGTTACAATAAATACAAGATTTTTCCTATATCTACAATTCCTAGATAGTTATCAACAGTTTCAGCTAAACAACAAGATCACCGTTGGCATTACAATACAGTCCACTGCTCAAGTTACAAACATATTTTTGATCCTACGAACCAGGATTGAATAGCTATTTTGGTTGTAAATATAGACGAGTTCTGGGATTTAGTTCCATCACACAAACTACGGCAAATCAAATCAAACAGTAGATAGTTTAAGGTAAAAAACTACCATATAATCAATATTGAAGAAGCGCCGCATTGTACATTTCACAGTCAAACAACGATACAGCGTCTCACAAGTACATTGATCGTTGAAATCAAAGAAAAACGCGAAGCATTCGATAACACAACGAATCGGCGGCTCACAAGTACGTTGATCGTTGAAACCAAGGAAAAATAGCAAGAATTTAATCAGAGTTTAGTCAGCTGTCAAATTAATTTGAAGTATCTATCAAATAATGCCATTTTGAACGGACCTGCACCTTGACGACTTTCTAAAATACTAGAACAGGTAGAATGGCTTGCGCGTTTCAATGAGCTAAAGAGCCGAACTATAGGCTTAATCAAATCAGCGGGGTCTTTAGTGAGGAACCAGACAAAAACAGGTCTCCGAAAGAGGGCAGCAGCTTTTTCGGTACTTAGAGTGGCAGAGACCATAGGAGTTGGTATGACATTCTAAGAAACACTACTGCGATGTGGAAAACAACGGAAAACCACAACACTACCTCCCAAGTACACTGCGTACAAAAATTGTTAAACATGATGACATTCTCTGGGGTACAAAATTCCGGAGGTAAAATAGTCCCCCATTCGGATCTCCGGGAGGAGATTTCTTTGGGGGATGTGATCCGAAAGATTAGAAAAAGATCCGTGAACATTCTGCGAGTCGGAGCGTGGAAGGTCAAAAGTATGAAACAAGTGCGTATACTAGAGAACCTGAAACTTGAAATGGATAGGTAAGCACTAGACATAGTAGGAATTAGCGAAGTCCGATGGCAAGAGGCGGGGGATTTTTGGAGTGGAGACTTCAAGGTAATTCATACAGGATCAGAGAAAGGAAATTCGGGTGTGGGGATAGTTATGCAAAAAAAGATAAGACAACGTGCAGAAAACTACCTACAAAAAAACGAAAGAGTACTCATGGTTAGATGTGAATCTAAACCAGTAAATACAGTAATAATACAAGTATACATGCCCATCTCTAGCTACAGTGAGGAAGAAGTAGGTAAGCTAGAGAACCTAAAAATAAATAGGTTATCACTAGACATAGTATGGATCGGCGACGCCCGGTGGCCAGAGGCGGGGGACTTTTGGAGTGGAAACTTCAGGGTAATTCATACAGGAGCAAAAGAAGAAAATTTGGGTGTGGGGATAGTTATGCGGAAAAAGATAGGATACTGTGTAGAAAATTACTTATAAAAGAACACAAGAGTACTCATGGTTAGATTAGAATCTAAACCGGTAAACACAGTAATAATACAAGTATACATGCCCACCTCTAGCTACAGTGACGAAGAGGTAGAAGCGATTTACAAAGATATCAAAGACATATCAAGATACGTAAAAGGACATGAAAATTTAATAATTACGGGGGATTTTAATGTAGTGGTAGGTGAGGGTAGGGAAGGAGCGATAGTAAGTTTAATTGGGTTAGGCACGAGAAATGACAGGGGATATAGGCTGGTAGAATTTTGCGACAAGCACAAATTAACCATCACAAAAACATTATTTCAACATCACGCTAGAGGACGATACACGTGGAAGATGCCAGAAGATATAGGAAGATATCAAATAGACTTCATTATTGTTAGGCAACGGTTTAGAAATCAAGTAAAAGACTGTAGAAGATACCCGGAAGCAGATTTAGGCACTGACCACAACATCGTAATTATGAAGGCCGCACTTAAATTTAAAAATCTAAAAAAGACGAACAGAAAAAGTCACTTTGACTTTGAAAAGCTAAAAGATAAAGATATTTAAGAAAGATTCGGAAAAAAGTCAAATGAATTGCTGAAAGATATCGGGAAAATTTCTGATACTAAAGGAAGTACAAACAGAATGAAATAATATTAAATCCAGCTTAGACATGGCGGCCAGAGATATTCTAGGGTATTCACAAAAAGAAAATAAGAATCCATGGATAACAAAGAATATCCTGAATTTAATAGAAGAAAGATGAAAATGCAAAAATAGATCAGACGAAACAGGGAAACAGAGATACAAAGCCATAAAATGGGAAATTATTCGCAAATGCAGGAAAGCCAAAGAACAATGGATTGATGAAAAGTGCAACGAGGTACAAACTAAGATGGAAATAGGAAAGACAAACGAAGCAAACAAATTAATTAGAATGAATTTCAGTGATATAAAACCATATAGCAAAGATATAAGGGATACGGGAGGAAACGTCATTATAGAAAATGTAGAGAAATTAGCTATATGGCAGGAATATATAGGGAATTTATATTCAGGAGAGGAATTAACAGCATTAGAACAGGAATCAGACATTGAAAGGGATGACCTGGGATATCCTATACTTAAAGATGAGTTTGAATTAGCATTAAAGAGTCTAAAAAATCGTAAGTCACCGGGTACAGACAAGGTGCAAGCAGAAACTCTAAAAGCCGCTGGACAAGCAGTAACAGAACGCCTCTTCCGACTTTTAAGCTATATGTACGAGACAGGCGAGATACCCAAAGATTTCAAACGTAACATCATAGTAACTATACCAAAAAAAAAAGAGGTTGCGGATAGATGTGAAAATTTTCGAACAACAAGCTTGACAGCACACGTTTCAAAAACATTAACTAGAATTGTACAAAAACGAATGGAAAAACGAGCTGAAGAAATACTGGGAGAAGATTAATTTGGGTTTAGGCGAAACAGGGGAACGCGGGAGGCTATTTTAGCTCTGAGGGTGATAATGAAAAAATCAATAAAGAAGGGGCAAAGAGTATATATAGGGTTTGTAGATCTGGAAAAAGCATTTTGACAATGTAAAGTAGAAAAAATGTTCGAAATACTCAAACAGATTGGAATGAGTTATAGGGATAGACGAATAGTACATAGGTTATACAAAGAACAAACAGCAGTAATAGAATTAGAGCAAGAAAGTAGAGAAGTAAATATTTGGAAAGGGGTGAGACAGGGATGTGCCTTATCCCCATTAATTTTTAGCTTGTACATAGAAGAGACGATGAATACTGTCAAATGCAAGAAGACATTTGGAATGAATATGCAGAGACAAAAGATTGATATGCTTAGATTTGCAGATGATATAGCGGTATTAGCATCTAGCAAGGAAGAGTTAGAAACTGCGCTTAATGAAATGGAATCAGTTCTAACGGAGGGATATGGTGTAATAAAATATAAAATTATTATTTTGTAATATTTTCTTTTTTTATTCTTTAGAAGCTTAACCCTCGTGACTATCAGCTATAAAATTTAACCTCCAAATTTCATAACCCTTAACCTGATATCACAAGGTCGAGAATTTCTTCTTTCTAATGTAAGCCCAAGGTAATGTTGGATGGAGAATGGCTTGAGACAAAGAAAAACTCTTAAGATATAAACGGCTAGTCGAGTGTTAGCTCTGCGTAGATCATGAGCTTGGGTCATGGGTGGATAAAAGACCAAAAATATTTTTAATGAGCGCCACCGTATTTTTCAATACAATAACCAACAAAATTTAACTGTGCTTGTATAAGGGGAATGCGGAAACCTTATCTTAACACCACTAACATAGCCTAAAACCAGATGTCATACAGATGTCTCAGCTTTACCTGTGAACAAACAAAAGCACAACATGGACACCATTTGTGTTCTCAAAAATATTTGCCAAAAATAAAATAATAGAATTTAGGCTTCTAAAATGTACCGAGGGAATCTGTTTTTATTACACACACTTTCTATTCCGGGAGGACTTGCAATTTTTGAATGTTAAATAATAAAACGTCTTTCAAAACACAAAATAGATTCTATTTGGATAATTTTCTGAATATATATGTATAACTGCAATATTTAAGTTTGTATCTTTATAAAATTTTCTCATAATAATTTTCTAGAACAGAAATAGACTAATGAAGTTTTACATTCAAAATTAAGAAGATCTCTGAATGGATCTTTTCTATAAAATTTAATTAGATTGACGTAGAATTTCTTAGTTATTCATAATACATAAATTTACTTTTAATCACGAAGTACTTCCTTGATTTTTACAACAGAATTTAATTATCAAAGTGCAGACTTTGTAAAATGTAATTATTCTAATTTATTTGTATTCTACAATAAATACGCGAATTTCATATGTCGATGGAAGTGCCAGTTCATGACCTCAAAATCTTTAAACATATTTTAAATTAAATCAAAACAGCATATGGCGTCTAGATAGGAAAACTGAATCTATATTTTTTTTTATATCTGACATAGGTTGTCATTCACAACTTTATAAAATATATTATTTGCGTACATGTGCAAACATTCTGACAAGCAAACGACATATTATTTAATTCACTGATTTCTCAAAAACTATTTTCTTTTTACGTTACTCAAATATTTAATGTTAGATAATTTATAGTAATTTACTGTATTTTCAAAGTTATTAAATGTTAAAGAACACTCACGTGCATCGAAACTGAACTAAAAATACTGGACCTTGACCTCAGCTGTCGGAAATTTCCATCTTAATATCCTTGTTTGATATTATTCATCGGTAAGGTTGAAATAGAAGGAACACATGTGAAATCGGCTTCTACGTTACTGCATGTTGTATTAAATAGGACGAAACCATAAATTCTTGCTTTAAAATATTGCCTTTAGAAATTGTTTTAATTTATTATCGGAGATATTATTCAAGATATGTTCTTAAGATATTGCACTAAGATGAAAAATATTAGTATAATCTCTTGAATTAATATATACCAACTGTCTATATGATGTCCAAAGGGGCTTCCATTTTCTTAGGCCTGGGATCAACTGAACTGTTCGGAGCGGGGCTTATCGAAAATCATGCTCACGCAACCGCTGTTAGGCTCGACTTCCAGACACCAAGAATTTACTAATCCTCTACTTTTTCTAACTTTGTTAGAAGCCACGTGTTTACACACGGCCATCTCGACTTCACTTATTCTGCAAAGCAGCCTGCCCTTTCGAACGCTGATAATGAAGTGCCGACTGACAACTTGACAGAGCTTGGTAACGAACTTTAGAGTATAAACGTAAAAGAATCTATGCGTTATTATGAATATTATACATTAATTTCTTTTCGACGGTAATTCACAAATTAAATAGTTTAAATTATAGCTGTTTTATTTTTATTTTATTGAACTAAATGTAACTAGAAAAAATACGTTACACAGGTATGAAAATTAACAAAAATAAAACTAAAGTTCTGGTATGTAAAAGATGGGATAATAAATCAAAAACAAGAATACAAGTAGGTAACGAAAACTTACAAGAGGTGAAAGATTCCTGCTACCTAGGAAGTCAAATAACGCAAAATGGGAAAAGCACAAAAGATATAAAACAAAGATTAGCACAAAGTCGTGCTACATTTAACAAGAAACAGCAACTACTGTGTTCAAAGACCACAGACATAGAAACAAGGAGAAGATTGCTTAAAACATATATGTGAAGCACAGCACTGTATGGCTGTGAAGCTCGTACCGTAGGAGAAGCAGACAAGAAAATGCTGGAAGCCTTTAAAGTGTGGTGTTACAGACTCATGATGATGATACTATGGACAGACAAAGTGAAGAACAAAGAGGTACTAGAAATGGTAGGGGAAGAAAGACATATGTGGAAAACAGTAAAAAATAGGAGAGAAAGGCTGATAGGCCACATACCAAGACATGAGGGAATAGCGTGAAATATATTAGAAGCAGAGATAGGAAAAAAGAGAAGTAGAGGTAGACCTAGGTTAGACTACTGTACACAGATAGTGAAAGATGTAGGTTGTTAAAATTTCAGGAAATGTGTAGGCTAGCTCAGAATAGAAATCAATGGAGGTACGCTTCCAACCGGCCGCAATATGGAAAAACGAATGACAAAAATAATAACTGTACTTAAACATGGTGATTATTATAAACAACTACAGATATTGGTTTTGCAATACTCTCAACTAATGTTAATTGTGCGAAAGGATTTATTTGAAAACTATTAATACGGCAAATTTTTAAGTGTTGAGTGAACTTTGGCAGCCACAGGCTGCTTAACCCTCTTCACATACCACTGAATTTCGTTGAAATAGGGCATATCATTAGAAAACAATAGAAGAGAATCGAGCTGTATATCGACTGTTGGAGGCTCCGTGGCGTAGTGGTATGTGTGTGACTACTACGCCCAAGGTCCCGGGTTCAATTCCCGACACGGTCCGCTTGAAAAATGTTAGGCGAGCATTTTTCACAAAAATACACCCTCGTTCGGATGAGAGGTAAAATGGAGGTCCCGTGTGTGAGTGTTGTCACGCACGTTAAAGATCCCTACCTTGCTTGGAACAGCAAGGATTCGGCAAAATTCAAAATTTTCCAGGTAACAAAAACTCGCTTCCTGGCCAGTGTAGTACCTTCGGGTGGAGCATTGAAAATCACATGTAATGTATATCGACTGTTGTGAAAATTGCAGGGAACGGTGTAGACTAGCTTAGAAAATAAACAAGCTTAGATACAAGTCCAACCACTTTCAAGACGTAAAACCCAACAACGAAAAAATAAGTGCTCTTAAATCCGTTGATTATTATAAACAACTACAGGTGTTGGTTGTGAAATATTTTCAACTTGTGTTGATTGTGTGAAAGGATAAATTGGAAAAACTATTAATTCGACAAAGGTTCAGGTACTGGGGGAACTAGGCAGCCAAACCCTGTTTACCCCCCTTCATATACCACTGAATATTGGGGAAATAGGGTATATAACTGTAAAACAATAGGAGGTGACCGTACTGCATCAAACAAGAAAGAACACCAGCTATGTTCAAATACAACGAACATAGATACAAGAAGAAAACTGTTCAAAGCATAGTGTGGATCACAGCACAGTACAGCTATGAAATAGGTGCAATAGGAAAAACAGACAGAAGCGATAGAAGCCTTCTGGATGTTGTGCTTCAGATGTATGAGGATGGTAGCATAGACAGACAAAGTTAATAACAAATAGGTTGTAGAAATAGTAGAGGAATAAAGATAACTGTGGAAAATGAAAATATAGGAGAAATAGAAGGACAGGATACGTTCTAAGGCATTTCTGGGGAATAGTACGGGATATACTACAAGCAGAGATAGGAATAGAGAGGTAGAGGTAGACCGAGATCAGAGTTTAGAACACAAAAAGTGATAGATGCAGACTGTGCAAATTTCAGAGAAATGTGTAGGTTAGTTCAGACTAGGAAACAATGAGGATACGCGTCCAACTAGTTCTAGGACTGAAGATCTAATGATGATGATAATCAAGTAACGAATACTACAGGGTTCTTATTGAATCTTCAATTTGAGTAGGCAAGTAGTCTCACACTAATTATTTGAACTATATAAATAGCAGACATTAATTGTTTAATTATTTCAGATAACATTTAAATTTACAAAAAGCTCCACATCTAGGTAATCTGTAATAGCGCTTTTATTTGAATGTTGTACATGTATACATTGTCTTTGCTAGCACAAAAACACTCAGTTAACTAATTTGAATACAGTTACGTTTAATTATTTAAATGTGCTCACAAGCTTCATTCAATACAATTATTTGAATAAGACTTGTTTTATCATGGCTACAGCAATTGTACATTTAGTACGTAAGCGCGTTACACTTAAACAGAAACTTACAATGTTAGAACATTACTTAGAAGCCCTGTCAGGTTCAGTTACTATTACATATCAAGGTCTGCACAATCAGTTACAGTTTAGAATTAATAAATATCAGTCTTTGTTAAACGAATTTGATGACATTTAATCAAAAATTGAAGAAAAGTGTGATGATATCGACCTCCAAACGTACACAGAAAGGCAGAATTTTGAAACAAGATATTATACAGCACTTTCATTATTGCAAGAGCTTGCCAGTGCAATGGTAGTTTCTACTAGTTGTAGTAGTTCTCCTTCAGGTAGCGAGACTTCAGTCGCAAAAGATTATGCAGTTTTGATGCAAAGTAGTCACAACCATCCAGGTTTGGGGAAGTTCGCCTCAAACCAACAAGATTCCAATATCCAGGAATCGCAATTTAAAGCAGTTAAGCTTCCGACCATCAAATTGCCAGTCTACACAGGTACATATGATGATTGTCTTCAATATAAGGATACGTTCAAGTTTTTAATCAATTCAAATTCATTAATTAATAATATACAACGGTTTCACTACTTGCACGCGTCTTTAGAGGATAGTGCCAGTAGGGTCATTCAGTCTTTAGACTTTTCTAGTGATAATTACAATCACGCATGGGAATTACTGTGCCAGGGCTTTGATAATCCTAGATTACTAGTGCACTATCAGGTAAAGGCGTTGTTTTCATTTGAGGCAATAATCAAAGAATCACCATTACAAATCAGGCAATTGGTAGATAACGTCTCCATGCATTTAAGAGCGTTATATACATTACAGTTACCTACAGATAATTGGGATGTTTTAATTATATATTTGATCACCTCGAAGTTAGACAAAGTAACTTCACGTGAGTGGGAAGAATATTGAATTCAATCACTATTGCCTAACCTAGAGGAAATTAATCACTTCTTACAGGTTATGGCCAATTTATTGGAAACGTTATCAATCAATGCAAAGGCTTCAAATCAGTATAAGAGTAACAAACATGTTTCACTTAACACCACAGTATTTCAGTGTTAAAATTGCAAAGGTTTCTCATTCCATATATCATTGTAAAGATTTTCTCACGTTAAATGCCCTTGAACGTAGAGTAAGGGTTAAATCACTCAAGTTGTGCACCAATTGTCTTAGGACAGAACATTTAAGCAATGCTTGAGAGTCTAGTTCGTGTAAAACTTGCAACCAAAAACACAATAGTTTGCTTCATACTCGGCAAGATACACCTAGTCGGGCTGTTAATCAAACATTGCCAGATCTGGCAGTTAATCAAGTCCAAGTTGGTAGTTTTTTCAATAACAATGCATTCATTTCTTGTTCTCAGGTACTCTTATCCACAGCATGATAAGAATACAAGATTCAAGTGACAACTTTCATACTTGTAGGTGTTTATTGGACAGCGGTGCAACTTCAAACTATATCACAGAGAGTTTGTGCACTCAGTTAGGTATACCAACCGGAAATGCACGAATATCAATTGTGGGTGTTAATCATACCGTATCAAACGTTAACAAGGCATGCACTGTTAGGGTTTCCTCTAAGTTCACAAAGTTCAAAGCTACACTGCAATGTTTCATAATACCAAGAATTACAGATAATCTTCCAAGTCAATCATTAGATTTTTCTAGCTTAAACATTCCAAGTAATGTTAAGCTTGCCCGAGTTCAATAATCCCGGAAAAAATTAATATCCTCATTGGTGCGAGTTTCTTTTGGGATATAGTCATTGATGGTAAAATCAAATTGGGCAAACACTTACCAGTACTTTAGAATTCAATGCTGGGTTTCTAACAAACTGCATGCAAAGCCTACGCTCATTTCTCTATATCAAACGAAAATGATCAGTTACAAAAATTTTGGGAAACTGAAGAGTGTCCTAAACCATTAGCACTTACAGCTGATGAACAACAATGTAAAATCATATTTTAAAATACATTTCAGCGCAATAATCAAGGGCGTTGTGTAGTTAAAATTTCTTTTAAACAAAGTTTTAGTTTGTTGGGTGACCCAAAACGTTCTGCTATTAAAAGATATTTATCTTTGGAACGCAAACTACAAGCAAATTCATAGTTAAAGAGGCAATACCACAATTTTATGCACGAGTATCAGGTTTTGGGTCACATGTCTTAAGTAAATCAAAACCAACTAAATGATTTAATCATTTGTTATCTACCACATAATGGAGTCCTAAAAGAAACTAGTTTAACTACTAAACTACGAGTAGTTTTTGATGGGTACTACAAATCTAATTCAGGCGTTTCAGTGAATGACATTCAATTCATTGGACCAAAAGTTCAAAATGATATTTTTTCTATTTCACTTAAGTTATGACAACACCAATATGTCGTATCAGGGGATATAGAGAAAATGTATAGGCAAATTATTATACATCCTGATCACAGGACGTATCAACGCATTTTTTGGCGGAATCATTCTAATAAGGAGTTACAAATGTTTGAATTAAATACAATTACGTGTGGAACAGCGGCTGCTCCATATTTGGTAATCAGGCGTTTGAAGCAATTAGCATTAGATAATGCCGCACAGAATTCAGTGACATGTCAAACCATCATCAGAAACTTATACGTCGATGACCTCTTAACGGGGAAGGATTGCAGCGATAAACTATCACGAATTTTGTAGAGAAATTGTATCTATTTTCCGATCAAGCAGTTTTGAATTACGAAAGTGAATCTCAACTGAGCCCAAAATAAAACAAGGTCTTTGCGATTCAAATATTTCAAATGGTATTCTTAATTTAGATAAGATTGAGTGTTCCAAGACACCAGGTATACTGTGGTCAAGTCAATGAGACTCACTCACATTTAGGATAGCTGAAACCATATTTTTATCGGTTATTACAGAGCGTCAGATGCTTTCTAATATTTGTCAGATCTATGATCCATTAGGACTTCTTAGTCCAGCTACAATTGTGGCCAAGCTTATAATTCAAAAGTTATGGCTACTGAAGATATCTTGGGATGATCAAGTTCCGTTTCAGACAAATGGCTCCACTACAGAAATCAGTTATCAAGTTTAAATACTCTAAGTATTCAACGACACGTTGTAAATTCAAATGCAACTATAGTTAAATTGCATGGGATTTGTGATGCATCTCAACACGCTTTCGGTGCGTGCATTTACGTCAGAAGTATAAGTGCAAACGACACTTGTGAGGTCAGGCTACTATGTGCTCGGACAAGGGTAGCTCCACTTAAAACATTAAGTATACCTACGTTAGAGCTATACAGTGCTCTGTTATTATCACAATTAGTTCAGCATGTGTTACAATCACTAACAATCTCCGCTTCCTGTTTTTATTGGTCTGATTCACAGATAGTTTTAGCATGGTTACACACTTCACCACATTTATTAAACGTATTTGTTGCAAATAGAGTTAGCGAAATTCAAAGTTTGACCAATATCGATAATTGGCATCATATTAGAACAAAGCACAATCCTGCAGATTTAGCTTCCAGAGGAGTGCTTCCAAACAAGTTAGTGGTAGCAGACTTGTGGTGGATGGGTCTTCCTTGGTTGAAACATCATCAACCACTGTAGCCTGTTACGTCCTCAGATGATTTCCAGTCATTAGAAATACCGGAAATCAAAAACAATGTCATGTTCAGCAGGTATCTACAGATGTCGAAATAATTGACTTCACAAGATTTTCTAGTTTTCTGAAATTACAAAGAACCATAGCCTATTGTTTGAGATTTATAAACGATTGTAAAGTGTTGAAGACTCAAGGACAGTACAACAAATTAAGTATTTCAGAAACAAACCAAGCAGTTGAGATTTTAATTAAAATAGTTCAAAGGCAATTCATATCAGACATAAGTTTAATTAAAGGGCAAAAACCACATCCACAAAACAGTGGTTTGGGCTAATTGTCTCCATATGTGGACAATGATGGACTTTTATGGGTCGGAGGTAGACTGCAGTTTTCCCACTTCCAGTTTGATACCAAGCACCCATACGTGTTACCTACAAAGCATCGTTTAACAAAGCTCATTTTTAGTTATGAGTACTGACGTTTATTTCATTCAGGTCCACGATTATTACTGGCTACAATAAGACAAACATATTGGCCCATCAGGTGCAGAGATTTAGCAATGACGACAGTTTACAATTGTGTTACTTGTTGTAGATTTAAATCCGGTTCCGTTCAGCCCCCTATGTGTAATCTTCCAATCGAAAGTGTTTCACAAGCCTTTCCATTTCAGTTTTGTGTGTAGACTATGCAGGTCCATTCCAATTAAAAGATATGAAATTTAGAGGCGCAAAATTTTCTAAATTTTACATTTCGCTTTTCATTTGTTTTTCAGTTAAGGCAATTCTTCTTGAGCTGGTCTCAGATCTAACAAGTGTGTCATTTTTAGCAGCGCTGAGAAGATTTTGTGCTCGTCGTGGTAAACCAAGTCAAATATTTTCAGATAATTTTTAAATGAGAACCATGAAACATTAACTCGTCTAGCAAGCAAAGATAATGTCTCGTGGATTATGGTTTAAATAGTGTTAAATTTCATTTGAAGCACATGCTGCTGAATACAGTTTTAACATTTGAAGAATTTTATACCTTGCTAACTCAAATAGAAGCAATATTTAACTCTCGACCTATTATACCATTGTCAAGTGATCCTAATGAATTCACTCCTTTAACGCTATCACTTTTCTCATCGGGCGGACGTATACTTTATTGCCCTACCCTGATTTGGCACATGTTAAACACAATAAGCTAGTAAGATATCAGATGCTACAACAAATGTGTCAACATTTTTTGGAGCAAGTGGTCAGTTGAATATATCAGTGAATTAGAAGACGCGTCTGTATATTAATTACAATAATGTATCATTATAGAAGTTTCATATATTTCAATACTGTTGTAACTATTATACAAACCTGCCTCGTGAGGGTATCAAATTACCAATAAAATAATAGGGCATGACCCCTACATCTAAAGTACCCAAACGTTTCGGAACATTGCCTCGCAAGCTTGCTACAGTCGGTGAGAGGGTGAGGTTTATTAAGCTACAACACACTAAGATATAAATTTAGATTGTTTTATTAACTGTACAACTAATTAAACCTTACCCTAATGACATATGAGTACAAAATATATACAATATTTGCCGTTATATACAATAGGGCGCCACCGTAAGGGAGGGGAAGGCTTACGGACCTTATCAAGGTATTATCACTCGTTGCACTTTGTTCTTGAGGATGGGAAAAAATTGTCACAAATACGTACGCAGAAAATTTTAACACTGCACTACTGTGGAGCTTTATAGTCCCCGGCTAGCTAAACACTATATGACTAAACCAAATTAATGTCTAAATTCCTTAGGACTAGTCTACTTTTTAAGGATATAAGAACCAATTTCGGGCTCAAACACCCCAATACAATAATTAATTATATATACAGTATTCTAATAAAGTTACCTACTGTGACCCACGCTCTAAGTTAACAAGGGTGTCTCCAATTAACGGGACAGAAACGAACTTTTCACCGGTCAACTATTACTGTAACGAAACTCGTTCAAGTACACACAAAGATTATCACTACGGGAGTCCATACCCGGCCTAAAAATTGCGTAATTAGGTAGGTTTTGTTGCTAAGCTATTGCGTGAGCCCCCAGGCTACCGTCGAAATAACAATGAAGCGATGTACCCTGCTGAAACCTCGCTGTCTGTCGAAATAAATACTCAGGGATTAAAATTTCAACGCGTTCAACTTAAGCCCAAGCTCAGAGCTTTAATCTGAACGTCGGTATTTTTACAGAACGTCGGCACAATTTAGTTAAACAATTACGGATACATAATTCATAACACAACCCTTGAGTTCATTATTTAAAAAATACCATAACCTCTGTTTTAGTAACTGGGAAAGTACTTACTCAGAATAAAATAAAAAACACGCATCACTTTACTTTCAGAAGTACAGAAATCAACAACCTGTCTGTCGGAAGTATCGAAATAAAAAAGCCCCTTCCATCACACACTGAACTCCTTATATACCTTTAAGTTAATTGAAAAATACCCAGTCCAGTTTAGCTTTCATAATCAAAAAGATTAAGCCTGTCATAAATCTTAAAAGTTAATTATAACTAACATTTGCTTTAGGATAGCCAAAATCTCCCTCACAAGAAAACTCTGAAACTATAATTTTAGTTAAGTACCCAAACTAATTGAAAATTATTCAGACAACTCGGGCTGCTTGATACATAACTAGGGTCTTAGCTACTTGATTGCCATCTATTAGTAGATACTACTAATCTGACATGTTAAGTGTCTTCCAAGTAAAGCTTCGTACCTTGGGAATGTTAATTAAATCTTTGGATTATATTTTCCAAGAACCCTGCTCTGACTACTTGGAAACGGAGCTTTTGAAGCCGTTTAAAATCGCAGACATATTTATGCTACAAAACCGTTATCCTAATAATCAGGACTCTAAAATTAAACTAGAAAATAAACCAATTTGATAAATAATAGAGAGTTATTTTTACATAACCGACTATACTAAAACAGTATGTTACAATGTATTGAAAGAAGTCCATCAAGGCGGGGAGTATGTCCACTCCTTTTCTAATTAGTTTTTATATAATCAAGCATTCATTGATAATTCCATAATAGTAGTAGTCTGTTTTTAGAAAACAAAAAACACATGTCAAGTTTTTGATATTGCTGTAAAACAGTCAAAGTTGTTACAATAAATACAAGATTTTTCCTATATCTACAATTCCTAAATAGTTATCCACAGTTCCAGCTAAACAACAAGATCACCGTTGGCATTACAATACAGTCCTCTGCTCAAGTTACAAACAGTGGATGTGTTAAACCCTAAATGCTGACAATAACAAAATCGGTCCACCATAGTAAACAAAATATTCGAATATTTTTTAACAGGTGCTGTAATTCAAAAATAGCAAAGAGTAATTTTTTCAAGTTACGTGTTTGGTAATTGAATTATTTGTACAAGCAGCAAGTCAATCCATTCAACTTTTGATAATAGGATTCGACTTATAACAAGAATATTCCGAACGATCAACAATTTTTTGAAAACTATTACGAAATAAAATTATAATAAATACCAGACTAATTGAAAAGTGATCGTTATGCAATTTTTGTAACAAGTGCCCTTACTTTGAACGCATAAGGATTTATTATTATCACTGCTACGTAAACTAACCGACTAATTTATTCCATAATTTGGAAATGATTAATTCTTATCAAGAAATTAAAGTCAAAACCATTTGAAGTTTTTGCTTTTAGCAACTAATTTTTGTAAGATTGCTATTTACTGTCTTTTAGATTGAATCCTAATGTATATATTTTTAAAGCTATCTATTTTAAGATTATACACACATACATAGGAAATGGCACATTTGACATTTTTAGTAATTGGTAACATTCCTTTAGAAATGTCCGAATCAATGTCCAATTTTAATTCTGTATTTGGAGAATTTCAGTTCCAATTTATTGTTACTTACGTGCTTTGGTATTATGATTATACTAAAAGAGAGTATTTTTAATTTATTACAATTTATTTCATCTAAAACTCTCTAGGCTAATGCAATCTTAATAATTCATTCATTTTTATCTAATTAGGGGAATAACCTGCATATTAATTATGCTCTTATTTAATATTAAACAGCTTTCTAAAATGTCTGAATTCTGTATATCTAGGGACTTTATAAAAACCGCCATCCTTTGCATTCTAAAAGGTTACGTAATCCATTTATTTTGAAGGTGGGCTAAGTGTTGAAAGTTCCCGTTACTTCATTAACCTTGAAAACAAAAATTATTTTTTATTTTCCTTCGTGATTATCAGATAACAAATTGCACCTCTATATTTCCTAAACCCTTACCTGATATCACAAGGTCGAGAATTTCTAATTAACAATGAAAGCCCAAGGTAAAGTTGGATGGAAAACGGCTTGAGGAAAAGAAAAACTCTTTAGACATAAACGGCTAGTAGAGTGTTAGCTCTGGGTAGATCATGAGCTGGGGTCATGGGTTGTCAAATAACCAAAAATATAAATAATGAGCGCCACCGTATTTTTCAATACGACAACCTACAAAAATTAACTGTGCTTGTATTAGGGGAATGCGGAAACCTTATATCAACACCACTAATATAGCCATAAAACTTGAATTTGACTCTTTTAAAACACTTACCAAAATCTCAAACACCAGATGTCATACAGATGTCTCTACTTGACCTGTGAACAAACAAAGGCACAACATGAACACCGTTTGTGTCCTCAAAAATATTTACCAAAAATATAATAATAGAATTTAAGTTTCAAAAGTATACACCTAGGGTATTTTATCATTATACACAATTTCTGATCAGGGATGACTTGTAAATTTTACTTGTATTTTAAATAATGAAAAAGTCATGCAAAAAAAAATAGATTCTATTTGATTAAATTTCTTGTTTCTTTTTACTATAATATTTTGATTCGTTTTACTATAATATTTTCAACTAATAATTTTTTATAGAACAGAAATATAATAATAAGGATTTGTATTCAATAGCATAAAGATCTCTAAATGAATCTTTCTTAATAAATTTTATGTAGAAGTTAGAGTTCTCTTAATTATTCATATTAGATATTCTTCAAGTCATAGAAGTACTACGTTGACTTTAACAATGAAATTTAATTACCTAAGTTCAGATAAAATAGCATGTATCAACCTAAAGTTACTTTTACTTAATAGTTAATAAAAGAATTCCTCATGTCGATTAAAAATCAAAGTACATGATCTCAAAATTATTAAACATATTTTTAAATTAGCGTAACATGACATGTGAGGTCTAAATTGGACAGCTGAATATATGTTTTTTATTTGACATAATATGTCACTAACAACTTTTTAGCATAGTTAACGTTATCTGTATGTGCAATCATTCTGACAAGCAATGAATTTATTACGTAATTCTTTTTTTCCTTAAACGATTTTTACGTGACTAAAGTTCAATCTAATATTTTCTTATTGAAATTTAACTAATAATGAAAGTGAGTAAATGCTAAAAACACTCACGTGTGAAAATACTGCTGCGAACAAAAGATATCGGACTATAACCTCAGCTGTCGGAAATTCCATCAACATCTGCATTCTGCGATGCACAAATAGAAGCCACGTGAACACGTACGAAATTATTGCTGGAACTTTGAGAACTCTTCTGAATAAAACAGTATTTAACGAAACCAATTTTTCCTTGATTTTACATCGTATAAAATTAAGCATTCCAAATCCCAAACTAAATTTTCTTGAAATTAATTCTTTGATATTACTGATATGATAAACTTATAGGGTATTGTATATGATATTCTCATATCATGTGGTTATGTGATATTGCACTAAGAGGAAAATATTAATAAAATTTATGTAAATAATTTATACCAACTGTTTTAATGATGAGGGTGAGCTTCCATCTCCTTAGGCCTGCAGGGATCAACTGAAATGCTCTAGGTAGAACATATAAAAGAATACCATCACGCTAAAGCCGCTAGGAAACAACCTCCAGACACTAAGATTCAATCAGTTCTAATTCTTTTTCGGACCGGATTACAGGCCACGTGTTTAGACACGACCATCTTGACTTTCCTACGCCGCTTATCGCAGCTTGTCTCTTCAAACGTTGATAGCAAAGTGCTCGAATTGACAACTCGACGATGCTTAGTAACGAATCTTAGACCTCAAAGGTAAAGGAGTCTATATGCTATTATAGATTTTATGTATTATTTTTATTGTACGGAATTTTACAAATTATATTTTTATATTATTGTTGGTTTATTTTATATTAATGAACGAAGTGTAACTACGAAAAAAAATACGTTACAATCTATAAATTAGCGCCGCCTATTCATGTATTTTAATTGATAACGCGGTTATTGCATTCTGAATTCTGAGTTATGCAAATGCACATCATTCAGAGGAGGGTGTAGAAGCCATTGTGTGGAAGAGAGAAATAGCATTAAGTGGAAGGGATTTACTTGCTGCTGCAATTTCCAAATGTTGATGAGATTATACACTGTATAGTTTGCAGAATGTGATTTACTAGGCCATGTCATAAAGACTTTTGCAGATGAAACTCGTAGGAGAAAGCCTACAACCTAGTTGAACTGATAGAGCAAACCTAATATGGTTTGATTTTCATAATATCTAGAAGTCATGCTGGTTGCCTTAAATAGTCCCCTTATTTAGTTCTTAACTTTTTCTTGTTTTGTCGTGATAAGAGCTAGACCAGGACCGATGGAGCGATGGTATTCATAGTATTACGCAAGTAGCTTTGTTGATCGACGTAAGCTAGAGAATGAAGATTCTGCCGTAAAACTAGTAACTGGAAGATGATTCCAAATAAACTCAAATAATTTTCAGACCTAGTGAAAAAAAAATTTAAAATTGCATTAGACGCATTTAGAAATCCTGTTTACTCGAAAATTTAATTTTTCATCGTTTTGGCGCAATTGCAATTGTACATCGATTCTACATAACCCCAATTAGTAGCTCACTAATTTTAGACAAGAATATAAGCATCTCTTTTATTTAAGAATGGTCGACCATGCTAACTCTACGCTCAGGTTATTTACAATAGTATCAATACTATTAAATATAGTCGTCGTAAATCTTATTAAAAAGTTGCTACGAGTAAAATGAGCGTTACGTTATAATTATAGATTTACCCTTAAAGAGCGGTACCCTGGTGCCAATTTTAAAGGTCTGCTGACTAATTGCAGTGGTGCAATAGTGGATTGCTATGACAGAAATAATAGAAATAATGAAAAGTGACATTTGAATGAGCGTTTGAAATGGGCGAAATATAAACAAACTACGTGCCACTATTCACATAGTCTGTGTTGAGATTCCACTACAATTAATGAGAATCTTCTGTCTTGACTGGAATGCACAAATACTTTTGTGGCTGTTGCACGGTGGAGTGGATCTATAATTGCAGCTTAAACCTTTTTGTGTAACAGTAAAGTAACTAAAATGCCTGAAGATTAGTAAATTGAACTCATTTATAACTATTAAATATTAAATTTAACAGGGAACAAAGCTAAAGCAGCCAAGTTCTTCTATTTTATTTAAAGTGTCAAATCTTAGTGTGAGACATTGCTATCAGAGCGTGTAATAACAACTAACGGGAGTCAACGAATATTTGAAACAAAACAATAAAGTTGCAACAGTCTGAAAGGCTTTTTCTACTAACCTAGTGGGGTGCAAAACAGCTTTGTCTCAGCAATCACTTCAATATTTTCTTTACACGGAAGACGGTTATTGAATAGGTCTCCTTTGCTTTTGGTTCACAAATTATCATATTATACATTACCATTTTTTACAATCCCATGAAAACACTTATCAAATCTTGGTCAAATTAAATAAAACTAAAAAATAAAATGCTCTTCTAAATAGGAGTCCATTACTGGGGTGACTGGATATCCTTTTACCAATAATTTAATTTTTATCTGGTTTATAAATAAATGAAAATACAATTCAACCTACACTTAACCTCTGTTTACACTAATAAATGCAATATAAATATAAACAAAATGTTCTTAAAAGTATCTAATTTCTTAACGTCAAACTAGCCAGCTATTCATAAAAGAAATCCTAAAGAAGAAAAACATTAAATGAATCAATGATACTATCAAACCATTTTTCCCGTTTCCAATATTGAATTACATCAAAATCACATTCATCGAAATGCCCTTCAAAACAAACATAGAAAACAGTTATATTAAAGCTTTTTGTTTTATCGTTATTGTCCATTCAAAATATTAAAGTTTCTAGCTTTAACGAACACTAAATTCCACCAACAAAACTTACATTTAAAATCAACACGTACAAATTTCTTAATATTTCCAAATGCTGCAACTTCATTGTACCATAGTATGATGCTTAAATTTAACCTACACTAGTTTTGTGGCTAAGTCCTCGGTTGAACAAAATAACTACCTTCCTGTGGAATTAATTTCCTATTACATAAATACTAATCAATTGACATTACGAACTACAAGTACACAATTAATGAATATAGAAATTAAATCTCATAGTTTACTCACAGTTTTAATTTATCTTTTAAAAGGTTAGAGATCTCGAAAAAGAATAAGCTTTGTAATGTTTGACCATCAAACAACAGATCCTTTGACACAACCAAAACCCACTTATTTCAGCAATAACAACCGGTAGCCTTTGTTACGGCACACACGAGTTATTATAATCCGCGCACTGATAACATTTCTTGTTCAATCTGCAAGCGAAGTTATACAAAAGCTCGCGCACCCTACAAGCTGTGCTCGCCCACTAATTTTTGATCTATAAATTGAGGTCTTCATACTGAACCCAATAACGCGGTCCTCGCTTTTATTACTTGATCGTATTACTACACTTCGATCTTTCCAACTGCCTGCTCGCGAACAATTAATTCACGGTTTTCCGTACACTGATTTGTGTACGTCATTTTCTCCTACTCTTCATATGTTCGGGGAGTTATGTCATTGTATAGTGTACCAATAGAGCTTGTGATTGGGTCAAATAAAACCTGCGTGAGTTTGTGGTTTCATCATGTCAAGGTCACGTTGTCGTTGCCATTTCATATCCTCAGCAGCCTAAATAAATACATTGAAAACATTTTACATGGTATTTACTTTAAGTTTCCGTCGAGATTATGTGTAATTTAATATTTACGAGTTTCCTTAAATAAGCGTTTGTATTACTTTATAATGATATTATTTTCTTTTCTGGAGGTTACTTCGTATTATAATTACATGTGTGTTCCTAAAACGTTAATTTTTCTTAATTCTACAATATTTAGTAAAAAGCTCTCCTCCATTTGGGATAATAATGGTATGGAAGTAAATAACAGTATGTATGTATAATTTATTTCACAATTTAGATAAAAATGCAAAACGTAATTAAAAGTTAGGTTGATGTATGATTGTTTACATAATTTATATTTATATATCTTTCCAGTTGCAATCATCGATTTAGATGGCGCAACTGGTTACCGCCTCAGCGTTCAAAGCCGGAGGTTACAGGCTCGAATTATGTCCGGGAACTTATATTTTCTATCTTTCAACTATTAGCTTGATTTGAAATGATCGCTTTATTAAAGACCTTTTATGTAGAAAATGCGCTTTATATAGGCGAAATTTGGGAAACTTTTAAGCAGTTGTTCATTCGTTCGACATGGAAACTACTTGCAAGTATCAGGAAATTTCGAAACTTTTACCAAAGCGTGCTTGATTTTGCAAAAATTGAGCAATATTTTATAACATCATTTCATTCGTTTGCACCATAAGTTATCAATAGAACAAACCCATTAACGTAAACTAAAAACAGCATTCATTTTGAGAAATCATGCAAAACTACTAATCGTGCAGATGTTAGAGAACTCCGAATTTTTGTTATATTCAATCGGCCACGTAGCTTGGCAAAATTTTGTTTAATGAGTTACGTTTGCAGGATATAAAAGACTCCATTAAAACAAAGCTGGTGTTTACATTTGGAGATGTTATGCAAACATTTTTCACAAAAATACCCCCAGTTCGGATTAGAGGTAAATGTAGGTCTCGTGTGTGAGTGTTGTTACAAACGTTAAAGATCCCTACCTTGCTTGGAACAGCAACCGTTCAGCAAAATTCAAAATTTTCTAAGTAAAAAAAAACTCACTTCCTAGCCAATGTAGTACCTTCGGGTGGAGCATTGGAAAATCAAATTTAGTGTGGTGCATTTTGAACATTATACCTTGTGTAGTGGTAGAATGCGAAGTTAGTATTTCTGATTGAAAAAACTTGCCAATTTCGTTCGTCATGTTATGTCTTTCGGTGTATTTGTGCTGTATATGATTAGCTATTAAAATTTTACTTTGTAAAGGTTCGTCTGTATACTTGCTGACGTTTAAGTTTCTGCATTCACAGTGTCCCGTAAATGCAGTTAGTTATGTCTCTACGGTCAGCCGCAAGCAAAATCGCTGAACTGCATTGTAAATAGTGTTGTATACAGCTCAGATTGATGCAGTTACAGATAAGATGAAATTTTTGTTGGAGTTTTTGAAAAAGTGTGCAGAATGGATTGGATTAAACATTTCCCATCTCTGAAAGGTATGAAAGGATCCCAAAGCCACTCTTCAAACAGTGAAATATCAAATCCATTATTTCCTATAATCAACACGAGTCTGCTTGGTGTATGTTTTAGTATCTGAGAGTCTGATTATTAAAATTTTACCTTTTTCGTCAGCGTTATTCGCATATAATTTCGTTAATTCATCACAATGTACCGTTTCCGCCAAGGACATAATTAAAGTATTCAAGTAATTAAAAAAACTATATCTTTAGAAAAAATTCTTTGTTTAGAGCCTCTAGTAAATGCTTGTCAGTTTTACCTCTTGAAAAGGTTTTTGATTTTTTAGGCTTAAACCAATTTTTTTCTTTTCATAACTTTCGCATGATTTTATAGATGATAAAGCTTGCAGTAGGGTATTTGCAACTTCAGTTACCTTAAAAGCAAGATTAACCTTCAATATTTCAAACAACAAAATTAAATATCAAACAGAACTAATTTGTTTGTTTACATTGTTTTACCTGATTGCTTATACAAAAGCTGCTACAGAATACATCTCCTTACAAAATTAAATGTTTATCGCAATCAATAAAACCTATATTAATTTGTAACTAGTTCGGCAATCTGTCAAGATATTCTATTGAAAAATATTGCTTCAAAGTATTACAAGCGCCGCATTCATCATGATTGTTATGAATAGCAGACGTTATTGAGGGTGTATGTGACAACTGCCAAAATAATACGTGCTGTATTGTGGTATCCCCCAGTATGTACAACATTAATCCTCAAATGCAAATTAGGCATCGTATATAAATAATGCTAACTAACTCAACTGTTTGGAATACGGAACATAGTAGTCCGGTGTAATACTCTAAAGCTTAGATATCTTAGAAAGTTTTTACTGTAGTTGGCGCACTACGTACTTCTTATTTAATATGAAAGCCATATCTTGTGTCAGAAGAAAATTTGATATGCACATTCTTAGTTGAGTTACGGCAATGTAGGACATAGCTAAAAAATATAAATTTTAGAAACCATCCTTTGCAGATGTTTAAATAGTATTTTCCAGTGAGTTAATCAATAGGCGATAGATCTTATACAACTCATTGAATCCACTCTGCATGACGAAATAGAAGGTAACTGTACTAACAGAAAATCATGGGTTTCAGTTGTTTTGTGATAAAAGCAGATGCATACGTGTTCACAGACCACGTCATGCACACGGAGGCTCAGTACTATAAATTAAAATAACAAAATCCTTTGCCCTCTAGCAGTGGTGGCGAACCTTTTTATATAAGCGTGTCACATATACAATTATTTCTTGTCCAACCACGGCGTGCCGGGAAATTCTTAGTCGGAACTGAACAAAAGCATTTTAATTGTTATAAAATTTCTTGAAATGAAAACGGTTCTAACAGAGAGTGCGGTATGAAAATTAACAAAACTAAAACTAAAGTACTAGTATGTAAAGGAGGGGAAAATAAATTAAAAACAAGAATACAAAAAGCTAATGAGAACTTACAAGAGGTTAAGGATTTTTGCTACCTAGGAAGTCAAATAACACAAGATAAAAAAAGCACAAAAGATATACAACAAAGATTAACACAAGGTCGTGCTACATTTAACAAGAAAAAGCAACTACCGTGTTCAAAGACCACACACATAGAAACAAGGAAAAGATTGCTTAAAACATATGTGTGGAGCACAGCACAGTACGGTTGTGTAATCCGGACAGTAGGAGAAGCGGACAAGAAAAAGGTACAAGCCTTTGAAATGTGGTGCTACAGACGTATGATGAAGATATCATGTATAGACAAAGTTAAGAACGAAGAGGTACTAAAAATGGTAGGGGAAGAACGAAATATGTGGAAAGCGGTAAAAAATAGGAGAGATAGGATGATAGGCCACATACTACGGCATGAGGAAGAAAAGCAGAGATAGAAAAAAAAAGAGAAAAAGAGGCAGACCTAGGTTAGACTACTGCAAACAGACAGTGAAAGGTGTAGGGTGTAGGAGTTTTAGGGAAATGTGTAGGCTAGCTCAGAATAGAAATCAATGGAGGTACGCATCCAACCAGTCTCAAGATGGATAAATTAATGACGAAGAAAGTAACTGTACTTAAACATGATGGTTACTATAAGCAACTACAAGTATTGTTTGGGCAATATTTTCTGTTAATTGTGTGAAAGGATTTACTGGAAAACGATTATTACGAGAAAAATGTCTAAGTGTTGGGAGATCTTGGCAGCCACAGGCTGCTTAATCTCGGTGAAATATGGCATACAATTAGAAAACAATAGAAGGGGAACCGAACTGTACACATGCTGTGTAAGAATTTCAGGGAACTGTGTAGGCTAGCTCAGAATATAAATAAGCGCAGCTAAATCTGATGATTATTATATACAACTACAGGTGTTGGTTGTGAAATATCTGCAACTAATGTTGACTGTGCGAAAAGATATATTGGAAAAAAATTAAATCGGTAAATGTTGAAGTGCTGGGGAACTTGGCAGCCACAGGCTGCTTACCCCTCTTCACAACCACTGAATGCCGGAGAAATAGGGTATATAATTGTAAAGCAATAGAAGGGAGCGGAACTGCATCTAACAAGAAAAAACAGCGCCTATGATAAAAGACAACAAGCATAGAACAAGAAGAAGATTGTTGAAAGCATATGTGTGGAGCACAGCACAGTATGTCTATGAAATACGGGTAGTATGAAAAGTAGACGGAAAAATGGTAGCAGCTTTTTGAAATGCTGTGCTTCAGATGTATGAGGATGGACAGACAAAGTTAATAACAAATAGGTTATAGAAATAGCAGGGAACACGAATGTCTGTGGAAAAATAATAGGAAAAATAGAAGGGCAGAATACGCTGTAATGCATTTTTGGGGAATAGTATGGGATATATTACAAGCAGGGGTAGGAAAAAAGAGGTAGATGTAGACCTAGATCAGATAGTGATAGATGCAAACTGGCCGGTTAGGCTCATGTGACTCTAAAATTGTGGTCAATATTGTAATAAGAGCATGCTTGATAACTGCAAAGAAACTAGTTTGTCAGAATAATGCCTAGAAGTATGATTCTATTCGTAAATCATATAAAAAATAAATGGTAACATTCGTTACATTTGGCAAATCAATATTTCGAAGTTATGCTGTTAGAAAGGGTAATTCTCAGACACAATAATGCCAACGTAAAAAAATGGAAATATATAAATAAAATGAAAAATGTCCTATCTGTACTCAATAAAATATCTGACTTGGACGATAGAGTTTCACTGTTCTGACTCTGAGGGGGTGTGGCAAATCCACCGCTGCAGAGTAGAAACGACGTCAGTTTCTTATTTTTGTAAGTCTCCGTAGATAATAAGGAATAGATAACTATTGCAAAATGAACCTATAAAATCAATACTACAATACAAAATGATGGACTACCCTGGAGAATTGCAGAAATCGGACAGGAAAATTTACTATCCCAGAAGTATTAAGAGTACGGTAGGTTCTGTCCGTATATTATATATCGGTACAGCAATACTGAATATTTAGTATTAGTATTAGGTTTATTATATCGACACAATGAAGAATTATTTTGAAAATATCTATCATGTTGATGTCTACCTTGGTTAAAATAATTGTGTTTATGGGCATAAAGATGACTGCTTATTGCGGGGTTTCCGCTCGCCGCTCGCGCCGGGAGGCGAGCCCTTTCTAAAAATTTTCAAAGGTTGTGGGTTGTTCATTTCTACCAGAACGATTTGGGCTTCTACTTTCCGAACGTTTTCTAAAAGTGACGGTTCTCATCGGCGTCAAACTTCTGCGATGATTTCCAAGATTTCCACCGTCTGAGCTTTGTGAGATTATTGTTCTGCATGACGTTGCATAATGCCCGAACCGATTGCAATTAAAGCACTTCGGTTGATTATTTGTTGCGCATTGATTATAATAGAATACAGGTTGTCGTAGCAACGGTCGAAAAGGAGAACCATAGTATCTCTGAGAACGGAAAGATTTTCTTCGACGTGGTGAACTCAAGTTAGGAATATCATAAAAATTGCGCCTATAGTGCGTAGTATTTTGCCTAGGATTGGATCCATGCTGTCGCTTATTTTGCGAAATTGCCAATAGAGTAGTTTGTTGTGTAAGCGTATCTTGCATAGCACTATATTGCATTTCCGAAAGGCTATAAGCGATATCTTTTAAGCTTTCGTCAGTAAGTTCTCTGTTCGCGGCCAACATAATGAAATTATTACGTAGACTGGGTAATAGTCCGGCTTCGTAATATTCTCTAAGTTTGTTTGTTGTTAGAGCAGGGGTTATCTGCGTCCCTAAATTTTGCAACTCATAATAATAATTTATCACGGTTTCGTTTTGTAATTGCCTACGATTTCTCAATTTAATTTTTAATTGTTTAACTATGTTTGGCCCTCCGTAAAATTTCAAAAAGTTTTCTTTTATATCAGTCCATGTTTTGTCACTGTTACTGGGATCCGCTGTAAATTTTTCAAACCATAGCCGCGCACTCTCTCTCAAAAACCTCGAAAAATATTGAATTTTAATCGCGCCACTCCAACAGTTCGCGTTTGCACAGTGGTCATAGTCCTGAAGAAATTCGTAACATCCTGTTTTCCCAGTTGTATAGGTCGTTGGATTGGTATATAGTGGTTCGATAGGATTAAGTTTCAGATTTTTGACTGATTCAATAGTAGTATCGGTCATGATTGGTACTGTGGGGTGTTCTTGAGCTAAGTTGGTCGTGGTTGTAGTACCGGATTCTATGTCGTTTACCTCTACGTTTATATGAAGGTTAGTATTGGGAGGAAATTGGAACTGTGTTGCGTGTGGGTCTTTTGACAACTGTTGTGGAGATCTACGTAAAACAGATGTAGGTGTAAATATGTTATCGTCTTCGTTTTTGTTGTCAGTGCGATTAAAATTGATTGTGCTTATTTGAGGTCGTTTATTTTTACTACGAGTGTCGTGAGTATGAACAGGAGTACTCGAATTAGTGGCCATCAATTATGACGTGTCTGCAAAGAAATAACCCATTAAATTTACAAAGATCATAAAAGTTTGCATTGCGTCTTCTGCTACTAAATAAAATTCGTAGGTAAAGGTATTACTAACAGAACCTGATTCAGTCTTTAATAAATACCAACAACGAATAGCTTTTAATAAAAGTTTTGCGTATTCGGATAAATAATTGCTAACCGGTAGGTGATTCTGATGTGTCCAATTCAAAAATACAGGAATGGAATGCTCTAAACGGGTTTGTCCAGGTTGGTAATGTAAAGATACTCTTGTTGTTTTTTGTGTCAGATCTACCATAATTGGAAAAAATAAGTTATGAAAATAAAGAAAATTCAACTAACATTTAAATATTGGAATCTCTTGAAGACTAAAAAAAAATAATCCCTTAGTCGCGTTAACCAAATATAGCTCTAAAAAAATATATAAGCCCGTGCGTCTGACACCATGTGTTAAATACACTTTAATACCCTTGGCTACGAATGTTGGGGCGTAGTTGAGGTAGAGCGTTAGGCGGTATTTAACTCAGGTTCCTTAGAACCTGGGGATCGAGCAATAATGCTACCCATACGGGTTCTTAGATACACTACTGAATCGGCGTCAATAATAAGATATTCGGTACATAGTCACTTTATTCTAATACATTAAAGTTAGCAGCAGAATTACATTAATGGCATATCATTTAACTAGGTTAGTAAGCTAAATTGGACTTACATGATTTCTTGAAGGTGCGTAATGATAAGATAGTGCGTACTGCTTACTGTAGTTCTGGAATATTGAGGTTCACGAATTCGAGCTTGAACAGGAGTGGTCTCTTCTGACTGGTTTCTACTACTAGGCACTTCGGACTACTACTACTGGCCTGAAGGTTGGCTCTCCAATATATAGTCGTCTGGGCGGACATTCGAGGGTAAAGAAGGAATCCCAGAACTGTAACTCAGGAAGTCCTTGTGATGCGGTGGATCGCGTGAAACGCCAAACCGTAACGTTATCCAAGGTTTTCTTGCATCAACGGATACTTGATAAAGTAAATGTGTGCAAAACAGGAGATTGAGGTTTCCTCATGAGTGTGGCAGTTACAAAGTAACAATGGAAAAGAGTCACTAAAATGTACCGAATAGGATGCTGAGGTTCCCGCGTTAATAAAGTAATTTATTACAAAGTAAAGAACAAAGCAGATTAACTAAAATAAACTGTTCTTAGAATTAAAGTATACAAGTGTAAAAATGCAAATTATTGTATTCATGACAATACGTGCTGTATTGCGATATCCCCAGTATGTACAACATTAATCCTCAAATGCAAAGTAAGCATCGTATATAAATAATGCTAACTAACTCAACTGTTTGGAATACGGAACATAGTAGTCCGGTGTAATACTCTAAAGCTTAGATATCTTAGAAAGTTTTTACTGTAGTTGGCGCACTACGTACTTCTTATTTAATATGAAAGCCATATCTTGTGTCAGAAGAAAATTTGATATGCACATTCTTAGTTGAGTTACGGCAATGTAGGACATAGCTAAAAAATATAAATTTTTGAAACCATCCTTTGCAGATGTTTAAATAGTATTTTCCAGTGAGTTAATCAATAGGCGATAGATCTTATACAACTCATTGAATCCACTCTGCATGACGAAATAGAAGGTAACTGTACTAACAGAAAATCATGGGTTTCAGTTGTTTTGTGATAAAAGCAGATGCATACGTGTTCACAGACCACGTCATGCACATGGAGGCTCAGTGCTATAAATTAAAATAACAAAATCCTTTGCCCTCTAGCAGTGGTGGCGAACCTTTTTATATAAGCGTGTCAAATATACAATTATTTCTTGTCCAACCACGGCGTGCCGGGAAATTCTTAGTCGGAACTGAACAAAAACATTTTAATTGTTATAAAATTTGTTGAAATGAAAACGGTTGTAACAGGGAGTACGGTATGAAAATTAACAAAACTAAAACTAAAGTACTAGTATGTAAAGGAGGGAAAAATAAATCAAAAACAAGAATATAAATATGTAACACGAACTTACAAGAGGTTAAGGATATCTGCTACCTATGAAGCCAAATAACACAAGATGGGAAAGGCACAAAAGATATAAAACAAAGATTAACTCAAGGTCGTGCTACATTTAACAAGAAAAAGCAACTACCGTGTTCAAAGACCACAAACATAGAAACAAGGAAAAGATTGCTTAAAACATATGTGTGGAGCACAGCACTGTACGACTGTGAAGCCCGGACAGTAAGAGAAGCAGATAAGAAAAAGATAGAAGCCTTTGACATGTGGTGCTACAGACGAATGATGAGGATATCATGTACAGACAAAGTTAAGAACAAAGAGGTACTAAAAATGGTAGGGGAAGAAAGAAGTATGTGGAAAGCGGTAAAACATAGAAGAGATAGGATGATAGGCCACATACTACGGCATGAGGGAATAGTGCGGAATATATTAGAAACAGAAATAGAAAAAAAGAGAACAAGAGGCAGACCTAGGTTAGACTACTGCACACAGACAGTGAAAGATGTAGGCTGTACGAGTTTTAGGGAAATGTGTAGGCTAGCTCAGAATAGAAATCAATGGAGGTACGCATCCAACCAGTCTCAAGATGGATAAATTAATGACGAAGAAAGTAACTGTACTTAAACATGATGATTACTATAAGCAACTACAAGTATGGTTTTGGCAATATTCTCCAATAATGTTAATTGTGTGAAAGGATTTACTGGAAAACGATTATTTCGGCAAATGTCTAAGTGTTGGGGGATCTTGGCAGCCACAGGCTGCTTAATCCCCTTCACTGAATCTCGGTGAAATATGGCATAAAATTAGAAAACAATAGAAGGGGAACCGAATTGTACCCATGCTGTGTAAGTATTTCAGGGAACTGTGTAGGCTAGCTTAGAATATAAATAAGCGCAGCTAAATCTGATGATTATTATAAACAACTGCAGGTGTTGGTTGTGAAATATCTGCGACTAATGTTGACTGTGCAAAAAGATATATTGAAAAAAATATTAAATCGGTAAATGTTTAAGTGCTGGGGAACTTGGCAGCCAGGCTGCTTACCCTCCCTTCACAACTGTTTATTTATATTTCCAATGCTCCACCCGAAGGTACTACATTGGTCAGGAGGCGAGTTATTTGTTGCCTGGAAATTTAGAATTTTGCCGAACCCTTGCCGTTCCAGGCAAGGTAGGGATCTTTAACGTGCGTGACAACACTCACACACGGGACTTCCATTTAACCTCTCATCCGAACGAGGGCGTAATTTTTGTGAAACATGCTCACCTGCCATTTTTCAAGCTGTCGGCCGTGTCGGGATTTGAACCCGGAACCTTGGGATCCGTAGTCTTACTCTTACTACATTGATCCACGGCCACGCACCCCCCCCCCCTTCACAACCACTGAATGTCGGAGAAATAGGGCATATAATTGTAAAGAAATAGAAGGGGACCGAACTGCATCTAACAAGAAAGAACAGCGCCTATGATGAAAGACAACAAACATACAAGAAAAAGAAGATTGTTGAAAGCATATGTGTGGAGCACAGCACAGTATGTCTATGATATACGGGTAGTCTGAAAAGTAGACAGAAAAATGGTAGCAGCCTTTTGAAATGCTGTGCTTCAGATGTATGAGGATGGACAGACAAAGTTAATAACAAATAGGTTATAGAAATAGTAGGGAACAGGAATGTCTGTGGAAAAAAAATAGGAGATATAGAAGGACAGCAGAATACGCTCTAATGCATTTTTGGAAAATAGTATGGGATATATTACATGCAGAGATAGGAAAAAAAGAGGTAGATGTAGACCTAGATCAGATAGTGATAGATGCTGTGCAAATTTCAGGGAAATCTGTAGGTTAGTTCAGAATAGGAAATGATAGTGGTGCGCGTCTAACCAGTTCTAGGACTGAAGACCTAATGATGAATATGAAAATTTCTTTAAATTAGATTAACGAGTTGATTTAATATTTATAAAAGATGGGTATACAATATATTGTCATTGTAACTTTTGTTAATGAGATTTTGGTTGTTGTACTTTGGGTGCCAAACGTTTTATACGGTACATAAGTCGTAACATTCAGTTATGCACATAATTCGCTGATTCATCATTCGATTTATTTCTATAACTACTTTTTAAAAATTTAATTCGGAAAATAACGATTCACAAGCATAAGAAGAAAGTATACAGTATAACAGTTGCTGTTTTCTTTTTAATCAGTTACAGGTTTCGGAATAACATTCCGAGTTCTTCTAACTTCCTGTTCTGCATTCTACTTATTGTGTCCAATTACCGATCATTTTCAACTGCTTTCAAGTGCATTCTGAAGTTAACAAATTTTTGTTTCTATATGGAACGAGACTGAAAATCAATTAATTGCATTTCTAAAGCTTCGAAGTTGAGCCACTCAAAAATTTCTATATTAAGTTCAACTACTCCGATGGTGTAAGGATGTAAAATAAATTGCATTGTTTCTGGAAATTGCTTGAAACCTTGAAGCTTTGAAAAAATCCCTTGCCTATCGTCTGAATTACTGCAAAAAAGTCTTGTTATTTATTTCAGTCTGGTTTTGTGGCGTATTTATTTTTCAGTTGCCTGTTATTTATTTAACATTTTTAAAAATAACGAGTCCATGAACTATCTTGTTGTAAACGACTCAAATTTTTCTAATTTCTTCGTTAAGAACTTGTTACCTATATTGCTTGTTATTGTAGTTGTAGCGTGATGTATTTTTGTATTCTTTGGGCTTTGGTCATTTGTTGGGCGTCCCTTTTGGTTTAGAAGGTGTTAATTGATCATTAATTTGAGCCGTTAAAAATTAGAGAGCTGGCCTGAATTCATTAACTGTTGGCAGCGATGAGTGCATGAGAGGCGCCTAATGACCTTAGGTGGCTTCTATATTAAATGATTGCTTAAGTTCACTGTTTTAGTTTAACACTTAAGTTTTAAATACTTTAATACTTTAAATACTTTCGTACAACAATTTTTGCACAAACACCTTCGTACATCTCTTTACAGACTATTCTGGTACAACAATTTACGCACTGAATTTACATGTGATTTGCGCCTATATGTAATCTTGAACCACACCTTTTATTGTAATTATACCAGAATAATAGATTGAAACAGCATCAGTTATATATATATATATATATATATATATATATATATATATATATATATATACTCCCTGTGTGTTTGTCGTGGTTTGTTGTGTATTTTTCTTAATTTTTCTTGGAAATTATACCACTCAGAGTTTTAAAACCGTCTTTATTTATGTTTCGATCCCTGACCTAAGATCGTTCTCAAAATAATAAACATTTTTACGTTTGAGGTTTATGACACAAATTGAACGTGACTTTGGTTTATTGATCTTTGATTTGAATACATTAGGTGAACATTTTAAAGTTTGGAAGAATGAGTGTCTTCAATTTGTGTTGACGCGCACCCTCATTGTTTCCTATTCCGAACTAACCTACACATTTCCCTGAAATTTACACTGTCTGCATCTATCACTATCTGTGTGCACAAGTCTGATGTCGGCCTACCTCTACTTCTTTTTTCCTTCTCTGCTTGTAATATATTTCATACTATTGCCCAAAAATGCTTTAGAATGTATCCTGCCCTTCTAGTTCTCCAATTTTTTTTTGTTTTCCACAGATATCTTTCTTCCTCTACTATTTCTATAACCTATTTGTTATCAACCTTTTAGTTATGTGGGTGTCCTTGGGGAAAAGGATAGTACTAAATTGGTGTACTATTTAAAACGTTTTCTTAAGAACGTATTCATCAAAATGACAGATGACATAGACGAACTAAGGAAGGTTGGGTTCGTAACCTTGGCGCAAACCACACGTAAAGGGGTTTCGCTAAACATTGTCAATTTGCCCAATAAATAATCTTTCGGATCATTTAAAACCGATGGACTTACAACGTATAAGGATAATATATTATCGAAAGTGGTGGTCATACAACTATACAACAGTGTGTAAGAAAATCAGAATTGCCTCCAATGACCGCAAGAAAATATCGACCAAGGTAACAAGATAGGTATGCAGGAGATAGTTGGAGAGCCACAACTAAAAGATTGCCACCAGCTGCAAGAATTACAAGAAGGGATGGAACTGGTTGTTTATGGAATCAAAGATTTTATGTATAGAAACAAACTCGGTACATTTTGCAATTCGAAGATCTCGACGGTTTCTATGTTTCTAATTATTGGATAGAAAATGAAATAGACGCCTTGGACGTCGATTTGAATTTTAAACTGTTAATAAAACTAGATAAAAATAAAACTACCCCAAACAAACATAAAGAAAGGACTGTTTTCCGTGCGTAACTTGGTACTAAAATTAAGCTTTATTAGGTCCATGTTTGGCTGGTTAAATTATGTTTTATCTAATGTTACAATAAAGCTTTAGAATAGCAATTGTCGTTTTATTATCCATGGAATTCAGTACGTGCGCCTGGAGGTATCTAACTCTAGACGATTTTTATTTTACCTATTCTTAAGCTATGTTTATATAGTAGCTTTAAGATTTTCTGTACAGAGAGGTTATAAGTTTCTGTATATATTTGTGAAAGCAACTAATTTAATTACCTAAGCGTCAGACTACTTTCGCTTGTATGACGACATTATTAAGAACGAGCTACTAATTATAAATTAATATATTTCTCATTAGTAAACTACTATTTAATAGATTTACGATTAATAAACTATCAAGTAATGAGTTTACCGTTATTGACTATTTATGAAAGGTCTTCGAATTACACTGTGATCTACAAAAGATTTCCAGCTTATATTTATTAATAGTTATACTTCAGTTTGTGCGAGGACATGAGACTGGTGTTATTCGGAATTGTATTTGCGACAAAATCAAGGTAGCTGATGTCAAAATGGCTACCGTGACGTAATTAAGATGACGTGTGTCAAAGAAAGTTGCAAATCTTCAGGTGGCGATTTAAGGCGCTGCCTATGTATTGTGGAATGCATAACATTCTGGAGGTGGTGGCGATGGCGGAGATGGTGGCGACGGCGTGAGGCGCTGAGGCGGAGACTCTGTCCTCTGACTGGCGTATTTCCTCTACTTATGTCGCATATATTCGACGTCACAGTCAATTGAGAATGAATTTAATATTATCCGCTGTTTTAAATGCAAACTTACAAATAAGTACTATGTATTAAAATACGATGGTTAAATAATGATATAAGGGTAGAAGCGATAACAAACTAATTAAAATAATTAAGATTTCTTCAGAAGGTAGAAGACATTGGCAAGGCGACGCCGAGGGCAAATAAAAGTATGTAATTTAGTATAATTGAAGATTACAACAATATTTCCGAAATGTGTAAACTTTAAGACAGTTCTGTTACTAATTGTGGTATTTAGTTATTTTGAACGATCTTCAGCATTTTATTGCGTCCTATCAGATGATAAAAGTAAACTGTAGCAGACCTTATTGAGTTTAAGTAAACGATAAATGTGAAAGTTATCCAGAAACGTGAGGATAGAAACTTTAGCGACGATAATCCACATGAAGGGCTTTCCACTTCATATAAATCCCATAAGGATTGTGGGTCTGATTACATACATTCAGCACTAGGGTGTTCGTGTTTGGAATAACTAAACAAAAGTGTATAAAACTCTTGTATAATATAGTGATGTTCTATTGTTCTTGTACAGAACTTTAGATTTATATTCGAATATAACCTTACACAATCTTAAAGTTGCAGCTCATAATTCCTTAAACTTTTTTTAGATTTTCAAACATGCTAGAATTCATATTAAATTCCTATTATTAGTTTTTGTGAGAGACCGCAAAAATGTTAATATTGTTAGTTATTTTGTAAAAAATATTTATTGCTAAAGGCAATATAGGACATAGGAAACTTTTTGTATTGCGGCGGCGCCTGGTCTATCTGTGATCAGAATAATTACATTAGAACGTAAGCGAGAGGCTTAAACACAAAAATAACTGACAGGTCTTTCAGTGCGAGATCTCTTGATTGACATGTACAACATTTTGCATTAATTACTATAGGTACATTCGAGATGTTATTTGCATATTCTAGTATGTTGTTGAAATAGTTGGAACGATTGGATAAAATATAAATTGCCGTAATGAGCGTTCTGATTAAGCTTTGATTACGATATGCTCCAGTTTAAAGCTTTGAAAGTGGTAATACAAATTTGTGTACTGTGTCTATAAATTAGTATTGATATAAGTTATTGTAGTTATAATATAAATTAGTAATTAATGCTTGGATAGTTAATTATAGTGCTTCGATAGTAATTAAGATAGCATCGTATTTTAAGAGGATGATGCTTGTACTGTTTGAGATTAGTTCTGAAAATAAAGTGTTCGGAGAGCTTTTAGCAAATGCCATTGTAACTACGAGTTGTTGAAAGGACTTGTATAATCAGTTTGAAAATAAAGAACTGTTGTTATTGCAAATAGAGTTTTCGTTACAATATTATGTTGAACCATGTACATACGTAAGTCTCACCAAAGGAAATTACTTTCAATGTTATTTATATACCTGGACATTTAATTTAATTAATATTTTCTGTGTTAGGAAAGTTTCAGTCATTAATTTATTGTTATTTAATGTAAAGGATTAATTAATTTATTGTTAAAACCATATATAGAAGTGCTTCTGTATTATGTTGACCTAAAACCATTATTCAATTTAATATTTCTTTAAGGTTGCGTATTAAGTTGTATTCCAGTTTATAATATTAAAAAAATTAATCCAGTGTTTGTATGTCCCGGAAAAATTATCTGGTTAAGAAAATATTTAGTTCAGCAAGGCCTATGAGCTTTCTAAGTACCTCTCGAAGTAATTTTTAGCACCCCCCTACAGATATTGTAAGTATCACTCTAAATGATTTTTGTCATGCCAATGAAATGTTTAAACAATACCATAAAGTCATTCCTTTGAGGCTTAATTGAAAGTAATTGTTTTAATCTAATCAGTTGAGAGCAGCTGAGATAAGATTTGTGTTAATTTGGGTTATGGCTATAGACCGGATTTCAATTTGTGTAATTTTTTTTGTACCTCAATTCTTGAGACAGACTTTTATATTGGGAAACCGCTTACCTGAATACAATTCAACACTACAGCAATCCAAGTCAGATTAGTTTACAAGTTTTATGTTTTCTATAAAGGTCAATTGGAAATGTGCATTATGTATTGCATAATTTTAGGGTAATATTTTTTTTTAGGTAGAAGGTTTCATTAATTCAATATCTATTTAGGCAATAATTTTTAACGAAGAGCAAATTTACACGAGCTCTTGGTTTAAAAGTTTTTTAGGTAATATGTGGAGGTAAGCGTACTCTGGCCATGAAATGTTTATTATCTGTATATGCGGTAGTGTATATTAATTTGGCAAATTTTGAATAATTTATGTAATTTGTCTTGCTCTGCTTATTTAATTGCTTCCATATTTATATTTATTGTAAATATTGGCATTTCTAAATGTATTGAGAGATTTAGTATACCAATTGAGTCGGAGAGAGTTTGTGTTCTACGAACTGAATAACCGAGAAAGTGTTTTTTTTTTATTTAAGTGGGAGATTCAGCGACTGTTGGATTGAGGAGATTGACTAGGAGTTTAGAAGCAAAAGAACATTGGCACTTAACGTAAAGGATATATTTGTAGGATATCACGTCAGATTACAAAAGCTCTAAACGTGTGGACGTTTAAGATTACAGAATTCTATCGCTACCCAATCGTGTGGGACACCTTCGTTAAGTTAATATCACAGCATTTTATCTCCAGCAACATGGAGGCTTGACGCACTTCCAGTAACACAGTATTTGTAATTTGCCGCTCCGTGGCGTAGTGGTATGTGTATGACTACTATGTCCAAGGTCTCGGGTTCTATCCCGACACGGTCCGCTTGAAAAATGTTAGGCGAGCATTTTTCACAAAAATACACCCTCGTTCGGATGAGAGGTAAAATAGAGGTCCCGTGTGTGAGTGTTGCTTGCTTGGAACAGCAAGGGTTCGGCAAAATTCAAAATTTTCCAGGTAAAAAAAAAGTGGTTTCCTGGCCAATGTAGTACCTTCAGGTGGAGCATTGGAAAATCACATGTAAAGTATTTATAATTTTGTTACATTTTCCCTTCTTTGGAATACGGTTCTATTCTTAATGGTACGGAATTTATTGTTCCCTTTTCCTCGTCTCTCTTGATGGCATTTCCTCGACTTCAATTATTTCTCTGAATAATCCTTCTTTCAAATGTGCCGCCTTGGTATCTTTTCTATCCATTATTCCCTTGAAACCTAAATGCATTCGTAGTCTGACTCCTTGGTCTGATCTCCATGCTCAACGTATCGTTGAAGATATTCCAAAAATACATCTCTATCTACAATGTAAGGCGATGCATTGTCTGACATCCGATTCAAAGTGTCCTTCTGAGCATTTAATAATTTGCTTGTACTCTAAAGGAAGACCAAGTTGTTTGGTAACGCAAAATTTTTTTTGGCATATAACTCCATTGTCATGTCTGAATCACTACTATACTTGCCCATTAGTAAATTATCTCTAACTTAAAATTGCTGGTTATTCTCCAGAAGTGTTTAAAACATGTAAGGTCAGTCTTTAAAAGAGTTTAACTCACTTTCAATCAGTCTAAACCAAATTTCTGCACTACTTTTCAACATGGACGTCACGATATTTAACTTAGTCTGTTCATCCCGACAACTCCGAATTAAAGTTTTTACGTTATTTAAAAATATGTTAGGATTAAGTTTATTATACCCATAAAATTTCGAGACTTGTTCCAACGGGACACTAGTTGGATTCCATCGCATAGGTTCCCCATAATGAATATTTTTAACCCTATTTTCTAGATTTTCAAAGTTTTGCTCAAGTCTGTTTTAAGATTTTCCAAATCATTTCTAATTGCTTTAAAATCCGCTTGACAGCCTCTCGCTATTTTGTTTGCGTTTTGATCTAACTTTTTAAATTTTACACTAGTTTCTTTTTCACGTGCGTACTGATTTTAAACAATATCCCTTTTAACGTTTCTATATCTTCTAAAATCTGTAATACCTTTCCTCTAATTTCAAATTTCATTTCTTCTATGGTCTTATTAATTTCTTTTAAGCTCAAAGTTAGTTTTCACTAATTTCCTTAAATTTCTTTTTATTCTTGTCACTTTCTAATCTTAAACTTTCCCCCAATTTTGCTATACTCTCTTCAAATTTCACCCGTAGCCTCTGAGTATTTTTTTAAATTTGTCACCCATTTCTTTCAGAATTTTTTAAAAATTTCTTTGCTTTTTTCATTCCGTTCATGTTTTTCACTCACTTCTTTGTAACTTCTTTCATTCTTTTCACTCATTTCTTTCATACCTCTTTCACTTCTTTCATGTTTTTTACTCATTCCTTTAATATTTCCTTTTGTATCTGCATGCTTTGATTTAGATTTAATAAAAAAGACATTATTTTTTCTTCCTTAATCTCTCCCAAACTATGTTCTTTCTTTACCTCAGCTTTCTCCTCTTTCGGTTGTTCCAAATAAACATTTTCCTGAGAATCAATTTCTACTCCTTCAGCTCTCAAATCTTCATGAATTTTTGTCATTTTAACAATTATACTAGAAATTGATCAGATATATTACTCAGAGAAAATCTCCACAAAATTCTACGAGACAGACCCTCAAAACATCTCATATGTGAGTCGCAAAACTTACTTTTTGTTGGATAATTTAAATATATTTGTATTACCTCGTCTTTCTCGGCCTAGTTGATCATCGACAAGATTTTATAATGGTCAAAACGTTTTGGACGCTGACCTCAAAATTGCTGAAAAAAAACTATTCAATGACAAATAATTTTTATAGAAATTATAAACCTTCTAGCTTCATTTAGTTAGTATAACTCAAATATCCCTTAAAACAAATTTATACTTGCGATCTTTCTTTTACAATTTCTGTAATATAATCAGAGTCGTTAAACTCATTCCTGTTTATTTTATACCCATTCTGGTAGTATTGCTTCTTCGAAATAGAGTGTCTATTCATACAAGATAATCAATTTCCCGATTTAATAGTTTTGAGAACATTTCTCGAAAAGAATGGCGTACTCTTTTATTAAATAACATAAATAGAATTTATTCTAGAACTGCTCCGAAATGTGCCTCTTTGAAATAAAGCTACCTTTATTAAAAAACTATAAAATGGTATTTTAACCAGGATGCATTAAAGCTTGCAGTTGTTTTGTATAAACAATGTTTATCGTAAAGTACGGATTTTAGTATTTTCAAAATAAATGCCATTTTTAGCCAAGATAAGCAATAAAAATTGTTTTATGGCAATTGAAACGTGTTTTAAATGATATCAACACATGAATTTTGAACATATTGGATGATTTTTAGAGGGCTTTTCAATTATATAAAACTTTGTATAGGTCACATAAGAAAAATTCTTAAAAATTGCGAAAACACGATTTTCGCATTACAGAAAAGTGGGTAGGGTAAACTCGGCAAAGCTGACAAGTTCTGTTATTATTAATGGTCTTGCAAATTTCCGTTTAATTTGTTGTTATCACGATGAATTTCACACGTCTACAATTGATTAACGTGTATACTGCATTGATGAACCTGATCGAAACCCATTATTTGCAAGTCGAATTTATAATCAAAAATATGTGAAATGAGAACGCCACGAACTGCACCTTTTAAAAAACTGTGAGACAGATTTGAAGCTACAGATATTGTTGCATATTAAACGTGTAAAATGATTGGAAAACAAATTGATGATGAATCCGAACTAAAAGTTTTGCTATTGATAAAAGAAAATCCGAAGCTGAGCACCAAAGGAATTGCTCTAGCAACTGATCTTTCAAAAAGCAGTATAAATAATATAATATTGAAGCATCGATCCCACACTTATCACATCAAAATTCATCAAAAAGTATATAGAGATGATTTTGAGACTAGCCTGCAAATTGAGCGAGTGTTGTGGTTGATGAAAATCCTATTTCGAATATTTTGTTCAGTGACAAAGCATTGTTCAAGAACAATGGATCAAGTATTATACATAATATGCATTACTATGCAACTGAAAATCCACATTGGCTAATAACTTTCGATTATCAAAATCGAAAGTTCCTTAATATTTGGGGAGGTATTATTGGCAATCATGTTGTTGGTCCCTACTTTTTCGACCGCACTTTAAATAGGGAACGGTATCTGCAGTTTCTTCAAGACGATCGCTCCACTTTGCTGGAGGATGTCGATTTGAATACAAGAAGGAATCATAACGACCTTTAATTTATATTTAGATGAGTTAGGTAACGAGTTTATACGTATACGTTTGTTCCTTATAAAGATTAAAACTCTTTGTCTTTATATAGCAGCACCCTGATGAACATTTTAATTAAAATCAAAAGCTTGGTTTAATCTTTATAAGGAACATAGACCTATATATATATATATATATATATATATATATATATATAAATATATATAAATCTGTTGCTTAACTCATTTAAATATATATTATATATATATATATATATATATATATATATATGTATACATATATTGCTGTGATTCCCTATAAGAATCGAGCCTCACGAATTGGGCGCCATAATTGCTGTGAAATGCGCCTTTGGTCACGGGAACTGGTACTTTCTGCTGATCATTCGAGCCCCACAGCTTAGGCGTCAAGATTTACTGTGATTCGCGTTACTACGGTGAAATCTTCTCTGACATTCGATTTCTTACCTGAATATCGCCTCTTGAATCCTTCCGCCTCGGCTGCTCACCTAGTTAAAACTTTCATCCTCATTCACAAAAGAAAACACATTCCTACCACAAACATCAACGTTAACTCTATTTACACCAATATTCACAAAAACTTCAAAATTAAATTTCAGCATAAATTTCAGCATCATAAAATTTCAAGTTCATATTTGTCATCATTCTAATTTGCATCCGGAATTAGAGTCCTTGTAGGATGCATACTAATTAAATAAACAATATTTGCAGACCTGAGTCTCAATAAAAGGGAGCATGTCCCACCCCTTTACGTTAATTTAACAGGTTAGTCTAATTGAGCTCAAAGACAGACCCAAATTTTCATCATAATCAAAAACATAAACCTGATAAATACTCCTTTCTACTTATACAAGAAAATTCTACCTTAAAATAAAAATTTTGTTGCTTATACAAATTTACTACTGTCCATTTTTATCAAACAAATTATAAAGATATGCAACACACACCAAAATATCAAAGATCGAACAAAATGCATAATTTACCTGAAGGTTAATGCACTCGTGGCTTCAATGTACATCGGACTTGCTAATCCCACCATTCCAGCTGGTTTATGTTTACTTCTTCGGCTTTCTGGCCGCCTTTAAAATTTTTCTACACCACCATTCGTCTAAAAGGTTTCAGGGTTTCTCAGGAACTCATCTAAGTGTATCGAAATCTTGTTTTGTGGATCCAATCACGTTTACGAATAACATTTGATTACTAACACTCCCGATACATAGCACTGAAATTCATAATTCTTTCACGCTATACCAAAAACTGCTTACTTCTATTTATTTATTTATCATTATTAATTTGGATAATTGGTACAGTAATACCCGCAAATATAACTAGACTTTGTTACCTTCATTTATCTTCTCAAGTGTACTAATAACTTCTATTGTAGCACGTAATCACCACGTATTCTACTTAAAGTATCGAATAATCAAAAAAATAAAGAGCAAAACTGTTTAAAATATCGATTAAAATCAAAAATATAAGAGAGCGAAACACCTATAAGCACGGGTTTATATAATGGCCCGCTTGCAAGTCGAATTTGTCCCGCAACGGACAATTTTTGGAAATTCGCATTCTCTTTTACCTTCCGACGGCTCGCCACAGCGATTTTACTAAAAATTTGCACACGTCCAAGTTGAAATCTAAGAAATTTTCACACGACTCGCAACACGTCTGTGAACAACTAATTAATTATATATAGAAATTGTTATGTTTCCACCTCTCATATCTGCATCTTATTTCAACCAATCGTAGACCTAGTGACGCTTTACAAATCACGCCTTCTATTATCTGTGTCTCTGCTTTACGCGTTTTATCCGTCCCTTACTACCTTGGTCTGAGTGGTACAAATCAATGTTCCAGTCTATATGCTATTTAAATCCACGTGGATTCCTACGTGAGTAAAATAACCCCTCATCTAGCATTTCCTGCTAAAACATCCGACCGTTTCCAATATACGTAGAAGCTGCATATTTATTTATTCAAATTTATTAGAACTTGACATTTAAAAGTTTGCAGGTGTGCGCTCTTAATAAACGTTTTAATATAATTCTCCGAGCTTTGTTTCATGGTATTTTAACCTTCCTTTTAGCTGTTTGTTACCAACCTTGGATTTTCACAGGCTTTTATGCTTATTATATATTACTAATGGTTCAATTAACTCCAATTAAAATAATAATGAATGGCATTGACTTCTACCCTTTAATTTTTAGCAAATACCAATTAAATATTAATTATTATTTGTACACTTTGTTTAATACCCGTTACTTAAAAATTGAATTAATTAATATAAATTTCGCACGTAATTTCTATTTGTTTCTTTATACAGGGTGATTAAAATTATTTGATGTCGTTAATTAACTTTCTACCCTGGTCTAAATTTGAGTAATATATATATATATATATATATATATATATATATATAGATTTATAGATTACTGTGGATTTCTAGGCTTAAATCAATGTACATACGGCAAACATTTATTTACTTGTAGGTACCCTGTATATAAAAATCAATTTAGAATTTAAAACGTTTCAGTATAATTAAATAGGTATAGGACAATGAAAAATAATGTAGGTTTATTTTTTGTGCTTTAATTTAGAACTAGAATAATAATTAATTACTAATCGAATCGATGGCAAGGTTAGAAATAGGTGTATAAATGTGTTATTATAGAAGCTTTTCATATTGGGTGTGGTGTAAATCGATAATTTATGCGAGGAAGGTGAATTTCTTAAGAGTAATGTAACGCTTAAACATTTATGTAAGTTGCCAAGGTTTAGTACTCGAAAACAAGCTACAACGGTTGTAAATTTTAAATGAGGAACGTTCAAACAAATAACACGATTCCAGTAAAGCTTTTATACGTTGAAAATATATTTCTACGTAAAAATCGTTAACTGAAAACAAATCTATAAGCGTGAACGGACGATTATATGTATAAACAGATCGATAAAATCAAGCAAGAAAAGATATTTCCCATGTGATAGAAAAAGAGGGAAGATATCATATGGTCAGTTGTAGTGACTTTCAAACGTCTGTAAAACGAAGATATTTTTAAAGGCAATAAGCGGGATAAGGATAAAGCGTGTTTGCAAAAGACATTGATTTTTAAGGTGCCCAGAAAAGTAAGTAAGGTGGTTATAGAGAGACAAGGCAAAAGAGATAAAAAACGTGGTGTAGACAAAGATACCAGAAAAGTAGAAATGACATATGAAAGTTAGGCAGAGTATGAAATGAAGGCTGGAAGACGTTATAATTCGAGTAGAAGTAAGATAATAGTATGTACGCGCATATGAGAGGCGTGTTTTTAGTTTTTTGGTGGTGATAGCAGAATTAAGAGTTTCAGAGAAAACAAGATCGGTTGGTAAATTTAACGAGCTTTTCGTGGTAAAACACTTCTTTGCACTACAAAATTTTAAGTTTTAGAAGACGGTTAAAAAAGGGGCGGTCTAAATTCTCAGAAAAAAACGACGGTTGTGTTATTGTGCACAATAATTTTAAGAATAGCGGTAGCCGTTAGAGAAATTTTACGGGGAAAAGCGTATCAGTTAAAATAGGTGTGAGAATTTCGTAGAATGTTTGTGAAGGATACGTGCAACTTGGAAGGAGTTTTGGGTTATATAAACGAGCTGGAGGCGGCATTGGCTCTCTTAGTTTTTGATTCTGCTAAACATCTTCATCCTGGTTTCAATCTACAGTACGCGACTAGTGCAGTCCGACATTTTATATTACAAGTGATTAAAGCACAAGTTGGTGCAATATTTAGAATCGGAGTGTACCGTATAAGATTAATTTTGTAAAATGAAGCAGGATGAATTGTAAGTAGTGACTTCTTTATAATTTGGTTGATGGTGCTTGTTGCAAATTGGTTAAAAGAAGAGGATGTTTATGGACCTGTAGCGGCAGTCCAGAGAGTGTATGAGTATCGTAATTTGGATTCTAAACGAATTCGAGGAATAGTTGCTGGTCCTGATGGCATGCAGCAAAGTGGAGTGATCCTGGTACGAGCAGTCAATAAAGGAGAACATCTTCAGAGGTGGCTTCACGGTAGAAAGCTGGACAAAAAACATTCCAGGTAATGATTTTTTTTAAAACTGTTGTTGTGGTGTTTATTTGTGGTTTTAACTATCAGTGATTTTGGGGTGTATTTCTATGAACATAAAATTAAACTATTTATTTTTGCGAAGGAAGGATTCAAAAATGTAAATAGGTGTACATAATATAATTGTGAATATTTTGCATATGTTAGAGGTAAACGGGTCTTTTGTTAGGAATTTTTCAGTTCTTAGATTTTGCACGCATATACAGATATGTTTATACTGAGCTCAAGATACTTTCAGAGGAAAGTAAAGCCCTTCTATATTAAAATGAGCATATCAATATAGTCAAATCTGAAAATCTCTGTTGTATTGTTAAGTACATTTTTGGTAATTGTTAATTGTGCTTGGACGTAATGGCGTAGCTAGGTGATGTGATGGTAGAGTCCATAGTAGCGAGAGGTGGTACTTAACTCAGGTCCTAGGGACCTAGGGATCTAGAGGAGTCTTTAGGAACCGCGATGGGGTTTTGGGACAAGATATTCTTGTAAAACGATTATAGTAATGAAGTGTAATGATAAGATGGAAGTAAACAACAATATTTAAAAACAACATATATGAACATGTATATAGATTCAGTATAACAGCAAAGCGTAATAACAATTCAAGCAATAATAATAATACAAGTTGACTTACGTTATAGAGTTTCAGTGACCATTGTAATTATTAGTTATGTATCAACAACCATAAAAGATAAAGTCACCATTCTTAGTGTTGGCTCCGCGAGCCGACTTGTTCCAGAGCAGTGGATGAACTAGGTTTCATGCCAACTAACTAACCAACTCAATAATCGATAAATATTCTGGTGCTTAGTCTTTTATAACTGCTGATTACAAGATATGGGTTTTCTCCTCAAGGCTGTGGCAGGCAATAAAAATGTATGTTTAATAGTGGTAAGTCAAAACTTCACTGAGTTCTAGGACATGTGTAGGAAACCTAATGGCGGTTGCTACGAAGTAAAGTCTTGAACAAAAGATTAAATATACAAAAAGATAAGTGTGGTGAGGGAATTTCAGGAACGTAACATTTGATAATATTTTAAAAGTAATCTAAAATAATGGCTTCGCTATATACAACAGTATTAAAATGATGATATTTAATATTGTGGAGAAGCATTAAATATTTGACGTTGATCAGTTATGTAAATATTGGGTTTTTTGTGGTTTTATTTTCTTGTATCTGAATAAAATATGTATTTTTGGTTAGTCGGATTATTTTTTTTTAATTTTCTTTATTTTTAAATAGAAGGGTAGTAGTGAATTGTAGAGCAGATGAGCAGCCGTGGTGAGTATCCCTGAAAAAGCAGTGAGAAGAGCTAGCCATGTGGTGTCATTTATGGAGAGCATCTTCACAGGGTATCCAACTAGAACATATCGTGATAAATAAATTGGAATTGGAATTTATTTAGGCGATGATTAGAGAAGTTTTACAAAGTTTTGAGCAGTAGTAAATTCACAAAATTTAGGGCTCAAAAGGGACTTTACAGTAATTTTTATGACGCCCAATTTGTGGGTCTCTATTTTACAGGTACATGCATAGTAAAATATATATATATATATATATATATATATATATATATATATTATAATGTCTAAGGGAGCTACTAAGAGTTATAAGGGTTGTTTAGTACAAGGTAGTATATGCCAAACAAAAATAATCCACATATTTGATCACATAAACTTAAAAATGTATGTTTGCCGTATTTTATGTATACTAAAATACCATTCAAATATAGTAGTTGAAATTAAGTGCCAAAAGGCAATTTTAAAATGACTAAGTGACGTAATAAGATGTGCAGTGCTCAAGGGTTTATACCGAGTTTGAATTTTAAAAGCCTTTGAAAGTACATTTGCCGTCCAAAAGCCGGATGCGTCTATGAATGTTCACTATCAACATGCATCCAGGGTAAAGTATAATTTATTTTGGTTTCATTTTCTATAGAATCAACTTTTGGACAATATTTGTAAACTCAAAATTATTAGTTATAACAGCGTAAAATATGATTGGTGGAATGTAAAGATTTAGGACATATATTAGAATTTAATGTGATTATGAAATTGTATAAAAGACATGAACTTTGGTATGTGCGACACGAACGTAGTTATTTGTTATGAACTTTAAGATGTAGTACGCTAGTAGAGAGTTAACATGGTCGCCTTAGAGAGTAAACAAAGGGGATTATTTTTGAACCAATTTTGTAAAAAGACGTGTTTTCATAACTGTGCTAATTTGTATACAGATATTTAAAAGAAAATAAAAAAATAGTTGTTTTAAAAGGAGTTTTCAATTGAATAAAGTGGTAAAGAAACAAGCATCGAAAGTATAAAGTGAATAGTAGTGATTGTGCGACGGTAAAATATTGGATTTGGAGAGTGGTTATACAGATTTGAAGTTGGATATTGGAGTGCGGATTAAAGTTAGAAGGTCATCGAGAGTGGTTAGACAAAGGAAAGAAGTTGGATATTGGAGAGCAGTTTAAAGGTAGCAGGAGCATCGAGCAAAAAGATACAGGAACGAGTAGATAGGGATTAGATACGGAGAAGCGGACGGATTTATAGAAAAAAACAAGGATTCGAAGCGGAGATTAGCACAAGGGAAGTTGTAGCACTGATTTTCTAAATTCTAAATTTGGGTTAATCATTTCAGGTATTGGGGAGCAGTTAAAATTCAAGGACACCTGGAAGCGGCACGAAAATTCAAGAACATCATTGTGAAGACGCATACGGTGATAAGGATTTTGAGCCAGCATTCAGGAAGGCATCAACGGAGTATAGACCCGGTGAGTGTTTAAATATATCTTTAATACGTCAAAAATAACCATACAAATTTTGGTTGTAATTGAATTTGGCACATAGCAACTTTGATCTTATTAGAAAATTTGGCATATACAAAAGTAGAGTATCAATTTTAGTAGTAAAACAAAAAAGTGCACTTTGGTTGGACTTAGCACATCTACTTATAACGGAACCCACTATAAGTAGCTTGAACACCCTGAGATTAAGAGCTTAAATAGTCGAGGCATTGCAATAAATAATTAATTAAAGAACCAACCAAACGGTGCAAGTACGGGGCGTGCATTAGGTGTGCACATTTTAAAAGTTTATAAAATAAAGGGTAGAATATAGGTGGAACTCAAAGTAGGGCGGTTTAATATATGTTTAAACCCAAAAGGGGGGCGGTACAATATAATATATATATATATATATATATATATATAAATATATATATATATGTATTGCTGTGAAATGCACAAAAAGCTATTAAATTACCTGGTCCGTTGACTTTCTTCTGTTAATCGCCTCTTTACTCTTTTCCGCCTCGGCTGCTCACCTAGTTAAAACTTTCATCCTCATTCATAAAAAAAAAACACATTCCTACCACAAACATCAACGTTAACTCTATTTACATCAATATTCACAATACATTAAAATTTCAAAATTAAAATTCAGCATATATTTCAGTATCAGAAAATTTCAAGATTAAATTTGTTATCATTTTAATGTGCATCCAGAATTAAAGTCCTTGTAGGATGCCTACTAATTAATATAACAATATATACAGACCTGAGTCTGAGTACAAAGGGAGCATCTACCACCCCTTTACGTTAATTAACCAGGTTCGTCTAATTGAGCTCAAAGACATACCCAAATTTTCATCAAGAACATAAATACTAAATACTCCATTCTACTTAAACAAGAAAATTTTCACCTTAAAATTAAAAATTTGCTGTTAGTACAATTTCACTACTGTCCATTTTAAATAAACAAATTATAAAGTTATTCAACACACACCAAAACATCAAAGTTCGAACAAAATAGTATAATTTACCTGAAGGTTACTGCACTCGTAGCTTCAATGTACATTGTCCCTTTGTTAATCACACCATTCCAACTGGGTTATATTTACGGCTTCTGATTCTCAACGCTTTTAAAATTTTCTCCACCACCATTCATCTAAAGTTGTTTCAGGGCTTTTCCGGAACTCATCTGTGTATATCTGAACCTTGTTTTGCGGATCCAAACACGTTTATGAACCATTTAATTATTAACACCCCCGAAAAATAGCAAAGAAATTCATACTTCTTTCACAAATATACGCCAAAACTGCCTACTTTTGTGTATTCATTTGTCGTTGCAAATTTGCCTAATTGGTACAGTGATACTAAACTTTATTACCTTGTATCTTCTTTTCTAAGTGCACTAAATTACATTCATTGTAGCACGTAAAGAACAAACTGTTCTAAATCACCAAAATATACGAGCAAACTGTTTAAATTATTCTATCAAAATCGGAAAAATAAAAAGCACTGTTTAACGCATTAAATCAATTCGAAAATCTAAGAGAGCGAAACTCATATTAACCCGGGTATATATAGAGGTTAGCCCGTCTGTCGGTCTTGTCCCCAAAACGGCCAGTTTCTAGAATTTCGTATACAATGTTCCCATCTCGCCCGCCTGTGCGTCGGTTCTTATTAAATTTGCACTCGCATCAGGTAAATCTCAGAAATTTCGACACGGCTCGCAACGTCTGGAAATAACTAATTAATTTTTATACAGAAATGTTATTTTTACCTCTCAAGTTTGCCTTTTATTTTCAACCAATCGCAACCCAGTGACGTTGCTAAACTCACGCCTTTTACTATATATGTCTCTGTCTTGCGCATATTATCTGTCTCTATCTACCCTGTTCCGAGTGGTACAAATTGATATTCTTTATTATCGATTATTTTAGTCCATGTGGACTGTGAAATAACCGACCTTATTAGCATTTCCCGTAACTATTAAGCTACGGTTTCTCCAGCATTCTCTGTAACCATTTGTTATCTGCAAATTTTACGCGGAACGTGTCTTTTAAAAATACGCAGGTGTTCAAACATAATACTTCTACGATTTGAATATTATTGGGTTTTTACAAGCTTTTATAAATATTATATGTTACTAATGGTTCAATTAACTTCAATTAAAATAATACCCTTTAATTTTTAGTGACTCCTAATCAAATATTAATTATTATCTGTACATTTTGTTTAATACCGGTTACTTAAAATTGAGTTAATTAATATAAATTTTGCACGTAATTTCCATTTGTTTCTTTCCTCGGAATAATTAAATTACACGTAGAGCATTTTAATACTGCTTCTTTTTTTTTATAGAAGGCGTCTTGTAAATAATTTAAATCTCTTCTTTTTAATGAAACGACTGAATTTTTATGCTTCACGGTTTTAATAACGCGTACCTTTTCCCAAAGCTTCTACACGGTGATTAAAATTATTTGATGTGATTATTTAATTTTCTACCCTGGTCTAAATATGAGTAATATATATACCGGGTGTTTCATTAAGCGTATTGCGCGGCTGTATATCATAAAGTATAAGGCCTAGAGATTTGCGGAAAAAAATTTATTAAGTAAAGTGCCCAAGAGAAATTGCTGGAAATTATTTTTAAGTTTCAATTTCTACCGCAAGGGGGAGTATTTGCTAAGGTCAACAACAAAATTCAATTTTTCTCCCAAAATTTAAGCACAAGGTATTATGCTCCAAACGCGAATAGGCAGTTATCTTTATTATTCACAACTTTTATTTGAAACTTTTCTGTAGATCGCTCAAGGACAGCTGCAGGACCTAGTGAATTGGTTTACATGTAATTAGGGTTATCTCACAATGCCCATGTTGGAATTTAATAATCTTAGAATCGTTTGAAAGAGAATTTCTCAGGGATAAAAAAAACGACTAAATTGATTTTTCTGATGTTTTCTAAATATGGGGCGCTTTTTCCAATCATGCCAGCTTTTGTTCATTTACTAAAAAAAATTAAATGGAAAGACATATTTATCAAAGGGAAATTGAATGAAGGGTAACAAAAAAGATTTTAGTGAAAATCGCACCTCGATATCTTTAATGGTTCTTAAGTTATTGCAAAAAGTATGTGCATTTTAGAGATCTATCCCAGTACTAATTAGAATTTTTCTGAATTTTCGGATCAAATATTTGAAATTATTTAGTCATAAATATTATTATAGGAGATGTTCAAAAGCGCCTTTCATTTAGTGACGATGTTTATAAACATTAATAATATGTCGCTAATAGATCCCTTTAGAATGCATCAAGTAGGCGATGAAAACAAAAACATCCATATTTGTCAATAGGTATAACTCAGTCATACTAGTTATTGTTATAGTAGTTAAATTGTGTATGCTCTGTGTGTAAGTTTGTTTGTTAATTTTGAACTACAGAAATATCTTTCTCTAATGCTGAAGCTTATGACATGCTTAGAATTTACTTTCAAAGTTTTGAAAACGCGGCTATTGCTGAGCGTGAATATGCAATGGCATATCCTGAAAGAAAACATTATACCAAAATGGTATTTACACGATTGGCAAAACGTTTAAGAGACACAGTGTAACAGTTTTTTTGACCACTGCAGAACATCAACGAATTTTTAGTCCTAATAACTCTAGTATAGTCATTAATATCATGCAAACCATTTTTAAACAAATAAATACCAGTATTGATATTGTATGTGCTAACCGCCATACAGAAATGCTAGTTTGGTTGCTAACATCAGGCGCCGAGTGTTAATACAATTATTATCAAGGCCAAGCAGCTTTCCTGTTTCGTGCATAGCACATCTACACTCACATTAGCTAGAGCTCTCGTTGAGAACGATTATGGAACTAATAAGGGTTCTAGCATGCAACTTGCGTCTGGATTTTTGTGCGGTAGTAAAACCCTAGTGCGCTGAACACTAGGCTTTGTGTTTTAACGATGGTAAGAATTAAAATAAAAATTAATTAGACCAACTGAATAATTTTGTTGTAGCGCTCTTTTCGTATTTTTTCTTTTCTTCTGTTATAACGTTCCTTTTAACGACATTTTTAAATGACTTCTAATAAATAACTTCGTTTGGATAATTCCTTTGATAAATTCATTTAATAATTCTTTGGACATTTGTGTAAATAACACTTAAAATATTCCTTTAATGATTTCGTAAAAGTTACGATAAAACATGTTTTTCAACGTTTCGTAGAAAGTCCTCAATTAGATTTTTATTTTATAATTCTCAACTTTAAGAAGTCGTTTTGTATTTTTGGTTTTATAAAACTAAGGCAGCGAGTATGCTGTATTTAAAGAAGATATAAATTCTACATTTGCACCTGCGAGTATCAACTTATGGTTCATTCACTTCAACTTTGCGATAGGGTATCGATCCAATATGAACGTCCTTCAACCCTACGATGGATAGTTGAATTTTATGTAGTGTTGTAGAGAAAACAATAAGTTCCAATTTTTAGGAAACGTTCTACAAAGTATGTAGAAATTTTTATGGTTGGAAATTAAGTCCGATGATGCATTGGAATGGTACGGTTGATACTTTCGTTCAAGATTTACACACAGTAGAACATCTAAGTTTAGTATTGGAATTTGGTTGGTCCAGTTTGTGACTTTATGCCGTTGGATTTATTTTTAAGGGGGTTTCTTAAGGAGCAGGTTTATAGAATTCGTTCAACAACTAATTATATGAAGAATAGAATAAGCGCAGTATTTTGTTCAATTGACGAAGCACTGCTGACCCGAATAAAACTTTCTTTCAATAGAAGACTAGCTGCCTGCATCAAACAAAACGGTGGAATTTCTTTACACTTGCTTTTTTCATTACATTGTAACAATTTTATTTTCGATAATAAATCCCTCCATATAATTTTAAGAATAATATAACAATTTTATTAATAACAATAATAATTTGCATTCAACTTCAAAAGTAATACGTTAAGCCTGCATCGTCCTTTAATAATCTACTTATATTTAAATATCTGTGTAGTATACAGCTATTTACAAGCACAGATCTGTTTGATTGTTCCCCTCCTGACGGCGCGAACGCCCGAGCTAGTTAGAAGTTAGTCGGCCACAAGTGATAGCAATATCAATATGTATCCTAGATTACAGGCCGGCAATCTGCGAATCCACTTCAATTAGTGAACATATCTTCGAATAACGGTCGGAAAGGTATATATTGTGAGAACTTGTATAATTTGAGATAATTTATTTAACGCGACAAGAAGGATGCAACCTTTATAAGACACATAACGACAAGAAGGATGCAACCTTTTAAGACACATAATGACAAGAAGGATGCAACTTTTTAAGACACACAACGACAAGTAGGATGCAACTTTTAAGACACACAAGGACACAGTAAAGTATACACATGTAAGATGCTACCTTTGGAAGGCGGAGTAATTCAACTTCGAGATTACAACTGCTGCAGAATTTATTGCAACAGGATTTGATTTGACACGTGGAACGAAGTTTTTATAGAAGTTGTTTTGGATGAATTTGTTTCAAATTACAAACGCTGTTATCGTTGCTTGAAATAACGGGGATCCCGTCTTTCTTTGTTACAAGGCGACAAATGCAGTTTTGGTTCGTAGATAGCTATAAGTTCTTTTTATGTGTTTCAAAACTAGGAACACGTTAACTTGCTTTGATGCGTAGTACAAGTACGATATAAAAGTTTCAACTAATTGCTGAGCTGGATTTACCAGTAGTAAAACTAAAGTTCACTGATTTAATGTTTTAAAAACAACACGCTTTGCTCAATATGAATCGTCGCTAACGTCAACAGGTGTTACTGACGTCATATATTTTTCTGCTTTGTACTGCTGACAGATGTTATTTTGAAAGCAAATGCTTTGAACAGCTTTAGTACAATACATGTAAACATGTCTACTTTTGTGATCTAAATTAAAATTTGTATATGTAATTTAGAAAACTCAAATGCTAACATTGTTAGAAACTATTAATTTGTTATCTGCCTGAACAGATCTGCACAGGTTAGAACCCTTTTTGTACAACAAGTTCATGTCATGAAGTAAAATATTTGATTGAAAATAATTAAGACACACATGAAAGTTGAAAGTTTTAGATTGATACAGTTAATGATTAAATTTTTGTTACAAGTCATATTATTTTAAAAGAGATTCTTTTTAGTAAACAATTGGTTCAAGATTAAAGTTTTTTATTTTGATCAAGTATGATCAAATCTAATAACATAAAGCTAAAACCCTTATGAGTAAGAAATTGATGCCAATTTTATATTGGAAATACCTTTTTACTACTTCTTTATGTATTTTTGCTGGACACAAGTGGTGTTCCACTTTTTTATTTATTTAACTATTACAATCTCTTACAGGAGCTGCGTCTTATTTTATTAAGACAGGTTTTTGTCAGCGAAGGCGATCCTTTTTCTTTGGGTCTCCACGTCCGCCCTTAGAAATACGCTATGCAATAATCATAATTACATCAGGACTTGGTGGCGCCTATTTGGTTTAGATTAAGTTTGATCTGCAAACAGATTTCGACTTACCCCCCACTTCTCATAGCTCTGCCCAAGGAATAGACCCCTAGTTATGTCGGAAGACTTTGTTCACTGGCGCCCATTTAGAAAATTTGTAACACTGACGCCGCACATATAAAAAAATATGTTTCAATGGCACCGGCAACGGTTAGGGCCCAGTTAAATTCGTTTCACTGCCACCCAACGCGGGGCGAGCAGTAGATAAAAAAAAATCGTTACAACATTATACAATTATTTCTCGGTATTTATTTATTGTTTAAACTTGAATAAAAGTTTGTTATTTACTACTGTGCCTTGTTCGCACTGGTTATATATTTGATGTTAGGTTTGATGATAGCAGTCTGCATGTTTTCTCTATTCCAAAAACTTCAATTTTTCAGAATTTTTTTCATGTAACTTGTACAATGTTTTATATCATCGGAAAGTTCTTTAGACATGCAATAGCAACATTCAATATGGAGGTTGCTATTTCAAAAAATGCATTTTTTGTATATTTGCGTTTTTATTCATCCCGTATAATAGAAAGTATAAACATGCACCAAATGCTGTGGGTGGTGTTACCTCAGGATATAGAAAATCCTGTCGTGAAAGAATTAACTCTTCAAGTTCACTTCGGAAACATATGCAATTTTTCAAAGTAGAGATGATTTCCACATAAAATGACCAATAAATAGGAAATCTTCCATTGTAGACTCACGGTACTTCAGCATCATTGTCATCCATATTAAAAAGGCTCTCAGAATATTGTACTAAATCCAAGATGTTCCATTAAAAAAAGAAAGCTTTGGATTGGTAACTGTATTAGCACACCCTGAATATAGGGGAAAATATTTTTTGATTGTGAAGCTAGCTGTGGCTATCATTTAAAAAAACGAAAGTTGAGATATTGAATAACAAAGGAGTTATAAAACTTTCCCCGAGGATTTGGAAACCCTGTATGCGTAATGTCATAAGGTGTTGCAATTATATGATACTGTGCAGGCATGTGGAACAAACTGTGCCAAATCAGAATTAGCATTGACCTCTTGCAAGTAGCACATGATATGTATTAGCCAAGAGTTACGTATACTAAGAAAAATTAATTTGAAATTCAATTAATCGAAATCAGTTTTATATGATATACGACAAAGTCTGCCTTCTACAACTACCTTGCAGTGATTATAGTCATATGCGTGCAAGAACCCATGTAACAATTGCAGATCTATATTACTGACAATCACAATACTACTGACTTTCCATGTTTTACGATCTTGGTAAAATCCGTCAAGCAATATAACATATTAGCTTCTACCAAATTAGCATTAGGTCTAAGTCTTATGCCGCAAATACTTAACTGACAAAACAAGGTAGAACAATTCCCTCTGCTAAAAGTTGCTAAATTAAAGTAAAAATGAGTTCGCTAATTTTACCCCAAGAAAAATCAGCTTAGAGCTAGACCAAAAATTCTACAATGAGCGCCTTTGTTCAGTATGACATTATTATAATACATAATGAAAATTCATATTCTAGCATATTATTCAAACAGAATAAGCTTTGTATACTGGCATTGATATTTATTTACTCTGTTGTTTAAAAACAATTTATTATCAAATTTCGAAGCTCCTCAATTACATTGCTAGAGAACGATAACGTCAATTTGAAAATTGTGTGCTTGAATGCACTTAAAAGTTCTGTATGACGAAGGGCTGACAAATACGTGTCAAAAATAGCTAATCGCCTGCTACTAAAACATATATGACACTTAAAAATGTAATCCCCTTTTTTGCGACAGCTTCCAAACCATCAAAACAACACAAAAGCTACTCAATTTATTTTTAATGGTTTTAGCTGCTATACTAAACCATAAATCAAAATTATAACGAAAACTCAATTCTACTGTAAAGTATATCTCGCATTTAATCAGCATTTTGATCTGCAGTTTGTTTTTCGTTGTAGAATATATAGCCTTCTAAAATTAAATTAACATCAATTATTATCTGCACGAATAATCTTATAATTTACATACTTTTTTAATTTAAGTGTATTAAAGTGACGTTTTTTTCTGTAAAAGTTTTAACTACTGCGAATTTTCCTATTTATAATATAATGCTAGACGACAATAAAAAATTCCATTAAATGATAGCAGGTATCGATAGATACATGAACGGGATATTAGCTTTAAGCTGCGGCTAATAAAATCATACACAGACGATTTCTGAAAGCATCGTCATTTTCTCTGGATTCCTTAAAAATAAAGAAACAACCACAGTTTACTGTAGAATAATATAAAACCTGTTGTCTAAAAAATTTCATTTGCGAAACTATTACCGAAAGCAATTGTAGCAAAAAACTATATATTAAAATTTTTGGAGAAAAGATAAAACGACCATGAAATTTAATGCTGCATTTGGAGTTCCAGTCGCCGCTGTTTCAATACAATAGAAAAAATGCGCTAGTTGAGACGTAAATTCAGCTACATTGGACTAGTCGAGAAGTGTTGTGGCAACCATTGTAAGCCTTTGTCTAACATATTCTCGATCAAATGAGTTTCTTTTATAGATTTGCAATACCCTAACTTAATTCACAGACAAACACAATATTTGTTTCCTGGTGTCTGATGGATGTCTTTTGTGAATGTATTTTTGGTTGCTGAAACCGAACCTGCACCCAGAATTTTCGTATCGCCTCCAGGTACTAATATATTCGACAAGGACGATTTACATTGTATAACATATTGTAATGAACGTAATCGGGCGGGTGACTCATTATTGGAATGTAAACGGCGTCTTAATGTCTGACGAAATCGCAGGTAAGGCAGTTTAAAATATTTAAACGCCGCGGACAGGATGAGCAAAAATGATATCTTAAACACGTCTATAGATGGATATAAAATATAAATAATATGTTGCAGATAGACGTTATACAATGTCGCGAAAATATATAAATCAAACAGATACGTTTTGTTACGTATGTTTGAGAGTTTACGATTAACTCTCACAAAATGTCAATAACTACGTTAATCAAGAAAACTTACGAGCTTTATTTTGGATGCAAGCTAGTAGATCAAAATATACCTTGGTTGCCGCATATCATTTGCGCAACGTGTGCTGTGAATTCAAGAGGATGGCTCTACGGTACCCATAAGTCAATGCTGTTTGCAGTGCCTAGGGTGTAGAGAGAACTCAAAGAACATGTCACTGATTGCTATTTTTGCTTAACGAATTTATCTAGAATTTAACTGTAGTCGAAGCATACTGTACAGTAATTAAACTTGCAATCAATTCTCAATAACTTTTTCACATCTAGAATGGACCTGTCCCCAAATAATCGCATGTAATTAAATTTTAATTATATTAGCCTGTAGTGATGAGTGGACGGCAGTTATATTTCTCATCAATGCTAAATGGAAGAACGACTGTTGGTCTTCTGACAATCGAATTTCGCCTTGTGATTAAGGTATACAGTTTCGGTTTGTTATATTTTGAATTTATATTTGCCTTAATAATGACAATTACTAGTATTACTATAGTTATTATTTGTCATAACTTTTATTATTATTGGTAAGTTTTAGTTTTACAGTTGTCTGAGATGTTCTTTGATCAAAATTACTATATTTTGTTTCCCAGAATTATACAGTCCTCAACACCACAGCTTATTGTACCGCAATAGCTGCTAAATTGGAATGCAAATGAAATATTGCCAGTGTTCCATCATTACGTAACTTTACTTGTGTTTCGGTGTCATGGGTGCTAAACATTTAACCCTGAGTGCAAGTAACTTGTTCAAGGAGTGTGCGTTTCGTTGTTGAAGGGTGCAGATACCGTTGATAACGTGCCAGGCTGGCGGAGTACTGGTCAACAAGCAAATCTTTAGGATACCACTCTAATAACGCTTCACATCAACCACGAGGCCGACACCTATTAATTATTAATAATCTACATTTCGTCAATCCACTATATGCCATTTACATTTTCTCTTTGTTATAACAAATATTTTAGCATTCAGTCTTCAATCATTACTTTCTGAACCGTAATTCCTTTATCCTCCACTTACAGCGTTAGACACTTTCATTCAGCTTATTTTTAGTTATATATGCGGCACAATATGTTTTTTTAGATATAAAAATTGGTAATAAAATTTATATAAAAACTGTCGTATTTAATACCTTGGTATTGCGACAACAAATATCTGTATGTACAGCGGCGTAAATTTGTTACAGAATGATTGTCATATATTTGTTTTTATGGCAATCGTATTTCTCTACACACTTGTGGATGAAGTAAAATTTATGGAAGTAATTTTGTAATTTTAATTTTCAAAAATTTCAGTACCTTCTGTTTAGGAAATATTTGAATGACACAATAGTAATGAGTGCAAACACTTTTTAACACATTGTAAGCCCTAATTAAAGTCATTAATAAAAGTCATAGGGTAAAGTGCTAACGTTAGCAAAATAACTCCGCACGCGTTCTGCTAATTTCGACAGCAATTATAAGTCATATATAATCAAAACTTTACTGTAGCTTGCCCTAATTTTACATTCCAACCTTATGTAATAAAGGCAATCAAGTTAAAATAGTAGCGTTGGTGTTTCTACTCTTACAGATTTCGTCTATTAGAGAGCTTTAAGTATTTATAATGGTTCTAATTAGGCATTTCGTTTTCTATTTTCTGGTCACATTAATTATGTTGCTTGAGGGCGATTATAAACTTGAGAAAGCTAACTTTGGTTGTGGAGTCTCTAAAGTTCATTAGGATCTGTTTATAACTTTAATTTAAACACTATCAAAATATTCACCATGAAATGTCTTTTTCTATCTCCTACCTTGTAGTTGTTTTCGTAATGCGGTCCACCAACTAGCCCCTTTTAGATATTGTCGTCTGGTAGGTCCTCCGTCTATCCATTAATTCCATGGTCGAATCCCCATGTGTACCATACATGCCACTACTCTATTATAAATTTATAAATTTCAATCAAAATATCCAATCTCCAAATTTTGTTCTTTTATTGCAAATAAATTCTACTATCCAAACCTCGCTTTTATCCTCATCCAAACAATTTTCAAATTTCACGACTTCTCGTGCATCCAAACAAAAATCTTTGTACTTGCATCTTAACTTTACTATTTACTAATAACGCTTTATCAGCTTTTACATAAATTTTATTTAATTAGACTGCACTAATTCACTTGCAAGTAAACTAACTGTATCACAGATGGAATAAAAGAGCAAAGAGAGCGAGACCCTTATCTGTTACTGATTGTGTAATGCAAACTGCCCCCCATGTTTACGAAATATCACGTATATCTGTTTAACCATTGCTCTATTTCCCCGAAAATCACCAACGACCATCGATTTCTCGTAGTTTTTAGTAACCCCACACAACAGTACGTGGTAATGCACTTAAAAGTGTCAACCGTCGTTTCAAATTCTCCGGATTAGCCTCTACTCCTCGCTTGGTACCCGCCTTTAACTTCAAGCAAACATCATTTTTCTTCCTTGTACATATCGCTTTATCGCACACATATGCTTCTATCAGCTGTACTTTTAGCCCTTCACGTTTAACTTTCACCAATCATCTCGCTTGACTCCATTTCTCAACTTTCTGAGCGACGCGTGCTTGTTTACAACTATCCTTGACATTATCGATTTTTAATTCCCTTCCTCTAGATATACTTTATGTTTCTCTCTTATACTTATAAGCTTTTATTCAATCTTGTTCTTTTCATAGCTCCTTCCGACTCTATAAATAAGATTAAAAATCAATATTTTAACTAACGTATACTGTGTTTACATCAATTCTGTGTGGTTTTGTTTACGTCCTTGGCTGCTTTAATTCCAACGGCTGTTTGTTTCACTAAGCTATTAAATTTGTTTGTAGCAACTTTAGTAAGAAATATCTCTCCCCTTATTATTTGAAACGTTTGAAACCTAAAAATCGTTATTTTTAACATGCTCAACGCTTTCAAAACTGTTCCATAGTACTTCATTATGCTATAATTTTACCCCAAATTATGTTCTTATACTCTTTTACATACATACTATAATACATGGTCCCTAACTAAATCTAATTAAGATAAATTATTCTTACATTAATCACGCATTAAACTAAAGCGATATTCCCCTATTATCCATTATTCAAGATAGAAAATAATTGTTGAAAATCTTTTAACTAAACCCTATAAGTTCACTTATGCCCTATTCTATTGACCTTTTTAATTACACGATTATATATATATATATATATATATATATATATATATATAATAACGTGATAAAGAGTCATGAGATGTCATTGAAACCTTAATTCTAAAAATAAATCTCACAAAAATATAGGAGAATTCAGAAAAAAATTGAATTTTCCGGAAATTCATAGTTACGCCCTGTATAATACAAGCTTTCCTTTATTCATTGATGTACAATGCACAAATGCAGATTGCGCCTGTATAAATAAGCACCCTGTATTATATAAGTGTAATGTAAATAGTTAATTGTAAGATTACTGTAAAGCGCATTTAAATGCCAACGTAAAAATTGATCGTTTTAATGCAAAGCAGTCTATTATACTTCTTAATTATCAATACAGTTTGGATATAAATGCATTTGAATTGCTGTAAATAGCATAAAAAGTACAGCTTTACGCATTTAGTTTGCGAAACTAAAATCAAAGTCTGTTTAAAAACTCCAAAATTAATAAATAGTTTTGTGTACTGAAAGCAAATATTTCCTATAAAGCACAAACCCTTTTGAATTAAAAACCAATTAAAGTTTAAATTAATTACCTCGTAGATATTGCAATGTATTCTAAACATAGAATTCTATAGAATATAAAAAGATGAGTTATCTGGATTTAGGAATACGTCAAATTCGTATAAATTCATTAAATTAAAATTTTCCAAGAAGCGGCTTGAACATTGAAAATAAAACGTATAATCCCTGGAACAACTAATAAGAAATAATTTATGATCTTCGCATTCACTATTGGAGAGAAACGATACGCAACAATAATAGCATATGATATACAAAGACAAAAGCGAACGTGTCATAGACACCTAGAACAGATAAGAAGGTACTAAAATGTCGAACGCTTATACGCTAATTGGGCATTCCAGGAAGTCTTACATCATAATGTTCGAGACAATTGTGGTAAATTCTAGAAATAGGTAAATTTGTATATATAGGAGCGCTTATCGTTTCGAGGGATTCATTCGATTTCATTTATTAAAGCACAAAATGTTTTTTTAATTAAAAAGCGTGAGCTGTTGCTATACGAGGATAGTAATAGAAATATGTAGTAAACATATTGTGGTTTGATAGTTCCGAGGTTGCAATGAATATTGAAGTGATGTTTTTAAACACAAGTTACATACAAAAATGGAATTATTAATTACAAAAAAAAAACAAAAATTCTTCAATATAAAGCTATTTTTATAGATGTATTAAATAATTGAAAAGAAAATTTAACCTAAAAAGGTACTTTGATAATGCTGTTGGAAATCAGGAATTTTAATTTGGCAAACTTGTAAGCCGATTTGGAGATCAATTTAAAATAGAAAGATTTTTAATTACGAGAAGCGTTTTGTGGATTCTGAAAGTATTACTTTTAGACTTATTTTTAACTGATATTAGAGTATTAAAATCTAGTTTAAGATAATCCTAATAATTTTTTTTCTGTGTGAGGAATTTTTTTACCAGGAGTTTGTGTTCAGAGTTCGATATACTCTGACTTTTAATAAATTATATGTTAAGGATCTTATTTGTCCAAAACAAATCTCACCAGGGTGGAAATAATTTATAACCAGGTAAAAGATCCTCAAAAGAATAAATTTAATTCTGTAAATGTAAAATAAGATAAGCGACAATAATTTTGATTGTTACAAAGGCTTCTTAGCAATTTTTTTATATTTAAAAGAAACGATGTTCTAAATGGTTTGCGATAGTGCTGTGCTTTATTTTAATTTGAAAACTCCGTAAATTTTTGTTGAACTATCCAGGCAAAGTGAAAAATTAGAAACGAAGGTAAGTGAACAAATACAAGTTTATAAACCAGAAGTATTCTTTTAGTGGCTCCCGACAAGCGGCCTTGTTACAACTATATATATATATATATATATATATATTATGCTGTGATAAGGGTTTGTTTAAGGGTGCACGACATAGTGGAGGTCACTAGAGAATGAGTAATTAGAATAGGCAGCAGAAAATTGTAGTTATTTCAGGAAATAAGTAAGAAATAGAAGTAGATAGTAAGTAGGAAACACCCTGTGTACAAAGTAGAAATAGTTTTGGGCGACGCAGGAAAGACATAGGAAGACGCATAGTTGGCGTAGGAATGAGAAATACAAGTATTAAACGGATGGTAAAGATTAAATACCCTGTAGATAGTGTTCAGTTGACATAAGTAAAGCGAATAAGAATATTTTTCAGTGGAAGCACGCGTAGAAATGATAAAGAATAATTAGACACGCATTAAGAAAAGAGTCTCAGACGATTAAGTAATACGGAGGTGAAAATAGAGTTTCATGTAGCTAATATAATGCGTATAAAGATCTAACCATTTTGATAAGAGAAATCATTAAAATTGCGTGAATCGCATGTAAACAATGAAAGTTTAAAGTAAAATTGCATCAGTTGTTTATGGAAAGGCGACTATTCTATCAAAATACAGCATGTTGATAAGTGAAGACACCTGCAGGCAGGTGGGCATTATGAACGAACGCAGAGCATTACATCAGAAAATATTCGAAATGAAATTATTTGATTGGTCCGAAGCAAACGACAGGTTCTAGACCACACCACGGATGCAGTGGGGATTCGAAATTATATTAGCAAGCACCGCGATAAGAAAGTCAGTTTTGAACTCAATGAAGGCCCAAGTGCATTGCCAGTAATACTGAATAATACGTAACAAGTGGTACAAAGTGAAATAAATGAGTGTGTATATGAAAATTACCGTTTAAAACGTAAGTAGGATTATTTTATGAATTAATCGTAAACTAAGACATAAAAATAATAGGGCTTCGAGGTCTGAGGGAAAATAGGCCAGAATGCTTGATGTTAAGAAAGATTACAATAAAACAATTTAAATGTCGAGGCGAAAAGAAGAACATAATCTTGAAGTATAGGGGTGAACGAATTACAAATTTGAAGTCTATGGCAAGAATGATTAAATTATAAAATTATAATTTAATGGTGTTGGTCCATAATGGTGATAAGTTGAATGGAATCAAAAATTGGGGAAGATTAATTTCAATGGAAGCGTCGTCGTAAAAAGATAAAACCAGGTCAGATTGTTAGTTATAAGGCATCTGTTTTTCTACAAGAATTTTATTTTATTTTTAATATCAAATTGGCTAAATATTATATGCTTGTAAACAAGTCAACAAAGGGTTGAATACGTATTGAAATAATAATAAGAAAACGGATTTAGAATATTCTACATTTGTTGGTAAAGGTAATGAGTTTTCTTTGGTGACTTTGGGTTTTTAGTACAAATTAAATGGTTGTTGATAAATGAAATTTATAAAGGTGAATTAATTTGAAAATGTATTGTAAATAACGTCAAAGCTGTACATAAAGCATTAGTTTCATTAAATGGGATCCAAACTTACTGAATTTTTATAATTACAAATATATGCTAGCCGAGGTCATAAGATTGAAATAGTACAGAGGAGGAGCCACAAATTAAGTAGGGCAGAGATAACCCGCAAAGGCGGTAACTTGTTGAATTTTGTCATTGGTCGATAAAGTTGTTTATGATAAACTCCAGTTGATAGCAACGTTAAGAAACAGCTGGAGGAGGAAATAATCACAAGCTGTAGGAAAGATTAAAATGGTGGTTCAATAATTTAATTTAGTATTATAGCAATTAAAATAAATAGGTCGCTCAACGTAAGGACACGTGATATTACAGAATTAATAGGTCGACCCAATAAGGGGAGTATTACAGCAATATATATATATATATATATATATATATATATATATATATAATGCTATGATAATAGGGTAGGTTAAGTCATGGGTGTCGTAGAATAAATATAAACAACTTCCACTTTAAGAAAAGCACATAATTCCAGAAATCATAAAAGAAAAACGGTCACTCTACATATTGTTAATTGAGAGGACACTGTATATAAAATACACGGGATCAAATGCATGAGAACTATAAAATGTCTAAGTGTAGTTTATAAGGAAAGATAAGATTTTAAAACGCAACAAATTGCATCAAAATTAAATCACCGGGAAGCATAGATAAATTGACTACAAATATTTAACAATTGCGTCGAAAATATCATCGTACACGCATTCTAAGTAATTTATTATTAGAAAATCGATACGTGACAGGAAGAAAACGAATTTATTCAGAAAACCAATATTCTGTAGAAATAAACAAGCACCAGGCGATAAAATTAACAAACATCCAAGTACGTGAGTTAATAAAAGTCAAAAGTTGGAAACTCTCGAGTAATACCACGATATGCAGGATGCATAGGTGACAGACAAGGCATGCATTGAAAGATTTAAACTAAATAATTGCTAAAAATTCCGAGGTATGCGAGATAATAAAGAAGTATCGTCCTAAAATATCAACAAGCCAATGAAATCAATATGAGGTAGGGCTTATATATATATACGATAGTGACGAAGCGACATTTTAGTCTATATTCAAACTGAGCTACGACTATATTCAAAGATGTTAAAAGCTTACGTAACCAGTAAAGTATAAATCAGAATTAAAAGTGCGAAACTTGTGAAACGAAAATAAGCCGATCTATAAATAGACTAAGTAAAACGACTTAATTAAATTCATTTCGAATATTAATAAATCAGGGCTTTTAATTTCGACTCTTAAATTTGGATTTTAGTTTCGACTCTTAATCTTTGATTTTAATTTCGACTTTTAATTTTGAATTTTAATGTGGACTTTAATTTTGGATTTTCAATCTGAATTTTAATTTGGGATGTTTAATTGAGATGACTTTAATTTGGGACTTCTAACTTTGAACATACTCTAATTTTGGAGATAATTTAAAATGAACGTATTTTAATTCCGACTTGGTACGATTTCAATTAGAAGCAAGTTATGGGGCCGGCATATCAATAAGCAAATCAAACACAGAAAGGGGATGCAGATCATAGACTAGGATGGAACTACAGAACCCATTCCAGGTTAGCAATCTTAATACGCTTTATAGTTGAAACTGTTTTTGATCTAATATTTGACACATTGTATATTTGTAAGAGTCATCAAAAAAGGTCACTTAAAGACTTATGAAAATGGAATACGTATCTTGGAACGTTCGAAGGTTCCTGAATAATTAAAAGATATTTTTGCTGGCTTTTAAAAAAACATAAATCTTTTATATGTAGATATTCCGTACAAAAAGGAAAATTCTGAGTTGTAAATATTATCAATTATTATATTGTGTATTATAAAATTGCTTTATTTGATTCAATAAAATCTATTCAGTAAGCTAGTCGGGATAAAATCCTAATTTAACATTTCATAACATTGGGGCTTAAAACAATAAAGGAATTAGAGGGGTAAATCACAGCAAATTTATGACGGCCCAACGCTGGGGCTCGATCGTTCAGGTAATATCATAGCAAATTTATAATACGCCCAAATCGTGGGGCCTAACATCATAGAATATATATATATATATATATATATATATATATATATATATATATAATTGAAATAAGATGAAATAATAACTTAGACTTTTTAAGTAAAGCCAAATGATCATTTCAAATCGAGCTAGTAATTGAAAGAAGGAAAATATAAGGCCTTGGACAGGTTTGAACCTGCATCTCAGTTTGCCGGAACTGTGCGTTAACCAATTACGCTACCGAGGCCGATGGCTATAATTGAAATTTACAAATCTAAATCGTGTCAGTACCTATATAAACCTAACTTTCAATTATATATGGTACTGTACACGATTATTTGTAAATTTTCCAATTATAGCCATCGGCCTCGGTATAATTGGTTAACGCACATTTTCGGCAAAACTGAGATGCAGTATCATAATATTCAAGCTTATATTTTCCTTCTTTAATTATACTATATAAATATCATTTATTAAATAATATTTATATAATAATATAATATTATAATTACTTATTTTATATATATATATATATATATATATCATATATATATATATATATAAAATATATATATATAAATATATATATATAAATATATATATATAATATATATAATATATATATATAAATTAAATTAATTTACATAACATACTCGTTTATAATCATTATATACCGTTAAATTATTTTAAAGGGTTAGTCCCATGTCGGCCTAATCCACTGCGACAACGGATTCGCACATCTTTCCAAATTCAGTGGTTTCAGAGTAGAAAGTGGTAGAAGCCAGAATATTTTTAACTAAGTTAATAGCACGATGTAGTAACCCTTCTCTCGACAACATTTCCGCGTTGGAAACCGTTAATCGATTTATTTGCAGACTTTTGTAATAGGGGCTGACGAACTGGCTAATAGTAGTAACCGTGAAAGCCATAACTTGCTCTTTAATTACCTACAAAAATTGTCGTTGGTTGAGCGTATTAATTGTTGTACTATTTACACTAATAGTTTGTTCAGTTGAAATAGGTGTTTCGTTCCCTAAATTATCCTCATTCGTATTTTGATTTCCTTAAGCATTAATGTGGGAAAGGGATACTTTATATTAAATCCATATTACGCCATGTTGTAATTAAAAATTAGATCATTATTTGATTATTACCTCTATATAGTTTTAACGTTTCCAGGACACGACCACGTTCTTTCTTTAACACATATTTTGTATATTAGGTTGGATAGGATACGGTCCATAATCTTGGTGGTCTTTAATCTTTATTTTGCGATTGCCAGGTGAACTTTTGGTTTAGGATATTTCAGGTTATCGATAAGTAGCTTCTTTCTGTTTTTATTCTGTCATCAATATACCTTTTGATGTATTTACGTGGATTTTTTTGGCAAAGGTTTTTCCAAGACCTCAAGTGCTATTTATAGCCTAAAATCAACAAATATATTCATTTGCTTGCACGCTAAATCCTTATATGGATTTTGATTGCCTTCATTGTACCTTAGCGTTGATAAGTAACTTTTTATATTGCATTGCACCGTCCTCTTTTCCAATGAGATATAAAGAGTAAGTGTACTGCAGCGTATAAAAATAAAATTACTCTGGTGGAACTAGCATCGACCTTTATGCGCTGCGGAGTTTGCAAAAGACTGATCTCAGGAGCAGGAAGTTAATTACAGGTACAACTTTCAAGGTTTTTTGTATGGTTACTGTCTTATCGTTTCTCACCTTGCTGTAAAAGAATTTAGAAACTAACATAAGTGAAAGCAAAAAAAGTACTTGCATATTGAAATTTCTGTAAAAATATTAAACAATTATTTCTATAAGTTATATTTAATAAGCAATTAACACAAAGCTTCTTGCAAACACAAATAAAGAAGTAGTTTAAATTTTAATTATTTGCTTAGTATCATTTTTTACCATAAAAATTTTATGAAATCTTTTATGTTCACAGAATTAGGTAATAAGCATTTAAAAAAAGTATTCCTAAGCATATGTTGACTAAGTATAAAATACGCAGAAAGTAAAATCATTTGTGTATATATATTTAGACAATTTAGTAATTTGTAAAAAGTAAGTTTAGAGTACTATTATGATTGACACAAAAGAATCACAACGAAAATCATATCTGAGGCAAACCAAACGTCCAATTATCTACTTTTGTCTTAGTATATTTTTATGTTTGAGTTCCACCCTGCGTTCAGCAGGAAAAGCATCTGCCGCTGTCGAATGAATCGTTCACCAAGCGAAATCTTCTACTTCTCTAATTAGAAAAAACTATTTGATCCCATCGAAGGATACTCTGGGTTCCAGATACTTTTACATTGTGGTGGTAGAAACGAATTTAAAAAAAAATTATAAAGAATTGACGACGTCATGTGATTAATATAAAGTCAAACATAAACCGTATGTTGCACTTATATAGAAGTTTACTTAGACATTTTGGAGTAAAACGTTTATTCGACGTAAAATTTTATACCCTGCAAAATCAATTGTTACCAATTTATAAGGCACATGTTTCAACTGTCAAAAATTAATCTGTATTTATCAAACCATCTTTAATTTAAAAGGCAGGTCCAGCTAAACAAAATTTCATCTTACATGTGGGGTAAGACGTCTATAAAATTATTTTTATTAGGACTTTTGGATATGAAAATACATACCATAGTTAACCTCCTGGTAATTTTAAGATATGTTAACAATATCCATTTGGACCGTCAGGCAGTCAGATAACAAAAGAAAGCGAAAGTTACTCGGACGTTATCAGGTAACCAACATAGAAGGAGGGGTTAACAATGGAACGATTAATAGACCATCTTGACGTAGACTCAACTCCACCTCAGTCGCGTCTTAAAAGATATGCTTAAAGGAATCAACCAATCAGGAAATTTCTTATATATTTGTTTATTTATATTACATAAATAAAGAAAAAACATTAATAAATATAATAATCTTTGTGTCTAGCTTTATTTTCAAATGCACGAGTAAACGTAAATATATATTCGGAATCAAACTTAATTTCAAGAAATAATAAAATATGTTTTTATAATAACGTAAACACAAATATTTTATAGGGTGGGGTTTACGCTGTAACATTGCCAGACCTCAGGCAATTGGCATGATACAGTATGAAGATCTCGGAATGAGATTTAGACATTCACCCATATTAAATCTAGCCACAATGCTTATAAAAAGCTCAGGTCTATTGCTTGTCTCGCTATCAATTAATGAACTGGGCTTCTTAGTAACCAATAAACATATGTAAGGAACAATTTAATTTTAAATTTAATAATCCTATCTTTCACTATTCGTAATAAACCAGAATCACGTACTAAATCAAATTCGTCCTGTACTATCCTACATTACCGGGAAAATAATTTTTGCATGTGGTATGGTTCCCAAAAACATGTTGTGCTTCATTATTTAAGTCTTTGGCAAATCACCAAAGACTTTAACATATATTCCTTTTTGGGCAATATTTTGCAGCTCTTTAATTTTAGTTTCTGTCAATAATTTTCTTAGAGCTACAGAAAATTGTTTTGTATCTTTTCAGGCGTACAATTTTTGCCCTAGGTTTTGTTTAAATGATTTGTACATTCTATTTTTTTAACATGCAGAGTAGAAATATAGTTTCTAATGCTACATACTTAGTATATTAAATAGACTAGTAGTATTGCCCTACAAACCTCAAATTTCAGTAAAATATCGAACTAAGTTCATTTGAGTGGTGGGGAAGTTTTCTACACATTAGTGTCTTATTTTAGACTTAAAAACGATACCATAAAACTATTGTATTTAGTGTACGCTGTGCATACTAGTTTCAGAAACTTGTTTACTTCATTATCATATAAAACATTTGGTTGAATTTTCGCATAGATGCTCAAGTTTCCATCAGCAATAACTCGCTTGTAACGGACTTCCTGTCGGTCAATGTTTTGACTAAAACCTTCCACAATTTATTGGAAAACAACGAGAAGGTACAAGAACATATGACATCGAAAGCGGGATTGTATATAAACAAATGCGCGTAGCAGTATTTAGACGCCGTAAGCGGAATTGCTATTGATATATTTGTAATACGGTACGTAAATAATTTCTAACGTAAAAGCGACTATTTTACACGGAGTTTTTCTTTAGAGTATATTATTTTAAAATGCAAATTCTACATAATAAAACTATACATAGATATTAATGTAGAGTATTTCTAGCAATTAACGATTGTTACGTTTATTTTCGGGATAAATTAATTACCCCTTTTTCCTTTTAATATGTTTTTCAGTTAAATCACTTCCCCTGCTATTCTTAAATCCTTCCTCAACATCCTGTATATTATACCTGTTCATCATAAGCCCGCTTTACAATAATTGTTTAACTCAAATCTATTTGCTTGGAAACGACAAGTTTATGATAAAATTTAGATAAGTCAATATCTTGTTTTAGGTATCCTTTAATTTGTTAAACATTCCGATAACGTATAATTGCTTTCGCAGTGGTTTTGAGTCTAAGGACTCGTCGAACTAAGGTCGCGTACTATCCGATAAAAGCGTGTTTCCAAGTTTCCTAATCATGCTTTCATAACCACAATATGACTTGGAGCTCTGGTTGTTTAACTAAACGAATTTATGTTCATTTTCTTTTCAAAATGTTAAAAAGCACTCGTAATTGTTAGATTCTTCGTTTCGTTTTTCTTTATGAAAATTTCGCGCACACCTTACAGCGTGGTACCCGTACTTGTCGGCGTAAATAAATTAATATTTTTCGTAATCATTCTAGCTTCCGCGGGAGACACGATAGTCCCTTGAATTCCCGCTTCTTGGGGTATAGTAGACTGCACCCGTTACGTGATCTCAGGTCCATCTGGCACGTTCCGGTCCGAACAGCAAACGAGAGATCCCACGCCGTAGAGACGTGGGTGAGTGTTTCTTTCCTGCCTGTGTCGTGACCCTGTCCACTTAGAATTTACTGTTTGGGGCTCATACAGGTCTCGAATTAATTGAATGTACCTAAATGATTTATGATACTGGGGTCTATTACCATGGGATTACTATATTGCGCTTAACTGTAACTACTATCTATTAATGCGGGAATGGGATAAAAATTTGCTGGCACATTGGAAGACGTTATTGCAATTGTATTTGTAATTGTGTGTTATATGTTAACATTATCAGAGCCTATGTGAAGTATCATGATATTATGATTTCTAAACGAAATTGTGAAATCTGGCATACAAATACACTAGCTAGCAAATACTAAAATATATATATATAAATATAAATATATATATATATATATATATATATATATATATATCGCACACTTAATCCTATACTGTCACTAAACAAAAACAGTAAAGTTTACAGGAGAAGCATTTAAAGATTTTGTAATTGATATATCTGTTTTTATGCCCAAGTTGTATGCACTCTAAGATCTGTTATGCAATATAATGATAGATAGAGAGTGTCTTATAAATACCAGTATTGAAAAAAGTAATAATGTTTTGTTTATTAATATTTATTTGTTGCTTAAAAATTATAGTGTCAGTTTTCCAGTATATTAAACAACATGTTTTTTTTTAAAGTCACACAATTTGGATTATTATTATATTCAACCAGCCAGTATTACACAGTAGTTAGTTTTATTTATGAACATCGACAAAAACAAACATCGATATTTATTCTTTGTTTGCATCACTTACATTAGTCTACAAAATACTTAATACTTAATAGTTAACAAAAATCAAACCGAGCATTCTTTATATCGTACTTATAAGGTGAGCACTTCTATGATAGGGATATTCGTCATTATTATGTAGAACTATAACTTGTATACATGAAATATTCTATTGTGAGATTAACCTAGCAAAACAAATACTACTCCAAATTTGACTTTATCAAAAACATTATAACACCTAGGTGAACTGTCCTTCAATCTTAATTTAAAAAAATGTACATAACCGTACTATAGTATACTGTTATAAAAAGAGTTCGCATAGTAAGCAGGGATTAATTTACTGTCTATTAGGGACTTTAGATCCTCTTTCTTTCTGTCACTTAGTTCAATTTTTGAATTATAAAGCGGTTTTAATTTGAAATCGACATGGCTGATACGTGTTGAACGTGATGATCGTTGTTGACGTATTTCATTAAAGTTGTCATTGGTGTACGAAGTTCTATAATAAATTCGTGGTAGACCAGCTTCATCTTTTTCAAATTTTATCATCTTTATCTCTCCCATTTTTACAGCTTCCCCGTTTGTATTTTTATTGAAACTACTGCCACACTCAACTGCCAGATTCTTTAGGTCATAAAAATCTGAAAAACACATTCCTTTATCGTTATATTGATTACCCTTTTTCTTTGCGGTTCTAATTAAAGTCAAGTATTGTTCGGGAACATAAATTGGTGACGCTTGCAAGAACTTTTTGACCTCCTTTTCAATTACAGAATGAACATTATCATTTTCATTTTGTGTATGGCCTTTTACCAAGAATTTATGGGTTATGCTTTTTATCTTGAGATTGGACAGTGCATACAAATACATGGAAAACACGTATTGGTTTTTTTGCCGCCCGCAACAGTTGTCCGAATAGAAAGTAATCTCCAAAGTTTCATCATTGATTGCTTCTGTTCTAGTTTTCAGATAGCTGAGCACACATGAACCAATCTCATTAGAACCTCTTAAGCCATCAACTTCACTCCAGACAAAACATTCGCAATGGTCCTGTTTAAGTTCAGATATTGTAAAATTACAAACATTGATTTTGGATTTATAGTAAAAAGCAGAAGTTTTACACTTTGGAAGAGGTAAAACTGCTTGTAAGTCATAACATGCTACTATAAAGTTTTTCTTTATACCGTTTTTATCCTCTTCCTTTTCCATGCGACTTAATACTTTCTCTTCATGATGTTTTAAGTACTTTTCTTCAATCTGATCCTTTTCAGGCCCAACCGTGTTTGTGTAAATAGTACATAATTCGCACATGTCTTTTTTTGGAATGAAAAAGCTGATATTGTGCTCATTTTTAAATATTTTGCGGTAAGTATGGCTTTCTGCGGGTGTTTTTCCTTCTTCCTTACAAGTTTCTTTATAATCACGATACAAGTCCATTAAAGTTTTACTACCATCAATAAATTCGCGGGTTGTTTGCTGCTTTAAATAATGGCTTTCTATACGCGGTATTGAATCGATGTGCTTTTTAATAACCTGTTTAACGTCTTCGGGTACTTTCTTCTGATGTCCGTGTTTACCCCTCATATCTTTTTCTACAATACCATTATCATTCATCTTCTTATTATTGTTCTTATAGGCCGATCATTAATTCCGAGAGTGTTCTTAAAAAAAAGTTTACAAACACGAGTCTTCTTATCATCAATTGTAAAATAAAATGCATGTTTTGGTTTCCGGTTACTGTCTATTTTTTATATTGGTACTTAGGTTTAATAACTGTAATATTGCTACTAATGAAGTCTCGTTGTCGAGTTAGACACGCCATATCCCAATAACATTCAAAAAGTTTTTGCCGATCATTATGGCAAATATTGTTAGAGCACTTTAGGTAGCATTTCTCCGTACAGGGTGGGCCCATTTGTCTTGCAGAAAATACTCTTTTATTCAAGGACACTGAAACATACTGCTTTCCAGAATTACGTAGCAGTTGGGCCTCTTTCTTTTTTGAGTTAACCTGTCCTCTTCTGCGTGTTTTTTTTGGAGGTACTTCAACTGATGGTTCTATAGATATCAACTCTCGATTATGATCAGCTGCTACAGCCTCCATGTTTTCAAGAGGTATTGTGTCGTCTTCAGAATCGCTTATTAAAGAAGGTGGTTGTTGGACACTCAATAATGGTAGAACATAATCAGGGTCATTGTCGTCAGGAGAATAATCTCCCGTTTCTGATGAATCTGAGCAACTCGAAGAGCTACAAGAACTTGAGCTTGATGAACTACAACTCTTTAAACATGGTTGTGACGTTTCTGGGTTGGTTTGCAATTCAATTGAACCAATTTGAAACTGTGATTGATCATTTCTATTTAAGGAAAACCATGTATCTTCTTCAACACTGAATTCCGAATTGTCTATATTTTCTTTCTCTATTATGGAATTATTGAAATCACTGCTAGGAAGTTGAAGAATATTCGAAGCTGAGACGTAATTGTGTTTATTGTCAAAAGTAGATGCACAATCTTCTATTCTCGATAAATTTGGGCAAGAGGAAATTGGGCTTAGTAGATTTTCATTGCTGGCAAGAGCAAGTTTTAATATCTTGTCTCTTCTATTCATTATTGAACCTAAAACGAAAGCTGTTGTATTACTATTGCTCGATTTAGGTCTGTGTATAAATAATCAACACAAACTGTATATCAAACATCAGTAATGATTGATTGATATAGAAAATACCAAACAATTGATAGTGATAAAAGCCAATAAATGTAAGTTTACAACGACACTATTAATTTAAGAACACATGTAATTGGTGAAAGAACGTCACTAAGACAATAATGACATTGTGGTATGCACGACTAGTTTTGTTTTATTATAAGTTATAAGGTAAAAATGTCATTATACGCTTAACAACAGTTTCCATATACATGCCACATTGACTTTTATCACAAAATATATTAGAAGAACGTCACTACATAAAAAAGGACATTGTGTACGTTAATGATAAATGTTCTAAAAGCCTGACTTACAGAGAACAGTGTCAGAAAGCATAAGATGACATTGTTTCAATTAGTTATAATTTTTCAAACTTACCTGTACAAATAATTGGAAATCTGTCACTAACCAAACAATGTCATATTTCCAATAAGAATTCGTAAATCTCGTTGAACACAATCTGCACTTACACGTTTAAAGTCAGTTTAGCACTGAGGAATCTGTAGTGTTTCATTAAAGTGCATAGTGACACTAGCGCCATCTAGCAAAATTTATACGGAATATCAGCATGGGGGTTAGTGCATTACGTAGCTTGCGCTATATTCCAGTGGGTAGCGCTGTAAACCCATTTTTGCAATATTTTGTATAGTGACAGTATAGGATTAAATGTGCGATATATATATATATATATATATATATATATATATATATATATATTATTCTCAGTTACTTAAACCGGGTTAATGCCCATTGTAATGTTTCTTTTTCTTTTTATGCTAATTAGAGTTCTTTTGTTAATGTGTTATTTCCTTTATTTTTTTTTTATTTAGTGCAGGCAGGGATTTCTCCTACAGGTTATACGGATCAGTTAATAATTTATTTTTATTTCAGGCCTTATTTAATTTTTGTAAGTATTATACCTCGCCCACTCACAGACTGAGCCTGGTCAATTTCTCTTTCTTTCTTCTTTGTTGTATGCTTGTTGATTACGTCGTTGCACGTAGCACGATGTTTAAATTATGAAAAAATTTGTTTATTTTCTATTTGAAGACTGGACTGTGATTCAAGAAATCAAATATTTGAAGATTAGTTTGGAATTTAAAATGAAAGCTGTAGTGGTTAAATGATTTAAAAAAAAACTGAAACGTTGGTATTGTTTTATAAAAAGTGGGTAATCGTTGTATCTGGAAATTTGAAGAGTGTAGTCTGGTAATTTTAAAACAAACCACACAAAGACACTTGGCTCTTAAAGAAGTCAGATATATAAACTATTTTATTTCAATTGAGTGATTTCATAAAGGACTATTCTTTTAGGTTAAGAATCTAATTTTCATAGTAGATTTTTTTTGTGCATCTGTTTCCCATGGGTCATAGCTATTGTCGTTCTTATTCCAAACTGATTCCAAGTCACATGAATTAGCACTAGTTAATAGCTGACGCGAAGCTGACGCGGAGATGATGCGAAGCTGACGCGAAGCTGACGAATCGCCGGTTCTCAAACGTGATTAAAAACAATTCACCACTAACCTTATACAGGGTTTTTGGAAATGATTGGTCAGTATTAGAGATATAGATTCTACATAAGAAATAATGCCATAAGGTCCTATAACATTTTTCGTAATTTTGTATACTTATTACTAGTGAACTGTTCTTGATCATGTAATAATCATTCATAACTTTTTTGTTTGAAGAAGGTTTTTAAATTTAAATAGCGCGTAACTAAAGAACATAAAATTTTTTTAAAAATGATCCCATCTTATGTCAAATTAAAATAAACCGTTTCCGACAAAACAACCAACATGACCGTGCGTCGCTTGTCTTTCATCTAATCTTCAAAATTAATAAATCTGGCTTTGAAATCAAATGCTTTAGAAGAGTGGCATTGCACGTCGTTTTTCTTGAAAGCGGTTATCTTAACACGAGATAACGATAGGATTTTAAAAAATATTTTTCACATTATCTAATTACGTGCAATAAAAATTTAGAAAGGTTTGGAATCTTTTTTCTATGGCCAAGGACAGTTTTGGCCCTTAGGCATTAAAAGATGTGCATCAAATTTAGAACGGGAACACAAAAGAACACTAGCTTATAAAATTTATACAAAAATCGATACACTCGCAAAAAAGTTACTAGAAAAAATTAAATAGAAAAAATTTTCGTTCGTAGAATATTGAAACGTCAATTCCAGACAACCTATACATTTTGTTATTTTAACGTCCTTACCATCTCGTACACGATTCTATGCATTTTAGTTTAGAATTAATTTGCTTTTGTGATTTGAATATTTTTGGCTCGTTTCATTCCATTTCTATTCGTTCAGCGCCTTCTAGGTTTGTAAGTGCCTTTATCCGTTTCGAAAACAACAAAACTCACTTTGTACCTATTTTAAAAATGTCGAGTGATTCACTTATTTCTATTAAAGTGAGACCAAATATCATCTAATTTATTTTTAGTGCTTTTGGCGAAACTGCAAAAATAAAGCACTAACAGCGAAGTCGCTGTACTAGATGTTGATTGGGGTTGGAGTAAGGTAAGAACCGAACCACCATAGATATTGTTTTAACCGTATTAACTGTAAGTACTTCTGGAGACTTTCAGACCAACTCTGAACTCTACTTCAGCGGGATGAGATTAACAGGGGTTTATTGTAATATGGAAATGTCAGGCGCCACTAAACTCAAAGATTTTACATAATCAAGACAGCGTCACCAAAGAGAGCGTAATAACTTCAATAACGACTATACGCACCTAAAGCACAAAGGATTAGGTTATTATATTTAAACAATATTATCGCTGAAAGTAACAAATGAGGAAGTTTATAGAAGGATAGGTGAAGAACCCTGTACGTGGAAACAATTAAAGGCCATGAGAGATAGAATGATAGGGCATCAGTCAAGACATGAGGGAATAGGGTCTTAGATTATAGACTACCAAATAAAAATAGGGTAGGAAGGCCTAGGCAAAGCTATATTAGTCAAATTATTAGAGATTTAGGTTGCGAAGGGTATGTAGACCTTTTTAGACTAGCTCAGAATAGAAAAGAATTTAGAGTTGCGTCAAACCGACCTTAAGTAAGTTCGAAAACAAAATAAAAAAATTAATAAATAAAAATCAGTTAACTAAATGTCACCATGACATAACTCACAATTAGTTAACGGTCTGGCATGTTGGTAGCGATTCGTTGCTTAAGCCTTACCATAACATATAATTTAATAAACGTAACCATGGCATAACTCACAATTAGTTAGCGGTCTGGCATGTTGGTAGCGTTTCGTTGCTTAAGCCTTACCATAATATATAATTTAACACTTTTCCTTTTTTGGAGGGAATAACCAGGTAATATTTGATTTCCTTATAAATGGGAATCATGTAAACATGTTGGAGTTCTTTAACAACCATCAGGTTGCTAATATCTATATAGAGCCAAGTAGGCAAGAAAAAGATAGAAGAGTATAGGAAGACCTTTAAACCAAGCTATATAAGTCAAATTATTAGAAATTTAGGTTATGAAGGGTATGTAGAACTTTTTAGATTAGCACAGAATAGAAAAAAGGTTAGAGCTGCGTCAAACCGACCTTAAGTGAGGTCGAAAACAAAATGATGATGATCGCTAAAAGAAAAGGTAATTATATATCAAATATTTACCAAATCACAATTTGCGTCTGAGTATGTAGCATGTGAACATAGCAATAAGTACGAGGGTACATAATATTGTATAACAAGTTAAACTCATCAATACGCACTACTTATTTTGCATATTCTATAAAGTTCACAAGAGTTGTTGAATGCATAGTTTTATACGTGCAAATTTTATCATAAGATTATTTTCTTAATATTCCGTTAAAGAAATGAATTAATAAAGTTTGAAGAAAATAACGTAAGTACACATTTATTTAAATAAGGGTTATTCCCTTCAAGTTACAGATATTTACCACTGGCATACAACAAGAAATTCTATGCTTTATCTTGGCTGAAAATGAAATTTGTATCAGATAATCACACTCTATATTAATGACAGTTATCATAAATGATATAAATTATCATAGTCAGGTCTGAGTACGATGTACTTGTTAATTAAAACTTCTATATTCATTAAGGGATGAAATTTCGAAACATCACGTAATTATAAAATTACTATCCTGAAATATTTTTTTATATTGCAGAATTTAAAGAATTATTCATAAATAAATGTGCTGGAATATTTAAATTCAATTAAATATAAATTCACACAGAAACATTTTACAAACCATGTTGTCTTTTTCGTAATATAACCAACATAAATAATTTTAAAGAGCAATCCTGAGATCGTATTTGAACTTACAAACTTTTAGAAACATGTTGCTTATATGGATGTTCAAATACACTAATTCTGATTGTGGGAAAAGCAATCTGTCTTGAAACGAACGCCTAACACGGCACGTGCGGGCTTGATTATACCAGATATAACTAGATCTGAATAGGTGCTTTATAGCCAAGCGACATTTTCATCTTCAACAATTAATTTTCAAGGTGAACGTTCAATGCTTTTACAATTCTAAAAAAGAACTAACAAATGTTAATTTACAACATTTGGAAATGAAAACAAAATTTGCTTTTAACAAATAAAACATAATACTGATACAATATACATGGTGATATACCAATAGTTATCAAAATTAAAGTTTTCTAAAACACTATGGATTAGTAAAGTAAAAATGCTTCAACTTTCACAATTGCTATAGTCAGCACCTTAAAACATACGCCAACAAAAGTGTATGCAAAATATATAGTTAGCTGTAAATTCATGCAATTTGGTTATTTTTCATTTTTATAAAGGAAGGAACCACCCACATATGGTGAAACCTTTTAGAGTCAAAAATATCTATCCTTTTAGATTTATGACTTACTTCATTCTAACTTATTTTTAACTTTTTAACAAATAAAGAGTAATGCCCAATTATTCATATTTTAATTGACGCTCAGTGTAATTTAAAATAATAAAACATACAACCTGTAGCGTACCCAATATTTTATAGCATAGTCTGAACCTAATGTAGAGGATCAGGTAGAATATAGAAAGTAGGGTGTTGGAGTTTGTTTAGAATAGCGGTACGGAGAAGAAGCAAGTAATCGCTAGTCTTTAAGACCGTTATGGTGTTGCTTGAAGCGACTCGTGGGTTTGTTTGCTACTATTTAGTCTAGTTATGTAAAATCACAAAATTGTAATTATAGTTATCGGTATTAAATAAGAGTGAAAAAATGCACAGAGCAATGACGGTTGTGTTTGTCTTCGTTTACAGAATAATATTAAAAGTGGTAGTGAATCCAGTAGTGTGAAAACAAGGATTAAATTTCCCCTTCACGTTGAGGCTCCACTGCTACTACAATTTGCAGGAAGTCGTTGCGGGAGACGATTTATCGGTAACGTCAACCTAGCTGTTCGCGACTTGGAATATAGATAAGTTTTTATGTTGTTTAAGATTATTATACTTGAATTCTGAGAAATCGTATTAATGTTAGTAGTTGGATGTCAATTCTATATTAGCTTAATATTTTAGTAACGATGTAGCCGGGGTTGACTGCCAAGTTAGATTGAACTTTATGCACAACGCTTGTCGGTTGCTAATATTTAAGCCATTCGGCAGTAATTAGGTTAGGTAACAACAAACTTTAGTTTGATTCGTTGATAGTTAAATAGTTATTATTCTTAATAATGAACGAGGGTTTATTAGTTCTATACAAACATTTATTATTTTTCATTAAAGCGATATCGACACTTGTGGATTTACTTTAGTTCAAAAGCGTGTGCTTAGGCCGGACCTTCTATAAACCTTAGATATCAAACTAGTAGCTGATGTCTCCTCAGGTAAACAATTATATTTTTGTAGATAAAACGTATAACCGAACCCAAAGATAAAGGTGATCCTTTATAATTATGTCCTTAGTGCTGTCGAACTCAGTAAAAGTTGGGCGTATCTACGAGGTTTGTCATACCTTTTTGCTAAAGGCGGTTTAACTAGACTAAATGATATTCAGATTCTGAAAAATGGTATTCAATTCCACTGGCTCGCTGCAAAACCGTGTTTATTTGACAGAGTTGCTCTCTAGCGTAAAATATGAGTCTACACAATGATATTATTCCCCAGTATTAATGTCATTTTAAACCGTGGCCTTAACTTAGTAACCTTGTTGTGAAGCTGGAAAATAAATTAAACAAGTCTTACTTTTTAATTACAGTTTTATAATGAACCAGAACAGATATGTAAACAGTTATTTACAGAGAATCGAAGGACCTTTAAATTCTTATATTTAACTTCATCCAAACGCAACATATAGTAGTTGTAATTGACATTTTGATCGAGTCTACACAAACTTCTTATTTTATAAATACCTGGTTTATAATTCAATATAGTATTATATCTGCACGTAAATATGTGGAAACCACACTTCACTATTTTTGAATAAAATTTTTGGAAGAACTTTAAGAAATATATTTTACTAGAACATGACTCGAAGAAGAAATGACACGAAGTAAAGTTTTTACATAAATTGCAAACAAGGTGTAAGGGTAGCTATACATGCTAAGAGCGGCGTGAATATTTATACTTTCAACCAAAGATTTCTAAACGGAACAAAGAGTGACTTTTATTATCGACTAAAATTAAGTGGAGACAAATCTTAACCACTGCGACAACATATTTCTTGAAGATAAAAATTTGTATCAAAATTTGTGAACGAGGTTTCACCAGCATTGCAATAAAAAAAACTTGCCAAAAATCGTAATAAATTTGTGTTTATGACTACTGCGTACTTTTTTCCACACTCGTCTCAAGTAAAATTTATAGAAACAATATGACCAGTACATTTATAAAGCCACGATGTTTCGTTTAGAAAATATTGAAGTTTCATAACAGTAATAAGTGAAATAAAAATCCTTTACACACCATACCCGCAATTAGAGCCGAATTTTGAAGTTATAGCATTAATAACTCCACGCGAATTGTGCTAATTTAAACAGCAATTATTCCTCATATTAAATCAAAACTTTTGTTTCTGTTGTAATTAAAAACCAGCAAGTTAGAATTTCGAATTGGAAGTTTCTAATCGTATAAACCTCTCACATTGAAAAGCTTTACAATTTGCAGTGACTCTTACTACGCATTTTGCCTTCCATTTCCAGAGGCATTAACTATATTACTAAAGGTAACTATAAAGTTAAGAGACAACTTTATTTGTAAAACTGCAGTAAGCTTTTTCTGTATAGTAGGATCTGCTTATAATCTTAGTTTAGCACAGGAACTTAGTTGATTGCTTTATAATCGCTTTAAATACTTTTCTATTTGTAGGATAATTTTACTAAAATTAACTTCGTGTACGAACGCTGAAAGATTTTAAACGAAATTTGCAATACGACGATACCATTGATCTATATTTGAATAGCGAACACTTTATATTCCTCCTTAATTTAAAAACGCACGCATGCACGTACCCTGGTTTGCACGCACGCATGTGTGAATGCACAAACACACAAATGCTCTCATATATGCAAACACGCAAATTAACCTGCTCTTGTCGGAATTGAGGTATGCAGTCTAAAACTTGTAGTTTGAATTGTGAAGCAAGCAATAGTACTGTGGATGATAAACGGGTGAGGTATAAAGATGGTTTATTTTAAACACAAATCAAGCGTGAACAACTAATACAGTAGGACTATCTTAAGGTACCTAACACAATAGAGAACATACAGAAGGAAAGTCACCAATTAGATGTTAAAAAGTGGGGACAACAATGGCGGCTAAAACCGGTGGCGCCTTTAAGGACTACAGTAAATTCAAAATATTAAAATATTAACACTTTAAGATTTACTTAAGAACTTATTTTCGAAACTCAGTAACATGTATTAACAGGTTGAATAAAAATTCATTTAAGCGTATAAGGTAAACAAATGAATTTTAATTCAACCTGTTTCATACATATTGTTTAGTTTTGAAAATGAGTTTTGAGATAGATTTATTGATGGGAGTAATCATGGTATAAATAACACAATTCACAAAACTAAACTTGTAACAAATATATTCTGTGGTACTAACTTTGGTAGCCACTTCTTTTGTTACAACTTTGTGGTATCTGATCCTTTTTATTTCGCATGATAATATCAGAAGAAACAATTTCATAATAGGAGAGAACGTTATTATCATTTAATTAGCTTTAGATTTATATAAGAAAACATTCAATAGTAACAAATACTTTAAAATTGTTTTAAGAACAAAACACCTTTAAAAATACGTTATGAACAAGTCACTTGTGTTTTCTAATTCGTAGGCGGATTGCATCCACTTTTGAAATTATTAAGTTAATATAGCGCTTGCGCAGAGGTTCATGAGGTGACGCTTAAAACATATCACCGGTTCTTGACGTGGAAGGTATAAAAAAAGAACTCAGCCATCTTGCTCGAATACAACGTTAGCAAAGCGGGTAGATGAAACAATGACGGCACTTTTACGTGTCAGCTGGTGCTTTAGGATAGCAACTTAGGTCGGCAGAAGGACCATGGCCGTTTTAGAGGGGGTTCTAGTTGTAAAGTTTTCCCGGGCTTCGGCCACTGTGTGTAGTGACAACGCGGTTACCTGTCGTAGACATCCGTTAACGGTGAGATTATATTTGGTAGGTAATTCTTATGCTAAAAGGGATCTTTAATTTTCTTAGCGCTTCGGTGAAATTATAATTGGAAGACACCTTTGCTATGGAAGAATCTGAGGCCATTCGTAGAGCATTATTTTAGAAAAGCGTGATGAGAAGATGTCGGTTGTTTATTGCGGGATTCCCATGGGCGAGATTTTGCTAACCAGATGAAGCCCTAAGTCTGTGGATCGGAATTCTTTTAAAACCAACAGTTTCCTTACGTATGCAAAGACCAGGTATTTAAAACCCTCGTTGACATAAGAGTCAATTCCTAGTGAGTGTTTGATTATTTCGTGTTAGTTATGGTGGAAGCTTTGTTGCCACGTCTTCTAGACTTTTGAAAATGCTCATAAATTCGTTAATGATATCAATTTTTTTAAGAGGATTAAGTTAATGGTACTAAATTTTATGAACGGATTAATTTTGCATTTAGGATTTAACATAAAGGTCGTAGAAGTAATAATGTTCTAATAATCTTATATCGGGTTCATTTTCTTATTTAATGCTAAAAATATAGAAAAAAGGCGAAACTTTGCTCTTTCTAAGTAATTCAAAGTTGTTCTGTAGAACATGTGAGATATACATGTGGCTATATAAAGAAGTTTGTAAAGATCACTTTCACTTATAAATGTCTAATTATAGTATGCTCGATAATTAGTAGATCAACGGTGTCATTCCTGTACTATATAAATATAAAATTTTCTTAATTTATGTAATTCTCATGCTATTTAAATTTTTTTGTAACAAATACTACAAGGGAGACTTATTTGAAACGTATGTACCAATCTAACAGATCTGTCAATTGGGTTATAAAGATTTTGTTTCTAAAAATAGTAACAAATGCTAAGATCTCTTTAGGTAAAGAGAAAACTTACGAATCTTAAGAGATCGATTTGAAATCAAAATGGAAAAAAATGTTCGAAATACTAAAAAAATTGGAATGAGTTATAGGAATAGACGAATAGTACATAGCTTATACAAAGAGCAAACAGCTGTAATAAAATTAGAACAGGAACGTCGAGAAGTAAACATTTTGAAAGGGGCGAGACAGGGATGTGCCCTATCCCCATTAATTTTTAACTTGTACATTGAAGAGGCCATGAATATTGTCAAATGCAAAAAGACATCTGGAATTACTATGCAGGGACAAAGGATTGATATGCTCTGATTTGCGGATGATATAGTGGTATTATTATCTAGTAAGGAAGAGTTGGAAGCTGCTCTTAATGAAATGGAAACGGTTCTAACAGAGAGATACGGTATGAAAATTAACAAAACTAAAATTAAAGTACTAGTATGCAAAGAAGGGGAAAATAAATCAAAAGCAAGAATACAAATATGTAACACGAACTTACAAGAGGTTAAGGATTTCTGCTACCTAGGAAGCCAAATAACGCAAGATCGTACTACATTTAACAAGAAAACGCAACTACTGTGTTCAAAGACAACAAGCATAGAAACAAGGGAAAGATTGCTTTAAACATATGTGTGGAGCACGGCACTGTACGGCTGTGAAGCCTGAACAGTAGGAGAAGCGGACAGAAAAAGGTGGAAGTCTTCCAAATGTGGTGCTACAGACGTATGATGAAGATACCATGGACAAAGTTAAAAACGAAAAGGTACTAAAAATGGTAGGGGAAGAAAGAAATATGTGGAAAACTGTAAAAAATAAGAGAGATAGAATGATAGGTTACATACTAAGACATGAGGGAATGGTGCGGAATATATTAGAAGCAGAGATAAGAAAAAGCGAAGAAGAGGTAGACCTAGGTTAGACTACTGCACACAGATAGTGAAAGATGTAGGCTGTAGGAATTTCAGGGAAATGTGTAGGCTAGCTCAGAATAAAAAATCAATAGAGGTACGCATCTAACCAGTACCGAGATGAATAAATTAATGACGAAAAAAGTAACTGTACTTAAACATGATGATTATTAAAAGCAGCTACAAGTATTGGTTGGGCAATATTCTTGAACAATGTTAATTGTGTGAAAGGATTTACTGGAAAACTATTAGTTCGGCAAATGTCTAAGTGTTGGGGGATCTTGGAAGCCACAGATTGCTTAACCCCCTTCATTGAATCTCGATGAAATAGGGGATAAAATTAGAAAATAATAGAAGGGGAACCGAGGTGTATACAGGCTGTGTGAGAATTTCAGGGAACTGTGTGGGCTAGCTCAGAATATAAATAAGTGCAGGTACGTGTCTAACCAGTTTTGAGATGGAAAACCTAATGACGAAAAAATAAGCGCAGATAAATCTGATGATTATTATAAACAACTACAGGTGTTGGTTGTGAAATACCTGCAACTAATGCTGACTCTGCGAAAAGATATATTGGAAAGAATATTAAATCGGTAAATGTTCAAGTGCTAGGGGAACTTGACAGCCCCCTCCACAACCACTAAATGTCGGAGAAATAGGATATATAATTGTATAACAATAGAAGGGGACCGAACTGCATCTAACAAAAAAGAACAGCGCCTATGATGAAAGACAACAAACATAGAAACAAGAAGAAAATTGTTGAAAGCATATGTGTGGAGCACAGCACAGTATATCTATGAAATACGGGCAGTCGGAAAAGCAAATAGAAAAACGGCAGGAGCGTTTTGGAATGCTGTGCTTCAGATGTATAAAGTTGATAGCATAGACAGACAAGGTCAATAAAAAATAGGTTATAGAAATAGTAGGGGAACAAGGATATCTGTGGAAAAAAATAGGAGAAATATGAGGGCAGAATACGTTCTAACGCATTTTTGGGGAATAGTACGGGATATATTGCAAGCAGAGATAGAAAAAAAGAGGTAGATGTAGACCTAGATTAAAAAGTGATAGATGCAGACTGTGCAATTTTCAGGGAATTGTGTAGGTTAGTTCAGAATAGGAAACAATGATGGTACGCGTCTAACCAGTTTCAGGGCTGAAGACCTAATGATGATGAAGTAGAGTTTTGTCCCAGCTTTACAAAATTGACAAATTTATTAACATATAAACCCCGTTTGAAGTAATAAGAAGAAAAAGTTTTTGTTGTTCATTCCTATAACACCCTGAATTGTGGTAGTATAGACATACTGATTGTGACTTCTGCCGATTTTGTCTCTTTTCGGGCGCGTAGTACGCAAAGTTACCTTCACACTCTATCAATTTAATCGTTCATCAATTTGATTGTTGATACAATTCTTCATTTATACGTTTATTCGTTTATACATTTGTTCGTTTGTTAGTTTGTTGATTTTTGATATGATTAAATTAGTAATTTCCATTTGTGGGTTTGGTTATTGATTTCTTAATCCATTAAACCTCTTGGTTCTTTGTTCCCATGGTCCTAATTACTTAAGAAATTTTTTATTCAACATTAATACTCTTCTCTGTCGTCCTTTTTCTGGAACACTGAATTTTTTCAATTTTTTTTGGAAGAGGGCAGTGTAGCAATTTTTTTAAAGAGGAAAATTTTCGGTTGAAACAAATTAGAAATCTACAAAAAAAAAATTTGAAAAATTTGTTCAGAATACTTATTTAGAGCATTAGGTCGATCCTCAATTTTTAATAAGTCCTTGGTCCAATATGGAATACAACAAGCTTATTATTTTCGAATTTGATTCAATCGCAAGGTTAAGTTCAACATTTCGTATCCACAATCTTGCAGAATACGATCCAGTTGTTATGAAACCTAGTTTGTAAAGTCAGAAATAACAATTTAATCTTTTAAAAGCCCGTGTAAATACCTTATCGTTCAGGAAATACCTCATCGTTTCCAACTTATTTCATACACAGAGCGCGTGGGCATTGAAAGTTTTGTTCTGATTTCTTCCGCTTTAACTGTATTGGGAAGTAATTTTCTTAATTCGTTCACTTTCACTACATCTTCGAGGGAAGCGGGCTGGAAAGTCGTTGATGGTGAGACTGCTGTATAAAAACTTTAGTTCCTCAGTCGGTTCCAATTGCAGCACAAAACCCTTTTAGAATTAACTACCCCCATGGCGAGACAACCAGATTGCAATAGTTGAGCAAAATCCATCCCATATCGCATTAGCTTGTGACCAAACAACCGGGACTTGTGCCAGACCAACCTAAAGGCCGCCGCCAACCACTAGTGGTTAAGGGTGAGTGTTTTTTGCTGGACCCCAAAAGGGTCTATATATTGTTATGTCAGCTCCCTTTTCCACTAGGGCTAAGTTTCGAGGGACATGTTAGTAGTCTGTAAGATTCTGCACCTTATCGTTAAGTCGTAACCTATTAATAATAAGTAAATTTGTTATCCAAAGCATTTGATTCTTAAGCAGTGATACTGGATAAAATTTGTATATTTAAGATCTTACAGCTATAACTATTGTAACTGATTTGAATTAAAATATGTACGTGATTATCAGATCTGATGCTTTGTAACAAGTTTATTTCGCAGTTACTAAATCCAATCATAAAAAGCAAAGTCATAAAGCGCTTTTATTCAAATTATTAGTAAAGTACAAGCAACGAGTTTAATAATACGCTAAGGTCGTATCTACATATTGTTTTCTATGTATAAAACGTTTCGCAGGCGCGTGTTGCTTGAAGGCCTCTGCTGGGGGTTACGTCGTCGCTCGTGCGAGGTGATAAGAGGGTCGGTCTTGCAAGCTTGTGAAATGACCAGGTACAATTGGAGGCAGGCCGCGAACTTGCGGTTACATTTCGACGATTAGAGATCCATCTTTAAATAGCGGTTGGTATCCTATAATGAATATTTACTTTGTTTAATTAAGGTATTTTGTTTAGCGCGTATTCCACCACCATAAAACCAACTATAGTAACCACAATTCCAACTACTGATGGAGAACGACTTTGTATTGCGTTTCGTAAGAAGCGGCTTTGGTAATTTAGTAATTGAATAATTGGTAGAAGAGCATATTACCACAAACCTGATGGAAGTTTGGCGATTATGTTTGATTTTGCAACACTTGTTAACATCCAATTAATACAGTTCTGGTTCGTAGATAGCTTTAGAATTTTGCTCGTGTTCTAAATTAGAATCACGTTGTTTTTGTGTAGTGCATACAAGCACGAATAATATAAAATTTAGATTGTTTGTTGGACTGAATTTTTCAGTGTTAAAATTATAATTCAGCATTTATAATGGTTTGAGAAACCATACACGTGGTTCATTTTGTTCTGTTGGTAACAACGACAGATGTTTTGTTACGTCACTTGTTTGCTTGCAGTTTAATGCTGACACCTGTGCTCAAATAACATATGCTTTGAATAATGCTTGCATAAGTTGAACTTATAAGAATATTTTTACAATCTTTCTTTATGAGAACTAAAACTGAAACAATTAATTAAGATTAAGAAAAGTGATTTAATATGCTTTATTTTGTAACCCTCTCGACAGATCTGCCAGAGTCGGCTTTTCTTTGTAACATGTAAACACTAACTTTTAAAATGTTTGCTGAGAAATTATTTTGATGAAACTTTATTTAAAATACTTGACCTCATGTAATTATTTATGAAACCTTGTAGTATTGAATTTTGTTTTAAATGAGAATCTTTTGAGTAAATTAGTAGTTCAAAATTAAAGCTTTTTTATTTTGATCAAAGATGGTCAAAACTAACGACAAGAAACTAATTTCCGTATGAGTAGAATTTTAATGACAACTTATATAGGAGTTATTTATTTTGATGTTTCTTTAGCTATGTTTGTGGCACACAAATAGTGTTCCACCCTTCTATTAAATTAATTATTACCATTTCTTTCAGGAGCAGCGTCTTATTCGGTTAAGACGGGTCCCTGTCATCGAAAGCGATATTTTTTTTTGGGGTTTCCACGTCCTCCCCTAGAATTATACTGCGCAATTATCCTAATTAAGTCAGGACTTGGTGGCGCCTTATTTGTTTTGGATTAGATTCAGTATACAATCAGAATTCGACTTACCCCCCCATTTCTCATAGCTCTACCCAAGGAATAGACCCCTAGTTATGTCGGAAGACTTTGTTGCACTTACCTAGGCGCGAGGATAGCCATGTAACTATGCAATAGGTAAGAAATAGTGCATCTAGAAAAGGAAGGCGGCAGCTTATCGGAGTCTAAGAAACACAAATGTTCTGAAAATAAAAATTTTGTTTCATTTCACTAAACTTTGTGAATTGATTAAATTTTTTGGATAACAGTTATTGTTATACAATAGATATTTTCAGATTCTAAACGGTTTAATTTTGTAAGTAAAGTAAATTAAAAGTTTTAAAAAATTCATACCAATAGGGTTTCTGTATCTACCCTAAAACACAATTTTTAATACTTGCTAGTGGCGTTCAATTTCAATTTATTTAATTTTCGGTTTATCGAAGAATGTTTCAACCCTGCCCTTTCTCATGATCTCCCAAGCTAGTGGCAGAAGTGGCAGAAGCGGCAGGTTTTTATAGTTCCTACCTCCCATTATTTAATTCCTCTATATTGACACTTAACGTCGTGAGGTTAAAAATTAATTTGTTACAACAGCAGGGGAACGAAAGATACATAAAATTGATTTTAGAGAGTTAGCTAATAAAGCAACAGATAATACATTTTAAAGAAATCTGACACAATAAATTTTCTTTACAAATTCCTGAACGTTTAAACTTGGTGTGAATGAGCACTTGCTTGCAGGTATCATATTGACTACTCAGTGAAACTCCTTCCAATATACCTTTAGCTTTAAGAATTGTGTGCAATAAATTGGGACTAAGCAAACCGTTTCCAATTACTTATGTTCAAAAATTTATAGCAAGCAGTTCTTGTTGCCTAACTTACATAACCTATCACTTATGATTATTATGAAATTTTATGATGGAGTATGAAGGTTTTGCAGAATTATAAGCCATCTGCAAACGTTGCTTACTTGAGATGCTCGAGTTTCAGGCAGTCATTTTCTCGTGCTCTTAGCAGGATATGTGAAAACGTGACTTTACCGAAAATCGCCAACAAGAAAAAGCTTTCATATATAATGACCATGATTGACTACTATTTTTATTTACTTTAACGTGTATCGAATGAGTATTTACTAATTCAGCGTAAGGGTACCTTCTACCCAACGCACTTGAAACATTAATAAATCTTGAGGTGAACTTTGGCAAACAAAACATGTATACTCATTTACAGTTGCCTGACTTTAACTAGTTAATGATTATGAGTGTTAACATTTCAGATATTACTACTATAGTTTTATATTCATTTGAAGTAAACATTATAGAAACTTTAAACTTTTATAACTATTTTAGGATACTTTTTACCCACGTACAACCAAAATATGCTTATTGTTTTGACAAGGGTGTCATGAACGCAAAATAGACCAGGTTTTAGTTAACATTCAGCGACACTGTGCATCTTAACTACTCTGCACCCATTAATTTGATAATCAAATTGAAAGTTGTTCGAGCCTTTTAATCATTTCGTATTCATTCGCAATTGTGCGCTCCACGTCGTTAGCCTCCTGTTGGTATGACAAGGACAGTCGTTCGTGACGGTACTAATTCTACTCTAATAATAACGTTGTTAGTTAATTGATCGTTTTCATTCAGTAAAAACCCTGCTCAGGGTAGGTTTATAAAGTGGCTAATAAAAAGCAATACTTCCTTTCTCAATATTGCTTTATTTTTCAGTATCCACGGACTAACTGGGGCTAAGTGACTATTTGTGTGTGCATTTCTTGTATTCTATGCACTTGATTGCATTTAATCCAAATCAACTAACAAACCATGCGTCTTGCTCTAAAATAGCATGGAAGCGAATATATTTTGTTCGTGCCCATTTGGATGTTAGTTTTAACGGCAATTTCGTGCAAAGATTTCTTTCTTGTTTCAATAAAGTATTCTAAAATTCAAGCGTTATCTGTGTAAAGGTCGACGATCAATATTTGTTCGCGGTTATCAGGTTAGTAGGTACTGTTCATTCCATTAATCTGTAACGTTACCATAGCAGTAGTGAGGTAGGGCCGGTCCTACTTCAAAACGCGACAGACGTATTTTCCATGTGTAGAATACGGCTGAATCGTTTTGAATTAGGATCGGCCCTATATGATTTCAATGTAAAATAGTCGTGAAAACATTTCAATGTAAAATAGTTGTGAAAACATGAATTCTTCTATACTTTCAATGTAAAATGCTTGTGGGCACGTTTTGAATTAGGATCGGCTTTATATTACTTTCAATGAAACACACACGTATGTTGAAAAGTGCAGAGAAGAATGTGTGTAGCTGTTTTGAATTCGGTTTTCTATCGAGAAGTTAGACGTGCACCGTTTTGAATTAGGATCGGCGTTATATACTTTTAATGTAAAATGTGAAAACCTGAATTCTTTTCAAATGTAAAATACTTGTGGGCACGTTTTGAATTAGGATCGGCTTTATATTACTTTCAATGTAACACACGTATGTTGAAAAATGTAAGTGCAGAGAAAATGTGTGTAGCTGTTTTGAATTTGGTTTTCTAGTTAGAAGTTATAAAGTATGACAGATGCAAAAAAAATATCGCATTCAAGTCAATTGTGTTTATCACGTGCACCGTTTTGAATTAGGACCGGCGTTATATACTTTTAATGTAAAAATGTGAAAACCTGAATTCTTTTCAAATGTAAAATACTTGTAGGCACGTTTTGAATTAGGATCGGCTTTATATTACTTTCAATGGAACACACGTTTATTGAAAAATGTAAGTGCAGAGAAAATGTGTGTATATGTTTTGAATTTGGTTTTCTAGCTAGAAGTTATAAAGTATGACAGATGCAAAATATTGCATTCAAGTCAATTGTGTTTAATTAAAGTGGATTCTGATTTATGTTTAGAGGCTGCAAATACACACATGGGCCGGTTTCAATTCAAAATGTGTTCACTCTTGTGATAGGTTGAAAAGTGGGTTGGCAAAGTACGCAGATGGTGGTAATCTGCTATATAAGGAGATTGCTCTAATATTAATTTAATTAGTCGAAGTTTACTGCATATATTAACATACAAACATGTATATAATCGATATTCAGGGATTTAAATACAAGAAAAACGAGTTTGTGTGCAAAGAAATTGCGGTTTTGGACTTGTTGTTAGGTGATGTTTGGCATCAAATTTTTAAACTGCCAATGCAGTCTAGTTGTTTGAGTCAAGATCATATAAAACATAATGACTGGGTGACAAGGAATATTCATGGTCTTTCTTGGGATGAATCTTCAACGGCTGGAATGGTGTCAACATATATAGCGCTTTATTTGAAGCAAATTATCCGACCCGGTGAAGAAGTATTTGTGAAGGGTCTAGAAAAGAAGAAATTGATTGAAACATATATAATGCAAAACTTTGTAACTGATATGCTTGCACTAGGTTGTCCTAAGCTATCGGAGTTAAAATCAACAATCGTTTAAAATATAACATACATTGTTGTAAACACAGCAATAACAATCTGCAATGTGCAAAACAAAATACCTTTTATTAAAAGAATGGCTTGATAATAATAAAAACAATAGAAAGATTTTGTTTGTATTATTTATTTTAATATAATTTTACAATGTTAGCCTTACAAAATTCCTTTATAATAATAAAAACAATAGAAAGATTTGTTTGTATTATTTATTTTAATATAATTTTACAATGTTAGCCTTATTAACTATTATTATAACAACTTCTAGCAAACATTATTTTTATCGATCCAGCTATTGTGTACGTTAGAAGCCTAACCATTTTACAAATACTTTATTTCCACTCTTTCTTAGGACTTTTCTACCAGGTAAATTCCTGGATGTTTAACCTTTTGCAACTCCGTTTCATAAAATGCACCTTTGATTTCTTTCTCGTTTTGATATTCTAATATATATGTCGTCGGATTGGTTACGTTTACCTTTTTAATCTTAAAAATTTCATTTGACCAGTTTGGCGTGTAACCTTTCGTAAATGCTTCCCTGTGTTTACTAATCCTCACACTGTCTTTAATTGAATATTTTGGTATTTTGGTTGCAAGTTTGATGTGGGTAAATGATGATTAAGAATAGTTTTTTCAATTGATTTATTAACTTTTACAGGTTTGACTCCGATAGTATTGTGAACTGTATTGTTGTATTGTTTCACAATATCGCTTAAATTTTTTATCCAATTGTAAGAACCGTTCAGGTTAAACAAGCGCCACATTTTTCCCTTTAAAGTTCTAATTACACGTTACACCAATGCATGCTTTCTTTGTAGAAAAAACACTATAATGGTTTATGCCATATGTCCGCATTAAGGATTGAAAGTGTTTGTTATAATATTCTTTACCAAAATCAGACTGCAAATTTCTTGGAGGATTTTTAAATTTATTTAAAATTGTTTTCATTGCAGCAGTAACATCAATACCCGTTTTACTTTTAAGTGGTACAGCCCATACGTATTTGGAGAAACAATCAATAACTACTAAAATGTATTCAAATCCTTTGTTTGTTTGCGAATATGGTAGCATTTCAATCAAATCGGTCTGAAGAAGGTCATTTAAACCTTTTACTATCACTTTGCGTCTCTTGAAATTTATTCTTGCTGGTTTATGAAGTTCATTTACTATATCCTCTTTCACTTTTGATTGAGCAACTAACATAATACTTTTTTCTAATCAGGATTTATTAAATACAATTATTTAAGATACTTCTATGTTTGAATGTCGCGGGCTCCACTTGCTTTGAAAGGAACTTTTAATATAAAATCAAGAAACATTGTGGTATTGTTTATGATAGCACCGCTGTCACGAAAGCTGATTACATCCATACGTTTAAGCAAAAATCCTTGTAACTGTGCAATTACATAACTTTTTCGTTTATAAGAATTTCAATGTCTTGCGGGTATCCTTTAATATTCTCAATGACTGCTTCCTCATAAGGAAATTCATAATTATGTTTAATATTGAAAATAAGAAATGTCTTATCACCGTCGAGGAATGTATTAGAGTAAAACGTTGCTACTACCGTGTAATGTAGCATATGTAACTTATACTCAATCAAGGTTTCAAAACCTTCACTTTTGTTTTCATACTCCTGTTCACTTATATCTATTTTACGGTTATGTAAGTGCCTTCCAAATTTGTCAATTGTCATATCATCTAATTACTTTTGCCTCACGCAATTCTTCAATGATCGAATTTATTTCGTTGCCGTGACCTGTGTGTCCAGCAGTCTGTGATGAAACTAAAAGTCGTAATCTATCAACAAGTTCATTGGGATCATTCCAATATAAATAATCTATTGCGTTATTTGATACTTCCATTGTCATACCGTCTCCAAGACGCTTTCTATAGGGTAATGTTCTAGGTCTACGGGGTGTTTGGGGAAGTATGTTTAATGTAGATATTATATTTTTGTACTTATATGAAGTATTACCCTGAATTTGTTCTGTTTCAGAATAATATCTTCTATTAGCATTTGTTCTTTTCACAATATCAAGGTACGACTTTAGATCTTGCTGACTGTACCCGACAGGATATTTTTAAACAGTAGTTCGTATAATCCAAGAGTACCTGTATATTTCAAATCATTTATTAGAACATTTTCATCATCCAACGCGAAATTCGAATTGCCTATCATAAGACCATTCGAATCAGGGTTAAACCTAATACCATATTTATGATCAAATTCGTTCTTAACATCTTTAAACATATTGTAAATATATTCTCGAGGTAGCGGATGTAGCTGTTCGAGATAATGTGTCATACCAGGTGAATCGACAAAGCTTTGAATATATTCCTGAGCTTCTTGTGCATTTCGATTAATTTCTGCTTCGTATTCATTCTCAACATCATCATCATTTACCTCTAGGGCATCATTTTTATATTTGGTATATGCTGTGCAATAACCGGCGAATCAATATAGTCAACGTTCCTTTCTAGCAATGTAGGTTTAATTTTTTACACTGCTATGAGGCAGTTCTTCTTCGTCTTTAAATTTTTCTTTCTTTACCACACTTTCCCCATCCAGTTTATTAGCAATAGTTTCTAATCGTGATGTTATGGGTAATATTGATTCCACTTGGACGACTTCATTATCTTTTAACTGACGCAATTTGTTTTTACAATGTTTCTTTTCTTAATTAAAATTCTTTTAAGTTTTATCGACTCCTTATTCATTGCGTAAAAGTTTATTGTAATAAAAAATTCTTCGATGCTAACGATACTTGCGTCTCTCAAGGTTTAAATATATGAAGTGATCAAAACCTATTCGGTACCTTCCTTGATCTGGTTCACTATCTTTGTCTACAACTAAGAAACCGTATTTGTCTCGCCAACAAGCAGCACATATTTCACGGAATTTATCATACTTCATATCAGTATTGACGTGATCGTCATATATATGTTTTAAGTTTAAATCATCTTGTTTAAATAAAACTAAAAGATTAGCATTATCACGTAGTAAGTGCTTAGGTATACGAGTATAACTTTGACAAAGGTAAAAACTGTCTACTTGTTTATGACGCCCCATACTAAAGTATTCCCTAATGATACCTTGTTTATCGCAAGCTACATCATCAAAAACAAATATAGAATTATTTCGAGCATCAGATGGTGATATAATATTATCAGAACTGGAAAATGTATAATATTTGATCCCTTTTATTGGTTGCAGTAGACTTTCAAGGTATTGATACTTTGGTTGATAAAGTGATTTAGAATAAACATATACGTTTTCAAACTTTAATCCATTAGGATGTTCTATCAACCCAATCATAACGTTGGTTTTACCGCAATTTGAAGGACCAACAACTAGACATCGAATAGATGCAGGTAGAAGAACGCTATGTTTTTCTTTTTAGCTAAAGATTGCGCACCAATGTCATTATTGTTTATGGTTAAAGGTGTTGATTGTTTCACAACATGCATGTTTGCAAGTACTAAATTCGATTTGTAAAAAAGTAGAATTATATATATATAAGAAACGGCTAGTATATAAAGAATCATTAATTCATAATATTTTATTTATTTGCTGCACAGCTTGAGAGGATAGTTGTCCTCTAATGATTACATATAATAATTCTAACACTACTGGGAACGGACTATTAAATACTGTAATTAACAATTTACCATTCGAAGCGCATATTCCGGGTTACAAATTTTGCGGTCCGGGTACAAAACTAATCGAACGGTTAGCTCGAGGAGACAAGGGAATAAACAAGTTAGACGAGGCTTGTAAGGAGCACGATATTGCATACTCCAAAGAAAAGGATCTATCTAAACGCCATCAAGCAGATTCGAAGTTAGCTCAGTTAGCTACAGAAAGACTAAATTCTGGTGACTCGTCTTTAGGTGAAAAAGTAGCAGCATTTGGAGTAGCTACCGCAATGAAAGCTAAAGTAAAACTTGGTATGGGTGCCTGTGCATCACTGAGAACAAAAAATATCGATAAAATAAGAAAACTGATAAAGAAACGTAAAATAAGAAGTACGCTAGGTATTAAAAGTATTATCAAACAAGCACGTACAGCTTTAAAAAAGTCTAAAGGATCTAATGTTATGTATGCAATCAACATAGCAATTAAGGCAGCCAATACAGCAAAACAAAAGAAGCATATTAAATCAGCTCGTATTATATCAATTCCTAAAACAGGAGGTTTTCTACCACTAATACCAATTTTGCAGGCCTAAGCGCTCTTGGTACTCTTACTGGAGGTGCAGCTGCTGTTGCAAAAGCAGTTTCAGATACTAAAATAGCTAAGGAACAACTAGCGGAAAAACAGCGTCATAATAAGGCAATGGAGGACATTGCAGTCGGAAACGGCATGTACATCAAACCTTATAAAAAAGGTTTTGGTCTTTTTTTAGCCCCTGCAAAACCTCAAAGGAACGCAACTTGATTTTACCTAATCGTGCACTAAGCAATGTAGAATTAATAGAGTTTGTTAAGCAATTAGAAGTACCATATTTCCGTGGTGTGTTCATGAGAAACAATCTTCCCAAGAAAGTTAATTTTAAAGAATGTGGTATAATTAATTTAAATGGAAGAGAAGGTTTAGGCACGCATTGGACCTCTTACAAAAAGTACGGTAGTAGCGCTATTTACTATGACAGCTACGGAAACCTGCGACCGCCAACAGAGTTGATAAGTTATTTGAATAGCGGGGTAAATGTAGAATTCTTTATAACATTAACCAAGAACAATCGTACGGTACTGTGTTTTGCGGACATTTATGCTTACAATTTCTAAGTAGCGCATAGAACTGCGTACGAAGTCGTTATGTCGTACACTTTTACTCTAACGGGAAACACTTCAGTTTTAACAAGCAATTTTAATCCACCTATAAACTTGGATAATGATTCGGAATACGTATTAGGATTAACAAATGTTGAGTCTTATAACACAATTCCAAACATAGAAAAAGGAATAAATAATAAATTTTATTATGGATCTAACGGAGAATTCATAGAAATACCTGAAGGTGCTTATGAGATTAGAGAAATTAATAAATATCTTCAAAAAGCTTTAGGTGATAAAAGATGGCGTGGTCGTATGGAACAATCACGAAGCGCTAGAAAGACTCCAGTGTATATATAAATTACAGCTGACAATAATACACTTAAATGTAGTATTAAATGTAGTCTAGATGTGGATTTTACCAAAAGGATCCAATTGGTTCTCTACTTGGTTTCAATCCACAAAATTGCTAGCATTTGTCACGCATCAAGCAGACTACGCAATCAACATTTGTAAAGTGAATGCAGTTTTAATCGATTGTAATATTGCAAGCGGATCCTATTTAAATAGTAAACCAGCCCATGTAATACACGAATTTTTCCTGCAAGTACCAGCAGGTTTTAAAATTGTCGAGTGCCCACCTACGATTATATATCTACCAATCAAGTCACGTATAATAAATGAAATAATAGTTAAAGTGTTAGATCAAGATGGAAATTTAGTTAATTTCAGAGGAGAACTGCTAACTGTAAGGTTGCATTTAAAAAAAATCTGCAATAGCCATGGGTATTAAGTATAATGCACGCAACATGTCAAGAATTGCTATAAATGCTGGAAATTTCAAAGCAATCGACACTCGATTGATTGTTTCAAAACCGCTAACAACACAAAACCGACAGTTTCTACAATCGTTAGGACTGCATTTATTTAATTAAAAAAAAAAGTAGAATGAATAGTGAAATACTGAACGTGCGTGAAAAAGTTTACTTCGATAATGCAATTGTTAATATCGAAAAACATGCTCATCAACCTTATGCTAACACATCTTTAAGCATTCTTATAATCATCAAAAGAAATTTGCTTAATACTTGCTAAGGAAGATCCCTTTGACTTTTTTATTATCCTATCCTGAACTCTGTAAGTGTACATTTTAGATCTAAGCCCTACAAACTCTAGCATGATATCACCATTGTTTTCATCTTTCATAATACCAGGAACTTTTTTATTTGATAATGGAATATGATATTTGTTATAGGGTCGTAATCGGAATGTATCAAACTCTATGAATATCTTGTTTGATATAAAGTAAATATCTTCAACGCTAAACTCGTATATCAAACTATCCGTATCTGTATACAGTAACTTTGCTTTGTTAGTAAATTGCGATTTTATATAACTATAGTGAAATTCATATAAATAGGTTTTGAAATATCTAGAATAGAGAAACCTACATAAATGGGTTTGTTTAAATAAACCTCTAATTTATTCATTTCTATTAAGACTAGATCTTTGTCTAACACAGTGCAACTATGAAAATTAGGCTTCGCTATGTAACTACGAGCTCCAAACCGCCCTTCCCATTTGCTCACTAATTTCACATCTTTCCTTTTCCGTACGTTTTCCATCATTTTTCCATAAACCGAATTTATCATATTTTATAAAAGCATATATCGAAACTGTTTTTGACTGTTGTCTTAATTTCGTATTCAAATCAATGTATTCTTTTAACCAAGGGGCTTGTTTAAATCGAAGTACCTTATGAATTTTTTCAGTTCTAAACCGTAGCTTAAATACATTTTAAATTCTTATAGTGAATAATATAGTTGAGTTTTGGATATAAAGTTGTAAGTAATTTCTTTAAGTTTGATTTATTTGAAGGTACTGGTGGTATCATATGTTCAGGCGCCAAAGGTAAGTCACTGTGTATTTCATGTAAAGATACTGGATAGTGTAAATCGCATTCAAAAATATATCCTACATCAGAATCATCGGGAATATTAAGTATGTCTAAACGTACTATATCTGGACTGGTACCATCTAAAATTCAAAATCTCCATATGGAAGATATTCAGACATTGCAGCCCCATATAAATTATTAACATCAAAATACATTAAATATTTAGAATCGAAATTTGGATCATAATCTGCATTCATATATTTGTTATTTGCTTTAGCATATCTATTCGAACATTGAGAAACACCGCCACGAATTCCCCGTTCTAAAAACATTATTTTTCAATATCAGTAAGCAACTCGAGTTTAACGTTCGTCGTTTTAACATCGCATCTAGAGCTAAACCAGGAGCCGTAAAGTAGTGAAGCGGATCTAACTTATACGTGAACATACAAGTTTTTCTAAAGTTTTCAAATATATCAGACAAGAGCAGTACATCTGTTTTTAAATATAGGTCTGAATAGTCCCCTAGTGTTTTTATATTAAATGTTTGCCAAACGTGTTTAGCATGATTGTAGTCTTCATCTGATATTTCTTCTTTGCGTAAACGATTAAAGAATGCTGTTTTACAGGGTAAATCGGTTTCATTGAGTCTATCCCAAGAGTTAATGTAATCATAGGAAATATGCCTTTGCGCGTAAGTAACTGAAACTCATTATCAGTGTTACAATTTTCCCTGGTGATGGATTTTTTATTATCATCTAAGTAGGAAGCTAATTTTTCGATGCTAGATGCCATAAACCTGAATGAATCGATAAATCTAAAACTAACTTTCATACCTTTTACATATTTTGTAAAAGATATGTATTTTCCTTATTTATTGGCAGAATGTTTAACGAACCTGACAACTCTAACGAGATTTTTAATAATGAAATGCGAATCGTAGCCTGATAAGTTATGAAAAACTACCGGTATCATATAAGAATTATGATAATTGATGTTGCAATCTTGATGAGCCACTCTGAAATTCACCTGTAAAGTGGCAGTGATCGCGAACTCTAATATCATCTATACTAAAAGGTTTATTGCAAATGTGACAGTGAAGGGCAAATTTAAATGTTGACTTTTGTTCTTCCGTTAAAGGATTCATAGGTTTTGGGTTACAGAAAATTTTATTAGTCGTTTCTGAAATCAGTTTCAATTGAGCAACAAACCATTCTATACAATCCTTCCCGCGATACAATTGAAATTTGGAATATTTATTATCATACGAGCATTTCAAATAATACGCTACACTAAAGGGTATATGCCTTTGGTAACGAACTGTGTTTAATATTACCTCAGACTCATTGCATGGTTCTAGTATACATTCGAGATCTGCATAAACTACAAATGATACTTTTCTTGATAGTGGAAATGTTTAAATGTTAGATACTTTTCAGATTCTTCAGGTAATCTTATTGAGCAAGTATTCTGTTTTTCGCAATAATTCGAATGACGCTTAAGTAATGCTGCTGTACTAAAATTATTTAAACATCTATAACAAAAAATTTTTATGGTGATGTGAAGACAACTGTTTTGCAAATAATTTTGACATATCCTTAATCCAAGTAAAATGAAAGTGATTCTCATTAGCATTTGTAGGACGAGCATATTGTAAGGAATCATTATTTAAAACTAACAGATTAATAGGTTCAATTTTTTTAAAATTTTCACTTAAACAAAATGGTAGTATTTTAGCATTTTCTATACAATATAGGTTAATTGCGAGATTGTTAAGCTTTTCAATTTTTTTTATGTCTTTTAATGCAATTGGAAACTGAATTGAATTGTAGCGCAATACTGTATCAAAATGCGGATAGCTAGATATTCTATGACTATTTTGTTTAGCAGGAAATAAAGCGGAAACCAAGCTCCAAAGAATGCAATGTTGATCGTTATTTATTACATTTACCACAGCTTTTTCTTTTTATAAAGTCCGGGACCGGTACAAACGTTGAACACCCTCCTTTAAGTGGATCATGATTGTTTATATTTACCTTCAAGTGTAAAACTTCTCGGATTGCCCAACCAGAATCTTTCTCGCTAAATTCTTCTAATCGCTTCGAAATCTTGTTCAATACGTTCTCCTTATACCATAGCTTGAGATTGGTATTTATATCGATGTGACGATTTGCAGTAGGAAACGTTTTCAAATCCATTTCGCCAGTTGTAGGCTTAACAAAGTTAGCTGCAAATATTACATTAACTTTCAACATTGACTTTTTTAAGCAAGCAACAATCTTGCGTTTAAAACTAGCGAACGCCTTGTCTAAGAACACTAGAGGATCTCTATAATTTAAATTGGTAATAAGTCCCGTAATTATTCGACTTCCAAAACATGATTGTACATCATGCCAAATCAAATTTTTCTAGTATGACCTCTAGAAAGCGTTGAATCAACACCTTTTCCACGATATTCCAAAGAGCGTTTCAAGTGCCTCAATCGTACAAGGTAGCTTTTAAGATATGCTAAATTAGATTCCAGTCTACTAGGATTTTCTTGTCGATTGTTTTCGTATATCTTATTTCTAATAGCAAGCTTCAATATACTAATATTTGCTTTGATAACTAAAATGTGTTTCGTTATTTCATTCACTGTTTTCAATAAATTCACGCATTTTACAGTTAATCTCAAAATTGCTTCACTAATCTCGGATACGGTTTCAGCATTCATGATTCTATATAAAATCAAAATACACTACTCAATATACGTATTTCTCTATTTAATATTTATACCAAATATCATCTGACGTAAGCAAAACAATTTCAAAAGGTTCATTCATCTGAGTTTACGGAAAACACGTAAGCAAAACAACTGTAAAAAGAAATAGCATCAAATCAAAATAATTGCATAGCGAATTGCTTTGAATGCAATTGTTAAAAATCTCCTTTATTTACGTTTTTATTCAAGATGATTTTCAAGCAGAGTTTGCATTCAGTACGTAACTATGACAAACAATTCGCTAAGCAAGCATTTCCAGTATTTACAAACTGAAGGCGACTTTGTGCAAAACAGCTGTAAAAGAATTCGCATACAACATCATTTTTCATTCAGTTACGTTTACTATGAAAAATGTTTTATATGACCTTTGATTTTATGATGTGTATACAGAAAAATACACACAATCATTACAGCGCTATTTTTATGGATACATATGAAGAAATGTGAAAACCTGAATTAGGATCGGCTTTATATTACTTTCAATGGAACATACATAATCATCTAGCGTTTACTACAAAAATTCAGCATGATTCGCACAAATTACTATATCCCTATATATGCAGCGCCATTTTGCAATTTATTTTTCAGTCAATGAATGTAATTCATTATTTCTGCTGAGCAGTACCTTTAAAAAAAATTCTTATACAGCGGTAATATAAACGAAATAAATATAATTTAGGGTTTTATTATGTGCATTCATTGCAATTTCTTTTTCATACAATGAAACTAATTCATTATTTCTGCTGAGGTATAATTATATTCGCTTACATACTGTTTTGTTTATTAGAATAGATTATAGAGCTGAATTTTTCAGAAAACGAGGCAAATTTTTAATTTTTCTAACAGATCAGTTTATTACTTGAATGTAATTCATTATTTCTGCTTAGCAGTACCTTTAAAAAATTCTTATACAGCGGTAATCTAAACGAAATAAATCTAATTTAGGGTTTTATTATGTGCATTCATTGCAATTTCTTTTCATACAATGAAACTAATTCATTATTTTCTGCTGAGGTATAATTATATTCGCTTACATACTGTTTTGTTCATTAGAATAGATTACAGAGCTGATTTTTTCAGAAAAACGATGCAAATTTTAATTTTTCTAACAGATCAGTTTATTATTTAATATAAATACTTCACGTAGATTTACCAACAGTATTCAATCAGATCTCTTGTATAATTATTAGTTACTATTACTAGCAACTTTTTAAAAATGAGTAACTTGTCATCAGTCAAAAATTGTAATAGTACCAACGTAAAAGTTCTAGAGCAATTTATATTACATTCTGACGAAGACGTGATTAAAGAAGTTTTGGTTGTTCTTCGGCTCAACTCGATACTGCTGCTATTTTTGATAGTGACGTAATAGATATATCACGGTAAGTGCTTTTCACATTTATACATGTGTTTTTAAAACACTACTAATTTATAAGTTACATTAGATCAAAAAACCATTCTGGAAATTCTGAGGCTATCGTAGAATCGTTGATACACTCTGAACCTCTCAGAAACATCAGGTAGTATACAAAAGAAAAGGTGAACCTACAATAATCTTTTATGTTATGCTCACAGATCAGGCAAAAACATGTCGGCTATGAAAAAGTTATGTACAGAATCAAATATGACTGTTTGCTGTGAAGATGACAAATCCTACGAAGATGATGCAGTAGAGTTGCTTAACGCATTTAAAAAGCGTGGAGAGAAGCTACTGCGTCGTATATATTTGAGCTAGAAATAATAAAGCAAAAAAAAGATGAACTAGCGGTGAGGGAGCAGCAGTTACTTCAAGAACGTGAGTTAATAAATACTTTTTCATTTATAAATAGTTAGATCAAAATATTCAACAATTTTGTAAAAATAAAAAAGTATTTTATAATAGTTTCTCTTTTGAAACAAGACTTTCTTTAAACAAGGTAGTAAACTCGAAGTAAAACGCACATAAATCAGAATCCACTTTAATTTAATACATAATTTTTTTATACAATCGACTTAGATGTGTTATAATAATAAACTAATTTCTTAAATTAGTGACATATTATTCTGAAAATTCTATGCTGACAGTTAGACCGATCGATCCCTTACTAGTTATGTATACGTGTTTGTTCGAGCCAATACTTTCATTTAATTGTTTCACTCCATGTGCTTGAAGGTATTCAAAATATCTCAATGGCAATATACTCTTGAACTCTTCTGTTTCCACTAATACTCTATCTCCATATTTTGTCTTGAGTGTTTCCACTTTTAAAACTTTAAACCTCTTATTCACTATAATATCTTTTGAATTTACATAAGGTTTGCGATATGTGGTTTTATTAAGAGTATTAAAATCCATATTGCTTTTCTTTGACTAATTAAATTAATATTAGAGCAATCTCCTTATATAGCAGATTACCACCATCTGCGTACTTTGCCAACCCACTTTTCAACCTATCACAAGAGTGAACACATTTTGAATTGAAACCGGCCCATGTGTGTATTTGCAGCCTCTAAACATAAATCAGAATCCACTTTAATTAAACACAATTGACTTGAATGCAATATTTTGCATCTGTCATACTTATAACTTCTAGCTAGAAAACCAAATTCAAAACATATACACACATTTTCTCTGCACTTACATTTTCAATATACGTGTGTTCCATTGAAAGTAATATAAAGCCGATCCTAATTCAAAACGTGCCTACAAGTATTTTACATTTGAAAAGAATTCAGGTTTTCACATTTTACATTAAAAGTATATAACGCCGATCCTAATTCAAAACGGTGCACGTGTTAAACACAATTGACTTGAATGCGATATTTTTTGCATCTGTCATACTTTATAACTTCTAACTAGAAAACCAAATTCAAAACAGCTACACACATTTTCTCTGCACTTACATTTTTCAACATACGTGTGTTACATTGAAAGTAATATAAAGCCGATCCTAATTCAAAACGTGCCCACAAGTATTTTACATTTGAAAAGAATTCAGGTTTTCACATTTTACATTAAAAGTATATAACGCCGATCCTAATTCAAAACGGTGCACGTCTAACTTCTCGATAGAAAACCGAATTCAAAACAGCTACACACATTCTTCTCTGCACTTTTCAACATACGTGTGTGTTTCATTGAAAGTAATATAAAGCCGATCCTAATTCAAAACGTGCCCACAAGCATTTTACATTGAAAGTATAGAAGAATTCATGTTTTCACAACTATTTTACATTGAAATGTTTTCACGACTATTTTACATTGAAATCATATAGGGCCGATCCTAATTCAAAACGATTCAGCCGTATTCTACACATGGAAAATACGTCTGTCGCGTTTTGAAGTAGGACCGGCCCTACCTCACTACTCATAGCAACAAGTTCGTTTATATTCTAAGTAATAAATTTGTGTTTACAAACATTGTAAACGTAATTTCTTTTTCGGTATAATTAAAATTTGTAATATATGATCACAGTTTAATTCGATTAATTAATTTAAATTCATTTACCCTATTGTTAGTGAACATTGCTATAATTTAATTGCATAGCACTAAACATTTTTGCGTATCCAATTTTCTTTAAGATTCTTTGAAATTATTTTGGCTTCAAAAGTCCAATTAGAAGCTAAATTAGAGAGCATTTTTAATCGTATGACAGAAATGGTAGACTGTGCCAAAGCTTCTAGTTTGTCCAAATTGCATACGTTACAAGCTAAGGTACTACTTTTGGATTAATTGAAAATTTACTATGACGCATTGCATAGCGAAATAATAAATAGCTATCTAACGATTAAGCAAATAGATTTGCTTTCGATGATCTGTTGGAAGTTAGTAGGGCGAGATATTTGAACCCGAAAGAACGCTATATCGCTGGCTCTGAGCCAAAGCAATCAGGTACTGATAATACTTCGATTACTCATTTGAAACACCTGAGATAGCAGTTTTTTTCAATCAGGTGGCACAATGGTCCACGTTCAAAGATTGTTTTGTTAATCTTGAAGATTGCAACTCGGCCTTGCCTAAGGCTACTACATTTACTTAACTTCGCTCCCTGCTTAAGGGTGAAGCTTTGGCTAGTATTTCTGATCTTGAATTACTTTTGGAGCTATACGATAGGGCTTGGGAAAAATTGGTAGATCGTTACGATGATTCACGTCGGACAATTAATTTCTTTTTAAATAAAATATTGCAATACAGATATAGTGAATCTCTTTCTGATTTTATTAACGTTTATTTCAACGCGATAAGTACTATGAAGGCAGTACCAAATATAGAAGATATTGGTGATTGTCTTTTTCTGTCTTTATGCTATCGAAACCTAGACCTCAATACTCAAAATACGTTCGATGTGAAGGTAGGTTCGGTTCTTTCTACCTTAGAACAGCTTTTTGAATTTTTGAATTTACAAAGTAAAACTTCTAAGCTGCAATAAAACTTGAAACGATAGGGGTTTTCAATCTAACATATTAATTCCATTTACTTAAAAATAATTCAAACAAATCTTTACTTTTTAGACATGCTTAGACTGCCGCTAAGGGCAAATTAAAACGATCATTTCCTTGTCTTTACTGCAAAGGTAATCACAGAATTAATAAATGCTTGAGTTTTAAAGTATTACGAATCGTTACAATGTGGCCAAGAAACACTTTCTTTGTTTCAAGTGCCTAGATAACCATAAAGGTTGTTAAAGTTCTAACAGCTGTATTAATTGTTCATCGCCTAAACATCATACAGCCAGTGCGTTGTGTTCTAGATAGTGGGTTACAAAAAAATGCAATTTCTGAACCATGCGCAAAGCGTTTGCGCCTTAAACGTTCATACGATTATGGAGTGGGGAGCTGGGAAAATGAAATTCTTTATTTAACATGGATCCTATATGTAATGTTGCTAATTCAGAGGGTGCGTCCTTAGACACCTCTCAAGTTTTGTTACAGGTCCCACGAGAAATGCAACAACAAATCAAACAACAGCAGCCCCATGTTGGGGAGAAGGTAATGCCAGAGGAATGGCAACAATAGCGCCCACAGAAAAAACGCATACGTGGGGCTGAACAGAAAGTTAGGAAAAAGGCTCGTTTCGCGGCGCAATACAGTGTGGTGGAAAAGGCTGGCTCTGTGGCTAACCTATCTACGGCACAGTCTGGAATCAACCAAACACCTTCCATCTCGAAACCATCTACCTCCGTTCCCAGACCTACAGAAACCAAGGTGCAAAGCACGTAAAAGACCAAATCTGAGGGCAACCTTCCGCAAAATAGACCGCGGAAGAAGGGCTGTCAGATCGGTACTAATCAGCCCGTCGCTGGCAGCTACGGGGAGGCAGCCGCTAGATACCTCCACGTAGCTGTCATAGACAAAAATAACCCTTGGGGTAAGATTACCAAGGCTCAAGCACAATCCTTGTCACTAGCCATTGAGAAGGTATTGGACGACCACCTGTTCTCCCTTCCCAACGACAGCGCTTTTCCAACTTTAGGAGGTGGGTGTACTCGGGCAAGATCTTCCGGATTCGGTGCTCCCTAGTACTCCCTAGCATGGATTATGGAGGAGGTTGGCAACCTCCCACAAATTCGGGAGGCTGCAAACCTTACAGTTGTCCAGATGAGACTGCTACCTAGACTTCTGAAAGCGGCATTATGGATTTTTGGGGTCCCCGGACGACATGGATGTCGTTCAAAGTTGTCTACGTGTGCAAAACCCCTGGACTGACACGTCCAAGTGGTGCGTTTTCCACACCGCCATAAGTGATCAACCCCAAGGGAGGCTGATAGTGTTTGGCGTTAGGGAAGACGCGAGGGAGACTATCAATAGTAAAGGAGGCAAGCTGCATTACAAGCTCACCTCCCTGAACCTACAAATTCAACCTGCTGCAGAACCAGCCCAACCGGCTGCCGCGCAACAGCTGAGTCAACCGTCACCTAGTGAGCAGCCAAAACGAGCTCCACTCCTGCAGCAACCTCAGAAGGCTATGGTAGGCGAACCATCGACAGTGTCAAGCAGTCAGATGGACACGGCAGACTCTGACCCGTTGCTAGTGGAGTGGCTGACGGAGGAGTATCGGAAAGTGTCACTGGATAGCCCGCCCGGTGAGGCGTAAAACGCAAGTCAAATCCATTGTAGTCCAATGGCGGACTAAATGTAATATAAGTAAACCTACAACATTTCCGGCCGGCTGCAGCATCGTTATGCAGACACCTTAGCAATAAGCAGAACATCGCCCTTATCTAAAAACCCTGGGTGGTAAGCTCAGGAATCTAGGGACTAGGAAGTCTAAATGGTACTATCTGTGCGGTCAGTAACCAACCTAAGCCTAGGACATGCATCTACATACCCAGAAACATCAATGCTCTCTTCCTGCCATAACTGAGTGGCCGTGATGTCTCAGCCGTTCAGATTAGTTGCAGGATAGGAGAAATTACTAACATAATCTTGGTTTAAGCCTATTTTCCAATTGAAAAAGACCCATCTCTTCTGGAATTGACGACAGAGTGACTCTTGGAAGACCTTCTGTAACCCAGTCAATGCAATCTCTCGCATTAACTGGACTTTGTCCAAAGATCCTGGCCATCAACCATGCTGCCTGAAACGTGTGGATGGTACGTACACCACCAACAAGACAAAAACAGTTACTGAGTTACTCATGGACACCCACTTTCCAGGTACTGTATTACAACTTTCCTTATACGGGGTAGATCAACCCAGCTCGCCCCCTAATGGGCCATCTCAACTCTCAAACCGTTTAAGTCCCTTGGAATTGATAGCATCTTTCCTGCCCTACTACAGTGGAGTGTGGAAAGGTTGGCACCATTCCTCGTGGTACTTTTTAGGGGCTATATTGCTTTTAGATACATCCCCAGCAGTTGGAGATAGTTGTCTTCTTTCCTAAACCAGGCCAGAAGGACTACTCCCAGGCTAAATCCTACAAAACGATCAGTCTTACGTCTTTTTTGCTAAAAACCTTGAAGAAACTGTGCGACAATGATACGAGGGAGAGGATAATGCTCTCTTATCTACTGCACCTAAACCAGCACACCTTCATACTAGAAAAATCCACGGAGTCTGCCCTCCACCCTGTTGTAGGACGGATTGAAAAATCCTTAACAACAACATGTCCGCCTTAGGCGCATTTGTTGATATTAAGGGTGCGTTTAACGAAACCACCTTCGAAAGCATTGACAGAACTCAGGGGGCACATGGAGCCGAAGACACCTTTTGGCAGCTAACTATGCAGATGTCGCGATGTCGACGGGTACACATTAATGTTGGGGAAACCTTTGTAATTAGGGCGGTAGGTAAAGGCTGTACCCAGGCGAGCGTGCTTTTGATCGCTTCTATGGAACATAGTAGTGGACAGCCTTTTTCAACGCCTTAATGAGGCAGGTTTCTACACGATAGGTTATGCGGACGACATAGCTATTTTAGTAGTCGGCAAATTTGAACAAGTGCTGTGTAATTTGATGCAAACAGCACTAAGGACTACGGGGCTATGGTGCTCCGAGAATTCTCTAACCCTCAACCCCAATAAAACGGGGCTGGTGCTGTTTACCAATAAAAGGAAGCTGATGGTAACCAGATTCCCAATGCTCTTCAAAAACTTCTCTGTCTCTATCAGAAGAGGTTAAGTACCTGTACATTATACTTGACAAGAAACTGAATTGGGCCAAACACTTACAAGTAAAAACTACTAAAGCCAACCAAGTGTTTTGGCAATGCAAACGTGCCATAGGCAAACTTTGGGGTTTTCCACCAAGGGCTGTCATGTGGCTATACACCACGATAGTAAGGCCGATGCTCTGCTATGGCGCTGTAGTCTGGTGGCCCAGGACCAGGTTGGCCCATGCAGTCAAAAAGTTTATTCATATCCAAAGAGTGGCGCAATGCGATCTACACCTACACCAGTCTTATAAGTCTTCCTAGGCCTCACTCCGCTAGACCTACATGTGGAGGTGATGGCTTTGAGAGCGACAATGAGGCTGCGGTTCAAAGGTCTATGGATCAATAAGAGAGGCGGTGGTAAACACTATAACATCCTAAGAGAGGCATGCATGGTGCTAATGTTATACTGAAACGCAGAATCTAAAATAAAGCTATACGCATTCTGAGCGATAGCAGTACAGCTCTTTCGAGCTTAAATAAGCAGAAGCTTCTCTCGGGGATGGTTCACCAATGCTATGGCATTCTCGAGCTCACTTCTAATACTAATGCCCTTGAGCTAGTTTGAATCAAAGGGCAGATTCTGTGGCGAGGCAGAGAGCGGCTCCGGGCTTTGTCGACACTGAGCCATCGGTTGCTATTGCGCCATCGGTGATGTTCTCCATGATAAAGCAAATAACCCACCGCCGTCACAAGAACAGGTGAGTTTGTACAACAAGCTGCCGACAGGCAAAAAAGTTTATAAGTGCTCCCATGATCAAAATCGAAAAATTTGTCATATGCTTGCCGTAACCGAAACTACGGCTACTAGTGGGTATATTGTCCGGGCATTGCATACTAAGGAAGCATCTGCACAGGATGGGTTTGTCAGACGACCTCACCTGTCGCGGCTGTCAACAGGAGGACGAGACGGCGAAGCACATTCTGTGCACCAGCTCGGCACTCGCCCGACTTCAGAGATCCATGCTGGAGAATTTCTGGCCCGAGAAGGCCGAAAATCGAGACACCCCCTGGTTCGACATCCTCAAATTTACCTATAAGGTCGGGTGGTTGAGTATTGAAAGACCAACTTAGGGCAAGGAAGGCAGCACAATAGGCACCACTAGGAGGCCTAAGTGCGTGTGGCATGTGTCACCCTTCCCAATTAAATCAATCAATCACGATTATAGACAAATCACTGAAAACTTCAGTGAACGGTGTAGTTAAATTGCATTGAAGCGTTCAAATTTTCCGAAACCCAAACATTTTATAAATTATGAAGTAGCTACAATAATTTCTGCGTCCACCTTGTATAGTGATATTATTGCATTTGTTTAAAAATCTTTTATATAAGTGAAATAAATGAAGTCACACACATTTAATCAGTATTTTAATTATTGTTAACGTATAAAGGAAACACCTAACAAAATTCAAATAAATTGATTTACGTGGTTGAAGGTCGAACATTATTTTATCGTAACTTCTGTTTACGTCCAAATCATGCGCAAAGCTCCGACTCCTCTCCGGACATTCGCTGATAGAACTTCGTACTGTAAGATGTGGAAAGTTTTAAATGTCGGATATCTTCGCGTCGCACTTCAACACGTGCCTCGATCTAGTCGATTCGTATTGTTAAATTTAGAGTTCAAAAAATTTATTCCATCGCACTTTTCCATTGCAACAAAGATAAAATAGAAAAACAAAAAGTCTAGCACAAACTATAAAATGATTTAACAAATTCGTTAGAATTAAAATTAACAAAAAAAGTAAGTCTTCTTTTATATTGAGTGACAAGCTGTTTGTTTGTTTTCCGTGATTGGAAAATTTAAATCTTCTATGGAATTGTGAATTGTCGAACACGTTTAGTTATTACATACATCTTGGTAAAGTTTAAATGTTGATGCTTTTTTTGTAAATTGAAGCTGAACGCTAATATGTTACTTATAACTTGTTTTCCGAAATACAATTAGTTATTTTGTACAAGAATTTTAAATTTACTGGTTATATATGTACTTACAGATAGTAAGAATGTATCAGTTCTGGTATCGGTAATAAACTAACCTATGTTTGTGCTTTACTAAATTTACAAAAGTTATTTAAATATCTCACTGAACAACTAATTAAGCACCTTCTGTTAATATTTATTTTTTTTATTTGACAACAATATTTGATTTGAATACACGTATAAAATTTGGCTATATTAAATTCTCATTTCTGATAGCATTTTTAGGACCCCCTATTAAAAGTAAGACATCGTGTTTACTTAGCGATTAATTTTAGAACTTGTTTATGCTATAAACTGAGTAAAGAGTCACAATTGCACAAGTGGAGTGATGGTGTGAGCTTCAAATCCAAGTGAAAACAAAACTTAATATTTTTTAATACTTTTAGCATATCTTTTTGTGAAGAAACGCAAACTGCTGTTTCATGTTATTTATTTAACCTCATATTTTATTACAGGTACAGAATCTGTACGAATTTATGATCAAACCTTCATCGTTCTGAAACGGAGTTTAGTCATCGAAGTTTCTACACTTATGTTTGAAGTAGGGTAAATATAGCAATATGAGAACCTCATTTCCACCCGAATCCCTCATTTCCACACAGATTTACATGTAAATTCCCATAAGGTGGAAATGAGGAGGTGGGGGTGGAGGTGGAACTCCGCCTTGCTCTCCGCCTTGCTCGAACCACCCCTTACCATTTTGATTACGTCACACCCGCATTCTTTCCACCCGCGAGATAAATCTTTTTCCACACTTCCACCCACGAGATAAATGTACATTGTTTGGCATCAATTAATATTAGAATTTTCTCAGCTACCCGAATTTCTAGAAATTTTTTAGATAGCATCATCCCTAAGGGGGCTACCCTCATTTTAAGATTTCTTACCTGCAGCGACTTTTGAGCGTTCTTATAAATTTTTTAGTCATGCAATACATCTTGTTAGTCTAGAATTTTACACAAAATCCGAAACTGCAAACAGATTTGAAATCGGACCACGCCCTGCAAAGTTATACCCCTTTAAAGTCCTGATCTTCTAAATTTTGCTCTTTGCTCTATAAGCAAACCTAACAAATAGTTTTCTTCGTCTATCCATTGCATCTTTCGAGATAAACCTATCTTGTTTGGTATCAATTAACAATAGATTTTTCTCAGCTACCCAAATCTCTTTAAATTTTTAGATTGCACCATCCCCAAGGAGCTACCCTAATTTTAAGATTTCTTACCTGTAGCGACTTTTGAGCGTTCTTATAAATTTTTTTAGTCATGCAATACATTAAATTAGCTTAGAATTTTACGCAGAATTCGAATCTGTAAACAGATTTGAAATCGGACCACGCCCTGCAAAGTTACACATATACCCTCAGCGAGATAAATCTTTCTCCACATTTCCACCCACGAGATAAACCTACCTTGCTTGGTATCAATCAATATTAGAATTTTCTCGGCTACCCAAATCTCTTTAAATTTTTTAGATTGCACCATCCCCAAGGGAGCTAACCCCATTTTAAAATTTCTTACCTATTACGACTTTTGAGCGTTCTTATAAATTTTTTATACATGCAATACATCTTGTTAGTCTAGAATTTTATGTAGAATCCGAATCTGTAAACAGATTTAAAATAGGGCCACCCCTTACCATTTTACACACACCCTTTAAATTATAAATTTCCTGCGGCTCATACCTGAAAGAAAATCTAAAAACTATTCTTAAAACTTTTTATTACAGACAATTTTTACTAATACAGTTTAAATTTGTAAACCACATTTCTAAATACATCTTTACAATTTTTTATTCTTAACCTAGAGCTCATATCGGCTTATACTTATTAATATTTATTTCTAAATAGAGCACCTTTTCCAAAGACCAACCGGACCCGCATGTTTCAAATTCCTCTGATTTTGTTCTTATGGTTTCGCTTAAGACCTCGTACACATTTTCCAGATTACTAGAAGACGTTATAACCACATTTTTTGTGTTAAAGGATTTCACATCGGTAGTCTCTTCCCCCATTTTGGTGTAAGCGCCGTAGAGTTCGCAATAGACTTTTATTGCTGTATGTTGTATTCTTTTTTCATTTATTAATCGAATAAATCGCTCTTTTTGCTTCCAAAGAAACTCGGACACTCCATCGTCGACACTGGCGTTCTTTATGCGATAGCTAGCCATACGGTTGTTGAACGCTGTACTAACCATTTCTACACCATCGTCGTTAGTAGCGGTAACTGATGCATTTTTATGTTTGTTGCTCCTTAAGTGTGCGGCATAAGTAACTTTTCCATTTCGAAATCGCATACTTTACACATAATTCGTAGTTGTTTCGTACAAGACCCTTTAACAGCTGGCGGAGCTGAACGTTTACGGCTTAATGACATACCATGCTGTTTTTCTTTGTGTCGCTGTAAGCTGTCCATTCTCGTAAAAGCGATACCGCAAGACCCACAGTTTAAGTACTTTGCTGCGGACGGATGTATAAGCAACCGTAGACGATGTTACACCACGACATTTGTTCTGGTGCCGTTTGAAGCATTTTTCCAGGTATAGGAAGCACCGCAAGAGTTGCACTTAAAAACGTTTGCAGATACCATTTTAGTACAAAACAAAATCCGCACTATAGCACTTTGGTTAAACTTGTAAGCGAACTAACTTATAACTAAAGTGTTTACTCTTGCGCACCTGCTTTATGTACCCTATAGAATGCAAACCGAAGGTTTCGAAGACACCGAACGAAGTTGAGGATTCAGCGGGAACTAAATGACGTCATAATCCTTGCTGCTCGTCCAATACATTTAGCGCCAATGCATGCACCTGGTTCGCATCGTCGATGGTGCGAATGCCGTTAGTAGAAACATCGGAAACGTCTTCCATGTTATACGGATCGCGTGCATATTTAAAATCCAAAAGGGTGATAGCACACGCACACAAATTGTGTGCAAGTCGTGCTGTAGAAGATGCAGTACTACTGTAACCAAAAACTTAATAAAAACACTTATACCATTACTAAGAAAATACCAACTTGTTGTCTACAGGATACTTACTAATAAAGCAATTTAATTTTAAATAACTTCTACGTCATATTTTAGGAAATGGTGGGCATGAATATTTTCCAAATGAATCACCGAGAGAAAGTATATACTTAGCAGTATTAAAATTAACCATTAATTTTCCATTTTTACGACTGTGGTTAATTATAGATTAAAATTTAATTTGTGCACGTTCGAGCTTCTCGTAAACTAACATATTTTATAGCAACAATGCGCTGTATAATACATGCATACCCCTTCGCCGCGCTACTGCTATTCTTGTAATTGCTAGAAAAAGTCACTCTCCTTTTTACTGTTAGGACCGATGCAAAGCACCATTTTTTTTATACTTTCTATAGCACATCGCGCACTTTTTCGTCTGATGATTAAATTTTACTTCTGTAGGCTTTTACACTTTCGCATAGCGGTCGGCCGCACGTAATGATTTCTAGAACCGGTAAGTACTTGATATCGTCCAAATAGAGAATTAGATGCTCGATGTCTGTCAACTTCAATTCCCTCGTAAAGGTAGAAAAACTCAGTCAATCAACCATCTAACTTAAACTTTGACCCGCTCCTGTTCTGATAATTTACAAACATTTTCAAACGACAATGGGCCGAGAATTTTTAAACCTCCGAGGGATCTTTAAGTCGTGATCAATTACACATCCGAGCTACGCGTAAACTAACATATTTTGCAGCAACTGTGCACTGCATAATACATGCATACCCCTTCTCTGCGCTACTGCTATTCTTGTAGTTGCTTGAAAAAGTCAGTCGCCCTTTTTACGGGTAGGGCCGCTAAAAAGCATCATTCCATACTTTCTTTATAAGTGTAGCACATCGCGCACTTTTTGTCGGATAATTAAATTTTTGTTTATGTAGGCCTTTACACTTTCGCTTATTTAAACATTCTAATACAATTGATTAACCACTTTCGATTATTCTAACGGAGACCACCATACATCCCGCCGCACCGTTCTTTTTGAATCCAACGATCCTATGGGCTTCCACGCACTAACACCTGACGTATCTTTCCTACTATTTGTTAAACAAAAACTACCGGCATCGCTATTGTGGACGTAAGCAGATGTTTGTGGATATGTACGAGAATATGTAGCCATATACATTAACCAGTCTAAGCTATTTTATTTAGTCCACGAAAACTACTATTTTTCTAAACCATAATTAATAATCGTCTTTATAGGTTCCACATTTCTACCGTTACCCAATGACTGGTGCTACGTACATGGAAACTTTAATTTCTTATTGGAGAGGATTCTTTTTCTCCCGCTCACTGCTGCGTAGTTGCATGCCTACCCCTTTTGGAGGTATATGCTCGTTATAGGTTGTAAGACCCTCGGTTTTACTTAACAACAATTCGTGAGACCCCTTTAATCTTTTTAATCGTATCTTTCTCGCCTACAATACAGTAGGACTTAACATTACTACCAACTGTACATATTTTATACAATCTGCAACACCATATTCTACAATTCCAAAAGAAATAGCCATTTCGGAATTGGGATTGATAAATACACCTAACATTCGCCCAGAGGTTGAACGACAACGCGCAAATATTGGTAGTAAACTCTATCCGTTTACGCTAAAGGAAATTGTCCCATTATGCATGCCATACGCTGTAAGTGGAAGGAGAAGACAACTGGAATTAGAGGAAATGGATGCAAAAAGGCGAAAATTGGACTACATGGAAAACACTGCGACAATACGCGAACAATACAAAGATGTGTTAGACAAAGAACATCTTATTAGAGAAAATGAGGAAGAATTAAAAGATTATTTTATGTGTCGATGGACTGACTTAGATACATCCGGGTTGTACAAGCTGTATGCATTTGCGGTTAGTAAGAAAGACTCTTTTAGTTATGTAGGCGTTCTTGCAGAAAAGGATGGTACTAAATCCGTATACTTTTTAAAAGGTTATTCTAAAAACGTATTTATCAAAATGGCAGATAACAAAGACGAACTAAGGAATGCGGGTTTCGTAACCTTGGCGTACACCACACGCAAAGGGGTTCCGCTAAACATTGTATATTTGCCTAGTAAAGAACCTTTCGGATCATTTAAAACCGAGGGTCTTACAACCTATAACAACCATATATTCCCAAAAGTGGTGGACATGCAACTACGCAACAGTGTGTGGGAGAAAAAGGATTTCCTCCAATACCGGCAAGAAGAAGTCGATCAAGCTAACAAGATACGTATGCAGGATATAGTGGGAAAGCTGCGATTAAAAGATTGTCACAAGCTGCAAGAATTACACGAAGGAATGGATCTGGTTGTCGGCGGAATCAAAGACTTTAAATATAGAGGCAAACTTCGGTACATTTTACAATTCGAAAACCTAGACGGTCTTTATATATCAAACTATTGGTTAGAAAAGGAGATAGAAGACTTGGGTGTCGATTTAAATTTTAAGCTGCGAATAAAATTAGATAAAATTAAAACCACTACAAACAAACATAAAGAAAGGACTGTTTTCTGTGTATAACTTTGTATTAAAATTAAGTTTAAATGACTCCATGCTTGGCATTAAATATTTTTAAATTTGTTATGTATAATGTCAGAATAAACATTTTATAATAGTATATAACATTGTTCTTTATTTATAAAAGGCTGTGACGTTACCCGAAATAGCACTCGCACAGAGAGGGGTGCGCATGGGCAGCGAGCATGGGCAGGGGTGCGTACGCGCAGGGGTGCGCATGGGCAGGGGTGTGCACGCGCAGGGGTGCTCATGGGCTGGGATGTGTCTGGGCGTACACGAGGGAAGCGGATGTTAACAGTCACCAAGCATCCAATTCTTTATTTGAATGGTATCAGTACTTGCCTGCGTATGTACCCGGAGTAAAAATACGATTTGTACACGTAGCTTATTAATAAAATTAGTTTATCGAGGAAGATGACAAAATGTACATCATTCCTAATAGTACAACAATCTACGCATGGGGGTGTAAAGATATAAGATAGTTGTTTATATTTGTATGGATTGTGTAAATCTATTGTATATATTAGTTTTAAGATTCCATAATTTTTAAGTTCTTCTCCCACCTTCCAAATCCTTCCGGCTTCTATCCTGGTTGACAGAGTATACATGTTATCTCCACGTGGTATTCGCGGGACACTGCGGTTTTAGATTTCTAGGGAAACGGTTGGTTAAAGCATATGTCTTGGTTAGCGGAAAAAAAGGTTTTAAAGATGGAGTTAAATAAAGATGGGCAAAAATCAGTGATTTGGGTCTTTAAAAGGTATAACTTTGTATGGGGTGGTCCTATTTAAAATTTATTTACAGATTTGGGGTCCCTAGAAAAATTTAACATTAGTTGATACCTAGCAAAATATATTTATCTTAAAAGAGTGACTACCCTGCGTATAATAAATACAATATAACACTTGTCAACAAAAAAAGTTGTAGGAAAAATTAAAGACGTATTTAATGGGGGTCCAGTATTAGAATTTGTTGGTAGTAATGTTAAGTCCTACTGTATTGTAGGCGAGAAAGATACGATTAAAAAGATTAAAGGGGTCTCACGAATTGTTGTTAAGTAAAACCGAGGGTCTTACAACCTATAACGAGCATATACCTCCAAAAGGGGTAGGCATGCAACTACGCAGCAGTGAGCGGGAGAATAAGAATCCTCTCCAATAAGAAATTAAAGTTTCCATGTACGTAGCACCAGTCATTGGGTAACGGTAGAAATGTGGAACCTATAAAGACGATTATTAATTATGGTTTAGAAAAATAGTAGTTTTCGTGGACTAAATAAAATAGCTTAGACTGGTTAATGTATATGGCTACATATTCTCGTACATATCCACAAACATCTGCTTACGTCCACAATAGCGATGCCGGTAGTTTTTGTTTAACAAATAGTAGGAAAGATACGTCAGGTGTTAGTGCGTGGAAGCCCATAGGACCGTTGGATTCAAAAAGAACGGTGCGGCGGGATGTATGGTGGTCTCCGTTAGAATAATCGAAAGTGGTTAATCAATTGTATTAGAATGTTTAAATAAGCGAAAGTGTAAAGGCCTACATAAACAAAAATTTAATTATCCGACAAAAAGTGCGCGATGTGCTACACTTATAAAGAAAGTATGGAATGATGCTTTTTAGCGGCCCTACCCGTAAAAAGGCGACTGACTTTTTCAAGCAACTACAAGAATAGCAGTAGCGCAGAGAAGGGGTATGCATGTATTATGCAGTGCACAGTTGCTGCAAAATATGTTAGTTTACGCGTAGCTCGGATGTGTAATTGATCACGACTTAAAGATCCCTCGGAGGTTTAAAAATTCTCGGCCCATTGTCGTTTGAAAAATGTTTGTAAATTATCAGAACAGGAGCGGGTCAAAGTTTAAGTTAGATGGTTGATTGACTGAGTTTTTTCTACCTTTTACGAGGGAATTGGAAGTTGACAGACATCGAGCATCTAATTCTCTATTTGGACGATATCAAGTACTTACCGGTTCTAGAAATCATTACGTGCGGCCGACCGCTATGCGAAAGTGTAAAAGCCTACAGAAGCAAAATTTAATCATCAGACGAAAAAGTGCGCGATGTGCTATAGAAAGTATAAAAAAAATGGTGCTTTGCATCGGTCCTAACAGTAAAAAGGAGAGTGACTTTTTCTAGCAATTACAAGAATAGCAGTAGCGCGGCGAAGAGGTATGCATGTATTATACAGTGCATTGTTGCTATAAAATATGTTAGTTTACGAGAAGCTCGAACGTGCACAAATTAAATTTTAATCTATAATTAACCACAGTCGTAAAAATGGGAAATTAATGGTTAATTTTATTACTGCTAAGTATATACTTTTGCTCGGTGATTTATTTGGAAAATATTCATGCCCACCATTTCCTAAAATATGACGTAGAAGTTATTTAAAATTAAATTGCTTTATTAGTAAGTATCCTGTAGACAACAAGTTGGTATTTTCTTAGTAATGGTTTAAAGTGTTTTTATTAAGTTTTTGGTTACAGTAGTACTGCATCTTCTACAGCACGACTTGCACACAATTTGTGTGCGTGTGCTATCACCCTTTTGGATTTTAAATATGCACGCGATCCGTATAACATGGAAGACTTTTCCGATGTTTCTACTAACGGCATTCGCACCATCGACGATGCGAACCAGGTGCATGCAGTGGCGCTAAATGTATTGGACGAGCACAAGGATTATGACGTCATTTAGTTCCCCGCTGAATCCTCAACTTCGTTCGGGTGTCTTCGGAAACCTTCGGTTTGCATTCTATAGGGTACATAAAGCAGGTGCGCAAGAGTAAACACTTTAGTTATAAGTTAGTTCGCTTACAAGTTTAACCAAAGTGCTATAGTGCGGATTTTGTTTTGTACTAAAATGGTATCTGCAAACGTTTTTAAGTGCAACTCTTGCGGTGCTTCCTATACCTGGAAAAATGCTCTCAAACGGCACCAGAACAAATGTCGTGGTGTAACATCGTCTACGGTTAAGCTTATACATCCGTCCGCAGCAAAGTACTTAAACTGTGGGTCTTGCGGTATCGCTTTTACGAGAATGGACAGCTTACAGCGACACAAGGAAAAACAGCATGGTATGTCATTAAGCCGTAAACGTTCAGCTCCGCCAGCTGTCTTGTACGAAACAACCACGAATTATGTGTAAAGTATGCGATTTCGAAATGGAAAAGACTACCTATGCCGCACACTTAAGGAGCAACAAACATAAAAATGCATCAGTTACCGCTACTAACGACGATGGTGTAGAAATGGTTAGTACAGCGTTCAACAACCGTATGGCTAGCTATCGCATAAAGAACGCCAGTGTCGATGATGGAGTGTCCGAAGTTTCTTTGGAAGCAAAAGAGCGATTTATTCGATTAATAAATGAAAAAAGAATACAACATACAGCAATAAAAGTCTATTGCGAACTCTACGGCGCTTACACCAAAATGGGGGAAGAGACTACCGATGTGAAATCCTTTAACACAAAAAATGTGGTTATAACGTCTTCTAGTAATCTGGAAAATGTGTACGAGGTCTTAAGCGAAACCATAAGAACAAAATCAGAGGAATTTGAAACATGCGGGTACGGTTGGTCTTTGGAAAAGGTGCTCTATTTAGAAATAAATATTAATAAGTATAAGCCGATATGAGCTCTAGGTTAAGAATAAAAAATTGTAAAGATGTATTTAGAAATGTGGTTTACAAATTTAAACTGTATTAGTAAAAATTGTCTGTAATAAAAAGTTTTAAGAATAGTTTTTAGATTTTCTTTTAGGTATGAGCCGCAGGAAATTTATAATTTAAAGGGTGTGTGTAAAATGGTAAGGGGTGGCCTTATTTTAAATCTGTTTACAGATTCGGATTCTACATAAAATTCTAGACTAACAAGATGTATTGCATGTATAAAAAATTTATAAGAACGCTCAAAAGTCGTAACAGGTAAGAAATCTTAAAATGGGGGTAGCTCCCTTGGGGATGGTGCAATCTAAAAAATTTAAAGAGATTTGGGTAGCCGAGAAAATTCTAATATTGATTGATACCAAGCAAGGTAGGTTTATCTCGTGGGTGGAAATGTGGAGAAAGATTTATCTCGCAGAGGGTATATGTGTAACTTTGCAGGGCGTGGTCCGATTTCAAATCTGTTTACAGATTCGAATTCTGCGTAAAATTCTAAGCTAATTTAATGTATTGCACGACTAAAAAATTTTATAAGAACGCTCAAAAGTCGCTACAGGTAAGAAATCTTAAAATTAGGGTAGCTCCCTTGGGGATGGTGCAATCTAAAAAATTTAAAGAGATTTGGGTAGCCGAGAAAAATCTATTGTTAATTGATACCAAACAAGATAGCGTTATCTCGAAAGATGCAATGGATAGACGAATAAAACTATTTGTTAGGTTTGCTTATAGAGCAAAGAGCAAAATTTAGAAGATCAGGACTTTAAAGGGGTATAACTTTGCAGGGCGTGGTCCGATTGCAAATCTGTTTGCAGATTCGGATTTTGTGTAAAATTCTAGACTAACAAGATGTATTGCATGACTAAAAAATTTATAAGAACGCTCAAAAGTCGCTGCAGGTAAGAAATCTTAAAATGAGGGTAGCCCCTTAGGGATGATACTATCTAAAAAAATTCTAGAAATTCGGGTAGCTGAGAAAATTCTAATATTAATTGATGCCAAACAATGTACATTTATCTCGTGGGTGGAAGTGTGGAAAAAGATTTATCTCGCGGGTGGAAAGAATGCGGGTGTGACGTAATCAAAATGGTAAGGGGTGGTTCGAGCAAGGCGGAGAGCAAGGCGGTGTTCCACCTCCACCTCCACCTCCTCATTTCCACCTTATGGGAATTTACATGTAAATCTGTGTGGAAATGAGGGATTCGGGTGGAAATGAGGTTCTCATATTGCTATATTTACCCTACTGTTTGACGATATTTGCTTGCAGTTGTTTATTTTATAAGTGTAGTGGCGCTTTGGTTTATCCTTTAATTTTTAACACACCCTCCTCCCCATAATCTTTCCCCACGGAAATAGAGTTCAGAGTTAGTCCGGAAGTCTTTCAAAAGTCAGTTACCGTCTACGGATAAAAATTACATCTTATGTTTGTCTTATGTGGGAAGTTGGCGTGGTTTTGGGTATAGTCGAAACCATGAAAGAAGTCGTCTGCGTCATCACTTGTATTCGTACGAATTAAGTTGAAAATTTAATACCCATTAAATATTCCGAATCGGAAGTTTCCGTCTAGCTTCGCGCATCTGCAAACCGTAATGAAGCATGGTTGCCAATAATATTTTATTTCCATAGAGATAGTTGCTTTAACTATTTTTAAATTGGCGTCCTCTTGTTTTACGAGTTTAATGAATTCAGTTAAAATAAAACTCATTTTCATAAATTGAGTTACATATATTGATCTGAATAGAAACGCACACTGCAATATAAACTATTTACGGCAGCTGCATTGAAATCATTCTCCGTACGATAACTTTTGATAACTTTACGAAAAAATTAACATTTTATCTTGTTGACAAAGGTTCGTCTTTTAAGTGTAAGTTCAAAACAATGGGACACATACTCTTCTCTGTCGTTTTCCCAGATGAACGTGTTCACGTATGTCTTTAATTAAAACACATACAAATCATATTACTATCTTTATCATATACATTAGTTAAGCTTTTAAATAATCTTAAACGTATGTTTTGAATTGAGTTAGGAATCTATGACGTAGGGGACTTCTTTCGTGGCTTCTACTATACCCCCTTTTTTAGTAGCAACCAACAAAACAACACCTCCAGACAAAAAAGTTATAGCCTATTAGTTTCCAATTGTGTTTCACAACAATTGAATTTAACCGCATCTATTTTTCCTGAAATTTCGGGAAACGTTTCTGGGCGTTCAGTGTCTTAAGGGGTTTTGAAGAAGTTTTGAAATTTAGAACTAGCATACCCTAGGTTTTATTAATCCACTCGTGTGGATTTGCTTTTAGTAGCGGAAATATCTGCTCAAATACCATTTTCTGAATATTCTGAGATTATTCAGGGGTACCCCGCTGCGGTGAAAACCATGTTTGGATATATTCCGTTAGGACAAGTGTTCGACATTCCCGATCCTTCTAATTTTATTTATTTTTTGTGGCTTTCCAAAACTTTGGATAAAGAAGTGCAAAGATTCTGGGAAGTGGAGAAAGTTGATATGCCTCTGGCAATTTTTCCTGAAGATGCTTCTTGGGAAGAGCAATTTTTGGGGACACATTTCCGTTACGCAACGGGGCGGTACGAAGTATCTTTACCATTTAATAGGAGGGTCTTTTCTTTTGGATGTAATTGTCTTAATACTTATAAAAGCTACGTTAATTTGGAAAGATGTTTGTCACGCTTCCCGGAACAGAAACAAATTTATTAGGATTTCCTTTAAGAATACCTTTCGCGAGGACACAGAGATCGCTAGTAAACCGTAGGAGTATGTATTGCTGCACCATGCTGTTTTAAAGGTGAGCTAGCACTTCCAAGATTCGTGTAGTCCTCAACGGTTCTGATCCCGATTCCTCACAATTATTGCTCAATGATCGGTTACACTCCGGTCCCTAACTTCAGAGAGGTTTGACAGAAATTATTTCGTTTTTTCTGTTTCATAACATTGCGGTATGTACAGACATCCGTTTGATGTACTGGCAGATTTTGATTCATTTTACAGATCGTCAAAGCCAATACGTTTTTGGCGACCTTTTTCTACAGTAAGCATGCTCGAATACGAGCTACGGACTCTTACCTACAGTCTAGCTTTTTCTGCCTTCTTAGCGCAACGCGTTGTTCGTCAATCAGTAATTGATAAAGTCGGCGCTTACACTATGGCATCAGTAGCCCTGCTTAATCGTACATATATGGATAATATAGTTTCTGTTGCTGACACTCCAGCAACAGCAAAGCAACATCAGCTTAGTTGATTAAACTCCCTGCTTTGGGGAGGTTTCAACTCTGAAAATGGTATAGCAACTGTATCGAATGCTGCAGGATTTCCCGGAAGTTGATGTCGAATCTGACTTGACCTTTTCCGATCAGGTTAGCAGAATTAAAAATTTTGGGTCTTGTATGGAATACTACGTTATGCTTTTGCTTATTGTGTGGTTTCCTTTCAAGAGCCTTTTACAAATAGAACTATACTTTCTCATATGGTCCGTATTTTTAATCCCTTGGTGTTGTCATTTTTCGTATCAAATACAATTTGCAACAATTGTGGACAAAGAAACTTCAATCGGATAACACTTTTGATCCCACTTGGTGAGCCGAATGGGGACAATTCTGTGCTCGACTTCCCTGCTTATCCCAGATAAAAATTTCTCGCAGGTTGTCGCTTCCAAATGGCAGTTATTATCTTTTGGGATTTTATGATGCTAGTGAGATGGGTTGTTCAGCCCTATCTATCTTTATGCAGTAACGTGTAATTTCGTCTCTTGCAATCTCTTACAAGCCAAGGGTAAAGTTGACCCAGTAAAATCTGTTATCATTCCGCGGATGGAGCTTTTAGGTGCCTTTTGGTGGTCCGCCTAACATGTTCTATGGCGGCTAACTATTGCGTATATTCAATTCGTGAAGTCAAATTTTTCTGGAAATTTATGAAGAGACAATTCTCTTTAATTTCGTTACAATATAAGGTACAAATACAATTGTCGTCACTCAGGTTAAAAATTAGCCAGCGCTATTACTTTGGATGAACTTATAAATTCTTTGCAACTCTGGTGAAGCTAATGCGAAGGCAGCATTATGATTTTGAAATTAACCAAATAGAAAAGGATAAACTTCCTTTACAGAAACTTTCGCCTTTCTTGGATTCTGGAGGGTTGTTCAGGTTGAGCAGACGTCTCGTAGCTCGGATGCCTTACGATTTTCAGCATCCACTGTTGCTGCCTAAACGTTCAATGTCTTCCGTTCTCATATGTGATCATTATCATTTTATTTCCTTGCATTCTGCTTCTTCGACAAAGCAAGCTTTGATTCGGCGCAAGTTTTCGATCTTCGGATTATGGGTCTTAGTTCGACAACGAATTCCCAAGTGTTTGCCTTGTCTTAAGTTTGTCTCTAAACCTCAGCAGCCACTTATCGCTAATTTGCCTGCGCGACGTGTGCAAATTAGTAGAATCTTTACCTATGTGGACGTTGATTTCGTAGGTCCGGTTTTGATTAGAACTTCCAAACGACGAAATACCTCAATTCAGAAAGCTTATGTATATTTGTCTGTCTATGTAAAAAGCCCGTCCATTTAGAACTAATTTCTGAATTATCGATAGAAGCTTGTTGGCTTCATTTACTCCATTTACTTCCATACTCAGTTTTCTCGAGTGTTATATTCGGATTGTGGGAGATATTTTATAGGTGGTTTTCGCGCTTTTAAGGAAGCTAGTGACTTACTAAAGCAAAATCTACAAAAAGTATTTTCTGTTATGGCGTCTCGTAAGATTAGGTGGTTATTCAATCCTTCTTACGCCTCAAATTTTGGCGAAATTTGGGAAGCTAGCATAAAGTCTGCCAATGCTTTTAGCCTCCGTAAAAACGTGTGGCCTACTCAATCGTCCTATAAATGAACTTATTTTTTCCCGAAAGAAGAGTATTTTTTTTAAATTTTTATTTATTCATTCTTTTTTAATAATTCTAAAATTAAATAGTATTTATTTAATTTTAGGTTTACGCATTTCGCGTTCTGTCTCGTATTCTATTTAGTTTTTAAGATTTGCCTTTTTCGTGCTACTTTTTGTGTTTCGGCTTTATTGTCTGTTCACGTACCTGGGATCCTTATTTTCGACTGGAAGATCGAGTCCTATTATTCTTTAGTTATTTAGCTTAAAATTTTGTAAATTTTAGGGGATGGTATGTTCGTGCTTTTTAATCATTTCGTATTAAGTCGCGATTATGCGATTCGCGTCTTTAACTGCCTGTTAGTATGGCAACGGCGGTCGTTCGTGGCGGTACTAATTCTACTCTAATAATAACGTTGTTAGTTTATTGCTTACAAAAAAGTAAAAAACCTGCTCAGGTTACGTCTGTGCAAAGTGGCTAGTGCAAGCAATACCTCATTGTTCCCTTTCTCAATATTGCATTATTTTTCAGTATCCACGGACTAACTGAGGGTAAGTGATTATTTCTGTTTTTATTTCCTGTATTCTATACGCTTTATTGTATTTATGCAGAATCAACTAACAAATCATGAGACTAATTCTAAAATAACATCAAAGGAACCCATTACAAAACTACAGAAATGGAGGATTAAATTAGAAGAATAGACTATGAGATCATATACAAGAAAGGAATTTATAATAATTTTGCGGACACATTGAGCTGAATACAACTCAATCCTATAAAGACAGAGTCTGTTGCAGATAATGTAGACAAAATCAAGATGAGAGAAGACCCAGACGATCCAGAAAAAATAAAAACTCTGCATTTAACTCAAAACGATGAACTGATAACCTCAATTAAAATTCTAAACAAAGCGACAGATACAAAACCAAATCAATTTATAATTACGGAAGTCTTAATCAACCCTGACCCAGTACAATACGCTAAAACGGATAATATGAAAATATATGACGTTTAAATAACGAAAGATGACAAGGAGGATCAAATAATTAAAATTTAAAAAAAATATACCCCGAAGAAAAAACGTTTTTACTTTTATTTCACAACAGAATATCTGTACCAAAGATTATCAGTACTAATATTCGATTATTTAATAATTCAGGACCAGAGATTATCAGATGCACACGAAAACTAATTACTTTAGACGATCCAGAAGAAATAAACCACGTATTTCGTAACCATCACGAAGGTAAAGTAAATCATCATGGAATAGACGAAATCCTAAACCAATTAATAAGAAAATATTATTTTATGGACATGAAAGAATTACCTACAAATTTGATTAATCAATGCAAACTATGTGACAGAGCAAAATACGATAAATCACCACCAAAAGTACCCCTAATGTTAACTAAAGCACCCGATAAACCTTTTAAAAAATTACATGCAGACACTTTGCCAGTAGAAGTCTAAATGTTGTTATAAAACTTATAAACATAATATGCTTTTGTTCTTTTTTTCTATTTAATAACTGTGATTGATGGTTAAAGTAATGTGTAGAGTTTATTATTATTATGATATACTATTCACGTTGATATACGCTGAATTAAATCACATTGTATATACCGACTTCCCATAAAAAATTGGAAGGTCCGTAAAATTCAAAGTGGTTACATTTCTATAATTGATAACAAAAAGATTCTTTAGCTAAACGCGTATTCGACAATTAGGGTAGATCATAGTTTTTCTTTGTGGTTATTCACTGCTATAATCGCGTTTTACAAAACCGGTTAGGTATACCCAACCTCAAGAATTTTTTTAAACTTAAAGTAAACTATGCAGGAGGTAAAAGGATAGGTGTAAACAAGGCTCCATCAACCTGAGGCAGCAGTAAAAACTGTCAACCCGTTACTCAAAACCCACACCTTTTTGAGTAGGCTATATATATATGTTTCTTCAAAATGGTTGATACGGAAAGACAAACCATAGACAAAGGAGTTGAAAAACCTTTCAGGGTAAGCGAATAGGTATTTAGTAGAAGTGTTTCAACTTGTGTACCCACAAGAGTTATATATTTGCTTTTATAAAACTCACCTCGCACCACCGAAAGCTAATCGGAGCACCAATTAACTGTTACGTAAGAATAAGTAAGTAACCTAAAGTCTATTCGGCACATATTAGATTACTAGAATATTCCCAGCTTACATTTCTAAATAGCGGAGCGAAAAATTGTTAAATAATAAAACTGAATTTACGAAAAAAACAATAGATAAATATTTAATGATTTATGAACAAACAGAAAAATGCGAGCGTGCAAAAAATGACAAAGTAAAATGCGAAAAGAATATTTTGAAGCATTTCGAAAAAATCGATCAAAAATATCAAGAGTTCATCGTTGTATTATTTTAAAAACTACCAGAATGCAAGTTTTAAAGTGTTAAACATTTATTGAAGTATAAAATAGCTACTTATTATAACAAGTGCTTTTTCTTAGCAAAACTTTTTCTAACGCTTTCAATTTCATACACAAAGCTCGTTTTAAAGCATTGAATGTTGAATGTAACAAATTTGTCATTAGTGTGCAGAGTTGGTGTCCTCATTGTAACTAACCCTACTCATTTCCTTCATTAGAGCCTAATGTTATAATAAACGCCCTAATTTAAAATCAATTTTTGGCAGAGCTTTCTTTATTAGAGTGCTAGATAGTAATCACTATTACAATGCAGAACGTCTTTTGGTCATAAACTTAAAATTGTATAAAGACAAATAAATTTAATGAATACTTTGGAGGGATTTATTGAAAGACTAGTGTACTCGTTTCTACAAACAGTTTCATTTCTCTACTAGGAGATTTTTATGATTACTGCAACAATTATTTAAGTTTTGAGTGATAGCTATTCGATATCACTGTGTCACATATGAAAACAGTGATACGGGTAAAATGAGAGTTGCGTTACCAAATTCTGATTTATCCTGAAGGGAGAAACCCCGTAAAAATTTAAATGCGCATCGGCTATCTACAGTGGCGCGGGAGTGTGTTCCTGTGAAAGAAATTATAAAAGAAAGAGTAAATAAATAAATAAATAATAAAATGGATGCATGAAAACTACGTTACATTAATCACTCACCCTGAAAGGTATTTCTCTGTCATAATTGAATAGCGTCAAACCGTCTCACCCAGTAATTCCTTCAATATTATCGCTATACGGAAGACGGTTATTCCACAAAGGACACCTTTGGTACGATTCCCTAAATTCGATTACATTATACGTTACTTTTCTCTAAAATATTTTAACACATTTACTAAGCTTTTGGTCATAATTAAATAAGCCTTCAAAATAAGAGGTCTCTTTCAAATACAACTCCATCACTGGGGTAACTAGATATTCTTTTACAAATTAGTCTGCCCAGATCCTAAATAAATACAAATAAAATTCAACTTAGACTCATGTTCTACTGACATAGTTGCAATATAAATAAAAATATACAAAGCCCCTAAATTGTTTAACCTCACTTCTGACCAGCTGTTACGCAAAAATTTTAGTGAAAGTTATGAAATTAAATCCATCAATCATTCATAATTTTTTCCGTTTTCCATATAAAATTACATGGCACTTTAAATCGCAACTTCTAGAATTGTCTTTAACAACTAACATGGAAATCAATTGAATACCAGCATTTTCGTTATATTATTTCGTTGTTCATTCCAAAATATAGTATCAATACCTACATATTTCTTAATATTTTAAATTGATAACCTTATGTTTAAATTTAATCAACACTCGTTACGTTTTTAAATCATCGTTCAACAAAATAATCACTTTCATGTTCGATAAATCTTCTATATAATAAAATACCAAACATGTTAACATTCAAAATTCAAAAAAAATATTAAAAAAATATGTATACATAAAATCTTATAATTATCCACCGTTTAATTTACTTGCTATAAGATTAAGAATTTCCAGAGCAGACCTCCGTCCAATTTTTTGTCCTTCAAAGAACAGATTATCCAACTAACATAGCTCCTTTAACACTCAAAACACACTTTTTGAACTATTCTTGCAGATAGCCTTTTTACTAAGACACACACACACACACACACACACGAGTTTTCAAAATCCCTCACACGGAAAAAACATTCTTTGCCAAAACCACAACAGCTCGCGCGCAGCTTTAACTTTTCTTTGCGAAGAAGGCCACGCTACATACTTGAAGCCGGTTTCGTTCACTTTCAACTGAAGCTTTAGCTTGTCTACATATCACTCCAACAACACATTCCTCCGCGGTATTACTTCCTTGTAAGACTACATTCTGACGTTTTTTAATTAAGTATTTGCGAATAATTAATTTAAATTCTTTTCAGTCGGGTCTAACTACTCTAATTCTCTCACTATAAAAATCGTTTTCAACGTATCATTTATTTGTGAAGAATAAAACTGTTCTTCCCGCGTCAATTACACTAAAATCCCACATTTGAGCAATCGGGTTTCCCATGTACACTTCTGACTTGAATCAAATTAATTGTCTTAAAAGCAATGTTTATTATGTCATCTGCCTCGAGAATGTAAACTGTAGGTATAGCAAAATAGTGGCAGGTGTATATTGTAGTGACAGTAGATGTATCTTGAAATCCCATCATCATCTTTTCAGAATATTAAAAAACCAATTCTTTGCCCGAACATAGCTGGGGCTTTGTCTGTCACGATAGCAACCAATTTGTGAATTCAAACTTCTGTTTTGCTGATAAAATTCGTGCAGCACATGTAGATATCTTTACTTTTACTTTACTCTTTCATTTGATTAATTCACATTTTGGTACATTCCTACAAATAGTAATTTTTTCATTTAGCATTCTTTTGATAAAATTAAGCTTACGTTATGCTATCAATATAAATGCTAGTATGATTGTCTGTAACATTAGTAGGTGCAAAATTTATCCGCTCTAACATATTCAGAGATTGAATACCGTTTGATGTTTAAGCATATCGTTTTGACATCAATTTCTTAGATATTTGTTTAATAGCACGAAAGAGCATACGTGGTTTTCAATATCACTTTAATCTTTTAGTGACTTTGGGAATAGTGATTGAAACTGATTTAAGACAAACTATTGCATACTCCCTATCGCGCCATCTTCAAGCACCATAACCTATGATTCGCGATATTTAAGTTTGTACGTGTAATAACATAATTCATGTTTTGTATTCTTAAACAACATCGGTAAAGTTATATCTTCTTCACATTTATAATAATGTTTACTTGCCTAGTTGTGGCTGACTTCTTCACATTTATAATAATGTTTACTTGCCTTGTTGTGGCTGACTACAATATAGACTCGTTATGATATATACAGTGTTTGCAACCTACCTTTTTGTAGCAGGTGTTCTTCCGCATTGGTTGGGTCAAAACTATCCAGGTCGTTATCCCCTTATACCTAATTCCCCGAACGTAAAAGTGAAGACTAAAATTCTATGTAGGTTAGCTACTACTACTTCTATTATTATGGTTGACTTTTAATCCAACAGTTAGTTACTTAGCTACGAAAATCTTACTATTTCATCCCAGTACACTTATACAATACAAAAATCTCTTAAGGATTCTTGCAAAGATATTACATGAAAGGGTTAATTACTTCTTATTAAGTAAAATACATATCTCTAAAAATTTTCGCACCGGCTTTAAGATTTTTCAGGTGCTGAATATTAAATCAGAAAGCTGAGTTTATAACACTCGTAGGTCTGAAATAGTGTAGGAAATTGAACTATGTATTGCTAGCGCAGCCTATCATTTTCAGGAATTTTTAATAATACTGTCGGTGTTTTAAATGTATCACTTCCATAGCAACGTGTGATTTAAGCCACTATATAAACATCTAAATTCTAGCAATAGCTTAATCAGTTAAGTGAAAAAATTGTGTAATAACACCATGCAAACAGTTGCACCTTGACCACGAAATTATTTTAGCGACCTCGAAATGATATTGCTTCCGTCGCAAGTGATCTATGCGATAAACTATTTCTCGGTACGCTAAAAAGCAATTTCACGGCCTTGATATACAAATAACTATTTAAACGCTACCACGTAGTATATTTAATTAGTGTTAGATTCTTAATACTGCTGCATGTATTTTAAAATAACGATTTCAATAAAACTTTCGAAAACTGTACGTTAATCGTCTATTCGTAGACTATAGTTATAGAAGACACTTTTAGGGTACTTGAAATTTTGAATTTCATACTTTGAATACTTTGATAAGAGGGGGGGGGGAGCTAAACAGCCATTAATAATTTTCTAAATACAACAATATTTTTAGAGTTTTCTGATCACCCTTCTTGGGGAGCGCTAGAACATTGGGGGGGGGGACTAAGTCTCCACCCCCTAGCTACGTGCTTGATTATTACTTATCTTATTGTTGAATAGTAGGGTTTGGCTGTAGATATAGTTTTCTATTTATTGCGGAATAATGTATAATAATGCCATTATCTAACTCATTCCATAAAAAAAGGATAAAGTAAATAAAATTTTATTGGTAATCAGTTTTAAATAACTTTTCAACCTAAAACAATTACTTCATTTTACATCTATTTCATCAGATAACAAGTATTTCTAAAGAATTAAGTATCATCTGCATACCACAATTTGAAAATCCAACTTTTTTTAAGGAAACATTCAGTATATTATTTGACTTTCAGGTTCCCTAAGTTCTAATAACATTAGGTACCAATTTTCAATTGCTTGAGATATTAACCGATGAAGTTTGGTACCGTTTATACTGTGACCTATAAACAATTTATTAAATTTTAGCATTCAGTAATTCACCAAAAGTGTTAAATCTTTAACTTTGGCACGATTTGTCAGTCGGTCAAATAAAAATTTAAACAAACTAGAACAAAGACAATCAAATTATAGATCAAACTTCAATTCTCTTCAAAAGTTTCAGTTTCTCAAAGTACAAAAAGACTATAAAAATTCGTCTGCAACAATTTCATAAACATTGAAAATTGTTAAACATTCTGTACCTTTGTTACATATTTGTAGAATTTTTTAAAGAATCAAAAATCGAATGAAATACTACGGTATGTTCCACAAGTATCTTGATTGTAACTCAAAATCATTATACTCTTAAATTAAACAAAAGAGTGATAGTTACTTGTTGAACACGACTGAAAAAATATCTTGTCATTCACTGAATGAAAGTCGGGCCGGCCCGAAATTTCGAGCCGGGCCGTCAGTTTTCATTTCGACTCGGGCCTCGGGCCGGGCCGGTCACTTTTCTGCGTCAGGCCCGAGTCTATCCCTACAACTAATTTAGTACTAATATATTAAATCCAGTAAATGTACCTTAATCAACAATTATCACTATATGAGTATCATTTAAAAACTATTGAAACACAATAATTAGTATGTAAGGTAGTAATTGACTAAAAATTTATGAAACCTCCGTCTTACATGGTTTGAATTATCCCTTAAAGATATTACTAATATTTGTGCGGTTATTCAAACGTAAGTCGCGCCAATGCGATGAGTAAAAGCTACAAGGATAAATATAAAGAACTGATAAAAAACAAACAAAAAACTTGTTTTTATAATTGCTTCGTAATTACTAGTGCAGCATGGAAGCTTTACAATTCGATAAATAAACCGTACGCCACTACTGTTGAGGCGATCTGAATATTAATTCACAAGTGATATGAAATAAATTGTTACATTAATTACAAATTCAGTTAGAACCGTTAGATTTTGTGTGGATAAATTACGTAATCAAATTTAGTAATGAATACAGTGCAGTCGCCATATTAGGAAGAAATTTAGTAGTAGTAAACGTTGTAATAATTATCATCAGTGATCTCTGTAGCTGCATCTTAGTACACTAAAAATTTTCTGTAATTAATTGTGAATAATTAAACTTATATTGGACCGAATAGAAAACTGTAAAAAGAAGTTCATTACAAATACTACAAAATCTTGGCTAGGTTCTTCGTGGGTAACTTCAACCAACTGATTTAACAAGTGTTTATGCATAACTTTAAAGCAGGCAGAGGAATGACAGACTTTGATGGTGTTAATGATGTAGCAGGGCGTTTTAATCATAACAGACGTGTAAGTATACACCAATTATGTAGTAAATGGCTCAGCTGTATTTCACTTATGAATCTAATTATAGATTTAATATTAGATATTGCAAACAGCAACGCATTGAATTAATAATTTATGTTCATGCGCAAAATTATTACGTAATTTTTCGTTTCCCATACGGTTTTAAGGCTAACCTAAGGGGTTGTATATGAATATTAAATTTCTTACTAGACTAGATGTTAAGCTCGATATGGCTGTAAAAATGCTAATTTAATACCAAAGCGTTTTTGATATACGACGCTATTATTTAGGAAATTTATTACATACAAGGAAATTAAGTCTTATTAATTATTACAAGGCTGTTAGAGAAGGACGAAATTGCGTGTTTAAAAAACCTCTAAAATACATTTTACGCAAGGTTTCTACTACTTTCTTTTAATTCGGCTATCTTGAAACAACTTTAATTATAACTATGGTTCCTTGTGTTTTTATTACTGATTATTATCGAATACTTCAACAAAGGAAATGCGTTGTTGAAAATTGTTTGTAACTACTAAAAAGAAATGCGTAGGAATGCTGTTTTAGTCCAGAAAGCACCCAGACTGTGTACGCTATTGATAAAACTATCAAACTTATTCATTCTAACATGTTACGTTCAGTTTTGGTTCCACAGAGTCTAGCCGGTAATCCACAGAGAAACTCGGTAAAATACTTCATTAAAATTCAGTGTTTCGATAAAGTACCGAAAACATCGCCTGTACCAACAAGAATGGCTCCAACAAGAGTGGTGTAGGTGTTTGAAGAGGGTCCTGGAATACTATCGTATGGAAAATACCAGTTTTAATTGTGAATTATCTTGGACGCCTCGTAGTCTTGAAATACGGGGGTTTCTAGAAAAAATCTTCAGAAGAAATAACCAGAGGATGCCGAAACCTAAAATCAGAAAAGTGATTCTGTCCTATGTTTCACACGAGAAATACTCGAGTATATTAATATAAAAGAAACCTTAAATAAACGTAATGATAAGACGCAAATATAACTATATAAAACTGCTAACTAAAACAAAAGTGTTCCCAAGATCGAATGCTTAATTACCTGTACATTACTCACGCTGTTATGTAATTGCAATATCTTTTATTATATCAAACCTAGAAGCTACTACCTTTACAATAGTTGTGAAAAATCAGCGCATGAGACTCTTTACTCTACTACAAAATTTTGCTCTTGTTCAAGTATATATAAACATTATTTAACGAAAGCCAACTGTATCAAAAATTACTTATTTCAATAAAAAACGTTTTCGGCGAACAAAACCGCTCTCTAATTTCTTAAAACTATTAACAGCAAAAATAATGTTAATTGATTTACAGTTATTGTAGCTTATAATTTCAGAAAGTTTGTCGTAAATACCTGGAGTAAATTCGGATGTAGATACCGTTAAAAAATAACTGAAACCAATTATCTCCCGTACTCAATTTGTTTTAACCAGATTCTTTTAGAGCTTTTGGAACTTCGTTAATAATTAGATGTTCTTAATTAACATGCCTCTAATATGAAACTGTATATACTGAAGGTAGCAAATTCTTCTAAAAGTAGCATTCACCAACCCAGTAGGCTATACGTCCAAACTCTATTGACTAATCGTATTAATCAGTTATTCAAAGGGTAACTGTACCTACTCGAGTTTGTATGTTGTGTCTTTCAATGGTCCTGACGAACTGCTGAACAAAAAAGCATGTCCTTAAAAAATTTGAAATCATTTTCGGCGAAATTCGAAAAAATGAATTAAGACTGCAATTTGAAATTACTTTCGTTATTCTTCTTCTTGACGACATAATAAGGTACTCAGGAGAGAAAAGCGGGAGTATAACCATACAGATATTAAACAAATGCGGCCTTCAATATTCTTACCTGATGTCCAGTTAGAGCGGTGAAGATTCTTGGATCCAGAACACGTATTACTATACTCGAAAAATAATATAAAGCGGTGAAGTAGTCCTATACAGGGACTAACCTCTGAAAACAGAAACTTATTGTCCAAGCGGTCACAATAGACTGTGTTAGGCCGCGCAGTCACCAAACATATGGCAAACAAGATTCAAATTTAAATAAAAGAGCAGATATTACCATTAACAAATAAACTTAAATCTTATAGTAATGATATAAAGAAACTAAATAATATATACAGGGTTGGACGGAACACTTCTTTACCTAACATGTATAAAATTATTTTATTTCAACATTAACCTGAACATTTAGAAAGGCTTTTACGTTTTCCTGCATCAGCAAAATTTAGCGTGTGAACCTTCTTTGTTCCAAGACGATTGTCAATAGACGCCAACGTTATACATTATTAATAAAAACAAATGAATAATAGAATTGCATAAATTTGGAGTACAAAGTAAATATGCTATAATTTTTAACCTTAAAATTGTCATAATGAAGTTAACAACCTTTGAATATGAACCAATGTAAGATTACAAAAATGATCCCACATTAGATCAAGAATGCATTTAACTCAAAATTATATTTCCTAAAGGGAATAACCCTAACCCCATTGATGGAATTTACCAATACAGAAGCTATCAAAATGATTATAAACATTCTAACGAAATGTTATAAACATTTGAGCGTAGAGATTTATACAAAAGTTGTTATTGTTATTAAATAGATGATGCATACCGCAGTTGCTGCTAAAATTCGGGGTGCGGTAACACCGCAGTAACCAGATTCTGGACATAAAAATTCATAAATTTCACATTTGTATTGTCAAACAAGAGTGACAGAGTAGAAAAATATGAAACAGTTTGATTGCAGTTTAATTTTAAAACTGATTGTATTGCAAGGAAAAAATATTGATTTAAATCGTAAATATTTTCTATCAAACATCTCATTCTACTTTTAATTAATAAAAGCGAAAAGACATGCATCAACGATTTAAAGCTTTTGGTGATTAGGTACCATCAAGAGCAGCAACTGTGTTTAGGTGGTACCAAGAATTAGAATTTGGTCCAGTAGCCTTAGTGATGAATTTCGTGAAGGTCGGCAAGAATCATCAAAAACAACTGAAGACATTGATTGTTATGTGCCGAAATCGGCCGTAAACATTCTTATAAGTTTTAATTTGTAAGGATTTTGCGTCATAAATTTGAAAGGACGTGTGCGTATTTCTGTCACTTCAGATAGTGCGTTGCGTGACATTTGCGCCGACGCGGTGGGCCAAGGGGGAAGTGGTGGATTTCCGGATACGTGTCAGAACTAGCCACCGAGACGTGAACAAGTGTAGTTGTCTTGTATCTAATCGGGTCTTTCTTTGTTATGTAGGTCCCTTTTGCCCTTATCTTTGATTATCGTTCCCTAAACCAGCTTCCTGTCGTTCCCTACATATAGGAAGAAGACAAATTGAATTTGGATTCGACCAGGACCGCCAAATCATCCACGCCCGAGAAAGATCAGCAAAGCAGCCGACGCCTGAGAAAGATTAGCGAAGCCGCCGCCGACCATCATGGAGTATTTCTGCAAGAAGCCCTGCAAATTATGTGAGTAGCATTTCCGTTTCTTTTTTATGTGATGGAGAAATTTTATATAATTGTGTTACGTCATCTATAATTTGCGCGTCAATTTTTACATTATCTAACATTGTTACCAACTGACGTAGTGTCTCGCGTATCTTGCCGACGGGGTTATAATAGTGGCACCCACAACGTGGTTAGGTTGATAATCATTTGTTTTCTTATTTATTTATACCTTAGAATGTATTAATTAACTATATTTGTAGCTTTTTCATAAAAAAAAAAAATTATTTAATTTTTAATATCTGTTGGTTCAAAATTTAGAGTGGTAGCTCTGGAAGTTACTATATAATCATCTGAAGTGAAATGACAGCTGTTATGCTATTTTAATATCAGTGGCCATATTGACATTGATTTTTCTGGTATATTTTTTTTGCTATGTATTGCTAACTCAAGTAATGTTACGTCGTCATCGAACAATTCGGTATTTTGTGACAATAAATACTTTGTGCGTGCATCCTACAGTTTGAGTGAAACATTTTATATACCGGCAATAACAGTGCATAAAGTGACAGTCGTACTCGAGCCTTTAAAGAAGCAAGTCGCCTTCGAACCCTTGAAAAGGACGGTTGTGTTAGAGCTTTGAAAGCGAGACCGACACCATTTTCGTGCGTGTTTCTGGTTCTCCGTAAAAGCTTTTGTGCGTGAAAGTGTCTATTGCCCCCAGCGGCGCAGGACTTAAGGTATTTATACCCTTTTACTAAGTAGTTTGGTGTAGTTTTTTTTTTTTTTTTGTTATTACATAACCGCTCCACCATTATCGTTATTGCTATAAAAGCAATTGGTCCTTCATTGCAATTTGCATATCATATATCTTAACCTCCTTAATCACCATTAATCATATGGTCCAAACGATCCGAATTCACCAGTCTTATGGTTTTATACACATGTCCTAAATTAAATATTATTGTGCATTTCAGCGAGCTTTTAATTAAGTAAATATTTTAGCTTTTAAAATTTGTGTTTCAAGCTCCATTTAGCGGGTTAAAATATGTATAATATTAGCTACATACTTTCTTTAGATTAAATTAAGCGATTTCGCCGTAATTGAAACCAGCAAGCGTTTTAATTACAAACAAATCCTTAACATAAAATTTGTCAGTTTTCAGTTTTAAATTTATTTTAGCGGTATAAAGCAAAGCAACCTGAAAACTATAAATCGCTTTATACTTCTTAAACGAAAAGGAAAGGGTTTGCTTTGTATTTAAAAGCTATTGTACGTTTTAGTATCAATACAAACCTTTTCAGGCGGTTTACGGTAAAATATTGAACATCTGCAGGAGTAATATAATGTAAAAGCTGCATCTTTCGGCAAATACGTTAAAACCACGTTTCCTGTGATCTTTTGATGGTAAGCCGCTCGGGTTGTTAAGCGGTACATCTTATATTCACGCTTTTGTTTGACGAACCGTTAGTCATAAAACGTGATTTATTGGTTATACCCTATTTTACATTTTTCGTGCTTTGAACAACTCATAATATTTTAATATTTTCAGTGCACATTTAGCTTTACCGTTTTACAACAGTTTATTGTAGATCGTTCAATATAACTGTCAGAATGGCTCCCAAGAAAATTCAGGTAACCGAACTAGAATTACTGAAAACACGCATTTTAGAAATGTTTGAGCTTTGTAATACTATACAAAGTGACCGAACTTTAAAGGCATTGTTCCTTATTCAAACAAGGGGAATACATGACCTTTATACAAATTTCAGCAAAATTTTAATTGCGGTTTTGGCCTCCTGTGACGAGGCAGAATCATTAACTTACAACGCTGTACGGAAGGAAGTAGATTCAGCTTATTTTTGCATACTGCTGCATCTCGAAACGATGCAAGAAACGCGGGCACAAATTACAGAAAATGCTCCAAGCAGCACGGTATCAAAATTGTTACCGTTAAAGCTCCAAATTTTTAATAATGAGGTAACTGAATTTTCATCTTTCATCGATTTATTTGACAGCCTGGTCTATAATAACGCGTCGCTGTCCAATATCGAAAAATTAAATTATCTTATCAGTTGTTGTACCGGGAGTCTTTAAGAATCGTTAAATCTGTACCCATTTCGGGGATAATTTTATTATTTCCTATAACGCCTTGCGTGAGAGATTTAGCAATCCGCGTTTATTGGCAACTTTGCATTGGAAAGCAATGAAAGACTTTCTACCTTTAAAATCAGAAGACCCTAAGAAACTTAGGGCACTTATTGATTGTTTTTCGGAGAACCTTGCTGTTCTAACTAACTTAAAGTTTCCCACTGAACATTGGAACTTTATTCTGGTCGATTTGCTTTTAGAAAAACTTGATCCGTTCACTAGAAAACGCTTCGAACTCCAATCGGATCCGAAGCAAATACCTAATTTCGAGGATTTGAGATATTTTTAACCCAACAATGTGCAGCGTTGAAACCTTTTCTTCAACCGCACCTGTTTCTTATTCGACGACTGTCCATACATCTCACACATCAGTGCCTAAGAAATCCTCAGCGTTTCAATTTAAACCAAGAGTTTCTTCTAACGTAGTTTCACTGGACACACCAAGTAGCTCCAGTGACTCAAATAATTCATTTTCGCACCATTGTCCTTCCTGCAAAGGCAATCACTTAATTTATAGATGTCAATCGTTTCTAAAGAAAACTCCGACGGAACGTTTCGACATTGTCAAACGCTTACGCCTTTGTTTAAATTGCTTACGAACAGACCATGCGTCCATGCAATGCAAATCTTATAATTCCTGTCGAACTTGCGCCAAGCCGCATCATACCTTGCTACATTTTGAATCGCAACCTGCTTCTAGCCGTTCAGCTGAACCGACCGCTACACACATGCATAAAAATGCCAATAGGACGCAGTCAGCCTCTCCTATTCCGGCAAATGTTTTGTCTTCACAAACGAATTCAAATCTTGGGGTTACTGTCTTACTCTCCACTGCTGTTGTGGAAGTTCAAGATCGTTCTGGTAGATACAAACCGATCAGGGTACTCTTAGATCCTGGTTCCCAAGCTAGCTTTATTCGAGACGATTGCGTGAGCAAACTTTGGCTTCCACGCATACGTTCTCAAGTTCCGATTTATGGACTTGGGCAGACAACTTCAGCAGTCAATAGGGTGCCGTCAGCTGCACCATTCGCTCTATGTTAGACTCTGAAAAATCTCTAGAAGTCACAACTTTTGTGCTTTCGTCAATATCTGGCAAATTACCTAGCGTTGAAGTTCCTAATAATTGGGAACACTTATGCGGCCTGCACTTTGCAGACCCGACCTGGAACTCTCCAGGAACCATTGACATGCTCCTAGGAGCAGATGTTTATCCGTTCATCATCAATGGCGGTGTTATACATGGCAAGTTTCTTCAGCCTGCCGCCATAAATACAATTTTTGGTTGGACTATTATTGGTCCCACAAAAGCTTGCAGTCTGATACTGTCCAAGCATTTTTACGTCTGTAGAAGATCCTATCGACCAGACCCTAAGGCGGTTTTGGGAGATAGAAGAGTTGCCATCCACGCCTTATACTTCTCCAGAAGAAGAAAAGGCAGATTTGATTTTGAAAACACGTTTTCTCGTGACCCTAGCGGTCGTTTTATTGTTGCGTTACCGTTCAACGATACTTTGCCCGTTTTTGATAATTGCTTTGAGATGGCTAAAAAAAGACTATTTTCGTTGGAGCGCAAATTACATGCTCAACCGGAGCTACGCGCCCAATACAACAATTTCATGCAGGACTATCTTGATGCGGGTCATATGGCATTACTCGATTCTCCGCCCGTTGGGAACGATAATTACTTTTACCCCATCACCCTGTGTTTAAAGAAGAAGGTCATACTTCTAAAATTCGTGTGGTTTTGACGCTTCTGCAAAGGCTAAAAACAACGTGTCACTTAATGACACTCAATTGGCTGGACCTAGTCTCCAAAACGACATTTCGTCAATCTTACTGAAATTTCGTACTCATCGTTTCGTTTTTACTTGTGATGTTCGCCAAATGTATCGACAAATTTTGGTTACCGAAGAACATCGAAAGTTTCAATTAATTGTTTGGCGGTTCTCCGCAGAAGAACCCATCCAGACATATCAGCTTAATACAGTGACCTACGGTATTAAGTCATCGCCTTATCTAGCATTAAAACTCTTCAGCAATTAGCCATTGACGAAGGCAAAAGGTTTCCGTTAGCCGCTGACGCTATACGGTCAAATCTATATATTGATGATTTCGTCGCCGGTGGAGATTCTATACAATCGGCCCGCGAAATTAAAGATCAACTTATTCGACTTTTACATTTGGCTGGTTTTGAACTTCGAAAATGGAGTTCTAATTCAGTTTCTATTTTGGAAGGCATTCCGTCAGATTTTTGCCAATATACTTCTCTCGATTTCGATTCGGACGAATCAATAAAAATATTAGGTCTTCAATGGTCACCTACAGAAGATATTTTCTCGTTTCGGGTTAAACCATTAAACCAATATGTACAAAGCGCAACATACTTTCACAAGTTGCCAGAATATATGATCCATTAGGATTTTTAGCCCCACTAACACTTTTTGCAAAACGCCTAATCCAGCATCTGTGGATGTTAGGTTTAAATTGGGATGACATCCCACCAGCAGACATTTCGTCTCAATGGCAGCAATACCAAGAAGAGTTGCCGTTATTATCGTCATTAAAGTTACCACGTTGTTTACCCCCTTCGGATCCTTTTACTTGTCATTTGCATGGGTTTTGCGATGCTAGCGAGGTAGGGTATGCAGCGGTAGTGTATTTTCAGTTCATAAATCAAACTACTGGAGAAATAACTGTACAATTTGTAACCGCTAAAACAAAAGTAGCTCCAATTAAGCGCATTTCAATTCCACGTTTGGAATTATGTGCCGCCGTTTTATTAACCGATTTACTTTCTTTTACCATTCGGTCTTATCAAGGCTTGATTGACATCTCCGATGTTTCAGCGTGGAGTGATTCTACGGTCGCTCTCACTTGGATACGTTCTCCACCTTTTCGTTGGAAAACTTTTGTGGCAAACCGTGTTAGCCACATTCAAGAAATCATTGCACCTAGCCGATGGTTTTATATTAAATCTTCGTATAATCCGGCTGATCCTGCGTCTCGGGGATTAATGCCAAGCGCGGTTATTTCATGTTCGCTATGGTGGGCGGGGCCTGAATGGCTTCACTACCCTAGTGACTCGTGGCCGCCTCAACCAACATTGTCAACCTCAATTGCTGAGGTAACTACGGAAAAGAAGATCCTAACATTTGTCGCTCAAACAGATCCAAACGTCATTGACATTTTACTAAGCCGCTTTTCATCGTTATATAAAATCCAAGGCATCGTGGCTTACATTTATAGATTTTCTAAACTCATGGCTCAACGTCATACGGGTCCCTTAACAGACATTGAACTACACAATGCTCTCATGATTATCGTTCGGCATGTACAAAATGTTACATTTTCAAAGGAAATAGCTTCGATCAAGGCAAACCGTAAGTTACCTAAAAGCTTGCGAAAACTTTCTCCATTTGTTGATCCACAAAACATCTTAAGAGTAGGTGGGCGCTTGACACATTCTTCGCTTTCCTATTCCGAAAAGTTTCCTGCGTTATTGCCTCAGCGGCACCGATTAACCGAACTTATCATTCTGTCAACTCATGAAAGGTATTGCCATCCCGGTGTTAATACCACAGCGTATCTTATCCAACAGAATTTCTGGATCCTTTCTATTAAACATTCAATCAGAAATTATTTATCATCCTGTCATAGATGTTTTCGTACCAAACCGGTCCTGGTAACTCCTCCTATGGGAGACCTACCGGCAGCACGTATTACCCAAATCAAACCGTTCAGTATTGTTGGTGTTGATTTTGCTGGCCCTCTTTAATAAAGGCTAACCGCCTGCGAGGCTCTAAAACTCTTAAGGCCTATATTTGTATTTTTGTTTGTTTTGCCACTAAGGCAGCACATATTGAACTTGTTTCGGATTTGTCGGCAGACGCGTTTCTTGCCGCTTTGCGACGATTTATAGCACGTCGAGGACGCTGTTCTCAAATATTTAGCGATTGCGGTACTAATTTTGTAGGTGCCTATCGTCAGCTTACGAGTTATCTGCATAGTGCAGTAACCTCAGAAAGGATAAAGTGGTCGTTTAATCCACCTAGCGCCCCTCACTTCGGTGGCTTGTGGGAAAGCGGTGTTAAGTCGGTAAAGACACACCTATCTCGCGTAATCGGCGAACAAAAACTTACCTTTGAGGAACTGTACACAGTTCTTACACAAATTGAATCTGTGCTAAATTCAAGGCCACTCTGCGCTTTGAGTTCGGATCCAAATGACTTGCGTTGCCTAACACCAGGTCATTTCCTAACTATGGAGCCTCTTTCTGCACCACCAGATGAGGACCATTTAACCAACGTTGTACCATTAAAAGCAGGTGGAAACTCCTGCAAAAACTCCACCAAGATTTTTGGGCTCGCTGGAGCCATGAGTACTACATACTCTGAACCAGAAGGTTAAATGGCACTCTAAGGTAGGTGTCCGACAAGTGGAAAAGGACACTATTGTCCTCGTCAAGGACGACCAGCTTTCTCCACTTCAATGGAAGTTTGGTCGTATTATTAATACTTTTCCCGGTGCGGACGGTATTATACGTGTCGCTGAAGTCAAAACGGCACATGGCACACTAAAACGACCTTTGGTCAAACTAGCGCCGCTACCGGTATTTTAATTTTATTTTTATGTTTAGATGTATATACACATTTTTTACATGTATAGTAGTATATTATTTTTACATATTTGCTTATTTACATATATATTTTTATTCTTTGCATAGTTGGTAATATCGCTCGCTGTAGTGCACCACCCTATCTTTCGTTACCTCCTTTCCTAGCAAGGTCAAATCCCATGTGATTTCCTTCACCCAACCTACTTCCCTCCTTTTCAAAATTCTATGAATTTGGTGGGCGGTATGTTACGTCGTCATCGAACAATTCGGTATTTTGTGACAATAAATACTTTGTGCGTGCATCCTACAGTTTGAGTGAAACATTTTATATACCGGCAATAACAGTGCATAAAGTGACAGTCGTACTCGAGCCTTTAAAGAAGCAAGTCGCCTTCGAACCCTTGAAAAGGACGGTTGTGTTAGAGCTTTGAAAGCGAGACCGACACCATTTTCGTGCGTGTTTCTGGTTCTCCGTAAAAGCTTTTGTGCGTGAAAGTGTCTATTGCCCCCAGCGGCGCAGGATTTAAGGTATTTATACCCTTTTACTAAGTAGTTTGGTGTAGTTTTTTTTTTTTTTGTTATTACATAACCGCTCCACCATTATCGTTATTGCTATAAAAGCAATTGGTCCTTCATTGCAATTTGCATATCATATATCTTAACCTCCTTAATCACCATTAATCAAGTAATTTTCGTAATATTAAAAGAAAATAGTGTGCTTCTAACTTAAATTCTTTTAAATAAGTATCTAATTTGTTTGGAATAAAATTAAAAGTGTATATTTTTCAGGAGTGTCTATTAAATAACATAACCTCGCTTAAAAACATGTTTGCATTATATAATTTTGCCTGTAAGTATTTCTAACTATAAGTAAATAGCTTTATTTCCTATCCATTATGAACAAAAAGAGGAAAAATCTCTTAAACTGACTTAAGGTTAGTTAAAATAATCACTTTACTTTTGAAATTTTCTTGGCCTATCTTAACTTGATTTTGAGCTTAATTTTTTAAAGCTACCATTTAAACAACACGTATAATAATGTATTTTTTTATAATTATGAGTGTCTCTTTATAACCTAAATAATCAATTGTAAATTACAATTGCCGTCATAAAGCAAATTTCTCCCGAAATATAGATTTGGTAATTAACTGAGTTTTTAGTACACCTTTTAAAACGTTATAGTAACGTAATCTTGTTATACTTGTTCCCTTAAATATTATCTTGCTCTCATATTGTGCTTAAAGTGTTTCCTTAGTAATTTAAACAGCTGTAACTTACAAATCCCTTTTTAAAGAAAATTTTGCCTTAAAATACAGTTAACGCAATTATCTAACTATACCTTTTACCTTTCAAAACGCTGTAATAAATTGCATCTCTTTATATCTGCTCCTTTAAACACTGCAATAATGAAGTTGTTGTTAACCTTTTATATTTAAGCTCATTTACGATAGTTGTTAATAATTTCCGCAATATCAAAAGAATATTTTAATAATTTGGAATAGTGTTTTTTTATACATGTCTCTTAGAATATTTCTTTTGTTTAGCGAGTATGATGTTGTTTTGATAACATATTTTTTTAGACATCGATATTCCAACGCAGTATTTTAAGATCTATTAAGCGAGATTTACTGTCGAATTTGGTCGCCCAGCTGTATGTAAGTCTAGACGAGACCTAAGAAGGGCCGGTCGCTCAGCATTACGTAACTCTAGACGAGAATTTGGTTGGTAAGTTTGTCGTTTTAGCAATTTGTGAATCATTTTTTAAGAATGATGTTGTAATTTTTCTTCATTAGTCTGGGAGAAACTCAAACGAGAGCTTGTCTTCCTAGCAAGTATATATGTTACAAAATATCTTTCTGTTTTTCAACAATCTATCAGTAGATCCAGCTTTGATTACTATTATCTCTTTACATATCGATTTAAACCACATTAGGTGGCATAAAATTATCTTTAAAATCGTTCAACCCTATGTACATTCAAAATTTTTCACGTTTCATTTCCTAACGATTTACCGAATGGTTTTTGTTCTTACTATCAATTATTTAACTTTTATGACTTATTCCTCCTCTTATACAGTATATACCGTTTACACGTTAACTTATTTACCTTAAATTAACTATATTTTTGCTTCTGGTTGACTTTTTCTTGAACTTACCGTTAGTTATATATAGATATATTGTCTAGATCCCCCAGTATAACTCTAGCGCTTCATTTAATTAATCCTCGCACCTTTCCTACAATAGATTATTTTGTTTTCAGTATTTATCTTACATGGTTTAATTTTGTGGTAATTGTCGTAACTTTGGTTGTAATAACTCATTGAATCTTTTTGATTGGTTTGAGCTAATGTTAGAGTGGATGCTTTCTTCTTTGGGCTCACATAGGAAACGCGGCCTATGCCATTGTAAGAAATAGTTCATATTTGCAGTTGCAAAAAACTAGGACTTTCTATTCCATGTGTTTTTCATCTGAATTATTAGTCGCTCACATTATCCTATACTATTATTTGTTTCTTTTTCTACTAAATCATCATAACATATAAACATTTTTTTCGTTGTTTTTTATCTTATTAAATTCTCGGTTGTTTTAGCATATTAGGACAGTGTGTCTGTATTTAACGGCTTATAATTAGGCATGTTTGTGTGTTTAGGGCGTTACCGATTTTAAAAAATACCTTGAAACAGTTTGTTTTCGTGTGATTGTATCTGTAATGATACTTTTAAGTTGTTGTGTCAACTTTTGTCTGATTTTCTTATCGTAGTGGATGCACTCGTTAGGAAAATGATTGTACTAGTTCTCGTTAAGAGTCTAGTGAATTTTTTAACTTATAATATTACTTAACTTGGATTAATATAGCAGGTGGTCCTTCAGACCGATCTGTGTTTTATAGAGACAACTCTCTACCTTTTCTCGGACGCTTGTCCAAAACTCTACTTTTTATTTTCCCGCTGTCTCCGTTTCTGCCTAATCTTTCTTTCGGTAGACCTGTTCTCGTCCCGAAACACCCGTCTACCACATAAGAGTGATTTTTCCTTCACTCCGGGCTACTGACCACATTGGCTGGTTGGGTAGTGCTTTGCTATTCACCTTTTCTGTTTCTTTAGCTCAATGCGAGCCCTTACTCTATTTTTTCTAACTGGAAGTGCCTCTTATGCATTCCAAATACCTATCTCCCTCTTTCTACCGTTCCTATTTCTACTGCCTTTTTTTTTCCGTTAGTCACCGTGTGGTTGCGCGAGGGGTTTTCACAGACACCCGGACCACGTCTCTGGGAATCTTTCGTGAGGTCATGCGGTGCCGCTGTTAGCGCGCATGGTCGCTAACAGTGAATGTATGATTGAGTGTGTGAATGTGTGAGTGTATGTAGAAATATCGTGTGGATATCGGGTGATTATATCACCGATATCAATTAACGCCGGGTGCAGGGATGCACCCAAATGCCTTTGCCGGTCCCTCGTGCCGTTTACTGCAAACAGGCCTGCTTCACAGGTCGCCCTTTTTAGGGGGCACGAGAAATTCCCATGTAACGGAGCCACTCTATCGCTATACTACCTATTGTCTTGGCTAATAACTTAAGTTAATATCTGTATCTTATTTATTATCTTAGATAATAACTTTAGTTTAATATCGTTATCTTTCCTATTACTGTTAATAATAACTTTAGTTTAATATCGTGTTATTTTATCTATTATCTTTGATAATAAACGTAGTTTAATATCTTTATCTTACCTATTACCGTTAATAATACCTTAGTTTAATAACGTTATCTTACCTATTACCTTAATAATAACTAAAGCTTAATATCGTTATCTTATCTATTATCTTGGATGATAACTTAAGCTCAATATCGTTATCTTATCTATTATCTTCGATAATAACTTGAGACTTTGTTTTATCTTTTTATCTTCCTAACGTTTGGTATTTATGACCAGACGTGGGAATTATTTTTTGAATATTAAGTGAAAAAGCTAACCTGCTGGTAGTCATGTAATTTCTTAGGTTAGTAATGAAAGGAATTAGTAAGATGGTACTTTTGGTAAATTTGTTGATTCACAACCATGTCATGGACAAGTTTTGATGTGTATTGTTTATTAAACCAGAGTACCAGTACCTAAAATTTTGCTAGAGTGTAGAGTAACTCACTCTTTTGAACATTTTTAAATTTGGGCATTTTTTTGCTAACGAAGAAACTGTCTAGATGCAACGCTCATGTGCGTCTGCACTTAGGAAACTGTAATGTTAGCTTTAGTTTAGTATATAGGTTGGGCGACTTGTCGCATTTCTTTTAGTTTAAGTAGTGTTTCATGCTCCCCGACAAATTTGTGCTGTCGACTATAACTGCGCCACACCAAAGACTCGTGTGCGCACTTTCCGTTTCCTGGTAATCCGGAAGACGTGTTATCGGTCGAAAAACCAGGTGGCGCCTCAAATAAACATTTTTGTAGGATTTAAGTTAGGATTTATGTAGGCTAGTTAGGATTTAGATTTTAAGATGTTACTGTGCTAACAGCCATTTTCTTTTTTTAAGTTTTTTTTATGGCTTTGTCGCGATTGTTACGTGCCGAAATCGGCCGTAAACATTCTTATAAGTTTTAATTTGTAAAGATTTCGCACCTTAAATTTGAAAGAACGTGTGCGTATTTCCGTCACTTCAGATAGTGCGTTGCGCGAGATTTGCGCCGACGCGGTGGGCCAAGGGGAAAGTGGTGGATTTCCGGATACGTGTCAGAACTAGCCACCGAGACGTGAACAAGTGTAGTTGTCTTGTATCTTATCGGGTCTTTCTCTGTTATGTAGGTCCTTTTGCCCTTATCTTTGATTATGGTTCCCTAAACCAGTTTCCTGTCGTTCCTACATATAGGAAGAAGACAAATTAAATTTGGATTCGACCAGGGCCGACGAATCATCCACGCCCGAGAAAGATCAGCGAAGCAGCTGACGCCCGAGAAAGATTAGCGAAGCCGCCGCCGACCATCATGGAGTATTTCTGCAAGAAGCCCTGCAAATTATGTGAGTAGCATTTCCATTTCTTTTTTATGTGATGGAGAAATTTTATATAACTGTGTTACGTCATCTATAATTTGCGCGTCAATTTTACATTATCTAACATTGTTACAAACTGACGTAGTGTCTCGCGTACCTCGCCGACGGGGTTATAATGTGATGCTGGTCAACAAACAATAATAGTAGATCGCATAAACATGAAATGAATTAATCAAATTTTAGATAGTGTCAAAAATTACATTCACGTTAGATTCTCCACAATTCAACTTAGGCTTCGAAAGGAGGTCGTTTTAAATTGTGTCAAAATTATTCAAATGATTTAACTCGAAAACCTCAATTGTCATATATGTATTGTTAATGAAATGAAACTTGAATATATTTATATGAACTTGAAATGAAATAGCGATCAGATCTTTGGGTATTCCAAAGTAAAACAATCCTAGCCGAATTCCTCATTATCGCAGCATCTCAAAAAGATTTTTGTCTGTTTTCTTGCAAAAGCTGGATATGTGGTTGCTATTCCTTTAGAAAGGTCTGGTCAAACTACTAAGTGCGTAGTTTTTCTATAATTCAAACTATCCCTTGCAATCTATCGCCATAACGGTTTTAAATCAAACTTAACACTGTATCGTATATTTAATGAGCGAATGAATAAATATGTTTTACAAAGTTTTATAAAGAGTCTTTACTCATCAAAATAACTATAAGGCTAGTTTCGTTTTAACATTGTGTGTTTGGCTGGACATTTGGCACTGTATATTCTTTACAAGTTTCTCATGTTCCACAGTGTAAGGTTTCAGTGCGATGCCTAAAAGGAAACTACATGCGGGTCTGTTGACCGAGTCAGCCTATATTTTTGTTAACCTTTGGTGTTTTTCCTTCAAGAATTTGGTCTGATGTTAAAATTCCAGATTAGAGTGCTCGCATAAATGTTTGATAATAAAATTTTTAGTCTAATAGGGTACCAAAAAATTCTCGGTACAAATACCTGAACAAAAATTTTATTTTGAATTTAGATGCATCCCGTGTTTCTTTACTTTTAACCACGTGCAGATGTGAAATCCTGTTGGTCAAGGTTTTATTCTCTGAAGTAGCAGCGAATTCTACCAGTTGATATTTGTTTAGTTAGACTTCGCGATTCCAATTTAGGATCTCCGTTACAATAGTCTAGCAAAAATTAAAAAGGGTTATACTTGTTATAATATAGTTACGTTACACTCTGGTATGTTTTATTTCTTCTCTTATCTAAGCCCACATGTGAAAAGTGATAGAATAATTTTTTCAGATGTAATTTAGTAAACTTTTCAGCTGTATTAAAATTAATTGGCGCAGCTATTCGAGTTACGTTTGAATAACCCGTCAAATATTAGTAAAATCTTGAAGGTGTCTTACCTTCAAGATTTCATAGGTTTCATAAATTTTTCATCAATTACTACCTTACATACTGGTTATTGTGTTTCAATAGTTTCTGAATGATACTCATAGTTTGATAATTGTTAATTAAGGTACATTCACTGGATTTATTATATTAGTACTAAATTAGTAGAGAAATCAACTTATGTTTTAATAATTATTGGACTTGGTTTAATTAATAGAAAGTGACAGGTAACTTACCATCATTATGGGATTATAATTTTGTTTTATTTAAAAAATGACTAGAATTTATTTACAATTACATTATTTTTGGTTGAAACTTTTAATGCACTTACAGTGAAATTACTTAGTTACTTACGTGTCATGTATCTTGTTCCAATTTAGTGTTTTATTCTATTTGCAGTGTCGTTTAATTTTGGCTAGATGTGTATATTTCTGTAAGATATTATTTTTATTTAAGTTTGTCTGCTTATCAACGCGGCATGTTACGGTTGATTTTAGCTGTGTCAGACTGAAGCTCAACATTATGTAGCGCACGTATCCTTTTCATACCAGCTACAACAAACGTAGGTTGCAAACACTGTATATCATAACGAGTCTATATTATAGTAAGCCACAACAACGCAAGCAAGCATTATTATAAATGTGAAGAAGATATAACTTTACCGATGTTGTTTAAGGATACAAAACATGAAATAGTTTATTACACATTCAAACTTAAATATCGCGAATCATAGGTTATGCTGCTTGTGGGTGGCGCGACAGGAAGTATGCAACAGTTCGACTTAAATCAGGTTCAACCACTATTCCAAAATCCACTAAAATATTAAAGTGATATTGAAAACCACATATGCTCTTTCATACTATTAAATAAATATCTAAGAAATTGATGTCAAAACCATATGCTTAAATATCAAACTGTATTCAATCACTGAATATTTTAGTTCGGATCAATTTCGCACCTCCTAATGTTACAGACAATCACATTAGCATTTATACTGATATCATAACATAAGTTTAATTTCATCATTAGAATTCTAAATGAAAAAATTACTATTTGTAAGAAAATTCTTGCAATATTATTTGTCGACATTACCGCTATAAATTCGCTATTTTGGTATTTACTCAACAACGTTTTATTCTGTTATTGATTCTAGTACCCTTGTAGATTTAATAACTCAACAAATTTACAAGGTACACTACAATTTCACTCGGAATTGCAATCTGCAACGAATTATGTGGTTGCAGCTAATAACATAATTGCAAACTATTTTACGTGCTCATAGTTCCTTCATTATACAATCAAAGATATTCTAGTTCGATTGTCCATTCGTGACAGATAGTCAGTTTTCGTTTTCTTGTTGGAAGTGAAAGGTCGTTGCTGTGATTACACAGTCAAGATGGCGCCAGAAATTAAGTTTTTGGCGAAAACGTAGAAGAAGGAAAGTTAAATCAAAAAGAGTTGTCTGATGCGACTCACGTGTTAGTTATAACTTCACCTCGGCAACGGTTTGTTTGAATATGAAATTAATAGAAATTTATAATAAAATTTATTACAGTGCAACTTAGTTTTACCTTCATGGAACCCAATTATAATATACATTTTTATGCTGTTACGTTGGAAAAAAATGGATTTCCCGTCCGCATCTAGGCATACAGTAAACTGTTGGTTGGCCGATATGTGGTTTAAAGGTTAATAGGTCATTTGCAGTCACTTCGTAAAACCGTTTGATTTTTATGATTATGCTGCGTTTTACGACGACTGAGTAATTTATAAATGTAGTGATGTAAAGTAACTGTGGAGATGTTATAAACTACCTCATACTGCAGAATGGAAGCACATATTTGTTTCATGAATAATTGTGTGATGTACTTTGTTCAAATGGGTTATCCTCTTTATAAATTTGTGATCTTTATAATTTATAGAACAATTTTATATAACTGATGATGTCCTCAGGTTCATAAATTATTCTTAAACTTTACTGGCTTTACACAAAAAAAAAGTATTTTGTCCAGATAGGTGATTGTCACTTGTCAATTATAAAATCAAGTGCAATATTAAATTTTAATGATACTGTTTATTTTGTTTACCTCAAATTACATGCCAAGATGTTCACTTAATAAAGCCTAAAACCAGAAAGGCGAAGAATCAAATATTGTTTAACACGACACTACTGTTGTATTAAACAGTTTTTAATAAAGTTTTATTCAACAATTCGAGATTTCTTATATAATAATAACAAGCCCAAGCTAAGATTATGATGGAAAACGGCTTTTAGAAAAGAAAATTCTCGAAAGACTTTTTAGCTAACTGGGTTTTAACCCGCGGTCGCATGAGATTGGGTCAGTGAGTTTATTAAACTTGGATAATAAAATAATGGACGCCACCCAAATTTTTTATAATGCAACTGACTGAATCAATTCGCAAAAAAGGAAAATTTGGAAACCTAAATTATCACCAGCCTCGTTAAATAGAAAGTTTGATTACCACAAATATGTTACTAACTTCTGTTCTTCTTCTTCAATGGACTCACGAAGTCCTAGGACCTCTGAAACATAAACACTACCAACATAGATACCATTTATATGTTATAATCCTGTATAGACACAAAATTCTTATTTTCAGTTTCAATTAATTCTTATTGTATCATTATATGAATTTATAGCGAGTGGAATCTTTCAACTGTCTTAGCACTTTGGAGGAATTTAATAATTCTTCAATAATACACTAAAGTCAAAAATAATTTTATATTCCTTTAAAACAGATTACGAGCCATCATTAATGTAACTTAATACAAACAAAATTCTTATTAATGCATTTTCTATGTTTTACACAGAAGGCGTAAAACATTAGATTCAAGGCTTAATTACTACTAAATCTTAATATAATTTCTGATTTTATGTAACAATATATATTTCTTTTTTTTAATAACTAATAGTCTGGGGTAGCGCTACGAAAAACTTTACTTTTTTTAGAATTACTCAACATTGAATAAAATTATTAGATATCTTATTTCAGTTTAACCTTCACCTTTCTGGTTTTAGGTTTTATTAAGTGAACATCTTGACATGTAATTTGAGGTAAACAAAATAAACGGTATCATTAAAATTTAATATTGAACTTGATTTTATAATTAACAAGGGACAATCACATATCTGGACAAAATACTTTTTGTTTGTGTAAAGCCAGTAAAGTTTAAGAATAATTTATAAACCTGAGAACATCATCAGTTATATAAAATTGTTCTATAAATTATAAAGATCACAAATTTATAAAGAGGATAACCCATTTTAACAAAGTACATCAGACAATTATTCATGAAACAAATATGTGATTCCATTTTGCAGTATGAGGTAGTTTATAACATCTCCACAGTTACTTTACATTACTAAATTTATAAATTACTCAGTCGTCGTAAAACGCAGCATAATCATAAAAAATCAAACGGTCTTCCCAAGTGACTGCAAATGACCTATTAACCTTTAAACCACATATCGGTCAACCAACAGTTTACTGTATGCCTAGATGCGGACGGGAAATCTATTTTTGTCCAACGTAACAGCATAAAAATGTATATTATAATTGGGTTCCATAAAAGTAAAACTAAGTTGCACTGTAATAAATTTCATTATAAATTTCTATTAATGTCATATTCAAACAAACCGTTGCAAAGGTGAAGTTATAACTAACACGTGAGTCGCATCAGACAACTCTTTTTGATTTAACTTTTCTTCTTCTACGTCTTCACCAAGAAAACTTAATTTTTGGCGCCATCTTGACTGTGTAATCACAGCAGCGACCTTTCACTTCAAACAAGAAAACGAAAACTGACTATCTGTTACGAATAGACAATCGAACTGGAGTATCTTCGATTGTATAATTAAGGAACTATGAGCACGTAAAATAGTTTGCAATTATGTTATTAGCTGGAACCACATAATTCGTTGCAGATTGCAATTCCGAAGGAAATTGTAGTGTACCTTGTAAATTTGTGGAGTTATTAAATCTACAAGGGTACTAAAATCAATAACAGAATAAAACGTTGTTGAGTATATACTGAAATAGCGAATTTATAGCGGTAATGTCGACAAATAATATTGCAAGAATTTTTAAATGTTACAATGCACCAAAATGTGATTTAATCAAATGAAAGAGTAAAGTAAAAGTAGATATGTCTACAGATGCAGCAAGAATTTTATAAGCAAAACATAAGTTTGAGTTCACAAATTGGTTGCTATCATGACAGACAGAGCCCCAGCTATGTTTGGGTAAAGAATTGGTTTTGTAATATTCTAAAACGATGGTGATGGGATTACAAGATATACCAACTGTCACTACAATATACACCAGCAACTATTTTACTATACCTATAGTTCACAATTCTTGAGGCAGATGACATAGTGAACATTGCTTTTAAGATAATTAATTTGATTCAAGTCAGAAGTTTGCAGGGGAAACCAGATTGCGCAAGTATGGGACTTTTGTGTAATTATCGCGGAAAGAACTGTTTTATTCATCATAGATAAATGATACGTTATGAAAATGATTTTTATAATGGGAGAAATACAATAGTTAGACCCCGACTGAAAAGAAATTAAATTAATTATTCGCAAATAGTCAGAAATAGTTAGAATGTACTCATACGAGGAAGCAATACCGCGGAGGGACGTGTTGTTGGAGTGATATGTAGACAAGCTAAAGCTTAAGTTGAAAGTGAACGAAACCGACTTCAAGTATGTAGCGTGTTCTTTAAAGGACAAAAAATTGGAAGGCTCGTCTGCTCTGGATATTCTTAATCTTATAGCAGGTAAATTAAACCGTGGATAATTATAAGATTTTATGTATATATATTTTTTAATATTTTTTGGTATTGTTTGGTTTTTTATTATATAGGAGATTTATCGAACATGAAAGTGGTTATTTTGTTCAACGATGTTTTAGAAACGTAACGAGTGTTGGTTAAACTTAAGCACAAGATTATCATTTTAAAGTATTAAGAAATATGTAGGTATTGATGCTATATTTTGAAATGGAAAACGAAATAATATAACGAAAATGTTGGTATTTAACTGATTTCCATATTAGTTATAAAGATATTTCTAGATGTTGCGATTTAAAGTGTCATGTAATTTATATAATTATGAATCTGAGAAGTTTTAGAATGCATTTTTCGTTGGTTTTTCAACTTAATCACAATTACTCTGCTGAAATAAACAAGCTAGAGACATTTGATGAAAGCGTGTTACGGTTTTGCCTATACCGATTATAGGAAACATCGGACTGTCGTAATGTAATTTAATATGGGAAACGCAACAATTTTGAGTGATTGTATTATTGACGGATTTAATTTCATAATTTTTACTAGGATTTTTGTGTAATAGCTGGTCAGAAGTGAGGTTAAGAAATTTAGGGGTTTTTGTATATTTTCTATTTATATTGCAACTTTGTCAATAGAGCATAAGTCTAAGTTGAATTTTATTTGAATTTGTTTATGATCTAGGCAAACACACTAATTTGTAAAGGAATATCCAGTTACCCCAGTGATGGAATTGTATTTGGAAGAGACATCCTATTTTGAAGGCTTATTTAATTATGACCAAAAGTTTAGTAGGCGTGTTAACATATTTTAGAGAAACGTATCGTATTATGTAATCAAATTTAGGGAATCGTACCAAAGGTGTCCTTTGTGGAATAACCGTCTTCCGTGAAACGATAATATTCAAGGAATTGCTATGTCAGACGGTTTGACGCTATTCAATTATGACAGAGAAATATCTTTCAGGATGAGTGATTAATGTAACGTAGTTATTTTCATGCAGCCATTTTATTATTTATTTATTTATTCTTTCTTTTATAATTTCTTTCACAGGAACCCACTCCCGCGCTACTGTAGATAGCCGACGCGCACTTAAATTGTTACGGAGTTTCCCCCTTCAAGATAAATCAAAATTCAGTAGCGCAACTCTCATTTTACCCATATAACTGTTTTCATATGTGGCACTATGATTTCGAAAAATCACTCAAAACTTGAATAATTGTTGCAGTAATCATAAAAAGCTCCGAGTAGAGAAACGAAACTGTGGAAACGAGTACACTAGTTTTTCTATAAATCCCTCTAAAGTATTTATTGAATTTATTTGTCTTTATACAATTTTATGTGTATGACCAAAAGACGTTCTGCATTGTAGTAGTGATTACTATCTAACGCTTTAATAAAGAAGCTTTGTCCAAAATTGATTTTAAATTAAGACGTTTATTATAACATTAGACTCTAATGAAGGAAATGAGTAGGGTTAGTCACAATGATAACACCAACTCTGCACTCTAATGACAAATTTGTTATATTCAACATTCTATGCTTTAAAACGAGCTTTGTGTAGAAATTGAAAGCGTTAGAAAAAGTTTTGCTAAGAAAAAACACTTTATAATAGCTAGCTATTTTATACCACAATAAATGTTTAACACTTAAAACATGCATTCTGGTAGTTTTTAAAATAATACAACGATAAACTTTAATATTTCTGATCGATTTTCCCGAAATGCTTCAAAATATGCTTCTCACATTTCACTTTGTCACTTTTATGGACGCTCACATTTGTTTCTATTTGTTCATAAATCATTAAACATTTATCTATTGTTTTCTTCGTCTAAAGTAATTAGTTTTTGTGTACATCTGATAATCTCTGGTCCTGAAAATCTTTTGTACAGATGTTCTGTTGTGAAATAAAAATAAACACATTTTTTTCGGGCTGTATTCTTTTAAAATTTTAATTATTCGATCCTCGTTGTCATCTTTCGTTATTTGAATGTGATATATTTTCCTATTATCTGTTTTAGTTTATTTTACCGGGTCAGAGTTGGCTAAGACCTCCGTCATTATTAAGTGGTTTGGTTTTTGTATCTATCGCTTCGTTAGAATTTTAATTGCGGTTTTCAGTTCTTCGTTTTTAGTTTAATGCATAGTTTCTATTTTATCTGAATCGTATGGGTCTTCTCTCATCTCGGTTTTGTCTACATTACCTGCAATTGACTCTGTCTCTATAGCGTTGAGTTGTATTCGGCTCATTGCGTCCGCAAAATTGTTATACATTCCTTTCTTGTATATGATCTCCTTGTCATATTGCTCTAATTTAATCCTCCATCTCTGTAATTTTAAATTGGGTTCCTTTAGTTTACATAACCATACTAATGGTCTATGGTCCGTAAAGGTGTGGCCTAAAATATTTTGTTGCTCATATTATGGCTAACAGTTCCTATTCAATAGTGCTATATTTTTGTTCTGTCTCATTTAATGTTCGTGACGCGTAACCGATTGGATTATCGCTACCTTCTTTGCCTTGACTCAATACTACGCCTAAAGCAACATTGGATGCGTCTGTTATTAATATAAAGGGATTTAAAAAGTCAGGGTACTCCAACAAGGCGTGATTCGTAAAAGTACACTAGATGTTCTCTACTGCTGTAATGAACTCCAGTGTACGTTCGATTTTATTACATTTCTTTAAACAATTTGTTAGTGGTTTGGTTATTTGTACATAAGCTTTAACAAAACAAACTTATAGACAACTAAGACTTACTTTCTGAATGAGGAAGTACTTCTTACTCAGGAGTCAGGATGTATCTAAATAAGTGGTATGCTTTAATTTGTAAAAAATAGCATCAAGAGCTTCTATTTGGCGTCTTTGTCACATAATTTTCTTTAGTCCGAGATAACTGATAAATCTAGTTTTTTTGTCAATTCACGGAGGTTGTTGATACATACACAAATGCTTCTAGCACTTCAATTCGATTATTTAATAAATACGTGAGCTCCATTACTGTTAGAAGTTGTTGCTTTTCTCATAAAGTTAGTTAGAGGCCGCAGCTGTAATAGCTTTGTATAACTTGCCTTTAACAAGTATCGTCTACATATCGTGAACTCAAAGAGTCATGTATTGAGTGGCTGTTTCACTAACGCCAAAGTACACTTTATTCGTTATCAAACTTTCAATCAAGTTTCTCTGGAGGGAGGTTGTTGATACATACACACATACACACTTAATTCGATTATTTAATAAATACATGAGCTCCATTACTGTTAGAAGTTGTTGCTTTTCCCATAAAGTTAGTTAGAGGCCGCCGCTGTAATAGCTTTGTATAACTTGCCCTTAACAAGTATCGTCTGCATATCGTGAACTCAAAGAGTGATGTATTCAGTAGATGCTAACACCAGAGTACACTTTGCTCGTTATCGAAATTTTCATCAAATTTCTCTGGCACAATCATTGGAAGTTTGAATAGTGAATACTTACTTGTAGTTTTTTGCAATAATACAGAAATTAATAATGTTACCATTCAAAGATCTCTAAATTTAATCTTACTTGAGATTATGGTCTCAAATGCTTGTTGCGAAAACGTCGAGTTAATATTAATAATGAATCGATTGAATATTTAATACAGAATAGCTTATTCATAATTTACTCTTAGTTAAAATTTCAAAACGTATTGCTAAATAAGTGGGAGAATGAAGTGAAAAGGAAGAGTTAATAGGAATATTGCAAAAGTCATTTAGTTTGAAATATTTATATTTATTTTTTAATTAAAAATCCCTTGTTGTGCCATAAAATATTGTAACATTACAGCTGGACCTTCTAACAGTGAAAGAAATAAGAGCTATTAAACGAACAGTAGTATGCTTGAGAGCTACAATAGTAAATTTATAGAACTAATAGAAAATCGGACGAAAGGAAGAAATGGATATATTGTTACAAAAGCGTTTTGTAACGCCTCCACCAAATGTTACAAAAGGGGTTTAGCTTCAGAGAGGTTTGGGGATCGTAGTTAGGATTTGCATTGCCACAATCCACACATAGTACAATGAATTAGACACTGCGTTCAATAATACTTACATGTATTAACAAAGCAAAAAATAGTTTCTGCGTACAATAAAGCCTTAAATCTAATATAGAAATATAAAATAAAACTTCGATTAACTGTTAACAAACTATTAACAATTAACAACTAACTCCTGACTAAGTAATATTAACCCTGACTAAACAATGTCTTGAGTTATATACAGTTTCTTATCACAACTGGGAATTACTTATTACTATTTTTTATCTTAAGTATGACGCTTGTCCTTTCTGGACATCTCAGACTTGTGGTCAGTTCTTTTATTAATCTTCGCAAAGAGGAAGCTAACTAATTCAATTTCGTATAATGTAAATTCCCGTAATTTACTGTGATCTAACTACTACACTACTAATTAAATTTTGTCGGATATTTTAAGATTGAAGGAATTATGAAAATGCTTGCTTAAGCCCTAATCGTATCGTAACATCAATGTAGCATTCTGAAAGGATATCGAAGATATGACAGTGCAATTTATAAACCGTACTGTCTGACGAGACATGAGACGATGTTTAAATCTACAAGGTAGATGAAATAAATTGTTCGATCCAGTTGTTAAAATAAATATTATTAGTGTCGATGTAAATTACGATATAAACCAATTAGTGCTTGTGTAAATAAACTAACAGTTCGTCAATCCAATACAACGTACGCAGTTAGATTAATAATAAATATAGTGTAATCGTCGCTTCAAAGAAAAACCTTAGTGCAATAATTATTATTTTTATCATCAGTGCTTTCTATGGCGGGATCGGAGATTAAGGGCTTTTTGTAAATATTTGTAAATAATTAGACTTGTTTTGGACCGATTAATGAAGTTTGAATTAAGTACATTTCAGTGGTACAAGTAACAATATATTTTTTTGAAGTGTGAAAAATGTTTCATTGACATTTTTTAGTTATGACAGTGTTTTAAAATATAGCAATTAAAATTTTTACAACGTGAAGCGGGGTGAAGTGAAATATTTAATGGGGTAAAGTCAGATAAGTGCGATTTTAATTTACAATATTTGATTAATTCTTAACTAAACAATACCGTACGGTACCGACTAACTGCATAACTAAATATTTATAATTAATTATTATATTAGTTTAATAGAATTGTTTTTTATTGCTTAATAAAGGCGTTCTTAAAATAGTTTCACTTTTTTTTACAAATTACACTGCTGTGGTAAATTTCTGTAAAAACAAAGTCTCCAAATGTTGTCGAGTTGTCATTTTCCATTTGTATTCTGCTAACTTGTGCAACAAATTTCATTTTGACACCTGCTTTTTTATGTACGTAATAGACCCATTGGTGACAGCTTCGTGTTAGAACGTAGGAAAAGGTTGACTTTCATGAGTTTTTTTTGGTTTTTTTTTACCTTTAACTGCACATCAAATATTTGTCGTTATATTTTAATTAGAGAGCTTCTGTCTTTGTTTTCATGTAGTTTATGTACATATGGTGATAGTTATACCCAGCAGCCTTGGTCGACGTTTAACATCCTATATTTGATGCTTTGGAATGGCATTTGCAAGCGATAAAAGGTCTACTGGCATTATACGTATTTTTTTGGCGGAGTCATTTTATCAGAAAGTGGGGTTGTACTTTGTTCGTGTGATAGTTGACACTGCAACAGATCTTCTCATTCGGTTGATAATGGTGGTGGTAACATTATCTTTAAACTTATTTGGATCAAAGAGATAAATTCCTGTTGTTCTGAAGCCATTTGCGGTATTTTATAAAGAGCATGCGCTTGAAAACGTTTTACCAAGTATTGCCGAAACGTCAGAAAGCTCTATTATTTTATTAGGTTTATTTCGTTGATAGATTTTCAATTTTTGATTTAGCAATTGCAAAAGGTAAATGTAAGGGCTACATCGAGAACTTGCAGTTTATGAGATGTACTGGGAAGTATAACCGTAATAAAGTCACTTTCACGTTAACTTCCTATTAATGGTAAGTTTGTACATGAATAGCATGCCAATCTAGTACTAATACAACTGGATCTTCAGATCTTTGGCGTGTATACTCTAAAAAATGGGAAAAGCCAGATATTTACAAAAATCTCCAACTGGATCTACCTAGATTTGTGCAGAGATACCAATTTTCTGGAACAAAACCATTCCCATAAATTGGGTTTCCTCTAATTTGCAGTATTACCACAAGCAGAAGGATGGTGCTAGCGGTTGCATTAAAATAAATTTTGGCTGTGGTTCATGTTTCACGTCCCACAGAACTGTAAATTCTGAATTCCTGCTTACCTTTTAATAACAGTAGCTTAGTTGGCTTGTTGGGAATCATCGACGTGCTGGTTTCGCATAACAGTTATAAATCCTACTCTTAGAAAAAACATGCTGGTAACTAGTCTAACAAACTGAAAAGTGCTTTAAGGGGGCTGCATTAAACCTGAAGCTCTTATGCTGATGTATTCTCTGGAGATATTGCGATAATTGTTTAAACCTTTCAATAAAAACACTATACCGATCTTTTCCAGCTATACCTTGTTCTGTATTATGAGTTTTGCGGAATTTGATTTTGTTCTGAATGAGCAATGGCTATTATAACTCACTCATTGAATAATATACTATTACAACTCAATTAGAATAAGGAAAAGTGGTTTATAAATTTTAAGCACTCATAAAGTAGCTTTTTTTGAGTGTAATTTCTTCGACTGTACTTTTGAACTGAGAAAGAGTAGAAGATTGCTCTAAAGCTAAACTAATTCGCCCAAATTGTAAAAATTATTTTTATGTTTTATGGTACAGAGTGTAGGCAAAACTAAGAAAAAAAGAAAATCTTTAATTGTGTATTTCTGTTCATTTAAAGTTCCATTGCTATTCAAGCTTGCAACACCATATGCAAAAAGCATGTTTATCAAAAATTGTGCCCTACACTTTCTCACCAACTAAATCGCCACAATTCCAGAAACTTGCTGTATAAAGTAAAATATTACCAAGACACAGTTTTTTTTATTTAATTGTCGCTTTAGCTACAAATCAGAATCTCTGAGATTTGTGGTGCAGTTAGTTATTCCACCTCAAATTCCTAACTTTTACTACGCGTTGAGTATCTCTTCTTTACATTCAAATAGGAAACCAGAAGCAGTAAGAAATATTTCATTACGCTCAAATAAACTTTAGAGCAAAAGGACTTTAAGCCTAGCACAGACATCCATTAATAAAGCAACAAAGAGTTCCAAATAAGTGAGTGAATTTTAGTTAACTGCATTTGAATATGAAAACAATACTATTTCATTAAAACTGTATGTGCTTTTCAAATAAATTTCATGAGATCTGATGCGAAATATTTCGTTATATCAATTTACGCGAAAATTACAAGTTTGTGTCAAAACATTTAAAAACAAAACCAAAGTGTGAAGCGGTCCTATTTCTGAAAAAGGATATTTCTATTCTTGCTTTTAAGAAATACATTAGCGCGTCTTATTCAGAAATAATTGAATAGGTATGTAAAATTCCATTGAAGTATTCATAATCGCTTCAAAAATAATTTATAATAATTATAATAATTTATAAAAAATATTCTTGCAAGACTTTTTTCTTATTTTGCATATTTCTATATGCTGCTAAAGCTGCGAAACCTATTTAAGAAGCACCCCGTATATTACAGCGTCACTTAAATACAACCTTTTTTCACATTTGATTAAATATTGCAAGGATTTTAGAAAAGTCACTTTAGAAAACAAGTTAATATACTTACGAAAAATACCGGAAAATTAATAATTCTTTTTGCGTTTGGTCTTAAGCCATGTATCATTTCTAGCAAAATGAGATACCAAAATTGTATTATAACACAATCTACTTTCAATTACAGAAACTAATAGGACTTACGAAGCAGTTGCGGCTTTGGAAACTAATAACGTTTCAAATTGATATTTTCGATTAGTCATTAGTAATTATTGGGGGGTATGTGAAGTTAGCATCCTAACTTTAGTTCTCAAACTTTATGATTAGAGTTGAATCTTTTTTTGAGGAGTATAAAATTCCATATATTCACAAAAAGAGTGGCGATTAACAGTTCTAAAATAGCATTTAAAAATGGAGTACTGTTTTCACACCCAACTTCAAGACAGAATAATTATGAGTAAGTCATTCGATGTCTTTTGATGAATACTAAAGTTTTTGATAGATAACAGAAATTATGATTTTTTGAAAACAATTTGAAACATGAAAAGTTAAAACTTTAACATCAAACTCGAATTGTTTTGAATAGTCCATCTGATTTCTTTGGATTTGTTCTAGAATTCCTGATACAAGAAATAAATTAAATCCACTGGATCGTTAAAAATAAGTACTAATATTTTTATCGTATCGGACATTTGACGTCAAATAACTTTTTAATTACTGGTTGGTTCGCTTTTGACCATTATAATTTCTTTTAGAACTTATAGAATGCTATGCAAAACAGCCTTCGGAACTGTCTTTTATTTAATTCTACCTTAACGCTACTTTTGTTTGATATTTCTTTAAACGATTCGGGGGTAGACAAAAATGCATTTATGTTGCGGCCAAACATCAACTCAATGGGAAATTTATTAATTTTGGCATCAATAGAAGTGTTCCTATACTTCATAAGTGCTATATAAGGATCTCTACCGGAATGACTAGTTTAAGAGCATTTTAAAGGTTTGTATATTCCTTTCTACCATGCCATTGGATCTCAGATAATATGGACTAGACGTCACATGTTTGAATTTATAATTAATTAATTGTGTTCCATTGTTACTATAGACAATTTTAGGAATGCCATACCTGGCCATATTTGATTTAATAGCCGGAATTACACTTTTAGCAGATTCATTTGGTATCTCTTTGATTTCAATAAATTTGCTGAAGTAATCGACAATTAAGGTATATGCTTTCTGTTTAAAATAAAACAAGTTTATCGATACTCTCCCAAGGCCCATCAGGAACACCTCTGAGCAAAAGTTCTTCGTTACCGTTACTTCTTTGAAATTTGAAGCACATGGCACAATTACTAACTACATCATTGATTTCCTAATTCATATGAGGCCTATATAAAGCTCATCTTGCGCAATTTTACATTTCTCCACACCCAAAATGGTTATAATGGATTAAATGCAACATTTTGTTTCTTAATTTTTTGAGTACTACGACTACTTCGTTTTTGAAAATTAAGCCATTTACAAAAATAGTTCATCTTTAATAGAATAGTAATATTTTAATTCATTTGAAATTTTGTCAAACGTAGAACAACCAAACTGAATATAACTAGTGAGTAGCATTAATTCGCGATAGTTATGAGTTTCCTGCTTGAACACCTCTCGCTTGTCATTGCTCATTTGTAAATTGTTAACAACCATGCACATGTGTAACTCCATATCGTGATCAACATTTGATAATCCAGTATCATTTTTATTATATGACCTTGATAAGGCATCTGCCCTTATAAGTTTATATTTTACAATAATATCCTAAGGTTGTAATCTTAATCTCAACCTCTGCAATCTAAGTGGCGTATCATTTAATGATTTTTTGAAACTATATTCCAATGGTTTAGGGTCACTTTCCACCACAATGGTCTTCCCATAAACATATTGATGGAATCTTTCACGTCCATGCACAATGACCAACAATTCTTTTCTATTTGAGCTCACATTTTTGATTAGCCGTTAAGGCCTTAAACGTATAAACTACCCGAAAGTTGTCTTGGATTAAAACTGCGCCTAATTCTGCACTGCTACTATCTACTGACCATACTATAGGTTTACTAGAGTTATAAAATTTAAGAACGGGTAACCTAGTCAACATTTCTTTTAACCTTTCAAAATCACATTTTTCATTTTCAGACCATGTAAATTTCTTTTTTAACAATTGACGCATTTAATGTGTAATATTACTTAAATTAGGTATAAATTTACTTACATATGTTACAAGCTCTAATAACACTTGTAGATCTTGTTTACTATTTGGTTGTTCCATGTCAAGAATACCTTGTACCTTGCTTTTCTCAATCTTTAGTCCATGTTCACTAAACACATGTCCTAAATACTTAACTTAACTTAAAATAATCACTTTACTTTTGAAATTTTCTTGGCCTATCTTAACTTGATTTTGAGCTTAATTTTTTAAAGCTACCATTTAAACAACACGTATAATAATGTATTTTTTTATAATTATGAGTGTCTCTTTATAACCTAAATAATCAATTGTAAATTACAATTGCCGTCATAAAGCAAATTTCTCCCGAAATATAGATTTGGTAATTAACTGAGTTTTTAGTACACCTTTTAAAACGTTATAGTAACGTAATCTTGTTATACTTGTTCCTTAAATATTATCTTGCTCTCATATTGTGCTTAAAGTGTTTCCTTAGTAATTTAAACAGCTGTAACTTACAAATCCCTTTTAAAGAAAATTTTGCCTTAAAATACAGTTAACGCAATTATCTAACTATACCTTTTACCTTTCAAAACGCTGTAATAAATTGCATCTCTTTATATCTGCTCCTTTAAACACTGCAATAATGAAGTTGTTGTTAACCTTTTATATTTAAGCTCATTTACGATAGTTGTTAATAATTTCCGCAATATCAAAAGAATATTTTAATAATTTGGAATAGTGTTTTTTTATACATGTCTCTTAGAATATTTCTTTTGTTTAGCGAGTATGATGTTGTTTTGATAACATATTTTTTTAGACATCGATATTCCAACGCAGTATTTTAAGATCTATTAAGCGAGATTTACTGTCGAATTTGGTCGCCCAGCTGTATGTAAGTCTAGACGAGACCTAAGAAGGGCCGGTCGCTCAGCATTACGTAACTCTAGACGAGAATTTGGTTGGTAAGTTTGTCGTTTTAGCAATTTGTGAATCATTTTTTAAGAATGATGTTGTAATTTTTCTTCATTAGTCTGGGAGAAACTCAAACGAGAGCTTGTCTTCCTAGCAAGTATATATGTTACAAAATATCTTTCTGTTTTTCAACAATCTATCAGTAGATCCAGCTTTGATTACTATTATCTCTTTACATATCGATTTAAACCACATTAGGTGGCATAAAATTATCTTTAAAATCGTTCAACCCTATGTACATTCAAAATTTTTTCACGTTTCATTTCCCTAACGATTTACCGAATGGTTTTTGTTCTTACTATCAATTATTTAACTTTTATGACTTATTCCTCCTCTTATACAGTATATACCGTTTACACGTTAACTTATTTACCTTAAATTAACTATATTTTTGCTTCTGGTTGACTTTTTCTTGAACTTACCGTTAGTTATATATAGATATATTGTCTAGATCCCCCAGTATAACTCTAGCGCTTCATTTAATTAATCCTCGCACCTTTCCTACAATAGATTATTTTGTTTTCAGTATTTATCTTACATGGTTTAATTTTGTGGTAATTGTCGTAACTTTGGTTGTAATAACTCATTGAATCTTTTTGATTGGTTTGAGCTAATGTTAGAGTGGATGCTTTCTTCTTTGGGCTCACATAGGAAACGCGGCCTATGCCATTGTAAGAAATAGTTCATATTTGCAGTTGCAAAAACTAGGACTTTCTATTCCATGTGTTTTCATCTGAATTATTAGTCGCTCACATTATCCTATACTATTATTTGTTTCTTTTTCTACTAAATCATCATAACATATAAACATTTTTTTCGTTGTTTTTTATCTTATTAAATTCTCGGTTGTTTTAGCATATTAGGACAGTGTGTCTGTATTTAACGGCTTATAATTAGGCATGTTTGTGTGTTTAGGGCGTTACCGATTTTAAAAAATACCTTGAAACAGTTTGTTTTCGTGTGATTGTATCTGTAATGATACTTTTAAGTTGTTGTGTCAACTTTTGTCTGATTTTCTTATCGTAGTGGATGCACTCGTTAGGAAAATGATTGTACTAGTTCTCGTTAAGAGTCTAGTGAATTTTTTAACTTATAATATTACTTAACTTGGATTAATATAGCAGGTGGTCCTTCAGACCGATCTGTGTTTTATAGAGACAACTCTCTACCTTTTCTCGGACGCTTGTCCAAAACTCTACTTTTTATTTTCCCGCTGTCTCCGTTTCTGCCTAATCTTTCTTTCGGTAGACCTGTTCTCGTCCCGAAACACCCGTCTACCACATAAGAGTGATTTTTCCTTCACTCCGGGCTACTGACCACATTGGCTGGTTGGGTAGTGCTTTGCTATTCACCTTTTCTGTTTCTTTAGCTCAATGCGAGCCCTTACTCTATTTTTCTAACTGGAAGTGCCTCTTATGCATTCCAAATACCTATCTCCTCTTTCTACCGTTCCTATTTCTACTGCCTTTTCTTTTCCGTTAGTCACCGTGTGGTTGCGCGAGGGGTTTTCACAGACACCCGGACCACGTCTCTGGGAATCTTTCGTGAGGTCATGCGGTGCCGCTGTTAGCGCGCATGGTCGCTAACAGTGAATGTATGATTGAGTGTGTGAATGTGTGAGTGTATGTAGAAATATCGTGTGGATATCGGGTGATTATATCACCGATATCAATTAACGCCAGGTGCAGGGATGCACCCAAATGCCTGCCGGTCCCTCGTGCCGTTTACTGCAAACAGGCCTGCTTCACAGGTCGCCCTTTTTAGGGGGCACGAGAAATTCCCATGTAACGGAGCCACTCTATCGCTATACTACCTATTGTCTTGGCTAATAACTTAAGTTAATATCTGTATCTTATTTATTATCTTAGATAATAACTTTAGTTTAATATCGTTATCTTTCCTATTACTGTTAATAATAACTTTAGTTTAATATCGTGTTATTTTATCTATTATCTTTGATAATAAACGTAGTTTAATATCTTTATCTTACCTATTACCGTTAATAATACCTTAGGTTTAATAACGTTATCTTACCTATTACCTTAATAATAACTAAAGCTTAATATCGTTATCTTATCTATTATCTTGGATGATAACTTAAGCTCAATATCGTTATCTTATCTATTATCTTCGATAATAACTTGAGACTTTGTTTTATCTTTTTATCTTCCTAACGTTTGGTATTTATGACCAGACGTGGGAATTATTTTTTGAATATTAAGTGAAAAAGCTAACCTGCTGGTAGTCATGTAATTTCTTAGGTTAGTAATGAAAGGAATTAGTAAGATGGTACTTTTGGTAAATTTGTTGATTCACAACCATGTCATGGACAAGTTTTGATGTGTATTGTTTATTAAACCAGAGTACCAGTACCTAAAATTTTGCTAGAGTGTAGAGTAACTCACTCTTTTGAACATTTTTAAATTTGGGCATTTTTTTGCTAACGAAGAAACTGTCTAGATGCAACGCTCATGTGCGTCTGCACTTAGGAAACTGTAATGTTAGCTTTAGTTTAGTATATAGGTTGGGCGACTTGTCGCATTTCTTTTAGTTTAAGTAGTGTTTCATGCTCCCCGACAAATTTGTGCTGTCGACTATAACTGCGCCACACCAAAGACTCGTGTGCGCACTTTCCGTTTCCTGGTAATCCGGAAGACGTGTTATCGGTCGAAAAACCAGGTGGCGCCTCAAATAAACATTTTTGTAGGATTTAAGTTAGGATTTATGTAGGCTAGTTAGGATTTAGATTTTAAGATGTTACTGTGCTAACAGCCATTTTCTTTTTTTAAGTTTTTTTTATGGCTTTGTCGCGATTGTTACGTGCCGAAATCGGCCGTAAACATTCTTATAAGTTTTAATTTGTAAAGATTTCGCACCTTAAATTTGAAAGAACGTGTGCGTATTTCCGTCACTTCAGATAGTGCGTTGCGCGAGATTTGCGCCGACGCGGTGGGCCAAGGGGAAAGTGGTGGATTTCCGGATACGTGTCAGAACTAGCCACCGAGACGTGAACAAGTGTAGTTGTCTTGTATCTTATCGGGTCTTTCTCTGTTATGTAGGTCCCTTTTGCCCTTATCTTTGATTATGGTTCCCTAAACCAGTTTCCTGTCGTTCCCTACATATAGGAAGAAGACAAATTAAATTTGGATTCGACCAGGGCCGACGAATCATCCACGCCCGAGAAAGATCAGCGAAGCAGCTGACGCCCGAGAAAGATTAGCGAAGCCGCCGCCGACCATCATGGAGTATTTCTGCAAGAAGCCCTGCAAATTATGTGAGTAGCATTTCCATTTCTTTTTTATGTGATGGAGAAATTTTATATAACTGTGTTACGTCATCTATAATTTGCGCGTCAATTTTTACATTATCTAACATTGTTACAAACTGACGTAGTGTCTCGCGTACCTCGCCGACGGGGTTATAATGTGATGCTGGTCAACAAACAATAATAGTAGATCGCATAAACATGAAATGAATTAATCAAATTTTAGATAGTGTCAAAAATTACATTCACGTTAGATTCTCCACAATTCAACTTAGGCTTCGAAAGGAGGTCGTTTTAAATTGTGTCAAAAATTATTCAAATGATTTAACTCGAAAACCTCAATTGTCATATATGTATTGTTAATGAAATGAAACTTGAATATATTTATATGAACTTGAAATGAAATAGCGATCAGATCTTTGGGTATTCCAAAGTAAAACAATCCTAGCCGAATTCCTCATTATCGCAGCATCTCAAAAAGATTTTTGTCTGTTTTCTTGCAAAAGCTGGATATGTGGTTGCTATTCCTTTAGAAAGGTCTGGTCAAACTACTAAGTGCGTAGTTTTTCTATAATTCAAACTATCCCTTGCAATCTATCGCCATAACGGTTTTAAATCAAACTTAACACTGTATCGTATATTTAATGAGCGAATGAATAAATATGTTTTACAAAGTTTTATAAAGAGTCTTTACTCATCAAAATAACTATAAGGCTAGTTTCGTTTTAACATTGTGTGTTTGGCTGGACATTTGGCACTGTATATTCTTTACAAGTTTCTCATGTTCCACAGTGTAAGGTTTCAGTGCGATGCCTAAAAGGAAACTACATGCGGGTCTGTTGACCGAGTCAGCCTATATTTTTGTTAACCTTTGGTGTTTTTCCTTCAAGAATTTGGTCTGATGTTAAAATTCCAGATTAGAGTGCTCGCATAAATGTTTGATAATAAAATTTTTAGTCTAATAGGGTACCAAAAAATTCTCGGTACAAATACCTGAACAAAAATTTTATTTTGAATTTAGATGCATCCCGTGTTTCTTTACTTTTAACCACGTGCAGATGTGAAATCCTGTTGGTCAAGGTTTTATTCTCTGAAGTAGCAGCGAATTCTACCAGTTGATATTTGTTTAGTTAGACTTCGCGATTCCAATTTAGGATCTCCGTTACAATAGTCTAGCAAAAATTAAAAAGGGTTATACTTGTTATAATATAGTTACGTTACACTCTGGTATGTTTTATTTCTTCTCTTATCTAAGCCCACATGTGAAAAGTGATAGAATAATTTTTTCAGATGTAATTTAGTAAACTTTTCAGCTGTATTAAAATTAATTGGCGCAGCTATTCGAGTTACGTTTGAATAACCCGTCAAATATTAGTAAAATCTTGAAGGTGTCTTACCTTCAAGATTTCATAGGTTTCATAAATTTTCATCAATTACTACCTTACATACTGGTTATTGTGTTTCAATAGTTTCTGAATGATACTCATAGTTTGATAATTGTTAATTAAGGTACATTCACTGGATTTATTATATTAGTACTAAATTAGTAGAGAAATCAACTTATGTTTTAATAATTATTGGACTTGGTTTAATTAATAGAAAGTGACAGGTAACTTACCATCATTATGGGATTATAATTTTGTTTTATTTAAAAAATGACTAGAATTTATTTACAATTACATTATTTTTTGGTTGAAACTTTTAATGCACTTACAGTGAAATTACTTAGTTACTTACGTGTCATGTATCTTGTTCCAATTTAGTGTTTTATTCTATTTGCAGTGTCGTTTAATTTTGGCTAGATGTGTATATTTCTGTAAGATATTATTTTTATTTAAGTTTGTCTGCTTATCAACGCGGCATGTTACGGTTGATTTTAGCTGTGTCAGACTGAAGCTCAACATTATGTAGCGCACGTATCCTTTTCATACCAGCTACAACAAACGTAGGTTGCAAACACTGTATATCATAACGAGTCTATATTATAGTAAGCCACAACAACGCAAGCAAGCATTATTATAAATGTGAAGAAGATATAACTTTACCGATGTTGTTTAAGGATACAAAACATGAAATAGTTTATTACACATTCAAACTTAAATATCGCGAATCATAGGTTATGCTGCTTGTGGGTGGCGCGACAGGAAGTATGCAACAGTTCGACTTAAATCAGGTTCAACCACTATTCCAAAATCCACTAAAATATTAAAGTGATATTGAAAACCACATATGCTCTTTCATACTATTAAATAAATATCTAAGAAATTGATGTCAAAACCATATGCTTAAATATCAAACTGTATTCAATCACTGAATATTTTAGTTCGGATCAATTTCGCACCTCCTAATGTTACAGACAATCACATTAGCATTTATACTGATATCATAACATAAGTTTAATTTCATCATTAGAATTCTAAATGAAAAAATTACTATTTGTAAGAAAATTCTTGCAATATTATTTGTCGACATTACCGCTATAAATTCGCTATTTTGGTATTTACTCAACAACGTTTTATTCTGTTATTGATTCTAGTACCCTTGTAGATTTAATAACTCAACAAATTTACAAGGTACACTACAATTTCACTCGGAATTGCAATCTGCAACGAATTATGTGGTTGCAGCTAATAACATAATTGCAAACTATTTTACGTGCTCATAGTTCCTTCATTATACAATCAAAGATATTCTAGTTCGATTGTCCATTCGTGACAGATAGTCAGTTTTCGTTTTCTTGTTGGAAGTGAAAGGTCGTTGCTGTGATTACACAGTCAAGATGGCGCCAGAAATTAAGTTTTTTTGGCGAAAACGTAGAAGAAGGAAAGTTAAATCAAAAAGAGTTGTCTGATGCGACTCACGTGTTAGTTATAACTTCACCTCGGCAACGGTTTGTTTGAATATGAAATTAATAGAAATTTATAATAAAATTTATTACAGTGCAACTTAGTTTTACCTTCATGGAACCCAATTATAATATACATTTTTATGCTGTTACGTTGGAAAAAAATGGATTTCCCGTCCGCATCTAGGCATACAGTAAACTGTTGGTTGGCCGATATGTGGTTTAAAGGTTAATAGGTCATTTGCAGTCACTTCGTAAGACCGTTTGATTTTTATGATTATGCTGCGTTTTACGACGACTGAGTAATTTATAAATGTAGTGATGTAAAGTAACTGTGGAGATGTTATAAACTACCTCATACTGCAGAATGGAAGCACATATTTGTTTCATGAATAATTGTGTGATGTACTTTGTTCAAATGGGTTATCCTCTTTATAAATTTGTGATCTTTATAATTTATAGAACAATTTTATATAACTGATGATGTCCTCAGGTTCATAAATTATTCTTAAACTTTACTGGCTTTACACAAAAAAAAAGTATTTTGTCCAGATAGGTGATTGTCACTTGTCAATTATAAAATCAAGTGCAATATTAAATTTTAATGATACTGTTTATTTTGTTTACCTCAAATTACATGCCAAGATGTTCACTTAATAAAGCCTAAAACCAGAAAGGCGAAGAATCAAATATTGTTTAACACGACACTACTGTTGTATTAAACAGTTTTTAATAAAGTTTTATTCAACAATTCGAGATTTCTTATATAATAATAACAAGCCCAAGCTAAGATTATGATGGAAAACGGCTTTTAGAAAAGAAAATTCTCGAAAGACTTTTTAGCTAACTGGGTTTTAACCCGCGGTCGCATGAGATTGGGTCAGTGAGTTTATTAAACTTGGATAATAAAATAATGGACGCCACCCAAATTTTTTATAATGCAACTGACTGAATCAATTCGCAAAAAAGGAAAATTTGGAAACCTAAATTATCACCAGCCTCGTTAAATAGAAAGTTTGATTACCACAAATATGTTACTAACTTCTGTTCTTCTTCTTCAATGGACTCACGAAGTCCTAGGACCTCTGAAACATAAACACTACCAACATAGATACCATTTATATGTTATAATCCTGTATAGACACAAAATTCTTATTTTCAGTTTCAATTAATTCTTATTGTATCATTATATGAATTTATAGCGAGTGGAATCTTTCAACTGTCTTAGCACTTTGGAGGAATTTAATAATTCTTCAATAATACACTAAAGTCAAAAATAATTTTATATTCCTTTAAAACAGATTACGAGCCATCATTAATGTAACTTAATACAAACAAAATTCTTATTAATGCATTTTCTATGTTTTACACAGAAGGCGTAAAACATTAGATTCAAACTTAATTACTACTAAATCTTAATATAATTTCTGATTTTATGTAACAATATATATTTCTTTTTTAATAACTAATAGTCTGGGGTAGCGCTACGAAAAACTTTACTTTTTTTAGAATTACTCAACATTGAATAAAATTATTAGATATCTTATTTCAGTTTAACCTTCACCTTTCTGGTTTTAGGTTTTATTAAGTGAACATCTTGACATGTAATTTGAGGTAAACAAAATAAACGGTATCATTAAAATTTAATATTGAACTTGATTTTATAATTAACAAGGGACAATCACATATCTGGACAAAATACTTTTTGTTTGTGTAAAGCCAGTAAAGTTTAAGAATAATTTATAAACCTGAGAACATCATCAGTTATATAAAATTGTTCTATAAATTATAAAGATCACAAATTTATAAAGAGGATAACCCATTTTAACAAAGTACATCAGACAATTATTCATGAAACAAATATGTGATTCCATTTTGCAGTATGAGGTAGTTTATAACATCTCCACAGTTACTTTACATTACTAAATTTATAAATTACTCAGTCGTCGTAAAACGCAGCATAATCATAAAAAATCAAACGGTCTTCCCAAGTGACTGCAAATGACCTATTAACCTTTAAACCACATATCGGTCAACCAACAGTTTACTGTATGCCTAGATGCGGACGGGAAATCTATTTTTGTCCAACGTAACAGCATAAAAATGTATATTATAATTGGGTTCCATAAAAGTAAAACTAAGTTGCACTGTAATAAATTTCATTATAAATTTCTATTAATGTCATATTCAAACAAACCGTTGCAAAGGTGAAGTTATAACTAACACGTGAGTCGCATCAGACAACTCTTTTTGATTTAACTTTTCTTCTTCTACGTCTTCACCAAGAAAACTTAATTTTTGGCGCCATCTTGACTGAGTAATCACAGCAGCGACCTTTCACTTCAAACAAGAAAACGAAAACTGACTATCTGTTACGAATAGACAATCGAACTGGAGTATCTTCGATTGTATAATTAAGGAACTATGAGCACGTAAAATAGTTTGCAATTATGTTATTAGCTGGAACCACATAATTCGTTGCAGATTGCAATTCGAAGGAAATTGTAGTGTACCTTGTAAATTTGTGGAGTTATTAAATCTACAAGGGTACTAAAATCAATAACAGAATAAAACGTTGTTGAGTATATACTGAAATAGCGAATTTATAGCGGTAATGTCGACAAATAATATTGCAAGAATTTTTAAATGTTACAATGCACCAAAATGTGATTTAATCAAATGAAAGAGTAAAGTAAAAGTAGATATGTCTACAGATGCAGCAAGAATTTTATAAGCAAAACATAAGTTTGAGTTCACAAATTCGTTGCTATCATGACAGACAGAGCCCCAGCTATGTTTGGGTAAAGAATTGGTTTTGTAATATTCTAAAACGATGATGATGGGATTACAAGATATACCAACTGTCACTACAATATACACCAGCAACTATTTTACTATACCTATAGTTCACAATTCTTGAGGCAGATGACATAGTGAACATTGCTTTTAAGATAATTAATTTGATTCAAGTCAGAAGTTTGCAGGGGAAACCAGATTGCGCAAGTATGGGACTTTTGTGTAATTATCGCGGAAAGAACTGTTTTATTCATCATAGATAAATGATACGTTATGAAAATGATTTTTATAATGGGAGAAATACAATAGTTAGACCCCGACTGAAAAGAAATTAAATTAATTATTCGCAAATAGTCAGAAATAGTTAGAATGTACTCATACGAGGAAGCAATACCGCGGAGGGACGTGTTGTTGGAGTGATATGTAGACAAGCTAAAGCTTAAGTTGAAAGTGAACGAAACCGACTTCAAGTATGTAGCGTGTTCTTTAAAGGACAAAAAATTGGAAGGCTCGTCTGCTCTGGATATTCTTAATCTTATAGCAGGTAAATTAAACCGTGGATAATTATAAGATTTTATGTATATATATTTTTTAATATTTTTTGGTATTGTTTGGTTTTTTATTATATAGGAGATTTATCGAACATGAAAGTGGTTATTTTGTTCAACGATGTTTTAGAAACGTAACGAGTGTTGGTTAAACTTAAGCACAAGATTATCATTTTAAAGTATTAAGAAATATGTAGGTATTGATGCTATATTTTGAAATGGAAAACGAAATAATATAACGAAAATGTTGGTATTTAACTGATTTCCATATTAGTTATAAAGATATTTCTAGATGTTGCGATTTAAAGTGTCATGTAATTTATATAATTATGAATCTGAGAAGTTTTAGAATGCATTTTTCGTTGGTTTTTCAACTTAATCACAATTACTCTGCTGAAATAAACAAGCTAGAGACATTTGATGAAAGCGTGTTACGGTTTTGCCTATACCGATTATAGGAAACATCGGACTGTCGTAATGTAATTTAATATGGGAAACGCAACAATTTTGAGTGATTGTATTATTGACGGATTTAATTTCATAATTTTTACTAGGATTTTTGTGTAATAGCTGGTCAGAAGTGAGGTTAAGAAATTTAGGGGTTTTTGTATATTTTCTATTTATATTGCAACTTTGTCAATAGAGCATAAGTCTAAGTTGAATTTTATTTGAATTTGTTTATGATCTAGGCAAACACACTAATTTGTAAAGGAATATCCAGTTACCCCAGTGATGGAATTGTATTTGGAAGAGACATCCTATTTTGAAGGCTTATTTAATTATGACCAAAAGTTTAGTAGGCGTGTTAACATATTTTAGAGAAACGTATCGTATTATGTAATCAAATTTAGGGAATCGTACCAAAGGTGTCCTTTGTGGAATAACCGTCTTCCGTGAAACGATAATATTCAAGGAATTGCTATGTCAGACGGTTTGACGCTATTCAATTATGACAGAGAAATATCTTTCAGGATGAGTGATTAATGTAACGTAGTTATTTTCATGCAGCCATTTTATTATTTATTTATTTATTCTTTCTTTTATAATTTCTTTCACAGGAACCCACTCCCGCGCTACTGTAGATAGCCGACGCGCACTTAAATTGTTACGGAGTTTCCCCCTTCAAGATAAATCAAAATTCAGTAGCGCAACTCTCATTTTACCCATATAACTGTTTTCATATGTGGCACTATGATTTCGAAAAATCACTCAAAACTTGAATAATTGTTGCAGTAATCATAAAAAGCTCCGAGTAGAGAAACGAAACTGTGGAAACGAGTACACTAGTTTTTCTATAAATCCCTCTAAAGTATTTATTGAATTTATTTGTCTTTATACAATTTTATGTGTATGACCAAAAGACGTTCTGCATTGTAGTAGTGATTACTATCTAACGCTTTAATAAAGAAGCTTTGTCCAAAATTGATTTTAAATTAAGACGTTTATTATAACATTAGACTCTAATGAAGGAAATGAGTAGGGTTAGTCACAATGATAACACCAACTCTGCACTCTAATGACAAATTTGTTATATTCAACATTCTATGCTTTAAAACGAGCTTTGTGTAGAAATTGAAAGCGTTAGAAAAAGTTTTGCTAAGAAAAAACACTTTATAATAGCTAGCTATTTTATACCACAATAAATGTTTAACACTTAAAACATGCATTCTGGTAGTTTTTAAAATAATACAACGATAAACTTTAATATTTCTGATCGATTTTCCCGAAATGCTTCAAAATATGCTTCTCACATTTCACTTTGTCACTTTTATGGACGCTCACATTTGTTTCTATTTGTTCATAAATCATTAAACATTTATCTATTGTTTTCTTCGTCTAAAGTAATTAGTTTTTGTGTACATCTGATAATCTCTGGTCCTGAAAATCTTTTGTACAGATGTTCTGTTGTGAAATAAAAATAAACACATTTTTTTCGGGCTGTATTCTTTTAAAATTTTAATTATTCGATCCTCGTTGTCATCTTTCGTTATTTGAATGTGATATATTTTCCTATTATCTGTTTTAGTTTATTTTACCGGGTCAGAGTTGGCTAAGACCTCCGTCATTATTAAGTGGTTTGGTTTTTGTATCTATCGCTTCGTTAGAATTTTAATTGCGGTTTTCAGTTCTTCGTTTTTAGTTTAATGCATAGTTTCTATTTTATCTGAATCGTATGGGTCTTCTCTCATCTCGGTTTTGTCTACATTACCTGCAATTGACTCTGTTTCTATAGCGTTGAGTTGTATTCGGCTCATTGCGTCCGCAAAATTGTTATACATTCCTTTCTTGTATATGATCTCCTTGTCATATTGCTCTAATTTAATCCTCCATCTCTGTAATTTTAAATTGGGTTCCTTTAGTTTACATAACCATACTAATGGTCTATGGTCCGTAAAGGTGTGGCCTAAAATATTTTGTTGCTCATATTATGGCTAACAGTTCCTATTCAATAGTGCTATATTTTTGTTCTGTCTCATTTAATGTTCGTGACGCGTAACCGATTGGATTATCGCTACCTACTTTGCCTTGACTCAATACTACGCCTAAAGCAACATTGGATGCGTCTGTTATTAATATAAAGGGATTTAAAAAGTCAGGGTACTCCAACAAGGCGTGATTCGTAAAAGTACACTAGATGTTCTCTACTGCTGTAATGAACTCCAGTGTACGTTCGATTTTATTACATTTCTTTAAACAATTTGTTAGTGGTTTGGTTATTTGTACATAAGCTTTAACAAAACAAACTTATAGACAACTAAGACTTACTTTCTGAATGAGGAAGTACTTCTTACTCAGGAGTCAGGATGTATCTAAATAAGTGGTATGCTTTAATTTGTAAAAATAGCATCAAGAGCTTCTATTTGGCGTCTTTGTCACATAATTTTCTTTAGTCCGAGATAACTGATAAATCTAGTTTTTTTGTCAATTCACGGAGGTTGTTGATACATACACAAATGCTTCTAGCACTTCAATTCGATTATTTAATAAATACGTGAGCTCCATTACTGTTAGAAGTTGTTGCTTTTCTCATAAAGTTAGTTAGAGGCCGCAGCTGTAATAGCTTTGTATAACTTGCCTTTAACAAGTATCGTCTACATATCGTGAACTCAAAGAGTCATGTATTGAGTGGCTGTTTCACTAACGCCAAAGTACACTTTATTCGTTATCAAACTTTCAATCAAGTTTCTCTGGAGGGAGGTTGTTGATACATACACACATACACACTTAATTCGATTATTTAATAAATACATGAGCTCCATTACTGTTAGAAGTTGTTGCTTTTCCCATAAAGTTAGTTAGAGGCCGCCGCTGTAATAGCTTTGTATAACTTGCCCTTAACAAGTATCGTCTGCATATCGTGAACTCAAAGAGTGATGTATTCAGTAGATGCTAACACCAGAGTACACTTTGCTCGTTATCGAAATTTTCATCAAATTTCTCTGGCACAATCATTGGAAGTTTGAATAGTGAATACTTACTTGTAGTTTTTTGCAATAATACAGAAATTAATAATGTTACCATTCAAAGATCTCTAAATTTAATCTTACTTGAGATTATGGTCTCAAATGCTTGTTGCGAAAACGTCGAGTTAATATTAATAATGAATCGATTGAATATTTAATACAGAATAGCTTATTCATAATTTACTCTTAGTTAAAATTTCAAAACGTATTGCTAAATAAGTGGGAGAATGAAGTGAAAAGGAAGAGTTAATAGGAATATTGCAAAAGTCATTTAGTTTGAAATATTTATATTTATTTTTTAATTAAAAATCCCTTGTTGTGCCATAAAATATTGTAACATTACAGCTGGACCTTCTAACAGTGAAAGAAATAAGAGCTATTAAACGAACAGTAGTATGCTTGAGAGCTACAATAGTAAATTTATAGAACTAATAGAAAATCGGACGAAAGGAAGAAATGGATATATTGTTACAAAAGCGTTTTGTAACGCCTCCACCAAATGTTACAAAAGGGGTTTAGCTTCAGAGAGGTTTGGGGATCGTAGTTAGGATTTGCATTGCCACAATCCACACATAGTACAATGAATTAGACACTGCGTTCAATAATACTTACATGTATTAACAAAGCAAAAAATAGTTTCTGCGTACAATAAAGCCTTAAATCTAATATAGAAATATAAAATAAAACTTCGATTAACTGTTAACTAACTATTAACAATTAACAACTAACTCCTGACTAAGTAATATTAACCCTGACTAAACAATGTCTTGAGTTATATACAGTTTCTTATCACAACTGGGAATTACTTATTACTATTTTTTATCTTAAGTATGACGCTTGTCCTTTCTGGACATCTCAGACTTGTGGTCGGTTCTTTTTATTAATCTTCGCAAAGAGGAAGCTAACTAATTCAATTTCGTATAATGTAAATTCCCGTAATTTACTGTGATCTAACTACTACACTACTAATTAAATTTTGTCGGATATTTTAAGATTGAAGGAATTATGAAACTGCTTGCTTAAGCCCTAATCGTATCGTAACATCAATGTAGCATTCTGAAAGGATATCGAAGATATGACAGTGCAATTTATAAACCGTACTGTCTGACGAGACATGAGACGATGTTTAAATCTACAAGGTAGATGAAATAAATTGTTCGATCCAGTTGTTAAAATAAATATTATTAGTGTCGATGTAAATTACGATATAAACCAATTAGTGCTTGTGTAAATAAACTAACAGTTCGTCAATCCAATACAACGTACGCAGTTAGATTAATAATAAATATAGTGTAATCGTCGCTTCAAAGAAAAACCTTAGTGCAATAATTATTATTTTTATCATCAGTGATTTCTATGGCGGGATCGGAGATTAAGGGCTTTTTGTAAATATTTGTAAATAATTAGACTTGTTTTGGACCGATTAATGAAGTTTGAATTAAGTACATTTCAGTGGTACAAGTAACAATATATTTTTTTGAAGTGTGAAAAATGTTTCATTGACATTTTTTTAGTTATGACAGTGTTTTAAAAATATAGCAATTAAAATTTTTACAACGTGAAGCGGGGTGAAGTGAAATATTTAATGGGGTAAAGTCAGATAAGTGCGATTTTAATTTACAATATTTGATTAATTCTTAACTAAACAATTACGTACGGTACCGACTAACTGCATAACTAAATATTTATAATTAATTATTATATTAGTTTAATAGAATTGTTTTTTATTGCTTAATAAAGGCGTTCTTAAAATAGTTTCACTTTTTTTTACAAATTACACTGCTGTGGTAAATTTCTGTAAAAACAAAGTCTCCAAATGTTGTCGAGTTGTCATTTTCCATTTGTATTCTGCTAACTTGTGCAACAAATTTCATTTTGACACCTGCTTTTTTATGTACGTAATAGACCCATTGGTGACAGCTTCGTGTTAGAACGTAGGAAAAGGTTGACTTTCATGAGTTTTTTTTGGTTTTTTTTTTACCTTTAACTGCACATCAAATATTTGTCGTTATATTTTAATTAGAGAGCTTCTGTCTTTGTTTTCATGTAGTTTATGTACATATGGTGATAGTTATACCCAGCAGCCTTGGTCGACGTTTAACATCCTATATTTGATGCTTTGGAATGGCATTTGCAAGCGATAAAAGGTCTACTGGCATTATACGTATTTTTTTGGCGGAGTCATTTTATCAGAAAGTGGGGTTGTACTTTGTTCGTGTGATAGTTGACACTGCAACAGATCTTCTCATTCGGTTGATAATGGTGGTGGTAACATTATCTTTAAACTTATTTGGATCAAAGAGATAAATTCCTGTTGTTCTGAAGCCATTTGCGGTATTTTATAAAGAGCATGCGCTTGAAAACGTTTTACCAAGTATTGCCGAAACGTCAGAAAGCTCTATTATTTTATTAGGTTTATTTCGTTGATAGATTTTCAATTTTGATTTAGCAATTGCAAAAGGTAAATGTAAGGGCTACATCGAGAACTTGCAGTTTATGAGATGTACTGGGAAGTATAACCGTAATAAAGTCACTTTCACGTTAACTTCCTATTAATGGTAAGTTTGTACATGAATAGCATGCCAATCTAGTACTAATACAACTGGATCTTCAGATCTTTGGCGTGTATACTCTAAAAAATGGGAAAAGCCAGATATTTACAAAAATCTCCAACTGGATCTACCTAGATTTGTGCAGAGATACCAATTTTCTGGAACAAAACCATTCCCATAAATTGGGTTTCCTCTAATTTGCAGTATTACCACAAGCAGAAGGATGGTGCTAGCGGTTGCATTAAAATAAATTTTGGCTGTGGTTCATGTTTCACGTCCCACAGAACTGTAAATTCTGAATTCCTGCTTACCTTTTAATAACAGTAGCTTAGTTGGCTTGTTGGGAATCATCGACGTGCTGGTTTCGCATAACAGTTATAAATCCTACTCTTAGAAAAAACATGCTGGTAACTAGTCTAACAAACTGAAAAGTGCTTTAAGGGGGCTGCATTAAACCTGAAGCTCTTATGCTGATGTATTCTCTGGAGATATTGCGATAATTGTTTAAACCTTTCAATAAAAACACTATACCGATCTTTTCCAGCTATACCTTGTTCTGTATTATGAGTTTTGCGGAATTTGATTTTGTTCTGAATGAGCAATGGCTATTATAACTCACTCATTGAATAATATACTATTACAACTCAATTAGAATAAGGAAAAGTGGTTTATAAATTTTAAGCACTCATAAAGTAGCTTTTTTTGAGTGTAATTTCTTCGACTGTACTTTTGAACTGAGAAAGAGTAGAAGATTGCTCTAAAGCTAAACTAATTCGCCCAAATTGTAAAAATTATTTTTATGTTTTATGGTACAGAGTGTAGGCAAAACTAAGAAAAAAAGAAAATCTTTAATTGTGTATTTCTGTTCATTTAAAGTTCCATTGCTATTCAAGCTTGCAACACCATATGCAAAAAGCATGTTTATCAAAAATTGTGCCCTACACTTTCTCACCAACTAAATCGCCACAATTCCAGAAACTTGCTGTATAAAGTAAAATATTACCAAGACACAGTTTTTTATTTAATTGTCGCTTTAGCTACAAATCAGAATCTCTGAGATTTGTGGTGCAGTTAGTTATTCCACCTCAAATTCCTAACTTTTACTACGCGTTGAGTATCTCTTCTTTACATTCAAATAGGAAACCAGAAGCAGTAAGAAATATTTCATTACGCTCAAATAAACTTTAGAGCAAAAGGACTTTAAGCCTAGCACAGACATCCATTAATAAAGCAACAAAGAGTTCCAAATAAGTGAGTGAATTTTAGTTAACTGCATTTGAATATGAAAACAATACTATTTCATTAAAACTGTATGTGCTTTTCAAATAAATTTCATGAGATCTGATGCGAAATATTTCGTTATATCAATTTACGCGAAAATTACAAGTTTGTGTCAAAACATTTAAAAACAAAACCAAAGTGTGAAGCGGTCCTATTTCTGAAAAAGGATATTTCTATTCTTGCTTTTAAGAAATACATTAGCGCGTCTTATTCAGAAATAATTGAATAGGTATGTAAAATTCCATTGAAGTATTCATAATCGCTTCAAAAATAATTTATAATAATTATAATAATTTATAAAAAATATTCTTGCAAGACTTTTTTCTTATTTTGCATATTTCTATATGCTGCTAAAGCTGCGAAACCTATTTAAGAAGCACCCCGTATATTACAGCGTCACTTAAATACAACCTTTTTTCACATTTGATTAAATATTGCAAGGATTTTAGAAAAGTCACTTTAGAAAACAAGTTAATATACTTACGAAAAATACCGGAAAATTAATAATTCTTTTTGCGTTTGGTCTTAAGCCATGTATCATTTCTAGCAAAATGAGATACCAAAATTGTATTATAACACAATCTACTTTCAATTACAGAAACTAATAGGACTTACGAAGCAGTTGCGGCTTTGGAAACTAATAACGTTTCAAATTGATATTTTCGATTAGTCATTAGTAATTATTGGGGGGTATGTGAAGTTAGCATCCTAACTTTAGTTCTCAAACTTTATGATTAGAGTTGAATCTTTTTTTTGAGGAGTATAAGAATTCCATATATTCACAAAAAGAGTGGCGATTAACAGTTCTAAAATAGCATTTAAAAATGGAGTACTGTTTTCACACCCAACTTCAAGACAGAATAATTATGAGTAAGTCATTCGATGTCTTTTGATGAATACTAAAGTTTTTGATAGATAACAGAAATTATGATTTTTTTGAAAACAATTTGAAACATGAAAAAGTTAAAAACTTTAACATCAAACTCGAATTGTTTTGAATAGTCCATCTGATTTCTTTGGATTTGTTCTAGAATTCCTGATACAAGAAATAAATTAAATCCACTGGATCGTTAAAAAATAAGTACTAATATTTTTATCGTATCGGACATTTGACGTCAAATAACTTTTTAATTACTGGTTGGTTCGCTTTTGACCATTATAATTTCTTTTAGAACTTATAGAATGCTATGCAAAACAGCCTTCGGAACTGTCTTTTATTTAATTCTACCTTAACGCTACTTTTGTTTGATATTTCTTTAAACGATTCGGGGGTAGACAAAAATGCATTTATGTTGCGGCCAAACATCAACTCAATGGGAAATTTATTAATTTTGGCATCAATAGAAGTGTTCCTATACTTCATAAGTGCTATATAAGGATCTCTACCGGAATGACTAGTTTAAGAGCATTTTAAAGGTTTGTATATTCCTTTCTACCATGCCATTGGATCTCAGATAATATGGACTAGACGTCACATGTTTGAATTTATAATTAATTAATTGTGTTCCATTGTTACTATAGACAATTTTAGGAATGCCATACCTGGCCATATTTGATTTAATAGCCGGAATTACACTTTTAGCAGATTCATTTGGTATCTCTTTGATTTCAATAAATTTGCTGAAGTAATCGACAATTAAGGTATATGCTTTCTGTTTAAAATAAAACAAGTTTATCCCGATACTCTCCCAAGGCCCATCAGGAACACCTCTGAGCAAAAGTTCTTCGTTACCGTTACTTCTTTGAAATTTGAAGCACATGGCACAATTACTAACTACATCATTGATTTCCTAATTCATATGAGGCCTATATAAAGCTCATCTTGCGCAATTTTTACATTTCTCCACACCCAAAATGGTTATAATGGATTAAATGCAACATTTTGTTTCTTAATTTTTTTGAGTACTACGACTACTTCGTTTTTGAAAATTAAGCCATTTACAAAAAATAGTTCATCTTTAATAGAATAGTAATATTTTAATTCATTTGAAATTTTGTCAAACGTAGAACAACCAAACTGAATATAACTAGTGAGTAGCATTAATTCGCGATAGTTATGAGTTTCCTGCTTGAACACCTCTCGCTTGTCATTGCTCATTTGTAAATTGTTAACAACCATGCACATGTGTAACTCCATATCGTGATCAACATTTGATAATCCAGTATCATTTTTATTATATGACCTTGATAAGGCATCTGCCCTTATAAGTTTATATTTTACAATAATATCCTAAGGTTGTAATCTTAATCTCAACCTCTGCAATCTAAGTGGCGTATCATTTAATGATTTTTTGAAACTATATTCCAATGGTTTAGGGTCACTTTCCACCACAATGGTCTTCCCATAAACATATTGATGGAATCTTTCACGTCCATGCACAATGACCAACAATTCTTTTTCTATTTGAGCTCACATTTTTTGATTAGCCGTTAAGGCCTTAAACGTATAAACTACCCGAAAGTTGTCTTGGATTAAAACTGCGCCTAATTCTGCACTGCTACTATCTACTGACCATACTATAGGTTTACTAGAGTTATAAAATTTAAGAACGGGTAACCTAGTCAACATTTCTTTTAACCTTTCAAAATCACATTTTTCATTTTCAGACCATGTAAATTTCTTTTTTAACAATTGACGCATTTAATGTGTAATATTACTTAAATTAGGTATAAATTTACTTACATATGTTACAAGCTCTAATAACACTTGTAGATCTTGTTTACTATTTGGTTGTTCCATGTCAAGAATACCTTGTACCTTGCTTTTCTCAATCTTTAGTCCATGTTCACTAAACACATGTCCTAAATACTTAACTTCACTTAGCCCATACTTACCCTTGTTTTCATTAAATTTCACATTACACTGTCTAGCTCTATCTAGCACTGCTTTCACTCTTTCATAATGCTGTTCTTCATTCTCTCCAAAGATTGGCAAATCATCAATGTAAATTTCTACACCAGGTATGTCACTAAATATATCTTTATACACTCGGTGAACTACTTCTGGTGCTGAGCACAAACCAAACGGCATACCCTAATAACACCATCCACCATATTCTCCTGCATTAAAAGTCTTTAACAGTTGACTTTCTTCATGAAGCTTTATTTGGAAAAAGCCCTTATTGCCATCCAAAATGGTGAATATTTTGGCATTGTCCATTTTCGCAACAATTTCCTCAAAGCTGGGTAATTGAAATCTTTCTCTAATAGTACTTTTATTCAAATTTTGAAAGTCACGACACAACCTTACAGAATTATCATTTCTATTTACTATATCCATTGAACTAACCCATTCAGTGGGTTGTGTAACTCGTCTTATAATTCCTAATTCTTCCATTTCCAACAACCCTTTTTTCAGGTTTTCTTCTAACCCAATAGGTATTTTTCTAGGAGCTTCAGCCACTGGTTGGCAATTGTCTTTAATTTTGATCTTATAAACATTATCTTTTATTTCGCCAATGTCTATAAACATATCCTTATTTTTCAATACTAAATTTTTAACCATGCTAGCCTGGCTTTCTGGAACTATTTAGATACGTTTTAAAATATTAAACCCTTTTATGAAAGGTAACCCTATAATACATAGTGCTTTGAAATTCACTACATGGAATTTCTGCAAATTTTCAATTTCTCTAACAATACATAGAATGATTGCTTCTCCTTTAACTTCTATGAGTGACCCGTTGTAATTCTCTAGTTTTATTGACCATGGTTTAATTATTACGTTTAACTTTTCTACAGTGTCACTATTTAAAATATTTACTTCAGAACCAGTAAATAGAATTTGCACCCAATTTAGAATATTTCTAAACGAATCATAGATGTTTTTAAAATACAACCAGTTCTGCTTTAATAAAAAAAATGCAGACTTACCTTAAATCTTCAATAAAAATTTAACAAAAATCACTGAACAAACACGAAACGTTTGTTTAAATTTCAGCATAACTTTACACAAAGTAATAATAGCGTACGGGATACCGATACGATTTGAATTTGGAAATTAGATTGGGTTTTATACACTTCTCATAATTGCATACTAATTGGTCCATTTAATATCTATTATGACTAGTCAAAGTACATCACTTTCCAGTACCTTGAGTAATTAATAATCCACCAGCAATTATGCGTCGATTTCTAATGTACGGCATTGAAACATATTTCTTATATTTCTCAAAATATGTAGTCAATAATATAATTAATAGAAAGTTCATTGGAAAGAAATTATACACCACTTTCAATGTAGTTCGGGCGATTATGACGCTAAACTCAACCCTCCCATTTGTATATTAAAAACACATTACATTGGAATGTTTTACATTATTCTAAAAACAGAACATTACTGTTTGAAAATGGTTCTAAATATTAAACATTTATGACTTACAAAGGGTTCATTTCTAAAATTCCAGTGGTTTTAGATTTTCAGGAAATGGTTGATTAAAGCATATGTCTTGGGTAGCGGAAAAAAAAAATTTAAAAATGAAGTTAAATATAGATGAGCAAAAATTTAGAGGTTTGGGGCCTTTAAAAGTGTAACTTTGTAAGGGGTGGTCCTATTTAAAATTTATTTACAGATTTGGACTCCCTAGAAAAATCTAATATTAGTTGATACTAAACAAGATATATTTATCTCGCAAGAAACAAAAATAATCTTTTATATGTTTGCTAGAGGGTATGCGTGTAAAACGGTAAGGGATGGTCGGAGTTTAAATCTATTTACAGATTCGGATTTTGCGTAAAATTCTAGACTAATTTGATGTGTCGCATGGTTAAAGAAATTTATAAGGATGGTCAGAAGTTGCTGCTGGTAAAAAAAATCTTAAAATGATGGTAAGTCCCTGGGGGATGGTGCTATCTAAAAAATGCCTAGAAATTCAGGTAGCTGAGAAAAATCTAATATTAATTGACACCAAACAAGATAGATTTATAGCAAAAGATGAAATGACCAGTCGAAGAAAACTATTTGGTCCAGAATGAGTGAGGAAATGTGGATTCTGGAGGAAAAGCGGGTCTGGTTCCCCTGCCATTGTTCTACTAATACGTTTGTCATTTGTATTTTCCTCATTTGTTTTTATACTTTTTATAACATCAGTCACGTAAATATACCGCGTTTGTGATTCTAAATTTTTTCCTTGCAATGTGCCGCTGCTCTCACTCAATGCCACGCAAGTTTGCATTTTATATGCCTGATAAAGAGCTCGGATAAAGAATTATCGTACTTTAGGCAATGGATGCCGTTCAAAACAATTCTATCTACATGCTATTGATAGTAAATAACTTTCGTCCAACCTAATATACTGACTTTCATAAAAAACGCAACACACAGAAGACCTTGATCAATTTTTGTACAATTTTCACAAAGTGCTTATTATGATGAAACAAGCAAATGATTAAAATTTTGAAAACAAAAGACTCGACCTTTATTTGCTATGCACTCGTTAAACGGTGGGGCACACTGTCAATTAAGTGATCGATCAATTTTTCCTGCGGTGCATCATCTAGAATTTCCATAATTCGAAGCCGAAGATGCTGTGAGTCATTTGCTTGGTGTGGTAATTCACTAAACCTTCTACCAATCATATCCCAAACATGCTCAATGAGTGAGAAATCTGGCGAGTGAAAAGACCATGAAGAAACAAAAATGTTAACTTCCTGTAAACATCGTATTGTAACCCTTGCCGTATGAGAGGGTACGTTATCTTGTTGGAAAACGAGATTTTCCAACCACCGAAGAAATTGAAGTGCAACAGACTTTAGCACATTGACAATGCAACCGACTGCGTTTAAGTTGCTATTGATCTGCTACCATAACATATTGCACCTCGTATCATTGCTTCTTATGTAAGAATTGTGTGGCATTCCACAACGTTGATTTATTGCATTCATCATGACTACACCTGACTCTCTTACGACCGGCCCACAAACAAAATCGATATTTGTCACTAAATACAATTTGATGCCCTTCTTGAAACCAATTTGCTCTTTTGTTGCTCCATTCTAATCTGCGAGTACGGTGAAGTAGAGTTAGAGAAAAACAGAAAAATTGACGGTACAAATGCAGTTATAAGATTCTATCTGGCGATTAACAGAAGGATTTGGCATTCTGCGTCCTAAACCTTTCATCCAATCTATTGCGATTAACTGAGTTGTTGAAAATTTGTCTCTTGTGGCCAAAAGTCTTAAACGGCATTATTTATTATCTATAGTCACACGTGGACGGCCAGATCCGGGATGGCGTTGTTGAACTCCTTCATCGGACCATCTGGGTCAACATCTTGCCACCATTGCAACACCACGATGTACACGGAGGTTTGTTTTCTTTCATACTAATAATGCTGTTATATTCAAAATCATTTAGTTGCCGATAAGTTGACGTTGGCGAACTCTCGGCATTCTTAAATTTTCACAAATCAATAGTGGACAAACTAATCGAAAACTTGACAGTTGTTATTACACACCAATAGCTTGTTTACAATTAATTGATAATAAGTAACAACAAAGAAACGAAACAGAAACAACAAAGGAAAACAATGTGTAGATTTTATTAAAATTTTAATCATTACTTTGTTTCATCAAAATAACCATAATCAATCAACAGCTTCTGTGTGTTGAGTTTTTTCTGCAGTAAAAAGGTGGTTGATGCTTTATTTTTTTAGAAGATTCGAAAAAATGACGATAGTTTTGAGAATTGGCTGTGTATGATTCCATTAGCCCCGTCTTACTATTGAAATTTCGTTGATACCATCTATCGATATATGCAACTTTTTATTGGAAGTTTTTACTATGCCGTCTAGTCTTATATTACATTTAAGAAAATTTGCAGTAATTAAAAGTTTTACTAAAAGGAACTTCAATTTAACATGATAAATTCAAGAAGTATGTAGGTTATAAAATTATTCGTGCACATAATAATTGATGTTAATTTAATACTAGAGGCAACAAAAAGCAAACTACAGATCAAAATGCTGATTAAATGCGATATACCCTATACTAGAATTGAATTTACGTTATAATTCTGATTTATCATTTAGTACAGCAGCAAAACCCATTAAAAATAAATTGAGTAGCTTTTGTGTTGTTTTGATGGTTTGGAAGCTGTCGCAAAGAACGGATTACATTTTTGAGTGTTATATATGTTTTAGCAGTATGCCATTAGCTATTTTTGACACGTATTTGTCAGCCTCTCGCCATACAGAACTTTTAAGTGCATTTAAATATATACGATTTTTCAAGTTACGTTAGCATTCTCTGGTAACGTAATCGACGAGCTTCGAAATATGATAATAAATCTTCTTTAAACAATATTAGTAAATAAGCAGCAATGGCTGTATACAAAGCTCATTACTCTGTTTGAACATATACCAGAATATAAATTTCCATTACGTTTTATAACAATGTCGTACTGAACAAGGCGCTTATTGTAGAATTTTTGCTCCAGCTCTAAGCGGATTATTCTTGAGGTAAAATCAGCGAGTCTGTTTTTACTTTAATTTAGCTAACTTTTAACAGAAGGAATTGTTCTAACTAATTTCTTCAGTTAGGCATCTGCTGTAGAAGTCTTAGACGTAATGCTAATTTTGAAGTAGCTTATATATATATATATATATATATATATATATATATAATAAGTAGTTTTTTACACAAAGTAAGTTGATAAATACTAACGTATTGCAATTAATAAGATGAAATAATAACTTAAGACTTTTTAAGCAAAGCCCAAATGATCATTTCAAATCCAGCTAGTAATTGAAAGAAGGAAAATATAAGGTCTTGGACAGGATTTGAACCTGAATCTCAGTTTTGCCGCAACTGTGCGTTTACCAATTACGCTACCGAGACCGATGGCTATAATTGAGAGATTTACAAGTCTAAATCGTGTACAGTACTATATATAAACCTAAGTTTCAATTACGTTTAGCATTTTTTCAATCATATCTGACATTGTCAAGTTTTTGACTTATGTCAGATATAGACAGGAAGTACTGTACACGATTTAGATTTGTAAATTTGCCAATTATAGCCATCGGTCTCGGTAGCGTAATTGGTAAACGCACAGTTCCAGCAAAACTGAGATGCAGGTTTAAATCCTGTCCAAGACCTTATATTTTCCTTCTTTCAATTACCAGCTCGATTTCAAATGATCATTTGGGCTTTGCTTAAAAAGTCTTAAGTTATTATTTCATCTTATTAATTGCAATACGTTAGTATTTATCAACTTACCTTGTGTAAAAAACTACTTATAATATTTATATATTAAAACTTGGCTCATAGCCGTGATTTTGAGCGTTGCTTCCTGTCTATATCTGACATAAGTCAAAAACTTGACAATGTCAGATATGATTGACAAAAATGCTAAACGTAATTGAAAGTTAGGTTTATATATAGTACTGTACACGATTTAGATTTGTAAATTTCCCAATTATAGCCATCGGTCTCGGTAGCGTAATTGGTAAACGCACAGTTCCGGCAAAACTGAGGTGCAGGTTCAAATCCTGTCCAAGACCTTATATTTTCCTTCTTTCAATTACTAGCTCGATTTGAAATGATCATTTGGGCTTTGCTTAAAAAGTTATATATATATATATATATATATATATATATAAATTAATAAGATGAAATAATAACCTAGACTTTGCAATACGTTAGTATTTATCAACTTACCTTGTGTAAAAAACTACTCATAATATATATATATATATATATATATATATATATATATATATGTAATTATTCAAATAGTCTTCTTCTGACCACCACCGCTCTATGTATTTTAATCTCCTAAAATTTTAAATCTGTCTCGGCTAGCCCAGTTTAATTCACACAGAGTGCACAACGTTACGATAATCAAATAGTTTACCCCTTTTTCCCTAAAACGTTTATCTGCTTTGAATGATAAAACGAAGTCGATTAATATTTGTATAATAAGAAAAGCAAAATGATTTACACTTCACAGCTTAATCTGTTTAACTGTATGATTAAATCAGCCCCTGAATCAAATAACAATAAAATTTAAACCATTTATCTCTAAAATTTAAAACTCCCTTTTCTTATTTTAAAGCCAGCAAAATGACGTTATACTTTAGTAGAAATTTCTCTGAATGTTTAAGATTTTCCCTTGTTTACGAATTTTTTACGTATCAAAATTAATCTTTGTTGACTCATGTAGCTTTGTCTATAAGACATAAAAAAAGGGACAGAGTGCGTCACTTACGACTTTGTCCCCGTAACACTCTGCGATGCAAGCTAGCAAAATACTGGTGAGCCAACTGAATCTGGCTTCAGCTAGATCACTCACACCAGTAGTAAAACTTCAGAGAACATGAGATACTTACAACAATATCTTCAGGGTTGGTTCGACCTGTTTTGCTTAGCAATACTGAATAATTGGTTATAATTTTGTTTATTAAAGTGTCAACCAATCTACCAAATAAAACGATTGATGTCGGTTAACCAAGCTATATTAAATCATCATCAAAATTTTTATATATATGTACAAAAAAATTTATGATTCCCAAAGGGAAAATATTTACAATTGCTATATACAAAATATTTACATGAAAGGATTGATTGAATACAAACAGTAGCAATTAAATGTTACAAAATAATAACCGGTGATAGTAAGGAGCTCTGTACCAAAACACGGTGTACTTTTGTATTAATAAATTTCAATTACAGCAGTGCTTGGGTTTGACTTTAAATAACACTGCAATCATACAAGAATTCTTAGCAAATGTAAGATCTAAACAGAATCTACTTAGTATAAAAATTTTAATTGATTATGTTAATTTAGGGTTAGAATATGTAATTATGATTAATAATAAATAACAAAGGTATGAGCATTAAATGTTGATTATTTAAAATAACTACTAAAAAGATTAGTTTACTAAAAAAATTTTCAGGTTAAACTACAATCATGAATAACCTCGAAGACTAAGCAAATGAACTTGACATTAATGTAACGTCCTTGAGCATTAACGTTATCAATAAATACCTGCAGTTTACGTCTCAACAAAAACAAACATCTGGCGGCCACACATACGTCACCTGACTGGATCCTTGGAGGCCCCGCTGAGGGAGTTCATAAACCTGACTGCTTATGAAATTCAGCCAAAATTACAGACGACCTGAAATGTGGTAGATCCACTGCAGCTAAAATTGTCTTCCTAAATACGTGGAGATTTGCCAAACTCCGTGGGTTTAGCCATAGGTATGAATGAACATCAGCTTTTCAAGTCTTTTACGGTGTTACATATTGAGTAAAATAATAATTCTTGATATTAGCAAAGATCGTCTTCTTGCTAAAGGTCTGCGTGTAATTTTACATACGGTTTGATCAATCCTTTTATTATAGTTCCGTAATCAAATAATCAAGTCGTAATTGGAGTAATAACTGTAGCTAAAAATTTGTAGACGCTCTAGAAAATTTTTAATTAATATACTCAGATTACTCACCACTAGCCTGCATCAAAAATCAATCCGATTATCAACTATTATTAGCGTCGCACACTTTTCCATTCAAAAGTTAGTTTTGCAATAATGTGCTTGCAGTCAACCATCTTGCTTAATAGTTTAGTTCGAAAAGGAAGTTTGGGATCCGATCGAATTGAGGAGCATCAAATAGCCACGCCCGACCCCCTTTTACTATTGGTTCGTTCCGTAACGAATACCTTTAGATTATAACCACAATAGCTTCACCGACAGAGTAAACCGGGTTTAATTTAAATCGTATATAATATACATATGCGAGCAGAGTACATTGGGTTGCCTAGCGTTATTTGTATCAGAAATTTATCCTGTTACACTCCTTGCATAAATTATTCAATTTTAAAATATGTACAAAAATACTAAATAGAAAATAATGTCTTAATATGATCAATGTTCAAATATAATAAATAGTAAATAATGTCTTATGCAAGATAGTTTTGATCTGTATCCTTAGAATCCTTAGAATTTTGTACTTAAGATTTATCCTTATAACTTTGTACTTAGAGCCCTAAGTTATAAATATTTTAGCTAAATTAATTAATAATTATCTACTTACGATTTCTAGCAAACGGCTAAGCATGTCTCATATATTTTCACTATAATTAATTTAAAATATTTTATAGCATCACTTTTCACAATATTTTCATTGTTTAATTCGAATATTTACTCGACGCGTAAATTGTTAAGTATCAGTGATGCAGCTTGTACATGATTTAAAACTGAGACTGTCCGCTTATCAAACTTCCACATTATATAGCCTACGCCCCATTAAATTCATTGGTTTCTCTAAGCTGTTGTTCAAAGTGTATAACCAACCATCGGTTGTTTTGGACATTCTTGGGCTGTTACAGGTTTATCACTGATATGGCTGTAAAATAACTGAAGCGATAGAAAATGATAGTTAACAAATAACAGATAGCTCTTTGGTAGAGAGAAGTGGACTGTATATAAAATTAAGTGATAATTAAAAAATATAATTAATGGTTTTAATCAGCTCAAACGTTTACTAAAAGCACTCACCTGTTGTTCACGAAGCCGTATCAACGACAAAAACGATGTACAAAAAACTACTCTTCTTTTTGGCGGGTGTAGCGAAGCACATTTATGTCAATAGCGGTGATTCTGAAGACATGCGGTTCATGTAATTAATTTGTTCTACGTAGAACGTGTAAAACAGCGATGCGGCCTGTTCGAACGACAAATCGATTCTCTCTTGCTTTGTGGATATTCCAGTTACTACACTGTTTGCACATGCGGAATAACAACGTTTATCACTCGCGGCACTTGTTGGCGCGTGCTTCAAGTTAAAACCATAGAAATTTTACACTAACAAATTTAAATATACCGAGGCAAACGTAAATAATCAACAAACTCTATAGAAAATAAAATTTAGCTTTAATTATTTACAATATAAACGGAACAATGGCCTTATAAAAACGATCGTTGATCACGTAGGCACTCGTATATTTCTGGTTTGTATTTATTTTATAGCGTCTGTTTTGATGTTGTTACAGGAAGCTTTAATTCGCTTTGACACGTAATTTCACTTATGGCTTTGTTTCTCAAGATAATATTTTGGGATCTGCATTAACTTCATGTAGAAAATTACGTAGGCAAAGTGACGTAAATTAGCATATTTCTGTTTACATTTTTGCGTTTCCGAAACGTATTTATTTTGAAGGATGCGTTTCTTATCAGGACACTATGCTATCTGCTTTCATTATCGCATGTTTTATGTGAATTATATTATGATTTTATAGGTTTTTACTGATTTCACACACATTAATTTTACAATCTATAAATAGTTTTGGTTTAGGACAAGTTGGATTGCGTGTACAGTTATTTCTTTTGCTGCATGTGTGTGTATTGTTAAATGATATGCTACTCGGCATTAATTAAAGTCACTTGCGATTCTTATGCAGGGTGTTAAATGTTTGCTGTTTTCATAATATACAAATTACTTTATTTTAATGCTAAATAAATTGCGGTTTTTTAACTCCTAGTACTATTTGCGTGTATTGGGTAACCATTGTGACTTAGTATACCTCTAAATAACCGCTTATCATAGCATTATTTCCCCAAATTAAAATATAAAATTTTTGAGCAATGCCATTTTTGGTGCCCAACGTGAAGTCAAATTCACCATTGGTTTAAAACTTGTATGTTTTTATTTAATTATAACAAACTAATTCCCCCTTTAATATTCCCGTATTTACACATAACTAATTTTATACCTATGTCCTATTCTACTACCCTATTTTAATCTATATTTAATTCTATCTTACAATTTGTACACCCACTTATATCCCTTTTTATGAATCGATTAATGTTACGGTTACACTTCCCCCTGATTGCTTCCGAGTCTACGCCCCCAAGCTCGTATGTATTTCCTGGCTCATGAATATACCCTCAATACTAATTTGATACCCCAAAATTTAACTTTTCTATTGGAAGAACTCTCACTGCTTTAAATTTATTCTTAACCCTGTGTTAAACGGTTCTGTGTTTACTACCTCTAACTTGTGCTCATACCCTATAGCAATTCTTGATTTCGACATTATCAATTCTGAATGTTTCCTCAATAATAATTTAACCATAACTTTCATATTCTCTGGACACTTATTTTCATCATTTATATTCTCCCATTATCTATTTCACATTCAAATTAATTTACATTTAAACAGTCACCCTCGACTTCTGCATCCCCCCTTCGTACCATTTAATGTAGTCCCCTTGCATTCTATTTCCTTATTTTCTGCGTTTATTTTCTACCCCAGCTTGTCCAAAAGATCCAACCCAAATATAATGTCCATCTTCAGTTCAGGTACAACCATGAATTCTTTATCCAATTTCACTTTTCTTATTTCACATTTCAGAATTATCATTTTACTTATGTTTGCAAATTTCTTGTTATTATGTGCCACAAAAATGCACTTCGTTATAGGTGTCGCCTTCTCCATTAAATTTCCCCGTTTAACAAAATCTTCCGCAACAGGTGATGCTTCCGCTCCGGTATCAATAAGTACTCGAACTCTATTATTTTCCACCTTTGAATTTACTATAGGTAATAAGTTTTTGTCTAATTCATTTTCCATCGCATGTTTGATAAATTCGCGCTTATGTTCGTATCTGTTTATATGTAAGGGCTTGCTTGGTTTGTCGTTATCTAAAATTTTGGTTTTGTGTGAACGGTCCTGCCTGACATGATTTCAGCGTATGTTTGATTATTTCTTTTTGTTTCAGTTTGTCGTTCCTCATGTTCTGGTCTAGGTGTTTCCTGTATATCGTTTTCCCGATGGTTAGTCCGCTCTATTTCTCGCCTTGGCATGTGAACCGAATTCCTACTACGCCTAAAATCATTGTTGTAATTATTATAACTACCCCTGTTAAAATTTCCCCCATAATTAGAATTGTTTCGTCGATAATTATTTCTTTCAATGTCGACACCTCTTCTTGTGCGTTGACTCCTAGATCTACCTTCTGTCCTATGATTTGATCCCAATGCATCATATCTCTGTAAATATTCTAGAAATGTCTCATTCCGGTCTACGATGTTCTGTAGTGCGACATAGTGCTTCACTTCCTTTTCGAAATGTCCTGCCAGATTTTATTATTTGTTTTTCCCCTAAAGGATGATCTAATTGTCTTGCTATGCTAAATTTGCCTATTGCATATAATTCCCGAGTAATTCCTATATCTCGATTGTATTTGCCCATGATGAGGTCATCTTTCACTTTATCCTGTTGATTTTCCCCCCAAAAGTGCCTTAAAAATTTTTGTTCAAATTGTAAAAACGTTTTTACCTTTCTATTAAATTGTACCACATCTCTGCTCCCCCTTTCAACATGGATTTTACCAAATTTATTTTGTATTGCTCGTCTGTTGAGCCCTGTATTAACATTTAAATGTTTCTCAAAAATACTTTAGGGTTAAGTTTATCGTCCCCGTAAAATTTTGAATTTTTTTCAGTCGAAATATTAGGTTGAATTAACCCTATGGCTTCCCTAACATTAAAGTTTTGTAAATCTGTTTTTAAATTTCTAATTTCTCTCTTTATTGTCCTGAATCCTACCTCACAATTCCCCTCAACGTTTTGTATTTTAACATCTAGATCCAAGAGTCTCCCGTTTGTCTCCCTTTCGACCATTTCTTGTCTTGATTTCATCATTATAACTTCGTCCCTCATACCGCCAATTTCTTCCGTAATCCTCACAATTTTCTCTCGCATCTGTGCTCTCATCTCTGCAATTGTTTGATTAGTCTGCTTCAAACCAGCACTTAAACATTTTATTTCTTTGCTTATTTTTCCCCATTTTCATCAATTTTCTTGTCCATGTTTTTTAGGGCCTGTTCATTTTTATCCATTTTGTTATTTAGAGCTAATAAAATCGACATTATTTTTACTTCACTTGAGGTCTTCTGTTCCTCGCTATTGCTCCTTTCGAATGTCCTTTCCGTGACTTCGGTCTGCGTATCCTGGAGTATTATACTTTCCTGGGATCTTATTTCCATCCCTTCGTTTCTTAACGCCTCTCTAGTTTTCCGTATTCTTTTGTTCATTTTATCATAATTTATATTTACACTAAACCTTAAATACCAAATTGAATATAAGTTTATCTGTTATATGGCCAGGGCGGCTCCGAAAATCTATTACAAGATCTTCATTAACCTCTAGAATCTCTAAATTTAGATCCAAAAAATATTCGTCGTCAAGGATATGGCAATGGGTCAAATATAAAACGGAATCGCAATAGGCTGCAAAAACGATTTTAGATTCCAATCCTATAGCGTTTTTTATTCCATGGCCCATCCGCATCTTACAGTTTGAACTTGGTCGTAAATGATGCAGCTAATATAAATTTAGAGCTATTCATATTTTTGATATTCTTCAGGAGCTTTGCGTATTTATTACATCTTCAACTCAACCTTAGGATGTTTTGAAGGAACATATTAATAAATTTCAATAAAAACATTATCCGATACACTATGGGAGAATATAGGGTAGATTCGATACCCCTCCTAAGGCACCATTTAGAAACAATATGTGAAGCATTAAGCATCATCTTAGATGCAAATACAAAATTCGTCACCTGGCAGCATGTCTGTGTAAAAAATTAGTAATTTTTAAATTTATATGTTTTATAGTAAATATTATGACATACTGTTGCAGATTAATATAGTAAGTAAGCTGCTTCGAAAAATTTCTAATAATACTACGAAGTACTTGCAACTATTACATAAAATGATTGCATATTTCAAGCGAAAATGAACAGATGACAGCTCCGAAGAATTTGTTCAACAAGCTGTAAAGATCGCCGATCTTCTGGAAACAAATCGTGTTTTGTTTACCGGAAACTGTTGGACATCGGAAGAGAACGATCCATTTTGATTATCAACATGAAGATATGGTGGAAAATGACTTTAAAAAGAAAAACAGAATTTTTATTTAGCCATTTTAGATACGAACATTAACTCACCGCAACAACGATTTGCAATACTTAATGTGTATTTTAATTACTTTGGGTTTTTATGGAGGAATTGTAACAGCACATCTCTATCGATCTGTGCTGTGAAAATTATTTTGACTAAATCCTCCAGGTGGAATCAATGTGTGCAGTCCGAATAGTTGGTGAAAGTGTTCTTTTTTCAATAGAAAATTAACAGGTTGAAACTTTATCTAAAATATAGACGCATTTTGCGGTAATAGCTGTTTTACTTTTATTAGACTTACCTCGAACGTTCTATTTAGCTACAAATACATATTTTAATGCTTAGGAATCCTAATATTGTATGAAGCGTAATCAATTGTATCAAAAACGGTGTGCTTATTTCTTACACTAAGCAACAGACTATTTCCAAAAAATTTTGATAAAGCTCTACTATTAATATTAAAAGCGAATCTGTAATAGTTTTCTTCCTAGTAGAGGTTTCGTAAGCTGCCACCGAAGTACATAAAGATTTGTTATATACTATTTTAAAGCTTTCCACAATATTTCCTAATGGGTTCTTTCCAGTAAACGATCTCTAGAGAACAGTTATGCTGCTTTCCTATTTCCTCCACGTACTGACTGAATTAAACACGAACGTCAGGCTTTAGCTGGGTTTAATTTCATTTTCTACGACATGGGGTTTCCGTTAGGAATAGAACTAAACATCTTATTATTTACTATCACCAGAAGAAAATTTATAGCAGGCGTTATCTAAACCCTGTAGTGTATTTAAACTAACCGCCCTATTTTGTAATTCAGTTCCGGTTTATAGAGATCTACGAGTACTATAGATAGTTCCCTCTTTAAACTTTTGTAAATAAATATTGTTGCTATTAAACGGTTCTTACGATGTATTTGCCGTTACCTTATCGCCATTTTAAAGAGCACTGTACTTCCGCAATTTCTGAACGAAAAAATGTGTGCAATGCCAGCATAACAGCTCTCAAATGATTAAAATATAGATACTTATAGGTTTAACTAACCTTAGCGTTTCTGTGATTAGGTTCTGTAATAGTTAATTGTAGATGTACAGGTCGATTGAATCCTAAAAGGTTACTTCAAAGTAGGACAGGAACATGATTCCTAGACTTTTCAAGTTAAAATCGTATTTTCAATTTAGCTGGACAAAGAAGATGTGTTTAATGTACATTCTCTATTTCTTATTTATTAAAGTAAGAACTCTTAAGTATATGAGGTTCTTTCATATTCATAAAAAGGCTGCCGGCGATTAACACATCTAAAATAGCGATTAAAATGGGGTACCAACTTCACGCTCAACTTCAAGATGGAATAGTTCTAAGTAGGTCATTCGATGTCTTGTGATGAATACTAGAATTTTTACGTTTTCAAAAAAGTTTAAAATATAAAAAAATTTAAAAAAATTGAACGTCAAACTCGAATAGATCAGAATTTCCTTCGATGTGTTCTCAAGTTTCTGATGCAAGAAAATAATTGATTTCACAAAATTGTTTAAAAAATAAATACTAAGGGAATTTCATAAAACACGTTTGACATTAAATAATATTTTACTTATTTATCGGATTGCTTTCGACCAGCATAATTTTTTTTAGAACTCTTTGAATGCTATCCCCCTGTGTTAAATATGTATTGTGCCGCCCGTACCAAGCATATGCATAGAAGGTTAATAGAAAAGTATTTTAATATTAGATAATAGCAAAGCTATTTCTACAAATTAAAGGTTAACTAACAATTAAACAAATATTAACCTAAAAAAGATTATTTATCGTAAAAAGGATCACGATTTATAAAAGTTTTATACACGCCGAGGTTTAATTTCAGAAAACTTTTAGACAATACCATAAATATTTATGCATCCAGTATTTGTGACTCAATGGATATCATTGTCAAGTCTATTAAACGTTCTTAAAGCATTATACTCTCAAGGTGGTTCTTGATCAAGCTAAGTCTAGAGAACGATCTCTCAGTTGAAGCGATTGAAACAGCGTCAAAATTATTCTTAATACAAGTAGTGTATTAGGAAAATAACGTTGTAGATCATTTTCTACCAAATAACGTAAAACTTCAAAGAGAACATCGATATTTTTTAAACTACAACTAAAAAGTGTATTTATTTTTTCGAATAGTTCTATTCCATCGAGGTTTTTCTAATTCTTGTCAGTTAATAGTACTCCTAAGACTAGGCGGTGTTTCCTCAAATCAGATTCAGATTTTTTTTTAATTCCGTTATGCGAAATGAACAACAGCTGTTCATTTACCTTACATGTAATTTTCCAATGCTCCACCCGAAGGTACTACATTGGCCAGGAAGCAAGTTTTTTTTACCTGGAAAATTTGGAATTTTGCAGAACCCTTGCTGTTCCAAGCAAGGTAGGGATCTTCAACGTGCGTGACAACACACACGGGACCTCCATTTTACTTCTCATCTGAACGAGGGTGTATTTTTGTGAAAAATGCTCGCCTAACATTTTTCAAGCGGACCGTGTCGCGATTCGAACCCGGGACCTTGGGCGTAGTAGTCACACACATACCACTACGCCACGAAGCCGCCGCTACTCATTTACCGCTGAATTCCAGAAGAAGGTTATGCCGAGTTACCAGTTCATATAATCAACGAACATACGCCTACATAGCTTTTTTGATAGTTTTCTGTAGTGAATAACTCGTTCAATTTACAACCTACCATAACGTGTCCACAATTCCATGTAAATTAAGTTTCGTATACAAATCTGTATAATGAATCTATAACACATAGACGAATGCATAAAAATATATACATTGACAATATATTAAAAAATTGCTAAATATAATTTTTCAAATATAGCACTACATAAAATAAAAATAAACATCAGTACCTATTTTAAATATGCAATGTGTATAAATTTGGATTTAAATTCGTAGCAGTTTTGAAATGAGCATCAAGCTCATAATTTGTAATTCTCGTAAAGAAAAAAGAAACAAAATTACAGTCCACTCAGTGTTTTCATACACAATCAAATATGTTCTTCAATCAAAGTTATAGATATTCATCTCGTATTCGAAGTTCTATTTTTGTATGACTGATACTGTACTCCCAAGCTATCGTACATGTTCCCTTAGAATATTTCCATGTAAATTGATTAAGATATTCGTAGTAGTTTATAGCTGAAATGTATTCCAAATTGTAAGTTGTTTGATTTTGCACATCATTGTAATTACAGAAATAATTACATATTTACTTGCCATTAGGAATCTGATACCAGTGCAGGTGGTGATATCTAGCAGGACACACTGCTGCGACATACCAGTCAATATATACACAAGCAAAAAATATATATTTACAATACAGGCAATTACTATACGACTCTATAACTAATTATTAACAAGATTCAAACGTGTGCGTATTAATAAGCAGACAGAGGAATACCTATATATAAAGCACGAACACATACACATATAACTGCTGAAATTAGTTAATGACAAGTACAGTTTAATATTTACAGGATTAACACGAATGTGTGTTAATGAGCACAAACAGGAACAATCTTTTATATATTCCTATAAAAAAAGCGCATATAATAAGATGTATGTGTAAACAAACTCTTATGAAAATAATAACAGCTTATTGACGAATACAAATCGGGCTAATAGTTGTATAGCCATTAACAAAACAATAGCTCTATTACTTCACAGGGGAGAAAACATCCACTAACCGGCCGGTTTTAGCTTCCTTAAGCATCTTCAGAGTGAATTAGTTTCCAACCCTATGAAGTAATCGACGCTATTATACTGATATAATTTCGAAGTAATCTCTGTAGTATAGCAAAAGTAAATAATACCGCCATCAGGTGGTAAAACACCAACACTACTAAGCGTGGAAGTACAAAAATTGAATCGAAGCTACATCGTCTTTCTATAAATGGCTATACAAGTATGTCCGGCCTTTGAGATTTGCGGAATGTTACAGCAAAATTTATTTGCAAACGTAACAAACCTTCTCGTGACGACGCACCCGGTTTTTCCCCAAAGGCAATTCATAATAATAAAAGACAGGTTATTTGCTGTCCGCAATAATAAATTGTGTAGGACAATATAAAAATTAAGATATAACTGTAAACAAACCCTTATGAAAATAATAAGAGCTTATTGACGAATACAAATCGGACTAATAGTTGTATAGCCATTAACAAAACAATAGCTCTATCACTTCACCTATTACTTTATCTATAAAAAGACGATGTAGTTTCGATTCAATTTTTGTACTTCACGCTTAGTAGTGTTGGTGTGTTACCACCTGATGGCAGTATTATTTACTTTTGCCATAGTACAGAGATTGCTTCGAAATTACATCAGTATAATAGCGTCGATTGCTTCATAGGGTTGGAAACTAATTCACTTTTAAGATGCTTAAGGAAGCTGAAACCGGCCGGTTAGTGGATGTTTCCTCCCCTGTGAAGTATGTTTTGTTAATGGCTATACAACTATTCGCCCAATTTGTATTCGTCAATAAGCTCTTATTATTATCAAAAAAGTTTGTTTACAGATACATCTTACTTGATATATTGTTCTACACAATTTCTTATTGCGGTCAGCAAATAACTTGTCTTTTATATATGTGTGTATATATATATATATATATATATATATATATATATATATATATATATTGTTATGTATAAGGGAGATACCAAGAGTTCTAAGGGTTGTTTAGTACAAGGTAGTATATGCCAAGCAAAATAATCCAAATTATGATCACATAAACTTAAAAATGTAGGTTTGCCGTATTTTACGTATACTAAAATACCATTCAAAATGGTAGTTGAAATTAAGTGCCAAAAGGTAATATTGAAATGACTAAATGACGTAGTAAGATGTACAGTGCTCAAGGGTTTATACCGAGTTTGAATTTTAAAAGGCCATTGAAAGTACATTTGCCGTCCAAAAACCGGATGCGTCTATGGATGTTTACTATCAACCACGCATCCAGGTTCAAGTGTGATTTATTTTGGTTTTTCATTTTAAATAGAATCAACTTTTGGACAATATTTGTAAGCTCAAAATTATTAGTTATAACAACTTCAAATGTGATTGGTGAACTGTAAATATTTAGGACAAATAATAGAATTGTATGTGAATCAGGAAAGTGCAAAAGGACATGAACTATGGTATGTGCGACACAAACGAAATGTTAGGATGTTATTGGAAGATTTAGTTATGTATTTTAAAGTGTAGTAGGCAAGAAAGTTAAAATGGTCGCCTTGGAAAGCAAACAACGGAGATTATTTCGAAATTCATTTTGTAAAAAGACGTGTTTTTCAAACTGTGCTAATTTGTAAACAATTTTAAAAGAAGTTAATAAAAGTATTTGTTTTTAAAGAGTTTTGATTAAGTAAAGAAGGGTGAAGAAGTAACAGCGACGAAAGCAATAAGTATAAAGAGTGGTGATTGTGCAACGGCGAAGCGACGGAAAATTATATAGATTTGGAGTGATATTGGGAAAGGTATCAGGACATCGCGTGGTAATATATAAGGAACGGAGTTGGATTTGGGTAGCGATTTAAAGGGAGCAGGACATCGAGAGGAAATATATAAAGGAAAGAAGTTGGATTTGGAGAGCGATTTATAGATTTGTAGCAGGACATCGGGAGGAAATATATAAAGGAAAGAAGTTGGATTTGGAGAGCGATTTATAGATTTGTAGCAGGACATCGAGAGGAAAAATATATAAGGAACGAAGTGGGATTTGGATAGCGATATTAGGTAGCAGGACATCGAGAGGAAAAATATATGGGAAAGAAGTTGGTTTTGGATAGCGATTATTAGGTAGCGGAGCATAGAGCAATTTGAAGTAAGACGACGAGTAGATTTGGATTAGATACGAAGAAGCGGACGGAGTAATTGAGAACACGAAGAGCGAAATTTAGGAGAGCATCGATTGGTAGTGGAGGATTCGAAGCAGTAATTAGCACAGGGGAAGTTACAGCACTGGGTATTCAAAATTCTAAATTAGGGTTAATTATTTCAGGTATTGGGGAGCAGCTAAATTAAGAACAACACCTGGAGGCGGCACGAAAATTCAATCAGATAGGACAAAAGTGTAAAGACGCATACGGCAACAAGGATTTTGAGCCAGCAGTTAGAGCGGCCAAGAACGGAGTATAAACCAGGTGAGTGCTGAGATATCTTAAAACGTCAAAAACAGTCATATAATTTTGGTAGTAATTAAATTTGGCACAAAGCAACGCTGATCGTAGTATAATTTTTGCATATACAAAAGTAGAGTAAAAAAATTTAGTACTAAAACAAAAGAGGTGCACTTTGGTTGGACTTTGCACATCTACTTATAATAATATATATAATATATATAATATATATATATATATATATATATATATATTATTAAGTCCCACTTCTCTCCCTTACTTACTGACTGTGTGTTCAGTCACTCTCAATTCTATATTCTTAAAATTTTTTATTTTATTTTACCCCTTTTTGTCGCGCCTTTTTTTGTAATGTGCACACCTAATGCACGCCCCGTATTTGCAACGTTTGGTTGGTTCTTTAATTAACTATTTATTTCAATGCCTCTACTATTTAAGCTCTTAAATCTCAGGGTGGTCAACTACTTATAGTGAGTTCTGTTATAAGTAGATGTGCAAAGTCCAACCAAAGTGCACCTCTTTTGTTTTAGTACTAAATTTTTTTACTCTACTTTTGTATATGCAAAAATTATACTACGATCAGCGTTGCTTTGTGCCAAATTTAATTACTACCAAAATTATATGACTGTTTTTGACGTTTTAAGATATCTCAGCACTCACCTGGTTTATACTCCGTTCTTGGCCGCTCTAACTGCTGGCTCAAAATCCTTGTTGCCGTATGCGTCTTTACACTTTTGTCCTATCTGATTGAATTATTGGCAAGTGACTCAAATTCAGCCACGAGTGCATCCTGCCGACGCGTTTCGCCCTAATTGGTGCTCATCAGGACAGGAGTAGCAAAGTTGTAATATTTAATACAGACATCTTATGGGAAGTACAGCATCACCTAGCTCACAATTTGTGTCTTTGTATTGTTTCACCTAGCATCGCAGGTTTTCAACAACAGTCGGCACGGAGGAGATCCGGCTCAACTGTCTTTCTCCATAGCCAAAAGTTATAATTTAAAAAAAAAGTAGGATTAATGAGTCTTAAATTTATACAAAGTAAAAAGAAATTATTGGCAAGTGACTCAAATTCAGCCACGAGGGCATCCTGCCGACGTGTTTCGCCCTAATGGGGCTCATCAGGAAAGGAGTAGCAAAGTTGTAATATTTAATACAGACACCTTATGGGAAGTACAGCATCACCTAGCTCACAATTTGTGTCTTTGTGTTGTTTCACCTAAAATCGCAGGTTTTCAACAACAGTCGGCACGGAGGAGATCCGGCTCAACTGCCTTTTTCCATAGCCAAAAGTTATAATTTAAAAAAAAAAGTAGGATTAATGAGTCTTAAATTTATACAAAGTAAAAAGGAATTATTGGCATTCATCCTACTTTTTTTAAATATATATATATATATATATATATATATATATATATATATAATATATATAACTACCATCTTAAGGCAGTAATGAGAATATAGCACAAGTATTTACAGAATTAACACGAGTGCGTGTTAATGAGGATAAACGAAAACAAACGTTTAAACTTCCTCATATCTATAAAGCAAATTAATTTAGTTAATAAAATATCAATATTCACATGATTAACAGGCAGGCGTGTTAATGAGCACAAAGAAGAGCAAACGGTTGTTTATCCTTATATATGATGAAAGCACAAACAAACAGGTAACAACGGCATTACATCGTTAAGGACAAATGCAGTATGAACAGGATTAACGCGGACGCGTGTTGATAAGTATAAACAAGAACAACGGCTAAGCTAATTAAAGAAAATACAATATGAACACAGGATTAACACGTGTGCGTGTTAATAAGCACAAACGAAAACTTACGTTAAGTTGGTTAAGACAAATACGATATGAACACAGGATTAACATGACAGCGTTTTCATATGTAGAAGCAAGAGCAAATGCTAAGTTAATTAAGGCAAGTACAATATAAATACAAGATTAATACGAGTGCATGTTACAAAGCACAACGAGAACAAACGGAGAATACGCGTGAACTATTGTTCATTTTTAATTATTTAGAATTTGATTAAAGCTTGAAGGTCCTGAATGTGATAACTAAGAATATTTATGAGAAAAATATTGAAATATTGCCGTGGAAAATAAGTTGAGCGCTAATCCCTGCCCAAAGACATATACCACATAAACTTACCAAGTTATCCAAGATTTCTTGTACAGCGAACTATGCGGAACTTGTTGAAGCATCACACTTAAACACATAAAATAATTAAGTTTATATATTGTTTACAACAATTTGCGAAAGCGATGTAATTTATAACTCTGCTAGACAGTCCTAACAGAACGAGTTCGCATTAGCGAATGAATTAAATACCGAACCGTAATCGGCCGATATGATAGGTAACTCGTTTGTTTATGCAGCGGCGCATCGGACATGAGAAAAGCGCCAAACCATTCTTCCCGCCTTGAAAGTTTATGAACTTTGAAAAAAAAAGAAAGAAAGGAAAAAAATTGAAAAACAGAAGTAAAAAGAGGGCGGGGGAGGGGATTTAGTACAATAAAAGGAAAGATAAAAATTAATTGCTATAACAAAGAAATCATACTCTCAAAACGATTTTAAACAAATTATTATTTGGTGTCATTAAACTTAATCAAAATTTTAAATAAATCAATTTAAAAAAAAATAAAAAAAAACAATTTATTATTGGGCGGGTAGTGGACAAAGTTTCACCACTGCACGCATAAATGAACCATCCTTTGTTTTTACCGAGGCTACTCTGATTACATTATCAGGGCCCGGAAAAACTTTCTCTACTAGACCTAATGGCCATTTGAGAGGGGGAGTATTATTTTGGTTTATAATTACTACCGTACCAACTTTAATAGGGTTTGTGGGGGTACACCATTTTTGTCTTATTTGTAACGTATGTAAATATTCTGTTTTCCACTCTTTCCAATAAGATTTGACTAAACTATCGAGTAAATTTTTGCAGTTGTTAATATTCTTTAAATCTTTATTTAACTCTATTAAAGGTAAGTATTGTAGCGGCGTAGTCATTAAAAAATGTGCTGGAGTGAGAATTTCTGGTTGAGGATCAGAGCTTATTAAACAGAGCGGGCGCGAATTTAATAAACATTCAATTTGGATTAATACCGTAAGCAGTTCTTCATAAGAAAGTAACTGTTTACCAATTACGCGATACAAGTGGGATTTGACGCTTTTTACATTAGCTTTCCACATTCCACCAAAGTGGGGGGCACGTGGAGGTATCATTTTCCAATTAATTCTACGATAGGTCAGTTCTCGTTCTATTGCATTTTTAAATACGGAAGATGTAAGAAATTTGCGTAATTCGTATAATTGAGATTTTGCTCCCACAAAAGTGGTTGCATTATCGGAATATAAGCATGAAACTGGACCTCTACGTGATATAAAACGTTTAAAAGCGGATACGAAACATTCAGATGTCAAATCTGAAACCAATTCAATGTGAATTGCCTTTGTGGTTAAGCAAACAAACAAACAAATATAACTGTTTTGTGAATGATGACCACGTCTGCGTACTAATGTTATTTTTATAGGACCCGCATAATCTACTCCCGTGTGAACAAATGCCTTTGCTTCCTGTACACGATACGACGGAAGGTCGGACATTTTTGGAATTGAAGGAGCAGGCGCTAATCGAAAACAAGTGTTGCAGCTATGAACTCGTTTTCTTACTATATTTCGCGCAGAAAGAATCCAATAGCGTTGGCGTATAATAGACATTAACAGATTAGGACCAGTATGGCAATTTAATTTATGGTAGTAATCTATTAACAAATTAACTATATGATCTGTTTTGGGTAGTAAAGCAGGGTGCTTACTTTCAAAAGGAAGGTCGGATCTACCTATCCTACCTTCTATACGTAACACTTTGTTCTCATCAATAAATGGACAAAGTTTTTTAAGGTTATTAGAGGGTTGCTTGGATTTATTCAATAAGCACATTACTTCATAAAAATGCACCAATTGAACCGCACGAATAATAAATATTTCTGCACAAAGAAAATCAGAAGCTTTAATCGTTTCTGAGAGAGGGAGGATTTTTAAAAAACGCAATATGTAAACTGTGATTTTTAATAAGCTCGTCCAAGAAGAAATTCTTAATGCTAGTTCATACAGAACTGGCACTTCAGTAAGACCATAAGTGGTTAAATTGTGTGATTTAAATTCTGGTAGATATTCATTCGAATAAGCTGAAAATGGTTTGATTGGCCACTCAGACGTTGGTAGTTTTAACCACGTTGGACCATCCCACCATAATTCATGAGAAATTAATTGAGAGGGTAATAGTCCGCGAGATAAACAATCACTTGGATTGTCTGTTCCTGAAATGTGATAGAAACACCGTGCAGGAAAATATTCCTGACACTGAGCAACACGATTTGCTACAAAAATAGACCATTTATGTGGTGATGAATGAATCCACGAAAGTGCAATCGTGGAATCAGAGAAAGCGTAAATTCCGGCAATAGATAGCCGATCTTTATAAGCGTCAAAAACAGTTTTCATCAGTTTTGACATTAAAACATTAGCGCATAATTCTAACCTAGGTAGCGTAGTTATTTCTACTGGTGAAACCCGTGATTTCGCACACAGTATGCGAACTATAATCTCATTATTTGGTAACGTAGTGTGTGTGTAAACAACACGTCCGTATGCGTTTAAACTAGCGTCACAAAATCCTACTAAATTTACACTTGCGTTGTTAACCACACCGCTATGTCGGGGTATGGATAACTTAGATAGTTTTGAAATTTCGTTGCGAAGCGCATCAAAACGTTTAATTATTGTATGTGGAGGAATTTTATCCCAACCTGTTTTACTGAGCCACATTTCTTTTATAAGTAGTTTTGCATACAAAATAACTGGAGAGACCAATCCTATAACATCAAAGAGGCGAGCAATAAATGACAACATTGTACGTTTTGTACATTTATCTTGTGATTCAACAGTCACAAATAAGAAAACATCAGTAACAGGCACCCACGAAAGACATAAAATTTTAAGTTTTTCGGTGCCTTCATTAAAGTTAATACTGGCGAGATGAGTATCTGGAAGACTATGTAACAGTTCGGTGGAATTTGTTGACAATTTTATTAAATCAAATCCTCCAGATTTAAAAAAAGCAATTAACTCTTGCAAATGACGAATAGCTGTAGCTGAGTCATTTTCAGAATAAACCAAATCGTCCATATACAAATTTCCCTTCGTGATGTTTGCGGCATTGGGATAACGTTGCCTTTCATCTTTGATTAACTGATAAATGGTGCGCATAGCTAAAAAAGGACTTGACGTAAGTCCAAAAGGGAGGCGATTGAAAACATATGTGCGAATGTTTTCATTATCTTTAAAGCGATATAAAATTTTTAAATATTGGCGATGTCCTCTAGTACATTAATCTGCAAATACATTTGTTTGATATCTGCAGTCATAGTTATAGGAAATAAACGAAAATTTAGTAACAATAAAAATAAATCTGTTTGTAAATTTGGGCCTTTTTATAAGGTGTCATTCAGTGACAACCCCGTATACGACTTACTACTAGCGTCTAGTACTAAGCGTAATTTAGTAGTAGCGTGATCAAGTTTCACTACCCCATGATGAGGTATATAGTATCCTTCTTTTTTATTATCCGTATCTGGCAATTCCGAAATGTAACCCTTTTTTTGAAATTCAGAAATAATTTTATTATAATCTTCCTGTAGAGCAGGATTTTTACTTAATTTATTTTCTAAAACAGAAAGCGTCGATAAGCTACAATGTAAGAATCACCTATTTCTGCGGGATTTATAAGAAAAGGTAACGTTACTGAATAGCGTCCTTCTGAATCCCGAATAGTCGTTGTTATATAAATATTTTCACAATTTATTTCATCGCTACTAAGAATCTTTTATTCGAAATTTCTTCTAATTCCCAAAAGTTTTAAGAACTGATTCTAGCTCATTTGAAACAGTAATAGCGTTAAATGACGCTCTTTCGTTATTATGAGTAACCGAAAGAGGTTTACGTCCCCATAAACACGTATCCAAAAACAGTTTGAATAGCTTGCGGTAAAAATGGACCACAGTCCATAGGATTTCCTATATAAACATGAGTAAATAATTGCGCTCCTATAACAATATCAATTTTGCCAGGAATGTTCCAGGAAAGATCCGCTAATTCTAATTTATTAACAGATTGTAAATGACAGGTATCAATACGTAAAGTGGGTAATTTATCAGTGATGCAATCAACCACTAGAGCCTGTATATAATATTTATATGAATAAATGCGTGACTCTAACCTTAAATATGTGTAACAACGAATTGGTTTCGAAGCTGAACCAATTCCCTTTATTACGGAATTATTTAAGGGTTCTATAGCTAATTTTAAAGCGTTACAACAATCGAAAGTTATCAAATTATTTTGTGAACCGCTGTCTAACAAACAGCGTATCAGATTTTTATTTCCTTCTGAAGAGTATGCGTAAACCTGAGCGGTAGCTAATAATATAGTGCTACTAGATTTTACTTTTGAGCTAAGCGAAACCGTAGTAGTAGGTGTCTGTTCTTGGGAGTAAGAAACAGCATGCGGATTATCTCTACCACTTTGTAGTTGTGTTTGGTGTATTGCGACATTTATATTAGGTTTATTAGCAATTGCTTTAAGAACATTTTTTGTTGAGAAACAGAGCAAACTGTGGTGTGGTTTGTTACAAATTTTACAAACACTTTTTGATCCACAATTCGAGAAATTATGTATCACACTTAAGCAGTTGACACACGCATTTTTCGATTTGATAAATTCAAATCTTTTTTGTGGTGTTTCCAACATTTAAAATTTTGCACATGCATAAAGTTTAAAATTATCATTCTTTTGACAAAAAGCGCAACTAATCGGTGTACTAGAAACGAATGATTTAGTTTTATAATTAAATGTATCACTTTTAAAAGTTGAAGTGTTGCGAGAAATTGAATTTGCGGAGCGTTCTAATATTTTTACTTGATCTTGGATAAAGTTAGTAAAATCTTTATAGGACGGTATTTCAACACCGCGCACCGACAATTCGAAAGCCTGAGCGACTTCAGCGGGAATTTTCCTTAAACCACAGTTTAAAAATATAAAGTCCAGTAATTCTTCTATACCAACTTGCTGAAATGCAGCAATATTTGCGGCGAAATTTTCTATAAAAGTATTTTAACTGGAAGCGGTATACATACATACAATTCTTCAAAACGAAGATATTGCTAAGATAAAATGTACCTAACGTGCGCTTATCTTGATATTTCTTTTCTAATGCGGTCCATAATATTGGGTAAGTCTCACCACATGGCACTATACCAGCAGTAATTTTGAGAGCAGAACCTGATAATTTACTTATCAAATATTGAACTCGTTGCGAGTCTGAAAGTTACGGATTTAAATGAATATTGGTTTGAAATGCTTGGTAAAACAGATTCCATGTGGCTAAGCTCCCATCAAAGGATGGTACATCGAGTACAGGTAGCGGAACGGTAGCCCGTGTTTTAGAAGCGTTTTCGTTTGATTACGTATTTTTTGATGAATTAATAATTTTATTTCGGGTGTGTTTTATACGACTATACAAATCATCAAATGCGTTTAAACTTTGATAATCTGGCAATGCGGTTGGTTTAACTATTAACTGACATTCATTAATACTGTCAACAATTAATTCAAATTTATTGCGTGTTTCATCTAAAGTTTCCGTGGTAGCCAAAAATTCTTCGTTCGATCTACTACCGAACGAAGTTATTTTTGTAGAATGATTAAATAATTTGTTTATGCGTTCGAATATAATTTCTTTCTTACTATGTAAAAGCGTTAATTTTTTTTCCATATTTAAAGAACAATGCGATAATGAAGCGATAAAGTAAATATGTGATAGGAATGAAGTTATTCCAAATGTTGAATTTCTAGATAAGCGAGTGTGGTACAAATATTGGGAATGTACTAAACATGAATTTGAACAGATACAAATAGTTTACACGTGTAAACGGTTTTTAAGAGGAAAAAGAATACAAATTTTTAACAATAATTTATAGTTATCACTAAAGCGATGGCAATCAATATATATCCAAAGATCGGAGGTTACATATCCGGTTTGACCTGTGACCACTATGAACTGTTGTTCATTTTTAATTATTTAGAATTTGATTAAAGCTTGAAGGACCTGAATGTGATAACTAAGAATATTTATGAGAAAAATATTGAAATATTGCCGTGGAAAATAAGTTGAGCGCTAATCCTGCCCAAAGACATATACCACATAAACTTACCAAGTTATCCAAGATTTCTTGTACAGCGAACTATGCGGAACTTGTTGAAGTATCACACTTAAACACATAAAATAATTAAGTTTATATATTGTTTACAACAATTTGCGAAAGCGATGTAATTTATAACTCTGCTAGACAGTCCTAGCAGAACGAGTTCACATTAGCGAATGAATTAAATACCGAACCGTAATCGGCCGGTATGATAGGTAACTCGTTTGTTTATGCAGCGGCGCATCGGACATGAGAAAAGCGCCAAACCAACGCGTGAAGTCTATTTCGCAATAAATATACAAACTTAACCTAGGGAAATGCTATTATGGACTAATAAAAAATTACTATTATCCCAAAAGCAAATACAGGCACTTAGGAAGGGACTGGCCGTGACGGTGACGGAGCCGGTGGTTTCACGGCTCATTGTGGTACGACATGAATCCACTGACAAGGCCTAGCTGACTGTTGGCGTCGGCGAGATGGTGGTCTGGGTTTCCAGGTGTAAGCGAATAAGGTGTAGTCAGAATGCAATTATTGACCGTGTGAAAGAATAGAATAATTTTTCTTTATCTTTCTTGGGTATTAAACCACTCAGAGTTTTTAAATTGTCCATGACCTAGGTCATGGATCTAAACGTAAATAACGACAATTTTAAAAACTCTGAGTGGTTTAATACCCAAGAAAGATTAAGACAAATACAAAACAAACCACAGCAAACATACAAATAGAATAATATTGTGCCGCCAGAATACCAATCATTAGCTGTGTAATGCCGGAGTAACAGCGTGCTGACCGGTTGAAAATCACCGACTGTGTAGTGTTCTAACCGGGATAAAAATCACCAGCGATATAACGAGAGAGTAATGTGTGTTAACCAGGATAACAAACACTGGTTGTGTGTAGTGTGATTTGATTAGCTTAAGCTTGTACGTAGCGTAATACTAGGTGCTTGAATAACAATCACAGCGTGTTAGTAGGTACTGCTCCTTAGATAATATTAAGAAAGACTGGTCGATTCGGAGTTTTCGTGCCTGGTAATAACTTTTCATGTCTGTGTGCAAAAATCAATCCACTAAGTTTATGCCTAACCTGCGTCCATATTTAAGTAATTTCTAATTGAAATTTGAAATTTTTGTATCAACTACAAAACACGTGCTTGGTCTATATCTTTGCTCACTCATATGAGTTACAAATTGCTAGAAACATAGCAGATTAAGCAGACTTGCCAATAAAGTATTAGGTACAGGTAAGTGTATAGATTTTAGTTACTCGCATGTCTAAACAGAAGGCAAGGTATATTATAAAAAATTTTCAAATTAAACATCATAATTTGGTTTTAATTTCACAATGTAACTTAATTTATAACTCGCTTACCTTTTAAATTAGTGCATATTAGAAAATTGGGTATTGAATACGATATTGGTTATTTCAGCTTAGCTCGTGGGTGCGGTTGCCGCCTCTGGCTCAGATGTCTGTGGTAAAGTTCATTGCTTTACCGAAAATGCGAAAAAGATCACAAGATAGAGGTACAATAAGGATTTAAGTAAAGGAAGCGACGGGTAAAACTTTACCGGATTGTTTATGATACATCCTCCGCACAAGTTGTTCGTGATGAGCGGTCTACGACAAGCATGAATACCGCGGATTACTTCTCCAACTAGTCCAACCACCACTCTTCTTCGTTCGCTATCTTGATTAGTGGGAAAACGATATATCTACTACGAACAGTGTGAATTTATATTTAACAAGCTTAATTTCTAAAGTTATATTACGTAACCATGTGCAATGCACCTAATTTAATTATACATAAATTGCCTGAATTAATGATTTACTAAAAATAATTTGTGGAACGCTATTTAACGCACAAGAAATGATGGTCTATCCACAACTTGCAGTTGTAGATACACGATTTATGAATACATTCCTTATTTCTTGTATTGTTCCTAGCTAATTTTAAATTAGAAGGAACTTCAAAACGTTTTTCTAACATGCAGCTGTAGAGTTTTTAGCATTACCTATACCATGGTTGAACAAAGTTTAATTAACTGAGTTTCAAACATAGTAAATGTTTAGCTCGACATTATAAGAATATTGTTGAGTACATAAAAAAATACTCAGGAGAAAAAAGCGGGAAAATAACCAAACAGATATCAAACCAATGCGGCCTTCAATATTCGTACCTGATATCCAGTTAGAGCGGTGAAGATTCTTGGATCTAGAACACTTATTACTACACTCGAAAAATAATATAAAGCGGTGAGGTAGTTCTATGCGATTGACCTCCGAAACCGAAACGTATTGTTCAAGCGGTGACAATAGAATGAGAGATGCCGCGCAATTACCTAACATATGGCAAACAAGATAGAACACTGAAGATGATAACGTGACTGGGTCTATTAAATTTAAATAAAAAGTGCAGATATTACCATTAACAAATAAACTTAAACTTTATAGTAATTATATAGAGAAACTAAATGAATATATACAGGGTTGGACGGAACAAATATACACAATTTTGTTATTGGAATACCTATTAGCGATTGATGGAGAGGATAGCAGAAAATGTATTGTATCTAGGTTAGGATTTGGTAACAGTAGTACATTATGGGCGTAATCAGCACCACATTTCCTCCAGAATCCCACATTTCCTCACACATCTGGACCAAAAAGTTTTCTTCGACTAACCATTTTTCATCTTTCGAGATAAATATATCTTAAATTTTTCATCTTCGAGATAAATGAGCATCCTCATTTCCACATATGAGATAAACCTATTTTTAAGATTTTTTTTTTACCGCTCACATTCTGAACCAAATAGTTTTCTTCGACTAACCATTTTTCATCTTTCGAGATAAACCTATCTTGTTTGGTATCAATTAATATTAGAATTTTCTCAGCTACCCGAATTTCTAAGAATTTTTTAGATTGCATCATCCCCGAGGGAGCTACCCTCATTTTAAAATTTCTTACCTGTAGTGACTTTTGAGCGTTCTTATAAATTTTTTTAGTCATGCGATACATTAAATTAGCTTAGAATTTTATGTAGAATCCAAATCTGCAAACAGATTTGAAATCGGACCACGCCCTGCAAAGTTACACATATACCCTCTGCGAGATAAATCTTTCTCCACATTTCCATCCACGAGATAAATGTACTTTGTTTGGTATCAATTAATATTAGAATTTTCTCAGCTACCCGAATCTCTTTAAATTTTTCACATAGCACCATCCCCCAGAGAGCTACCCCCATTTTAAGATTTCTTACCTGTAGCGACTTTTGATCGTTCTTATAAATTTTTATACATGCAATACATCTTGTTAGTCTAGAATTTTATGTAGAATCCGAATCTGTAAACAGATTTAAAACAGGACCACCCCTTACCATTTTACACACACCCTCCAAATTATAACTTTCCTGCGGCTCATATCTAAAAGAAAATCTAAAAACCATTCTTAAAACTTTTTATTACAGACAATTTTTACTAATACAGTTTAAATTTTGTAAACCACATTTTTAAATACATATTCACAATTTTTTATTTTGAACCTAGAACTTCTCATATCGGGGTATACTTATTAATATTTATTTCTAAATAGAGCACTTTTTCCAAAGACCAACCGGACTCACATGCTTCAAATTCCTCTGATTTTGTTCTTATGGTTTCGCTTAAGACCTCGTACATATTCTCCAGATTACTAGAAGACGTTATAACCACATTTTTTGTGTTAAAGGATTTCACATCGGACTTCTCTTCCCCCATTTTGGTGTAAACGCCGTAGAGTTCGCAGTAGACTTTTACTGCTGTATGTTGTATTCTTTTTTCATTTATTAATCGAATAAATCGTTCTTTCTGCTTCCAAAGAAACTCGGACACTCCATCGTCGACACTGGCGTTCTTTATGCGATAGCTAGCCATACGGTTGTTAAACGCTGTGCTAACCATTTCTACACCATCGTCGTTAGTAGCGGTAACTGATGCATTTTTATGTTTGTTACTCCGTAGATGACTAGGGTATGCAGACTTTAACACCTCCATGTCGCACACTTTACACATAATTCGTGGTTGTTTCGTACAAGACCCTGTAACAGCTGGCGGAGCTGAACGTTTACGGCTTAATGTCATACCGTGCTGTTTTTCCTTGTGTCGCTGTAAGTTGCCCATTCTCGTAAAAGCGATACCGCAAGTCTCACAGTTTAAGTACTTTGCTGCGGACGGATGTATAAGCTTAACCTTGGACGATGTTACACCACAACATTTGTTCTGGTGCCGTTTGAGAGCATCCCTCCTGGTAAAGTAGACGTGTCACAGCTCGCATTTAAAAACGTTTGCAGATACCATTTTAGTACAAAACAAAATCCGCACTATAGCACTTGACTTGTAAGCGAACTAACCCAAGATTTTGCGGGCATATTTAGCAAGATGGAGATGTGTAATTATTTAACTACAAAGCATAACTTTTGCTATAAGGGAGAATACGAAGAAAAGTGTAATATTATAGTTGACAACGATAAAACTGCGGGGATTGATTGTTTAACATGGCTAACAACCAATGCAAGAATTAAGATATACAACAAATTTGTGTGTCAGATAACAAGTCCTGGTGTTAATAAACAACTTGGCAATCATATACTAGATTTTTTACGTTGTCCAGATGTACGTTTAAGGGAAACATTTGCGTCTACTTTGGTCAAAGAACATGGTATTACGCGATTGGAAGCGACAATATACAACTGTGCAATTGGAAGCTATGTCAGTGCGGAACGAGTGTATAAACCCTTAAAAGACTGTTTAACCTTATTGGAAGATAGTAAGTTGTACTTCCTAAAGGCGCCAATGTACTCGGTATCACTTGCCAAAATGTGGAGTAAGCTATCGGACAAGCTACAAAATAGCTGTTGTTTAGTCTATAATAACCTGCTACAGTACGTGTATTGGGGGAATGGCAATACAAAGAAATTGACGGGCTTGCAAATTAAGTTGTCCGAAAAACCAAAAGAAAGGGATACATTGATAAAGTATGTGCTTTCGGCTTTTAGTTTTAACTATTTACCTATAAATTATTTGGAGATAGTAGAGGAAGATAGCCAAGATAAAATAAAAATCTTACACAAGTGCTACATTAAAGCAGGTAGTACATATTTTACACAATCTGCAACACCATATTCTAAAATTCCAAAAGAAATAGTAATTTCGGAATTGGGATTGATAGATACGCCTAACATTCGTCCAGAGGTTGTACGACAACGCGTAAATATTGGTAGTAAACTCTATCCGTTTACGCTAAAGGAAATTGCCCCATTATGTGTACCGTACGCTGTAAGTGGAAGGAAAAGACAACTGGAATTAGAGGAAATGGATGCAAAAAGACGAAAATTGGACTACATGGAAAACACTGCGACAATACGCGATCAATACAAAGATGTGTTAGACAAAGAACATCTTATTAGAGAAAATGAGGAAGAATTAAAAGATTATTTTATGTGCCGATGGACTGACTTAGATACATCTGGTTTCTACAAGTTGTATGCATTTGTGGTTAGTAAAAAAAGACCCTTTTAGTTATGTAGGCGTCCTTGCGGAAAAGGATGGCACTAAATCAGTATATTTTTTAAAAGGTTATTCTAAAAACGTATTTATCAAAATGGCAGATAACAAAGACGAACTAAGGAATGCAGGTTTCCTAATCTTTGCGTACACGACACGCAAAGAGGTTGCGCTAAACATTGTATATTTGCCTAGTAAAGAACCTTTTGGATCATTTAAAACCGAGGGTCTTACAACCTATAACAACCATATATTCCCAAAAGTGGTGGACATGCAACTACGCAACAGTCTGTGGGAGAATAAGAATTTCCTCCAATACCGACAAGAAGAAGTCGATCAAGCTAACAAGATACGTATGCAGGATATAGTGGGAAAGCTGCGATTAAAAGATTGTCACAAACTGCAAGAATTACACGAAGGAATGGATCTGGTTGTCGGTGGAATCAAAGACTTTAAATATAGAGGCAAACTTCGATACATTTTACAATTCGAAAACCTAGACGGTCTTTATGTATCAAACTATTGGCTAGAAAAGGAGATAGAAGACTTGGGTATCGATTTAAATTTTAAGCTGCGAATAAAATTAGATAAAATTAAAACCACTGCAAACAAACATAAAGAAAGGACTGCCTTCTGTGTATAACTTTGTATTAAAATTAAGTTTAAATGACTCCATGCTTGGCATTAAATATTTTAAATTTGTTATGTATAATGTCAGAATAAACATTTTATAATAGTATATAACATTGTTCTTTATTTATAAAAGGCTGTGACGTTACCCCGAAATAGCAGTCGCACAGAGAGGGGTGCGCATGGGCAGCGTGCATGGACAGGGGTGCGTACGCGTAGGGTGTGCATGGGCAGGGGTGTGCATGCGCAGGGGTGCTCATGGGCTGGGATGTCTGGGCGTACACGAGGGAAGCGGATGTTAACAGTCGCCAAGCATCCAATTCTTTATTTGGATGGTATCGAGTACTTGTCTGCGTATGTATCCGGAGTAAAGAATACGATTTGTATACGCAGCTTATTAATAAAATTAGTTTATCGAGGAAGATGACAAAGGTACATAATTCCTAATAGTACAACAATCTACGCGTGGGGGCGTAAAGATATAAGATAGTTGTTTATATTTGTATATATTAGTTTTAAGATTCCATAATTTTAAGTTCCTCGCCCGCCTTCCAAATCCTTCCTCTGCTTCTATCCTGGTTGACAGAGTATACGTGTTATCTCCACGTTGTGTTAGCGGAACACTGCGGTTTTAGATTTCTCGGAAGATGGTTGGCTAAGGCATATGTCTTGGGTAGCGAAAAGGTTTTAAAGATGGAGTTAAATAAAGATGGGCAAAATCAGTGATTTGGGTCTTTAAAACGCATAACTTTGTATGGGTGGTCCTATTTAAAATCTATTTACAGATTTGGGGTCCCTAGAAAAATTTAATATTAGTTGATACCTAGCAAAATATATTAATCTTAAAGAGTGACTACCCTGCGTATAATAAATACAATATAACACTTGTCGATAAAAACTTGTAGGAAATTTAAAGACGTATTTAATGGGGTCCAGTATTAGAATTTGTTGGTAGTAATGTTAAGTCCTACTGTATTGTAGGCGAGAAAGATACGATTAAAAGATTAAAGGGTCTCACGAATTGTAGTTAAGTAAAACCGAGGGTCTTACAACCTATAACGAGCATATACCTCCAAAAGGGTAGGCATGCAACTACGCTGCAGTGCGTGGGAGAATAAGAATTCTCTCAATAAGAAATTAAAGTTTCCATGTACGTAGCACCAGTCATTGGGTAATGGTAGAAATGTTAAACCTATAAAGACGATTATTAATTGTAGTTTAGAAAATAGTAGTTTTCGTGGACTAAATAAAATAGCTTAGACTGGTTAATGTATATGATTACATATTCTCGTACACATCCACAAACATCTGTTTACGTCCACAATGGCGATACCGGTAGTTTTGTTTAACAAATAGTAGGAAAGATACGTCAGGTGTTAGTGTGCGGAAGCCCATAGGATCGTTGGATTCAAAAGAACGGTGCGGCGGGATGTATGGTGGTCTCCGTTAGAATAATCGAAAGTGGTTAATCAATCGTGTTAGATGTTTAAATAAGCGAAAGTGTAAAGGCCTACATAAACAAAAATTTAATTATCCGACAAAAAGTGCGCGATGTGCTACACTTATAAAGAAAGTATGGAATGGTGCTTTTAGCGGCCCTACCCGTAAAAAGGGCGACTGACTTTTTCAAGCAACTACAAGAATAGCAGTAGCGCAGAGAATGGGTATGCATGTATTATACAGTGCACAGTTGCTGCAAAATATGTTTACGCGTAGCTCGGATGTGTAATTGATCACGACTTAAAGATCCCCCGGAGGTTTAAAAATTCTCCGCCCATTGTCGTTTGAAAAAATGTTTGTAAATTATCAGAACAGGAGCGGGTCGAAGTTTAAGTCAGATGGATGATTGACTGAGTTTTTTCTACCTTTTACGAGGGAATCGGAAGTTGACAGACATCGAGCATCTAATTCTCTATTTGGACGATATCGAGTACTTACCGGTTCTAGAAATCATTACGTGCGGCCGACCGCTATGCGAAAGTGTAAAAGCCTACAGAAGCAAAATTTAATTATCCGACAAAAAGTGCGCGATGTGCTATAGAAAGTATAAAAAAATGGTGCTTTGCATCGCTCCTAACAGTAAAAAGGAGAGTGAGTTTTTCTAGCAATTACAAGAATAGCAGTAGCGCGGCGAAGGGGTATGCATGTATTATACAGCGCATTGTTGCTATAAAATATGTTAGTTTACGAGAAGCTCGAACGTGCACAAATTAAATTTTAATCTATAATTAACCATGGTCGTAAAAATGGGAAATTAATGGATAATTTAAATACCGCTAAGCATATACTTTCGCTCGGTGATTCATTTAGAAAATATTCAAGCCCACCATTTCCTAAAGTATGACGTAGAAGTTATTTAAAATTAAATTGCTTTATTAGTAAGTATCCTGTAGACAACAAGTTGGTATTTCCTTAGTAATGGTTTAAAGTGTTTTTGGTTATAGTAGCACTGCATCTTCTACGACTTGCAGACAATTTGTGTGCGTGTGCTACCACCCTTTTGGATTTTTAATATGCACACGATCCGTATAACATGGAAGATGTTTTCCGGTGTTTCTACTAACTGCATTCGCACCATCGACGATGCGAACCGGGTGCATGCATTGACGCTAAATGTATTGGACGAGCAGCAAGGATTATGACGTCATTTAGTTCCCCGATGAATCCTCAACTTACAAGTCAAGTGCTATAGTGCGGATTTTGTTTTGTACTAAAATGGTATCTGCAAACGTTTTTAAATGCGAGCTGTGCCACGTCTACTTTACCAGGAGGATGCTCTCAAACGGCACCAGAACAAATGTTGTGGTGTAACATCGTCAAGGTTAGCTTATACATCCGTCCGCAGCAAAGTACTTAAACTGTGAGACTTGCGGTATCGCTTTTACGAGAATGGGCAACTTACAGCGACACAAGGAAAAACAGCACGGTATGACATTAAGCCGTAAACGTTCAGCTCCGCCAGCTGTTACAGGGTCTTGTAAGAAACAACCACGAATTATGTGTAAAGTGTGCGACATGGAGGTGTTGAAGTCTGCATACCCTAGTCATCTACGGAGTAATAAACATAAAAATGCATCAGTTACCGCTACTAACGACGATGGTGTAGAAATGGTTAGCACAGCGTTTAACAACCGTATGGCTAGCTATCGCATAAAGAACGCCAGTGTCGACGATGGAGTGTCCGAGTTTCTTTGGAAGCAGAAAGAACGATTTATTCGATTAATAAATGAAAAAGAATACAACATACAGCAGTAAAAGTCTACTGCGAACTCTACGGCGTTTACACCAAAATGGGGGAAGAGAAGTCCGATGTGAAATCCTTTAACACAAAAAATGTGGTTATAACGTCTTCTAGTAATCTGGAGAATATGTACGAGGTCTTAAGCGAAACCATAAGAACAAAATCAGAGGAATTTGAAGCATGTGAGTCCGGTTGGTCTTTGGAAAAAGTGCTCTATTTAGAAATAAATATTAATAAGTATACCCCGATATGAGAAGTTCTAGGTTCAAAATAAAAAATTGTGAATATGTATTTAAAAATGTGGTTTACAAAATTTAAACTGTATTAGTAAAAATTGTCTGTAATAAAAAGTTTTAAGAATGGTTTTTAGATTTTCTTTTAGATATGAGCCGCAGGAAAGTTATAATTTGGAGGGTGTGTGTAAAATGTTAAGGGGTGGTCCTGTTTTAAATCTGTTTACAGATTCGGATTCTACATAAAATTCTAGACTAACAAGATGTATTGCATGTATAAAAAATTTATAAGAACGATCAAAAGTTGCTACAGGTAAGAAATCTTAAAATGGGGGTAGCTCTCTGGGGGATGGTGCTATGTGAAAAATTTAAAGAGATTCGGGTAGCTGAGAAAATTCTAATATTAATTGATACCAAACAAAGTACATTTATCTCGTGGATGGAAATGTGGAGAAAGATTTATCTCGCAGAGGGTATATGTGTAACTTTGCAGGGCGTAGTCCGATTTCAAATCTGTTTGCAGATTTGGATTCTACATAAAATTCTAAGCTAATTTAATGTATCGCATGACTAAAAAAATTTATAAGAACGCTCAAAAGTCACTACAGGTAAGAAATTTTAAAATGAGGGTAGCTCCCTCGGGGATGATGCAATCTAAAAAATTCTTAGAAATTCGGGTAGCTGAGAAAATTCTAATATTAATTGATACCAAACAAGATAGGTTTATCTCGAAAGATGAAAAATGGTTAGTCGAAGAAAACTATTTGGTTCAGAATGTGAGCGGTAAAAAAAAATCTTAAAAATAGGTTTATCTCATGTGTGGAAATGAGGATGCTCATTTATCACGAAGATGAAAAATTTAAGATATATTTATCTCGAAAGATGAAAAATGGTTAGTCGAAGAAAACTTTTTGGTCCAGATGTGTGAGGAAATGTGGGATTCTGGAGGAAATGTGGTGCTGATTACGCCCATAATGTACTACTGGTAACTGTGAAAAAACACCTAAATTTTAAATTATACTTTTACACCATTAACATAACGTGTTTTATTATCCACTAAACTTTTGTCTTATTTTAGTTTTGTATTTAATGTTGACTATTTTTACAAACTAACTTTGAACACTCAAACGCCACAAACGATCAAACTATAATAACAACTGCACTAAACTTTACCTATAATAACAGGCGCGCGACAGTTGATTTAGTGACTAGTTTTTGCGACACCGTCTGACGCCTGGGTCTACAGGACATAGTGGCGAGTTTATGATTTTCGGAAATGGGGGAAGAAACTTCGAGTTATTAAATTTGTTGCTGATACTACAACGAGGAGCACTGGTGGTAAACTTATTAAACACAAGAAGATTTAAATACTTCTGAACCGATGATTGTGTGGAAAAGGAATTTAGGTAATTTAAATATAAAGGTTTTGAGGCTTCCTTTGATTGTGGTTCCGGGACGGTGCCCTGGTGACCCCAGCCTAAATACGGGGCTGATAAGAACCTCTAAACTTTCTGCGTGTGGAATGCTTAGACGGGGTGGCTCCGATGCGTAGTTGGTATGCGTGTGACTAGTACACCTAAGATCCCGGGTTCGAATACCGACACGGTCCGCTTGAAAAATGATAGGCAAGCATTTTTTTTTATAAAAATACGGCCTCGTTCGGATGAAAGATAAAATGAAGGTCCCGTGTGTGAGTGTTGTCAAGCACATTAAAGATCCCTACCTTGCTTGGAACAGCAAGGGTTCGACAAAATTCAAAATTTTTCAGGTAAAAAGAACTCGCTTCCTAACCAATGTAGTACCTTCGGGTGAAGCATTGGAAAAATTACATGTAGGGAATGCTTAGAGGTAAATACTATAATTCACACCTCATTTAGAGTAACGATATCTCTTCCTATTAGTAGTACTTATTAGCTCATAATGTAGAACGAGCTACTTCTAACACAACTTTTGTTATGCTCAGTTATTTTGCTTTGTTGTAATTTGTCTTTTTAAAATGTTCTCTATTTCATATCATTTTTATATTTTTTCATAATTTTAGATGCCATTTAATTTGTTTATATCTAATGTTGGCAAATTTGTGACGTTATTTAACCTCAAACTGTATATTACTGTACTACTATTAACTTGTGTTTACTAACTATATCTGCACCTGCGTAGCTTTCACAATTATTTACTAGATTTTTGAATATATCCCCCATTAATTTATAATCCTTTTTAAACCAACCTATATCACAAGGCATGTCATGTTTGTACACAGCCTACGTTTATTATTTTTAAATATTAAATTATCTAGAAACAATTTAGTTTTGACACGAGACTTGATTAACTTATTCCCTCTCTCATTTCCCTCCCGTAACTATTTCCCATATACTACATGGCCCTCCTAACCTTGCGTGTAGCTGCGTAATTTTGAAGACCTGCACTAGCTACATTTAATTACTTTGTGAAACAGAACTTAATTACTCGATCACTTCTTTCATTTTTCTTTTCTATAATATGTCTTCTTATTACATTCTATTTTTCTTCAAGGCATTCCCTTAGTAAAATATAGTACAACTTAAAATTTTACTCTTTGTAACCTCGTGAATCTGGTCAAACGTTATTTATTACCGCCTTGATCTAACGTGGGCTCGCTTACCTCTACTATAACAATGTTGACTGATTTTTGTTAAGCAAGCCAGGGTCAATTGTTGAAACCTTTTGAAACCGTGTATTCACTCTAATAGAGATTTGTTTTAAATGCACAGTATAAAAGTTACTTTATATCCTCTAATTGCGCATAACTTAATTGATCCTTACTTGTACTTTTCGCGAACAAACTACAATATTTACACTAAAACGTGAAAATACTTTATCAGTACAGAAACCCTTATTAGAGGAACAGAAGCAAATTGTTTTCTTTTTGGGCAATCCAGAAAGTTGTAAGCTTTCAGATAAAGCAGGTGCAACATGCAGACGTAATTTAATTCTGTCACAATTTGGCAAGAAAGCGGCGTGTCCCTAAGTTCCTTTTGGATCTTGTTACAGTAAATTGATCTAGTAAAGCGTATGACATAACTGATCTATTGGTACGATATGCTCTTGAAAACTATGGTAATCCTACCGTACAGTAGAATGAAACCGTACGTACTTAGAAATACTCTCGCGCGCATCAAGCAATTATTACATTCAAATAGTTAAGAAAATATAATACATTGATGGAATGTTATTTTTTGCCAATGCAGTATTACTACAAAAAGCAGCATATTGTCGAATGCCTACAGAAAGTTTCGAAACCCTGCTGTATAGTCGTAGTAGCTCGAGCAGAAATTTAATCTATAAAATTATCATCAAGAATCCTTTTAAAGGAATTTCTGATTATACCAGGTAAAACGTTAGGGGACTGACTAACAAAATGAAATTGTTTTCCGTTCCTGAAGTATGCTAGTACTTTTAAATACCACTGATAAATCAGAAAAATATAACTCGCATACATTTGTCTATTTCATGATGCAATAGATTGGCGCAGATTCAGTGTTTGTTTCATAATTAATCACTTTTTCTAATAAATACGTTTGGTTCTGTAAAAGTAACTGAAATACAAAACAATTTCATGATTAGGCTTTTCCTTCAATTTGTTGGAAACAAACGTTGTTTCTATATATTCTAATTATCAGAATAAAATTTCATATTCCAATTTTGAACTGCTGGTGTCGATTGAAACGAGTTCGTTGTAAATGCTTCAAAAGATTTATCGATTCAATTACTTGTATTAGTGGTGGAACCAGTAAAAAGTTTTCTCTGCAGTATCAAAATAACTATTACTGTGTTACATTCCATTTCGCATTTGTAAATTCACTGCGTACATAATTTAACCCTTTAAAGCGCAAATTAATTTTTGTGTTTTATTGTTGGTTTTGTAATGGCAATCAATTAAAGATTGCCCGCAAAAAATATTAATATTTTTAAAAAAATATTTGTTTGTAAAACAGTATTTTTATATATATATATACATATTATTGTGAACTTTGGGATTACCTGCGGGCCCCTGCGTTGGGAGCCATAAATTTACTGTGGTGTTTAGCTTGAACAATCGAGCCTCAGCGTTGGACCGTCATAAAATTACTGTGAGGTTTACCTGGAATCAATCCCTAGAATCGAACCCCTACTGATTGGGCTGTCATGAATTTTCCTGAAAAAACTATAAAATTCCAATATCTCTGGAAAAGCTCCCCTAAATCAGCATACTGCGGCTAGCTCTGCTTCCAGCTTCTTCAGAGATACTTACTCATCCTATGTTTACTCTTTCTCACTTAGACTATCAATAAAAATCCCCAATCAAATAATTCAACGAAACATACAACCTTTTTATTCATACAAATCAAAGAATTACGTCACACCAGCTCAATATTTACAAAATTGGATATAAACATCTTCATAAATTTTCAAAATATCAACCATTAAATTTTTTTAAATTTAATAAATTTAATTTATTTCAACACTTTTTTATATACAGTATAAGTAGATGGGCCTACCTTGAAATCCTAAATTTAAATTTACCTTGGTCTATGGTGAGCTCTGTATAAACCCTGTTACTCTGAATGCATAAATAAATTGCATTTTGTTTTAAACTATTCTAAAGACCCGTTTACTCTTTACATCAAAATTTTACGTCATGTATTTGTATTTTCAAATAACAAATTCAAATTGTTTTTTTCATATAACCTTCAAATTAGATTTTATGTTCATAAAATATTCACCAAATATGTCAAATCACTCCAACACAAAATACCAGCACAAAATGTTCAAGCAATAACAAAAGAAAACAAATTTCTTTACCTGGTGTATGCGCTTGCAAAATCACCTCTGAAGATGTCGTCCATCAAATCCTCGTCGTTGCATTTCATCAAACTTCCCTCTGCTACATGTACATCAAACTCATTTTCATTTATTCATCCATGTCTATGCATACGCCTTCGATACAGCTACCCATATAGTTGTCCAAATATGTTAGTCAGCTTCTGGATCTTCCATACAAACCAGCACCTTCGTTCAGAAAAATAACTAGGCTCGCTTACCTTAGTAACATCTTTAGTTCGTTATTCGTATTTACTTACAGCTTCGTTTACGACATTGCACCTACTCGTGCTTTTACACTAGTAATTTAAATTAAACGTACTGCACTATTACCGATTTACAAATTTTTAACTTAGATGTTACACCATGTAGGTCTAAACCGAACAGAAGAAACAAGAGATAAGAGAGCCTTACTACGTCTTCTAGTGTATTTATACGCATTACAGCCTACCTCCTGTACCCTATTTTCATTGAATTTTACCTCTACCTTTACCGATTCTGAAAATCCCAAACACAACAATCCTTTAAAACTCAGAAATTTCTCATTCTTCGTAGCTTTAGTCCGAAACTACTGATTAGCATGCACAACGGTCGAAATCCTCCTAGAAACGTCTCTCACTCTACTCGGAATCGGCCAATCAAAAACATTTCTCCCATTGTAGGTCTAGCGTCCAAATATGTTATCCTCGTCTAACTCATATTTGCTGTTTTTGTTAAAATCCCACTATAGCAACTTAAAATCGATATTGTTGTTAGCCACTACAAATTATCGAGTGCTTTAAATGACTGTTTTATCGCGTGTTTTAAATGGCTGTTTTATCGCGTGTTTTAAATGGCTGTTTTATACAACGTCTGTTATTTTTCATCCTTTTTTACTCTGTGCTATTTATATTCGGTCTCCACTTTACCTTCAAACTTCCTGCTGTTTCTCAACCTTCGCTTCGGTCGTTAGCTCAAATTTCTAAAGAATTACGTTTTAACCTACACTATGATTTCTTGAATTGTTTATTTGTCTACCAGTCCTTTCTATGAACTGTTTGCCAGTTTGAAATTGTATTTTCCCAAGCTGTTTAACTTGTAGCCTTCTTAGGATTTGTTTTTAACGAACGCTTTGTTAGTTAAATGAACATATGCGTTCACATTATCGATTTTATATACTCTGTACACAAAAGCTTTCCCTTATCATTTGATGTGCTTTATTTACAACCTTAGAATATTAAAACTAATTATATCGCATTCTCCTTGAGTTTTTATGCCCTTCCAAGGTTCCACACTATGCAATTTTAAAATTACGATTTATTAATACAAATGTATGCTATTATCCGTTTGTTTTAAGGTTCAAACTAATTAATTTGAAACGTAAATAATATATTCCTGATTTCTATATACAAGGTCTTTACCTCGGCTGCTCCGCTCTAGCAATAAATCCTTACGAATCTTTAAAAGAAGCTTATCTGAACTGCTAAAAATCAAACTTCCCCTAACTGCCACCAAGCTGTAATCTGAAAAATCCTTCCATACAGTCCTATCAAAAAAACACAACCACCAAAATACATCACACTCTATTTACAAAAATTAAAATTTGCTACTTCAAATTTTTGTTCATTACAACAGTTCATATACATAAAATTACGTATCTTTGTGAAGCAAACAATTCATTTTTTTAAAATGTTACTGGATCAAATATTTTTCATTATACATGTACCCTATTTAAAGTAAGTAGACTAACCTCATACCTGACTTTAACCTCTATCTTAATATGAGCTCACAGTAAAACCCTTTAAACCTGTGTGCAAAATTATAGCACTGCAATCACAAGACTCCCTTTACTTTGTACATAAACAGCTTTTGTACCATTATATTAATTATCCTTTTCTACATAAACATTTTTCCTTTAAATATAAAGTTCAATAAATTTTTAAGTCCCAAGAATTCATAAAATAAGCACACAAAAAGCACAAAGTGTCAAAACACGTCAAATAACTCAACAACAATGTTTTAAAAAAATGGTTACTTGGTAACCACTGCACAGCCTGCATCTGCAATCCAGCCCTCGATGATGTTGCCGTCTATAATGACTCGGAGCTATGGAACCGCTTTCCAAGTTGAGCTATACCATTTCAGTCAGCATACAGCTATCCAAATCTCACCAACTAACTTTTTCTGTTTTTCTACTATTTCATGTACCATCAGCCAATCACTCCTCGATGCATTCACAATTGCAAATCCATCTTAGGACGCCTTGCAATCCCCAACAACTAAAATAACTGTAAACTGTACTTACATGGCTTAGAGAAGCTTCGCTTTTATTTGTATATGTACTTCAAGATTTTTCAAACAACCAGAGTTAAAGCACCTCCACTTGTGTGTAATAAAAACTTAAAAAAAACACTGAATAATATTTGCTACAACTAAACTTAACGTCGATGACGAGTGAAGAAAGAACGCGAGCTTCTCACCCCCTTACAGCTGGTTATATAGACCAAAAAACCCTCCTGTTGTTAAAGTGTCTCACAATTCCACTCCAGATGAACAAAACTTTCCTGGTATCCTCGTTACCGTTGGCGCACTTTTCAAAACACAAACTCCTAACCGACATAAACTTCTACATAATTTTACAAATAAACATCAACGGTCTTGGAGTTTTGACGCTCGTACACAACAAAATACCGCGAAATTTGTTCCTACCCGTGTAACGGCTGGTCCGCTTCGCCAAAACTAGCCTCAACTGAAAATCAATTCCTATAAGATTCACGCACCACATGTAAGGCAAACCTTGCCTTTTCTCCCTTTATCTCATATACAACATTTTCTCTCTCATGCTTCGTTATACAAATCCCACTCAGATATGTACCCTTTCTAAAACTTAGATTGACGAGCGTCTCCCTTCTACCTGTAACGTCCAATGACATTTCTTAATTTATCTCCCTGTTTAAAATCGATATCTTATACAAACATCTTACACCTCTCTCTTGCTTATAGCTTTAAACGATCCTTGTTCCTTCGTTCATTACCAAATCTAACCGATATCTGACATTTGCATCTCCCTCCTTTATATACTGTAACCAGTCTGTCCTTGTTTTCATATCGATCCGTGCCTGCCTTAACGTCTATTTGAATTCGTAGAAAATATTGATTTCCTGATGAGGTTGTTGACAACACTCCCATCCTAGTAAATAATCGTTACCTAACAACATGCCTTTCGTAACTGTCGAGTTTTCATTTATTGATTCTTTTTCCTATCCCTTTCTAACCAACTCGTGTTTTTAAATGCTATCTTATGCTAAATAATATTGAAATGTTTCTACTTCACTAAAATAATACCCGTATAATTATTAATCTTAAAGTAAAATTAAAATGAAAAAGCTTTTTAACTATTGTACGCCGTTTATACCATAATTAAAGCTGCATTCTCATCCTGTACACTAATGAATCGACCATTTGATAGTCGCTTAGCATTTATTGATTCTAATCCCTAAATATTATGCAATTTCCTTGCAAATAAGTGCAAAGCTAAAACTAAAATGAAATTAACTCTAAAATTCTTACATTAAATTAATTAATTGTTAAATGAGATTTCTAAGATATCAATTTAACTTTTTAATAAGCGGTATTTACATACGCTAGCCTACCCTAAGCTGACCCATGACCTATCTATTTAATTCTAACCTACAAATTACAAAATATATATAATATATAATATATAATATATAATATATAATATATAATATATAATATATAATATATAATATATAATATATAATATATAATATATAATATATAATATATAATATATAATATATAATATATAATATATAATATATAATATATAATATATAATATATATATATATAATATATAATATATAATATATAATATATAATATATAATATATAATATATAATATATATATATATATATATATATATATATATATATATATAGAATTAATAAGATGAAATAATAACTTAGACTTTTTAAGTAAAGCCCAAATGATCATTTCAAATCGAGCTAGTAATTGAAAGAAGGAAAATATAAGGCGTTGGACAGGATTTAAACCTGCAGCTCAGTTTTGCCGGAACTGTGCGTTTACCAATTACGCTACCGAGGCCGATGGCTATAATTGAAATGATCATTTGGGCTTTACTTAAAAAGTCTAAGTTATTATTTCATCTTATTAATTTCAATACGTTAGTATTTATCAACCTACCTTGTGTAAAAAACTACTTATAATATTTATATATATATATATATATATATATATATATATATATATTCTTCTAATGCTTTGTGGTTATATACATTGCCACTTGTAAATAAACTTAAATGTTTTTGTTATTTATTATTATTTTATAAAACAACTGGTTAAAATGATAAAAAGTAGGTATAAAAGTTCAAGTTAATTTTCATGAAAAGGTGCAGAACAAGTAGGCATAAAGCTACATTGCATGCTTTACAAACAATGCTAGACCTACTAACCTTCGCTTTTGTACTGCGGTAGCCACACCTTCTATCGTTTACTTTAACACGTATATGCCTTATCACGTTTTGCTTTCTGATCGAGCTGTCTATTATACCCACTGCTTTGGAACAATATTCTCCACTCAACTGGTCGGCCCGAATGCTGCGAAGGTTTAGATGTGAAAGTACTTTCACTTTTCTGTTAATTTGCTTTACGGATGTTTTGAATGTAATATAAGCATTCGTTATTGCTACATCAATAAAAGAATAAAAAAGTTTAATCCACCACCGTCGTGATTTCCGGGATATTGGATAGGTTGCCATCATTTGACCGAATCTATCAGCTTCGTTCATATATTGGTTATAGTCAAAAATTGGTTGAGGGCAATTTACTGGTTCACGTTTTCCTGTTGTATCAGTCCTCAAAACTTTTGTGATAATACTAGGATTATGGAACGAACTGACAAGTACAACACTTTTTTACCTCCATCACACCATTTGCTAACAGAAAGGTCCTGGTTCATAGCGTAATCACTTTCGCCTTATTTAAATTTTTTGTCTTCCATTAACAGTACTTTAGGGTAGTGTTGACGGTTGATAAGAAAAGTACCACAAGCAAATGTATTATTTTCTAATAGTATTGATAATAAATGGAATACCCAAAAGAACTGTCCGATCTCCGTATCGATTTGTTTTTCTATCGCAAAACTAAGAATCCGCCATACAGTAACTGGAAAAACGTGAAACTGCTCACGACGCTGGAGGATAAGAAAAATTACGTAATTCGCTTCCGCAACCCCCAACAATGCTTAAAGGAGGGTCTTTAACTTACGGCGGTGCACCGGGTCATGGAATTCGATCAGTGTTCATGGTTAGAACCGTATAGAGAGTAGATTGCGAACACGGCCTGTAAAAGTGCGTTTGAAATTTTTTTTTCAAGTTAATGAATAACGCGATCTTTAATAAACCATGGACAATGTGAACAAACGCGTCGACTTGGTGGTATCTGGAAGAGAAAAAATTGCGTGCGCACCTTGATTGCCCACTCGAACTTTAATAGTTGTATAGTACTAAATGAGAATTTGGTCATCATACAAATGGACAAAGTTAAAAGTCATTTACGATAAACCTATTTATGCTGGATTTTCAATTCTCAATCTCTCCAATTAATGTATAACTTTCATTATAATGTGATGCGGTACATGTACGATGACCAAATTCGACTTGTCTTTACTATGACGGATTTCTTAATTTGCAGCATACAAACTGAATTTTTATACGTTGATGGTAGTAACAGTGATTATCCTATAGATAACAAGTATAATATATCATTAGTTAATAAGAAGGTTGTGAGTAAAATAAAGGACAAATTAAAAGGAGACTTAGTGTTAGAAGTTGTTAGTATTGGTGTCAAATCCTACTGTGTGATTGCCGAAAAAAATGTAAAAAAATCGAACTCATTATTCGCAGTGAGGTGCAGGACATAAATGCAAGTAGCTTGAAAACTAGCGTGAAAAATATTATAGGTGTCGTGCCCTCGGGCATACAGTAACTACAAATCGAAGCAGTAAACATGAACCGCACACAAAAAATAAAGTTAGTTTATCTGAAGATGATTATAAGCGCTTATCATTCTTGGAACAGTAAATATGTATGTTAGGGGCATCATAAAATTTGTGATTTTACTTAGTATCAGCTTATGCTTGTATATAGTTGCTGCAAGATTTGTATTATACATTTTATAAAATTAAAAATGCAGGAATACACTTTTAATACATATAGTTGAGCATTTTTGTAAGCTGGAATCACTTGAATTGCTGCACAAGCTATGATATTTCGATACGTTAAATGGGTAACGTGTGTTGCAAATGTTCAGGTCGCGGTGGCGTTCAGGAGACGCTGAGACGCTTCGAGTGGTGGATTGAGTGGACGAATGGGTAAGGTGAGGTGAATAGCATATGTCAGATGTGAAAGGTGAGTTGCAAATATTCAGTGAGGCGATCAGGAGGCGCTTAAGGGTGATCCTACATGTGATTTTCAAAATTTCATCTGAAGATACTACATTGGCCAGGAAGCGGGTTTTTTGTACCTGAAAAATTCTGAATTTTTGTCGAAGCCTTGCTTTCCAAGGTAGGAATCTTTAACGGGCGCGACAACATTCACACATGGGACCTCCATTTTACCTCTCATCCGAACGAGGGCGTGTTTTTTGTGAAAAAGGCTCGCCTAACACCCGGAACCCTGGGCGTAGTAGTCACACATATACCAACTACGCCACGGAGCCGCCTTAGCTTAAGGGTGGCCACATTGTTGGTTGCCTAACGATATTTGTCATTTCTGCATTCCAGTTGAATAACTGTTTGAATTCGCCCTATAACAAGTCTCGTATGAGATAGTTCAGAACACTAAATTGTCAGCTACTCTTCAAGAACCCATTACACCCATAACAATGAATTATTTCCCCGACAACCCTGAAATTCTTACAGTTCAAAACCACTAAACTCTTCAGGAACCCATTATATTCATAACAAAGAATTATTATCGCGGCTACCCTGAAATCCTTACAGTTCAAATCCACTACACGTTGATTAGTATCAAATTTTAGTTTAATGCAACTAGGCTTAACATTTATGAGCACCGTAAACACGTATGTTTTTCTACAACTAACTGGTATTAATATACATACTAAAAACATACAAATGAATTGCTCATTCAATACAAATACAAATAATTGTTGCCACCAAAGAGATTCTGGCGTTTTTATGCCATAGGAAGATGCTGTATGAAAGGATCAACATGTGGACCATTTTTATTGTACACACGGCGCTTTATAGTACGTATTCATATACTAAACTATTTATTAAACCTTATTGTGTACACTTGTTTAATTTAAATAAAAGTCCAGAAAACTCATATTTACTTAAGTGTAAAGTATTTATTTTAAAACCTAAAAATTTTAAACTTTGTAAAATGCAAAGTACTTTCAACATTATCCATCATCTGTGCTACTTCCTAAAATAAGTAAAAAGAATCAATACAAATAGGTTGTTTATGAAGTTCGGCTACATCATGCCAAAATTTCACTCAAAATACTGTAACGTTTTAGTTTAGGTTAATCCGGAATTTGCTATATGTTACGTGGGTTGCCAGAGTTTAGGCGAAATAGTGTTTGCCGACGTAATTATCAGTCCGCGCAGCCATGCGCGAGATGCTCGATGCGCTTGTCCGATATAGCAACAAGTATTCTCGTGCAGAAATGTAGTCAGAAAAAGACATTATCTTTTAAAAAGGTGGTAAGCAAGATTTTTGCAGCCATCATGGATTATAAATATTACTCCTGGCAAAGGCGTATTGCTTGGGTTAAAGTATAGAAACACAGTTACATTAGTAAATCAGAGTATTGAAGTGAACTCAAGATTTATAAAGCGCAAGCAAGTTTCAGATGGTGTAGTTTAAGAAATCTTAATGGGTATAAGAAATCAATTCGAATACAGTCTAGCAAATGTGGGTTAACCTTTGGTGAGGGAATCTTGTTTGTTCGTATTAAAGAAACGACAAATCCACGTGGCTGCAACCAGACAGGTGTTTTGTAATTTTTTTGTAACACTATGTATCTTCAAGCTAGGGTGAGTACAATTCCTTTTTGTAACAACAAGCATCAATTCATGCGAGAAGCAAATTTTGTTAGAAAATGTATCTTATCAGAAGAAAAATAATTTTTGAATATCGAATATGAAAGTTTTGCTATTGATTTAAATTATATTTTATTTAGTATAGATAAGATGATCTGGCTAAATTCTTTTGTAGCTATTTGCTAGTATTAAATAGTCGTTAAGGACAATATTTTGACTTAACATCTGTCAGATAAATATCTAGTAGTACAAGATTTTTTAAAACAAGTTACACTTATGTTCTTAAATAAGTTGTATAATCAAATAATTCTTTAATTTGAAGGAAAGCCACTAAAACATTAGAAAGATTAAAGTTTGATCTACAAATAATTTTTCTGAGCCGAAACAAAGATCTTTGGTTAAAACATTTACTTAATGTAGTGAGATATTGGACATTTTTTTTTATGACGGGCTTAACCCATTAGTAACTGTTAATTTTTATGTCGACTTTATATTTCTATCAGCATTAGACTTCATGCTTTTGTATTTATACTGTATGATATTTTCTTAAATTTTTTTGTATATAAAAGAAGAGTAACTAATTTCATTACATATCAGTTAAATATCGTAATAGTTTTATTTCTGACAGTCTAATAAGAAAAACAAGTGATTTATCCAATTCTGGTTGGGATAATTAAGTAAAAAAAAAAGAAATTATGTTACTGAATATCTACATTCAGGCATAGGTAAATTCCCTTAAGGCTTATCTGCGTCTATTCTAAAGAAGATTACTTTTTGTTAATTTTATCGACGCAGTGGCGCCCTAATTTATGCAAAGATAGGTTCAACCTTAGAAAAAACTTCGACCCACTCATGCCTACGTAGGAATAGACCCCGAGCCTAGTCGCCGAGCTTTTTAGATTTCTTTTTGCAACTGTTTGGTTCAATTACATTCTAGCTAAAAGCCACTCTCAATAAAATAAATTAGCCAAAAAGAAATTTTAATAACAATACCATGCTTTCCTTTCATCAATTGTAAATATTAGTTTTAGAAATATCTGATATAATTTATTAATTCTTATTGTTAGTGTTCTAACTGTTACTGTATATGAAAACCTTTTAATTACTCGAGAAGGCAGCATAGATGATTGCTAACGTCAATCATTTTATTTCAATAATTTCACGGAGAGAAATTTAGGGCAGATTGTAGGTAAACAAAATATTTTTGCATTATCTAAACTAATGTAACACGATCGCATAAAACAATAATAATCAAATATCCAGTAATTACAAAATGTACAGTGGAGTTCCGCAAAATTTGTCTTACTAATGCTTGCTTGCATTTAAAAACTTTCCACATTTCCAGCAGGGCATTGATTATATGCTCTTTTATCGATTTTATCATAAATCATATACACTAAACGATATCGCTTCTCCGAATTCAACAGAAGCTTGGATTTTAACGAGGAACTTGTTTTCTTCCACTTGCGAAAAGTTCTAAAAATGATTAAATACCGGCTCCGGAGATGCTATTTTATAAACGACCACCTGTTGATAATGCTGTAAATATAAATTAATTTCATTTCCTTATCCCTATAGTATATACAGTTTCAGCTATTAATATTTTATGAATCATAAAACTACTTCGGTCTTTTGCGTCCTTCACAAATCAGCTTCTAACGGCTAGCAATTTACAGTATTACTGAGTTACCAACTAGTTCCCAAAGGTTGCATAATTTTATGCTTTTGGGTTAATAATGTGTCATAATGGCACCATAATTTTCTTCGTAGTTTCCGTTAGTACTATATAACGGTCGTAATGAAAATTTATTACCCATGAAGCCGTAAGCGAAGACAGTTGCTTTTCCTAAGTTTATTTTCAATAAGAACGTATTTGTTATGTTGAAAAATGTAATAGCGGCACCAGAAATTAACATGTTGCCGAAATCAAAGAAACATCTAGTTTCTGTTAAAATCTACATTTTTTAGAACTCTTGTTTGTATTACTCATGAGTTATTTTTTGCACATATTTACAGTGGCGGCTCGTGGGGATTTTATTTGAGGGGCTCTTACTGCTTATGGCATGAATATAATACAAGATAACATAAGAAATACTCACCTTCAGTGGTTTGGTGTATTCAGCCTAGTCACTCACACAGACCCATTAATTTTTGTATACTTGTTTATAGGTTTATACTCTAATTGTCACGTAATAATAATTTTACTGCTTGTATACGAAATCAAGCCTTCTGTCTTTCTGAGCAATAAAATGGTCTATAACTTTTTTGTCAAAATTGTTGATGTTATGTATTAAGTTTTTGTTGACTGACATCATTGCTAAGGCATTAAAACGTTCTTCGGTCATTGTATTCCTTAGATAAGTTTTAATCCTATTAAGAGTTGAAAAACATCTTTCAGATTCGGCAGTGGACATTGGGGTTGTGACTATAATTTTTAATAATTTTACTGTTTCGCCAAATATTTTGTTTAACCCGTATTGGGTCAACCAGGAAAGCATGTTTAGACCGCCTAAAATATTTTTAAAATTCATTCTTGAGTACATCACTTCTAATTCAGTCCTCAATTTGTCTGGCTGTAACATCGGATAACACTTAACAATCGATGGGAAATGCGATGTTGGAAATTTTTTTGAGTATGTATCAAAATTAGTTACATCTACTAAAAATGCGGCTTCTAAATGAGTACGGTATGAGAGCCTGTCCTTTATCTAAACAACTATTGTATCGCACACTTCTTTAGCAATCAAATTCCGATTTTTCCACGTTACTAATTTTTCTTCGTTTAGTATCATTACAGATTATATTTTTTTCTATCTCATCAGTTGAATTTCTAGCAGATGCCTATTATCCTTTTAAGGTCTTCCATTTTTCTCTTCAGTACAACACTGTCTGTATCTCTAGCTTAAAACTGATTAAATAATATGTCAACATGTGGAAAAATTTTATGAAATAAATTGAGAAAAAACACAAAATCAGGATCTTCCAGAATTATATGCAAACCATATGCTTCCCTGCAGGTAATAGTTTTATTGTATTTTTCTTCTAATTCCTCAAAGCATTCGATTAATTTTTCTCTATTCTTATATACGACGTTCACAATACAAATATTATAATTCCAACGTGTGGCAGCAACAGTGAGCAATTTTCGCTTCACTATTTCTTTTAGCACATCACACCTGTGAGTAGAATGAGAAAAAAGCAGTAATTGTGGATAAATTAGAAAAAAAATTTTAACTTTAGCATTTTGTTGCTTTCTGCATAATTAAATTTAATTGATGGGCATAACAGTGAACAAAATGGGCATTTTTATATTTAAGTTTAATTTTGAACTGAACTCCTCTAGCAGAACCACTCATAACATTTGTACCGTCATAAGTTTGAGCGATTAGTTTAGATGTCGAGTTTAATATTAATTTATCTAATTGCTGTTCAATGCACTCCGTTAAACCGTTAGCTGTTTTATCTATTACTCGTAGAATTGTCCAAAATCTCTCATAAATATTTCCACTGTAGTAATATCTAACTATAATTACTATTTGGCATTGATTTGAAATGTCAGTCGTCTCATCGCACTGAATTGCCAAAAATTCAGTACCTTCAATTTGATCTTGAATTTCTTGACAACACACTGCAAGCATGCTTTCTAAAATCTCGTTTTGCATAGCCTTAGATGTACCTTTAAATACACTCGCTTTGTGTAAATGTTCTTTTAAAATTACATTCAATTCCGAAGTAAAATCAATTAATTCTAACAAAATTCCACGGTTTTCGGAATCTTTTTTTTCATTGTGTCCTCTCAATGACAATTCCAACTTTCCACAAAATTTAATACAATTGATAATGTTTTTTAAAATGTATCTATTTTTAGTCACCTGCTCATTATGCTTCATAATGTTCTGCTTATATGCGGAATCTAACTGAACCGCAATATTCACGGAACCTAGCATAGCCAAATCCGTGCAAGACTTTATATGGTACTTGCTAATTTCATGCTTTTTTATTTTATCGTTTATATGGTTTAGATCTCTAAAGCCTTTTTCCGACCATGTTTTGTCCAATCCGTCACAACAAAATAAATGGCAAGGAAAACAAAATAGAGCATTCGATTGAGAGCATCCGGAAACCACTGACATTTTTATAAATTTTTTTTGAAAAATGCCTTGTGAAACTGTGATTTCCAACCTTATCTACCTGTTTTAGATTTAAATCCGGTGTCGGACGGCTTAGGTTCTTAATTTTCACCTTTTCTGCTAATGGAAGAGTTTTAAATTTAATTTCGACTATATTACGAATATTATTTTCAGTCATCTTGAATAATTCAAAATAATAATCAAAAATATACACTACGACTACACTCACAAACCAAAACACGGTCTTTACTTTCAACAAAAACAAGTGAAATAATCTCTACGCTCACGCAAATTAGTACCGGACAACAACAAACACGCCTTGAAATACCAACAGATACTGCGGCAAAGGGCTCTAATGATAAGAGCCATGTTAAAGCTATCTGAAGCTGTTATTTACGTTCGACAAAATTTGTCGTCGTTCGATTTCCAATAAGATTTACATTGAAGCAGGGCTCAATAGAATGGAACCCTCCCTTACACCGATGTACTAAAGAGAATCAAGGAGTTCTGTTAACGTAAAGAGAGCACTGTCACAATGTCTAGGACAGATATTTATTTATTATTGCTTAAATGTTAGATGTAAAATGAATATAGTGAGAAACGTAATTGTTTTAAATAATTTTAAAATATTGATATCAGTGTTACTTTTGATCATTTGAACCACAAATCTTAAAAGAATTATATGCATTTTGGTGTTAATTTTCATTAAAACGGTTAGATGTGGTTGCTTACGAAAGGACGACGGTGGTATATGTTTATTATTTAGATCTGTTTCCGGCATCATACATCATTGTAAACGTAGCATTTACAATTTATTTACTGAGACCACTTAAAAATGCCGGGCAGAAAGCATTTATTCATTCGATATCTAGTTTTGATTAATCATTTTACGATTAATTAATTTATGCCGAAAAGTTTATTTTCGGTACCTATTCCTTAAAATAACCTGAGGGGCTCTAGCCTTTGAGCCCCCATGGAGTATCCGCGGCTGCATATTTAGCAAAATATGGTTTTATTACGGTAGAAAACAAATTCTCACTGAATAGTAAGGCTTCCCAATTGAAAATCGGTTTAGGTAATGAGAATATCAGAATTGTGGTTAACTTGTGTTAAATAATTCTAAGTTGAAGCGGTTTGATATGATTAAATGCCGGCTATCGAAATGCAACAAACGGATTGAAATTGTTCGTTGATAAAAAATACCGTATCTGAAATCTCTTTTCCCCGTTCGGAATTCTACTAGCATACGTTAAAAGTCGTACAGTCGTAAAAACCCAGACGAACGTAATTTATTTTGCCCCTAACATAACAAATGCACATGTAATCAGAAGGGCGAAAACAGCTCCGAATCGACCAGAAATCAGTCTCGTCGATTCTTACTCGAGGAAACAATCTTCAGTAGCCACGTTTGTGATGCTTATCCAAACAAGTAAATTATTATGGAAATTTTAAGTCCTTTGTTTTAGGTGCCGTTATTAGCGTATCCGTTATTGTGAGCATGCGCTTTGCAATGCTCCGTAAATAAAACCCAGTCGATCAAAATGAGTTTTTGAATTCGCTAAATAACGTGTTTTTCTGAAGGGCGAGTTTAACCACACTTTTGATGTTCGCGTATCATGTCAGTTTGCTTACTTTTTGGATGCATTGTTGTTTTTCCCTGTCGACAAATTTTTATTATTTAAAAAATTATAATGAACAATATTCTACGCAATATTATTGAACGAAGAAATCCTTATGGAATTGATCACAATTTGATTAGGGGCATAATTTTGCACGATACATTTGATCGAGAACAAAACGGTAAAGGAAACGTTTTAATTCAACCACTGTTTAGTTTAGATCATATGGAGGCTAGAGATGTAAAACTGAACTTCAGATTTGATAAAGAAGATATACCCAGATTATGCAGAGCCTTACGAATACCAGAGTCTGGATACCAATCGAATGGTAAATATAGCGACTATAGTTTAAATTTACATTTCAATAATTTTAATTTAATTTTTGGTCAGTCACTGAAGGGTTGTACATGTTACTGAGGCGATTGGCATATCCTAATCATCTCTGAGATTTAAAACATGTTTTTCAAAGATCTTCTTCAGCCCTTTCGGAAGTAATAAATTTTGTGAATACACACATATATAGTGAATTTAGGCACCTTTTGGAGGATCTAAATAGCCTTACCTGATTAAATTAAAGTAGACTTCAATATTATGCAGATGTACGTGAATCAAGACGAGAATATTTATTTCAATAAACAAATTTATATTCTAGGTAATTGCCGCCCAAGGTGCAAAAGTGGCCCATTGTTGGGGTTTCATCGATGGCCCAGCCAGGCCCATTAGCCGTCCTTCAGTTCAACAAGAAAATTATTCGTGTCACAAACGAGTACACTGTGAAAAGTACCAATCCGTAGTTACACCAGATTGTATCACTATAAGTGAGTTTAGGGCTTTTGAAGGAAGAAGGCATGATGCAGGAATTTTTAGAGAATCTGGTTTTTATCAGTAATTAGAAGCTAAAGCCAGATTTCTTGATGGACGTAATCATATAATTTATGGTGACCAAGCATATGGCATCAGACAATAACTCTTGGTGTCCATACCCTGGTCATGGCATTAATCAAAATGAGCAAACTTTTAATGCTGCAATGTTTGTAGTAAGAGAAGCTGTAAAATGGACTTCAGTAAAATAATTGCTGATTTGCAATTTTAGACTTAAAAAAAAATCAAATATTTTATTACAGGATATTGAAGCTATGTACAAGACTGCCACAATCCCAACAAATTGCCACAGTTGCTTGTATGAAAATCAGACTCCTATGTATTTTGATATAGAACCTGTTCACCTCGAAGTATACCTTATTACGTAATCCCTTAGGAGTGTTAATGGACACATATTATATAAGTGCAGATAATTGAATTCACTTCAAAATCTCGAATTTTGTTGTTTATAAATAAGAAGATACAAAAATGTGTTTGACAACCAATTTTATAAATTTTGGAATAATATAACGCTTAGATTTTAGAAATAAAAAATTATGATAATATAACATTTATCCTCATGTTTTAATATATAAGCTATTAGTTCTCTAAAAATTGGTCAAGTATAAACAAGTTAGACAGGTGGCAAGTATACGTTTGTGGTATGTTCATAAGTTTAGTGTTACAATGGAAAAACAATTGGAAACGAATAAAATTTATTTTAAATTAGCAATGTTTATTTTTTACTCATAATTAAATTAATCAGCATGTCTTGCCTGTCGATAAGTTTTGCTAAGTCTCTTCTTTGTTGAATTTCAAAATTAAGTTTTTTTCGTGTAATTCAAATAACCTTTTGTATTCCAACTCGGCAATTCTTGTTTGTTTTTCTGCAAGAGCTATTTTTCTCTTCTCTATGGACAATCTTCTTTCTTCCAATTCTAGTTCCTTTTTCTTAATTTCCTTTTTGTTCATAGTCATATGCCTCTAAATAGGACAGTTCTTGCCTTTGTTCGTTAATTTTTTTTGTGTGTATCTTGTTGGATCTAGATTCTAGAGGATAGGAAACAACGTTAGATTAGATTATATTTAAATGTGAATAGAGAAAAGTAACATAGAAGGCTTCGAAACTGCATTTTGTTCAATAAGACAAAAAAAGCAAAATCTGAGTTATATAACTAAACCATCCGTGTTCGTTGACGCAAGGTTAGTTACCAGGATCAGTGTTACCCTGCTGTTCAGGCAGCGTCAAAAGTAATCAGTTACTTTTAATCTTGCCTGAACAATCGGGTAACACTGAATACTGATCCTGGTGGCTAACCTTGCGTCAACAAACACGGGTATGTTAGTAACCCTTAGTTAAGGAACGTCACCGGTTACTAGTTTAAGTGATCCAAGTAAGTTCCCGAAAACACTTCTAGCTGTATCATTTGAGTAAAGAAAAATTAATCAATGGCTTCATTTCACTTGTCAGGGATTTTAAGCCAGTGCTTTGCTTGTTCTTTGCCTATCAAAAGAATGCTCAATAGTCATTACCTAGCACTTTGGATGATTTAGGAGTATGAGACGTACTTGCTGCTATGTTTTCTGAATTCGTAACTAAAACATAAACCATTAACATATTCAAAACATTATTTTACAATTTAATTAAGGAAAATTGTTTAATTCTAAATCAACTGAATCTGAAATGATATAAACGAGATTCAACACTTTTGATTTAATAAAAAACACCTTATCTGCAACTTGTTTAAATTTGTCATTTGAATGATAATTGTGATCTTCCAATAAAAATTTCTCTTCACGTTTCAAATGTAGAGGATTCTCGGTTGGTGCTAAAAATACAGGTTTAAAACTGGTCATGCGGCCATTACATACTTACAATCGCAACTAAACATGAGCTCATACTTTTCTTGAGAACCATTTGAAGTGGAAGCACATTGGTGTCGAACCTAACATTCGTGAAAGATTACAATTTTTTGACTTGTTTTTCTTAATCCTGATTGCACATCAGCTCGTGAATAGATTGGCATAGAGAATTCTTCTCCGAGTATGCCATTTCTATTCCCGATCTATAAATGGCATAAAAAATTCCAACTTACTTCTTTCTTACCCTGGGTATATTTGTCTAAATAGTATCTTACTCACCTAATAAAAGCAATTTTGCAAATATTATGAGTATGGCACGCTACTTTTTGATAACTTAATTATGCCAAAAATTTAAAAGCAACACTTATTCATTATAGATACAAGCTTCGTAAACTTTTATATTCCTTCAACCATAATTTTATTATCAATTCTAACTGCTCTTTAAGAGTTCTTATAGAAAAAAACTTTTTTGTCACAGACTGCATGTTTTCTTGAATAACGGCCCACAGAACCGGATTTTGAATGGGGTTCTGCCCTAAAACCTCCCGTAAAAGGATAATATCATCATGGTCAGTAAATCGTAACAGTTTCCTAGCACTGTGGTCCATAGTATCTTGTTTAGCGAGATCAAAATAAACCAAAATAACAACTAAATCATTGTATTTTAAGGATACACGTACAATGCACCTATATTCACATTCATTAAATACGTATTATTAACGAAAAATATGGTTAGACACATACAGACAAACTTTTCGTAGTTAGTTTGCAGGGGTACCAAATTTATTGATCTACTTCCCTTGTGTTTACAAATATTGCATTTAAGGCAATTAAAAGTGTATAAACAGTATAAATTTCCACTAATAGTGATATTCATAGGTAGTAAGGCTATTTTTGTTTAGTTTTGATACTTAATTACGAACACAACATTACATAAGCTGGCAAACCTGTTTCCAATACCATCCGTTATTAAGCGAACGTTGTTCGTACAAAAGTAACGTAACACGCTATCGCTTAATAACCGAATCGGTTAATTTTTCACAACTGCGCATGAGTACAATAACCGATAACGTGACTTGCCGTTAAATAAGACGCTTTTAAATCTCCCTATTAATGCTACAAGCTACGCTAATAAACCACATTACACCGAACAGTAATTTTTATCTTGGTTAACACACATATTTCTCATTATATCGCTGAAGATATTTATCCCAGTTGCACGCTATACAACATCATGACACGATTGGCAAATGCATTCTGACCTCACCTTACTTGCTACAATTGCAAATGCAAGAACCCATCTCGTTGACGTCGTTTCACAAGAAGCCATAGAAGCACCATCTCTGCTACAATAGACTCCACGTCTATTTTCCGTTGCTGTTATTGTTCTTATTTACCCAAATTGGTGTTAATTCTGTAAATAATTATGCTATATTCTATTTTAAGACGATTGTTATCTATTCTTTTTGCTTGCTTGTATATAGACACATTGTTCTTGGTAGGGCACATTAGCACGCCTTCGTGGTAATCATATAAAAACCCGCATTTTATTAATTACTCTAAAGATATAAGCGAATAATTGAACTTGTGTTCTTATTTACGCTCATTAACACGGCCTTGCGTCAATCTGTTAAATATATATGCTGTATTTATTACCCTAAGACGGTTATTATACATTTGTACTTTATAATTATATATATATATATATATATATATATATATATATTGCTGTGATAAAGGGTTGTTCAGGGGTGTATTGAGTAATAAGGGTCGTGTAGTAACTATAAATAGCAATAGAAATAAGAAAACTGCATATATTTAGCAGAAAAATAAGTAATTCGTACATTATGTAAATAGCAAACATTTAACACTCTGTACATAGACCGTAATCATTTTAAGCTATGCCAGTAAGCATATCCTTCAACAATAGGACGCGTATTTAGCAGGGAAATAATTGTACATGTATTTAAAACTACGTTGAGAATTTTATACAAGTTTATAAAATAAAGACGCAGAAGATAAGAGAAAACCTAATAAATCTGCATGCAATTACGCTGGAACCATAAGCGCTTTGATAAGAAAACGCATAAATAAGTACATAAACGAAAATAGCATTTATGTTACATCATTTATTTTTGTACAATTCTCCAAAAACTTTATCTACACAAAACAACAGACGTAAGTTAAAAGTCTGGCCGCGATAACAAATAATAAAGTATCAAAGATCTCAAATCAACAACCATGACATAAAAATCCGAAATAATTTCATCAGAAAACCGCTTGAAATATTAACGACAAACCTGGTTGATTGCGGCAATCTGTAAAACTGCTTAAAAACCCAACCCAAAGGTAGTGGGAAAAGGCTATTTAACACCCACCGGTGATAAGACAGCTCAGTTTCCACTCAAAGCAGGTTGAATCCACATCACTTTTAACCAGAAATCTACGCGTCAAATAAATAAAGTTTGTAATATAGTGAAAAATAGTGCTGCATGAACATTGTGTTAAGAATATATGAAACGTTTTTGCCGTTTTTTCAGAAAAAGTGAGTAGAAATTGTTTAATTAATTTAAATTAAATATTTTATAATGATATAGGGCTTCTAAGCTGCGTCGAAAAGAAATTCTAATTCTAATCCATGGTCCTAAGGGGACAATTCTAATCCACGTCGAAAATACTTATGGTTCTAATCTGCGTCGAAAAGAATTCTAATCTGCGTTGAGAACAATTCAATTCTAATATTAATTCTGGTATAATTCTGGGATAATTCATAATATTCAAATGGTATTTAAGGGAAGAAGTTAAGGCGTATACAGAGAAGTATCAAATAAAGCACGGGAGGATTTTGGAAAACAAGGGGTAACTGTACCTAAATATTGGTTCAACAAAGCAGAGCATTGGTATTCGATTGAAGACGACAAGGGGGTGTTGATCCACAACACGAAACAAAGCAGGTCAGATCTATTTAATTTTAAGGAATCTTTTTAATTTAAATTTTAATACTGAATTTATTCAATTTATCCAGAACTTGTAAAGAGTCAACAAAAAACATTGCATACGTTTAAACTTGCGTAATAAATTATAAAGCGGTCCCGAGCGTTCCAGATTTTTTTGTAAAGATGTTGTTTGTGGTGACTTTATATTGAATTAAAAGTATATACATTTTGGGATAAATAATCCATATGATATTAATTGATTGAAGGGTGTATTTCAAGAATTTCAAAAATTGTAAATATTATTTCCTTTCATTATATGAATGTCGATTGACTTCATGTTATCAATTCAAACAGGTAATCATAAAGGGTTAAAAGAAAATTGATTATCGTAACGTTGTGCACTCTGTGTAGATTAAAAAGAGCTAGCCGTGGCATAATAATAAAGTAAAAGATCAATTTGAAAAACACAGAGCGGAGGCGTTCAGTAGAACTTATTACACTGAGTACGGCGTCATCATATCAATTATATATATATAGATATATATATATATATATATTGCTATGATAAGGGGTTGTTTAAGGGTGTACTTTATAGTAAAGGTCGTTTAGAAATGAGAAAGTACCATAGGAAGCAGAAAACTGCATTTATTTAGTAAAGAATTGAGAAATGGAGATAGTTTGTAAATAGTAAGCAGTCAACACCCTGTATATAAAGTATAAGTAGTTTTAAGCGACGCAAATAAACATAGGAAGACGCATAGTTAGCGTAAGAATAAGGAAGACATGCATTAGGTAAATAGGAGATATTTAACACCATGTAGATAGAGTTTTAGTTAATTTAAGTAAGGCGAGTAATGATATTTTTAGTGGAAGCACACGTATTTTGTAAGTAAATATAATAAAGTGTAATTAAACACGCATTCAGAAGAGTTCCAAACAATTAGGTTAATACGGAGATAAAAAATAGAGCTTCGGGAAGCATAGTGTAAATGCGTACAAAATAGTTAACCATTTTTAATAAGAAAGGAGATTAAAAATTGCGTAAATAACATGCATATATGAAAATTAAAAGTCAAATTGCATCAGTTGTTTATGGAAAGGCGATTAGATTCGTCAAAACACCGAATGTTTGATAACAAGACAGCTGCGAGCAGGCCACAATTATTTGAAAGCATAGAAAATTACATCAGAAACTACTTTAAATGCAAAGATTTGATTGGTTAAAATGAGCGACGAGTTTGTAGACCATACCGACTGACGGAGTAGGAGGTCAATAATATATTAACGGGCACAGTGATAACGAACTTAGTTTTCAACTCAACAAAGGCCGAGGTGCGCCACTCTGAGACAAAGTGAGATACGTAGTAATTTAAAGTGAAAAGTTGTATTAGTGCGACCAAGATGAAAATTACGATTGCCGATTAAACGTAAATAGATTTTAGGGAATTTATTTAAACAAAAGCACTATAATAATAGGGCTTCTGAGTCAGTGGAGAATAAAAATACAATTTCTGAGTCCCGGGAAGAATAACGATACAATTTCGAGTCCGGGAAGAAGAATACTACGATTTCAAGTTTGGGAAAAATAAGCGATATTCTGAGAATAGATGGTATTCTAAGTTTGGGGAAATTGATAAGAAGCAATAAGTCTGAATGAGATGACAATAAATTGGGTGCATAAGTATAAGTTAATAATGGTAGTCCAGAGGGTGATGGCAATAATTTAAATGCAATGGTTCAAGCGTGTGGATAGACAATATTTCGAATGGGCATGTAATAATCCTGAATTGGGGAAAATAATTTTTATTCAAATGGATGGCTTAATGCATGGAAAATATTAGCTGATTACGGATGCGTCAATGCGAAGAAAATAGACCAAGTTTGATTTTTAGTTATAAGACATTATTTTTCTATTTTTTTATTTGAATATTGAATTTGCTTAATATAAATGAATGTAAAAAATCAACAAAACAGAGGACTTGCATACGTATAAAGTGCGTGATATGATAAGAGGTTTTGAACGGTTTACACTTCTTTTTTTTATAAAAATAAAAGGTTTTTTTGGTGACTTTGGGTTTGATTAAAAAGTATATGATTATTGATAAATGAGATTTACAACATAATTAATTGAAAAGTGTATTTTAAATAATTTACAAAAACCGTACATAATATTTGTTTCATTATATAAAACTGAATTTTATAATTCCAAATAAATACTAGTCGAGGTCATAAGATAAAGTTAATGGGAGTGATTTGATAATTTAAACAATCAAGGAGGAGCTATAAGTTGAATACGAAATTGATAACGAGTAAGGCGGTAACATATCAAATTTTGTTATTGGTCGACAAGGTCGAGAGACGATAAAATCCAGTCAAGTTCCTGGAGGGAGTTTATAGCAATATTAATAAGACAGCCCAACGTCGGAGAACGATAATTCTAATTCTTGTTTATACATAGCAATATTAATATGTCGCCACAACGTGAGGGCTCGAATTAAACCACGATAAAAACTCAACCTGAGATTAAGAGCCACGAATTAAAACACAATAAAGTACAACCTGAAATTAAGATGCACGAATTAAATTAGAAATGAATTTAAAAATACGATCGCGAAATTTATAATAAATTAATTAAAGTAAACCGGACATTTAAAAAGTTTCAATTAGCAAAAAATCAAAAAATTTGTAAAGTAATTAAAGTTAGGTAGATTTACGTAGTATTTAAAAGTTTAGAGTAAATATAATAATTTCAAAATGGAGAAGGGATCCCAAGAAAGCATAACGTTTGAGAGAAGTTTGAGCGAAGAACCGAGAATTTTACAAGAAACCAAAATGATGGAGATTCTAATGGCATTAAACAATAAGAGGGACAGGAGTGATGAAGCCATAAAAATAATTACAACAAAAAAGGATAAAAACAGCGAGAAATTCGGGAATGATATCAAAATTCTTAGTAATGGACTGAAGGAAACGAACCAAACGATCGCTGAAATGAGGGAACAAATGCAAGAAAGAATTGGGCAAATTTCTGAAGAAATAGAATGCGTATAGGACCATATTACATTAGTTAAAACAAAACATGAAAAATACGAAAGCGAGTCCAACGATAAAATTACAGACTTAAATATTAAATTAGGTAAAATTGAAGAAAATTGCGAAAAGGAGTTCAGATCAATAAATCAAGAAATAAATAATTTAAAAAGTGATCCAATAAATTTTAATAGAAAATCAATTAGGCTAGTTCAAACAAACCTTTCAATTGAACAGTTTACGAAATTTTACGGGGACGGAAAAATAAATCCGAAGTTATTTCTGAAAAATTTCAAAATGTTGATACAGGGGTTTACAAATGAGTTATATAAATTAAATTTAATCAAAGCAATGCTGAAGGGAAATGCCGAAAACTGGTACAATTTAGTTGAGAGTGAACATTTGAACAGTTTGAGAGCAAATTTCTACGTCAATTCTGGAGTGACAATCAGCAAGATAAAATTCGAAATAACCCAAGTATGGGAAGATACGATTCGGAGAAAGGGATAACGCGAAAATTATATGCGATTGAGAAATTTACTGTAGCGAAGCAATTGGATCCTCCTTTAGAAGATAAAAGATATTATAAGGTATTTAGCAGGTCATTTTAACGCTGAAGTAAAGCGATACATAACGACGCAGAATATAGTAAATAAGGATACATTTATTGGTTATTTGCAGAGATATGATGATTTGGAATTTGATGGTAAAATGGAAAATAATGTTAGGGATCGACGCATGAATTTTGTAAGGACGCAGAGAAATAATACGGACACTCGGAATGATTATCAACGAAACAATTATAATTATGATCGTCGAAGAAATTTTAATAGGGGGAACTATAGCAATTTTAATAATGATTTTAGGCAAAACAGGAATACTGGTCAGATACCAAGGCAACGAATGGTGAGAATGAATCATGAAAGAAATTATAATGGTAGAGGAAGAAATAGGCAGGAAAATGTTAATCGACGGACGCAAGCAAGGGATATTAATAGTATGCAAATAAGGAATGCGAATCGCACAGATACAGGGATAATGAGTCAGGCAGGACCTTCAACGCAAAATCAGGATTTTTGAGTACGGACGAACCAAGGAAAATTCTACGAATTAACGGATACAGAAACCAGCGCGAGTTTATTAAACATGAAATGGATAATGAATTAGGAAGATTTGAAAGGAATTTATTACCAATAATTAATTTAAAGGTGGAAGATAAAATAGTTAAAGTGTTAATTGATACTGGGGCAGAGGCATCACTTGTTGCGGAAGAATTTGTTAAACGAGAAAAATTGGGGGATAAAGCGATACCTATAACAAGGTGTAATTTAGTGGCACCAAATAATAAGAGATTTAGTGTGATAAATGAAATGGTAATTCTGAGAGTTGAAATGGGAGATATGAAATGGGAAAATGATTTTATGGTAGTACCTGGACTGAAGATAGATGTTATATTTGGGATGAATATGATAGATAAGTTGGGGTTGAAGATAAATGCGGAATGCAAAAAGATTGAGTGTAATGGCAAATATATTAAATGGTATGAAGAGGGGAATATTGAAATAGAAGATGACTGCGGGAATATTAATCAGTTTAGTGATGACATAAATAATGGGGGTACTGAAAATGAAGATATTAAGTGTCCAGATGATTTAAGAAATAGGGTGAATATATTATTAAATAAGCATTCAGAATTAATTGGGTCGAAGTCGAGAATTGCTACGGGTTATGTGCACAAGTTGGAAGTAAGAAATACAGAACAGTTTAACACTAAAATATATCCTATTCCAGTTGCATATAGAAATAGAGTGAAAGAAGAAATTGAAGAAATGTTACGTGAAGGTATTATAGAAAGCTCCAGTACGAATTTTGTGAATTCATTAGTAGTCGTCGTGAAGAAAAGTGATAATAGTATTAGGTTGTGTATAAATACAAGTGAAATTAATAAGCGAACGAAGCCGCAATACAATTTTACAGCAAAGATAGATAGAATATTAGGGAGAATAGGTAATAGGAAGATTTATAGCAGATTATATTTAGAGAGTTCATTTTGTTTGATTCCATTAGCGCGAGAATCAAGGAAGTATACGGGTTTTTTGGTAGAAGAAAAATTATACCAATTTAGGGTGGTCTCGGTTGGTTTGTCCTCGAGTACGGATGCATTAGAGAATGTGATGAAGAATATTTTGGGACCGTATAAGGAATTTAGTATCCACTATATGGATGAAGTATTGATATTTAGTGACAGTGTAGAGGAACACTACGTACATTTAGATAGGATATTGTTAGAGCTGAATATAGCTGGTTTGATTTTGAATTTAAGGAAGTGTGAATTTTTTCAAAGTAGAGTTAGATTTTTAGGATATAGGATAGATAATAAGAATAGAATTAGGAAACATGAATTAAAAGGACCCAGATTTAAAAGTATGACTAGGAAACATGAATTGAAAGGACCCAGATTCAAAGAGTAATAAGGGGAATTTAGAAATAAATTTGATTTAGTTGAGATACCCATGCAAAGGAACATGAATAAATAAATGAGATGTAAAATAAAATTATGAATAGGTATACATAGGATAATAGAATAGGATTTGGATAGAAGAATAGGTATAGGTATGAATAGTGTAGTATAATAGGACATAGGTATGAGATTAGGTGAATGTAAATATGGGTTTAATAAAGCAAAAGTTAGATTTTTATGAAACGAAATAAAAATATAACAATTTTATACCAATGTGAGTTTAAGTTCACATTGGGCGCTAAAAAGGGGCATTGTTCTAAAATTTTATATTTTAATTTGGGGGAATTATCCTGTGATAAGGGGTTGTTTAAGGGTGTACTTTATAGTAAAGGTCGTTTAGGAATTAGAAATTACCATAGGAAGCAGAAAACTGCATTTATTTAGTAAAGAATTGAGAAATGGAGATAGTTTGTAAATAGTAAGCAGTCAACACCCTGTATATACAGTATAAGTAGTTTTAAGCGACGCAAATAAACATAGGAAGACGCATAGTTAGCGTAAAAATAAGGAAGACATGCATTAGGTAAATAGGAGATATTTAACACCATGTAGATAGAGTTTTAGTTAATTTAGGTAAGGCGAGTAATGATATCTTTAGTGGAAGCACGCGTATTTTGTAAGAAAACATAATAGAGTGTTATTAAACACGCATTCAAAAGAGTTCCAAACAACTAGGTTAATACGAAGATAAGAAATAGAGCTTCAGGAAGCATAGTGTAAACGCGTACAAAATCGTTAATCATTTTTAATAAGAAAGAAGAATAAAAATTGCGTAAATAAAATGCATATATGAAAATTAAAAGAAACTACTTTAAATGCAAAGATTTGATTGGTTAAAATGAGCGACGAGTTTGTAGACCATACCCACTGACGGAGTAGGAGTTCCATAATATATTAACAGGCACAGTGATAACGAACTCAGTTTTCAACTCAACAAAGGCCGAAGTGCGCCACTCTGAGACACAGTGAGATACATAATAATTTAAAGTGAAAAGTGGTATTAGTGCGACCAAGATGAAATTTACGATTGCCGATTAAACGTAAGTAGATTTTAGGGAATTTATTTACACTAAAGCACAATAATAATAGGGCTTCTGAGTCAGTGGAGAATAAAAATACAATTTCCGAGTCCGGGGAAGAATAACAATACAATTTCGAGTCCGGGAAGAAGTGTACTACGATTTCAAGTTTGGGAAAAATAAGCTATATTCTGAGAATAGATGGTATTTTAAGTTTGGGGAAATTGTTAAGAAGCAGTAAGTCTGAATGAGATGACAATAAATTGGGGTGCATAAGTATAAGTTAATAATGGTAGTCCAGAGGGTGATGGCAATAATTTAAATGCAATGGTTCAAGCGTGTGGATAGACAATATTTCGAATGGGCATGTAATAATCCTGAATTGGGGGAAAATAATTTTTATTCAAATGGATGGTTTAATGCATGGCAAATATTAGCTGATTATGGATGCGTCAATGCAAAGAAAATAGACCAGGTTAGAATTTTAGTTATAAGACATTGATTTTTTATCTTTTTTTTTGAATATTGAATTTGCTTAATATAAATGAATGTGAAAAAGTCAACAAATAGAGGACTTGCATACGTATAAAGTGCGTGATATGATAAGAGGTTTTGAACGTTCCACACTTCTTTTTTTTTTATTAAAATAATAGGTTTTTTTGGTGACTTTGGGTTTGATTAAAAAGTATATGATTATTGATAAATGAGATTTACAACATAATTAATTGAAAAGTGTATTTTAAATAATTTACAAAAACTGTACATAATATTTGTTTCATTATATAAAACTGAACTTTATAATTCCAAATAAATGCTAGTCGAAGTCATAAGATAAAGTTAATGGGAGTGATTTGATAATTTAAACAATCAAAGAGGAGCTATAAGTTGAATACGAAATTGATAACGAGTAAGGCGGTAACATATCAAATTTTGTTATTGGTCTACAAGGTCGAGACACGATAAAATCCAGTTAAGTTCCTGGAGGGAGTTCATGGCAATATATATATATATATATATATATATATATATAGTAGAATTGGTAACGACCTTGCTTCTTTAATAGTATATAACTTTATGGGTTTTAGGTCAGCAGAATTGAAGAATTCTCTTTTTTATAAACTCAAGCTTTCGGAAATTTATTTTTCCATTATCAAGAGTACTACAAATAAATACATTGAGTTAGTTATGTGAACAAGATTTGACTAATAGCTAAAAATTATATAAATAGTACTTAATACTTACTAAAGTGAGATAATAGTCAATTGGATGATTAATAATAGTAAATATGATGATGTTGGTGTGTAGTATAATTAAATATAAAGATAAAAATTTTTTAAAAATGTATAAAATGTGTTTTAGAATTCTAAACAGTAATATTTTTTTGATGTTGATGTATACTGTCTTGGTTTTTTAAATGTTTGTAAAGCAGTTGTTTGTGTGTTGATTTTTGTTGGTATATTATAAATGATTTTGTGTATATAATTTTAAGTAATTAAGATAATATATTAGTATGTAGATATGTTATATATTATTTTGATTATTGTTGAATTTGTAAGTATGCATGCAGATGTTCTGTTTAATTTATTTAGTTGTGTTATTAGTTTGTGTGTATGTGTGTATGATTGTGAGAAGGTGTTATGTGTAATTTAGTTATTTGTTATTATATTATAATATTATAACACAACTAAATAAATTAAACAGAACATCTGCATGCATACTTACAAATTCAACAATAATCAAAATAATATATAACATATCTACATACTAATATATTATCTTAATTACTTAAAATTATATACACAAAATCATTTTTAATATACCAACAAAAATCAACACACAAACAACTGCTTTACAAACATTTAAAAAACCAAGACAGTATACATCAACATCAAAAAAATATTACTGTTTAGAATTCTAAAACACATTTTATACATTTTTAAAAAATTGTCAACGAACTTCGTTCGTTTATGAAATCGATTTATCGTCCGTCTGTCCGTCCGAGGCCTTTCTAATGGTCGGACATCAATGTGTGATACATTAATCGATTCAGCTCGGTGTCCTGAGCTTAAGTTTTGATGTCAGTTGAAATCGGGCCACGGGGACGCCGTGCCCCCGCGATATTCCGTCGGGAAAATTAAAATTTCAAATAGGTCCAAAATTAATGTGCGATACATATTTGGACTCCCCTAACATAGCTGAGTCGAAATATGGTACCCCCACAAAATCTGACCACGGATACCCGATCCCCTGGGAATTAATTTTATCAAAATTTCAAATAGGTCCAAAATTAATGTGCGATACATATTTAGAATCCTCTGAAAAAACTGAATCGAAATATGATGCCCCCTTATTTACACACACACACACACACACACACACACACACAAACACACATACATACATACATACATACATACACACACACATATATAGCTTTTAAAATATTTATTCAATAAAATAAAATATATTAAAATGTCTCTTTAGTTGTTTATAAATTTTTGTATTTTATCTGAATACTTATAATTATTACAACATAATAATTTTAATTTCTTCAAATTGTTTTAAAGTAAGTCTACATTTGGAAGTTCGTTGCGACAATGCCTTGCATTTTCAACTTGTTATCTTTATATTTAATTATACTACACACCAACATCATCATATTTACTATTATTAATCATCCAATTGACTATTATCTCACTTTAGTAAGTATTAAGTACTATTTACATAATTTTTAGCTATTAGTCAAATCTTGTTCACATAACTAGTTCAATGTATTTATTTGTAGTACTCTTGATAATGGAAAAATAAATTTCCGAAAGCTTGAGTTTATAAAAAAGAGAATTCTTCAATTCTGCTGACCTAAAACCCATAAAGTTATATACTATATATATATATATATATATATATATATATATATATATATATATATATATATCGACAGCAGATTCGGAGGGAGTACACACTACTTTTATTTAAGTTTGACCACTGGAATTTTACTATTAAAATTTAAGCGTCATTTTCGTTTGTCGTATAGTTTGTGTAATCGTATAGATCTTCACGGAGATATTGCTACTTTAGAGTAAAATATCGTTCTCTTCGCGCTCGAGCACAGTGTAGGGTGTAAATGACCCTTAATGAGTTGAGCGAGCGAAGCATGCTTAGATTGTTTCGACATGTGGAAAGAATGAATGAGGGTAGACTTACCAAGCGTATATATGCAAGTAAGATGACTGATATAGCTGCAAAGAGCAGACTGCGTAAAAGACGGTTGGATGTAGTAGAGAAGATTCTGAAAGAACAACGGGTGAGAAGTCTGAGGAATAAAAGAGCATGCCCGAAGCAATGCATGAATGTTGCAGAGACAAAGGAAGTGTGCTGGGACCTAGGGAGATGGAGAAAGATTCCGAATGGTACTGGTAGTAAAAATAGTTAAGTAGTCTAGAGGTATACCCTGTATATCCCCAGAAAGAGGTACTAGGTTTGGTTACCCCGAAAGGAGATACCGTGATAGGTATGTTGTTGGTATGGTATCTCTTCTTCAAATACAATTTTAGATAAATAACTCTGTCTTACGTATACTATCTATGTCAGTTATAAATATACTATCAATTAAGATATGGAACTCACATTGGATATAGTGAATTAAAAAAAGGAAGCAAAGCACGCATCAGAAACAATGAAAATAAATCAATAGCATAAATATCTGGCAGCAAAGGAATGAAAAGGGAAAAATTAAACGAAAGGTTAAAGGTCATAGTACAACCTAGTTGTTCCATTTGTAACTAACTCTAATTATCGTTTAAGATGTAGCTTGCTGGTAAAACTTTCCTCCCTCGTGTATATAGTTATAGTCCATGGTTTTACCGCGATTAATTTTCAAGTGCTTGTGTTGTGTGTGCCGCGACTGTAGTTGTACAAACGCTGGTGTAATCGTAGCTATGGTGATTCAAAATTATTGACGTTTCTGGAGTTTCATCAAAACGAGTCGACGGTTTCCCGTCCTGCTATCGCCGCTAAAAATTGCAGTTTATTACTGGTAAATACTTGAAGGTTCCGCTTTTATAAACTTTGTTTATATTTATATGTCAACGTTCTATACCATTTGTGGTTGTCGAAGTTAACGCAAAAGTTTTATATACAATTAACTGGTGTGTCTATTTTTGTATGTACTGTCAGTAAATGAAAAAAAATTTCTGTTTGAATTTTTACTTTAGCTTCCAGTTAATACACCACAGCATACCAAGTGCTAACAATGAATTTAGATTAATAATTTAACGCCTCGTTGGATGATATACAATTACCTTTTTTTGGAGATACTATTTCTAATTGAAAGACTTAATTAGTTACAGAAACGCGAGCTGTTGCGGGAAATGCATGCAGCAACGTGAGTGCCATTGGACAACTAATTCAAAGTCGTGGAAGTTTGGGAAATGGGTTCCCAATAAATTATTTTTTATGTATTTATTGTCATTTAAGCACATATTGATTTCGCATTTAATTAGCATTCGGAAACGAGATGTGCGTTTATAACGCTCTCACTAAGAGACTATAGTGTGTTCCCGGATTGACCTAACTATATCTGTAAACTTCCTTATTTTACATTTTAGTCATTCTTCATAAAACGTTATGCTTCATCTAGCAAGTTTATAGCCATTTTCAAACTTTTGAAATAAGATACAGGGCGGTTACAATTTATTACACAACTTTTACAATACACAAAAACAAAGAAAACTTATTCTACATGCTGCCCTCCTAATGCTACGCATTTTTCAACGACTACTTTAAACTTAGGTGAATGGTATCTCCATTCATATCCGCTACAGATTCAATAATTTTCTGTCTTAAAATATTTTTATGATCCTGCAAATCATACACGTACCTTTCTGTTTAAGATACCCCCATGAAAGATCTGATGGAGTAAAGTCTAGAGAGCGAGGAGACCTTCTAATAGGACCGAACTGTCTAATTCATTTATTTGGGAAATGTCTATTTAGACACTCCCTAAGTCGAATTACTCTATGAGCAGGACAACCGTTTTGTTGAAAATGAAATCCTGTCTCTTATGCAAGTTTATCTCATGTAGAGTAAAGAAGGAGAAGTTTTCCAACATTTCTATGTATGTATTCTGATTTAAGTTCCGTTGAAAAAAATAAAGTCCAATAAAATAAGCTTTCTTTGTTTTTGTCTATTGTAAAAAATTGTGCAATAAATTGTAGCCAACCCTGTATGTGATTTTGAAATTCTGGCAGTGACTGCGAACTTACTATATGAAGCAAAACTTTTTATGAAGGATGAGTTTTCTTCCTAAAATGCAAAATAAGGGAGTTTACAAGTATAATTAGGTCTGTTCGGGGACACACTGTATAATTATTTTCTAATGTATAAATATTTCTAATAAGAATAAAGGTATTGCATCTTTAGAATGCCGTATTTATAAGTATCTCAACACCGTTAAGTTTAGCTAGGACGACGGTTACCTACAAATGCAGGTAAATTGTACGGTTAAATGGTTAACTAAAAGGGGGTGATTCACAAATACTTGTCGGATGATAGGGAGGTCAGTCAATCGCTGCCCATGAAAAGGGCCGTCTCACTTTTTGCACGGACGGTTGTGTTTCGCCGGGTGCAGCAGAAGTGATTTGATAATGAGCCCTCACGGCTCCAACCTAGGATCTCTATAATTTTTGATATTCATCAATGACCTAGGGAAAAGTATAAAGTGTCAGAGTGTAATTTGCAGCTGATTGTAAGCTATATGTAGAAATCGAATCGATAAATGACTTAATGCATTTTCAAGAATATTTGAACTCGCTCAATGGCTGGTGTTTTAAAATCAAACTTTTTTAAATATCAACAAGTGCTTAGTAGTTTGTTTCTCCAAAAAGCAGCATATTCTCACATACAATGGAATTGTACTCAATCGCGCTACGATGGTAATTGATTTGGGCATAACGTTCATGCATAGCCTAGACTTCACAGATCATATTACAAATGTAATATGTAAAATTATTAAAGCTTATGCGTTTATCTATTGAAATTGTAGAGACTCTAGCGCATCGACATTAATAGCTCTATATTGCTCACTAGTTCGCTCATATTTAGAATATGGATCAATTATCTGGTATCCAATTTATAACGTTCATATACAGTCTATAGAATCACTTTAAAGAAAATTCTTAAAATTCATATATTTTAAGTCTGAATGTGAATACCCTGTCAGAAATTTTAATTATACACTACCGCTGAACAAGTTTAAATTAAAATCATTGCATGTTCATAGAATATTATATACCATCAAATAATTATATAACATTTTACACAACTACGTCGACTGCCCTTAGATTTTAATGGGCATGCATTTCTAAGTTCAACGTTTGAACTCTAGGCAACATATCACTTTATATACTCCCCAGCATAAAACAAATGTATTATTCAACTCACATATTTCAATAATTTGCTGAAAATTTAATAAAATGGCCATTAAATTTGATATCCATGCGGATTCTTTTAGGTATATATCAGATATTATCTTAAAAAATGTGAGTTAGTTTAGGCCTATTACATCGCTACTGTTATTTACAATAGTCAAACATGTACTCTACCATAAGTGTACTTTGTTACATCTATTTTTACTATTTAATCAGCACACACGCCGTATTAGTAATGAATAGATTTGCCTGGCATTGGGGAAAGTAATTAATAAATTGTTGGTCATTTTGAAAAAAGGTCCCGGGTTCGAATCCCGACACGGTCCGCTTGAAAAATGTTAGGCGAGCATTTTTCACAAAAATACACTCTCGTTCGGATGAGAGGTAAAATGAAGGTCCCGTGTGAGAGTGTTGTTACGCACGTAAGAGATCCCTACCTTGCTTGGAACAGCAAGGGTTCGGCAAAATTCCAAATTTTTCAAGTAAAACAAAAACTCGCTTCCTGGCCAATGAAGTACCTTCGGGTGGAGCATTTGAAAATCACATGTGAGGTCATTTTGAAAAAGAAAAGGCCGTAACCGGTTTCACTGTTATTGCAGCTCGTCAGACGGACGCACCTCTTTCTGCAAAGCAACAAACCAAGTTCTTGAATTATACACAAATGAAACTGTATTTATACGTTCAAAATATTTTTTATGCGCCCTCTATACTCGAATGTAAATAATTAATTATTGGTGACTGTTTTAAGTTTCCGACAAGATAATATAGATGGCATTGCTATACGGAATTTTAATAGCTAATCAAAAGACAAGATAAAAATGAAAATAACACAATTGACCGATTACTTACTTAACACTGGTGGACCTTCTAAAAAAGTATTACGCCCAATACTAAATAAGGAAGTTGGTCCACGGAAACCAATGCGTTTCTAGTTAAATAGTAACGAATAATTTTGCCTAGCCTTAAGGAAAGTAATTCGAGCATAGTTAATGAAAATGAATGTAAATTGTTGGTTATTTGGCAAAAAAAAGATAATAATGAAAATAAACAAATGACCGACTACTTACTTAACACTGGTGGACCTTCTAAGAAAGTACTACACCCAATGCTAAATGAGGAAGTTGGTCAACGGAAACCAATGCGTTTCTAGTTCAATAGTAACGAATAATTTTGCTTGGCTTTGGGAAAGTAATTTGAGCATAGTTAATGAAAATGAATGTAAATTGTTGGTCATTTTGCAAAAAGAAAAGCACGTGACCGGGTTCACTGTTGTAGCAGCTCGTCAGACGGGCGCATCTTTCTCCTCTCTCTCTCTCTCTCTCACACTCTTTTTCTCTCTCGAAGTTCTTGAATTATACACAAATCCAGGAGTATTTATAGATGCAAAATATTTCTCATGCGCCCCCTACACCCGTATCTAAACAACTAACTGTCGGTGACTGTTTCAAGTCTTCGACATGATAGTACATGTGTCATTGCCAGACAAAATTTTAATAGCTAGTCGAAATTATTCGTTACTATTTAACTGGAAACGTATTGATTTTTGTTGACCAACTTCCTCATTTAGCATTAGGTGTAGTACTTTCATAGAAGGTCCGCCAGTGTTAAGTAGGTAATCGGCCGTTTATTTATTTTCAACACCGCATTAGGTTATATTATGTAATATACCTGTAATTGGGGCAACCCGTTGGTAAATGAAATTTAAATAAAATAAAAACGCAGTAATTTCAGGTCGAAGTAAATATATAGTGGTGGGGTTGTATATAGAACAGTCTGTTGTACACTTACCTCGATATTGCTCAAAGTTCCAATAATTTCAGGATTGTAGATTAAGTTTTAAGTTGATGCCTTGTGTCAAGCTTCTTTGAAGTGATAATACATAAGTACTATATTATTATAGTTTCGCGTTTACATCACGCCATACTGTTTGAAGTCACTTGTCAGCAGATGCATGATGCTATCTGAACAAAAACATTTATGTTAATATTTTTTATTTTTTTTTAATATATTAGTTATTGAACGCGAGGCCATTATTTCAATTCACTCTCAACCCACAACCCTAAACAAAGTAATAAAGATTTGTTGCAACTTGGGGTTAGAAAAAATTTAATTGTGGTCTATAGTACCAATAAATAAAAAACGCGGACGTGGCATTAGTTGGCAAACCAATTCATTTAGTTTATAGACGGTGAATCAAATTTTAAATAGGGCTTGCTTTTTGTATTGGTAGTTTCTAAAATGAAATGTACTATAAAGAATGCCTGAGGTGCCACAGAAATATGTAATATTGTCCCGACGTTTAACTCAACACTGCGAATAATAAAATTTTATAAAAATGGAGCTATTTTGGGAGGTTAAAATTGATCTCAGATTCATTATTTAAGAAGATTCAAATTTGTATCTTCATTTTCCAGAAATGATGAGCCGCACTCTGAAAAAGACTTTCTGCGAAGAGATATCTAATTGTTTTAGACTACTTGAAAATGCCATAGGACTAGCCCTACCACGACTGGTCTACCGGTTTCTTTGTTTACTGTTCAAACATTAACCAACATTTCGACGGAACTATACTGGAGCACCATCGTGTTGATAGAAAGTTCACGATGTCGGTGTTCAGCTTTTGGCCATGAGCCAATTTTCAAACCTGTTCGGAACATGTGACTCGCAATGGTTCCTTCACAGAAGAAAAAGATGCCATTAACTATAGACTATGAAACAGTACATATTCAAATGTGCTGCGCCCATAACTGTAGCACCCCCATTATTCTCAATAGTTTTGTATCTTTAATTTCCTATGTTAAGGTGGATTAGCAATGCTAGATAAACTTGGTGCGTAATAGGTTAACGTGATCGGCGCCATTCTGATGTAAAGCGTACGGTACAGGTGGTAACGAGAGCGCTTTGAGGGTGTTGAGGCGCGGCGAAGGACAGCTCGGAAAACGTTACTCAGCGATTGTTGTTGGATAGAATTGAGTTAAGGGAGAAAGTTGTGAATATAATGTATTATATTAGAGCTGTTTCAAAATCTCAGCGACCCTGGAATGCGCAATGAAGGAAGTAAGAAACCTTTAGAAAAGGATATAACACGGTGTTTTCAGTTCAACCTAAAAACATCAAATGTCAAAATTAAGTGTCTAGAATATGCAGTATCGGTTCGGCGGTAAGTTAAGACCATAGATTAGATAAGGTAAATATAGATAAGCCACTTTCATAATAGAAGCAAGTGACTTTTTGTTACATTAATAAACATAGAGTTAATCAAAATAATAAATATGATTTAGAACAGAGTAATCTAATAAATATGAATATTCATATGGTAACATCGATTTTAAAATTATATTGCAGTAACGTCAACGCTGTTGGAGCCATGACTATCATTCCACAATACTATATTTCCATTTTGGTCTTTAGTTTTGTCAGTAATATTTGGGATTTCTGCGCAAGTCGCTGAGATCTTGAAAGACCTATACCGCTGACGATAATCATTATATCAATTTACTTTATTGGATTTCTTCTGTGTAGCTGTATGCCTTGTAGTTCATGGTCTCTTGTCTGCTGTAATTTATAAGATAACTCAGTGCAATTTATAAAATAAGTAATAAACCATAACGTAAAATGTAAGTTATTTCATTGCATGTTAATCTGCCTGTGTGTTCTATTGACATTGTTTATTTTTAATACGTGCAACTATAAAAGTAGTTACGATGCTTTATTACACATACACTTGCTCAGTACATTTATTTGCTAGTTTAGTACACTTCGGATGCACGTTTTGTTGTGGAAAGGACCACCTTGGAAAATACCGCCTGTGGTTCAAGTTTTAACTGACGCAGAATCGATGGGGGATTATGATAACAAAACGCGACCATACGCCAGGCCAGTGACTACCTCTTTTGCTCTAACCCGCCTCCTGTGATAACTAACAGTGTCTCAGGGTCATTATCATAAAAATTCTTTCATCACGGGGAGATTTAAAGTCTCACCTTGCTCCTATTCACTTTACCATTTACAAAAAAAAATTTTTTACTTCCGAAGTCAAGTCTTCACAAAACTCCGCCTCTTCAGAAACTTTTGCAACAATAGACTAAAATTTAAAGCGTTTCGTACTGTCACCGGACGTTAGAACTTGCAGGTGTTACGAGTCGCAAGGCTTCTGGATTAAACGTGAAAATTTCGCCCATACGCTTTTTTTAGTCCGTAATAAGTAACCAGTTGATTTCCGCAATAAAGAGAAACCTGAAGTTGTAAACTGCGCATGGGTTCGTCGAATAGAGTCGGTAGTAGGTATTTCGTTCCAAACTATGTTCTGAAGTTATCTTGCGCTGCTGCGACAGCTGTGATTTAAGCAGAACAAAAGCTTTCCTAGCAACCTGTTGCCATCTTGTATTGAGAGAAATACTAAATATTACGCAATAACACAAAAAAAGGTTAGGAGGTTTGTGAAATACGATGCATAGTCGAACAATACACTGAACTTGTTAAAATTCACCATAAAAATGCTGAACATTTCGCAGAAACTGCAGCACAGAAAATTCGTACTCAATTTGACCATCATGAAGGTCAAGTAGCAGTGCGGTTGTGAAAGTAATCAAGAAGTTTGAGCAAACCGTATCTGATACAAAATAAAATAAGTTAGAACACCCTCGTATTGTAAAATCAACCGGGAATTTGCACATAGGTATTTAGACACCAGGGCGTTTCAACAATCAAACTACAAGAAGTGGCTGCATCGAATTTTACTTCTTGATCACTATCTTCGCCGGTATTAAATGTAGCTGATGCAAGAATTGATATATACGGGTTACGCACATTGCTGCGCATTCTCAAATTGTAACCTGAAAAATACAATTAGCTTGCCATGGTTTTTGCAACAAAATATTAAATAGTCATGAGCAATGAAGCCCATTTTTATCTAAACGGGTATGCTAACAACAAAAACTGTTACGTTTGGAGCTCACAAAATACGAGAATAATACGGGAGTGACCAATGCATTCCCAAAACGTGACAATTTGGTGCGATTTTTGGACTGGAGGCGTTGTTGGGCTGCATTTCTTTGAATTTGAGTAAGAAATAGTAGTTTCGATCGAAGGTGTGCTATTTTAATAGTTTTTCACGGCCTGAATATGAAGCTACAGATTTGAGAAGCGTTCGTTTCTAGAAGAGTGCCCTACGTGTCGAACATCTAATGAAGTAATCGGGCTATTGTGTTAAAAGTTTCCGGATCGCATTATTTCACGAAATGGGGAAATGAGCTCCAAGACGATTCAGGATTTGAAAAGTAATATTCATGCTGTTATTCGTGATATTGAGCCAGATGGTTGTAAAAAAGGCTTGACAAATTTTGATAAAAGGATGATTATTTATTAGGAGCAAGGCGGATATGTATATGATGTTTATTATACACTAAACCTGCTGTTTACACTTTGAATTGAAATAAAAGCATCAGCACTTTTTAAAATTAACTGCATTTTTTCCTAACCCTAAAATACCATCTACTTCTGGCAAACAAAGTAGTTAAAAAGAACATAGCTTGGAATTAAAGTCCAGCAGTAGTCTACGAATAATACAGAAAGCAAAGAAAAAAGTGAATGCTAAGTTGTTCAAAGAAAAAGGAAGTTGCATCATTAATTCTTAGCTTTGTATTATGATATCTTTTTAAATGCAAATATACAACAGCAAGGTATAAAACATTTAGTTTCAAGGTAGGAGTCACGCGAGCACTTGGTATAATAAAAAGGAAAACCTGTGTCGCCTTCATACTGCTTTATTAAATGTTCTTGTTACTTTATTAAACTTTCCGCGTTATACACGCTATTATAATGCCCGCAGGATTTTTAGTTGTTTAAAACAATAAGGCTTTTAGATGAAACTAGTTAAAGAGCTTGAAGCACGTTTTTGTAATCCAAAATGTTTCCAGGAGTTTGTATGTTTCCACAGCAATCTAAATCAATGTAAATGTTACGTAAATACAAAGTGTTCAGAAACGCTCTGCACAAAAAGACTGCAAAATCTAGAAATCATAAAATATCATGTCAATTTTACGTAAATCTTGTTATTCAAATATGGTTGCTAAGGGAGTTAGAGCTCTATAAAGATGACGCCGTAAGATCGGTTTCATTCAAGTATTTTCAAAACGGTTTTATTTTAAGTGATAACATTTTGTATATTTATTTTGTGGAATATGCCCAATCGTATTGCGTGAAAGCGATTTTTTAATTGTAGTTGCGAGCGGGTTTGGTAGGGCTGTTGGACATTTTTAATCATAGCATCTCACTCTTTCAAATTTCACCATTGTGACATTGCATTTTCAAAAGGTTTGTTTTTGTTAGAAAAATAATTTACTTATCTAAAGTCGGTATGACGCACCGTTTTCGAAAAAATCGATTTGAACTTTTCATGTGCCAATGCGTACGTTTCAATTTAGTAACAAATTTATTTCTAAATTATGAAAGATGGCTATGGAAATAAACATAATAACAATTGTATGAAAGTGAAACCATTTTTATGTCATAAACTGTTCCTTAGTAATAATTTTGTGTTTCTAAAATAAAAAAAAGTTAGCCAAGAGCGAGTCGAGCGCGCACTATTAGGGTTCCGTACCAATACTACAGTGAACAATCAATAAACCAAATTAAGTCATTTTTATTTTTTATGTATATGTATATCTTATCCAAATTTGATTGTGATAACTGAAAAATGAATATATTGTCCCACATAGTACTGGTACATTAGTAAATACGTTGTCTATTACCGTGTTTAAACATATTTTTCCCAGCAACTATTACACTGTCAAAAAAAACTGCAGTTTTCCGATAATCTATGACTCACTAGCTACTATCCTTATTAAAATCAAAATTTTAGCTTTGAAAATGTAGGAGAACAGGGGGGAGGGGAGGCGATCATTTTTAGCACATTTTGAGCTAGATCATAGAGATTACTAGACTGAAAATTATAAAAAAATATTTTTAGAAGCCTTTTGAAATGCTTTTTCAGATGATACCTCACACGATATATTTATTAAAACCTTTTTTCTTTTGACCGAATTAACCCCCGCCATTTTAATCTAAAAATATTTTGTTTCTATTTTCCGACTGTCGATGTATGTGCGCGCCATAAAGACCCTAGCATTGTGCCAAATTTCAAATTCCTACGTTACATAGTTTTCGAGAAAAACCTCTGTGACAAACGGACGGACGGACACGAGAGGGATCTTATAAAGGTTCCGTAATACCTTATAAGGTACGGAACCCTAAAAATCAATACGAGTAAAGAATTGTATTAATGTCAAATGACTGATACTTCAATATTGTTAGTTGCCTACTAGTATTAAGTAAAGTCTTATTTATTATTTAGTGTTACATTAATTATTATTTCCAGTACCAAACGCTTAAGATTATTATAATTGTTTGGTTAAGTAGCAAAGAATATACCGATATGCATTTAGTGTCTGGTGTAATGCAATGCAACGCTCGGCCAGCGGCACATATGTATGCGGATAAATTTACAAACAGAAGACATCCTGCTCCCAAACATTTATAGTTGTTCATCGAAGAATTGAGGAACTGGGTGTCAAGCTGACGTAGGAGAAGAATATGAGGGTGATATTTAATGGAAGTAGAGGAAAATTACAAAATTAGCGTTGGAAGATCAGCTGCAGTATATCCCATTTTTTAATCTTCTGTGTGAAATATTATCCATAAGGAAAACTTGCATCCCTTTCATTTTAGGAAAGTCTAGGTCATGCGTGACGGTGGTTTTTCTGTTGGTGTTGATTTTTCTAATTGGTTGCAAAATAAAGAAAACCAAAACTTTTTCTCAAATATTTTGTTTTGTGTCGAAGCTTTCTTGTAATATCAAAAAATGACTATCTGCGACAATTATTTCCGTCCGATACCGTATATAAAGATTTTTTATTTAAAATTTTATAGAGGGTTCTCAGAAGCATTAGAAAACGATGTGAAAGATAATCTAGAAAATATGTTATAATGTGGCTTACTTTTGATATCATTATTATTTTGTTTTTCAATAATGCATTCATTGTTTTCCGTTAAACATAGTACACTAAATGGGAATTACATTTCACATTTTTTTTCTATATTGATAATGGGAGATTCTTCTAGAGGCAGTAGCTTTTGAATAATTTATTATTCCTTTATTTTTTAGTTTATACACCAAAATGTTTCTCTGGTTCGCACATTCGAATCACATTAGGATAGTGTACTATCATATGGTATTTTGGTTTCAAAGTATTATTAAAATCTCTTTTGTATTGATTATGGTGTTTAGATATTGGATTTTCAATTATATCAGCTTCAGAACAAGAATTGCTACGTTCCATTTGATGATCAAAAATATGTACTACCTGTTACTATATAAACAATTTCAGTTCCTACTAATTTAAATTTACTTTGCAGCATTTTTATAAATTCCAACCGCGTAAATAAGCAAACAACTTTACTCGTCCTTCAGTAAATTCACGAGTTAGTTTGTCTATATTCTTATCGCTTACCTATACACGTTTATGTTTATATCTTCTGCTTCCTTACTATACCTGGATATTTTTGAAGTAGATATAGATCATTCACGAGTGTTATAAAATGTTTGTCGGGCGATATAGAATACGTTGATTTTATGTGTCGCGCAGTTCTGTCAAATACTGACAAAGTTTTATTTTTATAATTGTTTTTATCTTTACATATTATATTATTTGTTTTTATTTTTGTGAATAAGTATAAGAGGATTGTATATAAACGTTGGTGTTCGCTTTAGAAGATTTAATTTATAATTTTATAAGAAATTTATTTAGAGGTGACGACTGTTAAAACATTTTGATAAATTTATTTATTATGAATGATAAAGAAAGATGATCTACTTTGAATTTTAGTATTGGTTTCACTATGGCCATTAAAATGAATATATGAATACATTTGAAACGTCAGACATTTATGATATCTAAAATTGGTATCTTTTTTACATATGTAGTATATATATATATATATATATATATATATATATATATATATATATTGCTAAATAAATCGTTTAGATTTGTGCTTCTCCTGAAACTAGTTTTACCCAATCTAGAATTACATATTTTACAAAAGCATACCAAATTTCCTCTCCTTCTGCTATAAGTAAACCACCTAGAATGTTGAAGCCGTCAAGCGATAATAAAATGTTGCAACACAAAGTATCCAGAAAACCATCTTCAAACCTAACAGAGCGTTTAACTAATAATTCTCATTACTCTTCAAATGACTGGGTTACTTGCAATATTTGTGGTTACGTTTCAGCTTCTAAACGCGGTTTAAAACAGCATCACACCAAGCCACACTGCTTATCAAAGAAAGATGCTGCTTCTATGTCAAAACCAAAATGTGTTTTATCAAGCCACAATACAGACAAAGGTTCGAGAAATGCTGTTGCTTATATTGAAAATTTTGAGGTTCAAAAACTGATTGAATTATTATCCAAGTCAAAACAACATTTAAAAATTATACGGCTTATACTCAAAGGTGCCAGAGTGAGCATTAGTGACGAACTGTCAAAACTGCTCAGAAACACTACGGGTAGAAACGATTTTCATTCATGGTCAAAGCTATTACTTTTTACTGTATGTGTTCTTCATATCTCGCCTAAAAAGCAAAAACAAGTTTAACTTGCAACAGTTGTAAAACAAAATTTAGTTTACTTTCAAAAAAATGACATTGATACTTTCAAGCTGTTGCTTAAAACATCATGCGATAGAGTACAAAACTAACTACAAGAATTGTACTTTTAAAAGAAAGCACAAGTAAATTATGTAAAGGAGTGACACAAAAATTTTCAGAAGACGACATTGCAGCGCAGCTAGGCTTCTTTGCTCAAATGATAAAATTGCAAATAATTGTTCTGAAACATGGCTTGCCCGACAAACTACCCACCCAGTCCTTCTGATGATTATTTATCTCAAAATTACTTGCGTCTAACATCACACGAACGCGTATAAAGGCAATCATCAGCTTTCCTTGAAGTTCATCCGGTGGAATTGATGGTCGCAGAGATCACATGTTGTCCATAGTTCACCGGGATATACCAAGCTGTAATAAGAACATAATTGGTCGATTATCCAGACACGAATCGTTAAACCAAGTAATGGCACGATCTCTTGCTAGATCACAAATTCAATCCGTTCTCGAACCCTCCGGTACTTTAAGAGATAATAAGAGACCTGATTGTGTAACAATAATTCCATGGGAGAAAGGCCGATCGCTGGCTTGGGACGTAACTGTTGCGGACATCTTAGCTCCTTCGCATTTAATTTCAACGAGCAAAGCATGTGGGGCAGCTGCTACTGAAGCTGAAAGTTTAAAGTCAACAAGTATATAGACATTGGTCAAAATTACACCTTTATTCCAGTTGCTTTCGAGACAATGGGAGTCGCTGGTGAGTTAAATCGGCAACTAATAAACAGCCTAGGTAATAGACCCTAAATGAGCAACATATGAAGCTCCTGCTGTATTGATTTTACATTTAAAGCGATTTCAGGTTTTAAGACTTCGATCTGCAAAGGTGAATAAATATGTTTCCTTTCCTCCGTTACTGGATTTAACGCCATTTTGTTCAATTGTTAATCAAACTAAAGTGTTATATGCATTATATGGTGTTGTGCAACATAACGGTTCAATTCACAATGGACATTATGATACATATAAAAATAAGAACTGCTTTAAAAAACAACAGTTACCGCTGGCAATTTTTGTTTAGAAATCAAAATCCTTTCTTGCCTTCACCTTGCGAAAGTGACAAAGCCAATACAGAAATCCCACCGGGAAAGTGGTATTATGATAGTGACTTTTATGTCTTAGAACTACCCAAAAAAAAGAGTACTTAAGGCACAGGCATATTTATTATTCTACAAACGAATTTCAAACTCGGCCCTGTATTTATGTAATTAGCAAGTAATATGTTATAGTTTTACTTAATTTGTATACGAATTATTGTAAAACTTATTCATAAACAATAACGGTATATTAAATCTTCATTTTCTTTTAAAAGTTTTTACATTTGGTATGGTCTTAGTAGAATTTAGATTGTTTGTCATGACTTTTATTAATGAAAAGAAGATGACGAACAATATAAATTCTATAAGGATTGTGGCAAATGTAAGAAAAATTGAAAGAAAATCAAGATTTAATTATAATAAAATCAGATAAAGCTAATGTAATAGTAACAATGTCCAAAATAGATTATCATGTTAGAATTAACGATGTATTAAAAGATAAAACTACATATGTATTAATAAATATTAGTTAAAATTGTCGTTCACTTTGAAAAACAAAAATTATATTTTTCTTTTTCGTTTGCTTATATTATGTTACATCGACAATTCGAGTTATCTTTTCATAAACAGATGTTTGTTTGTTGTTGAAAACATTAAAACAACTTTAAGTGAGATAGGGCATGATAGTCAGTATTACCAAGCAGTTTTAATCCTACCATAACAGACGGAGAATGAAATGAAGGGCCACGATTAAAATGATGGATTATTACGGTAAGAAAGCGATTGTTTTGTTTATTTTGTAATAACGAATGAAGGCATTGTGATTTGTTTATAAACTTTTTTAACGGTACACTTCATTGAAAACTGAATCAACCGCAAAATACTACAATTAAAAAGGTTGAGCATTAAGATGAATATTCGGTGACGACATAATTCAATTTGAACTATTATGTAAAATTTTCTGGCCCAATCTTAAGGTTTTCCTTTTTTACAACTCCCCCCTCGCGTTCTACGACTTGTTAGTTAGCACGGCATTCATCCTTTGGGATAATCGGTGCGGGCTACCTACGCTGCTTTCGGTGATCGCTTCCTCGTTCGCAAAGTGAATGTAAATGAATAGGAACTGAAAAGCTTTTTAAAGTAACGAAGCAGTAAATTTTTTTTAACAAGAAATAGAACGTAACAGAATCTAGTAAAAACATATTAGTAAGCTCCTCCAAAACACAAATATATTTCCAATCATTATTTCTTTGTGGAACTAAGTGTCCACAAAGTAAGTAAAAACATGCAACAAAGGATTTGCCTCCTTAGCAGTCACAAGAAGTTTACTGTTTTTTATGTGCTAAGACATTATTTTGTGGGTTCTATTGCAGATTTCAATCTCACTAAAATCAAAATTTTGTATCCTACAATTCATAGCATCACAATTAAAATAGTCCTTATTGATAAAATATTTAGAATTAATAAGACCGTATTTTATTGTACCTTCAAATACATCATTAATTAGATCAACGGAAATAGTTTCAGTTACACGAAAAGAAGGAATGTATTGAAAATTGAATCAAACCGGATACCTATCTAGAAATAGTCATTTCGCTTAAGTATTTCTCGTGTATTTCTTTAGTCTGCAACAGTATCCTATTTTCTTTGGAACTCATTCGAATGTTTCCAATTTTTTTACTACAAATTCTATAAAAAGATGTGTGAGAAAACGATTTTAAAAACACCAACAGAGGATTTATACCTAAGTTAACGCCTAACACCACAGCCAACACAAAGTGTAATTTCTGCGCGTCTTTGGTCGTATTAATGTCAATACCATCACTTTCAAAGGATTATATGGTTTTGGTTAATTCAAACAAAACTGTGTTGATATTAGACTGTTTTAAATGCGATGCTTTTGAAAGCATAGCTGGACAATAAATGATAATTTTCAACGCTCTTTAGGCGGAGTACATGGGAAATTGTAGTAGAATTCTGAAATCGGACGGAGTATATATACTCGTGCGCAACCTACAGGGTTGTTGATTTCAAAGTCATCATAATTTGTCACCACATGATAGGTTTCTATTTCTTCAGTAAATGCCTTGGGTAAAACATTCCAAAATATTATTTGTGAAATAAGCTTTACTAAGATTTTCCATATAAGCAAGTGTATTATTTTTTAATTTAAAATTTGATTAGCATTAACGACCCTTTATGCTTTCGACTATCTAGAGAAGGTATCTTTTTTTGCATTACAGAAGTGACAGTATTGTTAATAATAAATGTAGAGGGTTGTTCCATACACTGTTTACTGTAAAGGGTTGAAGTTAATTTCTATTCTTTGTTAATGGTCGAAACAAATTACCTAAATTGTCTAGACACGATATCAATAACGATGTAGAATGAATTTCGCGTATTTCTTTAGTAGTGTTAGCTGTTGAAAATACTATATCTGCAATATCCTTAACTATTAATTCAGTCTGTGTATTTATAAACGTGTTCTTACCTTTAGATGTGTAATCTAAACAAGCAGTACCTAGAAACATTATTTAGAACGCGATTTTCTACAACTAACGATTTAGAATACTGTTCAAAATAACTTTAGTGATTTATTATGGTGTCACCGGAATTTTTCTCTTATTTACTATGATATCGAGTTAAAAGCCTTTTAAAAAATTTTAGGATGGTTAAAGTTTGAAGAAAATCATTTTGGTTACATTTAATAAGATGACATTTTGAAAGAGAATAATTAAATTTAACGAATAAAAAAATTATTATAGTGTTTCAAACCGTTGTTTGCTAAAAAACAAGAAAACACTATTTCAATAAAACACAATAATTAGAAAATGCATTCTAGAAAAGTAAATTATTCGGTAAGACGTAGAATAACGAATTTTGTAGAAAAACAATAAAACAAAACCGTGCAAATATTAAACTAATTTTTATTGACCTTAGAAATAGTAAATATCCATATTCTGTTCGATCTAAAAAATTCCTAAATTTCTTGAAAGCCACTTTAAGCTTTAGCATTGATTGCCTATTACCATTATCTCAATAAAATTTAAAAACTTTAAAAAATTATCATTAAAGCTGCTGCATTTGTCATTTTTATATAATACAAATTGTAATCTAGCAAACAATATTAAAGTTGAAACAGATACAGGCATAGATTTTTCCTCGATTTCGTAAAATAAACCTGAGCACTTTTGACTGCGTCCGATTAAAAACGCAGTGAAGCTTAAAGGTGACCGACAGTGCTTCAATATAATTTGGAAATTTATAAAAGAATATTGTCGCAAATACAATATAGTCTTTGGATGTCTTTCTCTATATGCCCCACTTGGAGTAGGATCGGTTGGAAGGTAAGATTAAAATTTAAGAATTTTTATCAGGTTTTCTATTGTTACCTTATAATTAACAAATGAAGGTATATCCAATCAACTGTACTACTGGTCGTCGGATATGCTGAACTTCCATCTTCTAGATTTGATATTAGAGTTAACTCCCACAGGCAAATATACTACATACAACATTTTAAATAGTAAGTTGTCTGAAATATATAGATATTGTTTCTTTAATAGACCATTTTGCATTTATTACCTTATTTCATTTTTCTAATTCTTTTAGATAACCACAGAAAATGTTTTCGTATCGTATATGTACGTATTTATAATACTAATCCATTTAGCAATTACAAAATTATATAATGTTGGCCCCATGTTAATCTTTCGCGAATTGCTTGTCAAACAACAGGATAGAAAAATATCTACGCTAAGCACCTCTAATGTTATCATACTTCAGTTTGGAGCAAGTTAATTGTATTAGGGTGCTGCTGTTAGGGCATCCGCAATATAAAGAAATTTTATTTAACCTCTGGTTATTGTTAATATTTTGGATTTTACAGTTTTCTTAAGATATCACAGAAAAGAGGAACGCGCTGTTTCGCTGGTTTCTCATTATAAGCATTTTTATCTAAAATTTTAACTATTGCACATCTTCACACTAAGGGTTTTTTTTTTGGTAAAAATACCACGGCTCAAAAGTAAATCATGTCCTTTTGATAAATATTGTAACATACTGAGCACTAACGTTGAGAGTTTTAATTCTTGTGTGAGTATGTGAATTGAAGGACGGACATTCTAGTTTTGATGTTGTTATTCAAAATAAGAACGTACGATTAATACAAGTAATGCTATTGTGATTGTCTCATTAGTATTATTTTTGTTTTTCAGAACTCTGGCAAACTTCCACATAACTTATATCCTCTGCACTTATAGAACGCTCGGTAGTTAATTTTTTGAATCTCAATAAAATTTAAATTACTTACATAATAAACTACACTATTACTTTTGTCTATATACTTTCCTTTATTAACACAACAGAGCAGGCTGTATTCCAGTTACGGTTAGTATGCGTGTGACTACTGTGCCCAAGTTCCTGGTTTCGAATCCCAACACGGTGCTTGCAACATGTTAGGCGAGCATTAATCACAAAAATATGCCCTCGATCGGATAAGAGGTAAAATGGAGGTCCCATGTGTGAGTGTTGTCACGTACGTTAAAAATTCCTACCTTGCTTGTATCAGCAAGGGTTTGGCAAAATTCAAAATTTCCAGGTACAAAAAACTCGCCCCCTTGGCAATGTAGTACCTCCATATGGAATATTGAAAAATTAAATTTAGTTTATTCTGGCTACACTTGTTCCGTGGTGAAATGATTTTTGCTTGGTAAGACTTTATTCTTGATATTCAGTGCTTAGTTTGGGAATTACTCCAAGGGTGAGCAATGAGAATGGGTGTGGGTATAACGTAAACTCAATTATGAACTAGCATGGAAAGAAAAAGGGGGATTGAGCGCCACTGCATCTATATGGACAATGAAAGAAACAAAAGTACCCTATGAGAACATACAGAAACTCTAATTTGTCATGGCATAGAAATGGCATAGCAACTCTACTAAATATCAAGCAAACTATAATTAAACATTTTTAAATGGAAAGTAAATTTTGCAACATTTTGTTTTTGAACACATGTATACTTCACATGTTTTACAGAACAGCGTTAGATTATTTTTGGAAAAGCCAAGCGTGTTTTTTGTTTTTATAGATTTAACACTATTTAAGAAAATAACTCTGATATAAGATTGTTAGAATATTATTACTACTACGATATTTTATATTTAAACTTAAATACAGAATTTATCCTTTTGTAAAATCTAATATTTGTTAATTTGATCTCATAAAATTTAACATCATTAACAATTCTAAGGGCATTTTTCAAAAATTTAGAAAGCATGGAAACAAAGCTCTTACCGTAATTAATACAAAATTACCAACACTAACGAGAAATTGATTTCTACTACAGCTGGAATTTTAAATACCTGGTTTGCATGTGTAACAAAACTGTTGCTCTAGAAAAGTTTTTGATCCACTAACTTAGGGCTGTATCTGGTTAACAACGATTTCGTACAATAAGAATTCCAAAGTAAATGACCAATATCTTCTTATCACGCTGTTCTACCAACAGAAAAAAAGCTCTACAAATGACTCCAAATCCATTCCATAACGATAGAATTTTTTTGTTATGATCTCCTCAAAGTGCTAGGAAAATTAAAGATGCTCTTAATATAAGGTTTGCCTACTAGTAATAATCTTACCGTTAACGGACGGCAAGGACCGGCGGCTACGTTGTCGCCATATATAATGTCTCGATCACTGGGGCGGAACCCCGGGGAAACTTTATCTCGGGCTCCCTTCCAAAAACGATCGAGAATTTTCTTCTTGTCTATATTGCGATTCTGAGCGACCAGCTAGTGCGTAAAAGCACTAGCCCTTCATCTTACTGCTCTTTGACCGCTGTCGTTGTGCAAAATAGCCGCGGCCGCATATTGATAACTTCCACGTCAGGACAGGTCATCTACTTCAAGCGTCACCTCGTGACACTCCGCGCAAACGCTATGTTAGGTTAGTAGTTTTTGAAGAAGGACGTAGACCGCCTACTAATTAGGCAACACTAGTAAGGCATAGTCCTTGGACTAATTCAGAGAAATTATTACGATTAAATGTTTTATTTTAATAAATACAAAACTAATCAAATGATGATAACGTACGCCTCTATTAAGATACCGTTTCCTCTGATATTATTATACGGAATAAGAAGGGTCAGATACCACAGAACTGTAACAAATACAAACGGCTACTATAGCTAGTACCACAGAATATATATTTGTTACAGTGGTTCAATTGGTATGCGTGAGACTACTGAGCCCAATGTCCCGGGTTCAAATCTCGACACGGTCCGCTTGAAAAATGTTAGGCAAACATTTTTCACAAAAACACGCCCTCGTTCGAATGTGATGTAAAATGATGGTCCCATATGTGAGTGTTGTCACGTACGATAAAGATCTTTACCTTGCTTGCAAAATTCAAAAATTTCTAGGTAAAAGAAACTCGCTTCTTGGTCATTGAAGTACCTTCCGGTGGAGCATTGAAAAATCAAATGTGGTGTATTCTAGGTACTCAACAGTAAGGTAGTTTATTGATAAATACCTACACCTTCACACCATGCACTGGTTACAACACTTTTGGGAATATAAATATTCTTTCACACATTTGTATAATACGTGTCTTGATGCGTTGACTCTGTACCTTAAATACGTTAGTAGGTATCTAGAAATTTGAAACAAGAGCGTTACAAAGATGGAAGTTTTTAGTTCACATTCACAATTTTCGTATAAAAGTGCATGTATCTAGTATGGTTTTATCAAAGGTAATACCACAAGAGCTTTGATTTAGCCGAATATTTTTATAGTTTGTACGAGCACTTGGTTTCTATGAAAAAATTTGCTTCGACAAAATCACGAGAGCGAAACTCGAGTGATTTTGTCGATGCAAATCTTTGAATCAAATTGCCTAATAAAACCAAGTGTGAGTTTTAAAACTAAAAAAATATCCTGCTAAAAATCGAAGCTTGAGTGGTATTTTTGAGAAAATTCCACGACAAAAGTTTGATGCAATTAGTAAAATTTAGTGAATTTTATTATTTAAGCATGTATTGCTCACCGCAATATGAACTTAAAACAGAAAACAAGTAGACAATATTCAAAATGAACAGTTACTGAAAATGTTCTGCTCGGGCTTTGCTGTTTCCACAGTTGTTATTATCTGTTTTGATACCGATTGTGTTGTAATTTGATGTTTTGTTTGTTGCCTCAAGTTTGCCATCATACTTGAATGGTGGCCCTTGTCAAGTTGTAGATGTGGCTTAATTGAAGTGGAGATAGTATGGCCCGTTATTTTAAAAATTAAGTCCGAGAAAGGATTGAAACTGATATTAAATTTTTCAAAATACAAATTCTGCATCATTTTAGCTGTACTGTTCTACATCTTCTTCACAACGTATTCTTTATAATCATCCCCATTAACCTTTTTCATGTTAAATGCCCAGTTCATGAGTATATCCGCCACATTTTCCAATGGCTGGGCTTCACGTAAATTGAAACATCGTTCCTTGCTAAAAAAAAACACGATAAATTGATTCCAAATAGAATTTTTGCATTTTCTGGTGTTTTGAGGCATTGAATTTTTTACTTCCAAAATTATGTCTTCATTAGAACTACTTCTAAATTTTGCCATATCAATATATTGTCTTACATAAGGGATGACAACTCAAATTAATTTTAGTAACGTCAAAATAGCGTCTATAGATAGCTACTTATATTGCGTTGCCATGGTAAAGGTAAATAAAAATATATTCGAAATTTTTAGCCACTTATTAATTTCTCTTCTTTTCTATTTATCCGATAGCAAACGTCATTTTTGACAATTCTCATATGAGCGTTTTATACAGAAGTGGAATTGTCAGTTTAAGCAAATGTTGGCTACGTTTATCAAAAATTGAATTGAATTAGACTTACACTATTGATTTTATTAAATGTTTTACTAACATTTCCTATTTTTCAGTAAAATGTTGGAGCGTTTCAGTTTAGAACTATTTTTGTCCAACTTACCGTATTGATACTGCTCGCCGTTTTAAAATGCTTTATGATTTATGAACATGAACATAATTAGCAAACTGCAAAAATGGTTTCTTTATTTTTGATACAAAGTTTATTCAAGAGGTGTTTATTTCAGTAATTTTAACCCTTATGTATAATTTCCTGGGTACATAAAAACAAACTCACACATACTACTCTCTCTAGTTTTGCTGTATTTGATTAAAATGGATAGATACATGTTGCTTACGCACAATGGCTACATTGTCAAAGATTCCATTTATTCGGAATTACCATTTATTTAAATAGGGCGTGAACACACGCGCGGTGGAGCGAAATGAACAATATTCGCATGTATGACGAACGTGTAGGCAGTACTCTCGAACAGGTTCGGCCAAAAGTGCATTAGTACGGCTTATTTTATTTTTCTTTTTTCAGCAGATTCCTTTCCTTAATATACAAGTGCTATCCTTTACGACAGCAGCTGGGTACTACGGTAAATGTTTGTTACGAACTATGACTATGAGAATTTGCGGTTATAGTTTTTATACTTTTTGTGGTTTTGAGATAATTTAAGAACTTGAGTTATGTTCAAATATGTATTCACCAGAAATAAAAAGAATGCAGGCGACCAGGAGTATGGTTACTAGTTGATCCGTGATAATCAAAGCAGTTTCAAAAAGTGGGTTGTCAGCAAAACCCAAAATACCTCCAACGTTGTTTTTATGATTTTCTCCAAAATCGATGGATTTGCTAATTCGTATAATGCATTTATGCTTATTATTGTTTGCACTTACATTGAAAAATCTTTGCACATTCTCGCTGATGCCTCAATTAATTGACAAAAGGCTTATTCAGATTGATCACAAAGTTCAGTGTTAAATCGGACCCGGTGTTTAAGAAGAGATACCAAATGCACTAAGAGTTTGTAATGTTTTTGTATAAAACTGATATAAAGAGGTATAAAGTAACGTGTTCGAAATACAAAAAAACTCTTCCAGCTGGGTTATAGCTACTTCTAAAATATAGTATTCGAACTGATAACTTTAAGCTGCTCCACTGTTGTTACATTCCATTGGAAATTAAATATAAGCCTACCGTTTTAAAAAATACTTAGCCTCGTGCTATAAAATATTACGGTTAGGCTTTTCGAATTTCAAGCCATTAAGGGTTGTGCTAGTGTAAAAATTTCACCAGAAAAAATATCCCTCGAGGGAAATTTTTAACAAAACTATTTGTACAGATGCAGTTTTTACCAAGTAAGACAAGAGAATCCAACTGGATCCGTTCGGTGAATTTGTGTTTGAATCCTCGTATCCTTCTACTACAGAGGTTTTCTTTATTTGCCGGTAGTATAAGTTTAAATGTTCTGTAATTATTCCGTATTTTTTTCGATCAATTGCTATAATAACAGGTTGGCTTTGATCATTTGCTTTAGTGTAATGGATATATTAATCTCCTGGTTGCTGATCCAGACACTTTAACCCCCATGGATTCATAATCAAATAATTTATTATTATCATTAAATTTAAGACTATGTCTTTAATTTTTTTAATTGTTCAGTGTACCTTCATAATATTGAAATAAGTGTTACTCAATTTATTAGTGGATTCGTTTATATGACACGTGCGCCAAAAATCTTACATGGTTCAATAGGAAACTACCTTTTTATGTTGTAACCTCCATGTACAATGCGTTCAATGATCAACTTTTACCATTCTTATTCTTTGATTGTCTATTTTGCTCTACTACTATTCTACAAACTAAATAAACGAGCTACCCCGACAAATTTGCTTAACATCAGTTTTGTTTGTTGGCAATTTGTAAAGTTAAAACAACCAATGACTGGTTTTGCTGTTTTTGCAGCTCCTTAGTTCGCCTATTGTCCCCTTCACAATACGCCAACAAATCTTTGAAATCTTAAACTTAACTAAATTTAAATACAACACAGAAAATCGCTAAAAGTCTACATTAACGTATCTCTTCAAATGATACATAATATTTTATGAATTGCAACAGATGGAACAACGAGTTTGGCAAACTCAGAAAAAGAACAACTTTTAAATAAATTCATTGTAATGCACGTATTATGACAGTCAATTTTGTCGAGTTTTGCTGTCATGAATTTTGTTGTATTTGTACCTTTAGTAATTAAGATTTAGTACATGTAATATATGTGATGGTTTTCTCTTATAGTAGTTAATATACTTGGGTATTCTTCATTAAGGGAAAAATTACCCTTATATAACATCTACGATTAATAATTTATTAGTAGTATTAACAAAATTATTTCTGTCCTTGTAATAAATATTAGAATATATTCACTTCATAATTTTCAAGTAGAAGAAATCAATTGCTAGATTTCCTTTTCATTTATTCAAAGTGATTTTCTAGTCATCTTGCCGTTGTGGAAAAGTAATACAGAGATTTCAGCATTTTAAGATTAACATTGCGTTTCTAAATTATCCGTTATTTATATACATTCAAAGTTTATTCCAGATTAATAAATTCTTTATTCTAATTTAGATATCGGTGCAACACATGGTCATCACGAGCAGTTCTGTTAAACTGATTGTTTGAAGGAATCAGTCAGTGACGTTTCGTTTTGTTAAGCTAATTTATTTTCGTCTATTGTTTATTCGAAGTATTGATCTTATAATGATTTACAAAATTATTTCTCTATCAGATTTTTCATTCTTTTAAGGGTACATGCTCGTTCGATGTTCAGAATTTTTAATTCAAGTTAATAAAACTTTGATACTACGTTTGAGTACTAGTTCGAAAGTGTTCCGCCTATGTTTATATTTTATTAATCTATCAAGGTTAATTTTGACCGTCAATTTAAAGTTGATAACCGTTAGCTCTTGTTGAATTTTGATCCTCAAGAAGAAAAGACTTGATGTGTTACTGGCTCTTCTAAAATTTATAAGTTTATTCAATTTATGAATAGCCATCCGATTGTAATTTGTTGAGATTTATTTTAGTCGAAGCTTTATAAACCAATTTACGTAGTTATTTTGGTAAACGGCATTTTTGCTGGAATTTATAGTAACCATTTGTCTTTGAATGTGGGCAGCGTGTAAGTATGCCTTTGATTTGATTAATAACCAATATTAATTGTTACGTTTCTTAGGTACCCTTTTTTTTTGTATAGCTTATCTTATTTTACGCGCAATTATTATCTTGTACATCGGATCCTTTATGGGGAAATTTTATTAGAAATTGATATTGTGAAGGCTGAATTTTTGCGTTCGATTTTGTGGACATTGTTGTGGGTCCTAAAGAAAAAAGAAGTTGTATGGGGATTCCTGAGGATTTCCTTTTATCCGTTTTCCAATATCCTGTGGAGAAACAACTTAGCAGTGCTACCAACGACCGCTATTATATTTAAGAGATAAAGAACATATTTACTTTTCCAAGGACGAGTATTATATCTGCTATCATTATGTGCATAAGAATGTCGTTTTGTACTTCAACATATAGTATTTAAAACAAGTATTTATTCATATTTCCAATTCTAGCTTTTGTGATCCAACTGCATGCAATTGGCCATCAATTATTTGTTAATCTATTTTACATTGAAACTCAACTAGGACTGAACTTGTCAGCTTTACGTTTTTTTCTTCCAATAGACGCTTTGGTTTTACCTCAGCTTTATTTTTTTTAAATGGCAATTTAGTGCAGCTAAAGGCCGATGAACCCATCCTGACCAAGAGGACTCTGTGCTCTCAACTATAGATCAGATATCGTAAGATAGTACATAACTAGGAGTGGCCGAGGTAAGTGCTTTTGAGTTGTTTCACATATTATTTCCTGAAGTTGCACATAGAGGTATTAAGTTTGGTAAACATTATATATTTCAACGGCAAACAATTTCTTAATAAATTCAGGGTGAAAATTTACCGTTGCAGTATAACCAACACAAGTGAATGCAGGCCAACCATTATAGTTATACCCAGCACATTTGACGTAAGTTCTTTATTTGCATTAGTATAATTGCGAGCAATACCTACAAGCTTATAAATTAGAACGTTTAAGGAAACCTACAACGAATCATTTTTTGAATATACCTCCCTTTTTCTAATAATCTTCCATTGATGCAGCTGCTGTAATGCGTCGTAGGTATTTAATTGCCCGCGCTTTGTATGATTATATTGAAGGAAAGCGATCGAAAGCTGAATTTCAAGAGACCTCAAGCTGGGTAGAGAGAATAATTCCTCGATAATAAAGACCATTTAAGCAACACAAAGGATTTTGAATTATCTATTAAACGTCTGCAGCAGCTAATATCTATGGAAATTCAGCTTATAATGCAATCTATGAGCTAAATATATAGCTGATCGTCCGACATCTCACACAGTATGTCACTTAGGGTTTAGCGCAAAAACGCAAAATTTGACCTTTAAGTGCGTGCAATTTCGATAACCGTAAAACGCTATGTGTTATTCGTCTCCATATTCCTACAGCTCCCATCAAAAGAAAAATTGCTAAGATAAGAACGGCCGCTAAAGCTTATACGAAGTTTTTATGGTATTCAGTGTTTTGAAAAGCTTTATAGCTCAATGATCGAATTAGTTAATAGTCTTTGTGTTTTAGTAATAAAATTTAAAATTAGTATTAGAACCTTTAAAAACACGCTGCAGTTAATCCCTTAATATGAATGGGGAATCTAATATTTTTCATAGTGCGTTGGAATGCACCATCTACGAATTGTGTAAACAGCTTCCGTTTTACCTAAGATTTGTACTTTTCTAAAGCATTAAAGCGATATATATATATATATATATATATATATATATTACTCAAATTTAGACCAGGGTAGAAAATTAATTAACGACATCAAATAATTTTAATCACCGTGTATAAGGAAGCTTTGGGAAAAAGTAGGCGTAATTAAATGCCTAGTGTAAAGATTTAAATCATTCAATTAGAATGTAGGGTTTGTATAGAATTTTATTAGATAATACGCGTTATTAAAACCGTGGAGCATAAAAATTTATTCGTTTCATTAAAAATAAGGGATTTAAATTACTCACTAGACGCTTTCTATAAAAAGAAGCAGAATTAAAATGCTCAACTTGTATGTAATTTAATTGTTCCAAGTATAAAGAAACAAATAGAAATTACGTGCGAAATTTATAGTAATTAATTCAATTTTTAAGTAACGGGTATTAAACAAAGTGTACAAATAATAATTAATATTTAATTAGTATTCGCTAAAAATTAAAGGGTAGAAGTCAATGCCATTCATTATTATTTTAATTGGAGTTAATTGAACGATTATTGAGGTATAATATGCATAAAAGCTTTTAAAAACCCAATAATACCAAATATGAGACGCGTTGCTAGCATACAAATCTATCAAGAAAGTTAAAATACGTGGAATATCCAAATCGTAGAAGTATTACGATTGAACACCTGCGTATTTTAAATGTCACGTTCTGTTTAATTTGTTTGAAATAGATAAACATGCAGATTCTACGTATATTGGAAACGGTCGGATAAACCGTAGCTTATATTAACGAGACAGGCTAGTTGAGGGGTTATTTAACTCAAGTAAGTCACGTCGCGGGTCCACGTGGATTCAAATAACCCATAATAAAGAATATCGATTTGTACCACTCAGATCAGGTTAGGAAGAGACGGATAAAACAGGTAAAACAGAGACACAGATAATAAAAGGCCGGATCTGAGCAACGTCACGAGGTTTACGATTGGCGCAAATAAGATGTAGATATGAGAGTTGTAAACGTAACGATTTCTGTATATAATTAATTAGTTGTTTGCAGACGCGTTGTGTCGTGTGAAAATTTCTTATATTTTCAACTGGCGCGTGTGCAAATTTTTAGAATCGCTGTGCCGGACTGTCAAAAAGGGAACTTAGAATGCGAAATTCTGAAAACTGTCCGTTGCGGGACAAATCCGACGTACAAGCGCGCTATTATATAAACCCGTGTTTATAGGAGTTTCGCTCTCTTAGATTTTCGATTTTTATTCAATACTTTAAAACAGTTTGCTCTTTAATTTTTGATGTTATACGATACTGCAAGCAGAATACGTGCTACGATACAAGTTAGTATGCATTGGTGCACTTAGAAAAGATAGATAAGTAGCGATAAATAAATACATTTAAGTATGCAGCTTTGTATAGCGTGAACGACTTATGAATTTCTTTGATATTTTTCGGGGGTGAGTAATCTAGTGTTATTCGTAAACGTGATTGGATCCACAAAACAAGATTTAGATATACATAGATTTCCTGAAAAGCCCTGAAACTATTTTAGTTGAATGGTGGTGTAGAAAAATTTTAAAAGCGGTCAGAATCTGAGGACGTAAACATAACCCAGTTGGAATGGTGAAATTAGCAAGGACAATGTACTTTGAAGCCACGAGTGCAATAACCTTCAGGTAAATTATACAATTTTGTTCGAGCTTTGATGTTTTGGTGTGTGTTGAATATCTTTATAATTTGTTTGATAAAAAAAAATGAACAGTAGTGAATTTGTATAAACCACAAATTTTTAATTTTAAAGTGAAATTTTCTTGTTTAAGTAGAAAGGAGTATTTAGCAGTTTATGTTTTGATTATGATGAAACTTTGGGTCTGTCTTTGAGCTCAATTAGACTAACCTGTTTAATTAACGTAAAGAGGTGGGAGATGCTCCCTTTTATTCAGACTTAGGTCTGCACATATTGTAACTTAATTAGTATGCAGGACTTTAATTCTGGATGCAAATTTAAAATGATGACAAATTTAAACTTGAAATTTTATGATACTGAAATTTATGCTGCAATTTAATTTTGAAATTTTAATATATTATGAATATTGATGTAAATAGAGTTAACGTTGATGTTTGTGGAAGGAATGTGTTTGTTTTTTTTTATGAATGAGGATGAAAGTTTTAACTAGGTGAGCAGCCGAGGCGGAAAGAGTAAAAAGAGGCGAATATCAGAAGAGATTCAAAAGGGCGAGAATCACAGCAAATCTTGGTGCCCAATTCGAGAGGCTCGAATATTTTTTTTTACTCTGGTGAGGCTTTTTGTAGGTTTCACAGCAAATCTTGACGGCCCAACGCTGGGGCTCGATTTGAAAACCTTAGTTCCCGAATAATGGTAAGGTATCACAGCAATATATATATATATATATATATATATATATATATATATATATATATATATATATATATATATATATATATATATATGTATATATATATTGCCCTGTAACGCCTGGAACTCCGTTGATATTCGAAAATTAATTAATTTACAAAATTCGAACATTCCACACCATAGAAAATTAAAAAAAAAATTTCTTACCCAGATTCTGCTTACATCAACTTAATTACTTCAACAGCTCCCTGGCTAGCTCAGTTGGGCCTCCTCTTGGATACCTAGATTTACTATCATACTCTTTACCGTTCACGCACACTCTCAATAAAACCACAAAATAATACAACAATCATACAATATTTATTTATCACTATTTACAAATAATAATTCAAGATTATTTACATTTCTGTGCTCAAGTTACAACTCAATAAATTCTATCTTTGTAAAGTCCAGGATTTTAAATTGAAATATCAAACACATTGAATGTAACAGGAGTAAATGGGCCCTAAATAACACCTCATTTATATTTTTTTCTAATTATTACACTCTGGAGTATGGTGAGCTCATTATAACCCAGTTTATTTTATTAATGTATGCTTTTTACTTTGCATACACAAACACATACAAACACAAAAAAAAAACCCATGTACTCTTAACAATAAGATTTTAAATTCATGAGGAATGCTAATAAGCTTTATATACACCTTTAGATTTATATTTAAATACCATAATCAAAGTTAGTAACACGTATTATTTTCATTACGCAAAATAATGCAAAATACCATCAAAGTTCACTCTCACCCATCACAATAACTTTCTTAGTTTATAAAAAAACAGCAAATTCTAATGCGTTACCTGAAATTTCTTGAAGATCCCTACTCCGTTGACGATGAATTTAAGTTCCTGCACCCTCGGTCTCGTGGTTCTGCTCTGCTTGCCGCCTCCAGCTATTTATAGATGAACACCATCTAAGTTGTGCTGCATGCTATTCATTCAAGATCCATCCAAATCCACATCCAAGTATATTACACTTTTTTATTATTGCATAATTTAATTTACGTTACTTTACTTTACTTTACTTCACGAGCTTGTTAAAATATCTGTTGCACCTCAGTTACAATTAAACTCGACACCATCTGCGTTTCAAACTATGAGGCCAACAATTTAACACTGTACTATTTAATTTAATAGTTACAAGCTCGTTAGTAGATTTCTGTACATAGTAAGCGATGCAAATTAAAGAAGTCAAAAAGCGAAGTCAAAGAGAACTTAATAACTCTGCTCTCATATTTATACGATTCTAAATGTAACCTCTCCAAACCCTCCTAACGCGAACTATTTAATTAAACTAACTCGTTCTTCAAATTTTGTATAACCGTTTTCAAAATCTTTGAAATTTAGCTCGATAATACGATATTTTCCGAAAAACCCGCATTCAATTTTCCCGTGATCGTCTGTTGTACAACTAGCTATTTAGACCAATGATATATTTCAGTGACGTCAAGAAATCCCGCCTGTATTAACTCTATTCCTCTTTTATGCATATTATATGTTTCCTTCTAACCTTGTTTGAGTAGTAGAAAATCGATATTACCGTCTGCGTGCTATCTAACCCACGTGGACTGAATACGTGCGTTTTGAAGTAAAATGCTATTATGCCTGTCTCATTCCGAAGCACATCATTGATTGTCCATCCCTTCTGTGCTTTAAGGAAACTTTTGGTTAGCATTTATGCAAAACATCCTCCCGTTTGCACTATATACTTTGAATCCTGTCTTTTATCTACACAAATAAGGAGAAGTTGACCTTTCAAAACATGCACCTGTGCCTAATTAACGAACGTTTTAACAAAAACATTTCTAGGAGTTTGCGTTTCAAGGTATTTCCTATATTCGACGTGTTTGTTTGTTAGTAAAGCGTTTCGCTTTGGTATTATCAATTTTTTATGCTTTAATGCGTATTAGACGTTATATCCCTTTGAATTAAACTCAATTAAATTAATTAATAATTTGCATTAGCTTATACAATTTATTTTGTTTACGAACCTAACTAAATTTTAATCACTAATTGTAAAATTATGGTAATACCTGTTACTTTAAATTAACTAAATGAAGTAAATTTTGCACGTAAATTATGGTTGTTTCCTCTAAACAGGGTGTTCGAAATTGCCTTGTTCATACCTAAATTTAACCCTTTAAAGCCACTACAATATATATATATATATATATAATATATATATATATATATATATATACGTATAACAATATATGTATATATATATATATATTACTGTGATAAGGGGTTGTTTAAGGGTGCATTGTGTAGCAAAGGTTGTGCAGGAAACCATAAATTACGATAATAATTCTTATATTATGTAAATAGTAAGCATTTAACACCCTGTATATAGAGCATAATTAGTTTTAGGCGACGCAAATAAACACATCTTACAACAATAGGACGCATATTTAGCATAGAAATAGATAATTCATACATTAGGTGAATAACAAGTATTTAACACTCGGTATATAGAGCTTTAGTAATTTTAAGTAACGCAAATAACAATATCTTTCAGAAAAAGCACGCGTATTTAAAGGAATGATAATAAATGTAATTAAACACGCATTGAAAAGGGTTCTAATTAGTTATAATATAATATGGAGATAAATGATAAAACATAACAAAGCTTTGTGTAAGTGCGTACACAATTATTGTGTATACTACTTTCGATTAAATGAAGTAGTGTCACTGTCATTAACTAAATAATTATATATTTATGAACAACAGTTAATACTTATGATTATGGCAAAAATGTGTTGCCAAAACGTTAAGAAATAGAACAAAATATTTTAAATTACTATTTATTTTGACCAAAATCATCCCAAGAAATTTATAACATCTTATCTAAATTATATATATATATATACATATATATATATATATATATATATATAACTATTAGGGCTTAATATCTTAGAAAGAGGCATATAGCAATAATACTTTTTGTATAGGTGTATACGGTTCGGATTGCTAAGGTCATCTATACTTTTCAAAATGTGATGAATTTATTTGTTTCCTGAATTATAATAGAGGAGCTGGAAGTAATTTCACAGCTCACGACTCTGTTAAACAAAATCGGTCATAAGCCGTAAGCAAGATTTTAACAAATCGAAAAGAACAAAAATTAGTCGTACAGGTTGTAGACCGTACAAGACCCTGCACCTTCATTATATTCTGCTTAAAAGGTATTAAGTGGAAAAATTGCGTTGGAAGATGCACCAATTGAAATTAAAATATTAGCAAAATTACCTTATCACTTTATACCAATTATAGTATTCTTCATGAGCATTTTGACTTATCGATGGTCTATGCAAGAAGTCCAAAAAAAAATTACAATAAATAACTTTTAGAACTTTGGAGTAAAAATCCATAAAGTGACATCGACCGGATTGTTAATAAAAAGTTGGGTTTATCACTATTATCCCAAAGTAGCAGGAGCTCATGCAGTGGTTTTAAAAGTCAGCTGATCTCCATCGAAGACACGAATATTATTATTACAGTGTTTTAGTGCTTAAAGAGAATTTTATCGATTGATTATAGGACACAAGCTGAAACCGGTAGAGCTGCATCTTTTACAACCACTCCAAAGTCATTACTAAAAAGTGTGAAGGTAAGCCTACCATAAATGCCTTATTTTTTCATGACTGCGCGACCGATCAAATGTCGTATATTTTGAAAGTTCCTGCGCTAGACTGATATTTCGATTAACCACTTACAAAGTAACCCGGATCTGACTTCTAGCGACTGCTACTTATTCTTCCATTTAAAAGAAAGTGTATGGGAAACGCAATTTTCCGAAGATGAAAAGCTGAAGTCTACAACTAATACACATTTTTGAGACAAAACTTAAGGTATCTTTTGCATGACATTGAAAAGTATAACACGGGATTTCCAAATGTTGTTATGTAGCGCCTCACTATGCTTGAAACGGGATCAGCGAACAGATAGGCATCCGACACCTTCCAAAAAACTTCCTTCCGGAAGAGGGGCTAGTTTCTTTGCTAGGAGGGTTGTAGAGTTTCGGTATTTTAGCAGTATGTACCAACACCAACCACTAATTTGTTCTTTTTATTATTTCATTATTCTCTCTAACACAAGTTAGACAGTTGATAGTTTAACCTTTTGTTATCTTGTAAATAAGTAACCTGACTTTGACCCCTGAACACTTTTTTTTCTAACAAGGGAGGATTCTTTCACGTACCTATTTAGGCTTTATAGAAGTTAGTTTTCAGATGTGATATAGGTATTGATGTTGAAGCGTTACATTTTAAATATACACTTTTTCTTCTCCTTGCTGATATCGTAAACCCGTTAAACGCCTCTTAACCCAAAAAAGGTATTTTGAAAATTATGCATAAAAAGCACAATCGCAGTATAACTTAGAGCAAGACATATTTTGGAAATCTTAGAAATATCAATGTTTTATAACCAATTTAAACCATCTAGTAAAAACTTTTAACGTATGATGCTTAATTGATGAACCTTAATATGTGCGGGTGATTAATTTATGTTGTTCCTGAAATATCGATACCAATTTCATATAGTTTCCGAAATAGGAAAATCCAATTGTGTCGTAAAACTGAAACAAATATTGTGGATCATATCAAATCTTTTACGATTTACCAGAATTGTAAGAGATTTTGGAATGCGACGAACTCGAGCAGTATATTGGTTAAGATTTGACACAGAAAATATTAAAGCACAAGACGTAAACATAAACAAGTATTGATCAAATTTCAAAAACATTAACCGTTTTCCAATATTTAGTCCAATAAAGAAAAGAGTTTATATATACGGTTTTGTAATAACAATATACATCTTGGTAATACTTATATTCAGCTTCCAATATTAGATAAGGACACCGTTATCAAACTTTATTGGTTCATGCTACATTACTATCCTTATTGTAGAACGGATAAATAGAGGTGCTTTTATTATTTGTGTTCCGAGGCCTAGCTTCAGTACACATTTATCGCCATTGAATTTTTTGGAAACTCAAAAGCAATTTGATATAAGACTGCTTATGAAATAATCGTGCACAGTTTTGTCCCTTAATGGGATATATCAATCTCCATGAGAAGAAAAATTTTCAAACTTTTATCGTTAAGGACATCCTTAGCATTTTCAGTCTTTTGGAAAGCATCCATTCAATATGTATTTCTAATACACTGCATTTGCATTATATTTTGTACCCTGTCCACCTTTTAAATTACGTGGAATAAAGCATAAACTGCCAATGTTGTAGAAATAAGCTTGGTGGCCTTGCGTTTGGACGATACTGTGATAAGCAAATTAATAGACTAATGGCGCCGTTAATAGATTCGGTTTGTAAATGAATAATTGAAGTGTTATCGTAAAAGATACGCCACCTTTATAAAGTAATGCAACTATAATAAACGAATCAGGGGCGTGGAAATTGGGGTGACTGGAGTGACAATGCCATAGTGCGTCAACCCTATTGGGACATTGATCCGCTTTAATAAACTAATACCAAACATTTTTATGAGGTTTACATCACGTCATCATCATTAGGTCTTCGGTCCTATTCTGAACTAACATATACGTTTCCCTGAAATTTGCACAGTGTGCATCTATCACTATCTGATCTATGTCTACATCTACCTCCTTTTTCCTATCTCTGCTTGTAATATATCCCATACTATTCCTCAAGAATGCCTTAGAACGTTTTCTGTCCGTCTATTTTTTCCCGTAGATATATTTAATCCCCTACTATTTCTATAACCTAATTGTTATTAACTTTGTCTGTCCATGCTATCATCCTCATACATCTGAAGCACAATATTTCAAAAATCTGCTACAGTTTTTTTGTCTGCTTTTCCTACTGCCCGTATTTCATAGGCAAACTGTGCTGTGCTCCACACATATGCTTTTAAAATTTCTTCTTGTTTCTATGCTTTTTGTCTTTGATCATAGGCGCTGTTCTTTCTTGTTAGATGCAGTTCGGTCCCTAATTCTCCGACATTCAATAGTCGTGAAGGGGGGTAAGCAGCCTGTGACTGCCAAGTTCCCCCAGCACTTGCACTATTGCCGATTTAATATTTTTCCAAGATATCTTTTGCACAGTCACATCAGTTGCAGATATTTCACAACCAACACCTGTAGTTGTTTATAATAATCATCAAATTTATCTGCCCTTATTTTTTCGTCATTAGGTTCTCCGTCTCAAAGCTGGTTGGTCACGTACCTCCACTTATTTATATTCTGAACTAACTTACACAGTTCCTTAAAATTCCCACACAGCCTATATACAGCTCGGTTTCCCTTCTATTGTTTTTTAATTATATGCCCTATTTCACCGAGATTCAGTGGTATGTGCATGGGGTAAAGCAGCTTGTGGCTGCCAAGATTCTTCAACACTTAGACATTTGCCGAGTTAATAATTTTCCAGTAAATCCTTTCACACAATTAATATTATTCGAGAATATTGCACAACCAATACCTGTAGTTTCTTATAATAATCATCATGTTTAAGCACAGTTATTTTTTTCGTCATTAGTTTAACCATCTTGGGAATGGTTGGATGCGTACCTCCATTAATTTCTATTCTAAGCGAGCCTACACATTTCCCTGAAATCTCTACTTCTAATTCTTTTACGTAAATATTTTCTTTCAAGTTATGTGAACTATGCTTTAATTCATGTTAAACTGATTAGTTTACAAATCAGGTCGTATTTAAAAGCAACCGCCTATCTGTTGACAAGCGCATAGTTCAACAATTAAGCTTTGTACCTGATTCTTACATACAAGTTTTTGGGTATTCCTATTGATTTTTGATGTGTAAATGAAATTGATGCGCTATTTCCTGCACGTAAAATTTTAAATTATTGCATTGGTTCTGTTGGATTTTCTCTTTTTCTGGTCGCGTACGCTTTGCTTGTACAATAAATTTTATGAACTTTGCTTTTATCACCATCCCGTATTTATATGTAATCTATCAGGTGTTGTATTTTACCTTTCTGATTACGCAGTCTTAATTTATTATATGTGTTAAATTATATGCGCTTTGTATCTTACGCATTTTTAAACCTGCTTGCTTAACTAGGGTTCTTAATGTTATGATGATGCATTATTCACGTGTATTGCGTTGCAGCTTCAGTTCACGTCGTTTTATGACTTGCCAAGTTGTTTATTTAATTAAATCTTTTAGAGTACTTTTCATTACTTAAAATAATTATGACTATAGTTTATATACAGGGCGTTGTCACTTGCTTTCTTGGCTAATCGTTGTATTTCTCAGTTTCTTCCTAAAAATGTCTAGTTCTCTGAACCCTCATGTTGTATTCATGATGCGCACTATAATAGTGATCCTATCTACCCCTATTAACATAGCAATATATATATATATATATATATTGCTATGTTAATAAGGTCATTTATATATATATATATATATATATATATATATATATCTGAAGTCTTTGAATAGAGCCCCATAAATTTCTGAAGTCTTCCTTGAAAAGAGCCCCAGCGTTGGGCCGGCATAAAAATGCTCTGAAACTCTACTGGAAACGAGCCCCACTGTTAGGTAGACTTAAATTCTGCGAATCTTACCTCGGTTGCTCCGCTCCCTCCTATAAAAATCTTATGAATCGTTCAAAGAAGTTTACCTGGACTGCTGAAAATTAAACTTCACCTAACCGTCCCCATGCTGTACTCTGAAAATTTCTTCCCTATAATCCTTTCCAAAAAAAAACCTAACTGCTAAAATTCATCACACTCTATTTACTCAAAAAATTACTAGAGCCATAACTTTGTCCATTACAACAGTTCGCATACATAAACTTACATATCTTTGATAAGAAAATAGTTCATTTTCTAAAATGTGGTTTAATCAAATTTTTCCCATTTTACAAATATCCAATTTAAAGTAAGTGGACTAACATCATACCTGACTTTAAACTCCTGTCTTAATATGAGCTAACAGTAAAACTCGTTTAAACCTGTGTGCAAAATTATAGCACTGCAACAACAAAAACCCCCTTTGCCTTGTACATAAACAGCCTCCCCATCTTTATTTTACATATCCTTCTCTACATAAACATATTTTCCTTTAAATATAAAGTTCAATAAATTCTGCAGTTCAAAAGATTCATAAAAATAATCACTCAACAAGCACAAAGTGTTAACACACATAAAAAACTCAACAACAATGTTTGTATGAGAATGAGTTCCCTGGTAAGCATCACACCGCCTGCAGCCGCAATCAGCCCTCGATGATGATGTCCTCTATAATGACTCTGAGTTATGGAATGGTTCCCAAGTTGAGTCATACCGTTCCTGTTTGCACGCAGCTATCCAAATCTCTCTAACAAACCATTGATAGTGCATCCAAACTTCCTAAACTCCTCTACTATTTCATATACCCTCAGCAAATTACAACGTGATGCATTCACAATCGCACATCCTTCTTAGGACGCTTCGCAAGCTCCAACAACCAAGGTAACAGTAGTCTGTACTTACATGACTAGGAAAAAGCTTTGCGTTTTATTTCTACATATACTTCAATATTTTTAAACGATTAGTACTACCGCACACCAACTTATGTGTAATAACAACTTTTTAAACAGCACAGTATAATATTGACTACTACTCGAATTAAACGCCGATGACGAACGAAGAAAAGAAAAGCCTCTCACCCCCTTGCGGCTGGTTATATAGATCAAAAACACCCCTCTGTTGTTTAATTTTTTCCGTAACCTCTCGAAACCCAAAATCATAATTGACATCAAATTCTAACAACTCCAAGTTAACCTTCCATAATTCTCTATAATTTTGTAGATAGACATCAACAGTCTTTACACTCGTGGAATTTTAACGCTCGTATCCCACAATTTACCGCGAAAATCACATAACCGTCTAACGGTTGGTCTGCCTCGCCGAAACTAGTCTCAACTGAAATCAATTCTCATTAGATTCACGCCTATCAATGCAAAACGAACCTAACCCCTTCTCTCTTTGTCTCATATACGACAATATTCACTCTCATACTTCGTTTACGTATACTACTCACATATGTACCCTCTTTTAAACTCTGACTGTCACGCGTATCCCTTCACCCTGTAACGTCCAATAACATTTCTTAATTTTTCTCCCACTATAGAATCGATATCTTATACAAACACCTTCTACCTCACTCTTGCTTATAGCTTCGAATTTATCCTTGTTCCTTCGTTAGTTACCAAGTCTAACCGATATCTGACATTTGCATATTTCTCCTTTATATGCTATAACCCATCTGTCTTTGTTTTCATATCGATCCCTGCTTGTCCTAACATCTATTTGCATTCGTAGAAAATATTGATTTTCTTAGAGGTTGTTGACAACGCGCCCTATTCTTGTAAATAACCGAAACCTATAATATGCCTGTCGTAACCGTCGAGTGTTGTTTATCGAAGACACCTTCCTATCTCTTTCTACCCAGTTCGTGTTTTTAAATGCTAAATTCTCCCCTATACTATTTACATATGCTACACGATATTAACTAAATGTTTCTACTTTATTAAAATTGTGCCCGTAAAATTATCGATCTTACGCTAAAAACGGAAACACTTTTCACTTATAATACAATAATAAATTGACTTTTATGATAAATGCTTAACATCTATTCTTTCTGCTCCCTAAATATTATGAAATTTCCTTGCAAATAAGTGCACAGCTGAAACTGAAATCTAGTTAACTCTAAAATTTCCACTGTAAATTTATTAATCGTTACCCTCGATTTCTAAGACACCTATTTAACTTTTTAATAAGCGGTATTTACACATTTAATTTTTTTCTTAGATGGTATTTATACATGCTAGCCCATCCAAAATGACCTATTTATCTCATTCTAACCAACAAATTATATAGTTATATATATATATATATATATATATATATATATATATATATTGCTGTAATTATAGGGTTAATTTAGGGGTAGGTTAAGTCATAGGGGTCGTAAAATTAACAAAAGAAGCTCCCAAATAACCAAAGCACACAATTACAGATACTAGAAGAGTAAATAGGTCAATATAAATATGGTTAGTTGAGAGCACACTGTATATAACAGTACAAGCAATTAAACGCATATCCAAGAGTAGCTACGAGCAAAGATAAGAATTTAAAAATGTAACGAAATGCATCGAAATTAAATCAATGGGAAACCTGTATGAATTGGCTAGATAAATATTCAACAAGTGCGTTTATATATCATCATTTAGGCAGACAGAAATTATGCATTATTTGAAAAGCGTACGTGACAGAAAAATATTACATTTGTTCAAAAATCCAATTTAACTAGGAAATAAACAAACACCAAATTTATTTCTATTTAGATTAGAATGAAACAAACAACAATAATACGAGATTTGATGAACGAAGGTTCCTGGGATTTCTGAATTAAATGTGATGTATGTGAATAATTACGTGACAAATTGAGCGTTCTTCCATGCAATTAAACCACACAATTGGTAAAGTTTCCAAAATAACACAAGAGATAACACAATTGGTGTCGCCCAGCACGTGGAATCAACGAATCGCAAACTAAAGGGGCCAGGCTATAAATATGATAACAATTGAACAACGAGTTAGTATACATTTGAAACTGGGCAGTCACTATACTCAAAAGTGCTAAGATATTCACGCAAATAGTTAATTAAAAGTAAAGTGAAATCATTTTTATAAGAGTGTAAAAATTGTGTAAGCGAGCCGTACTGCTACAGACGTAAGTAAACCAGATTTAATAAAATTATACAATTTCTAAAAATAAATAAAACAGGACTCTTAGATACGGTCTTAGATACGATCTTAGATACGGTCTTAGATACGATCTTAAATACGATCTTGGATACGAGTCAAGAAGACTCTGGAAATTACTGCCTCTTAATTTAATTTGGTAATCTCTGACAATGGTAAATATTCTATCACTGTTTCGTTAATTACAGAGATGAAAAACCTTTTATTGGAATAAACTCACTAATTACGATTTGGATAGTATTTTGGTTGGATGTCGACTTACAAATTCGACTCAAAACATTCAGACTGAACACGAAAACTCTTGAGGATGCAGAGAAGCTATTGAACCACTCCAGGTTAGATATTTTGATATAATTTATTTCTATCAACTGTTTTATTTCAATAATAATTCAAAAATGTAAGAGTCGACAAAACAGCGGTTTCTTAGATAAATTTATGAAAGGCAACAAGCATCTTAAAACGCTTCAAAGGGTCTCTAAATGTAACAATAAAAAGCTCGTTTTGCTGGCTTCATTTTTTCAAAATCTGACAGATATAAATAATTTAAAAAGGGGAAGATATTTAAAAAGGTTATAAATATTTAATCATTATACTGTGTATTGTAGAACTGTTGTATTTAATTGAATCAGCTAGTCGAGGCAAAGAGATTTATAAATTAACATTTTTCCTACAGGAAGATAACACGACAATATATATATATACACGCACGCACGCACGCACGCTTGCACGCACGCATGCACGCTCGTACCCACCCACACATACACACACACGCACGCGTAGGTGTATATCTCTACAAAGTACGTAACAGGTCATGATTTAAAAAAATTCGGTTTTCAAAATAACCTGTTTGTATGCTTTTATTCCTTATTAAGATTAAATTTTTACAAGTTCTATTTAAAACCTACAACGGTTTTCTGAATTTTTCAAGTTGTCGTATGCTTAAATAAAGTAGAAAAACTTTTCCAAAAATCAACTAATTGGATTTCGAACGTTCACTTTGATTTAATTTCTTCTACTGCTATAACGAACAACCGCTTTTATTAGAAAAAAATCCTAGGTATAAGTTAATTATAACGAGCTTGTGAATGTAGGTATTAAAGTGAGGCACGTAGATGTATTGCGGTATTTTCAAAGTTAATAACAAATTTAGAAAGTTAGATTGGGAAATGACGTATGTTTATTTGTGATGTCTGGTTTTTTAAATATAAATTACTGGGGATCCAACACCTTTTTTCTTTCTAATGACCAACGATTAAGTTTGGTTAAGAGTATTAATGCGCTAGTGTTTTTTAAGAATTAGTAGCTGCACTAATGTTCTTGCTTTTGCTATCGCTATGAAATAATAAAAATTCACAACACACAATTTTACTCTCAGAAACATCAAGTAATTGCAAAATTTACAACTGCTAAGATTTGAGAGTTACAAAAGGAAGAAGAGCACTAAAATAGCAGAAGGCGCTCCTAGGTTTATCATTTCCACAAAGTGAAAGCTGACTTACGTACGTGCTCCGCATGTCTTTGCATGGTAGAGAAGTCTGGGAAAGTGAAAAGTTGAGGTTTTGTTGGGATAATATTTCTGTATTGAGTTAGGAAGAATCAGAAGGTACTCAGCCGCTGCAAATACTGTACTATCAGATACGATTTTATTTTCGAAAACTAAAAACGAGTTTCACGAAAATCAAGCAAATTGCGATTTGCAGTCAGTATCTTAGAGCTAAATATATAGTGTAGTTGTTGGGCATATTCTCACTCTGATAAAGCTATATATCCGTATGAAAATTTAAACTGCAGTATTTCAATATACTTTGCTAATAACTAGTTAATAACCAGTTAGTCTCTCAAAAAATAAGCAACACATTGTATCTCTTGATTTATTATACAGTCTTTCTTCTCGTTGTTCTGTATATAGGAAGGCGCACAGCTGGAAACTCGAATGAATTATTAGCTTTATGCTGCGGAAACTGGGTTGATTAGATTGCGCAGGGGTTTGTTTATTACGGAAACTTGTTTACTACCTTACAAATAACAATAGAGTTGCGAAAAACAATATTGCACAAGTCACTACGCTTGACTGTTGAATGATTAAACTTTATAGATGGCCCCTCTAAACTACTAAACAATTGTCTTAATATCATTCGCAAAGTACTTAAAATAAATTAAGATCTTTCAACGTTTGAAGCGTTGCCATAAAAAGTGTCATACGAGTTTCAAAATCGCACAAAGCTCTGCAGTTTATAGTAGCTACTAACGCAAATACGTTAAGGTATCTATACTTAACTTTAATAAAATAGAGGTAGAATATAAATTCCTATCAGTTAGAAGACTGGTAGTTCCAGCTTTGCTTACAACATGAAATAGAGCGGTATTCCGTAAAACTGCGGACGAGTTTTTCGTCTTTTACAATCTTGGAGAGAATCTTTTTTAAAGCTTTTCTCTACTGTACGGTTAACAAGGAATTCTATTGAAAAGAAAACCGATAAACTAAAAAAGAAACCGTTAGTCGGGTAGATCACGCGATCTCATAATGTATGTCTGAATTTGGATGCTTTTATAGCATGCAATAACGGTTAAAACAATGAAGAAAGACTAAAAGACATTTCCAAAAGAAACAACAAACAAATCTTTCTGTAAATGACTGTTGTTCAACACTTCTGAAGCTAGTAGATACTATTTTGCTTTTACAATTTATATATACCTACCGCCGCTATCTAAAGATCCCGACCACCTAAGTAATTTTTGAGTAGTTTGAAATATAGAATTGAAATTTATAGATATACAATGTAATCATAGTCTTATTTAACAACAAAACAAACCTCCTCTATACTCCGGGTAGTTTGACGTAGTGGTCACTGTGTTTGCTTAGCACTTAAAAAATCTATATTCAAACTTCGCAATATGCAGATTTTTTCTCCTACATTGTGTGAATATTTCACATATGTAACGTTTTAAATATAACCTAAAACATAAAGAAATAAGTGAAGATGCTTAAGAATTATTTAAAAGGTGTAAATGGTTGTATTCTAAGGTAACTTACACATTTCCCTGAAATTCTTGTAGCCTGCATCTTTCATTATCTGCGTGCAATAGTCTAATCTAGCTCTACCTAGCTCTACCTTTTTTTCCTATCTCTGCTTGTAATATATCTGACACTAATCTCCAATGCCTTACAACCTGTCCTATCTTTCTATTTCTCCTATTTGTCCTATTTCTTCTTTCTTCCAGATACCTTTCTTCCTTTGCTGTTTTTAGAACCTCTTTGTTATTAACTTTTTTGTCCATGTTATCATCATCATACATCTGAAGCACCACATTCCAAAAGGCTTCAGTCTTTTTTCTGTCTGCTTCTCCTACTGTTTCCATTTCATAGCCAGTACACTGCTGTGCTCTACACATATGCTTTTAACAAGTTCCTTGTTTCTATGGTTGTTATCTACGTACACAGCAACCCCTCCCCCCCCCTAGATACAACACGGCTCCTCTTCTATTGTTTTCTAAATGTTTATTTACCCTATTCCACCGATATTCAGTAGTATGAGAAGGGGGTTAAGCAACATGTGGCTACCAAGGTTCTTTAGCACTTAGACATTTACCGAATTAATAATTTTCTAATTTATTCTTTTGCACAATCAACATTTGTTAAGAATATTATTTACAGTAATCATCAGGTTTAAGTGTAATTATTTTTTCATTATTTGGTTTTCCGTCCTGGAACTGGTTGTACGCGTACCTCCATTAATTTCTATTTTGAGCTAACCTACACATTTACCTGAAATTCCCATAGCTTACATCTTTCACTATCTGTGTGTAATAGTCTAACCTGGGTCTACCTCTACCTTTTTTTTTTATTTGTGCATCTAATATATTCCGCACTATTCCCTCATGCCTTAGTTTGTGTATTATCATCCTATCTCTCCTATTTTTTTACTGTTTTCCACATATTTTTTTCTTCGCCTACCATTTCTGGAACCACTTTGTCTGTCCATGATGTGTTCATCATACGTGTGTAGCACCATATTTCAAAATCTTCCATCTTTTTTCTGTCCTCTTCACCTACTCTCCAAATTTCACAACCGCACAGCACTGTGCTCCACATATATGTATGTTTATCTTTATTAAGAAGAAAGTCAATTTCTAGTCTTTTCCATATATTTCTTATGTGGTCACGTCTCAAAAACTCCCTTTTCTCATACTCAGGAGTGCCTCAAATATAAAACTGTATTCTACAAGCTATCAATACTAATTCCCTTGTTAATGACGCTATCACTATTATTTTTGCGGCCTTACTTAAAGTTATTATTACGTATAAGGTAGCACTATGTTTTGGGACAGTCTTTAATTTTACTATAAGGTTTCTGCGAAAGTTGTGTGCTAGGTATTCAGTATAAGATAGTCGCCCAACCATGGAGTCAAGTAAAACTTCAGCACCCTGTGTCTGACTTATAACTTAAGACTGTTGCAGAATCTTGTAGCAGTTGTGGAGATCTTTAATGCAGGTATTTATTTCATACAAGTAAACAAGCAATTTGGGTGCTTTTGCTGTGGTTAATGAGATATTGTGCAGTTCTAATGAAACAACATATCACATTGGTCATTTTAGCGTGATATTATCGATCAACGCACAGAATATATGTACTGTGGCTTAAAAGAATAATATTAAATTCAAATTTGGTAACCTGGCCAATTTTGGAGTGGTTGGAATTGTAACGTTGTTTCGCTTTTTCTATCTCTTACGCATACGCAGCTGCGAACTTCATAAAATTGGAAAAATTCCATTCCTGGAAGTTTTTAGTAAATAGTATATCATTTCTTAGAATTCAATGCTTAAGCTTAATTTAGAGGGGAGAAGTCTTATACTCAAAAGTGACCTTTAAGCCTTTTTCATTATATACAGTTGGTGTTCGAATTCTATATTTTAGTCTTAAACATGAAACAGCTTTAAGCGAGCTTAATAACAATTGTACAGCTAACCTGCTAAAATTAAAAATGCTCTACGATGCGACGCTAATGTAACAGTTTTAAAAATACGATGCGTGCCCCAAACAAGTATTAATTTAATTAAAAAGGTAAAAACAGAGCCCCGCGTCAGACCTGAATGAAAGAGTTTTATATGAAGTCAGGCGTGTTAAGGAAACCGATTAGGATTCACAATTATTGTACGCCATATGCGATAGTATTATACTAAAAGAATTTAGTTTCTATGCTTAAAAGATAGAAAGGCTAAAAACTATTTTGGCAACGGCCAACTTGGTTATTACCCCAAGGAGAGTTAGAGATGGGAGCGGGCTAAAATTTTCTTGGTTACACGGAAAACAATTTTAATTAAATTTGGACGCCACTATTTCAAGCAAATATTAATCAAAAAATTATTTTAGGGTAAATAGTAGTTGATAATTCTTAATTTTGATACATAAATCGTTGGATACGTGATCAGACCTTTTTAACATACAAAAAATTACAGAGTGATGATACATCTATTCCATAACAAACAATTTGAATCAAATAATAGCGACTTTTAACAAATAAATTATATCACAGACTTTTAGTTTTAAAAATTTGAACAAAATCTGTTAATAATTGTCAGATCTGGCAGCCATGTATAAATTTAATAAAAAAACTGTAATTATAAGCATTCTTAATATAAATCTTAATCCGTTACTTGTAAAGCATAAACTCTTTTAAACTACTTGTATGTGAGAGTTTCTAATGTAACAAAATTTTATGAAAGATTTTTTTTTCAATAAAAATATAGATATATAGTCATGAAAAATTAGTAAAATTAAGGGCGATTACAACATTTTAACAGATCTTATCAACCGAAAATGGGAGGATTTTCATGGCTGGTAATTTGATCATTCTAGAGAAGCGGGTTGTTAAATAAATCCGGTTAAGGATTCTACAAAAGTAAGGGACTTACCCTTAGCCACTTGTCGGCGACTGCTAACCTTTGTTGGTTATGATCTGGTTTCATCTTGCCTCCTGCTGTTCACGTGCAGGAACAACGTTAAATGACCCCAGACTAACTTGTGGAGAGATTTTTATTGGCCTGAGGGTGTTTTATTAACATGAAAGTGTTGGCACTGAAAGGAATATAAATTAAGGCATTTAATTTTTCACCATTAATGCTCATCATCAACGACTCCTATCCTGCTTGACTCGAAGATTAACGTGGAAGTGAGTTGATTAGAAAAATAACTTATGAAGACAATTCGATCTGGGGGAATTCTTGCCTAATCGGAATTATATGCTTATCAAAACAAATGCTTGGTGACAACGCGCCGTGTTTACAAAACAAATTGGAAACCTTTAAATATGTGTGCACAATAAGTTATTTACACGAACTTTTAGTAATTAGAATGCTATTTAAAACTTTCTGATCAATGTTTCAAAACACCTGAATTATTTCTCAGTTTATTCTTGGTACCAAACTTGGAACTTAGTCTTGCAATTTAATCAAACTAGGAAATTGCAGATCGTGTGTTTTCCATATGGGACCAAGATTTATTATGAATTCGAAAACTTATATTGGTTTGCAAATAAATAATTTTTAGCAAATTTTTTTCATTTTTTAACTTGCTTTATGCAGTTTTGTTTTTCTGTAGAAATAGTTTGTTACACAAAATATAATTGTTTCAACCTGAGCATCAGTTGCAGGATTGCTATTAAAACTAAAAAAATTATGTAGGATTAGTTATAACAAAACTTTGAACAACAAACGAACAATCTTCTTAAATAATTTTATATGTTTTCTTTGCGTAAATAATTTGGGCTTTTTAATTTAAAAAAGTTTAATGAATAACAGAAGCTGAAATATGGTAATTTTTAGGAGAAATGAGTGTTAATTTTTAAATAGAAGCTAATTCTAATGCTAAGCATGAGTACAAGGAATTTACGTTTAGAATTGTAGTGTAATTAATGTAACAATAACAGTCATATCAAAAAATTCTTAGAATTGGTTTCCATTTTTAAGTTTACGCATCAGTGTTGCATTTAGGAACACATTTTTAATATAATCCTTATTCTTATATATTATGTATGTCTTATTCATACTAATAAATTATAATTTTTAAATAAAGGATTTTTAAATAAAAGTAACGATACTAATTTGCCGATTTACTGGGGAAAAATAATTACTGTAACAAATTTTCCGATTGTCCTATGGCCTTAACTTTCAATAAATGCAAGACAAATAATTATTCTACAATTTCAAGTATTTACCGTTTTGTTTACATTGGCACTAGCTATTTGTAGGCACTCATTTAGTCTTCTAAGTACGACAAATTAAACACTATTATAACACTAATCTTACTGATAATAAACTTATCTAACACATTAATATCACGTAAACTAATTTATGTTTACATTAATTTATGTACATTAATGGTTTATTAAAACCGACTTAAACTAATATGAATCTTGCATGTGCAAAACCCACTGGGAAAGCAGTTAAAACTTTAATTAATCATATAAATTGACTTTCGTATAACATTTTAAATGAAATATGTTCTCAAATTTTTGAGAGAAAATAGAGAAATGCGTCATCTTAATTAATAAATGAACATTTATTGAAAGAAAAGCGCAAACGTTAAAATGTAATAAAAATTTTGTATATTCTATAAGATTTATTATATTTCACAATACTACAAGATAAGATGCAACGCTACGATCGGCTCATTGTGTTGGACAGGGACTGGCAACGCGCATAAATCGCTTGATTTGACGCTAATGAGATAATAAACAAAGTTATTCTTAGAAATCTTACATCATTGTGGTATATTATGTTCTATCAGAACCAGAAAACTCTGGAGAACCATGAAGTAATTAGATTAAAGTGTATATAAACAGAAGCAATCGATATTGGATTCATTCGATTTGATTAATTCGATAAATTCATTAAGTCGCGAACATGTTACTTTGAGTAAAGTTGTTTATGAAATGTTGTTTCTTCCTAAACTTAAGTTGTAATTTGCTTTTATAAGCTTTCCTTATACCTGTGTGTAAGTAAATTTCTTGGATTACGCGTGTAGAAGAAAAATATTTCTGAATGTGTAGAAGATTGTTTATAATTTTTTTTAATTGTCACTGTAATGTTGAGATTTTTTGATTAATTTCATTTTCGTAAAGTCCACAGCACATTTATCTCTGAGCTGGGAAATTAATACTGGCATATTTAGGTAAGAATCCACATCATATCATTTTTATCGTTTCAATTAATAGTCCTTGCTTCTTTATTGGTCAGGGCAACTATACCCTAATATTAACAGCAATGTGTATGTGTGTGCATGCGTGCGTGTTTGCGTCCGTGGTTGCGTGCGTGTTTGAGTCCGAGCGCACGTGCATGTGCACGTGCGTTTGTGGGTGCGTGTGTGGGTGCGCGTGTGTGTGAGTGCGTGTGCATGTACATGTACATGTGTGTTGTACACAATATTCTTAAAAATTTTTGTATTAGTACTGCTGGTTTAGTAGATAATTAGATAGCTGCAATCTCATTGCAATAATAAGCGGTAGTTTTGTTATAGATGATATTTGTTTACATATATTTGAGGTTATGTTCGCAAGTTTGTATTTAAGCTATATTTCCATGGCAATCTTCATATATACGTCATTATCGATCTTAATTAGTTAGAAAAGATTTTGTGCAGCAATGAGTATCACCATACTAAAAAAGGGTTATTTTAACAAAAGCATAGTGAACCATTTTTTCTTACTCGTAATTAATTTTTTGCCATCTTGTACCTTTTGAAACATGCCGCAGTGACTGGATAGTTAAACGATAACAAGGTCAAAAGTTGGCTTAATCTGCCCAGTTAGCATCTAGTTATGAAAAACTTTCGAAAGTTCAATAGTTTGAGATTTATAAATTACTCATGCTCTTCTGCAGTCGTTTGTTTTACAACGATTTCAGTGGAGACAAGCTTCTGTGAAAACGGTTCTTTATTAGTCTATATAAAAGTTTGTTTGTTATGGCGGACTTGTTTACTACTGTCCAAATATTGTTAGTTACAACTAAAAAAATTGGAGAAACTATCCATGTTGATACGTAAGGAAAGAAAAATTTAGAGCATGATTATTTTCTATAACTAACGTGACTGAATGAGTTATCATGCGGTATTGTGAATTTGGCAGCTTTGCGCACTCCTGTGTATGAGATGTAACCTTAGTAAACATTATCTTGAGAATTCGTCCATATAAAGCTCAAGTGTAATTTGAAATGCATTTTGACTCAATAAAGATTACAGCTGAAAACAACATAACTGTATTAAAAATCCATATTCATTGCTTTAGTCCATGTGTTGGTTATAATCATTTAGAAAGTATTCTGTATACTTTTGCTATTTGTAATATAAATAAAGAATTGTAAGGGACAAAAACTTAATAAACTTTAAACGTTCACTTAGTTTCAACAGTTTTGATAGTCATAGCAAAGTTTTTATAGCCGGTAGTAATAAATTTTACAAATGGTGTGATACTAGACATTTCTTGTTACACAAACTGTTTCAAAGGATTATACAGTTGCGGCTCGTTCCTCCAACATTATGTGGAGCACAAACTTTGAATTTGTGCAAATATAAACATAAACATAAATAATATATGATGATTGTGGAAAAAGTTCCCTTGACAGTCTTTTTGTTGCAAAAAAGTCAGTCACTCGGTTATTAAAATTATCAACAGAACTAATAAACACTTTCTCATACGATGACAGTACTATTGCGTTTAGTTTTTCTTTTGTATTTCGCTATTTTTAGTATCGTATTGCTACGAATTTCTTTTTGAACACTATTACACCAGCCCTCCATTGGGTGCCAGTGAAACGAATAATGTTTTTTGAAGCACCTGCGCTACGTTTATAGAAAGCCAGTCAAGCGAATCTTTCCTACATACAACTGGTCTCACGTTATGAGCAAGTGTAACGAAGTCTTCCGACATAACTAGGGGTCTATTCCTCGGGTAGAGCTATGAGAAATGAGGGGGGGGGGTAAGTCGAATTCTGACTGTATACTGAATCTAATCTAAAACAAATAGGGCGCCACCATGTCCTGACTTAATTAGGGTAAATGCGTAGTATAATTCTAGGGGCGGACGTGGAAACCCAAAGAAAAAATATCGCCTTCGATGACAGGGACCCGTCTTAACTGAATAAGACGCTGCTCCTGAAAGAAATGGTAATAATTAATTTAATAGAAGGGTGGAACACTATTTGTGTGTCACAAACATACCTAAAGAAACATCAAAATAAATAACTCCTATATAAGTTGTCATTAAAATTCTACTCATACGGAAATTAGTTTCTTGTCGTTAGTTTTGACCATCTTTGATCAAAATAAAAAAGCTTTAATTTTGAACTACTAATTTACTCAAAAGATTCTCTTTTAAAACAAAATTCAATACTACAAGGTTTCATAAATAATTACATGAGGTCAAGTATTTTAAATAAAGTTTCATCAAAATAATTTCTCAGTAAACATTTTAAAAGGTTAGTGTTTACATGTTACAAAGAAAAGCCGACTCTGGCAGATCTGTCGAGAGGGTTACAAAAATAAAGCATATTAAATCACTTTTTCTTAATCTTAATTAATTGTTTCAGTTTTAGTTCTCATAAAGAAAGATTGTAAAAATATTCTTATAAGTTCAACTTATGCAAGCATTATTCAAAGCATATGTTATTTGAACACAGGTGTCAGCATTAAACTGCAAGCAAACAAGTGACGTAACAAGACATCTGTCGTTGTTACTAACAGCACAAAATGAACCACGTGTATGGTTTCTCAAATCATTATAAATGCTGAATTATAATTTTAACACTGAAAAATTCAGTCCAACAAACAATCTAAATTTTATATTATTCGTGCTTTTATGCACTACACAAAACTAGCGTGTTTCTAATTTAGAACACGAACAAAATTCTTAAAGCTATCTACGAACCAGAACTGTATTAATTGGATGTTAACAAGTGTTGCAAAATCAAACATAATCGCCAAACTTTCATCAGGTTTGTGGTAATATGCTCTTCTACCAATTATTCAATTACTAAATTACCAAAGCCGCTTCTTACGAACTGCTATACAAAGTCGTCTTACATCAGTAGTTGGAATTGTGGTTACTATAGTTGGTTTTATGGTGGTGGAATACGCGCTAAACAAAATACCTTAATTAAACAAAGTAAATATTCATTATAGGATACCAACCGCTATTTAAAGATGGATCTCTAATCGTCGAAATGTAACCGCAAGTTCGCGGCCTGCCTCCAATTGTACATCATTGTTTAACAAGCTTGCAGGACCGACTCCTCTATCACCTCGCACGAGCGACGGCGTAACCCCCAGCAGAGGCTTTCAAGCAACTCGCGCCTGCTAAACGTTTTATACATAGAAAACAATAAGTAGATACGACCTTAGCGTATTACTAAACTCGTTGCTTGTACTTTACTAATAATTTGAATAAAAGCGCTTTATGACTTTGCCTTTTATGATTGGATTTAGTAACTGCGAAATAAACTTGTTACACTACCCCTTTCCAAAAAAAGAAAAAAATTTTCCAACAAAGTAAAACTTTAAATGTAAATACAAGAAAAATTTTTTATACTTATTCATACTAGCCTTTCCTACATCTCTAATCATCAAAACAAAATCTTATGAATTTATCAAAACGAGGGGGGCAAATATTTACAAATTGGAGTGTGTCGGTAACTACGTGTACCTAACGTCCATAGGGAGACAAAATCGGGGAGTCACAATCGGTGTAGGTCAAAATTGGGAGGGGTCAAAGTAAAAGTCAAACACTCCACGGGACAAAAAAATTAATCCAAAGCTAGAATCAAGGTAAACCTTTAACTAGAGGTTCTTGCTCCTACTGAGGCTAGTATTTACTAACTATACCAAACATATTAGAAATTATCCTAATTTCCACAAATAAAGACTCCACTTCCTGGAGCTCAAGCAGTTCTCTATACAAAAAAATTTGAGTGCTACTACCTCAAAAATAGCACAACTCTTCAAAATATTATCAGTATCCAGTGACAATCAAAAGGAGGACACCACCGATAGGTCCAAATCCATAACACCATCATCACAAAGTGATAATCAAAACAAAGGCAACCTTACCAAAAGGTTACTTACAAATCTCAAATTCAAAATAACATCATCACAAAGTGATAATCAAAACAAAGGCAACCTTACCAAAAGGTTACTTACAAATCTCAAATTCAAAATAACATCATCACAAAGTGATAATCAAAACAAAGGCAACCTTACCAAAAGGTTACTTACAAAACTCAAATTCAAACTAACATCATCACAAAGTGATAATCAAAACAAAGGCAACCTTACCAAAAGGTTACTTACAAATCTCAAATTTAAAATAACATCATCACAAAGTGATAATCAAAACAAAGGCAACCTTACCAAAAGGTTACTTACAGAACTCAAAATCGAAATTGAACCAGCCAGGGCTGTAACATCCTACACTCTACTGACTATCCTATCACTAACCTTCAAACAACACATCTCATTAGTGATGGAACAAATGGTGGGGTTCTCCACTCAAACCTTTGACCTTGACAAACCAAATTTCTGACAGGTCAGAGATAAGGGAAAGAATAAATTAATATTCTCTCGACCAAAATGTGTAGAAATCAGGACTTGAATAGCCCACATACTTCTACATCCTGAAGACATCTGTCAAAGACATCTTCTAAACACATCTTTAAATAACGCGCGACCAAAACAATCCTTATGCACAATGATGTACATCTCAAAAATTCCACCAAAAATCTCTAACCACTTGCTTCAATTATCAAACAAAAATTTCAAAATACTAGATACCAAACGGCAGTCTGCATTTAGTAAACATCAAAGAGATGACTAGACTGGAACTAATAGTCAGGGTTATCATTTTCATTTGGACATGATGCTCCGATGGGCTTTAAATCCTTGACATGCCATCTTCCGGCTTTTGTCCCATCTTCATTTTCTAGCTCGTAAACTAAATTAGAGAGTTTTTTCCAAACTCTACTCAAAATAAACTTTGGAGCTAACTTAGCGGAGAATTTATCACCGGCGCTTGAAAGCACCTTATTAGTTCTCCAAACTCTTTCTCCGACTTGAAAAGAAACGTCTCTTCTTCTAAGGTTGTAGCGTTTACTCGCACGCTGATATGCTACATGCAGATTTTCACGGACATTTCCAAAGATATCAAACAAAGGTCGACGATCTAAAACATAGGAAGGTCTACTACTTGAAACAACATCAACATCCTCACCAGGTTTAAAATTATCTCTATACGCTTTTCCACTACGTACGAACGGATAGCAGTACCAACTGTCTTAACAATTCTCACCACAAAATTGCCTTGAGGAGCATACACAGCATTGTACCAAATCTTTTGGATTTCGTACCTTGCGCACAAGGCCTTAAAAACACGTCCAATCAACTGTGGACCATTATCACAAATAACGAATTGTGGTACCCCGTAGACAAGAAATACCTTTTCTTCTAAAAAGTTCTCAATCAAATGTGCTGTGGCACTACGCAAAGGTTGCAAAATTGAATACTTGGAAAACCAGTCCCCAACAACTAAATGCCATTTACTTGCTTATGAGTCATCAATAAAAAAACTAATCACGACGATAGCTAACAAAAAAATCAGTGTACAGGTACACTCTCATCCTACTACCAATTGAACTGTCGAAACAACTACTATGCTTCACAACGCCTAAATATGCTAGAGTGACAAACTCTCTACGAGTCTCACCTAGACTAACAATACCAAAATTTACATCAAATCAAAACAAAATATGATGCAAAAATTCTAGAGCGCCTAACTCACCTCGAGTCTCGTCTAGACTTACGCAATGCCGAGCGACCAACTCTTCCTGAGTCTCGTCTGGACTAACATACTGCTGAGCGACCAACCACGACGACAAGTTCCGCCTAGACTAAATTGCGTTGCAATGCTGATCTAAACAAAAATCTGCTAACAAAATCAAAAACGTGCTTATGCACAAAAAGCAATTTTCAAACGACACAACGACAGCTCACTCCAATGTACCTTCTAAATAGAATCTCTAGCCTTATCATCAAATTTCGACAAAGATGTTCTTTATAAACTCAAGCAAATCAAACAACAGGCTCATCAGCTTCCTTAGCTGACAGTCCTCCTAAAATTTTTCTTCAAAACTGGTTTCTCACTCACTTGAACCTTACAAAAATTATCAAAACAAATTCGGGCAACTAAAGGTAAAAGTCAAAAAGTGTATTTGCAAAATAAACTTTACCAAAACGATATCAAAAATATTATATTGGGTCAAAACAGAATGAAAGTTAACAATAAATTTGACTAAGTTAATTAATTGACTGTAAGGGGGTTAACGTTTCAACCAAACTTTCAAACAACCAAATCTTAATGTCAACTAAACCTTGAGCTAACAAATTTTGAAACGAAGCAATTTCCGAACAAACAAATTTCGAAGGAAAACAATTTTTGGACAGACAAATTCGAAGTGAAATAAATTTTGAATAAACAAATTCGAAGCAAAATAATTTTTGAATAACAAATTCGAAGCCAAATAATTCCTGAACAAACAAATTCGAAGCAAAACAATTTTTGAACAAACAAATTCGAAGCAAAATAATTTTTGAACAAACAAATTCGAAGCAAAACAATTTCTGAACAAACAAATTCGAAGCAAACTAATCTTTGAATAACAAATTCGAGGCCCCAAACGTTGCCGGCGCCAGTGCTACGAATTTCTTTTTGAACACTTTTACACCAGCCCTCCATTGGGTGCCAGTGAAACGAATAATGTTTTTTGAAGCACCTGCCCTACGTTTATAGAAAGCCAGTCAAGCGAATCTTTCCTACATACAACTGGTCTCACGTTATGAGCAAGTGTAACGAAGTCTTCCGACATAACTAGGGGTCTATTCCTCGGGTAGAGCTATGAGAAATGAGGGGGGGGGGGGTAAGTCGAATTCTGACTGTATACTGAATCTAATCTAAAACAAATAGGGCGCCACCATGTCCTGACTTAATTAGGGTAAATGCGTAGTATAATTCTAGGGGCGGACGTGGAAACCCAAAGAAAAAATATCGCCTTCGATGACAGGGACCCGTCTTAACTGAATAAGACGCTGCTCCTGAAAGAAATGGTAATAATTAATTTAATAGAAGGGTGGAACACTATTTGTGTGCCACAAACATACCTAAAGAAACATCAAAATAAATAACTCCTATATAAGTTGTCATTAAAATTCTACTCATACGGAAATTAGTTTCTTGTCGTTAGTTTTGACCATCTTTGATCAAAATAAAAAAGCTTTAATTTTGAACTACTAATTTACTCAAAAGATTCTCTTTAAAACAAAATTCAATACTACAAGGTTTCATAAATAATTACATGAGGTCAAGTATTTTAAATAAAGTTTCATCAAAATAATTTCTCAGCAAACATTTTAAAAGGTTAGTGTTTACATGTTACAAAGAAAAGCCGACTCTGGCAGATCTGTCGAGAGGGTTACAAAAATAAAGCATATTAAATCACTTTTCTTAATCTTAATTAATTGTTTCAGTTTTAGTTCTCATAAAGAAAGATTGTAAAAATATTCTTATAAGTTCAACTTATGCAAGCATTATTCAAAGCATATGTTATTTGAACACAGGTGTCAGCATTAAACTGCAAGCAAACAAGTGACGTAACAAGACATCTGTCGTTGTTACTAACAGCACAAAATGAACCACGTGTATGGTTTCTCAAATCATTATAAATGCTGAATTATAATTTTAACACTGAAAAATTCAGTCCAACAAACAATCTAAATTTTATATTATTCGTGCTTTTATGCACTACACAAAACTAGCGTGTTTCTAATTTAGAACACGAACAAAATTCTTAAAGCTATCTACGAACCAGAACTGTATTAATTGGATGTTAACAAGTGTTGCAAAATCAAACATAATCGCCAAACTTTCATCAGGTTTGTGGTAATATGCTCTTCTACCAATTATTCAATTACTAAATTACCAAAGCCGCTTCTTACGAACTGCTATACAAAGTCGTCTTACATCAGTAGTTGGAATTGTGGTTACTATAGTTGGTTTTATGGTGGTGGAATACGCGCTAAACAAAATACCTTAATTAAACAAAGTAAATATTCATTATAGGATACCAACCGCTATTTAAAGATGGATCTCTAATTGTCGAAATGTAACCGCAAGTTCGCGGCCTGCCTCCAATTGTACATCATTGTTTAACAAGCTTGCAGGACCGACTCCTCTATCACCTCGCACGAGCGACGGCGTAACCCCCAGCAGAGGCCTTCAAGCAACTCGCGCCTGCAAAACGTTTTATACATAGAAAACAATAAGTAGATACGACCTTAGCGTATTACTAAACTCGTTGCTTGTACTTTACTAATAATTTGAATAAAAGCGCTTTATGACTTTGCCTTTTATGATTGGATTTAGTAACTGCGAAATAAACTTGTTACAGTATAGCAACACAGGTATATAAACCACACAACATACAAATTACAAATGCCGAAATAATTTTTATAATGCACTTACTCCAATTTGCTATTGATAAACTTAAAATACTAGATCCAATAAACACGAAAAAGGTAAAAAAAGATTCTAAAACCCATAACAAGCAACTCTCGGCGATGGTTCGTGTCATAAGATACAGGTAATGAAACCTAAATGCAGCAGCATGCAACATACGAATGTACAACGATATTGTATACTGTATTCTGCATAAATAGAACAATATTATTATTGCTTCAATTGTTTGAAACTTTGACACCGACGATTCACAGATGTCGCTGCACTAAAATGTAGCAAAATGGCATTCACTAGCTACAAAATTTTGTCGAACTTTTGTTAAAACTAAAATAGAAGTAATGTCTGAAAAAATGCCATATAATAATCTTCCGTTTGCTTTGGCGAAATTGTTTGATAGGGACGCAACAGGTTTATTGCTTTCTGGTTGTACAAGGTTTATGGATGAATCTTTTGTTCTCCCCTTGATGAAATAGAAGAAGTTAAAAATTTATAGGTTTAGTAAGAAGGGAATGGCTATTGCTAATGAATAATTAAAAATGGAGGAAAGATATAACGTATTGGCATTATGTTAAATAGAAACCAAATGGAAAAGAAAAAAATGAATTGTAAACGGATAAAATAAATGTTGATATACGCTGTGTATTCTGATTTCATGACTAGAGGTGTTCATTAATGGAAAATTCAAGCAAGAAACTTGAAACTACAAAAGCATAGTTTTATGTCTGTATAATACATATTTGAACGTAACTCAGGTCCATAAATTATTTCAAAATCAAAACAGATTATTATATGTTACGGGTAAAATAAACGTTACTTTATAAATTCAGATTTACCTTGCAGGAGCGGGCATCCCGTAGCAATTTAAGGGTGCACCGACAAACAATTGTAGTGCGCAAGCACGTATCTATGAAAGGAATAATAAAAAGTAACATACAAATTTGAAATAATAATAATAAATATGGCTGAAATACAAAATCGCGTTACCATGTTTACTTACCCTAAAATGCTTATATCTTTATTTCAAGTAAGGGGCTCCAAATAAAATCCTGTCTCAGCAATATTTTCGATATTATCCCTACACGGAAGACGTTTATTCCGCATAGGTGTTCTTTGCTTTGGGTTTCCTAAATTTATCAGGTTATACTTTACTTTTCTCTAAAATACCGTAAAAGCACTCATTAAACTTTACATTGACCTTATTCTTATCTAGTTCATAAATAAATAATACAACACCCCGTTTATTTATATGGTATTATTAAATTGAAGTTTAAAACTATTTATACTCCGTTCAAAATTACTAGTCAAATTATATTTGTTAAATTCCTTCTGTAAAGTTCCATGGTGTCATGGTTAACTCATGTTTAAATTTATTTTTTTATTTAAAATAATTGATGTTAGAAACTTTGAATTTTATAAGTTCCAAAGTTTTGAAGTTTTTTTATATTAGATGTCCATAGTTTGTGTCGATATTATATGTGCTGCGAGGTGACAGATGAGTTATTTTAGTATGTGTTGTCAATAACATGAATTATTTTCACGTAATATTTTTAATTCTGATGTTTGTTAACTTTAATCTTTATAAGGTGTATTCTATCTTTATATTTCTTTCATTTAGTTGCTTCAGTTTCTATAGGTGTGTCATAGAGTGCTGGTAGCAAATCTTCTCTTGATCGGCATACCAATCACTTCTAAACTTTTAAGGAATTTTTTACACTACGGAACCTGACTGACCCACTGCCTACAAACAATTCTACTAATACCCCAAATAAATAGGCTTTTGTTACTTTATGCTATTGAGCCAACCCATTTACTCTATTTAAAAACGAATACAGTTGCTTATGATGTCCAAAAAATTTTACTGACCAACAATCAATGGGTATGGATGTGACATATAAGTTATTAGGTAAATCTACAACCGAAGACGATGCAGTATTGGCTTCACTCTGATCATTTTAATCTGCACTTGGTTTTATTTGTTCATACAATTCAGACTCCAGAGTAAGAATAGCAGCTAAAGTTTCTTTTCTAAATGATACTGCTTTTTTTAAACCTTCAGACGGAAGTTTAATGCGCTTAGCGCGACCTAACAAATGTGCTAACCTAGACAGTATTCTTTTGATTGTTGAGTTTTCCAAATCTTCAATTTCTGACAACACAACTCACTGATTCAATGGTTGAACTAATCTCATCACCCTTACCTGAAGATTCTACTACATATTCGGACCTATCAATTTAACAACCTGATTATCCAATTTCCTTTGCTAACAACTTAACCAAAAATTTTCGCTTTTTCTTCAACGTATCTTTAATTCGTATTCTATCTCATCTTTGAGTAAATGAACAACAATTTCAAATGCTTTGCCATGTTAGAAAACTATTTCTAACATAATGAGCATATTGCTTTATGAAAAAATTTTATTTTAAAATATAAATAAAAAGCCTTTTATGAAAATACAGACAAAAATTTTACTTGAGACTAAATTTTCAACCAAATAGCAGTATTATAAACGAGCTACAAAAATAATATATTGTGTCTTAAATTAGTTGAATCAATTAGATCAAGGTCCCAGGTTTGGAGAACCTGAAGGAAAACGCATAATATTTAATTATATAAATGACCTTTCAATAATTTCACCAATTTTCTAATAAAAGATTATTTAAGTTTGACGTTATAATATATGGTAAACTGAATTTTCATTTGATATGTAAGTCTCAAACATAATAAGTTTTTACTAAAAATGCTTCAAATTTTTGATTCATAAGATTTTCTCAGTATAAAAAGTATGCACATCTTTTAATTTTAATTCCGCAATTCAGATTTGATCCGCTGATAACAAATGCATCATACAATTTTGTTTAATTGCAAATGAAATTTCAGACATTATTGCAAAATATCAATATAACAGTACCAAACTACTTCTCAAATAGATTAAGTATGAGTATACTAATATGAACTTCTTTATTGTATTTATCTAGTAAAATAGATTGACCTTTATTTAAGATGTTCTAAATGTGTAAATGTAACTATGATATTTTTAATTACCAAAATTCTCGAAACCACAAAGCTCGTTTACTAATCTACTTAAATTGAACTTAGAGTATTTTCAATCTTTCACTGGGCATGAATCTGCCATCTAAATTTGAATCGGTACGCTAGCGCCATTTACAGATTTAGGTATTCGAATAAACTAAAAATCTTAATTTTAATTTATCTTTATTTAAACTGATGTACTTTTTGTCCCATCTTTCTTGCAATAAATTTACTATCAATTTACGAATTCATTTGCTATATTTAAACGAGGACGTAGGTAACAGCGCAAAAACAACGACCAAAAGTAAGCGAACTCTTACCGATAAATAATAATGCATTTTACAAAAATGCTTAGATTTTCCAAACTATATGTGCAAATTAAATTGTCGTAAACGCTTAACGCTTGCATGTAACATCTGCTTTATTTCAAAACTAAAGGACAATCACTTGAACTTCAGCAAACCACTTAAAGTTTCTTATTCTTAAGACGCAAGTTGGACCAACTTATAGTTTTTCCAATCTCGTACTGGGGTATGATTCTGCCATCTAAATTTAAATGTGTAAGCTACATCATTTGAAGATTTAATCATTTGCATAAATTGAAAATTTAAATTTTAGTTCATCTTTATTTGAACTGCTGTACTTTTTGTCCTAAATTTATTTTAACTTTAATTTTGTTTCCGTTCTTTGCTGTACACTAATTATAACAAAGGTTGCAACTTCATGCCGCTTCAACGAAAGTAAGGGTGCCCACAAACCACAGGAGCGACAATGCTTAGTTAGCATACCTATCGTCCTTCAATCAGTAGCAGATAGTCAACTTTGTGTTTGAGAGAATATCTCACTTTCCACGCTAACGCCAATATCAAATAACGAAACGTGCTGTTAACCTTGGTTCAAATTATATCTTGTAAAATATAATAAAAGCATTTTCTGTCATTAAAAATTACTAAGATACAAAACTCTAACATGAATTGTAAGATAAATCTTTTTAAATAGCTTGTTTATATTAGTCAGTTACATTTTTATATTTATAAATAAAATATAATGCCACGGGAGGATAACTGATGCGCTTACAAACAAATTTTGCGTTATTATAAACATATAAAATTAAATTTCTTACGTATTGTCAACTTCGAAATTATACCCTATTCAAATTATATATTTTCCTATTCTTGTCATTTTTGTTAGACAACAGAATATTAAAATTTAGCAATTTTTACATGTTGTGCATTCGGTGACAACACTGTCTCCATGTGCCGAAATTGTAGCTGAAGTCTTCGTGTGGATTATCCCAAGGAGTGGGGCGGGTCTACACTTAACCGCACTTACTACCTACAATTTACAATTTCTAACACGTTCGTACGATACCACACTGTCTATCAATAATTCGGAAAACTTTATATTTAAGTTGTTCACGGTCTTTCCCGCATAATATATTTGTGGAGAAAATGTTATACGTAGTCCACTATTTTTTATATTAACATTAAATTGATAATAACTACAAATTTAAAGAAAAATGCAGTTACTGCAGGATACAATACTATAAATAGAAAGGGAACTTCTTTGTTGCGATACAATTTGCTTTCTTATTCTACAGCAGTTCAAGCGAATCTTTTATAGCAGTATCGAAAAAATAATTACGCGTTACGACCCTATTTTGCAAGTTAGAAAGCAATCGAGTTTGCTTCGCTTTATGAAAGTTCTTCGTTCTACTTTGTGATTTTATACCTAAATCAATAAATATTTCGTAGCAAGTTTTGTATTATTGGCATTCACCTAAATTATGTAAAATAATGACTTCCTTAATGCGTATCTCGAATTGATGTGTTTTTGTTTAGAAAGTAGTTTTGCCTTTTACTGAAAATGTCTGGAAGTCTATTGTTAAGGCTACTAAGGTTTTGTGATAAAAATAACAGATTGATGATAATCAAATATATAAATGACCAAGATCACTTCCTTTCCAATGTAGTGCATTAATTACATAACTTCTGGCAGTTATATAAAAGATTTGAAATCTATATCCGATTATAGTGTTTTCCACATGGTTTCGTGTAATTTTGCCATTTCTAGCTTCTGCGCTCATAAAAATGAAGATTCTGTAAATGTTCAGAAGAAAAGTAGTATGCCCACCTTAAGAATCCGTAATGTTCTCATACATAAAAATCGTATAGTGTATGAAGCATGCACTGAAAAATTAACAGGGTTGTGTAGAGTCCAAATAATATAAAAGGCAAGATTAATGATTTGTTAAGAAAAGGTGCGCGATCTGCCATTAAGTTTCTGAACTCGGAAGTGGGTTTACCTTCAAATGTTTATACAAACTTAAGCATAAGAAAGTCATAGGTTTTCTGTAAAGAAATATATGCATTCTATATCCTGCAAATAAAATTTAAATCTAGAAGTTTCTTCTTGATAAGAACTTTTGAAAATAGTAGCAGAAATTGGAGAACTCTACGATACCCCCAATATCCAAAAGGATATGTACGTGGATAGACCTTGCAATGTAACCGAAATTCAATGCTGTTAATTACAATGGAAATAAGATTTTTATAAGCGCTATTTGACAATACCAACAACAACTATAATTTTGTTTTTTTTTTGGTAACCCAAAAAGATATTTGAGTAAATTAAGCGAGAATAAGAATTTAATTTTATAAAAATTATTTGTCAAGGGATTAATTTCCAGCAACTTTGAGGTCAGAGTTCGACGATCCGAGCAGATCATTTTCACTATGTACAGGAAACTTATTTGTTTCTGCGCTTGCAAAACATATCCTAAGCATTTTACTAGCACAACCGAATTTATTAAGTTAACGTACTTCCAATTAATTTATTCGGTTAAATTGTAACCGCTCGATAAGCACTACTGATAAGACTGTTTTTAAATGCTCCCTACTATTATGACTCGATGACTGACCCAGTCACCTTGCATTACGACACCTTATTATTTATACTCGAGCAATAAGTCGTCATTGCACTGAATAAAATAATTATCTATCAATGATCAAATGTCTCATCACTTATGTTCAAAACTTCAACGTTAAATCTTGTATGCTGAAAGAAGAATGAATCCGTCCACATTACTTCTGCTTTTATACAATAAACCAATCTTAATACATTAACTACATTTTCAAAGATAAGTCATCTCCATGGTGCAATAATTACCCAAAATTTCGCGCTTCTTATCTATTTAATGAGCTGTCAGGTTAAATTTATAACGACCAAAAAAGTTTCCGTTCTTTATTAATGAATTAAAACGAAATTGGTATCTCTCTCCTAAGAGCTTTTGTAATACTTGGAGTCACTAAAACTCGTTATCTTATTTGGTTCCTGGTTTCTCGGTGCTATCGCTTTACGCGAATATTTATTGACAGAAAATAATTAACTGTTCTGTGCTAATTATTGGTGGCTTTAAGATATTCTTTAACGATGGTTTGTTTAAGCGAATAAATGTGGTATTTTTCTTTTTGTTAACGTAAATATGCTGAATTTGTAGATTCTGGAACTTACAAAGCATGCATTGTGTTTATTAAATGATTTACCTGAAGAAAGCTTGAAATTGAAGTTATTTAGTGTTCTTAAAGTAGATAGAACCTTAAACTCGTTTCACGATTTTTATAAATGCAATAAAATTTGTCTTGAAGATATTTTTGTAGAATAATTATTTTCACACAGATTTGAATCAATGAATGCTTGATTTTTACGGTATGTGTCAACGCTATATTTAAAGCATTTTTACATGGGATTTTACTTATATGTTTTTACAGGGTACAAATTTTACTTTTCTTCTCCTTGGTCCAGTTTTTCGCGCAGGGTGTGGTTATCAATGATTTCTTGTGACATTATTATCACATTATTATATATTTATATATAATTTAAAGTGTTTCCGAGGGTTTTACGTGATGTTTTAATTCACAGCGTTCGTCCGACTTTCACTAATCTTGTGTTTATGCCAAAGGTTTTTCGGTGCATGAGAAAATACGTATAATGGTATTTTCACTTGGTCTGTTTACTGACATCTGCGCCAGGTTTAGTCCCTGCGAATTATGTCGTTTTATAGATTCTGACTATTTAAATAATTTACAATGTGTCTGGTTCTTGCAAATACGTGAGAATATTGTCACATCCAAGGTCGTAGGATGATTACTCATGGAAAATATGTTGGTGTTTGTAGGATTTGTTATGTTTAAGGTAGAGTCCCGGTGTTTAATTGGTGGTTGTGAAGAAAATATACTACGTACTTTACTATTTATTTCGGTATTTCGGTTTTAAGAATAAGATGAGAAGACTCTATTAGCAGACTGAAAAATATCCAGTTTCTATAAAATTGTTCGTATTTTTTTTTATTACGGTTCTTAAACTAGTTAAAACTGAAAATTGATAAATATTTTTCCTTATACCAATGTTTGCATAACTACTGCGCTATCGTCACGGAGGTATAAAGGCCAGATGCATGAAGACAGAAACAGCGAATAAATTGCGACATTGCGTTTGAATTTAATAATCTAATACGTAATAACGAATCGTTAAATGTTTGCGAAACTCTAGTCATCTTGCACACTTTTTGTTACTTTATACTTTTTATTGTAGGAAATCGTAAATATATCCTTTTCTAAAAATACAAACGTCTAACTTAAACATGATTCGCCACAATAGGACGTAAGCCAATACAAACGTTTTCAATTTGATGATCACCCATAAGAAAAATAATCTTTAGTATAGGATACGCAGCGTATCAAAACCAAGCTTTAAGATAAAACTAGATTTCAGATGTTTTAAAAGTAATAAAGTACTTCATTCCATATTTTTATTGAGCTTATCTTGGTTGCAAAGTTTTATAAGAATTATAACATTATATTAGATTGATAAATATTAATAGCACCGTTTCAAAGGGGTCGGTTACAGACTATCCTCTATATAGCTGCAGGATTCATATACACAACAATGTTTATCTCAGCAAAAAGTAACCGTTGTTATTGCGTGCTTATATGAGTAAAGCCCGAGGTCTAATGGCGATTCATTTGAGTCGTTCATAAAGGAACCAACCCCTACGTTTATGTTTTTGTTTCTGGAGCTCCGAAACTTAATCGAACCATAAAGCTGACAATAGCTTTTTGCATTATATATTATGCTAACCAAAGGTTTTGCGAGATTCTAAATTCGTAGAGTTTTAGCACTTTAAGATAAGGTGTGTAGGTCGGTTGGGATACAAATGATATGTAGATGGGTACACCTAAAATGCTCAATCCTTTGTAGAGAATCTACTAGGCTCTATAGGCAAAAGCGGTTTGAAACATACCGCAGCATTCTATAGATAAAAATGTTCTTGTTACCGAATACTTGGTGCTTGTATCATTTTGCACATTAAAACTTTGTCACGTTTTTGGTGTATTAATGGGGTTTAATAACTATAAAATTTAAATATGGTCCGAAGGGAGGATTACGCTGGGATAACATTAAGACAATGATTGATTAAATAAGCTTTAATTATGAAAACACAAAAAACTTTAGTCACCAGGGAGTGGAAAATAATTCATAACAGACAATTCAAGCACCTTTGCAGAAAACTAAACTGTATGAAACTTATAAGTCGACGGGAGAAGACCTTTAGTTTCTTGTGTCATATGTCCTACTGCACCATGACGTTGGATCACTGACGATCCACGGGGGTATGTGTGGTGGGAGAAGTTATTGATGTGGCATTAACTAACCAATTGCATATTGTCAATACAAAACATTAAAGTTTCGTTTAATATTTTTATGACAACTTTACAAATAAAATGGTAGCAACAAAAAGTTTCAATCATTTTTAAATTTTCTCGGGTTTTTAAAGAATTCAAGAAGAATGTCGGCTGCAGCCAGAACAATTTCTGTATAGCTATTTAAACAAGCGAGACCATTTAGACGCTCTTGTACCATGGTACTTCTGAGATAACTTTTAATTCTTCTTAAGGTTGAAAATGATCGTCCTGGCGTCGCTGTTGTCACGGGTAATACCGCCAACAATCGTAAGATTATGTTTACGTTGTTAAATGTGTTTCCATTGACAACCTGAAAAAAAAATATTATAAACTTATAAGTTTCAGTATTCACCTATTCTACGGGTGAAAAATCTAAATCAACGTTACTCACTGACAAAGCATCTAGCGCATTTTGGATGTCCTGATTGCAATTCGTTGCCTCCACATTTTGACTTCCAAAATGAACTTTCTCTCCGTACAATCCAATATTTCTTTGTAAAATTTGTAAAGATGTGCGCATTTCTCTTCGTCAATTTTTTGTTTAGGAAATATTTGAGAACTTTCAAAAATTAATTTGTGTTTTTAGAATCGACTTTGAAGATGAGAAATGTAAGTATCAAGAAGTGGAATATAAAATGCAATTTTGTAATGATTTTCAACATTTTGCATTTCAACATTACAACGATGTTTCTGCCGATTTCAACGACGCAGAAGTTTCATTTCTATCTCGTACTGAGAACAAACTTTAGAAACATCTTCATAAATAAGATGAAAAAATGAATCCACGTTAACCCGCTTTTCCTTAAAATCATTAAAAGCATCATTCGCTAATTTTGTAGCTTTTCCTAAATCTTGATTTTTTTGTTTGCAATGCCCGACATAGAGGCAAAACGACAGAATTGATCGATTCCATAATATGACAGATTTGAACTCAATCGTTGAAATCGCTGTCAAAAGTTGAGATGCCTGTTGTGAAATTTCTTGGTTCTTCCACGTTTTAATATCTTTTAAAGCTTCAATAACAGCCGTTTGGAGTTCGATGAACGTAGATACAGCTTCATGAGACTGAAGCCATATCGCAGGACAAATGGATTTTAATTTTTCTTTTCTTTCGTTACTTTTTTTTGCCATTTCAGAAATTTCTTTCTTTAGGATGCTTTGTTTCGTAGGACAGTGATCGTATCCTTCACCGTACATGAATGAACAATTTACGCCAATATCGTATAAATATTTTTTATGGAATCTGCTAAACCTTGTCCGGAGCAGTCAGTGACTGGAACAAATACAAGAAAATCCTCGCAGACATTCGAGTCCGAATCCAAATATCTTACACAAATGGAAAATGTTCTATGCTAGAAATATCAGTTCATTGATCGGCTAAAACTTAGAATCCTATTGCCTGATTAACTATATCAACAATTTTGCTTCTGATTAATTCATAACAAGTTTCGATTATTTTGTTCTGAATTGTTTTGCTCAAATATGAGAAGCGTTTTTAAGCCGATAAGATATGTTTCTTCAAAATCTCGTCGCCTTCAGCTCGATACCTAAGAATGACACGGAAATTCACTTCCTTTGAAGATTTTCTGTCAGCGTCGCAGTTAATATTTTGTTCATCTCGATGCAAACAACCGTCGTTTCTATGACCACGAAGAGCTATTCCTTGTCATCCGCACAGAACAATAGCTTTAACTATCGGTTTAAGCTCTTCATAATTTTCTTTCTGGGTTTTTCCTTTCTTTTGGCTTAATTGAACATCAATAGAATACTTTTTCCAACCTCAATATCTCGTAAGTGTTCAATACCCAATATGGATTTCCTATGATAGTCAAGCTTTTCGTGATTTCGGAAGGTTTCTTTTGCGTGCTTCCAAACGTTAAACGGCTTAGTAACAAGTTTTCCCAGAGGTATATCTCCTTTTCCGCCGATTTGCATACCGAAAGCTACGCAGTACATACAATATCCGCCATCATTTTTAGCCGAATATGCCAACCATCTGAACTCTTCCAACCAATTTCTTTAAAAGGACAAATTTTTCGCAGTTGATTTTGGAAACTGATGCTTAATCGGTGGTGTACCTATGAATTATTGATTAATTTTAGTAATTCGCCCGGGTTTGCAACAATTTGTGCTCTAAGTACAACATTACCTATGTCGTTTTTGGGAAAACATGGGATACCGTTTTCAATTAATGTACTATTGGAACTTGAAGGCCGTTGATCATTACAAATTGTAGCATCAAGGGGGTAAAGAAAGGTATTCGATGATGTAGTTACCTCCGGTGCATTTACTTCGACGTTCGACGTGCAATCTTCAACCTTTGAAAAATACACAAACATTAGGTTGGATTTGGATGTTCAATTTCAAGTTTATTTGGACTTTGGTTTTCATTTTGGAAAATTATTTCCAAATGTTTTTACATTCAATCATTTTTGATTTCGTAAGATTGATAAATTTGTACTTTTTATAGAGAAACGGCTGTTGCTCTAATTTTTGTAAAATAGTACTCCCGTAAAAGTGTTGTATCCAAAAGTTAGATTTTGAAATTAAATTTCTGTCAATTCAAGACATTGAATTTGAATTTAATGTTTGATTTGATACTAAAACGTATACATTTTATTGTTGTTAAATTGATCTTTCGCAGTATTGCATTATAGTGAAATAATATACTCGTTAAAAATGTAAAATGTATTAAAAGAGTATACAATCGCCGAGAATTATGTCCTTCTCGAAAATCGTTTACAATTTGGAACGTGTTTACAATTTACCACTCTGGTCCTCGACCTTACGTAAGAAATACATAAAAGTTGCAGAACGGGTTTTAGCCTGCTGCTATAAATGCTCCAAAAGCGTCAAAAAAAGTTTCACTTCAAAAGGTCAGCTAAATTTTGGTTAGTACTAATACAAATATATGAGCAAAAGTTGTTTCTCTGCACATTTACATAAATTTTTAATTTGATTTTTTAGTTTACCGATTTTAGGTTCCTCTTATTTTCTGGGACGGATACTGGACCAAGTCGAGTAAAATATGAAAATAAAGTCCTCTTCATTTTTTTGCCGGCGGGATACGAAACTTATAAAATGGTTTTGTCCAACCACAATTACAACTCTATTCAATTACAAATAATAATAATGCAATTACAACAGCTCGTGATTCGATGCCTATACACTCTCAGTAATCGTGTCCAATAAGATGACAGAAACACGCGTACACCTGTAGAAACAGAAAAGTTTCGCAATTAAGGGCGCGATCGAATGTATGGTTGGCTGCCTAAAATCCATCAAAAAACAGGTTATTCTGTTTGGTAAATAACTTTTGTTGGATTGAAAATATGCAAAATGTAACTTCACCATTAGACTCTCAAAAACTTTGTACTTTCTAACGAAGGTTTGCTTTTTTTTCTAAAGTGGAGTAATAAGCAAGAAATAGCTGTTAAAAGTAATGTTAAAATTCACTTACTTATTTTAGTTACTACATCAAACATAATCAATTTGTATATAAAAAAAAGCATTCGTTGGATAGCAGAATACATATATACTCGTTCTGTTAAAAAAAATTCAAAAATATTGATCATGATAGTCGTAGTGTACTGAATGGATTTTATTGAATTATTACATTAACTGTACGCCATTTTAATACAAATTGTTCACGACTTTCTCCGAAGATGGCACTGTTAATGATGTTTAAAACCAGAATATTTCAAATTGAATTATTTTGGACTTTGTTTTTGTCGCATTGAAATGAAGTAAACTAATAATATATGGTGAATTACCTTTTGATAAGTGTAATATTAATAATGATTAGATTAATTGCGAACATTTATGAATCCAAAAATGACATAACCTCAACATCCATGGTTGTTTGTAAACTTCCATGTTTATGTTTACAAGCGATAAGTAAATTATTACAGCATTGTTTCTTTGTGAAGCTTATTCTAATGTTATATTAGTTTTTAAAAAAAGGGTAGTGTGCCGTATCCCAAAACGCGACGAATTTTCTTTTAGTGTTGAAGCGAATTTTTTTTTTCTTGTTCGTTTTGTTTGGGATTTTTTTGGACCCTGCTCATTCCCGGATTTTGACTTTCTTAACCCGACCTGTTAATTTTGCCGAGGATTTGAGACGTTTATTTTCAGCATAAATTAATTACCCCCTTTTTTACTTGTTAATTCATAAGTCCGCTTTACCATAATTTTGTTAAATCGATTCCGTTTCAATTCTTCAACAACATCCTGTTTACAATAAGTACGCTTTCTACAAATTTTCATTGCTTGCTTTGAAATAGTAACGCTTAATTTATTGCTTTTGCTTGTTTTGTACAGAATCCTTTTATTTATTTTCATTTGCGCGGTTGGTAATTAGCCTGGTATTTACTTTTCTTCCGGCTACGTCTAGGTACGCAGCACTTCTAAAATAAAGCTGCGAGATTAAGAATGTTTACATCTATTATTTTAATCGCTTACCCGTATCAGCCTTCTGGTTGATTACATGTTATCAAAGCATCTTAAACTTTCTTGCAAATGCCAAAATTAACCACAAGCATTTACATTAAGTTGGTAACGTTATCAACAGTTACCACACAAACGCATTTGAATTTATAATGTAACTATATTACAAATTCATGCTTCTGAATTTATTATGTAGGATTTTGATATACGCACTTAATAAACAGTAATACGCAGAAGTTTTGGGAATTAACAAATGTTTGCACAAGTCTATTTCCTAAGCAATTTTTGAAGAGCGCAGTAATGAAAATTAATTATCGACTTTGTAATTGATGATTGTTTCCTCGTAAGTCGGTTCAAACGCTTGTTTACAACCATCGACTTGTTTACTACTATTCAAATAATAGTAAAGTCGACTGCCGTTACGCCAATAAAGATCGATGTCAATAAACAACAAAAAACGTAAAGTAATCCCATGCTTTCGTATAACACTAAAAAAGCTGTAATTTAGTTCATTTCAATAAATCACCAAGTGAAATTGGGTTTTGAAAACTATTTCTGTGGCATTCCGGTAATAAATCGCTTCTACGATAGCTTCCAAGGATATTGCATACTATGGAATGTTTTGAAATTAGTGGTGATTATGAATAAACCCACGATATATAGTTATAGCAAGTAAAGGGATACAGCACTAAATTAATTTCTCACTGCTGAAGAGGTTTTTATAATATGTAACTAAGGGCGTTTTAAACACTACTGTTCTGAATCCAATTTCCGTATCAGAAAGCTTTGTTCTAAGGAATTCGCATTGTTGTGTAGGCCAAAATAATCATACATCTACTGATTAACTGTACGCTGGAAATAAAAGTTAAAAGTTTGAATTTTCTGGCTGCTGGAAAAAAATTAAGCCTGAGAAAGTGTTTCGGCTAAACAACAATTTATATGTTTGTATTCTAAAGCAAATTATTACTAACAATTTGCAAAAGTAATGTTGAATAATCATTTTGAAAATTCTCATATATGTATTTTAGACTTACAACCTTTGCTGAGTACCTCCTTAACGTAGTGCTCGAAAGATTAGCTCAGGCCCCTAAAAAGTAAGCAATGGTTCGCTTTTACTACGGAAAGAATTTTTCTTTCAAAATACAGGGAGCTTATAAAAGAACTCATTGATTTAAAGTTTTATTTGTACACAGTAAAGTCAAAATAATAATTATTAAACCTATATAGTATTAAAAAGAACCTTATCAAATTTTTTTGATACCTAATAAAGTTCTAAATGTGCGCCATTTGTTGCCCTGGCCACGTCTAAAGGATAATCAGTTTTTTCCCAGGTATTTAGCAGCATATAAAGCGTGACGGATGCTACAGCTGCAACAATCCTCTCCCTCAAATGAGCAATGTCACGGATCTTCTCGGAATAAATAATGTTTTTACATGTCCCCAAAAAAAGAAATCCAGTGGAGTCAGAGCTGGGCTCCTTGGTGGCTATGCAATCGGCCCACATTTACCAAACCACCAGTCAGGCCTTGTGCCACAGGGAGTAAATATAAAGCGTTAGAAAGCGAAAACAAGCCAAAAAGCAGAACACGCTACTTTCACTTGTTTTCAGTATAAGTCGTTGAACGCATTTGAACCAGTGGACAGTGGCATGAGGCACTAATCTTGCCGCCTCCTAGAGCTAAGGTCGGACAACGACTGAGGAACCGCCAGAAACCGTTGGTTTAAAAACACAACGGTTACAGGCAAGAGCTCAACAAAGGGGGGCCTTCGGGCCTACCCGAACATAAACAAAGTCAAGTGTGAAACTAAACTTTTATATTTTGTGCGAGAGAAAGGACTCGTTTTAGTGCAGTGCACAAGTGACAATTGTATAATAAAATTAAGTGTAGTTTAAAAATAATGGCTAATAAAGACGATTTATTTGTGCGTAGTACACTAACTCCAAGATCTCCTATGAGATCAAACAGTCAAAATTCCACTTCTGAACAAGAAATAGAAATCAACCAAGACAAAGAAGACAACCAAATTATACCTACTGATACACAACAAATAGATACCTACGAGACACCGGTAAGACAAACTAAGCAAACAAGAAAAAACGAAAGCCAGAAGAAATTCTACCAGAAACAGACGAGTATGGAGAAACTTCAGGAGCACTATCTTGATGTAATCTATTACCTCGAAAAAACTTTAGATTTAACAAATAAAATGCCGAAGAACAGGAAAAAAGTATTGAAAGAAAAGGTGACAGACCTAGCATTCCTAATAGCACGAGTAAAAGGGGAAGCAGACGCAGTAGAACGACAGAACGTACAATATAAATACGAAATTCAAAAACTAAAAGCACAACCAACACCTTCACCACAAATATCCTTTGCTAACATAGTAAAGGAGACACATAAACAATCATTAGGGCCAAAATACGATGCAATTGAAAGAGCTAGACAAACGACTAACAATACACTATTTATAAGATCCAAAACAGGAGAGGACTCTAGAAAAGTGACAGAACAGTTTACAAGAATTATCAAACCAGTAGAGCGGAAACTTAAAATTAAGAATATGCGAACTACAAACAAGGTACTTATAATTGAAACAGAATCTGAAACGGATGTACAAAAGATAGTCAGATTAGTGAAATTTTGAAATGTGAATTACCCAAAAAACGAAAACCCTTGCTTGCAATTTCCGATGTACCGACAGTTCTAAAAGAGGATGAAATTTTAGACACCATTTATAAACAAAACTTAGAGGAACATATGACGATAGAGGTGTTTAAAAACAAATTTACATTAAAATTCAAAACCGGACCCAAGGGCAAACAAACAACATCACGTGGCAGAAGTGTCGCCTGATCTAAAGAAAAAACTTCTAGGAAAGAGCAAAGGTTTTAGAACACTTTTAATTAAAGATTACTTGGTCATACCTAGGTGCGTCAGGTGCCAGGACCTGGGGCATGTTGTATAACATTGCTCCAGGACCATGGAGACCTGTGGTCACTGTGGTACAGAAAACAATCGCGAAAGCGATCACAAACGTAACAATTGTCTAAATAAGGCAAATCACCAGTCTGCATCCCATGTCAAAGACATGGTAAAATGTACACAGGCGCGCAAGCACATGTCTTACACACAAAGCGCTTATAGATCGAATGATTCAACAAACTGATTATGGATAAAGAACAAATAACATCAACTTTTGAAGCGGTACACATTAACAAGACCAAAACAACAAAAAACGAGAAAATGGACAAAACGAAATATAAATCACCATCTCAACGCAAAAGGGACCATTTACGTGTGCAGAAATACAGAGCAGAACAAAGAAGGAAAATAAATACAATAACGACGAACAAAAGTAACACAGACTGAACCACAGGAACCACAAGTAATACTTAATTTAAACAATTCTTCTGAAGAAAAAACACAGAAAAAGATAACAATACTTAACAAAATTTTATCTATGTTGAAACTAGATACCAATAAAGACAGGACATTTACAGAAACTAACAAAGACAAAGCGAAATTGAAAAAATTCCTAAAATATTGGAAAATAGCGAACCAATATTAGAGGACGAACACGGAGAAAATTATAAGAATATCGATCCAACTAATATATATAAAAACATCGAGAATGCAATACAACCAACTTCTTTAGAGAACCCTCAAAACCTTTCAACGGCTTTAAGACACATTTTAAGAACAGCACATCCAAATGGAAAAAGAATAACTTTTCCTACGATAGAAGCAGTTGATAGAATTTATCTTAAACAACACGCATTACCAACAAACGCAAAAAGCTGTATAGATTGCTCCAAGCGGTTTTTAACCGCAGAGATGAGAACTTAGACCTAGAGGAAGTTTATTCTCAATTTGTAATGGCTCATGGTAAGGTGACAGTGGACCTTGGCAAACCGTGGTCACGAGCAATAGATATAACAAAATATCCAAATGGAAAAGAACGTCAAAATAGCCCAGATCAATACAAATAGAAACAAGACAGTAAATTGGGAGGTGAGGTCCTTTCCAGACACAAGATATTGACATTTTAGTGCTACAGGAACCATATACTTTCAAAAAGCAAGTTAGAGGTATGCCCTCTATGGCACGATGTATTTGCAGCGGAGAAAACCCCAAATCTGCAATCATAATACTTAACAAAATGATAACAGCGACCGTTATTGACAAATTTACAAATACGCACTGCACCTGCGTAGAAATAAGCTCAAAAGATGGGAATACATGGATTTTAACAAACATGTACTTCCAATTCGCAGACCTAATAGAGCACTACCTGAACGAATTACACAGCATCATATCAGAGTACAACAATAAACAGGTGATAATCATGGCCGACATAAAGGCAAAATCAGGCCTATGGCATAGTAACATAACCGACAAAAGAGGTGAGAAAATGGAGAATTTATTAACGAATTGGGAATATATGTAGAGAACAAAGCTGGACAGATACCAACTTTCGCTGGAAAAGCGGGAGCAGCCACAAATATAGATGTCACTATAACAAATGAAAAAGGACACAAAAAACTTCATGACTTGAAGGTACATGAAAACTTGACCCTAAGCATCATGACTTAATTACTTTTAGCCTGTCAGCACAGAAAAGACATGACGCTAAATGAAACAACCATTAGACAGTACATACAAGTACAATCTAAGGCGAGCAGACTGGGGAAAGTTATTGGATAGTTTCATTACACCGGAACATATCGAACACAACGGAGACACAAATAAATACACGAGTAACCTAAGAGTTAAAATACAACAAGCAATGGAGAAATTCATCCCACACACAAATACTGCTTCAAAACCAAAAAATTTCAAATGGAGGAGAGAACTAAAAAACCTTAAGATCAATGTAAGGAAAGCAAGAAAAACATATCAAAGATCCATAGCTTTTGAGGATCGACAAAACAGCCTACAAACGTATAGAGAATTAAAAAAGATGTACAAGGACGAAATTGCAAAAGAACGCTTGAATAGTTGGAATGGTTTTTGTCGAGGAGAACATGACTCTCGACATGTGGGGGATGCCCTACAAAATTATTAGGCAGAAAATTCGTCTACCTATAATCTTCACAACAATAGAAATTCCAAATCAACCGGGAACATACACAAACACATGGAAAGAAACAATTACCACATTACTGAACGAACTGGTACCAGGAGATGACGACAACAACGAAACGGCATATCATACATCACAAAGACAACAGATCGGGTCAAGATACGAAACTAACTATGAAGTAAATGAATTCACTGAGCAAGAGGTACTGGATGTCATAAATCAGGGGAAGAGCAAAAAAGCTCCTGGGCCTGATGGTATCCAAATGGAAGTTATTTAATCCTTAAAATACAAACTAACACCAATCCTAACAACCTTGATAAACGAATATCTGAAACAGGGCAGGGTTCCAACCTACTGAAAAATTGCAAACGTTGCAATCATCGATAAGGGTAAAACGAAGGACGCAACAAAAACAGACTCATATAGACCAATCTGCCTCTTAAATACCATGGCAAAAGTGCAAGAAAAAGTACTATATAAGAGACTTAAACAACATCGGGAAGTAACTGGGGAAAATCCTTTTCAATTTGGTTTCAAAAAGGGACGTTCAACCGAAGATACTATAAATCATCTTATGAGCACTGTGAGACAAACAGATGAGAAGTACTGCATAGCCATATTTATAGATATAAAAGGGGCCTTCAATAATTTATAGTGGCCCTCTTTATTCAGAAGACTTCAAAAAATTAAATGTCCAAAGCTGCTTTATCGCAAGTATTAGAAATTACTGCCAAGACAGATATGCATATACCCAAAGTCCAAATGATATACACAACATAGCTGTAACAAAGGGATGTCCACAGGGATCAATCTGTGGTCCGCTCTTATGGGACATAACAATCACAGAGTTACTACTACTAATAAACGATAATTCAAATACTGCCTCGGTCACGGCATATGCCGATGACATAGCTGTGGCGGTTAGAGGTAACTCAGTAATTCAATTTAAACAAAAAGCAACTGACATCATGGAGCAGATATCGAACTGGTGTCAATCTAACAAATTACAGTTTTCCACTGAAAAGAAACTTACGCTATGTTAAAGAGAGCTATAAAAGTAGGTCCATTTTTCAAAGTAGAAGGAGTCACCATTAGGAGAAGCAAAGTAATAAAATATTTAAGGGTACAGATAGACAAAAAAACCAACTTTCTAGAGCATATAGAAGAAAAGTGTAATAATGCGAAGGTCGCAATAAATATCTTAGCGAACCTAGCGCACAACGAATACCGAATTCCCCTGAAAAGTATAAGAACATATATGAACTCGGTAATGCTAGCGATGATCTCACATGCAGCCAGCATGTGGGCACATTAACTAAACACTGTTAAGATGAAAACCAAATTAAATCAGGCGCAACAAACAGCGATGATAAGACTGTCCGGAGCGTATCGGACAACATCGTTCAATGTGCTGTCGGTAATTTTGGGCATAATGCCGTATGATCTGCATGTCAAAGAGAAAGCAGCAAGCTACTGGATGAGGAAGGGAGAGCTCAACCGCGTTAACGAGCTGATAGAGGGCGAAAATCAGACAATTAAGGACATACACAATAACACACTCCGCACATGGCAGGCACGATGGAGTGCAGCCACCTACGGGAGAAAGACATATACTTTCTTACCGAACATAATAGAAAGGACACAAATGAAACATTTTAATTCATCTGAAGGTATGGTCCAATTCCTCACGGGGCATGGACCATATGACACTTACAAACATATCAGAGGTTTACAAGGATACGACAAATGTGAATGTGACCATCAGGGAACACCAGAGCATATAATATTCGAATGCCCAATTTTTGAGTTCGCAGCAAAAGAACTAAGAGATTTAAGCAAAGATACAATATATACTATATGAGATCAAAACATACCTTTAATATCCTTAACATTACAACAAACAGAATCACACATATCATGAAACAACAATATATAACAACTTTAAAAAGACGACAACGGAATAACTAATTATTACAGTCAGAGAGGAAAAAACAACACAATCGAAAGAAGAAAAAGCATAACTTCTCTGAAATTCCAAGAGAACATCTCTGCTAAACCAGAGAAGTACTAAAGAAAACAAACAACAAGGTTCAATCCTCCAGCACCAAGAAGCAATATAGTAGATTAGGAACATAACATACCATGTAAACAACTAACAGGACGAACACATGAGTGTATGCACAATGTGCGTACACGGGCGCTTGCGTATATGTGCGCTCACATGTCATGTGTGTGTGTATGCACATGTACACAATAACATAAACACAAACAAACAACAATCAAATCAAAACAAGTGGTTTATCAACTTAGTTTTTAGGGGGTTCTTAGCTTAGAAACATAACGCACCCTTACCACGGAGAAACCGGTTTCCTGCTGCCTATGGCCGAACCCCGTGGTAAGACGAAAATACACTGTCGCTCTGGGCTTCGATTTCCCGCTGCCGAGGATCGGTGTCCAGGAAGACAGAACAAAACACAAACACAAAGAAACAAAACACAACACACCAATCACACAAAACACAAACCAGAGGTGGGAACTTTCCATGGTTTCTGGCTGCCGATGGCCATGGACGGAGAACATTTCTGGAAACAAGTGGGACGGTCTGATTTCCGGCTGCCGATGGTCCGACACCCACAACAAAACACAAGAACACACCACAAATTGGGCAAATACATAAAACAAGAAACAAACACACACACGCACAAAACACAACACACCCAGGGACGGGAGAACCCTACGGTATCCGGCTGCCGATGGCCGAGGGGAAAACGTCACTGAAACACACGTGAGAAGATCTGACACATAAACACAAACACAAACACGAGTCCAACAAACAAACACAAACACAAAACACCCATACACACAATACACAAACATAAGTTTAGGTAAACAGTAGCTTTTTTTAAGTAGACTAAATTAGGTTAAGAAATGTAAGGCATCAAACGCCAGAACAATAAATAAGTTAGATATATGATCAATTGGGCAAGTAGGGCTTGTATTAGGTTTACAAGATTACAAGCTATAGGTATGGTAATAAATGAAAAAAAAAGTCCACCTGTCAGGGAAACGCAAGTTCAACGCATTACAGACACGGTTGCTATAGTGAAGCAGCGCGCCGTGTTGTTGGAAGACAATCTGTCCCTTTTTTCTAGTTCGATATCATCTATCTGTGGGAAAACGTATAGTTCAAGCATTTTACAATAAATATCTTTAATTGTCTTCTCTGCGAAGATTAAAGGTCCTTTAATACGATGATGCATCAATCCACACTTAACATTGACTTTGGGAGAGTCTCGCTGATGTTCTATACATTCATACGGTGACTCAGACTTACGTGAAAAGTCACCTTATCTTAAAACATAACATTTTCTAGGAAGTTCTCATTTTCATCAATCCTGTCAAAATTGAAGACTGGTAAATCCAATCTTTTCACTTTGTCATTGGGCTTGATTTCATGCAGAAGTTGAATTCTATACCTATGTAATTTAAGCCGCTTCGCATCACTTTGTACACGGTAGACTTATGTATTCCCAACTACAAACTTCGCCTTGCCAATGACTTTTTAGGGCTACGAATACACGATGTGCGGATCCGTTCCACATTATATTCAGAGACTGAAGTCCTACCCGGTGGCTTAATTTTTAAGACACTACCTGTTTTCCGAAAGTGATTATACCACTGCAGAATAGTATTGTTAGTAGGTGCATCACCACCATATTCACGTCGATAATTACACTGAACTGTGATCATTGAACTCGATTGAATAAAGCAAATTATACACTGAGCTTTCTTGCGTGGCGTAGCCATGACTGGTGAGTGGCGACTGCCGTCCGGCGGAAGCAGTAGCACTCTTCCTCCACCACGCTCGCTCCAACGCCACGCACTGCAATTTGACAATATTATATTATATTATATTAATATATTTAACAATATACTGAACTCAAGTTTAAAACCCAAAAGTTTATTACTGGTTTCGTTTTTTAATTAAGATTTTTTTAATTTAAGGAGTTCTTTTATAAACTCCCTGTACATACCTGTGTGTGAGTATACCACCGCGGGAGCGTGCATACCCTTGTACATTTGTGGCATGTGTGCGTGCGTGCATGATTTGTACATGTGTGTGACGACTTACCACGTTGGATGTAAGCCAGACGATCTTAAAAGTTGGCGCCCTCTGGTATGTTTAAAAAAAAGGAGATTTTACTTGAACATCTGGATAATTCGCATACGAATATTCATTAAAAATGTATTAATTGTAACCCACATTGTCATTTATACATGGACTGCTTAGGCGATCGCCAGTGTTGTCATATAAGCAGTATGTATTATGGTTTATAATAGGTTAAAAGATTATAAATCCGAAATCTATCATCAAGAATACAAGACTGGCTACGAGTTACGGTATGACAGTGCGTTGGTTTAGACACATTGTTACATTTGAAAACCCGCAGGTTTGTGTTGCTGGAACAAACCCTGTGGCATATCCGTTTTTCTTCTTCATGTATGTTATCTTAAGGTTTTCATAATTAATAAGTCCTTGAACAAAATTAATTTTAGCATTTTATATTTGTTCAGTTTTCGATAAGCAACACTATCATATTTGTCATTGTAAGGTACGTATAGTACATTCGCTTTAACTTTAGGATGATGTCACAAGTGGATAAATAGCTACATTGCCAATGTTAGTTTAAATTCTAATATATTTAATGAAAGATACACGAATATTCCCATTAGCAAAAGGAATTGGTGGCAACACCCCACAGAACTGCCAAGTGTTAAATGACAGTATCCTTCAAGCGGAATTCTAGTTATTCATTTACATACAGTTGCTAACACTTATTACTACATTTGAGGTCATTCTAAAGTTAAAAAGAATGAACTATAGCTTAAAATTTGAAACACACTTTTGATTTCACTTTAACTTTCCCCAATAAGCCCTACTTTTGATCATGAATACCAAAGGTTCTAAACCTCAAATAGATAAAATAAATTCTCAAAGATAAATTGAAAGGAAAAGATACATAGAAAATTTTGCTTTACAGCAACAGTTAGATAAGATAGAATCTCAAAGATAATTTCAAAGAGAAAGATAAATACATAACCACTTATTGATCTCGCTGAATAAATATTCATCCTAAAACCAGCCTGACTCGTTTACAATGCTTGCACAGCTGAACCAGTTGACTCCCAGTTGTATTGCTTCCTGACACGTACAATGTCAACATACCTCAATACAAAATATCCCATTTCGAGTAATATTGAAATTTATAAACCATTAATTCTTGAATAAACAATTAAAAATGCTATAAATTAATTAGTACATCTTAATATAATTGTTAAATCCACTAACTATTGGCGTTTTATTCGACTTTTAATTAAAATCCAAATAAAAAATAAAGTAAATTAAATGTTTAGCCCATTAATTATTAGCCTCAATTAAGACTCCAAATTGAATACCAAAAAATTAACTTAAATTAATTGTTGTGCAATGGCCCATTAACAAAAAAAAAAAAAGGCTAATCAGAAATTTCTCAGCAGCATCCTACGCTATTTACTTTAAACTCACGACTTTTGTCCCACGTTCTTCCTTGATGGCGTTGTACTTCGGCATTTCTAAGAACTTTCTCCAGGTCACGAACTTAACCCACACCAGCTGTTTGACCGGCTAGAAAACGTCTCAGATAACTGCCGCAAGACAATGACAGCAAAAACCTAAAAATATCATGTACCGTACAATAACATCTAAGATAAAATGTTGCTGAATCGAAAACTGAACAAATATAAAACGTTTGAATTAATTTTGTTCAAAGATTTATTAATTATCGAAACTTTAAGATAACATATTACATATATGAGGAAATAAAGTAGATATGCCACAGGGTTCGCTTCGGCAGCACAAACTTGCAAGTTTTCAAATCTAACAATGGCTCTTGTAGTGATCCCTAATGGTTCCAAGTCAATTCTCAAGTGCATTATCGACGGTAGGTTCACCTTTCCACGTATCATATAGAGCACATAATTATAAATATAATTTCGATGATTCGTGTATACTTAATTTTACTCAGTCCTTTCCAATCATTTATGCCATCAATTCAAGTATACGAAGTCAACTTTCTTCTATCCGCAAATACCCAGCAAGTATCACAATAGCATCTATTTGGAGAATAGCAGAGCCACATACTTTGAAATTCAGCCACAAATTTGGATTTAATTGTATAGTAGTATTCACTAATCGAATGATTTGCTTCATTCTTAAATTCGTCGGCAAGGAATCAGCCTTTGGGACGTCATGATCCATACTCCATAAGAAATTTCTTTATTTTTGAATCTGTTGTAATTTTAGCATAATATCCTCGATCAGTAGGATATTTTTTAATGCATATAACTGGTAAAGATCGTTGGCTTTCCTTATCATCCTCGTCACGATCTAATTCGCATTAGGGTTGAATATGAAAGGGTACACTCGGTGAGTTTGTAGTTCTGATGTCATCTTTGGAGACTTCTTTTGGTGCAATTGCGATGGTAGTTGTTTCAGCCAAAACAGGCACTTCAAATGAATCAGTTTTAGTTTCAATAACAGTCAACGTTGTAGCTAATTCTTAAGATTTAGTTATGGCTTTTTTTTTCAGAAAAAAAATTTGGCAATTTGTTCCTCCTTTCTCTTTTTTCTTTTAAGATATTCGGTACCACTTCATCATCATTGGGTCTTCAGTCCTCAAACTGGTTAGACGCGTACCATCATTGTTTCCTATTCTGAACTAACCTACAGATTTCCCCGAAATTTGCACAATCTGCGTCTATCACTATCTGATCTAGGTCTACATCCACCTCTTTTTTACTACCTCTGCTTGCCTTTATCCCATACTATTCCCCAAAAATGCCTTAGAACGTATTCTGCCCTTCTATTTCTAATATTTTTTCCCAAATATATCCTTGTTCCCTTACTGTTCCTATAACCCATTTGTTATTGCCTTTGTCTGTCCATCCTCATACATTTGAAGCACGGCATTTCAAAGGCTGCTACTGTTCTTCTGTCTGCTTTTCAGACTGCGCGTATTTCGTAGGCATACTGTCTGTGCTGTGCTCCACACATACGCTTTCAACAACTTTTTGTTCTATGTTTGTTGTCTTTCAACATAGGCGCCGTTCTTTCTTGTTAGTAGCAGTTCGGTCTCCTTCTATTGTTTTACAATTATATACCCTATTTCTCAGACATTCAGTGGTTGCGAAAGGGGGTAAGCAGCCTGTGGCTGCCAATTTCCACCAGCACTTGAACATTTACTGATTTAATATTTTTTCCAATATATCTTTTAGCACAGTCAACATTAGTTGCAGATATTTCACAACAAATTGTTTATAATAATCATCAGATTTATTGCGCTTATTTTTTCGTCATTGAGTTTCCCGTCTCAAAACTGGTTGGACATGTATCTGTACTTATTTATTTTCTAAACTAAACTACATAGTTCCCTGAAATTCTCACACAGCAATACTGCTCGGTTCCCCTTATATTGTTTTCTAATATTATGCCCTATTCCACTGAGATTTATTGAAGGGGGTTAAGCAATTTGTGGCTGCCAAGATCTCCCAACACTTAGACATTTGCTGAAATAATGGTTTTCCAGTAAATGGTTTCACGCAATTACCATAATTCGAGAATATTGCACATCCAATGCTTGTAGTTGCTTATAATAAATATAATGTTTCTTCTACTGTTTTCTAATATTATGAGCTATTTCACTGAGATTTATTGAAGGGGGTAAGCAACCTGTGGCTGCCAAGATCCCCCAACACGTAGACATTTGCTGAAATAATGGTTTTCCAGTAAATGGTTTCACGCAATTACCATAATTCGAGAATATTGCACATCCAATGCTTGTAGTTGCTTATAATCAATATAATGTTTCTTCTATTGTTTTCTAATATTATGACCTATTTCACTGAGATTTATTGAAAGGGGTTAAGCAACCTGTGGCTGCCAAGATCCCCCAACACTTAGACATTTGCCGAAATAATAGTTTTCCAGTAAATGCTTTCACGCAATTACCATTATTCGCGAATATTGCCCATCCAATGCTTGTGGTTGCTTAAAATAAATATCGTGTTTCTTCTATTGTTTTCTAATATTATGCCCTATTTTACTGAGATTTATTGAAGGGGGAGCAATCTGTGGCAGCCATGATCCCCCAACACTTAGACATTTGCCAAAATAATAGTTTTCCAGTAAATGCTTTCACGCATTTACCATTATTCGAGAATATTTCCCATCCAATGCTTGTAGTTGCTTATAATAAATATTATGTTAAAGTGCAGTTACTTTCTTTGTCATTAATTTATCCATCTTGGGAATGGTTGGATGCGTACCTCCATTGATTTCTATTCTGAGCTAGCATACATATTTCCCTGAAACTCCTACAGCCTACATCTTTCACTATCTGTGTGCAGTAATCTAACCTAGGTCTACCTCTTCTTCTCTTTTTTCCTACCTCTGCTTTTAGTATATTCCGCACTATACCATCATGCGTAGTATGTGGCCTATCATCCTATCTCTCCTATTTTTTACCGTTTTCCACATATTTCTTTCTTCCCCTACCATTTTTAATACCTCTTAGTTCTTAACTTTGTCTGTCCATGATATCTTCATCAATCGTCTGTAGCACCACATTTCAAAGGCTTCTACCTTTTTCTTGTCTGCTTCTCCTACTGTCCAGGCTTCACAGCCGTACAGTGCTGTGCTCCACACATATCTTTTAAGCAATCCATTCTTTGTTTCTATGTTTGTTGCCTTTGAACACAGTAGTTGCTTTTTCTTCTTAAATGTAGCACGACCTTGTGCTAATCTTTGTTTTATATCTTTTGTGCTTTTCCCATCTTGCGTTATTTGGCTTCCTAGGTAGCAGAAATCCTTAACCTCTTGTAAGTTCGTGTTACATATTTGTATTCTTGTTTTTTATTTATTTTTCCCTCCTTTGCATACTAGTACTTTAGTTTTACTTTTGTTAATTTTCATACCGTATCTCTCTGTTAGAACCGTTTCCATTTTATTGAGAGCAGCTTCTAACACTTCCTTGCTAGATGCTAATACCGCTATATCATCTGCAAATCTAAGCATATCAATTTTTTGTCCCTGCATAGTAATTCCAAATGTCTTCATGCATTTGACAGTATTCATTGCCTCTTCAATGTACAAGTTAAAAATTAATGGGGATAGGGAACATCCCTGTCTCACCCCTTTCCTGATGTTTACTTCTCTACGTTCCTGCTCTAATTCTATTACTGCTGTTTGTTCTTTGTATAAGCTATGTACTAGCGTCTATCCCTATAACTCATTCCAATTTTTTTGAGTATTTCGAACATTTTTTTCTATTTTACATTGTCAAAAGCTTTTTCCAGATCTACAAATCCTGTATACACGCTTTCCCCTTTTTCTATTGTTTTCTCCATTGTCACCCTCAGAGCTAAAATAGCCTACCGTGTTCACCTGTTTCGCCTAAACCTAAATTGGTCTTCTCCTAGTATTTCTTCAACCCGTTTTTCCATTCGTCTTTGTATAATTCTAGTTAATATTTTTGATAGGTGTGCTGTCAAACTTATTGTTCAAAAATTTTCACATCTATCTGCGCCTTTCCTTTTTGGTATAGTTACTATGAAGTTATGTTTGAAATCTTTAAGTATCTCGCCTGTTTCATACATATAGCTTACAAGTTGAAAGAGACGTTCTGTTACTGCTTGACCAGCGGCTTTTAGAGTCTCCGCTTGCACCTTATCTGTACCCGGCGCCTTACCATTTTTCAGACCCTTCAATGCTAATTTAAATTTATTTCTAAGTATAGGATATCCCAAGTCATCAATTTCAATGTCTGATTCATTTTCTAATGCAGTTAGTTCTTCTCCTGCATATAAATTCCCTTTATATTCTTGCCATTTACCAACTTTCTCTACATTTTCTGTAATGACATTTCCTCACGCGTCCCTTATATTTTTGCTATACGGTTTTATATCCCTAAAATTGATTCTAATTAGTTTGCATGCTTCATCTGTTTTTCCTACTTCCCTCTTAGTTTGTACCTCTTTGCACTTTTCGTCAATCCATTGTTCTTTAGCTTTTCTGCATTTGCGAATAATTTTCCATTTTATGGCTTTGTATCTCTGTTTTCCTGTTTCGTCTGATTTATTTTTGTATTTTTGTCATTCTTCTATTAAATTCAGGATATCATTTGTTCTCTATCGTTTCTTATTTTCTTTTTGTGTATACCCCAGAATATCTCTGGCCGCCATGTCGAGGCTGAATTTAATGTTATTCCATTCTGTTTCTACTTCCTTAGTATCAGATATTTTCCCGATATCTTTGAGCAATTCATTTGACTTTTTTCGAATCTTTCTTGAATATCTTTCTCTTTGAGTTTTTGTAGGTCCAAGTGCCTTTTTCCGTTTCTTTTTTCAAATTTTTAAATTTAAGTGCGGCCTTCATAATTACGATGTTGTGGTCAGTGTCTATATCTGCTTCTGGGTAGCTTCTACAGTCTTTTGCTTGATGCCTAAACCGTTGCCTAACAAAAATGTAATCTATTTGATATCTTCCTATATCTTCTGGCATCTTCCACGTATATCGTCTTCTAGCATGATGTTGATATAATGCGTTTGTAATGATTAAATTGTTCTTGTCGCAAAATTCTACCAGCCTATTTCTTCTGTCGTTTCTAGTGCCTAAACCAAATAGACCTACTATCGCTCCTTCCCTACCCTCATCTACCACTGCATTAAAATCCCCCGAAATTATTAAGTTTTCATGTCCTTTTACGTGTCTTAATATGTCTTCGATATCTTTGTAGATCGCTTCTACGTCTTCGTAACTGTAGCTAGAGGTGGGCATGTATACTTGTATTATTACTGTGTTTACCGTTTTAGATTCTAATCTAACCATGAGTACTCTTTCATTCTTTTGTAAGTAATTTTCTACACAGTATCCTATCTTTTTCCACATAACTATCCCCACACCCAAATTTCCCTCCTCTGCTCCAAAAATCCCCCACTTCTGGCCACCGAACTTCGCTGATCCCTACTATGTCTAGTGATAACCTATTCATTTCGATTTTTAGGTTCTCTAGCTTACCCACTTGCTTCATAGTTCTAACATTCCACGCTCCGACTCGCAAAATGTTCCCGACTCTTATTTTTAACTTTCCGATCGCATTCTCCGAAGTAGTCCTCTCCCGGAGATCCGAATGGGGGACTATTTTAACTCCGGAACTTTTTACCCCAGAGAATGCCATCATTTTATTATAATTTAGGTACGCTGTGTACTTGGGAGATAATGTGGTGGTTTCCCGTTGCCTTCCACATTGCGGTAGTGTGTCTTAGACTGCCATACCGACCCCGATGGTCTCTGCCAATCTAGGTACCGAAAGAGCCGCTGCCCTCTTTCGGGGACCTATCTTCGTCTGGTTCCTTACTAATGACCCTACTACTTTGGTTGAACCTGTAGTTTGGCTCTTTAGCTCATTAGAACACGCAAGCCATTTCACCTGCTCTAGTAATCTATAACTTCGGCAAGGTGCAGGTCCATTCGAAATGGCGGTACCACTTACTTTTTTATTTTGGGAAATACCTATTTGACCAACGGATTCTAATAAAAAGCAATTGTTTTAATAAAAGTGTTACTATTTAATAAGCCTACCTTGATTGAACACAATTTTGATGTATATTGAATAAAGTATTTGTAGGAGTTTATAGTGTTTCGCAAATCTCGCACAACAAATTAAAACACACACAGAAACCACAAAAGCTAACTCACAAAATCCAATGCTTTCTATCACTATCGGTAGCGGTATCTTACAAATATACCCCATCGCTAGAACTAATTACTAAATTCAATTACACACATCTTAAACAATATCTAACTCAAACAGTCAAATGGGGTTTGTATAAAATAAAATCTGAAGTACTACACAGACGACATATGGAGAAAACACTGAAAATAAGACGAACTTTATACCAGTTGCTTTGTTTGTTCTATTTCTGCTGATAGAATTGAAAAGTCCTTGAATTATTTGTAACTTATTTGAGATCCATTTTTCTAACTCAAAGCCATCTGACTAAAAATAGCAACAATTTCCATACAGACATGTGATAGGTTCATAATGCTATCTCGCCCAGTTTAAAAGTCATCGTCGTAGAAATCATCCCTGATAATGGTTTGACATGCCACTGTATAATCAATGCCATTATCTAAAGCCACCTGTTTCAAATACCTGATTGTTAAATAGGGAGCGGCTGTTGTGTAACTGTATCTGATTCCAGCATTTGTAGATCATCATTAGTGTTTGAGAAATCAAATCAATAAGTAATATGTTTCGGTTAAAAATAGGCTTCAATTACTGAACAGGCAAATTTATGACTAACATAGTAAAAGTCATTCAATCTGCTTTTAAATTACAATGTGTCCTGTCACATATTTTAATCTATTATACATCAGTGGCAGATTCACCACAAATGTATGAGTCATGCTTTACAATTTGGTAACAAAAAATTTATAGAATTTCTGAGCGAGATAATGGGTTTATAATGAATAGGACCAAGGTATATTTTTCTTAGTGTAATGAAAGGTTTAGTTCATGTTTATGCTCCGAGTTTGAAGGAGTTTTCAAAACGCGTTTTCCACATAGATATACCAAATACATATTGAACTCAATTCTATTCTTGAAATGGAATGGGACGGAATGGGTTCTCCTCTTTCCGTGACTGTAGGTCAGGAATATAGGATATCTTTCGTACTATCGCGGGGTCTATTCCTGCGAAACGTAGAGAGTACAGGAGTGGGTCTACAATCAAAACTATACCCTCTTTTTTAATACATTAAAAGTAATCAACGTACCATGACGTATACTCTAAACGAACGTGACAGAGACGAAACGCCGAAAACCCTTTACAAAAGCTTTTTTGCAACAAAACCCAAAAACTCATAAACGCCATCTGAAATAAAATACGTAAAATATAAATAGTGTTATTTCAAAGTGATCACTGTTTACGCTGCAAAAATTCACTAACAAAATATTTTAGAAAATATTACCTCAATTTTTAAAATGAAAGACTTCGGCACTTATGGCTAACTTATTATATACTCTTCTGTAGGTTAATCACATATCAAAACCTCCATCACATAAACGAGTAGTTTATGTTAGGTTTACTATAATTGAAAAAAATTAATTCTCCCCTATTTATTTTCTTTTTTTGATAAAATTAAAGTTACAATATTTGCAGTTCTTTAAGAATAACAGTTTTTTAGATCAATACAGTCTGCAAATGATACTAAAACTGAACCTCAATAACTCACAATTCATATTTTAATATTACATAAATATTATGATATTTGAGTTTAATAAATCTGGTAGCTCATGATTTATGATTTGCAATATACTTAGCCAAAAAACTCCTAAACTGCAGGATATATAAAATTTTTGCAAGAGAGCAAATTTATAGAGAATTAAATTTACTGTTGGATGTGTCATTCAAATATGTGTTTCATTTTAAGAATCTGATGTTTTTATTAATATTTTTTGTTTTAGAAATATCCAATAGGCCGCCATTTTGTAAAACAATTGGCAACTTTAAGTATTTCTAATACTAGTTAGACATAGGGTCGATGATAATTTCAAAATGTCTTGTCTCTATTTCGATTTGTTGTTACTCACTGAATTTTTCGAAATGAATCCAAAATATTACAAAAAAATTGCTAGCAACCCAACAGCTCGCTACAGGTGCCGTATTTTGTTAACACACTCATACTTATATTTGATGCTGAATCCAAATTGGCAAAAAGTGTAGGGTATCCGATTTAAAAAAAACAAAGTTTAGTACAATACTCGTTCTTAGGACACCCTGTATAGTTGCAAATTGTTTTACGGTATAGAGGTTCATTTCTGTCTACAACTTTTGTTAATAAGTTTTTTTGGTAACTTTGCTAATAACGCAGCTATCGAAGAATCCCGGAATGCTGGGATACCCTGTATAGTAACATGACTATAAATTAATATGGCATTAAATGAAACTTTTATTGACGTAAAATACTCACTTTGTTTTGTTCTGAAGGAACTTCAATTCATATTAACATTTAGAAGATTAATCATACAAACGTGAATAAGATTTATAAGTAGTAAATCAGAAATTCAATGATTTTGAATAATTGACAGATAAGCAGGCCTTATCAATTTATATAGAACAATGCATTTTTAATTTAGTTCTTACAAAGTTCGTAACTCCATTCTATATCACTCACTAATTACGCAAGATTACCACTGCTGAGGCAGATATTCTCAAAAACAAAGCTGCATGCTTATATGCAAAACTAGCTCACTCATTCGTAGAAAAGTAAGCGAAAATTGGTCTTACTAATGTTCCATACGACAGCAAGTTGCTGTGTCACAAACCAGCAAACAACACAAAAATAAAGTGTCACCTGGACATGGAACCATATTTACTCCAACATTATTGTTTTTACCAGACTGTACGAATTTTATTAAACGTCACCATCTGCTTATGAAATTACTAAAATTGATAGACGACATACTACTAAATAATCGTGCGCTTCAAATTATATTACATTTACTTTCTAATAGAAATCCTTTATTATGGACATTGAAAATCGATTACTTCAACCACCGTGCATCATGAAGATTCATCATTTATTGACTTAGTAAACTTGCTAAAAATTACAAAATACAAAAACTTGAGATTAATAACTGTATACTATCCGTTTTAAATCATTCTCAGGGTGTTAAAATTAATTAACACCACGAGACGCAACGTAACTTCAAAATTATTTGCTTTTAGGATCGTCCATGATATAAATGCCATGTTACTAACAAATCAACCGGTCATTAAGAGGTCGACCAAACACCTTCCATAACTAGGATGACTAGATTTACGAGCATCCTTTTGCCCACTGAGCACAACATCGTAATTATGAAGGCCGTCCTTAAATTTAAAAATTTGGAAATAAGGAAAGAAAAAAGACCTTTTGACCTTAAGCAACTAAAAGATAAAGATATCCATGAAAGATTTGAAAAGGAATCAAATAAATTACAGAAAGATATCGAGAAAATTGGAAAAATTTCTTATATTTAGGAAGTAGAAACAGAATGGAATAACATTAAATCCAGCTTAGACATGGCTGCCAGAGATATTTTCGGGTATACATAAAAAGAAAATAAGAAACCCTGGATACCAAAGGATATCCTGAATTTAATAGAAGAAGGACGAAAATACAAAAATAGATAAGATGAAACAGGAAAACAGAGATACAAAACCATAAAATGGGAAATTATTCGCAACTGCAGGAAAGCTAAAGAACAATGGATTGATAAAAAGTGCCAAGAGGTATAAACCAAGATGAAAATAGGAAAGACAGACGAGACATAGAAACTAATTAGAATGAATTTTAGGAATATATAATCGTGTAGCAAAAGTATAAGAGACGCGGGAGGACACATCTTTATAGAAAATGTAGAGTAAGTGGTTACATGGCAAGAATATATAGTGAATTTATATGCAGGAGAGGAACTAATAGCACTAGAACAGGAATCAGACATTGAAAAGGATGACTTGGACTATCCTATACTTAGGGACGAGTTTGAATTAGCATTAAAGGGTCTGAAAAATGATAAAGCTCCAAGTACTGATAAGGTGCAAGGTGAGACTCTAAAAGCCGCTGAACAAGCAGTGTCAGAACGTCTCCTCTTACTAGTAAGCTATATTCAAAGACAGGCAAAAAACCCAAACATTTCAGATGTAACATCATAGTCACTATACCAATAAAAAAGAGGTGTGGGAGGATGTGAAAGTTATCGAACAATAAATTTGACATGACGCGTGTCGAATCTCCAGGGCTTGCGTCTGATCAGTTCCAGGACTGATGACTTAATGTTGTCGTTAATATTTTAATAAACTATAGTACATCACTGCTAGTATCTTATTTATCCAAAAAATGAGCATTTTGTTCGAGTATTACATGTGCAAGTAGACTTACCGATTGTAAGTTATCGTCAAAAAAAGATACTAAGAAAGAAAAGAAAGGTTACAGTATTGAATATGCTGGAGATTTATATGGTGTAGATATTTTGACTCTTTCATGCAAGGACCATAAACCTGTCACACTTGTCTCAAATTTTGCAGGCCGTAATCCTTAAGCTGCTATAAAAAGATTTGATAAATCTAAAACAGAAAGAGTCGATGTTGTAAAAGAGTGTAATAAGCATCTGAAGGGGTTGATTTACTTGACAGTATAAAGGGTAAATATAAGGTACTAATTCGATGCTATTTTTGCTCTTTTCGGATAATGTATTACACAATAGATATAGTTCCTGCAAATATTTGGCTTTTGTACAGGAGGGTGCACGTGGAAAGGAGAACAACCACAACAACAACGATCACGGTATTCCTTTTCGGGGCAACCAAACCTACCACCTCTTTCTGCGAAGATATGCACGGTATAACTCTACACTACTGCATGACTTTTACTCCCAGCATAATTCACAATTTTTCTCCATTTTCCTCGGTCCCTACACACTTCCCTTGTCACTGTAACATTCATACATTGCTTTTGGCATGTTCTTTTATTCTTCATACTTCTCACCTGCCGTTCTTTCAGAACCTTCTCTACTACATCCAACCATATTTTACGCGGTCTGCCCCGTGCGGCTCTACCAGTCATCTTGCTTGCATATATACGTTTGGCAAGTCTATGCTCGTTCATTATTTCTATAATCCAAACAATCTAAGCGTGCTGCGCCCGCTTAACTCCTTAAGAGCCACTTGCACGCCACACTCTGCTCTGATCCATTCGTTTGGCACTTTGTCTTTCAACTTTTTTGCGCACACACTTCTTAGGAACCCCATTCCTGCAGCATTTATACGACCAACATGCTTCTTCTTCTGCCGGACCCAAGTTTCGTTTCCATACAAAACAGTTGGTACAAACACACTGTTATAAATGGCCAGCTTTGCGTTTATACTCAATCCATCATTCCTGTTCACTGCCCACGTATTTCCAGACACCTTTCTTCCAGCATTTGCCTTCCCTTCTATTTCACCATCCAGCTTTCCATTACTCAACTTTCTACCGAGGTACACGAAATCATTCACTTTCTCCATTGTCTATTCTAAATACAAAATCATCAATTCTTCCATCTCTGTCAAAAATCATTACTTTTGTCTTATTTACATTCACTTTCAATTTCTACACGCTTCCGACAGTCTGTGAAGTATTCATTGCAAATCTTGTAACTATTCGGCCCAAAATACTGCATCATCTGAATACAACATCACACTGACATTTGTTTCGCCAATTTTCACTCCTTTCATTCCTACGCAAGCCTGTCTAATACATTTATCCATAAACAGATTGAACAGTCATGGTGATATCACACAGTCTTGTCTTACACCTTCCACGATGTCGAAGTAGTGCCCCATGTAACCATTCACACTACTGCCTTCGTACATCGCTGTGATGGATCTTATCAAGCACTTGCTTACACCGTATTTACGCAGCGCCTTCCATAATTCACTTTTATTTACAGTGCCATACGCCTTTTCCAGATCAACAAATGTTGCATACATGTTCTTTCTGAGATGCATATAATTTTTAACAATTTGTTGCATTGCTAACATCTGATTCACACATTCTCTGCCAGGCATAAAACCAGATTGAACGTTCCATATCTTGCTCCGCGTCGTCATGCGAATTTCCTCGATCGCAATTTTTCATACACTTTACTGGGTACACTCAACAAACTTCCCACGATAATTTCTGCATTCATACTTGCTGCCTTACCTTTGTGCAAAAGGATAATGATTGCACTCTTCCAATCTTCAGGCACCTTCGCTTGTTCTATACACAACTCTATCAATTTACACAAATATTTAATCTACACCCCAGACCCATACTTAAGCATTTCACTTGTTCTTCCATCTACACCAGCCGCTTTGCCATTCTTCAGAGTTCGCACTGCCTTCCATACTTCATCTACGCCGCATTCAAACTTTATACTATTAACTACGTTTTCGACCAGTATATTTATTACTGCTCTCTTCATCATACATACAGCCATCTGTATCTTTTTTGCCACCACCATACGGCGTTTTAAAATACTCCTTCTAACAGATTCTCACACTTGTTTCGTCCCAAACAATTTCATTTCTACTGTTAACAACGCCTTCCACACGCTTATTTCTACCCTTTCTTGTATTCCTTACCCATTTCTAGAACAAGCTTTTATTCCCTTAAAAATGACTCTACATTTTTTACCTTTCCTCTCTATCAGTTGTTCTTTGCCTGTTTTCACCACTTCTTTCGCAAATTGCCTTTTCTCTATATATAATTCCTGAAGTTGCTGCCTTAACTCAGTATCTTTTTCTGCAATCATTCTCTTATATGCCACTTTCTTTTCCTCGACAACCTTTTTGACCTCATCGTTCCACCATGCATTTTATTAGATGTACTAATGATTGTCGTTCCACATACTTCCAAAGCACATTGCATATCATTACTCTTCAAATAATCCCATGCTTTCTCCACATCGTCAATATTCAGAGCATTATTCCATTCGTGTTTGCAGTCATACAACTCTCTCTCTCAAACATAGTAGCGTACTCTCTTTGTGTCGACTCTTCCAACAAGCGTTCTATTTTCACTCTTGATTGTCTCACATTCTGCTTTCTTCTCCTCGCCCACTTTCGACTGAGATCAGAATTCTGGACAAAACTAGAAAATGATTGGTTCCACACTCAGATCCTCTCATTACTCCCGTGTCTTTTACCAGTTCTCAAACACAACTAAATATACTTCTCGCATGTCTTCTTTGCCATGTGTACTTGTGTATGTCCTTATGTTTATACCATGTTTTGGATACAAATAGTTCTCTTTCCATACATATACTCACTAACACATCTCCATTTTCATTCTTTCTTGGATCGCCAAACGGACCTACAACATGCTAAGCATTGTCTCTGTCTACTCCGACCCAACTATTCGTATCGCCTAAATAGAACTTAGAATAGAACCACGCGGTCATTCCTTTCGCGTTTGTCTAATACATTTTCCAACTCCTGCCAAAACTGCTCACACTCCCTATCGTCATTCACTGGAACATAATATGCTACTACAAAAATCTTTCTAAAGCCCAATTTTATTCTAACTTACAAAATGCGGAGAGAAACGTGCTTGCTTTCGCTTGGTCATTTAAAACTAAACCAACACCTTTCGCCCCAAACTCATTGTTTCCTATTCCAAACCACTAACTCAACACACCGACATCTAATTCAACAACATCTGTCCCCTTCCGCTTCGTTTTACTCAAACACAGCATATCCATGCGTATTTCTATCATTTCAATCATGATGTCATACTCTTTACCGTACACTTCCCTGACATTCCAAGTACCAAATCTCCATTCCTGATTCATGGCGTCGCTATCTGATGCGTCAGATATTTTTCGTCTCAACCCTGGAAAGGAGAACTAATGGAAAAATGCACGAAGGAGAAAAAGTTTATCTCTCTCATAATATAGATTTGAGGTAGTGCTATGTATATATCAAGAGTTCTTTACAATATACAAGAAATTCTGACAGATCTTCAACTGAATTAGTAGAACAGCAGTTGATATCAAAATAGGAAAAAGGACCAACAGTGCACATTTCGCCAAAAGATTTAAGAATGGATGATATTTTCCACATCTTAATAGGGAAACCAGTAAGAGGGATGCAAGTTACCGGCATGTAATCATTTATTTCACATACAGTGTGAAAAATGTCGAGTAGGTTTATATTTGAACAAAAATAATGTTTATTTTTCTGAAAATGTTCTAATTTCTAAAATTTTTTTCCCTTAAATGAAACACAAAAACCGACATTTAAATTTTTTCATCCCAATTAAAAAACTTACAGTGAACGGTTAATCAAGCGTATTTCAATGAACTCCCACCCCAGTTCCACTCTATTTTTCTCTTTAAACTAATGTAATGTAGTCGTCTTTATTTTTCACACTAACTATGTTTCAGAAGCAGTTCTAAAATAGAAAATGTCTTAGCATTGAAAAGTAGCAGCTATAAGAATAAAGCTAGATGCTACCGTATCTATTATTTCAAACGATCAAAACCCTTCAATTGCCTGTCTGTGGTTCACTAGCTCTAGAGAATAAAATACATTCACAATGAAAAAGGTGAAGCAATATGAAATGCAAATGATGTAAGTTAGCGGAGAGGATTACACTGGTACATCAGGTGAAAGCAGTGAAAGGATACTCTTGAAAAATGCTGCCATTCGTATGATGAAGGAAATGCGACAGTGAAATATTAGATGCTGTAAAAACTTTAAAGTGCGAGAAAGTCGCTGATGTATATTGAACTACGAAAGAAATGTGACAGTGTATTAGTTATCGAAAACTGTGTAATCTGTTCAATGAATACATTTTTTAGAGCAAATGTTCCGGATAATCGGAAGTATTCTGTTTGTTTTGTTTCTCAAGGACAAAGGTACTAAAAATGTGTAATGTTGGTTGAACCGGATAGAGTACGTTTATTGTGCTACTCGTACTTAAAAAGACGATTTAATAATATATGATAACGAGGAAATAGGGTAAATGGGGTATTTATCAATTTTGAAAAGCTCCACTCTACGACGATTTAAGCCAGCACGAAATCCAATTCATTTGGATTCTTATTCTACCCTTCTGTTTTGTTGCGGTACTCGATGTGGGCGATTTCCTTTACTTACTTTACTATTTACTTTGTTATCTGCACGCAATACCGCAACATTTTTTCTGAATGTTTTTAAAAACCCCGAAACAAAGCATCCTAAAGCTTTTCCTATGTTTTCGGAAACCGTAATTCACAAATTCAACTGCACCGTTACTGTTCCAAAGGAAAACGTTCAACAACCCACAAACTCTTTTAAAATCGTTCAGCAGGAGGAATGCATGGTCTGCGATCTTTTCACAAAATTTCTTTTCTTCCTACGGTGGTAATGCATAAAATTTGATTAATTCGTTATGCAACTCTATGCTTGTAAGCAAAGTAAACTATGAAATTTAACCAATTTTGTACGACACTTTAAGAAACATAAAGCGGTAGCTTTCGTCCTATGACTATGGGTACTATTTTTTTATGATTAGTTGCCAAGGGTATGTTGTAGAAAAGTACGGGATAAATTAGGAGATCTTTTTTGCTCTAGTCAGTTTGCTTGCGGTACTCCAAGCGGATACAAAGTTGTCTCACATTCCGCTAAGGCATTAATTAAACCAAGCACATTCTACGCAAACAACAGCATACATAACTTTATACTATTTAAACTCACTTCCTTCTTTCGTTTCTTTCACAATGTTATCTTTTTCCATTTACCATCTTAATTTCGTCATTAATTTAATTTTATTAGAAAGAGTTCAACAAGGGGATCCTCTAGGTGAGTTCTTTTTTTTTGATCGGCGGTTGATGCTTTAACAAAATGCATTAAGTCGGAATTAGCTGTTGGTACATGGACGAATGTTGAATCGGTGGCAATATTGAATCGGTGTTACAAGAGCTATTAAAAAATTTTAATCTTTCAGGTAAGTATCTTAATTGCACCGTAAAGTTAATATAACATATCGCTAAGTTAAGGTTGTTAAACAAAACGAGTGGTTAACACCAAGTTCATTGATGCTAATTAAAAAAATTAATTAATAATCACAGTTTCAAAGTTTTCGCATCAGGTATAGAATAACAAGTATGTACAGTGTGTCCCAAATTGGATGTATTAAATGGGTAACTTAGTTGTTATTAAATATACAATAAAACTGTGTGCGCAGTCATGTGCCAACTTTTTGAGATCAATTCAATGGTGAAATCACAAATGAGCGATCTTCTTTTGTTTTCGAGTTATAGCCAAAAATTGATATTTTTTACAAATCTATTAATTCTCATAACTCGTTTGTTTGCAAAAATATCCAAAAATACTGTAGAAGTCTTTTATACAGTTTTTTACGTAGAATACAGTGGCGTACGCAAATATTTAATATTTATAATACTTTTGAGGTTACAATATAAACTTGCATTTTTTTAAATGGAAACCATAATCGGTTGTCGCTTTATTTAAAAGCTCTTTTTGACAGCTTTTCAAAAATATATAGTTTAGTATAATTATTTTTTCAAATGGCCGATTTATTCCATGTTTTTGGTATAATAAAACAATTTATTGTATTGGTAATTTGTAGTTGGCCGCGAAACAAAAGCTAAACGCAAAACAAGAGTTTATTATTGTACCACACCACTCTAAACAACAAAGTTTGAAAGCTAGAAGAATACAATATCATAACTACATATATTACAAAAATTAATATAACCACATCTTAAATTGAAAATTATACTTTCCTATCCACATTTAAACAGTCTATAATCCATATATGGATACACAAATACACACATACTCACACCTCATACCCTCACAACACACACACACACAAGCACGCGCCCACGCATGCACGCACGCATGCGCACACAACCACACACACCCTCACCTACACACACCCTCACACATAATATATATAAAACACTAGATCACAGATGGGAATACTACAATAGTTTTATTTACTGATAATTCAGAGATATTGTTCAAACTGGCCTCCATTCTCTCTTAAACAAAGTTCGCATCGTTTTATTAAAGACTTAATAGAATTTAATAAATAAACCGCCTTAACTTTACGAAATGCTGCTTCAATTGAATTCCGCAACTCTTCAATACTATGGTTCTGGGTTTTATAGATTTCCTCTTTCAAAAAATTCCACAAGAAATAGTCCAATATCGACAAGTCAGGAGATCTAGGCGGCTACTGAATAGGTCCAAACGTACCCATCTATTTATTGAGATATTCTCTATTTAAATAATCACGAGTAATTATAGCGTTGTGCGGGGGTGCACCATCTTGTTGGAACCACACTTTTTGTCTTTTTTGAGAGGCATGTCCTCCAGTAATTCGTGCAAGTTGTTATACAAAATTTCAATATAGCGACAAGCTGAATGATTGTTTTCAAAAATATAGTATTGAAATTTGCCACCAACAATGTAGCAACAAATATTCAAACCATAACGGCTTTGTTGACGCCTTGTATGTTTGATAGGTATTTTCATTCGACCAGCAAGTGCTTCATCAGACCATATAATGTTATTTCCAAAATTGTTAGTAGCAGCACATTTATGAAGATACCATTGACAAAATCGCCTTCTTTTTCAAAAATCGTCAGGAAACAAACTATGTATAATTTTATTTTTATAGGGTCGATATTTATTACGCTTCAATATTCTTGAAGCTGCTGATTTAGAAACACCCATTTCCCTTTCAATTTTCCTACATGATGTTCTTGGGTTTGTTTCCACATGCTATGGTTGAAACAGTAGTTTGCTCTTAATTAAAAACTGAATACTGTTTCGTTCTAGGTTTTTCAAAGCAGCCAAACTGTTGTAAATTACTATCTATCCTTTTAAACATGTTAATATTAGGTTGTTGCCTTTCAGGGTATCTGTATTATTTACAAACGACATAGTAATATTATTTGCTATTAGTTACACAATTACCTGTTAAAATATAAAGTTTTTACTGATAGAGGAATTCTCGCAGACTGAATAAATGCAACTAGCATATCGTAGTTTTCGTAATTTTCAAATTTTGCCATTTAATAACAGACTGATGCTTCACTTACAAACTAACAATACAATTTATTGCATGTGCAATAGATATGATTGAAGCTTGTTGACGTTTGTTATACAAACAATTGTCGTTTTTTGTTTACCTTTTGTTTCGCGGCCAACTATTTATTACCAATGTAATAAATTATTTTATTATACCAAAAACATGGAATAATTCGGCCATTTGAAAAGATAATTATATTAAACTATATATTTTTGAAAAGCTGTCAAAAAGAGCTTTTAAATAAAGTGACAACCAATTGTGTTTTCCATTTAAAAAAATGCAAGTTTATATTATAACCTCAAAAGTATTATAAATATGAAATATTTGCGTACGCCACTGTATTCTACGTAAAAAACCGTATAAAAGACTTCTACAGTATTTTTGGATATTTTTGCAACCAAACGAGTTATACGAAAGTAGGGTAAAATCAGGTCTTCTACCGCCTCATTTGCTCCCAAATCCCTCATTTGCTCCCACATCTGGACCAAATTTACATGTAAATTTGCACTATAAAGTCTTATTTTAGATGAATCTCCACCTTGCTCCACCTGACTCCGCCTTGCTCGGACCCCCCCCCCAATCATTTTGATTACATCACACCCGCATTCTTTCCACCCGCGAGATAAATCTTTTTCCACACTTCCACCCACGAGATAAACCTATCTTGTTTGGTATCAATCAATATTAGATTTTCTCAGCTACCCGAATCTCTAGGAATTTTTAGATTGCATCCCCCAGGCAGCTACCCCATTTTAAGATTTCTTACCTGTAGTGACTTTTGAGCGTTCTTATAAATTTTCTCAGCTACCCAAATCTCTTTAAATTTTTAGATTGCGCCATCCCCAAGGAGCTACCCCATTTTAAGATTTTTACCTGTAGCGACTTTTGAGCGTCCTTATAAATTTTTTAGTCATGCAATACATCTTGTTAGCTTAGAATTTTATGCACATCCCGAATCTGTAAACAGATTTAAAATCGGACTACTCCTTACAAAGTTACCCTTTAAAGCTCTCAAACCTCTAAAATTTGCTCTTTGCTTCCAAAACTAACAAATAGTTTTCTTTGTCTAGCCAATGCATCTTTCGAGATAAACCTATCTTGTTTGGTATCAATCAATATTAGAATTTTCTCAGCTACCCAAATCTCTAGGAATTTTTAGATTGCACCATTCCCAAGGAGCTACCTAATTTTAAGATTTCTTACCTGTAGCGACTTTTGAGCGTTCTTATAAATTTTTTAGTCACGCGATACATTAAATTAGCTTAGAATTTTACGCAGAATTCGAATCTGTAAACAGATTTAAAATCGGACCACGCCCTGTAAAGTTACATATACCCTCTGCGAGATAAATCTTTCTCCACATTTCCACCCACGAGATAAATGTACTTTGTTTGGTATCAATCAATATTAGAATTTTCTAAGCTATCCAAATCTCTTTAAATTTTTCACATAGCACCATCCCCAGAGAGCTACCCCATTTTAAGATTTCTTACCTGTAGCGACTTTTGAGCGTTCTTATAAATTTTTATACATGTAGCACATCTTGTTAGTCTAGAATTTTATGCACAATCCGAATCTCTAAATAGATTTAAAATCGAACGACCCTTACCATTTTACACACACCTTTAAATTATAAATTTCCTGCGGCTTTTACATAAAGAAAATCTAAAACCATTCTTAAAACTTTTATTACAGACAATTTTACTAATACAGTTTAAATTTTTTAAAACCACATTTCTAAATACATATTCACAATTTTTATTTTCAACCTAGAACTTGTCATATCGGGTCATACTTATTAATATTTATTTCTAAATAGAGCACTTTTCCAAAGACCAACCGGACTCGCATGTTTCAAATTCCTCTGATTTTGTTCGCATGGTTTCGCTTAAGACCTCGTACGTATTTTCCAGATTACTAGAAGACGTTATAACCACATTTTTGTGTTAAAGATTTCACATCGGTAGCCTCTTCTCCCATTTTGATGTAAACGCCGTAGAGTTCGCAGTAGACTTTTACTGCTGTATGTTGTATTCTTTTTTCATTTATTAATCGAATAAATCGCTCTTTCTGCTTCCAAAGAAACTCGGGCACTCCATCGTCGACACTGGCGTTATTTATGCGATAGCTAGTCATACGGTTGTTAAACGCAGTGCTAATCATTTCTACACCATCGTCGCTAGTAGCGGTAACTGATGCATTTTTATGTCTGTTGCTTCTCAAGTGTGCGGCATATGTATTCTTTTCCATCTCGAAATCGCATACTTTACACATAATTCGTGGTTGTTTCGTACAAGACCCTTTAACAGCTGGCGGAGCTGAACGTTTACGGCAATGACATACCATGCTGTTTTCCTTGTGTCGCTGTAAGCTATCCATTCTCGTAAAAGCGATACCGCAAATCCCACAGTTTAAGTACTTTGCTGCGGGCGGATGTATAAAGCAACCGTGGACGATGTTGCACCACGACATTTGTTCTGGTGCCGTTTGAAACATTTTTCCAGGTATAGGAAGCACCGCAAAGTTGCATAAAACGTTTGCAGATACCATTTTAGTACAAAACAAAATCCGCACTATAGCACTTGACTTGTAAGCGAACTAACTTATAACTAAAGAGTTTATTCTTGCGCACCTGCTTTATGTACCCTATAGAATGCAAACCGAAGGTTTCCGAAGACCCGAACGAAGTCTCGGATTCAGCGAGGAACTAAATGACGTCATCTTGAGCCAATCCTCGCAGCTCATCCAATACATTTAGCACCAATGTATGCGCCCGGTTCGCTTTGTCCTGCTTCTGTAGGCTATTACACTTTTGCATAGCGGTCAGCCGCACGTAATGATTTCTAGAACCGGTAAGTACTCGATATCGTCCAAATAGAAATTAGATGCTCGATGTCTGTCAACTTCCAATTCCCTCGTAAAGGTAGAAAAACTCAGTCAATCATCCATCTAACTTAAACTTCGACCTGTTCCTGTTCTGATAATTTACAAACATTTTTCAAACGACAATGGGCCGAGAATTTTTCAACCTCCGGGGAATCTTTAAGTCGTGATCAATTACACATCCGAGCTACGCGTAAACTAACATATTTTGTAGCAACTGTATAATACATGCATACCCCTTCTCTGCGCTACTGCTATTCTTGTAGTTGCTTGGAAAAGTCAGTCACCCTTTTTACTGCTAGGGCCGCTAAAAAGCACCATTCCATACTTTCTTTATAAGTGTAGCACATCGCGTACTTTTTGTCGGATAATTAAATCTTTGTTTATGTAGGCATTTACACTTTCGCTTATTTAAACATCTAATACGAGCGATTAACCACTTTCGATTATTCTAACGGAGACCACCATACGCACCGTTCTTTTTGAATCCAACGATCCTATGGGCTTCCACGCACTAACACCTGACGTATTTTCTTACTATTTGTTAAACAAAAACTACCGGTATCGCCATTGTGGACGTAAACAGATGTTTGCGGACGTGTACGAGAATATGTAACCATATACATTAACCAGTCTAAGCTATTTTATTTAGTCCACGAAAACTACTATTTTCTAAACCACAATTAATAATCGTCTTTATAGGTTCCACATTTCGACCATTACCCAATGGCTGGTGCTACGTACATGGAAACTTTAATTTCTTATTGGAAAATTCTTATTCTCCCGCGCACTGCCGCGTAGTTGCATGCCTACCCTTTTGGAGGTATATGCTCGTTATAGGTTGTAAGACCCTCGGTTTTATAACTACAATTCGTGGGACCCCTTTAATCTTTTTAATCGTATCTTTCTCGCCTACAATACAGTAGGACTTAACATTACTACCAACAAATTCTAATACTGGATCCCCATTAAATACGTCTTTAATTTTCCCTACAACTTTTTTGTTGACAAGTGTTATATTGTATTTATTATACGCGGGTAGTCACTCTTTTAAGATAAATATATTTTGCTAGGTATCAACTAATATTAAATTTTCTAGGGACCCCAAATCTGTAAACAGATTTTAAATAGAACCACCCCATACAAAGTTATGCGTTTTAAAGACTAATTTTTGCCCATCTTTATTTAACTCCATCTTTAAAACCTTTTTCGCTAACCAAGACATATGCCTTAGCCAACCATCGCCCGAGAAATCTAAAACCGCCGTGTCCCGCGAATACCACGTGGAGATAACACGTATACTCTGTCAACCAGGATAGAAGCCGGAAGGATTTGGAAGGTGGGAGAAGAACTTAAAATTATGGAATCTTAAAACTAATATATAAAAATATAAACAACTATCTTATATCTTTACGCCCCATGCGTAGATTGTTGTACTATTAGGAATGATGTACCTTTGTCATCTTCCCTCGATAAACTAATTTTATTAATAAGCTGCGTATGCAAATCGTATTTTTACTCCGGATACATACGCAGGCAAGTACTCGATACCATCAAATAAAGAATTGGATGCTTGGTGACTGTTAACATCCGCTTCCCTCGTGTACGCCCAGACACATCCCAGCCCATGAGCACCCTGCGCATGACACCCCCGCCCATGCGCACCCTGCGCGTACGCACCCCTGCCCATGCGCGCTGCCCATGCGCCCCTCTCTGTGCGACTGCTATTTCGTGGTAACGTCACAGCCTTTTATAAATAAAGAACAATGTTATATACTATTATAAAATGTTTATTCAAACATTATACATAACAAATTCTAAAAAATGTAATACCAAGCATGGACCCATTTAAACTTAATTTTAATACAAAGTTATACACAGAAGACAGTCCTTTCTTTATGTTTTGTTTGCAGTGGTTTTAATTTTATCTAATTTTATTCGCAGCTTAAAATTTAAATCGACACCCAAGTCTTCTATCTCCTTTTCTAACCAATAGTTTGATACATAAAGACCGTCTAGGTTTTCGAATTGTAAAATGTACCGAAGTTTGCCTCTATATTTAAAGTCTTTGATTCCGCCGACAACTAGATCCATTCCTTCGTGTAATTCTTGCAGCTTGTGACAATCTTTTAATCGCAGCTTTCCACTATATCCTGCATACGTATCTTGTTAGCTTGATCGACTTCTTCTTGTCGGTATTGGAGAAATCCTTTTCTCCACACACCGTTGTAGTTGCATATTCACCACTTTTGGGAATATATGGTTGTTATAGGTTGTAAGACCCTCGGTTTTAAATGATCCGAAAGGTTCTTTACTGGGCAAATATACAATGTTTAGCGGAACCCCTTTACGTGTGGTGTACGCCAAGGTTACGAAACCCGCATTCCTTAGTTCTTCTTTGTTATCTGCCATTTTGATAAATACGTTTTTAGAATAACCTTTTAAAAGTATACGGATTTAGTACCATCCTTTTCCGCAAGAACACCTACATAACTAAAGAGTCTTTCTTACTAACCGCAAATGCAAACAGCTTGTAGAACCCGGATGTATCTTAAGTCACTCCATCGACACATAAAATAATCTTTTAATTCTTCCTCATTTTCTCTAATAAGATGTTCTTTGTATAACACATCTTTGTATTGTTCGCGTATTGTCGCAGTGTTTTCTATGTACTCCAATTTTCGTCTTTTTGCATCCATTTCCTCTAATTCCAGTTGTCTTTTCCTTCCACTTACAGCGTATGGTATGCATAATGGAGCAATTTCCTTTAGCGTAAACGGATAAAGTTTACTACCAATATTTACGCGTTGTCGTACAACCTCTGGACGAATGTTATGCGTATCTATCAACCCCAATTCCGAAATGATTATTTCTTTTGGAATTGTAGAATATGTGTTGCAGATTGTGTAAAATATGTACTGCCTGCTTTAATGTAGCACTTGTGTAAGATTTTATTTTATCTGAGCTGTCTTCCTCCTCTACTATCTCCAAATAATTTACAGGTAAATAGTTAAAACTAAAAGCCAGCACATACTTTATCAATTTTCCCTTTCTTTTGGTTTTCGGACAACTTAATCTGCAAGCCCGTCAATTTCTTTGTATTACCATTCCCCAATACACGTACTGTAGCAGGTTATTAAACACTAAACAGCAGCTATTTTGTAGCTTGTCCGATAGCTTACTCCACATTTTGGCAAGTGGTACCGAGTACATTGGCGCCTTTAGGAAGTATAACACTATCTTCCAATAACGTTAAACAGTCTTTTAAGGGATTATACACCCGTTCCGCACTGACATTGCTTCCAATTGCACAATTGTATATTGTCGCTTCCAATCGCGTAATACCATGTTCTTTAGCCAAAGTAGACGCAAATGTTTCCCTTAAAACGCACATCTGGACAACGTAAAAAATCTAGTATATGATTGCCAAGTTGTTTATTAACACCAGGACTTGTTATCTGACACACAAATTTGTTGTATATCTTAATTCTTGCATTGGTTGTTAGCCATGTTAAACAATCAATTCCTACAGTTTTATCGTTGTCAACTATAATATTACACTTTTCTTCGTATTCGCCCTTATAGCAAAAGTTATGGTTTGTAGTTAAATAATTACACATCTCCATCTTGCTAAATATACCCGCAAAATCTTGGGTTACATCCATGTCAAAAAGATAGAAATAATCTTTTTCGAGTTCGTCTAATATATCTGGTAGTTCCTCCAATAAAGTTTCCAACTTAACATCTGCTAGTTCCACTTTGTATGGAACACATATAGGATTTTGGAATTTTTTATTAATGCATTCGAGGTCTTCTTTTCCGATAATTTCTTTTACTCTCTGGCCCATCTTGTTAGTGCTTTCCAGAAAACGGAAGCTTAGCTTTAACACCATGTCTAGCGGAAACAAATCGGTCAAACTTTCTTCGTAGATAGCTGTTAAATGCACCACAAATTTCTTTTTTTAGGATAAACATTTTTTTGTTTGCAGATGCTTGTTCGGTGTCAGAAAGGTCGCAAATTTTAACCAACATTATATTGTCACAAAATGGTTCTGTAATTGGTGTGTGTAGTCCGCCAGTCAGCATCTTTTCGCCTTCGACATAACAAATATTACCAATATCTGTCACCAGATTATTGTTGCACATATTTTCTGCCAACAGCCATAATCCAAATCGCTCATTTGTCGGTTTCACTTTATTCCCAAGAAGTTGAGAAACGTTAATCACCTTGGAGACGCTCATGTTTACCGTTCTAGCTACCGTCAAATACTAAATTGAATACGAAAATTTGTTCTCTTATGTATCCTACAGAGTGGGGCGTATATTCCGAAAATAGTCGAATATGTTGTTATGTCTTACTATAACTAAGCTCACCCAAAACTACTTCCTTATATACCAAATTTAATCTCCCTGCTCACATAACCACATGACCATATGACCACATGACCAATAATGACCACATGACCACATGACCATATGACCACATGACCATATGACCACATGACCACATGACCATATGACCACTGACCACATGACCATATGACCACATGACCACATGACCATATGACCACATGACCACATGACCATATGACCACATGACCAGACCATATGACCATTGACCACATGATCATATGACCACATGACCACATGACCCTATGACCGCATGACCATATGACTTAATTGCTTTTATTGAGTTTTCTCATTAAAACCCATTAGCACTAATTGCTTTTAATGAGTTTTTCCATTAAAAACCAAGTGTGGACCTAGGTTAGATAAAAGGAAAAATTAATAGGTTGGGTCGGCGCCGCGGCGCTGGCTAACCTGAATTTCGCTATAAATCGCTTTAATGGGTCGTTGGCAATGTGGTCATGTCGTCATGGGTCTGTGGTGGTCTGTCGTATGGTCATGTGTCTCGTGGTCATTGTCATGTGTCATGTGTGCGGTCATGGTCTGTGGTCATGTTGTGTCATGGTCGTGGTGTGGTCATGGTCCTGTGGTCGTTGTCATGTGGTCTGTGGTTGTGGCGGGAGTTGTTGGTATATAAGGTGGTGAAAGGCATGTGTGTTTCATCGACTTGGTATGCTGGGGCTGGTTCAGGTGACGCTGGGCTGGCTGGTGTTGAGTTCTGCGAATGGGCTGTGGGCTGTTGGCGGCGTGCGGTGTCTGGTGACAGAGTGTGCTTCGCAGTGCGCTGGATTATGCTGTGTTGTGCGTTGGGCGATCTGCGAAATGTTTATCTGTGTTGCTGATTGACGATCGTGTTAAGCTCTTTGGGCTGCGAATAGGAAGTCGGAAAGACTCGAGTAAATTCAAAATCGTGTTCCGTAACAAGTGAATGTGTTGACAGACATGGACGAACTCGGTGATCTTTTTGACGATGACAGATTGCGGATGGAGATGAATGTGTACACATACGCTATGGGCGAATACGAGGTGATTGGTTGACGACGATAAACGTGAGTGTGTTGTGACTGCTGACAATATGCTGGTGTCGTGCTGTGCTGGCAATGCGATTTTGCGTTGTCAGATGGCGGACGTTGCGTCTGAACTGGCGTTACGCGATTGGGCGTGTTGAGCTGTGGCGGTGATGATCGGCTGTTTGCGTGGAAGATGATGCTAAAGGCGCTAGTGCTGCCTGGTGTCGGACAGCTGAATCTGCTGTTGTTTACTGCTGTGATGAGGGATGAAGGTGACGCGTGAGGTGTCGAAAAAAAGGGAATGTATGGCTTTGGCACGACCTGTTGGTTGGAGATGATGGAGGAAGCTCGATAAATCTTACTTACAGTCGTGGCGACATGTTCCGATCTGCCTGATTCAAAAATCATTTCGAGGTGATGCCACGTCGCGGTGCAACGCGTGATGTATCCGTTGCAAAGAACTCCGTGCATGCGCTGTGAAGGAAGAAGACTGATGAATGAATGGTCATGGTATGCTGCGACATGCGCGAATGTGACAGAACATCTTGATAGAAATGAGGAAGATGTTTTGCCGATGGTGACGTCCGGGTTCTAAGGCTGTTGCGTTGCAAGACTCTTTGGTATGTGGCGTTCTGGAAAAGATAATCCGTATGCTGAGGTTATTCTAAAACGTGTTTATCAAAATGACGAATGAAGAGAATGCGGGTTTTGACGTACGCACAAGTTCCGTAAACGTATGTTGCCGATTCGTCGTTAAACCGTCACATTTCCCAAAGTGGTCATGCGCGTGAAAGGATTCTCAGACAAGTCGATCACAGCTGCGATCAGATGCATGGTGAGCTGCGATGGGTGTCTGGCTGAAACGAATGGTCTGGGGGCAAGAAACAGCAATCGTGGTTGATCACCTGAACGATATGTTCAAAGTGATTGAAAGGATGAGCGTGAAAATGCTGGGAATGAATAAAATTAAACCACTGCAAATGTAAAGGACTGTCTTGTTGTTATGAATGTGGTTTAAATGGTCATGCGTTGCATGAGTTTTATTGGTTTGAATAAGTAATGTCGTGTCTTGTAATAAGGCTGAGTAATGTTCGACAGCAAGGCGATGGCGACGCTTGAGTGCGCGAGCAGTAGAATGCATGGGGTGTGGCTGGTGCGGGCATGAGAGTAGAGATGATGCTAAGATCATGATGAGATGACGGAATGCTGCGATGTCGGGTAATGCGTGACAGTTCGCAATGGTTATCGAGAGATTTCAGGCGTTCATTAAACGTTTCGTGAAGTGATAAGTTGTATTTTGATATTGCGTGACAATTTTAAGTTCAATCGCTAAATCTTCACTCGATCGTGTTGACGGTATCTCACGTGTTCCGGTGCTGACCTGGCATTTAAGTATATGTGGCGATGGTTTAATAAAGATGGTGAAATGGTCTTGAACATGGACTTTAAATCTGTTTAGGTTAATTTGAAGTTGATCCTGGCAATATTTCTTAAAGGTGACTACGCGTAAAATGCAATATAATGTAAGGTGCAAAAGGTGTCTGGGGATCTGGGTGACTGTTAGTGTGACGTAATTAAAGTTGGTGGTCAGAAACCGAGTATCTGTACGTACATCGTAAAGCTAACTGGGCGGTGCGCGGAAATCTAAATGAGTTCGTACGACCATTGATGTAAGAGTAAATGGTGGTTTGAAAAATTATGTCGGTGGATAACGTGGTTAGTTATGAAGTCGTCGAATGCGTGTTGTAGCGGTTTCAGTTGGCAAGTAGAAGTCAGCGTGTAATGGGTGAGCGTGTTGGATGAGCGTTCGAATTCTGATAATCGGAATAAGTATGTGTTTGAAATACGGAGTGGTGTGACGTTGGCGAAGGATGCGTGGTTACAAAGTACTGAGCTGGCTGACTGGTACTGTGTCCGATAATCGTCGTTTCATCAGTTGTGCCGGTTTAAATATAGCGACGTGGTGAGATCGCGTGAGTGATTCGACAGCAAGATCAGTGAAGTTGAGATCGATAAATTGTGCTGACTCGAGAATTACGAATGTGATCGTGTGATCGTGTTGTGATCGAAAATGGGTCGCTGAAATTGAAGACTGGCTGCATGAATAAGTCGCGCAGATGGATTGCGATATAGTCGATGTGCTGATCGGAGTCTAGTGTTTGCGAAATGCGTGCTAGTGTTGACATGCTTAACATGCAGGTTCGTCAAATGTATTGCGTGAATGTTTTCAAATGTATTAAACGGTGATTGGCGCTCGTGTCTGATGCTAGGTATTGTCTCAACGATGTGCCTGCGTGGGTGTCTACGAGATGCGGCGTTTGGCAAGCGAAGTGCTGTTGGATGGAGGTGAAGACCGGGGGAATGTCGTGGCATATCCTGGCCAATTGTGGTTGCGAAGTTTTTGTGTGGGGTTAGGAGGTGAAATTTGAGGTATGGTGTGTTTTTCCCTAAGGTGTAATCTAATAAGGTGACTGTAAAACTAAAGAAGGTTTGACTGTAATTGGTGATATAAGTGGGATCTTAAAATTGTGCTATTGTTGAGAATTACATGGCATCTCTTGGCAAAACAGTTAACTACGAGTGGTGTGCATGCGCAGTGGAGCTGAGAATTAATTGGTTTCAGAAATTTGGGTATATTGAGTACTTCGGGATTGTCAGGTTGAAGTGTTGTGAAACTATGTGGAAGCGGAATTTAGCTGGTAGGTGTGGTATAAGAATAGAGTCGTCGGCGTCAGGTGGAAATGGTTCGTATTAGTTTGAATTAAGATTGTGATGGTGTTAAAAATGTGGTGAGGTAACGAGTGTAACTGCGTGTAAAATGTTTACGTTGTTGATTAGGCAACGTTTTGTACGAATGGGTAAGGCGTAGTCGATGTAGGTTTTGTGTGTATATACGTGGTTGGTGAGTTTGTGTAGATTGTTGATTACGAACGCTTGATAGCGGAAAACGCTGCTGGTGAGTTGAGATCGGCTGAGTCGCTCGTGTTAATGGCATTGGGTGATGGATGATAGCGGTACTGGTCAAATGAGTTGACGTACAATGGGCGACTGCTTATGCTGTAAAATAGTATCTCGAGAGTTTCGGCGTGCACGTTGGTGAAATGCTGGATTTCGTTGGATGGTCGGTTCACGAACGATGATGGCGGTTATAGTCGTGACGATGGGTGAACGTGTCGGCATCGTCTATGCGTGCGGTCGGTGTGGTCGTGAAATGAATGGCTGGTGAAGATGGGTTCGAATGATTTGCACAGTGAACGCGGGTCAGTCGTGCGCGATGATCGACCGGTCGGACAAGTCGTTGCGATCAGCTTACGTGGCTAAAATACGGCAGCTTGCGTGAACTGCGATGTTATCGTAAATGGGTCCGATCGCTGGTATTGCAAATGTGGACTGTTGGACAATCGTGCGGTCATGATGACGGCTGCAGGTTGATGGTGATCTGAAACGTTATCGAATGTGCAATAGAATGTGCGTGATCGCGGTAAAATAAAATGTGAATGGCTATAACTTGTAAAATCGTAAAGAAGATTGCGTATATTGGTGATTTGCACCAGTTGAATTGATCAAAAGTTGGCACATGAGTGCGTTCACATCGTTATTATTGTTTATGTTAATAACAGACTAAGTTACCCATTTAAGTATGCATCCAATTTGGGACAACTGTACAGGTCATATGCATAATAAGACACTTGGCTGTTAAAGACAAATGGATAAAGTAAAACATGTGATCAGCTAAAAGTGTAAGAATCGCATACACAGTTGGTTGGTGATGTGATAACAGTGATACAGCCAGAAACAATGCCAAAATTTTAAAGAAATACTGGACAAAATTGCTTGTTAAATATGTTAGACGATTGTATAATTTATTCAATAAACCAAAAGGTACTGATGTTTTTTTTTGTTGTAGTTCTTGTTAGAAAAATATTAAAGAAAATAAATACAACCAGAAAAACCAATTATATTAAAGTAATGATGATTGAATAGTACGTTCTTGACCTAAGTAGCCTTGATACTTGTTGGCCCCAGATATCGAATGCTTCAGTTTTCAAATATTTCTAAAGAAAACTTTAAAAATGCCCAACAAACAGGAAAGAATTCTCATAAACAGCTACTTATAATACAATATTTCCAGATAGCATTTCATCCAAATGCATCACTCCAGTTCCAAGGATGATTAATAATGCCAGCCCAAATTTATCAGGAGACACCAGTCACTTAGTGCTGAGAATCATGATCTTACAACAACATGACGTCTTCAATAAAATAAAAAACTGTGGAAGTATATTTCTTATTAGTTGCTAAAAAATGTACATCTTTATGAATGAAATGTAATTAGTAGCACAAGAAAAATAATACCGCGAACAAGATGAATTACTTCACTTGACCACTGAACAAACTGGTCACAATCTTGTTGGAATACCAAAAAGAACCAGATAAGCTATGGGCAATTCATCGCCCACCACAGCTCCAAGAAAGGGAAATAGGTCAACGTGTGGGAGAGCGCCTGCACATCCTTTCTCAATCTCACATGATAGGATGACAAGAGCAGCTGCTTCTCGCACTTACACACATAATAAGACATGCACGTACAATTGCATATCTTCACAAACAAATATCAGGGAATACTGTTACAACATATTCCACAGAGCAACTAGGTTATGCGCACCTCTCAAATTTCTGTATTACAAAAAGTTACTGTTGACCTTCCACTGTAAACAACAGATTAGGTATTGTCAACTAACTCTGTGAAAGGTAGGATCAGTGCTTGAATATAGCTGAAGGGCTACTGTTAGATAATACTTCTCCAGATTGATAATTTTACAGTTTCTGTTACTTGCGGGATATTTCCTAGATCAACCTTAGCATGAAAATGTAGATATTGCCAAAGCATAAGGTCAGAAAAATAATCTGTCAGTGCTCCACCGGGTGATGGTGCAATCGCATAGTCTAAGACTGCGATGAATATAAATTGTACAATGCCTGTTTAAAAATCCAATCTGTAGGTTTTATCCTGAGAATGCACCTCATGGCAATAATAGCTAATAGGCCAATAAATTACTTAAAACTAGCACAATAAGAATTTTTTACCGTTGAAATTAGTATTTGGGACTTTGTCTCCCTCATGTAAGGAATTATTGAAACGCATCTTTATATTATTACAATAACTCGCGGTAGTTGCATTTATTAGCTTCATTATCTCACAAAATTGTCAAAATTAAATTAAATCATATCAAGCATTTATTTACTGAAATTTGCTTTTGTGTGCTATATATTTCGAGAATTCGGGAATATTCGAGAATTCTCGACGCGAAATTGAACAAGAGTTAAGTGTTTTGTTACGCTATATATTTTCGCAATGACATTCCTATTAATTTCGATTTCATTACCTACCTTTTACGACGCCTCTGATTTGTTGGTTGCATTATTAATAGTCTTGTACTTAAAATTAATCCGTACGATTTATATGATTAAGGAAAAGCCGTGGTTATAGTATCCTTCTACAACCCTAATCAAGTGGAATTCTGGTTCTGTTATCTTCAGTGAGTTACGTTTCGGGTCTTGGGAGCTGTCCTTTTAAAAACTTCTTCCAATTCTTCGTAACAATATTTATTAACTTAAATAGAAATTACAGTTGAATCTTGATAAGCTGGCTTATAAAACTCTAAGTCAAAATAAAATAACTAATTGAACTATTATGGGTGAGTAGTCTTAAGCAAACTGCAATGCTAAAGCTAAATACTTATGACGGACTGCCTAGTCTTGGGGCTCCCGGGGTATTTATGTTGTCCCTGCCCCTCACAACTCTGTCGTAACTTACAGAGCCCATGTCTGCTTATTCCTAATTCTATTCATTAATACATTGTAACAATCTTACTTTCTAAATAATCACGGTATGTTAACCGTCTGTGACCTGCCACCTGCAGTATCACTATCGTCTGGAATACATTGTATTGCATCCGTTCTCATGAACTGTAAATAACCTTTTATATCTATCCTTGGATTACATTGTTGTATTTGACTTAATAATTTCTTAATGATTTCTAATAATTTCCTATTAAATTCTATTTTATAATACATACATAAATTGGAGCATACATAACTAGTGTAATAATTAAATGTTGGTTTCAAGTAAAGCGACCTGATTAATATTTCACGTATCAAAAGATCCAGTTAAATTGTATAGACGTATTGCTGTCTACTCTAAATTTTGAGTATTTGGTTTAACTTGGATTTCGTTTGGGAAGAATGTTTTGGCAAATATAGATTTAAGAAATTATTCTTCTCATATTCCGTGCGAAGATTTTGTAATTGAAGTGTAAGTATGTTTTCAACGAAACACAAATTTATACGTTTATTTTAGGAAGTTGTTGTCGTTATCGATTGGCGATCTTAATACCATAGATTGTTTAGTTCTGAATGAATAACCCGATTTCTATCGGTAAATGGTGTTAATGTTAATACGTAAAATTCTAACAATGTTTATTGATAGGGTTGTTTGGTCCCGTTGTTTGGTTCCGATTGTTTGGTCCCGATTGTTGGGCTCTGATTGTTTGTACCGGCTATTTGTTCCTGTGTTGTTAATTGTTATTCCTTGTGCCTTCATCGTGAATATATGGTTGTATTGTTATTGGTACTGTATCCAGTGACGACAAATTGAGAGCCCGCATACAGACGAGATTCCTTTGTACCGATTGACCTGTCAGTTTAGAAGCCGTTGTGGACGGATACTAGTTAAGTATATCGTATAGAATCGGACATCTGGTAAGAGACACATTTTTTTCTGGCATTACTATTAATTTGTGTTTGGACAATTGCTACAAGTGACGAACTCCTACTTTGATATAATTGTGATAATAAATTTAAAGTATATACAAGAGAAAGTTGTGAACTTGAGCCAACTGATTTAAATTTTTCTTATCAGGAATATAATTGCAAGTTGTGTGAAACGTTATTATGTTAACATTGAGGTTAAAGGTATACCATGCTCCTCATGATATTTTTATATTTAATTAGTAGGTTGATTAAACCGTTAATGTTTATCTTGGTAAAGGTACAGAAATCATTTACACCCGCATGATAGCGAGTTCAGTTAAAAGTAAGATCAATACAATCATATGGTGTTATTCTTGCTTTACTAGTAAAGTGGATCAAATTTATGTACTGTGTTGTTTATTTTTCTAGTGCTATTATATATAAATGTTAAGGTATGCAAATTGAAGTATCTTCCCGCAATTGAAGGACTTCCTAGGTTTGTTTTGAAGTAGCCCAGCAGTGTATTAGTTTAAACTTAGGTGGCGCCATTTTTAAGGGTTATTATTATTATTGAATTTCAGGTTACCATCTCGGCAGGGGAGCGAATTGGAGTGAGCCCACTCCATCCTCGTGAGTGCGTTAGCTGTAGATTATGCTACCAAGCTCCTGCTGATTCATCGGCATATTTGTCTAGTCTTGTGTTGTACCGTTTTTAGGCAGCTTATGTTGCTACAAATTCCTGTAGTAACAGTTTCTTGTTTTCGCCTTGAAAGTTATTTTAGTTTTTTTGTCTCTATCTCGTCTTGAATTTCGTACCTCTTTCGTCTCGAATTTTTAGACAAGATAGAGACGAAAACGAGAATTCTAGATATCGAACGGCATCACTACGTACAACAATCAATAATAAATAGCGTATTATATCAAGATATTTTCATCCGTAATAGTAGCTTTAGTGTGGAGTGACCTAATACGCTTCCGCTGCACTAAATTGCTAAATTCTAGAACCTAATCATAAATATAGTTTGAAGTAACATATAAGATAAGATGTCGGATTTATATCTAAAAAAATTGTTAAATGTGAATAAACATCGAAAATTTTCTTTAAAATGTGCAATGGGAAAAAGCTACAAATTGTGAAAAATCATCAGCAGCACACTTTTTCACGGAGTATCGTGTTGATTTCGAAAGTTATAAGGATATTTTTCTTCGAATATCCTGCTGGCGCCAAAAATAAAGAGTTATTTAATAATAGTCAGCTGTCGGGACACTGCGAAAGAATAATTGTACTTATTAGAACTCATCGAGAACTTTCGATCCTGGCCGCAAAAATGCGAGTAATCGTTAACAGAACACTTTTGCTGACTGTCCTGCTGGCATCAAAAGTTAAAAAACTATTTAACAATAGCTAAGCATCGTAACTCTGCTTACATATGATTGTTCTTATTAGAACTCGTCGAGAATTATTGATCCACGCAAAAAATAATGCGAGAAACCATCAGCAGGACATTTTTCACAATGTCGTACTAGGTACAATATACGTTATTTATATAAATAATGCAAGTGTAACAATTCTTTATTTTTATTTATACAGAGGCGGAACTCGAATAGAAACAACGAGAACTCTTGCTAAATTCTGTAATGTTTATTGTTTTCGTTTGAGTTAGAGAGCCAAGTCTTCCTGCTATATTCGTAAAGATAGCAAGATACATTTTGAGTTTTATTTTTTGATATTAAGAGTTTGAAACTGACCCCATTTTTTATCAGGAACTGCAGAAATTTGAAAAGTGCTAATAAAACTATCATTATTTTTTAGAGGTATAAAGAATGCGGTACCAACTTTATAGGCATGAGGTGTGAAGTCGTGGCTAATTATAAATTAAATCAGGCATTAAAATAAAAACGTATGTGTTTATAAATTTAGTTTTAGTGTAGATAATCGGACTTAGTGATAAAAATTTTAATCGTTGTGTTAAAAAGAATTAGTGCAGTGAACGCTGTTAGTGCAACTTGAAATAATTATCATTAACATTGTTGAGTACATAAAAGAATACTTAGGAAAGAAAAGCGGATGTATAACCCAACAGATATTAACAAATGCGGCTTTCTTACCTGATGTTCAGTTAGAGCCGTGACGATTTTTGGATCCAGAACACTTATTACTGCACTCGTAAAATAATATAAAGCGGTGAGGTAGTCCTATACGGGGACTGACAAACGAAACAGAAACTTATTGTTTAAGAGGTGACAAAGTGTTAGGCCGTGCAATCACCAAACCTACGGCAAACAAGATAGAACACTGAATGTGATAACGTGACCGGGTTTATTAAATTTAGATAATAAAGCAGATATTACCATTAACAAATAAACTTAAACTTTATAGTAGTAATATAAAGAAACTAAATAAATATATACAGGGTTGGGCGAAACATTCCGCCCACCAAAATGGAAACATTTTAATTTTCATCTAGAGGGAGGGGGCAGAGTCTTAACCACAGGACGCCTATACTCACCACGCGCTGTTCTAACGGTGGCAACGGGGACTATCCCGTCGGCGCCAGGATGCACGGGATAATACGCCAAAGTGACCACTGAAGAGGAGGAAGAGAATCGGCTTTAATTATAACTAAGTCTCCCGGTTGAATATTATTTTTGGCTACATGCTATTTGGATTTCGCTTGAAGGGTATGCAAGTATTTCCGGGACCAGCGCACCCAAAAGTCCTGGTAGATGCGCTGCAATAATTGCCATCGAGCTAAACGATTTAAAGGCAGTGCCATCAGTGCGGGGCCAGGCGAGGCGAAAAGAGCGGAAAGGTTCAAAAAAAGACCCAGCGTTAAACTAAAGTCATTAGGATTATTACTAACTGGGGTCAAAGGGCGCAAATTGAGGACAGCTTCAATTTGGATGAAAACAGTTAACAACTCTTCAAAGGTTAGAACTTGCTCTCCTAAAACACGAAGTAGCAGGGTCTTTGACGCCAGCTTCGCAAAGACCCCTAAAATTAGGCGCGGAAGGTGGGTCAAAATGCCAAGTAAGTAGTTCTTGGGAAGCTGCGGCTTTGGCAACGGAAACCAGTTGGCGATGGGCACTGCCAAAGTTTGTACCACAATCGCTGTACAAATGTTCACATCGACCACGACGAGCAAGACACCGACAAAACGCGGCCAAAAAAGCGTCAGCGGTGAAATCGGAAACTAGCTCATGGTGAAGAGCCTTGATACACATACAAATAAAAATGCAGGGGTAGCCTTTTAAAGTTTTGGCGCCGCGGATTCGGCTCATGGTTATTGTAAACGGACCGCAAAAGTCCACGCCGGTATGCAAATATGGTTTAACTTGAGTTATTCTAGCAGATGGAAGATTACCCATGAGGAGCTGAAAAGACTTGGGATGTGTTTTCCAACAAGGAATACAAGAGGGAAGTACTCGGCGAAAAGATCTTCTCGCAGAAACTAGCCAAAATCTTTGGCTTATAAGGAATTGTGTTGTTTGAATACCTGCGTGATAATATTTGTGACGAATGTATTTAATATACAGATATGTGAAACGGCTCTTACTGAACAATAAAGCGGAGAATCGTTTATCGTAAGAAATAGGGGCGTAACTTAACCGACCATCTACACGAAGCACGTCATTTAGCAAGTGGGGTCCCAGATTGAAGGGTCCTAATCTCAACCGTAAAAGATGCTTGTTGGGTATGTTTAACAAGGCAATTCAAGCGAGCTCGAACTCATTAGCGAATACAGATCCAGTACGCTTAGTTAAAGGATATCTGACATTATTAATAAAGCAGAAGATATAAGCGGTTATACGAACGACAGAAAGAAAAGAGGACTGATTTTTAAGTAGGGCATCCAATACATTACAGGACAAAGTAGTAGCGAGTGTAACGGGCCGTTCTTCACTTAGTACCTGTTGCGTTTCTAGAGAACAATAACGTGGAACATGATTTATTTCTTGAAGATGTACTAAAATGGGTGAAGCCGCCCACCATAACGAACATTGGAGTAACTCAGCGGGTAACAAGCCACGTGACCCAACGTCAGCGGGATTATTGTTAGAAGGCTAGTGAAGTCACATGGCATTAAAAGTTTTATGTTGGATATAGGCTACCCTGTTAGCCACGAAAGTCTTCCAACGTTGAGGCGGAGCTGAAATCCATGAATGTACAACCATCAAATCGGACTAACGGTATATTCCATTAAAAGTGGGATGAGAAGAAAACACATTCAGAACAAAATCTAGTAATTTAGCAGATAATGCATCGGCTAGCGATTCTAACATTGGCAGGGTAAGTGGTCGCAATGGAGCTACTCTAAATTTCGCACATACCAAACGAACTATAGGTTCTTTAGAACCGTTAAGAAAACGAAAATAAACGACGGGGCAGTAGCCGCGTTCCGAAGCATCCCCAAAACAATGTACCTCACACGAATCGTAATGATAAAGGACTAGAAAACGCGGTAAGAAAAAATCTGCAAAAGGAGGAAGGTTCACAACATTTCTTTTCCATAAATGACAAAACTCCGGTGGTGGACGGGTATCCCAATCTAGTTCGAGAGTCCAAAGATGTTGGAGGAAATGTTTTATTAAAAAGGGAAAGAAGGAAAGAATTACTAACTGGTCAAAAATGCAGGATAGATGAGAAAGAGTATTACGTTTTGTACAAGGAGTATGTATAGGGTTGACCACGAAAAGGAAATTATCTGAAAAGGGGTTCCACTGGAGACCCAAAACTTTTACGGTAGGATCAGAAGGATCCTTAAAGCAATGCGATTGCAAACACCGATGAGGGGCGAGAATGCAGTTAAGCAAATTGGGATTATTACTAGACCATTTGTGTAGGTCGAAGCCACTTCGTTTTAAAAGGGTCACAGGCTGATCCCTTAAATCCAAGGCGAATTGAAAAGTATCTCGACCTGTCACTACGTCATCAATATAGGTATGATGACCAAGAGCGAAAGCGGCTAGAGGAATGGGTCCCATTGGTAAGTTGCAAAAGAGTACGTCTGGCAAAAAATGGAGCGCAGCTGACCCCAAAAGTAACGGCATTAAGATGAAAATCCTGGATAGGATTATGAGGAGAGAAACGCTACACAATCCGTTGATAATCACGCTGATCGGGTGCAATAAGAATTTGCCGATACATTTGACGAATATCTGCAGTGAGGACGTAGCGATGCAGAAGAAATTGTAATAACAGTGTAGTGAGGTCTTTTTGCTGTTTGGGACCATTTAATAAATGATCATTCAGTGAACCTTCGGAAATACATTGAGCGGAGGCATTAAAAACCACGCGAAGCTTAGTGCTAACACTGTTAGGTTTTATAATTTTATAATGATGAAAGTGTCCCTTATTAGGGATAGGCTGCATGTGTTGAAGATCGATGTGTTCTTGAAGAAAATCTTTGTATTGTTGAAATACAAGGGGCTGTTTGAGAAGGCGTCGTTCTAAGGAAAGAAATCTGTGTATTGCTAATTTGCGGCTTCCGGTAAACGTGGGAGCAGCATCCTTAAAAGGCAAAGAAACTACATAGCAGCCCTGATCTGTCCGCGTATGCGTTTCCTTGTGAATAATTTCGGCTTACATTTCCGCTACTGAAAGGATTTCGACGTCGGGAAGTGGTTCAACATCCCAAAATTTGGAAACAATTTTTTCCAGGGAGGGCACTTGGCCTGTAGAGCAAAGTAAAGCGGTAACCTAAAGCGGTAACCTCTGAACTTCTTGACGCGGAAATCGATCCCATTAAAATATATCCGAAAACAGTATTCATGAGGGCTGGTTCTGAGATAGATTCACCTATACCACCGATCCTCCTCCGCCCGATCTACCAATCCCCCCCGCCCGATCTACCGATCCTCCTCCGCCCGATCTTCCCGATTCCCCAAACCTCCAGATCCACCAATTCTCCCGATCCACCGATCCTCCCGATCCACCCAATCCTTCCGATCCTTACGATCCATATTTAACCTAGGTTAGAGTTTTCTTCGACTAACTATATTCAGATCCACCTCCAACCGATTCATTTCTAACCTAGGTTAGAGTTTTCTTCGACTAGCCATATTTAGATCCACCTCCACCCGACTCATATCTAACCTAGGTTTGAGTTTTCTTCGACTAACCACTTTAGCCTGATCTAGAATTTTGTGGACAATTTAACCCTGTTTGAATTTTTAAAATTGGACTATCCCTTGTAAAGTTACACCCTGTTAAAGCCCCGTCCCTTTATATTTTTTGTTAATTTCATTATAACTCGATTTTTAAATCCTTTTTGTCACCCGAGATATACGCTTTAGTCCAGAATTTCCCCACTACTCCCTACTTTAACACAAACCCTCAACCCAAATTTTTAGCTAATGTGTTTCTATTTATAGAAATGTTATAACGTGGTCTAAAATTTACCGCAATATGCAAACCATTCGATTATCTTAAGAATAACACCAAAACTTTGAAAACAAGTTAAACCATTTTTAATTCTTTTCTGCAGGATAATTTTAAGAAACTTAATGAATTTTCAAAATAGAATCAACTTTAAAAAGCTCTATCGACAACCAATTTGTCGATACCTAATGGCACTCTTACATCACTTGTAACGCCAACACCAGGAAAATCCATCTTTAACTTGTAATTTTGATCAACTCGACGATACTTTGACAACTAATGCTCTGGAACATGGCTCCCTCGTCTTTTATGCTGATGGCCGAGCGTGCGAAGCTCCTTATTATGTTGATTGACGTTATATGCAGGTCTTGACTGGAAATATGACGCTTATAATTGTTTTATAGTGGGTTTTAACTGTTTGTATTTAACCACCAACACCATTTTAGATTTATTTTATAAAAATTACCTTTAGCAGTATTTTTAATATAACTACGTCGTGTAAGATATCAATTATTATTGTGTTTTCCTCGGGATCTCAAATCATTCGGAATTTTTTTTAAATCGAACGACCCTTACTGATTTACAGATCAACCTTTTACAAACTATGCCGTGTTCATCTTTAATCTAAACAGTATTGCTCTGTATTTTGAGATAAACCTATCGTGTAACCTATCAAATTAGTATAGAATTTCTTGGGGATTCAAATAAATTAGCAGGTCTTTTAAAATTAGCTCCAATAAAGACCCGCATAGTGTTTTAATATTCAAAAACCTAACAGGAAAACACCTCTGCATATTTATTTAGATTTAACTCGATAATATAGCAATTTTAAAAATATATTTATACAATATTAATAGTTATTACTATTTCTATGCACCCGGCTGCGCGGACGAATCCATTTAATTAAAGAGTAGTCTGCATTTACTTTAAATAAAAATATTGAAGTTCATACGTTTCACTAACATGGAATCTCAGGAATGTAAGTGACGCGCGTAATTAAAAGCGATCTTGAACCAGGTAATTAGATTGCTATACCTTTAGGGCTAATGTTTTCACGGTGAGAGAACTAGTAAAATTTCCAAAATATTCCAATTTAATTAAGTATACCAAATTCATAAATAGAAACCTTTGCTGATGTTCAAAGTACTTCAAACATGTTTGGCCACATTACATGTGTATATTGATTTCACGTTTATTTTAATGGTTCCGTATGAAACTGAAACTATGGGTGTATGCTGAAGACAAACCCGGTTACTCCAAATTCATGATTGACATTTAGAGCATTGTATATAAAACTGGGAATCTTCTTCATACCTCCCCATACTAACAACCATCATTTGTATACAGTTGCGCCTTTGTAAAGGACCTTAAACAATGTGTATATGTGTATTCTCGGTTAGGAATTGTGAGTTCCGTAACACAAATATGGCAGAAAGAGAGTTTATAAGAACCTGCTTTTATATTACTATTTTCAGTCTTTTACGTGTTATTATTGCATTAACATGAGGATTTCCTATTTTTATTTACGCTAGTGCTACTGTCATCGTACATATGCTGTGTCAACATATCTTACTTTGGCGTGCTTCAGAAAACGAAAAAACTCGTTTTGAAACAATATGTTAAATTGGGAGCATGTGGCCTCAAAAGTTTTTTAATCTTTCTGTCATTTTAGTACACAGTAATATTTTGGATAAAATTCCATACCTATGATTAAAATGTGCTTTTCACGTACATGTTAAGTAATAAAATTAAATTTTGTTTTTGTTGAATTGCTTTGATATTTATAAACTAACAACATATGATTCTATTAGCCGCAATGTTCACCGTTTTGAAAAAATCTGCATTAAGTGCTTTGATGTAGGACAGAGGCACCACGAAGCATAAAGCAGACTTTTGCGTCCCGTATGTAATTAGTAAATCTCGGACTAAAATTACATATTCTGCATAAAAAGCTGTTTTGGAAACTTCGATTGTTACGTACTATTTCGATTACCAACTAAGAGAAAGATAAAACAAGCGCTTGAATAGGCCTGAAATGCTATTGTCGGGAATTACCCGTTTTAGCTTTCTCGAAAGTTTTCCCAGCTGGAAGATGCAAATGTAACCAAAACCAAATACAAGGCACTTAGATCTATTAATGCTCCACTCGATTTGAAATTACAATTGTACGCAGCATTTTTGGTATGTAAACTCAAAAGTGTGGTTGAAGTAAATCGAATAATACCTTTTTAGGGCATTCTATTTAAAGCATGGACATATTAAATCAACATGTGGTAATGAAGAGATATTTACATTTTGGCAGGAATTAAATGAATATTTTAAAATTACTTTAATACGACTATTCAGGACATTGCTACCCTTTACCCCAAAAAATAAATAAAATGACTATTTTGAATGAACACACTACATGGAAACATTTTCATATTGTTAACAGTAATTAAGAAGTATGTAGAATACTCTTAAAATTACGCTTATTCGGTTTTTACTAAAAGGGCCTCATATCTGTTTAGCGATAACAAGGACGACCAATATGTATCGTAATACAATAGATTTGATGACGCGCATTCTAAATATTTTCCCGATTTAACTATAATAAAGAATTATTGTACATAAGCGCGGGCCCGTTGCGATAGATCAATATTATTTTGAACCATCGTCATCGAAGTTCAAACTAAAAACATCTACCTACGATGAAAAATCGCCTTAGCTATCGTATTTCAAACAATTTGAGACTGCCTCAACAGCTAACGGTTGGAATGACTGTGAGAAGGTAACCGCATTGATAGTTGCACTACGGGGCGAAGCCTTGAGTATCCTACAAGATATACGGGACCATGATGGAAGAAACTACAAGGCCATAACATCAAGGCTGGAAATGAGGTACGGCTATTCTCACCTGCAACAAGTGTTCCACGCTCAGGTAAAGAACAGTTACCGTAATACCAATAAAAGCAGATATTGCACCTTGATGATACTTGTCTATCCAACAGCACGGAACAGTTTCTTGGAATATCTGGCAGTTCAGACCTTTGTCGATGAAATACGGGATGGACAGATCCAGCAAATGCTACGACTGGACCGACCTAAGACCCTGGATTATGGGCTGGCTCATGCTTTGAGCTTAAGCCAGCAAGGCAGAAATCACATCGTAGTGTCAAAGTTAAATGCTCTGTCGAAGAACAGGGACACGAAAACATGGATGAAACAAATCGACGAGTCCTTCGAGACCAGCGACCAAAAGAGAAAGTATCAAAATATTCGATTTGTATTTAATTTGGGCATGTATAGCAGCAGTGTAAGCAACCCAAGAACAGAACAAAACAGACCGAAAAACTTAAGGGGGACCGACATTGAGGGGCAAAATTTGACCTGCAAGGATTTTGCATCGGAAGATATCATTCGCATTGCGCAGACTAAGTGTGAGGATACAATTTACGTATATCGACAGTATAATGGTAAGATTATTAAGTTTTTAGTTGATACCGGTGCCACTAGCACAATTGTGAACTTTGACGTAGTGCACAATCATGATAATGTAACGCCTGTAATGGCGCGTCTTTAGAAAGTGGCCGACAAAGACATTCGAAAGCACACAGTTTCAAACTTAAAATTGAGATTGGTAGCAAAATATTCGACCGTTATATGGTAATAGCAGAGATCGCCGAAGAAGATGTCTTGAAAATAGACATCTCGCAAAGTACGGTTTTCATTTAGGAATGAAAGAGGATGCCTTGAATGTAGGGACACAAGAGATGCTGTTTTGTGAAGCAAACGACGAATCTGTTCGTGTTTGTTGCGTTGACAGACGACGTTCTCCTACCGGGATGAACAAAAAGCGAGGCGAAGGGGTGATTGGATGTTGCAGTCCTGAAGCGTTTTATGTGCGCTATCAAACCGCTCTGTGATGAAACTCTACGAAAGGGGTATTTGTGGAAAAAGCAAAGCGTTCATAAACACGTTAGACATTATACCTGTTACGATTCTAAACGCCAATAAGTATGACGTTGCATTAAAAAAAGGGGACGCTTTTGGGTAGTTTACGTGGCGGGAAAAACCAGCATCGTTAAGGAGCCGTCCACGAATGAGTGCTGTTCGAAGTTATTGGATCAGTTAATAAAGCCATTTCAGAACTTCAAATAACAACTGGCTGCACTTAATAGCCTAATTCGACGATACTCAGATGTATTTCCGATTGACGGTAAGAAGTTAGGAAAAGCCGCCGTATTTAAGGCTGCCCGGCCAATAAAACAATGCCCAAGGTTATTATTGGCCAAGCGTGAAGAGGAATTGAAGGGCAGGGTCTAATAGAATGCTCCAACAGCCATTGGGCATCGCCCGTTGCGCTTGTGAAAAAGAAAGACGAGACGACAAGATTCTGTGTCGACTATCGCTGGTTGAATGATATATATATATATATATATATATATATATATATATATATATATATTGCTATAGTAGCCCCCCTCACTTGTTGTAGTCGGATGTAATAAACGATCTACTTAACGCCACCGCTCTGTGTTTCTCACTTTAATCTTTTACTTATTTATTATGCCACGGCTAGCCCTTTTTAATCTACACAGAGTGCACAACGTTATAGTAATCAATTTTCTTTTACCCCTTTATGAATACCTGTGAGAATTGATAAAACAAAGTCAATCAACATTCATATAGTGAAAGGAAATAATATTTACAATTTTTGAAATTCTTTAAATACACCCTTCAATCAATTAATATCATATGGATTATTTATCCCAAAATTTATATTTTTTTAGTTTAAAATAGTCACCAAAAATTATAACTTTACAAAAAAATCTGGAACGTTCTAGACCTTTTTATGATTCCTTACGTAAGTTTTAACGTACTCAATGTCCTTGTTGACTCTTTACAAATTAGTGAGAAAATTCATATATTCAATGTTAATTTAAATTGAAAAGATTTCTTAAAACTAGGTCTGACATGCTTGGTTTCGTGTTGTAGATCAACACCCCCTTACTGTCTTCAATCGAATACCAATGCTCTGCTTTGTCGAATCAATTATTCAGTACAGTTACCCCTTACTTTCCAAAGATCAGCTCGTGCTTTGTTCTATATTTCTCTGCCTATGCGTTGAATCTCTTCCCTTAAATACCACTTGAAATTCCAGACTTCGGATCATAAATTGGCAGCGTATTAGAATTGTCCCATAATTATACCAGAATTAAAATTATAATTGTTTTATAAGTGAACCAGAAATAGTCCAGAAACCGATTAGAATTTAATTGTTCCAAAATTAGAATTGCATTCGACGCAGATTAAAATTAGAATTTCTTTCGACGCAGATTAGAATTTTTTTATAAGTGAACCAGAAATAGTCCAGAAGCCGATTAGAATTGCATTGTTCCAAAATTAGAATTGTCTTCGACGCAGATTAGAATTTCTTTCGACGCAGATTAGAATTCTTTTCGACGCAAATTAGAAGCCCAATCATTATAAATATTTAATTTAAATTAATTAACCAATTTCTACTCACGTTTTCTAAAAAAAAAACGGCAAAACCTCTTCATGTATTCTTAACACAATATTTATGTAGCACTATTTTCACTATATTATAAATTTAATTTATTTGACGCGTAAATTTCTGGTTGAAAGTGATGTGGATTCAACGTGCATCAAGTATAGACTGAGCTCTTATCAACGGTGGGTGTTAAATAGTTTTTCCCACTACCTTTCGATTGGGTTTCCAAGCAGTTTTACAGATTGTCGCGATCAACCAGGTTTTCTTTAATTTTCCCTGTATTTTTAATAATAATAATAATAATAATATATCTTTATTATTTATAAGCAAATCTCGATACATATGAGAAAGAAAAGATACTCCTAGCGAGGTTTAGGCTATAAAGCCCCCTCTTACACCTAACTACGACATATCTTGTACAATAAAATATTTATTTAGTACAAACAATAACTATATATACTTACATACGCCACCACACTTGCATGCACATTTTACACAAACATCCACCCTCCCTCACCACACACACGTACAAAACACATCACGCACGCTGGGCCCACTATTCCCCATTCCATATTAAGAAGTTTAGTTGCAAGATAGTAGATACTCCTGATATGCTTTTCTAAATTTAAATAATGTTGTGCAATTTCTTATATTTATGGGTATACAGTTCCAGAGAGACGATCCGGATACCAAGAACGATGAATGATACATTTCAGTACGGTGCATTGGTATTAGCAGTCGTTTTTCATCTCGTGTGTTATGGTGTCCCGTGGAAACGTAAGAGAAATTTAAGGTTAAATACGAAGGTCCAAGTCCATGTAAGAGTTTATAGAGCATTATTGCCTGATGTAACTGTCGCTGTTTCACTAATTTTAACCAAGAGAGCTTATTGAAATATGGTGTAACATGCTGACGACATTTGATGTCAAAAATAAACCGAATGCAACTGTTGTGAACTCGCTGTAAACGATTACTGTTGTCCATAGACAAATGATGATATTAAACATCTCCATAGTCAAAAATCGGTTGAATAAGCGACCGAATAAGTTGTATTCTTAAACGAACTGGTAAAAATCGTTTCACTCTCTTAAGACTATGTAACGAAGCATACACCTTTTTACATATATACATTGTGTGGGCTTTCCATGACAGATTCGAGTCGATCATTATACCAAGATTCTTTACTGTAGTAGACAGTGGAATTGCTAAGCCATTTAAATATAAGGGTGGAAGAGTTAAAATATCGATTTTACTCAACAATTTGGATGACCCGATTAAGATTGCTTGGCATTTTAACGGATTTATAGTAAGCTGTTTCTGATGAAATTCCTTCGGATTTCCGTGTCATGGTGTTTATTTGCGATCTTTGATACATTATAATTTGTTATCGTGGCCAGACTTTCAACTTACGTCTGTTGTTTTGTATAGATAATGCTTTTGGATAATTGTACAAACATAAATGATGTAACTCTAGTACTGTTTTCGTTCATGTATCTATTTGTTTATTTATCCGTTTTCTTATCAAAGCGTTTATGATTCCAGCGTTATTGCATGAAGATTTGTTTGGTTTTGTCTTATCTTTTGCGTATTTTATTTTATAAACTTGTAAAACACTTCTCAACGTATGTTTAATTTTATGCACGATTATTTCTCTGCTGAATACGCGTTCGAAAAATTTGCTTACTGGCATCGCTTAATGTTAATTACAGTCTATATACAGAGTGTTAAATGCTTGCTATTTACATAATATAGGAATTACTTATTTTTTTCTAAATAGATACAGTTTTCTGATTCCCATTACTATTTATAGTTACTACGCGACCCTAACTACTCAATACACCCCTAAACAACCCGTTATCACAGCATTATATACATATACATATATATATATATATATATATTACTGGCATATATGGTGGTTAAAAGGGTACTGTTTATTCATGTTGTAAGTTATGTACTGATTCATCATGTGAAAGAACAAAAAACAATTTTGAAACGCTTTTCAAAATCATTTGATTTAAAAATTAATAATTTTACTGAATAATTCCAGGAAGCTCAAATTTAATTTTTGGTATCCTGCAGATGAAAATACTTATGTAGTATAGTGTGTGTCATGTTAGAAACGTTCCGTGTGTAAGATAACATTTGTATTTAAAAGGTCATACCATACCATATTTTAACCCTTGTATTTAATAAGTGTAGTTTCTAAAAAGCTTTTTGCTTTATTTGTAAGATTTAAAAACCTTTTAATTTACAGCAAAGTTCGTTGTATATGTGTTAAAAACTTTTCTAAGATTTAAAACTTCAGTTTTCCGGGTAATGTTAACTAAAAGCAAAATTGGCCGATATAATTGTTAAAAATGTTTAAAAGTGTGTCGAAGAAGCATTCCTAGTATCATTAAGTTATAAACAGATGTAACCGTTGCATGTTTTCTTGTATGGGGAGCGTTAACTTTGCACAAACAACAGAAATTCCAGGTAGTTGTTGGCTCCGTCGTCAATTAGAGAAATTGATTATCTTTGAAAACGACATAAATTTAAGAAATGGTGTAAATTAAGGGCAACTTTGACCGTTACGAAAGAAGCTTGCAAACGAAGAAACAAAGAGAAGTTATTTGATAGCATGTGTATAAATGGGATAGGTATGGTTTGAATGTTAGCGTTTGTTTGCTTAGGTGAGGAAATACAAGGCTAGTGGAGTGTGTAGCAAAGGTACGTTATACCACAGACATGGAAAACAAGTAAGAGATAGATGATTTGTAGTGCGTGGGTTAGAGTTAAATAAAGATAACACGTGTTAACATAGGCATAGTTAATTGAAATGGATAAGAAGTGGCTCGGTTACAAAGAAACTTGAAAACACGATATAAGAGAGATAGTTGATTTAACGTGTAGCGTAAAGCGAGATTGGGATAGCATGTGTTAAATTAGGGGTGTATTTTAAACGTTAACTATCGTCACCTGGGTGAATATACACAAGGTGTATTGAAACACAATTGAAACACAAAGGAAGCATTTTAGTAAATCACGCGTAGTGGTTAACGTCAAGTGATTTTCAGAGCGACCGTTGAAGCTTTTCGAGGAATTGTTGTGCAGAAGTGTTTGTACGGTTGAAATTTTTTTGAATTAACAGGCTTTGAGGGAATGCGAGGCATTATATAAACTGGAGAACATGGAGGGAAGCTCGTCTTAGTCTTCAACAAGCTCTTAGCTCTTAGTCTTCTAAAAGCTTAAAGTTCTCTCTGAGTTTGCAACCAAGTTTTCAACTATCGTACGTTACTAATAATGTTCTTCAAGCTGACGGCTTCATACAAAAATGCTTTTACGATTTGCATGAAAGTTTAAGTTACGTAAGTAGAAACATTTTGCAGTTTGGAGTAGATGTCAGTGTTTGGTCGATGTGGTAATTACCAACAACTAATGGTATCAGTAAAAGAGTCTGGAGAATTTGGATGCACTATCGAATTGGTAGACGAGGTGAATTTGTGGTAATATGGTTACAGCTTGCAATTGAGGTTATTGCAGTCCAGATTGGGGTGTTCCTGAATGCCGCAGTCTTTGATGGTATGATAGCAGATCCGTGTGCAGTTATAGAATTCAGGTAACTGATATTTTTCCATTGTATCTGTGTATAAACTGGTGCTTTACGACTTAGTGTATTGAGGTGTATAATTTTTATAGAGTAAAAATAATCAGCGCATAGCAGGGCATTCAATACTTCAAATAGAGCTGTTTTGAAAAATGCATGCAAAGACATCATTAGGTGAGTGCAGTCATGTATTAAAGCAAGTAGTAAACATTTTGAGCACTTATAAAACTGTATTTTGTTTCCTTATTTTTCTTATTCTACATTGATAAAACAGTTTGCCAGTTCAATGCTTTCATTTATTTTCGTGGTCTACTGCAAAAAAAAATATTAAGCATGCTTTTACCTTTTTTATTAACCTAAGGATTCCAAAAATTCAAATTGTGTCATATGAAGATTTAAAAATGTCATACAGTAACAAAAAAAAATAATACGGTGTTAATAAGCAATAAAGTCGACTAACGTCTATTAAAATCTAAAAGCATCATGCGAATTGTAAGGTCAATTTTGAGGTCTACGCACATGCTAAAACACCTGTATACCGATTTTTAATTGAATTTAAATATAATAGTTCTGAAGAGTTTATAAAAAAGGTTTCAGTTTTAACATGATATCTCAGGAACCATTATCAATATCCCCATTCCGAAAAGTGTTATTAAAAGGACATAAGCTTGGATGCATAATTAATCTTACTAGGTATGTACAATACTTGTTTACAAATATAGTTAGGGACAACCGCGATAAAGCTGCATCGACCAATGTCACAAGATTCAATGCTGTGGGGGTGATAAATAGCAAGTCTACGTCAGTCCTCTGAATAACTAACCAAACGAGCTTGTTACTACATTTTCATAAATCTTCAAACCCAGTGGGAATTCTACGGTTATTGCACTATTATTAGAATCGTGTATTCCTACCGCAATACGGTTAACGAGAATTCGAAATCGGTGATGCTTCGAATTTTAATGTTTTGACATAATGCTGATAGGTAATAACACAGGTTCCCAACTATAGAAGCTTTTGCAAACTTTTGGGTGAGCTTTATAGATTCTCGGATGCCAAATTCAGTAAAAATTTTATTTAAATGCATACATCAGACTATCTAAAGGTATTATTTTTTCGCAAAATATGTACTAATTTTAGCGTCTGCTACAGAATTTATATTTTTGCAAATATCAGTTCATTTAGACTCAATTAGGCGTGTTTCTCATAGTAGGAATGGAAGTAATCCAGTAGGTTCACAAAAGAAAGGAAAACTTAAGCTGCTGTGTTGTGAAAATTTCATAGAAAAGCGCATGTTTAATTACTGTATCATTTTACAAATGCTAAACACTTATTGAGCTGGCAAAAATAAAAATTACAGGATACTGCATGTCTAAATTGGATCATGCGTTTTAAGCTTAGGGTATGAGTTAAACGACATTGACTTCAGATAACTAATTAAAACATACAAATTTATTTGACTTCTATTAAGCCTATATCACACTATGCATTTTTATTGCAGCAACTTTGATGCTGCATCAAAATTGCAGCATTTCTTCCTATCACATTATGCATTTTTGTTGCTTCATCAAAGTTGCATGCAATTAGAACCAGTTCTATTTTTTAGAAAAGTTGCATGCATTTCTGGTAACTTTCAGTAAAGCCAACCTCTGAGAAATACTTTTATTTTATAACCTCAACTTTTGCCTTTTAAATCATCCTATTTCCAAATAATAACGTTTGTTGTTTGAAAATTTGTAAAAATCAAAATGAATAGTAGCCAGTTTCAGTCTACTTCAAGAGATTATTGGTCACTGCATTCCTAATAGAGTTATATCAAGGACACCGTAATTTATATAATGTTAATTTAAGTGATTACAAACTCAATACCAAAAGGTTGGAATCGATGCAAATTATTCGAAAAGCATTGTTGGAAGTTTATCCACAGCTTCAAAATATCACACTAGATGATATAAACAAATAAATTCATGGTAGGTACATAATCATATTTGTGGTTATTATTTGTTTATGTTGTGATTTCAGTTTTTCGAACCCAGTTCTTTAAAGAATTAAAAAAAATTAACGATACCAAAAAGAGTGGGACTGGCATGGAGAACATTTATAGACCAAAATTGTGGTGCTTTCAACTATTGTATTTTTTAGCTGACTCTAATACTGTAACACATTCGACTAGTAATTTGGATAGTATGTTGCTTCAAAATAATGAGGATTCTCAGGTTCTGTTTGAGGGGACAGTTGAAGAGTTACACGAGGCAGAAATACAAGATGTTGAAACACCTCAATCAAGAAGTGTCAGTCCAGCATCTATAAGAACAGCGCCATCAAGAAAAAGAAACAGAGTAAATCTTCAAGATGAAGCTGTAAAGTTAATCAAAAGTGCTACAGAAAAATTACAAAGTAATACTGTGAATGAAGATGAGTTCGACATTTTTGGAAAACTTGTAGCCACAGAGATGCGGAAAATAAAAGACAAGTGTGTCATTAGGAATATGAAGAGACATTTTTAATCTAATTTTAGATCGTCAAATCTAGATTAGCATTTAGTTTAATTTTTTCAATTATCAAATAAGTATAAGTTAGTTAAATATAAGTTATTTTAATGTAATTCTAAATACAAAATTAAGCATAGGTTAAGTATATAAATGTAAGTCACCTATAATTAATAATCATTATACAGATATAAAAACCAGCGTTTTTATAGTTAATATGCATTATGTACACTTAAAAATTAAATTAAAACTAATAAACGTTTAATATGTCACACTTTCTTTGAGCACCTAAGTCTTGCCATGGTAAAGCACCTTCATTATTGATATACTCTTTAAACTCATTTCTTACATTTAAAGCAATGTTTCGAGGTCGATTTCCTACTTGTTGATTCAACCCATATTTAAATGTATAGCGCCTGTCCACCCCTGCATCTTCCCTGAATTCGGACTGCAGCGGGCAATGTACTCTTAAAAAATTGTGCAACACACAGCAGGTTAGTGTTATTAACTGCACTTTTTCGTATGTCAAATGTAAAGTAGTTAATAGGCAACGCCACTTGTTCGCCAATATTCCAAACGCATTCTCAACCGCCCTACGACACCTGCTCAAACGATAATTAAAAATCTTTTGTTCGTGATTCAGTCCTCTAAATGGAAAAGGCTTCAAAATATTATACGTTAAAGGGAATGCACCGTCCGCGACTATCACAAAAGGAATGTTTTTAACTCTACCAGGTAGAGGCCTTTCGTCTGGAATATTTAAATAATTTTGTTCAATAGCTTTTTTTAAGGAAGACTTGTTATATACTCCTCCATCAGAAATACGACCATTTGTTCCTATATCGACATACAAAAATTTATAGTCTGCATCAACAAGTGCTAGCAAAACGATGCTATGCTGATGTTTATAATTAAAGTATAAAGAGCCTTCTGATCGTGGTGGACAAAAGCAAATATGTTTTCCATCTAGTGCTCCAACTACATTCAGTAGGTTCCACTTAATATTAAACATTTCAGAAATGTTTAACCAATCCTCTGCATGAGACGGTATCTGTAAATAAACACATCACACATCGAGACTAAAATATCAATAATGTAGACTTTACCTTAAGGTAATCATTTTTTAAACACTCATAAATAAACTTGCATGTTTCAATAACAATTGCAGAAACCGTCGACTGCCCAATTCTAAAAGAGTAGTGCAGGCTTTGAAATGATTCTCCTGTTGCCAAAAATCGTAATGTTGTAAACAACCTATCCATTGCTGAAATTGATTCGCGAAATTGGGTATTTTGTTTAGATAATTTGTTATTTACAATTTTCAGCAATATGTCGCATGTCTTTTTGTCCATTCTTAGAAAATTTCTAAAGCTTCCCAAATCATCACATTCTTGAAATTCAACATTAAGAAGGGGCAGATTTACTTTTTCGTTTCGTTTTTCTATCCAGGGTCGCACCCACCATCTTCTTTTAGCAGTAACTAATAAACTGGCAGCTCCAATTATGGTAGCACATAATGCAATTTTTGTTGAATTATCCATCCTAAATGTTCACTTAATAAAATATAATACTTGCAAACTCAAGGAACAATAAAAATACACAAATAAACATAACCTAAAAATTTTAAATTAAAATAGTTGAGTTGCTACAACTGTGAATTTTTGCTTTCATGCATTTCATAATACAAGTGGTGTGAATGTGTATGCAACTTTTGATGCTGCAATTTTAGTTGCCGCATCAAAGTTGCTGCAATACAAATGCATAGTGTGATATAGGCTTTAGTAGTACCCTGGTGGTGTAAGACTGAAAATAATTTTCGTCGTGGCCTCTAACTGAATCAATCCAATATTTATTTAAGTTACATTAATCTTAAGTTTACTTTTATCACTGCACTTGGTTATTTCTAGTAAAAAGAATATGTTAATGCTGTAGTCAACGATTGCTTTATTTGTGGAGAGTACAAACTTAAAAACAACCATGCAACCTCTTTGACTTTATGAGAAGAGTTTACTTGTTCTGTTGTGGGTGGAAGCATGAAAATATGGGAAAGGGATTGGGGGTAAGATAAATTTTGTGTTCTACACGAACTGTGCGTTTGTAAACGCTTCTCATTGATTAAATGGTAACAGAAAACATTTTTACTTTGTTGTTTTAATGTAGTGGGAAAACTAATAAATCAGGATAGTAATTGCTACTGTTGTTCAACAGATATTAGAATGGACAACACTAAGAATATAAAGAATGTTGTGTAACCCACTCCAAAGTCTACATTTAGATACTACCGCATAGTGATAATTAATCAAGAATGAAACAGTCATCAAATTTAGATAATCTTGTTTTGGAGTGGAAAAATAAACGTTATGTTTCATTTCATATTTAAAAATGTACTGCCTACTTACTTTCAAACCATTTGAATTTACGGGTTACCCATCTCGCCCTAACTTCATCTACATATAATACGGTAACCAGACGAAATAGGATATACCGACAAAGTACATTGCTGTGGAATAAAGAAGCAAACCTGTTAAGAATCTAGGAACATTGAGTACAAATTTGCGCGAGAAATATTAACAGTTCTATTAAAGGACTCTCGTCCTGCAAATACTTGTCAGTCACGTAAAAAGAGAGTATACGTTTTTCATTATAAGAATTTGCAACTTTCCAATTTAGCAGAGAAGAACCAACGCAAGCAAGTGCTAAATATCTAGTAAGCTCCTTTAACCAATGTAATTGTAAAACTGTTTTCCGAAGAAATAATTACGGAAATCCCATATATAATAGAAATATAATTGAGCAGGTATTTATCTTGTACAGATAACACGGTTGCTTTACCTAATTACCATTAAACTAGCAGCATTTAGAAATTCCTAATTGGTGAGGATTACGTGTCTATAATAAGGAACCAGAAATAATATAGACAAACGAACTCGTGAATTTAATAAAGGACCAGCACAGTTGGCCGCTTAATTAAGCAGCCTGAAATTATTAAAGTGAAGCAACCCGCAAATTCAAATGAGTAGAAATTGAAGTGGTTTTTAAAGTAAGGGCCACTAAATTTTCAAATACGAAATGGAACGTAACAAGAAAATGAATCGGTTTCTTATAATTAGATTCCGATTATAAAAGCGACGCCTCTCTCAGTTGTTTCTTAGAAAAATTAAACGATCTTGTTAAGGCGAAAGCTACCTGAGAATGGGATTCAAATACTATGTTCTAGGCTGTAAAGCAACAAACTTATTAGCAGAGGACTTACAGTTTTCTAGCTATAGACACTGAGAAAAACAGTTTATCATATTTTTTACACCAGATTAAATGCTGATGTACTGTAGTGACATACATGGAATGTTGCTTAAATGTGGGATTGAGTACAATGCACTAGAATGTAGCTTACTTATGGATTATTGTAAAACAAACCTCACAGATGTCCTTTTACATAATAAAAACGTTCATTATGCATTTCCTGTAAGACACTCTAATCATACTTTCAAAATTCTTTAGAAAGATGATGATCGGGTAATATAACGATGTTTTCAATGCATTCATCATATTGCTCGGCCTACATTCAGAATATGTAGAGAATTCATACTTTCTCTGCTTATTGAACAACTAAGAATATGCATTAGCGTCAAACAGAATGACCCACTTGAATAGTATTGAATAAAAAAAACAAAAATATCGCGAAAAGTTTGGCACTTGTTAAAGAGTTTTTCATTCTCTCTTCAGATTAAGATGAAAATAATGAAGCAATTTGTAAAGTGCGTACTGAAATACGACATGTGGCAAGTATTTGTGTTATAAATTTTTTGGCTCGTCAGAAACTATGCTAAAAGAACAGATTATTGTGGATTATAGCATCGAGAAGCTTGATGTATATTCTTTTTTTTTTTGATAACACTATGAAAAGAAAAAAATGATAAGAAGTAAGGAAGTTTATCCAATATGTTATGCATAAATTTCTAGACGACATCAAAATTCCAGTTATAAAGTTGTAGTGTCTAGAATGTTAACAGCTTCCAAAAATTAAGGGCGCTTGAAAGTCTTAAATGAATTTCTTGCGGTGTCGTGTTAACTATTTTCCTAAGAATTTTCAGACGAACGTATTCATAGTTGTTAATTATACGCAATAGGGTTTCTCAAGTATTCATAGTAATCGAAAATGCCTGTTTAGAGAACCTGTTCAGTTGTGAAAGTTACTTGGTGCCAAACAAATTCTCAAGAACAAATTTTTATGAGCTGTAGGACTTAATTAATTAATCTCTTTCTACGATTCCCTGAATTACGTTCTAGCAAGGTAAGGATATCAAATTTTTTGTACTATTTTCTAAAAGCAGTAAATGCATTCTGGCCAAAATATATTGACACCTGTTAGAGTCAAATTTTATTACTAATAGCATAAGTTGATTCATTTGGGATTGTACAGTATTTTTATTGTATGTAATTACGTGAAGAATGAGTGAATTCATGTGATTTGGTCAAATTAATTTCACGTGCATACTGCTATCTCATGTCCTCAGCAGTCTAAATAGATACATTGAAACTTGTACATTGTGTTTATTTTATATTTCTTTCGAGATTATGTGTAGCTTAATATTTGAAAGTTTTACTAAATAAGCGTTTGTGTTTAAGTAACTACTTATATTGTACGGATATTATTCCTATATTTCCTGGAGGTTACCTTATAATATATCTACACGTATTTTCATGTAACGTTAATTTTTCTTAATTCTACTACCAATTGTAAAAAGCTCTCCTGAATTTAAGATAATTATGGTATAGAACATAAATATTAATAAGTTTACTGTTATTTACTCCTTCAGTTATTCTAATAGCTTTCTTAAAACAATATAGACACACTATGAAAATGTACTATTTAATTATTATGTTTAGGCCTAACTTGGGTAAATATTTATGCTTACATCTTTGTATTCGGCTTCATAACGCGCAATATTAAAACCTGTTTTCTATTTTGCGGTTTTTAAATATAATTTACTTACCTTAGTTACGTTCAACTATATATTTTACCATAAATAGCTTTCCGATTTCATGGGTCGAGTTTGTTTCACTTTATAAAACTAAAAATTATGGAAATGCTCTGCTTAATTGATACTACTAACCGTAAAATCATAATATACATGGTATGTCCGCATTTATTTTGTCCGCTTTAGATACATTTTTTCCTTTTCCATCTGGTTTCCATTTAACATAATGCAAACGTGTTACAAAATTTTGCTTTGGCGGTAGAAGATGGTAACGAAAAATGGAAGGTGAAACGATTGGCTACTAAAGATCTCTACATAAATTCTTATCATGCTTGCAGCGAAGATATCGATAGGTCGTTGCCTGAAATGGTTTAGCGTACACGATTTTCTGTAAGAAAACACTTTGTGGATACTTGACTGCCGTGGAATTGACACAGTGTTAACGTTTTTGGCAATGCTATTTAATAGAGTTGGTGAACGAGCTATGTGAATGCTGTTTACAGGAGCTGGTGTGTTGATTATAGTAGCATTGCTTAGCGATTGTTATTGCAGCTGAGGGAGCGCAAAATTCAAACACTTATTGTGTCGTGGTCTGTTGATTTGCTCTAATATGGCACTAATGGAAGGAGCTCGTCAACCACTAAGTCGGAAAGCTCTTCCGGCAGTTTCTGTAAATGGCTGTAGGACAGTGCTTCGTGCTATTGTTTACTTGATGAATGCTGCTGTAGGTTCTGGAATTACAGAGTTAACAACCTGAAAAGTTTCGTGTTAGGTCACAAAAGTTTTTAAACGAAACATGAGTGTCTATTTTCAGTTGTTTATGATAAAGTTATTCGAATCGCATGATATGGGTAAGAATGGCGTTACGTTAAGAATTTTGAATTGCACGTATTCAATCTTATAAGTGCACCGGATAAGCACGGTGGTGCGGGCGTGATTTCCTGTTGAAAAATGATCAAAATGAAATACTATAATGATGTAGTGGCCGAAGTATAAAACTAGTTTACAAATACTATTTACTTTGAAGGGTTTTTTAATTGTCAAACTTAAGGGCTTTTAACCGTCATTTCCTTCCAATTCTTTGAATATTTTCCCCACTTCTCTTAGTTTTCCTAATGACACTTTCAAAACAGCTCATTTAACATTTTATTAAAGAAAAACAATTTTCAAATAAAGACCTCGCCAAAAATACGACTTCATCATTGAAGTTGGTGGTATTTTCCCGCCGTAGCTTCTGACCATAGAGGGACAATGTAATTAATCTTTCTTCTCATTCAGGGGTTCCTGTATGAAAATTTAACCCAAGGTAAACTAAAAATAAAATGGGTAAAAGTAGGAAAGGAATCCCTAGTAGGATGATACCACTAGCTCTGAAATATTATTTCCATGCTAGAGCTTAAGATAGGTAGCGTCCGTTTTGTTTTGACTCAGAAAAAACAGAAAAGAGGGTGTCACGACGTTTAGAACCTTAATCACTATTACAGCAAAAGTTTTGGAAAAACAAAGACGTCCCTGGACTACAATATACCGTAAACCAACGATGATTCTAAAAAACGCAAACTCTTAGTTTTGCTTAAGTTGCACCTGAAAGAAAATATCAATAAACCTATCGGAGAATAAGAACGAACCATTACAACCAACAAAGAAAGACCCAAAGACCTTTCATAAACCACTATTGAAATAACTATTTGTACTCCAAATAAAATGTTGTACGTTATAAAAATCAAAATAAAATTTCAAGGCGACAATAACACCTTTTATTGATTTAAAACTCATGCGCGAGAAATTATAAGTATAATGAATATCTAAAGAATGGGTATAATACCATTACAAACTAACACCTGAATTTAGACAATATACATAATAGAAAGATGCTACACTGACTATCTAAATTCTTTGAAAAGTGTAAGGTAAATAGGGTACAAAAATTAAGTGTAGGAGAAATACTTGTTAAATTAAGAGCTGTAATTTATTACTGCTGTAAAGTGACTGGATATCCTTTAACAATGCTCATCTATACTTATATTGTAACTAACGGTAAACAAAATTCCATGTACATTTAGACTCTATTAACAGTAAATGTCAAAACATATCATTGCACGTAAATTAACTATAAAAACAACTAAATAAATCTACATCCTACTGGCCAGGCATTATTAACATAATTCGTTAATCTATAAATAATGTTACCATTCCAATGTTCTGATTTTCTTGATTGATCTATATGACATTTTTAAATACTATTTATTTGGAAATTCCCTTAACAATAATACAGAGAAAGGACAGAGTAATACCAGTTTTCGCGTAAACATTCGATTGTCCATTTAGAATACTGAGTTTACACTTTGCAACTAACATTAATTCCATCCTTAAGCTTACATGTACATATTTCTTACTCTTTTAAAGTATTCAAACTTCCTTTGCGAACAATATTATGCTTAAATTTAAACAAAGCTATTTCCGTCTGACAGAATACTTATGCAGCGAAATACTAATTATTTGGTACATAAATGCAAGCCAATTGTATTTTTAATTTACACATGCATAATTGTTCATCACAAACACATAAGAAACTCATAGTGTACTCACGGTCTAATGTTCCAAATGATTCTTATAACCAATGATGCAGAATGTCAGGGACGCTAATGATATACTTGGTGTATACTCCCTCGGCACTATAGGTTACCTCAAAATTCCAGATTCTGTTGGCAAGTAAAACCAATTCATCACCCCTTCCTGGTTAGTCACCCGACGACTCGAATATAAATGCTTGATTCACATATTTGAAGTTCCGGCCTCTACGTATACAGTAAAACTTAAAATAATTCGATATCAGCTGCTGAGGGGCCCCATTTTCTTGTCGCTAACGGCGGGTCCATTGCTACTCTAACATCATTTTGGTCTTTTCCTCGTCGGTCGCTTCATCGATGTATATCAACGCTACGAATCGTGTTTAAGAGCAGATAACATATATTTTGTTATTAACTAGTTTAAACTACTTTATAGTTAAGACCAAAACAAAAAATCATGTAGTTAGTTGCGGAGGTTAAAATCCACAATAGCTAGAAAAATGGTAGGTATAATGAATAAATTATAAGGAAACATTTTGGTTCAGCTTTTAACAAACGATATCCTCATTGCGTTAAATCTAGACATCCTCTGTACGTATTTCTAATCACATCCGTAAAAAGCAAGATTCAATGTTCAATATACCCCATCGCGTGCAATATTTATATCAACTTGTTTAATAACCGTTAGTTTGTGATGCAATTAATATTACTACATTAAAATCGTCACCTTAATCCTTAAATAATAAGATTAAGCTTTTGGAGTAAAAAATATTTTATGTATACCACCGTTTTGTATTGGGATGTCTTATTATACAGAAAACGAGATTAGTACGCATCAGATATTCTCTGTCGAGTGCACAGGAAGCATGCAAATCGGTTTATTCCGTTCAGAATTTTTATGATCGAATTACAGTTTGCATAAGAATTTTTATTCCACACAAGCAGCATAAAATTTTGCATTGTGATGCTGGGCGGAGGTTAAGTCTTCCATACTTTATGTGAGATCGCGTTAAACTAGGTTAATTAAATTCGATAATATTTAAGATTATTTGTAATCCATTGTTCGATTCTTCTGAGTATTGTTTACGTATCTGCTTTTACCAAAGTAATAGGAGTCCTTCACGATTTCTATAAAGCTTTTATCAAGAAATATCTGATGCAATGCAAAAATACGTACGTCCAAAACAAAACGACTAAGATTTTGATCGCTCTATTGGAAATGGTGCATCTCTTAGAAGCTTCGCGAAAAGCGTTTATGACAACGTCTTACGATTAGAAATTGCCGCGCCACAGGCATCGTTTGTTATTTTCGGCCTCTTTGGGAGTAAATTTCTCCTATGCAGAGCCCCGTCGAGACTGTCACAACAGCTTTACGCGAAGTCGACCACTTTGAATGTGGCTTTCTTGCATATGAAGAATTTACTGGTTGAAATGCGCAACTACGTCGCACAAAATGGTACATAGTACCACTATCCAACCACGTGTATTTTCAGTTCCTTGGGAACTAAGCGCTGCTTTTCGAGTTTCGACTACCTGTTCGATACTGTTTGCGCATTCCTAGTCTCTTCAAGATATTATTTTGCAATCTATACAAATGTTTCGAATACTTCGCCCAAAACTGTTATGGTAACTTTCTGAAATAGAGCAATTCTGCATTAAATTACAATGACCTTAATTGAAAACGCTAATCTAAATCCTTTGTGTTAATTTCAAATAATAAGTTCAATATTCAAATATTAAAACCGTCTTGTATAAATGTTTTTCAGTACGTGGAATAGATTTTATAACCGTTTAGAAATTCGTTAAAAACAAACAAGCATTTGCTTCTCTCTTCCTAAACTTTCTTTCTTGAAATACGCGCTAGTTAGTTTATTATTTCAAATAGTTATTCGTCGTGAGATTAAAACTTCGTTATATTTGCTATCGTAAAACCACTTCTAAACCCTAGCAGCTCGAGTTAGCAATTTTTTGTAACTACTGCTCGTTGTTTTCAAATAGTTATTCGTCGAAAGATTAAAGCATAAATGTGTTTGCTATTTGCCCGTGTTCTGTGAAATTCTATTTCGTTATTTCCTCACGTGTTCCTTGCTAACGTTTTATGAGCAATAACGTTCCTCCTCATTATAATATTCCGGGAATATTTGTAGTGTGGATCGATAATCATACAAACCCTTATACTTTTTTAAAAAGTCAGGCCACTTTATATGCTCGGCAGTGCTTCTAAATCTCAGGAGCAGTTTAAAATGCAGGTTGCTTTCGCATGTGAGTAACGAAATTCAATAGAATTAATTATCGTATAATGTTTTCTTAATTCTAGGAAGGTTTTACCGTTGTATATACTTTCGATTGCCTTCTCAGAATATTTTACGCAACATCGATGGGAATCGCTTTATGTTTCCCTTCCATGGTTTCAAAGCTGTATAAATACAAGTCCAATTTAAAAAAAGCTCTCTTATTGATTCGACTCTTCTCTTTATCGTTCGACTTTGTTCTACTACTGTTACACAACGTCCCTTGAGCGTTGTAAAGTCGCGTTTTTAAAATGCGTTTGTATAGTACAGTATAGTTGTCTCCTATCATTAATCTCCCTGACTAAAAAATTCGTTTGCTGGAATCGTACTAATCATCAAAACCGCCACCGTGGAAGCGGTCCTGTACGTCTTCGCTGCCTTGACCACCGTTATTCGATAAATGCTCGCCAACTACCGAATTTCCCTGATTTTGCAGCTTTCCGCACAAACAGATACCGCATACAGCATCGCCGATTATATTGCTTTGCCCTAGTCTATCCTGAACAATTCGCCTCTGAATCCTCAGTTCATTTTTGTTGCAGTCATAATTCTATTAGATATTTTAAGGCCACAACAACGTAATACGCTTTTGTCTTCCCCTCTTGCTTGATTTCTTCGACTACGAACTCTAACGCGTCGTCAACCCTCCGCGAATTAAAATGGTTTGTTTTAAAACCACCGTTGTCTCAAACAGCTTTCTCAACTATCGTGGTCACGACTCGATCTAAATCTTTTCCCAGCACCCATAGCAAGCTAGTTAAACGATAGCTGCCCGAATCTGACGCATTCGCCGTCAAGTTCTAAACTTTCCAGCAACATGGTAACACGCCCTTCTTCAAACAAAGATTAAACAACCTGTCAAAAACACGTGGGGCCAACAGGTACGCCTCCAGAGCTGCGTCTGTGGTGATTCCATTATGCGCGGGGGCTTCTTAAGGTTCATCCCCTCAAGAACCCTTACAAACCTATAACCGAAAATTGCCATATCGACACCTTGAGTCTCTATAGCACTTTGCCTTATGTCATGCAACCCTTTATTCTCTTGAATCTCCGATAAGATAAATTTCTACAACAAATATTCTGCCATTGTATTAAACCCTTCCGTTTATTCCCCCTTACCTTTTTTGACGTTGCCGAGCGCGATTTTATATTGTTTACGCCTTATTATGGAAAACGTCTCTCTCTCCAGGGTTCTTTTTCAAAGTTACACGTACGGCGTTTTTTAAATTTATTCGTTCTTGTTTCTTCGATTACCGTTTTATATTCTCGGTTAATTTGGATGTACTCGATTTTTTATTCTCTTATTTTTCCCAAGGCGCGTTGATAACAGCATCTTAAGTTGTGCGTTTTTACACTCTTGGTGGTTAGCTTCCAAGGTATGCAGCCTTTAAATGTTTTCTTTCACGACATGGACTACACCATTGCGTCTACCAAGCGCCGTTTAGTTTTTGCGCGAGGGTTTCTATTTGAATGGTTTCTCGGCAGTTTAATGTTCGTTCTCCAGCGCGGAGATGCATTCGCTAAATTGTTGTTTACATTGCTCCAATTTCGCTTTTTTATTACAGAACGGCGGATAAATAGTAGTTTGCTTATTTACGGGTGTTGCGCCATTTACAGCTTACGTTATTAACTAATATTTAGCAGGCGTGGCCTCGTCCTTCTTCAATTTTCAATTCCAAACGCTCTCCAACATCTTGTGCGAGACTGCAGTGACATCGAAGAAACTGCTGTTTCTATGCACCTTTGAACGTCAGCTTATCATTGTTGTTTAACGCGATCAAATTCCATTCTGTTAGTTTATCAGCAATTTGCGACCTCTTGTCGTATATCATTGAATTGCTCCAGAATGGAGACTTGGCATAGAAATTTCCCCAATGATTATTTTTTGGTTTCAGGAGCTCTGTGAAGCACAATAGTTGAAAGCACGATTCGTACTTAAGCATGGGTACCCATAAATCCAAAATACTAAATCCAGAAACCGGGAACCGGTAGCTGGAAGCCGGATTAAAGACATTAAACATTTCCATTAGTGAAGCAATAAAAATATTAGCCACTTACCAGTCACGTAGATAAGTGAAGAAGTTTTCCATTGCCCAAGAATTTTCACTCTAAATTATGATCCTGACTATAAATGAATACAACAACCAAACCTGTAGTCAAAAATAAAATCGTTCAGTCCACGTCGAACAGACTAGTCTCTTTTTCACAAAGGTCACCGAAAACTCCTTTCCAATAACATAGCCCAATATGTCTCGATAACAGGATCGAACTTGGTTTTATTCCATGACAGTATCGTGAATGCAATAAAACCGATAATGGAAACCCATCATAGTAAATTGAAATAAGATGCAAGCCTAATTCGAGATAACACGTCATTTTATCTACTTACGATTTAAACAAAGTAGTTTAACTATAATAAATACCCAATGTTAAAAGTACTATAGGCAGATTGTATAATTGATTAATATTCCTAACTATGAAAGCGAATATTGGCGGAAACGAGGTATTTAATTGGAAGAATGTAGGGAAGTTCTAACGTAGAGAAATGAACGTAACGGAGTCTTTACGAAATATTGAAACAAATCAACAATGTAGTATATAGGATTTGTACGCTCCCAAAAGACGGCACAATAGTTAATGCACATTGACAGACTGGCACTTTGCGATAGTGGCGACTACGACGATGGATATGATGAAGTGAGAAAAGTAGGGAGTCATTAAGCGAACCAAAACGTGATACAAATTAGGAATAGTTTACGTCCTTGCACAGCGGTACCGGCAAGACGAGGTTTGGAATTACCAAAGAACCCAACAGGAATCTGTTTGATGTGCCGTCGTAATACTTTATTGCAAATTGTATAGGACCGAACCTCAATATAACCCAGAGGATCGCTACGGTTTCTAAAGTAAATTATTTGGTCTGGACCAGCTTCGACAACAACAATCAGAGGTGGGCAAAACCACACACCTTAGAGATGGACGTTGTCGAGTTTATTACCCAGCGACAAAGAAAACTTTGTTTTGGAAATCCATTTACCAGGCATTAGTAGATTACAAAAATCAGATGATGGAGTTTTGGTACAAGAAATTGACCATACCTGAAATTGGTTGTGGACTTGATAGACTGGACTGGAGAATAGTAGGAAAGGTGTTGGAGGTATTATTCTGAAAGATCTGAATGTAAACCTTGATATGCAGCTTTAACGCAAATGGGACGGCATTTGCTGTTAAGAGTGTCGATTGCTACTTCCATCAATATGGAAAAACTTCAGAATAGCTTCGGTTGTCCCTAGGGATATCCAGCTTCCGGCGTGACGGAACAGTTTTAGGGAAGGGTGTGGGGGAGTAACAGTGTAACAGTAATTAAGAAGTATATAGAATACTTTGGAAATTACGTGTATTCGACTTTACTAAAGCGGCTTTATATCTTTCTAGTGAATAAGAAAAGATGATTCATAGGTTTCGTATCTAACGATAAGAAGGATGACTAATAAGCATCGTAACACAATTGATTTGATAACGCACATTCTAGATCTAGATGTTTTCTCAATTTAGCTAGAATAAAGGAATATTGTATATAAACGCGAGCCCCGTTATGATAGATAAGTATTAGTTGGAAGTCAGTTGTGATAAATGTTTGATACATAAGTTATTGTAAAGATAAATTCATTTACGTGATATAAATGTGTTAGATAAATAAATTGTCAGTAATTTTATTGTTATAATAGTGCTTAATTCGTCGTATGTAGAAGATTAAATTAGTGCCTACACTGGTATTGATATAAAATTCTGTGAATACTTGTGATTGTGAAGAATAATTATTAGACATATTTATTGAGAATAAATATTAAAAGGCCTCTAATGAATTCGTTACCTGCTACTTGTCAGGGTAAAAATTATCCTCATATGTTGCCATCAGCAGTTGAAATCAAATTAAAATTACATTTTTATGCTTTGTATTTTCTGCCAGAGATGGGTCGCCGACCCCCGATAACTTAGGAGGTATTCTATACCCTCCCGTATCACCGGTTCTTGCGCTTATCCTTCACTGTTAAGGTGAGACGGTGCCACTGCTTTCAATGATCATTTTGAACATTAACTATACCGCCTAAGCAAGGTGATGTTCTATCGCTTAATCTTTCAAAAACATGTCTTTTGAAATAAACGATCTTGCTACCGTTATTCAAAATGATCCAACCAGGATTGCTCTATTTAAAATTCAAGCGAAATCCATTTCGCAGCTATACAACGACATTATTCTTATAGATATTTAATGCTCATATACTATTGAAACCGAACAACAAGATTACATGCAAATACGCAAAGATATTGATGACGCATATTATATTTTAATCACGCTAGAATTTTTACAACCACAACTTCAAGTGGTTGAAATAAAACAAGAAACGCCAAATGGATTCGGCGCGAAATTAGAGCCGCTGAGCTTATCCACCTTTGATGGCAATTTCAAACATTTTTCAGCGTACATTGACTTATTTGACAGTCTTGTACATAATAATCCTTCCCTCTCTGGCACTGAAAACTTGAATTATCTTTTAAATTCGACTTCCGGAGAATCAAAGCGTTTAATATCAGCCATCCCACTTTCAAGTACTAATTATAATATTGCTTACGAGGCACTTAAAAATCGCTATACTAACCCACGTTTGTTAACAACATTGCACTGGAAATCCATTAAGGATTTTCCTTCTCTCAAGTTTGAAGACCCTAACGAACACCGAGTACTTATCCATAGTTTTTCGACAAATTTAGCAGTCCTCAATAACTTAAAATTTCCCATTGACCAGTGGAATTTCATTCTAGTCGACTTACTTTTGGAAAAACTCGACCTTTATTCACGTAAACGATTTGAACTACGATCAGACTCCAAGAAAGTCCCCGATTTTGAAGATTTGAAAAAATTTTTAGTTTACCAATGCTCGGCGTTGGAGACATATTCTACAATTGCCCTCACTTTTTATTTTTCAACAGTCCGTACTTCTACGGCCAAATTAGCGCCTCAAAAATCTTCTGCGTTTTTATATAAACCGAGGGTTTCTGCTAATGTGGTCTCAGTGCATACAGTAAATAACCCAAGCGTTAATAGAAATGCATATTCAAACACGTGTCCTTCATGTAAGGAGAATCATTTAATTAATTTTTGCCAGTCATTTTTAAATAAGAATTCGGCTGATCGTTTCAATATTGCGAAGCAATTACAGTTATGCACCAATTGCTTGCGTACTAATCACGCGTTTAAGCAATTCAAATCAAAACAAACATGTCGAAATTGTGGTAAACCTCATCACACACTACTTCATTTTGAAGCCCAAGCTACTTCTAGCCATTCACCTGAACATCCAGATACGCAAATCGATAAAAATAAAAACGCAAACAGGATGCAACCGGCAGCTCCTGTTCCTGCAAATGCCTTATCTTCGCAAATAAACTTTGATCTTGGGGTAAGTGTTTTGTTATCCACTGCTGTTGTGTAAGTCCAAGATAGTTGCGGTAATTTTAAATCGGTCCGTGGTCTGTTGGATCCCAGATCCTAAGCGATCTTTACTCGTGACGATTGTGTAAGCAAACTTGGACTTCCACGAAAACGCTCACAAGTTCCAATTTTTGGCTTAAGTCAAGCTACCTCGGCCATAAATCGTGGCTCCACTAGCTGCACAATACGGTCAATTTCTGATCCAGAAAACACTTTAGAAGTCACAGCGTTTATTCTGTCCTCTATTTCTAGTAACTTTCCTAGTGTTGACGTTTCTAACCAATGGAAGCACCTAAACGGTTTACATTTGACAGACCCGAACTGGTACAATCCTGCGGTAATTGATTTTCTTATTGGAGTCGACGTGTATCCTTTTATTATAAATGGCGGTGTTATTCAAGGTAAACTCCTTCAACCCGCTGCGATCAGCACCATTTTCGGTTGGGCTGTCAGAGGTTCTACTAGGATCGTGCAGCCTCATGCTGTTCAGGCATTTTTCACTTCGATGGAAAATCCTGTTCACCAAACTCTCCGTCGTTTTTGGGAAATAGAAAATCATCCAACAAAGCCTCAAACTTCACCTGAAGAACAAAAGTTTGTTGACATTTTTAAGAATACACTTTTTCGAGATCTTACTGGCCGTTTTACGGTATCACTACCTTTCAATAAAGTTTTACCTACATTTTTTGGTTCATTCGACATTGCTCAAAGAAGATTCCTTTCGGTAGAGCGTAAACTAAATACTCAATCGGAGCTACGCATGCACTATAATAATTTATTGCAGGACTATCTAGATTCTGGTCACATGACACTCTTAAAATCCACACCTGTTGGAAATGATCAATATTTCATACCTCACCATGCTGTTTTTAAGGATGAAGGTAATACAAGAAAAACTCGTGTTGTTTTTGATGCCTCAGCTAAGGCTAAAAACGATCTGTCACTTAATGATACTCAACTTGCTGGACCCAGTCTCCAGAACAATATTTCGGCAATTTTACTTAAATTTCGTATTCATCCTATTGTATTTATATGTGAAGTTCGCCAAATGTATCGTCAGATTTTGGTAAAAGCAGAACAGCGTAAATTTCGGTTAATTTTGTGGCGTTTCTACCCTGAGGAATCCATTCAAATTTATGAATTAAATACGGTTACCTACGGTGTAAAGTCATAGCCGTATTTAGCAATCCAAACCTTGCAGCAATTAGCTATCGATGAAAATGTTACGTTTCCTTTTGCAAGTGAAGTCAAACCTATACATAGATGTATTGCCCGTAGTTGTGAGTCAGCATCAGCCGCCTTGAATATTTGTAATCAACTTATCGAGCTTTAGAAATCTGCCGGGTTTAAGTTTCGCAAATAGAGCTCAAATTCTGCTTTTGTCTTGGAAGGCATTCCTCCTGATTTTTGTGTAATTCTGACGAGTCTTCCATCAAGATATTAGGTCTTCAATGGTCTCGTATCGGAGACGTTTTTTTTTTATATCGGGTTAAGCCGTTAAACCCAATTTGCACGAAGCGCAATATACTTTCTCAAGTTGCCAGAATTTATGACCCTTTAGGATTCTCATCTCCTTCAACTTTTTTTGCCAAACGCCTAATCTAATACTTGTAGATGTTAGGCTTGGATTGGGATGAGAATCCCCCATCTGATGTTTCATCTGAATGGCGACAATATCAAGAAAAACCGCCTCTGTTGTCGTCTCTAAAAATACCTCGTTGTTTGCCCCCTTCCGGTCGCTACATTAGTCAACTACATGGCTTTTGCGATGCCACCGAGATGGGGTATGCAGTAGATGTTTATTTTCGTTTTCATTCTCTATCCAGCGAAGAGGTGACTATTCAATTCATAGCAGCCAAAACTAAGGTTGCCCCTATTAAGCGCATCTCAATTCCACGTTTGGAATTATGTGCCGCTGTTTTATTATCTTATTTATTTTCGTTTATTATTGAGCCTTATCATAATTTAATTGATATCTCTGACTCCACTGTAGCTCTCACGTGGATACGTTCTCAGCCATTTCGTTTGAAGACATTTGTGGCCAATAAGGTCAGTCACACTCAAGAAGTTATTGCACCAAGCCGATGGTTTTATGCTAATTTTTGTTGTAATCCAGCGGACCGTATCTCTAGAGGATTACTACCAAGTGTGGTTCTTTCATGTTTGCTTTGGTGGGCGGCGCCTGACCGGCTCCGGTACCTTAATGAATCATGGCCGCCCCAACCAGCTGTTTCTGCCTCTGCAGTGGAAATAACTTCAGAAATGAAAATTTTAACCTTGATTGTTCAAACAGAATCCAGCATAGTCGATTCTTTGTTAACTCGTTTTTCTTCTTTGCTTAAAATCCAACACATTTTGGCTTATACAGTATTGCCCGAAATAAACAGTACTGAAATTGTAATTGTTTTGTATATTTAAAAAATACATATTATTGACACTTTATTATATGTTCTAAATGTGCACCTCCTCGTTCGAGACAGACTTCATAACGATGTTCTAAGTTTCTGGTCATGTTATTGAATAAGGGTTGTCTCAGGGCTGCGAAGAAGACTCTAACGGCATCCTTTAATTCATCGATGGTTTGTGGTGCCCGTTTGAAAACGGCATTTTTAGCCATGCCCCAAATGTATGCATCTGGAGGTGTGAGGTCTGGAGAATGTGAAGGATAAGGGAAGTCAGTAAATCGTGATATGAATTTGCTTGGAAAATGTTCTTGAAGAAATTGACGAATTGCGGCAGCAGTATGGCAAGTTGCCCCGTCCTGCTGAAAAAATTGGTTTCGAAATGCCAAGTTACGTGCACGACAGAATTGACGTAGATCAGGGATAAATCGTGTTAAAATTTGTCTGTACCTCTGTTGATTAAGTGTGACTTGCCTACCATTCTCTTCGATAAAGTACGGACCTATGATTCCGTGTAAAGGATCCTCTTGAACCTCATCGGGTCTGGCAAAGCCCAGAAATCGATTTGTGCGACGATTCACATAGCCTGTCAAGTGAAAATGTTGCTTCGTCTGAAAACCAAACATTTTTCAAAAATTCAGGATTTTCATACTGTAACGCGAGAATTCTGGCGCAATATTCCACTCTACTGCGATAATCCCGAGGATGTGGTTGTTGATGTACCTGAATCACATACGAAAATGTACCCAGCTCCTTCAGGATTCTTTGAAAGGAAGTTCTTTTTAAATCAAGTTGTAACGCTGTCCTTGCCTGGCTGACTTTCGGATTTTCTAAGATTTGCTCAAAAACACGTTCATGGTTATTGTTGTTGTTAACTGTCCTGGGACGCCCCGAGTTTCCTTTTCGTTGGCACAATACACTACCTGTATTTCTAAACTTTTCAATAACCTTCAAAATTACAGCATTACTTGGAGAACGTTTATTAAACCTTTGTGTGAATTGATCAGACACGTATAGCAAACTTGCACCATTACGTCGGCCGATTCCGTATGAACGAAAATAATGCTCTACCAGAAACACTTTCTCCTCTGTACTTAACACCATTTTTAACAATTAGGCCCTACTAATTACTTGTTTGAGGTTTACTTGACAGGTCTATACTAGCTAACTTGAGTGTGACAGCGCACGCATAAAAACACCGCCAACTTAGTTTCAGTACTGTTTATTTCGGGCAATACTGTATTTTCAGATTTTTCAAATTTAAAGCACATTGTACAACCGGACCATTAACAGAACATGAACTACACCATACCCTAATGGTTATTGTCAGGCACGTTCTAGCTGCCGCTTTCTTTAAAGAAATAGACGCGCTCAAGGCCCATGCTAAATTACCTAAGGTTTTTTGAAAGCTGTTGCCATTTCTTAATTCGAAAACAACTTTGAGGGTGGGCGGGCGTTTAAAATATTCATCGCTCCCATATCCCGAAAAATTTCCTGCATTACTACCGCGTAAGCATAGGTTAACCAAACTCATTGTTTGTTTTACGCATGAAAAATACTATCATCCCGGCGTCAACACAACAGCTTACCTCATTCAACAGAATTTTTTGATTGTATCTATCAAAACCGCTATTTAGAGTTATTTGTCTTCTTGCTACAAATGTTTTGTACCAAGCCAGCCCCGATAAACCTTTTAATTGGTAACTTATTTGCGGCACGAATAAACCAAGTAAAGACAATCAGAATTGTTGGAGTTGATTTTATTGGCCCCATTTCTATAAGGGCAAATCGTTTCAGAGAGGTTCAATTCTTACGGCCTATATTTGCATTTTGTCTGTTTTGCGACCAATGCAGCTCATATCGAGCTCGTCTCAGATCTTTCAAAGGACGCGTTTCTCGTAGCTTTGCGACGTTTTATAGCTCGCCGAGGAAGATGTTCAGAAATTTTTAGCGATTGCGGCACTAGTTCTGTAGGTGCCAATCGACAGCTCGCTACTTAAATGCAGGACGCAACCACCGGCGAAAATATAATTTGGTCATTTAACCCTCCTAGTACTCCTTACTTCGATGGATTGTGGGAGGGCGGAGTTAAATCAATTAAAGCACATTTAACCCAAGTAATCGGCGACCAAGTCCTCACCTTTAAGGAACTTTATACAATTTTAATTCAAATTGAATCCTTACTAAATTCGCAACCGTTCTGCCCTTTGAATTCAGACCATAACAATTTTCAGTTTTTAACTCCCAGTCATTTATTAAAATCACGTGGCCTTACTACAGCTATAGATGAAGATTTTTATCAGGTTAACTTACCTCTAAAAAGCAGGTAGAGATTACTTCAAAAGCTCCATCGAAAGTTTTGGACTCGTTGGAGTCACAAGTATTTACACACTCTTTAACAACTGGCAAAATAGCATCACATAAATGATGTTTAGCTCAATGTAAAGGACACCATAGTTCTCATTAAATATGACCTACTTCCTCCTTGCAAAGGAAGCTAGGCCGCATTGCAGAGACCTTTCCAGGGTCTGATGGCGTTGTGTGAGTTGCAGAAGTTAAAACTTTCCAGGGTACATTTAAGCGTCCTCTGGTAAAGCTGGCACCGTTGCCATTAGTATAACGCGTTTTTATACATTTTTTTTGTTATTTTTTAATTATGTATACATTTAGTTTTATTTTGTTTGTTTTATTATCGTTTACCCCAGTCATAATACTGCCTCACTTATTCTAGTTCAAATCCCTTGCGATTTCCTTATCTCATCCTTTTCTTTTCCTACATTCATCGAATTTGGTGGGCGGTATGTTCCGTCACAATAGACAATGACAAAATAACTTGAACAAGTTCGTGTGTGTGCGAGTAAATACTACCTCTAGCATCACTTTGTGACAGACCAGTGAATGGTACAGACGTCCGAGCGTGGAGTGTTACCACTGTATGCACCGTAATTTCATCACATCAACAATAACAAAAGTTAGTACTTATTGCTCACCGACTGTCTATTTGATTTATAATGTTCAACTTTATATGTACTAACTTTAACTATTCACGTAAACTTTTGTCCAGACCTTGACTGGTGGTCCTTCTAGCCTTAATCAACTAAACACGGTCTTTATACGATGATATCATCGACAAGATTTTAAGTATGAATAACAGAGGGATTGACTAGTATCTTTCGATTAATAATTATTTGTGTTTTTGCAGATGTATTTGTTAAAAATCGATTTGTATGGAATGGAAAACAGCTTAATCAATGTTTGAAAAACGTGGTTTTGCCTAAATCTGCTTCACCTGTCCTTGAAGACACGAACCGCCTATGGAACATACTTATCCCTTTCAATATTAGAGGTTTTGTCGTTAATCCTGTAATCTGTCAGCCGCTTTATTGAAAAATATAGGTTTAAAGCGACGTATATTTATCATGCTTGCCATGAATAGCAGTCGTTATTGATGGCTGTATGTGACGAAATAAAACGCCGCTATATTTCTGAATCCTCCAGTATGTACGTACAACATAAATGCTCAAATGCAAAGCAGGCAGGATATATAAATAACGTGAGTAAATTGAACTCTTTGGAATACGGAACACCGTAGTCTCGTGTAATACTCAATGCGCTCAAAAATATGAAAAGGCTTTTACTGGGAGATTTTCAGACGTATATTTTGGTATATAATTTTAGGGTTGCTATAAGCAAATGCTTGGTTCAGAAACGTCATTTCGGCGGTATCTGGCTTTCTGGTGCAAAATTTTTAAGACGCTTTTAGAGCGTGATTTTTAAAAAGCATTGCTTGCTCCCACTTATGTGAAATTGGTTGAAATTTTGGTTTCGAAAATTTAATTACACAAGTTTCTTAAAAAAGGTTAATGAAACGATAAACAGAAAAGATTCTGTTTTCTACTTATGTAATGTATTTAAAAGGAAATCTAACCTAATAAAGAAACATTTAAGAAACACAAATCACATTTAGTATATAATGGATCATGTGCAAAAATAAAAAAAAAGATAATTATCTATACAAGGTACAAATAAACCATTATATTTTCAAGCAATGTATTAACATATCCCGTTTTCATTCTTGACAAATCTTCAATGGTTTCATTTACATCCAACAGATTAAGAATACTAATATCTTGGACTGATGTTTTACGTGAATCGAGTATTGATAAGAAAATCAAAATATTCAACTCGTATATTATAAAATTGTTCGATTCACATGCGCCACCAACGACAATTAGGATATCTAAACCAAAGGCGTCTTGGCTTACAGAGAATGTGAAACAAGCTATAAGATCTCGTGATTTGGCATTAAGAAATTACCGTGCTACTAAAAATAATATCAGCTGGAATGAATACAAGCGTCTACGTAATAACACACTAGCAATAGTGAGACATGCAAAGCCCATGTATCTGAAAAATGTTATAGATCAAGGTAATGTACGTGATATGTTGGGTGCTTTGCAGTTGCTCAACGTTAAAACTAAGAAGGATTTATCTATTTGCTTGGAATTATCTAAGGCAAAAACATGAATAATCACTTTTCCCTCGCTTTACAAGCAAAATATTCCTGCGTAGAGAAAATCAATTACTATGCTAATACCCTATTCAACAAAAACTTAACCTTTCAATTTCAATTATCTACAATAGAGGAGGTCAATAAAATATTACATGGGCTCAAATCAAATGCGATAAGGATACATAAAATATCATTAAAAATGTTGAAGTGTTGGAGCCCACATATTGATATTTATATATTACATATTATAAATTGCTGTATAGAACATGGGTATTTTCCTGATGTTTGGAAAGAAGCAATATGTTGTCCAATTCTCAAAACTTCAAAACCAAAAAGCTACTCAGATTTGCGTTTAATTAGTATTGTACCTCGCTTATCAAAAATATTTGAAAAAGTATTATATGGACAAATTTATCAATATGCTATAAATAATAATATCCTTCCAAGCCTCCAATCTGGGTTTCGAAATAAGCACAGCACTTCTACAGCATTATGTGTAGTCTCTACCAATATAATTAAAACATGTGATGAAAAGCTAGTAACTGTACTGGTGCTATTAGATTTTTCAAAGACGTTCGGTACGGTTAACCATGAACTTATCTGCGCTAAATTAAAATATTACGGTTTTTCTACTTTGTCGACGTCTTTAATTACTTCATATTTAACTAATAGAAAGCAGTTCACAAGAATAAATGATGATGTATCGTCTTTTGCAAACATTTCAGTCGGAGTTCCTCAGGGATCAATTTTAGGTCCTTTGCTCTTTATACTTTATACCAGCGACTTGTTAGCATCGATACATAATTGTAAAGTACAGGCGTATGCTGATGATATTCAGGTTTATTTAAGTTTTGCAGCATGTGATGTTGACAATGCATTAATTTGTATAAATCATGATCTAGAATTGATCAATGAGATAAGTACTAAACATAATCTTAAATTAAACTCGAATAGGTCTAAGGTGATGATTTTCGGATCAAAAAAAATTAGAGATTGCGTTATGGACAAGATAAAAGTCATAATTAACAATACCCTTATTCCATTAGTTAGTTCTTCAAGACATTTAGGTTTATTTTTTGACGACGATCTGCGCTTTAAGTCACATGTTGCAAGGTTAATAAAAAGGTAGTATATAGCACTTAAACAACTATAGGCTTGTCGGTATATACTAACCTTACAATTGAAAAAGCTGTTGTCAGAAACTCTAGTTCTGTCATTGTTTAATTATTGTGATTTTATATATGGTCCAAACCTTGATAGCACTTCTAAGACACAAATACAAAGGATTCAAAATACTTGTTGTAGTTAGGTTTTTTTTTTTTTTTTGGGCGTCGCCGTGGATCAATGTAGTAAGCGTAAGACTACGGATCCCAAGGTCCCGGGTTCAAATCCCGACACGGCCGACTGCTTGAAAAATGGCAGGTGAGCATTTTTCACAAAAATTACGCCCTCGTTCGGATGAGAGGTTAAATGGAGGTCCCGTGTGTGAGTGTTGTCACGCACGTTAAAGATCCCTACCTTGCCTAGAACGGCAAGGGTTCGGCAAAATTCTAAATTTCCAGGCAACAAAAAACTCGCCTCCTGGCCAATGTAGTACCTACAGGTGGAGCATTGGAAATGTAAATGAACTGTAGTTAGGTTTTGGACTACAAAATTTGATCATGTATCGCAGAAGATAAAAGAGTTGCATTGGTTAAATATGGATAACTGCAGAAAATATCATTTGTTATGTTTTGTTCACATAATAATTATAAATAAGACTCCAGAGGATATTGCTAAAATATCAATGCCACGCTACAAAGTGCATTACATCAATATTAGACAGACACATTACAACTTTAACTATTCCCAAGCACTCGACTGCTATATTCAGAGAGGATTCATCTATAATGCTGTCTCTACTTATAATGCAAAATCTTTCTTTTACCCCATTCAAGGCTCAAATCAGGGCGCATATTTTGGATAAGCAGTAACATAGCCTAATTGTATATTTTTCAATTATTGTGTGATTACTCATTTGCTTCAGTAATTTTTCTTGTAGAGATATGTTGTGGTCTGTGCAGGTTAAGTGTAAGAGTAGCATATGACTAAACTTCGCCTGCATGGACCTACAAATATGTCTTATGTAATAATGTTTTAATGTAATATTAACAACAATAAAGTCAATATTATTATTATTATAAAGTCAATTTCCTTGCTTACGAGGTCTAAATTATTAAGTCTATATTGATCCATGCCATAGTAAATTTTAAAGCCTTTTCTTCTTTATTACTATTTTCAATTTGGAGAACGCTCGCCCTTTTTCAGCCAGTCACAGATATGGCAAAATAAATTCTTAGATTGATAGATTTGGAAATGTAGTAATTGAACTATTTGAATTTCATTCGCTACAACTAAAGCGTCGATGTCCAATTTCTTAGTTAATGATTTCGTTAATTTAATTTGTAAATTCTTACATTTTAACATTGTATTTTTTGTGTCAACGTGTCGTAACCCTCAAATCGTTTAAATACCGCAAGCAATCGTTGTGTTCTGTCATTAGTTGAAGTCATTTATTTAATTTTGCATACTACAATGATACAAAAATAATAATGAAGTTTAAAATAGGTTCTATAGGTTTTAGCAGAATATCTTTGAAGAAATTTATGAAGTAGTAAATAAATATGAAATGGAACCACATTTTCCTGAACATTTCGGCCACGTACTGAGGCGTTAAGGATGGTTTTATATGTACAACATTGTGCAGTCGCCAGGCATATGGGATATGGAATTTGCAGATAATATCGATGAGCAGTATATAACTGAGAACATTGTTAAAAAAGTTCTAATATCTTCTTTGTAACAATTAGACCATATTATGGGTCATTTCTTACTGGACATGATCTTTTCAATGTTAATATACCCACTTTTCTAGACACTATTAAATCGAACCTGACATCGGTTGTTTCGATAGCCTAATTCGTCCACATTTTTAATTAAGCTTGGAGAAAACTGTATTTCCCACTGAATGGAAAATTAAATTGTTCGTCCTTTGCCAAAAATAAGGTCCCATATGAAATTGAAAGATTTGAGGCATATAAGTATTCTACCACTTTTTTTAAAAGTACTAGAAAAAAATCAAAGATGCTCAAATAAACACATTTTTAAACAGGAACAATGTCATTTCTGACTTTCAATCCGGATAACGTAAAAGCGACAGTTACAAAACAACGCTATCTTACATAACGGATGAAATAATTAGCGCTGTCGAACAAAGTATATACTGTTACTAATAATGGTAGATTATTTTGACTTTTGATACTATCACATTATAATTTGTTGGCAGTAGTAGATATGCAAAGGGCGTACGTGCGCAAAATGTGCAATTTCTACATGTATTTTCTTATGGGAAAATTTAAGATCCGTTCTGGTCATTTTGCCAGATACAAAGCTCGTTCACCTTTGAGGTGCTATTGAAAGTTACTATGATGAGTTGCGAGATATTGTAACAGTTTGTTTGACCACTGCAGAACATCAACGAATTTTTAGTTTTACAAACTCTTGTATAGTCATTAATATCATGCAAACTATTTTTAAATAAATAAATACCAGTATTGGTATTATGCGTGCTAACTGCCATACAGAAATGCTAGTTTGGTTGCTAACATCAGGCGACGAATGTTAGTATTAATATTATCAAGGCCAAGCAGCTTTCCAGTTTCGTGCATATTGCGTCTGCACTTATTTTAGATAGAGCTCTCGTCGAGAACCATCATGGAAATAATAAGGGCTCTAGCATGTAACTTGCGTCTGCCCTTGTGCGGTAGTAGAGCCTTAGTGCGCTGAACACTAGGCTTTGTGGTTTTAACGATGCGCTTTTCTTCTTTTTTTATAACGTCTTTAAATAACTTTTAATAAATAACTTTGTTTAGATAATTCTTTTGATAAATTCATTTAGTCATTCTTTGGACATTTGTTTAAATAGCACTTAAAATATTCCTTTAATAATTTCGTAAAAGTTACGATAAAACATGTTTTTCAACGCTTCGTTAGAACATCTTCAAGTCGATTTTTATTTGATAATATCAACTTTTAAGAAGTCGTTTTGTATATCAATTGTAAGGCTCCGCCGTATATTCATTTGTTAGAATGAACACGCGTTATCTGGTTTTATAAAAATAAAGCAGTCTGTATGCTGTATTTAAAGAGGCTATGGATTCTTCTTTCGCACCTGCGAGTATCAAGTTGTAGTTCATTCACGTCAACTTTGCGATAAAATATCGATCCAAGATGAACGTCCTTCAACCGTACGATGAATAGTTGGATTTTATGTAATGTTATGCGAGAAAATAATAAGTTTGAATTTTAAGGAAACGTTCTACAAAGTACGTAGAAATTTTATGGTTTGGAAATTAGGTCCGATGATGAATTGAAATGGTACTTTTAAAGTTTTTGATCGAGATTTATACACAGTAGATCATCTAAGTTTGGTATTGGAGTTTGGTTAGTTAAGTTTGTTTGTATGAGAAAAACGCATAGAAGTTCGTATAGTCCGGTCCAAGGATCAAGCAGCTGTTCGTGTTCTGTAGAACATGCGGATTTTACGTCACTTGTTTTTCTGAAAAACGTATGTATTAACACCTGCCCTAACATGCTGTAACGCCAACATGTAAACAACACCTGCTGAGTCAAGGTAAGAGATTAGAATTATTTTTACATTACGTCTACATTTGGTGATCTTTGATACGAGGCTGTTTCGAAAAATATCTTTGTAACCACCTATTATCATTTATCCGTTTAACAAATTAAGAAAGACCTTAGTAAATTTTTATTTTCAATACTAGTACAGTGTAATTACAGTTACTAATTTTTATGAAATTAGTCAAACTTAAAGAGTTCTTATTGATGTTTCATTTATGCATGATTTCACTTACAATTTATGAATGATGAATTAATAGACAATGTAGTTAAAGTTTTATAAATATGTAAACAGAAAAAACAAATCTGATATTTCTAGTATAAATTCAAGTTAATCTTTTGTAACGAAAGCAACATTTAAAGTTTTTAATATTTCTTTTTGAATATATAATCCTACCTTATGAGTAGATGAAACTTGTATTATCTTTTCTTAAACATGAATTTTATATTTACAATTTTTATGAAGGAACAATTTTAATTAAAGAAGCAACATTTAATTTTCTTAATTAGTTCAGAAATAGAGTAACAAGGTGTAAGATCAAATAAGCGTAAAGTGGTAAACCCAATTGAACAAGAAGCTTTGATAGCCTTTTCAGAATTTGAAGCATAACATCTGTGTTCATATTATTGTTGCCTGATTAATTTTTGTTGTTTTTTTATATGAGGTAACAAAAGAATACCTCTTGTGTACTCATTTTTGTAAATTTAATTAAATTTTTTTTACAGCTTCTGCGTTAGCAGTTAATACGGTATTCCTCCCTAAGGACGCCCAAGTCCCCCTTAGGGAAACCCTGTGTTTAAAGTTAATGACTTGGTGGCGCCCTATTTAAACCCCTGTTTTCTTAAGAATCTAGCCCTAGTAAGAAAATAATGCTTTGCTAAAAGAACCACGACCAATCCTCATAAGCTCTGCCCAAGGAATAGACCCCTAGCATAGTCGGAAGATATTTGCGTTCTACCATTTTAAGGAAATCCTTCCTTAAAGGTCACTGGTCACATTAGGGGATAAAAAGAACCCGTAACATTATACCGATCAGTGTAATAAAATATAATTATAATATATATTTGTAGTTTATATAACGTTTTAATTTATTCGTTGTTTTATGTGGAAATCAACCGTTTTAGTTCAATCTTAGTACTCCACGTTAACGTGTTTGATTGTTAAGTATCGAAAGCGACAGTATTTGAAACCTAACACGCTTCCATTCAGTTAGATTGCATTTTGGATTAAGCCGGGTAAGTAAAATTTTGAATAGAAGGGAGGAAATGGGTGTATTAGACTACTTTTTATGCAACTACGCGGGTTTGATAACTCGAGGATAAACTGACCTAGTTGGGTTACTTTCTACGAAATCGGACAACGCGTTGGTGGCTTAGTACGACAACTCTGCCGTCATACAGACCCAAACCCACCTACTAGGAGTCAGAGTTACATAGTTTCACATCGATTTTGTCCTCGCCGTTGCCTTATATGCACTATTTTTAGATTCGACCTATTATAGTGCTGCTGTAATGATAAAACTTAGTCTTAACGTTCATTTAAATTCTGACAATTATTTACTAAGAGGCTGTGTTTGAGTCTAGATTTAGGAGTATTTACTTATAATATTAAATTATTCTCTGATTTGCGTTGTCAGATTAATATCTGACTGCGGGTGCTGTACTGGTAAAGTTCCCCCGACGCCAGATACCTTGTATGGGAAAACAAATTGCGAATAGATTATTATTATAAAAAATGCTCATATGATTAGTTTGAACTGTATGACTTGTTAATTTTATAATAGCTATGATTCACATATAAAAGTATAAAACGATGTTTACTGAGTCGTTTTAGCCTTTTTGTGCATGATAGTCTATTGTGTGCCTCTGACGAATACTGTGTCCATGGGGATCGCGGCATAGTTCTATCTCGACGTCTAAAGCTCGGCAAGTAGGCTACGAGGTAAACGTTAATGCACTGTACTACCTCGTACTCAAATACCATGAAAATAATTTTTATGTATAGAGAATGATAAATAAACACAATATCTTTATATAGCCATTCTAATCAACCAGGTGGAAGGTCTGTTATAATGATCACCCAAATGTGTTGGGCAGTCTTTATAGCTGTGGCACTCGATCCATAGCGACATTCGATGCATAAATGTTTCCTTGGTAATCTATCAACACTGGGGAGCTTAGCGTTAATACCGATCGTTGTAAAATCCGTCTACTTTAGGTCATATGAATTGTACCTTTGACTTCCAAAGGGCTGTAGTGGCTATACATTACTCTATACTACTATAGCGGCAAGAGTCTAAACTTTGTAAAGTTGAAATGACCAGACGCAACCCAATGCGCCACGGACGCGCCCTGACGTGCGACCAAGTGATGGAGCGGGCGTAGCAATTAGAGAATCAATAAGCAATAGAAGCTATTTTAGAGAATTAGCAATCAATATAGACTAACTGGTTTAAACAGAAAATATTCCCTAAACTAAATTTTAAATGTCATGTTCCGTATACATATTATTAGTATGCTATTTGTGTGCAAGATAGTGTTATGGATTAACTACTCATTATGTTTACACCTATTGACAAATAGACACAGTTATAAAGAAAACAGTGTCTATTTGTCAATAGTTAATCCATCCATCTTGCACAGAAATAGCATACTAATGATATGTATACGGAACATGACCTTTAAAATTACTTTAGGAAATATTTTCCGTCTAAACCAATTATTCTATGTTGATTGCTAATTCTCGGAAATAGCTTCTATTGTTTCTAATTACCACGCCCACTCCATCACTTGGTCGCACGCCATAGCGCGTCCAGGGTGCATCGGGTTGCGTCTAGTCACGTGTAGGGCGCGTCGGAGCACGGAACTTATCATATACAACATCATATACTGAAACTTAAGTGGGCCCCAGTGAAACTTACTTTTTTTCCTTTATTTAATTTAATTATGGAGTGGGTCAATTAGTGAACAAAACCTCGGTGGACCCACGAGCTTTACTATATTCGCGGCTTAGTCTGGGAATTACCCCAAGGGTGAGCAATGAGTTTGGGCGTGGATATAGGGTGGGCTCGACTACAAACGGGAACAAAAAAAAAGGTAAATGGGCGCCACTGCATCTATATAGACAATGAACAAAACTAAAGTATCCTACAGGAAGACGCAGAAACCTATAGGATATAATGATTACCAAAAAACATACAAATTATAATAAGCACTACCTCTGGAAACCTCTTGGACCTCTGCTCCAGCTTCTGCGATGTCGGACCTGCAAGAAAATGTTGCAGAAAAAAATTAAATATAAGACACTGTTTGTGCCTTACAACAACAAAATATTTCGATCTTTATAGATCGATTGACCTGAATTCAAAATCTCAACAACACCTTACCTATGAAAAAATACTCTACTGGAAATTACTTATTCTGTTTCTATTACCTGGTACTGTATCAACTTTTTTCTAAGTTCCACATTCAAAATTTTGCTATCTAATTTGGACAATGTTAATTTCAATTAGTGAAATAAAAAAACGAAAGTTTTAATTCAAAGTATAATTTAAATGTAATTCTCTTTTGTTGCAAAAATTATTTATAAAAAAAATTTAATAATCCATATAAAATAAGTTTCAAAAATTTCTTAATGTGTTTATCTATAACCAATATAATCAACATAAAGTAAGTTTCAAAAATCTCTGAATTTGTTTCTCTACATAGAGAGGTCTTAACATTTATAAATTATTTAATACAGTCGGGTTCTTAAACATCCATAAAACAGATCTGTTCTGGCTTACAAAAATTCTCTAAAGAACTTATTACATAAAAAGTTCATATGGCTTAAGCATTATATGAAATTAAAGAAAGTCAGTTCAACATATGTTAGAAGCAGCATAGATATTCTACTAATCACATAACATATTGCAAGTAAACATCTTTCAATCAAAAGTGGACTTTATACTTATTTTTCTCAATTAACATGTGCATTACTTACGTACCTTGAATAACACCTTAATTTAATTAATCTAAAAGTTCAAAAATTCCTCTTATGAAAATATTTAGTTCTGAACAAAAAGTATTTGACCTATTAAATTTCTAGGGTATAATTCTCAAACTGATTTTTACGTGGGATTTGAGCATAAACATATCTTGCAAAAAAATTTGACATTTACATTCTTTAACAAAAGTTTCTTATGATTTGGTAAACGTTAAATCAAAGCTTTGACCGTAATTAGTACGTAAAATTAATTCTCAGTAAATAGTTTTATAAGTACCTGATTGGTTTTGCCTTAATTACACGACTGTGATGCTGATAAATGTACTAGACTAACCAAAACACATAACATTCCATCTCCTTGAAATTTAGAAAGGTACGAAATATGCCTTTACTAAATGCATTCCCTCGGACAGCTTCAAAATGAGTAATTCCACAATATACAACCAAGTTCCAATCTCATTGTCAAACGTGTTTCCTAAATGTGCTAACGAAATTGAACCACCTATTAGTTTTATATAATGCTGTCTAATTACACAAATCTCACCACTAATGGAACTCTATCTTCACATGTTGTTACGGCTCTCCTGGTTGTCTGGGCGGCCTCACAAGAGCTCTCTTGTGACGCCTCCGCGCGGCAACCACTAGCCCCTCTCCGACGGTAGAGCTATTCTCAGCTCCCACTTGCAAACAAGGCTCTCCATCTTCCAACGAAGCGTACCTCTTCGTAGTTGCTTGCAAGATTGCCGCATTCGCTTCCTTGCCAACACCCTAGTTATCGCGTCACCTTACGCGCAGACGTTGTGTCTAGCAATTGCACAAGTGGACTTCAGAACGCCTGTAGCTTATGCAACTCAAGTTACGTTCAGGGTATTTGCAGATATCAAAGGCGTAGGAGTCACTACTAAATACTTCGTATAGATGAAAATAATGTAAATAGGAAAGAGGTGTTCTTCCTTATAGTAAATTAAACTATTTAACGATTTCACGCTAAATGACAAATTCGTAATACAACAACGGCTAGAAATGTTTTTCTTTAGAGATATTTAATGTAACAAAAATTTTGTTACAATACCACCTCCAACTCTATACACAACCTCCACCGACACACCCTCACCTCAACTTCTAATCCCCCACACATACTTCCACCTTCTGCTGTTTGTAAGGAATTCCAGTTTACATATATATATATATATATATATATATATATTTTAGGTAGTTAATTACACAAGGTAAGTTGATAAGTACTACCATATTACAATTAATAATATAAAATAATAGCTTTTATGCAAAGCCCAAATGATCATTTCAAATCGAGCTAGTAATTGAAAGATGGAAAATATAAGGTCTTGCACAGGACTTAAACCTGTATCCTGGTTTTGCCGGAACCATGCGTTTATATATATATATATATATATATATATATATATATATATATATATATATATATATTGATATGATAACGCCGTACTCGGTGTAATGACGTTTCTACTTAACGCCACCGGTCTGTGTTTTCACTTCCAATTTAATCCTTTCTATCATTTATTATTATGCCATGGCTAGCCCCTTTTAATCTACACAGAGTACACAACGTTGCGATGATCAATTTTCTTCTTCACCCCTTTACGATTTCCTATTTGAATTGTTAAAACGAAGTCAATTAGTTTCATATAATGAAAAGAAATATTATTTACAATTTTTGAAAAATGATTAAATACACCCTTCAATCAGTCTATATCATATGTATTATTTATCCAAAAATTTATATACTTTGAATTCAATCTAAACAAAAACGACCTCTTTTTACCAAAAAAACCTGGAACGTTCTAGACCTCTTTATAATACATACACTCCTTTGTTGTCTTCATTTGTTGAACCAGTGTTTGAGTACAGTCACCCCTTGTTTTCTATAAATTACTTTGTGCTTGTTTATTTTATATGCCTTGAATCTCGCAACTCAGAATTGTACCACAATTGTACCAAGAATATAATTGTTGACGCTGATTTGAATTGTATTATTATATTGACCCAGATTTGAATTGTTCTTATCGACGCATACTTGAATTATTCAGAAATACACCACCAACCACCAATTCGAATTATTATCATCAAGATTCGAAGTATTTAAAAATGTACCACCAATTCGAAGTATTCAGAAATGTACCACCAGTTCGAATTATTATCATCAAGATTCGAAGTATTCAAAAATGTACCATCGTTCGAAGCCCTATTATTATTAATATTTAGTTTAAATAAATTACCCCAAATTCTACTCACGTTAAACGGCAAAAGAAGTCTTCGTAATCGTTGCACAATTATCACTATAACATACACTTGGTGTTTTATTAAATATTAAATTACGCGTGACTTCTTGGTTAACAGTGACGCAGCTTCGCCCTGCCTGAGTTGTGAACTGACTTGTGTTATCATTGCTCTGTGTTATATAGGCTGTTCCCAGTTATATGTGGGCTGGGTTTTCAACAAGTCCTGCAGATAGCTCAATCAACGAGGTCTTTAATATTCCCTGCATTTCGAAGTTGTTTCTGATATAATTTCTTAGGTTTTCCATGTAATGTTGTTTGTTTGATACCTTAGTATTCTTTATCTTGACCATACGTTGTTTTGTTTAGTTATCGCATTTTGGATAATTGAACAAAATAAATGATGTAACTTCAATGCTGTTTTTGTTTATCTATTTTTATGCGTGTTTGAAACTGCGTTTTCTTATCAAAAATGTTTAGTATTTCAGCGTAATTGCATAAAGCTTTGTTACGTTTTATCTCTTATCTTCGTATTTGTTTTATAACTAATTAGACACTTCTCAACGCGTGTTTAATCACATGTACTATCATTACCTCTAAATACGCGTATTTTTGTTGAAAGATATTCTTACTTGCATTACTTGAAATTAATAACGGTCTATATACAAAGTGTTAAATACTTTCTATTTACATAATGTATGAAGCTAATTACAGTCTATATACAGGGTGTTAAATGCTTGCTTTTCAATACATATCTAAATAGCCCCTTATCACAGCAATATATATATATATATACATATATATAATATATATATATATATATATATATATATATATATATATATATATATATGTATATTGCTGTAATTATAGGGTTAATTTAGGGGTAGGTTAAGTCATAGGGGTCGTAGAATAAACAAAAAGACTCCCAAATAACCAAAGCACATAATTACAGATATTAGAAGAGTAAATAGGTCATTCTAAATATTGTTATTAGAGAGCACACTGTATATAACAGTACAAGCAATTAAACGCATATCCAAGAGTAGCTACGAGCAAAGATAAGAATTTAAAAATGTAACAAAATGCATCGAAATTAAATCAAAGGAAAACCTGTATGAAATAGATAGATAAATATTCAACAAGTGCGTTTATACATCATCATTTATGCAGGCAGAAATTATGCATTATTTGAAAAGCGTACGTGACTGAAAAGTATTATATTTGTTCAAAAATCCAATTTAACTAGGAAATAAACAAACACCAAATTTATTTCTATTTATATTAGAATAAAGCAAACAACAATAATACGAAATTATGAACGAAGGTTCCTGGGATTTCTGAATTAAATGTGATGTATATGATGAATTACGTGACAAATTGAGCGTTCTTCCACGCAATTAAACTACACAATTGGTAAAGTTTCTAAAATAACACAAGAGATAACACAATTGGTGTCGCCCAGCACGTGGAATCAACGAATCGCAAACAAAAGGGGCCAGGCTATAAATATGATAACAATTGAACAACGAGTTAGTATACATTTGAAACTGGGCAGTCACTATACTCAAAAGTGCTGAGATATTCACGGGAATAGTTAATTAAATGTAAAGTAAAATCATTTTTATAAGAGTGTAAAAATTGTGTAAGCGAGCCGTACTGCTACAGACGTAAGTAAACCAGAATTAATGAAATTATAGAATTTCTAAAAATAAATAAAACGGGGCTTTTAGATACGGTCTTGGGTACGATCTTGGATACGAGTCAGGGAGACTCTGGAGATTACTGCCTCTTAATTTAATTTGGTTATCTCTGACAATGGTAAATATTCTATTACGTTTATGGGAATAAACTCACTAATAACGATTTGGATAGTATTTTGGGTGGATATCGACTTACAAATTTGACTCGAAACATTCAGACTGGACACGAAAACTCTTGGGGATGCAGAAAAGCTACTGAACCACTCCAGGTTAGATATTTTGATATGATTTATTTCTATAAACTGTTTTATTTCAATAATAGTTCAAAAATGTAAGAGTCGACAAAACAGGGGTTTCTTAGATAAACTTATGAAAGGCAATAGGCATGTTGAAACGTTTCAAAAGGTCTCTAAATGTAACAATAAAGAGCTCGTTTTGCTGGCTTTATTTTTTCAAAATCTGACAGATGTAAATAATTTAAAAGGGGGAGATATTTAAAAAGGTTGTAAATATTCAATCATTATACTGTGTATTGTAGAACTGCTTTATTTAATTGTATCAGCTAGTAGAGGCAAAGAGATTTATAAATTAACATTTCTACAAGTGCTTGATTAAATAAAGAAGATATCACAGCATTTTATGCAGGACCCAATCGTAGAGGCACGATTAACACAGCATTTTATTACGCCCAAAACCGTGGGGCTAAATATTTAATGTGTGTGTGTGTGTGTATGTGTGTGTGTGTGTGTGTGTGTGTGTGTGTGTGTGTGTGTGTGTGTGTGTGTGTGTGTGTGTGTGTGTGTGTGCGTGCGTGCGTGCGTGCGTGCGTGCGTGCGTGCGTGCGTGCGTGCGTGCGTGCGTGCGTGCGTGCGTGCGTGCGTGCGTGCGTGCGTGCGTGCGTGCGTGCGTGCGTGCGTGCGTGCGTGCGTGCGTGCGTGCGTGCGTGCGTGCGTGCGTGCGTGCGTGCGGCGCGTGCGTGCGTGCGTGCGGCGTGCGTGCGTGCGTGCGCGTGCGTGCGTGCGTTCGTTCGTGCGTGCGTGCGTGCGTGCGTGCGTGCTGTGTGTGTGTGTGTGTGTGTGTAAGTCACCCGGCAAAAATGACCCGAACGGACCTTAAATTTTTCCATAAGAAAATACATGTAAAAATTGCACATTTTGCGCTCGTACACCTATTACATATCTACTGGCAGTAATTCTTCATCACATTGGGTTCAGCGATTCTGCGGTGAACTGCTTTCCGGTTGTCAGAACGTCGACCGACTGCGTGCCTCGAGCTACTTTAGATCCTCTTTTATTCATTACCTACATCTCCAATCTTAGTAGTTCACTTAAATTTTCTTTTGAGTAATGTTGGCTAATGATACTATAGGTTGAATACCATAATTTACATATAGCTAATACTCAAATTAACTACAACTTGGAAAACTTGGTTTAAAAATGGTAACAATCGCTCTCTTCATATACACCCCAATAAATCTGTTGCCATGCGAAAGACAGCACGAACAGCTTTACAAAGTAAAATAAAATTCGTGTTAATGGTGTTCAGTTACAATGTTCAGAAGTAACACGCAACTTAGGTTTCTACGTTGATACAAATCTTACATTAAACACCATGTTAATCGTTGTATTAAAAAAGCTTACAGCAACTTGAAAACATTTGCTGGAATCGAAAATTTTGAACCGTACAACTAAAACTATTTTCACAGAGTCTATTATGTGATGTCATGTTAACTATTGTAATACAATTTATGGTACGTGCTTTGATAGCGTGGATATTGGACGAATCCAAACCGTTCAAAATTTCTTACGTCTTATATTCGGAATCAGAATAGGACAGCATATTTCTCATAAGTTAATCGCAGCAGGAACGCTAAACACGTAAAATAATTCTTTCATAAAAGCCATCCTATTTGCATCATAAAACTATATTTTGAACTGACGTATACAACATTAACGTACAGAATAAGGAACTTTTAATTTCTTCTTATAAGACTCTTTTACAAGTTTGTTTTCATTTTATATTTTGCGACTGTAAAATTCTAGTCGGGCGTTATTTAAAATACTTACAGTTGTGTCATATAGACGTCAGTACTTCAATTACTTGCTTCAATGCAATAATTAACACATTATGTGCTTGTTTGGTTGTCCGTGTGTTTGGTTTCGTGCGTGTGTGCGTACGTGCGTGCGTACGTGCGTGCGTGCGTGCGTGGGTGAGTGCGTGCGTGCGTGCGTGCGTGCCTGCGTGCATGCGTGTGGACGTGCATGCGTGCATACGTGCGTGCGTGGGCGCGCGATTGCGTGTGGGCGCGCTGCGCGATTGTGTATGGTGGATTTACATATGTACATGTATACGTATATATGCTTTATAATTTTGTACACTCTGCTGCCACCTGAATAATATTCTTCCTTCATCGTTGCGAAAGGTAGAGGCCAAAGAAAAATAAATTCTTTCGTCTTTAGCTAACCGCAGGAGAGTGCGTATCGTAAGAAAAGGGGCGCAATTTAGCCCATAGGTAACTGTATTCAACTTAAACTCTTGAATAGATTCATCAGGAGAAGAACGCCAATCTTTGATAATCACGCTAATCAGGATTACCAAAGATTTGTCTATAAATCTGACAAATATATGCAGTAATACCGTAGTAATAAAGACGAAATTGTAACAAAGTTGCGATAATATCTCGTTAAAGTTTGAGCCTAACAAACAATTCATCATTTAAAGACGAACGATATAGAATTTTAGCGGAGGCGTTGAAAACTACACGTAGTTTGGTATTATATTTTCTGGTTTCACAACACAATGATGCAGGATATAATAAGAAAATCAGAAATAGACCCAGCTTCAACGGTTTGCCTTGCGTTTGGAATTTAAGTAATCGCACATGAAAAAATTAATTTTTTCATAAATCAAAGGCTGCTTAATTATACGATTTTCTAAAGAAACAAAGTGCTGTAGAGCGAGATCACGACCATCAAGAAAAGTTTTGGATCTTTGAAGGGTAGAGACGACATACTGTTCTTGCTCATTGCGGCCGAGTGTGCCAACGTAATCTTTATCAACTAAGAATTCATCAGGTGTGAATGGTTTAGCGTTAGGAACCTCTTTAACTTCCCATAATTTTCCAACAATATCCTCCAGGAAGGGAAATAGATTCGGTTCCACAAAACAAGCAAGTGACTTGGGAATCAGGCGAGGCCGGTATGCTTCCCTTAAAACATATCAGATAATAGTATTAAGAGCAATAGGTTGATCACTTGAACCTTGGATACGGCCGATTAATAAGACTTTAGGGAAAATGTCTGTGCTAAGTAATAAACCAGTAGGTTCACAGATTGAGCAAAGAGCGGATTAGCCAGATTGAGATTAGTTAGATGAGCCAAATTTTCAGAATAAAATTTTGAGAAGTACGACAGCTCCAAAATTAATAATAGGCGACGAAGTGCCGCTAGGTTTGAGCGAAACGGTTATAACGACATGCATAGCCGCACAGCAAATGGAGTCCAAGCCACTAAAGGTTAGAGAACGCGGAGTACCGCGAAAACCCCAAACGTTTCACGAAATAAAGGTGAGCATGCTACCCGAGTCGAGTAAACAACGAAATTTCTGAAAAGAACCAGAGCGATCAGCAATTTCCACTTAAACGGTGTAGAGTAACACAATTGAAGTTTTGACGAGAGATTTCAATAAAACAATATTCGACGTTGATGGGTCACTAATGCTAGACGAAGTGAGAGTTTCCTCAGAAGCAAGAGGATCGGATGGCTTACAGCGGTCCTGAGTGCGGAACAAGCAACAGGTGAAACCGTAAAGATATCGAGAGCAGGGCCCAAACTAGCCTTGTTACTAAGAGTAGTAGCGTGCGTGCGTGCGTGCGTGCGTGCGTGCGTGCGTGCGTGCGTGCGTGCGTGCGTGCGTGCGTGCGTGCGTGCGTGCGTGCGTGCGAGCGAGCGTGCGTGCGTGCGTGCGTGCGAGCGAGCGAGCGTGCGTGCGTGCGTGCGTGCGTGCGTGCGTGCGTGCGTGTGTGTGTGTGTGTGTGTAAGTCACCCGGCAAAAATGACCCGAACGGACCTTAAATTTTTCCATAAGAAAATACATGTAAAAATTGCACATTTTGCGCTCGTACACCTATTACATATCTACTGGCAGTAATTCTTCATCACATTGGGTTAAGCGATTCTGCGGTGAACTGCTTTCCGGTTGTCAGAACGTCGACCGACTGCGTGCCTCGAGCTACTTTAGATCCTCTTTTATTCATTACCTACATCTCCAATCTTAGTAGTTCACTTAAATTTTCTTTTGAGTAATGTTGGCTAATGATACTATAGGTTGAATACCATAATTTACATATAGCTAATACTCAAATTAACTACAACTTGGAAAACTTGGTTTAAAAATGGTAACAATCGCTCTCTTCATATACACCCCAATAAATCTGTTGCCATGCGAAAGACAGCACGAACAGCTTTACAAAGTAAAATAAAAATTCGTGTTAATGGTGTTCAGTTACAATGTTCAGAAGTAACACGCAACTTAGGTTTCTACGTTGATACAAATCTTACATTAAACACCATGTTAATCGTTGTATTAAAAAAGCTTACAGCAACTTGAAAACATTTGCTGGAATCGAAAATTTTTGAACCGTACAACTAAAACTATTTTCACAGAGTCTATTATGTGATGTCATTTTAACTATTGTAATACAATTTATGGTACGTGCTTTGATAGCGTGGATATTTGACGAATCCAAACCGTTCAAAATTTCTTACGTCTTATATTCGGAATCAGAATAGGACAGCATATTTCTCATAAGTTAATCGCAGCAGGAACGCTAAACACGTAAAATAATTCTTTCATAAAAGCCATCCTATTTGCATCATAAAACTATATTTTGAACTGACGTATACAACATTAACGTACAGAATAAGGAACTTTTAATTTCTTCTTATAAGACTCTTTTACAAGTTTGTTTTCATTTTATATTTTGCGACTGTAAAATTCTAGTCGGGCGTTATTTAAAATACTTACAGTTGTGTCATATAGACGTCAGTACTTCAATTACTTGCTTCAATGCAATAATTAACACATTATGTGCTTGTTTGGTTGTCCGTGTGTTTGGTTTCGTGCGTGTGTGCGTACGTGCGTGCGTACGTGCGTGCGTGCGTGCGTGGGTGAGTGCGTGCGTGCGTGCGTGCGTGCCTGCGTGCATGCGTGTGGACGTGCATGCGTGCATACGTGCGTGCGTGGGCGCGCGATTGCGTGTGGGCGCGCTGCGCGATTGTGTATGGTGGATTTACATATGTACATGTATACGTATATATGCTTTATAATTTTGTACACTCTGCTGCCACCTGAATAATATTCTTCCCTTCATCGTTGCGAAAGGTAGAGGCCAAAGAAAAATAAATTCTTTCGTCTTTAGCTAACCGCAGGAGAGTGCGTATCGTAAGAAAAGGGGCGCAATTTAGCCCATAGGTAACTGTATTCAACTTAAACTCTTGAATAGATTCATCAGGAGAAGAACGCCAATCTTTGATAATCACGCTAATCAGGATTACCAAAGATTTGTCTATAAATCTGACAAATATATGCAGTAATACCGTAGTAATAAAGACGAAATTGTAACAAAGTTGCGATAATATCTCGTTAAAGTTTGAGCCTAACAAACAATTCATCATTTAAAGACGAACGATATAGAATTTTAGCGGAGGCGTTGAAAACTACACGTAGTTTGGTATTATATTTTCTGGTTTCACAACACAATGATGCAGGATATAATAAGAAAAATCAGAAATAGACCCAGCTTCAACGGTTTGCCTTGCGTTTGGAATTTAAGTAATCGCACATGAAAAAATTAATTTTTTCATAAATCAAAGGCTGCTTAATTATACGATTTTCTAAAGAAACAAAGTGCTGTAGAGCGAGATCACGACCATCAAGAAAAGTTTTGGATCTTTGAAGGGTAGAGAGACGACATACTGTTCTTGCTCATTGCGGCCGAGTGTGCCAACGTAATCTTTATCAACTAAGAATTCATCAGGTGTGAATGGTTTAGCGTTAGGAACCTCTTTAACTTCCCATAATTTTCCAACAATATCCTCCAGGAAGGGAAATAGATTCGGTTCCACAAAACAAGCAAGTGACTTGGGAATCAGGCGAGGCCGGTATGCTTCCCTTAAAACATATCAGATAATAGTATTAAGAGCAATAGGTTGATCACTTGAACCTTGGATACGGCCGATTAATAAGACTTTAGGGAAAATGTCTGTGCTAAGTAATAAACCAGTAGGTTCACAGATTGAGCAAAGAGCGGATTAGCCAGATTGAGATTAGTTAGATGAGCCAAATTTTCAGAATAAAATTTTGAGAAGTACGACAGCTCCAAAATTAATAATAGGCGACGAAGTGCCGCTAGGTTTGAGCGAAACGGTTATAACGACATGCATAGCCGCACAGCAAATGGAGTCCAAGCCACTAAAGGTTAGAGAACGCGGAGTACCGCGAAAACCCCAAACGTTTCACGAAATAAAGGTGAGCATGCTACCCGAGTCGAGTAAACAACGAAATTTCTGAAAAGAACCAGAGCGATCAGCAATTTCCACTTAAACGGTGTAGAGTAACACAATTGAAGTTTTGACGAGAGATTTCAATAAAACAATATTCGACGTTGATGGGTCACTAATGCTAGACGAAGTGAGAGTTTCCTCAGAAGCAAGAGGATCGGATGGCTTACAGCGGTCCTGAGTGCGGAACAAGCAACAGGTGAAACCGTAAAGATATCGAGAGCAGGGCCCAAACTAGCCTTGTTACTAAGAGTAGTAGCGTGCGTGCGTGCGTGCGTGCGTGCGTGCGTGCGTGCGTGCGTGCGTGCGTGCGTGCGTGCGTGCGTGAGTGCGTGCGTGCGAGCGAGCGATGCGTGCGTGCGTGCGAGCGAGCGAGCGTGCGTGCGTGCGTGCGTGCGTGCGTGCGTGCGTGTGTGGTGTGTGTGTAAGTCACCCGGCAAAATGACCCGAACGGACCTTAAATTTTTCCATAAGAAAATACATGTAAAAATTGCACATTTTGCGCTCGTACACCTATTACATATCTACTGGCAGTAATTCTTCATCACATTGGGTTAAGCGATTCTGCGGTGAACTGCTTTCCGGTTGTCAGAACGTCGACCGACTGCGTGCCTCGAGCTACTTTAGATCCTCTTTTATTCATTACCTACATCTCCAATCTTAGTAGTTCACTTAAATTTTCTTTTGAGTAATGTTGGCTAATGATACTATAGGTTGAATACCATAATTTACATATAGCTAATACTCAAATTAACTACAACTTGGAAAACTTGGTTTAAAAATGGTAACAATCGCTCTCTTCATATACACCCCAATAAATCTGTTGCCATGCGAAAGACAGCACGAACAGCTTTACAAAGTAAAATAAAATTCGTGTTAATGGTGTTCAGTTACAATGTTCAGAAGTAACACGCAACTTAGGTTTCTACGTTGATACAAATCTTACATTAAACACCATGTTAATCGTTGTATTAAAAAAGCTTACAGCAACTTGAAAACATTTGCTGGAATCGAAAATTTTGAACCGTACAACTAAAACTATTTTCACAGAGTCTATTATGTGATGCCATTTTAACTATTGTAATACAATTTATGGTACGTGCTTTGATAGCGTGGATATTTGACGAATCCAAACCGTTCAAAATTTCTTACGTCTTATATTCGGAATCAGAATAGGACAGCATATTTCTCATAAGTTAATCGCAGCAGGAACGCTAAACACGTAAAATAATTCTTTCATAAAAGCCATCCTATTTGCATCATAAAACTATATTTTGAACTGACGTATACAACATTAACGTACAGAATAAGGAACTTTTAATTTCTTCTTATAAGACTCTTTTACAAGTTTGTTTTTATTTTATATTTTGCGACTGTAAAATTCTAGTCGGGCGTTATTTAAAATACTTACAGTTGTGTCATATAGACGTCAGTACTTCAATTACTTGCTTCAATGCAATAATTAACACATTATGTGCTTGTTTGGTTGTCCGTGTGTTTGGTTTCGTGCGTGTGTGCGTACGTGCGTGCGTACGTGCGTGCGTGCGTGCGTGGGTGAGTGCGTGCGTGCGTGCGTGCGTGCCTGCGTGCATGCGTGTGGACGTGCATGCGTGCATACGTGCGTGCGTGGGCGCGCGATTGCGTGTGGGCGCGCTGCGCGATTGTGTATGGTGGATTTACGTATGTACATGTATACGTATATATGCTTTATAAATTTGTACACTCTGCTGCCACCTGAATAATATTCTTCCCTTCATCGTATTTAAACCGAAGATTTTATTGAGTGTACGTGAAGGGCTCAGTGGATCGTGATCAAATGACTGGAGGTAACCAACGATATGATCACATTTACAACCGCGTGTACGTAAAAAGAAATTTTTATAGAACGAGCAGATCACGGTAGACCTAATTTAAACGTGTTGCTTTCACTACAGATGTAGTGAAAGCACGAGCAGAGGATTGTATCTACGAGAAGCTTTCGAATCTTGTTGTGATTAATAACACTGACATACAAGAATAATAACGATATTTATTATTAACTGTGAACACCAATGTTACAATTGCGGGAGCGCGTTTTTTTACATGCTTACTCCTTCGCGGTCTAACAACTTCTCCTAACATTTTCCAGAGGTGGGGCGAAACTGGTTATGGCGCGCAGGTCTTCTCATTCAAATATTTGTAAATATATAAATTCCTACTCGTGTCGTAACAGTATGTTCCTAACAACGTAATTGTAATGTGTCGTGCGTCAAACACACTAGTCGACTGCTTCACTTGTTAAAGGTTAAATGTAAAATCAGGGGAGTATCTATGATGTTACATCTGCACTTCAATTTGTGGTTGCGATCTAGAATTAAAAATGTGTATCTATGTCATGTACTACCCTGGTGTCTTGCGTTAGACTTCGATAACGACAGATGGTGGAGATAGTTGATGTGTAAATATGAACAAAGTTTATAAAAGCAGAATCTTCAAATAATTATCAGTAATAACCTTAAATTTAAGCAACGGCAGCTAGACAAGGAACTGCCGACATTTACGGAACTCACACGTTAATATTTTTATAGCGCCATAGCTACGATCACACCAACCTGTTTACAACTGCCGCGGCACACCACAACACAAAGTGATTGTAGGTAAATTGCAGTAGAAACCATATATAATACACGACGGAGGTAAATTGACTTGCAAGCTACATTCTATGCGATAGTTATAGTTAATTTTAACTATAATTGCAAACGGAACATACCACTCACCAAAATGCAAGGCATTTTAGAAAAGTAAATAACTACAAAGGGTGGAATGGAATGGAAAAAATTAATTAATTTAAGAAAACCCAAAAAATATTTACGCGAACAACCAGAATAAAAAAAATTACAAAAAAAATTAAGGAAAATCTACAGTGAAGATAAAGGACAGAGCTTAGTAGCAGCGTGCTTCAGCTTTCCGTGTGCGGTTTTGAGAGTGACAACGCTAACTACCCAATCGGCTCCTGAATGAGCCGCAACAACACGTCCAAAAGAAATTCAAAGGAGTGTAACTTTAATGGCTTTATTAACTCTCTCTAAGGTATCCAAATGAACCTGCAGATACTTTTTGTGACATTTGGACCATTGTTGGAGCGTATGCAAATACCCTTGGACCATCGAGACCAGGAATCTTGATGAATTCACTGGAGCATTGCCAACGAGACAGGCGGATGAGCTGAAGGTCACAAAGGGTAAGTTCTGAAATAGCGACTAAACTGGCCAAAGTAGGTAAGTAAGTGACCTAGTGTCAGTCAACTCAACTCGGTTGGGTCACTGCTCACGTGCGTGAGAGGACGAGAATTTAATATGGCCTCAATCTGAATAAAGACAGTGGCTAGTTTCTCGTACATCAGAACTTGCCCATCTGCGAAGGAGCAAGGTTTTAACCAACTTCACACCCGCCTCCCACAAACCACCAAAATGACGCGCAGAGGGTGGTATAAAGTGTCAAGAAATATGTTCTTTGGTGGCAGCTGACTTTCCGAGAGTAACTAGCTGTTTATCACCTCAAAAATGTGTACCACAATCACAATAGATATAATCACAGCGACCACGTCTGGCAATAAATCGGCGTAGAGCAGCTAGAGAGACGTCGGTTGACAGATCAGAAACTAGTTCAAGATCATGTGCTTTGGTAGGCTGGTAGCTCTCGGTATTCGCGACATGTTAGTAGAGAAGGGACCAACAAAATCAACATCTGAGCTTAATTTCAAAGACCACCAACGCTGATTTAAATGTTTTACAAAAAAGTTAGGGTAGATAAAATTTCTATAGGGGCGAAAATACGGGCCAAGTTTGAAAGTAAGTTGCGCTTGATGCAGGTAGTATACTGTGGCTGAACTAGAAAACAAAAGGTATCTGAAGTGAGATTTCATTGAAGACCTAGAACTTTCAAAGGTTGAGTGTCAGGATCCGCAAAAGAGCAAAGTAATGCGAATTGTTGCGAAGCGGGAAGATCCTTTAGTAATTCCGGACAACTAAGAGACCATTTATGCAGTCCAAACCACTAAATCTTAAAATTGATTTCGTAAAGTTAAGTTTAACTCCATCTGAAGCGATACCATCGATATAGGTATGGTTGCGAAAGGTAGAGGCCAAAGGAAAATAAATTCTTTCGTCTTTAGCTAACCGCAGGAGAGTGCGTATCGTAAGAAAAGGGGCGCAATTTAGCCCATAGGTAACTGTATTCAACTTAAACTCTTGAATAGATTCATCAGGAGAAGAACGCCAATCTTTGATAATCACGCTAATCAGGATTACCAAAGATTTGTCTATAAATCTGACAAATAGATGCAGTAATACCATAGTAATAAAGACGAAATTGTAACAAAGTTGCGATAATATCTCGTTAAAGTTTGAGCCTAACAAACAATTCATCATTTAAAGACGAACGATCTAGAATTTTAGCGGAGGCGTTGAAAACTACACGTAGTTTGGTATTATATTTTCTGGTTTCACAACACAATGATGCAGGATATAATAAGAAAAATCAGAAATAGACCCAGCTTCAACGGTTTGCCTTGCGTTTGGAATTTAAATAATCGCACATGAAAAAATTAATTTTTTCATAAATCAAAGGCTGCTTAATTATACGATTTTCTAAAGAAACAAAGTGCTGTAGAGCGAGATCACGACCATCAAAAAAAGTTTTGGATCTTTGAAGGGTAGAGAGACGACATACTGTTCTTGCTCATTGCGGCCGAGTGTGCCAACGTAATCTTTATCAACTAAGAATTCATCAGGTGTGAATGGTTTAGCGTTAGGAACCTCTTTAACTTCCCATAATTTTCCAACAATATCCTCCAGGAAGGGAAATAGATTCGGTTCCACAAAACAAGCAAGTGACTTGGGAATCAGGCGAGGCCGGTATGCTTCCCTTAAAACATATCAGATAATAGTATTAAGAGCAATAGGTTGATCACTTGAACCTTGAATACGGCCGATTAATAAGACTTTAGGGAAAATGTCTGTGCCAAGTAATAAACCAGTAGGTTCACAGATTGAGCGAAGAGCGGATTAGCCAGATTGAGATTAGTTAAATGAGCCAAATTTTCAGAATAAAATTTTGAGAAGTACGACAGCTCCAAAATTAATAATAGGCGACGAAGTGCCGCTAGGTTTGAGCGAAACGGTTATAACGACATGCATAGCCGCACAGCAAATGGAGTCTAAGCCACTAAAGGTTAGAGAACGCGGAGTACCGCAAAAACCCCAAACGTTTCACGAAATAAAGGTGAGCATGCTACCCGAGTCGAGTAAACAACGAAATTTCTGAAAAGAACCAGAGCGATCAGCAATTTCCACTTAAACGGTGTAGAGTAACACAATTGAAGTTTTGACGAGAGATTTCAATAAAACAATATTCGACGTTGATGGGTCACTAATGCTAGACTAAGTGAGAGTTTCCTCAGAAGCAAGAGGATCGGATGGCTTACAGCGGTCCTGAGTGCGGAACAAGCAACAGGTGAAACCGTAAAGATATCGAGAGCAGGGCCCAAACTAGCCTTGTTACTAAGAGTAGTAGCGGTCTTAGGCAAAATGCGATGAAGGTACGATAAAGAATCATAAAATTTATTACGTTGGCGGCAGGAAATAATGGATTTGCATTTAGTCAAAACGTGTGAACTACTAAGACAGTTGATCCAAAGTTTTTGTTTTTTTGACAAAGGTGTAACGAACTTGTGGAGAAAGTTTAGCGAAATTGTTACAACGATAAAGACCATAATCTGTTGACAAAGTTTTTTCTAAGTATAGATTGGGATAGAGGAGGGGTTCTGATGCAATTCAAAATTGCGAGCCGTATGTACATCAAGGCGGTCTAAAATTGTGTGTACTAAAATGAAATCCTATTTCTCCACAGGTGAATCAAATTTCTTAAGCGCCTGCAAGTTATAGATAAAGGAGTCTACTACTTTTGTAAGCCTGACGGATGGTCAAAATTCAACTTAGGAAATTTAGCAATGTTTCCCCAAAGAGAGATTGTAATGATTTTTATTTTTTTCATAAGCTTTAAATAGATATTTTCTGACTTTTGTAAAGATACAGGGTAATTGTTGTTGATCCTTATCCCAACATATTTCTACATTAAATTCAAATGCATCATAATAAGTATCATTAATTGAGGTGTAACGGCCAAACACAAAAAATGAAGAGGAGAGAGCGTGGATTCATGCCTAGAAGTTCTCAAAGCATGTGCAATTTGAAATATATTTTCATCCGATTTGGTATGGTCAGATTCGATATATGAAGAGATTGCACTAACACTATTAGCATGTTCAGTTGGGTTTATTTGAGGGTCATACCTGGCATTGAACCAGATTTCTGAATTTAATAACTTTTTACGAAATCTTGAAATCTTTAGAAAGGAATTGTGGACAATTGTCACAAAGAATAATTTGAGGTACGTCGAAGATAAGAAATACTTATTGCTCTAAAGACTTAATGATTGCATAAGAGATAGCCCTTGGTAGAAGGCGAACGAAAATAAATTTAGAAAACTACCCAGCATAATACATTGTAACGAGTATATTTTCTAGCAATATTTTCACAAATACCTAATTTAATTAATTCATAAAAAGTCAATTTAAATATAATATCTCTACACAATCTACGTGATAAATATTACATATTGTTGAATACAATATAAGATTTGGAATTGAGAGCATAGAATTATAAATTAAGACGTGACAGAAAATGCCATTTGTTAGCGTCACTGGAAGAGATCCCTCCTTTTTATGATTGTAAAAATCGTAACCATTGTCAGACGGCAGCATACGTCAATAGAACACTTCCACCTGCGCTTTGTTAGTGCAGGTCAATTGTTCTTTAAATAAAAGAGCATGGCGTTGCAGACCACATGTTAGAAGCACCGAAAGATTAAAGTCGATTTCATTTTGAAATCGTCTCGGCGAAACTGATTATATGTCCACGCTTGGCAGGTATTAGTTCGTATAAGACGGGACGTTAAATTGTTATGAATGGCTTTAGGATAGCAGTAAGTACTACCGAGTTTAAGGCGCTTATTAATTTAATATTTGCAGTGCAACTTACTGTAATTTAGGAAATTTATAAAATTTATTTAGTAATCAATGGAAAATTTATTGGCAACTATTTGACATCTTGTAGGAATAGTAAAACATATTTGAAATTTTACTTGATATGGTAATCAACCTGGCGTGGTTCATTTGTTCGATGCAAACGCCTTTAATGTTGTTAGATATTCAGTATCCAGTTTATTGGATTGAGTAGTATTGAAAATTCCTAACCGGTAAATGCTAAAATAAGAAGATTTCAATTTATTAATTATCATTCCGGGTATGGCCCTAATACCTTGCAAGTATTCTTCTGATGGATTAACATCTGGTAATTAGTTTTTCTAATACGTCAGCTGTAACCTTTGGTATGACAGACAAATAAGTTTTGTTTGCTCACGTGGAAATTTCCTAGTTCATTATGTGAATGACAAACAAGTTATTTTTAAACTTTTAATCTTTGTATTAGTACTAACAAAAAATGGTAGAAGGTGATATAAAGATAGAAAAGGTTAGCTTTCATTATTAACAAAATTAAGGCTATTTTAAAGAACTAAATTGTTTCAATTTGCTTTTCATTAATTAATAATTGGAATATTTTACCATTTAATGTGAAGTCTATGTAGTGCTACCAAGACCAAATAAAGTTGTAATATAAATTTAATTAATCCAAAAACTCAAATTTAAACATTTTCAAGAATGAATTCTTGCTAGACTTTACTAATGTAAAAACTATATTGTTTTATTTTTGAGAGATGCTGATTATTACCAAGTACATATGTACATATTTTTCATTATCATAATTTAGTCCAATTTTTTAAAGATGATGTTTTGTAAATAATTTTAAACTGCAACAAGGAATAGATATTCATTTTGTTCCAGACTATGATTATTAGTTGGAATGAATGAGGGTCGATTCTTATTAATTATGAATTTTTTGAAATGAATGCACAAACTGTGCTAGCCTTGTTTTAATCTGTTTACAGGTGTAGCAGTGCATTTTTAAAGGTCAATATCGAGCCATAAAGTAAGAAAACTTTAGGGATTGGGTTCTCGTAATATTTTTTTGTATAGCGGTATTTGAATATAGGTTTTCGCATTCGCCTTATACAAACGACTCAATTTGGGTCTTCTTAGTATACAAAAATTCGGTGGCGCCATATTCACTATATTTTGGTCGCAGTCCAACCCCGACCCAAAGCTCATGTTCTACCCAGAGCAAATCGTTCGACTAGCCGCTTAGCCTTTGGAGGTTTCCTCATCTACGAGCCATTTTCTACCGAAACTAACCGTGGGCTCTTTACATCTTCAGGAAATCCTCGGTATCTATGCTTGTGCCTTTCAGCTGGTCATATAGGAGTAAAGAAAATAACCCCCTTAGTAAGGCAAAACGTTATAAATAGCGCCCAACGTATAGGCCTCGATTGCTTTACCAATTGCAATAGCACATAACGTGCAGGCTTTGATTAATTTTGCATATTTACACTTGTTGATTCGTGAATCATTTACCCAAGATTAATTTAGTTTATTGATGTTGTTCGACTGAAGTTTTAGTGCAGATTGTTTAACTGAGTTTAGGTTATAGTTAATTAGCTAGTCTATTTCATGATGGCTGATACCTTTCAAGTTGTTTATTTGCAAAAAGATGAATAGGATTACGAATTGAGAATCCGAGGAGTTATTAAAAGCAGACCGATGCAGGATAAGAGAAAAATGTTAGGCCGATTATTAGCTAAAGAAACAACAGTACCTGGTCGTTTAATTGATCCTTCTGTATATGTCGTAGAATTTTCAGATGAAGGTGATGAGATTGATACATCGATAGAGTCTGTAAAAAATGTTTTATTAGAATTTGAAGGTGAGTTAGCAGACCCTACATTTAAGAGGATACAGTCGAGATTAATACATCTTGATGGTCGAGTTAGGAGGATGAAAATTCCTTTAGATAATTTGGAAGAGGCAACTTTATTTAAAAATGAATCGTTGGCAACTATCCTTACCATGGAGGCCGAACTACATGAAAACTTAAGAAGAATGAAGATGTACGCGGATATGGTGAATTGTCTATGAGAGAAACCGTTCCAGCTGTTGTCAGTGCTCCTATTCACACTGTTTCATATTTAGTTCCCACTATTCCAATCGGTTCGTGGTGAGTAAAATTTTCTGGAGATCCAAGACAGGTTCATCAATTTTTGGACAGAGTAGCAGAGTTGACACACTCGCGTAAAGTATCTGAAGAGGATTTATTTAATGCTCCTATAGAATTATTCACAGGTAATGGTTTAGAGTGGTGTCGTTGTGTTAGAAGTTCTTTAACAAACTGGAGTTCTTTGGTTATTCGTTTAAAGGAAGATTTCTTACCATCACACTTAGAGGACGAGATTTGGGAGAAAATTAGGTCGCGTCATCAACACAAAGGAGAATCTGTGGTTATATATATATAGCCCATATGGAGAATTTGTTTAGCAGGTTACCACAATCACCTGCGGAATGCACAAAAGTTAGGATGGTAAAAAAGAATCTATTACCTGATTTTATTTGTCAAGTAGCTCTAACGGAAATTGATACTATGTCGACGTTGGTCAAGTTGTGTAAGAAGTTAGCAGAAGCTTCCTTACGTGGTAAAATTGTTCGATAGGAATATTATTGGTCTTTTAGTCTCAGTTTGTATTATTTCAGTGAATGGTTATTCAGAGTGAAGTTGATAAAAGAGATTTGTATTTAGGTTCATCTTCCATTCCTATTAGTTACAATAGTTGTTTGATTAATTTTTTTGATATAAAAAATAAAGATTTAAGAATTTGGCACACTAGTTTTTACTGTTAGTATATAGTTTGAAAATTGCTCTTGTGCATAGGCACGTTTTTGTTTTGATATGATTTGATTTGGTAGCAATTTTTTATTTACATCCGCATTGCAACGCAGTATGTTAAATTCTATTTAGTCTAAGCGTCGTGGTTGGTCGGGTAGCGGTATGTTAGTCTAGACGAGACTTATGAAGAGTTGGTCGTTCAGCATTACATAAGTCTAAACGAGACTCGTGGTAAGTTTGTCGCTCTAGCAGTTTTGGCATCATTATTTGAGGTTAGTTATGATGTAATTTTTTGTTTATAAGTCTAGGTGAGGCTCATAGAGGAGTTTGTCATTCTAGCAAGTTTATGCGTTGTGAAGCACTTTTGTCTGTCTTGACAGTTTGATTATGAGTAGTGTAAGAGTGTACCAAAACATTGATTTATTGTTATCCTCAATGGAAGGTTGAAAGTAATCTAAATTATAAATTTATTATGTACAAAATTACCATTGTCTGCGAATTTAAAAGAAAAGGTGTTGTTAAAGCTTGACGTTTACTTGTTTTAATGTTTGACACAAATGGTTACTAGTTATAGGTGACTGGTTCTCAAAATTTACATTAATGTTTCCTTTACGTAGTGCAAAAACGCATTTAATAGAACGTGTACTGGAAGAAAAAGTTTTTTTAGCCTTTGGTGTGCCCAAATTCGTTATTTGTGATAATGGTTTACAATTTAGTGGAAGAAATTTCAAGGCAGTATGCAAAAAATATGATGTTCAAAAAATCTGGTTTAATGCAGTTTACTCTCCCCAATGTAATGTTGTGGAAAGAATAAATTGAACTGTCGGAACAGCTATCAGGTCATATATTAAAGAACATGATTCTTGGGATATCGAATTACCCCAAATTCAGTATGCGATTAATTCTGCAAAACACCATGCCACTGGTTATTCGCCAAATTTCTTAGTTTTTGGTAGACATGTTCCTGTGTCTCGACGATTTTATGGTCTTGATATGGAACCCACAGATGATATAGATATTATTCCTGGTGATAAACCTTCGTATGTTTTAGATCATCAAGGACTATTCGATATTTTTAAAGAAGTACATAAAAAGTTACATTTAGCTTACATGCAGTCCAGTAATACATATAATTTAAGAAGACGTAACATTTCCTTCGAAGTAGGTGACAAGGTTTGGAGGTCCAATAAAGTTCTTTCGAAGGCAAGTGATAAATTTACTGCTAAGCTTGCGCCCAAATACGTTTTGTGTATCGTTAGAAAGAAGATTTCTAATTTGATTTATGAATTGAATAATGAAGATGGTTCAAAGGCAGGCAGATGGCATATTAAGGACTTGAAACCTTATTCAGAATTCATTAACGATGTTGAAAAAGATGATGTTTCTGAACATTAATTAGTAGTGTTAGAATGTTTAATGGTTAATAGTGGTAATTGTTTCTGTCGTATCTTTTCGGTCAAGAATTTATTTATTCTATTAGAATACTGTTTGATAATCCAATCTTGGAAATCTAAAAGTTGGATGTAGGATATGAAGTTAAAAAGGGAAAAATAAATTTTTGTTGAATAGTAAGATTAGAATTAAGTTGCTCTGAAACTATTGGTTGCAATTTGTTAGTTGAATTTAAGAAGTTGTAAGTTGCATGTTACTCTAAATGCCAAATGTCATTAAAAGATGTTTATATTTTTTTGTGTATGAACTTTTGATAAGTTCTGTATATAGTTAGTTTGAAAATTTCTTTTGGATTTATATATAACCTGGTCATTTTTATGTATGTATGGTCATACTAAATTATGGTGTGTTAGGTATGAATTAATTCACTTAATTCATTTAGCTTGTTTAACGCTTAGTATATATTGTGTATATTAGTCTGAAACATAGCTTATCGAAAAAATTTCTGTGGAGAACAATTGTTTCTGGAAGGTAATTTAGTAGTCAAGAAGACAACTGAAATTAATAGTAGTTCTTGAGATTGTATTGGAAGTCAAAAATTTGAGTCCAAGTTATATATTGGTAAGAGACCAATTATTGTTTGTAACTAAAATAGTTATAACTGTTATAGGTCTGAATATTGTATAAATTGACAATGTTCAATTAGGTTCAATTATGCGTGGATAAAATTTTTTGAAGAGTAAGATGTGGTGATGTTTTGATTGTCTCTTTATAGGTAGAAATATTCATACATTATCGTTACCATGTACTGCGGTAGAATGGTAAACATTCGTTATTTTAAAATGTTTTCGTTGTAAATTCAGATAGTATTAGGGATTCTTCCTTTTTATAAGTACGTAATTATGGTTAGTAGAGTAAGAGTATGTTTGTTATGATAGTTAAATCGTCGTTGATAATTTATTATACGGCAGTATTTTATATTTTGTTTCTTATATTCTCTGTGTGTAATGTGAGTGATAAATAACCCCCGAATATGTATTGACTTATTATGTAAATTACCGATTATGACTTCCCGAAATTGTCCCCTTTTGGCGTGTAGTACGCGTAGTTAATAGTCACTCATTTACATACATGCAGTATCCCTGTTAATTTAGAGAGTTATTGTTTTTGGTTTTGGTATGTAGAAATCAATAGTAAATGATAATAATAATAATAGAAATTAAAACAAAAAAATTCTTTGCACTAATTCTGATTTATTTCCTAGAATTTTTTCTCTTAGTAAGAGGCTGTGTAACAAGTTTATTTTCTAGCAATATTTTCACAAATACCTAATTTAATTAATTCATAAAAAGTCAATTTAAATATAATATCTCTACACAATCTACGTGATAAATATTACATATTGTTGAATACAATATAAGATTTGGAATTGAGAGCATAAAATTATAAATTAAGAGGTGACAGAAAATGCCATTTGTTAGCGTCACTGGAAGAGCTCCCTCCTTTTGAAGATTGTAAAAATCGTAACCATTGTCAGACGGCAGCATACGTCAATAGAACACTTCCACCTGCGCTGTTGTTAGTGAAGGTTAATTGTTCTTTAAATAAAAGAGCATGGCGTTGCAGACCACATGTTGGAAGCACCGAAAGATTAAAGTCGATTTTATTTTGAAATCGTCTCGGCGACACTGATTATAAGCCCACGCTTTGCAGGTATTAGTTCGTATAAGACGGGACGTTAAATTGTTATGAATGGCTTTAGGATAGCAGTAAGTATTACCGAGTTTAAAGCCTTTATTAATTTAATATTTGCAGTGCAACTTACTGCAATTTAAGAAATTTATAAAATTTATTTAGTAATCAATGGAAAATTTATTGGCAAATATTTGACATCTTGTAGAAATAGTAAAACATATTTGAAATTTTACTTGATATGGTAATCAATCTGGCGTGGTTCATTTGTTCGATGCGAACGCCCTTAATGTTGTTAGATATTCAGTATCCAGTTTATTGGATTGAGTGGTAGTGAAGATTCCTAACCGGTAAATGCTGAAATAAGAAGATTTCAATTTATTAATTATCATTCCGGGTATGGCCCTAATACATTGCAAGTATTCTTCTGATGGATTAACATCTGGTATGTAATTAGTTTTTTTAATACGTCAGCTGTAACTTTTGGTATGACAGACAAATAAGTTTTGTTTGTTCACGTGGAAATTTCCTAGTTCATTATGTGAATAACAAACAAGTTATTTTTAAACTTTGGTGAAAGGAATCTATAAAGCTTTACTTTTAATCTTTGTATTAGTACTAACAAAAAATGGTAGATGGCGATATAAAGATAGAAAAGGTTAGCTTTCAGAAGTAGCAAAATTAAGGCTATTTTAGAGAACTAAATTGTTTCATTTTGCTTTTCATTAATTAGTAACTGGAATATTTTACCATTTAATGTGAAGTCTATGTAGTACTACCAAGACCAAATAAAGTTGTAATATAAATTTAATTAATCCAAAAACTCAAATTAAACATTTTCAAGAATAAATTCATGCTAGACTTTACTAATGTAAAAACTACATTGTTCTATTTTTGAGATATGCTGATTATTACCAAGTACATATATACATATTTTTCATTATCATAATTTAGTCAAATTTTTTAAAAATGTTTTGTAAATAATTTTAAACTGCAACTTAAAGGAATAGATATTCATTTTGTTCAAGACTATGATTATTAGTTGGAATGAATGGGGTTGATTCTTATTAATTATGAATTTTTTGAAGTGAATGCACAAACTGTGCTAGCCTTGTTTTAATCTGTTTACAGGTGTAGCAGTGCATCTTTAAAGGTCAATATCGAGCCATAAGGTAAGAAAACTTTAGGGATTGGGTTCTCGTAATATTTTTTTGCATAGCGGTATTTGAATATAGGTTTCCGCATTTCCCTTATACAAAAGACTCAAGTAGGGTCTTCTTAGTATACATAAATTCGGTGGCGCCATATTCACTATATTTTGGTCGCAGTCCAACCCCTACCCACAGCTCATGTTCTACTCAGAGCAAATCGCTCGACTAGCCGCTTAGCCTTTGGAGGTTTCCTCATCTACGAGCCATTGTCCACCGAAACTAACCGTGGGCTCTTTACATCTTCAGGAAATCCTCGTTATCTATCCTTGTGCCTTTCAGCTGGTCATATAGGAGTAAAGAAAATAACCTCCTTAGTAAGGCAAAGCGTTATAACATCAGTACAACTTATCAGGGTTAGACGTTGCAAATAGGTCAAGACCCTGTTTTGTGTGTATTGACTTGAATTGAAAGCGCACTAATTCTATTCTTGTGGTAGTTGGGGTCCATAGCATTAACAATAGCCTTTATATCGTGGATAGTGTCATTGATTTCAATCAGATTTTTCTCGGTATCCATTAACATTACAAGGAGTATTTAAATTATGCGAAATCGCATCCCGCAAGTGTAATCGTTGTTCATTTTGCGTTGACGCGGGAACTATATTTTTCTGCTCGAGTTCCCAACTAAGTTCCCTCGATTTTATATGGAGATGATTCAGATTTATAATATTTCAAAAGAAACGTAAGATCTAATTATGCAGGTTTTCTTAGTTAAACGAGTAAATTCGATGTTATTACAAAAAGAAAATCGCGAGAATTAAATATTTCAATATGTAGCTACAACAGGCAAATCTTTCATAAACTAGGAATACAGGAAAATGGATATGAGTAAGAAGGAAAAGTACTGGGTTTCACAATTACGCAAATGACGCGAGATTACTACTATACTATGTTGCCTGTTAACTAAGAATAAAAGAAATTTCTATGATAGTGTTCTAGTTTAATCCATACCTTAATAAGAAATAAAAACATTTATACTAAGATATACAGTGCTATGAACACTGTCCAAAACTTTAATGAATATTACTACTTCTAGTATTTAGAATAACATGCATACAACCTTCATAATCTGTAGTCCTATCCGCAATTCACGATGTTTTCGTTATTTATAAAATTAATGATGATGCAATTCTAGGGATGTTCTTCTGAAACTTTCTTTTCTTTGCTAATATGTTGCGGCCGTTAATATTTCCTGCTGGTCCTGGTTTTATTCTTCTGTTAACTGGGGTGCACCCTTAAAAATCAAAATCTTATTTTATTATCACGCAGTTTACGTGCTGTATTTTTGTAATTAAGTAAGACTGAGTACTTTAGCAAACAAATAAAATGAAAATTTTGGCACTCAATTGTAATAGACGAAGTGGTACAAGTAATTATTTAAGACAGATCAATTATCTGTCTACCAACAGTCATTTTCTTCTTCTTCCAACCTCACTTTCTTTTGTTTCCGCCAAAATAATCAAGGAAATGTCGGCCTGCACAAAACTAAAACAATCACTGTCCTTTAAGCATTGCTACCAATTCATGCTTATATCAAAGCATGGGCGTTGTGGATAGGGGGCTAATATTAATTACAGAATCCATTAACTATACATTAAACTATAGATATGTATATCAGTGTGTTACATCTTGCTGCAAAAATTCGCAAACACAGTAGCAAAAACCAAAACGAATGAAGTAGGATTCCAACTTCAATTCCAACTCTCAAAAGAATACTACCACTAAAGTGCGAAGGGTAAATCCCCAAAATGGATTAAATTAAATTCAAAGTAACCCAAACGACACCAGCTACATGTATCATATTCAAACTTATAATGCAGACCCAATTCAACTGCACGTTCCGTAACAACCTTGATAACAAAATACGTCTTCCTACAGATATCGAGTAGGGGACGATTTTCAATTTTAACAAAATTAAATAAAGGAAATTCAGCGGTGTTACTTGAACGAGAGTTACCTTCAAAATATGAAGAATAAGCACTAACGAGATTATGTAACTTAATAATAACTTTAAACGGGAATTCTGTAATATTATTTTTGATAAATAATAGATAAATTGCAATCAAAATGACATACATTTCATTTTTTGACATAAGACAAAGTTTTAAGTAAAAGTACGTCAATGCCATCCACATTCCAAAAACAAGCAGAAGGATCTCGGATTTTCAATAGTACGATAATGAAAAGTATAGCGGTAGGGATAGTTAATGATAATGCAATACTCAATCTGACAGAAAATTCAAAATCACAAGGCTTTGGTTGCAATGAAATAGAGCGAGTCATAGAAGACAAAACTTTTGTGTAAATAAAACGAGAGTTTAAAGTACAATAAAGGTAAAACACTTAAGAAAAATATATTCTAAATACCTTTAAATAAACATTAGTTGTGTTCTTTTTACCAGTAATTTCAGTTAATAGTAGCACACTTTACTTACTATATCAATTTGACGTGTTCTTTGTTAGATATCTCATGCTGAGAGGATTTGAGAAAATTACTTCCCTTTTTTCCCTTAAAGCACGACTTCGTAATTATTTCCAAATGAAATTTCATCTCAGTTTAGTAGAAGTGGGAGATTTCGTGTTTCCTGCGTAGGACGAATTGATTGATAAATCGGATTATGAACAGAAGTAAGGTTATGATATGTGGTCTGTGGTTATGATGTAAAATGTCGTTCTTTTTTCACTAACAGCGCGATAAATCTCGAGTCAGCCAATCTCAAAATGCTCTGCAACACATTGTAAAAAGGACACAACTATTGTAGCCAAAGGAGAAATTATGTCATGTATATCAAGCAGTAATAGAAATATCTATATTGTAAGTATAACTTTATACGTAAATTAAACTTAATTGGAATTTATTGTATTCGTTCAGACAAACCAAAATCTTTGCCCTTAAATTTGAAAAGATACAAAGTATATGGCTTTGGAAGCTGGAACATGATCAGTGAAAAATTGACATGTTATATTGGTTTGTAGAAAAGAAGTTTTTCTACCGCTGAAATACTATTACGAAATAAAGCATAGGCACTGACATGATCATTTTTATTGTCATTTGTTACCTCATCAAGCTGAATTGAAAACAATTGGCCATACAACTTCCCGAAAAACTGATGCTACACATCTTCAGCTATATCATCAATTCGACAAGTAACGATATCATTCGATAAGGTATGGACTGCAATTTTTTGGCAAAGTTATCTCCAAATATAGTTCCTACAATCACAATTGGAGTTTGTAAATTAAACTCTTTGCTAGTGGCGTGGGACTTTTTACACCTGACTATTTTATACAAAACTTTATTAGGCAAGTAAAGCTTTTTTATTCACAAAGTTTTTTTAACATAATTTTTTATTTTCACATGCTTTTAATTTTAATTTGAAGAATTCTCGGTGTTTGTCAACGTACTCACTATGAAGCGTTGTCAAATGTCATATACAATTATTAAGTTTCACCATGTTGTCCGCTGCAAAAATTTTTGAGCAAGTTTGAAACGTATGTTTTGCCGAGGCAACTCACGAAACTGACGTTTTAGGATGTCAACTGCTTGGAATTCGGTTAATTCTATTTGAAGCGAGATTTCCACTTGCTCCACGTACACGTCTAAAGATGTCACGAGTATTTGGAATCGAAGTTGATGTGAACGGAAATCCTGAAATCCGAATTCAAATTTTGTATTTAATGAAAATAATTCCTGTACTAGGACATTTATATCGAAATTTGTATGAGCAGCGTTGGTGGAAATACGATAAGTATTTCTCCCATGAGAATTTGATTTTCGTACAACCGAAGTTTTATTTGAAACGCCTTTATATGGATGACTAGCTGAAGGACAAATTGTCCTTGTTTCTGCGTACTTGTATTTAACTCGTTTAAGTAACAGGTGACGTCAACCAAATATGCAAGACTGGATAAAACATGCATCATCTTCCAAAAGATAGACCATGTCGGATCTGCTCTTCCTTTCTATGAAACTTTGCACTTCTTCTTTTAATTCATAAAATCGCTTCATATTCTGTTTCCAAGCCTTGGCGGAGATTCAAACAGCTCAATTTAATAAAAATTTATAAACGAAACAACTATCTACATGATGTGTTTAAATTATAATGATTTAGCACACTGCATGAATGGAACAGCGAAGGCCCTTCTGAACTTGCAACGGAAAAATACAATAGCAGGTCGGGTAAGTCTTACTCAAGGGCCGCATGTGGCCCGCAGACCATGATTTTACCCATGCTAACGCTAAAGTAAATATTATATGCAAATGCATGCACATTTGATAATCGGGTTGCATAGAAACACAGCATATTTTGCCAGCAATTTATTAGCATAAAATTGTTCTAAATTTTTGTCAAAGTATTGGAAATAAACCGATAAAATTCTACTGCCAGTTTTGTTTAAGCAATAACGCATAAATATGGTTTTTACGTGACAACAGCTAATAAAATAAACCTTGTTGGAAGTTTTCGCTCTATAAACTGTTTGCAATTAGGTCAAATCTAATTTAACGACGTAAATTCGGCAAACGCTCCATGTATTGTAGTCAGGATCTCTCCGATGTACAACACGCTTTGGTAATAAATCACTGATATTTGCATATTGTGGATGCTTTTGAGATAAGCGTATGAGTGGTTGTACTTAACCTAAAGCAAACGTTGCTCGTTCCTAATGGATTGAATATCAATACTTTGGTCGCAAACCCCTAGAAAAGTCAAAATACCTTTTTGTTTGAATTTGTTTTATATTGAAAACTGAAATTAATTGAACTTCTTTTATATTTCATAATTTTTGCTTACGCATATTCAGTATATCTGCTTGGTCAAAGTTTCTGAAACAAAGAGTTTGGTAAAATTAGCTTTTGGTAACTAACTTAAAAGGAATACAAAACTAATAAATTACTACAGGGCCTGCATGGAGGAAACAAGCAATTGAAGTTTTGTTAATCTTGCACTAATAGTACGGGAAACTTTCTAGTTGCATTTAGCACTTTAACTGCAATGGGAGGTATGCCAACTACTATTAACAAATTCTCAAACTTAAAGCGTAGCTAATGCAGAACCACTAGTTTTATACCCTGAACTAACTCTTTTAATGCCCCGTGACTATAGTTACATAAATCCTTAACTCTAGTACCGCAGGATGGGTGATGTTGTTTGCCACCAACATAAATATGGCGGCCTTTATAGCGGATCATCGGGCAAATAATTCACCTTCCTGAACCCCTTTTGGCGCTTCTTCGGCGGTTCTTCAGTTCAATATCCAAGAAAACACGAATACACGATCTAAGATTTCTTAGTAACCTTTTATTTGATGATCTAACGGTCACATGGTTTTTGATAAGTGCAAGTGACAAATCTTTCATTAATTTTCTTCTTGGAATTTTCTTTTAAAAGTTTTTGCAATTACAAAGTACGCAGGGATTAATTTCTGCTGTATCTAACGTTCCATAAAAAAATTCGTAGAGCCTTATACGGGTTTTTCTAGCCACAGATTTCAAGTGGCAAAGCTGATCGAAAGAATCTACTCCCCTTTTGTATCGTTTTAAAATAATATCATCTCAGGTTTTTCAGTGCCTTATTCAACAACATCTTGAAAATACATGGTACTTAGAGGGAGTACGCATTTATTCTTTTTAGGAATAAAGGATACAATTGTTTTGTTTTCATCAAACACAAATGCAGTAGACGGCGTTTGATTTCGCCTCTTTTCTAAGAGCTGATTTAGAAATTTCTTTTTGCTTTTTACGAGCATCTACCATTGTCAGATTTTTGCTAAAAGTTTCCCTGATAACTCACAGGAAGAGAATCAATTGTTCATAGTGATGTTTTTATTAGTTCCTTGAATAGTTTCGGATAGCTTTATTACGTATTAAGTAGGAATAATACCTTAGTTTGGGTCTCTATCTTCCTTACTCATATATGGGATAGTACAGCACATGTGAAAAGTTTTTGCATCGCACATCATTACTACTTTTGTACGTACCAATCTGGCTTAATAGGATTATAGATTTTAAAAGGAGACCTTCTTCTAAAACTTATTAGTTGTTCATCAATTGTGACGTATTCCGTATGTGTATACGTAGGTACTTTTGTAATCCTAAATAAATATATCCCATATATCTCTTATCAGAGCTAGTTTATCAACGATTTTCCTTTCTGGTCGGGTATTTTTATCATCGGATCTGAGGCAGTTTATAAGAACTCGAATCGATTTTTTGTCATAGTGTACCTCTATACAGTCCCTCCGAAAAATTCTGATTACATTTCTAATACAGAAAGTTTGGCAGCTTTTAGAACACCAGTGAAGTGAAGTGATCCATTTAATGCAAAGAGTTCATCACGGTTGGTTTCCTGTAAATATCATTGTTTGCATGTTTATTTTATTTTTTGGATATCAATTTTCTCATTAGTGTGCGTCAAGATCGTGGATAAAATTTCGTCAGTAAAAAAAGTTGTAATATGTTTTTTATATTTGACAGTTTTTGCTTTGCCTTTTGCTCTGGACAAATATAAAACGATGTTTTTCTTAGAAGTTTTAGTATTTTTTGTGTGAAAGAAATGACCATCTCGACCATAATTCGTTGGTTGATGACTTCCTATAGTGTGTCAGTATTTGCAGTTGACATGTCATTTTCATCTTACACTTCTTCTATGTCAAACTCGTCTTCTATACGACCATCTAATTTTGCTTGATCCTTGTCTTCACTCTCCTCTTCAACTGAAACTTTTTCTTCCACATTGCTAGTTTCATATAGAGCTTTCCAAAGGTCGTCTTCAGTTATTGATCTATTCATTTTATGTATTTCCAATAATTATCTAAAAATTATCAATGTAAATTAACATAATAAAGAATTCAATGTCAATGTTACCTTTAATAGTTTGAATAACGTAAACCACAATGTGGGGTCGTATACGACACTCAACGCTATAATTTACCATGTATTGGACAAAAACACCCGCACAGCAACCACGAAAGTTCCAAAGTACTGAAAGTAGACCAGACGGCTGGACCTAACTTCAGTACGCGCATTTGAACTTGAAAAACTCAAATCCTCACTGTCACCGGTAATCTGACCTTGTGGTTTTAGGTTTAATCTGGTTAATATATTTGAGTTTTTGCTTTAGATTTTCTACCTTCTGTCCTGTGTCCTCTAATATTATTCTAACTTTTATTCATGCCACAAGATATTACCATATTATTACACCTTTTTGTAATTACACTTTCAATATTTTATTTTTCAAAACAATTTCAAGGAATCTAAGATTATTAACTTTACTGGGTCAGCTCATCGCAAGCATTCCCCTATGGTGTTCACATTTCAAATGGTTCTACATATCTCTTTTCCTGCATTTGAAGTATTATAGTGTTAAGCTTCAAGCTTAGGCCCACAGTAGTCTATTCATAACAGTTAGAGCTATCTTAGATTTTGGTATGGCACTTTGCTCTTCAAAGACTTTCTTTTTTGTGTTATTCTACTTCTTACAGACTTTGTTTCTTCTTTGACATTCAAAACCTAACTTATTAACTAGCAACACCCTTTACTTCTACTAACATTTTTAGCGATACCATTACCCTGATCTTTTTGAAAATATCGTGTTTATTACATTTCGACATTGGTGTCTTGATATTGTTGGTTTTTGTGTCTAAATCTCTATCTAAAGTGTATTTTATTCTATTTAGTCCAGTTTCTAACTCATTATGTGGTTATGCTAATTTAATTAACTCATACGCACACCTCATATATATTATATATATAATATATATACCGGGTGTCCCAACGCATACGAAACGCTCGATTACTGCTTAATGGTAACGCTTAGCCAAAAAACTTTCAAATAAATCTTATGTATGTTCAAAATGGCTACAACATAAAATTAATTAGTGTTATACAGGGTGTTCAACAAAAAAGTTATATACTAAAGTTATGTTTTTTTAAATGGAACACCCAGTATTTTATTACAAATTCTGATTGCTCCTATCAAACTAGGATAACTTTTATCAAGATTACCTATACCTAAATCTCATAGTTGTTGCGATATTCAACTTTTTTCAAAATCACATGATTCATTAAAAATTTTTGTAACACCATGATTTAGATGATGCTGAACATTTAACTTTTGTAGGGGAATAGTATAAACTTGTAGTTAATGGAAACATAACACTAGTTATCAAAATAATATACAGGGTGGCCATTGCATCGTTTTCCGTTTATTAAACAATTAATGCCATTAAGTCGCTTATTTCAAATGGAACACCCTGTATATTTTCAAGTAGAAAAATGCAGAATTAAATTCTCTATTCAACAATATAAGGTTACCCTATATTCATATTCAACCGTTTCCGAGTTTTTAGCCAATAATTAAAAATGTTGGTACATAATTCTAAAGTTGGGTATCATTTACTTTGACCACAGGCGGCGCGTCGCCTACCAAATAATATTAACTATTTGACTTCGTTGCAACAGCAACCATGTTTAAGTTTTGTTTTTGTTGTTTATCAGTTTTGTATCTGTGTTGTTGTGAGGTGAACATTTGTAAAATGAAAACCTATGGTCTTAACGAAAAGATTGATATGATGTTGGTAGTTGGCGAAGCTAAAGAAAATTGTCTACTAGCTACAAGAATTTACGCTCAGAAATTTCCTAATCGAATGCATCCTAATAGAGCTGCGTTTGAAAGATTATTCTAACGCTTTAGAAGTACTGGTAATGTTGAATATGAAAAAACTCAACAGCAAAGCATGTTACTAATAGTGAAGGAAATCAATTATTGGTATTGGAATTTGTAGTAGAAAATCGTAATACTAGTTTGCGTAAAACCAGTCAAACAATCGGATTGAGTAAACCTAGTGTTTTAAAAATACTAAAAGCCAACAAATTTCACCCATATAAAATTCAGCTTCACCAAGAGCTTAAGGATGGGGATTTTCAAAGCAGAATTGATTTTGGATTATGGGTAATGGATCAAATCGGAGAAGATGATACTTTTTGAATTTTGTGTTGTTCAGTGATGAAGCAACATTCCGTAACAATGATTTTTTGGAGTTTTTTCACATTCAACATTACCAGTACTTCTAAAGCGTTGCAATAATCTTTCAAACGCAGCTCTATTAGGATGCATTCGATTAGGAAATTTCTGAGCGTAAATTCTTGTAGCTAATAGACAATTTTCTTCAACTTCGCCAACTACCAACATCATATCAATCCTTTCGTTAAGACTATAGGTTTTCATTTTACAAATGTTGACCTCACAACAACACAAATACAAAACTGATAAACAACAAAAACAAAACTTAAACATGGTTGCTGTTGCAACGAAGTCAAATAGTTAATATTATTTGGTAGGCGACGCGCCGCCTGTGGTCAAAGTAAATGATACCCAACTTTAGAATTATGTACCAACATTTTTAATTATTCGCTAATAACTCGTAAACGGTTGAATATGAATATAGGGTAACCTTATATTGTTGAATAGAGAATTTAATTCTGCATTTTACTACTTGAAAATATACAGGGTGTACCATTTGAAATAAGCGACTTAATGGCATTAATTGTTTAATAAACGGAGAACGATGCAATGGACACCCTGTATATTATTTTGATAACTAGTGTTATGTTTCCATTAACAACAAGTTTATACTATTCCCCTACAAAAGTTAAATGTTCAGTATCATCTAAATCATGGTGTTACAAAAATTTTTAATGAATCATGCGATTTTGAAAAAAGTTGAATATCGCAACAACTATGAGATTTAGGTATAGGTAATCCTGATAAAAGTTACCCTAGTTTGATACGAGCAATCAGAATTTGTAATAAAATACTGGGTGTTCCATTTAAATAAACATAACTTTGGTATATAACTTTTTTATTGAACACCCTGTATAACACTAGTTAATTTTACGTTGTAGCCATTTTGAATATACATAAGATTTATTTGAAAGTTTTTTCGCTAAACGTTACCATTAAGCAGTAATCGAGCGTTTCGTATGCGTTGGGACACCCGGTATATATATATATATATATATATATGTATATATATATATATATATATATTACTCATATTTAGACCAGGGTAGAAAATTAAATAATCACATCAAATAATTTTAATCACCGTGTATAAGGAATTTCATTAAATAATACGCGTTATTAAAACCTTGAAGCATAAATAAACTCGGTCGTTTCAGTAAAAATAAGAAATTCAAATTATTGATAAGACGCTTTATATCAAAAGAAGCAGTATTGAAAAGCTCTGCGTGTAATGTAATTATTCCTAAACAAAGAGAAATTACGTGCAAAATTTATCTTAATTAACTCTATTTCGAGTAACCGGTATTAAACAAAGTGTACACATAATAATTAATATTTAAGTTGTATTCGCTAAAAATGAAAGGATAGAGATCAATTTAATTGGAGTTAATTAAACCGTTAATAACATATAATACCTATAGAAACTTGTAAAAACCCAAGATTAAAATACCACGGAATAAGGCTCTGAGAATTAATAGTATGTTTAAACACCTGGGTTTATTTAAAAAGCTCATTCGGCGTAAATTTTGCAGATAATTAATATCTCAAAGAATCTTGGGGAAAACGTCGCATAATAGTTACGAGAATTGCTAAAGCTGGGTATTTCACACTCCATGTGGACTAAAATAATCGATAATAAAGAATATCAAGTTGCACCAATAAGAACACGGTAGAGAAGGAAAGAGAAAATGCGTCAAGCAAAGACACATATTGTAAAAGGCGGGATTTAAGCAACGTCACGGGGGTCACAATTGGTTAAAAAGAGGATGCAAATATCAGAGGTAGAACAACAATTTCTGTACAAAATCAATTAGTTTTTCTCGGACATGCTTGCGTGCCGTGTGGAAATTTTCTGAGATTTAAATGGGGCGAGTGAAAATTCGTAAAAATCGACGCGTGAGCGGCAGACTGGGAACATGGCATGAGAAATTCTTTAGAATTACCCGTTTTGGGGAACCGACCGACAGACAGGCTTTTGCTATATATACCGAGATGAATATAAACAAGCTCTCTTAGACTTTTGACGATTCGATGCGTTAAAAGCTCGTACATACGCGACTTGATTGAAGATATTAAACCGTGCATTTTAGTTTGATTAAATAATTTAAAGTTTGCTAGTATATTTTAGTGATTCAAAATAGCTTGTTATTTACGTGCTAACATGAATGTACTTCAGTGCACTTAGATGCAAGGTAATAAAATTTAGTTTCACTGTACCAATTAGCAAAATTTACAACGACGAATGTATACACAAAAGTAGGCAGTTTTGGCGTATATATTGGTGACAGAAGCATGAATTTCTTTGCTATTTTTTGGGGGTGTTAATAATTAAATGGTTCAAATACGTGTCTGGATCCATGAATCAAGGGTCAGATAAACACAGATGAGTTCCGGAAAGGCCCAGAAACGACTTTGAATGGATGGTGATGGAGCAAATTTTAAAAGCGTAGAGAATCAGAAGCCGTAAATATAATCCTGTTGAATGGTGTGATTAACTAAAGAAACGATACTTTGAAGCTACGAGGACAGTAACCTTCAGGTAAATTATACTATTTTGTTTGACATTTTGTGTGTATTGAATGACTTTATAATTGATTTACTTTAAATAGACATTAGTGAAATTGTTCTAACCATAAAAGTTTAATTTTAAGATGAAATTTGCTTGTTTAAGTAAAAGGGGTATTTTGTTTTGATGTTCGGGAATATGATGAAACTTTGGGTATGTCTTTGAGCTCAATTAGACGAACCTGGTTAATTAACGTAAAGGGTGGTAGATGCTCCTTTATACTCAGACTCCGGTCTGCTTATATTGTTATATTAATTAGTAGGCATCCAACAAGGACTTTAATTTTGGATGCACATTAAAATGATAATAAAATTAATCTTGAAATTCTTTTTAAAACTGAAATTTATGCTGAGTTTTGATTTTGAAATTTTAATGTATTCTGAATATTGATGTAAATAGAGTTAACGTTGATGTTTTTGGTAGGAATGTGTTGTTTTTTTTTATGAATGAGGAGGTTTATAACATTAGGTGAGCAGCCGAGGCGAAAAGAGGACCACAGCCGTTTATGACGCCCAATCTGTGGGACTAGAATTTTTTTTGTTGAAAGGACCCAGTTCCCGCATTCAAAGGGGAATATCACAGCAATATATATATATTAATAGTTATTAGGATGAAATGAAAACCCAACTTTGTATTTAAAGTTGAATTACCATTTCAAATCGAACTAGTAATTGAAAACCACTAAAAGAACGGCTACAGCAGGACTTGAACCTGCAACCTCTGATTTTCCGGATCAGTGCTCTAACCAATTGAGCTATCTAGCCTAATTGTTTAGATGATGTTATTTAATACTACTGAAGCTTGGCTCTTGTTAACGATTTTTCAATTACGTCTTGCATTTAGGAAATTAAATCTAGTTATATACATAATTCATGTACTAATAACTTGATCATCCCATTTTTGCAACGTTTGGAATAATACAAACATGTAATTATATTATTATTAATAGAGAAGAATAATCCACATTTGGAATGCAAATGAATGCTTAATATATATTAATAGTTATTAAGATGAAATGAAAACTTAACTTTGTATTTAAAGTTGAATTACCATTTCAAATCGAACTAGTAATTGAAAACCACTAAAAGAACGGCTACAGCAGGACTTAAACTTGCAACCTCTGATTTTCCGGATCAGTGCTCTAACCAATTGAACTATTAAGCCTAATTGTTTAGATGATGTTATACTTAATACTACTGAAGCTTGGCTCTTGTTAACGATTTATTTGCATTCCAAATGTGGATTATTCTTCTCTATTAATAATAATATAATTACATGTTTGTATTATTCCGAACATTGCAAAAATGGGATGATCAAGTTATTAGTACATGAATTTTGTATATAACTAGATTTAATTTCCTTAAATGCAAGACGTAATTGAAAAATCGTTAACAAGAGCCAAGCTTCAGTAGTGTTAAGTATAACATCATCTAAACAATTAGGCTAGATAGCTCAATTGGTTAGAGCACTGATCCGAAGATCAGAGGTTGCAGGTTCAAGTCCTGCTGTAGCCGTTCTTTTAGTGGTTTTCAATTACTAGTTCGATTTGAAATGGTAATTCAACTTTAAATACAAAGTTGGGTTTTCATTTCATCTTAATAACTATTAATATATATTAAGCATTCATTTGCATTCCAAATGTGGATTATTCTTCTCTATTATATATATATATATATATATATATATATATATATATATAAATATATATATAGTTTAAATGTTTCTTGTGGTTTATAGGTCAGCTAGTAAATAAGATAATACTTTTTTTTATTGCCTAAATTTTCGAATTTATCCACTTCTTGTTCACAGGCACTAAAATGTAGGGACATAATAACTGGTACAAATACATGTAGATACTACTTACTAAAGTGGGGATTAATCTAAAATTGGCTAGTACAGCATAAATAAACAGTAACTATTTTTTAAAGAATAACAGTAGTAAAGATAAAAATTAATATTATAATCTAATATGACACTAGTAGTTTGTCAAAAAAAAATACAATAAATCCGCCCCTGCACATAGTGTACGTGCTAGACAGAACAAGGTCGAGCGTCCCTTATCAGTAGTCAGTCGTCAGAGTCCATCTATATACGCCGGCCGGTTGAGAGCACGCCGTGAACTATATCAGTGATTTTACATAAATGTTTAAGTTTGTTTGTTTTACCTTTATGTATATTTGGTTTACGTTCATTAAATACTTAACACAAAATAACATCTGTTGATTGAATCGAGCAGAACCCCTTTCAAATTATATAACATAACAACCCCGTTATAGTATCTAAAAATGGAACTGATCTATTTTGTTCTTCTTCTATTGTGAATTGAATTTTGGGATGGTAGTTATTGAAAAATGTTAAAGTTTCATTTTTTTTGTCTTTTGGAACACATGTGATAATGTCATCAACAAATTTTTTTATGAAAGGTAGATCAAAGGGTAGTAATAGAATAACATTATCTAACAAGGAATTCATTATTGTTTGCCTAAAAATGGACTTAAATTGGAACCCATTGGGCTATCTCGTAACGGTCATTTTTGGTAGTTTTAACATTTTACGCTGTTTCCCAATTTATAAATACATTTCTACAAATTACTATTTCTATATTTAATATTTATTAACTCGTTGACGAATGCGTCGTGTTATAATGAATAGATTGCATCGTTCTTGTCTTGCCGTAAATATAAATTTTGTTCCTTATGTGGATATACAAGTCTAGATAAGATACGATAAGCGGTTGTAATAGCGAGGAATTGAGATAAACAGACAAAGAGTTGGAGTTTGTTCTTTGTTCCGATATACTAAGTACGTTAAAGATACTGTTTCCTCTTTGCTTTGACAATAGTGAGAATTAATGCGGTATCAATTTTCGTATTGTTCATGAACGAGCACGGCACGATTTTAGTTGTTTTTCTTGTGAAGTAAAAGTTGTATTTTAACTGTAGAAAAGTGTAGTTCTTATTCCTTTTGAAGGAAGTATGCTTGATAGGCGAACGTGTTTACTCGACCTGCACGTGTTTTTTACGGAACATTTGACGGACGGTTTTATTGCTTACGCGTACTTTACTAATTTGTGGTTTTAGTGGTTTGTCTTGTGAAATAATAGTCGTAGAACTTGCTAAACTGACCGATTTTTTCTTTAGGATTAATGTGTGTGCGATCTAGTCTAGTGTCCCTTTGTTTTATCAGGTTAGTGCATACTTTGGATTATGTAAATACAGTGGGTACTGTAGTTTCTGCATTTTTCTAACACCGAAGAATCTAAGATAGATCATTGCTTGCGCGAACTTCGTTATTTGCGAAATACAACAGATTACCGGTTTACAAAGGCATTGGTTGAAGTTTCTCACTGCTTTTTGGGATGTTTATGAAAATAATATACCTTTGGTCCCTGTTGAAATTAAACTAGTGCTTCAGAATATTTCGAAATTGTTGTCTTAGGAAATAGAATTACCAAGAAATTTATCAAGGCTACATAGTTCCGACGCGTGATAATATCTGCTGCTAACACCAGTGAAATACGTAGGTGTGATTAGTGTAACGTGTGATAAGTTCCATCAACACCCTCACAGTCAAGGGTGAAGTGCTTCGTTAGTGCAGGACATCGTTGAATCCCACACTTCAGTTGCAAGGAAGCGTTGCTGAAGGACTTTTGTAAGTTGAACTATTTCCTACTGGTTATTACTTTAAATATATATCCGTGGCTTTACCATATCTTTGTCGTTCTGATACCTTTTACAATAGACTTGCATGCTATTTTAAAACATAGAAGAAAAGAAGAAAGAAAGAAAAGTCAATACTACTAAATTACTCATACCAATTGCGTCTTATCTATTTATCTTTTGTCAACATTTTATCTGATTTATGTTTAATTGGTGTGTGAGGAAACGTTTCTGCTACTCCCCAATATTACCTCACTTTGTACTAAACATTTTTCTGTATTGCTTTTACCGTTGTTATATTATATAGTTTATCTAAACAGTTTCTTTTTTTTACATTCTACAAAGTACTGAACAATCTATGCTCGATCAGCATGCTATGCTTTTTCTTTATGTCAGGTTTGCAGGACTAATTTTTTTTTATTGCAGGTTTGCTATTCTAATTTTTTTATTGCAGGTACTGTTACTAACTCCTTACCGCCGCATACATTATCTGTTAGTCTGCTTTCTACAACCCCCCCCCCCTACTCTCCGATTGAGCCCGGTCATTTCTTTGATCTTCTTTGTGTTACGCACGGCTACGAGCCAACGTAGCATAAATTTGGCGCCCAACGTGCTGCCTCGAAAAACACGTAACATAAATTTTTGGCGCCCAACGTGGGGCCCGATTTTTTTTTCTGCCCGATTTTTTTGGTTTGCCCTTGATTTTTTTTTTTAATTTTTTTTAGAACCTCGATTTCTTTTTGGCATTGATTTTTTTAGTGTAGCGGCCCGATTTTTTTGATTTGCTCTTTATTTTTTTAACTTTTTTTATGACCTTGATGTTTTTTTGACATTGATTTTTTTTGGTGTATCGGCTCGAATTATTTTTTTTTCCCTTCTCGTTGGAACTGGATTTTGTTTGGTAGTTAGTTATTTCGTTAATTTGGTTTCTCTGTCGAACAAGCCTAATAATTCGTTTTTGTGTCTTTAAATATTTGGGTGTTGTTTGTCGATTCTGTAATAATGGGTGACTTAAAGTTGATCGGTTACATGAAGCTGAACTCAAATATGAAGTCGGTTCTCGTGGGTTCGATGCAAAGGTACCTGTATCCGAACTTCGTAAATCCTTTAGGAATATTTTGAAAATGGAATCTTCTGAAACTCTAAGTCCACTTAAATCTGGTATCGATTTTCAGACTGATAATAAAGCCGTGACTGAAGGTTTAACTGAATTAACTACGAAGAGTAAAGATTTTAATGGTGATATTTCAACTGCCGACGGCAAACGTATTATTAGCCTTGCTATGCATCTCGAAGGGAGAATCCAACGCATGAATGTTACTTCTGACGCTGAAACCGTAATACAGCGAAAGTTGTTGCTACGTGTTAGTAATTTACGCAGTGATTGCGATAGATTATACCGTCGCTTTAGACGTTCTTCCACTTCACCTAGGGTACCACTTGTTTCTACGGCTACTATTAATCCGACTATTACTGATACTGAGGATGATCTTACTTCTGCTGAATCTTCTGATAAATTACCTATACCTATATCTATTTTTAAATCAATTGCTACGTCTGGTTATGGACAGCTGGTGTCTAAATGGGACTTAAAATTTTCGGGTGATGACCGTATGTCGTTAAATGCATTTCTATTACGCGTGGACGAATTATGCTCGGCACGCAACGTTTCTGCTTCTCAACTATTTTCTTCGGCATCAGACTTACTTTCGGGAAAAGCTGTAATTTTATTCAGAGCGCATAGAAAATCCCTAACTAATTGGCAGGATGTTATTCGACTATTAAGGGAAGAATTTCAACCCGCTAATTACAACGCGAAACTGTTAGAGGAAATAAAGCAACGTACTATGGGTCCCTCAGAGTCTATTAGTATATATTTAGCTACAATAGAAAACTTATTTGCTCGTCTAACAATCTCTCTCTCTGAACTACAGAAACTCGATATTATTTTACCAAATCTTACCCCTTTCTACCAAACCAACTTAGCTCTGCTGGATCTGAATACTATTGCCGAACTTTTGCGTGTGGGTCGCAGACTAGAACAGCGCAAAATACAGGCCGATAATTTCAAGTCTCCTCCTGCTCCGAACTTTTCTCAACTCCTAGAGCCTGACTTAGCTTATACAGGTCCTGTGGTCCGCAGCAAACTTACGTCCGCTTATGTCCCTCCCCATTCTGGTGGTACTATTCCGAAACCATTTGCACCTGGTGCAAGTGAGGCTCCTAAAAATATTCCTAATTCTCCCGTCACTTGTTGGAACTGTGGCCAACGAGGACACAAGTCTCCTTCCTGTACGAAACCACAAATACTTCATTGTTATGGTTGTGGTAAACTTCATGTTACCCGTGCCAATTGTACGAGTTGTAACAAGAATTTAAACTACCGATCGAGTCGCTAAGCCGAGAAACCGACCCGATTTCTTCTACAGTTGTCTCGGTACCTATTATTTTCTCAGAAAATCCTTTCTCTGGTCTTGATGACCGATCTAAATATGTTCTAGATTTTATTTTAGCTAGTTCTCGTGAGGACGACAGACCTTATCTTACTGTTACTATTTTCGACATCGAATTTAAGGGTTTACTTGATTCTGGCGCTTCGCGTACTATTATTGGTGGTCCTGGTTGGGATATTCTCTATTCTCTTTCTTTGCCTTTATCCCAAACGGAGATCCACAGCTGTACGGTAGCCAATGGTCAAGCTTGTGACATTCTCGGGTCACTTACTTTACCCATGTCGGTCGAAAATAAAACTATTCTTCTTGACGTCCTAGTCGTTCCTTCTATTTCTCAGTCTCTGATCTAAGGCATTGACTTCTGGAAATCTATGGGTGTTGTCCCAGATTTTCAAACGGGTCAATGGACTTTCTGTTCTTCTTCTACTGTCTCGACCAGTCGGATCAATGCTCTTTCCGATCTATCGAACATACAACAATCCGAATTGTCTCGTATAGTCCAACAGGTGTTTCCTAAAGATGATACTTTACCTTTGGGCTGTACTAATCTCATTGAACATCAGATCCGTACTACGTCTAGTCCTATTAAGCAAAGATATTATCCCATGTCCCCTACGATACTACGACACGTCAATCAAGCTCTGGATGAGATGCTAGAAAATGATGTTGTAGAACCATCTAATAGAGCTTGGTCTAGCCCTATTGTTATGGTACCTAAGAAAGATGGCACATATCGTTTCTGCATCGATTTCAGAAAGGTCAATGATGTTACCGAAAAGGATGCCTATTCCCTTCCTTATATTTCTACGATTCTAGACCGTCTTAGAGACGCAAAATTCTTAACTAGTTTGGACATTCGCTCTGCTTATTGGCAAATACCTCTTTCTTCTAATTCTAAAGCGATTACTGCATTTACGGTGCCTGGTAGAGGTTTATACCAGTTTACTAAAATGTCATTTGGTCTTCATAATTCTCCAACGAGCTTTCAGCGACTTATAGATCGTGTGCTTGGGGCTGATCTCGAACCTTTCTGTTTCGCATACTTAGATGATGTGATCATCGCTACCCCTACTTTCGAACAACATTTGGTGGTACTACAGAAAGTGCTTTTTCGTTTAAATTCTGCAGGTCTTACTCTTAGCAGAGATAAATGCATTATATGCCGACCGGAACTCCGTTATCTGGGATACGTAGTAAATCGTCATGGACTCCATGTCGACCCAGAAAAAGTTTCGGCCATTTTAATCTTCCTTCTCCTACTACTGTAACTGAAGTACGACGCATAGTTGGTATGTGCTCGTGGTATCGTCGCTTTATCCCAAATTTTTCTGCTTTTACTGCTCCAATTACTGCTTTGACTAAGAAAAATTCTAAATTTGATTGGTCTTCGGAATGTCAGCAGGCGTTTAAGCAGCTGAAAGAACACTCGGTAACGGCTCCAGTGATGAGTTGTCCTGATTTTTCTTTGCCCTTTACTATACAGACTGATGCCTCTGATTTTGGTCTGGGTGCTGTGCTGACTCAACAACAGGGTGATGACGAAAAAGTCATTAGCTACATTAGCTGTTCTCTTAAAAAGGCGGAACGCAACTATAGCGCCACCGAAAAAGAATGTCTTGGTGTTATATGGGCAATTGAGAAATTTCGTCCCTATATCGAGGGTTCTCACTTTACTGTGATCACGGATCACCACTCGCTTATCTGGCTGAATAATCTACAAAGCCCCAACGGTCGTTTAGCTCGTTGGTCTGTACGACTTCAACAATATAACTTCACCATCGTACATCGTAAAGGTAAAGAAAACATCGTCCCCGATGCCTTATCTCGCTCAGTACCTACAATTGACTTAATTGATGACTTTCCTAAATCTTCTATTACTCTGCCAATTTTGGATCCCTGGTATCTTAAGCTACGGACTCGTGTTAATTCCAATTCTAAACTATACAGTAACTGGCATGTGTAAAACGAATTACTATACAAACGTAAAATCTAAACAGTCTTTGCTCCAACCTCCTCAAGACGATTGGAAGTTAGTAGTTCCCAGCGAACAACGGAATAGGGTTATATACGAAAATCATGATCTACCTACTTCAGGTCACCCTGGTGTCCACAAAACTGTCTCTAAAATTTCCATGCGTTACTATTGGCCTAAACTTAGAGCCGCTGTTGCTCGATACGTCCGTCGTTGTAAAATTTGCTCTGCACACAAAGTCGAACAAAAGAAACCTCCTGGCTTTATGTCTCCTCGTGTTACTGCCACTCGCCCTTGGCAAGTCCTATGTACTGATATTGTCGGACCTCTTCCTAGATCCTCTAAAGGAAATTCTTTCATTTTAGTTGTTGCCGATTGTTTTACAAAATATGCTTGTTTCTTTCCTCTACGTGCATCTACGGCCGCTGCGGTTGCTCGAACAATTGAGGAAAATATTTTCCTGGTGAATGGTACTCCTCAGTATCTAATTGCGGACAATGGGGTACAATTTCGTAGTAATATTTTCACTAAACTCTGTGATTCTTATCGAACAAAAATTCTGTTTAATGCTCGCTATCATCCTCAGGCGAATCCGGCCGAACGTATTAATAGAGTCTTGAAAACTATGATTTCTTTTTACGTTTCTGATAATCAACGTCGGTGGGACGTTAATTTAGCAAAAATTGGTTGCGCTATTCGAACGCTTAAACATGAGGTTATTGGTTATTCCGCGTATTTTGCTCTATATGGTCGTGAACATGTTCTCTACGGCGATCATTTTGGAAAACCTCTCGATCCTGATGATGTTCTTATGGATCCCGAACGTCCTATTCTTCCTACTGACTTAGTCAAATTTGAGTCACTTTGTGAAGAAATTTCGAAACGCCTTTCCTTAGCATACAAGAAAAATGCTAAACACTACGATCTTCGTCGTCGTCCCTTAACTTTATCTCCTGGCGATCGCGTGTGGAAACGCAATTATGTTCTTTCGGATGCTACTCGCTACTTCAATGCTAAACTTGCTCCCAAATATGTGGGTCCCTTTACTATTAGGACTAAACTTTCTCCGTGGACCTATATCTTAGCGGATGATTCTGGTAACGATCTGGGTACTTGGCATATTAAGGACCTCAAACCCGATAAAACTTTAGACCCTCCAGACATTGATCCTGAACTTCCGGATCCTAAAGGGCTCCCTACGGCCGATTCTATTTTGACTCCTACGTGTCGCTATCCCTAATGACTTGTAATTTCTTTTGGCTTATTGGTCTTGTGTTTTCTCTGATAAGCTTGTGTCCGAAAACACTGGCGCCCATTTCGTATTCGTATTCATTTTTTTTGTAGCTAGCCCATCCCGTGACTTTTTCTTCTGGCTATTTCTACCATTTGTTCACTATTTGACTATTATAGTCGCTTTCTACATCCATTTCTTGAGGTAGGCTTCAGATCTATTTTCTTTTCCTTTAGGTATTTCGACTTGGTCGCTTTTGTAGGTCTGTTAGCCATACTTTGCTTGAGTAATCGTTTCATACGAATCTGTGTTACCTCAGTTGGAAGTATTCTAGATTGCGTACTAGCGTTCCTTTGCCCTTTTCTTTGTCTTGGTTCTTTCTTTGCTGCACACTTGAGGTTGACAGTTGTGTCGTCTAGTTGGTTTGCTACGAGTTTTCTTCCTTGTTTTTTTTTCTTTCCTCTTGGTTTCCCCGCGAGAAGCCAAAACTTTTCTTCGAGGTGGAGAACAGAAATGTCCCCTTTGGGGACATCCGTCTTTTGACGTCTTTGAAAGTAGCTAAGACCTTTAATCCTCATTGGGTGTTTACTTAATGCTTTCTTTACCTATTCTGTCGTTGTTGGTTACGATGGATGACTTTGTCTTCTTTTGAAGAAAAAAAAGTTCTTTCTCTTATACTGGTGTTGGTCCTTCGAACCGGATAAAATTTTTTTTTTGTTTGGTTCCTTGTTTGTCGATTTTTTTTTCTTTCACCCCGACGTTTTTATTTTGCTAGGGGGGAATTTGTAACGGGCATTTTTGTTAGTTTTACATTTTACGCTGTTTCCCAATTTATAAATACATTTCTACAAGTTACTATTTCTATATTTAATATTTATTAACTCGTTGACGAATGCGTCGTGTTATAATGAATAGATTGCATCGTTCTTGTCTTGCCGTAAATATAAATTTTGTTCCTTATGTAGATATACAAGACTAGATAAGAAACGATAAGCGGTTGTAATAGCGAGGAATTGAGATAAACAGACAAAGAGTTGGAGTTTGTTCTTTGTTCCGATATACTAAGTACGTTAAAAATACTGTTTCCTCTTTGCTTTGACAATAGTGAGAATTAATGCGGTATCAATTTTCGTATTGTTCATGAACGAGCACGGCACGATTTCAGTTGTTTTTCTTGTGAAGTAAAAGTTGTATTTTAACTGTAGAAAGTGTAGTTCTAATTCCTTTTGAAGGAAGTATGCTTGATAGGCGAACGTGTTTACTCGACCTGCACGTGTGTTTTACGGAACATTTGACGGACGGTTTTATTGCTTACGCGTACTTTACTAATTTGTGGTTTTAGTGGTTTGTCTTGTGAAATAATAGTCGTAGAACTTGGTAAACTGACCGATTTTTTCTATAGGATTAATGTGTGTGCGATCTAGTCTAGTGTCCCTTTGTTTTATCAGATTAGTGCATACTTTGGATTATTTAAATACAGTGGATACTGTAGTTTCTGCATTTTTCTAACACCGAAGAATCTAAGGTAGATCATTGCTTGCGCGAACTTCGTTATTTGCGAAATACAACAGATTACCGGTTTACAAAGGTATTGGTTGAAGTTTCTCACTGCTTTTTGGGATGTTTATGAAAATAATATACCTTTGGTCCCTGTTGAAATTAAACTAGTGCTTCAGAATATTTCAAAATTGTTGTCTTAGGAAATAGAATTACCAAGAAATTTATCAAGGCTACATAGTTCCGACGCGTGATAATGTCTGCTGCTAACACCAGTGAAATACGTAGGTGTGATTAGTGTAACGTGTGATAAGTTCCATCAACACCCTCACAGTCAAGGGTGAAGTGCTTTGTTAGTGCAGGACATCGTTGAATCCCACACTTCAGTTGCAAGGAAGCGTTGCTGAAGGACTTTTGTAGGTTGAACTATTTCCTACTGGTTATTACTTTAAATATCTATCCGTGGCTTTACCATATCTTTGTCGTTCTGATACCTTTTACAATAGACTTGCATGCTATTTTAAAACAGAAGAAAAAAAGAAAGAAAGAAAAGTCAATACTACTAAATTACTCAGACCAATTGTGTCTTATCTATTTATCTTTTGTCAACATTTTATCTGATTTATGTTTAATTGGTGTGTAAGGAAACGTTTCTGCTACTCCCTAATATTACCTCACTTTGTACTAAACATTTTTCTGTATTGCTTTTACCGTTGTTATATTATATAGTTTATCTAAACAGTTTTTTTTTTACATTCTACAAAGTACTGAACAATCTATGCTCGATCAGCATGCTATGCTTTTTCTTTATTTCAGGTTTGCAGGACTAATTTTTTTTTATTGCAGGTTTGCTATTCTAATTTTTTTATTGCAGGTACTGTTACTAACTCGTTACCGCCGCATACATTATCTGTCAGTCTGCTTTCCACAACCCCCCCCCCCACTCTCCGATTGAGCCCGGTCATTTCTTTGATCTTCTTTGTATTACCCACGGCTACGAGCCAACGTAGCATAAATTTGGCGCGGTACATAGAATTCTTTTCGTGTTCGTATCGAAATTTTTAGTTGGAATCGTATTAGGTTGGCATACGGGAAAACTGTAAAACATACTAACGTTAAACTAAAAACCACATGCTGGTTTGAAATTTTGAGTTTAATTTTCGTCCGTTATACAAGGGTGCATCTGTGTTTTGTAGTAGACTGCCATTTTTACTTTGATTAATATATCCTATAAGCACAGACGTAAATTAGCTATGGCATTTCAAAAGGAACACTCAACAACTAATTTTATTTATTTTACTAACGCTACTAATTGTTTTATATTCAAAAACTAAATTTAATAGCAAAGAACATGAATAATACCCCAACTACAAATTCGATTTTTTCAACGTGTGTTGCTGTACATTCAAAACATAAATGCAATATTTCGTCAAAGATGGTATCACGTGTCTTTCTAAACTAAAAGCAAGCACCAATGGTCGCAGGAATTGACCCAGGAGATTTTGGTTTGCGAACTGATTAACTTACCGCCGAGCCAATTCTCTTTACAACAATCGTTACGCACGTTCGTATGCGAATACGCAAAGTTCAAAGATATCAAGGATGCCTAAATTTTAACAAATACGCGGGTAGTTAATTAATTTCGTCTTCATATAAAATTGTTGTTTCGAATAGGTTTGTATATTTTTACATTTCCCAAACGAACGTAATAAGTACCGACGTTAATTACCGACATCAGCTGGAGAGCACTTGCGTGATGCAGCCACGTGTTCGGTTGATTGAGTTAAATCATATAATATTTTCCTCACGTACGTGATAACGTGTGGAAAATTGCTAGAAATGACACTTTTACATTGTTTTTGTGTTTTCTCTGTCGAGACACCACCATAGGTTATCTACCTCTTACCAATGCGAACGCTTTGTCCAATCGTTTGAAGTTTGTAGGACAAAATTCTATAACATTGAACGCAATTCGCCATTACATAAGAAGTTTTTGCGATAATTTGGATATGACTATTAAAATCTACTATAGTGTTTCAACAGTTATACCTGTTCATATAAAATGTGCATTCTCATAATGATAGAACATGTTTAAAATTCTTTTTAATTAGCACAAACAATTACAAAAAAGTAAACTAAAAATAATTTTACAAAAAAAATTCAGAAATATATCGATAATATCTATACATCACACAATTTTTTAAAGCTGAGATAATAGCTCAATTCTACGATTCTTTTTGTTGGGAACTTGAATGAAGTGTTCTTCTAAATTGTATATATAATTAACAAAACTTTCAGCTGGCATTCGTAGATCACCATACAGACTTCTATCGTGGTCAAATGCTTTGAAATGTGTCTATAATTTATCCATTTCTACTGCAGGAAGATTTTGTGGAATACCCTCCAAAAACACAAAATCTGCCACCTTTTTCATTTTTCCGTCCATATTCATTGTTAAACGCTAAAAAAACAATACTTACAACTATACGAATTGAAATAAAAAGTTAAGTTAACAAGAAGAAAATTTTAGGTGGATTAGAAAATCACATATGTGGAGCATGCGCAAAGAAAAATAATTAAGCCGGAAACCCTAGCTTTTGCATCTGTAGAAGAGGTGGTTAATATGTGACTCCTCTAACACAGAAACCCTCAACGGTTCCCGTTCGTTGTCATTGCAAAAATTTGCATACAGACATTTTCCCGAAACTGATGCTCGATGTAATTTTTCTCAGACCTCTCACTTTTTGGAGAGAAACAAACTCGTTCAGATTTATAGTTATTGATAAATACAATTAAAGGAAATTGCAATTATAAAACTTAATTTTGAAATTTAGTAAATATCTACTATAGCAAAACTATGTTAGCTATTATTTAAACATTGACACTAGAAGAGCAAATTTTTTTACAACGCAAGTTACATATCCTCCAAATTAGTATATATGTATAATCAAATGGAACTATTGAATCTAAAGAATAGATTGTTACAATGTATACTTGAAAGACGTATTACAAAAGGTTAATGAAAGTTCATAAACCAGACATGAGAACGGATGCAACTACTTTGTATTCCAGATGGAACATAACACTGCAGGTGCAGGTCGCAATAGATTATAAGACACTTATTGTTAGAATTAAGATTACTAAGAAGTAATACTTTGTATAGTATAAGGAAATAGCAGACATGAGATCTGCATTTCTCACAAGTGATGTAAAAGCAGGGATAGCATACATACCCTGAGAACCCCAAAAGGGTAAGTCAGTCTCGAGCTTCGCAACTTTAACATTGTTGGTTGTTCAAGCTACTCGTTCCAATTTTAGTTAAATTAAATAGCGATTGTCAACTTAGAATATTTTGATTTCAATACGTTATTAAATATAACGTACCTGTTATTACATTCATATTGTAATTTCTGTTTAAATAAAATTGATAGAAGTGTTTTTTGAAAAAAAGCCTTTGTTAAAAAGACGCTCCAAGAGGCCCGAAACCTATCTCACGTTAAATTTTAAAAGACGTTTTAAAGTCGGGCAAAGTTATTTTTGGAAACGCTTCACGATACAAAAATGTTGTTTACTTGCTAATTACGTATCTTTAGTTATATGTACATGGTAAAAACGTGTTTATAATTTATTTTCGTTAAGTTTACTTAAAATCGAGACATACCAATCTAAGAATAGCGTCTGAGAAACTCACTACAAATGACTTTTTAGTAGCACGTTGATCATTTCTTTTCTTTTTAGGTGCCAAGTATCCCTTACTCGAGTCACATAGAATTTGGTTGAATTCTTCTAACTAAATCTGTGGACTTCTTCATGCTCGCATATCGTAATCTGATTAAAAAGCATTTTACATTTGACTCTACCGTATATAAAATGTAACTTTGTATTTAGAGCAGAAAGTTTGCTGGAATTTTTAATATAGACATATTTCGAATTGTGAACAAAAAGAAATTAAATTTCAGTTGACAAAATTACTTTATTTGATGCTATAGCAAGTAGACTGCAGTACAATAAAAATATTAAATCTTGTTCTGCTATAAAAATTCATATAGACCATCATAAGTAATTCAAGCCAGCGCCATAGGACATGAAGTCGTATAAAAAATGGGAGTTTAGAATAAAAGCCGACTTGATGAATGCTTTCGTTTAAAGGACACGGATTTCCAGCTGGGAATACAACTAGAAATAGACAAAAAGCAAGCAATTCTACGCTTGATTCGCATAGTTTTTCTATCAGCATTGATTTAAAGCAATGTTGATTAAGTTGCACGAGGGAGTCCCTTCGTATTACAAACGTAAAGCTTTATTTCGCACATCTTTCACTAAATGAGTTGTTCACACCTAGTGATTTTAGCTCCAGTAATGAATGATTATATTTCTTGAAATTAATGAAAACGTGCAGCACCTGCGAAATATAATATGTTAGATAAAAACTCTTCGATTTATTAAATACGTTTGGTCAGACTTAATTTATCCTGCTAGGATTAACATGTCTTCATCGCCATTCGCTGTTCTAGAAAACACAACCGCAAAAGAAAGCTTTTTGTAGATCAGCAAAAATGTATTTATTGCTCGTAATGAAAGCGATATTGAGGAAAATGGAGGGTGTAACAGAAGTACGTACTGAAACGTTACACCATAGGTCGTTTATCGGTTAAGAATAAAACACGTAAATTTGGCGTTACCTCTATTTATAATTACTAATTAAGTAACTCCTAAAGGACCAATTAAATACATACAACAGTTGGTCAAAAACATTACATTTATTAGATAGCACGGATTTCGTATTTGGTATATTTGTGTAGAAAAACCCATCTTGAAGGCTCATCTTCAAGGTTGAAGTATAAACATCAATTAACTCTTTCATTACACTAAGAAAAGTATACCTTGGTCCTATTAATTTTAAACCCATTACCTGTCTCAGAAATTCTACAAATCCTTTTATTAGCAAACAGTAAAATATGCCTTACACATTTCTGGTTTACCTGCAACTAATGTATAGTAGACTAAAATTTGTACCAGGGTCCATTCCAATTTAAACCAGATTGAATAACTTTCACTAGTTAGTCGTACATTCACCTGATGAATATTGAACCTAATTTTTAACTGATACACATAATTTGGTTATTCGATTTCCCGAAGAGGAGTTACAGACAATAGGTGCTTTCCTTTCACCACGTTACTAAGATATTCTTACCTAACCTAAGTTGTACTTAGTTATTTCGTATGTTCCTTTCACGTGTCTAGTAGTTCAAATAACTCAGATTTTTTCTTCCCCCCTTACCGATCGTAAGTGCACCTACAAACTGACTTACATCTAAGTAAAATGGATTGTTTATGAGGTGATCTTTCGTTATAGCGTTGATTGAAGTATAGTAGTAAATAGTAATTATATTAATTTTGAATTTCAATTATTTACCGATTTACTACCGCAAGCGGCATGTCTTATGCAATTTGCATACGCTCTGATAATAACACAAAGCACCCAGTTGTTTACAGCTGCAAATGTGAGGTTAATTTGATGAGTTTAATATTTTACCGGAAGTACGTTCCTTTCAAACAAGTTAGGTTAGCTAAGCTACTTCACTTTCATGTAAAATAATCCTTTTTACTAAGTAGTGAAAGAAAAGCGCCTATTGTGTGTTCCGCTTGCATTTCGAGCGCTATTTTAGTTTAGTAGAATGTATTATAAAATAGTTTAAAGTACTTCGCTATCATACAACACCTAGATACAAATACTATATGTCACCCTTAAATTAAAAAAAAAAGATATTTTTAATAAATATAATCCTACTGATAACCTACTATAACGCTACCTTTATTTCAAACACAAATTAAACATAGATGGCCATAGGAACGGGATAGTATCAGATCGGATTGCGGAAAAAACAGTAAGGGTATATCATGAGTGTCAGTTGGTGGTTTTGGGGTGAGTTCAGAACGAACAAACCTTAATTAAAACCTAGAACTGTAACTGCAAATCAATAAGCCCCATCCAATTTTATATAACTAATCTCCATTGATAATTGGAAACTTATCGAAAATCAAACTACTGTACTTAATCCAATACTTACGCATATAACAATTAAAAAAACGTATTCCAAAACAAAACTTGTAAGGAAAATATTCTATTCGTAGACAATGCTATTAATATTGCAATAATATATTTACATAAAGTTTCATTAAAGCATATAATTCACACACCATCATTATCATTAGGTCGTCAGTCCCAGAATTGGTTGGAGGCGTACCTCCATTGTTTTCTATTCTGCGCTAACATACACATTTTCTTGAAATTACTACAGCCTACATCTTTCACTATCTGTATGCAATTTACTATTTCTACCTCTTTTTTTCTATTTTCTGTTTATAACATACGTCGCGTTATTCTCCCATGCCTTAGTGTGTGTTTTATCATGCAATCTGTCCTATTTTTTACCGTTCTTTACATATTTTGTTCTTGCCCCACCACTTCTAGTACCTCTTTGAGCTTAACTTTGTCAATGATATTTCCTTATACGTCTGTAGCACCACATTTCAACGGCTACTGTCATTTCCTGTCCGCTTCCCCTAATGTTTGCGTTTCACAGCCATACAGTGCTGTGCCCAACACATATGCTTTCAGCAATTTTTTCCTTGTTTCTAGGCTTGTTGTCTTCGAACATAGCACCTACTTTCGCAGCTTAAATACAGCACGGCTTGTGGTATTCTATTTTTTTAAGTTATATCTTTTACGCTTTTCTCCTTCTCCTTCTGTTGTTCTTTAAAAATGTACCTCGTTTCTGCAATATTCAACGGTACGTGAAAGGGGTTAAACAACTTGACGGCTACGAAAATCCCCCACCGTTTAAACACTTGCTGAATCTATAGTTTTGCAATTAACCCTTTCGCACAATCAACATTTGTTGAAAATATTGCAAAACCAACACCGGTAGTTGTTTACGATAATCATCAGGTTTAAATACAATTACATTCTCATCATTAGATTTCCGTACTAGAACTGGTTGAACGCGCAACTGTTTTGAGCTAACCTACACATTTTCCTCAAACTCCCATCGCTTAAATCTTTGATCATCTAAGTGGAATAGACTAATCTAGGTCCACCGCTACCTTTCTTTTTATTCTCTCTGCCTGTAATATATTATTCACTATTCCCTCATGCTATAGAATGTGTCCTATCATTCTATATTCCCAATTCTTTACTCTTCGGTCTTAACTTTGTCTGTCCATGATATCTTCATCATACGCGTCTAGCACCACATTTCAAAAGCTTTTATATCTTTCCTGTCCACTTCTGCTACTGTCCATGTTTCACGGTCGTTTAGTGATCCACAACTACGTTTTAAACAATTTTTGGCTTGTTTCTATGTTTGTTGCTTTTGAACATAGTAGTGGCTTTACCTTGGTATATGCAGAATGTCCTTGTGCTAATCTTTGCTTTATATCTTTTGCACGCTTTTCCCAGCTTGCGTTATTGGACTTCCTAAGTAGAAGAAATCCTTAACCTCTTGTAAGTTCTCGTTTCCTATTTGTATTCTGATTTTTGACTTGTTTACCCCTACTCTATATACTAGTATTTTAATTTTATTTTTGTTTTCATACCGTATTTCTCTGTTAATACTATTTCCACTTCATTAAGAGCTACTTCTGACTATTTTTTGCTAGATACTAACACCGTCCCTGCATAGCAATTCCAAATGTCTTTCTGCATTTGACAGTATTCATTGCCTCTTCGATACACAAGTTAAAAATGAATGGGGATAGAGCGCATCCTTGTCTTATCCCTATCCTAATATTTACTTCTTTACGTTCCTGCTCTGATTCTATTACAGCTTTTTGTATAGGCTTTTATCCATCTCTATAACTCATTCGAATCTTTTTTAATATTTCGAACATTTTCTCCCATTTTACATTATCAATGCTTTTTCCAGATCTACAAATCCTATATACACGCTATCTCTTTTTCTTTTGTTTTCTCCATTAACACCCGTAAACCCAAAATGGTCTCCCGTGTTCACCTGTTTCGCCTAAACCCAAATTGATTTTCTACTAGTATTTCTTCAGCCCGTTTTCCATCCGTTTTTCTACAATCTAGTTATTACTTTTGTCATGTGTGCTGTCAAACTTATTGTTGGAAAATTTTTACATCCATCCGTGCCCCTCTTTTTTGGTATAGTGACTATAATGTTACGTTTGAAATCTTTGGATATATTGCCTGTCTCATACATATAGCTTACAAGTTGGAAGAGACGTTCTGAAAGTGATTGTTCAGGGGTTTTTAGAGTTTCTGCTTGCACCTTTTAACTAGGGTGTATTTTACCCCAGAGTATGCCATCGTCTTAATTACAATTTAAGTACGCTGTGTACTTGGGAAGTAATGTAGTGGTTTCTGATTGCCCTCCACATCCCAGTAGTGTGTTTTAGAATGCAATACCGATCCCCCATTGTCTGTGCCAATCTAAGTGCCGAAAGAGCTGCTACCCTCTTTCGGGGACCTGTCAGTCTGGTTCATCATTAAAGACCCTACTAATGTGTTTGTACCTATAAATTGGCTCTTTAGAAGAACATGCATGCCATTCTACCCGTTCTAGTAATTTAGAACTGCTTCAACGTGCAGGTCCATTCGGAACGGTTGATTTTTTCCAAAGCAAAACATTTCTAATCATCACTTAGCATCAACTTGTTGTCACAAACGCCATTAAGACTACTGCAAAATCTGGTTATTCAGACTAACAGGATAAGAGCGCACTTTAAAATTTTTTGTATTTTGTACTATTTTAACCGCTTCTGGCCAAAATTTCAAAAATTGTTTTGCTAGAATTTCTGTTCAACTTTAATTAGTTTTCCAACAGACACGTTTACTCTATTTTTGGGTCTCGCTATTATTTTGCATGCTAGGGAGTGAAAAGAACTTGTCTTCCACTTTTTGAAAAGTTTACACAATGGGCATCCTGTACGCATTGTGCTGTGGTTCAATATACATGTTGGTTACGAAAAACGCAGTATTTCAACTTTATACATTCGCCCAACTGAAATATAATTCATTATCAAATTTCAAACTTAACTGACATTTTACGTAAAGTGGTTTTATAATCATTTGTCAAACTAAAGTGTATTATGAACACGAAAACTTATGTTTGCACGTGTAAATTGCATAGTTATCCCATAATAGCTCTTTGAACTATCTGCGACGAAGAATATGAAACATCTGTTATGTTTCCCTTAAAATTGCAAACGGAGTTTACATTATACACAAAGAATGACACCATTATATGTCCACAAGAAAGGTATACAGTGTCAAACTGGTTTAGATAGAGTCTGAAGCGTCTGGAGAGGTTAAATATGAGGTCGTTCCTAAAGCCGCCAGTTTCTTTCAATTTGGTTCATAGTTTAGTTCACTGAAACGCTTATTTCTATTGACACATACTGATTGTACACAGAAAGATACTCTTGTTAATCGGGGTCGTTCATTGCTGGCATTTGGTTTCTCAAAAATATTTATTCCCACCAAAATTAGACGCATCTATCTATCTTGTCGGATGTTTTCCTAAAATTTAAATAAGCTATTCTAACTGTATCATAATGGTGAACTGTCCTTTATCCATGACTTTTTGGTGTTTTCCATTGCGCAAATTAAAGTTGTAGAAGTACTGTGGAACTTGTGATAGCCAGACTGATATTTATCGAAAAAGTTGTTTATGTGTAAATAGTCCAAAAATTGATCCAGGGGTATAAATTCAACTAATTTAGAAGTGAAGTGGAGGCTGCTAATGCAGGTTTTTCTTGGTTTTTTCTTGGTAACGAAAGAACCAGCGCTTGTTTCCAGCATGCAGGAATTAGGTTTGTTCGAAAAGAACATTTTATAATATACATATAGAAGACTATTGAAAATGGAAGTGTGTGAAGAATCATTGATTTTAAAATTCCATCGACCCTTATTGCACTACATCGGATACGTTCAATTGTTCATGGACAGCATCCGTGTTCACGATTTGAAAGTAAGAGTTTTGGATCAGTTGTTTAGTTTTATTACAAAAGAACTTGTAGGGTGAATGATTTTCATATAGATGTGAACATAAGTAGCTATAATAGTCTAGAATCACAAACTACAGAAATTATTTTCGTATTAAAATGCATCATTTCTTGGCATTAATTTCATCAAGTAATACGGAGAGTTTATAAAGGAACTCCTTGATTTAAAAAAATATATATAATTAGAAAACGAAACCAGTAATAAACTTTCAGGTTTTGAGCTTGAGTTCGGTATATTGTCAAGATTGTTTTGCTAATATTCGATCGCAGTGCGTGGCTTTGGAGCGAGCGTTGTGGGATGAGAAAATGAGAACTTCCCAGAAAATGTTATGTTTTCAGATGAGGCGACTTTTTACGTAAGTGGGTCTGTCAACCGACACAACTGTAGGATTTGGGGGGTCTTAGTCACCGAATGAATTCATAGAACGTCAGCGAGACTCTCCCAAAGTCCCTGTTTGGCGTGGATTGATGCATGATCGAATCGTAGGACCTTTCATCTTCGCAGAGAAGACAAATAATGCGAATATTTATTGTGAAATGCTTAAACTATACGTTTTCCTACAGATAGATGATATCGAACTAGAAAAGGGACCGATTGTCTTCCAACAAGACGGCGTGCCACCTCACTATAGCAACTGTGTCTGTGATGCGTTCAACTTGAGTTTCCCTGACAGGTGGATTGGTAGATGTGGGCCGATTGCATGTCCACCAAGGAGCCCAGATCCGACTCCACCAGATTCGTTTCTTTGGAATCATGTAAAAACATTGCTTATTCCGAGAAGATCCGTGACATTGCTCATTAGAAAGAAAGGATTGTTGCAGCTGTAGCATCTGTCACGCCTGACACGCTGCCGAATACATGGGAAGACTCTGATTATCGTTTAGACGTGGCCAGGGCAACAAATGGTGCACATCTAAACCTTTATTAGGTATAAAAAAAAACTCGAGAAGATTATCGTTAATACTACATAGGTTTAATAACTATTATTTTAACTTTACTCTGTACAAATAAAACTTTAAATCAAGGAGTTGAAACTAATTTCAGCTTCACTACACTGAGCGTTAGTGAAACTTTTTTAGAAGGATGTTCATTTTTTCTTACAAAAGTCGTGCAGAAGAGATACTATCAGGGCGATCGTTAATTAAATACTGATGGGTAGCGCGCTACTGTACTTAGATAGTATATAAAAACAAGAAATATCGCTAAGAAAAATACAGGAACCTAAACGAGTATATCCTGTTAAAAAAAAAATGCAAGATTTTGTATTTTTAGATGATACTACTTGTATCCTGAAGTAAAATAAAATACACAACAAAATATTAGAGACAGCAATTTGCGCCTCAAAATAAAATCAATAAATCAGACATGTTTTGTACATCTATAAACTTTTTCTTCTGTGTAATAGTGCTTGGACACTCTACTTATTAAATTTATGCACATCCGGCTTATATGTAATTCATAGAATCTAGTAATAAGCATGAACAAGATAAATACTTTTGCTTAAGTGCTTCCATGAGTATAATTAACCTTGTTTAAATTTATAAAGAAATTAAGACTGTTAAGTAAGTACACATATATTAACTGAAAATTATTTCTGAATTATTTTGACAGATATTTATCATTAGTTTCTGAATATTCAATTAATTTTTATATTTATTATTACTCATGGGCAATTTAAATAAAAAAAAAACGCCTCTTAAGCAAATAAGCACTATAAATGTCATTAACATGATTATGAGATTCTTTATGTCACCTTTTCAGTACTGACAAAATGACTTACAATAAAAATAGGTTGGTAATAAGATCTTTCAAATTAGTACTGTTAAACTTCGTAAATACTTATCGTGTATGAACAAGTGCATAATTGTATTATTCGTAATGCAAATTCGTAAAACTTTTGTTACATAGACAATTTTGTAAAGCATAAATTTTGATAAGAGGCAACGTTTGAAAATTTAAATTCATAATTAAATATTAGCACAAAGATGTTAAGTTCCATGTGTTCAAACTACCAAGGTTAGATTTATACATGACGTTAAACGTCAAACAGATGATTGCTTCAATAATGGATATCACTTACCACCTTGACCTCAGGCTTGGCGGCTTGCACCATCCAACAAACAAGTTCAACCCACACGTGGACTTCCAGCATTTAACAAACACATAAAAAAGCAGTTGCCTCATCCTTATAACAAAGCCTTTTAAACTAGAACCTCATTGTAAATTTCCAATGCGTAATCGCCCCATACGCAATCACATCAACTTCCTACAACTACCAATCAGCTCTATCTATTGCTTCTCAATTATAACAAAATTTACATGTTGAAATTTAAGGAACGCATATATCTCAGACGCAGTAAAAATTTAACAGCCTAGTTCAACCATTTTTGCTTCAGTTATTAAACATTATATCTTCCGTATTTTAGTGTTGCTTTAATTTATTTTTGTACGTCAGTCCTTTCGTACGTTAGTTTTAGTGTTGCGCTAAGGAAAACCAAGTACAATTAGTTTAAATTATTTAAATATACAAAAAACAAACTTTGATGAGTTTTAAGCAATCGGATCGATGGATTTATCAAAACTAAATTGCGACTCGCAAGTCAGCTTTTAATATGAATTTAAACATATTGACATTATAATGATCAAAAGCCGATTGATTCGACTCGTCGACAACAGCCTTAGCAAGCGGGTGCGCGCAAACACCCTATACGATATCACCTTGAAGATACGTTGTAGAAATTTTACAATACAAACTGGCATTTATAACTGTGCGCTTTATTTACTATATGATTAAAAATAAAGGACGATACTTGGGGTGTTCCGAAATTATGATACTCTGTTGTTTTTTTGTATTAATTGTAGCAGTATGATTTATATTGAACCATAAAAGCAAATCCAAAAATTTTTAACACAACACATAATTTTATGCGTTAATTTAGCAGAGGAAAGCAAACTGTTACAGAGTTGTTTTATAAACTCCCTGTAATTTTCCTATTTATTTGTTAAAGCGTTACCCTAAATGAGCTCTTTTCAAACTTTAAAACATTTATTGTTCTACTTTTTTATTACAGATTCCTCATGCGTATATTATTTTCATATTTTAGTGAATTTTAAACATTTTCGGTTTAATATAACCAAAACAACAATTAGTGTTCACACACACCATAGTTTACTATAATCGAAAAACATTATGCAATATACCAAAACGGCCGATTCATAGAATAGACTGCTACGTTCAAAACCCTGCAAGTACTTTTTTCTGCTTTCATTTTTATAACACCCTAAAATTTCTCAACAAGCTCGATTTTTCGCCATTTAAATTAGCGCTATTTATTAAAATTTCTCACGTAATTACTCTGTATAAAAATTTGTCTTATAAAATCAAACAGATGCTTAGGAAACATTGCGTTACAAAGTAGTTGCAATATTTCCTAGCACCTGCAGTGATTATATTTTAATTAAAAGCTGCATATAAATGCACAGCTTTCTTCTAAAGGATAAGGCCACTTACCACCTGCCTTCATCTGCTTACAATGGATTGATTTGTTATCTGGTATTCTGCAGCTATTAAGATGTTACAAAGTAACAAGATTGTTTTCTTTTGCCTAAAAATCCTTTGATAATTGCGTTATCTGCTTATTGGCAAGCTGTTACAGTTGTATTTCGGCAGCTGTTGTCTGGGAATTCTGCACACCAGGTTTTTCGGCGATATCTTTGAAAACAAAATACCTACCCCCATACATGATTCTGGCCTTATACAATAGAGACCGTGCTTTGGAAGAGAGCATTGAATACAACATCTTTTTACCGAAGATACTTGTTGTAAACTCGAGCTACTAAAAATGCTCGTTCTGCTAGTATAAGTAAAGTTGGTGGTTCCAGCAGCCAGTCCACAGATAAATGCAGCCCCATTTTCCCAGCCCTAAGGTGAGACCAGCACGAAGCCAATTGCTCAAAGTATAGTTTCCTATTTTTGTAATTTTTTTTATGCTGCTGTGGAAGATAGACATTTTATTTGCTGTTACTCATGATTATCCAATAAATTACCAACACTACGTTACCAAACTTCAGTCCCAATACACGAGCGACGATGTAATAATCATTCTTCAAATTAAAAATTAATTATTCAAAGTTTGTGTTAGAGTCCGTTTTACTGTTTCTTTTGTCTTTTTATATAAACATTTACGTAAAGAACTTACGCATCAATTTAAAAGTAGTTAATATTTGATTAATTTAAGTTAGGGTGTCTAATTTTAATGTTACAATATTTCTTGAAGATGTGCACTTCATAAAGCAGCGTGTATATATAACTTATGTATATTTCTTTTCCTGAAGTACTGTATAGTTTATGTTTTATTTTCTTTTGTATATATTTAAGGTGATCCATTAAATTTTTAGATTATAAGATGTTAAATTTATTTTACTTACCAATGTATATGCTTATGTTATGACGCCTTGTTTACCAGCACGTAACAAACGATTACGCAAGTTATTGGATTTTATTGCTTTGTAAATAGTCTTTCGCGATAGGATGTTAACAATATAGTTTTGCAGAGGTTTCCAATGTGTTTCTTTCTATTTCATCCACGCCCCTCTACGACGTTTTTGAGCTAGCCCGAATTCTACCATTCTGCCCCGTTTTGTTGCGGTATTCGGCGTAAACGATTTCTTTACTTACTCTTACTGCTTTCTCTCGTGTTTGCGCGGAATACCGTAACAAGACTTTTTTATAAAATATAATGAAAATATATTAAATGCCTTCTTTTCAAGCTTCAAATAAAAAGCACCATTTACTAAAGATAGTGGAAATAACTTTTTGCTATATGCAGCATTGCAGATGAAACTTCAGGAATAAGTATCCCGCAACTTACGGTTACTGAAGCTAGCTTTTTAAACATACTTTTAAATGACAACAGCAGATGCAGAGAAAATTGGCCATTTCAGTCTTTTATTAACATTGCGCAATCTAAACGGTTTTTCTAGGGCACTATCTACTCCTTAATTGAAGCAATATTGTCTGGGGTCTAAGAAGGTTGTATTATGTATAAGTTCCTTTGAATTTTTCTTTAAGCTGCTGCAATTATTAAATTTAAGGTACAGCCAGAAAGCTAGTGAGAAGTGTACAATAACAATATCATTTGCAAATCTAATCCCACCCATTGATTTTATTAATAACTTAAACATCATAATAGATACAAAGATTTTGGTTAGTTTACAGACGAAGCAATTTTAAAATTACCAATGAAGGCTATATACAGAGCAGTAAAATAGTAATAGTTCATAAAAATGGAAATCCTTGATCTGAAATATGAATAATCATACTAAAATACCTACCCAAAATGCGCTTATTTCCAGAGATATGGAGTATTTTATTGAAATTAGTCATGAAATGGCGTACCTTGGCTTTGGCGTTATTTATAGTAGAACGGAATAAGCTTTTCCCCTTCATTTATTGAAACCTGCATAAGCACCATCAGGAGCTGCGTAGTTTTATTTCTATTATTTAAGGAGATCAATGATTTTAGCGTGCGATTGAGAAATACTTAAATATGAAATTGAGAAAGCCCTTTTTTGCGAAGTTGAATAATGCGAATAACATAACGCACTAATGTTGGATTCTGAAGCAAAATGTGTATGTACCACAGATTATCTCAGATTCTAAAAATACCGGCTTGGTTAAAATAGGAGAAAGTTGAGCAAGTAGCTCAGTTTTGTGGTGATCAATAATTAATTCGTAGTTATTTGTAGTTTTGAATTATTGGAAAAAAGAAGTGGAATTTTGTTTATCCGTATTAATAACGGCTTTCTCAAAAGTAGACGTCATTTTAGGGTTTGCGAAAAGCGCAATTAGTTTTAACATAGTGCTGATGTTTTTATTTCAATTAAAGTACAAACATGTAGCTCCAGTGTAAATGTCTGCATCTTCGATGAGCAAGTTAAAAATTAATGGTGATAGTGCACATCCCTGTCTCACCCCTTTCCTAATATTCACTTCTCTATGTTCCTGCTCTAATTCTACTACCACTGTGTATACGCAATGTACCATCCGTCTATCATTATAACTCATCCCAATCTCTTTGGGCATTTCAAATATTTTTCTATATTACATTATCAAATGCTTATTTCAGATTTACAAACCCTATATATACGCCTTCCCCTTTTTCTATTGTTTGCTAAAAAATATACCACATTTCTCCGATATTAAGTGGTAAGTGTAGGGGTGTAACTAAACTGACGGCTACCAAAATACTCCACCACTTAGAGATTTACCGCATCAATAGCTTACCAATTGTTCTTTTCACACAATAAACATATCTGGAGAGTGTTCCAAAACAAACACCTGCAGTTGTTTACAATAATCGTCAGGTTTAAACACAGTTACGTTCTTTCATTATTAGGTTTCCGTTCTGGAACTGGTTGGATGCGTATCTCGATTGTTTTCTATGCTGAGCTAATCTGAATACTTCTCTGAAATTCCCACAGCCTACATCTTTCACTGTCTATGTGCAATATTCTAATCTAGGTCTACTTCAACTTCTCATTTTCCTTTTTCTGCGTCTAATATATTCCGCACTATTCGCTCATGCCCTAGTATGTAGCATATCATCCTCACTCCTATTTTTTACTGTTTTTTACGTATTTCATACTTGCCCTACCCATTCTAGTACCTCTTCGTTTTGGTGTCCTCGCTCATTGTTTATTATAACTTATTATTATTAAGTAGAATAGAGTTCTGGACATTAGTTAGGATTTATCATCTTGTTTATGTAAGTTAAAATTTAAACACGCTCTTGAAACTTGGTAGAAAGCTAGTGTAGGTGTACTAACAAACGTACCTTTTACAGAAACGTGTTCGCCCTGGTTCACAAATTTTTCCGAATTTGCGTAGGGACATCTTAAGAATATTAAACAATTCATTTCTTAGCTTGTGTAAGACCCTCGCTCTTGAAACCTGGCAGGCAATTAGGATTGGAGTGTTTGCCCCGGTTTACAAATTTTTGGAAATTGCTTAAGGACACCACAAGAAAATTAAATTTTTTTTTCTTAGCTTCTGTAATACCTCCGGTTTTGAAACTTGGCAGGCAGCCAGTGTAGGTGTACTGAAACAACACATACCTTTTAATGAAACTTGTTTGCTTTTGTTCACCAGTTTTTCCGAATTTACGTAACGACAACTTAAGAAAACTAAAAAGATTTTTTTAAGCTTCTATAAGACCTGCGCTCTTGAAACTTGGTAGACAATTAGGGTTGGTGTACTAAAATAAGACATACCTGTAACAAGAACTGTTCGTTCCGGTTCGCAAATTTTTACAAATTCACGTAGGGACATATTAAGAAAATTAAAAAATTCATTTCTTAGCTTCTGCAAGACATATCTTTTACAGAAACGTGTTCACCGCTGTTAACAATTTTTTCTGAATTTGCCAAGGGACATCTTAAGCAAATTATAAATTCATTTCTTAGCTTATGTAAGACGTGCGCTCTTCAAACTTGGTGGTTAGTTAGGGTAGGTGTACTAAAGCTACACATGTCTTTTACAGAAACGTGTTTGCCCCGGCTCACAGGTTTTTTGGAATTTGCGGAAGCACACCATAAGAAAATTTAACATTTTTTTTTCTTAGCTTTTGAAAGACCTGCGTTCTTGAAACTTGGTGGGCAGCTAGTGTAATTATACTAAAACAACACATACCTTTTACAGAAACGTGTTCGATCCTATTCAAAATTTTTAAAATCTGCCTGAGTTGTCCTTACGCAAATTCGGAAAAATTTGTGAACCGGGGAAAACATATTTCTGCAAAAGATATGCGTTGTTTCAGTAGAGCTACTCTAGCTGACTACCAAGTTTCAAGAGCGCTGGTCTTACAGAAGCTAAGAAATCAATTTTTTAATTTTCTTAAGATGTCCTTACGTAAATTCGGAAAAATTTGTAAACCGGAGCCAACACATTTCTGTAAAAGGAATGTGTTATTTTAGTACAGCAATCCTAATTGTCTACCAAGTTTCAAGAACGCAGATCTTACAGAAGCTTAGAAATTCTTTTTTAATTTTCTTAAGTTGTCCTTTGGCAAATTCGAAAAACTTTTGAACAGAGGCGAACACGTTTTCTGTAGAAGGTATGTGTTGTTTTAGTATACTTACACTAGCTGCTCACCAAGTTTCAAGACGACAGGAATAACAGAAGTTAAGAAAGACATTTTTTAATTTTCTTACGGTGTCCTTACGTAGTTTCCAAAAAATTTGTGAACCAAGGCGAACACGTTTCTGTAAAAGGCATGTGTTATTTTAGAAATGAATTTTTTAATTTTCTTAAGATGTCCCTGTAAATTTCGAAAAATTTGTGAACCGGTGTGAACACGTTTCTGTAAATGGTATGTGCTATTTTACTACGCCAACTGCAGGTCTTACAGAAGTTTAGAAAAAATTTTTAAATTTTCTTAAGTTGTCCTTACGCATATTCGGAAAAATTTGTGAACAGGGGCAAACACGTTTCTGTAAAAAGTATGTGTTGTTTCAGTACGCCGACACTAGCTGCCTACCAAGTTTCAAAAGCGCAGGTCTTACAGAAGCTAAAAATAAAATTTTTAAATTTTTTTGTGGTTGTCCTTACGCAATTTTCAAAAAAATTTTGAACCGGAGCGAAGACGTTTCTGTAGTTTTAGTACACCAACCCTAATTGCCTACCAAGTTTCAAGGCCGTAGGTCTTACAGAAGCTAAGAAATGAATTTTTTAATTTTCTTAAAATGTCCCTACGTAAATCCAAAAAATTTGTGAATCTGGGCGAACATGTTTCTGTAAAAGGTATGACTTGTTTTAGTATACCTACCCTTGTCTACTCAGTTTCAGGAACGCAGGTATTACAGAAGCTTAAAAAGTTTTTTTTTTATTTTCTTAAGTTGTCCAAGAAAAAACTTTTCATTTTCTTCTGGTGTCCTTACGCAATATCCAAAATTTTTTTAAATCGGGACAATACGTTTCTGTAAAAGGTATGTGTTGCTTTAGTGCACCAACCCTGATTGTCTACCAAGTTTCAAAAGCGCAGGTCCTACAGAAGCTAAGGAATGATTTTTTTAATTATCTTAAGATGTCCATAAGTAAATTTGAAAAAATTTGTGAACCGCGGCGAACACGTTTCTGTAAAAAGTATGTGTTGTTTTAGTACATCAACTCTAATTGTGTACCAAGTTTCAAGATCGCAGGTCTTACAGAAACTTAGAAAACTTTTTTTTAATTTTCTTAAGTTGGTCTTTTTCAAATTCGGAAAAAATTGTGAACAGGGGCGAACACGTTTCAGTAAAAGACATGTGTTGTTTTAGTACATCTAGACTAGCTAAGTTTCAAGAGCGCAGGTCTTACAGAAGGTAAGCATAAAAATTTATAAATGGTCTTACGATGTCGTTATGCAAGTTGGGAAAAATTTGCGTACCGGGTGGAACATGTTCCTGTTAAAATTATGAGTTGTTTTAGTATACCTACCCTAGCTTTCTAACAAGTTTTAAGAACGCAGGTTTTACAAAAGTTAAGAAAATTACATGTAAAAGGGCAACTGCTTAAAATATACACGTAAGAATAATATAGGAATCTCAAAATTATTTAGTTTCAATCACCATTACATTTAAAATGCGTAAAGATAATTGGGTCAATATACGAAACATGATTGAATGCTTGTCCAGTTCAGTAGGCGTGGTTTTGTAGTGGTGGAGATTGGTAGGAGTATTCATATTTACGGCCGGTAGATGATGGCCAGTAGCTTCAATAACGTCATTATTTTTACTGCTTTTGCTCCAGTGAATGAAAGTGTTCCTTTTTGTTTGTGTGGAATACCAAGGTTGAGCCCGATAAGCTACAGCTAGCGCTAGCGAGATCATCGTTATTGTTACCTGTGTAGCCTGATCAAGTAGGCTAATTCAACCGTCGTCCTAAGAATAGTGAGTACTTCTTTGTATGTAAACTAGTGTTGATATTTTGATATCCAATATTTAAGTAGTATTTTAGGGTTAGAAGGGTTTTAGGTAGGCTAATAGTTATAGAGTATTTGTTAGTTTCTATTTGGCTTCCGGTCGAAGCTGCATTATCAGTTTTTATTGTATGCCTGCTATTTGAGGTTAACTTGACAATAAATCTTGTTCTCTCCATGACTAACTTGTCCGAGACGTTCGAATTTGTTAATTCCTTCCACAATGGTCCAGCGTACAGGCGCCTTATTCCGTCCGAAGGTTGTGCAAACCCTTCGAACACTTTCTGCGAAATCTGTACAGTGTTGATGGTAAATTTTAATATTTCTATGCGTTGCTTAGGTGTATATTGTTCCATCTTTGTTAACCATATAGTAGTTGAAATAAATGTTTTGAAAAACAATTAAAACATATTTGAAAATTTATTGTATTTAAAAGATGGTTAGGCAAACGATGATGCTTTTAATAGCATGTTGCAACAATTTCATAGTGACGAGGTTTTGGAGCGTACGAAGAAATGGTTTGTATGTCACAAAGGGTTTATTTCCAGAAAGGGGACAAGTCTTATTTCCGGATATAGGTTATGGGTGCCGCAAAAGGAAGTGGAGGAATTGGTTTCCCAATTACATATTCAAAATGAACATTTTGGATCCGAAAAGTGCAACTTAGCCAGAACACGTGATTTTTGTTGGCCAAAAATGCAACGATCCATTAGGAAAGTGGTAGGAGGGTGTGAAATTTGTTAGAAGGCGAAGCTTTCTCCGCGATGTAGAGGTGAAATACAGAGTGTGTCAGTAGAAGGACCTAATTGCATGATCAGTGTTGACTTTGTGGGACCATTATCTAGTTTACGTGGAGGTGTAACGTATCTTTTTGTAGTGGCGGATGTATTTAGCAAAAGGGTTGCCTCTTTCCTTTGAAAGAAACCACGGTTATAAGATTTTTTAAAAATTATTTTGTAACTGATGGAAAACCTAACAGTTTTATCGGATAATGCAACTCAGTTCCATAGTAAAAAGTATCTTAATGTTATGGCATCTGAGGAAGTCAAAGTTGCGCATATCTCGGTTTATTTTCTACAGGGCAATTTGATAGAGCGGGCATATAAAGAGATTGGAAGGCTTTTACGGACATATTGGCATTCCAAACATCAAAAGTGGGCCCACAAAGTGAAAGGATTTCTAAATAGGATAATTCATTCGAGTACGGTTTTACTCCTCTGGACACGGAAATCGGTTGAGTAAACTCAACGACGTAGAGTTGGTATCATTTCCAGAAGAAAAGAAGGTTGTGGGAGATATTGTGGCGTTAGCCAAATCACGCTTCATCCAGCGAGTACAATCTCGAAAACTAATCATGATGAGGGACGTAAGTTGACGAAATTTAAGACAGGGGATAAGGTATTAGTGCGTACCGATGAATTATCTTCTGCCGAAAATAAAGAAATACGCAAGCCCTTCCTTCTTTATCTAGGACCTGGCACGGTTCAAAAGATTATTAATAAAAATACATATGAGATTATTGAAGACTCCTCAGGAATCCAGCTTGGGGTACAAAACGTTTATAACCTTAAGCCTTACCGTTTTCTCATTAATGATTGCGATTTCTAGTTTTTCCAGTTCTTGTGACTAACTTCTAGTTTATTATTTTAGTTAAGGTTTATTTAGGGCATAACTGTTCTTAAACGTAAAATTCAAATATTGTATATGTCAATAATTATCGTTTAAATTGGGGGGTGGTGTGACAGGTACGCCCCTGAAAATATTTAGGATAGTGTTAGTGTTAGTTGTTAGGAGTGGGGTTTAGGAACGGACAGGTTAAGAGAGTGCGCGGGAAAGAATGGACTGAGTCGTAGATCGTGGAGCGAGACGGTTTTCGGATCGACCACGCTAAGTTGTTTATAGAAAACGAAATTAAAATTGCTCAATAGTTGATCCATAAGGTGAAGTGAAGTTATTAATTACGTGGGTTTAATTAGAGCACTTCATGGATTGTTAGCACTTGTTTATCTTTAATTCTAATGATTTTAACGTCGGGTTTTATGTATTGGTGCCGAACTCTAATTTCGTATGTTAATACCGGACTTAACATATTTTGGCATACGAAATAAATAGTAACAAAAACGTTACACACGGTTGGTGAAGCTATGGGGGTGTTTAAATTAAAAAAATGCCTAAAAAGAGCTACACTAAGCTTTCACATAGAAAACACTAAAGCCAGAACTCAAATATTACATTTCTTATTTTATTTGCCGAGTTGATCCATATTAATCATTCTCAAACAATCTTTCGTCTGCATTTGCGCCCTCTGTCAATCACGGAGAACAAATGACCAAATGACGTAAATACTTTTTAGTTTTAGTTGTGGCCATTGATGTTGTCTCATTTTAATGATTTATTGTAAAATGATACTTGTACTTTCCTTTAAAAATATATAGTCATAATAATTAATTATTATTACGAAATTATGCTATGTGATATAGCCGTATCTATGAAAATGCTCATCTGGAATCTAATACCCTTTAAATGCGCCGTGGTTAATATTGTATAACGATGCATAATTTTCATGATTCAAAGCTTTAAAGTGGAAGTTTAATATTGCAAATGTCTTGCATATTATAGGTATTTGATGCAGGTCATATTTATTATTACCGATGAAAATGTCACTTTGCACCGTTCAACCGCCTGTAATAGATGACTAGTAAATGTAAATGCGAATGCCCGTTGTTTAGGCCATGACCATTCTTGTTATGCCGCTCATTCTTGCACATAGAGTAACCTTCAGAGTGTTAACTTAATGCTAATTTTTTATCCGCTGCAAGAGGGACAGAGATATCAATTTTTATATACTTTCATCTTTCTTACACAGTTTCAAAGTGTACTGAGGGGGCGCCACAAATGTAGGTGGGAGGAAATGGCGGGAAACACTTTAATTCAAATTATTTGGCGCGGAATTTGGCGGGAATTTCAAATAAACTGTAGGAAAATTTTATTTGAAACTTCAAATACAACTCAAGATTAAATCACCATGCAATGTAAAATTTTAATTTCCTTTTTATATTAATTATTAAAATTTTAAATTTGGTGATTTGGTCTCGAGTTGTATCTAATGTTTCAACACTGTTGTTTTCAACTGTACTAAGTCAATTTTAACACTACAAATGATAAACTCTACTAGTGTTGAATAAACTTAATGAAAAATAATTCTACGTGGTCTTCAATATATATTTTTATGCAAAACTATTTTTTAAAAGACACAATTTGCAAATAGTGAATGATATAATATAATTCCACATTTTATAATATAGATTACATGCTTACAAATATATTTTATAAACATTATTTTACAGGATGATCCGATTCCCACATTGATAAAATCTACTATAAAAGATGCCTTAATTCAATAAGACTAATGTTAACATTATACAGTTAAATGTTTCGCAACTTAGTAAATAAACGTTCTTATATAATATTTTGTTAGAAGTACAAACGCTGGTGTACTTGAGCTTGTACATACCTGTCTACTATCAGCACATAATAATAATATTAATAATCCATAAACGATAGCAGACAAGTCAGGTTTGCTACAGACTAATAATACTATTTATTCTGACATCTTCGCTCAAGCAAGCCTGTTAATCTACTCAAATATTAAATTAAGTTTGTTTAACAAGGTTAAATTTTTCACAACCTATTGGTTTTGTGAATATATATGTCAACTATTCATTAGTACATAGTTCACATTAATGATTACTTATTACCTATAAAATAAAATGCAAATTTCTACCTTCTCCCACTGACGCATTAAAATCGCCCATAACTAATAAATTCTCATCTCCTTTTACTTTTCTCACTATACTATTTATATCCTCGTATACCTTTTCTATTTCCTCATCCTCGTACTGAGTTGTTGGCATGTAAACCTGTACTAAAACAGTGTCTGTGGGTTTTGTACTCAATCTAACCATAATTATTCTATCACTAAATTGTAAGTACTCTTTCACTTTATGCCCTAATCTTTTACCTAACACTATTCCTACGCCTGCCTGTCCATCTGCCTGCCTGGCCATCTCACCTCACTAATACCTAAAATGTTCAGCTTTTCCTTTCTCATTTCGACTAATAAATTCGTTAACTTATCTACTGTAAGTAATGACCTTACATTCCAAGTCCCTATCACTAAATCGAACTGTTGTTTTATATTCTTACGATGACGAGCCCCAAGTACCCCCTCCCGGAGATCCGAATGAGGGAGTATTTTACCTCCGGACAAGAATTTTACTTGTGAGCTCTCCATCATATGTATTTCGTGTTTTAGGCCACGCACACCTGGAAAATATTGTGGTAGGTTCCCATATCTTTCCACAACGCAGTTTTTAAAGATTTTAGCAAAAAGCCGTATCCGTCACGGCCAAACCCCCAACAAGCTTGTAAATTATTGAGGATCGCCCGAGACCAACCGACCCTCCTCCAATATCTTTTAGCCAGCAAGACTGCTGCCCCTTGCTGCGCCTTTTAATCGCCTTTTACGATAAGCAGGCTTACAATAGTAGTATTCTTTATCCCGTACTATAGGAGCGCATGAGTACAACTACCACTTAAATAATCATCATCATCAGTCCTGGAACTGGTTAGACACGTACCATCATTGTTTCCTATTCTGAACTAACCTACACATTTCCCTGAAATTTGCACAGTCTGCATCTATCACAATCTGATCTAGGTCTACATCTACCTCTTTTTTCCTATCTCTGCTTGTAATATATCCCATACTATTCCCCAAAAACGCCCTAAAACGTATTCCGCCCTTCTATTTCTCTTATCTTTTTCCCCAGACATCCTTGTTCCCCTACTATTTCTATAACCTATTTGTTACTTAAATAATATATGTTATTAAATTCTAAACACAGTTTCTACACTGAAATTAATCAATGTTTAAATCATACATGCTGGAACTTTTTTAATTTACGTGCTAACGCTGTGAAATTTTTCTTTGCATGTTAATGTGAACGATTGCGTCGAGTACAGAACCAAGGGATACCAATACGACAGACAGATTTTGTAATTGCAGATATAATAAAGGATTTATGCTGTATACAGGTTATCCAAAAAAAATCCACAACTTCAGAGAGAACAATAGAACAATAGGTTTCAATACCAAAGTTACCAGAAATCGTAGTTAGTGTTTCCTCCAACTGACGTACTGCATAAGCAACACTTGCTACTAAATATTCTGAAGGATAAGTAAGTCTACAAGTTTCTTCAGAATATTCCTTATGCGATAGCAATAAATTACAAAGAAGTTCTGGGCTGCCTAGTAAAGCTGAACAGCATTCTTCACAATTATAAATTGCTTTCTGAAGTCTAAAAGCAATGTACCCAGACACATATGCCACAGAAAATGTTTCTACTTTTCCTGTAGATACGGCCGCTACTATTTCTGCAATCTGGTGTGAATCAGCCTGTGCGTCAGTTGTAGCTTAAACAATATGTTTTGTGGAATGATGAATAGATCCCATAGAAATAAAGGAACGTAAGTTACTTAAAAGAATTCCATCATCTTCTTCGCAATTGCCACCATGGATATCTTGATTTACCAATCCATGGATAATTTGCGTTTTTAAAGCAGCTATAAATTGGGTAACTGTAGGATTTTCATTGTTGCCGCATGCAGATCGTATACCGCCAAATAAATTTTCAAGAGCATCTTGATTGAAACAACGTGGACGCATGTACTGAAAGCCACAGTTTCTCAATGTTTTCCATACTTCCTTAATTGCTTTTAAAGTTGTTAACCAACCAATTTGTGATGGGGGTTTAGTATTGTTTGGAAGTCCTGTTTTTGTGTGTCTCTGGAATCTCCATTCACGAACCATTTTGTAAGCATGCGTCCAGTATTTCAAATGAGGGGTTTCTGCAGATATAAAACAGCGCTTATCTTTACCATCAGGAGCAGTTTTACAAGTACCATTTAAACTGTCAAACAACTCATCCATCTGGTACACAAACGTAGCAGTTGCAAGTGTTCTTTGTGGTAAAGCAACTGTAACAATAAAAGTAATTTTAGATTACGATGCTGATAAATTTAACAGCAAAATATTGTCTAAGATAGCAATAATTTAATGTTGACTATTTAGAATGCTTTTAAAGGAACTCAAAGAGAACAGTAATCGATTAGTCAAAAAAAACTCATCCAAGTAAAATAAAAGTGTGCTTATCATTTTTATATTAAAATAAATTTATAATTAAAAATAATGATGAAAGTTAAAACTTATTAGACTTCAACACAAAAGCTGGTAGGAACTAAATTATTTACTTCGGTAAAAGAAATACTGCTAGAGCTATGACTAGAAGCATCAATCTGGAGTTCCGTAATACTTATATTATTAGGTAACAATTGCTAAATGATACTAACCTCGACTCATTAACGAAAACAAGTATGAAGAAACCGAACGACTCATTACTTGAGCAGCAAATTTTACTTTCATAGTATCTCGCATATTAGGTTTGATGTGAGTGTCTCTTAATTTGTGAAGCGATCTAAAGCAAAATGGTGATTCCTGATCTATTGTGTATGCTTCTACAATGTCGGAGTATCTCGCATTCATTATTTCGCACTTATCACCAATATTTACTTGTAAAAGCACTGAATATTTTCTAAATAAACGTACAAAGCATTTCAACAAATGTGGGACGTCAAATATGCTGTAGATTTTGGCTCCGTTACATTCTATAAAAGGCCTTTCAATACTAGAATGAAATTGTTTCAACAATTTTACATTATTAGTACCCATATCGCAAATTGTTGCAACTACATCCAAACCAGCAAGTTTTTGTGCAGCATCTATAACTTCTAGAAGTGCAAGCTTTAATTCTGAAGCTGTCATTGGACCATTTGAAAAATAAAAGCAAGTGGTTGTTTCCAACGACGTTCAATGCCTTGAGCCATAAAAACAAGAGCATGATTGGCAAATTTTGTCGTACGGCGCTTTGTGCCTAAGTCTTCTAAACCTCGTATGCAATCCACGGATGGATCAAACTGCAAATGTTCCCGAATAGCCATTTCATCAAATGCTAAGGTACATTTTCTAGCTTCAGGACCACATGTTTTTAGAGCTTCATTTATGTAATAAAAAATGTGTTTATTTATACCAGCTTCAAATGAAATCTTTTCTAATATGGATACAACAGTTTTACGTGAAGGTAGAGAAACAAATCGTCGCAATAAGTTGTAACATTTTGGACTGCGTTTCATGAGAGCCAAAGACAAGATCTTTTCATCCAAAGTCCATCGCCTACCTTTAGGATTTCTCTTGGCACACCGCAATTGCGCGATTATAAAATCCACAGTTTGTGTAGGCAAATCTTTAAATAAATTCTTCACAGAAGAAGAACTGTCAAAATCGTTACATAAACTTTTCAAATTGTGGCCCCTTTGTTTACACAGTCTTTTAACTTTCCTCAAGTGATCTTTAGTTCTGCGAACAATGCCAGTAAGTGTTTTCTCCCTGGGTGTAAGAAGTGGAATATCTTTTGAAAATATGTATTTTCTACGAGACGTAGACAAACCAGACGAAAGAAAGTGCCCTGATGTTGATTTCATATTAACAGTGGTAGATGATTCAGTAATAGGAGTAGAGAGTGAAGGAGTAAAGTCTTGGTGAGGTGATGATGATGCATGATTTGTAGTATCAAAAGACCAAGTTGTCTGTTTATTGTCAATAGCCGATACAAATTGCGATGGAACAGCGCTCTTTAACAAACGATGTGTTTGGAGATTCGCGTAACTTTCTACTTTGAAGTGTTGGCTACAAATAAAAGAGGTGTGCAATGAGTCCCCCTTATAGTGTCTGCCTACTGCTTCCTGCCACAATTTCGATCTACAACAAAATTCAACTAGTTTTATATAGTAATTTAAATACAAAAACACTCACTTTTCGAGATTTTGAAGGAAATTATGCATGCGCTCGACTTCTGTGTCAGCATTTCCACACACCAAACAGAAAACCATTATATAAAATTAATCTGTAAAAACATATACATATTTAAAAAATTATAGCATATTTGACAAATTTATATTTAAAAACAAGCAATACTTAGAATGAATAATATTATATGGTTATAGGTGTCTAACCCTTCACCAAAAATTCCAAATTTAATAAAGAGTTACAAACTTTTTAATAATGATGTAAAATCAATGATAATATATACTTACCAATTCAACTATAAAGGTAAAACGTTGTTAGTTCATATAAAATTTTTAATGGTCAAAAATATAACAATTTACAGTTAAATTTAAACACACTTTTCTAGCGAAAATATTAAGGCACCAAAGAATAAGACATACATAAACGAAACAATAACATAAACATAAACGAAAAATTAACATAAACATTAAATAAAAACACAAAAACGTTATAAACAGCAGCAAAAAGTTTGTTCATAAGCTGGTTTAAACACAGATAGCTGTCAACCTAACCTAACCTGAAAGTTGCGCGCCGGAAATCATCTAGAAATCTGTAAAATTTCTGATTGCGTTTTGCGCCCTCTCAGTACACTTTACAGATTGATGGATAAAGATAGTATCATCCTTCAGCCTATATAATGAAGTGCGATAGATTTTTGTAGCGTCTGGACAAATTAAGTTAACACTCTGAAGGTTACTCTATGTTCTTGCATCTTGTTTTGGCTGTGCTACTTATAACTATTTTAGACTGGAATAATCATTTTCTTGTTTATTGAAACTTGCTGATTCGCAAATCGCGTTGGCATGAAGTTGAACACATCTTTTTTAAAGCATATACCTACGCAACGTTTCGTTGAATTTCTTTATGGAAGAGGCGCTTAAAGCTGCGTTTTTTAGTAAGGCTCATTAAATTCGATTAGAATATTCCATTGCAAGCAATATAAACGCGTAAGCATCATCTCTAAAATAATTCCGTCTAAAAATTATAGATATGCTGTTATAATTTTATATTTCTAACCCATGCCGTTGGCCGATAAGTGTTCTATCATGGGGTGCTTATGTATTCGAAATGATACTTCAACGTGCGTTGGAACGTCAGTGTCGAACGAGCACCTAAGGGGTGGTCAAAGGATGAGCACATACTCTTTGAAAAGTTACCATTAGATGGAGGTTTATTCGTATTATTAAAAGTTGCTCTTCAAGGTTTTCGGACTACACGCGTGAAGTTAGCCCCCAACTTTTGAAAAAAATAACTTTCCATAGTTCATTCGTTGGCACTTGTTTGCACATCCAGTATTTTTGTTTGCACATTTTTCGTTTAAAAATTATTCAAGAAACAATTTAGGGGGGGCCAACTTCACACTGGCCCCCCGACTTTCAGGAAATTTACTTTAAACCAACGGAATTAATACATCATAGTTGCACATGTATGCACATCCACTATTTTTGTTTGCACACCTTTCGTTATAAAGCTATTAAAGAACCATTGTGACGGTTCAACTTCGCACTACCCCCGACATTCAGCAAATTCATTTTAAACCGACGAAATTGATAGATCTTCGTTTGCACATGTATGCACATCTATTATTTTCGTTTGCACACTTCCAGTTTAAAAGTAATTTAACATTCAGCTTTATAGTCATCGCTATACGATAGCTACTGTTGAAAACGTAAAAACATTGTTACAATGAACCCAATTGATACCTTTTCGTTTGCACATTACGAAACACTTCAACTTTTTGTTTGTACAACACTGTAAGTCAAAAAAATTTTTTAATTTAATCACGGATGCTAACTTCACACATGTCCAATATCGCATTTTTGTGCAATTCTAACATGTGATGACGGAAATCAAAGTATCTTCGTTTGCACATCATGAATCAAATCGCTTTTTCATTTGCACACCTTTAGTCCTAAACTTATTTAACATTTACTTTCGTAGTCCCCGCTATACGATAGCTACCGATGCTGTTTTAAACAACCGGTACAAATGCTGTTATTTATAAAATGCTGTAAAAACCTCTAATACTGTTTAATTATCTAACTACCACTAGCATCAACTCAAGCGGGTGCATCTAACTACAAATTAATAGTCAAAAATACAACAGAAATTTCAAGTTTCACTTGAGGGGAAGTACATACCTCCTGTTGTCTAGTATTCATACGAGACGCTTGAAAACGGAATTCTCGAACTAGCGACATCTTGTAGCGCTTTATAATAATGTAAATACATTGGACTATATACATTTGAAAACAATATTTTAGTAAATGTGTTGATTAAAATATTCTCTATCAGCTGTATAGGTATATGTGTATGTCTGGTAATGTGCAAACGAAAAGATATCAATTAGTCTCATTGCAATCCATTTTTGCACATTTTGAACAGTAGCTATTGTATAGCGGGTAATACGAAAGTAAATGTTAAATAAGTTTTGAAGTTAAAGTGTGCAAACGAAATGTCGACTTGATTTATGATGTGCAAACGAAGCTACTTTGATTTCCGTCATCACATGTTAGAATTGCACAAAAATGCGATATTTGAAATGTGTGAAGTTAGCCCCCCCTGATTAAATTTAAAATGCAAACAAAAAATTGATGTGTTTCATAATGTGCAAACCAAAAGGTATCAATTAGTTTCATTGTAATCCATTTTTGCACATTTTAAACAATAGCTTTCGTATAGTGGGTACTACGAAAGTAAATGTTAAATTAGTTTTGAACTAAAGGTGTGCAAACGAAAAAGCGACTTGATTCATGATGTGCAAACGAAGATACTTTGATTTCTGTCATCACATGTTAGAATTGCACAAAAATGCGATTTTTCACATGTGCGAAGTTAACCCTCCCCCCTGATTTAATTAATTTTTTTTTACTTACAGTAGTGTGCAAACAAAAAGTTGATGTGTTTCATAATGTGCAAACAAAAATGTATCGATTAAGCATTGTAATCCATTTTTCACCATTTTGAACAATTGCTCTCGTATAACGTGTACTACGAAAGTAAATGTTAAATAGGTTTTGAACTAAAGGTGTGCAAACGAAAGGCGACCTGATTCATGATGTGCAAACGGAGATACTTTGATTTCCGTCATCACATGTTAGAATTGCACAAAAATGCGATATTTGACATGTGTGAAGTTAGCCCTCCCCCCCCCCCCGGTTAAATTAATTTTTTTTACTTACAGTGGTGTGCAAACAAAAAGTTGATGTGTTTCACAATGTGCAAACAAAAATGTATCGATTAGGCGTTGTAATCTATTTTTGCACATTTTGAACAGTCGCTCTCGTATAACGTGTATTACGAAAGTAAATGTTAAATAAGTTTTGAACTAAAGGTGTGCAAACAAAAAAGCGACCTGATTCATGATGTGCAAACAAAGATACTTTGATTTCCATCATCACATGTTAGAATTGCACAAAAATGCGATATTTGACATGTGTGAAGTTAGCCACCCTGATTAAATTTAAAATTGTTTTTGACTTTTAGTGGTGTGCAAACAAAAAGTTGATGTGTTTTATAATGTGCAAACAAAAATGTATCGATTAGGTATTGTAATCCATTTTTGCACATTTTGAACAGTCGCTCTCGTATAACGTGTACTACGAAAGTAAATGTTAAATAAGTTTTGAACTAAAGGTATACAAACATAAAAGGGACCTGATTCATGATGTGCAAACAAAGATACTTTGATTTCCGTTATCACATGTTAGAATTGCACAAAAAATCCGATATTTGACATGTGTGAACTTAGCCCCCCTGATTAAATTTAAAATTGTTTTTCACTTTTAGTGGTGTGCAAACAAAAAGTTGATGTGTTTCATAATGTGCAAACCAAAAGGTATCAATTAGTTTCATTGTAATCCATTTTTGCACATTTTAAACAATAGCTTTCGTATAGTGGGTACTACGAAAGTAAATGTTAAATTAGTTTTGAACTAAAGCTGTGCAAACGAAAAAGCGACTTGATTCATGATGTGCAAACGAAGATACTTTGATTTCCGTCATCACATGTTAGAATTGCGCAAAAATGCGATATTTGACATGTGCGAAGTTAGCCTCCCCCTGATTAAATTAAATTTTTTTTTACTTAAAGTGGTGTGCAAACAAAAAATTGATGTGTTTCATAATGTGCAAACGAAAAGGTATCAATTAGTCTCATTGTAGTCTATTTTTGCACATTTTGAACAATAGCTCTCGTATAGCGGGTACTAGGAAAGTAAGTGTTAACATAGTTTTAAACTAAAGCTGTGCAAACGAAAAAGCGACTTGATTCATGATGTGCAAACGAAGATACTTTGATTTCCGTTATCACATGTGAGAATTGCACAAAAAATCCGATATTTGACATGTGTGAACTTAGCCCCCTGATTAAATTTAAAATTGTTTTTGACTTTTAGTGGTGTGCAAACAGAAAGTTGATGTGTTTCATAATGTGCAAACCAAAAGGTATCAATTAGTCTCATTGTAATCCATTTTTGCACATTTTAAACAATAGCTCTCGTATAGTGGGTACTACGAAAGTAAATGTTAAATTAGTTTTGAACTAAAGCTGTGCAAACGAAAAAGCGATTTGATTCATGATGTGAAAACGAAGATACTTTGATTTTCGTCATCACATGTTAGAATTGCACAAAAATGCGATATTTGACATGTGCGAAGTTATTTCAAATATATGAATGTGTTATATGCCAATGAGAGTCTAAAAGAATTGTAAAGTAAAATCAAAACGTTACATTACCTCTCTTCAAAAACACAAAAACTTGAGCTCATGAAAAATTTTAAATAAAACCCAAATTTTTTTATATATAAACACTAAAGGCTACGACAAAGAACTATAATCCAAATACAAAACAGTGATTGAAACTACCAATACCTAACGTTACCTAATGATGACTAATAAATCTTAACCGACCAAACAAATAATGCACAAAAAATTGAAAAACTGTTTTTTGTGACGAGAAATGAATATCTGAGGGAGGGAGTGTTTCTATACCTACGCGTACAATACGTTCTAAGTGGGGGCCAAATCGGGAAGTCCAAATCGAAAGAAGGCAGGTTTAGGCACACCTCAAAAATATAAATGAGCTTTCAGATACTCACATAGTACCTATGGAAAGAAATACTATGAAAGCTCTAACGGGGATATACTACTGAAAGCATGGAAAGGGGCTGAGCAGAACTAGTGAGCAGAAATAAGCTCGCACTAGCTACCACTTGACAGAGTTCACATAACTAATACTAACAAAGATAAATGCGCAACGAATAAAATCAAAATACAGAGTACCTGAAATATACCCAATTATAAGATGACAATAGGAATAATTTTTTTTGTAAAAATGAGCTTTACCGAATCACTCAAAATACAAAAACATTGTAAGTAAGCCTGACTTGCAATTAATTCCATGCTAATTATTACCTTACAGAAGAGGGGTGCTACGCGAGACAGGGTTTCAAATCCTTAACATACCAAGTTCCAACAATAGAACCATCCTCAAAAATCTGATATAGACTCTGACGAACAGAAGTATTCAACGACCTACTATCAGGAACAATTCCTACATCTTGCTCTGGTTCAAATCCTTCACCATATAATCCACCACTGAAGAGAAGATAACGGCCAAATACTAAAAAGATACCTGTAGGTAGAGTACGACTAGAAATTTTGAAAAATTTAAAAAAGGATTTAGCCTGCAATTCACCAAACAAGTTCTCTACAAAAACTAATCGCTACTATGGCTAACTACTACTTAGCATTCTGGCGAACACTCTAGCTTATACTCATAACTAAACTGCCAAAACAAATAACAGTGCCCTACAACGGATAAATTTACTAGAGTGATACATTCCTCTACGAGCATCATCTAGACTAAAAAAAATTTCACGTCATCACAAACTCAAAGAATGATGCAAAAACTCCTAGCGCGATAAACTTATCTTGAGTCTCGTCTAGACTTACGTAACTTTTCAAGGGTCTCGTGTAGACTAAGTACTCCTGAACGACCAACTACAATGACAAGTCTCGCCTAGATCAAATAGATCTTAACATACTGCGTTGCAATGCCGATAAAAAAATAAAAAACTGCTGCAAAACAAAACTGTGTTCGTCATACAAAAACTGTCATCAAACGTAACGACAGCAAACGTAAATACAGCAGAATAATAAAATATAATCAATATTTACATCATTACTAGAAATATACCAAACATTTTCCTTAAATATTCGCATTTTACTAAGTCACTCATCATTAGATCTTCAGTCCTAGAACTGGGTGGACGCGTACTCTCATTGTTTTCTAGTCTGAACCAACCTACACATTTCCCTTAAATTTGCACAGCCTGCATCTATCACTATCTGTGTGCTAAAGTCTGATCTCTATCTACCTTTCTTTTCCTATCACTGTTTGTAATATATCCCGTAGTATTCCCCAGAAATGCCTTAGAACGTATCCTGTCCTTTCTATTTTTCCTATTTTTCACAGATATCTTTATTCATCTACTATTTCTATAACCTATTTGCTATTAGTTTTGTCTGTCCATGCTATCATCCTCATACATCTGAAGCACAACATTCCAGTAGGCTTCTATCTCTTTCTGTCTGCTTTTCCTACTGCCCCTATTTCATAGACGTACTGTGCTGGGCTCTACACTATGCTTTGAACAGTTTTCTTCTTGTATCTATGTTCGGTGTCTTTGAACATAGCCCCTGTTCTTTCTTGTTTGATGCATATCGGTCACCTTCTATTGTTTTACAGTTATATACCCTACTTCCTCGATATTCAGAGGTATGTGAAGAGGGGTAAGCAACCTTTGGCTGCCAAGTTCCCCCAGCACTTGAACCTTTGCCGAATTAATAGTTTTTCCAATTTAGCCTTTCGCACAATCAACATTCGTTGAAAATATTTCACAACGAACACTTGTAGTTGTTTATAGCAATCATCAGATTTAAGAGCACTTATTTTTTCGTCATTGGGTTTTACATCTTGAAACTGGTCGGACTTGTACCTCAGCTTATTTATGTTCTGAGCTAGGCTACACCGTTCCCTAAAATTCTCACAACAGCCTATACACAGCTCGATTCCCTTCTATTGTTTTCTAATTATATGCTCTATTTCACCAAGATTCAGTGGTATGTGAAGGGGGTTAAGCAGCCTGTGCCTGCCAAGGATCCCCCAATATTTAGACATTTGTCAAATTAATAGTTTTCAAGTATATCCATTTGTACAATTAATATTAGTTGAGAGTATTGCATAACCAATATCTGTAGTTGTTTATAATAATCACCATGTTTAAGTACAATTATTATTTTTGTCATTAGTTTTTCCATCTTGCGACTGCCTGAAAGCGCACCTCCATTGATTTCTATTCTAAGCTAGCCTACACATTTCCCTGAAATTCTCACAGCCTACATCTTTCACTATCTGTATGCAGTAGTCTAACCTAGGTCAACCTCTGCTTCTCTTTTTTCGTATCTCTGCTTCTAATATATTCCGCACTATTCCCTCGTGTCTTAGTATGTGGCTTATTTACTATTTTCCACATACTTCTTTTTTCCCCTACCATATCTAGTACTTCCTTGTTCTTAACTTTGTCTGTCCATGGTATCTTCATAATACGTGTGTAGCACCGCATTTCAAAGGCTTCTACCTTTTTCTTGTCTGCTTCTCCTACTGTTCAGACTTCACAGTCATACAGTGCTGTGCTCCATACATATATTTTAAGCAATCTTTTCCTTCTTTCTATGTTTGTTGTGTTTGAACACAGTAGTTGCTTTTTCTTGTTAAATGTAGCACGACCTTTTGCTAATCTTCGTTTTATATCTTTTGTGCTTTTCCCACCTTGCGCTATTTGACTTTCTAGGAAGCAGAAATCCTTAACCTCTTGTAAGTTCTCGTTACCTATTTGTATTCTTGTTTTTGACTTATTTTCCCCTCTTTTACATATTAGAACTTTAGTTTTACTTTTGTTTATTTCCATACCATATCTCTCCGCTATAACTGTTTCCCTTTTATTAAGAGCAGCTTCTATCTCCTCTTTGTTGGATGTTAATACCTCTATATCATCTGCAAATCTAAGCATATCAATCTTTTGCTCCTTGCATATTAATTTCAAATGTCTTCCTGCATTTGACAGTATTCATTGCCTCTTCTATGTACAAGTTAAAAACTAACGGGGATAAGGCACATCCCTGTTTCACCCCTTTCCTAATATTTACTTCTCTCCTTTTTTGCTCTAATTCTATGAATGCTGTTTGCTTTTTGTATAAGCAATGCGCTATCAGTCTATCCCTAAAACTCATTCCCATCTTTTTGAGTATTTCGAACATTTTTTTCCATTTTACATTGTCGAATGCTTTTTCCAGATCTACAAACCCTATATATACGCTTTCCCCTTTTTCTATTGTTTTATCCATTACCACCCTCAGAGTTAAAGTAGCCCCCCGTGTTTCCCTGTTTCGCCTAAACCCAAATTGATCTTCTCCCAGTATTTCCTTAGCTCGTTTTTCTATTCGTCTTTATACAATTATAGTTAATATTTTTGAAACGTTCAAAAATTTTCACATCTATCCGCGCCTCTTTTTTTGGTATAGTTACTATGATGTTACGTTTGAAATCTTTTGGTATCTTACCTGTCTCACAGATATAGCTTACAAGTCGGAAGAGACGTTCTGTTACTGCTTGTCTAGCGGCTTCTAGAGTTTCTGCTTGCACCATATCTATACCCGGCGCCTTACCATTTTTCAGACCCTTTAATGCTAATTTAAACTCATCTCAAAGTATAAGATATCCCAAGTCATCATTTTCAATGTCTGATTCCTGTTCTAATGCTGTTGGTTCTTCTCCTGCATATAAATTCCCAATATATTCCTGCCATCTAGTTACTTTTTCTACAATTTCTATAATGACGTATCCTCCCGCGTCCCTTATATTTTTGCTACATGGTTTTATATCCCTAAAATTCATTCTAATTAATTTGTATGCTTCGTCTGTCTTTCCTATTTCCATCTTAGTTTGTACTTCTTTGCACTTTTCATCAATCCATTGTTCTTTAGCTTTCCTGCATTTGCGAATAATTTCCCATTTATGGCTTTGTATCTCTGTTTTCCTGTTTTGTTTGATTTATTTTTGTATTTTCGTCTTTCTTCTATTAAATTCAGGATATCTTTTGTAATCCATGGTTTCTTATTTTCTTTTTGTGTATACCCCAGAATATCCCTAGTCGCGATGTCTAAGCTGAATTTAATGTTATTCCATTCTGTTTCTACTTCCTTAGTATCAGAAATTATCCCGATATCTTTCAGCAATTCCCTTGACATTTTTTCACATCTTTCGTGGATATCTTTATATTTTAGCTTCCCAAAATCAAAGTGCTTTTTTACGTTCCTCTTTTTCAGATTTGTAAATTTAAGTGCGGCCTTCATAATTACGATGTTGTGGTCCGTGTCTATATCTGCTTCCAGGTAGCTTTTACAGTTTTTTACTTGATTTCTAAACCTTTGTCTAACAAGAATGTAATCTATGTGATATCTTACTATATCTCCTGGCATTTTCGACGTGTATCGTCTTCTAGCATGACGTTGAAATAAGTATTTGTGATTGTTAAGTTGTTCTTGTCGCAAAATTCTACCAGCCTATTTCTTATGTCATTCCTCGTGCCTAAACCAAATAAGCTTACTATCGTTCCTTCCCTACCCTCACCTACCACTGCATTAAAATCCCCCGTAATTATTAAATTTTCATGTCGTTTTACGTATCTTAGTATGTCTTTGATATGTTTGTAGATCGCCTCTACCTCTTCCTCACTGTGGCTAGAGATGGTCATATATACTTGTATTATTACTGTATTTACCGGTATAAATTCAAATGTAACCATGGGTACTCTTTCGTTCCTTTGTAATTGGTTTTCTACACGTCATCCTATCTTTTCTCGCATAACTATTTCCACCCCCGAAATTCCTTCTTCTGATCCTGTATAAATTATCCTGAAGTCTCCACTCCAAAAATCTCCCACCTCTGGCCAGCGGACTTCGCTGATTCCTACTATGTCTAGTACTAATTTATCCATTTCGAGTTTCAGATTCTCTAGCTTGCCTACTTCTTTCATACTTCTGACATTCTACGTTCCGACTCGCAGAATGCTCACGTATCTTTTTCTATACTTTCGGATCATATCCCCCGAAGTAGTCGGAGATCCGAATGGGGGACTATTTTACCAGATGAAGTTCAAGCAAAAACTCTAAACGCAGCTAGGCAAGCAATAACAGAACGTCTCTTCCAACTTATTAGCTATATGTATAAAACAGGTGAAATATTCAAAGATTTCAAACGTAGTGCCATATTTATTATACCAATAAGGGGAGGTGCTGATAGATGGGAAAATTTTCGAACAATAAGTTTAACAGCGCACAGGTCAAAAATATTAACTAGAATTGTACAAAGACAGGTGGAAAATCATGCTGAAAAAATACTAGAAGTTAAATTTGGGCTTAGGCATAACACGAAAAGCCATTTTAACTTTAAATGTGATTGTAGAGAAAACGACAGAAAAAAAGGAAAACGTATATATGGTTTGTGGATATGGAAAAGCATTCGACCACAAGAATGTGAAAAATTGTTTGAAATACTCAAAAAGATTTCAATAGTTCCGCCTAGCGCATTCTGATTGGTCGAAGCAACGACGTATATTTATTCTTAAGCACTGGAAGTCATACTAACATTCCATTTCCACCGAATACATAAAAATAATAATAATAGTAATAATAATAATAATAATAATAATAATTAATTAAGCGAAACATTGCCGGGAACTCTAAACCGCGTTTAAATAATACGTATTACCCTGCCTAATTATGCAAGAGAGCCCCATACGATTAATTTTTAACGACAATCTTTGTTAAGCGATTTCAATGCGTAAAAACTTTCCATCAAAACATGGATGCTGTAAGCGACAAGCACGACGTACGTTTTTCATTTTTGGCGTTTCCGAAATTAAAACAGGCTACCAAGATCGTTTGATATCTAGCATAACTGCTGCTTTCTTACATGGAAAACGTCTCAGTGAGTTACATTAGAAAACGTAAATATATAAAACACTTACGGTATTTAAAATTTTTGGTATTAATATTTGTTATTAAAACGTGTCATTGAAATTTCTTGTATACAATTACTTCAGTATGTGAATTTCTAGAAATCATTGTAGTGTTTACTGTATATTGTATACAAAACTTGCGAGCTCCGAAACACAATATAATCAGGTTATTCTGCAATGTAAAAATACTAAAGATAGAAAAATTACGAAATTCTAAATAAGTAAATGTTGAGACGTGGAAGAATTTTTGGCGTTAGATTTGTATTCATCACTATCTAGTTATTATAATTCATTTATTACTACCACAGTATAGCAAGCAAAAAGTTAAAATTTATTAATCAGTGTATAGTCGAAATCAGGAAAGAATGAATGCGCGTCATAGGTTTCTGAATTAAAAAACGACATACTTTCAAATCTTATGCATTAAATATATTCGGATAGATCCTTTAAAAGTATGTCGTTTTTTAATTCAGAAACCTATGACGTGCATTCATTCTTTCCTGATTTCGACTATAATGGGCTTGCTGGATCATATGAAATGCTGTATAAAAGATATTCCGTTGGCTATAACTAGAACGATTTAATGTCAAATCTTGATATAGCAAAAAGAACAAATGCTCACAGAGAAAACTATTCCGGAACAACATATTCGGGAGAATAGTTTATATCTACAAGCATACAGTATACGTATTGGGTATATAAGTTCTTATAACTTAAACACTTAGACTATATAGAAATATAGAATATTCATATTCATATTCACTAAATTAAGTAATTATTTAGTCTCTTAATTTGTCAGTTTGCTAAAGTAGAAAATAGGTATAATGTACAATCTGTTAACTGATGCAAGATATTTTACACATTTCTTTATACTTAACTATATGTTACGTATGAAATTGACCCAATTAATCTCTGAAATGTAATATATCAAGGACACGTAACAAAAAAAAATGCAAAGATCTTAGGGGTATACAAACTTTCACTTACCTGAAAAAGTTTTGAACTTGGTAAAAAAAAATACTGGGCACCAACCCACTTGAATCTCTAATCTCGTTAGACGATGGGTGGTCAATAAGACAATTAAAGGATTATTTTTTATCTCGACACTTTGTTGGAACCCTGTGTGCAGCTTCTTTCTCTTGCTACTTTAAACTAAGCCCAAACAATAAAACTGCAAGACCTTTACTTAACCTATATTAGCAAACGTGAAAATTACAGCATTTAACAATTTCAACCAACAGAAAAAAGCTAAGCTGTAACCGTAGTTGGCAAAATTGCATATATCTAAAAGAAAAAGGATCTTAAATTTATTCCAGTTTAATTATCCAACAAATTCGACTGGTGTATGTAAATGGGTACGAATACAATTGCGGTGCTTATTTGTAGTACATTATGCGTTTACTAAGTGTACACTAATATAAGAGTCTGATGCTAATAAATTATGTGTAAATATTGGAATATACATCAACAGAATATAAAGCGTAGAAACTTAAAATTCTGTTACTTTACAGCTTTTGGTTCGAGCACAAGGTTTAACCAAGCTTTTAGAGCAGGACAAATTTAGATATCAGTAATCCGTAATCCAACTTTTGTTGTTGAAAAGTATGCACTATAGAAAGCAACTTTCGCATTATAACCACACTTGCATCCACGAATATTTTCACGCTTGCGGTTTGTCTGTACAAACTTAATTTTAATATACCATTACTCGAATTACTGATGAGCCGATTTATCTGCTTGTTGGTTGTGCTTGTCATTTGACTGAAGCTCAAAATGTGTCTTCAAAGATTTAAATAAATCTAAATGAATGCCTCTTTAATTATTCAATGAAAGTATTTATAATCTATATTATCTTAGGGGATTCCCCCGGTTTGTTTGATTCTAACTGAACTTTCGGTTGAGGTCAAGGGTTTTCGGTGCATGGGAATTTTATATACAGGTGCTTTCACACTGACCAGTTAATACCACAACCGTTTATTTGAGGGATTTACAATAATTTTTGTACCTTTGCAATGCGTGAGAGTGTTTTCGAATCCATGTTCATAGAAAATTAGTTAGTGTTTTTCTAATTTGATATGTCTGTTGTGAAGTTTCTGTTTGCAATTGCTTATTGTAAGGGAATGTGCTAGGTATTTTTCCCTGTTTATTTCAGTATATAGCTTCAGTAATGTAATTGAATAGTCCCATTATGAACTGCAAACTACCCAACTTCTATAAAATTCTAAGAGTATTTTCGCGCTAGAGCTCCTGAAATAGCTCAAATTGATAATTGCTTTACTATTTACGAATGTATGCTTAATTAACGCGTAAGCGTTACATATAATAGAAACTATAGGTGTCTGTTTCACAGTGAGTGTAGATTTCCAAAAAGAAGTGCCTTTTGAATTCTTAACAACTTTGTAGTTGAAGTAATTTACCTAACTCTATTGCCACTATATTCTAAACGCAAAAATTGTAGGTTCGACTACAACAATACCTGATATCCCGAAAAGACAAACTCGTGTAAATCTACAAAAGCAAACGATCAAAGTATAAGTGAAAAGGAATAAGTTTAGAATTTGTTCAAAGGTCCACGATCATCATCTGATACGTGACAGAAATTATAATGTCTCAGGATTATCTGAAGAGTACCTACACCCTTCCTGACGATTTCATATTGCAAAATTACAACAAGCAATATGATCCACGAATATACTTTTCAGTTTGATTTAAATAAAACTGGCGCCTACTAAGCTTATGCGAGTTGAAAATAAAATGAGTTTCAGTTTTGTCAACCTCACACCAAATAAACTTTTTATATGTCAAAGCCTACATCATCAGAAAGTTTTTTATATTACTGTGGTAAAGCTTCCATGAAATATGAAAAGCTTCAAGCCTCCTTTAAAATTAAGCATTGGTAGATCTTTGGAATATATCTGACGTTGAAAGAGTTTTGAAAAGTAAGTTTAGCATTCAGAACTCCGGTACCTTGTGGGTACACCCAGTTTTAACAGTTAGAATTTTTCACCTACAGCTGTTTTACCTGAACTTTTAAACATTATTTATATTTATTGGTATACTTTGAGCCAGAGTCACACTGTTGAAAATCGTTACACACAATAGCTAAATTTTTTTATGCCGAAATATGAAGCAACTTTAATACCTGAAATAATAATAAAATATTATTAATCTCAAGGTCTCTTAGTAACTGTGTGAATACGCTATTCAACAAAATGTTAAACCAGTTTTAAACCATCTAAGCAGAGAGCAACTACCTTTTATTTAGCTAATGTAAAATTTAGAAAGAATGTATCTAGAATACCTTTAAAGTAGAAATTTTATTTATCTGCCTTGATTCTAAGGTAGCAACTTTCAGGTTATGTATTTTATATTTATGTCAATCAATGTATACCATAGGTTCCCAACGGGGGCGGTACCGCCCCCCAGTGGGCGCTGTAGCTTTCAAAGGGGGCGGTAGCGAGTACAGGGGCAAAAGGGGGGCGTTAGGAGGATCAAGGGGGCGTTCGTAACGTACTTACCTTTTTAGAAAATAAATTTATTCAAATACTTTGAAAATACCTAGTTGGCATGAATAGACAGTTTATTTAGCTATCTAAAATGTCTATGTTATTGTTATCGAGAAAATATACTTTAAAACATTTAATTCAGCATTAGGTCTATGAATACCTAATTCCGTTTAATATTGTCCGCAACAAGTCTTTGCAAGTTGATAAGCAAAGACGCGATATGACTTGCTTACAAAGTGCACCGGCATCGCAAACAAGATAAAACATACAAGTTGATGCCCTTATGAAATCAAACGTATAAAAGGCAGGGATAGCTCTAGGAATGTGTTATTATTTTTGTGTGCTTCGCAAATAATCCATGTTCGTGAGCGATAAGTTATATAAGTCATTATAACCATTAATTTTATAATTATCTATAAATTCGTTGAAAAGTTAATTTATTTTAAACCGTGGCAAGTTTTGGATTTCAAAATGTCTGAATCTAAGAAGAAATTCCGGCAGTACAGTCTTTTGTATTTGAAATATGGATTTACGCACTCTCCTGTAAACCCATCATTACCCATGTGTTTACTTTGCCAAAAAGTTTTCTCAAATGAAGCCATGAAGCCTTCTAGGCTACAATAACATTTAAATAAAATGCATACTGATAAAAAGGACAAAGATTTGTCCTATTTTCAAGAACTGCAGAAGAAATATTTGAAACAACCAACTATATCAAACCTATTTGCGTCGTCTTCTAAACAAGAAGATGATGGACTACGAGCATCATATAACATTTCATTGTTAATCGCAAAACGGAAAGCCACATACCATTGGCGAGGAACTTATCTTGCCGGCAGTCAGAGAGGTAATAAAACTGTTCTTCATCATAAGACATCGGCAGATGTCATCAGAAAAATTCCTCTGAGTAATAACTCAGTGCAAAGGAGAATAGACGAAATGGCTCAAGACGTTGAAATATCATTATGCGATTACTTAAAACTTGCAGTTTTCCATTCAACTTGATGAATCCACTCTACCAAATAACGAAGTACTGCTGTTATCATACGTTCGGTTCATAAAAGACGAAAAAATTTATCAAGAGTTATTATTTGCAAAAATTTGGAAACTGATACAAAGGAGAAACGATATTTAATACCATGAGTACGTTTTTCAAGAGAAAGAAATACCTATGCATAATATTTTGTCGGCAGCTACTGATGGTGCTCCAGCAATGACGGGACGTCATAAGGGTTTCATAGCTCATTTGAAACAAGCAGTACCAAATGTACTCGCTATACATTGTATTATTCATCGTCAGCACTTGGTTGCAAAAATCTGAACGAACGTTTGCATTCGTCGCTTCATTACGTTATTAGAGCAGTAAATACGATTAGAAGCAATTCATTGCATGACAGATTATTTAGCCAACTTTGTAGTGAAAATGATGAAGATTACAATCGCTTGCTGCTGCACACAGAAGTTCGTTGGCTCTCAAAAGGTACTTGTTTGAACCGTTTTTCAACTATTTGATTCAGTACTGGACTTTCTTGAAAACAGAAACGAAAAATTGCGCGAAAACCTGATTATACATAAAAATGACATCGCTTATTTGACAGACTTGTTTAAAATATTTAATGAAGTCAATTTACAATTGCAAGGTGACGAATTGAATTTAAATAAAACAAAAAACGTCATAGCTGCTTTTGTGGGAAAACTTCTTCTATTCAAACGAAATCTAGGGAGAGGTGAATACAGCCACTTTCCCACATTATCAGCAGTCTCTGCAAAACATGAAGATTTACTTACTTACTGCCAACACTTGGACGTGATTGTGTGGAGCGATTCCAGGATATTTTAAACATGAATATACCGGGTTGGGTTTTAGATCCTTTCGCAAATGCAGATACAGCAGAATCATCAAATTTAGAAGAGGAACTCGTAGAACTCACAACTAACGAAGAACTAAAAGTAAAATTCAGAAATGGATATCAAGAGTTCTGGCTTCAAAAACCAATACCAGTTCTTTACCCTGGATTGTGGTCAAGAGTACAGATATTTTTAATTGCATTTCCTTCATCTTATTTGGCTGAGCGTGGGTTCAGTGTAGTAGCTAATTTATTGTCTAAGAAAAGGAACAGACTGCACATTACTGAACGTGGCGATTTGCGGCTGATGTTAACGAAATTGGAACCCGACAATAGCAAATTGTTAAAACTTCACCAGCCTCAACTATCTCATTAATTTTTTCTTCTTAATCTTTTTTTCTGTTCATAATGTATTCATATTTAAGTTTTTAATAAACAAGTTTGTACTACATTTGATAGTCGTTTTAATTAAGGTTTACTTTTGCGATTTTTAATATATATACCTTGTCCAACGCTTTAGTGAACGCTTGTAATAGCAGTCAAAAGTGCAACGTTCGTACATGAGTATCTATGTGTATATATATATATATATATATATATATATATATATATAGATAGATAGATACTATGCAACAATATTTTATTATTCGTTATAATGCACTATGATGAGGAGGGGGGCGTTGGAAGTTTTTTTTCCAGTAGAGGGGGCGGTGGTTCAGAAAAGGTTGGGAACCTCTGATGTATACTTATTATAGTCGTAGGTAGGGTAAAATCGGGGCTTTTGGTACCTCATACACTCCAGCATCCTCATTTTTTCTGCTTCTTTTGATATCAATCTTGAGATAAATCTGTTATCCTCCTTTACTCTTCATGTTTGAGATAAACCTGTCGTATAGTTTTCATCTTATATATTAACTTACGAGTTCGTCCATCGTTCGGGTAAATCTGTCATCCTTATTTACTCCAGTTTCCCTCATTTCCTCGCGCATTTTTGAGATAAACTTGCTTATAGTTTTCTTCTTATCTTATAGATTAACTTATGAGTTCGTCTTATATTTAGATATGAAAAACTTTAGGGTGGGAACCTGGATGAATAAGAAACATCTTACCGATTTCATTGTGAATTACGTCGAAGCTTAAACTTAAGAAACCCCGAAATCGATAGGATTCTTATTTATGAATTTGTAAACATCTAATCTGTTTTCCCTGCACATTCTCTTCTTTACATTTTGTAGCCATTCTATATACATTTTCTAGTAGAATTACTTTTCAAACTCTTCTAGAATTTTCTCAGTTACCCGAATCCTTTTAAATTTTTTAAGTCGGACCATCCCTCTAACCGCTACTTCTATTTTTAAAATTTTGCCAAAACTAATTGTTAGCGGTATTTTTAATACAGATAGGTTGTTCAATCTAATAATTATATCGGAATTTACGAAAGAATTATGGTAGCTACAGTAAAAACATCTACACCCTTCCCACTGATAAACATATTGTGTTTCTATTTTATTCCAGTAAATTTCTTAACGTCTTTTTAATCATCCCGTCTTTTTAAATTATTAGCTACACGATCCGCATACTATTTAATATTCAAAACATAACAGCAATCACCCCTGCATTTTTAATTAGATTTAACTCAAATAGCTCATATTATCTAAGATTATATGGCTAGTTTCAAGATCAATTCCTAGTACACTCATCTTCTTCAGGACAATATTTCACTTCATAAACCGATTTGTCAATATTTTAAACTTTGCATAGTAATGGTGCTCATCGGAAACGGGTTGCTTAATTTTCTTTAAAAGTTCATTCTAGTTTTTTTTAAGAAATATGAATTTAAGCTTACAACCAGTCTTACACACAGTTACAGCCCTTTCCAACCGCTAAAACAATGTGAATATCTCATTGATAATAACAATTATAAGTATTGTTATTGCTCATAATCAGGGAAAAATACCAATCCTTTAAAAGTAATTTTTTGAGATTTTTCTTTGATAGCTTACAGATTATTTTAGATTCAGTAAAGCATTGGAACGGTTTAGTAAGTATTTTAATTCATAATTTTATTGTACATCAAAATCTATTGAAATCGGAGACGTTAGCTCTAATGTTCAAACTATTTTACTCCTTTCCCCTATCAATATATTGCAGTCAATAAATATTCAACAAAAGATACACAAATTTAAACAATATTTAAAATTATAGGCACCCACGCGATTTCTTTAAGTAGTATATGATAATCTATCACTACAATTAGCTTCACACGCCTAAAGCGTTTATAAATTTTTCTTATATTAGCATAATCATTTAGTGCTTGTTATAATTTGACAGATTGGTTTTACGCTATCACAAATAGTGTTGTTATGTTGCTTTAAACTCAAAATATGCATATACAGTAGTCAACTTTCAAAATGTTTTCCTTGAAATAATGCTATATCCTATAATGCTATATAATATTGTAGCGGGCTACTACGAACGCGTTTCACTAATTTAAAACAAGTAGTAATAAAAGTCTTTTTACTCGCGATTCACAAGCCTAATTAACAGTATATGCCCTATTTATAGATGTTTTCTGTCCAGTTACAATGAAGCACTATCACATTATTGCTATTTACAAGCACTAATATCTTCTTAAACTAAATTCTAAACCATAGGTCTATTAACAACACTAACACTACTATTTATTTATTACACTTTTGTCTATTTATGTATTCTACAAGCTGTCTGTACCACTGACACGTTCACATAATATACATTTATATTTACTAAAAGACTTTCAGAAGGTAATGAACCACTAACTATATACGAGATGATTTATATACAACATTCTGATACATACTAACTCTTACATTAATCACCGATCTTATATATATATATATATATATATATATACCCTATAATTAAATGGATGATTTATACTCCGGTATATGCTAGAAAATTCTAAGCTTCTGTAGTATATACGTTGCTTACGGCGCTTGTGTGTTTGACGGGTTGCCTAATAGTAGTTCGTAACAATATAATATAATATTTTACCCATAGAAGGTAAATTGAATATGAAAAAGATAATTTAAATACAAACTAAGATAGTTCAAATATGAATAAACCTTATTTACAAATTCTGTTTTCTAATCATTAATTCAAAAAGATGATTAATTTCTTCATTATAATTAATATTATCAAAAGCATTTTGTTCTATATATATATATATATATATATATATATATATATATATATATATATATATATATATATATATATATATAAAAGCCGGAATACGTTAAGTTACATCTATTAGCTTTAAGGACATTAGATTAATTTTCTTTCGAACTATCTACCTTAAGATATTATTTAAAACAAGTCTTTATTGCAAAACGAGTCTCATGTGCTTTTGAAATCCGAAATATATTTCAATTAGTGAAAACATACGATATAGTGAGGGTTATTGAAAGTGGTCGTTGAGCGCCCGAGGCAAAGGTTATCCCGTATTTATCTCAGCGTTACGGGGTCTGGTGCCGACTCAAAAACCGTTAATTACAAAACTACGTTCTACTTTAATTAGAAATATCATCAACAAACAGTGTTACACGTTTCTGTATTCAATATTAACAAGACAATGTTTTAAGCATGGTATCGACCTTGTCAGGTATCATTCGCGTAACGGTCCTGGATGTACTGATACTGGTTTATTGTTTTAACACTGCGCGCACACACTACACATTAAAAGAGGCGCGTTACAACAAGCATGTAAATGGCATAAAATATTCATTCTCGTTGAAAGTACCATTTTTATAAGTTTGTAATAAAGGATAGCTTTCTTTCAAAGAAGCTAGGCTGAATTAATTGCAGAATTTTTGAATATTTAGCTTAACAAAATAAAAGAATACATCATTTTTCCAAGAAATGTTCCAAAAGCTATTAAATAAGCCAGTGCTATTTACTCGAAGTGGTACGTGACAAAAGCAACGCATTGATTTTAACATACAATGTAATACGATGAAATACCCAAAACCCAGGTATGAAAGTATCATGCATAACAACGAACTTTGCGCTTGTCAATAGATAGACGATGCATTTAAATGCGACTGGATTTGTAAACAAATGAGTTCAACATGAAGTAAGACTTAGTTCACATCCCGTAAAATGAAAATATTTACGTGAAGTGATTTATTGTGTTGTATGAAATAATACAATGGTAATTATGGAAAATTAGGAGGTTTGTCGTTTTACCCTTCAAAAGCGACTCTAAACAATTACTGAAGAATAATTCTAAACATTTACTGGAGAACAATTCTAAATAATTACTGAAACAAATGAGGAAATGCAACAAGCATTTACTTCAATTATTAATTGCCAAAAAGTTTAACAAAGGACGCTAGAATAATTTAAAGGAAAATGCCGACCATGTTCAAAGCAGATTTAACGTTGGGAGTATACAATGCCTAAGCTGAATACAGAAGCAGTTGGACCAGGGACTGATTCGAGCTGGAAACAACAGGGTAGCCAATCTGAATGTATTATTATTTTTGTTTGTGAATATTTCGATGTACATTTCTAATCCGAATGATTTAAAATTAACATTTCCTTGAATATTTCCAATTTAATTAATTTAAAGATTGCTTTCATGATAATTTATTTGAGGAGTCGGCAAGGATTGTTTTTTTTTAAGTACACGTTGTAAATTACATAAATATTTAAACGAGTTGAATGAACGTTCATGTAGCTTCAGTTAATAATAATAATAGCAATTTTGCTGGCTTTTTGATCAACTTTGGAAATGGTAATTCTTAATTTTTTTTTTATTCAATTATTAATTGAAATATTTAGAGAATTTTAAACTTTTCATACGTTGTAAATATTTTTGAGAGCATTATAATAATTTGTGCTTAATGGTGTTTTGGTTTAAAGATTAGAACAGGAAGTAGACTTAGAAGCTAAATTTAACGTCTTTGTTTGTCGTATTGTCGCAAGCTCCGTGCGTAATTAAAGACTCAGCTAGCTGACGCAATTAAAATTATATATTAAAAATCAAAAAATGACAGAATATTAACCTTTTTAATTCACAAAAAAGATGTACAGGGGTCATTGCTACAGTATCACAACAATATATATATATTGCTGTGAATAACTGTAGAGAAACCTTTTTTTTTATTCTCGCCCCACGTTTGTAAATACGGGATTACCTTCGAGTCCCACGCTTGGGAGCCATAAAATTGCTGTGGTTTTCCCTAAAGACCAATCGAGACTCGATGTTGGGCCATATAAAATCTTTTCCTGAAAATAAACCAATGTCTCTGGAACGCCTCTTTTATTTCAGCATACCACGGCTGGCTTTAAAATCTGCTTCTTTATAGATACTTACCATCCTAAGTTCGCTCTTTCTCGCATATACTACCAAAATTACCACTCAAATAATGCAACGAAACATAGAACCTTTTATTCATACAAATCAAAATTTTTATGTCTCAAGTTCAATATTTACAGATTCGGATATATAGCTTCATAAAATGTTACAATCTCAACCATTAAAACTTTTTAAATTTCATGACTTGTATTTATTTCAACAGTTTTTGTTTTATATAGATAGATGGGCCTATCTTGAAACCCTAAATTGAAATTTACTCTGGTCTATCGTGAGCTCAGTATATACCCTGTTACTCTAAATGCATAAATAAATCGCATCTTTGTGTTCAACAATCCTCAAGACCCGTTTACTCTTTACACCAAATTTTTTCATCATTTATTTACACCGTTAAATAATAACTACAAATTGTCCTTTTCATATACCCTTCAAATTAGCTTTTGTGTTCATAAAATACACACCCAATGTGTCAAATCACTCTAGCACAAATTAACAGCACACCATGTTCAAGCAATAACAATAGAAATTAATTTCGTTACCTGGAGTAAACTTTTTTCATCGTCACCTCTGAAGATGTTGTCCACCCAGCAAAACCACGTCGTTGCTTCCATACACCTTTCTGCTATATGTAGATCGAACTCATTTCCAATCGCTATCCAAGTCTCTGCAGACGCCTTCAATGTTTCTACCCATATAATTGTCCAAACCAAGTTAATCACCTTCCGCATCTACCAAACACCCAGCATCCTCGTTCCAAAAATTTTTCACCACGCTTACCTTAGTAACATCCCTCGTTCGTTCTTTGTCTGTAGCTACAGCACCGTTTACAAAATAGCACCCACTCGTGCTTCTCACACTTTTAATTAACTTTCAACGGACTGCACAAACAACGATTTATAAAATTTTACACTTGGATGTTACCGTAGAAGTAAGTGAAATAAAAGCTCAGTGTAGTAAGAGAGCTAAGCGAAGTCAAAGAGATAAGCAAAGTAAAAGCCCTACTACGTCTTCTCGTGTATTTATAATGGAAAAGCTCCCCTACCGTAACCTATTCTGAAAATTTTATATCCAACCAACTTTGTAAAACTTAGAATTCTCACTCCATTGTCGGTTTAGTCCGAAACACTGGTTAACAAAATACAACCGTCGCGATCTTCCTGAAATTTTCTCTTACCCTCTAGCACTCAGCCAATCACAAACATTTTTCCCATTCTTATGTCTAGCCTTCAACTATCTTACCCTCGTCTAACTTTTATTCGTTGTTCTTTTACAATCCTACTCTAGCAACATAAAATCGATATTGTGCTTGACCTCTAAATTTGTCGCGCACTTTAAACGAGTATTTTACACAACGTCTATTATATGCGATCCTTGTCTGCTTTATGCTAATGGTATTCCGTCTCAACTTGCTTTCAAACCACCTGTTGCTTTCGTAGCCTTCGCATCGACCATTAACTAACATTTCTACAGAATTATGTTCCAACGTACATTCAGGTTTCTTGAACTTGTTTATTTATCTGTCAGGCTTTTCTCTAAATCGATTGTCCGTTTGAAATCGTACTTTTTATGTTGTTCAACCTGTAGAATTTCTTAGGATTTGTATTTAACAAACGCTTTGTTTAGTTAAATGGAACACATGCGTTTACATTATTGATTTTATACCCTAAAGCTCTCCTTATCGTTTGATGTTCTTGATTTACAACCTTTAAAATATTACAACTGATTCTATTCGTATCCTTGCGTTTTCACATACTACAGAGCTCCTACACGTTATGCAAATTTAACATTCCGATTTATTAACACAAATGTATGCTACTATTCGCTTGTTTTAATGTCAAAACTAATTAATTTGGCGTGTAAATAAATTATTCCTATTTTCTATATACACGGTCGTTACAAACTTATTCTCTCGATCTATCTATCCTTCTTAACTTATATATATATATATATATATATATATATATATATATATATATATATATATACAGTGCTTCCCAAAAGTAACGGATAAATTCGATTAAATGATTATTGACAATTTCTGAGTAAAAAGCTCTGACACGTCAATTTTTATTTTTAAATTGTCATTTAATTATATAATTTTTAACCCCCCACCCTTCAACCCCTAAGCGTTAGCATCCCCTACTTAAAAATTTTAAATGGCAATGTACCCCTTGTGATACCTCAATTAATAGCATTTTTCATGCAGAAATAAAATTTTACAGAAAATGCTAAATCGGTTGATAAATAACTGTTTTATTCAATAAAAACTTATTCGCTTAAAGTGCCAATTATTGGGGATTCCTTGACAAACAAAATGTTTGTAAAGTGTCAAATAAGTTTAGTGAAAGTACGTTAGTTAAGTGCGTGTTGCTTGTTTAATAATAAGCCAGTTTTATTCAATAAACAAAACTTGAATAAAAAACAAAAACAAACCCAGTTTAAATTAAATGTTCAAACTGCTGACCGTTAGTCGCTAGGCAGTATCCTAATCTAGAGACAAACTCTTGTTGAACTCTGTTTACTATCTGAGGGGAAATTAAGCGAATTTCTTTCCGAATTCTCTGCTCTAACTCGTTTACGTTTTGAGGCCTATTCAGATACACTTTAGATTTTAAATAACCCCAGAGGAAATAATCCAAAGGGGTTAAGTCGGGAGACCTAGCGGTCCACTTAATTTGTCCTCGTCTACCAATCCACCTCATAGGAAATACTTTGTCGAAATATTCCTGTACTGGACGTGCATAGTGGGGAGGCGCACCATCTTGCTGTACCCAAATACTGGGATGAGGTGAATCAGGATCTTCTGCATTCAGATGTAGTACCGCTAAAGCCCGAATTAATTCAAATTGGAGAAAATTTAGTTACTGTTCTCATTGAATGTTCTCTCAAAAAAGTACGGTCCAATAACTGTATTATCCACTATCCCCACCCAAACATTCATCTTTTGTGGAAATTGTGTATTTGCTTCCATCATCCAATGCGGATTTTCATCAGCCCAATAACGGCAATTCTGCTTATTAACGGTACCATTGAAATAAAATGTTGCCTCATCCGAAAACATAATATTTCCTTCCAATCCAGGATTTTCATTGCAAAATTCCATCATTGTCTCATCAAATTGCGCTCGCTTATAAAAATCATCATCTGATAACTCTTGCACTTTGTAAGGGTGAAACCTTTGCTTACGGAGAATTCTATGAACTGCACTTTTTGATGAATTTAACTGTGAAGCGACTCCCGCAATGCTTGAATGTGAATTTTCTTGCACAAATAGCAAGTCATCCAATTCTGAATCTTCATCTAAAGCTGATGGACGTGACGCGAGATTGGGGAGAGATCTGGATGAATTACATTGAATAAAATTCGAACTTCTTTGTGCGTTCGAATTCTATCTCCAAAGCCAATCATCATTAAAATTTCAATCCTTTCGGCTTCGTTAAGTCTCGTTTTTCTGACTTATTATTAAACAAGCAACACGTACTTAACTAACGTACTTTCACTAAACTTATTTGACACTTTACAAACATTTTGTTTGTAAAGGCATACCCGATAATTGTCACTTTAAGCGAATAAGTTTTTATGGAATAAAACAGTTATTTATCAACCGATATAGAATTTTTTGTAAAATTTTATTTCTGAATGAAAAATGCTATTAATTGAGGTATTACAAGGGGTACATTGCCATTTAAAATTTTTAAGTAGGGGATGCTAGCGCTTAGGGGTTGAAGGGTGGGGGGTTGAAAATCATATAATTAAATGGCAATTTAAAAATAAAAATCGACGTGTCAGAGCTTTTTACTCAGAAATTCTCAATAATCATTTAATCGAATTTATCCGTTACTTTTGGGATGCACTGTATATATATATATATATATATATATATATATATATATATATATATATATATATATATATTGATTAAAAATATCTAGGGTTTTCAGCTTATGCTCAGGAGTGGCTGTCATCTACGAATTTTTTGAGGAATGGTAGTTGAAAGGATAGCTTTGGTATTACTCTATCGAGTAAGGTGTTCATTACTACGTCAGCAATAATTGGGCTTAGGTTTGAGCCCATTAGGCAGCCACAAATTTGTTTATATTATTTACCGTTAAATGAAAAGTAACTGAATTCAAACATAAAATCGATTACTACAAAAAACACCCTTTTGTCTAATTTGCAAAGTACTTTTATCTGATTCCACGTATCTCTTATATTTTCCACGGCTAAGGTTTTGGTATATGTATGTCAATAACGAGATCACGTCTAAGCTTACTAATACATACCCTTCTGGTAATTGAAAATTGCTTTTAAAATCGGCAAATTCAAACGAATCTGTAGTGTTATATTTGCTATTTGTTGACCTATGTAGGATTACGGTAACAAATTTGAATAGTAATTTTGTAGGGCAGTTTTTGCGCGATACAGTTGGAGGCAAAAGATATTATTTCTGTGGATTTTACGTAAAGCATAAAATTTAGGTGCTGTACTGCTGAAATTATTTATCTCTTTTGCTTCTTCTTTAGTTATACAGTTTTTATTTTTTACCGTTTTAATTAGGCTTAAAGTTTTATTTTGAATGTGAGTTGTAGGATCTTTATCTAACTGACGATATGTATTGGAATCACTTAGTAATGTGTTTATTTTACTTATATATTTGGATTTTGACATGGTTAATGTGATATTTTCTTTGTTGGATTTAATTACAGGTATGTTTTCATTTTTATGAATTTTTTAGATTGAACATACTCGTGTCCACAGTTTCGACTTAACGTTTTGAATGTTCATTTACAAAATTAGTTAAAATATTAGTTAGTTGTGTTCTATATAGGTCACTTTCTCTGCGTTAATGCTTATCGGTATATTTTCAAAATCTGCCAAAGTATTAATAACCACATACTTATTTATTACTGGTGGAACGCAAAACTTTGGTCCTAACAACAGATGTGTTGAACTTTATTTGGAATATAAGATTTCTGATATCTTTAAACTATTTTTCATTGTGATGTAGGTTTATTTTTCTTGAAATCAAAAGGACATTAAACTTTTTAAGATTAGTTGTTTGACTCGATAAAATTTTTATTGAGAGCACTGATGTCTGTTACAATATTCAACGTAGATATAATTTGGAATAACATCAGCAATTTTGTTTTGTGTATCTGAAACTTGGTGATTGAATTGACATGTGGTGCAGTGAGTATTTCTAAGTTTACTATTTTGAATGTTAATTTATCATTAAACATTTTTATTTCATTTGCCATAGTTTTGTATTGTTATCCAATGGATTGTAGATGTTGTTAATAGCATTCGGTATGTTTTGGTAATACTTCGTGGTTTGTGCATTTGAAAAACCTTTCTATTTTGTAATATTTATTGCTGTGTTACGCCTCGTTGTTGGAGGGGACACTGTGATTATTGCTGTGACTTAGGTACAGCGAATTGTGTTAATGGGAATGCTATTATTATCGTACTTTCTATTTCTTTTGCTTTGCCTGGCTAGCTCAACGGAAATTATACTGTAGAATATACGAAGGTGAAATGAAACAGCAATCTCAACAAACATCTATACATTCATACACATTTTCTTTCATACAAAAAAATTTGTAGAACAGTTTACAGTATAAGTTCATACAGAAAATTATTCTTAACGATTACCTTTATGCCAAAATTATCCGTACCTACTCGTTGTCAACATGTACAAAATCCTTTTTAGTTTATGCGTAGGTAATTTGTCCACTTTTATTGTCACGTTCGTAAAACTTGACTTGGCTAATAACTCTCTACAAATAATTTATTAAAGGTCAAGATGCTGCAAACTGTGACCTCAAAATTTTTTACAAACTATCCCCTTTACAAATAATAAAAATGATAACTTATTCTAATTTAAATTTAAATATTTTTACATCAGTTACAAACAAAGAAATCTATAATTTATACTTGCAATTCTTATGGTCGATTAGTATTTATTAAAATTTTATTTTCAACCTAATTAACGGTTTTAAGAGCTTCCTGGTTCCATCTAAAATCTCCACCAGTTTGCAAAGTGCATTTTCTATTTTTAATCAATTCCTGTATTGAAGAACGTTCAATCTTCGTAGTATTTTACAAAACAAATAAATCTCTTTCAAATAATTGCATTTGATAATTTTTATGTTTCAAACTACTCAAACGTATGCGTTTCATGTCGTAAGCATGCAACTCTGTCTTAAAAGTTACATACGAGCACGTGGCTCGTAAGGCAATTAAATTTTTAACACGACAAAACGTCTAATTGTTAGACCATCTTCCGTACAGTCCCAACTTAAGTCCCAAAAATTTGGATACTTTTCCGAATATCAATCGTGGTAAAAGGTTCCAGTTGTCAAAAGAAACAGCAGATGCCTTCAAAACGTTGAAATTTCTATAATTTTTTGTTAACAAAATTTTATATTTGCTAATCTATTTTTTGCTCATTTTTTTAGCGCTTTCAAGATTTTTACTCAGTGCGAGGGAACGCGGTGCAATTGTCTAGATACGACGCTGCGTACAATGTTGAAGCGTTCATCACAGAACTAAATTACCAAACCCCGTTTAATGTGTTTATAAATGATCTATTATGATAGACTAAGCTTTACTTTATGGTCTTAAGCAGAGGGATAGTTGCTCATTAATTTGTTAAAAGATTTCCCACATCAGTACCAGTCATTAAAAATATTTCATATTTTTGCACGTATCAATGTGTTGTATTCTCTAATAAAGTACGGCAGACCATAGGGAAGTTTCGTCTTTGCGGCCGTTTAATATTCTAACAAAGATCAAGCCTACAAGAATGAATTTTTAGAAAGTTTGAGGTTTTTAATTTATAATATCTTTATATTTTATATAACATATTCAAATCTTAGAACTTCTTTGAAAAGTGTCAACTTCCATATTGAGTGTCAACTTCCAATTTGGATAGCTTGCTTTGCATAACCGAGTTCTGTGAGCCATCTATCCATGTTTTATAATATCAGGAAGATGTAGCTGTAAAACAAACCGGTGCAAATAATAATAAAAAGGGCCAACTCCAGTCACACTCCTTGAAGTTTTGCCGTTAACTACAAGAGGCCAGTAGCAGCAACAGCAGCAAAAAAATCAATAAATACTCTATGCTAGGTTTTAGAAACCTGTAACAAGCATTGCTCTGTAATGAAAATATTATTGTTTGACTTTTTATAATCCGGTAGTTTGTGATTTTTTATTTGTTAGAAAATACGTAGTGCAATACGTCTACAATGAATAATTTAATACAATAAAGCAATGCTTGAGTTGACGCGAATTATAACTTTCATTGTTGGATTAAGGAAAAATGTAAAACATTTTCTAATGAAACTAAGATTCAATTGACAAAAGAAATACAAATTATTGAGAGGTGCTCTGTTACTCAATATAGAATCAAAAATAAAATCTATAACGAAACATAAACTTTACTAAAGTTGTTGATAATTGTATCCTCCTTCAAAAATCAATTTTTGTTAGTATCTGCCAAAAGCGCAGGAGGCGCCCTTATTCATTGTGTGATGGCACTGGCTACAAATGATAGAACATTGGCTGCTGAGAAACGAGGAGGAAAACATTCTCTTCTAAACTTTCATAAACTCGCGTGCTCAGTTAAAATATCGGCTGAAAATGTCGTGTCCAACTAAAATCTGCAATCCGCCAAAATGTGAAACTAAATAAAATAGAAAAATCTTTTAAAAATTACTGCTTCCACTTTATCTAAAAATGTGAGATTTTATTCTCTTCTAAATGTAAACAACCGTAAAAATTAATAAAACTAGAGGTAGCAAATCAAGTATAAGGGTAAAGGTAAATTGGACTTTTAAATTAAATTATTTAACATATCACCAGAGATATAACGCCCACTTAGATGAAACTAGTATTTTTGATATCATTATTAATGTGCTATTTATATAGAGTCCATTTATAGAAATAAAACGTAATTACTAATAATTGTTGAATGTTTTAAAATAAAAACAGATAGAAATTAGGAACCAACGTGCTCAATTAAAATAGAATTTAGTAATTAATGGGTCCACGTTTTTGTCCAAAAAAACAAAGTTCTTATCTGTACTATTTCTGAAATTTCATCCTATTGCATATCTCAATTTCTATCAAGTTTGTTAAGAAGAAAACCAGTCGCCGGAAACTCAATTTTAACTTTTGATAGCAATCTGATGTGAATTCAGACTGAACTACCTCGAGATTTCTCCAAAATAACTTTTCAAGCCTGAAAGCGTTTTCTAATAACATAATTTCTTCTGTGTTGGTCAATTTACTTAAAGCTTCAATATATATAATCAACCAAAAAACGACTTAACCTTAAAACTTCGTCGAAAAACCGGCGTCATTGTTCATTAACGGTAATAACATGTAAAATGTCCAGTAAATCACAACAGCAGCCTGCAATTGCAACTGTGAGTGGTACTACACCTCATCCTGAAGGAGAAATGGATGCTTTATTACTTGGAAGAACTAGGGTAAGTTTAGCATCAACCATTGTATGTTGACTTAGTGTCCCGCCTGTTAGCATGTTTTTAAACAAACAACCATTCACATCACCAACGGGCTATTATTAATTTGCTCATGATTTTTAACGATAGTGAATTATTAAAGAGCACTAATAACAAAAGAAACAGGTTTAAGAATTAAAAAATGATAATACCGTAATCCACCAAGGCGACGTCTTTTTCTCTTGCTGGGAACAAGACGTCACCTTGGAAGATTAGGACAAACTTCAAATTCGTATTAATTAATCATAATACCATAAGCTTTCATTAATAGCGCTCGGTGTGTGAGGCTACGTTTTATATTAGTTAAATGGATGTATATTTTACGCATACCCTTAACTCAATATCTAGGTATAAACTTTTTTATAAGAAAAACTCCTCAGTCCTGCAAAGCTGCATCAATTCTTAATGTAAAGACTACAAGGAAATAGTACGCATTAGTCAATTGAATAAAAGCCAACATTTGCACGATAATGGGCGATATCGAAACAAATTTGCTGTTCATGAAGAAAAACATTTAGTGCGAATAGAAATGAAAAGGATGGAATTTACGTATGGCAAATGAAGGCAATCTTGCATTAATTAGAGCAATTGACGCATAAAATTTTTGTTATAAACTGAAACGATTTTTATTGGTTTGGACCACATGCTTTTTTGCGGGTTTGAATACTTTGACAAAACGAAATTTTCTGAACCTTAGACGTTAGATATAGGGTTTTAATACTTTGACGGAGCGAAATTTTCTGAACAATATGGTTATTTATTGTCAAAGTTAAACGTTTGATATAGGACTTAAATAACATTAAAAGGTGGATTTCTGTTGTTCTGCTAACTAGTGGAAAAATTTAAAATACTGTACTTAAAATTTAGTGTAATTGCAAATATTTTAGTTGAAGGTGTTAGCAGATAGTTTGTTTTTGCCGATTTGAGAAATTGCAAGTACGCCTGCATATTTTAATTAAATTAGGTATTGAGGATCTTTTTAGGGTTTTAAATGTTCTTTCAATTACTACTACCTCTAATATTACTTCAAATATCACTTCAAGTATTAGTTCTGCTCAAATGCTGGTCACACTCTATTACAACCTATTTCACCTAATTCTTCTGAGATTAAATTAATTTTCTTCGGCATAGACATTGTAAAGGTCTTGTATAACTTTATTCAAGGAACAATTCTAGTAGAAGAAGTTTGTGCTCAAAGGTTAAAGCATTGAGAAACTGTTGGGTCTGAAATTTAGTCAAAGATCCAGAATAAAAAGGTCAATATAGCTTTTAAGATCTGTGTTTTTTGTGTAATACTTTATGAAAATATTTAAGTGAGCATTCTGTATTTGATAATTTTATTGTGGCGAGTTTTAAGTTTTAAGGTTCAATTAATTCGAATTCTATACGAGAAAGGGCAATTTACATAAATCCTTGATGAAGGGCATATTTTTAAAAGAATAGGTACGTAAGTTCGAAAACTCTGACGTTGCAAGTTCGATTTAAGTTTACTCAGGGCGTTAGTTGAAACTATGGTACTTTTTTATGTTATTTATACTGCACCCATTTTCATTTCTCTTTCTAATATTGTTTCTAAATATTTATACTCTAAAAATTTCTAGTAATGATCAATATACTAATCTTTTAGACTAGGAGAGTGTTTAAGTTATACCAACTCAAATAGTGGAGGAAGTAATTTCTTAAATTTAGATTTGAGATTCTAAAGTTTACTACATCCTCACAGCATTATATATATATATATATATATATATATATATATACAATAATTTGGTACACTAATCACTTTAATTACAGGAGCTAAGTAGAACAAAATCAAGATCTCAAACAAGCATCATGCTTCTTTGAAGAAAAAAGAAACTTCGCATACCAAAATATTCAGTAATATAATTCGAAGCCCCAAACATTGGGTCGTCAATTTATGTCACGGTAATATCGATGAATTAGTAGGTGAGGTATGTCCCTTAAGGGGTACGATGACATTAGGTGCTCCGGGGATAGCTCGCAAGAGACTTGATAAGTCGCAGGTCCGTTAGAATGGTAAGTGGACCACAAGGGACGGAAAATAGTTAGAGCTTAGAAGAAGAATAAGGGCGCCAGAAACTAGAGCAATAGCAACAACCACGAGAATTGTTTCACGTTATCGGAAGGTCCCCAAGGTACCCCACTATACCGGAAAAATAATAATAATAACTACAGAGCAATGCGTTACATATAATCAAATAAGTATGATCTCAAATTATAACACACAGACATATACATTAAGGTTCTCTACAAAAGGGTTCACGTAACATAACCCAGTGGGACAACGGTAACACCTCTACACACTAGTACTGAGATTAAATAATTCAAGTTCCAATATGTACAATAACTATTATTACAAGTGACTGACTGCTACATCTTTACACTAGCATGGCCAAATCAAGCCAACGATATTATCAATAAACAAGAACTATAACTATATATATATATATATATATATATATATATATATATATATATATATATATATATCAGGGCTAACACCTACACATAGAGTAGTTATATGGTCACACATTGCTGTAAATTATTCAATAATCTTGTTGCCCCTTTTGCCTATAGGCAAACTACTCGTGTATAGATTCACATGTTATTTATTTTGCTAAATAATTTTGCATTAAACGTTAAAGATTTTAATTTCAAATAATATGTGATTCTCTACTAATTAAAACAGTAAATCATAAGGATTGCAATTTTAGTAAATAATTAAAATAGAAAAATAGGAATAATTGCAATTCAGTAACAAACGACTCAAGACAGTTTATATTATACAGTATACTAGCACACAACCTCAGTGGACCAGGACACAGCACTGGATGTAACAGCAACTTCCACTCGCACCATTCAGGGGTCGGCAGGCGAACTTCGTCGAAATCGGAATCCTGGGGTCCAGTACGTGAAGCTACATTCACAACATAGAACGTATAACAAAGGAATCCAATCTATAACCCAAGTCTAAGACAGGACGTAAGAAATCAGCAACAAACGGTACGACACCAGTATAAGGAAGAACAAGCACTTTACCACCAGATGTGGGAATAAGGATAAACAGGTGCTCTTCACACTTTCCATAATTTAATTACATATTCTAGTTGACAGAAGGCAATCAAGTCTGCTAAAACGTAATTACTATTCCATATTAAACACAAAATGGCATCAGTAAATGTCAATCCAGAATGTTTGCAAAAATCCGCAATAAGAGCGTTTCAAACAACTGCAACATTCCAAGTATAACCTTAGTAGTAGGAAACTGGCAATACTGCTGCCTCATTTCCTCCAGAATCCCTCATTTCCTCCTTCATTCTGGACCAAATAGTTTTCCTCGACTAGCCATTTTCATCTTTCGAGATAAATATATCTTATATTTTCATCTTTCGAGATAAATGAGCATCCTCATTTCCTCCCACATCTGGACCAAATAGTTTTCTTCGACTAACCATTTTTCAACTTTCTAGATAAACCTATCTTGTTTGGTATCAATTAATATTAGATTTTTCTCAGCTATCCGAATCTCTAGGAATTTTTCAGATAGCATCATCTCCCAGGGAGCTACCCTGATTTTAAGATTTTTTACCAAGATCGATTTCTGAGCGTTCTTTAACATTTTTTTAGTCATATAACACATCAAATTAGTCTAGAATTTTACTCGAAATCCGAATCTGTAAACAGATTTAATATCCGACCATGCCCTGCAAAGTTATACCCTTTTAAAGCTCTCAAACCTCTAAATTTTTCTCTTTGCTCTATAAGCAAACCTAACAAATAGTTTTCTTCGTCTAACCAATGCATCTTTCGAGATAAACCTATCTTGTTTGGTATCAATTAATATTAAAATTTTCTCAGCTATCTGAATTTTTCAGATAGCATCATCCCCCAGGGAGCTACCTTGATTTTAAATTTTTTTACCAAGATCGATTTCTGACCGTTCTGAAACATTTTTCAGTCATGCAATACATCAAATTAGTCTAAATTCTTTACGCAAAATTCGAATCTGCAAACAGATTTAAAATCGGACCACGCCCTGCAAGGTTACACTTTAAAGCTCCCAAACCTCTAAAGCTTTTGTTCATTTATGACATATGCTTTAACCAAACATCTCCAAAAATCAAAAACCGTTGAGATTTTAGAAATGAGTCCTTTATGGCCCATAAGTGTTTAATATTTAAAACCATTTTTCAAACGGTGATGCACTTTTTTTTTAATTTCTAAACACGTCATAACATAATTATGTAGTCAATGCTAAATAAGTACTTAGAAAATACAAGTCGTTCTGAATTAATTCCTTAACGATTATGGGCTACCTAAATTACATATGAGAGCTGTATATAATTTCTTTTCTTGGACTTTCTATTAATTATGTTTGTGCATTAAAATTGATATATAATTGCCGGGGATTTACACAAGGGATTTTCTAGCAACCAGCATCGTCTACGTATTTAGGGAAATACAAATTTTAAATAAACACTTTAAACCTATACTAAGGGAATACCAACTTGTTGTCTACAGGATACTTACTAATAAAGCAATTTAATTTTAAATAACTTCTACGTCATATTTTCGGAAATGGTAGGCTTAAATATTTTCTTTGGAAACAATCGAAGATTGCCGAAGACACTCGAAGAGTGCACAAACGCGGTCAATAAACCAACTAGTATTAATATCAAGTATTCCGTACTTTCGTAGGTTGCTCATTTCCTAGAACCAAATCTTCCGCAATGTACAATATCCTTAAAATTATCTATATTAATATTCTTAACTACACTTCGTGAGACCCCTTTAATCTTTTTAATCGTATCCTTCTCGCTTACAATACAGTCGGACTTAGCCTTACTACCAACAACTTTTAATACTAGACCCACATTAAATTTGTCTTTGAATTTCCCTACAACTTTTTTTTGTTTAAATGCGGTGTATTGTATTTATTATCTGCGGGGTACACCACTTTAGACCTAAAAACAAAAACAAGATAGTTTAATACGTCTATTAATAATTTTTGCTAATGTTGGCGATCCATTTCGAATGGACCTGCACCTTGCCGAAGTTCTAAATTACTAGAACAGGTGAAATGGCTTGCGTGTTCTAATGAGCTAAAGAGCCAAACTACAAGTCCAACCAAAGTAGTAGGGTCGTTAGTGAGGAACCAGACTAAGACAGGTCCCCGAAAGAGGGCAGCGGCTCTTTCGGTACTTAGATTGGCAGAGACCATAGGGGTCGGTATGGCAGTCTAAGACACACTACCGCGATGTGGAAGGCAACGGGAAACCACCACATTATCTCCCAAGTACACAGCGTACTTAAATTGTAACAAACATGATGGCATTCTCTGGGGTAAAAAATTCCGGAGTTAAAATAGTCCCCCATTCGGATCTCCGGGAGGGGACTACTTCGGAGGATGCGATCGGAAAGTTAAAAATAAGAGTCGGGAATATTCTGCGAGTCGGAGCGTGGAATGTTAGAAGTATGAAACAAGTAGGTAAGCTAGAGAACCTAAAAATCGAAATGAATAGGTTATCACTAGACATAGTAGGGATCAGCGAAGTTCGGTGGCCAGAGGCGGGGGATTTTTGGAGTGGAGACTTCAAGGTAATTCATACAGGAGCAGAGGAAGGAAATTTGGGTGTGGGGATAGTTATGCGAAAAACGATAGGATACTGTGTAGAAAATTACTTACAAAAGAACGAAAGAGTACTGATGGTTAGATTAGAATCTATTCTAAGATACGTAAAAGGACATGCAAATTTAATAATTACGGGGGATTTTAATGCCGTGGTAGGTGAGGGTAGGGAGGAGTGGCAGTAGGTTTATTTGGTTTAGACACGAGAAACGACAGGGGAAATAGGCTGGTAGAATTTTGCGACAAGAACAATTTAATCATCACAAACACATTATTTCAACATCATGCTAGAAGACGATATACGTGGAAGATGGCAGGAGATATAGGAAGATATCAAATAGATTACATTCTTGTTAGACAACGGTTTTGGAATCAAGTAAAAGACTGTAGAAGCTACCCAGAAGCAGATATAGATACTGACCACAACATCGTAATTATGAAGGCCGCACTTAAATTTAAAGATGTGAAAAAAAGAAACGGCAAAAGGCACTTGGACTTAGAGAAACTAAAAGATAAAGATATTCAAGAAAGATTTGAAAAAAAGTCAAATGAATTGCTCAAAGATATCGGGAAAATATCTGATACTAAGGAAGTAGAAACAGAATGGAATAACATTAAATCCAGCCTAGACATGGGGGCCAGAGATATTCTGGGGTATACACAAAAAGAAAATAAGAAACCATGGATACCAAAGGCGCCGGGTACAGATAAGGTGCATGCAGAAACTCTAAAAGCCGCTGGACAAGCAGTAACTGAACGTCTCTTCCAACTTGTAAGCTATATGTATGAGACAGGCGAGATATCCAAAGATTTCAAACGTAGCATCATAGTAACTATACCAAAAAAGAAAGGCGCGGTAGATTTGAAAATTTTCGAACAATAAGTTTGACAGCACACGTGTCAAAAATATTAACTAGAATTGTGCAAAGACGAATGGAAAACGGGCGGAAGAAATACTAGGAGAAGGCCAATTTGGGTTTAGGCGACACAGGAAACACGGGAGGCTATTTTAGCTCTGAGAGTAATAATGGAGAAAACAATAGAAAAGGGGGAAAGCATGTATATAGGATTTGTAGATCTGGAAAAAGCATTTGACAATGTAAAATGGAAAAAAATGTTTGAAATACTCAAAAAGATTGGAATTAGTTATAGGGATAGACGAATAGTACATAGCTTATACAAAGAGCAAACAGCAGTAATAGAATTAGAGCAGGAACGTAGAGAAGTAAACATTAGGAAAGGTGTGAGACAGGGATGTGCCCTTCCCCATTGATTTTTAACTTGTACATAGAAGAAGCAATGAATACTGTCAAATGCAGAAATATATTTGGAATTACTATGCAAGGACAAAAAATTGATATGCTTAGATTTGCAGATGATATAACAGTATTAGCGTCTAGCAAGGAAGAGTTAGAAGCTGCTCTTATTGAAATGGAGACGGTTCTAACAAAGAGATACGGTATGAAAATTAACAAAACTAAAACTAAAGTTCTAGTATGCAAAGGTGTGGAAAATAAATCAAAACAAGAATACAAATGGGTAACGAGAACTTACCAGAGGTTAAGGATTTCTGCTACCTGGGAAGCCAAATAACGCAAGATGGGAAAAGCACAAAAAATATAAAACGAAGATTAGCACAAGGTCGTGCTACATTTAACTAGAAAAAGCAACTACTGTGCTCAAAGACCACAAACATAGAAACAAGGAAAAGATTGCTTAAAACATTTGTGTGGAGCACAGCACTGTACGGCTGTGAAGCCTGGACAGTAGAAGAAGCGGACAAGAAAAAGGTAGAAGCCTTTGAAATGTTGTGCTACAGACGTATGATGAAGATATCATGGACAGACAAAGTTAAGAACGAAGAGGTACTAAAAATGGTAGGGAAAGAAAGAAATATGTGGAAAACGGTGAAAAATAGGAGTGATAGGATGATAGGCCACATACTACGGTATGAGGGAATAGTGCGGAATATATTAGAAACAGAGATAGGAAAAAAGAGAAGAAGAGGCAGACCTAGGTTAGATTACTGCACACAGATAGTAAAAGATGTAGGCTGTAGGAGTTTCAGGGAAATGTGTGGGCTAGCCCAGAATAGAAATCAATGGAGGTACGCATCCAACCAATCCCAAGATGGATAGACTAATGACGAAAAAATAACTGTGCTTAAACATGATGATTATTATAAGTTACTACAAGAAGTGGTTGGGCAATAGTCTCGAATAATATTAAGTGTGTGAAAGGATTTACTGGAAAATCATTATTTCGGCAAATATCTAAGTGTTGGGGGATCTTGGCAGCCACAGGTTGCTTAACCCCCTTCGCTGAAGCTCCGTTAAATAGGACATAAAATTAGAAAACAATAGAAGGGGAACGAGCTGTATACACATGCTGTGCGAGAATTTCAGGGAACTATGTAGGCTAGCTCAGAATATAAATAAGTGCAGGTACGTGTCCAGCCAGTTTTGAGACGGAAAACCTAGACGAAAAAATGAGCGCAGATAAATCTGATGATTAGTATAAGCAACTAGTTGTTGGTTGCGAAATATCTGCAAATAATGTTGACTGTGCGAAAAGATATATTGGAAAATATATTAAATCGGTAAATAGTTAAGTGTTGGGGGAATTTGGCAGCCACAGGCTGCTTACCTCCCTTCACAACCACTGAAGGTTGGAGAAATAGGGTATATAACTGTAAAACAATAGAAGGTGACCGAACTGCATCTAACAAGAAAGAACAGCGCTTATGAGGAAAGACAACAAACATAGAACAAGAAGAATGTTGAAAGCATATGTGTGGAGGACAGCACAGTATGCCTATGAAATACGGGCGGTCTGAAACGTGTAATTTGAATATTTACCTACCGCGTGAGGATATCCAATTAACAATAATTAATTAATGGGAAGGACCTCTAACACTATAGTACCCTCACGTTTCGGGACATTGCCTCGCAAGCTGCTGCAGTCGGTGAAAAGGGGAGGTTCATTAAAAACAACAACACACTTAGACAAAATTCCAATTGTTTTATTAAACGGGCTACTAACTAACTTAACCTAATTACATATGCATACAAAATTATACAGTAATTAACATTATTTACAATAGGGCGCCACCATGGGAATTAAACGGCCCATACCGATCGCGGTAATAGCTCTCGTCGCACTTTGTTCGTGACGATGAACCAAGATTGCAGGACAGAAAATACTTCACTTCACAGGGGCAAATCTTATAAAGTCTCCAGCTAGCACAAACACAACTTAACTAAACAATTCTAAAGTCCTTATTTTATGAATATTAACAACAGTTCTGGGTGCAAACACCCCAATACATATAACTAATTAACGCTACCGCAGTCTACTTAACTTGCATACTGAAACGACCTTCCTTTAATCACGGGGTCATCAATGACAGGAAAAACATGACCTTCACACGGGTCAAATAGTACAGTAACGGAATTCGTGGCTTAGTTATTACAAGCCTCGGACAACGTTGAAACACAATCAAATAAGAAACCCTTCAAAAGATGCTGTCTTTAACAATAACCTAACGGGATTAAATTACAGGAACGGGGCTTTAACCCGAAGTTGTATGCTATGAAAGTCGACAGATATTGTATTTAAACAAATAAATGACTTATGATGCATAACACAGCCTTGAGTTCATAGTAATACCATATATAATAATTACTTACTCAGAGAAATAAACTAACTTTGAACATAACGGCACGCACTTGAATTCAGAGAAATGAAACACTTACTCAATCAGCAAGTCCGCGAGCTTTAGACTACAACGCGTCTGGAAATAAACAACCTCGATTACCACCGGCTGGCATCCTTATATACATTTCAGTTAATTGAAAAATAACCCCTTTCTTGGCTCTCATACTCGGCTTAGGATACGCCGGTCGTAAATCTTTAAGAATAATTAAACTGCCAATTGCCCTAAGATAGCCACACAAGTAGATCTCGGAACTAATTTTAGTTGAGTACTTCGCTAATTGAAAAATTGCTTCCGACCACGCTGACATAAATAGGATCCTAAAACATGATTGACATCTAATCATAGATAGCAACTAATCTGATATGTGTAGTGCCTTTGAAGTAAATTGCCTTTAGAAAAATTGATTAACTCTTGGATTAGACCTTCCTGGAAACTTCGCTAGGACGCTACTTGGGTAGTCTTGCAATCGTTACAATTACAGACATATTTATGTTACCAGACCTTCATTCTAATAATTAGAATGCTAAAATTAAACTAGAAAATAACTATTTTTAGAAATCATAGAACTAATTAGAGCGTATTAAAACAGTATGTTACACAGCCCCCCTCGAAAAATTGAAATTGCTCTTAGGAATTTCAAGCAAATTGAAATAAAATAAATGTAGAAATTAACACATCCAATCGCAATTATGTTTAAGCCAACTGAGTCTTTTCAGAAAATTGGCGGAAGGAAAAAATAAAAAAATTGGAAAAATAAAATATTAGTGAGGTTTTAGGTCTTGGGCGTGGAACACCCCTAGCGGTTTTCCGTCCATAGAAGATAGTCTATAAGTGGTAGAACCTAGAACTTCCATCACCTTTGCTTCTAGGAACTTCGGGGCTAATTTTTTATTGAAATGTTTAGAAGCATCTGATAATATAAAATTGCGCTTCCACACTAAATCCCCTACTTTGAAATTTAATGGTCTGCGCCTTAAATTGTAAGAGTGCGTATTACGTTCATACGCCAAATGTATGTTTTTCTGAACTTCTTTAAAGATGGGCGAGAATTCATTGAGGTCTTGAACCAATTGTTCTCGAGTATCAATTGCTAGATCCTCTGGATTTAAATCCTTTAATTTATTATAGAATTCCCCGGTCAGAGGAACCGTGCGTCCAAAAGCTAAAATGTTGGGGAATATTTTGTGGATTCATGAACAGCATTACGAAGCGCATGGGCAATTTTGTGAATATTATCGTCCCAATTCTTCTGAGAATCTTGAATGTAACTGCGAATGGCAGCTCCAAATACCTTGTTAACGCGTTCTACATAATTAACTTGAGGATGGTAGCTGGCGTTAAACCAAACCGAAGGTATTTTATAATTTGTCATAAGATTGGAAAATAAATTACTTTTAAATTGAGGGCCATTATCTATCATACAAATTTGAGGTACCCCATATAACAAAAATACAAAATTTTCCAGGTAATTACAAATTTGTTTTGTTGAAGCGCTGCGCATGGGATGCAATAAAGTGAATTTTGTAAACCAGTAAGTAACAACTAAAAGGTAAGTATTCCCCAATTTCGAGCGCGGAAAGGGCCCCATTAAATCAATCGACAAACATTGAAACGGAAATAAAACTTTTTTCTCTTTGCCCATAAAACCATAATGGTTGAACGTGCTGGATTTGCTTTGACAGCACGTAACAGATTTACTAATATATTTAGAAATATATGACCGCATTTTGGGCCAGTAATAGAGCTCTTTGATTTTTGTATATGTTTTAAATACACCCAAATGGGCCGAAACTGGATCATCATGGCATTCTTTTAAAATTTGTGCACGGCATGATTTCGGCACTACTAATTTCCACTCAATTAAATTGGCTTTGATATTCAAATTATTCAGAATAAACTTATACATTTTATCATTTTCTACTCTCCAATCGGGATATAGATCTGTCTTTTCCTTAATATTATTTAACATGTTTTTGTATCAATCCTCGACCTCGTCTAAAGAAAAATTTAAAGAATCAATAGCATAGGCTCCACTAGGAGCTCGGGATAATGTATCTGGTACCACATTAAATTTACCCTTCCTGTGGATAACTTCGAAATCAAATTGTTGGAGTTTCACACTCCATCTAGCTAAACGTCCCGCAGGATCTTTTAAGTTGTGGAGCCAAATTAAAGAATGATGGTCCGTAATGACCTTAAAATGAGTTCCTTCAATATATGGTCGGAATTTTTGAATAGCAAAACACACCGCCAAAAGTTCCCGTTCTGTGACTGAATAATTTTCTCCGCTGAATTTAAACTGCGAAAAGCATAAGCAATTACATGTTCTTCGTCTCCTTCTCCTGAGTTAAAACACAACCAACGCCGTAATTTGAGGCGTCACATTGTAAAGAAAAACTTTCGAAAAATCAGGACTCCTTAAAACAGGAGCCTTTGTAAGAACATCTTTAATTTTTCAAACGAAATAAGAGCCTCGTCCGTCCATTTAATCGCTTGCGATTTTTCTTTCCTTTAATAAATCATTGATAGGTGCTATAATTGTGGCAAAATCCAAAACAAAACGCCTATACCAAGAGCACATACCGGTGAAACGTTTTATTTCAGTGGCTGTCTTGGGTTGAGGAAAATTTACAATTGCGTCAATTTTGCTGGGTCAGTTCGGAGACCATCTTTATTCATAATATATCCCAGATATTGTAACTCTGGTTTACAAAACTCACATTTTGAAATGTTAATAGTTAAATTAGCGCCTTTCAACTTCTCATACACTTCGTTCAGAACTCTAATATGCTCTTTAAATGTGCTTGAAATAATAATTATATCATCTAAATAAACAAATACCGATTGGGATAATGAAAATCAAAATAGAGTCCATGAGCCTCTATAATGTGCCTGGAGCATTGGCCAAACCCATCGGCATTACATTATATTGAAATAATCCGCGCCTTGGGACAGTAAAGGCTGTTTTTCCTTGCTTTCGTCACTCAAGGGCAATTGCCAGAAGGCTTTTTAAATCGATTGAACTGAGATATTTCGCATTGCGTAATCTATCAAGAATGTCATTTACAAACGGATTGGGATACGCGTCTTTTTTGTAATTGAATTTAATCGTTTAGCATCAAAACATACACGAAATTCACCTTTGCTTTTTCTTTACTAACAGCATGGGGAGTTCCACGGGCTATTGCTTGGGCTAATAATGCCTTGTTCAAGCATCGCATCAATTTCTTTATTAGCATGTTCCAGCATCGCCGGTGATAATGGGTAATACCTTTGTTTAATTGGTTCAACGTCTTCCGTTGTAATATGATGTGAAATTTTAGTGGTTCGGCCTAAGGTAGGACGATCCAGGGATTGAAATAAAGAAATAACATTGTTTAATTCAAATTTCTGGTCTTCATTTAAATCGGCCATAACTTTAATGAAATTTAATTTATTCGTTTCCGCAGAATGAGCATAAAATTCATTTTTTGAAAAATCTACTTTCAATTCAAATAATTGACAAAAATCAATCCCTAACGTTAGGGTACATTCTATTGAGTCGGAAACTAAAACATTTAAAGACCGAGTAACCCCGTTTATAGTCAAGGGCAAATTAATTGAACCTAAAATTGATTGTGACGTGCCATCTGCGGTTGTTAATATAGACGTCTTTACATTTTTAATTAATTCTAACATATATTTATCCAATAAACACAGACCATGTCTGCCTAAAATAGAGGTATTCGACCCGGAATCCAACAGTGTGGTATAGGTTTCCTTAAATAACTCGATATTAATATAAGGTCTTGTATCACCTTTTACTCTATAAAAATTTGAAAAAACCTTAGATGCTTTACAAAAATTTTTAACTTTTACTAACCATTCCGACCACGTCTTTTTGTCAGCAGCAATATTATTAAACGAGGAAAAGCAACGGCTGACTACGCGCTTTCCTGTCCTTAGTTTTTTGAATTATTTGAGCAGTTTGGACAATTTGTGGACGTAACTTCCCGCTGCCCACAAGAATAACAAAATATTCCGCGTTTCTCCGGACAAGTATCAAACGAGTGACCCCGTCTTTTACAGTTGAAACAAATAGTCAAAAATTTTGCTGTGTTTTTAAAATAATTCGACACGCCGGACCAAGGTAAATTATTATTAGAAAATGAACTCTGTCGAACTTGACGTTCTAAGATAACTGGTACGTTGGTAGAATCAGAATGTTCCTGTTTAATAAAATTTGGAGGCTTAATGTCTTCTAAAACCTTACAACGAGAAATCAAATGGGAAATGTCAGTCACTTCAACTAACGCCAGTTGCGTGGCATAAAAAGTCTGTAAATTTCTTTTAATAATTTTTATTTGTTCCCGGACTGGAATGGAATCTTCTAATTGACAAAATAAGTTTACCATCTTTGAAATATAAATGGTAGGTGATTCCTCGGCGCCTTGCCGTCTGGATTTAATTAACATTAAAAGATTCTCTGCATAATCGGCTGAAAGAAAATCTTGTTTTAATTTAGAAATTAATTGATCCCATGAATTTACTGTACATCGCGTTGCTCTATACCAATCCAATGCTGAACTGGTGAAAAGATCAATAGCTCCTTCGAAAAGGTCATCTGACGAAACTTTTCTTGCAACTTGCAGTTCCTTGACGCGTTGAATAAAATCTAAAACCGATATAGAATCAGATTCACCCGAAAATTGTAATCCCCACTTGTGGATCGGAACTGATATCGTTGATTTATTCAAGGACTTAATTAGAGTACCTAAATCATTACTAGAAATCAAAACCGATGGGGTATTAATGGAAGAAACCGTTGGTGCTCCAGGGCATGAAACCTCTGCTGTTGGTGTTATTGTAGGATATTTATTACCACTAGCCGAACAATAAGAAGGGTTATCGTTAATCTCATTTTCCCCGTTTACCTGTTCTAAAATCTCAAAAGCTCTAATGCATTTAGAATGCAGTTCTTTGTGTACCTCTAAAAATTCAATATCGAAATTGACATAATTTAGTCTCTGTGTTACATGCATTAATCTCGTGTTAAGTTTAATATATTCTTTCCTTTTAGGAAGGATGGTAAAAGAATTTAAACTGTTTTCTAATTCAAAAATCTTAAGCTTCAATAATTCAATTTCGTCCTTTTGAACGATTTCAATTTTTCCATACTTAGAAAAAACATTACTGTCGACTTTCTCAACAATGAGTTTTGAACGCAAAACTTTTCGTTTTTCTAACACACTTAACTTTGTTGGTTCAACGATCCTAATTGAAAGCTCGTGACTCAGTTCGTCACTTCCTAAAGCTTCCACCACATACCTGACTAAATAATAGGTAAATGCCAACAATAGCGAAACCTGTTCTTAAATCACTAATATTGAACTGTTAATTCTGCTCAAATCTTAATAGTACTATAGAAATAAGACAATCTAAAACTTTGTCCGTGTGTTGTTTACCATATTTAAGATTTTTAACCACGTTAATGCGCCAGTGTAATTTGAATATTTACCTACCGCGTGAGGGTATCTAATTAACAATAAATAATAAATGGGAAGGACCTCTAACACTATAGTACCCTCACGTTTCGGGGCATTGCCTTGCAAGCTGCTGCAGTCGGTGAGAAGGGGAGGTTCATTAAACAACAACACACTAAGATAAAATTCCAATTGTTTTATTAAACGGGCTACTAACTAACTTAACCTAATTACATATGCATACAAAATTATACAGTAATTAACATTATTTACAATAGGGCGCCACCATGGGAATCAAACGGCCCATACCGATCGCGGTAATAGCTCTCGTCGCAATTTGTTGGTGGCGATGAACCAAGATTGCAGGACAGAAAATACTTCACTTCACAGGGCAAATCTTATAAAGTCTCCGGCTAGCACAAACACAACTTAACTAAACAATTCTAAAGTCTTTATTTTATGAATATTAACAACAGTTATGGGTGCAAACACCCCAATACATATAATTAATTAACGCTACCGCAGTCTACTTAACTTGCATACTGAAACGACCTTCCTTTAATCACGGGGTCATCAATGACAGGAAAAACATGACCTTCACACGGGTCAAATAGTACAGTAACGGAATTCGTGGCTTAGTTATTACAAGCCTCGGACAACGTTGAAACACAATCAAATAAGGAACCCTTCAAAAGATGCGGTCTTTAACAATAACCTAACGGAATTAAATTACAGGAACGGAGCTTTAACCCGAAGTTGTATGCTATGAAAGTTGACAGATATTGTATTTAAACAAATAAATGCCTTATGATGCAAAACACAGCCTTGAGTTCATAGTAATACCATATATAATAATTACTTACTCAGAGAAATAAACTAACTTTAAACATAACGGCACACACTTGAATTCAGAGAAATAAAACACTTACTCAATCTGCGAGTCCGCGAGCTTTAGACTACAACGCGTCTGAAAATAAACAACCCCGATTACCACCGGCTGGCATCCTTATATACATTTAAGTTAATTGAAAAATAACCCCTTTCTTGGCTCTCATACTCGGCTTAGGATACGCCGGTCGTAAATCTTTAAGAATAATTAAACTGCCAATTGGCCTAAGATAGCCACACAAGTAGATCTCGGAACTAATTTTAGTTGAGTACTTCGCTAATTGAAAAATTGCTTCCGACCACCCTGACATAAATAGGATCCTAAAACATGATTGACATCTAATCATAGATAGCAACTAATCTGACATGTGTAGTGCCTTTGAAGTAAAATGCCTTTAGAAAAATTGATTAACTCTTGGATTAGACCTTCCTGGAAACTTTGCAAGGACGCTACTTGGGTAGTCTTGCAATCGTTACAATTACAGACATATTTATGTTACCAGACCTTCATTCTAATAATTAGAATGCTAAAATTAAACTAGAAAATAACTATTTTTAGAAATCATAGAACTAATTAGAGCGTATTAAAACAGTATGTTACACACGCAGACAGAAAAACGGTAAGCAGCCTTTTGAAATGCTGTGCTTCAGATGTATGAGGACGATTGCGTGGACAGACAAAGATAATAACAAATAGGTTATGGAAATAGTAGGGGAACAAGGATATCTAGGGAAAAGGAGAAATAGAAGGGCGGAATACGTTCTAAGTCATTTTTGGGGAATAGTATGGAATATATTACAAGCAGAGATAGGAAAAAGAGGTAGATATAGACCTAGATCAGATAGTGATATATGCAGACTGTGCAAATTTCAGGGAAATCTGTAGGTTAGTTCATAATAGGAAACAATCATGGTACGCGTCTAACCAGTTCCAGAATTGAAGACCTAATGATGATGATGAATGTTGGCGATACAAATATGTAAAAACAAACTTTATCAAGAAATATGTTTTTAATAAAGTACATACATGTATTGATAACATCTATAAACCGCTGTGGTAACTAGAGTCTGGCGAATCTGCGATAACCAAATCTCTAAACATTTGCGCAAGCGATTGCCTTGCAGTTGCATCTTTTAAGTACTGGATGGGGTAACATTTAATAATTTCCAACACTGTCAAGTAATTTAAATTGCTGCAATCATTAGACAGAGAAATACTGGGACGGCTCTCTCCCTCTAATAACGTTTGAACCTTTTCTTCCTCCGTCGTATTTCCACATACTTTTTTTATATCACCTACAAACTTTTCCTAAAATTCAGGAAAGTTTCTACACTTTAACTCAGCCATTTTAAAACAGATTAATTCTCGCAAATTTAAAAGCTTGACGCACTCGTACGCAGGTAGCACAATAACATTCCGATCTTTCGTAATCTCAATATTATATAAATTCTCTTTTTCAAAATTGCTCAACAGCCATATACTTCTATTAAAGGCTGTGCTCAGCTGCAATTTGAAATCCTGATCCAATTGTATGTCAACAAAGTCGTTTCCAGTAGTCAAATCATTTAATCTGACTTGATAGGTTAGGTCAGCGCCGCGATGCTGACCTAACCCATCAATTTTTCTTTTTATCCAACCTAAGTCCACACAAGTCCAACTAACCTAACCTAATACCAGACAACACCAGCTAACCTAACTCCTGACAAGTCCACGTCCAACCTAGATCGGAGGCAATTTCATCTTATGGTGTAATTTCACCCTATGGAGCAATTTCACCCTATGGGGTAATTTCACCCTATGGGCAATTTCCCCTATGGGGCAATTTCACCCTATGGGACAATTTCACTAACCTAACATCCTACATATATCCGGACGTATGTCGATGCGCATCCCTGTCGGCCTAGGTCGGATAACAAAACAGTTCCTAAACCAGAGAATGTAAGCGATATGGTGGTGTCCGACATATTCGACTATCTTCGGCAATATACGCCCCCACTCTGTAGGATACATAAGAGAACAATTTTTTCGTATTCAATTTAGTATTGGACAGTAGCTAGAACGGTAAACATGAGCGTCTCCAAGGTGATTAAAGTTTCTCATCTTCTTGGGAATAAAGTGAAACCGACAAATGAGCGATTTGGATTATGGCTGTTGGCAGAAAATTATGTGCAACAATAATCTGGTGACAGATATTGGTATTATTTGTTATGTCGAAGGCGAACGGATGCTGACTGGTGGACTACACACACCAGTTACAGAACCATTTTGTGACAACATAATGCAATGGAATATGTCGCGGTATTCGAAACATAAATTTTTATTGCAGAGCTTCTTGCAAACATTCCTTGGTATACGTTTTCTAGAAATCATTTTTAGTTACAATGCTTTACGGTTCAATATCCGAGATAAACTAAAGTAATAATATTGTAGCCAGTGAATATAAAACCAATCGAGTTTAACATAATTCGATCTATATCCGTAGTTGAAGTACAACAATTTAACAATTTAAAACGTCTAAGAGAATAAGCTGTAATATGCAGGATTATAGTGACAGAAATTTCTCTAAAATCTATGGTTTAAAATTTAAACATAGTCCCGGAATTCGACAGACATCTATTATTTGATTTTTACCCAATTTGTATTGAATTTCCTCAAACAGAAAATAAGGTGCATTTTTAGTAATCTAATTACTTGGTTCAAGATCGCACTTAATTGCGCGCGTCACTTACATTCTTGAAATTCCATGTTGGTGAAACGTATGGTGTAGAATATTTTTTACTTAAAGTAAATGCGGGCTTCTCTCTAATTAAATGGACTCGTCCGCGCAGACGGGTGCATAGAAATAGTAATAACTAAATTTTTTTTAAGTTGCTGTATTATCGAGTTAAATCTAAATAAAAATGTAGAAGTGTTTTGCTGTTAGGTTTTTGAATATTAAAACACTAAGCGGGTCCTTGTTGGAGCTAATTTTAAAAGACGTGATAATTAATTAATTAATTTCGATTCGAGGAAAATTCTATACTAATTTGATAGGTTACACTACGGAGTTATATTAAAAATACTTCTAAGAGTAATTTTGTATAATAAGTCTAAAAATGGTGTTGGTAGTTAAATACATACAGGTAAAACCCACTATAAAACAACTATACGCGTCATTTTTCCAGTCAAGACTTGCATATAATGCCAATTAACATAATAAGGAGCTGCGCACGCTCGACCATCGGCATAAAAGGCGATGAGGCATGTTCCAGTGCATTAGTCGTCAAAGTATCGTCGAGTTTGATTAAAATTATAAGTTAAAGATGGATTTTTCTTGTGTTAACGTTACAAGTGATGTGCGAGTACCACAATTAAATATAAACCACCTACTTGGTAAGACAACCTGTAGGTTAAGCGAATTTCCTCCAAATTTTCACCACCATATAATAGAAGTTGGTTTTGATTTATACGGTGGTCTTCAACCTGACATCCAAGTTATTTGCTGTAGTGGTATGTGCTGATTCTACGATAACATTCTCTTACTTCGATTGGAAGAAATTGTGTACTTTTCAAGTGGAATTTCAAATTCACCAATTTGCTCAATACTCAAAACAAGTCAGATTAAATGGTTTGACTACTGGAAACGACGTTGTTGACATACAATTGGATCAAGATTTCAAATTGCAGCTGAGCACAGCCTTTAATAGAAGTATATGGCTGTTGAACAATTTTGAAAAAAATTTATATAATATGGAGATTACGAAAGATCGACATGTTATTGTGCTACCTGCGTACGAGTGCATCAAGCTATTAAATTTGCGAGAATTAATCTGTTTTAAAATGGCTGAGTTAAAGTATAGAAACTTTCCAGAATTTTACGAAAAGTTTGTAGGTGATATAAAAAAAGTATGTGGAAATACGACGGAGGAAGAAAGAGTTCAAACGTTATTTGAGGAGAGAGCCGAGCCAGTATTTCTCTGTCTAATGATTGCAGCAATTTAAATTACTTGACAGTGTTGGAAATTATTAAATGTTACCCCACCCAGTACTTAAAAGATGTAACTGCAAGGCAATCGCTTGCGCAAATGTTTAGAGATTTGGTTATCCCAGATTCGCCAGACTCTAGTTACTACAGCGGTTTATAGATGTTTTCAATACATGTATGTATTTTATTAAAACATATTTCTTGATAAAGTTTGTTTTACATATTTGTATCGCCAACATTAGCAAAATTATTAATAGACGTCTTAAACTATCTTGTTTTGTTGTTAGGTCTAAAGTGGTGTACCCGCAGATAATAAATTTAATACACCGCATGTAAGCAAAAAAGTTGTAGGAAATTCAAAGACAAATTTAATGTGGGTCTAGTATTAAAAGTTGTTGGTAGTAAGGCTAAGTCCGACTGTATTGTAAGCGAGAAAGATACGATTAAAAAGATTAAAGGAGTCTCACGAAGTGTAGTTAAGAATATTAATATAGATAATTTTAAGGATATTGTACATTGCGGAAGATTTGGTTTTAGGAAATGAGCAACCTACGAAAGTACGGAATACTTGATATTAATGCTAATTGGTTTAGTGACCGCGTTTGTGCACTCTTCGAGTGTCTTCGGCAATCTTCGATTGTTTCCAAAGAAAATATTTAAGCCTACCATTTCCAAAAATATGACATAGAAGTTATTTAAAATTAAATTGCTTTATTAGTAAGTACCCTGTAGACAACAAGTTGGTATTCCCTTAGTAAAGGTTTAAAGTGTTTATTTAAAATTTGTATTTTCCTAAATACGTAATCGATGCTGGTTGCTAGAAAATACCTTGTGTGAATCCCGGCAATTATACATCAATTTTAATGCACAAACATAATTAATAGAAAGTCCAAGAAAAGAAATTATATACAGCTTTCATATGTAATTTAGGTAGCCCATAATCGTTAAGGAATTAATTCAAAACGACTTGTATTTTCCAAGTACTTATTTAGCATTGACTACATAATTATGTTATGACGTGTTTAGAAATTAAAAAGTGCATCACCGTTAGAAAAATGGTTTTAAATATTAAACGCTTATGGGCCATAAAGGACTCATTTCTAAAATCTCCGCGATTTTGATTTTGGAGATGTTTGGTTAAAGCATATGCCATAAATGAACAAAAACTTTAGAGGTTTGGGAGCTTTAAAGTGTAACTTTGCAGGGCATGGTCGGATATTAAATCTGTTTACAGATTCGGATTCTGCGTAAAATTTTAGACTAATTTGATGTATTGTATGACTAAAAATGTTTAAGAACGCTCAGAAATCGATCTTGGTAAAAAATCTTAAAATCAGGGTAGCTTCCTGGGGAATGATGCTATCTGAAAAATTTCTAGAGATTCGGGTAGCTGAGAAAAATCTAATATTAATTGATACCAAACAAGATAGGTTTATCTCGAAAGTTGAAAAATGGTTAGTCGAAGAAAACTATTTGGTCCAGATGTGGGAGGTAATGAGGATGCTCATTTATCTCGAAAGATGAAAATTTAAGATATATTTATTTCGAAAGATGAAAATGGCTAGTCGAAGAAAACTATTTGGTTCAGAATGAGGGAGGAAATGAGGATTCTGGAAGAAATGAGGCGGCAGTATTGCCAGTTTCCTACTACTAACCTTCTTTAAACGATGACGGCACAAATTGATTAACTCTTGGATTAGACCTTCCTGGAAACTTTGCAAGGACGCTACTTGGGTAGTCTTGCAATCGTTACAATTACAGACATATTTATGTTACCAGACCTTCATTCTAATAATTAGAATGCTAAAATTAAACTAGAAAATAACTATTTTTAGAAATCATAGAACTAATTAGAGCGTATTAAAACAGTATGTTACACACGCAGACAGAAAAACGGTAAGCAGCCTTTTGAAATGCTGTGCTTCAGATGTATGAGGACGATTGCGTGGACAGACAAAGATAATAACAAATAGGTTATGGAAATAGTAGGGGAACAAGGATATCTAGGGAAAAGGAGAAATAGAAGGGCGGAATACGTTCTAAGTCATTTTTGGGGAATAGTATGGAATATATTACAAGCAGAGATAGGAAAAAGAGGTAGATATAGACCTAGATCAGATAGTGATATATGCAGACTGTGCAAATTTCAGGGAAATCTGTAGGTTAGTTCATAATAGGAAACAATCATGGTACGCGTCTAACCAGTTCCAGAATTGAAGACCTAATGATGATGATGAATGTTGGCGATACAAATATGTAAAAACAAACTTTATCAAGAAATATGTTTTTAATAAAGTACATACATGTATTGATAACATCTATAAACCGCTGTGGTAACTAGAGTCTGGCGAATCTGCGATAACCAAATCTCTAAACATTTGCGCAAGCGATTGCCTTGCAGTTGCATCTTTTAAGTACTGGATGGGGTAACATTTAATAATTTCCAACACTGTCAAGTAATTTAAATTGCTGCAATCATTAGACAGAGAAATACTGGGACGGCTCTCTCCCTCTAATAACGTTTGAACCTTTTCTTCCTCCGTCGTATTTCCACATACTTTTTTTATATCACCTACAAACTTTTCCTAAAATTCAGGAAAGTTTCTACACTTTAACTCAGCCATTTTAAAACAGATTAATTCTCGCAAATTTAAAAGCTTGACGCACTCGTACGCAGGTAGCACAATAACATTCCGATCTTTCGTAATCTCAATATTATATAAATTCTCTTTTTCAAAATTGCTCAACAGCCATATACTTCTATTAAAGGCTGTGCTCAGCTGCAATTTGAAATCCTGATCCAATTGTATGTCAACAAAGTCGTTTCCAGTAGTCAAATCATTTAATCTGACTTGATAGGTTAGGTCAGCGCCGCGATGCTGACCTAACCCATCAATTTTTCTTTTTATCCAACCTAAGTCCACACAAGTCCAACTAACCTAACCTAATACCAGACAACACCAGCTAACCTAACTCCTGACAAGTCCACGTCCAACCTAGATCGGAGGCAATTTCATCTTATGGTGTAATTTCACCCTATGGAGCAATTTCACCCTATGGGGTAATTTCACCCTATGGGGCAATTTCCCCCTATGGGGCAATTTCACCCTATGGGACAATTTCACCCTAACCTAACATCCTACATATATCCGGACGTATGTCGATGCGCATCCCTGTCGGCCTAGGTCGGATAACAAAACAGTTCCTAAACCAGAGAATGTAAGCGATATGGTGGTGTCCGACATATTCGACTATCTTCGGCAATATACGCCCCCACTCTGTAGGATACATAAGAGAACAATTTTTTCGTATTCAATTTAGTATTGGACAGTAGCTAGAACGGTAAACATGAGCGTCTCCAAGGTGATTAAAGTTTCTCATCTTCTTGGGAATAAAGTGAAACCGACAAATGAGCGATTTGGATTATGGCTGTTGGCAGAAAATTATGTGCAACAATAATCTGGTGACAGATATTGGTATTATTTGTTATGTCGAAGGCGAACGGATGCTGACTGGTGGACTACACACACCAGTTACAGAACCATTTTGTGACAACATAATGCAATGGAATATGTCGCGGTATTCGAAACATAAATTTTTTATTGCAGAGCTTCTTGCAAACATTCCTTGGTATACGTTTTTCTAGAAATCATTTTTTAGTTACAATGCTTTACGGTTCAATATCCGAGATAAACTAAAGTAATAATATTGTAGCCAGTGAATATAAAACCAATCGAGTTTAACATAATTCGATCTATATCCGTAGTTGAAGTACAACAATTTAACAATTTAAAAACGTCTAAGAGAATAAGCTGTAATATGCAGGATTATAGTGACAGAAATTTCTCTAAAATCTATGGTTTAAAATTTAAACATAGTCCCGGAATTCGACAGACATCTATTATTTGATTTTTACCCAATTTGTATTGAATTTCCTCAAACAGAAAATAAGGTGCATTTTTAGTAATCTAATTACTTGGTTCAAGATCGCACTTAATTGCGCGCGTCACTTACATTCTTGAAATTCCATGTTGGTGAAACGTATGGTGTAGAATATTTTTTACTTAAAGTAAATGCGGGCTTCTCTCTAATTAAATGGACTCGTCCGCGCAGACGGGTGCATAGAAATAGTAATAACTAAATTTTTTTTTTAAGTTGCTGTATTATCGAGTTAAATCTAAATAAAAATGTAGAAGTGTTTTGCTGTTAGGTTTTTGAATATTAAAACACTAAGCGGGTCCTTGTTGGAGCTAATTTTAAAAGACGTGATAATTAATTAATTAATTTCGATTCGAGGAAAATTCTATACTAATTTGATAGGTTACACTACGGAGTTATATTAAAAATACTTCTAAGAGTAATTTTGTATAATAAGTCTAAAAATGGTGTTGGTAGTTAAATACATACAGGTAAAACCCACTATAAAACAACTATACGCGTCATTTTTCCAGTCAAGACTTGCATATAATGCCAATTAACATAATAAGGAGCTGCGCACGCTCGACCATCGGCATAAAAGGCGATGGAGGCATGTTCCAGTGCATTAGTCGTCAAAGTATCGTCGAGTTTGATTAAAATTATAAGTTAAAGATGGATTTTTCTTGTGTTAACGTTACAAGTGATGTGCGAGTACCACAATTAAATATAAACCACCTACTTGGTAAGACAACCTGTAGGTTAAGCGAATTTCCTCCAAATTTTCACCACCATATAATAGAAGTTGGTTTTGATTTATACGGTGGTCTTCAACCTGACATCCAAGTTATTTGCTGTAGTGGTATGTGTGCTGATTCTACGATAACATTCTCTTACTTCGATTGGAAGAAATTGTGTACTTTTCAAGTGGAATTTCAAATTCACCAATTTGCTCAATACTCAAAACAAGTCAGATTAAATGGTTTGACTACTGGAAACGACGTTGTTGACATACAATTGGATCAAGATTTCAAATTGCAGCTGAGCACAGCCTTTAATAGAAGTATATGGCTGTTGAACAATTTTGAAAAAAAAATTTATATAATATGGAGATTACGAAAGATCGACATGTTATTGTGCTACCTGCGTACGAGTGCATCAAGCTATTAAATTTGCGAGAATTAATCTGTTTTAAAATGGCTGAGTTAAAGTATAGAAACTTTCCAGAATTTTACGAAAAGTTTGTAGGTGATATAAAAAAAGTATGTGGAAATACGACGGAGGAAGAAAGAGTTCAAACGTTATTTGAGGGAGAGAGCCGAGCCAGTATTTCTCTGTCTAATGATTGCAGCAATTTAAATTACTTGACAGTGTTGGAAATTATTAAATGTTACCCCACCCAGTACTTAAAAGATGTAACTGCAAGGCAATCGCTTGCGCAAATGTTTAGAGATTTGGTTATCCCAGATTCGCCAGACTCTAGTTACTACAGCGGTTTATAGATGTTTTCAATACATGTATGTATTTTATTAAAAACATATTTCTTGATAAAGTTTGTTTTTACATATTTGTATCGCCAACATTAGCAAAAATTATTAATAGACGTCTTAAACTATCTTGTTTTTGTTGTTAGGTCTAAAGTGGTGTACCCCGCAGATAATAAATTTAATACACCGCATGTAAGCAAAAAAAAGTTGTAGGGAAATTCAAAGACAAATTTAATGTGGGTCTAGTATTAAAAGTTGTTGGTAGTAAGGCTAAGTCCGACTGTATTGTAAGCGAGAAAGATACGATTAAAAAGATTAAAGGAGTCTCACGAAGTGTAGTTAAGAATATTAATATAGATAATTTTAAGGATATTGTACATTGCGGAAGATTTGGTTTTAGGAAATGAGCAACCTACGAAAGTACGGAATACTTGATATTAATGCTAATTGGTTTAGTGACCGCGTTTGTGCACTCTTCGAGTGTCTTCGGCAATCTTCGATTGTTTCCAAAGAAAATATTTAAGCCTACCATTTCCAAAAATATGACATAGAAGTTATTTAAAATTAAATTGCTTTATTAGTAAGTACCCTGTAGACAACAAGTTGGTATTCCCTTAGTAAAGGTTTAAAGTGTTTATTTAAAATTTGTATTTTCCTAAATACGTAATCGATGCTGGTTGCTAGAAAATACCTTGTGTGAATCCCCGGCAATTATACATCAATTTTAATGCACAAACATAATTAATAGAAAGTCCAAGAAAAGAAATTATATACAGCTTTCATATGTAATTTAGGTAGCCCATAATCGTTAAGGAATTAATTCAAAACGACTTGTATTTTCCAAGTACTTATTTAGCATTGACTACATAATTATGTTATGACGTGTTTAGAAATTAAAAAAAGTGCATCACCGTTAGAAAAATGGTTTTAAATATTAAACGCTTATGGGCCATAAAGGACTCATTTCTAAAATCTCCGCGATTTTTGATTTTTGGAGATGTTTGGTTAAAGCATATGCCATAAATGAACAAAAACTTTAGAGGTTTGGGAGCTTTAAAGTGTAACTTTGCAGGGCATGGTCGGATATTAAATCTGTTTACAGATTCGGATTCTGCGTAAAATTTTAGACTAATTTGATGTATTGTATGACTAAAAAAATGTTTAAGAACGCTCAGAAATCGATCTTGGTAAAAAATCTTAAAATCAGGGTAGCTTCCTGGGGAATGATGCTATCTGAAAAATTTCTAGAGATTCGGGTAGCTGAGAAAAATCTAATATTAATTGATACCAAACAAGATAGGTTTATCTCGAAAGTTGAAAAATGGTTAGTCGAAGAAAACTATTTGGTCCAGATGTGGGAGGTAATGAGGATGCTCATTTATCTCGAAAGATGAAAATTTAAGATATATTTATTTCGAAAGATGAAAATGGCTAGTCGAAGAAAACTATTTGGTTCAGAATGAGGGAGGAAATGAGGGATTCTGGAAGAAATGAGGCGGCAGTATTGCCAGTTTCCTACTACTAACCTTCTTTAAACGATGACGGCACCAATAATAATTATTCCATATGAATTCGATGCATATTTAAATATTGAAGTGATAACAAAGTTCACTCTATCAAACAACTTTTTACAATATTAATGCAGAAAGTATTGGTTCTAACAATTCCAAGGTATCAATATAATCTAGGTTACAACCAACAAATTCAATGAAACAAAAGTGATATAAGAATCTGAAGTATATTAAAGCGAAATAACTGCGTATGCAGGATAAAATTACCGAAATTAGAATGCGCCAGGGCGAGACGTTACAGATCTAACAAGTATTCCGTTTTTGATCCGTTAAGTTCGGTTATCATTGCCCTTCACTGCCTGCTGTCTTTTCTTCTTTTTCACTTTTTCTGTGTCTCAAATTTTAATTCAGACACCACCAATTTTCTTGCAGAAATTATGCATTGTTTAGGTTTTAAGAAAGATACATCTGCTGCCTACTTAACTAATCTATCAGTTTCTTCTTTTTCGTGCACACGTAATGTTTGGAAACGCAGAAGTATAGTATCTCTTTCTGAGTAGCTTTATTCCCTATTGCCTTTCCGCACACCTGGCCCAGTAAACACCTGATTTTAAGAAATTTGAGTGCTTTGAATACCGCTTGACTTTTTGAGTAGACGAAAACCACCCGCTCTTTCTCCTTTGGCTTTAAGCCACTTTTAGTTTTGCATATATTAATTTGTACGGTAAATATTGAAATGTCATCAGCGTATCGATAATTACTTCATTGTCTCGAAGGGAGCAAATATTAAATTTATTACATATAATTTATTAGTTGTGTCATGGCTTTTTTTAATAATTTCCAGATTGTGAAAAGAATTAGTGAATTTGAAGGATAGTTCGATTTTCACTTTCATTTCTTATATGATGTATATATTTAGCTCTTTGATCAACACATTTTTTTCTTTTAAATTTAGGCAATGGTCTCTTGACACAATCAAAACTATTCCTCTAGAAATCTTATATTTTTAGTGAACTAAACGTTATTTCTTTTTGTGAATATTGAATATTTGGATTGTTTGATTGTGACGTTTATATTAAATAGATCTGGCATAAGTAAGATATTAAATAGATGTCCTTTACTACTAGATAGTGATATCAGTTTTAACCAAAGCACTATTACGTCTTTGCATTTAGAAGAACCCTTGTCCAAACTGCGAATAATAGTTTGTTTCGATTGTCCTCTTACCGTCACCTCCAAAAATAAATTGAGCAAGTTTTCTAAGTTACTTTAGTCTTAACTTTTAGTCTTAACTTTCCTGCTATAAAGTATGTGCTGCAATATATAACGTTTTATGGTAGTTTCAAGTAATATATCGTTTTCATACTCCAGGCAATACAATTCAGTTGATATGCAGGGTTTTCTCATTTTGCTAATTATACTGATTTAGTGGAAGTTGAAACTTCAGATAAACGTAATATTCTGACGCACCCAAAACCTAAAAGTAATAAAATTTTTGTAGTGCTAACTGAATAACGCCCGTGCTTAGCGCTGTACCTATTAACAGAGCAAAAGATTTGCAGTAAGTAATTTCAACATGCTTCAATTACTCGTTATACGCCAATAGTAGCCCTCGTTGAAACATTGCTTGAGCGAAAGTTACAAAATGTGCTCGTTGAAGCACTTTTAAGTGTCATATAAAATCCATTTCGCCACTTACCCTAGTATGTATATATGGTGTCCAAATTTCACTTCCTAATTTTAATGGATAATAAAACACAAAACATTTTAGATACAGTAATTTTATTGTTCTAGTTTAGAGTACAAGCTAAGGTTAATAATAAAAAGTAATAACCCCCAAGTGGACCTGTTTGCTTTTTTGGCATACAAATATTTTATTCCCAAAGCTTTCTATAATATTTACACAGATACTTTGTCCAATTTCTCTAATTGCTTAAGCGATAACATCAGTTGTGTTTCTTGACTGTTGCCTTTTATAACAAAAACAACTAACATGCAACGATCCGTCTGTTGATCGTTTATTATAAAACAATAGTTTAGCAAAAATAAGGCTACGGCTTGTCTGTTTACGATAGATGCTTTCAACGTCTGAGCTTGGGATGGCTTAATTGCCGACCCGAAACAATAGGCTAGTAGGCGATGCAGTTTCGAATTTTTTTTGTGGATGCTGGAGACTGACAGAAAGTGAGACGTCAAGAGAGAATTTGTTGTTGTGGAATTGTCAAGTTGAGTTCGGCGCTTTGGGTTGTTTAATCAATCTGTTGTAGGTCCACGCATGCATCCAATTTCACTTGTCGTTGTCTATTGATATACATAGAGTACCCATCCATATTGCGAACTAATAAAATGGACCTAACAATTACCAAGATTCGCTATCATTTAGACACTACGGAATCAACAGTTCTCCAAATTACTGCTGCCGCGTAATAATATTGCAAAACGAACTCCTGTAATTGTTTACGATAATCATCAGGTTCAAATGCAAATGCCTAATCTAGGTCTACCTCTACTTTTCTTTTTTCCTTTTTCTACTTCTACTTCTAATGTATTACACGCTATTTCCTTATGCCTGAGTGTATGTTCTATCATCCTATATGTCCTAGTTTTTACCGTTTGCCACAAATTTCTTCCTTCCTCTACCATTTCGAGAACATTTATATTCCTAACTTTGTCTGTCCATACGTCTGTAGCACAACATTTCAAAGGCTTCTATCTTTTTCCTGTCCACTTCTCCTACTGTCCACATTTCACTGCTGTACAGTGTTGTACTCCAAACATATGTATTCAACAATATTTTCATTATGTCTATGTTTGTTGTCTTTAAACATAGTAGTTGCCTTTTCTTGTTAAATGCAGCACGGCCTTGTGTTAATCTTTGTTATATATCTCTTGCACTTTCCCCATCTTGTATTATTTGACTTCCTAGGTAGCAGAAATCTTAAACCGCTTGTAGATTCTCATTTTCTATTTGTATTCTGGTTTTTTACTTATTTACTCCTCTTTTACATACTAACACTTTAATTTTATTTTTGTTGAACTTAACGTATCTCTCTGTAAGTAGTTTCTATTTCATTAAGAGCTGCTCTAAATATTACTTGCTAAATGCTAATACCGCTATAGCATCGACAAATCTAAGCATATCAATCATTTGTCCCTGAATAATAACTCTAAATGTCTTTCTACATTTGACAACATTCATTGCCGCTTTGTTATGCAAATTAAAAATTGGCGGGAAGCGTGCACATCCCTGTCTCACCCTATCTTAATATATACTTCTCTACGTTCCTGCTGTAATTCTGCTACCGCTGTTTGAACTTTTTATAAGCTATACACCATTTGTCTATCTCTATAGCTCATTCCAATCTTTTTGAGTATTTCGAACATTTTCTCCCATTTTACACGTTCGAATGCTTTTTCCAGATCTACAAACCCTATATATACGCTTTCTCCTTTTTTTATTGTTTTTTCCATTAACACCCTTAAAGCTAAAATAGCCTTCCGTGTTCCCAGGTTTCGCCTAAACCCATCCTACATGTGATTTTCCAGTGCTCCTCTCGAAGGCACTACATTGGCCAGAAAGCGAGTTTCTTTACTTGAAAAATTTTAAATTTTGCCGAACCCTTGCTGTTCCAGGCAAGGTAGGGATCTTTAACGTGCGTGACGACACTCACACACGGGACCTGCATTATACCTCTTCCGAACGAGGGCGTATCTTTGTGAAAAATGTTCGCCTAACATTTTTCAAGCGGACTGTGTCGGGATTTGAACCGGGACCTTGGACGTAGTAGTCACACGGATACCAACTATGCCACGAAGTCGCCTTATTCTTCTGCTATCACCAATCTGGTTTCATTATTTTGTTTCGATTATCTTAGGTGCCGAATTGACGTTAGTAAAATCATTTTATTGTTTGAAGGAGACGTAACAGTGAATAATGCACCAGCTAACTATCAGTGGTGATGGGTGGGTTCTATAAAAGCAAGTGCAAATCTTTATAGAAGTGTACAGATTGTAACACTTTCACCAAATACTGTTACAACTACCAGGAAAGGTCTTTGAACTTTCTAACCAATAAAAAGGCATTGTGCGTCAACGCACCTGAATAATTCTGAATTAGTATCTGCCTGAAAAATGTGTGTTTGAAGAGAAGATTTAATGATACTTCATGGAGTTAGAGGTTGATAGAGTTTTGTCTACATCTTTTTTTATTTCTTTCTACTAGTCTACTAACGCATGCAATAATACAAAAACTCCACATTCAGTACACCTAACCTATACAGAAAACCAAAATACTAAGATTAGTTCTACTTTGGCCAAATATGCCTGGAACTAAAAGAAACAATTTAAAATTATCAATGATAGACATCAACCAATTAAAGTTCCAATTAATATTTTGTCTTTAGAGCAATGAACATTTATATATGAAAAATTATAATTCCACCATCCGTTATAAATAAGCGTACACCTACGTAATCGTCATTTTTTAATAATAGGTTTTGTATTCTTCTTATCATCAATCACAATTATTAAATGTCAGCATGCAATGTATATAAAATGGGAAACAAGTGCAATAATCTACAGTTACTTTAGATTTATTTTTAGCAAACACTCTGTCGACTTGCAATGCAGGAAAAGGTTACGGCAAATTAATTTCTCCAACGTGATCTTGAATGAAAACTCCCCACAGGTCACTTTCTTGTAACTGTTTTTTTTATATTCACGCTATTTCTCGTGTTTGGACACATGCATACACACAGTTCCAACTTTTAATATCGTCCATTCTTTTACCTGCTTAGCAACTTCGTCCCGCGCGGCGATGATTATGTGTTATAACAACACAATATATCACAATACAGGAAATTTAATGTGTGGTTTTAAATTCACACAACACAAAAAAGAACTTATAGAAAAATGAAAACCATTTAATTTGCGCAAGCTTCATTGAAAATGACGTAGATGAAGCCACTATGTATTCTTCTCCAATTTAAAACAAGAAATAACGAATTACGTATTCAAAGAAACAAACAAGTTCTGCAAGACTTGTGCAAACTACTTTTTAATACAGTTTGGAAACCTGTTTAACATCGCCGTTGAAGCAATACACAACAAGGAAGTACTTCTGGCCAATCAAAAAGTACAGATGCAATCTTGGGCAAAAGTCAACATAAATTAGATAAACCTCAAACAGCTATTGTTAAGCACACCTACCTGCAAACACAAACGTATGCTTTTAAAACCTACTCAATCCTAGCTATGCTCCACTATCCAGACCCTCCCCAAAAATCATTACCTTTAAATTTATCTCAGCAGAAGTTATTTCAAACCAATTAGTTTGCGTCATTAAAGTTAATTTAAAACCGAACCTTCCAATGCTCAATATCACGTCAATTAAACCCACTCGCAATTCAGTGATCCTACATATACACAAAGCATCTGACATTCTTCTCATATCTTCTCTCAATAAATCCACCTGCACGGTACATATACCAAACCCAAAACAACCTCATTTCATCATATTCGACGTCAACAGAGACATCAACTCAAAGAATTTGATTAGTTTCGTCTTCCAGTAAAACTGCTTAGAACACCTTGCAACGCTTCAGGCTCTATTGCATGAAGTATCGATAGCTTTACGGAGACCTAGAACTACTACAACAGAAGACACCATTCTAAATGTCACTCTAAAGGCAAGAACTCTCTTAACTGCAATCACACATCTCTTTGTAGGATACTAGTCTTGCAGAATCCGGGATCTGGTATCCACCTCGCGATACTATTACTGTCAAAGGTTTCAACATTTTGCGAAGGTATGTAATTTGTGAAAAATGCGCCGGATCTCATTTAACTAGAACAAGCGTACTGCCACCAACTGCGGCCCCTACTTCTGCCAACTGCAGAAAAATTGGAAAAATACATGATCACCTCGTCACCAACACTAAATGTCCTTGCTACAAACAATCTCTTCAAGTAGCAAAGCAAAGAATTAACTATAGATTATAGACCTCAGGTAAACTGTTCGCATGTCTCTCCCTCCCCAACCCACAACATTTCCAGATCTCATACAAATCAACCTACACATTCACAAACTGCAACACTATAACTGACCTCACTATTAAGCCAAAACAAATACAACATAGCACTAGTTCAAGAACAGTAGATCATACGAAATACAATACCAGACCTACCACCGTAATATACACTCATAAAACATCCAAAACCCGTAAACAAAAATTACACTGCAGCAATCCTTGCAAACAGTACCTGCACAGATACATTTAAGTAGCAATACTCTTAACACAACACATCATTATGTCAACTAAGGCGGGAACCGTGGTTCCGGTATCTCTTAGTTGGTTACTTTCAATATGGCTTGGAGATGCGAAAATTCCTGAACCAGCCAGACACCATTTTAGAATCCCTGAAGGACAAACAGTTTATTTTCGCCTTAGACGCAAATGCAAAATCTATCTGGTGGCACATCACCACTACAGACAGACAGTACTTCTAGAAGATTTTACGGCATACCATCACTTACACATACATTACAAACACACGACACTCACGACTCATTGCACAGAACAAAGTAATTCTAACATCGATGTGACATTGTTAACTCGCGTTTTGGCACAATACATCACAGACTGGAACATTGCTAATATAATATCTGACAGTGACCACAGACCAATAATCTACAAACTTACATCAAACCATCCTCATAGAACCTACTTCTGAACCAGAATTTATAATACAAAAAAAGCAAACTGGAATCTCTATACAAAGGCAATACAAATTTTAGTAAACGAGCGAATAACAGACAATACACCACAAACACACTCAAACGTTCAAGCACACATCACCACGACAATCATAAAAAATGCAGCCACACACACAATCCCCCTACAGACACACTACTGTAACTCAAACAAGTGGTAAAATTCTGATTTGACAAGGATGCGCAAACAATTGAGCCAAGCCAGGAGACAATTCCTAACGGCCATAGGAAATCAGACAGAGAACCTTCGAACAGAATATACACGTCACCGCAACCAGTACAAAGACAACATACGTTCAGCTAATCATCGACATTACACAAAAATACTAGAAGACTCAATAGACTTTTGCAGCACGTACTGAAAAATAGTCAACAGTAATAAACCACAAGCCTTAGCCACAATACACCTTACACATGATCCGCCACCCATCAACACGCTCCAATCGATCCTAGACATCCTGATTCTCACCCAGTTGTTGGACATTATGACTGAACAACAAACGAACATTATTTACACTAACAAGACATCACCGAACACCCCATCTAATAACACTGTTCGACTTTGAGCCTAGACGATATAATTACCAATTTACGCAAAAACAAGCACCTGGACCAGACAACATAACAAACGAACTCATTCAAGAATCACATTCTATACTACGCACACAATTACTCCAGCACTTCCAAAAATGTATCACAGACGGTATATTAAGTTTTTACAGTAAGGTTAGTTGCAATGTGGGTTAGTCAGGTCTCGAGTTATTAATACATCCGTGTTTGTCCTCTTGCTTACAACTAAATTAAATACTAAACTTATTCTACGCAGAATCAATCTAGGTGAGACTTGTTTTTCATGCACATGCACGTAGTGTCACGGAACATATTCAGTTACATTAAGCTTCTGGTGCCTCAGCGGCCCAATACCTGAAAAGTCGTCAGTGGGCGGTTCTCTGGTAGTTCCAGGAATGTTGGTTAGTAATCTTTCATATATTTTTCGTAGGACGTTTAGGAGGGATATCGGTCGATATGATCCTGGGGAGGACATATCTCTTTCATGCCCCTTCGGTATAATTACCAAGTTTGCCCTTTTCTAAATGGTAGGAAATTTTGTTTGTATGAAACATTCATTGTAGAATGCAGTTAACACATCGGCTATTTAATCTGCCAACGTTTTTTTGTTTCCGGCATTTTGCAATCGCCAAAAGCACACCACCTTCCGTGAAGCGGCGAAGGTTCTCCTCCTGTCGATTTCAAGGCCTGTTGCCATTGCTGTTTTAGAAAATCATGCTATTCCCTAGATTCGCTTGACTGTCCGAGTTTTCCTCGGGATTGTTGTCACGTATCAGCTCTTTTATTAATGTCTTTGCCGAATCGTTCCAGTTAGAGGTGTTTTAGTCATCCATGTGTAAAGTGGAGTAGATGGTTGGTGGCCTGATCATATCTCTAACTATCCGATATGGAACTCCCCATGCGTCACGCATCAGGTGTTTCTCTAAAAATTTGTCCCATGATTCCCGTTTGAATGTTTGTAAGGAAGGGGTGCTGAACAGGCCATACACACACTTCATAACAGTCAAACAAACATCAGCCAAGTACGCACTGGCCATCTTCATCTATTTTAAGTCCGCTTTTGGTCGCATGTGATGGCAGAGTGTACTACGCGCACTAAACACTCATAATTTTTCTTCAAACATTTATAAAATTATTCAAACATTCTTCCAAAACAGAACCTACAGCGTCACCACCAACTTCACATCCATGATAAAGACTTTACCACAGGTATACCCACAAGGGTCAATCCTGGCATCTACATTATGGACCTTATCCAGAAACGCCTTATAAACTATCTCCAATACTATACCCATTGCATACGCTGATGACCTCGTATACATCCTTACAGGACACTCAAGATCCGAATTGGAATGTACGGCTAGGCGCGTCACCGGAGTTCTAGAGCACTGGTCGCGTGTCTACCGTCAACCAATCTTAACGGAAGAAACTCACATGCTTCTCCTCAAGGGCAAACTTGACCTCAGAATAACATACACCTAGAAGGTTGAAATGACTTTAGGCTCCACTCGTTGGATGCAAGTGAAGCTTTATCCTTTTTTTTTGTTAGCGGCTTAGTCTGGAAATTACCCCAAGAGTGAGCAATGAGAATGGGCGTGGGTATGGTGTAAACTCAATAAGAAGCAAACATAGAAAGAAAAAAGGAAATTGAGCGCCACTGTATCTATATGGACAATACAAGAAATTCACTACTCCTATGAGAACATACAGAAACTTATTGGATATAAGCACTATAAAAAACTTACAACTTAATGAACTAACATATCTGGAAACCTATTGAACGTATCTGCATCCTCTTCTATCACGATGATCCTGAAAGAAAATGTTACACAACAAATTTTCTATTAAAAAGACACTATTTGTGCTTTTCAATAAAAGAGCATAATAATAATTATGAGTTAATCATCTTTAGATTACTACACCAAAGGAATTTTAGTTAAAAATGGATATCAAGAATAAATCAATTGCAACATGTCTGTACTTTTATATTGTGTCAGCATTCGCCTAATTTCGTTACTCAAAAAAATTTATTTTCTCAAAGATATTTTTATTAAAATTAATTACTCATAGAATAAAAAACTTGAATCCAAAAATGTAATTTAATGTAAGTTCTCTCTTTCTTTTTTTTTGTTAAATATAGTTACAAGTATAAAATAATAAAATTGAATTCTTATTTTAACTATAGATCTTTCTTGACATAACAAGACCTTTTTTAATAATATTTTAAAACAAGATTCGGAATTCCTAACAAACAGATCTGTGTATTGGTTTACATATATATCAAATAAATTTAGTTCATATTCCTTATAAAAAATCTAAATCACACATAGCTAGTTTAAGTAAATAAAATTTCAAATTTATCCTGGTATAGAAATGACACAATGACCTTACTAAAGATTAGACATCTGTAATTAAATCTTTTTAAACAGGAAGTGGACTTTGGAATCTCTTTGTTTTTGAACACATGTATATCCCACGTGTCTTAAAAAATTACTTTAATATTATTACTATAATTCTAAAGGAACATATTTCACTTTGTTTAAATTTGTTTAGCACAATTTTAGAAAATAATTCTGTTATCAAATTAAGGAAATATTACCATTTTTATGATCTTACGGAAAGTTAATTCGTTCGTAAAATTTAACATGAGTAAGTAATCCTTTATTAAAATTTAATATCATTCGTCAATCCAATGAACACTTTTAAAAGTCTAGCAAACGTAGTAACTGAAAGTTTAAATACCTGGACTTAGCGAAGGTGAGAAATTACCTCTTCCAAACAAACTGCGATGCACAAGTTCAGGTCCTGCTTACAAAACTTGATGCCTCGGATATAACGTTGACGACTAACATCTGCTAAATACGTCTTTCCCAATAAATGTCAAACAACAGCTTTAAATACATCCATAACGAACGTTGCATTAATTCTAATTATTAATACTGGTTATTCCAAACGCGTTAATAGTCACCGATCTCTCCAGCCATGTTTGTTAAGAAGGGTGATCCGTTGTCTTGCCGGAACCTGAAGAATGATAACATTCTGGGGCACCCAAAACGACCACGAATCCTCCCCCCTACTATGGGTATCCGAAGACTCCATTTGACACGCAATCGTGTCCGCATCCTTTGAAGTTTGTAGCTTCGTTCACATTTTAAACCACAATGGCGAGTTTGCCTTTTAGTATCCTCCACGTAGAGAACAGCTGATATGTCTTGCGCGTCACCTCGTGACACTATTTACGCAAGCGCTATTTTAATTTAATAACAGAAAGGATATAATCCACCTACGGATTAGGCAACACAAATGACTTGTTCGTTACGTAGTCCTTTTTAAATACGTTTTCAAAGTGTTTATTGCTATTAAATATTTCCTAGTAATGCATTTAAAGCTAATTAAATGATAATAACGTCCTGTTCTATTGTGAAATTGTTTCCTTCAGATATTACTATATTGAATACAAAAAATCAGATATCACACATCTGCAATGAATAGATGCGATCTCTTTAAAACCAGTGCCACAGAATATATATTCGTTACAAGGTACCTCACTCAAATATTCGAAATCGGTTAGGTAACTGGGTATGCACTTGGACAATAATTTAAAATTAAACGCGCACATTACACACCTTAGGAATAAAACTACATTACTTCTTATCAACCTACAAACAAGTCTCCCACGCTCACTCTCACTCTCACAACAAACTACGACACTCATTATAAACAACGTATCAATACCAACCGTACGATACACTGCAGACTCCTGGTTTCAGTACACCAACGTACACCATAGAAGAGCTATCTATTCCTGTGTCAGACCCTTTCTCCGTTTCTGCTCCCGGAGTGCTTCCAATAAGGGTAGACACACTTACAACATATTCCCAACACTCACAGAAATCCCAGATCACATCCTTCTATCTTCCCGGCCTACAATACAATTCCTCACGGGACACGTAAACTGCAATACCAAACTTTTTCAATTTAACCTCTCAGACACCGACCTATGCAACTGTGGAATAATTGACACCCCCCTGCATCTATTATATACTTACCCACTCACATTAGACATTACTCAAGACCTTAAACACTTAATAAACGTTGATCTCAACACACCCCTATCCTCCATCAATCACCTAACCACACATATCCCATATCCATTTAACTCCACTTGTAAACGGACTTTGCAGAGTCAACATACACTCCGGTAACAACCATCAGGTAGTGAAAGTAAGTGTTGTGCCATACAAACACAGTGCAGGTTTAGTGCTCACTTTCAAAAACCGCGCCACATAAATTTTCTGAACTCTTTTTGTAATTAGTTAAGTTTAGGTTCCCTGTCATTTTCTTTATTTGTTATTTTGTTTATAGGTATAAGTAGGAATAGGGTAGGTAGGATAGGTAGTTTATGATCTACACATGTAAACCCGATTTCTGGCTGCCGATGGTCGGGGTACATGTGTCGTAGGTCAGTTCGCCAATTCAGCTTCTGATTTCCGGCTGCCGATGGTCGGGAGGTGAAAAGGCATGATAGGGTTTAGCTTAGGTTAAAGTTGCGAACTTTAGACCTTCAGCCGGGTATTGTAAGTTCGTAACATTTAGATAGGATTTGCACTTATTTTCAAGACTCTTGGTATTCCGAAGTCTAGAAACTTGTGCCGTAGCGACCTTCTTTCTTTTTTCTCTATATTTAAGTATACTAACCATAGAAATAAGAAAAACACCTTAAACATAAACAGCTTTACAGTACATATAATTATGGGCCTTTGGCCTAGGTATTATATAAAAAATAAACGCTTTTGTCTGTTTGTCTGTCTTACAAGTTATTTCATAGGTATTATCATCCGCTTGCTTCATTTTCAGGGATTGTAAGACTTAAACTGGCTTAAGGTCGAGGGCGAGGTTGCTTCTGGGCGCAAGAGTATATGGATTTCCACACTTTCGTATAATACCAAGAGCCGCTTTTGTTGACTACTACGTATTAAATTTTATGTTGATTGGTGTTTATGACTGATAGGGTAATTTACTATAGTTTCGGTTTCTTTAAACTCGTGTGAATGTTTACGAATACGCGTCCTTGGGCTGGTTATTTACCGGAAATCTATGTGTATTTTTGTAATTTAATATGCAAAATGTAAAGCATGGGTTTTTATTGCTGTTCTATTTAATATACATTAGGTACATCTGTGCCGTACCTTTATATTATAATGAGATAGTCACGTTGTTAATGTGAACTATCATAGCTTCTATAAAATTTTCAGGGCATTTTCTTACTGCAGCTCATTTAAATAAAAATAATTAGTATTCACAAATTCTTTCCTATTAACTCTTGCTTTGCTTAAATAACGCGCTAACGTTACAGTTTTTGGATTGTTCTCCGTTTTTGGGTTTCTGTATGCCCTTTTAAGGGGTTATCCAACTGATATGATAAGAACCTTTACATAACACTAGGTTTTTAATTTATTTTATAGATAATATTGATTCTGAGTATGCTACAGGCCTGTAGCGAAATATGCCTGACTATTTAATTTTTCAAGAAATATTAATTAGTGTGTAAGAAATGCGTAGGATTTTATTTTGGCATTTCTTTAAGGGGTTCTGCTTTTTCTGTTTATGATACGATCTAGAATTGTGAATCATTCTTAGGATTTATGACTAACTACCGACTCAATAGTTTATACTTTTTAGGGGAAGTTTATACCAATTCGCTTAAATAACATTCCTGAATACCTAAAAAGCTAAGTTCGTGCAATTTTCATATTCATATTTACCTATAGAGCGGACGATTTTCCACAACTTGTTACATTCAAAACCCTGCAAGTAAATTTTTCTGCATGAATATTTATTCATCCTACTTCTAATTTATAACTCTTTAAAATTTCTGAACAAATCATAAAAACTGTCTTTCAACAGGCTTGATGTCGCGCCATTTGAATTAGTGTTATTTACTTTATATAATTTTGTCTTATAAAATCAAACAGCTGTTTAGCAAACTACATTTCATTTAAAGCCCCACATAAATGCACAGCTTTCTTTTAAAAGATAAGGCCACTCAACAATCTGCTTAGCAAATGAGAACTTGCAATGGGTTTGTTATCTGTTATCCTGCAGCTGTGCAGATGTTTTAAAGTAATAAGATTGTTTCACCCTGTTAAAAATCCTTTTTTAACACATTATATCCTTGTTAGCAAGCTGTAGATTTTTGCAACAGCCGTCTGAGAATTCTGCACACTTGATTCTTCGACGATATTTTTGAAAGCTAAATATCTACCCTATACATGGTTCCTTCCTTATAAAATAGAGACCGTGCTTTGAAAGCGGTACATTCAATACAACATCCTTTTAGCGAAAAAACATGTTGTAAAGTCGCGCTATTAAAATGCTTTATGTGCTAGTATGAGTTAAGTTGGTGGTTCCAGCGTCCAGCCCATAAAAAAATGCAGCTGCATTTTTCTATCCAAAAATGATACCAGCACGAAACCGATATTCTAAGGTTCAGTTTTTGCTGTTATCGTTCCTTTTTGGGTTGCTGTTTTTAAAGATATACATTCTTTTGATTAATTTTGCAATAAATAGCAGATCAACGTTAACGCACGACCTATTATGTATTTAACTTTATAAATTACTATATAAATTTTATTGCATTTAGAGCGCTTTTCTACTGAGTGTTTTTTATTCGTTTTAGTAACAACTACCTGTTTTAAAAATATTAAGGTTACTAAATGCGCTTTCTGCAGCAAAATATTTTACTTACTGCATTATTATTTGTTATTTCGTGGAAACATTATACTGATATGTAGATATGAAAGTGCTAGTTAGATAATAAAATTTTATCTTCGCTAATTTAAATGTTTATAATTTTTTTTTAATAATTTTGTAAATTAGTCTTTTGGTTGTATGTTTTCCAGGCGCGTAATATAAATATCTATGATACCGAGGTTTTCAATGTGTTTTTTCTGCATCACCCACCCCCACTCGACGACGTTGTTAAGCTACCCCCAAAATAAATACTTTTGGATTTCGATTCTATCATTTTGTACCTCTTTTGTTGCGGTATTCGGTGTTAATGATTTCTTGACTGACTTCTACTCTTTTCTTTCGTGTTTGCACGGAATACCGTAACAAACTTGATAACAAAAAAATATTTTCGTTTCAACTTAAGTATAAATAACTAGCAGCTTCTAGCTGTATGACGCCATTTACCAACCAAGGATTCTGTAACTAGTTTATCTGTTCACTCTTTCACTCAGAATGTTGCCAAGCGCTTTTTATGAATTTATTAATACCAAGCTTCTCAACAAAATGAATAGTTGATTATTTCACGCCTTCAAAGTATCTCGAACTGAATCGATTTAAAAACGCTAGACTTCTACTGCGATTAGTATTTAAAAGCTGTTTAAAAATTTAAACTTTACTACCCTGCTTTTTAATGGAGGACGTTTATGACAGCGTGCTTTTCAGAACTGCTGCCTAGACAGCTTAATTTATTTGGCAATTAAATTGAATAGCCCTATCTGTGTTATCTTTTGATAATTAAATTCCTAGGCGGATATTACATCTCTGTTAATTTGCAGAACTAATAGCCTGAAACTTAACGCATTTACTTTCGGTTCTACAACTTAAAATTTAAGTTAAAGTCTTTTTGGATAAACTATTTCTATACAATTATCTTCTTGTATATGCATACTTGTTATTCGTAGCTAAAGTTCTAATTTTAGCAACTTAACCACAAAACGAACTAAAATTGAAGCTGAAAATGAGAATAATAATATCGAATAAAATAAATTTATCAGTTAATTCAAAACCAGAAACTATATCGAGAAAAGCTTTGTGTAGAATGTTCAAGTATGTACACTTATGCTCAGAGAGATTCATAAATATCAAAGCTGATTGTATAGCAAGGTGCGTTTCGCGATAGTGATAAAGGGTAGTCAACGATGTGAAAGCAAGCAGTGGCCCTTCGAGAATAAAGTCAGTATCGCAAAACTAACTCAATCAACCGGCTTGCGTGGTTTTGGCGTTTTATACGAAAGGTTGGTCGTTGCCAGTCGAGCTGAAGATGCATAACCTAATGCAATCCCTTAGAGGATTCTTTTTCAAGTGTGTGTTCTGCAAATGAAGCTACTATAAAAATTAATTACAAAGGTTTTAACCTTTTGATTATTTTATACCTTGTCTTTGATATAAAATGCTTGCAAATACTAATCGATAAAATTAAAGAATTGTTTAGAGTAGTACAGTTGTATAGCATTGTTTAGCAAAAACTGCCTATGTATAAATTTGTGACTACAAACTATTCAAGCGAAGAAATAAAACTGCAAAGCTGAATGGATTAGAACTTGCCGAAATGGTTTCAGATAGGTTAATGGAAGCAGCGACTCGGCTCGTTGGGTGACGCAGATGAAGGGTTGCTTTAACTTCATTTCAAAACACAGAAAGTGAACATTTTTTTGTGAACTACTAGTTTTCCAAAGTAAATGAATAATAATAATGATTATTATAGCCGTCATTCAAACCGATTTAATGTATTGGAAGTAGACCTTTCCACGTTCCACCTTCCATCCGTCACCTTCCACATTTTCTTTCTACATTCATCCTTCCATATTTTCCTTTCACATTCTTTTTCCATATTCGATCTTCTACATTTTTCTTTCACATTCTTCTTTCCATTTTTCCTTCCATGTTCTACCTTCCACATTTTCCTTCCGTATTATTTCTTACAGATTTTTCCTTCCAGATGTTTCTTTCCAAATCTAACTTCCACGTTTTTCCCACCACATTATTCCTTCCACATTTTTTTTCTTATAAATTCTGTCTTCCATTGTTTCCTTTTCCGCAATCTATCTTCCGCCGTTTCTTTCCAAATTCTGCCTTCCACATTTCTCCTGCCGCATTCTACTTTCTACATATTTCCTTCCGTATTCTATCTTCCACATCCAACTTTCTACGTTTCTCGTACCATATTCTACCTTCAACATTCTTTCTTTCACATTATTCTTCCCGTGTTTCCTTCGACATGTTTCCTTCCGCCTTCTACCTTTCACGTTCTTCCTTCAACCTTCTGTATACGAGAGGTATAAAGGTAAGTGTACATTCTGTTAGAAATTGAATTCGTCCGATCTTGAGGGAAGGCCTGTTGGTTCAAAAACACTAATATTTGTTTTTTCCCCACCTTAGTCGTAAGTGACACGTACGTCACTCAGGCGTCCTTCCGCAAGTTGCATGTACAAGAATGGCTATGAAGCGGGACGTAAATTTTTACTTACTTCCTGTGGGACGTAAGTGATTGTCATCCAAATGGATACAAATCCATGGTTACGGTTCTAAGCCTACATTAAATAATTCTCTATTCTTATTTGAATTTTAAAATTAATTTAAGGGCATCTTTAATGATCTAGAATTTAAGGTAGGGAGAGAAATAATATGTCGCGGGACGTAAGGTATTTACGGTGCCTCGACATTTTGCAGCCAGAGCGAAGCGAGGGCATCAAACCGTCTCGTCACCGTAAATTCTATTTACGTCCCTAAGTACGTAAATATATAAGCGTTCGTAAAGTTTGAAATTATATATATTCGAATGGACCTGCACCTTGCCAAAGTTCTAGATTACTAGAACAGGTGAAATGGCTTGCGTGTTCTAATGAGCTAAAGAGCCAAACTACAGGTCCAACCAAAGTAGTAGGGTCGTTAGTAAGGAACCAGACAAGACAGGTCCCCGAAAGAGGGCAGCAGCTCTTTCGGTACTTAGATTGGCAGAGACCATAGGGGTCGGTATGGCAGTCTAAGACACACTACCGCGATGTGGAAGGCAACAGGAAACCACCACATTACCTATTAAGTACACAGCGTACCTAAATTATAATAAAATGATGGCATTCTGTGGGGTAAAAGATTCCGGAGTTGAAATAGTCCCCCATTCGTATCTCCGGGAGGGGACTACTTCAGAGGATGCGATCGGAAAGTTAAGAATAAGAGGCGGGAACATTTTGCGAGTCGGAGCGTGGAATGTTAGAACTATGAAGCAAGTGGGTAAGCTAGTGACCCTAAAAATCGAAATGAATAGGTTATCACTAGACATAGTAGGGATCAGCGAAGTTCGGTGGCCAGAGGCGGGGGATTTTTGGAGCGGAGACTTTAGGGTAATTCATACAGGAGCAGAGGAGGGAATTTGGGTGTGGGGATAGTTATGCGGAAAAAGATAGGCTATTGTGTAGAAAATTACTTACAAAAGAATGAAAGAGTACTCACGGTTAGATTAGAATCTAAACCGGTAAACACAGTAATAATACAAGTATACATGCCCACCTCTAGCTACAATGACGAAGAGGTAGAAGCGATCTACAAAGATATCGAAGACATATTAAAACACGTAAATGGACATGAAAATTTAATAGTTACGGGGGATTTTAATGCAGTGGTAGGTGAGGTTAGGGAAGGAGCGATACTAGGTTTATTTGGTTTAGGCACTAGAAACGACAGAGGAAATAGGCTGGTAGAATTTTGCGACAAGAACAATTTAATCATTACAAACACATTATTTCAACATCATGCTAGAAGACGATATACGTGGAAGATGCCAGGAGATATAGGAAAATATCAAATAGATTACATTGTTGTTAGACAACGGTTTAGGAATCAAGTAAAAGACTGTAGAATCTACCCAGAAGCAGATATAGACACTGACCACAACATCGTAATTATGAAGGCCGCACTTAAATTTAAAAATTTGAAAAAAAGAAACGGAAAAAGGCACTTGGACCTACAGAAACTAAAAGAGAAAGATATTCAAGAAAGATTCGAAAAAAGGTCAAATGAATTGCTCAAAGATATCGGGAAAATATCTGATACTAAAGAAGTAGAAACAGAATGGAATAACATTAAATCCAGCCGCGACATGGCGGCCAGAGATATTCTGGGGTATACACAAAAGAAAATAAGAAACCATGGATAACAAATGATATCCTGAATTTAATAGAAAAAAGACGAAAATACAAAAATAAATCAGACGAAACAGGAAAACAGAGATACAAAGCCATAAAATGCCAAATTATTCGCAAATGCAGGAAAGCTAAAGAACAATGGACTGATAAAAAGTACAAAGAGGTACAAACTAAGATGGAGTTAGGAAAGGTAGATGAAACCTACAAACTAATTAGAATCAATTGTAGGGATATAAAACTATATAGCAAAAAAATAAGGGACGCGGGAGGAAATGTCATTATAGAAAACGTAGAGAAAGTGGGTAGATGGCAAGAATATAGGAATTTATATGCAGGAGAAGAACTAACTGCTTTAGAAAATGAATCAGACATTGAAAATGATGACTCGGGATATCCTATACTTAGAGATAAATTTGAATTAGCATTAAAGGGTCTGAAAAATGGTAAGGCGCCGGTACAGATAAGGTGCAAGCGCAGACTTTAAAAGCCGCTGTTTAATCAGTAACAGTACGTCTCTTCCAACTTGTAAGCAAGCTACATGCATGAAACAGGCGAGATACCCAAAGATTTCAAACATAACATCATAGTAACTATACCAAAAAAGAAAGGCGCAGATAGTTGTGAAAATTTTCGAACAATAAGTTTGACAACACACGTATCAAAAATATTAACTAGAATTGTACAAAGACGAATGGAAAAACGGGCTGAAGAAATACTAGGAGAAGACCAATTTGGGTTTAGGCGAAACAGGGCAACACGGGAGGCTATTTTAGCTCTGAGGGTGATAATGGAGAAAACAATAGAAAAAAGGGAAAAGCGTGTACCTAGCGTTTGTAGATCTGGAAAAAGCATTTGAAAATGGAAAATGGAAAAAAATGTTCGAAATACTCAAAAAGATTGGAATGAGTTATAGGGATAGACGGATAATAAATAGCTTATACAAAGAGCAAACAGGAGTAATAAAATTAGAGCAGGAACGTAGAGAAGTAAACATCAGGAAAAGAGTGAGACAGGGATGTTCCCTATCCCCATTAATTTTTAACTTGTACATTGAAGAGGCAATGAATACTGTCAAATGCAGGAAGACATTTGGAATTACTATGCAGGGACAAAAACTTGATATGCTTAGATTTGCAGATGATATAGCGGTATTAGCGTCTAGCAAGGAAGAGTTAGAAGCTGCTCTCAACAAAATGGAAACGGTTCTAACAGAGAGATACAGTACGAAAATTAACAAAAGTAAAATTAAAGTACTAGTATGCAAAGGATGGAAAAATAAATCAAAAACAAGAATACAAATATGTAACACGAACTTACAAGAAGTTAAGGATTTCTGCTACCTAGGAAGCCAAATAACGCAAGATGGGAAAAGCACAAAAGATATAAAACAAAGATTAGCACAAGGTCGTGCTACATTTAACAAGAAAAAGCAACTACTGTGTTCAAAGACAACTAACATAGAAACAAGGAAAAGATTGCTTAAAAAATATGTATGGGGCACAGCACTGTACGGCTGTGAAGCCTGGACAGTAGGAGAAGCAAACAAGAAAAAGGTAGAAGCCTTTGAAATGTGGTGCTACTGGCGATTGATGAGGATATCATGGACAGACAAAGTTAAGAACGAAAAAGTACTAAAAATGGTAGGGGAAGAAAGAAATATGTGGAAAACGGTAAAAAATAGGAGAGATAGGATGATAGGCCACATACTACGGCATGAGGGAATAGTGCGGAATATACTAGAAGCAGAGATATGAAAAAAGAGAAGAAGAGGTAGACCTAGGTTAGACTGCTGCACACAGATAGTGAAGGATGTAGGCTGTAGGAGTTTCAGGGAAATGTGTAGGCTAGCTCAGAATAGAAATCAATGGAGGTACGCATCCAACCAGTCCCAAGATCGATAAATTGATGAAGAAGAAACTACAAGCATTGGAAGGGCAATATTCTCGAAAAATGATAATTGCGTGAAAGCATTTATTGGAAAACTATTATTTCCGCAAATGTCTAAGTGTTGGGGGATCTTCGCAGCCACAGGTTGCTTAACCCCCTTCAATAAATCTCAGTGAAATAGGGCATAATATTAGAAAAATATATAAGGGGAACCGAGCTGTATTGCTGTGTGAGAATTTCAGAGAACTATGTAGGTTAGTTTAGAAAATAAATAAGTGCAGGTACATGTCCAACCACTTTTGAGACGGAAAACCCAATGACGAAAAAATAAGCGCAATAAATCTGATGATTATTATAAACAACTAGTTGTTTGTTGTGAAATATCTGCAACTAATGTTGACTCTGCGGAAAGATATATTGGAAAAAATATTAAATCAGTAAATGTTCAAGTGCTGGGGGAACTTCGCAGCCACAGGCTGCTTACCCCCCTTCGCAACCACTGAATGTCTGAGAAATAGGGTATATAATTGTAAAACAATAGAAGGGGACCGAACTGCATCTAACAAGAAAGAACGGCGCCTATGATGAAAGACAACAAACATTGAACAAAAAATTGTTGAAAGCGTATGTGTGGAGCACAGCACAGACAGTATGCCTACGAAATACGAGCAGTCTGAAAAGCAGACAGAAGAACAGTAGCAGCTTTTGAAATGCCGTGCTTCAGATGTATGAGGATGGACAGACAAAGGTAATAACAAATAGGTTATAGAAACAGTAAGGAACAAGGATATCTTTGGGAAAAAAATATGAGAAATAGAAGGGCAGAATACGTTCTAAGGCATTTTTGGGGAATAGTATTGGATATATGACAAGCAGAGATAGGAAAAGAGAGGTGGATGTAGACCTAGATCAGATAGTGATATATGCAGGCTGTGCAAATTTTGGGGAAATTTGTAGGTTAGTTCAGAGTAGGAAACAATGATGGGTCGCGTCTAATTAGTTTCAGGACTGATGACCCAATGATGATGAGTATAATCAATTGGGTTGTAATACTTTATCGACTTAAATTTGTACCACTATTAAGGCGCCGGAGACGCAAACCTAACCTAAAAATTTTACTTCGAATAATATTGGCGCTACCCTAACCGGGAGACGAGTCGTTCAACCTAACCTAGCTTAGAGAGACGTCGTCTAACCTAACCTAAGTTAGAGAGATATCGTTAAAGGTTTATAACTCGATTTATTTTATTATATAATACGGATTCTTCCGTAATAAGAAGTTTGTTATGCAGAAATTAAACGAACTTATAAAGACAATGTACCATCATCGGGTTGATGAAATAGATGAAGTAACAGAACTTGTTATTGATGATATTAGAAAAATATACATTCAAATAAAACCCGTTGTATTCGCAGATCAAAAATCGGAACATAGTACAAATGGATGACATTCCGAAAATGAGAACTACACGAAGAACTATCGCTACCACCTGAACAATCACATGTATAGAGAATTAAGGTATTGAACGAAACAGATAAGGCTCGATTGATATTATTAGCACTACAAAACGCTTATATAACAAATGTTAAAATGTTTTTGAACCAACAGCCTTTTCCTCAACGTTGGATATATCACAGAATTAATACTCAAATGCATACTATCCAACTTTTATGTAGAAATATTATCAGGACAAAACTTCCAATAAATGTTTAATGGACTATATATGGACTATATATCAAGTATTAGTAATCGACTGCCACCACCAATATGAAAATTTAAAAGATGCAACAGTGGATGCTAGAATGGAATTGGAAGCATCAAAAAATTTTAAACCGACAATGAAGGCTTATGCTTTGATTATACATTTTTTAATAGAGTTGTATAAAAGAATACTGTTTTAGTATCATCATTCTTTTTTTGCGTGACTACGGCGCGGTACGACATGGCCTTAAATCATCCGATCTGGTCTGCTATGGCCCAGCATGACCTGATGTGACCAGGCGCAGTCCGGTCTGGCTCGACATGGCCCGATTTGGTTTGAGATGACCCGATATAGCCATGTATGGTCCTATGTTGCCCGAAAGGTCCTACATGACACGGGGAGACCCAATATGGTTCAGTGTGAATTATATATAAGGAGTGTACCTTTCAATTTAGGTTAGTCATAACTGACTGCTTAAAAAATGTACACTAAACAATCTATAGAGAAGCAATATGTGAACATCAGCAGGGTGTGATTAACACCCGCTCTTCTAGTGAAAAGTACGGTATACCTAGAAGTAGACGCGCAGACATCTGGATCAACTTTATACCAAAAAGGAAAATAATTTTGCCGTAAAGGATACAGTGAAGCAAGAAATTACATTGCCTGTGCACAACTTTAATATATTTTACAATACTGGTAAAATAAAAATTGGTAAAAATATCAAGTAAAAAATCTTAGCATCTAATTACAAGCATATTTACAATATGTTTCAACTCTAAATATGTATAAGAAATATCGAAATAATAATATAGTCAGTAAAAATTGTTGTAGGAAATGCATCTCATTCAAATTTTAAAACTGTCCATTATTTGACGTTCATATTAATTTAAACAGTAAAGCAAACAGTAGAAAAGCGCTCTAAACACGTTAAAATTCTTAGAGTAATTTACCCATAATTAAGCGTGCGTTATCGTCGTCTGTAATATATCGTAGAAGTAATCAAAAACAAGTGTCTATCTTTCAGAACAGCAACACAAAATAAAGTAAATAGAAAACATATTGTACCTGGGGTTAACTTCTATCGAGTGCCATCTGACGAAATGCAGCTAGGGGCTGGAACAACTTAACAGTACTGCACTAGCACATTTTAAGAACGCGACTGCACAACTCTCAAAGACGAGTCGAATTAGTCAGAGATTTTGAACGGTTAAGAGCTGTCGAATCATTAAGAACTGTTGAATAGATAAAAGCTGTCGAATCATTCAGAGGCCCATACAAATAAAGAAAACCAAACATTTAAATCATAAAAAGTTCATATTTCGTTCATTATGCAAAAAATATATTCCAATCGCCTTGTATAAAATCAACAACTAACCACAATTAATAAAAGGAAGCTCATTCTGTAATAAATTAAAAACATTAATCAAAATAAATAGCTTTGGAAGTTATTCAGTACATTTCTAAATTTAAAACATTCTCAAGCGCCAAAGCAAATACAAATCACCTTATATAAAATAAAAGTAAACACATTCTGAACCACATTTAGTAAAATAAATAATTCTGGGCGCTACCCAATTTATTTTAGAAACAATTAACACATTCATAAACTCTTAATAAATACAAATTAGGCATATTTAAACGCAAAACAAATCTTTTTCAAACTTGACGCAATAAAACGCACAAAACAAACTTTAGAAAAACGAGCATATTTCATAACGCCATAAGGTATAGATATCGGGGCAAAGGCGTACGTGACATTACAAATATAGAAATTACCATATTTTTGTAAAGCCCGGCTTGGGTAAACAAAATATGGAACTATAGGTTTTTGTATATGTGTAGAATTAAATGGAAAATTTAATAAATTCCTGTACAAAAATATGTCTACGTCATGCTTCAAGCATAAATAACAACACTTGTTAGCAAATCCCAATACAAAACGTTGAAATACGTGCAAAGTTAAATGCATAGAGTAAGCAATTTTGAATAAAACCCAACAGGTTAAGGGATAGGGGGGAACGAACTTGGTCTCTATAGATCCAAAACTAATAAGATGCATTCATTCTATAAACGACGCACGACTGTACCAGTCTAGACAAATTTATTACGTGAATCTGAAATTAAGTGAAGACAAAAGTGACAAAATGAAATAACATAAAATTCAAGTAAAAGACAATAGAAGTGCGCGTAAAGTGAGAGTTTGTAAAAATTTGCAGTTAGTATTAAAAACGTAAGTCTAAATTTAATTAATGTAAACATAATCTTCACCATTTATTAATTTAGGGCTCAAAGTAATCATCTGAGCAAGGATCTGGGTAGGGATCTAAGTAATCATCTAAGAAATTATCTAAGTAATCATCTCAGTGATTATCTAAGAAATTATCTGAGAAATTATTTGTGTGTGTGTCGCGTACTCGCGTATGTGTGTCTATTAATCAATCATGTTTTACAAACGTATTAGTTCACATACTAGATTTACAGCAATCGCATTGGTCTTTCTGGATGTAGCGTTACAAGATTTGTTTTGAAACGCCATTAATTTGATTATTGACTGTTTTTCGCCTTCTTTGTGTTGTTTATTTTAAGAGCGGTACCATAGAATCTATAGAACTGGCAAACTTCAGTTTAATAGCTCACCAGTTGTACTTTTATATTATCAAATGGTGTTACCTTCGCTCTATACATTTATTGTTAAGCTTTCAACCGTTTCTTTTAATATAGCAAATTATTTGAGGAAAACGCTGCTAGGATGCTAGTTAGGAAATAAAATATACCTATTTATAAATGTGCAATACTGTGATAAGCACGTTCACTAGGGTAACTTCATTGTGACTCCGTATTGAGACTTTTATTAAACAGATTCAATTCGTTAGACTTTGTAATAAACAGCAATTTACGAAGACGTTATATATGTGGTTTCATGATAAATAACCCTCTTAATTTCTCTGAAACCACTTAAGCAGCAAGAGCGTTGTAATTTATGCATTCCTGTGTATTGTATGCATTACAACTTTTCGTAATCAGAAATACCTTTGCATAAACAGCATCTAACAAACAATTCCTAGATAATTGCTTTTCTTAAAAAAACTCTTTTACAGGTTTTATTTGGCAAAAGTAAAACATTTATTATTTAACAAAGTACTATTACTTATGATTAATTGTTTGTTATAATAGTGGCTGCAGAAGTTTTATGCACAATAGCAACCCCTTCGAGAGATTGTAATCGGATATGCAGTTTCGGTTAAAATGGATCGATGATCCTTTTGAAGAAAACGCAAAAGTCACGCAAGCTGGATGATTGAGTTTGAGTTAGTCTTATGATACTAGGTTTTATTCCCGAAAGGTTCAGTTTTTGCGTCGTTGGCTACCCCTTGAATGTCATCACCTTCGCGAAACGCGCTTCGTTATACAATCAAGTTTAAAATTGTGCAGTCCTTAGTGGTATGCCTACATCTTGTATACTCAACCCAAGGTAGTGCTTTACAAAGATTTCCAGTCCTTCATGAAACTATTCACACTCGTTTATCGTTTGGAGAGAATGACTGTTTTGTTTTAACATAAATTGCAGTTTTTGGTGTCAAAATAAAAACTTTAAGAACTGCATATTTAGTTCCAGACAACTATGTCGAAATAACCAAGAACATTAGAGCAATGGAAATAATTTACGCGGCTATAAAACTTACGTGGAAATCGCTTAATATTAATTCCTCTTTATATACTGGAAATTCAAAATTAAAAAAATTAGCATTCAGCAGTTAAGATACACAACGTCGATAAAAATTCCAGTGGCTCATTTCCATTTGGTGCTCTGTTAGTAGGCTTTTTAATTGCTTATATTAATTGTTTCTCTTCCCTTATTTTAGAGAAGCATCCATAAATTACAGAATCTTTTCTAAGGATTGTTTAAAATCTTAGTTTGTGTAGTTGAGATTGATCTTGAATTGACTATGGTATAAAGTATGGTATGCGCACGATACTATACAGCATAGAACTTCACGCAAGTGCCATACGCATGTCCTTCCGCCGGCGAGTCGGTGCAGCAGCAGTACTTGTTCGTGTTAGTTTGAAGAACTCTGTGCTTTGAGATAGCAGTTGAAAATTGGTCTGACGAGGAGCATGGCTGTCGAGTCGGGCCGAATTTGAAGTAACCAGCAGAACAATATCACAAACAGGTTTCGAAGATTGCACCAAGCAAACCAGTTATGATATTTATTGATAGGAAGTTTTGTTGTTCTGGTAGTGCATTATGTCAACGGAAGGAAAGGTTGTCTACTAATGAGAATCATGGACGTATTTTTAATCAGATGTTGGAGTCACCAAAATTAAGTCTTCAAAGAACGCTTTTGAAATTGAATATCAGCAATACGTTGCATCAGCAACTGTTTAAAGACGTTGGCAGATTTCCATACTGAATACAAGTGAAGCAACGATTATAGAAGCAAGATAAACCAGTCAGAGTTGCGTATTATGAACCTTCTTTGGCCGTGTTATACGAGGATCCAGACTTTTTGATTAGACGGTTTTATTAATCGCCAAGCAACTTACTTTCTTGGATTCGAGAGGTCAGACGTTGTCGTCCAAAACCGTTGCATATGAGCATGTGACGATATAGCGTTTAATGTCAGCAATAGTTGTGCTAGGCTCGTATTTCATAGTAAAGTAACTGAAGTTATGGTTAACGATTTGATTAAGTATTTTATTTATAGCACGAAGAAACAGTTAGTTGTTTTAGTTATGCTGCAGTTTAAGCTACCGTTTGTGTATAAACGCACTGAGAACTCTTTATATTGATGTAAGATGACAACCAATCCGCCTGCACTTTTTATCTATGTTCCGCTAAAAATGTATATAAGACCCACTTTGCCGCAAAACAATTCTGGCTTGTTTGGGTGGAAGTCTGCTCATTCCTAGTAGCTATATTTACAAGTTTTCCATAGGAAGATTTTATCTTGATTGAGTCTGCACGACGAGAGGCAGTGAAGGTTATCCTACTCTGCTGATGGTGCTTACAAAAAACTGATGGAATGTTGACCTACTATTATTGGAACATATTTACACTTTTAAAGAGATACCGTTATACATATACTAGGTTAGGTGCTAGGACAAAATTCAATTCATACTGTATTTTCTGTACTCTGGAGACTTTAAGTAATACAGTGTATATCACTTGTACAAAAAAATGACAAATATTTACATGCGTGAATATAGACGCTTAGTTTATATATTTTGGCGTTTAAATAAAATTCAGAGGAATAAATCTTGCAATTAGGAAGCCAGAACATCATCTCTAGAAATGAAGAAAGTAGTTTCTAAGTTTACTACTTCAATTAGTTTAAAGTCCGGCATAATTTGTAATAATACGAGGGTAGTTTGAAAAGTTTGCGAAATGGAACACAGATGGCAGCATCAGTTCGAATAAAATATATGCAATTGATTGATCCAACTAGCTAGTGCGCAGATGTTAAATTTGACATTATTCTGTCAAGTAGTATTAATTTGGTACTACATGAAATAAAGTTAGTTTTGTGAGTTTTTCATAACGGATAAAACTGAAACACCCGCTGTTACCAAAGATTTTGTAAAAAGGGTTGGAAAGTAACAGAAATATATAAAGATATGCAAGATACATTAACAGACTCCGCTCCATCATTTACAACTGTGCACAAGTGTGTGACGGAATTTAAACGTGGTCTTGAGAGCCTAGAAGATGACCTGCGCAGCGAACGACCAAAAACTGCCACCACGCCTGAAATTGTCCAAAATGTTAATGATATGGTTACGCAGGATCGTCGATTAAAAATCTCCCAAAATGCTAAGGATAGAGGTATTTCAGATGAAAGAGCATTTCATATCATAATTGCGGAATTAGGTATGAAAAAGCTTTTGGCAAGATGGGTGCTGCGCATATTGACAATTAATCAAAACCCTCAGAGAAAGAGAATTTTTCAACAGAGTTTAGACTGCCTTATGTTCAATAAAACCGATTTCGTCCCACGATTTGTTACGACAGATGAAACTCAGGTTTACTATTATACCTCTGAAACCAAGCAACAATCTAAACAATGGAGACATTGGGGTTCTCCACCACCAAAGAAAGCAACGTCCGTGAAGTTGGCTGGAAAAGTTATGGCATCAGTTTTTTGGGATGCTAAAGGTGTTCTACTAATTGACTATCTTTCCAAGGGCCAAACAATAAACGGTGAATATTACGCTAAACTTCTAGGCCAACGAGATAAAAATATTCGTGAAAAAAGACCTGCATTGCGTAAGAAGAAGATGATTTTCCATCAGGATAATGCACGTCCACACACAAGTGTAGTAGCAATGCAAAAATTGAATGATCTGAAGTACGATCTGTTGCAACATCCACCTTATTTGCCTAGTTTGACTCCTTCTAACTTCCACCTATTTCCACGACTAAAAGTTTTCCTTGGGGGAAAACGATTTTCCACAGACGAAGAAGTAAAAGTAGTTGGCGACGACTATTTTGGAGGCCTTGAAGAATCGCACTTTCGTGATGGCATAATGAGTTTGGAACATCGCTGGATGATGTGTATTCAACTTGATGGAGATTATGTTGAAAAATAAACTATATTTTAAAAATAAATTTTTTCATTATCCCTTCATTTTGCGAACCTTTCAAACCACCAGAAGGTACATAAAAAGTTGTAGATAGCATTAGTCTTCACATTTTGAAATATATTTCTAATATTCAAGGTGTTCTCAAGCACGATACAAAGTCACATTTATGTTTACTAAACAGAACACGCTGTATTTTGTTTTAAATTTGGAATCTCTATTTTTTTCGATTGTAGCGATATAAACTTACACTTCTTAATATGGCGTGCTTGTTTTAAAAAAATGTGAATTATTTTATTAGAATATTGTAATGATTCCAACGCCCTGTTTGTTATTAACATAAAAAAATTAAATCAGTATTTTGTAGTAATATCTCATTTTCTGTTACATAAACTGTACACAGGGTAAGTCGACGCTCAAATATTTCATGTTTCTTTTCTTATTGAATCACGCTATATTTTCTATCAGTCAAAAAAGTAAGGTCATGTAGTTCATTTTTCTTAAATATTCCATAAACTTAAAAATACTGTAAACATTGTTGGTAAATAGGATATTTCGCAATATATTTTTATTAATAGTTTTGTTTCGCCAATAAAGGAATAAGAAATTTTTCGCCACCTACTGAACAACTAAATTATGTTTATTAAAAACTTCTCGCTGCTAAGGTTGCTACATAACTATCCTTACAAAATAGTAGGTAGGGGAATCTGTAGAATACATTCCGCCCTCTTTGAAGTTCTTAAGGGCTTCAATGATAACATAATTTATAAACTAACTTAAAAAATTACATCATTTCATAATCGCCATGAACAACTAATGCTAATACAGTAGAGGAAAATCAGTGAACCCACCGCCTCATTTCCACCAGCATCCTCATTTCCACACACATCTGGACCAAAAAGTTTTCTTCGACTAACCATTTTTCATCTTTCGAGATAAATATCTTAAATTTTTTATCTTTCGAGATAAATATCTCTTAAATTTTTCCTCCCACGAGATAAACCTATTTTTAAGATTTTTTACCGCTAACATTCTGGACCAAAAAGTTTTCTTCGACTAACCATTTTTCATCTTTCGAGATAAACCTATCTTGTTTGGTATCAATTAATATTAGAATTTTCTCAGCTACCCAAATTTCTAGGAATTTTTCAGATTGCACCATCCCTAAGGGAGCTACCCCAATTTTAAGATTTCTTACCTGTAGCGACTTTTGAGCGTTCTTATAAAATTTTTTTAGTCATGCGATACATCTTGTTAGCTTAGAATTTTACGCAGAATTAGAATCTGCAAACAGATTTGAAATCGGACCACGCCCTGCAAAGTTATACCCCTTTAAAGTCCTGATCTTCTAATTTTGCTATTTGCTCTATAAGCAAACCTAACAAATAGTTTTCTTCGTCTAGCCATTGCATCTTTCGAGATAAACCTATCTTGTTTGGTATCAATCAATATTAGAATTTTCTCAGCTACCCAAATCTCTAGGAATTTTTTAGATATCATCACCCCCCAGGGAGCTACCCTAATTTTAAGATTTCTTACCAAGACCGATTTCTAACCGTCCGCATAAATTTTTTTAGTCATGCGATACATCTTGTTAGCTTAGAATTTTATGTAGAATCCGAATCTGCAAACAGATTTGAAATCGGACCACGCCCTGCAAAGTTATACTTTAAGCTCTCAAACCTCTAAATTTCGCCTTTGCTCGTATATATTTAACTCCATTTTTAAAACCTTTTTCGCTACCCAAGGTATATGCTTTAACCAAACAGTTAGAGGTAGTAACACAAAAGTTTAATAATTTATTTATCCAATTTACAGTTTAATAAACTATTACAATTTTTACAAAGTATAGCATTATTTCCTGTGCGTAGCCGAAAGTTTAACCTGTAACAAAAAAAGATTAATGGGTTGTTTAAATAGACGTGTAACAAAGAGATTAATGTAAAAAGAGGAGACGTGTTTTCAGTCAATAAGACATATTGTTGTTAACAATATGTTTTACCGTCCAACGACACCACGTGGAGGTAAACACATACCGCCGGGAACAAAGGAAATTTAATTAAAAGCAGAAAGTTTTGTTCGGAAACGCTACTGTAAAATATATAGAGCAAATAAATTATTCCCTGAATGTGTTTTCAATTGCAATAACTGACTATACAATCACTTATGAATTTTAAATTACACTTTATTTAACTAATTTCCTTTAAAAAAAACCGACTTTAAAAAAAAAAAAGGGGTCGTAGAAAAATTTTTTAAAAGAAACCGGGGAAAAATTTTTTGGGGAAAAAAAATTTCAAAAAAAAATTTCCCTAAACCCAATTTTTAAAAAATTTTTGGGCATCATTTTCCAAAAAACAAAAAAAAAAACGAAAAAACCCCAAAAAAAATTTAAAACCAAATTTTAAAATTTTTTCTTTCGACTCTATTAATTAAATATTCAGACGCCATTCAAACGAGACAGTGCAAACACGAGGTGCCGAAAGGCATTTACGGAAAATACAAACCCATTTAGTAGTATTAACGGAGCTAACAGTGACGATACACCACGACTTAAGGCGCGTTGAATTTTTTGAAACAATCGAAGATTGCCGAAGACACCGAAGAGTGCACAAACGTCACAAACCACATTAATCGCCTTAAGGTTTAACATTTAACACCAATGACTTTAATTTCTTATTGAAGAATCTATTTCCACGCACGCCGTAGTCATGTCCATTTTGAGAGCTCGTTAAGGTAAGACCCTCGGTTTTACTTAACCACACTTTCAGAGATCTTAATCAATCGCCCCCGCGACACAGTAGACTCACCACACCACCCAAGTCACCGTAAACCGTCTTCAATCAATCACGGTTTGTGTTAATTTCCGCTCACCACTTTAAACCAAAAAAACAGGTAAACGTTATTAATAATTTATGGTAATGTTCACAAAATAAACAACTTATCAAGAAGTTTTAACAGACATCACGGAAACCAATAAACCGGGGAACAGACCGTCTGGGATACCAAACAAACATTTCCAAGCGATTGCCAGGCATCTTGAATGGGAAACATAATTTGCAACAATTTCCAACAAGACAGAGAACGGCACTGCCTCCCTCAACTTTGAACCCCTCCGTCGTATCACTTATCAACGTACGAAAGTTTCCTTCTCCAAAAACACAGCAATTGCTTGATGCACCGTAGCAGACAACATTCCATCTTCGTAATCCAACCCAAAATTGTTCACCAATACCACAGCTGCCAGCTGCAATTCCTGATCCAAGGTCAACAACTCGCAAGTGCCATTACTTGATCTGAGCATTGAGCCTTCAGACCACAATTCAATCTGAAAGCGTAACCCCACACGCACCTGAGACAGTGCATCACCAACAAAACCAACTTCAAAAGGGTGAAGGATTCCAACTAAGGTTGATTCAACCGTTGGTGATTAATCGACACACTGTAACGTTAACAAGAAACCACTTTAATTTAATCAACCGACTGACGACGCCCACCCGAGCGATCGCGTGCCCCAGGGCGGCAGCCCGACCGGTGCGGAAACGAAGTGGGTTTACCTGGTTATTTACCATCAACGCCATTTTAAATTAAACAAACCAGCATTTACCATCGCAAGATCAAAGAGCCAACCGAAAACGAAGACCCTTTCAGTCACCGGCTAATTTTCATTTTCGTGTTGAACCCTAACCCATAGAACTTTCCTGGTTTAAAAGGTTTTCAAAAGCCAACAAGTAGTACATCATGCAATTTTTTAGATTTAGTCGACAACAAAAATTGCGGGGTTGCCACCCAAACCACGTTAAACCGCACAAATTAGACGGCGAAGGGTTGATAAATTTTAAACGTTCAAAAGCCCAATCCGAAGGGCTGCCGCGATGACGCCGACCATCCCCACCCACCCATTAAACCCAAATTCCCTGATTTTGTTGTGGACATATATTTTTCATGAAACCTTTATTTGCCGTGATTTGGCAAAAAATACCAGCTCCCGGTGAGGACCATCGACAAAAGTTTAATTTTTCAAACGAAAAATATTACAATCAAAATTTCAATTTTTCAGAAGAACACAGCGTGGCGCGTGCCAAAAAAACCAAACAGGTTTTTTGGAGGAACCATACAGCACGAGCGGGAAATTGATTTGAAAACACCGCAGCGCATAAAGAACGAAAGCCCCGGGAACGAACCGTTATTTGAAAACACACCATCAACATTTCCAAATCATACCTGAACCTCGACGATACAAGATTTGCCGATCGCAGAGCGCTGAGACCACGCATTTTCCAACACACGCATACGCAGCATGCAAACAGATAACCCGCGTTTTTATTTAACAAATGTTAGGAAGATGATGACTGAGGAATTACTGATATTACAGCGAGCACTTTTAGTCACAGATCAACCATGCTAATTAAAGAACCGGAACCCAAGATCGTTTCAGATGTCGCACGGAAAGAACGAAATTCACAACGCACACGACAGCAACACAGCACACGATACTACGACCCACCCATTGCTGAACAGATTTGTAAACGTTGCAGCAACAGTTCCATTCCACGCATGCGAGCGATGCATTTCAAGCCGAAGATTGTAACACCAAACACACTTTATTTTCACGTTATCAACCACAGATCAGACCATAATCAAAGTTATGTTTTAACAAAACGACTGATACTTGTAAAACGTTTATACACCTTTATAATATCCTGTTATACCTTTTATAATCATAGACCATTACGTGAACATTTGAAAACTAACAGCCACATGCTTTATATTTTAAACGTAATACAAATACATACACATCATCATTTCATGATGTGGTGGTTAAATTTATTTTAAAACCACAATATTCATTTGAATCTCAACCAGTTTCCATTCCAATCATCCAGATCTCGGCATGATACCGACAGCGTTCAGCCGCGATGCGACACGACATTTTCCTTCCACAGTCACCCACCGTTTACCGAAATTCGAACTTCCAAAGTTTATTGCATTATTGTCTAACGTCAATCAACATCGCGAACAGTCCTTTATGAGCTACGATTCGCATTCCGATTGTCACCGAAGCACAGGAATGTATCATGAACATACATTCAAACTTGCGACCTTCAAATATACTTGTAACTTTCCTTACCGACAAAACGTATCTATTTATTGCTTCACGTTCGAATCATCTTCATTTTCCAACCATGCAACAGGTTCACATTCATGACGATCTCACTATTGTCTCGCACGATCTTAAAGTGACATCTGTTCAACTCCGGAAAACGTCTATTAAGCTTGTTCGTTTCAACCTCGTCGATTCTTTCCCAACCAGGATCGAGCCATTAATCCATACCGACTTCAGCATTTGTTCACCGTCGACACAGACACGCGAATCTCATCTTAAACCTTACGTTTACTGTTCCTGAATTCGATCCACGAACGCATTTTGCAATCCGACCTATGCGTCTTCAACAACAGTAACACTCACAGTACCACATTTCACCTGACGTCATCACGGCTGGCACGAAACGCTTCATGACCACGATACCGTTGCAAACGTCCGATCACAACGCAGTCACCTGCCATTGTCGACAGCACACAGGATCAACGATCCTGTCAGAGCACGCGTCACTGGGCCCAGCGTACACAGCAATCAGGAACAATCAGCTTCGAGCACATGCACCGTCAATCATTTCACGCAGATAACGCGGAACTCTACTCGCACTGCGACAATCAACCGATTATGATCAACACAATGCAACAATTATTGCTCAGTATCACAGTACACCTGTCTTTGAAAAACTAAAGGATGTTATGACTGTCTTTCGGAACATATCTGTGAACCGAACTGCGTTGTGATCGACGACTGAGCCGACGCAGTGTACCGCAGAGCAGTACGGCTTTGCAGTTATCAGCTCGAGTAGAGGCCTGGCATAAATTACGCATGTTTCAAGTCCGAACCACTGTACAAGCCCAATATCAAAATATCAGTGTGTGACAGGTGCGTGATGCAGCGAGCAGCAGTGAGCAGCCACGAGTTTTCACAAACACACACGCAACGAGTTTCCATTGCGTGACCAGTGCGAAATTACACAGGTGCGCCGCGGCGCCGACCCAACCTATTAATTTTTCCTTTATCTAACCTAGGTCCACACTTGGTTTTAATGGAAAACTCATTAAAAGCAATTAGTGTTAATGTGTTTTTAATGAGAAAACTCATTAAAAGCAATTACCCTCCACCCTACTTTGTCCTTCTCCCTCCTTTCGCATCCGTACGACATACATCCAAACTATATCCAACATACACCTGAGATATCTCCATTTTGAATATTTTGGGGCTTGACAAAATTTTTAGTAGTTCGGACTTAGAAAAATTTTAACATAAATTTGTAAATTTTATACCAAGGCCTCTAACTCGAAACTGATATAGCTACCAAAATTTACAAAGCCAGTTATTACGACTACTCTGTGGTCAGACAGCCCCAACCCCACTTACTGGAGTCGGAGCTACACCAATTCGCATCGATTCATCAACTTAATTGCACTGTTTCTCGGTTCAACCAGATATGGTACCACTGTAATGATAAAACTTAGTCATAACATCCATTTTAAGTTTCAAAGACAATTTTTTTAAAATTGGTTGTTACGTATAACTTTTGTGATATTGCAATAATATTAAACTATTTCTTTATTTGCATAATCGGATTTAGGTCTGATTGTGGGGTGCATTAATGGCAAAGTTCCTTGAATTTATCTGCATCAGAATAGGGTGAAATTACCCCATAGGGTAAAATTGCCTCATAGGGTGAAATTGCCCCATAGAGTGAAATTGCCCCATAGAGTGAAATTGCCCCATAGGGTGAAATTGCCCCATAAGGTGAAAGTGTCTCCGACAAAAGATCATTGATTTCCTTTACTTATGTCAAACTTACGCTAGACCTTAAAACATAGACTCTGAGATGACGCCAATGTAATCGCATTATGGAAACAGGGTCACACAAACTTTCACCATATTTTTCTTGACCATATAAGTGGCGACATGTCATATCCAAAATTTAAAGAAATGTGCTTGCAGTGTTGGGGTGACTCGATACATAGTTTTATTACTATTGTAAAAGATTTTGATTTGGAAAAGGGGGCGATATAGTAAAATTTTTGAGGAGTATATAAATATAGAAGAAGGCGTTCAATGGTTAGCCCCAATCCGAAGTTTCATGGTGACGAACGTTAAAGATTTAATTGTAAATAAACGTAAGCTTCATTTTATGCAGGATTCCGTACGAAAGAACTTTGTGGTATACAAAAAGGGAGACACTACATCTCTACAAAAATTCGAAGAGGTGTACAAACAATTGATTAAACCTTTGCAAATCACCGATTCCTAGTCACAAGGAATAGCGGAAAGAATCCTCACACGTACAACAAGGGTTAAACTTGAAAACAAAGGCTAGTTTTTTAAAAAAGATTAAGTCACCAGTTGACGACGAGTCTGTGCAATCTTTATTATACGGACGTGATAGCTAGAGACTAATACGAAAATATATACAAGTCGGTTTATAGAGTAAAGTGTAACCCCCAATTGATACGCATAGTTTAGGAAAAGTGTGTAGGAAGTTGATTCAGAAAACAGTGACACAACCTAAAATAATAACGTTTATCCGGAGGCTAGAGGTCTAACAAGAGTTATAATTATTTTAAAGTCCTTAGCATTTTGTTTAGGAATGTAATAGATTAATTCATAGAATACATTCCCTACCTGTTGCTTCGTACGTGTACACAAATCGGGTGCAATCGGTACATATCCGAATAGGAGTAGCTCATATAAAAGGACTGTTCGCGTAGAAGTTATTATTTGTTGATTGTACGGTTTAAAGAGACAATATAATAAACATGTATAAAAACTTTGGAGAGGTTATTCGAAGATTTCGCAATGCTCTACGAGTAAAAAAAGCAGAATGTGGGCAACGCTTTCGATAGAAGGAGAAAATGTCTTATGTGTCAGTCATACGAGGCAGCAATACAGCACTGTACTGCAGTGTTATCAATGCCCGAGGATCTGATGATTTTATGGAAATAATCGAGGAGATGGGGTTTATAAAACTGTTGGCAGATATTCAAATGGAATATATACTAAATTGTAAGTTTTAAAATAAAAATTTAACCACCACAACTGTTATCATAAGAAATGAATGATGAATTTAGAAATTATTTTTGTATATATTAGCTTGTTTACGTTTTAAAATATAAAGCATACATTGGCATTGTTTAATTTTTCAAATGTTCACGTAACTGAAATGGGTATCTAAGTAATTATAAAAAGAATTATAACAAAGATGTGTATTATTTATTAAAAGGGTGTTATAAACGTTTTACAAAATTATTAATCAGAATCGTTTTATTTAAAACTATAACATAATTTTATTGACATCTATTAATATCTGTAGTTGAAATACAACAATTTAGAAACGTATAAGAAAACAAAAGTGTAATTAATAGTGTTACAAAATTTTCAGTCTTCGGCTTAAAATTTAAACATCGCTCGTAAATGCGTGGAATGGAAAACTGTTGTATTCTTCCATATACTCAACTTGTTTACAAATACTGTTTTCAAACAATCTTGGGTAGGTTCTTATAAATTCGTATAATATGACCCCAATATCACTATTACTGTATTTGCTTTAATTACGTCATGTGCGAGATTCTGTGGAATATCATTCCTATTATATCTTTCCATTGCGACATCTAACAGAAACAGATCTATATTAGAGTACCTTTTTCCGTTAGTTCTTTTAAAGTATTAGCATGGTTGAGAACGATCTGTGATACCCCAAAAGTGCTCTAAAGTTCCTTTGGTAAATATCATATAATTCCCATCAAATGTCATCATCTTCACTAAACAATTTTATTTAAATAAAAACGCAAGTTGTCGAATTTGCATATCTGATTTTGCATGCCAACTTCCATAGTGGTATAATGTGTGGAAGATTTGATATAAACTTCCTAAATACGTTGAGGGATACATCAAGTACGCTCTGAAATGGTGTCAACAAATCTAAAAATTATTTTGTAATCGTCGAATGGGTTCAGACCTACAATTATGATTTTGGAAGAAGATTTTGTTATGGTGTATGGTTTTTCAAATAGTAACTTGGTTCGTTCTAACTGAATTGCGGTGTTTATACGTTCTTTATGCGCTGCGGTCGATTGGTTTTCCAAATCCTTAATTTGTTCCCACTCATTGGCTGTAATTTTTAGTTCCTCCTGAAATAAACCATCTCGATGTGCCTTTCGTTGTGTTTTTTATGGCATCACATCCAGTAAAAACATTTTCGCACACACTGCACGCAATACTTAAGATGTTCATTCTAGAAAAATTGTTGATTAACAGTTTTGAATTATACATGTAAATATTAATTTCTTCTACGTTTGCAAAATTCAAACTAAGACTTACTCTTCTTTGTCGATAGTCCTCACACGAAATTTTAAACCAAAGACTGAAAATTCAGTATTACTATTAATTACACTATAAACGACTTTACGCTTTACAAAATAAACTTAAAATGAACTTTTGGCATCATTTCCCGTATTTATGTACATAGAGAAAGTATAAGTATAATTTGTCCTTACATTAACCCAATTTAAATCAAATTATAGAATGTGTATTCCCGTATATTAACTAGAATTGTGGAAAGTGCTTTATTAAATTATTAGTCAGACGTCATCGACAAACAATGCAAGGCTAATGATCATACATTTCACCAAATTTATTTAGAATTTACGTCTTATGTTGAACTACATTTAAAATAAATTATCCAACCACTTTCTAGGTCACCGTGCAGAATTAATGTATGTATTATACCTTTTGGTTTAATCATTTGTATGTGGATTTACTAATTGAAAATTTTAACAATTCTAACCACTAATAAATATTTTTGAAGTTTAACTCTATTATCGAGCAAAATCTAAATAAAATGCAAAGGTGTTTTGTTGATAGGTTTTGAATATTAATACAATATATACAGGTCTTTGTTGGAACTATTTTAAAAGACCTGATAATTAATTTCAATTACCCAGGAAAATTCTATACTAATTTTATGGGTTACACCAGGGTTTATCTCAAAAGACAGAGCGATACGGTTTAGAAATAGATTAAAGATGAATTATATACGGTGCTTGCAAAAGGTTGATCTGCAAATCAGTAAGGGGTCATTCGATTTTGAAAAAAATTCCGAGGGATTTGAGAACCTGAGGAAAAACACAATAATAATTGAAATCTTACACGATGGTATATTAAAAATACTGCTAAGAGTAATTTTGTTTAATAATTCTAAAATGGCGTTGGTGGTTAAATACATACAGGTAAAACCCACTATAAACAATTATACACGTCACTTTTCCAGTCAAGACTTGCATATAACGCCAACTAATATAATAAGAGCTGCGCACGCTCGACCATCGGCATAAAAGGCGAGAGCTATGTTCCAGTGCATTAGTCGTCAAAGTATCATCGAGTTTGATTAAAATTATAAATTAAAGATGGATTTTTCTTGTGTTAACGTTACAAGTGATGTGCGAGTACCACAATTAAATATCAACCAACTAGTTGGTAAGTCAACCTATAGGTTAGGCGAATTTCCTCCAAATTATCACCACCATATATTAGAAGTTGGTTTTGATTTATATGGTGGTCTTCAACCTGTCATCCAAGTGATTTGCTGTAGTGGTATGTGTGCTGATTCTACGATAACATTCTCTTACTTCGATTGGAAGAAATTGTGTACTTTTCAAGTGGAATTTCAAATTCACCAATTTGCTCAAGACTCAAAACAAGTACGATTAAATGGTCTGACTACTGGAAACGATGTTGTTGACATACAATTGGATCAAGATTTCAAATTGCAGCTGAGCACAGCCTTTAATAGAAGTATATGGTTGTTGAACAATTTTGAAAAGAGAATTTATATAATATGGAGATTACGAAAGATGGGAATGTTATTGTCCTACCTGCGTACGAGTGCATCAAGCTATTAAATTTGCGAGAATTGATCTGTTTTAAAATGGTTGAGTTAAGGTGTAGAAACTTTCCAGAATTTTACGAAAATTTGTTGGTGATATAAAAAAAGTATGTGGAAATACGACGGAGGAAGAAAGGGTTCAAACGTTATTAGAGGGAGAGAGCAGTACCATTATTTCTCTGTCTAATGATTGCAGCAATTTAAATTACTTGACAGTGTTGGAACTTATTAAATGTTTCCCCATTCAGTACTTAAAAGATGCAACTGCAAGGCAATCGCTTGCGCAAATGTTTAGAGATTTGGCTATCCCAGATTCGCCAGACTCTGGTTACCACAGCGGTTTATAGATGTTATCAATACGTGTATGTATTCTATTAAAACATATTTCTTGATAAAGTTTGTTTTTACATATTTGTATCGCCAACATTACCATAAATTATTAATAGACGTATTAAACTATCCTGTTTTTATTTTTAGGTTTAAAGTGGTGTACGCGGAAATAATAAACACAATATACCGCATGTTAACAAAAGTTGTGGGGAAATTTAAAGACGAGTTTTACGGTGACTTGGTGTTGGAATTTGTAGGTAGTAAGGCTAAGTCCTACTGTATTGTACGCGAGAAGGACACGATTAAAAAAAAGATTAAAGGGATCTCACAAAGTGTAGTTAAGTAAAACCGAGGGTCTTACAACCTATAACGAGCATATACCTCCAAAAGGAATGGACATGCAACTACGTAGCAGTGCGTGGGAGAATAAGGATTCTCCAATAAGAAATTAAAGTCATTGGTAATGGTAAAATGTTAAACCTATAAAGGCGATTATTAATTGTGGTTTAGTGACCGCGTTTGTGCACTCTTCGAGTGTCTTCGGCAATCTTCGATTGTTTCCAAAGAAAATATTCCAAGCACGCCATTTAATGTCGTGGTGTAACATCGTCCACTGTTAAGCTCCGTTAATTATACTACTAAATGAGGTTTGTATTTTCCGTAAATACGCACTTTTCAGCACCTCGTGGTATTGGTAATCTACAAACAATTATATCTCGATTTGAAATGCGCGTCATTGAAACATATTCTCAACATAATTAATAGAAAGTCCAAGAAAAGAAATTATAAAACAGTATTCAAATGTTCGTTAAGAAATCTAGAATATTTGTTGGATTACGAGTTACTTTCAGTACTTAATCTGGTTTATTACATTTTGTTAATTCTGGAATTTAGGTAGTTAATGATGTCATACACAAAATTTCTAATTAACATACATGGCTGGTATCTAGCGAAAGTTGTAGCATGCATTTTCAATTACGAATGCATTCTTCTTTCATTACAGGAGAAATTCCATAGATTTCATACCAGCAAAATGCGCTTTCTTAGATATTTAAAACACATTACATTGGACATCAAAAGTCGACCTTGCCATTTCTACATTATTGTTAAGCATGCATTGGAATTTTGGATGCGGTAATTTCTTGTTTAAAGTAACTTAGTTAAATAAAGTGTAATTTAAAATTCATAAGTGATTGTATAGTCAGTTATTGCAATTGAAAACACATTCAGGGAATAATTTATTTGCTCTATATATTTTACAGTAGCGTTTCCGAACAAAACTTTCTGCTTTTAATTAAATTTCCTTTGTTCCCGGCGGTATGTGTTTACCTCACGTGGTGTCGTTGGACGGTAAAACATATTGTTAACAACAATATGTCTTATTGACTGAAAACACGTCTCCTCTTTTTTTACATTAATCTCTTTTTGTTACACGTCTATTTAAACAACCCATTAATCTTTTTTTGTTACAGGTTAAACTTTCGGCTACGCACAGGAAATAATGCTATACTTTGTAAAAATTGTAATAGTTTATTAAACTGTAAATTGGATAAATAAATTATTAAACTTTTGTGTTACTACCTCTAACTGTTTGGTTAAAGCATATACCTTGGGTAGCGAAAAAGGTTTTAAAAAATGGAGTTAAATATATACGAGCAAAGGCGAAATTTAGAGGTTTGAGAGCTTAAAGTATAACTTTGCAGGGCGTGGTCCGATTTCAAATCTGTTTGCAGATTCGGATTCTACATAAAATTCTAAGCTAACAAGATGTATCGCATGACTAAAAAAATTTATGCGGACGGTTAGAAATCGGTCTTGGTAAGAAATCTTAAAATTAGGGTAGCTCCCTGGGGGGTGATGATATCTAAAAAATTCCTAGAGATTTGGGTAGCTGAGAAAATTCTAATATTGATTGATACCAAACAAGATAGGTTTATCTCGAAAGATGTAATGGCTAGACGAAGAAAACTATTTGTTAGGTTTGCTTATAGAGCAAATAGCAAAATTAGAAGATCAGGACTTTAAAGGGTATAACTTTGCAGGGCGTGGTCCGATTTCAAATCTGTTTGCAGATTCTAATTCTGCGTAAAATTCTAAGCTAACAAGATGTATCGCATGACTAAAAAATTTTATAAGAACGCTCAAAAGTCGCTACAGGTAAGAAATCTTAAAATTGGGGTAGCTCCCTTAGGGATGGTGCAATCTGAAAAATTCCTAGAAATTTGGGTAGCTGAGAAAATTCTAATATTAATTGATACCAAACAAGATAGGTTTATCTCGAAAGATGAAAAATGGTTAGTCGAAGAAAACTTTTTGGTCCAGAATGTTAGCGGTAAAAAATCTTAAAAATAGGTTTATCTCGTGGGAGGAAAAATTTAAGAGATATTTATCTCGAAAGATAAAAAATTTAAGATATTTATCTCGAAAGATGAAAAATGGTTAGTCGAAGAAAACTTTTTGGTCCAGATGTGTGTGGAAATGAGGATGCTGGTGGAAATGAGGCGGTGGGTTCACTGATTTTCCTCTACTTAATACAAATTAATTAAAAACATAACAGCTAATTACATAAAAGACTAAGTAACTACCTTGTTACATTTCGCACTATTTTGCTCATTGGCAACTCACACACTTTGCTAACTGTTCGTTTACCTCGCCGTTGAATGTACGAATAGTCACCATTCGAATTGTTCAGTTATTTCCATGATGTATATTTACAATTCGTCCCAGCTTTCGGCAAAGGGGTCGGAAAGTATCTTCAATGAGCAAAATCATCCGCCCTTCCTTGATTATTTTGTTGGTAGGCTGTTGCTACTTAAACCGATTTTGTAATTGAGATACGTACGTCCTGGACTACCGCTTCCAAAAATGTTGTCGAAGTTGCTCTATTCTTTCCCAGCAAATTAAAGCTATTAATCGAGATATCAAGGATGTATGTTTCCAATGAGACAGTTAATGGTTCACCCATCAGAAAATGACTAGGTGTGAGACTATTTAGATCGTTGTGGTCCGTTTACCTAGTTTTATCATTTGGTCAATATGATTACTTAATTCTTTTCTATTTAACATTTTTTCATTCAGATCAATTTCAAATAGCGCTTCATAAACTTTAGCCATATATGATTTAGGTGCTTCCATCTTTTTCTCGATGCGCCATTTACTAAGCGCTCGTAAATTCTTTTCTTGCTGTAAAATTTTTTCTTGATTTGCTAGATGATCACTTAACCTTTTCAACCATAATTCTTTTAATTCATCCTGACTACAGCATTTAATTTTGATAGCTCTTCTTTTAGCATCCCTTGGACCTTGAGAACGCAATGAAACTTTTGAGCAACTTCCAGTAATTTTTTTAATTCTTTTTATGGGCATTACAGTTTTCTTTTTCACAAACCCATCTGCATCAGTATCTGCTTTACTTAAACTTGTTATATGTATGATTGACTCATTTGAACTACTTATCATATATTTTTTGGCAGTTTTGCGTAATAGTTCCTGGATTGTCATTCGTTTAGGCCTTTTAATTTCAAAATTGGTTTTAGGTTTAATTGGTATAATATCAATTTCCTCTTCATCTTCACTTTCTGCATCTGGATTTGCTTTATAGTATTCTTGTTTAAGAAAAGATAGTATTGCTTCTGCGCCCCATACAATAATTTTTGTTGCATGGAATTTTAAAGGATTTTCAGAGAGTTGCAATACTTTTAAATTGGGAACCAAACCTACTTCATATGGTAATTCTTCAATTCCATTATCCTGTAACAATAACGTCTCTAAATTCAAGCGCTTAGTAAATGGCGCATCGAGAAAAAATCATCTATGGTTAAAGTTTATGAAACACCATTTGCAATTGATCTGAATGGAAAAATGTTGAATAGAATTAAGTAATCAAATTGACCAAATGATAAAACAAAGTAAACGGACCACAAAGAAATTCTCTCCTAAAAAAATTGATCTTCAAAAATTATTTCATCATCATCATTTTGTTTTCGACATTACTTAAGGTCGGTTTGACGCAGCTCTAACTTCTTTTCTAATCTGTGCTAATCTAAAAAGCTCTACATACCCTTCACAACCTACATTTCTAATATTTTGACTAATATAGTTTGGTCTAGGTCTTCCTATATCTTTCTATCTTTTTCCTATCCAGCTGACTACATAGATATTAGCAACCTGATGGTTGTTAAAGAACTCTAACATGTTTACACGATTACCATTTATAAGGAAATGAAATATAACCTGGTTATCCGCTTCAAAAAGGAAAAGTGTTAAATTATATGTTATGGTAAGGCCTAAGCAACGAATCGCTGCCAACATGCCAGACCGCTACCTAATTGTGAGTTATGTCATGGTGACGTTTCTTAAATTATATGTTATGGTAAGACTTAAGCAACGAAACGCTACCAACATGCCAGACCGCTAACTAATGAGTGAGTTATGTCCTGGTGACATTTAGTTAACTGATTTTTATTTTTTTTTGGTTTTGTTTTCGAACTTACTTAAAGTCGGTTTGACGCAGCTCTAAATTCTTTTGTATTCTGAGCTAGTCTAAAAAGGTCTATATACACTTCACAACCTAAATCTCTAATAATTTGACTAATATAGCTTTGTCTAGGACTTGGTAGTCTATAATCTAAGACTTTACTAAATAGTCCTTCATGTCTTAACTGGTGCCCTATCATTCTATCTCTCCTGACCTTTAATTGTTTCCACATACACGGTTCCTCCCCTATCCTTCTATAAACTTCCTCGTTTGTTACTCTATCTGTCCAACTAATCTTTAACATTCTCTTATAACACCAAGTTTCAAAAGCTTCTATCTTTTTCTTATCTACTTCTTTAATTGTCCAAGCCTCACTACCGTATAGTAGAACGCTCCAAACGTACAACTTTAAGACACTTTTTCTATTATCTAAACTAATACTATTAGCTATTAGTAAGTTTTTCTTTTTTAAAAACATTTTTCTAGCTTGAGCTATTCTAGCTACTATATCCCTTCTGCTACGTTCATCCTTTGTAATTATACTACCTAAATAGCAAAATTCATCTACCTCCTCTAACTCGGCATTACCTATTTCAACCAAACTTATGAAGTAAGTTAGGTTAATAAGATCGCTACGTCGCCGTCGTCGCCGCCGTCGTCCGTTGCACGTTTTTTTCGTTTTACAAACATTTGATATATGGATCTTGTTCAGTTTTTTACGATGATTAAGAATATGCTAGCCAATTTTCGATATCTCATCTAGTTTTCGAGTAATTCGACTTTAAATTCAAAATTTTGGTTAAATAAAACTTCAATATAACAAAATATAAATATTATTTTTAGGTTAATATCGACCTCCTGAGCATATTTTTCCATAGCATCAATACTCTATGTCGATTGGTTTTCGAGTTATTCGACTTTGAAAAATATGTTATTTATTAAATTAATTTGTAATTAACCAATGTTTGAGGGGTGCTGGGAGCTTATAATATTAAGCAGTCCGACTCAAACAAAATAAATGCTAATTTCTGTTTATTTCAATGATTTACAGTACTAATAATAAAATTTTCATATAAAAAATAAACTTGTGTGAATTTCTATTACATAATGGCTTTAAGTTTGGTTGTATGGCGTACATGCGGCATAGATTTTTTAATTTTGGTTTAGAACTAGGCTGTAACTCACTTGTCATTATCTTTGTCTTTACTTTGTTAATTCTCATACTATAGTTACTCCGTAGTATCTCATCTAAAATATTTAAAAACTCTCCTAACTCTTTTCTAGACTCTGCTATAATGGCTATATCATCTGCAAAACGTAACATGTCTATTTTCTGTCCCTGTACACTAATACCTATCTCTTTTCTCTCTCTGGCTAAGTTTAAAGCTTCCTCAATATAAACATTAAAAATCAAGGGAGACAGTATACAACCCTGTCTAACACCATTTCTAATCTTAGCTTCCTTTTCTATTTCATCAAATCTAATTACTACGCTTTGGTTTTTATATAGACTGTAAATAATTTTTCTATCCCTATGAGAGATTCCTATTTTTTGCAAAACCCTGAACATAACAATCCAATTAACCCTATCAAATGCTTTTTCTAAATCTACACAGGCGAAATGAGTCTTTTATTTTTTGTAACCTTTTTCGATAATTACCCTAATCATTAGTATCGGTTCTCTAGTCCTCTGTCTTTACGAAAACCATATTGGTCTTCACCTAAATATTTCTCAGTCAAAGCTTCTACTCTATTTTTAATTATTATTGTTAGTATTTTGGAAGCATGAGAAGTTAAACTAACCGTTCTAAAATTCTCACACCTATCAGCTCCTGACTTTTTTGGGATTGGGATAATAATATTTTTTTCGAAATCTATTGGAACCTCACCTGTGTCATATATTACATTTACCAGTTCATATAATCTGTCTAAAGTTTTCTGACTTGCATATTTTATTAATTCTGCGGGAATATCGTCTATCCCTGGCGCTTTATTTAATTTAAGATTCCGAACAGCGCTATCAAATTCCTCGCTTAATATTGAGAACCCTATTTCTACATCCTCTTCTTGGTCGTTCTCTAACTCATCCATATCGTCTCCCTTATATAAATCTTCTAAATATCTTTTCCATCTATCAGCTACCTCAACTTTATTTATTAGAAGCTCATTATTCTCGTCTCTAATACCATTATATTTTTTCCTATTTTCCTCAAAAAGTTTTTAACTGCTCTGTAAGCCCTGTCTGTCTTACCTACTCTCAAATCATCTTGTATTCCCTTACAATTCTCCTCCATCCATTTATTTCTAGCTTTTCTACACTCATGTACTATCTTATTTCTAACTGTATTATATTTTTGCTTACTTCCACTATCCACTTCTCTGAAAGGTTTAAGCTTTCTTCTATTCTCTATTAAATCTAATATCTTCTTTGTTACCCAGGGTTTTCCCGCTTCTATTTTTTCTTACCTATAGTCTGTGTTGCTGTATCATGTACAGTCAGTTTTATTTCTTTCCATCTATTTTCTATGTTCCCTGCTACAGCTATCTCTTTGCTCTTATTATCTAATACTTGTTTATATTCCTCTTTTACCCTACTATCATTAAGCTTACCTAGATCCCATGCCTCTCTTTTAACCTTTCTCAATTTTTTGAATTTTAGTTTACATTTCATTTTAACTAAGTTATGATCGCTATCTATGTCAGGCCCTGGATAACTACGACAGTTTTTAACTTGGTTTCTAAATCTTTGTTTAACTAAAATATAATCTATTTGGTATCTAGCCCTATCACCTGGGGCTTTCCAGGTATATCTTCTCCTAACATGTTGTTCGAATAGGGTGTTTACAGTTACTAATCTATGTTCCTGGCAAAACTCAACTAATCTTTCTCCTCTATCATTTCGTCTGCCATACCCAAATTTTCCTACAATTTTTCCCTCACTACCTTCTCCCACTGACGCATTAAAATCGCCCATAACTATTAAATTCTCATCTCCTTTTACTTTTCTCACTATACTATTTATATCTTCGTATACCTTTTCTACTTCCTCATCCTCGTACAGAGTTGTTGTCATGTAAACCTGTACTAAAACAGTGTCTGTGGGTTTTGTACTCAATCTAACCATAATTATTCTATCACTAAATTGTAAGTACTCTTTAACTTTATGCCCTAATCTTTTACCTAACACTATTCCTACGCCTGCCTGTCCATTAGTCGAAGAAGTTGTAATTATTCTATAATTATCTTTCCAAAAGTCATTACTATCTGGCCATCTCACCTCACTAATACCTAAAATGTCTAGCTTTCCCTTTCTCATTTCGACTAATAAATTCGTTAACTTATCTACTCTAAGTAATGATCTTACATTCCAAGTCCCTAACACTAAATCGAACTGTTGTTTTATATTCTTACGATGACGAGCCCCAAGTACCCCCTCCTGGAGATCCGAATGAGGGAGTATTTTACCTCCGGACAAGAATTTTACTTGTGAGCTCTCCATCATATGTATTTCGTGTTTTAGGCCACGCACACCTGGGAAATATTGTGGTAGGCTCCCATATCTTTCCACAACGCAGTTTTTAAAGATTTTAGCAAAAACCGTATCTGTCACGGTCAACCCCAACAAGCTTTAGAATTATTGAGGATCGCCTGAGACCAACCGACCCTCCTCCAATATCTGTTAGCCAGCAAGGCTGCTACCCCTTGCTGCGCCTTTTAATCGCCTTTTACGATAAGCAGGCTTACTATAGTAGTATTCTTTATCCCCTACTATAGGGTGAAAAATTATTTAGATCGTGTATATCTGTTGTAATTGGAGTAAAGGAATTCCTTTACTTTTATACAAAATACAATAGATTTAATAGACATATGAGACGGAACTTGATTACTTATAATCTAAAATACTTAATGCCTGAATAAACACTACATGATTTCTCTTAAACAAACCGCACTAAATCAGGAAACGGAAAAGGAAGTAGTCACTAATTGATGGATTGCCTCAGCATTAAGTTCACATTGTTTTTTTGCCGTTGGCAACACATTCTGTCGAAAAGCTAAAATCTTACAGCTCTAAATTGAATTCTAAATCCTAAGATACAACTAGCTATTTTTTTCTATTTGTTGATAGAAATTTTACTTTACTATTTTTCCACCTTTCTTAGATATTAACATTTTAATATACATATAAAACATTCCACACAAGATGTTTACAAAACACACAGGGAAGTATCCAAATCTTACCATACCTATTCTGCATCTGTCTCAAAGCAATTCTTTTCTATAATTAATTAGTCTGACTTGTTACTATATTACTAACAGAAATTTTTCCTAACTGCCCTAACAAATTATAAAGCCAAGGTCACTGAGGTTCTTTCTTTCAACTTTTACTTTTCATCCAGATTATACAAATTGTGGTTTCACAATTCAGTTAATTATAATTCTTAAAAAAATTGTCCAATTACAAGAACAAAAAGATAATTTTCCAAGACAAGCTCAAGATTGAGGTAAAATCCTAAGATAATTCACAAAGATAACCCAAAGATAAAGGTAAAATCCCAAAATAATTCCCAAATATATCAAAAATAGATAAGAGAAAGATATGTACAGTAAATTTACATCATCATGATCACAACCGGTATAAAATCAGAGACAGCGTCTCGCTTTTATGTTACACAAAAAAGAAAGAAAATGGAATAAAAATCTTAAATCACAAATAAAGGAAAAAGGGGGAGAAACCAAATAGGATATTGAGTAGAAACCCCAGAATGAAGACATGAGAATTGGAAATTTTCTCTCTTTGCAACTCAGAATATTAACTTTTTTCAACGTAGGCATGATTGTCGACCACTATGATTTTACCCTATGTGAAAAGCATCAACTCAACATCAACAAATCCTAAAGATTTGTTGCGGTATTCATCCTAAAGATATAATAATCAAAAATGGGACGCGGGAAGTGTAAAGAAAATAGTAACGAAAAAAGCATTAGAAAAACGGATGAAGATTCTTTGAATATATAAGGAACCAAAAAACAAAGAATTAAATTCAGATAAAAAGTGAAAGTCATAAGAACGAAAAAACTTGAAAGCAAATTATTAAATATTTAGAAAACTAAAGTGGTTTACCTATTTAAATATTAATGGTAGGATTGATTTTCAGCGTGAGATACGGAGAAAGGATAAATAAAGTTAAACGGCAACAAGTATTAAGAGGTATAGAGGTATAAAACATTTTATAATACAAGATATATTTAAAATATTATTAATTATTGTGGAGGAGCATCTGCAAACGGTTTTTGGTGAATCAAAAAAGAGAGTTTGCGACTATTTAATTTTAGTAGGCGGGGTATCGGTGGGATATGCGATAGCCATAACAACATCTACAGATACAAAAAATCCTTCAAAGTTTTTGTCGAAATCCAAACCTATAGTACGAGGAATTGCACCTTCCAAAGTAAGAATCGTTTTAAAGTGCAGTTCATGTATATTTTGTATTTTTGTGGGAATTTGCACCAATGATGAGTAGATTTTAATGTAAAAAACATAAAGTTTTTATTCAGCAAAGGCAAACTACTGATGAGCCAAAGTCATTTACCAAAAACTGTTAAGTTAATCTATCCAGGACTAATTACGAAAATAGATTATTTATAGATTACGTGTCAACATGAATTTTAAAAGCGCTATTTGGTATAAAATTTTAAAGCTTTACATTCAGATAGACGTAAATTACGTTAAGGTATTTGCAAAAATCACATTTTGAAATCATTAGCTTTATTAAGAAGCTCAAACATTTATTATCGCTTCAAAAAAACCTCTAAATACAGGGAAATTACATTTCCTATGTTTTTCAAGGTATTTTACAAAAAGCTACGCGGACTGGTAAATAATCAAAACTACTAAAAGTCGCGCACAATTATTTCAAACTTTTAAACACAAACAAACTTTACAATAAGAAACGAAATTATTATGAGGTTTATTCTTCTAAAAATTTAAAAAGCACATAGAAAGGCTTCCACTTTTATTTTAATACATAAGAAAATTTATTTATTTACGAAACAGGGATACTTTTTAGGCACGTAGTTGAGTCAATATTTTTAGTTCAGGTAGTAACTTTCTACCTAATACAAAGCAAGGTTATATTCTGCCGTGTTTGCAAAGATCAAATGTTAGATTTTAATAGACACAACAAATAACGCAACATAATTGAAAATGCCCCATGCATTGTAGCGCCATTTTTATCCTCATTCCCAAAACTTTCTTAATTGATTATTATAGTTTATTTCTGCAAATTTAGGTACTTTTTAACTAATTGAAAAGGTTATAAACACTTATGGTTTATGGCCTTTGGCGAGGGGGCGCTTCTAGGGATCTTGGTGATTAGGTTTTCTGGAGATTGAATTATGTTGTTGCTTGCTAATGCTGTAGTGTCCTATAAGGAAAGAGAGGAGGAACGAGGAATTTGGATACTCCATAGAAACACGCGATAACGACATAGTCGCTTCCGTGAGGTCCTGCACTAAAGTGTTTACGTACTTACTCCATATTCCAGAACGTTTTTTATCCCTAGTGAGATAGTATTATTCAATCCGGTTGATGTCTTAAACCCAATTAGAATAGAAAACGCTGTCACTTGAAAAGCGCGTGTTCACAACATTTTCCCGAGAGCGATGGAAGTCTCCGGAGGATATCTTGTCATATTTATGCATGACGAAAACCTTTTATTCTTACCATGTATATAATAATTTATAAAATATCTAAAATCGGATGTACAAAATACAATAGATTTAATAGACATATGAGACGGAACTTGGATATCCGGTAATTGAAAAAGGCATGTTTCAGGTTAATTCTCATAACGCGTAATAGTCGCTACAAAACTCTAAAAAATTCTCTTGTTTTCCTAAGTCAGGGCAAATACTTATAACCTAAAATACTTAATGATTGAATAAAGGTTTTTAGGCACTACCTGATTTCTCTTAAACAAACCGCATTAAATCAGGAAACGGAAAAGGAAGCAATCACTAATTGATGGACTACCTCAGTATTGAATTCACATTGATTTTTTGCCGTTGTTCCTGTCGGCAACACATTCTGTCGAAAAGTAAGAAAATCTTTTTAACCTAAAATCTTACAGCTCTAAATTGAATTCTAAATCTTAAGATACAACTTAGTTTAACTAGTTATTTTATCTATTTGTTGATAGAAATTTTCCTTTACTATTTTTCCAATATTCTTAAATATTAACATTTTAGTATACATATAAAGCATTCCCCACAAGACGTCTACAAAACACACAGGAAGGTATTCAAGTCTTACCATGCCTATTCGGCATCTGTCTCAAACCAATTTTTTGTTATAATCATTCAGACTTATTACGATATTATTACACAAATTTTTCCTAACTGCTATAACAAATTATAAAGCTACAGCCACTGAGGTTCTTTCTTTCAACTTTTACTTTTCTTCCAGATTATACAAATTGCGGTTAAACAATACAGTTAATTACAATTTCCAAAAAAATTGTCCAATTACAAGAACAAAAAGATAATTTTCTAAGACAAGCTCAAGATAGAGGTAAAATCTGAAGATAATTCACAAAGATAACCTAAAGGTAAAGGTAAAATCCCAAAATAATTCCCAAAGATATCAAAAATAGATAAGAGAAAGATATATACGATAAATTCACAACACCATAATCACAACTAGTATAAAATAAGCGACAGCGTCTCGCCTTTTTGTTACACAGAAAAGAAAGAAAATGCAATGAAAATCTTAGGTCACAAATAAAGGAAAAAGGGGAAGAAACCAAATAGGATAGTGAATGGAAACTCCAGAATGAAAACATAAGAACGGGAAATTTTCTGTCTTTGCAACTCAGAATATTGACTTTTGCCAACATAGGCATGGTTGTCAAACATTATGTTTTTACCCTATGTGAAAAGCATCAACTCAACATCAACAAGTCCTAAAGATTTATTGCGGTATTCATCCCAAAGATATAATAATCATAAATGGGAAAGAGGCGGGAAGTGTAAAGAAAATAGTAACGAAAGAAGCGTTAGAGAAACCGGTGAAGATTCTTTCAATATATAAGCAACTCAAAAACAAAGAATTAAAGGTATATTATACAAATGAAAAGTGAAAATCATAAGAACGAAAAAATTTGAAAGCAAATTATTAAAAATTTAGAAAACTAAAGTGTTTTATAAATATTAAAGGTAAGATTGGTTTTTAACATGAGATAATAAGAAAGGATACGTAAAGATAAACGGCAACAGGTATTATAATATATAAAACATTTTATAATACAAGACATATTTAAAATGGTACATAAAGGGTATTAATTATCATGGAAGAGTCGTATCTGCAAAAGGTTGTAGGTGAATCAAAAAGGAGAATTTGCAACTATTCAATTTTAGTAGGCGGAGTATCGGTGGGATTTGCGAGAGCCCTAACTTCATCAACAGAATCAAAAAATTCTTCAAAGTTTTGTCGAAATCCAAACTTATTTAACGAGGAATTGGAGTATATTCATCTTCCAACGTAAGAATCGTTTTAAGCTGTAGTCCATGTATATTTTATACTTTTATGGGGATGTACATAAATGATGAGAATACTTTAATGTAAAAAAGATAAAGTATTTATTTGAGAAAGGCAAACTACATATGAGCATGTCATTTACTGAAAAGTGTTAAGGTAAATAATGTGATACTTCAAAATAAGTTATTCTATACAGGACTGATTATTTATAGGTTACGTGCCAACACGAATTCTGAAAGCGCTATTTGGCACAAAATTTTAAGCTTTACATTCCGATAGAAGTAAGTTACGTTAAGATATTCGCAAAAATCACATTTTTAAATCATTAACTTTATCACGAAGCTTAAACATTAATTATCGCTTCAAAAAAACCTCTAAATATAAGAAAGTAACATTTCTTGTGTCTTTTATGGTATTTTACAATAAGCTACGCGGACTGCTAAATAATCAAAACTACTAGAAGTCGCTTGCAATTATTCCAAACTATAAAAACATAAACAAATTATACAATAAGGAACGAAATGATTATGAGGTTTATTCTTCTAAAAATTTAAAGAGCACCCAGATAGGCTTCCACTTTTATTTTCATATATAAGAAAATTTATTTAGTTACGAAATATAAAGATACTTTTAGGTCGGTAGTAGACTCAATATTTTTAGTTCAGGTAGTAACTTTTTACCTAATACAAAGCAAGTTGATATTTTACCGTTTTTGCCAAGATAAAAGTCCCTCATTTAGCATTGGGTGTAGTACTTTCTTAGAAGGTCCGCTAGTGTTAAGTAGGCAATCGGTTATTTGTTTTATTTTCATTTTCATCTTGCCTTTTGACTAGTTAAAAAGATTTTGTCTGGAAATGCCATTTATACTAACATGTCGGATACTTGAAACAGTCGTCGATAGTTTGTTGATTCGGGTATAGAAGGCGCATGCGAAATATTGTGTCCTTATCAATACATCATGACTTGTGCATAATTCAAGAGTTTAGTTGGTTGTTTTGCAGAAAGGAACGGGTCCGTCTGACGAGCTGCAACAACAACGTAACCGGTCACAGGCTTTTTTTGCAAAATAACCAACAATTTTGCACTAATTTTTGTTCTCTATGCTCGAATGACTTTTGCAATTCAAGGAAAAACTATTCATGACCATTTAACTGGAAACGTATTGTTTTCCGTTGACCAAGTCTCTCATTTAGCATTGGGCGTAATATTTTCTTAGAAGGTCCGCCAGTGCTAAGTAGGCAATCGGTTGTTTGTTTCATTTTCATTTTGTCTTTTGACTAGTTAAGACAATTTTATCTGGAAATGCAATCTATACTAACATGTTAGAGACTTGAAACAGTCATCGATAGTTGGTTGATTACATTCAGGTATAGAGGGCGCATGCGAAATATTTTGTACTTATAAATACACCAAGACTTGTGTATAAATCAAGATCTTAGTTGGTTGCTTTGCAGAAAGTAATGGGTCCGTCTGACGAGCTGCAACAACAGCAAACCGGACACAGGCTTATCTTTTTGCAAAATTACCAACAATTTTACCAATGCCAGGCAAAATTATTGATTACCATTTAACTGAAAACGTATTGATTTCCGTTGATGAACTCCCTCATTTAGCAATGGGTGTAGTACTTTCTTAGAAGGTCCGCCTGTGCTAAGTAGACAATCGGTCATTTGCTTTGTTTTCATTTTCATCTTGTCTTTTGACTAGCTATTAAAATTTTGTCTGACAATGCCATCTATACTAGCATGTCTGAGACTTGAAACATTAACCGGTAGTTGATTGGTATACAAGGCGCATGAAAAATATTTTGTACTTATAAATGCACCGTGATTTGAGTGTATAACAAGATCTTAGTTGGATGTTTTGCAGAAAGAGATGCGCCCGTCTGACGAGCTGCAACAACAGCGAAACCGGTGGCGGGCTTTTCTTTTTCCAAAATAATCTACAATTTTACATTAATTAGTTCTCTATGCTCGAAATACTTTCTCAATGCCAGGCAAAATTATTTATTTGTCTTACCCTGTATAAAATTTGTACAATGCTGTAAGAAGAATATGTCACTATACAACCACAATTAATGTATACAAAGATTGAGTTTATATTTTTATATTAGTAATTCATTGTACCTTAGATAGACATCACAATTTTTTAACAGAATGAGTCATACTTCTAAAAATGCACCATATAATCGAGTAAAGTTGATATTGCTGTATTCGGAAAAGGGTGGTGTTCCAAATTTAAAATAATATATAGGGTGTTTCTTACATAAAAAAATCACAATTTTGATCTGGCACTGCGTTAGGGAACATTCCATATTTTCTAATTAATTTTAAAAGTGAAGCTTAAGGCTGCACATAACTTTACACGTAAATTTTTTTGTTATTTTGCATAACAGCGGTTATATTGGATTTTCTCACTCTGTACAGTAGATATTAGTATCTAATTATTGTTAGACCTGAATAATTATAATACTGATTTATTTTTATTTTGAAGTAACATTGTTTTAAAGTAAAATACAAAAAGTGTTAGAAACCTTAATGTTGTTTGTAAACCAATGTATCTATTTAAAATAAAGAATGAATAATGTATGTATGTACGTACTGGTTGTTAAGCTTATTGCATATCTCAGCATTTGATAATAATATGCTTCGACGCAAACGGGATGATCATTTATAAGTTTTACCTATTCAATACAATTAAAGAACTTAATATATATGAATAATAAAGATCTAATTATTTACTCAAGTTTATCTTACAATCCCTGAATAAGGACGTCCAGGAACACGAATGGTTCACATTCCAGTTAGGCCATCATTTCACATAAAATAGCAATTTCCAATTTAAGGACGGATGAACTCCCAAGCTTTAACCCTTACATTTATTTACGATCCCGTAATTAAATTATCTGTTTTTTATTTCACTGGAACGATGATCAAATCCACAAACACGTGAAAGCGATTTCATTGCCTTACTGCAAATCAAACATACCACAGCCGACACGGAACACTTAAAACACCACGTGATTTACCTCTTGTCCTGGTTATATTTTGAGTTTTACTTTTGAACTTCCTTCCTACTTGTCAAGTTTCGTTGTTATATCTCATTTTCCTTTCTACCAATATCGTTCTCACAGTGTAACATATTTAATCTATGTTGAATACAAGTTAATTGTACAACAGTTACCTATTTATGATTTATATTTTTATGGGAAACGCCTTGTCACGTTTAGATTTGTTTTCATTTGCGGTTTTGAAATAAGACACTCTCCTGGATTATTACGTTTACAATGTATTTAAAAGAAATTATGTTATACCTTGTTATCTGAATTACCTTTATGGAAACAAAAATTTGCCATATAACGCTTAAATAATATTAACTATTCGTAAAATATATTATACATGGTGTGTGCATATTCAGTCTGCCCGTCCAAATTTAATATTTGTATCTTCTTATCTGATGTATATCTAAAGTAACGTGACCGTGATACACAACTTTTAGTCAGTTTTAAAGTAATCAGGGCGCAGATAAAAAATATGTACTCTAATATTGCTTTTAAATATTTGTTTTGTTTGTTTAAGCACTTCAACTTTGATTAAGCGAATCTGGAATGGATTGACCAGGGGGAGGCAATAACTACATGATGCATAAAATTGAGTGGAAACACAAAAAACATTGTCAACTAAAAATTTTTATTCCAATAATACAAAGCGAGCGAGGTTGCTAATTAAGTTTTCATTAGACGAGTTGGATTGATTTCATATTTTGCGGAATAAATTGTAGATATTAACGGTTTAAAAAACATACGCTGAGTGAATTCATAAAGTCTCATTGGAATATTACAAAATTAATCGACCGGTTTGAAATCTTTAGCAAACACGATATTCTACTTTGACAATTTCTAGTCAACCCTTACGACAAAATTACTGAGTTCATCCCTATTGCCACAGGCTGCTTTGAATACAAGGTTAAGTTTAACTTCATTAACGCTACTGAACGCAAGTTTAATTGAATTTGCAATTAACCAACATCTTTGGAATTTGGCAGTAGCTTTGCAGATAGATTAAAATAACAGTTGTAAAGGACATGCAAAGTATTGAATAATCTATTAAGTGCTGGATAGTATGCCTCGAAAAACTGACTGAGTAGTAATTGAATACTTCATTTTCTTCAGAATATCCGTAAACTACTGCTGTGCTGACTGAATATAACACGAACGTTTTTAATTGACTCATTTTAAGGAGTTGTGAATATAATGTATAATGCATTATGAAGTGACCATTTGTGTTGTTTATTTTGCTTCATAGGGCATGGTTCTTAATTACGTACACAATTACCTCTGACCCTTTTGTTGTGTACAGTTTCGGGCAGCATAAATCCTTACTCCCGCACACTACAACCATACTGGCGATACAACATGGTTGTATACGCATTGAGAATGGTTGAGTAAGTGGCGTTATTACTGACATACCCCCGTGCATTTCTACGCACGCATAAAACACATGCAAATCGCTGTTATTAGTACATTTGCTACTCAAAGAAACATTATCACGAATTGTAGCATAGTTTTTTAATAAAAAATAAAATCAAAAACACTACAGTACCTAAAAAGTGAATTACTGTTTAATAATACAAAAGTTAATGAAATTTTTGCGTTCGATTTATTTTCCGAAATAGTGATAGACAACTTATGGATTCTCTTTGTTGGACCCGCTTTTGATTTCTGTTCCATATTTGTCGGTCGTCCTACTTGTGTTGTATTGGTTGTTTTTGATAAACCTTTATCCTTGCTTCTAGTTATTAATGTTGGTTATACTCGAATTTTTCTAGACCGAATAAATGCATTTGCTGCAAAATTTAACGCCTGAGTTAAAGAGTGAACCATTTTTAACATTGAATTTAATTTTTATTAAAACAACAGTGGTAAAAATTAAAACAACAATGGCTTTTGGTGAACAATTTTCTTGAAAAATTATACCAATTCTGTTAAATTCTCACGATTGTTCGACAACTTTCTTGTGGTAAAAGTGATTGTCATCAACTAAATTGTGAACAGGAATAATTTGTTCGCTATATGGTATTGCAAGTCTCATGACAGATTCTGCATTAGAAGCTTCGTTTAGGGGCCTCAATGGTTCCTCACTTTCCTTATTCTTGAAACAATTTAAAGGCGCATTTTCCCCTACCCTACTGCTATTTTAGCTAACTTTACTTTGTCTTTGTGATATAGAGCTGAAAAATTTCTAAAAAAAAACACATTGCTGTTTTAAAGCACATAGGTGCGTAGAGAATGATTCACTTTTACCCCGTGTGCCATCACAAAATGCAGTACTCGTATTAACAGTATGTAGCAATAACTTGTCTTTTGCGGATACTACGTGATCTACATTTTCTTCAATTTTTATAATTTTATCAATATCTTTTGCTCATACAAAAAATTTTGTAATCTACTTGGTGTTTGGTTAGACTCGAGTTTGTAAATCCTAGTGATCGCCTTATATAATAGCGCTCAAATGTACTTTCGATGAAATCGACCAGTGCACAACTGTTAAACGCTTTACAGCGTCATAGGCCATTCAAATTAGGTTTGAATTCGGAATTAATTAGTGGAAAGCTGGAAATTGTTTTAATTGCTTAAGTATAGGTCAAGTATTAGGGGAATATGTTATCCCCCCCCTCCGAGGTCGGCGTTAGCCGCCATCTTAAAAAAACAGCTCCAAAATCAGAGCTTTTTTAGTTTTTTGATAATTATTCAAAAACTATGAGTTTTATGAAAAAATGTAATCCAGTCTAAAATATAGAGCGCTATATTCTATACAAAATAACGTCTAAAAACAATAAGATCGGTCTAAAATTAAGATTCATAAGTGACGTTAAAAAAGTACGTTTCTTGAAGTTTTTTTAAAAAATTGTTTTTTTTTAGTTTTTTTTTTTTGAAATCCGTTGATTTTACGACGAAAAGTCATACCTTACAATTTGTGTCCTTTTCAAGTGTGATCGGCAATCTTCGATTGTTTCCAAGGAAAATATTCAAGCCTTCCATTTTCTAACCTATGACGTAGAAGTTATTTAAAATTAAATTGTTTTATTAGTAAGTATTCTGTAGACAACAAGTTTGATATTCCCTTAGTAAACGTTTAAAGTGTTTTATTAAGTTTTTGTTTATAGTAGCACTGCATCTTCTACCACACGACTTGCACCAAATTGGGTGCGTGTGCTACCACTCTTTTGGATTTTTAATATGTACGCGATGCGATTGTTGATCCGTATAACATGGAAAACGTTTTCGATGTTTCTGCTAACTGCATTTGCAGCATCGACGATGCGAACCGGGTGCATGCATTGGTGCTAAATGTACTGGACGAGCAGCAAGGATTGGCAAAAGATGACGTCATTTAGTTCCCTGCTGAATCCTTAATATCGTTCGGCTCTCTTCGGAAACCTTCTGTTTGCATTTTATAGGGAGCATAAAGCAGCAACGCAAGACTAAACTTTTTAGTTTATAAGTTAGTTCGCTTACAAGTTTCTCCAAAGTCCTATAGTGGGGATTCTGTTTTGTTCTAAAATAGTACCTGCAAACGTTTTTAAACGCAACTCTTGCGGTGCTTCCTGTACCTGGAAAAACCGCTAATGGCGGAGATAGTGTAGAAATGGTTAGCACAGCATTTAACAACCGTATGGCTAGCTATCGCATAAAGAACACCAGTGTCGACGATGGAGTGTCCGAGTTTCTTTTAACACAAAAATATGTTTATAACATCTTCTAGTCATCTGGAAAATATGTACGAGGTCTTAAACGAAACTATGTAAACACCGACTTTATACCCAATTAATTAAGAAAATTAGTTTGTCGGGCGAGGATGACAAAAGGTACATCATTTCTAATAGTACAGCAACCTACGCATGGAGGGCATAAATATATAAGATTGCTATATTTGTATATATTTTATTGTGTTTCCTTGTTCAGACAATTAAGGTTGGTCAGTAAACCGTATTAAATTGCTATTAATTGGCTTGCATTCAGCATACTTTCCCTCTGTAATTAACGCATTTGATTAAGAAGATATACACTTTTAAAAATGAAATTTGTATTTCCCTAAATACGTAGTCGAGAACGTACTACAAAGTACCATGTGTTATTAATAATCTACAAGCAACGATGCATCGATTTCTAATGCACTGTGTAATTTAGAATATTTACCTACCGCGTGAGGGTATCCAATTAACAATAAATAATAAATGGGAAGGACCTCTAACACTATAGTACCCTCACGTTTCGGGACATTGCCTCGCAAGCTGCTGCAGTCGGTAAGAAGGGGAGGTTTATTAAACAACAACACATTAAGACAAAATTCCAATTGTTTTATTAAACGGGCTACTAACTAACTTAACCTAATTACATATGCATACAAAATTATACAGTAATTAACATTATTTACAATAGGGCGCCACCATGGGAATTAAACGGCCCATGGACCGATCGCGGTAATAGCTCTCGTCGCACTTTGTTCGTGGCGATGAACCAAGATTGCAGGACAGAAAATACTTCACTTCACAGGGGCAAATCTTATAAAGTCTCCGGCTAGCACAAACACAACTTAACTAAACAATTCTAAAGTCCTTATTTTATGAATATTAACAACAGTTCTGGGTGCAAACACCCCAATACATATAATTAATTGACGCTACCGCAGTCTACTTAACTTGCATACTGAAACGACCTTCCTTTAATTACGGGGTCATCAAAGACAGGAAAACCATGACCTTCACACGGGTCAAATAGTACAGTAACGGAATTCGTGGCTTAGTTATTACAAGCCTCGGACAACGTCGAAACACAATAAAATAAGAAACCCTTCAAAAAATGCGGTCTTTAACAACAACCTAACGGGATTGTTGACAGTCAGGCGAGCTTAACTAAATTTAACGCTGAGATTAGCCGGCCTTGCTTCGACAACAAAAAGAAAGATTGTCAAAATTAGGTGACGTTTGGGTAAAAAGGTATTGGAAGAAAAGCAGAGATAATAGTCAAGCAGCGTCTCAATTACGCTGGTTTATTGGTGACGTGAGTGGAAAAAACACTTGTAAGCCACAATGATTATTAGTTTACAGTTTATAATTGTTATACTTAACAGGTAAACTTTAGCGTTACGGTGAAGTTAGAATAAAGCTAAAATACACCTGCTCAAAGTTTTATTACTCCACTTGCTGCAAAGACATCCTAAAGTTTACAACTGACTGGAAGTCGCTTTTTATTACGATTGGCAAACTTGCACGTGATAATGGATTTACCCGAAAAGTCAAAAGGAGAATGCCTATACGAGACACAAGATGGATATGATTGTAATATGGAGAGTTGTATTCAGCCAAATAGTGCTGATACCATGGTACAATGTTCCAAGTGCTCTCATTGGTACCACTTCCAATGCGTCGGAGTCAATGATTCTGTTCGTAGTATCGTATGGAATTGTAATAATTGTAAAAACTCTGCTGTATCCATTAGACCAAGCAGCAAAGTTAGTTCAAAAGCATCTAGTAGAAAGCGAATGACCGATCTGGAGCTAAAGCGTTTGGAAGAATTAGCACAGGTTCAGTCAGATTTAATTAATGCGAAATATAAAAAACTACTGGAGGACGAAGCACAACACGATAAAGCCATACCCTTAGCGGATAGTGAAGTAAACTCAGTTAAGCATCAAAGAATTGAAGATTGGGTCAACTCAAAGTCGAGTGTACATAACACAATTTCAAAAGTAGTCTTACAACCACAGCTTTTAAAAAGGATCTAGTCATAGCAGGTCCAGACAAACTAGGTATGTCGAGTTCCCGTGACATGTCTGGTTCGAGAACTATAGACTTAACAACTCCCAACATGGTAGCCCGTCAATTTCTACCAAAGGAATTGCCCTACTTTGATGGCTCAAAAAGGGAGCAGTGGCCCGTCTTTATTAGCAACTATCGGCAATCTACTCTACGGTGTGGGTTTTCTGATCAGGAAAACTTACTACGCTTGCAAAAGGCTATAGGCGGCGCTGCGTTAGAAAAGGTATGTGGTTCGTTAATCAGCTACAAATCTGTGTCCAATGCTATTGAGATTCTCGAAATGTTCTACGGTCAGCCTGAAACTCTCGTGATCGAACTGCTTAGGAAAATCAAAGCTACACCCGCCGTCAAAGCGGATCGACTAGATAAACTAATTGATTACGCCTTTGAAGTACAGAACTTTTGCGCAATGATAGATGCCTCCAATTTGGACAACTACGTTCAAGACTTATCCGTTTTACATGACTTGGTGGACAAACTGCCCACTGCCTTACGCCTAAGCTTTTTTCAAGAACACCAAAGTCCAACTGGACTAAGAACATTTAACAGCTGGCTTATGAAATTGGCAAAGAGTGCCTGTAAAGCGACGTCTGGCAATACAGATATACATACACCCGAAACCAAGGGTAACCCTAGAGTTCAAGACAAGGTACACCATAACTATCACTTGCAGTTTAAAAATCCTACAAATGATGGCGGTAAATCGCTACCACAAGTAGCCAGATCGCGTCCAAGTTGCATAGGTTGTAACTCGACTGAACATAAAATCTCCGCGTGTGGGAGCTTTACCGAACTAGCTCCGAGCAGTCGAATAGCCTATGTGATAAAACAGCGTCTGTGCCGTAGATGCCTTGGTCGCCATCAAACTAATCGATGTTGGTCACGCAGGGTATGTCAAGTAGATGACTGTAAGATCAAGCACCACCCACTTCTACATCTTGCGCTGACCAGTAACCCGTCAACTACACATAAATTAGAACCATCCGAAAATCAAACTCGTCCCGCAGTCGCATCAACAACAAAGGCGTTGGTTCATTCTTCTAGATTAGAAACCACGATAGTCCTTTTTAGAATTGTACCAGTGACATTATTTGGCCCAGGTACAAGACTTGAAACATTTGCGTTTCTAGATGAAGGATCTACTTCCACTCTAATCGACGAAGAGGCGGCAAGGTTTCTGGGCTTGGATGGGCCGAATAACAATCTTTGTCTGCAATGGACAAATAACGTTAAACGTGTGGAAGAACATTCTAAAACCGTCTCACTGGAAATATCAGGCGTGCAAGAATCCGCAAAGAAATATCGTATGAACGGAGTGCGTACAGTTAAAAATTTGGACCTTCCTACACAAACATGGTCTGTAACGCCCCCGCAAATGTATAAGCATATCGAAGGTCTTCCTATTGTACAGTACGTTAATGCTAAACCAACAGTTCTGATTGGCTTAGATAACTATAAACTAGGCTTTCCTATAGAAACACGGGTAGGACGTTGGTCCGAGCCAATGGCTATAAAAACACGACTTGGTTGGACGATTTTCGGCCAGACTAAACGACCTAATGTTTCAAATTCACGTCTGTTTTTTATTTGCGAATGTCGGGATGAAAATCTTCATCAGATCGTTAAAGATTTTTTTGCGCTTGAAAATGTAGGCGTACAACAGTTGTCAGCTATAGAATCAAAGGAGGACCAACGGGCACGTCAGATAATGGAAGCGACTACTAAACGTATTGAAGGTCGCTACGAAACTGGTCTTATTTGGAAGTTTGATCATTTTTTGGTACCGAATAGTTATGCAATGGCACTTAGGAGATACCAGTGCTTTCAAAAGAAAATGCTGAAGCATCCTGAGTTACGGGCTGCCCTAAACACACAAATTGCGCACTATATCAGCAAAGATTATATCTATAAATTGAACGCGGCCGAAATTGTAAGTCACTCAAGGGTCTGGTATTTGCCCATTTTTACGGTACAAAATCCCAATAAGCCAAAAAAAAGCCGCATTGTTTGGGATGCTGCCGCTCGAGTAAAAGGAGTTTCATTAAATTCTTTACTACTTAAAGGGCCTGACCAGCTCATGTCCTTACCAGCGATCTTAAATCGATTCCGCGAAAAAGCAGTGGCAGTTTGTGGCGACATAGCGGAAATGTTTCATCAGGTTAGGATAGTCGAATCAGATCAGCAATTTCAACGATTTCTTTGGCGGAACGACAATTCTCTCTCAAAGCCGGATGTCTACGTGATGAAGGTAATGACATTTGGAGCAACGTGCTCCCCTTCATCTGCTCAGTACGTAAAAAACTTAAATGCAGATACTTTCATTCACACGCATCCTCGTGCTGTTCAAGCTATACGAGAAAATCACTATGCTGACGATTGGTTGGACAGCACTAATACCGAGCTGGAAATGATCGAATTAGCTAAAGCTGTAAAGTTTATTCACGCTGCAGGCCGGCTTTCATATACGAGGTTGGCTGTCTAACTCCGCTCGTGTACTAGAAGCAATGGGCGAGACACCTTGTGAAAAAAGCAAAGCGATATTTGAAGAGCAAGCATTTGTCGAAAAGGTACTTGGCTTATGGTGGAACCCGGGCCGCGACTGTTTCTCGTTTGTGCTTAATACATCTAGAGCTGGTATTGATATCCTGACAGGAATACGGAAGCCTACGAAAAGGGAAGTGCTTCGAACCCTAATGACGATGTACGATCCGTTAGGGCTTATTTCCTTTTTCCTTGTATACGCGAAAATTTTGCTACAACAGATTTGGCAATCCGGGATTGGCTGGGATGACGAGATTACTAGTGACCAGTACGAAATGTGGGTGACGTGGGTGAAAGTTCTATATTCAATTGACCAGCTACGTATTTCACGATGTTGCTCACAAATAACAGAGCCACGAAGCATAGAACTCCACATATTCGTAGATTCTAGCGAAAATGCATACGCCTGTGTGGCATACTTTCGTATATTCTCGGAGGAGCAAAACGACGTCGCCTTAGTTGGAGCAAAAAATAAAGTCGCACCACAAAAACCGCTTTCAATCCCCAGACTTGAGCTCCAAGCTGCAGTTTTAGGATGCAGATTTGCACAATCAGTGGAGAAGTCCCACTCGCTTAAAATAAATCGGCGCATTTTCTGGACAGACTCCGCAAACGTACTCTGCTGGATACGATCTGAAGCCCGACGGTACAAGCAATTTGTAGCATTCAGGATAGGAGAAATTTTAGAGAAATCCAACATAAATGAGTGGAGGTGGGTACCAACCCAATTGAATGTTGCAGACGACGCGACCAAATGGCGAACTCCACCCAAGATCGACGCCAATAACCGATGGTTTAACGGCCCTGCATTTCTAAAGGAGGATGAATCTAAATGGCCGGAAAATGCTCAAAGTCGGCCCAGTCCAGAAATAGAACTTCGCGTAAACGTGACAAAGGCAGTCCTACTTAAGGTTGAAACATCAAGCCCAGAAAGAGTCTCGCGTTGGGTACGACTTGTGAATAGCCAAGTATACGTGCGTCGTTTTATAAAAATATTACAAACCAGGAAATCTGGCTCTCTGAAACCGTTAGGCATGATTAGTGCGACTGAGAAAACAATTGGTGAAAATGACCTGTACCGACGCTGCCAACAGGACTGCTTTCCGATCGAATACGAAATTCTGAATTGTCATCCTCCTGGAGTCGTGGACAGCTGTAGCAGACTGTTTAAACTGTCACCGTATCTTGACGAGGAGGGTGTTATGAGAATTTCAGGCAGAATTGATAAGATGGAAGGCGTCGCATGGAACAGCAAGCGACCAATAATACTAGGTGATCACGGAGTAACCAGACGATTAATCCAACATTGTCACGAACAATTCTACCACCAAAATCATGAGACGGTGATTAACGAGCTGAGACAATCCTTCTTTATTCTAAAGCTGCGGGCATTGTTTAGCAAGGTTCGTTCAGGCTGCAATCACTGCAAAATTAAGTCTGCCGTACCTACACCACCGTTAATGGGAAATCTTCCTAAAGCCAGGCTCACGCCTTTTGTACGCCCGTTTACACACACAGGAATGGACTGCTTTAGTCCGCTAGAGGTTGTGGTATGCAGGCGTGTTGAAAAAAGGTGGGGTGTACTGTTCACCTGTATGACGGTCAGAGCAATTCATCTAGAAATCGTTCATAGTATGACTACAGATGCTTGTATTTTGGCCATACGTCGTTTTATTGCTAGGCGTGGTATTCCAGCCGAATTGCATAGCGACAACGGTACAAATTTTAGAGGTGCGGCCAAGGCCCTGATAGCTGACTTAAAAGGTATTGACAATCAAAAACTTCAAGAAAGCTTTAACACTGTGAAATGGAATTTTATTCCGCAAGCGACTCCACACATGGGGGGCTGCTGGGAACGTTTGATAAGGTCAGTTAAATCTAACATTGTCGAAGCATTGCCAGATCGCAAACCCACAGATGAACTACTTTATACAATCTTTACGGAGATAGAGAATATAGTAAACGAACGGCCGTTGACGTATATACCGCTGTCAGCTGAATGCAAGGCGGTTCCGTGGCGTAGTGGTATGTGTGTGACTACTACGCCCAAGGTCCCGGGTTCGAATCCCGACACGGTCCGCTTGAAAAGTGTTAGGCGAGCATTTTTCCCAAAAATACACCCTCGTTCGGATGAGAGGTAAAATGGAGGTCCCGTGTGTGAGTGTTGTCACGCACGTTAAAGATCCCTACCTTGCTTGGAACAGCAAGGATTCGGCAAAATTCAAAATTTTCCAGGTAAAAAAAAACTCGCTTCCTGGCCAATGTAGTACCTTCGGGTGGAGCATTGGAAAATCACATGTAATGTCAGCTGAATGCGATGAAGCGCTTACGCCCAATCATTTTCTTCTCGGTTCCTCCAGTGGTGTAAAATCGTCAGGTGACTTTGACAAAAGCTGCCTTGTGTCTCGAAAGAATTACCGCATTGCACAATACGTGGCTCAAACTTTCTGGAAACGATGGATAAGAGAATATTTACCCACGCTTACACGACGATCCAAGTGGCATCTCCCAGCTAAACCTATCAAACCGGGAGACATTGTGATAATCTGCGATGAAAATAGTCATCGTAGTTCGTGGCCGAAAGGAAGAATTATAGATGTTACCCTAAGTAAAGATGGTCAAGTACGCTGCGCTGTAGTCCAAACTTCGTCTGGAGCAACTTATACTCGCCCGTCAGTCAAGCTGGCTGTGTTAGACATAGCCGAAAAAGGAAGTAATCACTTACCAGGAGCATGCTTACTAGGGGGGAGTGTTGACAGTCAGGCGAGCTTAACTAAATTTAACGCTGAGATTAGCCGGCCTTGCTTCGACAACAAAAAGAACGATTGTCAAAATTAGGTGACGTTTGGGTAAAAAGGTATTGGAAGAAAAGCAGAGATAATAGTCAAGCAGCGTCTCAATTACGCTGGTTTATTGGTGACGTGAGTGGAAAAAACACTTGTAAGCCACAATGATTATTAGTTTACAGTTTATAATTGTTATACTTAACAGGTAAACTTTAGCGTTACGGTGAAGTTAGAATAAAGCTAAAATACACCTGCTCAAAGTTTTATTACTCCACTTGCTGCAAAGACAGGGATTAAATTACTGGAACGGGGCTTTAACCCGAAGTTGTATGCTATGAAAGTCGACAAATATTGTATTTAAACAAATAAATGACTTATGATGCATAACACAGCCTTGAGTTCATAGTAATACCATATATAATAATTACTTACTCAGAGAAATAAACTAACTTTGAACATAACGGCACGCACTTGAATTCAGAGAAATAAAACACTTACTCAATTTGCAAGTCCGCGAGCTTTAGACTACAACGCGTCTGGAAATAAACAACCCGGATTACCACCGGCTGGCATTCTTATATACATTTAAGTTAATTGAAAAATAACCCCTTGCCTAGCTCTCATACTCGACAAGGGATACGCCGGTCGTAAATCTTTAAGATTAATTAAACTGCCAATTGCCTAAGATAGCCACACAAGTAGCTCTCGGAACTAATTTTTAGTTGAGTGTCCCGCTAATTGAAAAATTCCTTCCGACCACCCAGACATAAATAGGGTCCTAGAACATGATTGACATCTAATCATAGATAGCAACTAATCTGACATGTTTAATGCCTTTCACGTAAAGTGCCTTCAGAAAAATTAATTGACTCTTGGATTATATCTTCCTGGAGCTTTGCTAGGACGCTACTTGGGTGATCTTGCAGCGGTTTAACATTTGCAGAATATTTATGCTACACGACCTTCATTCTAATAATTAGCGTGCTAAAATTAAACTAGAAAATAACTATTTTTAGAAATACTAGAACCATTAGAGCGTATTAAAACAGTAGAAAGTCCATTGAAAAGAAATTATACACAGCTTTCACATGTAATTTAAGTAATCCATAATCGTCAAAGAAACGAATTGTATTTTCCAAGTACCTATTTAGCATTGAATACATAATTAGGTTATGACGTATTTAGTAATTAAAAAATCGTGGCTTTGAATATTCTAAAAACAGTAAATTACTGTTTGAAAATGGTTTTAAATATTAAACACTTATGGCTTATAAAAGGTTCATTTCTAAAATTTCCACGGTTTTAGATTTTCAGGAATGGTTGGTTGAAGCCCACGTCATAGATGAGCAAAAATTTAGAGGTAGGTGTAACTTTGTAAGAGATGGTCTGATTTTAAATCTGTTTGCAGATTCGGATTCTGCATAAAATTTTAGATTAATTGATGTGTCGCATGGCTCAAAAATTTATAAGGATAGTCAGAAATCGCTACCAGCAAAAAATTTTAAAATGAGGGCAGTTTCCTGGGGGATGATGCAATCTAAAAAATTCCTAGAGATTCGGGTAGCTGAGAAATTTCTAATATTAATTGATACCAAACAAGATAGGTTTATCTCGAAAGATGCAATGGCTAGTCGAAGAAAACTATTTGTTAGGTTAGCTTATAGAGCAAAGAGCAAAATTTATAGGTTCAGAACTTTAAAGGGGTATAACTATGTAGGAGGTGCTCGGATTTTAAATCTGTTTGCAGATTCGAATTCAGCGTAAAATTCTAGAGTAATTTGATGTATTGCATGATTAAAAAATTTATAAGGACGGTCAGAAATCGCTACCAGCAAAAAATCTTAAAATGATAGCGGGCGTGAAGTATGCACTTGACGTTTGAGGTTAAGTTAGGTTAGGTTAGGTTAGGTTAAAGTGGCGCAGCGGTGGTGGCGCTGCGTGTATAGTACCCTAAGAAAAAACGCTCCGAGTGGTGGATCCCATAAGGTGGATCTGACGTAAGGAAAAATGATAACATCGTTAATGAGTTTTGCCATTAAAAAACGTTTAGCGTTAATGAGTTTTCCAATTAAAAAGAGATTAGCGTTAATGAGTCTTCCCATTAAAAAGCGATTAGTGCTAATGAGTTTTCCCATTAAAAAAGCAATTAGCGTTAATAAGTTTTCCCATTAAAAAGCGATTAGCTTTAATAAGTTTTCCCATTAAAAGGCGATTAGCGCTAATGAGTTTCCCCATTAAAAATCGATTAGCGTTAATGAGTTTCCCATAAAAAAAGCGATTAGTGCTAATGGGTTTTCCCATTAACAAGCGATTAGTGCTAATGAGTTTTCTAATTACAAAGCGACTAGTGCTAATGGATTTTTAATGAGAAAACCCATTAAAAAGCGATTAGTGGCGTGGTGGCGGTGGCGCTGCACCAGGACTAACACTATTCTTTACTCAAGTTTACTTCACCTTTAGAACTGACACGTCAGTCTGGGGTCAAGGCAACGGAGGATCATGTCCCCAGGACGAAGCACACAGTGTGTACACGAAAATCCTATAGAGAACGGAAAAGACAATGATTTTTGATCGTATGCAGAAAAGAAAATGAATATTAATTCGTTTAGTAACCGGAATTAATATCCGTTCCGGTGTTATCAAACATGACTAGAAACTCGAAACACTTTATCAAATAGCACGATACCTTATTTTAACGAGTTTCTAGGTTGTATTATTGTAAGAACTAATTGTACTCTGTAGCAATGCGTAGCAAGCCAGCGGACACCAAAAACAAGGTACCAACTATTTAAATTATAGAAACTTTTTATTTTAAAATAAATAAGCTTAAGTTGAAAATTATTGGAAAGCGTACTTACTGTAGGAAGGTCTAATATACCGGGTGTTGTTAAAGGATTTGAGCAGAATTTACGTAAATGAATAATTAAATACCAAAAAGGGGTAGGTTTTAGCTGAACATCGTCAAGTAAATGTAACAACATTAAAACACAGAAATATTCTGGGGCATCTTCCGGTGTATCAAAATACAATGCATCTCTAAACATTTGCATAATAATGCGCCTATCTTCTTTTAGCACAATTGATTATTTTGCAACAGCCACCTTCATTGGGACTGACATATATAAAAAGTACAATATAATAAAGTAGATGATGAAAATATGTTTTAATGCATTTCACTCTGCTGCACTATCGTCTGTCATGATCACTTGCGGTGAAAATGCTTTTCCGCTTAGTTCCAATGTGTTTCTTTAGCCGCAGAAAACGACAAGGTTTAATTTGATTCTATTTAAGCGGCGTGGAGTATATACGCTACAGGTAATGCCCCAATTTTACTAGCAGTGAACATAAATGTGACATATATCTGATTGGTTACACGTTCAGCTGAAGTCTATGAAAAAATTTCGTTAGAAAATTCTTCAGCCATTGTACGTAGTATAATTGGCGTAACCACATCTATTAAAACAGACTTTGCTCGTAAAACTACTTTAACATCAGCTTTCTCGAATCTATAATTTTTGAACGTAGTACTTTCTTAAACGCTAGTTTCTTTGCGACTCCCATATTGAGATATCTGCCATTATCATAAAGATATTTCATTTTCTTTCCGTCGGATTGATTTGTGAATCGACTCGCTTTCGAGTATTTTTGTCTCATGATATGCTTTAGATGCCGATGGTGTCATTTCTGACTTAAAATATGAATTACACGTCTCTATGGTATCAGTATTCAAACGTAGATAGCTATAAGCTGCGGCAATGTGGACATTATGAGAATAAGAAAAATGTAATATTTATGTTTACCTTTTCACCCTCATTTAAGAAATAATCGCTTCTGATTGTGTCTCGATTAATTTTTTTTAATTTAAAATCAATTATAGCGCCACATTTCTTATTCCTGTTCCTAGAATCTTTTTTTTGCCGCTGAACTACTTTATTTAATTCTGTATGCTGGCATGAAAATATTTTCCGAAATATGTTACGTGTAAGATTTGCAAAACGTCTTTTAGTAATCCAGTTGGTATGAGTCAAATTAGAAAATGTTGATTTTTTTTTATTACTTTACTGAGTAGTAGGAGTAACATCCTACGTGATTATTAGGCTGTTTTTACTATTTATTTTATGTCAGATATTTACCACAATACGACTTTTCTTACAGTCGCGCACCGTAGGCTGTCGCTCGTCTCCTACGTCCCACCCCTACTCTTCCACTGAGCCCAGTACCTGTTGTTTCTGTCGATTATATTATGATTTATGAAACATAAATTATGGACGCTCAATGAATTTTTTTTTAACCTGATTTTTGCTTGATTTTTTTAAAGTTATTTTTAGGGCCTGGTTATTTGATTTCCCGATTTCTCTTAATTTCTCTTAATCTATGTATCTGATTTTCCTTATTCTTTTTGTAATTTATTTGAATCTCAATTTTTTTAGTGTGTCGCAATTTTTTTTTTTGGTTACCTTCGATTTTGTGTGAGAAGGTTTAACTTTTATTCCGTATTGCTTACGATCTTTGTAACATTGGTATTTTGGTGTTTGTCTGATATTCTTTATTATTTTTGGCCTGAATTTACTTAAATTCTCTTAGTCCGTTAGATAGACATTCCCTATTATTTTTTTGAATTTTAATTTTTTGTTTCCGAATTATTGGGCTTGTGTTTTCACCGATAATTCGCGAGTTTCAAAAACTCTAGCGCACAATCTTATTCTTTTGGCATCCCTATTCCGTTTTTTTTGTTTTTAATATTTTTTGTTATATCGTATTCTTATATCCTACTGACTTTTCCTCCTCAATCAAATTCGTTGGTTCCGGATATTTTTTGATTTAACCTATTCATGCTGTTTTCAACAATTTTTTCCCTTGGCAATTTTTTGTCACCAAGTAAAACGTTCTCTTCATGCGTCAATTGGCCGTAATTCAAAGTTAAAATTAATACTAACTATGTACATATAGGAGTACGCATTTGTAGAATAAACACAAAATATTTATTTAGAATGTCTCGATGGGTAATATTTTACCAGTACTAATGGAAAGTTGAACCAAGAAGATAACCGCAGACTTGGCAAGTATCACTAGAATGAACGATATGAAAGTTTGTTCAAATACAGAAACCACACTAAAATTTATGGACTAATCCTAGGTAGGCTGCTCGTTTCGTGGCGTCGTGCGATAAGACGATTTCCTTGGAGTGGGTTTAATTATTTTTACCCCTTAATTTATAAGGTAGCAAGATAAAGAAATTCTCTCTATATTGACTATTAATAGACAAGCCAGCAGCGTAGACTACAAGGTTAAAATAGAAGCGGTAATATGGATACGACTCACCAGATGAACTTATAAGGTGGCTTCGCTGCACGCATCGATAGGACGGACAGCTGGACCCAGTGAATATCAACTATCTATACGATATCTCAGGCATTACGCCCACGGAAGGAACTGAAAAGCAAATATAAACAAATTAAGGAATGCGCATATAAATTTACAATTTGTGAACTGCAAATTAGCATACCACATGAAAAGATTATCGTTCCAAGGACACTCACAGCGTCAACTTCATCATGTGCAAATCCGACAAGAAACATCTACAGTAAGACCATGACGAACAAAAAATTTGCTTTTGTAGAAACATGAATATTGTTCGTTATGTAGCTTTAGCTAAAGTATGAGAATGTTCTTTCATCACAAGCAAAGTTTAGTTCAACACGTTATTAAAACAGGTGTGCGTGTGGAATTCATAGCAAGTCTTTATCAATTGATAAAGCCAATCAACGTTTCGAAAAGTTGAATGCAATCACGTAACGTAAGTAAACCTATACAAAGTATATTAATACAATTTTAGCAAACTTTCAAATTCGCGCCGAAGTTGATTTGAATAACTTGTTGAAGTACACAATCTCTATAGTAACGTATCATATACGAGGTCGTACTGCTCAACCGATTACGCTTTTTGTGACTACACGTAACAAATCTCTTTACGTACTGCTTGACGCGAATTTATGAAAAAATGTATTTAATAAAAGTTCTCGTTTATATACAATTTATCTATATTCTATGCTTTTCGAGTTCAACGGGATTCCATTCCAAAAACTACACACCTCTCTAACGCATGTTTCTGGGAAATTTTTATTTTATTACCTCATTAGCGAAATTTATTTCTTAGTGACGTGCGTTGCCTTGTACTTCTCTAACACCCAAGGTTATTGTGGCGTCGCATACTAATCCAGTAGTAATGCGAATAGTTCATAAGAATTTTATGGGTTTTTATTGTATTTTTATGTCCTTGCGGCTTCTTGAAAAAAACGTTTGTTTATTAATTAGGTGCTTACGTAATTCTAAGTACAAATGACGCATCCTTTGTCTATTCCTCTCAAAATTTCGAGAACACGTTTTATTTAAAAGTGAATTTATATTATACATGGTCAATTTGGCTAATTATTTTAAAGCTTTAGTTGTTTATCAATAATTTTGCACATGCAGAAAGATCTGAATTCTTAACAATTGAAAAATATTCGCTTTAACGGTAAACTAAAATGTGTTTTCAATACACAAAGTTATTTATTTTTATGCAAGAAAGTGCATTTTTATTACAAATGAATGGCTTTATAATTATTTTAGAGCGATTATTTACAAACATGAAATTGTGTTTTTCGCTTTTTACATTATTTCTATGCGATAAATTATTTTTACATATGCGGCCTACATTTTATACACGGTTGGATCATCGATTTAAAGTGTGGGTTTTTAAATACACGGGAAGTGTGTTATTCACTATTGCACATTAAATGCTATATTTACAATACGCTTATATTATACATGGTGATTATTTACACACACGGAATTGCATTATTCGTTTGGCGAAAAATAAGCTTGTATTATACAGGGTGTAACCATAAACTTTCAAAAAATTTTATTTTTTTCCAGATTCTTTTATATCTTGGTGGGATTTATTTGTAGAATTTGAGTTTCAATAACCTTTCGTGGCCCCTTATCAGACAATATATATATATATATATATATATATATATATATATATTGCCGTGGAACCTCAGGATCTCAGTAGATTCGAAAATTTAATTTATACAAAAATCGAAAATTTCACCAAAAATAAAAAAATTTAAAAAAAATTCATTTTTTACCCAGATTCCTCTCTCGGTTGAATTGCTTTCTTCAACTGCTTCCGGCTAGCTCAGTTGGGCCTCCTCTTGGATACCTAAATTCACTATTATGCTTTGCATCGTTCACGCACACTCTCAATAAAACCACAAAATATAACAATCATACAATCTTTTATTTATCACTATTTACAAATAAAATTCAATATTATCCACATTTCAGTGATCAAGTTAAACCTCAGTAAATCTTATTTTGTAATATCCTGTATTTTAATTTAAATTATCAAACACAGAGAATGTACCCGGAGTAAATGGGCCCTGAATAATATCTTATTTCTCATTCTGTCTGTATAATATATTTTAAATCTACGTATACTCTGGAGTATGGTGAGCTCATGATACCCCAGTTAATTATGAATAATGTATGCCCATATACTTCGCATACTCTTACAACAAACAAAAAAAAACAAACCCATGTACTCTTTACAAAATTTAAATTCCTGATGGAACGTTAATAAGCTTTATATACCCCTTCAGATCTCTATTTAAATACCATAATAAAGTTAGTTATACATATTATTTTCAAATACGCAAAATAATGCACAATACCTTCAAAATTCACTCTCACACGTCACCCAATATTCATAGTTTATAACAACAACAATTTTAAAGCGTTACCTGGAATTTCTAGAAGATCTCTGCTCTGTTGACGATGCCGTATATTTGCTTCGCTCTGCTCTGCAGGCCGCTTCTAGCTATTAGTAGAAGAACCCCATTTAAGTTGTGCTGCTTGCGCTGCCTTCACGGTGTATCCTATTTCCAAATCCAAATTAATTATACTTCTTTCATAATTGTTTAATTTAATCCACGTTACATAACGTCACTACACGAGCTTGTTAAAAAAAATATATGTGGCACCTCAATAAATTCTGAACTCGGCACAGTCCGCGTACAAATTATGAGGCTAACACCGTGCTACATAATTTAAAGTAATTTTCTATACTTACAAGCTTGTGGTAACTTTCGTACGTAGTCTCAAGCGATCAAAATACTAAGGGCTTTTATTATATTTTTAAAAGGTGTTTATACATTTACGATGCCACCTCTCGGCCGCATTTCACCCGAAGTCCTTCATTTACAATAATATTTCTCAAAATTTTGGGTTCAAGCGATTCCTAAATCCTCGAAATTCAGCGCGTCGTTACGATATTTTCTGAAAATTAATATTCAATATTCCTGTGTCGTGTCTGATGTGCAACTAACGATATCGACCAATAGTCTATCCATTGACTTCTCACAAATCCGCCTATATTAACGTTGTCCCTTGCTTATGCATATTCTACGTCTCTTTCTAACCTTGTTTGAGTGGTAGAAATCGATATTCCTGTCCGCGTTCTACAACTCCATGTGGACCCCAAAATACGTGCTTTAAATAACCCCTTATTAGCGTTTAATGCGAAAACATCCGATCGTTTACCCGATTTTCTTTGAAACTTGTTTGTTATCTATAAAAATAAGGGGAACCTGACATTTAGAAACATGCAGGTGTTTAATTAACCGACGTTTTAACACAACATTTCCTGAGTTGGCTTTTCAGCGTATTTCAACCCAACCGATATATTTGTTTGTTAGCAACGCGTTTCACCTTGGTATTATTGATTTTACACGCTTTTATGCATATTATACGTAAATAACGGTTCAATTAAACTCAATTAAATTAATAAATTAATGGCATTGGCCTCTACAATTTATTTCCTTTGCAAATCTACTAAATTTTAATCATTATTTGTAAAATTTTGTTAATACCTGTTAGTTAAAAATGAACTAACTGGAATAAATTTCGCACGTAAATTCTGGTTGTTTCCTTTATACAGGGTGTTTTGAATTACTTTGTTTATACGTAGGTTTAGCCCTTTAAAACCACTACATAATCCCCCTATTTCAATTCTAAGAAAAATCCTTCCCGGTTTTTTTAAATTTAAATACCTTCATTCTAATTTAATCTTACCTGCTATTTCTATACACTTATCTACTCACCTAACACTACCTATACCTATTTATTCAACCTATCACTAGTTGTCTACCTATTCATATCTATTTCTACACCTATTTCTACTTATTTCTATCTCTCTACACCTATCTTTATTTTTAATTACCTATTCACACCTATCGCTACCTTTTACCTAACTATTTCTATCTATTATTAACTTTTCACCTTCTTATTTCATTTTATTTTCTTCTTTTATTTTCACCCCTTTAGTGCTTTATTGACTCTTTACGTACCTCTCTTGTATTTTTCTCTTTATCTTCAGTCTGCATAACTTTTAACCTCACCTTCTATCACTATCTATTCTTATCCTAACTATACATACCTAATTCTATACCTATATCTATATCTCTTTACATACATCGTTTTGTATTTTTGTCTTTATTTTCAGTTTTCCTAACCTTTAACCTCACTTATTATCCCTATCTATTCTTATCCTAACTCAACCTAACTAATTCTATACCTATATCTAACTATCTCCCACATTTATCCTATTTCTAATCTTCTATATACACCTATTTCTATTCCTATCTATTTAAATTTTACCCTATTATACACCTATCCCTACTTTCTATATACACCTATCCATATTTATCCTATTTCTACTTCTACTTTTCTATATACCTATTTCTATCTCTAACTATTCTACTTCTACACTAAAATCCATCTATCTCTATCTTTTTGTCATTAAGTTTCCTTTTCTTATTTAAATCTGACTCTTTTCTTGATCCTCCATGTCTTTCTTCTAACTATCCTAATACTCTTCATCCCTATTTCTCCTCCTTCTATTTCTATACTAATCATCCCTATTACTTCACATAAAATAAACTTATCTCTATTATCCTGACCCTTAAATATTTCTTCTTCATTCCCTACACTTGTCTGTTTCTCATTTATTATACTTTCTTTTTCTGTGGACAAACCAAACGATACTACTTTTACATCTTTATCTTTCCCCTCTATACAAAACTTTTCATCCCTTCTAGACCCTTTATGTACAATATTCATTTCACAAAAATCTTTTAAATTCAAATTCAAATTACCAAAATTATCTTTGCCCCTTAACTCACTTATGCCTATATTTACCTCTTGTGTGTCACATAATGCTATTTTTACTTCTATCTTTCTTAACTCTGTCTCGTTATCCACTATTAATTCTGCGCCTAACTCTACCTCTACTTGTTCAGCTTCTTCTTTCACTATTACTTGTACCTCATCTAACTTTTCCTAACTATATTCGTCTAAGTCGATCTCTCTCACTTCTTCATCATGTCCCTCTATACTATTAATACATAACCCCATGTCATCTTCTGTGACATCATAACTTGCCTTCCAGGGCAATATCCTATCCCTAATCCTAACTATTTTCCTCTCCATATCTATTATAACCCCTAACTTCATCATGCAATCGACCCCTAATATCCCTTTAAACTTTAACCCAGGTACAATTATAAATTCTTGTTCACAGCTTATTGAACCTAACTCTACTTTCAATATATGCACGCTATTCACAACAGCAAATCGTTTTTTATTCGGCACAACCAGGTGACTTCTTTTTATTGGCATTATCCTGTCACACACTTTATTTTTAATTTTATTGACGAATTCCTCCGATACCAAACTCGCCTCAGCTCCTGAATCTAATAATGCTCCTAAATTTTTCTCAAAAATTTTAATTTCAATTATGGGCAAACAAAATTTTTCTACTATTTCTGGCTCAATTTCTTCTTCTATTTTCAAAAATTCTCTAGGATGTTCCTATTTGTACACAGTGATGTCTAGTGGTTTGTCCTTCTTTAAAAATCCTGTCCAGGTTTGTTTTCCCTACTCGGTCCTGGTCTAGTTGTTACTTCCGCGTATGTTTTAAGCGTTTCCACTCGGTCCGTGTTCGTATTTGAAGTCCCTCGCATGTCCGGTGAACTGTTTTGTCTTGTAGGTGTCGGTCTCGGTGCAGGTCCCCTACCTACACTGTTGCTTGTATAAAATGGCCGTCGCGGTTCCCAATTTTGTCGCTGATACGTAAAATTGTTCCCCCGTCTTGCATAATTGTCCCGTCTGTTGTCAAACCTAACCGTAATTACCTGTCTTTCCCTAGGTTCCCGAGGTCGTCCACTGCTTACGTCATCGTACCTCTGCAGGTACTCCAGAAACATCTCTCTGTCCACTATGTTTTGTAACGCTACGTGCTGTCTTACTTTAACCTCAAAATGTCTCGACAAGTATTTTATAATCTGTCGGTCCGTTAGTGGTGGGTTCAGTTGTTTCGCAATGCTATACTTTCGTATAGCCTATTGCTCCCTACTTCCTAAAAATTTTCCCTTAAATTTCCCCGTGATCAAATCGTCTCGTAGCTGGTCCTGTCTCTGGTCACTACAATAGTGTTTCAAAAATCTGTCCTCAAAGTCCGTGTAAGTGTCAATTTCCTGTCCTATTAAATTGTACCAAGCTTCAACATGGTCTTTTAGTAAAGCTTTTACAACATTTAACTTTGCCTGTTCATCGTATAAGTTATTTATTAAACCTCTAACGTTATTAATAAATATTTGCGGGTTTATCCTACTATCCCCATAAAATTTCATCTGCTGCTCTAAGGACACATTACCTGTTACAAACCTTGGACCATCCCCCATTAAAGTCGCTACACTGTGCTTAATTCCGGTCACTTCTCTCTCTACCCGACCTAACTGATCCTTACACGAGTCCGTTACCTCAGTCATTTTAGCATTAATCTCGTTCTCACAGAAAATCCTTACATATGTCCTTAATTGTCCCATTTCCAGATTTAAACCTCTAATATCGCGCTCATTTTTATCAACCCTATTTTCAACTTCCCCTATTTTTACCGTCAAGCTATTATTAAAATCTGAAAGTTCTCTCATTGATTTATCAATTTTCTCGCTTAAGGTTACATTCATCCGTTCCATTTTTCGTTTCGATTCTTCACCCATTTCCTTCACCCCCACTTAACGTCTCATTCATCTGATCAAATTTCTTATTTGATTCTTCCCTACTTAATCTCATTTCCTCTAGCATTCTCATCATTAATTCATTTCCAGTTTCTCCTGATTCCGTCCTCGACTGATCCCTACTACCTCCAGCTTCCTCCATTTTCGAATTTTTATCACACAAGGCACTATCGTCACTTTCAATTTCCACTCCTTGGCTCCTTAGCCACTCTTTTCTCTGCATACGTTCAGATCACACCCCCATACACTCAAAATATTCTTAAATTTATACAAAACACCAGACTCCCTCTCTCAGATCGCCAGTTTCCTGGAATAAAATTACTAAAATTCTACTTGGGACTCGAGCCTCACTTTTGGGTCGCCATAATTTGCCGTGGAACCTCAGGATCTCAGTAGATTCGAAAATTTAATTTATACAAAAATCGAAAATTTCACCAAAAATAAAAAAATTAAACAAAAGTTATTTCTTACCCAGATTCCTCTCTTCATCGGTTAAATTGCTTTCTTCAACTGCTTCCGGCTAGCTCAGTTGGGCCTCCTCTTGGATACCTAGATTCACTATTATGCTTTGCATCGTTTACGCACACTCTCAATAAAACCACAAAATACAACAATCATACAATCTTTTATTTATCACTATTTACAAATAAAATTCAATATTATCCACATTTCAGTGATCAAGTTACACCTCAATAAATCCTATTTTGTAATGTCCTGTATTTTAATTTAAATTATCAAACACATAGAATGTACCCGGAGTGAAGGGGCCCTGAATAATATCTTATTTCTCATTCTTTCTCTATAATTTATTTTAAATCTAGGTAAACTCTAGAGTATGGTCAGCTCATGATACCCCAGCTAATTATGAATAATGTATGCCCTTATACTTCGCATACTCTTACAACAAACAAAAAAAAAACAAACCTATGTACTCTTTACAAAATTTAAATTCCTGATGGCACGTTAATAAGCTTTATATACACCTTCATATTTCTATTTAAATACCATAATAAAGTTAGTTATACGTATTATTTTCAAATACGCAAATAATGCACAATACCTTCAAAATTCACTCTCACACGTCACCCAAAATTCATAGTTTATAACAACAACAACTTTAAAGCGTTACCTGGAATTTCTAAAAGATCTCTGCTTCGTTGACGATGCCGTATATTTGCTTCGCTCTGCTCTGCAGGCCGCTTCTAGCTATTAGTAGAAGAACCCCAATTTAAGTTGAGCTGCTTGCGCTGCCTTCACGGAGTATCCAATTTCCAAATCCAAATTAACTATACTTCTTTCATAATTGTTTAATTTAATCCACGTTACATAACGTCAATACACGAGCTTGTTAAAAAAATATATGTGACACCTCAATAAATTTTAAACTCGGCACAATCCGCGTACAAATTATGAGGCTAACACCGTGCTATATAATTTAAAATAATTTTCTATACTTACAAGCTCGTGGTAACTTTCGTACGTAGTCTCAAGCGATCAAAATACTAAGGGCTTTTATTATATTTTCAAAAGGTATTTATACATTTACGATGCCACCTCTCGACCGCATTTCACCCGAAGTCTTTCATTTACAACAATATTTCTCAAAATTTTGGGTTCAACCGATTTCTAAATCCTCGAAATTCAGCGCGTCGTTACGATATTTTCTGAAAATTAATATTAAATATTCCCGTGTCTTGTCTGATGTGCAACTAACGATATCGACCAATAGTCTATCCATTGACTTCTCACAAATCCCGCCTATATTAACGCTGTTCCTTGCTTATGCATATTCTACGTCTCTTTCTAACCTTGTTTGAGTGGTAGAAATCGATATTCCTGTCCGCGTTCTACAACTCCATGTGGACCCCAAAATGCGTGCTTTAAATAACCCCTTATTAGCGTTTAATGCGAAAACATCTGACCGTTTACCCGATATTCTTTGAAACTTGTTTGTTATCTATAAAAATAAGGGGAACCTGACATTTAGAAACATGCAGGTGTTTAATTAACCGACGTTTTAACACAACATTTCTACGAGTTGGCTTTTCAGCGTATTTCAACCCAACCGATATATTTGTTTGTTAGCAACGCGTTTCACCTTGGTATTATTGATTTTTACACGCATTTATGCATACTATACGTAAATAACCGTTCAATTAAACTGAATTAAATTAATAAATTAATGGCATTGGCCTCTACAATTTATTTCCTTTGCAAATCTACTAAATTTTAATCATTATTTGTAAAATTTTGTTAATACCTGTTACTTAAAAATTAGCTAACTGGAATAAATTTCGCACGAAAATTCGGGTTGTTTTCTTTATATAGGGTGTTTTGAAATTACTTTGTTTATACGTAGATTTAGCCCTTCAAAACCACTACAATATATATATATATATATATATATATATATATATATATATATATATATATATATATATATAGAAGAATAATCCACATTTGGAATGCAAATGCATGCTTAATATATATTAATAGGTTTTAAGATGAAATGAAAACCCAACTTCGTATGTAAAGTTGAATTATGTAAAGGAAAATTTCGATTTGAAATTGTAATTCAACTTTACATACAAAGTTGGGTTTTCATTTCATCTTAAAAACTATTAAACTTTTCAATAATATGTATATACTTTTAGTATTTTTGTAGGGTACTAATCTAAAATTTTGGGTATTTGTAAGAGATTAATATATTATATTGCATTACATTACATTGTATGTTATTATATGTTATATTATATTATATTACATTGTATTATTATATAGTATATTATTATACACAAATTATTTAAATTAAAACTGAACATGCGTATGTGCCGATAAATTTCCACTAATAAGTCAATACTTAAAGTTCATGTATTTGACTGATTGAATAATACAGTAGCAATGATAGTTTTAGAAACGCCTTTCAGACATGAGAAACCTCGACAATGTTAAAACGAAAAATACAATATGGGCATCTCGCCGTTTTTTATATGTCAAAACAGACGCATATTCTAATTTAAAAAAATTAATTTATTTAAAAAACTTATTTTGTGCAGGGTAATTCGCAAACTTGATAATTCGTACCCAGATAATGAAGGCAATGTATTAAATGCTTATTGCCTTTATAATTAAACCGTTGTAGAGCAATAAAAACCTTAAATTAATTGAATTTAGTTCAGCAGACAGCGAACGAAAGTTATTTATACGGTATGGCTTGTTGCCAATATAGTTCCAACAAGAAAACACGACATCTGCTGAAAATGCGATTTCGACACGAAGTATTAAATTCGCTTTCTTTTAACATTTTTTAAATTACACACGTCTTCTGATTTTCATTAATTCTTATGGGATATTACCAAAGTAACTAAACATTTTATTGGTAACAACTCATCGTCATATTTTAAAGAAATGTTTTCAAAAATCCCTAAACAAAATAAAAACTTACTCAGAATAACAACCTCTCTTTGTGCTTGATGTATACCCCAATTGAAAATCGCTATTTCAATTAAACGTTGGCGGGTCTGGATTATTTATTGGATTTTGTACACTTTTTTGTTGGTTTGAAATTTATTAACTTTTATGACAATCATCGTTTTGTTTTCGACCTTGCTGGTCGATTTGACGCAGCTCTAACTTCTTTTCTATTCTGTGCTAATCTAAAAAGTTCTACATACCCTTCACAACCTAAATTTCTAATAATTTGACTAATATAGCTTGGTCTAGGTCTTTCTATACTCTTCTATCCTTTTCCTATCTACCTGGCTCTACCTAGATATTAGCAACTTGATGGTTATTAAAGAACTCCAACATGTTTAAATGATTCCCATTTATAAGGAAATGAAATATTACCTGGTTTTCCTTTCCAAAAAAGGAAAAGTGTCAAATTATATGTTATGATAAGGCTTAAGCAGCGAATCGCTGCCAACATGGCAGACTGCTAATTAATTGTGAGTTATGTCATGGAGACATTTAGTTAACTGATTTTTATTTATTTTTTTTGTTTTGTTTTCGAACTTACTTAAGGTCAGTTTGACGCAGCTCTAAATTCTATTCTATTCTGAGCTAGTCTAAAAAGCTCTGCATACCCTTCACAACCTAAATTTCTAATTATTTGACTAATATAGCTTGGCCTAGGTCTTCCTATATTCTTCCATCTTTTTCCTATCCACCTTGCTCTACATAGATATTAGCAACCTGATGGTTGTTAAAGAACTCTAACATGTTTACATGATTACCATTTATAAGGAAATAAAATATAACCTGGTTATCTGCTTCAGAAAGGAAAAGTGTTAAATTATATGTTATGGTAAGGCTTAAGCAACGAATCGCTACCAACATGCCAGACCGCTAACTAATTGCGAGTTATGTCATGGTGACATTTAGTTAACTGATTTTCTTTTGTTTTGTTTTCGAACTTACTTAAAGTCGGTTTGACGCAGCTCTAAATTCTTTTCTATTCTGAGCTAGTCTAAAAAGGCTACATACCCTTCACAACCTAAATCGCCAATAATTTGACTAATATAGCTTTGTCTAGATCTTCCTACTCTATTTTTATTTGGTAGTCTATAATCTAAGACCTTACTAAATAGTTTGTTATGTCTTAACTGGTGCCCTATTATTCTATCTTTAATTGTTTCCACATACAGGGTTCCTCAGCCATCCTTCTATAAACTTCCTCATTTGTTATTCTATCTGTCCTGTTTTATGACAAGCACTAACGAAATGTTTGACGTACTGGATCATTACCTAAAGATATCAAATGAGTTAATAGAGCTGTTTAGCCTTTCAAAACCTCATATATATATATATATATATATATATATATATATATATATATATATAACTTTGAAATATGTTGTTATTGGGGATTCGGTCTATATTTATTAGGAATTATAACTTCTTTTTTTTTCTATTCGAGCTTTCGAAAATTTTCTTCGTCAGGAAAAGAATAATGAAGCTTTAACAATTTAGAATAGGGTATAGCATTTAAAAGTTTTATGTGAGATTATGTATAAAATAAACTAGGTAACAATTATTAGATTAAAAATTAATTTGACAAAATTTAACAAAATCCTGTCAAATTAATTTTTAATCTAATAATTGTTACCTAGTTTATTTTATACATAATCTAACATAAAACTTTTAGATGCTATACCCTATTCTAAATTGTTAAAGCTTCATTATTCTTTTCCTGACGAAGAAAATAATGAATTTTCGAAAGCTTGAATAGAGAAAAAAAAAAGAAGTTATAATTCCTAATAAATATAGACTGAATCTCCAATAACAACATATTCCAAAGTTATATATTTTACAGTCGATATTAACCTAATTATATATATATATATATATATATATATATATATATATACGTATGGAGCGTTCTACTATACGGTAGTGAGACTTGGACAATTAAAGAAGTAGATAAGAAAAAGATAGAAGCTGTTGAAACTTGGTGTTATAGGAGAATGTTAAAGATTAGTTGGACAGATAGAGTAACAAACGAGGAAGTTTATAGAAGGATAGGTGAGAAACCCTGTATGTGGAAACAATTGAAGGTCAGGAGATAGAATGATAGGGCACCAGTTAAGACATGATGGACTGTTTAGTAAAGTCTTAGATTATAGACTACCAAATAAAAGTAGAGTAGGAAGGCCTAGACAAAGCTATATTAGTCAAATTATTAGAGATCTAGGTTGTGAAGGGTATGCAGACCTTTTTAGACTAGCTCAGAATAGAAAAGAATTTAGAGCTGCGTCAAACCGACCTTAAGTAAGGTCGAAAACAAAATGATGATGATGATGATGATGATATATATATATATATATATATATATATATATATATATATATATATTTATCAATAATGGACTGGATAGCATAAATATTTTAATGATAAGTTGTTTGTATATTGGGTATGAAGTCCAAGCAATAAAAGTTGGCGTATAGAATTAATAATTGTCAAATTATTTTTTTGAAACTGACAGATGATTATGTTGACTAACACGATAATTAAAATAAATTGAGATGGAACTTGAAGGGAAGTTTCTTAAAATATTGTATGTTGAAAGTTGAAATGATGAAAGGTCGGTATGGTTAAAGATGATGATGTAGGAGTGTTTCAAGAACATGAACATAACATCAGTGTAATCTTCATATGAAGGAGTTAATGTCGTTTACTGGATTTGAAGTGATTTGAATTGTATAGAGTGGAATAGAATCTTTGTGCGTCCTCTACATCTTTTTTGTTGTATAAACATTGTTGTTCTTTATTGATGTGGTAAGATTCTAAGAACAATCTTGGTTTGGAATAGGGCTCCTTTTCTAAATTTCTGTTTCTTCGAATGCGGGAGTGTGTTTGGTTGCATATACATGTGTGGAAAGTGCACATTTGTTGGGATTGCGTTTACAGTCGCTTCTATGTTGGGTTAGACGACTCTTCAACTACTGGGATGTTTGGCCAATGTAACAGGCCTGGCAGCTGCAGACGATCTTGTAGATTAGGTTACTGTCAAGTAATTTAGGTGTAGGGTTCTTTATTTTGGTAAAAAGATTCTGAATAGTATTGTTGTATTCGAAGGAAATGGTAATGTCTGGTTGTTTGAGTACCTTAACCAACAGTGGAGTTAGTCTTTGTATGAATGGCAATTTCTTGTTCATAATGTTGTTGTGTTCTGTTGATAAGTTTTTAGGATTGTAGTTGATTGTCAACAACACCTATTTCGCTTTTCAAGATTGTTATTATCTGCAGTTATTCGGCACATCTATGGGCTCCCCAATATCACCTGTCATTAGACAGATTGTTATGGACTCCCTTCTAGACTCTGTGCTTCCACGCCTACCTTATGAAATGACATTCCTCGTCAAGTGCGTCGATGACATCATATGTTCAGTTCCACTCGACAATATTGAAGAAACTATAGCCACATTCAACAGCTTTAATGAACATCTACAATTTACAAGTGAAATAGAAATAAATGGAAGATTACCTTTCCTCGATACCATAGTCATCAGAGGACCTAACAACTCTTTAATCTTTGACTGGTATATCAAGCCCACCAATTCCGGTAGATATCTAAATTTCTTCTCTAACCATTCATTCAAACATAAAGTTGGCACAATCAATGCCATGAAACAACGCATACAGGAGATCTATGACCCACAATTTTTAAACAAAAACAAAAAAATTCTCTTCAATACTTTATTAAATAATGGCTACCCCAAACAACTCTTACGTAAATTCATTTACACCAATACTCTGACAATCAACAACAATCCTAAAAACTTATCAACAGAACACAACAACATTATGCACAAGCAATTGCCATTCATATAAAGACTAACTCCACTGTTGGTTAAGGTAATCAAACAACCAGACATTACCATTTCCTTCGAATACAACAATACTATTCAGAATCTTTTCACCAAAATAAAGAACCCTACACCTAAATTACTTGACAGTAACCTAATCTACAAGATCGTCTGCAGCTGCCAGAGTTGTTACATTGGCCAAACTTCCCAGTGGTTGAAGAGTCGTCTAACCCAACATAGAAGCGACTGTAAACGCAATCTCAACAAATGTGCACTTTCCACACATGTATATACAACCAAACATACTCCCGCATTAGAAGAAACAGAAATATTAGAAAAGGATCCCCATCACAAAACAAGATTGTTCTTAGAATCTTACCGCATCAATAAAAAAACAACAATGTTTAAACAACAAACAAGATGTAGAGGACTCACATAGATTCTATTCCACTCTATACAACTCAAATCACTTCAAATCCAGTAAACGACATTAACTCCTTCATATGAAGATTACACTGATTTTATGTTCATGTTCTTGAAACACTCCTACATCATCATCTCTAACCATACCGACCTTTCATCATTTCAACTTTCAACATACAATATTTTAAGAAACTTTCCTTCAAGTTCTATCTAAATTTATTTTAATTATCATGTTAGTCAACATAATCATCTGTCATTTTCAAAAAATTTATTTGACAATTATTAATTTTATACGGTGAGTGACTTATTCATATGCTATGTTAGCTTTAATTTACAACGCTTCTATTTGTAGATACTTTTGATAAACGCAAAAAGAGTTGCCGAAACGTTAAGAATAATAAAACTAAACTTTTAAATTTTACACCAACTTTTATTGCTTGGACTTCATACCCAATATACAAACAACTTATCATTAAAATATATACAAATATATACAATATATATATATTACTCATATTTAGACCAGGGTAGAAAATTAAATAATCAAATCAAATAATTTTAATTACCGTGTATAAGGAATTTCATTAAATAATACGCTTTATTAAAACCTTGAAGCATAAATAAACTCGGTCGTTTCAGTAAAAATAAGAAATTTAAATTATCTATAAGACGCTTTACATCAAAAGAAGCAGTATTGAAAAGCGCAGTGGATAATTTAATTATTCCTAAACAAATGGAAATTACGTGCAAAGTTTATATTAATTAACCCTAGTTTAAGTAACCGGTAGTAAAACAAAGTGTACATATAATAATTAATATTTAAGGTGTATTCGCTAAAAAATGAAAAGGATGGAAATCAATTTTAATTGGAGTTAATTAAACCGTTAATAACATATAATAAGCATAAAAGGCTTGTGAAAACCCAATAATAGTCAAATCGTAGGAAGGTTATTTAAAATGTTACGTTTGAACACCCTGCGTGTTTTTAAAAGGCAATTTCAAGTTAATTTGTTTGGATAAACATGTTGATTCTAAGGATATTGGAAACGATCAGATGCTTTAGCAGGAAATACAGAACACCTGCGTATTTTTAAAAAGCTCATTCTGCGTAAATTTGGCAAATAATTAATGTTTCAAAGAATCTTGGAGAAACCGGGGCTTAATATTCACGAGAATGTGCGATACGGGGTTATTAAACCAAGATAACAGTCCGCGTGGACTAAAATATAATCGATAATGAAGAGTGTCAAGTTGCACCAATACGAACAGGTTAGAGAAGGAAAGAGAAAATGCGTCAAGCAAAGACACATATTGTAAAAGGGCGGGATTTAAGCAACGTCAAGGGGTTGCGATTGGTTGAAAATAGGATGCATATATCAGGGGTAGAACAACAATTTCTGTATAAAAGTAATTAGTTTTTCTCGGACAACTTTGCGGGCCGTGTTGAAATTTTCTGAGATCTCAATGGGGTGAGGACTAAATTCATAAAAATCGACGTGCAGGCTACAGACTGGGAACGTAGAATGAGGAATTCGTTGGAATTACCCGTTTTAGGGAACAAAGCGACGTGTCGGCTATTCGCTATATATACAGGCGGGAATATGTGTTTCTCTCTTAGACTCTTAGACTTTCGACGATTCGATGCGTTAAAAGCTCGTGCATCCGCGACTTGATATTAAACAGTGCATTTTAGTTTGATTAAATAATTTAAAGTGTGCTAGTATATTTTAGTGACTCAAAATAATTGGTTATTTTACGTGCTAACATGAATGTACTTCAGTGCACTTAGATACAAGGTAATAAAAGTTTATTATCACGGTACCAATTAGTAAAATTTACAACGACAAATGTATACCCAAAAGTAGGCAGTTTTGGCGTATATTGGTAATATTGGTAAAAGGAAGTATGAATTTCTTTGCTATTTTGCGGGGTGTTAATGACTAAATGGTTCGTAAATGTGTCTGCATCCACTGAACCAGAGGCAGATATACACAGATGAGTTCCGGAAAAGCCTAGAAACAACTTTAAATTAATGGTGATGGAGAACATTTTAAAGCGTTGACAACTTTAAGCTGTAAATAGAATCCGGTTGGAATGGTGTGATTTACAAAGGGACGATTACACTGAAGCTACGAGGACAATAACCTTCAGGTAAATTGTACTATTTTGTTTGACATTTTTGTGTGTATTGAATGACTTTATAATTGATTTACTTTAAATGGACATTAGTGGAATTTTTCTAACCATAAAATTTAATTTTAAGATGAAATTTGCTTGTTTAAGTAAAAGGGGTATTTTGTTTTGATGTTCGGGAATAGGATGAAACTTTGGGTAGGTCTTTGAGCTCAATTAGACAAACCTGGTTAATTAACGTAAAGGGGTGGTAGATGCTCCTTTATACTCAGACTCCGGTCTGCTTATATTGTTATATTAATTAGTAGGCATCCAACAAGGACTTTAATTTTGGATGCACAGTAAAATGATAATAAAATTAATCCGGAAATTCTTTTAAAACTGAATTTTATGTTCAAATTTAATTTGAAAATTTAATGTATTCTGAATATTGATGTAAATAGAGTTAACGTTGATGTTTGTGGTAGGAATGTGTTGTTTAATTTTTATGATTGAGAATGGAAGTTATCTAGAAGAGCAGCCGAGGCGATTAACAGAAGGAATCAACGGACCAGGTGATTTATAAGGTTTCACAGCATTCTTGACGCCCAAACTGTGGGGCTCGAATGTTTTTTTTTAAAGGGCCAGTACCTAGAGATATGAGAAGGTTTCACAGCATTCTTGGCGCCCAACGTGGGGCTCGAATGTTTTTTTTTAAAGGGCCAGTACCTGCAAAGATGAGAGGATTCACAGCATTCTTGGCGACCCAAAAGTGAGGCTCGAGTTCCAAATAAAATTTTTGTGATTTTATTCCAGGAAACTGGCGATCTGAGAGAGAGAGTTTCGGTGTGTGTATAAATTTAAGAGTATTTTAGAGTGTGTGAGAGTGATTAGAACGTATGCAGAGAAAGGAGTGGTTAAGGAGTCAAGGAGTGGAAATTGGAAGTGACGATAGTGCATTGGGTGAAAAAAATACGAAAATGGAAGAAGCTGGAGGCAGTAGAGATCAGTCGAGGACGGAATCAGGGGATCAAGGAAATGAGTTAATGATGAGAATGTTAAAGGAAATGCGATTAGCTAGGAGGAATCAATAGAAAATTAGAACAGCTAAGCGATGAATCGAATAGAGCGAGAGAGGACTCAAATCGGAAATTTGACCAATTAAATCAGGAATTAGGGAATAAAATAGAAAAATCGACGAGAGAATTTACAGAATTTAAAAACAGTCTTACCGTAAAATGGGAGAAGTTGAAAATAGGGTTGATAAAAATGAGCGTGATATTACAGGTCTTCGACAGGAAATGGGACATTTAAGGTCCGAAGTACGCATTTTTGTGAAGAAGAGATTAATGTAAAATGACTGAAGTGACAGACTCATGTAGGGATCAGTTAGGCAGGGTAGAACGTGAAGTTAGTAGTATTAAATACAACATGTCAAATTTAACGGGGGATGGTCCCAGATTTTCTACAGGTGGAGTATCATTGGACCAACACATGAAGTTTTATGGCGATAACAGGGTAAATCCACAAATTTTTATTAATAGTGTAAGAAATCTAGTGGGAAATTTATTTGACGAACAGACTAAACTGAATACGATAAAGGCTTTATTAAAGGACAACGCGGAAGCATGGTACAATTTAGTGGGACAGGACATAGACACGTATCAGGACTTTGAAGACAAATTTTACAACATTACTGGAGTGATCACAAACAGGATCAGATTAGGGACGACTTGATTACAGGAAAATTTAAGGGAGAGTTTGCAGGTTCTAGGGAGCAATATGCCATCCGCAAATACAGTGTGGCCAAACAACTGAATCCACCATTGACGGACAGACAGATTATCAAGTACCTATCACGACATTTTGAACAGGAAATTAGACAACACGTGGCCTTACAAAACATCACAGAACGGGAGACATTTTAGAGTATTTACAGAGATATGACGATGTATGTGTTGGACGGACAAGAGAGATACGAGAACGAAACGTTAACACAGTTAGGTTTGACAACAGGACACCGAATTATCCGAGACGGCCTGACTACAACAGAAATTTTCGACCGAATTGGGAACGACGAGGACAGGAATACAGGAGCAATAGTGCGACTAGGGGACCGACGCCAAGACCTAGTTACACGAGACAGAACAGTTTACCGGAAGTAAACAGGACTGTGACCAGCACGCCGAATAGAGATAGGGACACAGATATTAACACGAGGAGGACGTACGCACAGGTTGTAGAAGGACAACCAGGACCAAGCACGGAAAACAGGATGAGACAGGATTTTAGAACGCGACAGACCACTAGATTTCTGTGTAAATGTATACGAACATCCACGTGAATTTTTCAAAATTGAGGAGGAAGTAGAGCCAGAAACTGAGGAAAAATTATGTTTGCCAATTATTAATTTAGAAATTTTTGAGAATAATGTAGAAGTATTACTTGATACTGGGGCAGAGGCGAGTTTAATATCGGAGGAATTCGTCAGCAAAATTATGGATAAGGTTTGTGATAGAATTATGCCTATAAAACGTAGCCATTTAGTAGCTCCAAATAAAAAGAAGTTTGCTGTAGTAAATAGTGTTGTGGTGCTTAGGATAGATATAGGAGGTTTAAGCTGTGAACAGGAGTTTGTAATTGTACCTGGACTGAAGTTTCAGAGCATTTTAGGTGTTGACTGTATGATGAAGTTAGGGGTTTTGATAGATATGGAAAGGAAGGTAATAAGAATTAAGGATAGGGTAGTGCCATGGAAGGGCAGTTATGAAGTCACAGAGGATGACACGGGGTTTAGTATTAATGTAGTAGAGGTAGAGGATGATGAAGGTAAACAGATCAACACGATAAGATGTCCAGAGGATAGGAGAGTAGAGGTTCAAGCTTTAGTACAAGAAAATGCAGAATTAGTGGGGTAGAAGCAGCATATCAGGAGCAGGTGAAGGCAGAATTATTTTTGACGAGGTTAAGTGGCAAGTTTGTTTTAATAAAGTAGATTTAAGGAATTCATTCTGGCGGATTCCATTACACAAAAATTCTAGAAGGTACATAGGATTTTCCATAGAGGAAAAATCGATAATTGTAAAGTAGTATCGTTTGGTTTGTCGGCAGAAAGGAAACAAGAATAAATGAGAAACAGACAAGTGTAGGGACTGAAGAAGAAGTAATATTTAAGAGTCAGGATAAGAGGGATGATAAGTTTATTGTATGTGAGATAATAGAGATGTTAAGTATAGATATAGAAGGGGAGAGATAGGGATGAAGAGTATTAGGATGGTTAGAAGGAAGACATGGAGGGTCAAGAAGAGAGTTAGATTTAAATAGGATAGGGATAGCATAGGTGTATATAAAGAGTAGAAGTAAGTGGTTATGGAAAATAAAGCTAGATATAGGACACATATGGGAGATAATTAGGAATAGGTTTAGGATGAGGATAAAGAGTAAATGTAGGAAGAAAATAAGATAGGTTAAGTATAGATATTTTATATAAGATTAGTGGAGAGTTAGGAATAGAGTAAGAGTAGGATAGGCATATAGGATTAGGTAGGGGGAAGTAAAGTATAGTGAAGATTAGTTAAAAGTTAGGAATAGGATAGGTATATAGGATGTATATAGGATTAGATGGATAAGTAGGATGAAGTTAGGGATAATTTCAGTTTATAGAAGTAGGTGAGAGTTAGGAATAGGATAGGGATATAGGATAGGGTAGCTGTAAATATTTTTTTTTGAATTGGAGACAAAGTAGGTAAGTAAGATAGATAAGGATAGAGAGAGATAGGCAAAATTTTGTAAAGATTTTATGGCAGTCTAAATGTTTTATATTTGAATTCAAATAAGTGGGATTATTTGTATTCAAATAGGGGGAAAATACTCATATTTAGACCAGGGTAGAAAATTAAATAATCAAATCAAATAATTTTAATTACCGTGTATAAGGAATTTCATTAAATAATACGCTTTATTAAAACCTTGAAGCATAAATAAACTCGGTCGTTTCAGTAAAAATAAGAAATTTAAATTATCTATAAGACGCTTTACATCAAAAGAAGCAGTATTGAAAAGCGCAGTGGATAATTTAATTATTCCTAAACAAATGGAAATTACGTGCAAAGTTTATATTAATTAACCCTAGTTTAAGTAACCGGTAGTAAAACAAAGTGTACATATAATAATTAATATTTAAGGTGTATTCGCTAAAAAATGAAAAGGATGGAAATCAATTTTAATTGGAGTTAATTAAACCGTTAATAACATATAATAAGCATAAAAGGCTTGTGAAAACCCAATAATAGTCAAATCGTAGGAAGGTTATTTAAAATGTTACGTTTGAACACCCTGCGTGTTTTTAAAAGGCAATTTCAAGTTAATTTGTTTGGATAAACATGTTGATTCTAAGGATATTGGAAACGATCAGATGCTTTAGCAGGAAATACAGAACACCTGCGTATTTTTAAAAAAGCTCATTCTGCGTAAATTTGGCAAATAATTAATGTTTCAAAGAATCTTGGAGAAACCGGGGCTTAATATTCACGAGAATGTGCGATACGGGGTTATTAAACCAAGATAACAGTCCGCGTGGACTAAAATATAATCGATAATGAAGAGTGTCAAGTTGCACCAATACGAACAGGTTATAGAAGGAAAGAGAAAATGCGTCAAGCAAAGACACATATTGTAAAAGGGCGGGATTTAAGCAACGTCAAGAGGTTGCGATTGGTTGAAAATAGGATGCATATATCAGGGGTAGAACAACAATTTCTGTATAAAAGTAATTAGTTTTTCTCGGACAACTTTGCGGGCCGTGTTGAAATTTTCTGAGATCTCAATGGGGTGAGGACTAAATTCATAAAAATCGACGTGCAGGCTACAGACTGGGAACGTAGAATGAGGAATTCGTTGGAATTACCCGTTTTAGGGAACAAAGCGACGTGTCGGCTATTCGCTATATATACAGGCGGGAATATGTGTTTCTCTCTCTTAGACTCTTAGACTTTCGACGATTCGATGCGTTAAAAGCTCGTGCATCCGCGACTTGATATTAAACAGTGCATTTTAGTTTGATTAAATAATTTAAAGTGTGCTAGTATATTTTAGTGACTCAAAATAATTGGTTATTTTACGTGCTAACATGAATGTACTTCAGTGCACTTAGATACAAGGTAATAAAAGTTTATTATCACGGTACCAATTAGTAAAATTTACAACGACAAATGTATACCCAAAAGTAGGCAGTTTTGGCGTATATTGGTAATATTGGTAAAAGGAAGTATGAATTTCTTTGCTATTTTGCGGGGTGTTAATGACTAAATGGTTCGTAAATGTGTCTGCATCCACTGAACCAGAGGCAGATATACACAGATGAGTTCCGGAAAAGCCTAGAAACAACTTTAAATTAATGGTGATGGAGAACATTTTAAAGCGTTGACAATTTTAAGCTGTAAATAGAATCCGGTTGGAATGGTGTGATTTACAAAGGGACGATTACACTGAAGCTACGAGGACAATAACCTTCAGGTAAATTGTACTATTTTGTTTGACATTTTTGTGTGTATTGAATGACTTTATAATTGATTTACTTTAAATGGACATTAGTGGAATTTTTCTAACCATAAAATTTAATTTTAAGATGAAATTTGCTTGTTTAAGTAAAAGGGTATTTTGTTTTGATGTTCGGGAATAGGATGAAACTTTGGGTAGGTCTTTGAGCTCAATTAGACAAACCTGGTTAATTAACGTAAAGGGTGGTAGATGCTCCTTTATACTCAGACTCCGGTCTGCTTATATTGTTATATTAATTAGTAGGCATCCAACAAGGACTTTAATTTTGGATGCACAGTAAAATGATAATAAAATTAATCCGGAAATTCTTTTAAAACTGAATTTTATGTTCAAATTTAATTTGAAAATTTAATGTATTCTGAATATTGATGTAAATAGAGTTAACGTTGATGTTTGTGGTAGGAATGTGTTGTTTAATTTTTATGATTGAGAATGGAAGTTATCTAGAAGAGCAGCCGAGGCGATTAACAGAAGGAATCAACGGACCAGGTGATTTATAAGGTTTCACAGCATTCTTGACGCCCAAACTGTGGGGCTCGAATGTTTTTTTTAAAGGGCCAGTACCTAGAGATATGAGAAGGTTTCACAGCAATATATATATATATATATATATATATATATATATATATATATTGCTGTGATTCTCGCTCTGTTTTAGAATTGCCCACGTTCTGTGCCAAGAATTGCCGTGATTCTCTTGTCCGTGGAATCTCTTGACTCTTTCCTTCCGCCTCGGCTGCTCACCTAGTTAAAACTTTCATCCTCGTTCATAAAAAAACAAACACATTCCTACCACAAACATCAACGTTAACTCTATTTACACCAATATTCACAATACATTAAAATTTCAAAATTAAATTTCATCATAAATTTCAGCATCATAAAATTTCAAGTTCAAATTTGTCATCATTTTAATTTGCATCCGAAATTAGAGTCCTTGTAGGATGCATACTAATTAAGTTAACAATATTTGTAGATCTGAGTCAGAATAAAAGGGAGCATCTCCCACCCCTTTACGTTAATTTAACAGGTTAGTCTAATTGAGCTCAAAGACAGACCCAAATTTTCATCATAATCAAAAACATAAACCTGATAAATACTCCTTTCTACTTATACAAGTAAATTTTACCTTAAAATTCAAAATTTGTTGTTTATACAAATTTACTACTGTCCATCTTTATCAAACAAATTATAAAGATATTCAACACACACCAAAACATCAAAGATCGAACAACAATGCATAAGTTACCTGAAGGTTACTGCACTCATGGCTCCAATGTACATCGTCCTTGCTAATCCCACCATTCCAGCTGGTTTATGTTTACGTCTTCGGATTTCTGGCCGCCTTTAAAAATTTTCTACACCACCATTCATCTAAAAGGTTTCAGGGCTTCTCAGGAACTCATCTATGTATATCTAAATCTTGTTTTGTGGATCCAATCACGTTTACGAATAACATTTGATTACTAACACTCCCGAAAAATAGCAATGAAGTTTATAATTCTTTCACGCTATACCAAAACTGCATACCTCTATTTATTTATTTATCCTTACTAATTTGGATAATTGGTACAGTAATACCCGCAAATATACCTAGACTTTATTACCTTATCTATCTTCTCTAAGTGCACTAATGCATAATAACTTTTATCGTAGCACGTAATCACCATGTATTCTGCTTGACGTATCGAATAAAATCAAAAAATAAAGAGCAAAACTGTTTGAAGTATCGAATAAAATCAAAAATAAAAGAGAGCTAAACTCCTATCAGCACGGGTTTATATAATGGCTCGCTTGCGAGTCGAATTTGTCCCACGACGGACGATATTAAGAAATTCGCATTTTTTTTACCTTCCGATGTCTCGGCACAATGATTCTACTGAAATTTGCACTCGTCTTGCAATACGTCCGAGAACAACTAATTAATTTTACATAGAAATTGTTGTTTCCACCTCTCCTGTTTGCATCTTATTTCAACCTTAACCGCCAATCTAGTCTGTTCGTTCTATCTACGACCTGTGCTCTTGTTTTACATATTTCCCCTCATTTAACTACCAATGCATTCCCTCTCGCTTGTCTCTATACCACAAACTTGCGTTCTTACTTGCACTCATATAGCTTGACGCTTATTGACTATCATATACATCGTTATCTTTGCAGGTGTTCTTCGTTCTAATACGCCGAAAATTCCTACGTGACTTCCTTACGTCTTTTATAATTTTTCGATAGTTTTAATACTTGGAACGATTAAATTAAATACAACTTGAACATTTTAACTTTGCTTCTTTTTATAGAAAGCGTCCAGTGAATAATCTAAACCCCTTATTTCTAACGAAACGAATAAATTTTTATGCTCTATGGTTTTAATAATGCGTATTATCTAATGAAATTCTACATTACTTCCTTCTACACGTTGATTATGATTATATACAAACCCTACATTTTAATTGAATGATTTAAATCTACCCAGTAGGCCTTTAATTAAGCGTACTATTTTCCACTGCTCTGATATACACGGTGTTTAACATTATATAAACAATATAAACCCTATGTTTAGAAGTAAATGACGAATTTATCCAATATTCCTTTAAATGAAGCGTATTAGTACCCAAAGCTTCCTTATACACGGTGATTAAAATTATTTGATGTCGTTTATTAATTTTCTACCCTGGTCTAAATTTGAGTAATATATATATATATATATATATATATATATATATATATATAAGGTTTTGAAAGGCTAAACAGCTTTATTAACTCATTTGATATATTTAGGTAGTGATCCATTACGTGGAAACAAGCATCTGTGATTAGAAACGCTTTTCAATTTAGTTTAGGGTAAAATTTAATAATATTTCTAAAAATTTCAATAAAACAAAAGTTATTTTAACATAATTCGTGTTAATGTAAACGTCCGAGAAATATAGCATTGGTAATATAGCATTTCAAAAATCAGACTGTACATACGATATGTATTTAAATCGTAGTTAATAAATGTAGAGAGAATTTGTAAAAAGTTGTAACATTATTGATTTTATAATTAGATTTAGGAGGGAGTTATAGCAAGGAGGAATAGTGTACCATAAACTATCTATTATTTATTAAATAGTAGCATTTAAATGTAAATGGTCAAAAGCTTTTAGGTTCATCCTAAATGGCCGTTATATTGTTAGTTAAAATTGTTGTGAAAAAAAATAGTTTCCTAGCAAAACGAGTTTGACCGTTGAAGGTTTTCTAACAATTTAATTAAGAGCGTTAAAAATAAGACACAAATAACAAAGCAGTTAATTGAAGGCAGGTGCTTCTAATTAACAGGGATCGATTATCTGAGTGGAATGCGTAAATAATGTAAACGGCCACAATACAGATGTCAGCACGGAACGAAGAGAGATTATTACGTTTATTGTATAGATAGAGCAAAAATAGCGATATCGTGTATTAAGTGCTTGTTTAACATGGGGGAAAGCAAGAATAAGATGGAATATGGAAAGTGAAGGATAGATATACCACATATTAATGTAGACATAGTTTAGTGGGTCAATTTTGGTCGGTTGGAAATACAAGTTGTTTAAGGAAGATGAAAAGGGATTATTTTAGGTAATATGAGTGAAAGAAAGAAAAACTGATTGTGGGGTTCGTGAAGATTGGGGTTCAAGCAAGGTAGTGGAAGGAAAACTAATTGGTGGTTAAACGAAGTGGGAGATAGGAGTTTGAGTGCTTATGTTAGAGGCAGATAAACAGAACAGTTGAGGCGTGTTTAACGATAACTTGTGAGAGTAGGGATTAGTTTGCAAAGAATACCGAGACTGTTGGATGATAAATGTAGAATTTCTTGGATTTCGATGGCAATTGATGTTTGCGTAAAAATTTCAAGGAATTTGAAGACGGTTGAGTGTTTGTGTTTGTATTGAACGAAATTTTAAGATTTGGCACGTTTAAAGGAGGCACAAAAGCGTATATAAGCAACAGAGATTAATAGTTGGGCTCTCTTACATTTTATGTTTTTCGTGGTCAATTAACTTACGGCTAAGTGCTCGCCTAATATTTTTCAAGCGGACCCTGTCGGGATTCGAACCCGGGTCCTTACATATACAGTCCATCTAACTCCATATAAAGGGCACAGATCCCCATCATTATTTTTGGTCCTTTGAGTCGGAATCTTGTTTTGTTTTATCGCATTCTGTGTGGTACAATTAAGCAAGATTTTGCAAACCATAGTCCTATTGTGTATTGAATTAAATTTAAATCGCCAAGTTTTTTAACTTATTAACGCGTTGCTTGTACAATTAGTGATATCGCGCTTTAAATATTGTTGCTTTGTATTGAATACTTACATTAATAAATTATAACTCGCACTTACAATCATGAGTGATCTAGCAAAAATAAACACCCTGCTAATTAAACGTGAAAAATATTTTGGTAGATTACAAACGCTATATGATATTGCAAAGAAATGTTATGAATTATCGCAATCAGGCTAACCACTTGGCACTGATATTGATTTATTTATATCTCGCTATCAAAAACTGGATGCTGATGCTTTTGTTTTTGAACAAACATCGGAAGATATATCATTAATAAATATGTGTGTGAAAGTGTAGGGAAGACTAAATACACATAAACCTTCTCTTTCTTATGATGAATTATATTTTAACATAAAAATGTACGCTTGTCAATTGAAAATCGACGAACAGGTTAAAATTGATCCAGCAAGCTATCTAGTATTCTTAGTCCGTCAGCTCAGCAAGCTCTCCAAGCGCGTCTTCCAAAATTAGAAATTGAAGACTTTGATGGAACAATTGCAAAATTGCCAAATTTCTATTCATTATATACGTCCATGATACACAGAAACAAATCACTTTCCAAAGTAGAAGAATTAACTTACGCAGTTTATTAAAATCTTACGCTTTAGCGCTAATTGAAATTTTACCCCTCTCAAAAAAGAATTATGATATCGGAATGCACATCATCATTCAACGCTTTCAAAATAAACGTTCGTTAGCGGCGAATTACTTCGATAAAATCTTTTCCTTTCGTCCGCTATTAGACTGCACTGTTAAGTCATTGAATAGTTTTTTAGAGGTATTTGACACCAATTTAGCAGCCTTAAAGGCACTTGACGTGACTGATCTTTTTGATTTGGCGATGTTACATGTTGAACTTAATGTCTTAACGCCCGCAGCACGGAGTTTGAATTAGAATATTGTGATGATAGTATACCCAGCTTTGAAAAACTAATTAAATTCGTGCACCAGCAAGTTGGCATTTTAGCGGTTTGTCAGCCTGTGTTAAGCTGACAAACCGCTAAAGTCTACTAAGGTCGTGGCGCTGATTTCGGTTGGTAAACCTACGTATAGTAGTTATCGCAGCTCACTGTTATCCACTGTCAAATCTAGTAAAGATAGTTCACAAAAACTCAATGTGTACTAGCACAATTCATATACTTTATACTTGCGCCAAATTTAAAGAGCTATCTTTAGAACAACACCATGAGTTTGTAAAGAGAAATTATTTGTGTTTTAATAGTCTCGGGTTTCGCAAAATTGCGTCTTGCAAATTAACCGCTAAATATTTTCGTTGTAAAAAGGGACACCATCGTTTTTTCAAAGTTCGCGCCGACTACTTCTACTATTGTTGAAGATGTACCTACCGCTATAACTACTGGAAACCGGTTGGTGGATAGTTATCTCTGTTGAAAGTCCTGCTCTATAAGCATACTGTTGCGGGCGTAGTGGGTTGTTTGTCAAAACACCCCCTCCGCTGATGTGCGCGTAAAGCAGTTGCTTCATGGTCTTAAGAAGAAAGGATATAAGATTAATTGGCTTATAGGTTTCTGGTTACTGATGGTATAAGGACTACCCTAGTTAACCACCATCTGCGCAGAATATAGTGATAAGCCAATGTTGCCCTCGCAACTCTACAGATTAAGCTCAGTAGATGGTTTGATCTTTTGGGTTGCATGACCAGAAAAGTCCCGTCCGTGCCGGGAGATTTGTATGATTTAAAACTATTTATCGCACATTTGTTTTTGTTTTTGAAAGGTAATCACTTTCTTCACTACAATCAAGTTTTCCTGAGATGCCTTGCTTTCGGGGGCGTCAAGTCCCTCAAAGAGTGATTTTTCCAACTCTGATGAACGCTGGTGTTTTTCGAGAGAGTCCTTTGGGGTTTAGCACACTCGGGGTATCCTTCGATCTCATTGCGGTACATTCCCCATGATTCCCTTTTGGTCTTCCTCGGAGCATTATTGTACGCAGTAAGAGTCCATTTGTTCCCCTTTCGAGTACCTGATCTTTTTGCTTTATTAAAGAGAGTTTTCGCCTGCCTCTCAGTTGTCTGTTCGGTCATGGAAACTTCCTGGCGGTTTTCCTTTTCAATTCAGACAGTTTTCCTTGTATACTGAAATAAGCGCGTCAGTAATGTACTCTTTGCAGCCTTTACAATATCCAGGCAGGATTTCACTGTTAAGGCTTTGATTACAAAGTGCCAATCGACGTCCATCATATAATTACCCCAGTCGGTTTTCATTGGATTGCCATATAGTTCCTTCACTAGGATAAGCCCAGTGAAGGAAAAGCCAATATATCTGTGATCTGAGCAACTTTTCTCATCAGATACATACCAATTTTTAACAAAGTTGTTCTATGTACGGCGAGCTTGTAGTTATATGAATCACTTCTATCCTATGTCTATTTACGAAGGTGTGAGTGATAGATTCATTCAGAATGTCTAAATTACTTGCCACAATGAATTGCATGATTGCTACACCTCTAGGGTTGTTTCTAATACTGCCCCAAAGCGTGTGGTGAGCATTTACGTCGCACCGATGACTAAGCGAGATCCATCCCTTAGGACCTAGTCACCAAGGGTCTCCACTTCTCATGAGGGTAAAATATAAGACGAGTCGAACAGAAAGTAGGCCGAAGAGAGAATAATCTCCTTTGGCTAGTCTCCACCCATTATCGCCCTGACTGCCACAGAGTTTTTGTGACAGAATTCTGTAAGTTGCAACAAATTAAGGTTGTTGTTTATTAATATGCACGTCATGTGTCTGTTGGCGAATTTATAGTCTGTAAATCCTGTTCCGATTGAGCCGAGTCCCAGCAGCTTACCTGGCAATCCTAAGCTGCCAGAATAGCCACGAAACTACAGCTGGACTGAGGGGTTTGGTTCGCGGGATCCTTTCACTTGGCTCAGGTTAAGGATTTTATCCCACTAAAGCAGTCCCTTACTCTCCACCATGTTGAAGATCTTATGCCACTCAGACCACTGGGTTTTTGCAAGAGATACGCTTATCTCGATTCTGTCCGTAATATTTGGCCAATCGCTTGGCCGGATACCCTAAGCGTTTTCCTATCTGCCACCTGGAGATCCGCTCAATGGATAACCAACCACATGGAAAACTATTCCACATATGAAACTCCTTACTAGTCGCGTAATTTGGACCGATACAAACGCTTCAGTCCATAATATGTCTTTTTTTTGTCAAGCGCTTTGATTAATGTAAAAACGACTTTATTTTCTATACGTAAATCCCAATAATATTAATTATTAGTCTCAAAATTTTGCCTTCATATACAGGTGATTTGATTCGATATCGTTTGTCATGCAAATGTTGACTTTTATTGAAGGTAATAACAAGTGAGTATGTGACCATCTACCTACAGTACCTTATATTGAAATAAAATGCAACTTTTCAGTAAAGCAAACAACTCTTGCTTATTAAAATTTTTGCCTTGATACAGCATGAACGATGTGCATCCATTTAACTAATATAGAACGTACATTTATATACACTAGCGATGTTAAGGAGAGTTTACACTTTCATAATTAATCACTGCGAATTAGAATGCCCTTATCAATATATATAAAGGCGAGCAACTTGGCAATTACATTCATGCTCATAACCTTGTTGCCAAAGAGTCCAAGCTTTGTTCATTTCAAAACCTTGTTTATCTTTGTAGTTACGTGATCTAAATAAAAACCCGTTTCTATTTTTTGCCTACTCTATTAAAGTCTTAATTAACTGAAAATAACATTTAAGTAATATATTAAAATTTTTGACTTAACTAATTTTGAGTTTTCTTTGAATTTGATTCTAATCCTGTTTCTTTTTTTTTAGGTAAGTTAAGATAACCATTTCGTGCACTGTCTAAATATGCTGAGGTGTGGCAAGTAAAATACAAGCTTACTACACTAATGTGAATGATAAAATAATTATAATCTTGGAAGTGCAACAGCTACTAATGGATGTCAAGTGTTTGGCAGACACAAATACAAAAGTATGTGGTTTTACTCTTTTTTTAGAATGCAACTGAATGCTAACTGATATAACAACCAAATAAGCTAAACTACAATTAAAATGTAAACCGGTCTACATTAATGACATAGTGTCTTTAACAGTAATTTCTATAGCCAAATTCTATACGTAAACGAAACTAAAAAAAATATATCGTGTTGCCATTGTACTTTAGAATACTCTGGTTTTTGTTAGTTGGTATTGCAATGAACTGTTGTCAAACCTATTTTGATCGGTTTGAAGTTAACGCATATTATAATGAATAATAATAAATTAGAACACTGTAGCTCGATATAGTTAATACCCCTTTGCCACAAAATATAAAATCGCCAAACATATTTTTGAAACCAGCCACCTGTTTACACCAAAGGATGTCAGACTGTTGATGGTGGTGCCAACGTATTCCTCTCTAAATGTGTATGAATTAATCAAAATAGTTAAACACAAAAAACCCCTCTTAAATGCGGACAAGGGTCCAATAGCATCATCTGGATTGCTTTCTCTATCAGCTTAACAACCAATGGGAACGCATAATTAGCTTTGGTTCTGCTAAAACAGTTTTAATTTTAGTAGAAATTAAGTGTTTTTGTTTATTAAGGCAACAATTCACTTCGTTTTCTAGAGATCACAGGCCTATTTGGTGAGGAGAATATCCTCAGGTGTTCAAAACAAATTTTAGTAAATTGTTTGTTGGGAAGGATAACTTCAGACTACGTGGTGACGAGAATATCCTCAGAAGGCTTTACTGAACAATTTTTAATTTTTATTGCGTTTAATTTTTTAATTTTACTACTGATGATGACCACATAATAGTCGAATTACGTAGTTAGTTTTTAACAATATTTTTTGTGGTAAAAAAATTATAATTATTTTAAAATATTTTAATGAAGTTTTATGCTAGTGTTAACTGTAAGTTATATGAGTTGTTATAACGACGAAAAAAATAATTGCACTTAAATCTGATGATGATATTATAAACACCTACAGGTGTTGGTTTTGAAACATTTTCAACTAATGTTGATTCTGCGAAAGGATATTGGAAACTATTAATTCGGCAAATGTTCAAGTATTGGGGATCTTGGTCTCATTCCTGTTCTAATGCTGCTAGTTCCTCTCCTGCATATAAATTCCCTATATATTCTTGCCATCTATCTTCTTTCTCTACATTTTCTATAATAACGTTTTCTCTCGCGTGCCTTATATTTTTGCTATACGGTTTTATATCCCTAAAATTTCCTCTAATCAGTTTGGATGCTTTCCTATTTCTATCTTAGTTTGTACCTCTGTACACATCTCATCAATCCGTTGTTCTTAGGCTTTCGCGCATTTGCGAATAATTTCCCATTTTATGGCTTTGTATCTCTGTTTTTCTGTTTTATCTGTTCTATTTTTGTATTTTCGTCTTTCTTCTAGTAGATTCAGAATATCCTTTGTTATCTATCCATGGTTTCTTATTATCTTTTTTTGTATACCTCAAAATATCTCTGGCCGTCATGTCTAAACTGGATTTAATGTTATTCCATTCTGTTTCTGCTTCCATAGTATAAGAAATTCTCCAGATATCTGTTTTTTCTGTTTCTTTTTTTCAAATTTTTAAATTTAAGAGCGGTCTTCATAATTACGATGTTGTGGTCAGTACCTACATTTGCTTCTGCGTAGCTGCTTCAGTCTTTTACTTAATTCCTAAACCGTTGTCTAACAAGAATGTAATCTATTTAATATTTTTCTATATCCTCTGGCATATTCAAGGTGTATCGTCCTCTGGAATGATGTTAAAATAATGCGTTTGTGATGGTGAAATTGTTCTTGTCGCAAAATTCTACCAGACTATTTCGTCTGTCATTTCTCGTGCCTAAACCAAATAAACCTACTACCCCTCCTTCCCTTCCCTAACTTACCATTGCATTAAAATACCCTGTAATTATTAAATTTTTATGTCCTTTTACGTATCTTAGTATGTCTTCGATATCATTGTAGATCGCTTCTACCTCTTCGTCACTGTAGCTAGAGGTGGGCATGTATATTTGTATTATTACTAAATTCACTGGGTTAGATTCTAGTCTAACCATTAGCACTCTTTCGTTTTTTTGTAAGTACTTTTCTACACAGTGTCCAATCTCATTTCCATAATTAGCCCCATACCCGAATTTCCTTTCTCTGATCTTGTATAAATTACCATAAAACCTCCACTTCAACAATCCTCCGTCTCTGGTCAACGAACTTCGCTGATCCCTACTATGTCTAGTGCTTACTTATCCATTTCAATTTTCAAGTTCTATAACTTACCTACTTTCGTCATACTTCTGAAATTCCACGCTCCCACTCGCAAAATGTTCCCTGAACTTCTTCTAAACTTTCCGATTACATCCTCCGAAGTAGTCCCCTCCCGGAGATCTAAATGGGAACTATTTTAACTTCGGAATCTTTTACCCCAGAAAATGCCATCATGTGTTTTACAATTTAAGTATGCTGTGTACTTGAGAGGTAATCTGGTGGTTTTCCGTTGGCTTCCACATCGCAGTGGTACGTCTTAGAATGCCATAGCGACGGCTATGGTCTCTGCCACTCTAAGTGCCGAAAAAGCTGCTGCCGCCTTTCGGGGACCTGTCTTAGTCGGGTTCCTCACTAAAAACACTACTACTTTGGTTGGACCTGTAGTTTGGCTCTTTAGATCACTGGTACGCGGAAGCCATTCCACCCGTTCTAGTAATCTAGAACTTCTTTAAGGTGCAGGTCTATTCGGAACGGAAATTATTTTAGCTCTTATTAAAATACACTAAAAGTGTAGTAAATTTTCAATATTGTATATGGTAGCATTTCCTATTTTAACATTGTAATATTTAAATTTGCAAAGGTTTTTGCACTATGTAAATCCTTTGTGACATTGTTCATAAATGTTTTGTTCTATACGAGTTGGTAATTCTTTTTTTATCATTTTAATTTCTTAAGGATTTGTAAATAAATTGTCTTTCTTGAGGTTTCCTTTGACTTTTTGCATGACCCAACCCCTTTTACAACGCTTTTCGCTAACACGGCATTAATTATTTGGATTCCCCTTGCTGTTTTTGCTGCGGTACTCCGTGCGGGCTTACTATTACTTTGCTTGCTCTGCATTACTTTTCCCTTGTCCGCTACGGACTACCGTAGCAACTGTAGTTAATTTTCAATATTGTATGTGGTAACATTTCATATATTACCAGTATAATATTTAAATATTTCTCTAGTTACTATTACAATTCCCACTAATAAAATTTGATAGAGCTTGTTATAATTTCCAAATTGATATTAAAAAGGTACCATACAAATAGTTATAATTTACATTTTAAATTGCAGTCCTTACAATATTTAATTGTAATTATAAACATCTGATATTGTAATCTAAACAATTTTATATTGTAATTTCAACTACTTTAAATAGTAATCCCTACAACCTTAATTTGTAATTTTTACAAGTCTGAATTGGAATTTTTATAACTTTATATTTTAACTCTAAGCAATTGAAGCATACGCACACAAAAAATATTTAATAAAAAAATTTTATTTCGACAAAACAAATATAAATGTCACATAGCCACAAAAAATATCATTCCAAGAAAAAATTTTGTTTACGAAAGGTTAACCGTTCTTTAAAATAACAAAATGCTATTGCGAAATTGAATAATTTGTTTTTTCAAAACAGGGCAGTTATTTGACTGGCCGTAGTTTTTTTGCAAATTAAAAAATTAGTCGACATTTCAACACAATTTATTCTAATTAGTGATACCACTAACTTAATATTTTCAAATAGATCACTTTGTATGAATAAAAAAGAATGCAAACGAAGTAACCGTGCATATTTAAGCTTTGCTTTTAAATAATTGGGATACAGCTCGTGGCATTGCTGTTTACCGCCGTTGATAATATGTTTGAATTTTCATTTTATTTAAACTGGATTTAATCTATAAAAATTATAATCATCATCAACATCATTAGGTCTTCAGTCCTGGAACTGGTTAGACGCGTACCATCATTGTTTCCTATTCTAAACTAACCTACAGATTTCCCTGAAATTTGCACAGTCTGCATCTATCACTATCTGATCTAGGTCTACATCTACCTCTTTTTCCTATCTCTGCTTGTAATACATCCCCTACTATTCCCCAAAATGCTTTAGAACGTATTCCGCCCTTCTATTTCTTTTTTTCACCAGATATCCTTGTTTCCCTACTATTTCTATAACCTATTTGTTATTATCTTTGTTTGTCCATGCTATCGTCCTCATACATCTGAAGCACAGTATTTCAAAAAGCTGCTACCGTTTTTCTGTCTGCATTTCAGACTGCCCGTATTTCATAGGCATACTGTGCTGTGCTCCACACATATGCTTTCAACAATTTTCTTCTTGTTCTATGTTTGTTGTCTTTCCTCATAGGTGCTGTTCTTTCTTGTTAGATACAGTTCGGTCACCTTCTATTGTTTTACACTTATATACCCTATTTTTTCTACCTTCAGTGGTTGTGAAGGGAGGTAAGCAGCCTGTGGCTGCCAAGTTCCCCCAACACTTAACCATTTACCGATTTAATATATTTTCTAATATATCTTTTCGCACAGTCAACATTAGTTGCAGATATTTCGCAACCAACAACTAGTTGTTTATACTAATCATCAGATTTATCTGTGCTTATTTTTTCGTCATTAGGTTTTCCATCTCAAAACTGGTTGGACACGTACCTGCACTTATCTATATTCTAAGCTAGCCTACATAGTTCCCTGAAATTCTCACACAGCATGTGTATACAGCTCGTTCCCCTTCTATTGTTTTCTAATTTTATGCACTATTTCACCAAGATTCAGTGAAGGGGGTTAAGCAACCTGTGGCTACCAAGATCCCCCAACACTTAGACGTTTGCCGAAATAATGGTTTTCCAGTAAATCCTTTCACACTAACATTATTTGAGAACATTGCCCAACCAATTCTTGTAGTTACTTATAATAATCATCATGTTTAAGCACAGTTATTTATTTCGTCATTAGTTTATCCATCTTGGGATTGGTTGGATGGGTACCTCCATTGATTTCTATTCTGGGCTAGTCTACACATCTCCCTGAAACCCCTACAGCCTACATCTTTTACTATCTGTGTGCAGTAGTCTAACCTAGGTCTGCTTCTTCTTCTCTTTTTTCCGATCTCTGCTTCTAATATATTCCGCACTATTCCCTCATGCCGTAGTATGTGGCCTATCTTCCTATCTCTCCTATTTTTTACCGTTTTCCACATATTTCTTTCTTCCCCTACCATTTTTAGTACCTCTTCGTTCTTAACTTTGTCTGTCCATGATATCTTCATCATACGTCTGTAGCACCACATTTCAAAGGCTTCTACCTTTTTCTTGTCCGCTTCTCATACTGTCCAGGCTTCACATCCGTACAGTGCTGTGCTCCACACATATGTTTTAAGCAATCTTTTCCTTGTTTCTATGTTTGTGGTCTTTGAGCACAGTAGTTGCTTTTTCTTGTTAAGTGTAGCACGACCTTGTGCTAATCTTTGTTTTATATCTTTTGTGCTTTTTCCATCTTGCGTTATTTGGCTTCCTAGGTAGCAGAAATCCTTAACCTCTTGTAAGTTCGTGTTACATACTTGTATTCTTGTTTTTGATTTATTTTTCCCACCTTTGCATACTAGAACTTTAGTTTTAGTTTTGTTAATTTCCATACCGTATCTCTCTGTTAGAACCGTTTCCATTTCATTAAGAGCAGATTCTAACTCTTCTTTGCTAGACCCTAATACTGCTATATCATCTGCAAATCTAAGCATATCAATTTTTTGTCCTTGCATAGTAATTCCAAATGTCTTCCTGCATTTGACAGTATTCATTGCCTCTTCTATGTACAAGTTAAAATCAATGGGGATAGGGCACATCCCTGTCTCACCCCTTTCCTAATGTTTACTTCTCTACGTTCCTGCTCTAATTCTATTACTGCTGTTTGCTCTTTGTATAAGCTATGTACTATTCGTCTATCCCTATAACTCATTCCAATCTTTTTGAGTATTTCAAACATTTTTTCCATTTTACATTGTCGAAAGCTTTTCCAAATCTACAAACCCTATATACACGCTTCCCTTTTCTATTGTTTTCTCCATTATCACTCTCAGAGCTAAAATAGCCTCCCGTGTTCCCCTGTTCCGCCTAAACCCAAATTGGTCTTCTCCTAGTATTTCTTCCGCCCGTTTTTCCATTCGTCTTTGCACAATTCTAGTTAATATTTTTGACACGTGTGCTGTCAAACTTATTGTTCGAAAATTTTCACATCTATCCGCGCCTTTCTTTTTTGGTATAGTTACTATGATGCTACGTTTGAAATCTTTGGGTATCTCGCCTGTCTCATACATATAGCTTACAAGTTGGAAGAGACGTTCTTGTCCAGCGGCTTTTAGAGTTTCTGCTTGCACCTTATCTGTACCCGGCGCCTTACCATTTTTCAGTCTCTTTAATGCTAATTCAAACTCATCCCTAAGTATAGGATATCCCAAGTCCTCATTTTCAATGTCTGATTCCTGTTCTAATGCAGTTAGTTCCTCTCCTGCATATAGATTCCCTATATATTCTTGCCATCTACTCACTTTCTCTACGTTTTCTATAATGACGTTTCCTTGTGCGTCCCTTATATTTTTGCTGTACGGTTTTATATCCCTAAAATTCATTCTAATTAATTTGTATGCTTCGTCTGTCTTTCCTATTTCCATCTTCGTTTGTACCTCTTTGCACTTTTCATCAATCCACTGCTCTTTAGCTTTCCTGCATTTTCGAATAATTTCCCATTTTATGGCTTTGTATCTCTGTTTTCCTGTTTCGTCTGATTTATTTTTGTATTTTTGTCTTTCTTCTATTAAATTCAGGATATCCTTTGTTATCCATGGTTTCTTATTTTCTTTTTGTGTATACCCCAGAATATCTCTGGCCGCCATGTCTAGGCTGGATTTAATGTTATTACATTCTGTTTCTACTTCCTTAGTATCAGATATTTTCCCGATATCTTCGAGCAATTCATTTGACTTTTTTTCGAATCTTTCTTGAATATCTTTATCTTTTAGTTTCTCTAAGTCCAAGTGCCTTTTTCCGCTCCTTTTTTTCATATTCCTAAATTTAAGTGCGGCCTTCATAATTACGATGTTGTGGTCAGTGTCTATATCTGCTTCTGGGTAGCTTCTACAGTCTTTTATTTGGTTCCTAAACCGTTGTCTAACAAGAATGTAATCTATTTGATATCTTCCTATATCTCCTGGCATCTTCCACGTATATCGTCTTCTAGCATGATGTTGAAATAATGTGTTTGTGATAATTAAATTGTTCTGTCACAAAATTCTACCAGCCTATTTCCCCTGTCGTTTCTCGTGCCTAAGCCAAATAAACCCACTACCGCTCCTTCCCTACCCTCACCTACCACGGCATTAAAATCCCCCGTAATTATTAAATTTTCATGTCCTTTTACGTATCTTAATATGTCTTCGATATCTTTGTAGATGGCTTCTACCTCTTCGTCACTGTAGCTAGAGGTGGGCATGTATACTTGTATTATTACTGTGTTTACCGGTTTAGATTTTAATCTAACCATTGGTACTCTTTCGTTCTTTTGTAAGTAATTTTCTACGCAGTATCCTATCTTTTTCTTCATAACTATCCCCACACCCAAATTTCCTTCCTCTGCTCCTGTATGAATTACCCTGAAGTCTCCGCTCCAAAAATCCCCCGCCTCTGGCCACCGAACTTCGCTAATCCCTACTATGTCTAGTGATAACCTATTCATTTCGATTTTTAAGTTCTTTAGCTTACCTACTTGCTTCATACTTCTAACATTCCACGCTCCGACTCGCAGAATGTTTCGGACTCTCTTTCCGATCGCATCTTCCGAAGTAGTCCCCTCCCGGAGATCCGAATGGGGGACTATTTTAACTCCTGAATCTTTTACCCCAGAGAATGCCATCATGTTTATTACAATTTAAGTACGCTGTGTACTTGGGAGATAATGTGGTGGTTTCCCGTTGCCTTCCACATCGCGGTAGTGTGTCTTAGACTGCCATACCGACCCCTATGGTCTCTGCCAATCTAAGTACCGAAAGAGCCGCTGCCCTCTTTCGGGGACCTGTCTTAGTCTGGTTCCTCACTAACGACCCTACTACTTTGGTTGGACCTGTAGTTTGGCTCTTTAGCTCATTAGAACACGCAAGCCATTTCACCTGTTCTATTAATTTAGAACTTCGTCAAGGTGCAGGTCCATTCGAAATGGAAAAATTATAATCTGTAAGAATAAAATGATAGAGAGGGTACCTACTAACTTTAAGAATCTTGTTGTAAATTGTATAAACCAACATCATTTTAATAACATTATTGAATATTAGCTATTCCATTGTTGTTAGAATATAGTCACAGTCGTTTTGATTACCGGCGCTGCACGTGTGAAATATCATTCAATGATACCTAAAGTTGTGCTGTAGATGCACAATGTTAAGACTTTTTACCAACATATAGTAGCCGTAATGTTGTTAGAGCTACGGCAAAAGCTTAAATAACGTTAAACTTGATGTATTTACAGCGTTCGTGTCTTTATAATTATGAGTAAATGAAAACAAACTATTTGATGCGCATACGTTGGCGACTATACGCAAGTAGACAGTGAATTTTAAAAATTAAGTAAAATCCTTAATTTTCATCTACGCTGGGAGGAGCTACATATCCCCAAATCAATATATATGTATATTTAAATGAAATTATTAAAATTTAAAAATTATTGTTACATTGTATAACTGAAAGACATAATAAAAGGTTAGTGAAAGTTCACAAACTAGACATAAGAAAGGAAACAGTTAGATTGTATTCCAGACGTAATATGACACTGCAGGTGCAGGTCACAGTAGACAATAAGACAGCAATTATTAGAATTAAGATTATTAAAATGTAATACTTTGTATTGTATCAAGAAATAGCAGACATGAGATCTGCAGCTCCCACAAGCAATGTAAGGGGCAGGAATAGCATAAATACCCTCAACAGCCCAAGATAGCGATTCAGTCTCGAATTCACAACTTTAACATTGTTGGTTGTTCAAACTACTTACCCTAATTTTAGTTAAATTAAATAGTGATTGTCAACTTAGAATATTTTTGATCTCAATACGTTACTGCATATAACTTACCTGTAATTAAAATTAATACTGTAAATTTTTGTTTAAAATAAATTGATAGAAAAGTATTTTGGAAAAAGCCTTTTCAAAAAGCCGCTTCAAGAGGCCCAAAACCTATCTGGCGCAGCAGGTAGGATTCCAGAGGGGCACTATAAAAATCCAAAATTGAGGAAACTGATGGTCTTGACTTTCTATTCTTCATCTTAAAAAACAAACCAACAAATAGGACGAAGTATAAGAATAAACCAAGTCCAATAACAAAGAGGAAAAGAATATAATGGAACTGGCAAACAAACTTTTGTATGTACCAAAGTTAATTTTCCTAACCATAATCAACTGAATATTGATATTAGCTAGTAAGAAACAAAAAGAATATTTATGTACAATTTTATTAATATCATTTTTGAAAGAATTTACTCGGGAAACTTATTTCAACAATAGAATTTTATAGACGCATTTATATACACAATTTATTACGATAAATGAAACTACTTATTCACCAAGTCTGAAGCTTTACTGTATAATTAGAACGCAATTTCTTGTACCATTTTATTTACAGCGATTCTTACTTAACGATTTATTCAAAATTCTATCTGTATCACATTTTATAAAGCAATACAGTTAAACACTTTCAATGCAACAAATTAAAGAAGGTGTATAATTATAAAAGTGTTTTATGTACTGTATTATTGCAACACTTAATGAAATAATTATTCAGCGGAAATCTGAAACATGTAAATATAGTCAAGGCTATTATAATATAATTACACGCAACAGACCTAAAAATAAGTGATTCTTTATATAACTTAATATTAACTAAACTGAAGAGTAATTCTTAATTTAAATAGAAACAATGAGCTCTGACATAAAAGCTTTATCTCGTGGCAATTCTACTCTATAACGGAAACAAAGCACTATTAGGTATCTGCATTACTGCTTGCGAAATATTTGCAAAATCTTTTTATAAACCCGGCGACAGCAAAGGCAACGTTTTACTTTTACGCTTAATAATCAGTAAACTAACCGGCAGAGTATTAACCTTGATTGCCAGCCGCTATGATCGCATCAAATAGGACGATTTCAATCGTATATTGATTGTATATTTCGTCGATCAAAGAAATATCAAATGTTTTGTCCGCAATTTAATAAACCTACGGATGGAAACTAACCAATCACCCTATCAATTTGGTATGAAGTGTCAGGGCGTACACAGTTTAATTTTGACCAAGCTAAAAATTGAAGAACCCGACCAAAACATACGTTTACTAAAAACAAAGATGTACTACGAAATGGCTTTAGACACATATATCAATGCATTACCCGAACGTCTATCAGACAAAATAAGACTCCAACATTCTCAAAAAATAAAAGAAGAATCAATGAACATGATTGTAGAGTAAGAAAACGTTATGTACTACAGAAGGAAACTATATAACACTAACGCAAATAAAAAGTACGTACTTGTGAAAACGATACAAGCCGCGAGACAGATATTCACACAACCGAAAGTAACATGCAAACCACGATGCTAGGAATGCGAGATTTAATTAGATTCAACACGATATTTAATCAAGTGATATCAATCTTTACTGTAATTCAACAAATTTTAGCCACATTAGGAAACGCTGTAATATTTGCTAAATTAATCAAACTACACGCTAGTATTATAGAACCAATTGATTTATTAAATAAATTACTGCAAATTAGATCACTTATAACTAATAGTAAACTTCCTTTTGAAGTAACAGAATCTAATATACTTATATTTGAAAAAATTACCATAGACAAAGGTTATATAAAAAATCATGAAACTACATTTTTAATAGAAATCCCCATTGTAGAAAGTAACACTTATAATTATTATCATTTTTTTGCTTTCCCCATGAAAGTTACTAGCAAGTATCAAGTTATTATCACTGAAACCAAGTTCTTTTCCTTAAATGAATTTAGGTATGGCTTCACGAATGAAAAATGAAAGGAAGTAGCACCGAGTCAATATTTATGTCAATCATTAACTACGACAGCTATTCAAACGGATAGCCGTTGTCAAGTAAAATAGTAAGATTCTCCAATCACTATGAGAATTGAGATCCAAAACCAGTAGAAATTACGAATATGAAAATTCAAAAAGTTACGAACAAATGGATTGCTGTATTTTCGCAAGAAGTAATAGCAACCGCCCATTGCAACCAAGACAATTTAGAATTAATTGGAAGTAAACTAATCACCATAAAAGAAGATTGCTACTTAAAATTAAAAAACGAAATTATTCGAATATACCAAGACCTAACAGAAACGAAGAAATTCGCAAATTTACCCGAATTACAGTTCAAGATTACACAACCTAAAGACGACAAAATCAGCAGGAAACCAATTCATCTAGAACATCTAGACCTAGACGATTTCAACGAAGCCGTAAAATTAATGGACAGTTTAAAAAACACTTAAGTGAATTAAAAGTGCCATAATTACATTACGACAACATAAGCATTTGGACAATTTTATTAATTATTGTAACTATTTAATTAACTATATATTTATTAACAACAATTTATCTTAGATATAGAAACAAGGAAACAAATTTTCGTCATAAGAAACAAGAAAAATAAGGTAAATAAAAAAATAATAAATGTATCCTTAGGGACAATGAATTTTAAAAATTCAGTAAAACTCTTAATTTTCATCTACGTCGGGAGGAGTTACATATCTCCCAAATAAATATATATATATATATATATATATATATATATTTAAATGGAATTATTTATATTTAAGGATTATTGTTACATTGCATAATTGAACATAATAAAAGGTAAATGAAAGTTCACAAACCCGACATGAAAACGGAAACGGTTACATTGTATTCCAGACGTAATATGAAACTGCGGGTGTAGGTCACAGTAGACAATAAGACAGCAATTATTAGAATTAAGATTATTAAAATGTAGTGCTTTGTATTTTATCAAGAAATAGCAGACATGGGATCTGCAGTTCCCACAAGCAATTTTAGAGGCAGGTATAGCATAAATACCCTCAGGAGTCCAAGATGGCGAGTCATGCTCTAGAGCTTCACAACTTTAACATTGTTGGTTGTTCAAGCTACTCACCCTAATTTTAGTTAAATTAAATAGTGATTGTCAACTTAGAATATTTTTGATCTCAATTTGTTACTGCATACAACGTACCTGTAATTAAAATTAATAGTGTAAATTTCTGTTTAAAATAAATTGATAGAAGAGTTTTTTTGAAGAAGTCTTTGTAAAAAGCCGCTCCAAGAGGCCCAAAACCTATGCCGCACTGCGAAATATTAACACTAAATGTGTTGAGTATTAGAATATTTGTTTCAACTATTTTATATATGAATTATTAAACTTGAAGTGTTAAAAATTGATTAAAAATTGTGCATTTTACTGCAATGTTTTAGATTCACGCTAATTAAAACATTATCATTATATCCTTCTATCTGTGGCGTCCTGGTTTCTATATTTTAATAGCTTAATTACTAAATATTGATATTATCACGTTTTAACAATTTTATAACAAACCATTTTAATGTTTAAGTTATTAGGCATATCACAAATTTTTATATTTAATCGAGTTTTAAAGTTTTAGTCCACTAATAATTACTTTGACGGACTGCGCTAAGGAGCATAATTATACAATTTTCATAGTTTTATACTAATAGCGCTTTATTACATATTAGTTTGCAACATATTAAAATTCCTGCTTAAATTTTTGTATATAATTATCTTACAGCTGCTTTAAATAATGCAGAATTAGTTTCACATTTCGTATTATATATTAGACGATTGATATAGTAACTAATATCATTGCGGTATCCTCCCTTACTGTGTATTTAGTCATTAACGATTCGTGTTTTGTTGTTGGCTATTATTTCTATTGCGTCTCAGGTCGGGTGGATTTGAGGAAATGCATTCAGCATTGTATCTTTTGAATTATACGTCAGGTAAGGTTAACGCCGGTGCACAATCAGGAGGGTCAATAAAACGAGAAAGCGACAAAAAGAAGTTCTATCTTTTTGGTAATTTTTAGTAAGATATCGTGTTACTGATGCCTGAAACATTTTTGTTTTCGAAAGTAATGTGTAACCAATTATTTACAAGTTCGTTTTTTATGTTAGTAGTAATTTGAATGCAAGTGTATAAGTTAATTGTGGTACATGTTTAATAAACCAATATGGATGTTTATACAAAGCATATGGAAATTTCTATAAATTTGAATTCTGCAGAGGTGTCTTACCGAGGTACATGCTATTGCCTTTAAAAATATGGTAATTGCAGTGGGGCCTGTTCTGAGACAGTTTCCATCAAGAAAGCCAATTTATATTTGTCCTGTAAAATTGTGTTTGGTAAATCTGAAATTTAGTTGCATAACTGGGTAATATGTATACAAGTTGTTAATTAAGTAGATAATAAATTAGCGATGTCCGTATTTTCCAAGGTTTCTTGTTCATTTTTATTAGAAATTTGATAAGCTACAAAGAGAAGAGGGACACGTGTTGTGATACGTAAAATTCCCAATTATTATACAGTCATGCATAGTTATTATATTAGTGTCTATATTTAATTTTTAAATGTAACTAAAGGACCTACTCATATTTTGGTAATTATTTCTTTTATTTTTAAAGAAAATCGCAAGAAAGATTTTTATATTTAAAAAACATTTTCATGCTACCGTTAAGAAAATTCATATGTATTTCAAAATTGTTTCTTTTAATCAGCTCACAGCCAAACTTATATTTCAAACGACAAAATTTTTTTGAAGTCAATATAATACATAACAGACTATGTTGAAAATTATTAAATTTTAATGCATATCTAACATATTAAAGCTTTTGTATTATTTCGGACCGTATGTGCAAACAACATGTGTTGTTGATAAGGAATTTAATTGTGATCTAAACACGCCAGGTCTGTTCGATTGGAGCCCAAGATAATTTTTTGTAAATACCTTAAAGGACTTTTAATCTTTAAACTTGTTTGTACTCTATTGAACATTATATCTTTGACTTTAAACATCTAATTTTTTATCCATGAGGTTGACAGATTTTTGAACGTACAGGTACACATTTATTGTGAGGGCATAAGGTGTTTCTCTCTGTGATAACTTCATTGTTTTATGTTTTAGGTTTAGCTTGATGTGTCATACTCAAGTGATGAGGTAGGTTACTAATGAATATTTTTCTGTTTACCAGAAAGTTTTTGCGTTCCCCGTGTGGTTTCTTCTTTGTTGATATTTTCATAAACGCAGTGGCGCCTAAAATTTTTTATCAACAACTCGCCCATGACCCCAGCTCATGTCTCTCCGCATAAGATAATTCTTAAGCTTGGCCTGCAAGCTATAAGTGCTCCTATAATTTTGTAGCCACTCTAACTTTTTGTTCTTAGGCTCATCCCTGAGTGTTAGGAACCTCAAGTGTCTATATAGCGTTTGACACCTTGGGACAAAGCTTGTTACATGTACAAGGCTTGTTCAGTAAAGTACGGTAGTAGCTACGGAAATGAAGTTATGTCCAACATTTCCGTAAACTTATTTAAAAGCATTATTACAATTTACAACCCCTAGCAGCATTCCTTGCTATTAAATGACCCCATAACTTTAACACGTTTACTTTAGAAACTGAAATAGCCCGTATATCTTGCTAAACTTCTTGCTGAAATTTTAATAAGAAAATGTTTGCTTAAGCCTTAATGAAAGGGGGTGCATAATTACCTATGTGAAGTTGAACTGTTTACTGGTCCTAAATGGGTCTATGTAAGAGTTATCTGCAAGTGCAAAGTCTCCATTTCAGTAAATTCAGAATTATCTATCCAATGAAGACAGGAAAGAAATTAATGTGCAATTGCAGCTATTCCCAATGCAATAGCGAAATATTAAAGTTTCATAGCGTGGTTCACATGCCTTTAACTAAAATTATGCTGGGAGCTAATTAACACTGCCGTAGTATATTGTAACGTCTAGTCCAAAGTTTATAATCAGAAATCTATTCGCATAAATAGCGTTTGAGAAGCAGGCAGTCGATAAATTGCTTCCCTTGAGACAAATTTGTATACTCACCCATGCGTTCTCCGTCTTTGATAAGGAAGAAGGTCTAACTTCGTTAAATCTATCGAAGTCAAACTTAATTTAATATGATACCAACCAAGTGTAGCTACGAACTTTTGATAGTTACGGCTTCGGCAGATTATTAGTAGTTCATATGCCTTGAAATTCTCGCGCGAATGTATGATATGCAGTCACAATTGAATTGATTTTCTTTCAATCCTTTTCTAGTGGAAGTAAAAAGTATATTGCATGCACAATTGAATTGGTTTTGATGTGATACAATCGAAATTTCAATTTATGCTTCATTGTTTTACTGCTACTCGTAAAGCATGACTACTGATTTGAAATTCTTACACAAAGCGTTTTTTGCTTACATGTATCTATTTCCATACTAAATAAAATGGATAGCTTTCATTCTGAACAGTATTGTTACTTCGTTAACTGTAAGAGCTACCAGGTTAGTCGAGAGGAGAAAAGTTTCCGTCTTTCAAAATCAAACGAACGGTTTTAAGAGATATATAAATATTTAATTGGTTTCCAAAACATTAAAAAAATCTGATATGGCTAATTTTCTTTTTTTTTACATTTGTTTTAGTTACTACAGGACATACATATGTCAGTATTATATTAAAACGTGCCAGTTTTCTTATAATACTGGGTCATGCTTTAGTTTGGTCTGTATTTTATAAACTGCTTTCAAAATTTCCCTCTTTAGAACTTCATTTTTCTATTAATAATTTGCAGTATTTTATTTCCACTTTTATTTTATTCAGCGTTATATTTTTTTTCTTTTTACCTTACTTGCGGTTATATTTTTGCAATACACATAATTTGAGGTCACATTATTTTCTTTATTTATTGCAATTTTTCTTAAGTTTCGTAAACGTCTTCTTGCAGTAATATTTTCTGGGGCTATTGACATTTGTATTTGTTTTGTCGAAATAAATTTTTTTGAATAACACTTCTTTTTTTCTGTGTATGATTCAATTGCTTACAGTTAAGACATAAAATTGTAAAAATTTCAATTCTGAATTCTAAAAATTACAAGTTAAGGTTGTAGGGATTACTATTTAAAGTAGTTGAAATTACAATATAATCTTGTATAGATTGCAATATCGGATGTTAATAATTACAATTAAATATTGTAAATATTGCAACTTAGAGTATAACTATTTGCGTGGTACTTTTTAATAGAAATTTGGTAATCATTACAAGCTCTATCAAATTTTATTAGTGGAAATTGTAATAGTAACTACAGAAATATTTAAATATTACAATGGTAATATATGAAATGTTACCACATACAATATTGAAAATTAATTACACTTGCTACGGTAATCCGTAACGGACAAGAGAAAAGTAAAGCAGACCAAGCAAAGTAATAGTCAGCCCACACGGAGTACCGCAAGCAATAACATCAAGAGGTATCGAAAGAATTAATGCCGTGCTAGCGAAAACGTTGTGGAGTGGGTTGTGTCACGCAGAAAGAAAAAGGAAACCTCAAAAAAGACAATTTATTTACCAACCCTTAAGAAATTAAAATGATAATAAAAGAATTACCAACTCGTATAGAACTAAAGATTTATCAAAAATATCCCGAAGGATACATTGTGCAAAAGCCTTCACAAAAATAATTAACGCTCTTCTTTTATTACCTTAACTCACTTAGCCATCTTAATTCTAGTATACATGTAAAACAGAAATTAAAAAAAGTCTTACCAGCCCTATACTTACACATTGTCCACAAATAATGCTTGAAAAGTAACTAAATTTATATCCGAATAAGGAAAAGCTGTCTTCATTAGGATATTCCACCAGTTTGAGTGAATTCGGTTTAATTTCAACACCGTGATACCTTCAGTTGTGCAATGAGCAACCGCAAGAGCTTAGTCGAAGAAACTAGACACAATTCTTCCTGATGTAGGTCATCAACGCGACGCAGACTAGAAATACGAATTGTTACAGATTGGCCTGACGTTCCGTTGTGGCCCTATAACTGGTTATAGTTGACCTCTGCGGGATAACATGGCACAGCAAACCAAAATCTTTTCCTAGAAAACCAAGTAAATCAAATACAATAAAGTAACGGTGAACGGAGTAACTCTTTATATTCCTTTACCAGTAGCCAATAGTAAATCATTATCTGACCCACATATATATATATATATATATATATATATATATATATATATGGTATCCTGTAATTAAGGGGTCATGGGAATACATAAGGGCACAAGTTGAGTTATAGGTTAATAGTCATAGATATTAAAAAAATTAATTAATTCAGTTAGGAAATTAGAATATTTTTTAAACAATTAGTGTAGAGCTTAAGTAATGTATAATAATGTAAAATCAACTTAGTTTAGTCATATTTAGCCAGGAATCATGTAACATAGTATATATGTAAATATAGGGCATAAGAAATAATAACTATGGGGTAAAACTTATAGCATCTTTAATTTATAACAAAGTAGTATACGGGAATACAAAAGCTTTGAATATGTGTTAAAAAACACTCTTGTATTTCAAACGTAAAATCAAAACCGTTACAAAATAACAAGGGGAGAAATATTTCTAGATAAAATTGCTACAAACAAACTTTAAAAGCTTATTGGAACTCGGAGGACCGTTGAAAGTAACGTAGTCAATTTGCAATAGAGACACAAGTAAAACCACATAAAACTGACAAAGAATGTTTGCTAAGATGGATTTTTAATTTGGAGGGTAGTATAGGATGGAGCCAAAAGCAACTGTCAGGGACTAGCAAAAATGGAATAAAAACGTATAGGTACAAGTAAGATACAAAGATCAAATTTAGAGCTAGTATAGTAGGGAGACTTGAACAAATGTATTTGACGGGAGAACAGAGAATCAATAATTTCAAGCTAATTTAGAATCAGGCACGCGTCGGTTAAAAGCGAGAGAAAAGAATCAAGCAAGATGATTGGTGGACATAGATTAAAAAGGGCAGATATTCAGCTGGTGGAGGCATATGCGTGAGACGAAGCTATAGATACAAGGGAGATAAAAGGTGTTTTGTTCAAGTTTAAGGCGTGGATCAACGGAATAGTAGAAGCTAGTTTTAGGCGAATTAATAGTGGCAGTTGACAGTCGGAAGCGGTTTACCAAGTATTTGCATGTTTGTTGTTAAAATTCACGAGAAACCAAGATACGCTTAAGCTTTTTTGCTGAAATACAAGACGGTTGGTGAACAATTTTAAGAATTGGTGGAACGGGTACACAAATGTACGTGCAATTTTTACACAGGGGGTGGGGTGGTAAATGCTGGATTATTTAAGCATTTTTAAAAGGTGTCTTGCTCTCTTTTATTTCATCAGCCATTCACAATACATATAGTTATTTTGAAGTGAATTAGTGCAGTTTTAATCCAAATTTATGTAAAAGCTAATAAAAGGATTTCTTGGTGAAAATTAATATTGTATGTAAGTACAAAAATTGTTATTGTGGTGTTTGATATGCACGGAATTCATAAAGAATGAAATTTTTTGGATGATGGGAAAGGTGACTTTTGGGTATTAAAATTAAATTTTGGAGATTGGATATTTTGGTTGTAAATTGAATAAGAGATTTTGAGTAGCGGTATGCATGGCAGACATGGTGATTCAACCGGGGAGTTATTGGACGGACTGAGGACCTACCAGACGACAGCATATCCAAGGGGCTAGTTGGTGGACCACATTTAGAAAATAGCTACCAGGTAGGCCTTTGTATAGAACTTTGAGTGGTGAACATTTTCCATGGTGTTTGTGATCATTTTTGATTTGTGCTTCGATGTGTTTTCTATTATTTGATATTAAATGAACAGAAATTGTTGAGACTTTAAAATGAAACTGATTTTTGAAAGTCAAGAATAATGAATTCTTTTACAGATAACCAAGAGATATTGTATAGAGCTATAGAGGGCTTATTGATATTTGGTAGTGCAGTAAAATTACATGCACAACTATCGACTTTTACTATGAGCTTATGATAAGACAAAAGAGGCAACGTAAGGTATGAGGAACGCCCTCTTACTTTAATAAAAATATGTGCTTAAAAGGTTAACGATATGCATTATTATGTTATAAAAATTATTGACCATACGAGTGTACAGAAATAAATAGTGTTTTTATTTTTTGGAAAATGTAATACTGATCTCATATAAATAGAGTGTGATATAGTTTGTTAATTGAGTTATTTTTGAGTGTGTGATTGTAGGGTGTGGATTTTATTTTTGTTTCAGCATGATGATATTGAGCGGGATTATTTGGAGTTAACAGGTAGGTGTCTGTGGTAATTTAAAGAATTTGAGCTAGCCGGAGTGAACAAGAGAGCAGCCGAGGGCAAGAATCAAGATTAACTACACAATAAATTATGACAGCCCAACATTGGGGCATATTTTAGGAGCTTAACTTCACAGTAATATGTATATTATTACGTAGTTACCCTAGATTGTAGCCACGTAGTTGGGTCGACATAATTGTTGCGTAGTAAAACCCTTGATTGGAACCCCACAAATTGGGCTGCACTATTATTCTGAACTGAAGCTGGTAAAAGCCTTTAAACTTGGGCTGAAGGTGACCTATCTTCCTGGACGCCAAAACTTATCTTCATATGTGAAGTTCGCCACGGCTGCTCAGCTGATATCTAAAAAAAAATTACTACCCTACTATCCTACCAAAGAAAACTCGACTACGACAACACCTCGATTTATTCACACACATCAATTATACACCAACAATCGTTGTCAATTGTTATTTCACGCATTAGTAAAATTACTTATAACCTCGTTTTGAAATATGACATTTTTTTAATTATTTTCAAAATAACATACTATCCTTTAATAAACAATTTAAAGTAACGGGTCTCAACCATACGTGATACGTTACCCCTGGTTTTAATATGATCTCATAGTAAAACTTTTAAATACTTGTGCTAACTTTTCCACTGCAAATTACCATAAGTCTCTTTTACTTTGCACACAATTAAGTACTACCGAAAATCATTTTATGCATATAAATTCCTACATAACACAGTTAAATAATAAATCATAAACGTTCAATACGTCTCTTTAGTCCATACAGTTTATAAAATTTACCCATATGGTACAAAATTGTCATAACACATCAAATAACCACAAAATAAACAATGTTTACAAAAATCTGTTACCTGGAACGCACCATCGCACCTGTAACTACAATTATACCATTAATTCCTGATGTCCTCAGCAAAAATTGCACGTTCTCAAAACCTCACTAATTTGTATAACACCAACCGTGATGGCAATCAGCTGCTCAAATATATCGGCTACCAAGTAACGGTACATCCTACTCCCCATTTATGCTACTGGTCCATCTACCATAGGTAAACCATCAAGCGATCCGTCAATACTTTCTCCTCCATTAGTGTGCGCTACTTGCAACAACCATCAAAGTATAAAGCTTTCTTTACTTACAGTACTCAAACATGCTACGTATTTGCCAAAATGTACTTAATCAAATATTAGTACTGCTAGTAATACGTTACACCAACTTGTGTATGCTATTATTCATTTAAAATTCACTTGATTAAAAAATATAAATTAACAATAATTTCTTCACCACTATTAGTGAACGCGTCAATAAACCAAGCGAGCAAAGAGCAAAAGAGATTAAATCCTAAAGAAAGCTCTATCACCACTTTCTCGTGGTTATATAGCCAAATATCCCCCCAACTTGAAATTTCTCGTAAATTTCTGAATACAAACAAACTAGCCTCCTTGGTAATTTTTTAAACGGTTAAGACCCTTCCACAAACAAAATTTTCAACCGCCACTAAATTCTAATAACACACGAGCTAACGTTCAATAATTTTCAGTAAATTTCGTATTCGTACACCAACCGTTTTCGAAATCTTAGAACTTTGAAAAATACAAACACCAATTTACCACGAAAACTCACTTTAGCTTTTCAACGGATGTTTATTTCGCCGAATCCTAGCCCTACTAAATAAGTTCCTTGGTTAGCACACGCTTATTATAATACACGTATTAACGTAATCTCACTCCAACCTGCATACGAAAATTTCCTCTTTGCTACATCATACCCACTTTATATTTCATATTCCTGCCCTGAGCTATCTCTATCCCAATCTAACGTGTATTCTACGTCCTCCATCCCTTTTACACCATGTTTGCAAGTTCGATTATACCTAAAATAGTATTTACCCTCTCTAACCAATCTTACAACTTTTGTCTGTCTCCCTTCTATATAAGTAATCCAATAACCCTTCTCTGTTCCTCATATGCAAGCTTCATCTGTCTTTGATGAAATCGACCTTTTTAACTGATATACAAAATACATTCATCCTATTCTTACAACTACACAATCTATTAATCTTTTTTTCCTCCCAAGTTTCTTTCAAAGTCAAACGAACGCTTAACACATGATATTTTTATCCTATTTTAATACGTGTTACAAACAATCTTTCCTTATTCCATGTCGTTCCTTGCCTGTTTAATCGTCCAATACCTTTCCTAGAATCGAATGTTATTTTGTGCACGCTACATTCTAAAGCGACGGTTGAACTTGATTACCCTAACGCTACCAAGAAATCCTTGACACAACCACTTTCAAACTCGTAAACTAACACGTTTTCAACATTATACGTTATAACTTAACTTCTTTGCTATTATTATGCATCTGAAGGTTACCCAAATGCTACATCTTTTTACTAAAACTATGATAGAATTATACACTAGGAATATTTACAATTAATTAACCCCTGTCACCTGCAACTAGTGTCTATGATTAACGGAATATGCTCCCTACCATTTATACATTGTGCAAGCTCTCTGAAAATATTTACACACGCTAATATTTGATGCAAATTTACTGTTGCACTTTAATGAACTTTTGCATTAGAATGATTAATTACTACACTAGAAATTTAGAAAAGCGTTTTAAAGTTTGATTATTTCGTATTTACACGCAAAAACTTGCAATAAATTATTAAATGGCTTATCTAATCAAAATTAATATACAATTTACACAGAAATATATATATATATATATATATATATATATATATATATAAATATGTCTGCGCATATAACATAGTGATGGGATGAACCAGTTGAAAGCATCGCGACAACTAATTTTCTTAATGGAAAAATTCTGTCTCTCAAAGTAACAACTTTGTACAAAACTAATATCAGAGTCCCATGTTGTCAGTAAATTTCCGTAGAATATCTCTTAATTCAAATCTAAAATAAAAGTTCCGCAACGAATAAATTGCATATCTCACATTAGAAGCTAAAAGTCAACAACAACTGGTAACGGAAAACCCATTTAATGAAACACATTGGTAAATGAATGTAATATTTCTGAAACATGTGCTTTAACAATCGAAAACTATTTAAAATGCATATATTTAACCCCTTAGAAACACCTTACAATCTTTGAGAACAATGTTTCGACAAATAGTAATACTTTCTAAACTTATTAAGCGAACACACACTGCAAAAAATGTTAACCTTTGATAACCAAAATAAATTTCCATACTTTGTAATAATAAAACCATAGATTTAGCACGTTACAAAATCGAATCGATTCAAAATATTTAATTTTGTTTATAACCATAATATTCGCAGATTTTACGGCTAACTCGAAATAAATTCGAAGTACCTTAAATTTTATAACTGAATATTTAGTAAGATTCTACAGTATGTTAAACAAATAATCTTTTAAATTGCGAGAGAGTTAAACTTAATAATACACGCAAAATAACTATGGAAACAGTACTGGATATGCAATTTTAAATTAACTATGTTCCAAATTATTTAATTACAGGGACGGAACTTAACGCACTTGTGGCCTAAAAACTACTATAGTGTATTTTGATAAGTTAAAGCGTTCTAATTTTTCGTAACTCAAATATTTAAAAAAAATTATGAAGTAGCTATAAATTTCTGTAGCCACCGTGTATAGTGGTGTTATTCTATTTTTTTGAGAATTTTTTTGTATAAGTAGAATAGATAAGTCAAAAGCATTTAGTTAGTATTTTAATGATCGTTAACGTAAAAAATAACACCTAACAAAGTTCAAGTAAATCGATTTATGTGGTTGAATGTCGAACATAATTCTATGGTGCCGTTTGTTTACGCTCTAACCATGCACAAAGCTAAGAACTCTGCAACAGGTCACTTCGATCTTCCCTGGGCATTTGCTGATAGAACTTCGTACCGTATTGATGTGGAAAGTTTTAAATGTCGGCGATCTTCGCGTCACGCTTCATTTACATTAGCTTTCAACACGTGCCTTGACCAGGTAGGATTCAACAACGGTTCGTATTGTTAAATTTAGAGTTCTAAGGATTTATTCATTTTTAGTTTTCCAGCGCGACTAACGTATCACTAACATATAACAAAGATTCAACAAATTTATAAGATGATTTAACAAATATCTTAGAGCTTCATGTAAAATTGCTATAACTAGGTAAATGTAATTGAATTCGTTCGTTCGTATATTAAGCTGGAGATGTAACTTCTAAAACTTCGTGAAGGCAGTTATTAGAAAATGGTTTAGGAATAATTCTACTAACCCTCAAGGTTCTCTTGTTCTTTGGTCAATTACCATCTGGAGTAAGCCAGTTTTTTAAATGAAATTTATCGACCATCTTGCTGCTTGTGTTCCGAAGCAGTTTCGCTATTGGATGTTATTGATAATATTGCAGGTGACTTTTGTTTTTGAGTCACAAGCTGTTTACTTGTTTCCCATAATTGGAAAATTTAAATTTCTAATCTCTTATGGAACGGTGTAGTGTCGAACACGTGTAGTTGTTATGCACATCTTAGTAAAAAAAAATATTTTAAGTTAACGTCTTTTTTTGTACATTTACGCTTAACGCTAATATTTTATTTAGTATTTGTTTTTCGAAATACAATTAGTTATTTTGAACAAGAATTACCAATTTAAGTGCTTATATGTGTATTTAAAAAATGTAAATCTATATCATATCTGATATCGTTAATAAACTGACCAATGTTTATGCTTTATTAAGTTTACAAAATCATTTAAATAACTCACTGAACTAAAGATTAAACGCTTCCTGTAAATATTTCATTGTTTTTTATATAACAATTATATTTAATTTCAATACACGTATAAAATTTGGCTATATCAAATTCTCATTTCAATTAACATTTTAAGACCCTATATTAAAAGTGAGACACCGTGTTTACTCAGTGATTGATTTTAGAACATGTTTACATTACAAACTGAGCAAGAAGTCACATTTGCACAAGTAAAGTGATGGTGTGAGCTCCAAACCCAACTGAAAGTTAAACATAATATTTTTTAATACGTTTAGTATATTTTTTGTAATAAAACGCAAACTGCTGTTTCATGTTATTTGTTTATCCTCATGTTTTATTACAGGTTCAGAGTTTGTACGAATTTAAGGTCAAACTTTCATGGTTTTGAAACGGTATTCAGTCGTCGAAGTTGTTACGGTATTCCCCGCAAACACAAAAGAAAACAGTAAAAGTAAGTGAAGAAACCGCTTACGCCGAATACCGCAACAGAACGGGGACAGAAAGGTAAAATTTGGGCTAGCTCAAAAACGTCGTAAGGGGCGTGGGTGAAATAGAAAAACACATTGGAAACCTCTAAGATACTCTATTGATAACCTCGTATCTTGGAAGATTATTTACGAAGCAATAACATAAATAAGTTGCGTAATCCTGATTGTGTCATAACATATAAAAATTGGTAAGCAAATATAACATCTTATAATCTAAATACCTAGAATGTTACACCTTAAATACATATAAAAGAAAATTAAGCATAAACTGTACAGTAAATCTAGAAAAAGAAATATGCCTAAATTATATGTACATGCTGCTTTGTGAAGTGCACCTCCGCAGGAATAATATAACATTGACAATTAGACACACTAACTTAAATTAATCATATATTTAATACTTTTAAATTGAGACATAAGTTCAGAAAGACATAAGAAACAGTAAAACCGGATTCCAACATAAACATTAATTAATTAGTTTTTAATTTACAGAATAATAACTTAGTTGTTCGTGCATCGTGTACGTATTTTTTATAACGGGGTGGTTCCAATTTATCAGATAATATAAGCCATAGCAGCAAATGAAAAGTATATTCTTCACGCAGCAAAAAAAGAATTATGGAAATAGGAAAACTGTACCTTGAGCAATCAGCTTCATCCTGGTCTCATCTTAAGGCTACAAAAATGCGGCTGCATTTCTCTATGGGCTGGCTACATGCTGGAACCACCAAATTCACTTATACAGGCACAGAGAGCATTTCTAATAGAGCGACTTTACATCATGTATCTTTTCGGTAATGGTTAATCTTTAATCTTTTAATCGTCTCTTTCAAAGCACTGTCTTTGTTATATAAGGCCCGAATCATGTATGGGGGTAGGGTATTTGACTTTTAAAGGTATCGCCGAATTACTATGTGTGCACAATTTCCAGGCAACAGCTGCCGAAATACAAACTGTAGCAGCTTGCCAACAAGAAGATAACGCAATCATCAAAGGGTTTTAAACAAAGGAGGACACTTTTGTTACTTTGTAACATCTTAACAGCTGCAGAATACCAGATAACAAGTCCATTGTAAGCAAATGTAAGCAGGTGGTAAGGTCTTATCTTTTAGAAGAAAGCTGCAGCTGTTAATTAAAATGTAATCACCGCAGGTGCTAGGAAATATTGCAACTACTTTGTAACGCAATGTTTCCTAGGCAGCTGTTTAATTTTATAAAGCAAACTTTTATACAGAGTAATTAATTGAGGAATTTTATTAAATAATACAAATTCAAATGGCATGAAATCAAGCTTGTTGAGAAAATTTAGGGCATTATAAAAATAATTGCAGGAAAAAGTTGTTTGCAGGGGTTTGAACGTAACAAATTTTCTACACTTTTGTTTGACGATACTTGCTTGGAGTTGTTTATATTATAAGTGTAGTGGCGCCTTGGTTTATCTGTTAATTATTAACCGACCCCCCTAATAGTCTCACACCGCAGAAACAGAGTTTAGCGTTAGTCCGGAAGTCTCCCAAAAGTCAGTTACCGTCTACGGATACAAATTACATCTTAGTTTGACTTTTGTGGGAAGTTGGTGTAGTGTTGGGTACCTCCATTCTAGTAGCAACCAAAAAACAACACATAAAGAAAAAGTATAGCTATAAAGTCATAAAATAATCTATTAGAAAACTTTGGTCAATATTATAATAATTTGTTCTTAGTTCATATGGAACCAGAAATTGTAGTAAAATTCGCCACATTTTGCAGTACTCTTTTTCAATGTCGCTTACATAAGAAAAATATGTTCATTAAAAACGCGCATCAGTGAAAACGTTTTTAGACACATATCCTAGGTCAGATAATGATTTGCTACTAGTTATTAGTCAAGGAAGGTAAAGAGTTACTCTGTTAAACGTCATTTTTTCTAAATTTGATACATTTGGTTTTTCAGGAAAAGATTTTGGTATACCGTGCCATGTGATTTCGCAGATGTCAATTATAACCAGTTATGGGGCCTCAACGAACGAACGTTCGGCCAACCTGTAAGAATTCCTATTTTTTTGTTAAGTTTTTCCGGTTGCTCATCGCACAAATGCAGGTATCACGGTGTTGAAATTAAACTTACATCACTCAAACTGGCGGAATATCCTAATGATGACAGTTTTTGTTTGGGGTATGAATTATAAAATATTATATTCTAACTAAACTTTATTTAGAACACACTATGTAAAGTGTGACGTTTGCTAATGTTTTTTCAGCCACGAGGAAAAACGCATTTTGACTCGCGCAGTTTACTTCTTTGCTATTGACTGTAATTTACATTTACTATTATTTTTTGTACTTGTTTATCCAGAATTACTTGTAGACAATACATAAGTACATAAGCTTATGACTATTTTTATATCAAAGATTTAATATTTGATAACTACAGGACTGAAAACAGTCCACTGTAAATATATTTGTTCAATTTTTTTCTGTATAAACACTAAGATTAAGGCAGCAAATGAGATTAAATTAATCAAAGGGGGCTATTAGTTATTTATGCGAAGGTGCAAATGTAAATTCTTCTTGATATTTTGGATAAATATTGTGTTCTATACGAGTTGGTTTTCCTTTTATAGCATGTTGTTTTCTTAAAGGTTTGTAAATAAATTGTCTTTCTTAAAGTTTACTTTTTCCTTCTGTGTGACCCACCCTACTCTACGACGTTTTTAGTTAGTACGACATTCATTGGATTCTCCTTGTTTTTGTTGCCGAACTCGTTACGGCTAAACTTTCGTTGCTTTTGTCTTGGCACGGATTGCCGTAACAAATTGATTAACTTTCCTACCTGCAAAATACTCCGAATCATAGGATACCTTTTTGCGTTGGTAACTTCTATTTTTTTTCTCTTTTTTCTCTCTGCTTTGGTGCCTTTTGCCATTTTCCTCCTCTTGAAATCCGAATAGAGACAAACTTTCGAAGCAGAATGAGATTGTGAAACTATATCTCTTGCGGTCTGCGGTGTATTCTTAGTGGTAGAAGTCACTTTGATACTTGTTTTCTTTCGAAGGATATTATGGGATAAGAGAAAACATCTACATCAATTAGTGCACTTTTATTTGAGACTTTTATTCTATTGTCTCGGGTTGGAACGAACGCGCTCTAGAGTAAATTTATTACCCGTAAAGCCAGCGGACCAGTAAGAAAAGAACGAAATTAGTAACAGAATATTCGCCCTAATTACGACAACAAAGAAAGTGAAGGGAAAGAAAACTAACGTCACGCCAACACGGTTGAAGATTGGGACGATCTAAAGAGCGAACCGACAGGACACGAACCAATTCGCCTCTTTTACAACATCTGTATCTGAAGTTTTAATTAAAAACAAAACACATTTAAAATATAATTCCAATAAGTAACTTTTGTGAATTTAAATGGCAGACATTATTAAATTACTGGTTTAAGGACAAACGTCCGAGTTCTTCACTTCTCACGTACTAACATTAAACATTAATTACATCTAGTAACAGATCAAATTGAAAGGTGTTTTGTAAATAAAGTAACTACTCATTATATATCCCTTAAATATTGTCGCATACTTTAGGATATCAGACTAAGTGACGTTTAACCACTATTACTAAATTGGCACAATAAACAATTAATGATATTTACACAGAGGTATCAACGTAATGTATCATAATTATCGTCAGAATCTTAACTACTTACTTCATATTGGCGCAAAACGAACCCGTTTTGAATAGAGGCTACTGAAACATAAAAGTACGAAAAATATATATTTACAGTAGTATATTTAAATTCAATCCCCACAATCTTATAGGATAAAACAGTCCAAGTCTACTCATCAAAACTTTTAACATTTCTAGAATTTAGGCAATCACGTACTATAAGAAGTCAAGTAAGCAGCTCTTGGTCACCACGATATGCTGTGGTGGGCGCTGGTAACTTCTCAGCTGGTAACGAACAGTTGTACGCAAGGAAAACACGAAGTATTAATATTAAAACCTAAAACATATGCTTAGAATCGGTCGGCAGCTGTATTTTGATTTTTGAAAGGGGATAATTTATAACATTTTTAAGTATTATATCAAAAGCTCGATAGCAAACTGGGTGTATAGTTTAATGGTATCGTAATCTAATTTGTGCATCATTTGATAGCAGCATAAGAGTATTTCTTTCCAACTGCCTGGCTGGATTCCCAGTCAATAAAGCATACCGCTCGTACTATGTATGATAAACACACATTACACTTTATAAAGAAACTTTTAACAATGTATTTTTAAGAAGGCTTCATTGCAAAACCAAAATACTAACTTATAGTAGTAACAGAACAACACAGCCAAAAACGATTTTCAATTGCATTTTTAAAATAGCAACATTCAGCGAATTTATGATTATAAAAAACATATGCTTAGATAACGAACCAGAAAGTAAAGCATAAACATGCGAGTAGAGTAAAATCAGGCTATCCAGCACCGCATTTCCTCCAGAATCCCACATTTCCTCACACATCTGGACCAAAAAGTTTTCTTCGACTAACCATTTTTCATCTTTCGAGATAAATATATCTTAATTTTTCATCCTTCGAGATAAATGAGCATCCTCATTTCCTCCCACATCTGAACCAAAAAGTTTTCTTCGACTAGCCATTTTTTTATCTTTCATCTGAACCAAATAGTTTTCTTTGTCTAGCCAATCCATCTTTTGAGATAAACCTACCTTGTTTGGTATCAATTAATATTAGAATTTTCTCAGCTACCCGAATCTTTAGGAATTTTTAAGATATCATCACCCCCAAGGGAGCTACCCGCATTTTAAGATTTTGTACCAAGATCAATTCCTAATCACCTCTCCTTTTTAATATCTACAGTCCTTTAACCAACACAAAAGAAAATAAGAACACAAAAGTTTAATAATTTATTTTATCCGATTTACAGTTTAATAAACTTATAGAATACAATTTTACAAAGTATAACATTATTTCCTGTGTTTAGTCGAATCCAAGTAGTTTAACCTGTAACAAAAAATAGAAATTAATGGGTTGTTTAAATAGCCCTGTAATAAAAAGAGATTAAAGTAAAAGAGAGGAAACGTGTTTTCAGTCAATAAGACATATTGTTGTTAATCCAACAATATTCTTTTTTGATCTAAGTTTGCCAATATCGAAAAGAGAAATTTTACAGCCTTTTAATAACGATAAGGAAACCGATGATACATATGCAGATGAATATTCCATACAATCCTGCTTAAGCCAATTCACAGACTCTGATCTGCTTTTTGGAAATAATAAAGTAAGTTGCAATTTTTGCACAAAAAAACATGGCGAAACTAAAAAAGGATTTATTTATACAAACGCAACTAAACAACTTCTAATATGTAGTCCTCCTGCTATATTGATTTTACATTTAAAACGATTTCGGGTTTTAAGACTCCGATCTGCAAAGGTGAATAAATATGTTTCGTTTCCCTGTTACTGGATTTAACGCCATTTTGTTCAATTGATAATCAAACTAAAGTGTTATATGCATTATATGGTGTTGTGCAACATAGCGGTTCAATTCACAAAGGACATTATGACGCATATATAAAAATAAGAACTGCTTTAGACAACAACAGTTACCGTTGGCAATTTCTATTTCAATATCAAAATGGCGTATTGCCTTTATCTTGCGAAAATAGCAAAGCCAATGCTGAAATTCTGCCAGGAAAGTGGTATTATGTTAACGACTCTTATGTTTTAGAAGTACCCGAAAAAAGGGTACTTAAAGCACAAGCATATTTGCTATTTTATGAACGAATTTGAAACTGTAATTCTTTAATAGTAATTTGGATATGTAAATATTTATAGAGTTACTTATTGTATTAATTAGAACTTTATATCATAAAAACCATTACATTAAATGATGCAAGGTGTTTCAGAAAATAAATCCAACAATATGTTTTACCGTCCGGCGAGACCACGTGGAGGTAAACACATATCGCCGGGAATGAAGGAAATTTTAAGGATGGGGGAGGGTAGATATGCTTATAACTAACTTACATACTATATATATATATATATATATATATATATATATATATATATATACGCTAAAATAAATACAAATATAAACAACTATCTAATATCCTTATGCCCCCATGCATATGTGGAAGTACTACCAGGGATGACGTACCTTTTATCATCTTCTGCCGATAAACTAATTTTATTAATTAATTGGGTGTACAAATCGTGTTTTTTACTCCGAATACATACCATGCTATGCATACGGGCACCAGAATTATTATGCACAATATCCCTAAAACTATCCACACTAATCCCAGCCACCACACCACGCGATATCCCCTTGATCTTTTTAATCGTGTCCTTCTCACTAATGATGCAATACGACTTGGCCCTAGTCCCAACAAATTGTAACACCAAGTCGCCGTTGAACTCGTCTTTAAACTTGCCGGGATCTTTTGTTCACAAGAGGCATATTGTATTTGTTGTCTCGAGGGTAGTCACTAGTGTCGAAATTGTTAATGTTTGCACTAATATCACTATACAAGTCTTTTGTTTCTATACTATACACTAAAGAGTCAGTGTCTGTGTAAAGTAGTGAGAGTTTGGCTCCATACAAATGTTTCATGGTGTTATAATGAAATTCATACATGAGGGTCTTTGAAATATCTAAAACTGAAAAACCTGCATGTATAGGCTTGTTGTAAGTGACTTTTACCCTATCCATCTGTATAATAACCAAATCCTCTCCTAGCACTAAACTACTGTTAAAGTTCGGGCGGGCGATAAGTCCACTCGCGCACAATTTTTGTCCATCGTGTCCCCACCGTGGTACGATCTTCACATCCACCCTCTTGTCGACATTCTCCATCGATTTTTCCAAAGACTGCGTTATTCATTAATTTAAAAAAGTCTTTTTCAAACGCATTTCTGGCAGATGTCCTAAGGGTGGTGTTCAAATCGATGTAGGGCTTTAACCAAGGCGATTGGTCGAATTCCAATACTCGATGGATGCCGGTGAGTCTAAGACCATTACGTAGCGCCTGCTGCAGGTTTCTGTAATGTATAATGTAATGACTCTTGCCGAGCAACGTGGCGAGCAGCTTCGGAGTCTTGGAGGATGGTGTTGGGGGTACCATGGTCTGCGGACAAAACGGTAAATCGTTGTGCTGTTCGTGTAGGTTTTCTGGATACTCCAGATCTACTTCCAGGATGTACCCCTTATCCCCTGTTACAGATATGTTATCGATGTGGGCTTTCAGGAGGTTAAGCTCTTTCTCTTTCAACCACCGGAATCCGCTTATCGGTAACGGTTGTGACATGGCCCATCCATACAAATTATTTGCGTCAAGGTACGCCAAGTATATGGAGGGTTTACTGGGAATGTAATTCTCCATATACTTATTATTGGCTTCGGCATACCGAGCGCTGCATTGGGTTAACCCACCGCGAATGCCTTTTTTCACAAAGTGATGCATTTCTACATCGGTGAATAGATCCAGTTTAACCCCAGTATGTTTCAGCATGGCGTCCCAGCTTAGACTAGGTGCTGTCATATATTGGCAGGGATCCAAGTCGTAGGTTTTCAAGCACACACCCCGGAAGTTTTCGAACACGTCGGCTAATAGTAAAACGTCTGTTTTCAAATAAAGATCACTATATTCGCCGAGTGTGCATATGTGGAAGGCGTTCCATACATTCTGAGCGTGCTCGTATTCAGACAACGAAATCACAGTATTCGTGAGATCATTATAGAAATCCTCTCGGGGTGGTAAACTTGACCTATTTAACGCTGAAGCGTCTGTCACATACCTGTACGGGAACACACCCTTTCTGCGTAGAAAAGAAAACTGTTTGTCGTCGGGGAAACACTTCCTCATCTCAACAAACTGCTCGCACTCCAAATTTTTCACCAACTTGTCCAGGGACGATGTCATGAAACGCAGCGAATCGATAAATCGCAGCTGTACTGTGGAATTATCGGTTTCATCATCATCATCTTCTTCTACGTCTGGTTCTTCGCCATATAACCTCACATACTTTGTGAACGATACGAACCGCTCCTTATTATTTGGGATCACTGTAACTCGCTCCTTATCGCACCCCAACTCTTTCACAATAAAATGGGAATCATACCCACTTAAATTGTGGAATATGACCGGTATGAAATTTGGCATCCGGTATTGGATGTTGCATTGGCGATGTGCCGCGAAGCGGAATTTCCCCGTAAGATGGCAGTGATCCCTTACTCGATCGTCTCCCAATAGTTTCTTACAGATGCCGCAATCGTCAACCATGTGGAATAACAATTCGTCTAAAGGCTCCAACGCTGTCATCGGCACATTAGTTTCAAGGATTTTACCCAATCGTTGGGCTTCCTCCTTCAACTTTTCCATAAAAAACTTTAGCAGCTTCAGGCCCCCCTGTACAATTCAAACTTGTCCAAATCCTCGTCGTAGGAGCATTTAATATAATATGCGAAGCTGTATGGTTCGTGTTGGTGGGTGCTGTTAGTAAAGGAGCCGGAGGGATCCTGTGCTGCCGAAGAAATGGGTTTCAACACGCTTTCAAAGTCCGCGTACACAACAAACGGCACCCTCATTTGCTTGTGCACGTTCGTAAACTCGAGTATGTTGTTAAAGTGGTTGGGCATCTTTGTCGCAACGTGGTTGCAGTCGTGTTGCGCATGGTTACTCAATTCTTTATCCGTTCGGAAAAAGACAAGACATCCATCGCAAATCCATTTACGGGTGTGCTCACGAGACAACTGTTTTCTCACCAGCTTCCCCAAATCTTTGATCCAGCAGTAGTGTGTGTTATTCTCATTCTGAATGTAAAGAAGGTTGACGTGCCGATCCCTCTTTCTTTTGGTGAAGTGAAGCGGTCCCACAATCGACTTGCCTTCTATACCGAAAACATTAATGCTTATAGCATTCTGCTCCTCGAACTTGGCTATGTCCTTTATGGGCATCGGGAACTGCACTCCTGCTACGTCGAGTACAGTCGAGTAATGCGGGTAGCTACTGACCCTTTGCGGATTGTGAGCACTGTGGTGCAGGGCAGCCACAACACACCAGGCAAAACATGCATTGTCTTGGTTCTGCACGTTAACGACGGCTCCCTTATCCCGAATCCATTTGGGGAGCTCGATGTAGGACCCCACGAAGAGGTTTATACTTGTTAATATTTATTTCTAGGTGCGAGACATTTTCAGAGTCCATCCTAAAATTTAAAAAATTAGAAAAAATAAATTATTGTAGAAACTTACCAGAATCTCGTTCTTGGAACTCATCTGACTTAGCCGACATCCTCTCCACAAAGGAGTTGTAGACACCCCCTAGGTTGCTGGAGGAGGTGACCACAACATTTCGGGTGTTAAAAGATTTCACGTCGTCAACACCTTCTGCCGCAGCCATTTTGGTGTAACCACCAAACACCTCCAGGTTCACCTTTAGGGAGGTGTGTATACCCAACTGTTCCCCAACTAAGGTTATGAACCTCTCCCTCTGGTTGCAGAGAAAATCCAATAGATCTAAAAATACAAACTAAGCAAACACAAAATACTTATAAAAAATACATACTTGTAGAATCAACATTATTGATGCGGAAAGTTGCAATTCGACTTTTGAATGCGGTCGCTACCACTTCTACACCCCCATCCAGGACGCGACTAGCATTAGCTTTGTGCTCGTTCGAGCGTTGGTGGGCTGCCAAGTTGGCAACATCCACATCGCACTCAACGCATCTCCGCAATCTTTTGAGGGTAGGCTCCTCAACGGTCGGCGCGGCCGATCGTTTGACCCCAGATGGACCTGCAACGGGGACAGCCACACCATGCTTGGCATCCTTGTGTCGTTTTAGGCTATCCTTCCGCGAGAAGGATGCCGGGCACACATCGCAAACAAAAAGGCCGGTGGATTTCGATACTACGTCATGTTGTTGGAGCTGGTGTCGTTTTAAATTGTCACCTCTTGAGAAGACAGCCTCGCAGACGTTACAGGTAAAAGAAACCATTTTCTATAAAGAAATTAAAAAACTGGTCAAAGACTTTATAGCTGTTGTAACTAGCCAAAGACTAAACAGATACTGAATTATATTGCATCGCACGGTGCTTTTATACCCGGTTGGTATAATTAAATAGTTTACTTTCAAAGTAGGAGAAACCCAGCGTCGTTTAACCTTGAGTAACATTCCAAACTAGTCTATTCACGTCGGTGAAAACCAATTAGGTAGTTTACTTTTAAATTAGGAGAAACCCAGCGTCGTTTAACCTTGAGTAACATTCCAAACTAGTCTATTCACACCAGTAAAACCAATTAGGTAGTTTACTTTTAAATTAAGAGAAACCCAGCGTCGTTTAACCTTGAGTAACATTCCAAACTAGTCTATTCACACCAGTAAAACCTAATATTCTTAAATAACCTTGAATCGGATTACAAACTAGTTCATGCCTGTCGGTGAAAACCAATTAGCTTCTTGCTTACGCATTCTAAGTTATCCGAGTACAATTTACGCATGCGCAACAACAACCCTGAAACATTTAAAAGGATGATCTGCATAGCATCCCTCTCAGTCATCTCGGTGAAATCAGTGCAAAGCAATGGAGTCTGCAGGTGTTAATAATGCACAAGTTTCGTATACCGAAAATCTGATTAATAAGTTTACGTATAGTTTAAGTGAATTGGGTGAACACCCTCATAATGTGGAAATTGGGTTTGTTATAAATCAGACAATAAAACCCGTATTACGATTGGTGTGTAGCAAGAAATATTGTGGCAGCCATGTTCTGGAATTGACATACGAAAATTGGTTGGCATTTACAAATTTTCAAGTGGAATTTCAAATTCACCAATTCTCTCGTGACGTGCTAAACACTCGATTAAATGGTGCACCCGAAATGGAAGATCTACACATACAACTAGGAGCTCCGTTCTTTATCACTCTGTCGCCAGTGTATGGAACAACCGAGGACGAAACGTTCCAGTTAAAAATAATAATGGGTGATAGCTCGATAGTTATAAATGAATTAGAGTGCCGTAAACTATTCCATATGCGAGAGTTGTTTGAGTATCAACTTAAACAGTTGGAAAGTCGTGACTTCCCAGCATTATACAGCGAATTAGTAGAGTTTGTTGCTAATTCTAGTTTAAATGATGGCGATTGGTTTAATACTCTGACTGAAGGGGAGAAACGAATTAAAATCTTGATTGAAGGCGAAGTTCGAATTGAAAATATTTTATTCTACAACGAATTGAATCAGAGCGCCCTAAATGCTTTGGAGCTGGTTATATGTTTTCCAGATATATTTGTGCGAGACGTGATACGTACAAGAACATTAGTGGAAATGTTTAGACGTTTAAATTTGTCGGAATCTGAAGATTCTGGTTATGGTGATAACTAAAAAGAGTATTTTATAAAAGACAGACCAAAAGACGTGGATGTAAATGTATTGTTATTATAAATATATTGTAAATTTTTGGAAAAAGTATAAATAGACTCGTGGTTGTTTTTTTATTTAGTATAGTTTGAGATTTTTTTGAGTAAACACATGATTATCTGTTCTGGAGAGGGATTAATCAACAGCGCTATAAACAGGTTACCGTTTGAGCTGCATATTCCAGGTTATCAGTACTGCGGGCCTGGTACAAAGTTGGATGAGCGCTTAGCAAGAGGTGATCCTGGAATAAACGAATTAGATAAATTGTGTAAAGACCACGACATTGCATACTCCAAGTACCCCGACGATCTTCTAGCCAGACACCGAGCAGATAAAATTTTAGAAGAAGAGGCCTGGGGGAGAGTTAAGTCTAAAAACGCAAAGTTAGGGGAAAAAGCCGCAGCTTGGTTTGTGACAAACGCTATGAAAGCGAAGAGAAAAATGGGTATGGGCTTAAAGAAGAAAATAAGTTTCAAAGGTGGATTTTTGAAGAAAATACGCTCCGCAGTAGACCGAGTTGGTTCCGACAACTTGAAAAAGCTGTTAGATGTTGGTATTCTAATTGAAAAAAAAATCATAAAAGGAGCCGGTGGGAGAAACAAAATTAAAGTCCCACGTATTATACCCGTTCCACAGAAAGGAGGTTTTCTACCATTGATTCCGATATTCGCTGGACTAAGTGCCCTAGGAGCGCTAACAGGTGGTGCTGCAGGGATAGCTAAAGCAGTAAATGATGTCAAGACAGCCAATAAACAGCTTAAGGAGAGCGAACGACACAACAGATCTATGGAAGCCATTACTGTTGGGAAAAAAGGAAATGGAATGTTTCTAAAACCATACAAAAAAGGCACAGCATTATTCTTGAAACCGTACAAACAGGGGCGTGGCATTTGTAAAAAAGTATCAAAAAACTAAGCAAGTTACCTCGAAGAGCTCTCACCGATGTAGATATAAGGAAACAGGCATCTAACATTCCTCATTTTCGCAACGTCTTTTCTAGAGATCAGTTACAGAAGATTAGACCGCACGTCAACGAATCGGGAGTGATTAATTTGGATACCACCAAAGGTTCGGGTACACATTGGGTGGGGTACCGAAAACGTGGAAATAACGTGTATTACTACGATTCGTTTGGAGACTTGAGACCGCCGGAAGAAGTAAAGAGATATTTTCGAGGTTGTAAAATTTACTACAACAGTGCACCGGAGCAGACTTACAACACATACAATTGTGGACATTTAGTGTTAAAGTTTCTTAGTGACAATGGCTAAAACAGTGAGCGTGTTCGGGTATGGTAATGTCATATCGACAGGATCCATTTACCCACCAATTAAATTGAAACAAGACGGTGAATATGCTTTGGGTCTAGTGGGACTGTACACTTGTAACACTGTGCAAAACATACATTCAGGAAACAATAACTTATACTTTAACGATCCAGAGCATCGCAAAATAACCATTGAACCTGGATCATACGAATTAGAAGAAATAAATGCATATATACAGGACGTCTTCAAAAAATGGTTCAGTCAGAAGCCGGACATCAACGAGAACATTGACAAAATATTTTAAACTGAGTGCCAACAATAATACATTAAAGTGTTCTATACGAAGCAGTATACCGATAGATTTTGGAGCAAACCGTAAAAACAATATTGGAAGCATCTTGGGGTTTACCAACCGCAAATTGACTGCAGATACCGTACATGTCGCTAATCAGCAAGTGAACATAATATCGGTCTCAAACATTTTTGTGGAAACCAATATCACCAGCGGATCGTTCAGAAACAATTTTCTTACGCACAGCATATTCGAATTCAGTCTATCTGTACCACCCGGGTATAATCTGGAAAAGGAACCTAACCACGTCATATATTATCCGCTGAGCGTGACAGAAATTGATAATATTACAATCAGACTAGTCGATCATTTGGGTGAATTGGTAAACTTTTCACCGGAAACATACACCTGTGTAAGACTGGAAATAAAAAGTAGCTGAAAATGCCTATCGATTTTGTATATAAAGCACGCTACAACACCCCCAGACGACCAATAGTGAATACGACGTCAAAGCGTCAAGTTGTCGAGAGACTTACAGCAGAAGAAGTACGTTTCTTAAAGTCTTTGGGGTTAGAAGTTATAAATGATGGGAGGCAGAAGTAAACGCAGCTTAGATCTCCACGGTGATGAAAACGTTAAACTTGGAAGGCTTAAATATGAGGACGTACCCAAATTGGATGTGTTTGGAGGTTATAAATTAGACGAAACCATAATAAAGGAAGATTATTATACATATCTTCCCTTTACATTGAACGCAGAAAACAACGATCGAATTTCAATTGAAATCCAGAGCAGTGATAACATCACATACCCCCATGAAAGTTTCATATTTATAAGGGGGACCTATAAACCTACGGAAACATTAAGAGAAGCGTCAACAACTGGAGACCCTATTAGAGCAGCAGAACCAGATCCTAAAGCTTACGAATTTACTAGAAATGCACCATATTTTCTGTTTGAGGAAATTCAATACAAATTGGGTAATAATCAAATAATAGATGTCTGTCGAATTCCTGGAATTACAAGAACTATTAAAGGTTTAGTATCCATGGAAGAATCAGAAACAAAATCTATTACACATACCGGGTGGAAGCCAGATACCATATTCCAAGATGGACGGTTTAGTTGTGCTATACCGCTAAAAACCATTTTTGGGTTTTTTGAAGATTACAAGAAAACTATCGTCAACATGCCTCAAGAGCTGATTTTAATCAGATCCAAGTCGGACGTAAATTGCTACAAGTCGATTGGAAATACAGTAACGTTCAAAATACAACGTATTTCATGGGAGGTTCCGCATATAACATTAAGTGACTTCGCCAAGGCATCGCTGCTTTCGGAAATGCAAAATCAATCATCTATAATGGTTGCATTCAGAAAATGGGAACTACACGAATTACCGTCTCTAACACAATCAAAGTCACAAGTATGGAGAATTAAAGTATCGAACGAAACAGAGAAGGCTCGGTGGATATTACTGGCGCTGCAAAATGGAAAATATGATAAGAAAGAAGAAAATGCTACAAGCTTTACGAATGCCAATATAACCAATGTCAAAGTGTTTTAAACTCACAGATGTTCCTCAAGGTCGATTAAATTTGGATTTCGAGCAGAATGACTACTTGCCAGCGTACCTGTCTTATGCATCTTTATGGAAAAATACTACCCGAACAAATCGTCAAATAAATGTTTAATGGACTACAACAGGTTTAAGGAATCACCCGTCTTTGTAATCGACTGTCGTCATCAATTTGAAAGCATCAAGGATGCAACGGTTGATGTAAGAATGGAGTTAGAAGCTTCAAGAAATTTTGAATCATCGATGAAGGCTTATGCTTTAATTATACATGACTCTATGTTTGAATATAATCCGTTTACGGAAATTGTTAATAGATTTATTCACAATTAAATATTTTGTATATATTTTTAATAAAATTGTATAAAATCTATGTTGTTTTAATATTAATAAGATTTTTTGGTGATCCAACGCAGTTTCTCACGTACTCCGGTGTACGCCTAAGCACGCCTGTGCCCATGCGCGCCCCTGCGCGTGCACACCCCTGCCCATGCGCGCCCCCTGCGCGTGCACACCCCTGCCCATGCGCGCCCCCTGCGCGTGCACACCCCTGCCCATGCGCGCCCCCTGCGCGTGCACACCCCTGCCCATGCTGGTATATAAGGGAATATTATTTTCAATTTCAATCAGTTTAAACTTATATTTGAAAGATGTACACCAAGGAATCTTTAGAGAAAGCAGTTAGTGAAATACAAAAGGGTATAAGTGTTAACTCTACAAGTAGGTTATATGGTATACCCAGAAGAACGTTAAGCAGGCATTTAAATCCCCGTAAACCTCAAAAGAAGAATGGTGCTCCTAGGTCGGAGAATGTGAGAGCCACGGGTGATGCTATACAAGAAGTTAAAATACCTATACAGAATTATGATAACTTTGCTATTGCTAGTGCAAGAAAGGATGGTAAACATGGTTCATTGTTCCCGTCTAACATACGAGCTATCTTCGCGGGACCATCGAGTTGTGGGAAGACTAACGCTTTAATATCTCTGATCCTGCACGAGAACGGTCTTAGATTCCAAAATGTCTATGTATTTTCGAAAAGTTTATATCAACCGAAATACGAATTGTTAAGAAACGTTTTTACACCATTAAAAGAAGAAATTGGGTACCATGAGTTTGAAAATTACGATGATTTGATTGAACCCAGAGATACCAAAGAAGATTCAATTATGGTTTTCGATGATATACCTGTAAACGAGCAAAGTAAAATCACTCAATTTTTCTCGTTCGGCCGACATAAAGCAATAGATTCGTTCTATCTATGTCAAACTTACGCTAAAGCCTTAAAACATAGACTCAGAGATAACAACAATGTAATCGCATTATGGAAACAGGATGAAACCAATCTCAGACATATCTTTTCGGACCATATAAGTGGTGACATGACATATCCGAAATTTAAAGAAATGTGTTTACAGTGTTGGGGTGACTCAAAACATAATTTTATAACTGTTGTGAAAGATTTTGATTTGGATAATGGTCGATATAGGAAGAATTTCGACGAGTATATAAATATTTGACATTATTCAAAAACAGTTAGTTCTCATCCAAAGTTTCATGATGACGGACGTTAACAATTTTATTGCGAATAAACGCAGTCTTCATCTTATGCAGGATGCTGTACGAAAAAAGTTTGTAGCGTACAAAAAGGGAGATGCTACATCTCAGCAAAAATTCAAAGAAGTGCACAAACAATTAATCGATCCACTGCAAATAACCGCTTCCCAGTTGCAATCGATCACCGAAAAAATCCCCATACCTACAACAAAGGTTAAAGTCGAAAACATGGACGTACCTATAAAGAAAATTAAGCGGCTCGTTCCAGAAGAACCGTTCCATCTTTACTATGCGGATGTGTTAGCTAGAGACGAAAACGAAAATATTGACAAATCAATTTATGGAGTAAAGTATAATGCGGAAACCGACTCATGGAGTTTGTGGAAAAGTGTATTGATAATTAACCCGGAAACTAGCGATATAACATTAAATAATGTGATATATCCAGGTACGAGGGGTTTATACAATCTGCTGGTTTACAAAGACATCAGCCCCGAAGATGGCGATTTCAATTTGCATGAAGATTTGCCGAATTACTTGGAAATGATCAAATCTGCATCGATTTTGAGAAGAAAGTTTAACCCATTTGCGGTGCACGATTTAAGCGGGTTCCCAACAAATAACAAAAGTTTAACAAATATGTGCAAAATATCTCACCGAATTTCGGAGGAATCCTGAAAGAAAACAGCCAAAGAGAAGAAAACAGTCTAAGGGAGCGGGTTCAGGCTTTTCTAATCGGTTTTACAAAAGTTTAAATTCAAAGCCGGTGCAATATGTCTACTGGAATAATGTACATGAACTTGTAGATCGGCTGAGATTGTTGAACGCATCCAACCGAGCTGGAAATACAAGCGAGGAAAACATTAACGAGATGGTGTCCATAATAGAAGAGTTGAGAGAAGAAGGTATAATACAGTGAGCTCAGTAAATAATTACACAGTTTTAAAATGCCTATCGACCGCTTCGGACGTTCAGAGCGTAAAGATGCTGATATTCGACGCGGCCCTCCAGGTCGAGGATTTGTGCTAACGTTGGATGGTGATGGGTACGATATGCAGCAAAGAAGGTTAGTGAATTCATCAGACCCGAAAGAAGATAGTGATTGTGTTAATCAGAGAAGCACTATAGTATTCAAGTCTGGAGAAGAAACAATTAGTTTTCGTAAAAGAAGGTTAGTGGATGTAATGGATCCTAAAGAAGATAGTGATTGTGTTAATCAGAGAAGCACTATAGTATTCAAGTCTGGAGAAGAAACAATTAGTTTTCGTAAAAGAAGGCTAGTGGATGTAATGGATCCTAAAGAAGATAGTGATTGTGTTAATAAGAAATCTGTAATCAAGCTCGTGAATCAAGCCTTTTCATACTGTCTAAAAAGTTCTGATGATATACAGCGTAAAGATAAAGCCTTCAATGCAAGAAACCAGCGTATCGCAATGCTTGCTCAACCAGTTGAGCCATCTGATGCAGTTAATAAACAATATGTAAATGAAAAATTGGATAAGCTTGTATCTGACTTTAAAACGTTTATACAGTTTTTATTAATTTGACTGCAACTTCTGAGACAAATGAGAAGGAGCTCGGTCTTGCAATAGCATCGATTTACGAAGCGTCACCAGCAGCTATAAAAACAAATACTACAAACCAAAGCTTCAGTTTATGTCAAAGGTGCAATTGGATAAAGATAACCCTATTAGTTTAGCAACAGTATTAAGCAAAATGAGTAAAGAAATCATCGTTAAGGAATTATTTAAACCTGCAAGAAAAATTTTCAGCGTCGTCATACAAATCTGAAACATGTGAAACGTGATCTTATCCAATCGGACTTGTGCGAAATGCAGCCTTACTCGCGTGTGAACAATGGGTACAGATATATTATAATAGCAGTGGACTGTTTCACAAAATATGCTTTAGCTGAACCCTTAAAAAATAAAACTGGATCAGAAGTCACAAATGCTATGAAAAAAATATTGGACAGAATGCTGCAAGGAGAAAATAACGTAAAAATCAATCTACAAACGGATTTTGGGAAAGAGTACTACAACCGCTGGTTTAAAAATCTTATGCAAAAATATAAGATAAACCATTACTCCACGTATTCCGCAATCAAAGCTAGCATGGTTGAACGATTGATCAGAACAATCAAAAACAAATTGTACAGAAGATTTTACTTGCAAGGCAGTCATAAATGGGTGAATATTTTGCCTAAGGTTATGGAAGAATACAATAATTCACCGCATCGGGCTATTAACATGACGCCTATGGAGGCAGAAGAACATCCGGAAAGAATAAAACTTTACACCGCTAACAGCGTTTCTAAAAGTTACAAGAAGTTGTATAAGGTTGGAGACATTGTGCGTATATCAAAATATAAAGCAGTATTCGATCGAGGATTTCACCCAAACTGGAGTACAGAACTATTCAAAATTGTTAAAGTACAACAAACGAGACCGATAACCTATCTGCTACAAGATTTGGAAGGTCGGTCAATTCTAGGTGCTTTTTACGAAGATGAAATTCAGCTCACAGCAGCACCCGACACGTACTTAGTAGAAAAAGTTTTACGGAAACGGAAGCACGGGCGCGAATTATTAGTGTCGTGGTTGGGGGATGGTAAAAGTTGGATTAAGAAAACAGACTTGCTTTAGTATCATCCAGATAATTACCTGGTTAAAAAAATCATAAAAGGAGGGAGTAAAGTCCCTTAACTGGATATATAGGAGAGATTTGAAGCAGGAAGCATGTGTTTCATAATCGATTTACAAGGATATCAATACAAAACTAGTGATTTCTATTGCAAGGAGATTGCCATTTTGGATGTAGCGAATAATGTAATATGGCATGAGATACTGGACATGGCTGTGGAGTATAGCACCCTAAGTGATGATTTCAAAAAGCAAGTTCGGTGGTTAAAGCAAAGAATCCATGGGCTTAGCTGGGATGGGCAGTCCACAAGTGGATATACAAATGTAGGCGATTTGCTGAAAGAAGTCATACCTCCCGATGCTACTATCTATGTTAAAGGCGAGCAGAAAAGACAGTTACTATCAAAATATTTATCAAACAACATTTTAAACATGGAAAGTGTATTTTCACTTCCAGGGCTCAAAGAATTAAGAAGATTCGGTGATAGGTACAATCACTGTTTAAACCGTTGTTTGAATAATTTAAGCTGTTCTAAAGAAAACGTATTGTTATTGAGGCCTTTTTGTTAATGTATTAAATTTTTAATAAAATATTTTGTAAGAATTGTTTTTTTATTCTAGCTAAAAGTATACCTTTAAAATTTGGAAAAGTATATCTGTAAAACAGCGCATTACTTTGGAAAAATTAATGTTTTAAAATACAAATAAGAATCAATAACAGAATACATAATAATTGGTGTTTGCAAATAAATTCAGTTCTACTTTAATAATATTTTATAATAATACTTACCCTTAAACCTTCAAAACTTTCCACAAAAAGTCACTATACGAAACGATTGTTTAAAATTTCGACGGGTTTTACACAAAGCGTGTGAAACTAATAGAATTTTTTCTAATAACACCGCGTTATATACGTTTGAAAATCGTTAATTATACTACTAAATAACGTTTGTATTTTCCCCAATCGAGGCCAAAATAGAGCGCTCATTGTATGATTAATAAACCCTCCAGCAATGATGCGTTGATTTTAATGGGTGGCATTGAGCATATCTATTGTATTTTCAAATCACATAGCTGCTAATTAATAAAAGAAAGGCTACTTTCACTTTACGTCACATAATTGTAAAGCAATTAGTTTGTCCTCTACGCTACTTTCACTATACGTCACATAATTGTAAAGCGATTAGTTTGTCCTCGTCTATGTATTTTCCAACTATTTAGCATTGTGCATGTAATTATCTTAAAACCAGAAAAATTTTAAAAGTTTTTGCGATATTCTGAAAAAAGCACATTACTGTTTGAAAAAATGATTTTAAATACTAAGCACTTATGGCATATAAAGGACTCATTTCTAAAATCTCCACGGTTTTTGATTTTGGAGATGTTTGGTTTAAGCATATGTCATAGACGAGCAAAATTTTAATAAGATTTGAGAGCTTTAAAGGGGTAACTTTGCAGGGCGTGATCCGATTTCAAATCTGTTTGCAGATTCAAATTCTGCATAAAATTATAGACTAACAAGATGTATCGCATGACTAAAAAAGTTTATAAGAACGCTCAAAAGTCGCTACAGGTACAAAATCTTAAAATTGGGGTAGCTCCCTTGGGGGTGATGCTATCTAAAAAATTCTTAAAGATTCGGGTAGCTGAGAAAAATCTAATATTGATTGATACCAAACAAGATAGGTTTATCTCGAAAGATGCATTGGCTAGACAAAGAAAACTATTTGGTTCAGATTTGGGAGCAAAGAGCAAAATGTAGAGGTTTGAGAGCTTAAAGTGTAACTTTGTAAGGGATGGTCCGATTTTAAATCTGTTTGCAGATTCAGATTCTGCGTAAAATTCTAAGCTAATTTAGTGTATCGCATGACTAAAAAAATGTTTAAGGACGGTCGGAAATCGCTATAAGTAAGAAATCTTAAAGTGAGGGTAGCTCCCTTGGGGGTGATGATATCTGAAAAATTCCTAAAGATTCGGGTAGCTGAGAAAAATCTAATATTAATTGATACCAAACAAGGTAGGTTTATCTCAAAAGATGGATTGGCTAGACAAAGAAAACTATTTGGTTCAGATGAAAGATAAAAAAATGGCTAGTCGAAGAAAACTTTTTGGTTCAGATGTGGGAGGAAATGAGGATGCTCATTTATCTCGAAAGATGAAAAATTAAGATATATTTATCTCGAAAGATGAAAAATGGTTAGTCGAAGAAAACTTTTTGGTCCAGATGTGTGAGGAAATGTGGGATTCTGGAGGAAATGCGGTGCTGGATAGCCTGATTTTACTCTACTCATGCGGACTCCCGAATTAAATAGAAGACAAACAAATTGTGTTGTATAGCTTCCGAACTTGTGAAGCATTTCTAATTTATTGATGATGCATTTATGCAGTTTAGAAAACATTAAATTTAATAATTATTAGTATATCACCATGTATATTGGCAGTATTAAATTTTAATTGCTAAAAGCAGATTATGTTTACATATAACAAATGTTCCAAATTAACATTCGTTCGTCTTTTCTTTAGAATTGTAAAAGTATTAAAAAGTCGCATTCAAAATTATTTATTGAAATAGAATACGTTATTTGGCTATAATACACCTATTCATATCTAGTTATAACAGGTATAATCAAGCTGCACATGCCGTGTTTAGCGCTCGTAGCCACGATAGATAACTTTTCCATAAACAAGATCAGTGGTACTTAAACCATTATGTGAGAAATATGTACTTAAGAAATAATAAGTTGAAATGCGACCTCCGCATTGCCTCTTAAGTGTATTTCTGAGTTCTCGTCAATTTTTTTCTATGAACTGTGGGTCTGATATATGCTCAATTCGGTATCGTAGGGCCTTAACGGTGTTCAACTTATGTTGAAAGGAATGATTAGAGTGGAAATTTAAATATCTGCCAGAATTTGTTGGTTTAGTATACCAATCAAATAATAGATGATTAAAAGTATCTCTGATGACCAAAACATCCAAAAAAGTCAATTTACCAACTGCTTCAATTTCAAAAGTGAACTGAAGGTGTTCATTTAATCTATTATTACATTGGTATACTAAACCAACAAATTCTGGCAAATATTTAAATTTCCACTCTAACCATTCTTTTCAACATAAGGTGAACACTGTTAAGGCCCTACAATACCGAATTGAGCATATATCAGACCCACAGTTTATAGAAAAAAATAAGAAATTATTGATTGATACTTTAGTGAACAACGGTTACCCAAAGGGAATATTGCATAGATTGATTTACGGAAACTTTTTAAAAGTAAACGCTACAGCAATAGATATTACGTACAAGAAGCTTCCTTATATACACAAGTTACCTCCACTTTTAGTACGATTACTTAAACAACCTAACATTGCTATCGTTTACGAGTACAATTACTGCATACAGAAGTTGTTGACGAAATTAAAGGATCGTACTCCAAAATTGTTAAACAGTAACGTTGTTTACAAGATCACATGCAGTTGTAACAATAGTTACATCGGTCAGACCTGCCAGTGGCTGAAGAATCGCTTAACCCAGCACAGGAGCGATTGCAGAAAACTCCACTAAATGTGCATTGTTTTCCCATGTTCTGCAACCAGTCATACACCATTGTTTGACGACACCATCATTTTGGACAACGAAACCAGTTATAAAACTAGGCTATTCATTGAGTCTTTTTACATTAATAGAGAAAATAATCCTATCAATAATAAGATGAATGTTGATAGAGTTCATAATGTCTACTCTGCTTTATATAGTAATGATATTTTTGAACAACGTTAAATATTACCCTTCATGTTATGTAACTAATGCCATTTTTGGAACGTCCCCTGTCATTCCTACTGAATATTGTCACTTTCAATTTTGTCTTTCTGTTTTAACTGCCATCGAGGCATGACGTGCTTTCAATCAATTGTGTAATTTTTTAATTTTTGACCCACATTTATTATGTGAATCGTTTAGTAATTTGTTTTCTATCTACTATATTTTATTTGAACAAAGTAAGTAGTTAGTGACAGGTTATGTATTTCTTGCTAATTTCGAATTTTCTGTTTTCATTTTAGCCTTTGAAAAAGATGCAAAAAATGTACCGAAACGTTAGGTGATTGATTAATCTGTTGTTTGATTTGGACTACATCCCATGAAAATTTACATGTGTATTATACTATATATATATATATATATATATATATATACTTTTAAGAAAATAATTATAAAAGTAATTTTACACTATAAAATTTCTGAGTACTTTTGAAGTTAATTTCGATTAAAGTAGAAGCTAAAGTACAATACCTTATATAAAACCTGTTTTAACATCTTATGTAACTCTCTTATGAACTAATTGTAAATTCAAACTTGATATGAAATATTTTAAGAATCCTTAAAGTCTATTAAAGATTATGGTACATTGTACTCTGATCTGAATATGATAAAAATTTATTGAATACTATAATTGTCATTCTTATAGAAAATAACAACTTGATATAAATTCCATCTTCAGCTAAAATAAGAAAATTTATTTTATAAATTGTAAATTTTAGCAACCCGAAGAGAATAATCCTTATTTTAATAGATGTACATATACTATTTTCTTAAGACTTTTTATTAATTTACTAACGTAACAAATTATTAAGATGTAATCTTATAATAAAATTTGACATATAAAAGTATACATATTGATATTATAACGCCGTACTCGGTGTAATGGACTTTTTTACTTGACTCCACCTCTCTGTGTTCTCAAACCAAATTTAATCTTGCTAATTTTATTATTATGCCACGGCTAGTCCTCTTCAATCTACACAGAGTGCACAACGCTACGATGATCAATTTTTCTCTTTTCCACTCCTTTATGATTACCTATTTGTTTGAATTTATAAAACGAAGTCAATTAATTCCATATAATGGAAAGAAATGTTATTTACAATTTTTGAAAAATATTTAAAGACACCCTTCAATCAATCAATATCACGTGTGTCATATCGCAAAATTTATATACTTTGAATTTAATCTAAAGTCGCCAAAAACTGTTTTTTTTTACCAAAGAAACCTGGAACGCTCTGGGCCCTTTTATACTATATTACGTAAGTTTAACGTATGCAATATTTGTTGTTGACTTTATCACAAGTTTATATAAATTGAATAAATTCAGTATTGAAATTTAAATAGAAAAAATATCTTAAAACTAATTAGATCTGACCTGCTACAGGTTGTTCGGGTTGTGGATCAACAGCCCTTTGTTGTCCTCATTCGTCTATCACTGCTCTATTTAGTTGAACCACTCGTTTTCCATAAATTACTTCGTGCTTTTTTATTTTATTTGCATTGAATCTCGCAACTCAAAATTGTACCAGAATTGTACCAAAATCGTCGACTCTGATTTGAAATATTATTTTGACCTAGATTTGAATTATTCTCATTAACACATTTCAAATATTCTATCGCCCAATTCAAATTATTGTATCATAGATTCGAAGTATTGAAAAATGTACCACCAATTAGAAATGTTCAGAAATGTTATATTACCAATTCGAAAAACACATTCGAAGTATTCACGCATTCGAAGCCCTATCATTATTAATATTTAGTTTAAATAAATTACCCCAAATTCTACTCATGTTAAACGGCAAAAGAAGTCTTTATAATTGTTGCACTTATTTGTCACTATAACATACACTATTATATTTAAGTTACGCGTGACTTTCTGATTAGCAGTGACGCAGCTTCGTCCTGCCCGAGTTTAAAACTTAACTCTCTTATCATTGCTTTGTGTTAATATAGGCTGTTCCCACTTACATATGGGCTGGGTTTTCAACAAGTCTTGTAGATATCTCAACCAATCAGATCTTTGTATTTCTTGCATTTTGAAGTTGTTTCTGATGTAATATATTTGGTTTTCCATGTAATATCTATTTGATACAGATACCTTGTTACCTTGACCATACGTTGTTTTGTATAGATATCGCCTTTTGGATAATTGAACAAAACAAATGATGTAATTTTAATGCTATTTTCATTTGTGTTTATGCATCTTTGAAACTGCGTGTTCTTATCAAAACGTTTATTGTTTCTGCGTAATTGCCTAAAGCTTTGTTAGGTTTTATGTCTTATCTTCGTATTTGTTTTATAACTAATTAGAACACTTCTCAATGCGCGTTTAATTACATGTACTATCATTTCTCTTGAATACGCGTACTTTTGTTGAAAGGTATGCTCACTTGCATTACTTAAAATTAATAATGGTCTATATACAGAGTGTTAAATACTTGCTATTTACATAATGTATGAATTACCTATTTTTCTGCTAAATACACGTTCTATTGTTGTAAGATATGCTTACTTGCATCGCTTAAAGCTAATTATGGTCTATATACAAGGTGTAAAATGCTTACCATTTACATAATATACGAATTTTTTAGTTTTCTGCTAAATAAATGCAGTTTTTTGCTTCCTATCGCAATTTATGGTTACTACACGACCCTTGCTGCTCAATACATCCCTAAACAACCCCTTATCACAGCAATATATATATATATATATAAACTCTAGTAAACTTAATTGAATATGAAAAACAAGTAGTGCGTATGGGTGAGTTTAAGTTCCTATACAATATTATGTATAAAATAAACACATAATTCATGCTCGAATGCAATCAGCGATGTGTTTGATTTTTGGTATATAATTACTTTCTCTATCAGAGAGAATATTGTATAAATATAACAATCTTAGCCTTTGCACTTTAGGTGTATATAATCGTTGCTAAAGTTCCTACACTATGTTTAGTGATGCTCTCTTGCTTATGTTAAATCTTTGAGTTTAGTGGCGACCTACATTTCCGTATTTGTAGAAACCCCTCTGTTAGCCGCCTCATCTCGCGGAAGTTAGAGTTCAGAGTTTGTTCGGAAGTCTCCAGAAGTACTTACGGTCAATACGGATAAAACAACACCTATGGTTAAACTTCTGAGAGGTGGTTCTCTTGCTATCTCACCTCACCCCAATTAACTTCTTGAACAGCGACTTCGCTGTTAGTATTTTGTCCTCGCTGTTTTACCCAAAGCCGTAAAAACAAATTAGATGGTGTTTTGGTCTCACTTCAATAAAAATAGCTGAACCACATCAACACTTAAGAAGAAATTCTATTGCACTTGAAGTAATAAAAGTGTAGCGGACCGTATATTCAAATAAGTAGACTCTGAAATGGATTTTAAATCAAGAAGGCAGTTAACTTACAAGTACGAAATGAAACGTAACAAACTAAATAGTTTTGATAGTTTGTAAGATTACCGTCTTACTGTTCGTTAATGCATTTATATTCAAGGCTCACTAAACAAATTACAGCAGATCATACGGAAAGGCAATTATGTCTAACATTTCCGTATACCCATTTAAAAGCATTATTATAATCAACAACCTTTAGTGTCATTCTAGAGTCTATACTCCATTCCAGTTAAGAAGGTAGTAGATGGCGCTTGTGCTTGAGTCAGATTTACACAGATCAAAAATTTATTAGTTGCTGTATTTGAAAAGTTGCCGGCGTCGGTTGTATATTTACTATTTTGTGACGATAGTTTTTCAAAAATAACAATGCAAATGGCTGACTTTATTAGTTAATTTTTAAGTATTATTGCATTCAGTAATTGCAATTTGGCGTTCTTCTTAAGGAATAAGACCACATTGCTTTTTGAAAATGATTTTATTGACGTTTCGATCCTTCTCCCAGGATAGTTGTCTAAATAATAACAAGGAGTATTTGTAATTTGGTATTAAATTTCAGAAGATAAAATTGGACTTGGAACTACATTAAGTTTAAGACGGACGAATTAGATTATAGCACACTTGTTACACTCATACTTAATCAATGTTCCATCTCAACTTTTAGTATTTTCCGAATACCAAAATTGAGATAGAGCATTACTTAAGTATGAATGTGGCTTAAGTGTGCTTTATGAATTTGCCCCTTAGTCTTTACTTAACAATTATGGTAGAAACAAAGATTCGCCTGGAGTTATAGAATGCTTTAATAAAATTCTGTCAGTTTCATTTTTTCGAAAGGTTGTAAGTTTGTTAACAATGATTGAAATTAAAGCAATGCATCGATGTTTATACAGATTTTTATTTATATTTTTTGCAAGATTGAGGTTTTTGAATAAATACATCCAAGAAACACGGTTTTAAAACATATCAAGCATTATTGAACTTTATTTTCTACCTGTTTGGTTAAAGTTTAAATAAAATATTAATATAGAACAATATATAAGCTATTTTTAATTAAACACATCACATAATATCAAAACAATGATATCACAAATTTATATTTAATCTACGTCCATATCATCCCCAGAGGTATCTTCGTCGTCTGTTGTACTTTCATATCCAACATTTATTACAATTTGTTCGACAAGTTCTTCGACAATGACATCCAATTTCCACATTCTTTCTTCTTCTTTAATTATATGGCTAATACACTTAACCCAATGTCCTTTATCTATGGCTGCAATTCCTTCATCCAGAAGCACCTTCACGTCGTTAATTTTAAAAGTAGAATTGTTGGTAGCTACATGCTGCTTTACTCGAGCCCAAATCAGCTCAATTGGATTTAGATTGCAGTGGTATGGGGGTAACCTTAATACAGTTCTGCCAGAGCGTTTTACAATTTCGTTAACAAGATAAGGTGTCGTGTGAGCTAGAGAGTGCTGCTTTACTAAGGCTAATAATTCAACTTTTAATAGCTCTTTGGTAACTTCAATGTGTTTTGCGTTTAACCAATTATAAATTTGTTCTTTCCGCCAACTTTGATTAGGAACCTTATCGGCTTTGACGCTGTGATAAGGAGCATTATCAAGCACGATTACACTATCATTATCAAGAAGAGGTAATACACCTTTCAACCAACTTGTAAACGCTTTACCGTTCATGTCTTCGTGATAATCTCCTAAAACGATAATTATGAACTCAGGGTCCTAAGTTGTTTATAGTGTTAATACGCTACCTGTTTTTTTAGATTGAAAGTTTAAATATGCACCATTGACAAATCCCATATCACTACCCATGTGCGCAACAATTAATCTCTTGCCCTTGCCAGAGGGATCTCGTATACCAGTCGATAAACCTTCGATTAATGCCTGCCTTGCTGTTTTTACAGTGGTGTCTTGCCATACCTTGTTCTTTACATGTCCAGCATTCACCCACGTTTCATCAGTATAATAAATTCCTTTGCCTTCAGCTCTATACTTTTTAATTGCAGTTAAATATTTTCTTCGCCACAACACAATTTCAGGTTTTTCAATTAAAATTGTTTTTCGGCTATGCTTTCCATATTTAAAACCCAATTTCATCATTACCCGATAAAGTGATGTGCGACTGAAGTTTGGTAAAGAGTCATCATTGTTTATTGCATGTAATACTTTCTCTAAATTTGGTAATTCATTTCTAAAGTAAAATGCATGAACATGCCGTCGAATCGCACATCTTTCAAATTCTTCAAGTTCGTCGTAGATTGTTGTACGCACTCTTGTAGTCTTTGGCGAGGAAGCAGTACCAGTAGTTTCCATTTCTTTTACAATATTCCACATTGATCGAACACCTAAACCCACTTCTAACGCAGTTTGCTTCACATATTGCGTTTTGGATGCATTTGTGGAATTTTTCAAATATATATTATAGGCAATAAGCTTTTGCCCGCTCATAACATGTTTGCCCTTCGTATTTTTAATAGGTTGGTGATCCATAATTAAATAAAAGTCTGAAAAGAATTCATTGTTAGTATTATATGCTTATCTTTAATGAGACATGCTTACCTTATTATGAAGACACTGGTGTTTTATAGCTCTGACAAGAACTGTTTTGATACTAAATATAAAATTAACACAAATTAATAAGGCCGATCAATATTTCAGGGGCAAACTAATAACAAAATACAATAAATAACAAAAACGAAAATATGAAAGGGCAATAGCAAATGTCAAAATGCCAATTGACAATCTGTCTTATAATAAAAATGTTCAAACAACCAACACAAACATACGGGATATTTATACTTGTGTACACTTGGCTCATCCATCCACCAATGAGAATCGCTAAAATTCAGTCCTATCTTTTTCTTCAGTACCTTCTTAACTGGAATGGAGATAGTATTTCCTCATAACTTAAACATATTTACTTTAAGAACCGAAAAACTTGTTAAATATCACGATGTAATTTTAAAATAAATCACTTACTTAGAGTTAGTGAAAAGGATGCGCTGAATTACCCATGTATAGTTGAACTATTTATCTTTTAAAATGCATTGCTTGCAATCATATACCCACTGGAAGTCTGAAGGGAAATAATGTGTAACTGCAGTTATTCTCAATGCACGAACGGTATATTAAACACTTTGATAACGTTGTTCATATACTTTTAATTAAAACTATGTTGAGAGCTAATTAGCTGCAGTTTCAGTACGTTCCTGCGTTAAGTCCAAAGTTTATAACCAGACCTCTATTCGCATAAGTAGCATTTGAGATTCAGGCAATCGATAGATTGCTTCCCTTGAGACAAATTTGTATGCTCACCCATGCGTTCCTGTAAGTCTCCGTCTTGGATAGGAAGCAAGGTCTAACTTCGTTAAATCTATGCGAGACAAAATTAAATTAATATGATACCTACCAAGCATAGGGGCGAAATTTTAATAGTTACCGCAACAGCAGATTATTAGTAGTTCATTTATCTTGAAGCACTTGCACTGAATGTTCGTTTTGCAGTTACAGCTAAATTCATTTGTGTTCAATTCTTTTCAAGCGGAAGTAAAAAATATGCTACGTGCACGATTGAATAGGTTTTGATGTTGTACAATATAATTCTCGTGAGACGAAATTTCAATTTATGCTGGATTTAGCTGCACAGTATTATTACTACTCGTTGAGCATTACTATAGAAAACAAATTTTGATACAAAGAATTTCTTTGCGCACAAGTATCTAACTCACTACTAAATAGAATACCTCGGCAGTAACTTTTCATTTCGAAAAGCATTGCTACTTAACCACAAGAGCTAAAATGTCGGTAAGCAGGAGAAAAATGTCCGTGAAAATTAAACGAACCATTTCAAAGGCTATAAGAAAATTTCAGATGATTCCAAAGACTACAATCGTTTAGAACGATTAATGTTCTTTTTTTTTATACCTAGCGGTATTATTATAAAGCCGATTAATATAGATCGGCACTGTATTGTAATATGCCAATTTTGCCCTGACGTGGTCATGCTCCAATTTAATTTAAATATTTGCAAATTATCTATTTCTTATAAATAACTTTTATGTTAGTCCTATTGTATTTTATTCAAATAAAACTTAGATTCTCCTTATTTGCGAATATATTTTTCCAATGCACAACGTAGATCGATTGTACTTTCAACATTCTAGGACACGCCCTCTTTATCTTTTGCCGTTTGCTTGTTTTTATATTCTGTGATCTAGTTATCCCTCCTTTTTTGAAAAGCCGTTCCTGCTCGTTGGGACACAAGTTGCTTCTTTACAAGATCTACTATGAGAAAGGCACGTTTGACCACTCTTCTAGATTGAAAGATCAAGTTTATATCAGGAAAATTACAAAGAGTTTATGGCAATTTAAAAAATACCCATCGCCTAACGGTTGATTGATTCTTGGATTAACGCTTACGATTTGTACGTCATTGCTTGTACAAAAAATCTATTGGTGAATAAATGTTGTGATATCATCACCATCCCTACATCCTTAAGACGCAAGCTGATAAAACTTCCGATCCATTTATTATCAGTATTGCAAGTTATTCAATATACCAAAGTAATCGTACGAGCAGTCGACAATATCTACTTGAGTGCCTCTCTTGTTTGAGACAACAAACAAAATACAGACAGGTTTTGATATTTTATACTATATTTTCGATAGTTTGATAGACATATATTAACTAGGCTTCGGGCCGGGCCGGACAGGGCTGTTTGAAAAGCCGGCCCGGCCAGGTAAAAAATGAACGGTCCGGCCCGCATTTAAGGATATTCATTTCAGTTCTAAATTATGAACCTATTTAAGAGTCCAATATTTAATAGTGTATGAACAATCTGTACCACTTTGAAACTAACGACACTATTACCTGTCTTATTACGATTATGAAGCCTTAAGTTTATGCCTGGGATAGAAGAAGAATTGCATACGCATACCATTAGAATTACATTTCTTGAAATATTATTGTCCATAAAATATTCCACAACTAATGCCGCAGTGTGTAGCAGTATGGTTCTATATAATGTACTTGTACTCAATATGGACTTCACAGTGGTGATTATTGAAACTAAACGATTTCCAATTTGTTACAGGCGGAAAAGCTACTAAGTGTATCTTTTCCAGTCAAATTATAAAATGGGGCGGCCTGTAAAACAAAATTTAAAGGGGGGTCACCGGCACTAGCTAGCGGAAGGTCGTGGATCATATAGAGGGTTGAAATTAAAAAAAAAGGGTTAAATTAATTTATAATATACTACAAAAGATTTGGCACTTACCTTTCATAAAATATTGTGGCTTAATGACAATTGCCAAGGGCGCCAGACAAGTCGAGAATGTCCAAATGTTCGTACAAAACCTTGAGAGACTTGTCATCCCAAGGAGGACAATTGTTTCTTTTAATCAATTCCTCACTTTTTTACTACTTATAAAACTTCCATGATAAAAAAATAAAAAAAAGACTATTGACTTAATCAACGGCAAACAAAACTATTTAATTCACAGAGCAATAAACGTGGACCTCTTACATTCATTGATTTAGAAATTTAAGTGAATAGGTGACTATGGAATTTATGAAAATTTTGAGTACATAAGTAGTTATCAAACACTTGTATATGAAAGAAACTTATATTATAAATCGTACACTAATTTAATCTTACGGTTTATGGCCAAAACATCCTAACAAATAAACTAACTAAAAATTGGTCATGCTACTTAACTATAAAGACTTACTTACTAATAATTGTCCATTGTTTGAGGGTTTATTTTCCAACGTAGAGCAGTTATTAAATTTGGGAAGAGAATCTCGCTTGTTGCTTCTGTTTGTAATGTTTAGGAAAATTCACTGGCACACGAACTCGGCAGAATTTTTGACAATATCACTTACTTGCTGCGTAACACGCCTACAAGTTTTTAATATTTATCTTGCATTACTATAAATCCACGACATATGGGCATAACCCTCGCGAAACTGGAAGAGTAACACTTCTTTCCAATTTTTTTACTAACGTGATACGAAGTAGAATATTCTAGCTGTCATGCCGGAGAAACGCTACCCGCAAACTACGTTTCTCTCTACGTCTTGATCACGGACGGCCCCATTGGAAAAAATCCCTGTCTTTGGCTAAAGCCTTCAAATATATAGACTAAATTTCTACTCTAATAATTATCTACCTCATTTTCTGTTATCCAATGACTGAACAGAACCTCCCACAAAACAAGATTTCAGAAACCAAATCCAACCCCTTTTTAGATGAGAATCACGGAAGCAATTATTCTCCCACGGGTTTAAATTATCTTTTACTTTCTACGAATTACTTAGTTATTGCAATGTGGAATGGAGACAGTAGTTTGCCATTAACAAAGACCGGCTAACCTACTTGAGCCAAAATGGATTTTAAATACAATGGATGTCTCCAGACTACTTAAAATTACTTGTAATATTTGAACAAATCAACTTGGAAATAGTTTCCGCTATTTATAATGTTTTGTTTCCTATAATCCGCTGTCAATCAACGAAAGTGTTAAGCTTTTCAAACTGAAATTGGTTTTCTTTATTTACGCTAAAAAGGTACTAAACTTTTAAGAGGTTTATTGTATTTGACTTACGGGGGTCTAGAGCTTTAAATGATGACCTGCCGCTGGAATTTACTAGCCTGAAGCTATCGGTAAATGTGGTCTTTTATTATAAAGGATCCTAAATAAAATGAGGTGATTTATTAGTGTAAATTTTTGTCTATACTTTATTCAAGTTACTGAATTTTTAATTAATTAATTTGTTTAATCGTTAACATTACAAAATAATGTTACAAATTGTACAAATTGTCCCAAATTGGGGTTGTTTATGAGGAATTCTAATATCTTTAAAGCTAGAGCAGAATTGGTTACACATTTAAAGCCAACTTTTCCAGGTCAATTCAATGACAAAACCAAAACAAGCAACATTCTTTACTTTTTAAGTTTATAACCAAAAACTGTGATTTTTATAAATTCTATAAATACGTATTATTCGTGGTTACAGGGTGTTTCAAAATTACACGGCACTATTTTAAGGGAGTGTTTTTTAGCACAACATAAACATAAAACTTCTAATAAACATATGCCATAAAATGTACCCTTATGGAGTTATAACCCCTTTATGGGGCCTAGGTAAAATTGAGTTTTTTTAATTATCTGAAGAACCACAAAAGATATTTTATTCAGATTTTTGTTGCCTACCCATGTTCTTATGCCGAATAAGGGATTTAAAGTAAAGTTTGGGGATAAGCCCAGTTACTTTTAGTTTATTAGTGATGTAATTAAAAGAATTTCAAAATTAATTTATTTAAAATAACTTCTTTCTAAATTTGATTTTTTTTTTTAATATTCAGAATATATGAGGAATATAAACGAAATTTTTGAATAGTAATTGGATGTTCAAATAATTCGTGATGTACTTATGGCAGTCCACTTTTAATGAAATAGTAGGATAGGATTTTCAGTGAACGATGAGCAGCCGTACCAAATATCTCTGAGGAAGCTGGAGGTTTTGGCGTCCGAATTGGAAAGCATCTTCAGAGGATATTGTTTGGGTGATATGAATTGCCAGTCTAGGTGGTAGGGCTTTATTTTCAGGTAGGTGCTACATTTTGTGACAACATAAAAACCTAGAGGAGTTCCATCCAGGTAAGCTACACACCAATTTGGCACTCAAAGTGTGGGGCACGAAGTTTTAGGGCTTTCTTCCGAACAAAGACTGCACACCATTTTAGCGATCTGAACGTGTGGAGCTCGAAGTCAGATACAGTTTTTTTATATTTATTTCAGGAAACTGACGATCCGGAGGTAAAGAGTTTAGTGTTTTGTAAATATTTTATTTGTAATTAATTTTAATGAGTGTGTGGGAATTATTTAGCGAATGAATATTGTGGTTTGGACGAATGTTGAGAAAAGAGTGGCTAAAAAGTGAAGGCGTAGAAATCGGAAGTGACGATAGTGCTTTTTTTGAAAAAACCAGGCCAGAAATGGAGGAAGCAGAGGGTAGTAAAGATCGGTCGAGGACAGAGTCGGGAGAAGCTGGGAATGAATTAATGATGAGAATTTTAGAGGAAATGCGACTAAGTAGGGAAGAATTAAACAGGAAGTTTGACGAAATTAGGGAAATGGGTGAAGAGTGTAAAAGAAAAGTTGAACAAATGAGTCACGAATTAAACCGAAAATTTGACCTATTGAGCAAGGAATTAGGGGAGAAAATAAACAAATCAACAAAAGAATTTTCGGAATTTAAAAATAGTCTTTTAGTAAAAATGGGGAAGTAGAAACAAGGGTAGACAGGAATGAGAAAAATAAAGCGGTTTAATGCAGGAATTTGGACAATTAAAGTCAGAGGTTAGAATTTTCTGTGAGGAGGAAATTAATGTCAAAATGACTGAAGTGACTGATTCTTGTTGGGACCAATTAGAACGTGTACAAAGAGAAGTCAGCGGAATTAAACATAATATGATGAAATTTTACGAGGATAATCGGGTGAATCTCCAAATTTTTATAAATAGTGTTAGGAATTTAGTTTTTAATTTATTTGATATACAGGCTTAACACAGTAATAACCTTATTAAAAGATAATGCTGAAGCCTTGTACAATTTAGTAGCGCAGGACATAGAATCGTGTAATAATTTTGAGGAAAATTTTTTGAAGCACTCCCGGAGTGATCATAATCAAGATCAGGTGTGATATGGTCTAATCACAGGAAAGTATAAAGGCGAATTTGCGAGATCCAGGGAACAATATGCGATACGCAAATATAGCATTGCTAAACAGTTGACTCCACCTTTAACGGACCGGCAGATAATTAAGTATCTGTCAAGGCATTTTGAAGATGAGGATAGGCAACATGTGGCGTTGCAGAACATCGTTGAAAGAGAAGCATTTTTGAAATACTTTCAAAGGTATGACGATGTTAGTACAGTTAAACCTAGGGAAACCAGGGAAAGAAACGTCAATTTAGTTAGATTTGAAAATAGGGGGAGAATTACCAGAGACAGGGAACCAATTTCACTAGGAATTTTAGGAGTAATTGGGAATCTAGGGGGGCGTTTCATAGAAGCAATAGTGGCACCAGAGGGCCAACACCGAGACCCGGAGTGCAGAGGCAGAACAGCTCACCGGAGATGAGCAGGATCCAAGTGAATCCAAGTGTTAGAAACACGGAAAGCAGAAAGAACACGGAAGCGACGCGACGAACATATTCTGAGGTAGTCGAAAAACAGCCAGGACCCAGCAGTGAGAGTAGAAGCAGGCATGATTTTTAGGTCACGAGAAACCACTAAAAATTGAAGTGTATAAATACGAACATCTGCGTAAATTTTTAAAGATAGAAGAAGAGGTAGAACCAGAAAGAGTAAAAAAGATTTGTTTGCCAGTAGTGGAAGTAAAAATTTTTAATCATAATTTAGGAGCGTTGCTTGATTCAGAAGCAGAGGCGAGTTTAGTATCTGAGGAATTCGTCAGCGAAATTAGGGAAATGGTTTGCGATAGGATTATGCAATCAAGAAGAGTCATTTGGTAGCTCCAAATAAAAAAGGTTTGCTGTGGTGAATAGCGTTGTGGTTTTGAATATTGAAATAGGAACATTAAGCTGTGAGCAGGAATTTGTTATAGTGCCTGGACTGAAGTTTAAGAGTATTTTAGGTGTTGATTGTATGATGAAGTTGGGATTAGTTATTGATATGGAAAGGAGGATAGTTGAGATTAGGTACATGGTATTGCTCAGGAGAGAGTGTTATGATGTCACAGAAGATGACATGAATTTAAATATAAATATTAGGGAGTTGGATGAAGGAGAGGTTAGAGGAATCGATAGAGGACAAGTTAGAAGAGGTTCAAGCTTTAATAAATAAACATTCGAAATTGGTAGGTGTAGAGGCGAGCACAGCGTTAGGCTACGAACACGTATTGGAAGTAGATAATTCCGAGCCGTTCAATGCGAAAATTTAACCAATACCTGCAGCACATAGCAAGCAAGTAAATCAGGAATTAACTAAAATGTTAAGTGATGGCATACTTTTAACGAGGTTAAGTGGCAAAATAATTTTTAGTAAGTTAGATTTGAAGAATTCTTTTTGGTTGATTCCTTTATACAAAAATTCTAGAAGGTACACAGTGTTATCTATAGAGAGAAAAGTTGATAATTCGGAAGTGCTACCGTATGGTTTGTCTGAAGCAAAGATAGTGGAGAGTAAATTCAATGATAATTTAATGTTCAATGACGTAGTTGTACAGATAGAGATATAAATAGGGGAGAAGTTAAGAGCTAAGGTCGTCAACTATGAAAAAGAATAACTTTCCGGATAAAGAAGAGAGTTTGGTTCAAGTAGTTAGGTGGGAATCGTTGTAAATAAAATATAGTTAAAGAGTAGGTCTAAATAATAGTTGATAGGAATAAATAATAGGTCATAGAGGTGTAAATAGTTAAAAGTTAGGTATTGTTTAGTGTTAGGTTGTAATAATATTTCATGTAGAAGATGATAATAGAGATTATAATAGTAGGTGTAGATAGTTAGAAGTTAGGTATAGTATAGTATTAGGTATTAGTAATAATTGTATAGGTCTTAGAATAGGGATACATATTGATAGAAATTGGGCATATAAACACTTTATATTTGAATCTAAAGAAAATAAATTTTGGAATTATTCTTTGTCTTCAAATATGGGGAAAATCCTGTAGCTCTATAGGTCAATATAGGTATTAGCAAGGTCAAACAATTAGTTATTGCAAGGTAGAGCGTGTATATAAGAATTAATCAAAGTTTGAGACATTTTTCAAAAAAATCTACTTTCTTGCTCTAATTCTATTACCGCTGTTTGCTCTTTGTATAAGCAATGCACTATCCGTCTATCCCTAAAACTCATTCCAATCTTTTTGAGTATTTCGAACATTTTTATCCATTTTACATTGCCGAATGCTTTTTCCAGATTTACAAACTCTATATCTACGCTTTCCCCCTTCTCTATTGTTTATCCATTATTGCCCTTAGAGCTAAAATAGCCTCCTGTATTCCGCTGTTTCGCCTAACCGCAGGTTGATCTTCTCTCAGTATTTCTTCAGCTCGTTTTTTCATTAGTTTTTGTACAATTCTAGTTAGTATTTTTGAAACGTGTGCTGTCAAACCTATTGTTGGAAAATTTTCACACCTATCCACGCCCCTTTCTTTTTAGGTATAGTTACTATGATGTTACGTTTGAAATGTTTGGGTATCTCGCCTGTCTCATAGATCTAGCTTACAAGTCGGAAGAGACGTTCTGTTACTGCTTGTACAGCGACTTTTAGAGTTTCTGCTTGCACCTTATCTATACCCGGCGCTTTACCATTTTTCAGACCCTTTAATGCTGAATCAAACTCGTTTCTAAGTATAGGATATCCCAGGTCATCATTTTCAGTGTTTGATTCCTGTTCTAATGCTGTTAGTTCCTCTCCTGAATAGAAATTCCCTATATGTTCCATCCATCTGGCTACTTTTTCTACATTTTCTATAATGACGTTTCCTCCCGCGCCCCTTATATTTTTGCTATATGGTTTTATATCCCTAAAATTCATTCTAATTAATTTGTATGCTTCGTCTGTCTTTCCTATTTCCATCTTAGTTTGTACCTCTTTGCACTTTTCATCAATCCATTGTTCTTTAGCTTTGCTGCATTTGCGAATAATTTCTTATTTTATGGCTTTGTATTTCTGTTTTCCTGTTTTGTCTGATCTATTTTAGTATTTTCGTCTTTCTTCTATTAAATTCAGGATAACCTTTGTTATCCATAGTTTATTATTTTTTTTTGTGTATACGCCACAATATCTTTGGCCGCCATGTCTAAGCTGGATTTAATATTATTCCATTCTGTTTCTACTTCCTTAGTATCAGAAAATTTTCCGATATTTTTCAACAACTCATTTGATTTTTTTTTCAAATCTTTCGTGGATATCTTTATGTTTTAGCTTCTCAAAGTCAAAGTGCCTTTTTCCGTTCCTTTTTTCAGATTTTTAAATTTAAGTGCGGCCTTCATAATTACGATGTTGTGATCAGTGTCTATATCTGCTTCCGGGTAGCTTCTACAGCTTTTACTTGATTTCTAAACCGTTGTCTAACAATAATGTAATCTAGTTGATATCTTCCTTTATCTCCTGGCATCTTTCACGTGTATCGTCTTTTAGCCTGATGTTAAAATAATGTATTTGTGATTGTTAAGTTGTTTTTGTCGCAATTTCTACAAGCCTATTTCTTCTGTCATTTCTCGTGCCTAAACCAAATAAACTTACTATCGCTCCTTCCCCACTCTCGCCTACCACTGCATTAAAATCCTCCGTAATTATTAAATTTTCATGTCCTTTTACGTATCTTAGTATGTCTTCGATATCTTTGTAGATCGCCTCTACCTCTTCCTCACTGTAGCTAGAGGTGGGCATGTATACTTGTATTATTAATGTATTTACCGGTTTGAATTCAAATCTAACCATGAGTACTCTTTCGTTCTTTTGTAAGTAGTTTTCTACACGTCGTCCTATCTTTTTTCGCATAACTATCCCCACCCTCAAATTTTCTTCCTCTGATCCTGTATGAATTGCCCTGAAGTCTCCACTCCAAAAATACCCCGTGTCTGGCCAACGAACTTCACTGATCCCTACTATGTCTAGTGCTAACCTATCCATTTCGAATTTCAGGTTCTCTAGCTTACCTACTTGTTTCATACTTTTGACATTCCACAATCCAACTCGCAGAATGTTCACGGATCTTTTTCTATACTTTTGGATCACATCCGCCGAAGTACTCCCCTCCCGCAGATCCGAATGGGGAACTATTTTACCTCCGGAATTTTTTACCTCAGAGGATGCCATCATGTTTACTGACAATTTGTATACGCAGTTTACTTGGGAGGTAATGTGGTGGTTTCCCGTTGCCTTCCACATCGCAGTAGTCTCTATGGTCTCTGCCACTCTAAGTACCGAAGAAGCTGCTGCCCTCTTTCGACGACCTGTCTTAGTCTGTTTCTTCACTAAAGACCCCATAAAGATGGTTAAACCTATAGTTCGGCTCTTTAGCTCATTGAAGCGTGCAAGCCATTCTACCTGTTCTAGTACTTTGCAACTTCGTCGAGGTGCAAAGCTGTTCAGATTGGAGTTAAGGTTTAATAAAATATAATTTTTAAAGATAACCAACACTTATTTTTGGACAAGAAGAAGATCAAAATCGGACACTTATTTCTGGACGGAGGTTGTAAAATATTGCGGTAAATTTCGATTATCTAATTAGGATAGAAAAGTGGACTGTATAAAAAATTAAAGTGATATTGAACAAACAACAAATAATTAATGGTTTTATCCAAATCAAACGTTTACTACAAGCACTCACTTGGTGATTTATAAAGCCGTGCCAACGAAAAAAACGATGTAACAAATTCTACTCTTCTCTTTGGCGGGTATAGCGAAGCACATTTATAACGATAGCGGTGTTCTAAAGGACAACCGGTTCATGTAAATACTTTGTTCTATGTAGAACGTGTAAAATAGCGATGCGGACCGTTCGAACAATAATCGATTCTCTTCTGCTGAGCTTCATGGATTTTCCAGTCGATACACTGGGTTCTTGCACATGCGGAATAGTCGTTTATCACTCGCGGCACATGTTTGCGCGTGCTTTCAGTAAACCATGGAAATTTTACTAACAAATTTAAATATCCCGAGACGGACGTATATAATGAACAAACTCAATAGAAAATAAAATGTAGGTATAAATTATTTACAACATAAACGGAACAGAGGTAGTAGAGATATTTTACTTTAAAAAGAACCCAACGTCATTATGCGCACAAAACAAAAAGAGCTCAATATATTTGATTAGGTGTTGTAGTTTTCAGGCATCAATGGTTCTAGTTTTGCAATCAACTATAATACCATTATCGTTCACATATACCTTCGGCACATGATAACTATATCATGTCACTTAATTCTCTCAAATACTCTGCAGTGATTTGAGATTAATTAAAAATGCACCGTTTGTATGTGCCAGTATTTATAAATGCACTCTCCCATCTATCACCGTAATAATCCAACTACTCCACTTATATTATATTTCTACGCGATCTGTCAAATGACTGGCTAGCATACTAAATCAATAAAAATGATAAATCTGAGGACCAAATTATATTTACGTGTTTTTTATAGCTTGTCGAAATTCTCTTACAGAAATTCAGGTTTCTGTGCTTCACAGATTTTGCTACTTCCAAGGAATCGCTTAATGTACTGTTGTTAAATTATACTTTTCGTTCAACTGAGCATGCTTAATTTGCTCAAATAAAGCGCACATTTGGAACACAATTAAATAGAGCCGTTTACAATTGTTTAATCTTGTGTAAACAAAACAGTATTGTCTTTACAGTACCGATTACACGCTTGTTTTCCGTGTTATTACAAACACCAAGTAAAAGTCATTCAAGGTGAACTATAAACTTAACTGCAATCATCAAGCAATCTAGTTTTAATCAAACTTCAAATTGTTTGACTTCCTTAGCATCAAAATACTCCGATCGCTAGACGCCTCGGCCGATAGAGCATTTTTCACCTCGTTAGCTTTTTTGTTCTTCTCTTCTATATCTGCTCCAGTATTTTGTCTATCTTCCCTCTTCAAACTCCGGATAGGAATGGCCTATTGAAGTAGATTGGGATTGTGATACTCTTTCTACTCACCCGCGATGTACGTATGTTAGAAGTTTGTTTCATAAATGTATTCCTTTGAGAGATATTAGGGACTGACTAGGAAAGGATAATCGTCTCAGTTTGCTTTTACGACTAGTAGGTGAATCTTTAGGACTTTTCTATTATTGTTCTAGACTTCGAAAGCACTGCGGAACAAATTAAATAAATAATTTCGATAGTTTTGCATGATTAAAGCCTAATTACTCATTAATTCGTTTATCTTCAGGTGATTCATTAAACAAACTACAGCAGAACATATGGAAAAGGAATTATGTCGAACATTTCCATACACGCATTTAAAAGCATTGTTACAGTCTACAACATACAGAAGCATTTAAGAGTCTTGAATTTCTTCATACTTAAACACATTTACTTTAAAAATTGTAAAAGCCCATATTTCATACTAACTTCTGCAGAAATTTTAATATAATGTAACGTTCTGTTTTTTCTTTCTAGCCGAAACACACATAAATTCTGTTTTGTGTTACAAAATTTTATTTTTTTTTTATAAATGAATACGAATCGTATATCTAGAACTTATGCTTAATTAAAAGAAAGTTATTGTAATTTTGCAACGCCCTATTTCTTGTCCTTTCGTTCAATTTATCTAGTAAATAAATTCATTCTTATAAATACTTCACTTTGTGTTTTAAAATCCTGTTAAAAGTCGTTCATACTATTCAGAAATTCCATAAATTATCTTCAAGGTAGTACAATTTAGTGCGATTATTTTCAATACTCAAGTGTTGAAGTCAGGATTGTTGCCAGACTACGCCAGTCTGCCCTTTATCGTCCTAGTGATAACATGGAGAAGTTGATAGAAAAGGGCGACTTGAGGCTTGCTATTCCTTATATGCAGTACATCGATCCGTGAGGTAAGAAGTTCATCGTGGTTTGTAATTTTGGTTTTACATAATTAAAACTAATTTTAATTTGGTTTTCCTTGGTGCAACACAGAAGCTTTGCTTTAACAACGAGCTAATATTTTAATAATGGTTATATGAAGTAGCTAATTTGTAACGTATAGAAAGTATACACATGAAGATCTACAGTAATGGAATTTGTAGTTTAAGTTGTTATCAGATGTGGTATCCCTTTTCTTCGTGGATTCCACCCTTTTAATTTTATGATTCCGAAATTCGAGGCGTCGCCGCAACAAAGTAGACAACAAGTTTTGCTGTGTTTGTTCAGTTTTGGAGGCCCTCATATGGTTCGAGCCTATCTGTTTAAAGGTTTATAGCAACTTGAACTTTACACTCAAGGTCGGTAAGTCGTTTTCTTTTGTTATGAAAACCATCTGTGTGAAGCACAACGCTTCGTGATTAAGCCGTAACCTTGATAGTTTGAACTCATAAAAATTAACACCTTAAAGAAAATATTTAAAAATAATTTAGATTTTCGAATTTTATACTAAATTAAATTTTTGCTCTATCGAATTGTTTATCTAAACGAACCGTTCATGACCTTAGATTATGAATAATATCTAAACGATTTGACAACTAAAATTTGCTTATTCATTATGATTATTTATTATACAGTTGAGCACTTCCTTATACTTGATAATTTTTAACAAAGCTTAAGTATTAATTAAAACACCCTATTACAAAGGTAACTTTATAAAAATGTACGTCGTTTAATCAGTACTGACAAAATGAAAGAAAGCTAATAATTTTGTAATGATATTTATAATGCCTATTTACTCTAGAGACTTTCATGTAATCAATACTATTAATAGAATTTGATAAAATTAACTAAGCACTCACAAACTTTATGGTAAATGCCTGTCAAAGCGAAATAGAATTCTTTTTAGTTAATATATGAATTAATATCCAAGAGCTCTAATTCTTTATAAATTTAGAAATAGTTAATCCCACTTAAAGAAACCCTTAAGAAGTATTTATTCTATCTAATATATATTGTGGATTCTATAAATTTTATATGAACCAAGAGAGTCTAAATTTAATAAGTACAGTGTCCATGCACCAATTGTCACCAGCAAAATTCTATAAGTGCACAGAGTTCGTCTGATTTATTAATTTTATTATTTTGAGACGCAAACTGCTGTCTCCAATGTAATTTTGTGTGCTTTATTTTATTTTAAGATAAACGTTTATACCATCTATGAATACAAAATCTTGTATTCCAATAACAGAATATATTTGTTGATGTTTCTGTATTTTTCTTGGTAATATTCCTTGTTTCTATACTTTGCATAAGTACAGTGGCGCCCTACCCATCCGTATTTATTTAACGACCCCCCTGATAGTCTCTAAAAACCGCTAAAGATAGAGTTCAGAGTTAGTACGGAAGTCTATAAAAGTCAGTTTGTATTAATATGAATAAATCAACATCTTCTGCATGACTTTTGTTAGAAATATGTTCGACTAGGTGTGTCCTAAGTCTAACATAATAAGAACTAAAAGTAAAAAGGTTGCAATAAAATTATTTAGGGTTAGATGAAAAGGATGCGCTTAATTAGCTGCGAATAGTTGAATTGTCTATCCTTTAAGATGCATTGCATGCAAGTGTAAATTCCGTACAGAGTAGTTTTTGAAATATGAACGGAATTAATGTGCAACTGCAGTTATTCCCAATGCACAGGCGAAATATTAAACCGTTTCATAACGTTGTTCATATGCTTCTCTTAAAACTATGTAGAGAGCTAATTAGATGCCGTTGCAGTATACTTTAGATCAACGTTTATAACCATAAATCTATTTACATTAATAGCATTTAAGAATTGTGCAATTAATAAATTGCTTCCCTTGAGACAGATTTGTATGGCTTCCCATGCGTTCTCAAGTCTCCGTCTCGAATAACTCCGTTAAATTTATCAGCGTTAATCTTAATTTAATGTAATACCTATCAAGTGTAGGACGAACTTCGATGGTTAATATAAAAACGGCAGATTATTAGTTTGCCTTGAAACACCCGCAATCACATACTAAATTGATTTTCGTTCAATGCGCTTCTATTGGAGGTAAGAAGTATGTCACATACACGATTGAATTGATTTTGATGTGATATCAAGTGCTATCAGAAAGTTCCCAGACTGGGTATAAAAATTTTATTTGCTTGCCCAGGCAACCGATGTATCCCATCCCCATCTCGTTCAAAATCGCATCCAGCGTTTGTTCCTTGTCAAGAAATTGTCAAAAGATTCTTTCCTGAAGGATGTTAAACACTTCCTACGTTTTGTTCTGAATGTCTTTTACCGTGTCCCAACGGTGACGTTTCATACGAATATTCACTTTCAAGAACAGGGCAAAATCACAGAATGCTAAATATGGTGAATATAAAGTGGGATGGAGGCCTTATTGTTTTTGGTCAAAAACTATGTTGTTTTTAGTGAAGCGTGAGAAGGCGTATTGCCGTGTAACATTTGATTTTCCAGTGCACCATCCAAAGGTACAACACTCACACGTGACAACACTCACACGCAATCTACATTTTATCTTTTCTTCCGAAAAAGGGCGTATGTTTATGGAAAAAACACGCATAAGATTTTTCAAACGGACCGTGTTGAGACTCAAACCCGCGACCTTGGTCTTAGTCACGGAGCCGCCTCGTGATGTAACAGTCAGTTTGGTCTTTCCACAATTTGGGCTTTCTTCGTTGCGTACATTTTCTCTCAGCTACCTCAAAACTTCACAATAAAAATCTGAGTTCACTGTAACAATAACTGGCACGAACTCGTTATGGAGCGTGCCTTTGATTTCAAAACACATTATCATGCTTTTTTGTTGCACTTCTGATCTGTCGTGCATTTTTCGGTCGCGGTGATCGTGGGCTTCTTTACTGTGACGACTGCTGTTTCGTTTCTGGCATATAGCCCTATAACCAGCTTTCATGATCTGCTGTGATTCTGGAAATGAAGGAAGAGTCACTTTCAGACGTTTCTTTGTGTCATACGCACATCAAAACGACGTTCTTTCTGTACCCAGTCAAAAGCCGAAGGTCAAACTTCGCAGCAGCGCGATGCATGTCCAAACTTCCAGTTAGAATCTCTTGGAAGTTTCCATAGCCTATGCCGACACATGTGGACAAATGAAGGATTGTTTAACGATGGTCTTTATGAATGAGTGATTGCATCTTTAGTGATTGCATCTTTTTAAAATTTCAATTCGTTTTGCTCGTGGAAGGTCGTCTTTCGGTAAAGTTCGCCCCCCCCCCCGGTAAGACGAGCGCACCGCTAAAAAACCTGTAATCTGTTTAGAGAACGTTCTTCAAAAGCTTCCCGGAGTATTGTTAATGTTTCAGTTAGCGAGCTACTGATAGCAAGTTGAAAACAAAATTTACGGCAAGTACGTAATTCGCAAATGAACGTTAACATGCAATTACAGAACACAACGCGTAGACGGAACACGACCTTCCAACGCAAGAAAATGCGACACATTAAATATGACATTCACCGTCGATTGCGCGCCAGTTTGTAGAGTCACATTCAATATTCGTGTTGAGTAGTTTTAGAATATTGTGGTAGCACCTCATACAATATAGTTCTCCAGAGAGAAAATTGCAATTTATACTAGATTTGGTTTGAAAGTATTATTACTACTGGTAAAATATGACTATAGAAAAAAAATTAGAATAGAGTAACATGTTAAAATCTTTGGGCAAATTTTGGGATATAACTGTGCAAATTTTTGTATATAATTATCATACAGCTACTTTATATTATACTAATTTGGTTTCACAGTTCGTTTTAAGTATTAAACAGTTAATATAAATACTAATAATATTTTAATAAGCTTCGTTCTTGTGTATTTTCTACTAAATATTCTGTCCTCTGCTATTAGCAGTTATTTTTATTGCGTCTCAAGTCAGGTGTATTTGAAAATTCATTAAACATTGTTGCTTTTAAATTGTACGTCGATAGGTTAGCGCCTGTACGGGCATCAATAAGAAAATGAAGTTTGGTTCTTTAAAGAGATTAGCCATTTTAACTTCAATGCGGTAATAATTAAAACGTGGTAATAAAGACGTTGATCCAGTTTTGTGCCAGTTCGTGTTTGAAGATGGCTATTTGTGATGACATTAAAGTTTAGTCGTTTAAAAGTGCCGGGTTTATTAAAATAAAATATAATGTCCGTATAACCTTCCCGGGTTTTGCCGCTACCACTAAAATATTTTAGAATGTAATTATGGAATTTCAGTATTCATCAACGCACTTTTTAGCTATATGTAGAAAATTTGTTTATCAAGAAATAATAAAACAGCGCATATGGTTTTTATTCTACTTGGATTATGTACGTCATACCTTCAGCTGTTTCGTTGAAAGGGATTATGTTGTCATGATGAAAATTATTTTTTCTGCTTTGAAATGGTTGTTGAAAAAGAAGTTTTTGCTTGTACAGAAATCAAGTATTTTATAAACCTTTGTTATTATGGAATTGATGCCGGTGAGTGTTTGACATTCTTTATATTGTTTACAGTTGAAATTTTTATTATTGCGCGTATAAGCACATTAAAATGCTATTGCAATTATTAAAATTATTCGAAGCAAGGGTGTAAACTTTTTAATTTAACTTCCGCTTAAAGATCATCACATTAAAATGCTATTACAATTATTGAAATTATACTAAGAGTATGAACTTTTTAATTTGGCTTCAGTTTAAAAATCATAGTGTTATGAAAATTTGTGTCAAATATTTTTCTTATCAAACTTAAAAATTTAAAGTTTTATATAAAACATATAGATCTAGTTCGTTGAATGTAGATCGAAGTTTATTTGTTACATATGTGTAGATAAGTAATTTAATTGTGGTCCAAACACGCCAGTCCTGTCTGATTGCGGTCTAAGATAACTTTTTGTAAATACTTTAAGCGATTTTTGATCCTTAAACTTGTTTGTACCCTAGTGGATATTATATTTTTAATTTCAAACATCTAATTTTTTTATCAATGAGCTTGACAGATATTTGATAGTACAGGTACACATTTATTATGAGGACACATATGGTGATTCTCTCTGCGTTAACCTAATTGTTTTACTGTTTTACTGTTGCATGTTTTGAAGTAGTGGGTCCATTAATGAGGTAGGTTATTAATTAATATTTTTTTGCAATATCAGAAGGTTTCCGCGTTTCTCTTGTGGTTTCTCCTTTGTTGATATTTTCATAAACGCAGTGGCGCCTAAATTTTTTTTGGTCAACAAAATCGCCCATGACCCTAGCTCATGTCACTCCACATAAGCTAATTCTTAAGCTTAACCCACAAGTTATGTGTTCCTATAAATTTGTAGCCACCTTTACCTTTTCGTACTTAGGCTCATCTCTGATTGTTATGAACGCCAATTGTCTATATTAGCGTTTGACGCCTTGGGAAAAAGCTTATAACAACATATAACATTAGTTTGCCCACATATATGTAGATCAACACTAAATATAGTATTTTGGATGGCAGCTTTTCATTTTAAACAGTAATACTAGTTTGTTAAGTACAAAAGCTACAAGATTTGGTAAGAGGAGATATGTTTCTGTTTTTTAATATCAAACGAATTATTTTAAAGGTTTAAATATTTTGGTTGAACTTTGGTGAATTACGTAATACATTATGTGGTACAAAAAAAAATGTTATTAAAATTTACTAAATTAATAAATTTAATCGAAATCTTGTGGTAGATGCTGTAATGACTTTACTACATTATAATGATCTGACAGCTATTAAATTTTTGATTGGACTAGCCGAATATAAAACCATAGGGGTTTAGTTTACACAATATGTAACGCGTTCGCGTTACTTTAGATATACACCAGATTGGAAAAAAAAGTAACTTTGGATGGACAGAATAAATATGAACGCATTCAGCTAGAGTCAGTAGAATCAAAGCAATGAAATTGAGTTTTCCTAAAATAGATTGTCACATTTTAATAAAATTAAAAGGTAAAGCAGTAGCATTGAGCAGAATAGACGTCACGACAATAAAAACCGTATAAACATGTATGCCGCTAATATAAAAAGTTCCGCCAGACAGACAATGTATTATTCATTAATAAATACAAAAATGCTAATTATGTGGGACTGAAAATTATAAACAAAGTAAAACACGAATTGTCATGCAATAAACGAAACTACAGATTATACATAGAGAAATTAAATTAATGCGTAAAAAATGCAGAAAGCGCTAAAATGCAAAACCATGGCTAGACGTTCAAGCAAAATTGCAAAATCAATACAAAGTACATTGCTTACATAATTATTGCGACAATTATCTTTTATTCGGCATAGATAAAATATGTTACATTTTGAGAACTAAATTTCAGAAAACGAAGAATGATATATAACAACTAAACACCACAACTTAAAAGTTAAGTTCAGTAAGTTATTTAGAGAGGAGGAATTACGAGTATATAGCAGGAGCGAGGCAGGATAAATGTTTTATCTGCGGATATAGCTCAAATGAGTGGGTTTCAGTTGTGTTAAGGAAGCTGCTGTTAGAAGAAATACATCCTTATATTTTAAAAATTATCTGGATCGTTGACTGTGAGTAAAATATGAGCTTTTTGTTTATAATTTATAATAACGTACATGCGTTATTTAAATTCAAATGATTTGAATTTCTGCATTAGAAATTAACAGAGCATGAAAGTAATCGTTTTGATGGACTTTCAATTCGCGACAAAACTCGTTTCATTATAAACTTACGTGTAATGTGATCGGGAACTGAAAGTTGAGATTTCCAAAAGATTAGGAAAGAGGTGTGTATTAATTCTAAAGTATTTATTTATGGACAATTGAACGATCTCAGAAAAAGTTGGTATTGCCCCATGTTTCCTTTTTTTTATTATTAAGAGCACTATTCATAGAAATAGGATTTAAAATGTCATACATACTAATATTGAAAACTAGAACAATGGTGTGATAGTTTTATTGATTGATTTAACGTTAGGATTTATATTAGTAATACCTCGCCAATTTGATGTTAGGAAATTAGTTTTTTGTTAGAAAATTGTATTTGTATTCATATTGCAATTATGTAATCTATAAGTTGAAATTAAGTTGAATTTTGTTTGGATTTATTTCTGAACTAGATAAAATTAAATAAATTTGTGAAAGGATATCCGGTCGTCATAGAGATGAAGTACTTGGGAAAGGTCCTTTACTTTACAATTTTCTTTAATTTGACCAAAATTGAGTGTATTTAAAGTGTTCCAGAACAAGGCAAAGTATAATGTAATTAATTTACAAAACGAAAAGCAAAGGAGGCCTATGTGAAGTAACTGTTGTTCGTGTAGGCACAATATCGAAAGAGCTTGCTGACACAAGACTGTTTAGCGTACCTTTATGGCAACCAGTTAAACCTTTCAAAATAAGTGGTCCTTTAAACGTAGTTTTGTATTTCAATCATTTCAAACGTTTATTTTTATTATTTTTATTTTTCCCTTGGAAATCTCTCCGCGCCTCTGTAGTTAACTCGCCGACCTTTAATTGTTACTGGGTTTTCGCTTTTTTAGGACAAATCTAAATTTCTAACGTAACGTCAGTTTTACCCGTAACAAGTATCCAATTTGCTTTTTAATATTTTGCCTTCTTGAGTAGTTGCCGCGGTCTCAAAGTTGTAACTATACAGTATGCCCTATTTCTTGCGCGTTGTATGGCTAAATCTGTTATTTGTAGCATTAAAGGGAATGCTAAATAAGGAAAGTAGTTCAGTTTTTAGTGCCAAGTTCAGCTATGAAGAGATTATTAACACAGGGCGAAACAAGAGCTTTGTACCAAAATAACAAAATTCTTAGCTCGTTTTGTTTTGCTTTGTGTTTCATTTATTGTAATAGGATAGCGTAAAAAGTGGTTGACCCAACATGATAAACCCGCAGACAAAGCTATGCGTATGCGTATTCTATATTCTACATAGTGCAACATTGTCGACGGACCGTCTAAAATGGAAAACAAAGCCGTTGAGTAAGATATGGTAGGCTTGACAGGTGAATTGTGTATTTAAAGATACGACCAAAAGCGAATAAAAGAAAAACACGAGCATGTTTTAGCACATTCTGGAAGGGTCTCAAAGGCATCATAGCCCAATACATAAACCGACGAGTAGTTAATCAATGTTTCAATCCGTAATCGATATGAAATAGAATGCTTGAACGAGTTGATAAAATTAATGCGCCTAGAGTCTATGTAAATTATGACAAAACAGCTAGTCGATTAGTGTTTGCGTAAATCAATTAATGTTGAATCAATCCAATATAGGGTATAGGGTATTTGTAATAAAAATAGTGCGTGCGTCGCTGTGAGGAAGATCTTAGTGTAGGAAATATTGTTTATAATTATCAGGGATTTTTGTAGCGGTATTTTAGTAGCTTAAGGATTCTCTACAAATACACTACACTGGTTTCAAACACGTAGCAATTCAAAAATTCATGTACCCTACACATCAGAATTCCAGTACCTTCAAGCAGTATGTTTTATGAACTGCTCTTACACTATACTTTTAAGTACAATTGAGCGTGCCTTTAATTTTTCATGTGTCTAATTTGTTGGAATAAAATTAGCATCTGGAAAACCATTAATTGAAGTCATATATAATTCTCCGGTCTTTTAAAATGTTAAAAAATAGTCATCAATATCATTAGGACTTCAGTCCTAAAACTGGTTAGATGCGTACCCTCACTGTTTCCTATTCTGAACTAACCTACACATGTCCCTGAAATTTGCACAGTCTGCATCTATCACTATCTGATCTAGATCTACATCTACCTCCTTTTCCTATCTTTAATTGTAACTTTTTCCATACTATTCTCCAAAAATGATTTATAACGTATTCTGCCCGTCTATTTCTTTTATTTTTTCCACAGATATCTCTATTCCGCTACTATTTCTATAACCTATTTGTTATTAACTTTGTCTGTCCATGCTCCTAGTGCCCGTATTTTATAGACATACTGTGCTGTGCTACTCACATATGCTTTAAACAATTTTCTTCTTGTTTCTATGTTTGTTGTTTTTGATCATAGGCGCTATTCTTTCTTGTTAGGCGCAGTTTGGTCCCCTTCTATTGTTTTACAATTATATACCCTATTTCTCCGACATTCAGTGGTTGTGAAGGGGGGTAAGCAGACTGGCTGCAAAATTCCCCCAGCACTTGAACTATTGCCGATTTAATATTTTTCCAAGATATATTTTCGCACAGTCAACATTAGTTGCAGATATTTCACAACCAACACCTGTAGTTGTTTTAATAATCATTAGATTTATCTGCGCTTATTTTTTCGTCATTAGGTTTTCCGTCTCAAAACTGATTAGACACGTAGCTTGTCACGGTACAAAATTGCATTTATGAACTTTGGAAACTTCAAGTGTTGCTTCGTAGCTCGATAACTTTTTAAAGCTCCGAGGTAGCTCAGGGCCAAGACTTTTAAAGGGGTTTTGATGATTGGGGTGGGATTCTGCAAACCGTTAACTCTGTATGAGGCATTTATAAAGCTACTTTTATTTGGGCGTCAGGACAGGGAGCAACAGTGACATAGAACCCTGTTCCACGAACTCTGAACAACCACAAAGTAACACTATAAAGCTTTAAATAACCAAACAAACAAAACAATAATACTCAATAATTAGTTAAGTATAAATTCTATTAATGTTTCCTTTTTACTAACCTTCACACACACACTAAAATACACGAAATTACTGTAACGCTTTAAATAAATAAATAAAATAGATCTAAGAACAATTAATTAACACACTATTTCTACAACTCTTAACGAGTGCTATGATTGGGCAATGTACACCTCATATATAATTACCAATTGTGCAGTGCAAGATTCATATGGCCACACAAAGTTGCAATACCTTATTATACACCACTGAATATCAATGGGTTTAAATAATAAGTACTAAAAAAAACACACTCGTGTAGGGATTTACACTGTTAAATTAATTCAATATTAAAATGTGATTAGAATTCCAATTATCAAATAATTACCTTCAGTACATAATATTAAACCCAACTCTTATAGGCAATATCTAACCAGTAATAGTGTAAAGTGGGTTGCTTTATAATTTTCTTTCGTTAAGCAAGTAATCAATTTAGAAACACATTTGCACTACCCACAGTAACGCTTATCAACATGCAATAATTGTAAACGACAATAATGAAACAATATATACCACAAATATTTATAGAAAGCAACATTGACCTTATTCTGTGTTGATTCTATAGATGCAGGAAATCCAAACCATTTGCGCTCGAATCCTTGCAGTATTTCTGGACGATTAGGAATGAGCAGCTTATTCTAGACGAGATCAACAACAGGAAAGATTCTTCATAAACCATTAACAAATATTTTACGGCAGGCAATATTAGTATCAGCAGTAAATACAAACTTTAACGTAAATTTATAATTGAATCTGTATACTTAATTCCATACTAAGTTCTCTAAAATAAGCACACCATTGTAAAACTAACTACACATGCGCATAAAGCGTAACTGATTATTAACCCTTCAAAAATAAAAGGGTAGTAAATCAGAATAAACGATGATATACTGTAAAATCTCTACAAAGGTGTACAATAAAAATACAGTGTTCACCTCAACCACATTTAAACTCGTCGATGGACACCAAAAGAGAGAGCTTGCTATTCGCAATTTCCTCATTATCACTTAAATAAGTGATAACAACATCTAAAACCAGTTTTTATATTAACTATTTAAACAGGATAACAAAATTACATTCAATTACATTAACATTGATCTTACAATTGACAGAGTAATATGACAGCTAAAATATACTAACAATCTTATGATACACAGCAGACAACTGTAGGCTACGATTGCAGTAAACAATTTCTAACATCCAAGATCATACAATACTATAGATCGGAATGCGAAAATGAGGGTTGCAAGCTCCACTTATTTATATTCAGAGCTAGCTTATAGAGATTTTTGAAATTCCTACACATCCTATTTACAGCTCGGTTCCCTTTCTATTGTATTCTATTTATATGCCCTATTTTACCGAGATTTATTGGTATGTACAGGGGGTAAGCAACCTGTGGCTGCCAAGATTCCAACAATTAGGCATTTGCCGAATTAATAGTTTTCCAGTAAATCCTTTCACACAGTTAATGTTGTTAGAGATTATTGCACAACCAATAACTGTAGTTTCTTATAATAATCATCAGGTTTATACAGTTATTTTTTTGGTCATGAGCTTATCCATCTTGGGACTGCTTGGATGCGTACCTCCATTGATTTCTATTCTGAGCTGGCCTACAAATTTACCTGAAATTCCTACAGCCTACATCTTTCACTATCTTTGTCCAATAGTCCAACCTAGGTCTACCTCTACTTCTCTTACTTCCTATCTCTGCTTCTAATGTATTTCGCACCATTCCCTCATGCCGTAGTATGTGGGCTATGATTCTATCTCTCCCACTTTTTTTACCGTTTTTCACAAATTTCTTTCTTCCCCTACCATTTGTTCTTAACTTTGTCTGTCCATGATATCTCCGTTATTCGTCTGTAGTACCACTTTTCAAAGGCTTCTACCTTTTTCTTGTCCGCTTCTCCTACTGTCCAGGTTTCACAGCCGTACAGTGCTGTGCTCCACACATATGTTTTAAGCAATCTTTTCCTTGTTTCTGTTTGTTGTCTTTGAACACAGTAGTTGCTTTTTCTTGTTAAATGTGCTAATCTTTGTTTTATATCTTTTGCGCTTTTTCCATCTTGCGCTATTTGGCTTCCTAGATAGCAGAAATCCTTAATCTCTTGTAAATTCTTGTTACCTATTAGTATTCTTGTTTTTGATTTATTTTCCCCTCCTTTGCATACTAGTACCTTAGTTTTATTTTTGTTAATTTTCTTACCAAATCTCTCTGTTAGAAGAACAGCTTCTAACTCTTCTTTGCTAGATGCTAATACCGCTATATCTTCTGCAATTCTAAGCATATCAATTTTTTGTCCTTGCATAGTGATCCAAAATGCCTTCCTGCATTTGACAATATTCATTGCCTCTTCAATGTACAAGTTAAAAATTAATGGCAATAGGGCACATTCCTGTCTCACCACTTTTCTAATATTTGCTTCTGTACGTTTCTGCTCTAATTCTACTACTGCTGTTTGCTCTTTGTATAAGCTATGTACTATTTGTCAATCCCGATAACTCATTCCAATCTTTTTCAGTACTCCGAACATTTTTCTCCATTTTATATTGCCTAAGGCTTTTTCCGCACCTTTCTTTTTTGGTATACTTACTATAATATTACGTTTGAAATCTTTGGGTATTTTGCCTGTGTCATACATATAGCTTACAAGTTGGAAGAGAGTTCTGTTACTGCTTGTTCAGCGGCATTTAGAGTTTCTGCTTGCACCTTCTCTGTACCCGGCGCCTTACCATTTTTCAGACTGTTTAATGCCAATTCAAACTTGTCTCTAATTATAGGATATCCCAAGTCACCATTCTCAATGTCTGATCCCTGTTCTAATGCTGTTAGTTCCTCTCCTGCATATAAATTCCCTATCTATTCTTGCCATTTACCCACCTTCTCTATATTTTCTATAATGACGTTTCCTCCCGCGCCCTTGATATTTTTGCTATACAGTTTTATATCCCAAAAATTGATTTTAATTAGTTTGTATGCTTCATCTGTCTTTCCTATTTCCACCTTAGTTTGTACCTCTTTGCACTTTTCATCAATCCATTGTTCTTTAGCTTTCTTGCATTTGCGAATAATTTCCCATTTTATGGTTTTGTATCTCTGTTTTCCCTTTTCGTCTGATTTATTTTTGTATTTTCATCTTTCTTCTATTGAATTCAGTATATCCTTTGTGGTTTCTTATTTTCTTTTTGTGTATACTCCAGAATATCTCTGGCTGCCATGTCTAAGCTGGATTTAATGTTATTCCATTCTGTTTCTACTTCCTTAGTATAAGATATTTTTCCGGTGTCTTTCAACCAGCGGCGGCTACTCTATGAGTGTTGCAGAGCTGCAGAACCACCCACAATCAGAAACGAACAAATACATTTAGTAGTATAAAGAGATCGATAACCAGCCACTAAAGGTATTATGAATTCCTAACTTGGATGTCCATAACAGTCGTTCAATAATACAGTAAACATGCAACTCTAAACAAGGAAAATCCATAAAATCACTGTCTAACTACGTTGTTCTGCAGATCTTATTTGCAAGTTCGGCTATGTGTCGGAACATTTTGCGCGAATACGATCATAGTAAGAAGCGGCCTCGTTAACCCATTCTCGAGCTGCATAAATTGCAGCGTCAGTTGACTATTGCTATTGGAATCGTCAAGTTTTGTGTGCTTTCCGGTTCTTTTAGACAACGCGTCACGCATTTCATCTTTTGTATGTATTATTAATTTTTAACTGGTAATTGATCTGTGTAGAGGATATGAGACATCCTAATTATATTCTTTCTTATTTAATGAGAGACGTTTTGTTTTACTTTACTTAAATAATTATATTAACCCATTACCAGTTAGTTATCCGCAGTTTAAAAACTGAATAAACATTTGCGTTTGAAAATTTAGTGTATAGGTAGTAAGTTTGCATATTCATTTAGTTATAATTACGTTCATCAACAATAAACTTTTTTACTGTTTCTTGGGGACGTTTGCTACATTAGTAGTTTCTAAAATGGATGTTATTTTTAATTTAAGTGAAAAGAGATTCTCTCAGCTTACTTTTCAAGAACAATTAGCTATTAAAGATCAGGGTCGTCCTATACCAGAACTGAACATTGAAAATTCTGGTACAAGTCGTGGTAAAACTTATAAAAGGCAGTTCAATACAGACATTTATCAAAGAAACAGTTGGATTTGTGGTGCAATCAAAAAAATGAATTATTTTGCTTTCCGTGCGTGTTGTTTTCGGATGATCGTGGTGAAAAACTTTGGTCGCGAACAGGTGTACGGGATTTGGTTCAATTAAGTGAAAAAATTAAAAAACATGAAAACTGTAAATCGCATGTTAATAACGCAATGCAATTCGCTTTGTTTGGCAAAATAAATATACAGGATCAACTTAATTCTGCGTACTTTACATGTGATTTTCCAATGCTCCACCCGAAGGTACTACATTGGCCAGAAAGCGAGTTTTTTTTACCTGGAAAATTTGGAATTTTGCCGAACCCTTGCTGTTCCAAGCAAGGTAGGGATCTTTAACGTGCGTGACAACACTCACACACGGGACCTCCATTTTACCTCTCATCCGAACGAGGGTGTATTTTTGAGAAAAATGCTCGCCTAACATTTTTCGAGCGGACCGTGTCGGGATTCGAACCCGGGACCTTGGTCGTAGTAGTCACACACATACCACTACGCCACGGAGCCGCCTTAATTCTGCGTACTGGATAAATATTCAGAAGTATAACGAATAAGTAATCAGAAATAGATTTATTTTATCTAAAATTATAAACTGTATAAAATTTTGTGGAGCATTTGAACTTGCACTTCGCGGACACGATGAATCCGATTCATCTGAAAACCCCGGCATTTTTAGGGGACTGGTTAATTTTTCCTCGGAGCTTGACAGAACTCTTGAGGATCATTTGAAAAATGCAGGTGTCTTTAAAGGTACTTCCAAAACAATTCAAAGTGACATATTGGAATGTATTCTTGAAGTTTGTCGTTTTGAAATTGTCCGAGAAATTCAAGAAAGCCCGTTTTTAGCAGTGATGGCAGATGAAACGACAGATATATCAGCAACGTTTCAAATGGTTACACTTTTCCGTTATGTCAGAAAAGATGGCGATCCCGTTGAACGGTTTTGAGATTTTTTACTTCCAGAGAAACATGATGCAGATTCACTTTCTGAAACAATTCTAGGTGTTCTAGAAACTGTAATCAAAAATAACAATACCAAACTTATTGCACAGAGTTACGATGGGGCCGCAGTTATGAGCGGGAAATGTGGCGGTGTTCAAACTCGAATTAAGCAAAAATACAAAAATGCTCATTTTGTACATTGTTACGCTCATCAACTAAATCTCGTAATGACAAAAGCATGTTCTATAAATAACCAAGTAAGACTTTTTTGGAAATTTTCAGGATAGACCGGGGTTTTTTAGCTTTTCACCTCAACGTGTAGCAGTGCATAATGAAATAGTCGGCAGGAGAATGCCTCGTTCTGTTCCTACTCGCTGGAATTTTAATATTCGTGTGGTTAATATAGTATATGAATACAGAGATGCACAAATATCCAAACGTGCAAGCAAGCTTATGGAATTTTGCGAATTTTGATGGATTAAAATTTTTCTTTTTGGTTGACTTTCTTTCATTATGTTATGCCACACCTGGATTTACTATACGACCAATTGCAAAAAAGAAATATGGATCCAACTGAAGCTCAAAGAGTTATATGTGTGTTTGAACTTAATATTAATAATATACGTAACAATAAAATAGGAACCGTCATTGAAGAAGCATCAAAATTAGATACCGTTCCTGCAGAAACTAAATGAAAACGGCTTAATAATAGTCAATGGGATCACCGTGTCGCCTGCATAGAAGTATACGACATCATTGTTAACAATGTAAAGAAACGTTTTTCTTTTACTGACCATTTAATAGCCGCTTCACTTGTATCTTCAGAAAAATTTGTCGAGTATGATAACAAGTTTCCAGAACAAGAGTTAGATTTAACTTGCATAGCTTACGATATTTTAAATAAAGAACGCCTCAAAACAGAGTTGTCCGCATTATATTCCAATAGGGAATGTAGAGAAATACGTGGTGCTGTGCCTTTTCTTAAATTCATAATTGCGAATAATTTGGACGAAACCATGGCCGAAACTAAAGAGCTATTACAAATTCTTGTGATCACACCAATGACCACTGTTGAAGCCGAACGCAGTTTTTCTACTCTAAACCGTATAAAAACTTTTTTAAGAAACTCGATGTGTGAAGATAGGTTAACGGCCCTTTCAATGCTGTCAATTGAAAAAAAATTCATAACTATAATTCCCGATTTTAATGAAAAAGTGATTAACCAATTTGCTACAAAGAAAGATAGACGTTTTCCACTCATATTTAAGAAGAACCAATAAAATATTTTTACATTAGCAATGCAGCACTACCAAATATATTCGGTACGAGCCGCCACTGCTTTCAACAATTTATTTTACTTTTTTTTTGAATCTGTCTTGAATATCTTTATCTTTTAGTTTCTCAAAGTCAAAATGCGTTTTTCCGTTTCTTTTTTCAAATTATTAAATTTAAATGCGGCCTTCTTAGTTACGATGTTGTGGTCAGTATCTATATCTGCTTCTGGGTAGCTTCTACAGTTTTTTACTTGTTTCCTAAACCGTTGTCTAACAAGAATGTAATCTATTTGATATCTTTCTATATCTCCTGTAAAAAATAGTATTATTCCAATAATTTCAATCGCCACAATTTTATTGTCTATTTAAACGGAAATATCAAGATAAAGGGATTCGGAAAGGAATGACCAAAATGAGCGAAAACAAGAGAACTCGTTAGTACAGCAAGGGTATCTTATAGACATATTTGTAGGTCGTTACTACAGTTTACGTTTTTTAATAAGCAAACAACTTATTTTGCGTGTTACAATACCTTGCAAATATTTAAATCCTTCACAAAATTGAATTTAATTTTAATCCTCCAATTGTGGGTAGTTAAATAAAGCACATAGCATGTCAAAAATGATTGATTCTGAACGACCCTACCATTCATGTCACTGAAATCGAATGTGTCGTGAACAGAAAAACCTAATGCAAACGAAAGATATCGAATATGTATGTCAGTTTCTATTAACTATCAAGCTCGTACATTGAACATCCTTCCGCTGCGTGTTGTCCTTTATTTACCCTTGCTATAATATCAAACTTTCTCTTAAACATGAAAGTGTTGCTGGCCTAACTAAAGGACTAACCAGCTTAATTATAACATCGATCCCTTTAAATTACCATCATTATAAAGACGTTATTCGGGGATCTTTGAAAGTCATTTATAACTTTTCGCTTAAAGCTTACTCGTTTGCAAAGGATTTTATTTGTGAAAACTAAAATCGTTAAAGTAAAGTATTAATTGTGTTTCTTAGCAATTTACAAAGAAAGAAAAACAAATGAACGGTTTTGATAATTTTGCAGCTTGTCAGATGGGCTTATTTTCTCTTCACAAAAACTTGGGCAGGTTTTGATGTTACTAACATGATTTAAATGTTCAAAGGGCTTTCGAAGTAACTGTCAACCTTATACTATATGTTGGATTAGTAATTCAAAACACAAAAAATTATATGCACTTTAGGTCAACTGTTTGCGTTCTTGAAACATCGACAAAAGAAGAACGTGCATCAATTAAATTAAATTTACGTATCTACCTCAGAAATTACGTAAAAAGATAAAAACACTATCATAGAATTGCTCAAGTTTTTCGCCTTGTTACCTGCTAATCAGCAAGTTCATTTTGTAGATAATCTACTGCTTTAACTGTTTGTGCGATTAAAGAAGTAGAGTAAATTGAACTTCATTCGTTGATAAGTTATACGTACCTGTCAAAGTATCATTAATTAACACCCATGCCTAAAACGTTGTAAAGCTCGTACGTTAATTAAGCATACATTCGGCAATAGAAATGCATTCTGTTGCGGCAATCCGTGCGGACGAGAGAAGAATAAAGTACGATAAGCAAAGGACCAGTATGTCTCCGCCGAATACCGCAACAAAACAAGGGGGAAATTTAAAGAAGTATTGCCGTGTTAGCTAAAGAGTCGTAGAGTGAGGTGGGTCACACAGAGGGAAAAATAAGAAACTTAAAAACATGAATTTATTTTCAAACTTCTAGTTGAAACCATAATGCAAAAAGAATATTTACGAAACCTCTAAATAAAAAACATGTTACGAAAAAAAAGAGAACCGGCCCGTGAAGGAAACGGTATTTTTTACAAAAGATCCCGAAGGATTTATAGTACAAAAATTTTCATAAAATAATAAAGTCAGGGGAAGCACAAAGCGAATTGTTTCCCCAAAACGGCGATAGTTCTAACTTAAATTGAAATGCCACCTTCGATAGTGGTGAATGTCAGCCCATAAAACACCAGTATTCAAAACGCTGCAAACCTAAAGCTACTGATACTTACTTTACTTTATCTTCTTGAAGAACTGCTCCAGGCTTGTTCTGGCAGATGGTGATCGGTGACACTCGTGCTGAATTGAGAGCACTGATAACTATAGTTATTTTTATGGTTAAACGACAAGAAGGAAAATCACACTTTTTATGTATGACAGTTTTGTAATTTCAAAACTTATTATTCAATTTTTTTTTGTTCCAAAGCGACGCGATTACTTTTTGTAGCGGTTGATGACAGCTTGCAACAGGGCATCGAGGCGAAACACCGCATATGCCAGCATCATAAAGTTTGCAGAAGTCGAAACCGAATATCTTTGCGGCGCGAACAAATACATTCCTTATAATTTTACAAATTATTCCGAAAAAATTTCACAGTACCAAAAAAAATTGAAGCAAAAATAATTAATACATTCCTGATATTTTACAAACATCGCGATGGATTTTCACAGTACCAAAAAATTGAAGTAAAGGTAATTAATACATTCCTGAAATATTTTTCTAAAATATCCCGAAGGATTTTCACAGTACCAAAAAAATGGAAGCCAAGATAATTAATACTTTCCTAAATTCCCTGTAACGTAATTTAAATGGTAACGTCTCACATGCACATTAAACAAGAAAAATTTTAACATAATCTAGAATGAACTGCTTTCATCCCTGCTATATTAACAATTATTATATCTTTGTTATCAAAATATTTTATCTGTTAGTAGGTAAGAGAAAGAGTTTACTGATATGTTTATCGTAATTATAAGCAATCCTCTGCTGTCAGAATGCGTTAATCCAGCCGCCCTAAGTGATTATACCTAAACCGTATGATATCTCTAAAAAATCATATAAAGAAAAAGGTTTTTAAGTAGTAAGGGTTAAACTTAATTGCTATAATCATTACTAATAGCAGCTGTCACCATATTGTATTCCGGCGGTCTTGAGCGGGGTGGAATCCATTTCCAATACCAAACCCCAATGTTAAAAACAGAAAGAAGTTCAACCTAAATTTATTGCTGGTGAAGTCATCGACCGCTGTAGAGAATTTAACAACTGGGGGGTGATGTTTTTTTATCTCCTTATACACAAGGCTACAGCAAGCAACGCCTCAAATTCCAACACTGTGCATACAAGATAGTAAAGATAAATTTAACGTTTTAGTATTTATTTGCTGCTTCATTTTCAAAGTCCAATATTAAGGATGTGATTCACTTTCAGGATAGACACGACAAATTGTCCTAACTATAATTAAAAAAAATGTCATGCGAATGCCACTTTGCTTTCAGATTGAGGATTTACTACCTGTATAGAGTTTACACTGCAAAGTTATCAAAATGAAGCACGCTTCTTGAAAGCAAGGCATCGCCACAAAATATAAACCTTGCACTCGTATTCACGCATTGTTTGTGTCGCCTGAGGCCATCATTTTGACCACAACAACCTCGCTCGCGAAAAATCTGTGCACTAATAATCTGTATTAGCCGCGAAGCTATGTGGAGATAATTCACCACAGGTAATGTATTTTTAAAACCAACACCTGCAGATAAAAGCAACTAACAAAGCGAATCGCCTCGATAAACATCGAAAATTCCACGAATAACGTCCACTTGTAAACCAGCCTGTTCAAACAGCTAGACACATCTGCAACCAACTTTGCAGAATTATATAGTTAAGTGTATAACTGGTGGCCTACATCCCATATGAGACCACAGAAATTTACTATTTTGATATATGTTCATAACCGACCTTGTAGAAAACATGTTGCAGAATTATAACTGTCAAGTTTCAAAATATGCAAGGGAACGGCGAGAATGCTCAGTAGAAAAATTGAGGTACTTCAGGTTACAGTAACAAAGAATCGTATCAAACGAACAACTGAAAAAAAGAATAGCCAACTAGGCCGAAAAGTCGACTAAGTCGTGGTTCCCGAAGAAAAGAAATAAAGTCTAGCTAGCACATACCACAGTTGATCGAAAAATTTAACCAAGTCAGTAGAAAACTAGTAGTAAGAAAAGCCAGCCAAATGAAACGGAAAGGAAAGTGTACCCAAAAGAACATAGAAACAAAACCAAAATCAAAAAACATTAAGAAACAGCACAAAAAAAAACAAAACCGAAGCTGAGTGAAGTTAGTTATATATGGGTATGTGAGTGAGTAGATCTGCCCGTGGATGTATATGTAGATGTAATGTGTGTATGTGTGTGTGTGCTTGTGTGAGTGTGTGTGTTTTGTGTATACGTGTATGTGTGTGTATCTGTGTGTGTCTGTGTGAGTACGAAGAGTGTTGCGAGAGAGATTGTTAGATCACTTTAAATGCCTCTTACGACAGTCACACCGTACAGTGGGGCTATTCTAATTTGGACCGACTCGGGGATGAGTACGAGACAGTAGATTTTTAACTATGAAATGGAACGTAACAACTTTATGTAGTTTTAACGTCTGAAGAGGATACGATGATTGTCTTTTAGGTTTTGCATATAGAATTGGAATAAAACGGTACATAGCTTTAAAGGCTTTATTCTTCGTAGAAGTATTCTCCATAAAGATTAATGCACTTTTGTATGCGCTCGAACCAACTATGGAAGCAGTTATTCCATTCCTTTGTGGGTACAGTCAAAATTGCATCTTTGAAGGCATCGACTGCTTCTTCTGTTAACTGAAACCTTTTACCACGCAGTTCGTCCTTGATTTTCTGGAGGGTATAGAAATCGTTTGGGCTTAGGTCAGGACTGCACGGATAATACTCTGGCAATTCGATGTTGCGAACTTGCATTGTCTTGGTGGAGGATGATTCGTCGTTTGGGGTTGGTTTTTCGAAGCTACACGATGGCTTATGACAAACAAATGCTTGTATATCAATAGGCAATAAAAGTTTTTTGATTTTGCAGAGGAATTGTTACTACTCGAGCTGCTTTCGAGAAAAATATTGTGACCATCTTTTTGGAGGCACTTTGAGAACGGATTATCTTTGTGGGCTTTTTTTCACCTTGGAATACCCAAAGACACGACTGGAGTTTATTTCCTGACGCGTATGAGTAAATCCAAGATTTATCACCATTAGTGATGTTGTACACGTGTTTAGAGTTTTTTGGGTTAAAGTGGTCTAGAGTTTAATTACACCAATTCACACTATCTACCTTTTATTCTTCGAAAACTAATTCTTTTATACACAATTCTTGCTTTTCTTAACATATTATGTATAAAAAATTCTAATATTGAAAAACAACGTGTATATTTAAAAATATCATATGGAAGTACAACTACGTGAAGCTATATTAAACGCGCATAGAAACATTACTAGCCGTTCGTTAAGAAAAGCAATGCATTTCGTAGTTAAAAGGTGTAGGCTATGTATTGCACAAAATGGTGAATTTTCTGAGCATTTGCAGTTTATAAATACAGGATTTATCTAGTTTGTGTTCGTTCGTATTTTAGTTTAGTTTTTATTTATTGTACTTTAAGGATTTTTGTGATTTTAAATCTGTATAATTTCAAATTGTAAATTATTGTTGTTATTTCAATGATCTTGTCAAATAGTTATTTTTCTGTTATCAATTTGTTGTTAAAAATAGCTATCCATATTGTTATAATAGAGAAATACAGCCGTGAAGTATGCTTTTGTGATTGTATATTAAAATACAAGTTATTTCATTAAGAAAAACAACAAAAAAACTCAACATTTTGCTCATTTGCAAAGATAACTTCATCATTTGTTATATCAGTAAAACCGGTGAAACATAAACAACTAAACAGGTTAATAGCCAACTATGCCTTCATTTAAAAAATTGAGGTTATGTACACATCTATGAAACTAAAAAAAAACTAAAATTTTTTGAGCTATTCCTTTTTATTCAGTACAAAAATATCTACAAGTTTTCTATTTACATTTTTTCTATAATGTCAATAGTAAAGCTTACATATGGATTTGAAAAAATGGCAATATTTAGTTTTCAAAATATCTAGATATCCGTGGATTTCTTTTAAAACAAAAAAGCACATGCGAGATCAATAGACAAAATCAGATTACTTTTCCCATCTGAGCGTCTCTCCATCTCTAACAGTTTTCAATATGCCCATAGTAAAAATAAAAAAAACCATCATGTACACATGAAACCTAAGATTGTATAGGGTGCTTCAATTTTCAAAGTTCATTCTACTTTTGCGGTGTAGTATAAATCAGTGCTAAGTAATTAATTAAAATTTTGTTCAGTAATAATAATAATAACCTAATATTGCAAAGCACAAAAGATTGCAAGACTAAGATTAGCACAAGGTCGTGCTACATTTAGCAAAAAAATGCAATTACTGTGTTCAAAAACAACAAACATAAAATCAAGCAAAAGATTGCTTAAAACATATGTGTGGAGCACAGCACTGTACGGTTGTGAAACCTGGACAGTAGGAGAGGCGGACAGGAAAAAAATAGAATCCTTTGAAATGTGGTGCTACTGACGTATGATGAAGATATTACGGACAGAGAAAGTTAAGAACAAAGAGGTACTAGAAATGGTAGGGGAAGAAAGAAATATGTGGAAAACAGTAGAAAGTAGGAGAGATAGGATGATAGGCCACATACTAAGACATGAGGGAATAGTGCGGAATATATTAGAAGCTGAGATATAAAAAAAAAGAGCTAGACGTCCTAGATTAGACTATTGCACACAGATAATAAAAGATGTGGGCTGTGGGAATTTCAAGGAAGTGTGTATGCTAGCTTAGAATAAAAATCAATGGAAGTACGCATCCAACCAGTTCTAAGACGGAAAACCTTATGACGAAAAAACAAAATAATTGTACTTATACCTGATGATGATTATTATAAGTAACTACAATTGTTGGTTTTGGAATATTCTCTACTAATGTTAATTGTGTGAAAGAATTTATTGGAGAATTATTAATTCGACAAATGTCTGTGTTGGGGGATCTTGGTAGCCACGGGCTGCTTAACCCCCCGCATATACCACTGAATGCCTGTGAAATAGGGCATATATTTAGAAAACAATAGAAGGGGAACCAAGCTGTATCTAAGCTGTAAGAATGTCAGGAAACTATGTAGGCGAATTCAGAATAGAAATCAGTGGAGGTACGCGTCCAACCTGCTCCAAGACGGAAAACCTAATGTCCAAAATCTATTTACTCTTAAAGCTGATGAATACTAGAGACAAATACAGCTGTTAGTTTTGCAACATTTTCAACTAATCCTGATTGCACAAAACGATTTATCGGAAAACTATTAATTCGGCAAATGTTTAATAGTTTGGATATCTTGGTAACCACGGGCTAATTAACTTCCCTCACATACCACTGATTATCGGTGCAATAGGGCATATATTTAATAAACAATAGGAGAGGAACCGAGCTGTATCTAGGCTGTGGAAATGTCACTGAACTGTGTAGGCTAGCTCAGAATAGAAAATTTTGTTACGTTCCAATTTTGTTTTTAAAATATTTCTCTCGTTAATTCATTACTCGTTCGAATAAATTCCGTTTCAATTTTTAAATTCTTCAACAACCCCCTATATAGTTTACTTGTTACTTCATAAGCCCGTTTTACCATAAATCTGTTAAATCCTTCAAACTAATTCATAATAAACACGCTCCGAATAAACTCCCAACTCAAACCCCTTTGTGCTTTTAAAACGAAAATTTATCCTATAAAGTATAAGGTTATCATAAAGTAAGGGATATATTTTAAATTATGATAACTTTTTAACAAATTAAGTTAATAACAAGAAATAAATGAAATCTAATTGCTTATGAAATGGGATTTAGTATGTCCAAAACAGGTTACGGCAATTGCTCAATATGACCTCCATTTTGTTGTTGTAAGATCACCATCCTTACCTCCAAATTGTACACAGCATTTCGTAACATTTCTGGTTGAATTGTACCAATTTGCTCCGTAATACTGTCTTTTATTTCTTGTAGCGTAGTTGGTCGTCTTCTAAACACTAAACTTTTAAATAACCCCACAGCCAGTAATCCGCTGGGTTTAGATCAGGTGATCTTGGTGGCCATGAATTTACGAAATGTCTGCTTAACACGCGATCTTGAAAAACGTTGGTTAACAATTCTTTGACTGGTCGAAAAATGTGCGGGGGTGCTCCATCCTGCATAAAAATGATGTTTTCAATTCCGTAGTGCTCGTTTTGCAGCTGTGGAATAACATAATTTTGTAACATTTGCAAGTATCGTTCACCATTTACAGTTACAGATACGGCTTGTCCATTCTGCATTTCCTCGTAGAAATACGGACCAATAATAAAATCAGCTGTAAAACCGCACCAAACGGTGACTTTCTTGTCATGAAGACCTTTTTGAACGATTTGTTGCGGATTTTCTGCAGACCAGATTCTACAGTTTTGAGTATTGACTCCACCATTCAGAGTAAAATGTGCCTATCTGTCCATAAAATACGGGATAACCATTCGGGTTCAATTTCCATCTGAGCCATTACTCGCAAAGAAAAATCGTACCTAGTAGCCAAATCTGCGTCCTTTAATTCAAACAGCATTAAAAGTTTATATGGATACATGTTTAGAATTTTGCGTAAAATTTTCCAAACCGTGGTATACGGCATTTGCAATCGCTTGGATATCGCATTTGCACTGCTGATTGCGAGTGAATTGCTTCTGGCTATGTCTTGATTTTCATGAAGAACCTCTGCAACTTGGACATCACTAATTATTGGTCTTCCTGATCTTGGTAAGTCAGTTACAGACCCTGTTCTTTCAAATTTTTGTATCAAATTGCGGTACGCTTTCATTTGACAGGGTCCCGCTCTCAAACCCATTCTCGTGCGAAATCTTCGTAATCCAGCGGTGTAATTTCTGCCGGATTCATAATAGCACTGAACTAAACCAATTCTTGTTTGTAAATCCATGTTATTACAGTTGAGTCGTTTGAACTCAACGTTTACTTGAGTTTTAATTTCAAAATAAAACTTCAAATTGAATAATTTCGTTTTGACACTAGTGTCAACAATTGTTATGACAACGCTTTTGTTTCTCATAGATACGGTAAAATCCCATTCATTAAGCAACTAGATTTCGTTTATTTTATGTTACTAACTTAATTTATTCAAAAGTTGTAATGATTTAAAATATATCCCTTACTTTATGATAACCTAGTATATAGTTATATCCTGTTTTTAGGTACCCGCTATCTTGTTATATCTTACGATCGCCGTATAATAGTTTTCTCAATTGTTCCAAGGTAACGACTTGTTGAGATATAAACCTGGGTTCTCCAGTTTTAACGCGTTTCGCTAAGCTAGGAATTGGCAGTTCGAATTCATGTTGTTTGAACCATTGTTGAGTTTGATTCTGCAGCGTGTGCGTTGAAGGGTCTTCTACATCTTATTCGTCACTGTATTTCAAAAAGCGATGCAAGGCTTTCTGTTGAACAACTAAGAGGTGTCCTGCATGTATTCGATGAGTTTTCCCCGCGCGTACCCATTCTAATCAGACGCTCTTTTTAGTTTTTTTAGCTGGAGGCCAAATGGCTTCTTTCGTTATGTAAAACAACTTCTTTCGTTATGTAAAACAACTTCTTGGCTGACGACCATGGCTTTTCTATGCTGACTCAACCCCGACGTCTTGCGAGCTAAGTGTCAGGATACCTACAGGTACGCAACTTGTTTTCTTTTGGGTGTGTCGAGGGCATATTCCGTATCAACGGTTGGAGTAGTTACGTGACAAGAAATGTCACATTGTAGAACTATTATTTATTGCTGCGATCCGATATTATCACTTTACAGGTGCGATGTACTATTTTTAAAGTGCGTGACAAAAGAACGCACATGTTTATTCGCTTTATTAGTTAGTTACTTTACAAAAATTATTAGGTATAATTTTAAAAACACTAACAAAAGCTCTCATAGTTTATATTCGATACTGATTAATTTTATTTTGTGTAAATATGAGATGCGTACTTCGTACCTAAATATCTAAATTGTCTGTAGAATATAATTGTTGGCTGTAAAATAGTAACGCTTAATTTATTTTTTTTTTTGCTTGTTTGTACAGAATCCTTTATTTATTTTCATGTGTTAATAGATAATCGTGGGCGATGTACTCTGTTTTCTTGGTATGTATGCGAATCCCGCCACTCTCCGCGTCTGGTAGTTAGCCTGGTATCTACTTTTCTTCCGGTTACGTCTAGGGGACGTAGCAACCTAATGACGAAAAAATAATTGCACTTAAACCTGATGATTATTATAAAGAACTACTGGTCTTGGTTTTGCAATATTTTCAACTAATCTTAATTGGGGGAAAAGGTTTATTGAAAAACTATTAATTCGGCAAATGTTCAAGTGTTGGGGAATTTTGGTAGCAACAGGCTGCTTAACCCCTTTTACATACCACTGAATATCAGTGAAATAAGATATAAATTTACAAATAAATAGAAGGGGACCCGAACTGTATCTAACAAGAAATAGCAGAGGCTATGTTTGAAGACAGGACAAAAGTGTTGGACGCATATCTGTGGAGCACAGCGCTGTAAGTCTATGAAATAGGAACAGTAGGAGAAGCAGACAGGGAAATGAAGAAACCTTTTGAATGTTATGCTTCAGATGTATGACGATGATATCATGGACAGATAAAGTTAATAACAAATGGTTAGAGAAATAGTAGAGGAATAAAGATATCTGCGAAAAGCAAAAAAAATAGAGGACATGGAAGGACAGGATACGTTCTAAGGCATTTTTGTGGAATAGAGCGAGCTACATTACAAGCAGATATAGGAAAAAGAGAGGTAGATGTAGACCTAGATCAGACTATTTCACGCAGATTGTAAAATATGCAGACTGAGTATTTCAGGGAAATGTGTAGGTTAGCTCAGAATAGGAAACAAAGGAGGTACGCGTCTAACCAGCTCCACGACTGAAGACTTAATGATTTTGATGATTGCAAAGATAGATTACTTCACCCTGTCTACTTCAAATACTGTTTTCTCTTCATCATATAGATTCTAAGTAAAATCCGTTTCTGAGGCACAACAGGCTAATTAGTAGTTAACATTATTTTCTTAGTGCGGAGATAGCAACTGAAAATGGAATAACCCTGATGTGACAATGCGCTAATAATTAGATCATCCACGCAAGTCACATGTTATAACGCTCAGCTATCATTTGGGATAATTTCAGGTGGTCTTACTACAGATATTATACCACTACAATTGGAATACTTCAAAGAAGTTTTTGTTGGTGTAAATTGATGCGGTTCTGTTTAAAGCTTAAAAAGTTTATTCGAACTTGAATAAAAAACTACCTTCTTTTTTTGCAGTATAACAGAAACGCTTCATGACATCTCCACTATTACAACCTGACATTGGCTTCAGTAAAAGAAGGATGAACAGGATAATAAACGCCATTATTGGAACGACTAAATCGTTACAAATGGCACATATGAAATACCGCTATATTTCGTATCGACTATTACAACGGATGGCATGCTCATGCTACAACCTCAAATGATTTAAAAGTTTTAGAAATTTATATTTATGGTCTATGGACCTTTTAGAAAGCATTTCTGGATTGTACATAAGAGTTCAATAACTGTCTCTGTTATGACTGAATCCTATTATTATGGAATTTTTTCTCACATAGTGACCCAAGTACATTTTATTTGATTAATGACATCCCTTTAGAATTATTCAAACAATGAAGTACTGTAACAAAAATGAGAGTAAGATCTTTATCACTTATTAAGAAGCACTTTAGGGTTGCTATCGCTCGTCATTATGACATTATATCTAGGAGTTCGTATATTTGCTATAGAAGTTGTAGGTTATGATAATCAATTCATTTGACAATCGTGTCATTTACTAATACATTTGAAACTGCAAAATTTTTATAGTAAAATACCTCATGTTATTGTTGTCACCTAGTGGTAAAAGGTTTAGGGTTGTTGCCACTCAAGTCAGTCTTGGGTTATATCTAACAGAAATTAATCGTTATGGTTACAATTCACTTGACAGATGCGTCATTTACTATACGTAGAACGTACTATACGTACAAAATTTTTCTAACAAAATATCTGTCGTAATATTATTTTCGCTGCCACTGGTCGCACATCAAGCGCTATTAGCGAACGTTGTATTAAAGGGTAACTGACAGCAGCTTGGCATATAACGCATTAAGCTTGTAAGCTAAACATGGCAATTTTGCGTCACATGGCGTGCAACTCCAACGTGGGGCTCGAATTCGATATTTTAGATATTTAAACATTTAGTGAGTCGAAATCTAATTACCACTGTTAGTGACGTTACACGATGTGTGAAGCAAAATACTTTTAGTTGTTTTACACGCCCGATGTTTAGTATGTCAGCATGCTTTGGGTTACCTAGAATTATAAGTTTCGTTCTATGGTGAATATTTATTTAGTAGTTGTGTAACATAATGCACATTTTAACACAACCAGTAGCGCGTGCTTATTGACAGCACCAATATCAACCCCCTCCACACAAAGTAGTGATGGAAAGGACAAAGTCAACCCAAAGGATGGCGCCACGAAATCAAGAATCGAACTATATTAGCCGAGATCAAGCAGGAAACCGCGAGGCATTAACCAGCGCTATATTTTTGCTGTTAATTATTACTAAAGGTTCCGTCTTAGTAAACTACTCGAAGGAAGCGTTATCGAAGAATACGAATTCCATTGGGCCGCACTTGCAATATTAGTATCCAAAAACAGTTCCGGTGTACGTGTATGTGTTATCTCAGATTAAACGCAATAACTGTAACCAATAAATACCCACTTCCCCGAATCGATGCCTGGATACGATGGTGTAGGTTGTACATGTCGTTGTACATCGGCTTGTTATTATTGACCAAGTATGCGCCGATACATAACAGACTGCATAAAAGTCTGTGATGAATTTCAGCGCTAAAAATTTTCAAACTTGAAACCAGCAGGTTTAATCCACACATCAGCATAAAATCAGCAAATAGAAGTTGTCTCCTTAGATCTCTTTAGCCCGTTCCCAGAAGCCGAGTGTGGCGACCGATGGATTCTAGTCATTGGCGTTACTATACGAAGTGGATACAATTATTTCCGTTAAAAGAAACTACCAGTAAAGCTTGTACTATTGTGTTAATAAATGAAGTATTTTACGGTACGGAATGCCGCGTAAAGCTATTTTCGATAACGGAACGCAGTTTATTGCAATTGCAATTCAAAAAGTTCTGTTTTTCTTAAGCAATAAACAAGAGTTAATTCCGCTTTAAAATACTGAACCGTTCTCAGCGGAACTGCACCTAGAAGAAGCTTTAGAATACTAGAACGCAGAATAGTTTGCGTGTTCCACTGAGCTAAATAGCTGAAATATAGGTTTAACTAAATTAGTGAGTCTTTAGTGGGGAACCAGACTAAGACAGGTTCCCGAAGAAGGGTTGCAGCTCCTTTGGTACTTAGAGTGGCAAAGATCATAGGGGTCGATATGCCATTCTGAGACACACTATTGCAATGTGGAAGGCAACAGTAAACTACCACATTACCTCCCAAATACACTGCGTATCTAAAAATTTTCAAAATGATGATATTTGTCTGGGGTAAAAGATAGTGGAGTTAAAATAGTTTCCTATATGAATTTTTGGGAGGGGACTATTTTGGAGGATGTGATCGGCAAGTTTAAAAGAAGAACCGAGAACATTTTGCAAATCAGAACGTTGAATGTTAGAAACATGAAGCAAGTAGGTAAGCTAGAGAGAAAGTTGAAATGGATAGGTTATAATTAGATATTGTAGGGATTAGAGAACAACGATGGCCAGAGGCGGAGGACTTTTGGAGCGGAAACTTTAGAGTAGTTTGTACGGGATTGGAGAAAGACAATGCAGGTGTGGGGATATTTATACAAAATAGATAGGACATTGTGTAGAAGACTACTTACAAAAGGAGATTTTAATGCAATGGTAGTTGAGTGTAGAGAAGGAGCGCTAGTAGATTTATTTGGTTTAAGAAAGCGAAACTATAGGGGAAATAGACTGGTAGAATTTTGGGACAAAAACAATTTAATCATCACAAATACATTATTTTAACATCATACTAAAAGACTATACACATGGAAGGTGCCAGAAGATATAAGGAGATATCATCAGATTGCATTCTTGTTAGACCAGGGTATAGGAATCAACTGTAAGATTTCAGAAGCTACGCAGAAACAGATATAGACACTGATCGTAATATTGAAATTAAGGAAGTTGTGCTTAAATTTGAAAAAAAGGAACGGTCAAAAGCATTTTGACCTTGAGAAACTAAAAGGTACCCACAGAAACTTTGAGGAAAGTTCAAAGAAATTACTGAAACACATTGGGAAAATTTCTGATTCTAAGGAAGTAGACGTGCATTGAAATAACGTTAAATCCAACTTAGATATTAGGGCCAGAGATATTCTAGGGTATAAATAAAAAAGAAAATAAAAATCATGGGTGCCAAGGGATGTACTAAATTTAATAAAAGCCATAAAATGGGAAAATATTCGCAAATGCAGGAAAGCTAAAGAACAATGGTTTGATAAAAATGCAATTGGAAAAACACACTTTACAAACTCATTAGAATGAATTTTAGGGATATTTAGCCGTATAATAAAAATATAAGAGGCTCAGGAGGAAACATCGGCATAGAAGGTGTAGAGAAAATGGATAGTCTGCAAAAATATATAGGAATTTATGTGCAGGACCGGAACTAGAAGAACGAGAACAGGAAACAGCCATTGAAAAGGATTACTTGGGACATTCTATATTTAGAGAGGAGTTTAAATTGGCATTAAAAGGTCTTAGAACTAATGAGGCGCCGGGTATGTATATGGTACACACAGAAACTTTAAAAACCGTTGACAAGCAGTAACAGAACGGGTTTTCCAACATGTAACCTATATGTATGAGACGGGCGAGATACGCAAAGATTTTAAACATAGCACTATAGTCACTATACCAAAAAAGGGGTTTAATAGCACACGTGTCGATAATATTAACTAGAATTGTGCAAAGACAAATGGAAAACGTGCTGAAGAAATACTAGGAGAGAGTTAAGAGAAACGTGAGAACACGGCTGGTCATTTTAACTTTAAGGGTGATAATGGAGAAATCAATTGAAAATGGAAAAACATGTTCGAAATACTAAAAAGATGGGAATAGGTATAGGGATAGGCGGATAGTGCAAAGAGCAAACAGTAGTAATAGAATTAGAGCATGAACAAGGAGAGGTAAATATTAAGAAAAGGGTGAGGCACGAATGTGTGTTATCCTCATTAATTTTTAACTTGTATATCAAAGAGACAATGAATACTGTCAAATGCAGAAATACATTTGGAAATATTATGCAGGGATGAACGATTAATACACTAGCATCTAGCAAGGAAGAGTTAAAAGCTACTCTTAACAAAATGTAAACTGAATCGACAGAGAGAAACGGTATAAAAATTAAGAGAAACAAAACTAAAGTACTAGTATGTGAAGTGGAAAACCAGAATACAAATAGGAAACCAGAATTTACAAGAGGTTAAAGATTATTGCTACTTGGCAACCCAAACAACGCAAAATCGAAATGTGCAAAAAATATTAAACAAAGATTAGCATATGGCCGTGCTGTATTTAACAAGAAACAGCAACTACTTTGTTCGAATGCAACAAGTATGAAAATAAGGAAAAAGTTGCTGAAAGCAAATGTATGGAGTAAAGCTCGATACTGCTGTGGAACGTGGACAGTAGCAGAAGCAAACAAAAAAAAAATGAAGCTTTTGAAATGTGGTGCTGCAAAAGTATGATGAAGATATCATGGACAGACAAAGTTAAGGAAAAAGGAGGTACTAGAAATAGTAGGAGAAGGAAGAAAACATTTAAAAAATAGGAACGATAGGATTGTAGGAAACGTCCTAAGACATGGGAGAATACTACGGGACATATTTGAAGTAGAGAAAGGAAAACGAGAGCTAGAGGTAGACCTGGATTGAAGTATTGCACACAGATAGTGAAAGGTGTAGTCTGTAGGAATTTCAAGGAAATGTGTAGCTCAGAATAGGAAACAATGGAAGTGTGCGTTCTACCGGTTTCAAGACTGAAAACCTAATGATAAATACTTATAAAAGTTTAGTTTCAGTAAATCGAGATTTGTGTGCTTCTAAATGCTGCCTGCAAGTTTGTAAAAATTTTTTCTTGCCATTTAGGAATACAGGTTTGTGAAATGCACTATGAAGATTTCAAGGCCGTTTTTTTATGTAATTATGTTACTGGTACAGAAACAGACTCTTCTCAATAAAACAAAATTTGTAGTTACAGTATAATGAAATGAGGCAAGAATTGAGAATTTACAATATGTCCTTCAAATCTCTACAAGTGCCTTTCATAAGTTTAATATTTACAACAAACATTTTTTTATTTATTTATTTACTTACCAATGAATGGAACACTCTAATTTTTACCAACCAAATTTAAAATATGTTACACGTTAACATATTTGATAGGTCATACAGTACAAGCGATAAGTCAAAAACGTCCTAATCAACAATACTAGCACAAAAGTAAAAGCAATAATCACTTTAGGTACCTTGAAGGTGTAACGTAGGAACAGCATTGTATTTTAAATTAGTAGGATTTCTATTAGCCACAAATTTAGCATCGTTTGCAAAATGGATATCGCATACCTTAAATGCCTGCCTGCTATGCCTATCATCAAAATTCATTAAATCTTTACGACAAACTGCTACGCACCAGAAACGACGAATTTATGAACACAAGAATGTTATAAATAAAGAGTATCCTGTATCAAAAAACCATAAATTAATATGATAATTTTGAAAATACTGATATAGTTTAGCACTTAGTTAAAATTAATAAGTATTTAAAAATGTTTGATGAAATTACCTCAGGATCCTTTGGTAAACAATGAGTTTTTATAGTAACACTAGTACTACAACCAGCAATGGAACACATAAACACCATTATTTAAAATTAAATCTTAAACTCAAATCACAAATAAATAAATACCACAGATGAACACACACATTCTAAATATTTGACTAAATAGATATTCAAATGGAAATAAAGTTTGTCAAACATATGACAGACGACAGATTTGCCGGTAAAGTAGTATTTTTCCTTAACCTCTTTATTGTAATTAGCGATGGCAACGCTTTGGTGTTCCGGTGTTGCGAGTACCTATTAAAACACGAAACTGTCAAATGCCAGGAGTGCACCTGCCCTGGACTAGAGGCCGAACTAAATGACTACAATGAGGGGGTAATTCGCTTTAATAAGACCGTTGTCAATTCTACTGCGTTGGGGATATAAGTTTTAAAAACTTTATCGACAAAACTATCGGTTTCCACCCAACTATTGAGAGAAGTGCAAGGAAAAGTAAATTCTTCTGGTTTCACCGAGGCATCTCATACTTTTTTGTCTTTGAAAACAATTGATGACGGTAATTTATCCCTATTTGCTTTACCATCAATGAAGGGTGTTGTACCTTTTCTTCCTCGTCCGCTTGTTATTCTCGAAGCTTGGACGTTTTTCTCTCCAACAATATTAGTTTTACTTTGAGCTAGAGTAAAACTCATTTCGACGATGTTGTAAATCTGACGAGGTGTATCTTGTAATCCGTGTTGTTCCAGTGTTTCTTCAAAGATATCAAAACATCCCTCAAATACAATGTACTCGTTTGCTCTTTTGTCTGGTATACTTCATAGCTCGTGACATTTTTAAGGATAGCTTATGCCTTGTCTTGAATAACAAAAACCAATCCTCGCCTGGCAAAATGTAAGAAAAATGAAAATTTAGATACATGAGGCGCGTGTAATTACATAGATTAGGGCAAATGTAATCACTGATTACTTTTGCCATATTCTCTGTAATTACACTTAACTCATGTAGAATTTTTGGTGGAATCAACGTAATCACTGCAACGTTTTTTATTTTTGACATCTAAATCGTAATCTAACCCGGGAATCATATTACTTGTTGAAAATAATTTATGGAAGCGAAATATTACAATCCTATTGAATTATTTGAATAGTCAACAAGCAAAGATGCAGGCGATATAAAAAGTAGCTAACATTTCAAACTTAGAACCTTAAAATGGAGTAAATACTGTAAATAAGCAAAAAGAAATTTTATTTTCACATCTTGGGCAGAACAAAATTAAAAACAAATATTATACAAAAATTAGAAAAGACTTGTTTACATTTGTACCCTAAGTACACCTATCCAACTTCACCCTAGTTTATATTGTAGTGACTATCATTGCTGAGTTTCCTGCGTAGAAGGAGATGACTTGCTTGATAAACCTAATATTATGATAAACTACCTTAATATTAATCGATTCATGAATATAATAAACTGTAGGTGTTAACTTTTTGGCAAAGGTGACGTAGAGAATTCTAAGAACTTTGGTGCTATGAAGTTAAATTGTGAAAGAAAACTCAGATAAAAATAGAAACTTAGAGAGTGATCCAAGATATTTACGAAGCTATAACTTGACATAGCCGCAGGAGAAATGTCACATTACAGCAGACACCAATTTTTTGACTAATTCTTATTCCAATACTTAGGCAAATCTAAAATAAACATGATACTTGACAATATCTTATTTCAATACCAACATATATTTAAAAAAAAATTTATATTTAGTTTTACCCCAAAAATTATTATTGATGTCAAAAATTATCTCTTCCACATGAACAATTTCTTGTAACTTCAAAGCTTACTATTTACTTTTGAAATAAGTGGTAACATAATCACAAGATTTAAATTTTTAATAATATGGTTACATTTAATAGTTATTTATTATGTAAAAGAAAAAAGTACTAGATTTTAGCTCGAGGTGTGTTTGTCTCCCGACGCGAAGCGGAGGAAGTCAAAACACCGAGAGTTAAAATCTTACATTTTTACCCGTGTATAATACAGAATTTTTTCTGTCACAGGCAAAACGATGATTTAATATTGAAACAAATATTACAATCTATTAAAGTCAAAAAAATCAATCGATGTCAAATTTGAAGTTTCACACAAGTTGGCTGTTCTACTTGCGTTGCTAAGGAAACCTTTAAAGTAATCAAATATCTGTCAATTTAATTCTACTAGTGGTTCCTTATTTGCACATACCTGGGGAAAGAAGTACTAATTTTTTTCCCGGGAAAAAAGTAAATTCTTAAATAATGACATTTTGTTATCTGTCAAGAAACATTAAATGTCAAATTTTTTTCCCGTCACAGAAAAATAGTTATTTATTATACAAGGGAAAAAAGTACTAGATTTTAGCTCGAGGTGTGTGTTTGTCTCCCGACGCGAAGCGGAGGAGACAAAACACCGAGAGCTAAAATCTTACATTTTACCCGCGTATAATACACTATTTTTTCTGTGACTGGCAAAACAATGATTTAATATTTAAAAAATATTACCAATTATATTAAAGTCAAAAATCAATCTATGTCAAATTTGAAGTTTCAAACAGGTAGGCTGATGTACTTATAGGGACAGTTAGATCTGCGTTGCTAAGGAAACCTTTAAAGTAATCAAATATCTGTCAATTTAATTTTGCGAGTGGTTACAAAATTGCGAACTTAAGTTGTTTATATCGATTGTTTTGAATATTCAAAATTCAAAATGGACAGTACTGATTCAGAAGTTTCTCTTACTCCACCGGAATTGGTAGAGGCAGCGAAAGTAGCATCAATAAAATTATTGCCAGCTAAATCACGAAAAATTTACGAAACTGCGTATTCAAGATTCATGGAATGGAAGGCGAAAAAGACATGTAGTTCTTACTCGGAGACGGTGTTATTGGTTTATTTTTCGGAACTAGCGCAACAACAAAAGCCATCAACAGTGTGGTCGAATTATTCAATGATAAAAAGTATGTTACAAGTCAATAATAACGTAGACATTTCAAAATATTGCAAACTAATTACGTTTCTGAAACAAAATGGGAAAGGTTACATGCCCAAAAATCTGCAATATTTACGAGTACACATATTAGTGATTTTTAAATAATGCTCCTGATGAAGTTTATTTATTGGTCAAGGTTGTTGTTGTATTTGGGATTGCAGGAGCCTGTCGAATATGTGAAATTAGCCAGGTAACATTAGATGATATTGAAGACGTGGGAACGTCATTAATTGTGAAACTTAAGCAAACAAAGAATGATGTAAATAGGAGATTTATAGTTACTGAAGAATATATTAAATTTTACAGAATGTACATGGCACTTCGTCCAGCAGCAGCAAAGGATCGCCGCCTGTTTTATGCATATCGCAATGGGAAATGCGTCAATCAAGTTGTGGGTAGAAATCAGTTTTATAAGGTACCTGAAATAGTAGCCAATTTTCTTCGACTTAAAAATGCTAAGTCATATACAGGTCATGCATTTCGAAGATCGTCTGCTACACTTTTAGTTGAATCTGGGGGAGACTTGATGACACTAAAGAAACATGGTGGTTGGAAGTCATCAATGGTCGCTGAAGGGTATGTTGATGAATCGATAGTGCACAAGACAGAAATAGCTAAGAAACTGTTTAGTTTGTGTGGCAGTGCATCAGCTGAAACAGAATCCAATTTGCGAACAAGTACATCAACGGCAGTTGTGTCAGTGGCACAAAATATTATTTCAAATCAAGAAAATTCCACTGTAGCAGACATTCCTAATTGTTCAAAAACATGTCTTTCAGGCAATGTACATTTAATAACTGTACTTTTAACATTAAGGAAACGTAACTTATACATAATAAAATATTCTAAAATTAAATATCTTCGTGTTCTTACTTATTTGCACTTACCAGGGAAAAAAGTACTCATTTTTTTCCCGGGGAAAAAAGTAATTTTATATAAAGTGACATTTTGTTACCTGTCAAGAAATATTAAATGTCACATTTTTTTCCCGTCGCAGAAAAAAGTAATTTTTTTACCATTTACCACAAATTGAATTTTTTGTGTTTTGTCAGTATAGAATTAAACGTGTAACATTTCTACTATTAAAAATGTATAGTCTACTCAACAGATGCAAATGGCTTAACTTCTTTTATGCACTAGCGCAAAAATAAAGCTGATGATTAAAGTATTGGGTTATTATGGATAAATTTCAGACTCATTTAGTACGTAATTCAACCCTACCGTAAATAAAATCTGCCAAATTAATCTAAATTTGTATAAATCATACTTTGTCCGAAAGTTGGGGTTAAAATTTAATATCTTAAGTAGGAGTTTCATTTTACGGTGATGTTCAGCAAAACATTTTATCCTTCTTATAAATTGAAATTCACTATACAAATATACTTACAACAATTTCATTGCCGATGTATTCTATAGTGTTTGTGCACATTACCAATATTGTTGATGATACAACGAATGAGTTATTTATTTAATTACGGTTTCTTTCTGCAATGGCACATTTCAATAATATTATAATATTTCATAACTTTCCAGCGTCTATGATATTGTTTACTCTTTAAACTCGTTAGAAAAAAGAAAAGTTTCCGTCCTCACTCACTTAGAAAGTTTCCTTTGATAAAATAATATGAATAAAGAGGTCTGATAATGTTATAAGGATATAAAGTTTGAAACAAAATCCCTAAGTTAAGAAAGTATTGAATACTCTTGGAGCATTTCAAATTAGAAAAGTAAACACAAAGTGAAATATCTTTATTAAAATAAAAAAGCTGTCCAGTTTTTGTGACAAGAGAGAGTTGTATAATGTATGATTTCCATTAGGACACATTAATAATCGAATAACAAATTTCCAATGCTCTTGATGAACCCTGAAATAAATTAAAACAAAACTCACTTAGAACACCAATTTCCCGCTAGCTAAGCTCAAGTTTAGTAGATGCTAGTTCAACCAGCGTGGAATAAAATCGCAAAGGGAATTCTATCACGAAGAAATACCAGACCTGGTTAAAAAGCGCCAAGTAATTTACTAAAATCAATTAAATTACAAATTCAAACTGAATGTTATAGGACTAATAAAAAAACCTATTTCTCACTAGGTTCATAGATATACGTGCTCAAAATGTTTACAAGTTAATTATCTTTTCATTATATAGTAAACCACCAGAACTATTTTCATTAAATCTTTCATTAATAGATCCATTATCATACCAACTAACCAACGTAACAAAATTTTGGTATAATTAAATTTTTCACCTACTAGTATTTTATGCATATCAAATTTACACCTATAGTGACTAAAAGAAAACCATACTTTTAACAAGGATCTCATCTTATTCACTTTACCACCTGCGAAATAACAAAACAAACAGTTTAATTGATACCTGATTTTATCTTTCAAATATGCCTTTCAGCTATGTACACCATCTAAACTTTACCTTGTTCTGGTACTAAATTTCATTAAAACAGATACTTGTGGTATTTACAAAGAGTCTATTTCGGCACTCACTCAAAATCCCACTCCATTCAACACCAAAATTCCTTTTATCGCAGTCCACGTTAGTACTCTTTTTTGTGTTTTATAGCAACTAGCCATTGTCGCTTTAAAACATGTTATTCTCACAAATGAATTTCTGAGTTTGAAACTGTTGAAGAATATATCAAACGACTTTAATTATATTATCTGAATAAAAGTAACTTGAACCTAACGTTTTAATACCAATTTTTAAAATACCATTACAGTGCAATGTTATTTCAAGTTAAAATGGAAAATGTCTTATGCCCTAAGAATTTATGATTGAATACACGTTGTTATTAAAATTTTGCATGTCCAAAATGATACAAAATATGACACTTGATAATTGTCCCCAGATTGAATCAAATAAATGAAACCTCACTTTTTGGTATTGAAATTAAGGTTTTCTCATGGTAACTTATGCACAGTAATAAATATATATATATATATATATATATTTATATATATATATATAAGTTTTTATTTTATTCTATTAATTAGTATTATTGTGATATAATCAACTTTTGTGCAATAAACCAATATATATATATATATATATTGTTATGTATAGGGAGCTACCAAGAGTTCTAAGGGTTGTTTAGTACAAGGTAGTATATGCCAAGCAAAATTCTACACATATTTGATCACATAAACTTAAAAATATATGTTTGCCATATTTTTCATATACTAAAATACCATTCAAAATGGTAGTTGAAATTAAGTGCCAAAAGGTAATATTAAAATGACTAAATGACGTAGTAAGATGTACAGTGCTCAAGGGTTTATGCCGAGTTTCAATTTTAAAGGCCTTTGAAAGTACATTTGCCGTCCAAAAACCGGATGCGTCTATGGACGTTTACTATCAACCACGCATCCAGGTTCAAGTGTTATTTGTTTTGGTTTTGCATTTTAAATAGAATCAACTTTTGGACAATATTTGTAAACTCAAAATTATTAGTTATAACAATGTCAAATATGATTGGTGAACTGTAAATATTTAGGACAAACACTAGAATTTTATGTAATTAAGGAAAGTGTAAAAGGACATGAACTATGGTATGTGCGACACAAACGAAATGTTAGGATGTTATTGGACGATTTAGTTATGTACTTTAAAGTGTAGTAGGCAAGAAAGTTAAAATGGTCGCTTTGGAAAGCAAACAAGAGGAGATTATTTCGAAATTCTTTGGTAAAAAGACGTGTTTTTCATACTGTGCTAATTTGTATACGATTTCAAAAGAAGTTAATAAAAGTATTTGTTTTTAAAGAGTTTGATTTAGTAAAGAAGGGCAAAGAAGTAACAGCGACGAAGGTAATAAGTGTAAAGAGTAGTGATAGTGCGACGGTGAAACGACGAAAAGTATATAGAATTGGAACGATATTGGGAAAGGTAGCAGGCAGTTGAGTGGTTATACAAGGGAAAGAAGTTGGATTTGGATAGCGATTTATAGATTTGTAGCAGGACACCGAGAGGAAATATTTCTAGGAAAGAAGTGAGATTTGGATAGCGATTTATAGATTTGTAGCAGGCATTCGAGTGGTAATACAAGGGAAAGAAGTTGGATTTGGATAGCGATAATTAGATAGCAGGACATCGAGAGGAATTATATAAGGAAAGACGTTGGATTTGGATAGCGATTTATAGATTTGTAGCGGGGCATAGAGCAATTTGAATTAGGACGACGAGTAGATTTGGATACGATAAGAAGAAGCGGACGGATTGATTGAAGACACGAGGAGCGGAATTTTGGAGAGCAGCAATTGGTAGTGGAGAATTAAAGCAGAAATTAACACAGGGGAAGTTACAGCACAGGGTATTCAAAATTCTAAATTCGGGTTAATTATTTTAGGTATTGGGAGCAGCTAAATTTCAGAACAACACCTGGAGGCGGTACCAATCATTCAACTAGATAGGACATCAGTGTAAAGACGCATACGGCGATAAGGATTTTGAGCCAGCAGTTAGAGCGGCCACATACGAAGTATAAACCAGGTGAGTGCTGAGATATCTTAAAACGTCAGAAATAGTCATATAATTTTGGTAGTAATTTAATTTGGCACAAAGCGACTTTGATCGTAGTAAAATTTTGGCATACACAAAAGTAGAGTAAAATTTTGTACTAAAACAAAAGAGTGTGCACGTTGGTTGGACTTTGCACATCTACTTATAACAGAACTCACTATAAGTAGTTTGAACACCCTGAGATTTAAGAGCTTAAATAGTCGAGGCATTGAAATAAATAATTAATTAAAGAACCAACCAAACGTTGCAAGTCCGGGGCGTGCATTAGGTGTGCACATTGCATAAAAAAGGCGCGACAAAAAAGGGGTAAAATCAAATAAAATTTTATAGAATAAAAAGTGAGTGATTACATAGTAAAGTAGTAAAGTAAAAGATTTAATAATATATACAAGACAAGTTATTTGCAGTCCGCAATAAAAAATTGAATATAAAATAAGATGTATCTGTAAACAAACTCTTATGAAAATAATAAGAGCTATTGACAAATACAAATTGGGCTAGACCGACGGTTTCGGCTTTGTTAAGCCTCATCATCATCAATCATATATATATATATATATATATATATATATATATATAAGCAAAGTAGGTTTAATGAGTCTTAAATTAATACAAAGTAAAAAGAAATAATTGGCAAGTGACTCAAATTTAGCCACGAGGGCATCCTGTCGACGCGTTTCCTCCTAATTGGGGCTCATCAGGACAGACGTAGCAAAGTTGTAATATTTAATACAGACACATTATGGGAAGTACAGCATCACCTAGCTCCCAATTTGCGTTTTCGTGTCGTTTCACCTGACATTGCAAGTTTTTAGCAATAGTCGGCACGGGGGAGATCCGGTTCAACTGCCTTTTTCCATAGTCAAAAGTTATAACTTTAAAACAAAAGTAGGTTTAATGAATCTTAAATTAATACAAATTAAAAAGAAATTATGGACAAGTGATTAAAATTCAGCCACGAGAGCATCCTGTCGACGCGTTTTCTCCTAATTGGGGCTCATCAGGACAGAAGTTGCAAAGTTATAATATTTAATACAGACACACTATGGGAATTACAGCATCACCTAGCTTATAATTTGTGTCTTCGTGTTTGACCTGACATTGCAGGTTTTTAGGAACAGTGGGCACAAAGGAGATCCGGTTCAACTGCCTTTTTCCATAGCTAAAAAGTTATAATTTAAAAGAATAGTAGGTTTAATGAATCTTAAATTAATACAAAGTAAAAAGAAATTAAGGGGCAAGTGATTAAAATTCAGCCACGAGAGCATCCTGTCGACGCGTTTTCTCCTAATTGGGGCTCATTATAACCGAATTAGCAAAGTTGTAATATTTAATACAGACCCATTATGGGAAGTACAGCATCACCTATATTGTGATATTTGGTGCGCCAAAAGGGGGTTATTTTTTTCATTTGAACATTATTTTTGAATTTAGAATATGAAAATGCATCAAACAACTTTAGAAACTTTTTATAAGTAAATAGTTGAAAATTTAATAATTTTTTCAGAAATTTAGAGGAATTGCAAATTTATTTTCATAATCTTTCAGATAAGTACTCTAGAAATATGGCTCATGACATATAAGAAACATCCCGTGTATAATACGGCACTCCAAATTAAATATTTTAAAACACAAAATTTAACCCTCTCTTTTAATAATAGTAAAGTCGGTATTTATCTTTTCTAAAAGCTTTTCAAACGAGTTTCGAACAGTTTTTTCCTTGTATCAAAGTAAGGGGAGATAAGAAATCACCAAACAACAACGATTCTAAGTAGTTTTAGCTCCCGACGTCAATTAGTGGTGTAAGAGAAAAATGTACGACTTCTGGAATGAACGTAAAACTTGATAATAAGAATAGGAATGGGCAGAAGTTGTCGGTTAAACAACCAACATTGAAAACTAGGTGACAGAGAGAGTTGATTCGACCGCATATGCAGGAATGAGATGTAGACAACACGTGTTGGTTGGAGGCGTATTTTAGACGTTCGTTTTCGTCGACTTAGGCTGTATACCAAGGTTGTTGGGGTATTGATTTCTAAAATACTAGGAAGCAATAGTGCACGTGTTTATGTTGTTCGCTTCGAAGTGATTTTACAGAGAAGTATTTTTAAAATTATATAACGATTCAAGTGTAAGTTTAACTAATGAATTTCGGCTAGAGATAAATACGGAGAATTTGTGTACGTGTGGTGTGTGTTTGTGAGGGGTTTTTGGAAACGGAAAAGCTTGGCCTTGATGTCGGAATTTTAGGAATTGAAATTATATAGCAAGACGATCTTCAGAGAATTTTAACAGGTTTTAGAGGTGGAGAACATGCATAAAATAAGCGGGTGATTGATTTTAAAGTCCCTCTCGACCTTCTTACAATTCTCTTACGTCTTTTACGTTTTTCTCACGCCGAAGCTTACGAATTTTTTAGATCCCTTCGATACTCAGATGATTTCATAATCTTTTGAATTTTGAACTAACGATAAATGCTTAAAGTAGAAACAGTTTGAATTTATTTGCACATACTGTGTAAACTATGTAATTTGTTTTGAAACGATTAAATGTCGGCGTTTAACTAGTTTTGGTTTACTACCACAAATTGTGGTCTTCGTAGAAGAAATTGGATGCACAGCAGAAGTTTGGGTGTACTGTCGAATGGTAGAAGATAGAGAACACTTTGGTAATTTTTGGTCACAGCTTGCAATTTGGAGAGAAGAATCCAGATTTGGGGTTGTTTTAGCATGCAGCAGTACCGGGAAGAATAGTAGCAGGTTTCGCGTATATATATATGATTCTCAGGTAACTGTATCTTATCGTTGTACGATGTAAATATATTAGTGATAACTTTGTGGATGGGGAGTATGGTTTTATGTCAACTAGAAGGACAAAAAGGGGGATAGTTTCTGTATTGAATATTTTAATTTGAGTTATTTTATGTGTGAATTTATGTATAGGTTTAAGAATAAATTGTGGTATATGAAGTATTTGATATTATGTACAAGGTAAGAGGGTCTGTTTAGAATATATGTGTGCAGAAATTTGCACTAGAAGTTTAGATATTACTATGAGCTCGAATTGAAACTGAAGTAGAGTAAGAAATATGCGTTGAAGTCCTATTACTTTCTTTCAATTAATACAATATATTATCATGCGTAAATATTGATCTTGGAATTTTACTGTTAAGTGAGTATTTAAAAGGGGGATGTATATAACTTGTAAATGAGGTGTAAAAGAGAAGACATTTTGATTTTGGCTTGTATATTAATTTCAGTCGGAGTGTAAATAAATGTTGTCTATTTGTATATTTACCGTAGCAGGTTTTTTCGTGTTGATATTTCATTTTCAGGAAAGTGAGCAAAGCAGTCGTGGCAAATTTTTAAGCATTAGTAATATTATAGAAAGAGGTTGTAGCATTTAAATAGGAACCACAACGAAGGAGTTTGAGGTCGTAGCAATTAAATGACGCCCAGAATGAGAGACCCCAGAATGAGGTCATAGTATATATATATATATATATATATATATATATATATATATTATAGTGGTTTTAAAAGATTAAAAATAAATATAAACGAAGCAATTTCAAAACACCCTGTATAAAGGAACAACCAGAATTTACGGGCGAAATTTATTCCAGGTATTTCATTATAAGTATCAGGTATTAACGCAATTTTACAAATAATGAATGAAATTTAGGTAGGTTTGCAAAGAAATAAATGGTAGAAGCCAATGCCATTAATTTATTAATTTAATTGAATTTAATTGAACGATTATTCATGTATAATATGCATAAAAGCGTGTAAAAACCCAATAATACCAAGGTGAAAAGCGTTGCTAACAAACAAATATATCGGTGGGGTAGAAATACGCCGAACTCCAACTCGTGGAAGTGTTGTGGTAAAACGTCAGTTAATTAAACACCTGCAGAATTTTAAATGTCAAGTTCCATTTATTTTGTAGATAACAAACAAGGATTCTAAGGATTGTACAAACGGACGGATGTTTTAGCATGAAACGCTAATGAGCGGTTATTTAAATCACGTAGGAAGTCCGCGTGGGTTTAAATAGCATATGGTCTGGAATGTCGATTTTGTACCACTCAAACCAGGTTAGAAAGAGAAGTAGAAAACGCATAAGCAAGAGACAACGATAGTATAGGAGGGACTTGTAGGACGTCAGTAAATATACGATTGGTCGATATAGTTAGTTGAACGCGAGACAAATACCAGCATAGTGTATATTAATTTTCAGAAAATAGCATAACGACGTGCTGAGTCGCCAATGAGTCGCCACATCCCAAAATTGTAGCAGCAGGCATCGTTTTGATGTAATCGTGTGGTCTTTTCTAAAATTGTATGCAACCCACAGTCACTCCACATTTAGATTTGGGTAATTAATAAAAATTTAAGAATATTTTATGCGCAATCCTCGAACTAATTACATTCTTGATATTTTAAAATATATGTGGTAATTAAACTTAGCTAGGATGTTGATGATTATTTAAACTTACCCGAAGCAACTTTAGCAATTTCGATATACAAATCTTACCCTGAAGCGATACAAAATTAATAGTGCGCTTGAAGGTATCGAAACTTGAAATTATGATACATAACTTTCCACTTTGATAATATGTAATGAGCGTCCTTTAAAACAATTTTTTATCAGATCTTTGTTTGTTCACTAGTTGTATTCAATGCAAAGCGACTTTGAACTACGGATATTAATCGCAAACTTGCTTAAATTCGAGCGAACCCCCATCTTATGGGAATATTGCTTTAGAAGTGTTGTTGTATAGGGATGTTTTTGATACTAGTTGAAGTTAAAAATTTTATTGCAGCTTTTCAAAATATTCTTGTTTGCATTAGTTGAAGATTGGGATGTGGATGTGAAGAAAATGCAAGAGAACAATTCGCCTAGCTTAAAAAAAGGGAAAATTATTAACACATACCAATATCACCGGAAGGACAGAACACTAGTCTGGCCCACAAACGCATAATAACAACCCCAAATAAAAGTTGACTAAACAATATAGCAATTTAATACCAAACGGTATACAATTCCACAAATTAATTTACTTACATATAAGATTTAATTGATCTACTATCACTCCTCGGGGGGATCTTTAGCAATCCTTCCATATATAGACAGAGTAACAGACCGAATTAACAAAATTCTACGTACAACATGAAAACAATCTATAAGCCCTCTAATAAAATTTCACAAATATTAACAACCCCAAAAGATTCTGAAAAAAATTTTAAAGCCCTAAGCGTATATAGTATACCTTGCAGCTACGGTTTAGTATACATAGGAGAAACAGGACGGTCAGTACAGACTAGATTAAACGAGCATAAGCGATGCTTAAGAACAAGTCAGTACAATCGCTCAGCGGTGGCTGAACACCAATATGAAACAGGACATACCATTAACTTCGACAAGACGAAACTAATTGCCAAAATTTCATTTTTCTACAATAGAAAAATCAGAGAATCCGTAGAAATCACTAAAAATTTTAACAATATAAACAAAGGCGATGGCTACTACCTTTCCCCCCATTTGGAAAACAAGCTTATGTTTACAAAAGTAGAACCGTGACGTTCACTGATCCGCTACGACACTCCTCTCTATTCGTGATCATTCATGCATCAAGTTCTCGCTCTATATAAATTACCACTTTCGCTACTTTCACCAGTTACTTTGCCACAACACACCTTTTGACTTAAATGAGCTGGTGAGTCTGCTAGTTCAGAAGTAGCTTTATATACTCTTTATACTTTAACTTGTCTACTTAATATTATCGTTCTTATCTTTATTATTATTTTTATTATTTATTTTCTTTTCTTGTCCTGATGAAGTCCCTTAGAAAAGTGGACGAAACCTCGATTATAGTTTATAAAATAACACGGTCTCAACCCGAAACCATAAATATTTATAATTAATCTCCAAACTTAAACCTAAGTTACAAATGTTCGCATAATTTAAACAACTGCTACAAACTCCCTATCGAAAATACGACGTAGCCTTACGCTCAAAGTCAAAATGCAAATATAGTTAATATTCCTCTAGGCATCATTAATATTATGTCCCGTGTAACTTTTTAATTGTTGCGAACATGTAGTACTAACCATGAACTGATATTTACCTCTGTAGGACACGCCGAAACTTAATTTTTGAAGAAAGAAATACCGCTAATTAAATTTTGTATACAACCGACACAATAGTAGAACACGGCATCAGAACATTGTAAGCATGTAGGTTTTTCTTATTACCAGTACGGATGATTTGGTGAGTTACACTTTTTGATCTAATAAATCTCTTTGCTGAGAACACCGTAGGTCACTTAGGGAAACCTAAGCAGCAAGGAATATTATGGTAATCATAAACGGTCATAATAGCAAATTATAGGTGAAACGCGAGTGTTAAAACAGCTTAGGATCTATATACCTTTCTGCATCTGGGGTGATGTTTAAAACTGTCGATACCTTTCGTCTTCTGCACCGAAGTAGGTACCTTGTCCATTAAGAGCTAAAAGTGTTGAGGATGGTTACCGGTTAGTAATACTTCCATATAGCCCCAGACTAAAACAGATAAAGAATTAGCACGTCCTCCTCCTACCAGATACAGTAATTTGAAGCAAGCATTAAAAGGAATGAAGCGTGTACTTGCACACAGAAGGTTTTGAATTCTACAAAACTCAATTACGACGCGTGTTCTGTGACAGGATTCAAAAACAAGAAAACACAATAGAAACAAAAAGACACCGTTGATAAAAATTAAACTCCAATAATAATACCCTTTATAACGAGAATATAAAACAGATGTCTAGATAAGCTAAACATTAATTGTAGTACAAGTAAAATTCGAGGAAGGTGCGTGGATAAATTGGAACATAATATATGTGCAGGCTAATTTACATTGTAGAGACGTGGTATTATACTATATAAAGAAAGGACTGAAATGTACGAAAGTAAGAAAGTGAACGTAACAGCTTTATTATCCGAAGTATAATCCATTCTTCACAACTTGTCTTTATTCTGAGAAAACCCAATAAAACTTCAAAGTGCAAGTCTGGACCGTGGACTGTGAACTATGATTTAAATTTTATTCTTACCAAACAACTAATTGCTTGAACAGCAGTTTTTAGACGAGCTCTTCATCTAAAATATGATTTTCATAAATGTGAAGATCTTCTCACAAACAAGGGGCATTAATAACGTTTCCAGTGATACCAAAGTGGATGCAATTTTTTCTTATTTTTCAGAAGCTTAATTTCTATAGACATATTCCAACTGCTGACTATTGCTTTTTCTGAGTATCATACAAACACATAACTTGTAAAAGTATATCAGTTTAGATGATTTGCCAGCAAAGCATTCGAGCATGACTACATTAATCGAAGCGTATTCTACTGCGTTGCTAACTATAGAATATCCAACAGCTACAAGGTTACCCGTACACTAAGTATTTAACATTGCATAACTTTAAATTTGAAAATTGCTAGTTAAACTCTCCACTACTAGTTTTCTAGGGCTGCTGCATCAACCACTTCCTCCCTTTTATGATTTCGACGTGCGAATTCAGCATAAGTGGTCCTTTCGTGTATTTTGCATTTGATTACCTACAAATACTTGTAGTGTAACGTGTTGACTTTCTTTCTTTTCAACGGTTACTATTTTTGTATGGCTGAACGCATCTATAGTAAACGTTCTTCAAATAGATTTTCCTTTTGTATATAAATTTATATCATTTTGGGTTGACAAGCATTCGTATTTTATGAGTTGAATGCTTGAAAGTGATTGGTTGCTATTCGAAGAGTGGTTCACGTTGTACTCCCACTCTTTTCCAATACCAGCTACACAAGGCTACTTCGACTTTGATCGTTAACAATCTAAGTTGAAATACCTACGCGATTTTTTCAAGGTGCTAGGAAATATTAGATTTGACATAGCAGTCGTATAAGTTATAATCCTACACTTTTGGTGTATTTCCGTACACTTTACTTACGGTGAAAATATTTATAGTTTTGGCTGCTCCGTTTAAAACATAATACACCCAGGTCATGTAATATTTCCGCGAATTCTATGGCTTTAATGATGTAATTAGAGTCAAACCACCGCGACTGATTTAATTTACGAGCACAGCAAGGCGTTGTCGATCTATTTCTAACGTATGAAGTTAATTTTCTGTTTCTCACTTTCTTATTGTAACACGGAAAACTATAAATACTTTTTATCTATTTTATATGACATTTTAATGTTTTCGCGAGTTCCTCGAATCGGCTTTTATTCATTAATTAGCTACCTAAAGGTTTTAATATATTTCTTAGTATAGATGACGTATTTTTCTTTATTAAACACGAAAGATCTAGAATTTAGGCTTCAAATGCGTTTATTATGCTTTGTAAACGCAATAAATTGATATTGTATTTTTACAATAAATAAAGCAAATATTTTATGCACGAAATGTGTATTTTTATAAAAATTAAAAATAAATAACTTTATATCTTTAAGACTGTAACTCGTTTATACTAAGTATAGAATGATTTTACTTACACAAGGTCTTTCTCAAGAGTAATTATTTATGCAAATGACTGAAAGATTGAGCTTTCAAATGCAATAAGATTTGTATTCTTAACAATTGTAAAAAAAGATGTGTTCTAACACAAGTGTTTCGGAATAACGCCAAATTCATTAACCCTCCAACTGTTTCAATTACAAACACTTCAAATATTAATGCTCTATAAATAAGGGTCTCTTGCTCGTGTACGTTTCTATCACACTTGCATTGCGTCGTGATTGTTTTAATTTAATAAAATTAAAGAAAGCATTTACGAGCATTAAGCCGAGAAAGCTAACCAAGGAATAAAGTAAAATCGAAGAATTTCGAATTAAATTTAATCAACTTAGAATAGACTAGAATTGGGTTGAATAGAATTGAAACGCTAAAAATAATCCCCTATTACTTAAACCAATTTCAAAATGTAGGTCTAGTTACAATTTTTCAAATTGACAAAATCAACAAACTGCAGACAGTTTATAATAGTTACGAATATTTTTACCTTGCACTAATTTCTATTAATTACAGTATTATTTTTAAATAGTTTAGTTTTCAGCAGAACATTAGGAATAATCTCTTAGAACTAAGCTCGCCTTAGTTATAACTTCACACCTAGATTGAAAACAATAACATGGCTCAGAAAATTATGTATTCTCAAAAATTATTACACTTGCTAAAAATCACGCCGCCCTGCACCAATATTGGGGTTTCAGCTTACGACAAAGTATCTGATTGCTGAGCCAGATAATCTTGAAAATATGATCCTTCATTGAAGAAAACTTAAGTAATTTAATGAAAACTTTCTCCTCTCGCAGTAACTGCGATTGTTTTCAATCTCCGTTAAAAGGGTTAGAATCGAAATAGTACAGGTTAAGATAAAGCTTTCTGGCCTGCTTATACAAATAGACGATTTCATTTAAACTATATTTTGTTTTGAACGAATTTTATAGATTACCGACATTGATATGTCAGTGCAAGGTTGAGTTAGGGTGCATTTACCACAAAATTGCAAGGAAGTACAATATCGCTTAAGTTTTATGAGGATTGTTTCGTGGAATTGCTTCTATGGGATCTAAAAGCCTCTTAAAAAGTAATCTATACGGGACTTTCAGACTTGATGTTAAGTACGTCCTAAACATCTATAAGCTTGAGAAAGCTTTCTATGATATATTACTCATGTTTTCAGTAAAAGTGTGTATACTGTCTACACAAAGAAAGTTGTTAGTAAGCTTTGTAACATCCAGTGCAATTTGTGGCATGCATGGCGAAAAAATATATATTGGAGACCGTTTCTTTTCTGTTCAGCTCAAAAAATCATTTTCGGAGGCTTTCGGAGCCGGAGTCATTATAAATATTTATGGTTCCGGGTCGGGACAGTGTCATCTTATAAACTAAAGTCGACGTTTTGCCCCTTTTAGTAAGGGGCTTCATCAGGACAAGAAAAGAAAATAAAAATAAATAACAGAAATAATAATAATAAAGATAAGAATGATAATATTAAGTAGACAAGTTAAAGTGTATAGAGTGTGGAAAGTTACTTCTGAACTAGCGGTCTCGCAAGCCCATTTAAACCAAAAGGTGTCTTGTGCCAAAGTAACTGGTGAAAGTAGCGAAAGTGGTGGTTTATATAGGGCGAGAACTTGATGCATGAGTGATCATGAATAAAGAGAAGTGTTGTAGCGGATCAGTAAACGTTGTGGTTTTGCTTTTGTAAACATGGGCTCGTTTTCCAAATGGGAGAAAGGTAGTAGCCAACATCTTTGTTTAGATTGTTGGGATTTTTAATGATTTTTACGGATTCTCTGTAGAAAAATGGAATTCTATCAATTAGTTTCGTCTTGTCAAAGTTAATGTTATGGCCTGTTTCATGTTGGTGTTCGGCCACCCTTGTGTGATTGTACTGGCTTGTTCTTAAACATCCCTTATGCTCGTTTAGTCTAGTCTGTACTGACCGTCCTATTTCTCCTATGTATACTAAATCGCAGGTGCAAGGTATACTATATACGGCTAGGGCTTTAAGACTGTTTTGGGAATCTTTTGGGGTTAGTAATATTTGTGAAATTTTATTAGCGGGTTTATAGATTGTTTTTGATGTTGTGCTTACGTAGAATTTTGCCAATTCGATCTGTTACTCTGTGCATATATAAAAGAATTGTTAAAGATCGTATATCAGAATTACAGCGTGGTTTGGGGGTTCGTGTTGGATGCAGATGCCGGCTTATTATTCTGCCGATATCTGATTTGCGATAGCCGTTTTTTATAAGACTACTTTTCATATGGGTCAGTTAATTAGTTAAATGTTCTGGTCCTGAAATCTTAATTGCACGGTGGACTAGAGGGTTGATTACCGATGATTTTTGTGACGGATGATGATGTGACGACGCATGTAGGTATCTGTCTATGTGTGTGAGTGTTCGGTATACGGAATCACCTAGTCATTACTTACTTTGCGATCAATGCTTTCTTATTTTCTTTTTGTGTATACCCCAGAATATCTTTGGCCGCCATATCTAGGCTGGATTTAATGTTATTCCATTCTGTTTCTACTTCCTTAGTATTACAAATTTTCCCGATATCTTTCAGCAATTCATTTGACTTTTTTTCAAATCTTTCGTTGATATCTTTATCTTTTAGCTTCTCAAACTCAAAGTGCCTTTTTTCGTTCCTCTTTTCAGATTTTTAAATTTAAGTGCGGCCTTCATAATTACGATGTTATGGTAAGTGTCTATATCTGCTTCCTGGTAGCTTCTATAGTCTTTTACTTGATTTCTAAACCGTTGTCTTACAATAATGTAATCTATTTGATATCTTCCTATATCTCCTGGCATTTTCCACAGGAATCGTCTTCTAGCATGATGTTAAAATAATGTATTTGTGATGGTTAAGTTGTTCTTGTCGCATAATTCTACCAGCCTATTTCCCCTGTCATTTCTTGTGCCTAAACCAACTAAACCTACTATCGCTCCTTCCCCACTCTCACCTACCACTGCATTAAAATCCCCCGTAATTATTAAATTTTTATGTACTTTTACGTATCTTAGTATGTCTTCGATATCTTTGTAGATCATCTTTACCTCTTCCTCACTGTAGCTGGAGATGGGCGTGTATACTTGTATTATTACTGTATTTACTGGTTTAAATTCAAATCTAACCATGAGTACTCTTTCGTTCTTTTGTAAGTAGTTTTCTACACGTCGTCCTATCTTTTTCACATAACTATCTTCACACCCGAATTTCCTTCCTCTGATCCTGTATGAATTACTCTGAAATCTCCACTCCAAAAATCCCCCGCCTCTGGCCAGCAGACTTCGCTAATTCCTACTATGTCTAGTGCTAACCTGTACATTTCGAATTTCAAGTTCTCTAGCTTACTTACTTGTTTCATACTTCTGACATTCCACGCTCCGACTCGCAGAATGTTCACAGATCTTTTTCTATTCTTTCGGATCACATTCCTCAAAGTAGTCCTTTTCCGGAGATCCGAATGGGGGACTATTTTATCTCCGGATTTTTTTACCCCAGAGGATGCCTTCATGTTTACTAACAATTTCTGTACGCAGTGTACTTGGGAGGTAATGTGGTGGTTTCCCGTTGCCTTCCATTTCGCAGTAGTGTGTCTTAGAATGTCATACCGACCCCTATAGTCTCTGCCACTCTAAGTACCGAAAAAGCTACTGCCCTCTTTCGGGGACCTGTCTTAGTCTGGTTCCTCACTAAAGACCCCACTAATTAGGTTAAACCTATAGTTCGGCTCTTTAGCTCATTGAAACTCGCAAGGGATTCTACCTATTCTAGTATTTTAGAACGTCGTCAAGGTGCAGGTCCGTTCAGAATGGAATATCTTATCCATTTCAATTAATTTCTCTTGACTTATTAGGATGCCTTCCTCGATCTAAGAAAGGTTATCAATACCTATTGGTTGTAACTGATTGGTTTTCTAAATTTGTTTTCGTTTACCCTCTACCAAAAGCTACCTCTTACGCAATCATTGAGTTTTAAGAGCAACATGCTTTTCTTATTTGTGACGATGCTCCACAATTCCTTTCGAAAGATTTTGAAGATATCGTAAAAAGTTACAAAATTCAAAAGATCTCATCCAATTCCTTGTATAACCTCAAGTAAACCCAACTGAACGCGCTAATTGTGTAGATACTACCACTACATCTTCACATATCGAATCTGACTATACTAAATGGGAAGAAAATATATTTCAAATTGCACAAGCATTGAGAACTTCTAACCATGAAACCACGCTATTTTCCCCATCATTTTTAGTGTTTGGCTTCATATCCTAATCGATGCTAGTTATTATGGCTCCGTTCCTGATAACACGGATGTAATTGTATTTGATGAAAAAATACGCTGGAATAAAGATCAACAACAATTACCGTGTATCTTTTCGGAAAAGAGTAAAAAATCATTACAATCTTCGTAAAAGAGACATTTCATTTGCCTTGGGTGAACAAGTTTGGAAGAAAAATCATGTGTTATCTGATGCTACTAAAAAGTTTTCCGCTAAACTAGCTCCTAAATTTATCTTATATGTAATCACTCGAGTAATCTCACCGCTAATATATGAACTGCAAGATTTGAATGGTAAATTTCAAAGACATTGTCATATTAAAGACAAAATCTTTTTCATCTACCCCTGGTGCCATCGTAGTCTCCTGTTTTTAAAAAATAGCCTCCCATTCATAGTACAATTTTCTTCACATGATGATTACATACAAGTATACTGAATTTTTCATTAAATTTTTCTCTTCTATTTGGTTATTATTCCAAAATTTACTACAGTTGGTTGACGTATGTTTCGTCTGAACAATCCAGCGAATTGTTACGATCTGCCTTAAGCTTATGCTTAGGACATACTTTTCCCATTGGATGTACATAGAATCACTACCTGTGCCTCTGTAGTAAAAAATCAGTTTCCGCAGTTGCAAATACAGGGACTTTCTATTCTGTGTGTTGTCTTACGCATATACTTCAATCATGTTTTTTGACATTACTCTTATCAATCATTTCTATATTATAGGAATCTCAATGCATTCTTTTGTTTTTCCTGAATGTATTGACGAGGGACTATGGCCTATTTCTTCTAAATATTATTCCTTGTCCAGTCGCTGTATCGAAATTCTCTATTTTTGTCTTTAAATAACAGTCTATCGTACAATTACCGTTGTGTTAATGGTAGTCATGTCTTTAAAATTATCGGAGGGTATAGTAAAGTTGTTCACGCTACCTTTGTTTGATCATCTTATTGCAGCGGATGTGCTCGGTAGGAAGATGATTTGTCTAAGTTTTATTGGAACTTAGTTGTTTTCTAGGGGTGATAAAAGTTTTATCGTATCGTTAATATCGCAGGTGGTCCTTTAGACGAACCTGATTTAATAGGGACATTTTTTTCTCTCTGTCGCCTTTCTAGGATACTTATCCAAAGTCTCTACTGTTTTCTTATCCCGCTGTTCTCATTTTAATTCTTAATTTTTTCTTTGGTGGACCTGTCTTAAGTCCTGAAACAACCGTCCATCGCATAAGAGTGATATTCTACCACTCTGCGCTACTGACTACACTTTGGCTGGTTGAGTAGTGCTTGGCTATCCACTGATTCTCTAGCGCTTTTTGCTCAATGCGAGCCCTTCCTCACATCTCTTCTACCTGAGTCGCTACATAGTTCCTAACCTCCCATTTTCCTCTTTTATCGTCCCTTATTCTTGTTCTCTCCTTTTATTTTTCGAAGTTGCTGAATGGCTGTGGGGTTGTTGCTTCGTGACATTAGGCCGTGAGTGTGCAGGACATCTGTCTAGCTGTGCATTGTTACTGTTTGTCGTCAATATATGTGGACAGTAAAAGTTGTTGTCATTTTGATTCTGCCGATCTGCCAATTCGACACCTGGGTGTAGGGATTGTACCCCGGACGAATCGGTCCCGCATGCGTTCAAGTGAATAAGTCCGCTTCAGGGAGCTCCTCCCTTCTGGAGGGCATATGTAAGAAACTCCCAATTTTAAACCTCCTGTTTTCTTGGATTTACGTTTATAGGAGGTGCGGTGTGCCTCGAGAAGGAGACCTCCGAACCTAAATTAGGTTTTGCATATTAAAAACTATTCTTTTATCGTAACATTTTATTGTATCTTAAGTTTTTAGGTTAAATCACAAATGTCTAGTACTTATCGTTTTTATAGAGTGTCTTAAGGATTTTATTTTACCGACTTATTATGTAATCATGAAAATATCTTGAAGTCATTATCCTACCTTATCTAACGTTTTAACCCATAGATGGTTAGGTGTTTATTGTTATTTTTGTCATTATCTCTGAGATGTTATCTTTGCCTTACCTTTACTGATAAGTCAATTGCCGATATCTTTTTTGAAATAAAATACCTTTAGAAATCACTTTATTAATTTATTGTTTCGGACCCTTAGTATTTATGACCAAAGGTAGGACTTATTGTTATTGGGTGAAAGAGCAAGTCTCACCTTAGGATTGTACTTGATAAAATAGTGTTAAAGAACTAGTTATTATAAATGCGGCAGCCTTGTTAAATTGTCCACTTAACGTTGCAGCAGCCGCATTATATTCTGCTTTATTTTGCCAAAGCTATTTTAAATTTGTTTAGCTTCTTAAAATGTCTTTTATGAGACAGATGAAATTTGCACGCATTCATAAATAAATGCGCAAACAAAACTTTTATAATTAACTTTACGATGTAGTAATAGGTATCTGAGTCTCATGCCTCCGACGAAATTTGTGCGCTCGGTGGTGCGACAAACAAGATCTGTGTACACCAAGTTCGAGTAAGCCTTAAAATTGGGTGACTGCTCAACTGCATTTCCCGGTATCGCAACTTTTGCTATGGTTTAAAAAAACCAGGTGGCGCCTATGGACAAATGTAGGTTAAGTTCCCGTGAATGTGTAAGCTCTCGTACAGAGAGACTTTTTTCCTGTTTTGTTTTTCTTTTTGAAGCTTTATGGTAATTGTTACGCTTTATTGTGTAAAATTCCAAAGTATAAGTTCGTTAATTTAGATTTATGGACTTTTTAGAATACGGCGTGGAAAAATCCTCGCTGATTACTGCAATTTTCGTTGACACCGTGAAAACCATATTTTATTAGTGTTCGCACGGGTATTGACGTCATTGGCTTATCACTACGATTGTAAGCATCCTGACATAACGTTTTTGTACATGTGAACCAGTTAATTTCCCATCAATAAAAGGGAAAGTGCGTCAATCTTGGTTAGAGGGAGAGCCGTTTAGGGCAAGAAACGCCACATAGCTCGAGAATTACCGTACCGACTCCCACAGAAGAAACATCTAACTACAGTCTGCCGTGTAGCGCTGTCTTGAGTGCTTCGTTATCGTTCTCATCCTTTTACCTATCCATACCGTATCGGCGAGCGAGGCACCAGCAGCTACTGACAACAACAAAACGAAGACCGAGGATCATCACCCTGAAGAATACATCCACGCCCACTCAATGTCGGAATAAGTATTTTATAGCTATATTTACTAGCCCGGGGTTTTATCGTGAGGCAGTTGCTCGTTATAAAGCTAAGTATTTTTCTGTATTTCTTGATTGTGCTCGAGACATTGTTCGTACTGAACAAATGTCAATGGTATTAAGATTTGTGAATGTAAATAATGGTGACGGTGAACAGCATTTTATTGGTTTTATAATTGCGGATAAAACTACTGCAGAAAATTTATTTAACTACATTTTAACTGAACTGGAACACTTAAGATTTCCCTTATAAAACTGCCTAGGTCAAGGCTATGACAATGGCCCTAACATGCGTGGGGAAAAAGTGCCGTTTAAAAAAGAATTTTGACTACAAATCTTTTGGCGTTTTTTGTATCCTGCGGTTATCATAACTTAAATTTAGTATTAGGTGATGCCGCATCTTCTTCTGTACAAGCTCACTCTTTCTTTGTAATTTTGCAACGGTTTTTACGCTATTTTCCGGTTCTAGTGAAAGGTGAGCTATTTTAAAGGAACATGTTAATACTTCGATAAAACCTTTATTAGAAAGAAGGTTGGAGTGTGGAGTAGAATCCGTTAAACTGTGAAATATCAGTTAAGTGTTATAAGTGATGCTCTAAAAAGTTTAACTGAAAGAAGAACAGAGTGTGCAGTTAGTGAATGTCAATCAATCGAAAAGAAATGATTTCTTAATGTTTTTAACAATATGGTACGAATTTAATTACTAAGATGTGGCAGGCAAGAAGCGTGCATTTAACATTTACAACATTTCCAATGTTTCATTAAATGGATAGACGAATACCGAGCGACTGGCTTTCAGTCGGCATTAATTGATGCAAAAAAAACTTTCTGAACAAGCGGAAATTGAACCAACACACAAATGTAAAATAAGCAGGCGAAAAAAACGATTTTATTATTCTGAAGCAAACGGTATGAGTTTCCAGCTATCAAAAAACAACTTTCAAAATAATTTTTTTAAATGTGATTTTGACACTATTAGAGTAAGCGTTCAACGTCGATTTGAAGCTCTTAAAGAGCACAGTAATATGTTTGGCTTTATGTATCAAATTCGAAATTTAATTCAAATGAGCGATGAATCTATTCTAACATACTGCAAGGATTTGGATATTTTATTGCGTTGAAGGGAACAATGATGTGCATGGATTAAAACTATACGAAGAGTTAAAACTATTTGTAAGAGCGTTTGATGGTAAAAACAGTGCTATTTCCGCATTAAAATTCTCAATTGAAAACAATTTAAAAGAAATTTATCCAAATATTTGTGTTGCTTTAAGAATTTTGTCTACAATTCCAGTTACTGTTGTCTCAACAAGAGAAGCTTTTCTAGACTAAACTTAATATAAACGTATTTGCGGAGTACAATATCTCAAAATAGTTTGCTCTTGCATTGATTTCTATCGAAAACGACGTTGCTGCCTCGCTAAACTACCAATATATGATAGAAGATTTTGCTACAATAATTAATAGAAAATGTGTGTAACTGAAAGGTTGTATAGAAATCACAAAATTTTTCTTATTTATTTTAATTGCTTATTGATGGTTAAAATATATTTTAACCTCAAACAGTTCACGTAAAGCATTTCGTTAAGTTAGCAATACATCTTTGGTAATATTAATATATTTTACGCTTTTACCAAAAAACCTAAGCCCGCATTTCACATTGTAGCTTTCAATTTTGATTTTAACGTAAAAAGGTCGCGCAAAAAGTTTTTGCCCAGGTGCCTCGTAAAGTCTTAGGCCGCCTTTGAATATAATTGATATTATGATCCACAACCTTCAGTGCAGACTTGCATCTTGAAGCTTCGTCGTGTTTCTTAATTTAAAGAAAAATTGCGAGGAAGTTATACTGAATTAAAAATCAAGTAAATAGTGTATCTACAAATCCTTAAAAAAATGTTTTGAAAACTGGATTAAGCGCATACAAATTGTAATGGAAGATGTTTTGGAAAGTTGCAATACAATCTTTAACTCCGACTAGTATCAAAAAGTAAATAGTAAATAGTAAACAAGCAAATATTTGCTAAAACCTTGTTCCAAAGCACGATAATCACATATTATCAAAGTAGAATTTCCAAGCTTCGATACCTTAAAGCGCCCCATTAATTCTGTAAGGGTAAAATTTGTATATCGAAATTGCTTAAGTTGTTTTGGATAAGTTTAAATAAACATCAACCTCTTAGCTGAGTTTAATTGCCACATAAATTTTAAAACATCATAAGATGTTAGTAGTTGGAGGTTTGTGCGTAAACTGTTCTGAAACTTTTATTAATTTAACCAACCCTTAATGTGTAGGAACTGTGGTTTGCATAGATAGAAACAACTATAGAACAGCTACTAACTTGGAAACTGTTTGCTATCACGGACCACGTTAAGCTTTTTAACATCTGGTATCTTTGAGATGTATCTGATGTGATGGAAAATTTCGGAAATATTGAAATATGTTCGCAAATATTCGTAAAATTCGCGAATATTCGGGAATATAAACAAAAATTGAAAAAAAATATTATTAGAAAAGAAACGTATCATAAACTTAAAATAACATGTGTAGTATAATGTATAACTATAGTTGCAGGGTACTAAAGTGCACTAGGAATTCTGGGCAATAGCACAAAGGGAATCTAATCTTTTCTTTGACAACAAGGTGTTTTTATAAAAAAGATGTTCTTACTTTTCTAAATGATAGCATTTTTGTATTCTTCTTTGAACAATTTTTTTATATACCTAACTATTTGAAATCTGACTGTTGATGGGAACTGTTCAGTGCCATTCGGCTAATTTTGGTTTCTGGCGAGAACACCTGCATGTAACATTATAAAATATAAATATAACACAAAATAATGTAATGCAAAGGTAAGTACTTAAAGGAAATTAATTTATCTATTTATTTTAATTAGAAATTAGAACAAAAAGCAAACAAAAAACAGATAGAATATTGCGTATATTAGCTTAGCATGCATTTGAATCATTGGAGTATAAGTAATCTCTATCTTCAACCGTATCGCCTATCTATTCATACTTTCGCTGTCGTCTTTTTCGCTTTGAGTACTCAAACTGTCATCAGATTTTTTATCTGGCGCTGCAATTGTTCCAGTAATACAGTCACTTACTTTTTCATTTTTGTTCTTGTTAGTTTCGTCCGTCATATTTTGCTTGATCAGTTTTTCTTTTGGATTCATTAATTTTAAATTATGATTAACAAACACTAACTTTCTTGCAGTTTTAATCGATAATCGGTTTCTTTTTGCTGTGTGAAGCAAAGAATATGTACTGAAAGATCGTTCGGTTGCAGATGAAGATGCCGGAAGGTTTAGTATAACTAAAGAAATGTCTTTTAATGTCGTTTTATTGCACATGCCCATCCACCATGTTGTGGCACTAACCGTTTTTGAAGTCTCCCATATAAAACTTTTTGCCCAAATACCTGTTTTAGCAATATATTTTGTTAGTTCTGTTAAAATAGTTTGTTTATTTTGAATAAATAGAGGATTCCAGCTAACGATATTACTTATACATTCAATAGCATCTACATATTCTGCTGCATCTAAGTGTTGACCAGTATACTTCGGATATAGTAAGTTTGCGGCAAAATCTATAGGTTTCACCACCATATTACGTCTGTATTCAAAAGCCTTCAAAATAGTTCGCTCTTCTGCTTTTTGAATTGGCAGTTTGTTACGTGCCAAAAAATTTTGGCACTAGACATTTTTAAATAAGTTTTAATATGCGGGAATTTCGCGCCATAAATTTGAAAGACTTGGTGCGCGTATTTTCGTTACTTGAGAAGTGCGTTGCACGAATTTTGCGCCGACGCGTGTGGGGAGAAGAAATGTGGAGAATTTCCACAAGACGCTTAGGGAGTTGCCTTTGAAACGCCAAGAAGAGCAGTTGGTCTGGTATCGTATCGTATCTTTGTATTATGTAGATTTCCTTTGCCTTTTTTGATTATCGTTCCCCCAAACCCGTTCCTTATCGTACCTCTACATAGGAAGAAGATAGCGAATCTGGATACAACCTGGCCTAACAGCAGTCCACGACCCGAGGGATAACGAGTCCACGGAGCCCGCAGCCGCGAGCCTGAAGTAATCCGGATGCAAGCCGCCATTATGAAATAATCCTGAAGCAAGCCACAAGCCTGTGGAAGCCTGTAGGAAGCTTTACATATTCACGTAAGTACCCCAGTGGGGGTTTTTATAATATATTTTAGAAATTTGAAAATTACGTGCTATAATTTGCATATTGTGTGACGTCATCGAAATTTGAGCGTCGATTTTTACTTTATATAATATCGTTACCAACTGTCTTTGTGTCTCTTGTGCCGCGTCGACGGGACTATAAGAATGGCGCCCAACGTGGCGCTCGAAGTTTAAACACGTAACTAATTCCTCCCAGGTAGAAATCTGAGCTCTAAGGTTACGGTACCAGATTAACGCAGAATCAGGGAACAATTTACCTACTGAAACAAATAAATCTTGATCTGTGCAATTCCGAGAAATTCTGAAATCGTTAATTCTATCAAGAAAAGACATTAAAGATATTTTCGAATCAAAACTCTGAAAACTTAAACCCCATTTATAAACAGGTATGGATTTTTCCAATGGTGGAACTTGAGAAATTGCGAGATTTGATAAAGGTAGAGATATACCTGTGTCTGCATTTGGATTAAGTCTATCAAGAACTATTCCTTTAAGTAACAAGATATCCGATAAAAAGGTTTGTTTAGCTTGGTTCGCTTGCTCATTGTCAAATAAACACAACAAGTCTATTCTTTGCTTAAGGTTACTTTGGAAATAGGTAGGCCTTTTGTTTCTTGGGCTAGTATAGCTTTAAGTTGCAATCGTCTATCATTTTGATTAGACGCGGGTGTAATATTTCTACATTCGATTTCGTAAATCAGTTTTAAGGACTTGAAGTGCATAATATGCATTTTGAGATATTTGGGACAACAAAAGATACGAAATTTAAGATACTAAAATATTTCACTAAATAAAAGGTGTATCAAACCTTAATTGGTTACGTTAAGTGTATTTGAAGGTAAAATCTTCTTTAAAAAGGCATTTGTAGGTTACACTGTTTAAATTTAATTACGGTAACTGTTTTTAAACACAAAATATCCTTTAAAAGTTATTTGTAAATCATAGCTAAATATTTCGATTACTAAAAAACACGTTTAAAACGGCATCAAAACAAGACCATGTTTATCCACGATTCAAAAACACTTTTTAAAGTCCAAAAAACAAGCAATAGCTATGTTTAATCTAATATAAAATAGATAATTTTCCTAATAAACACTGAATAAGGCATAAATCAATTAATTACTTATATTTATTTATATTTAGATGTACTTACGTGTGAAATTCGAAAGTAAAGTAATATTGTATTATAACCACTCCTAAAAAAACACTTTTAATTGCACTTCAAAACAAACTATACACGTATTTAAGACAATTCAAGTTAAGAAGGGCACTACTTTTTATAGAGAATTAATTAGATTAACAAAACATTATAAAAGCATAAGCCATGAATTTCAATAGTCAAAATGGCGGTTTATATTAAATTATCATACAGCTTACATGTCATATTAGGAAAATCTCCAGTAACTTCAGAAGTACCACATTGGAACTATTGTTTTAATAAATTCTTTCAACTCATTGAAAGCAGTAATTACAGAACTCATAGTATTAAATCACCTTCTAAAATGGTCAACCATTTAATTATTGGTTGTAAAAGTTGAACCAACTTTTCCACCCTCAACCAAAAAATTTCATTATCCAAACAGTTCTTTCTGACATTTTTATTAATTTTTGGAGCAATATCAAATTCTGCGCCACTAATATTTTCAAGGATTTTTTTGTAATTAGCAAACTATTCATGCAGTTTCAAACTGTTCCCCAACATGTAAAAACGGGTAATTTTAACGAAATTACTTTATCGCCGTGTTTGTGTTTTCTTTGTATTCTGTTGAATTTGGTCAATAGAATGTATGAACCGGTTATGTCTTTAACTATTTCTTAGCATGAGCTTTCACGTGCTTTTGAGGAATGTAATTTCATAATATCGCCTATGAAAAGGTGGAAAATATGTTAAATGCAACTGTATGTAAGAACATGGTTATACTGTTCATGCTCTTCTATTAAATATCGTGCTTTATACATTGCACTTGCATTATCTATGACAAGTCCAAAAGATTTATTGCAACCAATTTCTTCTACTACTTTTATAATTCCTTAACATAAAAATTCCCCAGTATGCCGAGTGTCATCGGTGCATGAAATTTTATAAAGATATTGTTGTGGTGGTGTTGTGATAACACAGTTAATTATTGCTTGGTTTCTAGAAAAACGAGCAAATAAATTCGTAAAAATAAATATTAAGCTCATTTTACCTAATATTAGACCAACCGTTTAACTGTAATGCAAACGTTGCTGCAATTGTTAACTGGGAGTTCATACCATCTCTAATTCAAACATGTTCCGCATTTAAAAGGCTGTTTGATACTTTATACCGGGATGGAAATGAATATGCCAGTCGTAACATTTTTAAAAATTCCCACCAATAAGAATTTTCAACAATTGAAAATGGTGTCCCAGATACATAAATAGTACGACCTAGCAGTTCATCAAGAACTTCCTTAAATTTTATCTTTAATACTATGATTACTTTGTATTGTAACTGTATCAAAAACATACCTTTTGCTTGGGGTCGATATTGTCAAAAAACGGCTTTATTGAATGTAAATTAACACTGACATTTGCCTTTAAATTAATTGTACTTTCCGACAGAAGGTATTCTGTTCTATTACGCTTGCATCATCATCTTTGCACTTTTCGTTTGTCTTTTTAAAATAATTTTGGATCGAAACAGGGCACTTTCGACATTTCACTATATGTTTCTTTAAACGTGTTGCATTTTTAGAATATTTAGCATTGCAATAAATACATGAATAAAACACCTCACTTTTAACGATACCGCCTATTTTTTTTTTCTTTCACTTCCTTTGAAGTAAGTCCAGATGTTACTTTTTAATTTTCCCAATATGATTGATAATGTAATAATATGTAAACTCTTATATATTATATTTTATTAGAACTTAATTTCCGAAGCGCAGCATAAGCAGCATAACGCTCGCACTCTTCGCAAATTATTATGATTAAATCTGCATGTGGGTGTGACTAATTGGTAGACACTAGTTTTTTATTTTGCGCGATTATTATTTCTGTTTGTTTATCACGCGCAAGTTATGCTAACTTGCATATGTATTTCACGCCTTAACGTCATGGTATTAACCAGATCCGTCGGAAAAATATTGATTACGGCTTATATAGTTACATAAACAAAAGGACAGCGCAGAGGGCTATGATATTATAATTTATAACTGGAACAGAGTATGTAAACAAAATATTTTAAACCGTAAACAATACGTTAAATTTTCTCGTACGGTGTGATAAAATTAGAACTTGAAAAGCATAATCATGCTTATTACTGTTAATTACATATTTACCTTTAAAATTATGTAACCCACAAATTATATTAATCTTTTATTTTTAAAGGTTGTAATGAATACAATTACCTGCTTCATAAATGTACGTTTTTGTTCTAAATATTTATTTAACAAATATCCTTTATTAAACAGAAAATATTAAATTCCTATTGTAGCAATATATTACCAATTCATTACTTAGTAGTCCACCTATGTCTAAGGACTTGAAGTAGAATTTAAGTGTTCCTTTATCTGTGTATGTGTTGATAACACAATCCAATTCTGCGCGTGCTTGAATAATAAAATTGCCTCGTGGTCAAGGTTCGTCATTTAACGTCCGAATGTAGTCAGATAAGCAAGTGTTGAAACGCGGGCCAGCAGGTTTTATAAAACATGCAGTCCCAAAGGCGGGTGAAATGGGGTCGACGTATACCATTGCATCAGTTAGTTAGTAGTTTTGATCGACCTATTGTTGCTGTGAACTAAACATCTACGGTAGGTGAATAATTTTCAGTTTTGGATCCAAATCATTTTCTCGATTCTTTTCAGCGCAAGTAAAATGTAAATACAGCATAGAAAAACAAGTTTAATGTGATTACAGTATCGAAGCAAATTTTAGGTCCAATTTTGAAACGCAAATTTTATGTAGGTCCCGTATCGAAACAACTTTTATGCTATACAATATTGAAACGCAAACACGTATAAAGTATTGGAACGCTAAACTTTATGTATATAATCGTATAAAGTATTGGAACGCTAAATTTTATGTATATAATCGTTATGGAACACTGAAGCACAATTTTTTGTATGCTGTATTAAAAGTTCAAAGTTTCAAATGTTGCTACAGAGTATGGTAGATTTTTCCGTAAATTTTGTATCGTATAGAAGTCAAGCCCGTGCACGTGCCAGCCGCGCGCACCTGTTGTCGTAAGTACTCAAGATGGTTGACGAAATCTGAGGTCTAGCAGATTATTTGTGGCGAGTCATCTCCAATTTTAATTCAATTTTTGTTTCATGGAACCATTACTGAAGATGTACTAATAATTTTTGTAAATTTTATATGTTCATTTAAATTAGTATACGTAATTTTTGTTCAGAATTTAATAGTTGGATATTGCATAAAAGTTCTTATAAACACAAAGAAATTTCTATAAGATAATTTTTGAATTTACAAGGTTATACTAAAATGTATCCGTAACTAAGCACGCGACACGTTGATATTTGTTTGTCACATTATAAAATATAATTTCTTTTGACATTGCACTTGAAGTACAGATTAGTTCAAACAATAAGAATTTTTGACCTTTGATTCCATCAATTAAATTAAATAAAAATGTGGTTCTGCAATTTAAGGAATGTCAAAGTTTTTAATCAATTAAATGTAAACCCAAACAGGATTCTATTTAGGTATCAAATACAAATTGTAGAATAATAACGAAAACACTATATTTCTTCTAGAGAACTATAATAAATTTACAATTTTAAAATTCATACAAATAATTAGTGGCTAATACTAGACTTTAATAAAAGTAGATATCTAAAGAGTTTCAGTACGTATAAAATTGTACAAATGATTTATATATTCTTTTTGTAAATCAATAGAAAGTGCAATAAGTTGTTTTAAAGCTTTCTTTCATTGAAGTCAACAATAATTTTTCTATAAAAGCAAGCAACCATTTTATAAAATTTTTGTAGTGAAGGAGGATAGATTATTGGTATTGTGTTTAAAAATTTTTTTTTGAGGTATAAACTTGAATAGTTAATCTTTTTAGAATTTATTTTTTTGTAATAAAGTGACTAGGCTCTAATGTAGCCCTAGTTCAAAAATGTTTAGAAGTGATTAATTTTTCAGATAGTACGAGATCGTCGTTCCAATTCCAGTTTGCAGAGTCATAAGTAAGTATTATATTTTTATGTTTTGCTCGTTAAGGATATTTTTTTTTCGAATATTTCTGTATCTTATCTTCGGATTGTTTTTCTTTATAGCTATTGTTAAGATACGGTGGCGATTATTAAAAATTCTTTTATTATCGTATACTATCCTACGACCCTAGCTCATAGCTCTGCCCTAAGTTGAAGAAGCTTAACTGGCTGTAAGATCTCTTTAGAGGGCCCTTTTATACTCAGAGCCATTTCCCATCCGCCTTACCCTGAACTTAAATCTTAGACAGGAACCCCTCATAATTTATTGGCGCTCTGCCGCCTATAAGGTAGAGTAAAGACACTATATATATATATATATATATATATATATATCATATATTCTACTGGCTCACCCCTCCTTTTACTTTTATTTTATTTTTATTTAAATTATAAATTATTATACACTACTTTTGTCGTCGCCCCTATTTTTATTATTCAATGAATGACTTTTATATAATGTGCTTTAGCAACGTTTGGTTGGTTATCTAGTTAAAATGTTTACTATTATTATGCCTCGACTATATGAACTCTTTATCTCAGGGTGTTCACCTACTTACCGTGGGTTCAGTCGTAAGTAGATGTGCACTACCCAACCAAACTGCATACTCTTTTGTTTTACTACTTTTATATGAATTTACTACTGTATATGCCAAATTTTACTGATCAACGTAGCTTTGTGCCAAATTAATTAATGTACACAATTTCTGACTTTTTTTGACGTTTTATGATATTGCACGGTACTCACCTGAATTATACTTCGCTGATGCCCTTTTTAAATGCTGCTGGCTCACGATCTTAGTCGCCGTATGCGTCTTTACATGGACTCACAATCACTATTGAACTTTCGTATCGCCTCCAGGTGTCTTAGTACAATTTTGATGACCCCAAATCTAAAATGAATAACCCGAATTTTAGAATTTTGACAAACCGTTGTAATTACTTCCCCTGCGCTAATCCTTCCGTGTTCCTTTTTTTCGTTGAATCTTCCCCTGCAATTGCTGCTCTCCTATTTTCCCTCTTCGTGCTCCAATTAATCCGTCCGCCTTTTCGTAATCGAATCCCAAATCTAACCGCCGTCCTGTTCCAAATCACTCAATGCCCTGCTATAAATTCGATGTCCACTCTATGTCCTATTGCCTTCAAATCTCTATCCAAATCACTCCCAAATCTATTTAAATATTCGTTGCTTTCCCGTCGCACTATAACCACTCTATGTCCTTCTGCCTTTAAACCACTATCCAAATCCAATTAAATATTCGTCGCTTTTCCCGTCGCACTATAACCACTCTATACACTTCTTTTAACGTCGCTGTTGCTTACTTAACCACCGATGCTTCTTGTACCTCCACTTTAATAAATTAGACTATTTAAATTCAAACACATTTATTTTTTCAAAATATATAACAACTTTAACGCAGGTTTGCAAAAACACGTCTTTATACAAAATTTAATCGAAAAAGAATCTTCTTGTTTACTCTCCTAGGCAATAAGCACAACAAAACTGGCTTACTTAATTACATTTTAAATACATAATAATATCCAATAACAATTTGTCCTTTTTTTGGTGTCACAAATACCTTCACTATTGTCTTTATACACATTCCTAAATTCTATCATTGGTCCTAAACACTTCACAATTCTCCAATTATATTTGATATTGCTATTAACTTATAATTTTGAATTTACAAATTCGTCCAAAAGTTGATTCTATTTAAATAAAAAAGCCAAAATAATTCACACAAGACCTGGATGCTTGGTTGATAGTAGACATCCGTAGACGCATCCGGTTTTCAGACGGCAAATGTACTTTCAATGGCTTATTACATTTCAACTTAGTATAAAACCTTGAGCACTGTGCATTTTATCAACGTCATCAAGTCATTTAGTTTACCTTTTGGCACATACGTTTCAAACTAACATGGTAAATACTTTAGCATATGTAAAGTACGGCAAAATATAGTTTTTGAATTACTGGATCTGATATATGAATCATTTTATTTGGCATACACCCCTTTTAACACAAATCTACCCTTAGAAACCTTGTACCTCCCCCTGACATTACATTGGCCCCACTGATTTTGAATGAAATTGGAAATTTCGTCTGTTTTTACTCTTCTCTTGGTGTGCATAAATTTCTAATTTTTATTTAAAATCACCCCCCCCGCGTTTTTACATATCAATTAGTCAACCCCTATTCGCCTTTCTCTCACGTCTGTCTAACTACGCTACATACTAACCTATACTATAAACAAAAACAAAACTAAACTTTCCGTCGCATGAACTACATACTAAACTATCCTACTAAACCCTCTTTCTGTACAATTTTATATGGGTATAAATTTTCCAAGTGAAAACGCCCGCGATATCCCCCTGTCATATTATCTAACTCAAATGTATTTTCTTCAGCAAAAATACGCGTGATCTTGTACGGCCCTTCATAAGGAAACAACAACTTCGCGCAAATGTTTCTGTCGCGGTTTGAAACCCTTAATCGTTTTACTACCACCAGATCCCCTATTTCAAAAGTCGTCCTTTTTTTAATTTTACTACACCTTCGTTCGATGTCCCTACGCTGCATCCTTTCGATTCTACGCCCAACACTACCCAACAACTCTGTGATGTCTTGCACCTCGACTTCCTCCCTCCATGGCCTAGCTGGTATAATCCTTCGAATCAATGTTACCGGACATGTTTTTGTAACCGAACTCGGTACGCAATTCATAAAATTTTCAATTTGTGGCAGATATCTAATCCATCTATCGTGATGCTCCTGCGTCGCCAACCGTAGATATTTTATTACCTCTCGTATATAACGTTCGCATGGATTTGCTTTCGGATGCCGTATACTGCTAAATGATACCTTAATATGCGCCCTATTTAACCCGTTCCTGAATCTTTGATTGTTGAAATACGTCGCGTTGTCTACCAAAATCCTTTCCATCTTCCCGACCTGGCTTCCAAATTCTCTAATCGACTGTAAAGCATGCACCGTGTTACTTCGTCTTGCCGGAAATAATTTAACAAATTTCGAAAAAACGTCCACCATTACCAATATGTGTCGATACCCCTGTTCACTCGTAATCAGGTTGCTCAAGTAATCAATAGCTACCAATTCTAACGGTCCATTTACGCTCACGTTCATCGGTATGTTCTGCAGCACCACGTTCTTGTCTTTACCTAGAATACAAATTTTACACCGATTGATCCTTTCTTTAACCACCGCGATATCATATCTTGCATAAAACGCCTCTTTAAATACCAAAAATGTTTTTCTGATGCCTATATGTCCAAATTTTAAATGAATTTCGTCTATAATTTCAGCAGCCGCGTCTCTGGATAACACTACCAGCTCTGCATCACCTATCCTTTTTACCACAAACTGCCTTACGATGGTAAATCCGCGGTACTCCTCCACATTTTCCCTTGTTAATTTCTCGCGTATCGAGCTCACCTCACTGTGCCTCTGCGTCTCTATAAGCTTGGCGTTTGTCCATCGACCAACATCCCTGAACTCCTGCAAAGCAATTAAACAATCTTTTACGTCTTGATACGCTTCCACCTGCGGTCTGCTTAGAAAATCCGCCGTCACATTCTCCTTTCCTGGTTTATGCTTAATTTCAAAATCGTATTCCTGTAACACCAATGCCCACCTATACAACCTACTGTTTAGAAACTCCTTTTTCTTCATGAATGTTACCACCGTGTTGTCGGATTCTATTAAAAATTTCTTTCCTAACAAATAAAAACGCAACTTTTTCACTGCATATACTATCGCCAACATCTCCTTCTCTGCCGTCGCATACCTGGTTTCGCAGTCTTTTAATACCCTGGAAATAAATACAATTGGTACCTCAGCTCCGTCCTGGATCTGCACCAACTCAGCCCCGATTGCATATTTCGACGCATCCGTCCTCAAAATAAATTCGTCTTTGAAATTTGGATATTTTAACGACAACTCTTTATAAAACGCACTTTTTAAATCCTGGAACGCCTTCTCCCGTTCAGCAGTCCATTTCCATCTTTCGTTTTTCTTTAACAAACTCACCAACGGCACACACAACTTAGAATACCTCGGTATAAACCGTTTGTAATAATTTAGAACCCCTAAAAATCCTCGCAATCCTCTTACATTCTTTGGTTGCGCAATATTTTTCAACTCGTCCAATCTTTTATTCCAAATTTTCATCCCATATTCACTAATTTCAAACCCTAAATACGTAACCTTGCTCTTAAACAACTCGCATTTCTCCACGTTCAGCTTCAAACCCCCTTCGTCCAGTCGTTGGATCACCTTTTCTAAATGCTCCATGTGTTCCTGCTCGTTCCTTGAAAAAATCAACAAATCATCCACATAGTGCGAACAGAAACATTCATACTCGTTAAACAGCTTCTGCATGGCCCTTACAAGTGCTGCTGAAGAACTACTTAACCCAAACGGAACTACAGAAAACATGTAAATCTCCCCCTCAATGCTAAACCCCGTAAACTTTTTACTGTCTTCATGCAACGGAATTAACCAAAATGAATTTTTTTAAATCTAATTTACTGAAAATCTTCATCTCATACACTTTATACAACAAATTATCCAACCGTTGTGGTTGTTCGTACTGCGGTTTCGTAATCGAATTCAACTTCCTCGCATCCAAACAAATCCTTATATCCCTTTTGTTGGGTTTAGGTACAATAACTACCGGGTTCACATATGGAGTTTTTGCTGGTTCGATGATACCTTCTTTTAAAATTTTGTTTATCTCGGCTTTAACCCTATTTCTAATTGCAAACGGAATTGGATACACCTTTGTATTAAACCCGTTGTCTTCCGTGACCCCCAACTTATGCATATATCGCCTCGCAAATCTTGGCTTTTCATTAAACAACCCTATATATTTATTAAACAATTCCCTTAGCTTCGCCTTAATCTCAATACTCACTTTCCCTATCTGTTCATCATTAATTAATCTCGCAAACATATTACATAATCTCACTTCAACCCGTCCATAATTATTCTCTTTAATCATTCCTAATCCTGAACTATCTATATCATTTCCATTCCTATATTCCGAACTAACCGTAGGCACCACCCATAACTTATCTTTATCAAATATCCTAATCGACCTATCCTTTCCATCTATATTCAACCCAAAATCCTCTATAAAATCCATTCCTAATATGAAATCTAGCTGCAACCCCTTTGTAATCAAAAACTCTGCATCTCCTGCTTCTTTATTTCTTATATATATCGGTACACGGATAACCCTATAAATCGTCGTTAGCTTTTTGTTCATTGCCGACCATAAATTAACCCCATCAATTGTTCCTATTCGTCCCTTTAAAAATTCTTCATGTTTTATCACCACATTCTCATCTACCAGCGACAACTGTGAACCACTATCAACTAAAGCAACATATAAACAATCCCTTAAACTAATATTAATAAACAACAAGTTCTTTTTATTAAAGATATAACTATTTAACAATAAATCTCTTAAACTATAATACACGTCTATATTCATCCCTAAGCATTCGGTCGTCCAAAAATTTGCGTTTTTTTTTGTCCCGCCGGCGCCTCGTGTGCCTGCACCACCTCAATCCTATCTGGGTCCGGTGTCATCGCGCTTGTCGTCATGTGTTGGACGTTTACGTCCCTGTCCGTCCGGCTGTTTCCATTGTGCGTTCCGCCTCCCGTAGTACGGCCGTCACCCTCGTTTTGCTGTGCTGGTATCTGTTTTGTCCATGGTATTCGTTCGCCCGGTGTTCCCTATTGTAATAAGGTCGTCTGTTTCCGTCGTGTCCCCAATGATTCCGATGTCCGTGGTTGAAGTTATCCTGTCTGTAATTAGGTCGGTGTTCGTGGTACGCTTGTCGTCGGTTGTCTTCCCTATAACCCCGGTTTTGCTCCCAATAATTTGTCCGCGTTTTTGCCTCCAGTGCTGTTGCTAAATCAAAGTTCCTCATCACCCCTAAAAATTCCCGCAATGTCTTCACGTTCTGTACCACGACCACCTTTGTCACTTCCGGTTCCATATGTCCTGCGAGTAGTAGTACTATGTCGTCCTCGCCCAATTTTGGTGTCAAGTGTTGTGCCTGGTTAAATTTGTCAATCGCGTATTCTTCGCGTGTGCCGTGTGTCCTGCTGTAATGTCCGGTGATTAAATTCGTCCGTATGTCTGTCTGGTGTGTGTTGCTCCAAAATTGCTCTATAAAAAATCGTCGAAATTCAGCGTACGTGTCGTATTGTCTGCGGATGATATTATGCCATTTCTCGGCGTTGCCTGTCAAAGTCGCCCCCACGATCTGTAATTTAGTTCTTTCATTTTCAGTCCCTACGATTTCGTCCAGTCGGTCTAAAAATCCCATGGGTTGTTCTGTCCTTCGTCCCTCAAACTTTGGTAATGCGTCCCGGTTTAATTTAATGTGCTGTCCGTAGTCCAGTCCCACGCGCCTCCTTTCTAGTTCGTCCAACTTGTCCTGTATTTGTCTTACTTCATGTCCGACCCTGTTTTCTAATACCGTAACTTTGTCGTCAAGTTTTTCGTCCAGTTGCGTCCTAACGTTTACATTTTCATTTTGTAGGGTCTCTAACGTCTGTCCTAAATTTCGGTAGTGTGTCGTATGTCTTTTCTCACATGTCTGTATTTCCGTATTTAATGTCGAAAAACCACTGATCATCGTCTCTTCTACTGTATCCACACGTGTCTTGAATTCCGATCTTAGGTCCGTCCTTGTCGCGTTCAAGTCTCCCTGAAACTGTACCCGTGTGTTTTCCAGCTTGTCGTCAACCCTGTCTACTTGTTGTTGTACCTCTGTCCTTAGGTCGTCCTTTACATTTTGCATTTGTGTGAGTAGATAGTCCTGCGTGTAGTTCATTTTTGCCGTCAGTTCCGCGTGCGTAGTCCTAAACTCATTCCTCAATTCGTTATGTGATTCTGTAATTTTTATAGTTAATGCCGCACTTGCCTCTTTTTGTTCCGTCTGTGCATCTGTAATTTTTATAGCTAACGCCGTATTTGCCTCTTTTTGTTCCGTCTGTGACTTTACCATTTTGTCTTGCATACTCATTAGGAATCGCATTATGTCCTGGGTTCCGGCGGCTTCTGCTACCTTAACCTCCGGTACCGTCGCCTGGTCCGTGTCCATGCCTATCACCTCCGGCTCTGTCTGCCTCACATCCGTCTCCTGTATGTCCGTCATCTCTGCTGCCTAGTTTTGAACCCCTTTTTCTGCAAAATTTATAAAAAAGAAAAACTACGGGCCCCACCTAATCTCGGGATCCCGTATCCTGCTACTATTCTTATCTAGTTCTTTTCTAGCCTTTTTTCTAGCCCCACGTTGGGCGCCACCTTCTACTGGCTCACCCCCCCTTTTTACTTTTATTTTATTTTATTTTTATTTAAATTATAAATTATTATACACTACTTTTGTCGTCGCCCCTATTTTTATTATTCAATGAATGACTTTTATATAACGTGCTTTAGCAACGTTTGGTTGGTTATCTAATTAAAATGTTTACTATTATTATGCCTCGACTATATGAACTCTTTATCTCAGGGTGTTCACCTACTTACCGTGGGTTCAGTCGTAAGTCGATGTGCACTGCCCAACTAAACTGCACACTCTTTTGTTTTACTACTTTTATATGAATTTACTACTGTATATGCCAAATTTTACTGATCAACGTAGCTTTGTGCCAAATTAATTAATGTACACAATTTCTGACTTTTTTTGACGTTTTATGATATTGCACGGTACTCACCTGAATTATACTTCGCTGATGCCCTTTTTAAATGCTGCTGGCTCACGATCTTAGTCGCCGTATGCGTCTTTACATGGACTCACAATCACTATTGAACTTTCGTATCGCCTCCAGGTGTCTTAGTACAATTTTGATGACCCCAAATCTGAAATGAATAACCCGAATTTTAGAATTTTGACAAACCGTTGTAATTACTTCCCCTGCGCTAATCCTTCCGTGTTCCTTTTTTTCGTTGAATCTTCCCCTGCAATTGCTGCTCTCCTATTTTCCCTCTTCGTGCTCCAATTAATCCGTCCGCCTTTTCGTAATCGAATCCCAAATCTAACCGCCGTCCTGTTCCAAATCACTCAATGCCCTGCTATAAATTCGATGTCCACTCTATGTCCTACTGCCTTCAAATCTCTATCCGAATCACTCCCAAATCTATTTAAATATTCGTTGCTTTCCCGTCGCACTATAACCACTCTATGTCCTTCTGCCTTTAAACCACTATCCAAATCCAATTAAATATTCGTCGTTTTTCCCGTCGCACTATAACCACTCTATACACTTCTTTTAACGTCGCTGTTGCTTACTTAACCACCGATGCTTCTTGTGCCTCCACTTTAATAAATCAGACTATTTAAATTCAAACACATTTATTTTTCAAAATATATAACAACTTTAACGCAGGTTTGCAAAAACACGCCTTTATACAAAATTTAATCGAAAAAGAATCTTCTTGTTTACTCTCCTAGGCAATAAGCACAACAAAACTAGCTTACTTAATTACATTTTAAATACATAAAAATATCCAATAACAATTTGTCCTTTTTTTGGTGTCACAAATACCTTCACTATTGTCTTTATACACATTCCTAAATTCTATCATTGGTCCTAAACACTTCACAATTCTCCAATTATATTTGATATTGCTATTAACTTATAATTTTGAATTTACAAATTCGTCCAAAAGTTGATTCTATTTAAATAAAAAAGCCAAAATAATTCACACAAGACCTGGATGCTTGGTTGATAGTAGACATCCGTAGACGCATCCGGTTTTCAGACGGTAAATGTACTTTCAATGGCTTATTACATTTCAACTTAGTATAAAACCTTGAGCACTGTGCATTTTATCAACGTCATCAAGTCATTTAGTTTACCTTTTGGCACATACGTTTCAAACTAACATGGTAAATACTTTAGCATATGTAAAGTACGGCAAAATATAGTTGTTGAATTACTGGATCTGATATATGAATCATTTTATTTGGCATACACCCCTTTTAACACAAATCTACCCTTAGAAACCTTGTACCTCCCCCTGACATTACAATATATATATATATATATATATATATATATATATATATATATAGAAGAAATACTGTAACAAGATGTGAGTTATGTAATAAAAATGCAAAATAATTTTGCGAATATTTGCGAAAATAGGTGCCGAATATTCGGAAATATTTCCAATATTTTCGAATATTCCGAGGCGAATTTTCCCTACTTCCAAAACGCAAAATACTACTAAAATTCGGAATGTGTTGACGGGTTGGATATCTGATGCGTGACTTGTAAAAGTTCAAGAGTTTTACACTTTTTTTGTCAAACAAAGGCGGTAATAGAATTATACTGAATAAGTTGATTACCACATAATTTTGAATCTAATAATATTTGTAGAAATATGGATTTTACAGATACAAATTATTGTATTTGGCGTGAATTTTTTTTTTGGTTAGTCATATCACGTTGTTTAACAAAATCTGTTTGCTATCTTTCTGCTCACTACAAGTTGCAGTTCTTCTTTTTCTTTACTTAAACTACATTAGGTAACATTAGTGTTACCTTATTGTTCTTTAGCCAAAAGTTATTTTCTCCTTTCCATCGAACCTCACTATGCTCACTTAGTTCACGTTTGAATTCTTTAAATCTACCAACTTTATTGAGACTCCGCTCCGATTTGTTGAGTATAAGAAACATTGTTCAAATTTCTTATTGCTCTTTCCCGAGTATAGCCCAGTCCGAAATCCGAACGGTGGACATGCTTTGCTCAAGAATATCTCACCAATGGGGCGCCAACATATTATGAAAGGTTTTAATGATTTACGAAGTCGGATATGCTTGGGATATTCATATGAATCGTTAATATAGAGGCTCTTTCTTTTGTTCTGCATCCTAAAGCAATTGACAAAACTAATTGTTCATCCACCTTTAGGAACGATTTTTTTTTTACTTGGAGGGTATACAAATCCTTTATCTGCTCTTCCGCTTACCTAAGTAATGGTTGACGTTTTATAGAAGTAAACCGTTAGTCTTGAATTTTTTTGGCAGATATTTCAATGCCGGACAATGGAAATCTCTACGCCTGTAAGATGGATGTGTCTTGGTTTAAATGAATCGTGCAATAGAACAATTCCGCTAGAAATTTGTTCGAGAGAGGATGTTAGATTTGCGTGGACGCGGTCGCATCGTTGAAATTGATAACATTTATAATAGAAACATAGTGGACTGTAATTGTATAATTTTTAATAAGTTTAAGCCATGATTATTAATACATAAAAATAGCGGTCTGTGACTACATGCCAACAGGACGCGTACCAAGAAGAGAGTGAATTGAATACCCGAGTGAGTACAAGGGTTGGTTGGAATTTCCTTAAACGGTAAATTCAAGTGGTTTAAATTGTACAACATAAATAGGGCAAGACCGCACTCAGGCAAATAAAGTCTTAACATTCCGCCCGCCTTGAAAACACTGATTACAAGTAGTTAACAAAATAATACAAGCTCAGTTATATTTAATAATTACTAATCTTCAAATGTTAATTCACAAAGTATACAAAAAAATTAAAATACTATAACTAAATCATCAGTAAACCTTTGATTAAGTAGCAATGATTGATAACTTAAAATACTATAAAAAATGTCAGTCAATTGGTAATGCGCACACTTCGTAATAGTACAACGAAGAATTCTTTCTGGATGTAACGAAGTAATTCGACCGAGCTGCCAATTTAACGTGGGCGTATTATCGCTCTTTATTAAAACAAGTGTGCCGATTTTCAAAAGTTCCTGCGATTTCTGCTGCCATTCAAATATTCCTTGTGCCAACGGCTACAGTAATGTTGTATGAACTGCAAATGTTGAAATTTCTGCAATCGGTTTTCTGGAGTATGCCTCTGGAAGTGCAGTAAGCTGTCTTCCAATTAGAAAATGTGCTGGAGTTAACGCATTCAAATCGTTTGGATCAGTGGATATAGGGCATAAGGGACATGAGTTTAGAATACACTCAATCTGAACCAACAAAGTGGAAAATTCTTCATAAGGTAATGAAATGTTTCCTAATACTCTTTCTAAATGAAATTTTGCACATTTAATTCCCGCTTCCCAAATTCCTCCAAAAGTGGGTGATTTAGCCGGAATAAAATGCCAAATTATATTATCTTCAGCTAATTTATTGGATAGAACTTCTGAATTTGAACTTGAAAATGCATAATTATTTTTTATTTCATTACTTGTTCCTACGAAATTACCTCCATTGTCTGAGAATATGTTAGATGGCTTGCCTCTACAATTTACAAATCTACGTAATGTGGCGAGGAACACATCAGCGGACAAATCCGTAACCAATTCTAAATGAACTGCCTTGATGCTCATGCAAACAAAAGACAAATATAACCTTTAAATATTTTTGCACCTCGAGTTTTCCCGTCTTTAATTGCAAATGGACCAGCATAGTCTATACCTACATTAATAAAGGGAGCAGACTCAGTAAGGCAAATCACCCATTAAATAATTTAAATGTTTTGGTTTTACTTTATAGCAAATAATGCAATTTTTAATAATTCTTTTACTCGCATTTTTTGCACCAAGTGGCCAAAATCGTTGTCTGATCGAATAAAACAGACTTTGAACTCGACAGTGCAAAAGTTTCTTATGCTCATCATTTAATATTAATTCAGTTAATTTATGACTTTTTGGTAATATTATTTGATGTTTATAGTCAAAATCAGAATTGGAATTCTTAAGTCTCCCTTCTACCCGTATCACGGATTCATGCATGAAAGGATTAAGTGGAAGCAATTTACTATTTTTGTGTAGACGTTTGTTATGCAACAAATTATTATAATCTTGTTCAAAACACTCTACCTGAACTATTTATTAAAAGCATTAACGCATGGTTAAGTACAGTTGAAGTAAGATTACCATATAACTTATTCTTTGATTTACAATTAATTTTAAAACTTAATAGGTAAGCAACAACTTTTTGTAGTTTGAGAAAGGATGACAGTCGTTAATTAGATCACAAATAACATTGAACGTAGTGATAGTCACCAACATAGAAAAATTTGATCGTTGCTCTGGCATGTCAAAGTTAGTACAGATTTCATTTAACTCCATTTTGAGTTAGTCTCAAGCATCCAAGGTGGATCTTAAAATCACAGGTCAGACTCACACAATAATTTTGGTGTCATTCCGCGTGATAAAATATCTGCAGAATTTTCCCCCGACTTTACGTGATGCCAATCCTGAATGCTGGTTAAGTTACTGATTTCAATAACGCGATTAATAACATAATTTTTCCATCAGGTAATATCCCCTTTTAACTAAGCCAATGTAATAGTAGAGTCTGTTCAAAATTATTTAGCATTGAAGGTGGTTTCTAGTGCATCTTCAGCTCTTTTTGCAAGATTCGCTAATAAAGCAGCACCGCATAACTCTAGACATGGAATTGTCATTTGTTTTATAGGTGCAATTCGAGATTTTTCGCATAATAAATTCGATGTTATTGTTCCCATTGAATTAATACATCTAATATACAGACACGCTCCATAAGCCCTTTTAGAAGCGTCCGAAAACCGTGTAACTCAATAATTAAGTAGTCTGACAGAACCGCATATCGGAGAATTTTAAAATTATTGATATACATTTTGAAAACTTATCTATTTTGTTAATAAATCAGCTGGTACGTCTTTATCCCAAGGTAGTTAATTCTTGCATGATAAATTTTGCTAAAACAATAATCGGACCTATTAATCCAAGAGAATCAAATATTTGGCAAATCATGGATAGGATAGCACGTTTATTAATATGCCCAATTTCGTCATCAAACTGACGTATAGAAAATTGAATGGTATCATACATCGAATTCCAATATATACCAAGAGTTTTATTGTTATTATCGCCAATATTTAAAATACTAGCGTGTAGTTCTGGATTAACTGACATGCTATTTAAAATGTTATATTCGTTACAAAGCCATTTTCTTAAATCTTAATTCAAATCCCGATGTTGATAAAATATTAGTTATATCTTTCCGTATTGCTAGTAATTCGATTATTGAATCTGACCTAGTTAATTAATCATCAATACAAAAACTTGTTTCTATGACTTTACTGGGAGCAGGGTATTCCTTAAAATTTTCCTTAGCTAATTGCATAAGACATTTGACTGCAAGATAGGGAGCGAAGGTAGTGCCGTATGTTACTGTATTTGACTGATACGATTTTAAAATTTCATTAGGGGCCTTTCGCCAAAACATTTTTTGGTAATTTCTCTGGGATTTATTTATTAAAATTTGCCTGTACATTTTAGATATATCAGCAGTAATGACATATTCAAATTTCCGGAATCGCAATAGAATAAAGAAGATTTCATTTTGTAAAGGAGGTCCAACAAATTGACCGTAGTTTAAAGACAATCCTGAATCTGTCTTTGCGTAACCATCAAACACAACTCTACATTTTGTCGTAATACTGCTAGATTTTATTACCTTACATGTGATTTTCCAATGCTCTACCCGAAGATACTACATTGACCAGGAAGCGAGTTTTTACCTGGAAAATTTGGAATTTTGCCGAACCCTTACTGCTCCAATCAAGGTAAGGATCTTTAACGTGCGTGACAACACTCACACACGGGACCTCCATTTTACCTCTCATCCGAACGAGAGTGTATTTTTGTGAAAAATGCTCGCCTAATATTTTTCAAACGGACCGTGTCGGGATTCGAACCCGGGACCTTGGGCGTAGTAGTCACGCACATACCACTACGCCACGGAGCCGCCTAGATTTTATTACCGCGTGATGGGGTAGAAAATATTCTTTATTGCTCCCAATTTCATTTTGATCATATATAGCGGACATGTGTCCCAAAGTCTTGTACTCTTCCATAAAATTAATATATTCATTACGTAACTTAGAGTTATTCATTAGCTTCTTTTCAATTGAATAAAACCTCTTCAATGTCATGTGATGAGAGTTACCTATATCCTTCAAAGGTTCTTTAAATGAAATATTTACAATAAATCTACCTGAGAGGTCGCGCCTGGTGGTATTCTCGAAATTTTGTTCACAAAAGCTTTCGGCATCGTTTATTTTTATTTAATACTACTTCAATTGTCCAAAATTTAGAAATTTCATCATCAATTGTTTCATTGTTTAAATTTATTATTAAATGGCTTGAAGATTCTTCACCTTTATTGAACAATAGATTACCTGCCACAATCCATCACAGAGTAGTATTTTGTAGTATAGACATATTTTGACCTAATTTTAATTGATCTGAAGTAATAATAGACCAGAACGTGTGTAATCCAAGCAATATATCAATATTATTAGAGACATTAAATAGAGGATCTGCTAATACTATATCTTCGGGAATATTAATTAGCCTTTTATCGTATGATATTCCAGGCAATTTTCCAGTAACTTTTGGAATCACTAAAAATTTGTATTTGCTATATAAGAAGTATTGCATGATTTAATAGAAATATGAATTTGACTATCCAATTTTAAGATACTATGACCTACTCCCTTAACTCTATGTTTAACGAGACTTCTTTTAAGGTTTAACCTTTTACAAAAATCTTCCGTAATAAAATTGTTTTGGGAACCACTGTCTAAGAGAACGCGTGCTATAAATAACTTGTTTTCTGAATTCTTAGAAGTAATAACTGACGCTAATGCACTGTTCGAATAACTTGCTGAATTTCCAGTAACCGTTTCCTTCTAAGAATTTATTTTAGGGGTGACATTCAAATTGTCGTTTAAATTTATCGATTTCACATTATCAATATGTGATAAGGAATAATGTAGTTTATTACATTTAAAACGCCTTTTTGGTTTACATTTCCAAGACAAATGCGAACTTCTAAAGCAATTAAGACACAATTTTTTCTGTTTTAATTCAGTGATGCGGTTTTGAATTGGTAACGCCAAGAATGCGTCACAATTATAAACTGCATATTCTTGGTTGCAAAAATAACAATGCATGTTACCCGTATTATTTATGACAAAACTATGACTGGAATTTCTTTCGTTTTGTTGCTGAAATAGTTTACTTTCGCGATTTTCCTGACCTTTTTGCATTTAGTTATTTCAATATTTGTCAGGATTTCACATTTTTGTTTTAAAAATTTGTTCATATCATGCATTATGGGTAATTTTTGTTCATATTTGAACGATTCAAAATCGCGACGCGTAGTGGTATTAAATTTACTAGTCAATATATAAATAATTAGCCTATCCCTAGCTTCCCCTAGAGAGTTTAATGATCGCAAATATTTTTAAATGAGTCAAACAAATTACGCAAGTCAGTATAAGATTCTTTTTAGAGTGGTGGGTGCTCAAAAATTGCCTTCAAATGATTATGAACCATAAGACTTTTATTTTCAAATCTTTCTTCAAGCAGTTTCATTGTTACGGAATAGTTTGAGGCTGTGACTTCAATCGATTTAATTACTTCACTTGCATTTTTTGATAAACAAGACGGCAGGTAGTAAGATCGCTGCACGTTATTTAGCGACGGATTACTGTCCACTAATGCCTTAAACGCCACCTTAAAGTCCAGCCAACCAGAATATTGGCCATCATAGCTAGGGAGGGAAATTAATGATAGTTTAATTAAACTATGATTTGCATTACTAGCAATAGTATGACTGGTTATAACTGACCCGGCCAATAAAGCTAAATTCTGTTGTTCATTTTTTACTGCAAAGTAGTCAGAAACGAGTTTTCTTCAAATTAGAAATTACCTGAAAATACAAATTTTCAAACTAAAGTCGCTCAGTAGGATCATCGTTTGAGAGACTAGATAACTCTAATTCCAATTGAATATCATTAAAATCATCTAAACACCTCTCAACCTTTTTAATTCTAGCATTTAATTCGGCAACAATAGATTCATTTAAATTATTAATATTAATCGCTTTAAAAAATGTTTGAAATCTAGTTAACGTACCCTTAATTTGACCGTGTTTTATTTTTAGATTCTCTCCCATTTTGCTGGCACAAACCAAAATATTTAAAACTCACAATAGGATATTTAATAGGAATAATGAAGTTAAAAAACACTTACTGAAACGGGCCGGTTGAGGAATGTACGATCATCTATTGTTCACGTGTTGGAAGTTGACCGCCCTCGTCCTTTTCTATAAAACTTTTCAGCACTGAACCACTTGGGTTGGCTTCTTCATCTTTATTACTAAGAATACACTTCTAATTCACTGAATAAACAATCTTAATCGATGGGACCAATGATAACACTTATAATAAAAGAGATATAATGGACTGTAATTGTATAATTTTTAATAAGTTTAAGCCATGATTATTAATACATAATAATAGCGGTCTGTGACTACAGTATGCGTGTGACTACTATGCCCAAGGTCCCGGGTTCGAATCCCGACACGGTCCGCTTGAAGAAAAAACAAATGTTAGGCGAGCATTTTTCACAAAAATACACCGTTGTTTGGATGAGAGGTAAAATGGAGATCCCGTGTATGGGTGTTGTCACACACGTTAAAGAACCTTACCTTGCTTGGAACAGCAAGGGTTCGGCAAAATTCCAAATTTTCCAGGTAAAAAAAAACTGATTTCGTGGCCAATGTAGTGCCTTTGGGTGGAGCATTGGAAAATCACATGTAGGGTGTGTGACTACATGCCAACAGTACGCGTACCAAGAAGAGAATGAATCGATTACGTGAGTGTGTACAAAGGTTGGTTGGTATTTCCTTAAACGGTAAATTCAAGTGGTTTAAAATGTACAACATAAATAGGGAAGGACCACACCTAGGCAAATAAAATCTTAATAGAAATGAGACCACTTTCGTTTGAAGCTGAGATCGAAAGAAGTCTATTAGCTAGCCTGATTAATTATACATTGATTGGGGTTTACTTACTCGTTCTATTATTTACTAAACAAGTGATAAATAGTAGTAATGCTTCTAGACTTCAAATACCCACTTCCACTTAACATCTTAAATTCATGTGCCGTATGCTTTCCGATGTAGATTTACTACTAATCTAATATTAGCACAGCTCGGTTGTAAAGAACGATAATGCAAATGCATTTTTATGTTTCTAATATTAAAAACCCTTGTAGTGAAACAAAGTTAAACTCCCAAAATACTGTTTTTGTATAAAGAACGAAACCTTACTTACCTTATGATTTGCTTACTTGATAAGTATGCAGAGCCGGATATTCTTGTAAATATGGTTTTCTCATCGAATAAATCGCAAGTACTTTGATGGAAACTTTCTCGTCGCGCAATGACTGCGATTGTTTTCAATCTCTATTAAAAGGATCAGAATCTAAATAGTGCAGGTTAAGATAAAGCGTTCTGGCGGCCTGCATATACAACTAGAGAATTTCATTTAAAATATATTTTGCTTTGGACGGATTTTATAGATTACTGGCATTGATACGCCACTCCAACGTTGAGTTTGAGTGCATTTACCACAAAACTGCGGAGAAAAACAATATCGCTTAAGTTTTATGAAGATTGTTCTGTGGAATTGCTTCTATGGGATCTAAAAGCCGCTGAAAAAAGTAATCTATACGGGACTCTCAGACTGGATGTTAAGTACGTCCTAAGCATCAATAAACTTAAGAATGCTTTCTATGATATATCACTCACGTTCTCAGGACACTGTGTACACTACCTACACAAAGGAAAGTTATTAGAAGCCTTGGTGAAATCCAGCACAGATTGCGGCATGCACTGTGGAAAATTATAAGCTAGAGACCATTGCTTTTCTGTTCAACCCATAGAATCAAATTCGTTTCCGTTTATTTAATTGTTATTAGCTGCATAGTTTTTCTTGCAGCTTTCCTTTAAACTTTCATATCAGCGAAGTAATCTTCACTAGTAGGAGTTTTAACGATTATAATTGTTTTAAAAGAATTAAGTACACGACGATTTTGGGAAATTACGATGGTGCCTCTTCAAACAGATGGAACAAATATATATTCAATCGATTGTAATATTTTGACACGATATTTAACACCTCAAAAATTAATGACCAAAATACAAAAATTTTGATTGTAAATAAAATATTTTTACAGTTCTTAGGTTATAAAGCCTACATTCAATTAATAACACTAGACTGGAATTTGTCCTTATTAAGAACTACAAACCTACGTACATTACTTATAAAAATCTTACACAATACATTTTAAGTATCATCATGGCCGGGTTAATGTCATCTGAAAGCTTTTGCAATTACTAAAAGCTTTATTAGACCTGCACAATCAAGACCACTTTATATATAATGCTGTCATGTTCCTAGTGGTCTCCTCGTATCATTTTTGCTAGTTCTGTGATTTCTATGGATTATATCTTCTAGAATTAATGAAACCACTGCATTAATACAAATATTATGATTCAAACAAACAATTTTTTAAATATAAATATGAGTACACAGCAATCTTCTCTTACAAACAATATTTTATATACACATTTCATAATCACTCTTCTCACACACAAAATTTATAAAGACAAATGTAATGAGTCCACGACATCCCTTTCTCACAACATTATCTAAATCATTGTCTGCATTAGTCTGTAATAAACAAATCTTAAAAATATGATAATCACTCATTAATTAATCCTTAATTAAACATTTCCTATAATTACTATGTACACCAAGTATCTTTAGAAGTCATCTAATTTAATATTCGTTCTCATAAAGACCGCGTTTAAACGTTTCTATATTGAATATGTTTATTTTACCGTATAAAACGACAAATCCTGTACGTGAATTTGTCAAAGAAAGAACCTAAAAATGAAATTAATCTGACTTTTACACACCAATCTTACTATGAAATTTAAATACTTGATTTAACAAATGAGTTTTTTATAAATCACTCAATTTAAACAAATACAGTATTGCCCGAAATAAACAGTACTGAAACTAAGTTGGCGGTGTTTTTATGCGTGCGCTGTCACACTCAAGTTAGCTAGTATAGACCTGTCAAGTAAACCTCAAACAAGTAATTAGTAGGGCCTAATTGTTAAAAATGGTGTTAAGTACAGAGGAGAAAGTGTTTCTGGTAGAGCATTATTTTCGTTCATACGGAATCGGCCGACGTAATGGTGCAAGTTTGCTATACGTGTCTGATCAATTCACACAAAGGTTTAATAAACGTTCTCCAAGTAATGCTGTAATTTTGAAGGTTATTGAAAAGTTTAGAAATACAGGTAGTGTATTGTGCCAACGAAAAGGAAACTCAGGGGCGTCCCAGGACAGTTAACAACAACAATAACCATGAACGTGTTTTTGAGCAAATCTTAGAAAATCCGAAAGTCAGCCAGGCAAGGACAGCGTTACAACTTGATTTAAAAGAACTTCCTTTCAAAGAATCCTGAAGGAGCTGGGTACATTTTCGTATGTGATTCAGGTACATCAACAACTACATCCTCAGGATTATCGCAGTAGAGTGGAATATTGCGCCAGAATTCTCGCGTTACAGTATGAAAACCTGAATTTTTGAAAAATGTTTGGTTTTCAGACGAAGCACATTTTCACTTGTCAGGCTATGTGAATCGTCGCACAAATCGATTTCTGGGCTTTGCCAGACCCGATGAGGTTCAAGAGGTTCCTTTACATAGTGAAAAAGTGAGTGTCTGGTGTGCTGTTTCCGGACACGGAATCATTGGTCCGTACTTGATCGAAGAGAATGGTAGGCAAGTCACACTTAATCAACAGAGGTACAGACAAATTTTAACACGATTTATCCCTGATCTACGTCAATTCTGTCGTGCACGTAACTTGGCATTTCGAAACCAATTTTTCAGCAGGACGGGGCAACTTGCCATACTGCTGCCGCAATTCGTCAATTTCTTCAAGAACATTTTCCAAGCAAATTCATATCACGATTTACTGACTTCCTTATCCTTCACATTCTCCAGACCTCACACCTCCAGACGCATACATTTGGGGCATGGCTAAAATGCCGTTTTCAAACGGGCACCACAAACCATCGATGAATTAAAGGATGCCGTTAGAGTCTTCTTCGCAGCCCTGAGACAACCCTTATTCAATAACATGACCAGAAACTTAGAACATCGTTATGAAGTCTGTCTCGAACGAAGAGGTGCACATTTAGAACATATAATAAAGTGTCAATAATATGTATTTTTTAAATATACAAAACAATTACAATTTCAGTACTGTTTATTTCGGGCAATACTGTATTTAAATTTCTTCTCATTGTTGATTTTAATTCACCTCGGGAAAATCGTTTTAAGAACTCTAGTTTTTATGCAAATTGACCTATTCTATCAATACTGAACCATTACACAATATACGTCCATTATCATTTACTTTCCAATTTTTAAGTAGCCTTTATCTTACGATAGTTCTAATTTCTTCTACATTTTCAATTTTTCCTTTTAATATATTTTAAAAAATCATTGTCTGTCAAATGTTGTACATTTTGTGTACGAATTTAATTACGTAAGCCCTCTAGACTATGAACGGCAGTGCGTTCACGTCGGTGTATCAACCAAAACCAACTTCTCAACGAGGAGCGCATTAGCCTTTAAATAAAACGAACCTCTTCTGACGTAATTGTTCTAGTAGGTTCCCGAATGTCAGCGAATATTCACGTTCCACTTTTGTAATTTCCAAAAGTCGAGTTCATCTACAATTACATTTGATATAAAAGATATGCTTCTTTTTAATAATTCAAACTGCTCAATAATTGAAATTAATTAAATTAAGGCGTTTCTACTTAAAAACTCATCTTTTTGTTATTAAATACCAGTAAAAAAATTTTAAGGATATTTATACACCCGACTTTGTTGTTATTATATATAATTAAAAATTTTTTAAAAGTAGTGTTATGCAATTAAACACGAAACTTCTTTAATAATGACTCGTTTATGCGTTTAACTGGGTTATCATGAGCTCACCATACTCCAGAGTATACTAATTAAAATTTAATTATAAATAAAGAAAGAAGAATAAGGTATTATTCAGGGCCCATTTACTCCGATTACATTCAATGTGTTTGATATTTCAAGTTAAAATCCTGGACATTACAAAAATTGAATTGATTGAGGTGTAACTTGGGCACTGAAATGTAGAAAATCTTGAATTTTTGTTTGTAAATAGTGGTAAATAAATATTGTATGATTGTTGTATTATTTTGTGGTTTTATTGAGAGTGTGCGTGAACGAAAAAGAGTATGATAGTGAATCTAGGTATCCAAGAGGAGGCCCAACTGAGCTAGCCAGGGAGCTGTTGAAGTAATTGAGTTGATGGAAGCAGAATCTGGGTAAGAAATTATTTTTGAAAAATTTAACTATTGTGTGAAATGTATGACGATTTTTGGAAAATAAATAAAATCCTCGAATGTGTTTTGAGAAAGTACTGAGCTAGAGCGAAGTTCCACGGCAAATTATGACGGCCCAACGTTGGGACTTGAATGATTTTTAGGGAGTTCCAGAGATTGATCCCAGATCCACGGCAATTTATGACGCCCAATTCGTGAGGCTCGATTATTTATAGGGTAACACAGCAATTTTATGACGGCCCAACGTTGGGGCTCGAATGTTTTTATATATATATATATATATATACAGGGTGTCCCAAATTGAGTAGGATAGCATGGGTATCTTTCTTATTATTAATGATAGAGATCTGCTTAAATGAGCAAAGTTGTGTCATTTGGATAGCTTATTTAAATTCCGCATAGATACATTCGAAATTCCAACGGTTTAGAAATTATTTTAAAAAAACTGAAAACTGCCAATTTCTTCGAAGTCGAATATTTTTGTTATAATAAAAGATACAAAAAAATGTTTCTTATAAAAATTACTTAGTTCAATTGTGTGCACTTAAAAGTGATATTAAAATTAAATTCAAGATGGTGGTTATCGAGATATTAGCATCAACTTTCATATTTTAAATGAATGCCATATTGGATTTTTATATGGTTAGATAGCATATTTTTTTCTCTTTTCAACGATGTATTACAACATATGTTGAAATGAAAAAATTTACTGAAAATAATAATTTTAATTTTTTATCAAGTAGGCATCAACACAAATCAGTTTTAAAACAAATTAAACGAAAAAAACATTAGAATAACATTAAACACCAACTAATAAATCATATCAATTGTTCAAAATGTTGACCATTATTATTTAAACACAATCGGCAACGTTTTAGAACACTTTTTGTTACGCGTCGTAATGTATTCCCATTAAGACCGTTTATTGCCTGCATAACCGCTTCCCGTAGTTCATCTACATTATTGTACTGGAAATTACTTTCATATACATTATCTTTTAAAGTGCCCCATAAATAAAAATCCAGGGGTGTTAAGTCTGATGATCTAGGTGGCCATTTTACAGGTGTGTGGGTCGTGATTACCCTGCCATCAAAACGGTTACTTAAGTAGGTGATAACATCTCTAGCGTTGTGTGGAGGTGCACCATCTTGTTGATACCAAATTTGATTATTTTGTGCTAAAGGTAGGTCGTCTAATAAATCTTCTAAAGTTGTTTGAAGCATTTCCAAATAACGTTGAGAGGTTAAGGTTCCATCGAATATTATAGGACCAAGTAAACGGTTTCCCAATATACCACAAAAAACATTACATCCAAATCGAATTTGATTGCGGCGTGGAACTGTTATGCGTGGGTTTTCTTGTGCCCAATAGTGTTCATTATGACGATTAAATATTCCACAGTTAGAAAAATAAGACTCATCGGTCCACAAAACGCGATTGATAAAATCATCATTCTCCCTAACTCGATTGGTTGTAAGTTTTGAGCAATGTGAAATCTGTAAGGGTGATATTTATGCTTTTTTAAAATTCTTGATGCTTGAGACTTGGATACGTTTACTCGTGTTTCTATTTCCCGTGTTGAAATGTTTGGATTAGTTTCCACACAGGTCAGTGTCAACACCTCATCTGCAATGTCTACATTTATGTTTTGAGTAGGTTTTTTTAAACATCCATACTGCTGCTTATTTGTGTCCAATCTTTGAAAAATTTTAATGTTTGGCTGTCTTTTTTCTGGAAAGTTTGTTAAGTATGTTTCGGCAGCAAGGCGACTGTTCTTATTACATTTTATGTATGTACAAAACATATGATATTGTTCGCTTGTTGAAAAATTTGCCATTTGAATATTTTATAGAATAAGTATATCACAACTTATAACTGGGAAAAAGAATACACAAATGCCAATTATTAGTGCAACAGATACACTAATTCAACATGACAATTTGTTATAATTTCATTTGTTTAAGAGAAATCTGATGATGCCTACTTGATAAAAAATTAAAATTATCATTTTCAGTAAATTTTTTCATATAAACATATGTTGTGATACATCGTTGAAAAGAGAAAAAAATATGCTATCTAACCACCTAAAAATCTAATATGGCGTCCATTTAAAATATGAAAGTTGATGCTAATATCTCGATAACTGCCATCTTGAGTTTAATTTTAATATCACTTTTAAGTGCACACAATTGAACTAAGTAACTTTTATAAGAAACATTTTTTTGTCTCTTTTATTATAACAAAAATATTCGACTTCGAAGAAATTGGCAGTTTTCAGTTTTTTTTAAATAATTTCTAAACCGTTTGAAATTCAGAATGTATCTATACGGAATTTAAATAAGCTATCCAAATGACACAACTTTGCCCATTTAAGCAGATCTCTATCATTAATAATAAGAAAGATACCCATGCTATCCTACTCAATTTGGGACACCCTGTATATATATGAGTCACTGAGCAACAAATTCTGTAAGAAAACAGACCCCAAGACGAAGAAAAGTAAAATTTCCTAATATTTAATTTTAACCTTATGATATTTTTTAGCAAGATAAATATATTTCCATGTAAAATAAATCGCTTTAGGGACATGTACTATTTAAGAATAAAGCATTCATATCATCCGTGTGTAAATATTTACTCTTGCAAAATGACTTTAAAACAAGTTTTTCTGCGCGTTTGCAGACTAACTAACATCCAGGTAAAGAGTAGTAGAAAACGTCAACGTCTATCATTTAATAAAAGTTATACGCTACTTTTCATTTGTCTACTTTAAGAACATAAAAATAACTTCATGCCAACTTATCTTCTTTAAGATATGCGAAGACAAAATCCGTACTTTACTAAAATATAATCTCAATCTTTCGGAATACCACAAAAAAATTATTTGTTCAAAACGTAATACACTGCAATTATTCAAGAATTTTCGAAACTCATTTACATTAACAAAATAAACAAATTTATTCCTTCTAGAAGTGTTCTCAAAGCTATAAAATCACCTATGAATATACATCGATTCAAAAAACGCGCTACTACTGGAAAAGTAAAAAACTGATAACATAACGAGTTTAATAGCTCTAATTATATTACAGAGTATATAAAAGAGAAATAGTAACGGGTGGCTTTAGTGCATTGAGAAAAGATGGGGGACTTCTACTTCCGCAATAACTTTATACTGATAGCTCATTGAACGGATAAGAAAGCGTTGAGAGTAATTATTGCATCATGCGTGACTAATATTTCGAGATCATAATTTAGAATGTATTGGAAAAAATTACGTATTTAAAATTTTGTTATAATAGGACGAAATTTAACGTGAAGTATTGCTCCATTGCTTCGGCATCTAACATGCAATTTTAAGATTTGTAATTCATTCAGTTATATAAAAATTTGGACATAAGTTTTCGTAACAACCAAATTTGTTTTTTGAAAGAGTTTCCTCTCTTCTTTGGCACTCCAGTAACACTTTTAGAATAGTTCTTTAATTACTCGAAATCTCTCACTTGTTTCTCTTTCAACAACGCCCCCAATTTTCAGCCGAACCACATAAATTACTTAAAGTCAACAAAACTATTCTATTTTTAGGAACACCGCATCTAAAAATATGGCCTCCGAAGTAACTGGATGAACAGATACATTAGGTGAAAAACACAAGCTTGTAATCCCCCATCTTTATATGGATTCATATAATTTGAATACCCTGGTGACCTGGATGTGACGTCCCTGGTTTCTCGCGGGTTTACAGTTCCACCTTCATTATCTGATACCACCTCATTACTCTCTACTTGCTCCCTAACAGAATTAGCTACACATACTAGTTCATTCAATTGATTCTTTCAAGATTACGTTGTGGCAATTCATGCTGCTAACAACTGCAGCAAATAGTTTCAATACGTCTGCAATCTCGTTACCAGGCATTTTCTCAACTTCTTGTAAAAATTGTGTAGCAGTTTTAACTTTGCTCCTCGTATTGTACGCAAGTTAGAATTTGGACCTTTTTCAGTGACTTCTTAAAAAGTATCTTCAAAAAACTCTTCTATCGATTTTTATTTATACAAATTTACAAGTTGAATTCTCAATTACAAGTACATTATATTCATTAACGCATTGAGATCACAATTACTCTAAGTTAATTTTCACTGAATATAAATGAACAAAAATTAGGATGAGTAGCTGAACAACCAACAAGGTTAAAGTTGTGAAGCTCAAGACTGACTGGCCATCTTGTGCTCTCGAGAGTATTTATGTTGTCCCTACTCCTCACATTGCTTGTGGGAACTGCAGAGTTCATGTCTGCTTATTTCTTTATTCATTTATACAATACGAAGTAACAATCTTAATTCTAATAATTGCAATCTGATGTGACCTGCAGCTGCAGTGTCATGTTACGTCTGGAATACAATGTATTCACATCCGTTCTCATGTCTGGTTTATGAACTTCCATTAACCTTTTATTACTTGTCCTTCAATTAATCATACAATGTAACAATCTAACTTCAAATTTAATCATTCCCTTTGTTTACCTATATATCATAATTTGGGAATATGTAACTTGCGCGCGACGTCAATTATTCTGAGGCACATATTTTACCCTTTCGCGAGTACCTAATATTTAAGCTAACAATAACTATTACACATTAAGTCTAGATTATTGCCTACTGAAATTAAAAGGTAATGTTTGCATAAGCATCTCTTCGACAAGTTAACAATATATATGATACTAAAATCAACGTCCTTGGGGGCACTACACACGGAGTTTTGGGCACTATCGTTCATTGAAGTGTACACAATTAAACGTCCCGGTTGGTACCAATTTATGCGTTGCCCTTCCGGCTGCAGCTGAAGCTTTTTGTGTCTGAACACCTGGAAGTGCGAAATTAATGGTCGTTTTTAGATTTATTGCCCAGCTAACTGGAGGACTACCTGTTGGCGTGTTACTTTATATTGCCATCTCTTCAACTGGACTGAATGACTTAACAAAACTTACGTTTCCCATATTTAATAATTAATTTGTAAACGATTGACATTACATTCACAAGAAACGTCTTGACTACGATGGATATAACATATTGAATGTTAAAAGTATTATAGTCGAGTCGTATAATTTAATCAACACTCCCGATCACTAAAGCGAATGTTGACGAAAACGTGACATATAATTAGGATATTGCAGGGAAGTTCTACCGTAGGGAAATGAACTTAACAATATGCATGAAGTTTGAACTATACGGCATCAATTAATAGCACGTGTTCTGTTGTGGATCATAACATATTAAATATTAATAAAGTAGATATTTAATCATTTTCGTTAAAGCACACTGGGTGGGATACTACACCTGAACGTGCAGAAATACTCTCTTTTAAGCAAAAATCAACAGATGTGAGAACCTCCAAACATAAGCCTTAAAGAAATTTTTATATTTGGTATTGTCTCTTTTCGCCTATATGTCTATACTTTTGTATTTCAGTTAGCTAAATAGGCTGAACATGTATTTCATATCAATTTGCGATACTATTGTTTTTTTATTATAAACTTTGGGACGAGTCACCCATATAGAATAGCATGGATTTTAAAAAAACGAACAATTCCAACAGAGCAGTCAATATATGTAAAATACTGAATCGTTCTATAAATGTTATTCGCAAAATCGATTGGGTGGTTTTACTAATGGAAATATATTCTTATTGCGTTAATCTTCATTTTGCTGAAATTGATGTCAGGTTTCATTAGTACTAAAGCACCGCGATGTTCTCGTTATAAATCAAATGGATAGGAACGTTCATTAGTTTTAACAAGCTGCTGCGGTTTTAAAATAAAAACATTAAACAACTTCGACTTTCTTGAGATATGGATTTTTATAGAGCACGAGGGGAGTTTAATATCTTTAATTAAACCACTGATTCAGAGGTTAAAATCTAGGCAGACAAGAATTTAATATTTCCCAACGGAATACTTTACTCTCTGTAAGTAGATTCATGTTGAAAAAACTATTCACTGAATTTTGCATAACAAGGGATTGCAATCCTCCAATGGTACATTCACAAAATAAAAAGTAATACAAAGATAGCTAACAAACATTACCGCTATACAAAGCAGGGATTCATCAAATGCAAATATCGTAGGATTGGAAGTTCCTAGTCACAACATTAAAATTGGTTGGACACAGTTTTAAGCTGTTATCTTGGGATGTTCGTGCGTTACATAAGTACATATTATGGTGTATAAATAAATTTATATAATCTTAGTTTAATGAGCTTTTAACAATGAAAGTACCCCAAAAAATCTAATAAAGTTTGAGTAGTTTACAATTAATAACATGGCTATTTTATTGGAATGATAAAGTAGAACAAATAAATACATCAAAAAGCATCTAGGGCATTTCTATACAACAAGTCTATAAACGGGGGACATGAACGTTTGTTATAATATGTATGTAAATTCACATGGTGTTTAAGATACTATAAAATTATAAAACGTCATTAAATCAATACGTTCACACGGAGTAATGACATTGAACTCGGCTATAAAAGTGCGCGAACAGAATTTTTAAATAAAAGCGACAAATGAGATATAACAATTAAATTTAGAATTGGTAAGTGAGAAAATAATGATGTTAGAGTGACAGCAAACGTTGGGTTCCCTTGGACCCTTAAGGCCCGATGTTAAAATGTTTTGAGCTTTGCTGAATGCGACGGCCAGAAAGTTCAAACACGTGAATCTTGTAATTTATATTCGTGTCGGTCGGGGTTATTAAACTATGATAGGGTGATAAATTGAGTTTAATCGTCAACGGAGGTTGGAGTTAAAGAGATGGAATGAGGCAATTTTAAAGCGTTCTAATTTTCCGAAACCCAACCATTTAATAAAATTACGAATAAGGTACAATAATTTTTGTATCCACCTTGTATAGTGATATTATTCTATTTGTTTAAAAATCTTGTATATAAGTGAAATAAATTGTAGCCAAACACATTTAGTCAGTATTTTAATTCTCGTTAACATATAAAAGAAATACATATAACAAAATTTAAATAAATCGATTTACGTGGGTGAAGGTCGAACATAATTCTATCGTATTTTTTGTTTACGTCCAAATCATGCGGAACGCTACGAGTTCTGCAACAGGCTACTCCAACCTCTCCCGGACACTTGCTGGTAGAACTTCGTGCTGTTTAGATGTGGAAAGTTTTGAATGTCGGCGATCTTTGCGTCGCACTTGATCCACACTGGCGTTTCAACACGTATCTCGATCTAGTCGATTCAACAGTGATTTGTATTGTTAAATTTAGAGTTCCAAAAATTTATTCCTCTTTACTTTTTCAACGCAACAAAAATAAAGCAAAATAAAAAGCAAAAGTCTAGCAACAAATTTTGTTACATGACAACTGGCATGCATCACGTTAGATTTAATTTGTAAATAAATTCCCGCGTATTTTTAAATGAATACGTTAATTTCCGTCGTCCCTGATAGCCGCGTCTGTATAAAAGGATGTGGAGTGCGCGCATGGTGTTATAGGACGCTATTAAGTGAAGAGCCCTCGACGAAGCAACATCAATCTGTGTCGTTTGTCTTTTCTTTTTAGGGATGTAGATTCCTCCTACCTTTTGCCTGTGTGTACCTGTACCCAATCCTGTCATTCCCCTACGACTACGGAAGCTACAAGAAGGACGGATCGTAATTTGATTCAACATGGTGAACTGAACCCATCTTGCAAAACCATCGTGGGGTCCTGAGGCGAATTCCGAGATGCCGCAATGTATGTAATCTGTTTTGATTTAAATTGTGTTTGCAAATTGACTTAAAAAGCGGTTGCATCACTTTTAAAACGTTGCCGGTATAAGTAACAATTGGCGGGAATTATACCGCGTAAAACTATAACCATTGCGCAATAGTATAACAAATGCTCAAGTGTAACATTTTATAAATTAAAATAAAAAACAACTTAGGATCTGACTTTGCTTGATATAAAATTACCATAAGTACGTCGTGTAGGCCTTTATTAGAAAATGAACTAGGGATAATCCCTGTTACCCTCAAAGACCTCCTGCTGTTTAGTCAACTATCATCTGGGGTAAACCAGTTTTTTTAGAAGAAATTTACCGGCCATCTTGCTCTTTGTGTTCTAAAGCCGTTTCGCTGTTGGATGTTATTAGTAATTTTGATGGTGACTTTTGCTATCAGTTGGTAAATCTAATTTTTTTTGAGTGACAAGCTGTTTGTTTTGTTCCCCGTGATTGGAAAAATATAAATCACTCATCTCTTATGGAATTGTGAATTGTCGAAAACGGTGAGTTGTTACGTAAATCTTGATAAAAGTTTAAATGTTAATGTTTTTCTGGAAATTGAAGCATAACGCAAATATGTTACTAATAACTTGTTTTCCGAAATACAACTATTATTTTGAACAAGAATCATAAATTTAACTGGTTAAATATATATTGAAAAATTGTAAAACTATATCAGATCTTGTATCGGTAAAAAACTGACCTATGTTTGTACTAAGTTTGTATTAAGCTTACTAAAGTTATTTAATTGTCTCACTGAACAAATAATTGAACGCTTTCTATTAATATTTAATTTTTTCTAATATGACTATAATATTTGATTGTAATGCCCGTATAAAATTTGGTTATATCAAACTTTCATTTCTGTTAGCATTTTAAGACCTCCCTTTAAAAGTATGACATCGATTTTACTCAGTGATTAATTTTAGAATCTATTTATGCTACAAACTGAGCAAAGAGCTTCATTCATACAAGTAGTGTGATGGTGTGAGTTCAACTAAAAACTATACTTAATATTTTTTAATACTTTTAGTATATTTTCTTGTCAAGAGATACAAAGTCTGTACGAATTTTAACTCAAACCTTTATGGTTTTGAAATGGAATTTAGTCGTTGAAGTTTCTACACTTTTGTTTGCCGATATTTGTTAGTAGTTGTTTATTTTATAAGTGTAGTGGCGCACTGGCTTATTCGTTAATTATTTACCGACCCCACTTAATAATCACTTTCCGTAGAAGTAGTGTTCAGAGTTAGTCCGGAAGTTTCCCAAAAGTCAGTTACAATCTACGGATAAAAAATTACAGCTTATGTTTGACTTTTGTTGGAAGTTCGCGTAGTGTTGGGTACCCCCTTTTAACTAGCAACCAGCAAAACAGAGGAACAAATGTTATAACTTAACGTGACAAGGAAGTAAAAACTAAGTAAATCATTGGTGTTCTTTAACATTCTGCATGTTTAGTTGTAAAAATGATCTTGAAAATTAAAACTGAGTAGCAAATGAGCTTTTTGTTTGTTGATGATGTATAATTATGCACCACTAGATATTAAATAAAAATGGCTTGTATCTATATAGTGGAAAATTAATATTCTAGTACACAATTATTTTGTTGGATTATCAAAAAGCGGCGAAAATAGTTTTGTTTGAATTTAAGCGTAATATTTTTAGCATAGGAAGGTGGAATATTTTAGCAGAGTAAGAAATAAGTACATGTCAGCTCAATTGTGGAATTATTTTTAATTAAAGAGGGGAATTTCTGCACTTTTAATAGACATTGGAATAGTTAAATAAAAAGTTGGTATGCGCTGATTTTCTCTGTAATATTGTAAGGGAATTTCCAAATAAATGCCATTTCAAATATCGTATAGATCAATCTGTAAAATTAGAACAATGGAATGGTAATATTATTAACGGCTTAATGTCTTTTAAGGAGTTCTGTTAATAATATCTGGCCAGTTGGTTGTAGATTAGGTTTGTTTTCTTAAGATCAATGTCCGCGCAATAAAGTTTAAGTTCAAATGAATTTTTATTTGGAATTATTTATAAGCTAGGTAACGGTGATCATTGTTGAGAGATCTAGCTACTCCAGTGATGAAGTTATGTCTGAGGGACCCTTATTTTGAAAAATTGTTTTAATTCAACAGAAGGATAAGGATTGTTTTTATGGGATGGCAGATAAAGGTACACTGTAAGATGGCGAGATTTAGAGAAACTCAATGCACGGATACCTATCCGGAATAACCGTCTTTTGGGTAGCAAAACTATCATAAAAATGGTTGGTACGAGACTGTTAGGCGCCGTTAATTTTGACAACTAGTAAAGTCTTTCAAGGTAAGTGTTGCCTGTAAAATAGTTTAGAATTTCGGCCATTTTACATATTCATATTTTAGTTATTTCTATCATTTTTCAACAGAAATCCACTCCGCACAACTGTAATTAGCCTATGCACACTTAATCGTTACAGGGTTTGCGCCCTTTCTGGGCAAATAAAAGTTCTTTGTAGCGTGTTATTTTTACCCGTAGCAACCTACCGTAAGCTCTCTTCCAGTGTGTCGTAACCATCTTTACTAATGTCTTTTTTAATCTAGTCTACACAATATCCCTTCTGCTTGACTTTCTATTACCGTCGTTGTTCCAAAATGTGGCATGCAATCTGTTAGGTATTCTTATAATTATACTTGTGCTACTCCTATACGCCTGAACCACTTCTATGATCTTTTAGTTACTAACATTATGTCTTCAGGCGATCTTAAACATTTTTCCATAGCACAAGTTTTTAGACACTTCAACCTTCTAACTTATTTTTTGGCTAATGTATGTTTCATAGTCATGTTGTACTGCACTTCAACCATAGGCTTTCGATAGTCTTTCAGAACAGTTAAAACTTTTCGAGATTTCTCCTCTGGCACCTCAATACTTTTCTTCCATGAGATATTCTACGTTTTACGTTATTTTTTCTTTGTAATCCACTATCTTAAACAGTAAGAGTCCATTACTTCTTCTTATTCTTGTATCTGTACTGTCACCTTTCTACCATTATTCTCTGTTCTCTACATTTCATTACCTATTGTTTTGGCAATATAGATTTTCAAGCCTAAATCTAGCTAAAACTTTTTTATTTTATTTAGTCATATTTCTATCTTCATACTAATTTCTGCTAATATAAATACTATTATAATTTCGCCTGGCTAGCTCTAGCGCCATTACTATAAACTATACACACCACGTTGTTACCGGATGATGAAATCTCAAAGTATGTCAATTTACATGCACATTTTACGTGATATGTATATCTCGGAATCTCTTATCTCAGGGTTCACCACGTGGGGTGGTTTTCGTAGTTACGCCGGGTTAAACATTAAATTATTATCCGTTGATCTTCGTATTCATATTGCTTCTTATAGGTGATTTGAAGGAAATAGGTAGTGTGTACGCTAAAGTCAGAGAAGATAAAAGGAAATTACATATCTTCTTTTAAAAACTACACCGCATTCCCACACTTATTGCCTCGTCCCCGTCCAGTTAATTAAAAGCCGCTCCATGGACTCGCCCACTTTCGCATCCCTTCTACACAGACTCAACTGTCACCAACGGCGGAAGTTACCGTATCATTTCAAAAATACGCGGCAATTAACCTACAAAGTATCTGTTAACCTAAAACACGATACATGACCAGTTTGGCATGTAACAATACATCGCCTGCATACCTCAGCATTTTAGTTTTTTTTCATTAAATTACAGTTATCTTTTCCATTTCTTGAATTTTATGTTTGCTTACTCCATATACTAGTTAAATAAGAGCCGTTTTAAAGCACACAGCGCATTGCCTTATGTCCATAGCAATTTTAGATTATGTTTCATAAATTATCTATTTCTACTACATCTATAAGTTTCTTACATAAATTGCAAAGTACTCGCCTATTTTTATAATTAATTCCTGTTTCCTTTAAAGTTCTGAAATGTGTATTTCAATTAATTTTGGATACCGACTTTAGCGTTAGGATAGTTGCAGTAGCACTATTCTTGTTAAATCCAAGCCAATCTTCTTTAATATCTCTTCTATTTTATTCTGTATCCTTTTAGGAAATCCTATTCGACAAAGGTACAATACACTAACGGCCCGAAAACTTTTGCATTTCTTTAATCTTGCTTTTTTTGAAAATAGTAGTCATGTATTTTCTGCATTTTGAAGTTAGTGTACTTCTTGAGATATTCCGAATATGTGTTTTTGTACTATCTCAGTCCCTTAGCTATATAACTAACTAACAATTAATTTATTTTTGCAGATGTTTTTAAATTTATGTCCTTTAGTGACTCTTAAGTTTTTGTTTTCTTTACTTTGCATTCCACTTTCTGATGCTTTGCTTTACCTAGTCCTCCCATGTCCGTTACATTCTGTTCAGAAAGCAAACGATTTCTGTGTATTTTCCATCTACCATTGTCTCGTTTTTTCTGCTAATGTTATACCTACTTTACTTTTTACTGTTTATTTCTACAATTAGCTTTCTTACAGTAGTTACTAATTACTATTGCTTATTTTTCATTAGTGTATAGCTTGCTTGCATAATTAATTTATCTTGTTCTTAAATTCCTTATATTTTTGCTAACTTGACATAATTTTAACATATATATTGCTGTGATACGGAATTCTACGTTTTGGGCGTCAATTTTATGCTGTTATAATGGAAGTTGCTGATGAACCTCACGGATATGGCGTTAATATTCTGCTATGTATTGTAAGTCTGACTATGATGAGCCCTACGTTGTTAGTCAATTTCCTTTTCTGCTGAACTCGTAGTAACCTCCACCACCAAACAGTCATAGAACGTTTTAATTAAATAAAAGTAACCACTTCCCCGGCTGTCAGTGTGTAAAACATAAAGTCTAACCGACCTGATCAAGTTGGATTATTAAACCTTACAAAAATCTTCTGGAATTCAAAAATTTACAGATAATGTTAATAATAAACAAACAAGAAAATGAGTGCAAAGTAAATCACACGAAAATTACAAGTTTACCAAAGTATCAACTTACACTCAGCATTCATTAATATTAACCTGTTAGGGTACTCAGCCAAAATTGACCTTTGGACAAAAATGCGTGTAAATTTTTTTATAAATATGCTACGTACATTGACGTAGTTGGCAGAACAATGAAAGAATGTCCGAGCTCAGTTGGCGAGTAGGCGGGGTTTTACCAATACAAAATAACAGAAAGACCTGAAAATAAAAATAAGCACACTCATTTGTAACTCACAAAAAAAACAAACATGAAAAAACTTCTAAATAGAAAATATGTTACACAAAAAAAAGGAAAAACCACCTAAAACAACATTACACATTTCCTTTTTCAATTTCTTCAAAAGAATTTTCATAGTACAAAAAAAGGCATGAAGGTAAAAATACTTAATACCTTCCAAAATTCCCTACAAATAATTTAGATGGTAACGTCTCCCATGCATATTAACCAAGAAAAATTTACCCAAAACTTACTAGAATAGACTGCTTTCTGTCCTGCTACATTTACAAGTTTTAAATCTTGGAATATTACACTAATTTAACTGTCAGTAGGTAAGAAAATGGTTTACCTACATATATATCGCAAATTCCTGTAATCCTCCGTCATTAGGATGCATCCTCTCATTACATGTGATTTTCCAATGCTCCACCCGATGGTACTACATTGGCCAGGAAGCGAGTATTTTTTACCTAAAAAATTTGGAATTTTGCCGAACCCTTGCTGTTCCAAGCAAGGTATGGATCTTTAACGTGCGTGACACTCACACACGTGATCTCCATTTTACCTCTTATCCGAACGAGGGTGTATTTTTGTGAAAAATGGTCACCAAACATTTTTCAAGCGGACCGTGTCGGGATTCGAACCCGAAAGATGCATCCTCACAACGGGACTAAATAACAATATTATGCCGCAACCGTATGTTATCACTAAAGCAAAACATATAAGACCTGGAAAAGCTATAGGTCGTGAGGATTAAAAGTAAATGTTATACGCAAAATGACAGCAGCTGTCGCCTTATTGCCTTCCGGCGGGGTGGAGCGAAGTGGAATCCTTTTCCAATACCAAAAACTAGGACAAGCAATGAAATAGATCCATCATAAATCTCTTGCCGTTGAAGTCATCGGCCACGGTAATAAGTTTCACAACGGGAGTTGACAGTTCGCATCTTTTAATACCATAGTAACAGTAATTTTTTCGCTTAAAAGTTTCTTAGTTGCTTCATTTTTGCAATTCTGTATTACAGATGTAAATAACTCAGGGGTCAATGCAGGGGACGGTCCTGTCCACCGGAGCAAGCTATAATAGGTGCAGTAACAGATTAGACCCTTCACGAAGAAAAGAACATGTTTTTAACAATAAAAGTACTTACCACGCAGTGTGTCCACGAAAATTTCGTAAATAACGAAAAATACGACGAATACTGGCAGTCGTATAGTTGCAGGAAGAATCAAGTAAAATGGATTCGTTTAATAACACGAATTAACATTCGTGCCGGCGTTATTAAACCCAGGTGTGATTAGCAATTCGAAACACATTATTTCAACGAATCTCTAGATTGAAGTAGTATACGAAGTAATTATACGCTATAAGAATATGGGCCAAACCAACATACACCTAAAACAAGATACCGACTATTTAAATTATAGAGTAAACTTTTCAAATTCGCAGCAAATGGGTTTAAATGAAAATATAATAAAACGTACTTATTGTAGGAAGGTAAGATATACGGGATGGTGGTTGCGTATTGAAGTGGATTCTATGGGCATGAATAATGTAAGAAAAGGGTAGGTTTTAATTTTCTGTCGTAAAATGAACGTAACAAATAATTTCCTAAATAAATATTTGAATTGATTAAATCTTACAATTACAAAATTTTACACCAAAATTACTGAATGCGCAAAGCACTTTTTAAAATAAACCTTTATAGAAAAACGTAAAACTTAAAAGCGAGTCTGATTACAGTAGCCTTAAGATATGTCCAGACAGCTTTCCAAAACAGACGTTCATCTCAAGGATTGATATCCAAAAAAATTATTCAAAATTGACACCAAATTTAAACTCATAGCAAATTCTCTTGCAGCAGCATTAAACCAAACAGGTTGAAACTAATATTCGCAGCAAAGTTATAACTGACCTAGTGGAGCAGTGAAGCATTAAAGTCGTAGTCAAAATAGTATTTATCATTGTACATAAAGTCGTAATCAAGGCGATACTTAGAGTACTCAATTTTTTCAATTTTCTATCTGCGAAGTCAATTTTATTTAAACTACACATTTCAAATAAAATATTTTTATGTTTACCTATTTCAAAGCATATACTTATTTTAAATGTTTACTGGTTCCCTGGAAATGCACAATTATCCTTTTTAAAGTGAATGTACTCTTACTGACAGTTTTTAATCCAGGTTTCAAAGTAATTTTTCTAAGAAATATCGATTCTATGCTTCGTGCTAAACTTGGTAAAAGGGACGTACGTCCTGACCAATGAGCAACGATCCTTTTCAACATAGAAAATTTTATTCATTAAACGGTTTAATTATTGTTAGTTCGACGTAATTAGCGTATGTAAATGCCTGTAAGTAATTTTTCTATTTAATTGTAATCTCACCAAGTGTAAATAACAAATTTGTTTCGATATCGCTTTTATCATAGCAAGTATTGGCCGTTTTCGACTAAATTAACTAGTCAGTCTAACTATTTGGTAGTAGTACGTTTATAATAAGAATTTGAGCCCTCACAATATCTTAACATTTTTGTATTAAGACAATTTTCAGCTTAAATAAATGCGTCTGTGCAATTAGTGACTTTCGATGCTAACCAAATGTATAGGAGGTTTATCGTTTCGCTAATATGAATCGCATTTTCAAATATCAAACGCTTTTAATAAAAGTTTGCTCCTGTATAATTAACTATTGTAAGGTGGGATTTAACCCTAATAGACCAAGATAGCGTCCATTTCTTAGTATTTCCCTTCCGAATTAAAACATGAAATTTTGAAATAACGAAATATGTTAACATTTTTTGTTTTCTTCTCCCTCATCCCGTACTTCTAGTTTATAAGGGTAAATAAGACTAATGTGAAACTTCTTTCGTATTCCATCCACCATGATATCTTTGACGACGTATGTTGCACCCCCATAAATTTTACATTTTCTTTTAAACAATTTGCATTTCTCCAAACTCAGACAAAGTCCTCTAACAAGATTCTTTTTAAACGCTTTAGGTGCTCTTTTAAATTCTCACCGAAAATTAGAGTATCGTCCACACAATAGATACAAAAATTTGTATACAGTCCAAATATACACTGCATGATTTTGACGAGAGCTGCAGTAGATGAACACAAGCCATAAGAAACGATATTAAATTGAAAGAGTTTATCTTCAATCGAAAAATCTATATATTTTCTAGAGTTTCTTTTTAAATGAATCAACCAAAATGAATTTCGCAAATCTAGTTTCAAAAATATTGCCTTCCCCCTAATCTAGCAAAAATGGGGTTCATCATGGAAGAACTATGATATTGTGGTTTCGTGCGTTAACTTATTTTCGTCTCAACTAAGCACAAACAAATTCTGCTATCTTTCGTTTTCACCATCACAGGGAGATTTACAAAATGTGTCGAAGATCTCCTAACATGTTGTTTATTTCGAGATTAATCTGTTTCGTAAACGCCGCTGGAATCGGTTACACATTCGATTGAAAAGGTTTCGTATTTTTCACTTCTAATTTGTGCACATAGCCTCTAGTAATTCTCGATTCTGATCTTATTAATTCCTGATACTTCTAAAGAACTGTAACAATTTGTTTCTTAACTTTGCCAAGACAGTTAATAAATCCAATTTTAATTACCCGCTTCCATTTGTAAAATAATTAATATTTGTGCAATCGATATTTCCTTTGATGCTTAATTCATCACCCGATCTCATACAATAATCCCCAATCATAACAGTTTTGCTCTCGGCATTAAACTTAATTTTTAATTTATTTCTTAGATACATTCCCATTATACATTCTATCTTGAGTCCTGGTACTATTAAAAATGTATATTGCTCTACAGCATTCCTTATATTCAGGTTTAAACTTACCATAGCATTAAGTGTTGCAAACCTTTTATTATTAGGGGTTGCGAAATTACGGATATAATATTTTTGACTACCAGATTTCATGTACATCATAAACTCTTAGAGATAAAACTGACTTCCGCCCCAATATCAACTAACATTTTAACCACTTTATTTTCTATAAGTATGCTTATAACCGACAATACTTTTTTATAACTGATTTTAGTAATGGCAGGTCTTCCACTACCACATTTCCACCAGCATCCACATTTCCACACACATCTGGACCAAATTTACATGTAAATTCGCACTATAAAGTCTTATTTTTTAAGAATCTCCTCCTGCTCTCTCCTTGCTCTCCTCCTTGCTCGGACACCCCCAACCATTTTGATTACGTCACACCCGCATTCTTTCCACCCGCGAGATAAATCTTTCTCCACATTTCCACCCACGAGATAAACCTATCTTGTTTGGTATCAATTAATATTAGAATTTTCTCAGCTACCCGAATCTCTAAAAATTTTTTAGATAGCACCACCCCCAAGGGAGCTACCCCAATTTTAAGATTTCTTACCTATAGCGACTTTTGAGCGTTCTTATAAATTTTTTAGTCATGCGATACATTAAATTAGTCTAAAATTTTACGCAGAATTCGAATCTCTAAACAGATTTGAAATCGGACCACGCCCTGCAAAGTTATACCCCTTTAAAGTCCTGATCTTCTAAATTTTGCTCTTTGGTCTATAAGCAAACCTAACAAATAGTTTTCTTCGTCTAGCCATTGCATCTTTCGAGAGAAACCTATCTTGTTTGGTATCAATTAATATTAGAATTTTCTCAGCTACCTGAATCTCTATGAATTTCTTAGATTGAATCACCCCCCAATTTTAAGATTTCTTACTTGTAGCGACTTTTGAGCGTTCTTATAAAAATTTTTTAGTCATGCGATACATCTTCTTAGTCTAAAATTTTACGCACATCCCGAATCTGTAAACAGATTTGAAATCGGACCACGCCCTGCAAAGTTACACATATACCTTCTGCGAGATAAATCTTTCTCCACATTTCCACCCACGAGATAAACCTACCTTGTTTGGTATCAATTAATATTAGAATTTTCTCAGCTACCCGAATCTCTTTAAATTTTTTAGATAGCTCCATCCCCCCAGAGAGCTACCCCCATTTTAAGATTTCTTACCTGTAGCGACTTTTGAGCGTTCTTATAAATTTTTTATACAAGCAATACATCTTGTTAGTCTAGAATTTTATGTAGAATCCGAATCTGTAAACAGATTTAAAACAGGACCACCCTTACTATTTTACACACACCCTCAAATTATAACTTTCTTGCAGCTCATATCTAAAGAAAATCTAAAAGCCCATTCTTAAAACTTTTTATTACAGGCAATTTTACTAATACAGTTTAAATTTTGTAAACCACATTTCTAAATACATATTCGCAATTTTTTATTTTCAACCTAGAACTTCTCATATCGGCTTATACTTATTAATATTTATTTCTAAATAGAGCACCTTTTCCAAAGACCAACCGGACCCACATGTTTCCAAATTCCTCTGATTTTGTTCATGGTTTCGCTTAAGACCTCGTACATATTTTCCAGATTACTAGAAGACGTTATAACCACATTTTTGTGTTAAAGGATTTCACATCGGTAGTCTCTTCCCCATTTTGGTGTAAACGCCGTAGAGTTCGCAATAGACTTTAATTGCTGTATGTTGTATTCTTTTTCATTTATTAATCGAATAAATCGCTCTTTCTGCTTCCAAAGAAACTCGGACACTCCATCGTCGACACTGGCGTTCTTTATGCGATAGCTAGCCATACGGTTGTTAAACGCTGTACTAACCATTTCTACACCATCGTCGTTAGTAGCGGTAACTGATGCATTTTATGTCTGTTGCTTCTCAAGTGTGCGGCATAGGTAGTCTTTTCCATTTCGAAATCGCATACTTTACACATAATTCGTGGTTGTTTCGTACAAGGCCCTTTAACAGCTAGCGGGCTGAACGTTTACGGCTTAATGACATACCGTGCTGTTTTCCTTGTGTCGCTGTAAGTTGCCCATTCTGTAAAAGCGATACCGCAAGACCCACAGTTTAAGTACTTTGCTGCGGACGGATATATAAGCAACCGTAGACGATGTTACACCACGACATTTGTTCTGGTGCCGTTTGAGCATTTTTCCAGGTATAGGAAGCACCGCAAGAGTTGCATAAAACGTTTGCAGATACCATTTTAGTACAAAACAAAATCCGCACTATAAGCACTTTGGTTAAACTTGTAAGCGAACTAACATAACTAAAGAGTTTACTCTTGCGCACCTGCTTTATGTACCCTATAGAATGCAAACCGAAGGTTTCCGAAGACACCGAACGAAGTTGAGGATTTGGCGGGAACTAAATGACATCATAATCCTTGCTGCTCGTCCAATACATTTAGCGCCAATGCATGCACCCGGTTCGCATCGTCGATGGTGCGAATGCCGTTAGTAGAAACATCGGAAACGTCTTCCATGTTATACGGATCGCGTGCATATTAAAAATCCAAAAGGGTGTTAGCACACGCACACAAATTGTGTGCAAGTCGTGCTGTAGAAGATGCAGTGCTACTATAACCAAAAACTTAATAAAAACACTTTAAACCATTACTAAGGAAATACCAACTTGTTATCTACAGGATACTTACTAATAAAGTAATTTAATTTTAAATAACTTCTACGTCATATTTTAGGAAATGGTGGGCTTGAATATTTTCTAAATGAATTACCGAGCGAAAGTATATGCTTAGCAGTATTAAAATTAACCATTAATTTCCCATTTTTACGACCGTAGTTAATTATAGATTAAAATTTAATTTGTGCACGTTCGAGCTTCTCGTAAACTAACATATTTTACAGCAACAATGTGCTGTATAATACATGCATACCCTTCGCCGCGCTACTGCTATTCTTGTAATTGCTAGAAAAAGTCACTCTCCTTTTTACTGTTAGGACCGATGCAAGCACCATTTTTTTTTATACTTTCTATAGCACATCGCGCACTTTTTCGTCTGATGATTAAATTTTGCTTCTGTAGGCTTTTACACTTTTGCATAGCGGTCGGCCGCACGTAATGATTTCTAGAACCAGTAAGTACTTGATATCGTCCAAATAGAGAATTAGATGCTCGATGTCTGTCAACTTCCAATTCCCTCGTAAAAGGTAGAAAAAACTCAGTCAATCATCCATCTAACTTAATCTTCGACCCGCTCCTGTTCTGATAATTTACAAACATTTTTCAAACGACAATAGGCCGAGAATTTTTAAACCTCCGAGGGATCTCTAAGTCGTGATCAATTACACATCCGAGCTACGCGTAAACTAACATATTTTGTAGCAACTGTATAATACATGCATACCCCTTCTCTGCGCTACGGCTATTCTTGTAGTTGCTTGAAAAAGTCAGTCGCCCTTTTTACTGCTAGGGCCGCAAAAAGCACCATTCCATACTTTCTTTATAAGTGTAGCACATCGCGCACTTTTTGTCGGATAATTAAATTTTTGTTTATGTAGGCCTTTACACTTTCGCTTATTTAAACATCTAATACAATTGATTAACCACTTTCGATTATTCTAACGGAGACCACCATACATCCCGCCGCATCGTTCTTTTTGAATCTAACGATCCTATGGGCTTCCACGCACTAACACCTGACGTATCTTTCCTACTATTTGTTAAACAGAAACTACCGGCATCGCCATGTTCGGATACGAACGTAAGCAGATGTTTGTGGATATGTACGAGAATATGTAGTCATATACATTAACCAGTCTAAGCTATTTTATTTAGTCCACGAAAACTACTATTTTTCTAAACCATAATTAATAATCGTCTTTATAGGTTCCACATTTCTACCGTTACCCAATGACTGGTGCTACGTACATGGAAACTTTAATTTCTTATTGGAGAATTCTTATTCTCCGCGCATTGCTGCGTAGTTGCATGCCTACCCTTTTGAGGTATATGCTCGTTATAGGTTGTAAGACCCACGGTTTTATAACTACAATTCGTGAGACCCCTTTAATTCTTTTAATCGTATCTTTCTCGCCTACAATACAGTAGGACTTAACATTACTACCAACAAATTCTAATACTGGATCCCCCATTAAATACGTCTTTAATTTTCCCTACAACTTTTTTTGTTGACAAGTGTTATATTGTATTTATTATACGCACGGTAGTCACTCTTTTAAGATAAATATATTTTGCTAGGTATCAACTAATATTAAATTTTCTAGGGACCCCAAATCTGTAAATAGATTTTAAATAGGACCACCCATACAAAGTTATGCGTTTTAAAGACCCAAATCACTAATTTTGCTCATCTTTATTTAACACCATTTTTAAAACCTTTTTCGATACCCAAGACATATGCCTTAGCCAATCATCTCCCGAGAAATCTAAAACCGCCGTGTCCCGCGAATACCACGTGGAGATAACACGTATACTCTGTCAACCAGGATAGAAGCCGGAAGGATTTGGAAGGTGGGAGAAGAACTTAAAAATTATGGAATCTTAAAACTAATATATACAATAGATTTACAAAATCCATACAAATATAAACAACTATCTTATATCTTTACACCCCCATGCGTAGATTGTTGTACTATTAGGAATGATGTACCTTTTGTCATCTTCCTTCGATAAACTAATTTTATTAATAAACTGCGTATGCAAATCGTATTCTTTTACTCCGGGTACATACGCAGGCAAGTACTCGATACCATCCAAATAAAGAATTGGATGCTTGGTGACTGTTAACATCCGCTTCCCTCGTGTACGCCCTGACACATCCCTTCCCATGAGCACCCCTGCGCATGCACACTCCTGCCCATGCGCACCCCTGCGCGTACACACCCCTGCCCATGCTCGCTGCCCATGCGCACCCCTCTCTGTGGGAGTGCTATTTCGGGGTAACGTCACAGCCTTTTATAAATAAAGAACAATGTTATATACTATTATAAAATGTTTATTCTGACATTATACATAACAAATTTAAAAATATTTAATGCCAAGCATGGAGTCATTTAAACTTAATTTTAATACAAAGTTATACACAGAAGACAGTCCTTTCTTTATGTTTGTTTGCAGTGGTTTTAATTTTATCTAATTTTATTCGCAGCTTAAAATTTAAATCGACACCCAAGTCTTCTATCTCCTTTTCTAACCAATAGTTTGATACATAAAGACCGTCTAGGTTTTCGAATTGTAAAATGTACCGAAGTTTGCCTCTATATTTAAAGTATTTGATTCCGCCGACAACCAGATCCATTCCTTCGTGTAATTCTTGCAGCTTGTGACAATCTTTTAATCGCAGCTTTCCCACTATATCCTGCATACGTATCTTGTTAGCTTGATCGACTTCTTCTTGTCGGTATTGGGAATTCCGTTTTCTCCACACACCGTTTGTAGTTGCATATCCACCACTTTTGGGAATTTATGGTTGTTATAGGTTGTAAGACCCTCGGTTTTAAATGATCCGAAAGGTTCTTTACTGGAAATTACAATGTTTGGGAACCCTTTGCGGTGTGTACGCCAAGGTTACGAAACCGCATTCCTTAGAAATTTTTTGTTATCTGCCATTTTGAAAATACGTTTTAGAATAACCTTTTAAACTGTCGATTATAGTACCATCCTTTTCACAAAAGACTAAAATTAAAGAGTCTTTCTTATAGCCGCAAAGATTAAATTTGTGACCGGATGTATCTAAGTCAGTCCATCGAGCATAAAATAATCTTTAATCTTCCTCATTTTCTCTAATAAGATGTTTTTCTAACACATCTTTGTTTTCGTATATCGCAGTGTTTTCCATGTAGTCAATTTCGCCTTTGCACCATTTCCTCAATTCAAGTTGTCTTTTCCTTCCACTTACAGCGTTGGCATCATAATGGGCACCATTTCCTTTAGCGTAAACGGTAGATTTACTACAAATTGCGTTTGTACAACCTCTGGGCGAATGTTAGGTGTATTTATCAATCCCAATTCGAAATGCTATTTCTTTTGGAATTGTAGAATATGGTGTTGCAGATTGTGTAAAATATGTACTACCTGCTTTAATGTAGCATTGTGTAAGATTTTTATTTTATCTTGGCTGTCTTCCTCCTCTACTATCTCCAAATAATTTACGGGTAAATAGTTAAAACTAAAGCCAAGCACATACTTTATCAATGTTTCCCTTTCTTTTGGTTTTCGGACAACTAATTTCAAGCCCGTTCAATTTCTTTGTATTACATTACCCCAATACACGTAATAGCAGGTTATTATACACTAAACAGCAGCTATTTTGTAGCTTGTCCGATAGCTTACTCCACATTTTGGCAAGTGTACCGGTACATTGGCGCCTTTAGGAGTATAACACTATCTTCCAATAAGTTAAACAGTCTTTTAAGGGTTATATACACTCGTTCCGCACTGACATAGCTTCCAATTGCACAGTTGTATATTGTCGCTTCAATCGCGTAATACCATGTTCTGGGTTAATCCATGTCAAAGTAGTAAAATGTTTTTATCGTCACTGGCGGTAAAGAATCTAGTATGATGATTGGTTTTTTACTTTACAGGACATTGGCAAGTGATCGACACACATTTTTGGAAATTCTTATTCTAGCATACTGGGATGTAGCATGTTAAACCAAGAAGCAATTTATCTAAGTATAATCGTTGTTAAATATAAAATGTTTCATCTTCCTAAAGTAAAGAGCTTTTTCAAATACAATGCATTAGCAGAAGGTATGATGTTTAGATGTTCAAAAATATGTATTACAAATCACTGCAAAATCAGTTAACTTAATCTGGGTAAATGGAAATTAAGTAATTTAAATAAGCATTCTTGTCGATTGAAATATTCAGCACTTCAAAAATTTAAATAATTTTGACAAATGTTTTTAGTTAATTTTATATTTTGTATTATGTACTTGGATTCTCAATAGTTCATACATGCATTCCTTGATGGAACTATAGATTGAATTTTATATGCTCAGTTTTCCGAAAATTCTTAAGAGGCCATTTTGTATTGTTCCGTAAGTTAACTTTTACACCTGTAAACAATGGTAAATTTTAGATAGCTAATACAAAATTTTTTAAGTAATCTTACATGAATTTTTCGGTCGAAAGTGCAATTTAACAAATGATTGCGAAATGGTTTAATTGTGATCCAGAGATGTTCGACTGCGCAAACAAATGTTAAATGTTCGTATTTGCATTTTCGCAACGCTAACCGAGGCTATTTTCGTTTATTATTCGGAATTGGACAAGCAATGAGGATCATTAGCGTACTAGCTGTGAAAGACTTTAGAAAAAGAGATTATAATTACTATCTTCCAATAAGGTTAAACAGTCTTTTAAGGGTTTATACACTCGTTCCGCACTGACATAGCTTCCAATTGCACAGTTGTATATTGTCGCTTCCAATCGCGTAATACCATGTTCTTGGGTTACATCCATGTCAAAAGAAAAAAAAAAAAAAAAAAAAAAAAAAAAAAAAAAAAAAAAAAAAAAAAAAAAAAAAAAAAAAAAAAAAAAAAAAAAAAAAAAAAAAAAAAAAAAAAAAAAAAAAAAAAAAAAAAAAAAAAAAAACGCGCAAATATTGGTAGTAAACTCTATCCGTTTACGCTAAAGGAAATTGTCCCATTATGCATGCCATACGCTGTAAGTGGAAGGAAAGACAACTGAATTAGAGGAAATGGATGCAAAGGCGAAATTGACTACATGGAAAACACTGCGACAATAGAACAATACAAAGATGTGTTAGACAAAGAACATCTTATTAGAGAAAATGAGGAAGAATTAAAAGATTATTTTATGTCGATGGACTGACTTAGATACATCCGGTTGTACAAGCTGTATGCATTTGCGGTTAGTAAGAAAGACTCTTTAGTTATGTAGGCGTTCTGCAGAAAAGGATGGTACTAAATCCGTATACTTTTTAAAAGGTTATTCTTATCATTTATCAAAATGGCAGATAACAAAACGAACTAAGAAATGCGGGTTTCGTAACCTTGGCGAACACCACACGCAAAGGGGTTCCGCTAAACATTGTATATTTGCCTAGTAAAGAACCTTTCGGATCATTTAAAACCGAGGGTCTTACAACCTATAACAACCATATATTCCCAAAAGTGGTGGATATGCAACTACCAACGGTGTGGAGAAAAGGATTTCTCAATACCGACAAGAAGAAGTCGATCAAGTAACAAGATACGTATGCAGGATATAGTGAAAGCTGCGATTAAAGATTGTCACAAGCTGCAAGAATTACACGAAGGAATGGATCTGGTTGTCGGCGGAATCAAAGACTTTAAATATAGAGGCAAACTTCGGTACATTTTACAATTCGAAAACCTAGACGGTCTTTATGTATCAAACTATTGGTTAGAAAAGGAGATAGAAGACTTGGGTGTCGATTTAAATTTTAAGCTGCGAATAAAATTAGATAAAATTAAACCACTGCAAACAAACATAAAGAAAGGACTGTCTTGTGTATAACTTTGTATTAAAATTAAGTTTAAATGACTCCATGCTTGGATTAAATATTTTTAAATTTGTTATGTATAATGTCAGAATAAACATTTTATAATAGTATATAACATTGTTCTTTATTTATAAAGGTTGTGACGTTACCCGAAATAGCACTGCACAGACAGGTGTGCATGGGCAGGTGGCAGGGTGCGTACGCGCAGGGGTCCGATGGGCAGGTGTGCATACGCAGGGTGCCATGGGCTGGGATGTGCTGGACACGAGGGAAGCGGATGTTAACAGTCACCAACAGCCAATTCTTTATTTGATGGTATCGAGTACTTGCCTGCGTATGTACCCGGAGTAAAAGAATACGATTTGCATACGCAGTTTATTAATAAAATTAGTTTATCGAGGGAAGATGACAAAGGTACATCATTCTAATAGTACAACAATCTACGCATGGGGTGTAAAGATATAAGATAGTTGTTTATATTTGTATGGATTTTGTAAATCTATTGTATATTTAGTTTTAAGATTCCATAATTTTAAGTTCTCCCCACCTTCCAAATCCTTCCGGCTTCTATCCTGGTTGACAGAGTATACGTGTTATTCCACGTGGTATTCGCGGGACACGGCGGTTTTAGATTTCGGGAGATGGTTGGCTAAGGCATATGTCTTGGGTAGCAAAAAGGTTTTAAAATGGTGTTAAATAAAGATGAGCAAAATTAGTGATTTGGGTCTTTAAAACGCATAACTTTGTATGGGGTGGCCCTATTTAAAATCTATTTACAGATTTGGGGTCCCTAGAAAATTTAATATTAGTTGATACCTAGCAAAATATATTTATCTTAAAAGAGTGACTACCTGCGTATAATAAATACAATATAACACTTGTCAACAAAAAGTTGTAGGAAAATTAAAGACGTATTTAATGGGGGTCTAGTATTAGAATTTGTTGGTAGTAATGTTAAGTCCTACTGTATTGTAGGCGAGAAAGATACGATTAAAAGATTAAAGGGGTCTCACGAATTGTAGTTATAAAACCGAGGGTCTTACAACCTATAACGAGCATATACCTCAAAGGTAGGCATGCAACTACGCAGCAGTGCGGGAGAATAAGAATTCTCCAATAAGAAATTAAAGTTTCCATGTACGTAGCACCAGTCATTGGGTAACGGTAGAAATGTGGAACCTATAAAGACGATTATTAATTATGGATTAGAAAATAGTAGTTTTCGTGGACTAAATAAAATAGCTTAGACTGGTTAATGTATATGTACATATTCTCGTACATATCCACAAACATCTGCTTACGTTCGTATACGAACATGGCGATCCGGTAGTTTTGTTTAACAAATAGTAGGAAAGATAAGTCAGGTGTTAGTGGACCCATAGGATCGTTGGATTCAAAAAGAACGGTGCGGGGATGTATGGTGGTCTCCGTTAGAATAATCGAAAGTGGTTAATCAATTGTATTAGATGTTTAAATAAGCGAAAGTGTAAAGCCATAAACAAAATTTAATTATCCGACAAAATGCGCGATGTGCTACACTTATAAAGAAAGTATGGAATGGTGCTTTAGCGGCCCTACCGAAAAGGGCGACTGACTTTTCAAGCAACTACAAGAATAGCAGTAGCGCAGAAGGGTATGCATGTATTATACAGTTGCTACAAAATATGTTATTCGCGTAGCTCGGATGTGTAATTGATCACGACTTAAAGATCCTCGAGGTTTAAAATTCTGCATTGTCGTTTGAAAGATGTTTATAAATTATCAGAACAGGAGCGGTCGAAGTTTTAGATGGATGATTGACTGAGTTTTTCTACCTTTACGAGGGAATTGATACAGACATCGAGCATCTAATTCTATTTGGACGATATCAAGTACTTACTGGTTCTAGAAACTTACGTGCGACTGCTATGAAAGTGTAAAAGCCACAGAAGCAAAGTTTAATCATCAGACGAAAAGTGCGCATGTCTATAGAAAGTAAAAAAATGGTCTTGCATGGTCCTAACAGTAAAAGGAGATACTTTTTCTAGCAATACAAGAATAGCAGTAGCAGAAGGGTATGCTGTATTATACGCATTGTTGTATAAAATATGTTAGTTTACAAAGCTCGAACGTGCACAAATTAATTTTAATCTATAATTAATACGGTGTAAAATGGGAAATTAATGGTTAATTTTAATAGCTAACATATACTTTCGCTGTATTCATTTAGAAAAATTCAGCCACCATTTCCTAAAAATGAGTAGAAGTTTTTAAAATTAAATTACTTTATAGAAGTATCCTGAGACAACAAATTGGTATTTTCTTGTAATGGTTAAAGTGTTTTTATTAAGTTTTTGTTATGTAGCACTGATCTTCTAGAACTTGCACAATTTTTCTGTTCATCACCTTTGGATTTTTAATATGCACGCGATCCGTATAACATGGAAGACGTTTCCGGTTTCTACTAAGGCATTCGCACCATCGACGATGCGAACCGGTGATGCATTGGCGCTAAATGTATGGAGAGCAAGGATTAGATGTCATTTGTTCTGCTGAACCTCATTCGTTCGGTGTTGAAACTTCGGTTTGCATTCTATAGGGTACAAAAGCAGAGCTCAGGTAAACTTTAGTTATAGTTATTCGCTTACAAGTTTAACCAAAGTGCTATAGTGCGATTTTGTTTTTACTAAAATGGTATCTGCAAACGTTTTAAGTGCAACTCTTGCGGTGCTTCCTATACTGGAAAAATGCTTCAAACGGCCCAGAACAAATGTCGTGGTCGTAACGATGCACGGTTGCTTTATAATCCGTCCGCAGCAAAGTACTTAAACTGTGGGTCTTGCGGTATCGCTTTTACAGAATGGGCAACTTACAGCGACACAAGGCAAAACAGCACTGGTTAAATGTTCATTAAGCCGTAAACGTTCAGCCCCGCTTAGCTGTTAAACGGGCCTTGTACGAAACAACCACGAATTATGTGTAAAGTATGCGATTTGCGAAATGAAAGACTACCTATGCCGCACACATTGAGAAAATGCTAATCAGAATAAATATGCATCGAATGTTACCGCTACTAACGACTGATGGTGTAGATAATGGTTAGTACAGCGTTTAACAACCGTATGGCTAGCTATCGCATAAAGAACGCCAGTGTGACGATGGATGTCCGAGTGACTTGCTTTGTGAAGAAAAGGCGATTTATTCGATTATTAAATGAAAAAGATGACAACATGACAGCAATTAAGTCGTACTGCGAAATCTCGGCGTTTAACCAAAATGGGGAAGAGACTACCGTGTGAAAGTCGTTTAAGCCAAAGAAGTGTGGATGATTAACGTGCTTCTAGTCAATCTGGAGAAATATGACGGGTCTCGTAAGCGAAACGTCATGCGAAAAAATCGAGGAATTGTGAAACATGTGTGGTCCGTAGTTGGTCTATTGGTAAAGTGCTTTTTGAAATAATTTAATAGTATAAGGCGATATGAGAGTTCTAGGTTGAAATAATTGGAATATGTTTTAGAAATGTGGTTTCAAAATTTAAACTGTATTAGTAAAATTGCGCTGTAATAAAAAGTTTTAAGAATGGGTTTGATTTCTTTAATAGAGCAGTGCAGGAAAGTTATAATTTGAGTGGTGTGATGTAAATGGTAAGTGAGTGGTCCTGTTTGTAAATCTGTTCTAAGATTCGGATTCTATAGAATGTCTAGACTAACAAGATGTATTGCTTGTATAAAAATTTATAAGAACGCTCAAAAGTCGCTACAGGTAAGATTAATCTTTAAAATGGGGTAGCCTCTGGAGGATGGAGCTATCTAAAATCATGTTAAAGAGAATTCGGGTAGTCTTCGAGAAAATTTTCTTATATATTAATTGCATACCAAATCAAGCGTTAGGTTATTATCTTCGTGGGTGGAAATGTGGAGAAAGATTTATTTCGCAGAAGGTATATGTGTAACTTGTGCAGATGGTGGTCCGATTTCAAATCTGTTTTATCAGATTCGGGATGTTGCGTAAAATTTTAGACTAAGAAGATGTATCGCATGAGTTTTCTACAAAATGTTTATAAGAAGCTCAAAAGTCGCTACAAGTAAAGAAATCTAAAATTAGGTTTTATGCTACACTGGGGGTGATTGATATCTAAAAATTGTATGAGATTGGTAAGCTGAAAAATATTTAGTTCCTATAATCCTAATTTTCATCGCAAACAAGATAGGTTATATACTCGAAAGGTATGTTTGGTTAAGTGCAAGAATGTTGAAGACAGGTTTAAAGGGTTAATAATCAGGGTAGTTCTTTCAAATATATGTTTAAATTCAGAAATATTCTGTACAATAATTATACTTAATTAACCTGTATGATGACTAAAAACTGCATTGTGAAGTAAGCTTCAAAAGTCGTTATAGTGTTAGAATCTAAAATTGGGGTGAGATCTTGGGTGATGCTTCTAAAAAGTTCTTAGAGTTCGGGTAGCTAGAAAACTCTAATATGCTAATGATGACGCAAACAAGATGGTAGATTATCTCGTGGTGGAAATGTGAGTAGAAAGATTTAATTCGGTGGAAAGATCGTCGTGGACTAATCAAAATGGTTGTGATGGTGTCCGACAAGTAGGAGAGCAAGGGAACAAGGGAGTATTTTAAAAATAATACTTATAGTCGATTTACTGTAAATTTGGTCCAGATGTTGAAATGTCGGGGGTAGGTAAATGTGTAGTGGAAGACTGCATTTCTACTGATACATGTCCTTTTAATTTTTCGACAAATGAAATCTATTTATTTGGCACGCCTTTTTCTGAAAATGCTTTTAACTACTTCAAATCCGTTTATTGAGATTTTTGCAAGTTTCCAAATACCGCTCGTATTGTTCTTTTATGTCTCTTGTAAATTGTCAGTACATCGGATTATCCAGATTTATTATTTCTGTTTTCGCATCTGCATTCGAGTTTACCACTTCTTGGCCTTTTGTTTCTAAGAACGTTTATATCATTCAACATTAATTGTTTTATTTTTTACAGAATTTTATGAGTTTTCAATTTGTCCAATTATTGACTAACGCTTACAGATTCCGACCATGTATTCCATTAACTTTTCCAGATTTCGATTTGATTCTTTGGACTTTGTTTTATCAAGTAGATTATCCTCACCCAGGTCGCTTTTCTTGAACCCTACATTTTTTTATTTGCGTATTTAACGCCGTATTTATCGCCAAAAAGCTAGTTAGATTATTCACACCAAATTAAGTAAACGCGTGGGTTTTCCTTCCATTTATTAAAAAAATTTCAAAAGGAAAATCTACCCTGATAAAAGACTTTCCAACTATTGATCACAATTTATAAGTGTTTTAAATGGAATTAATAATTTTACTGCTTATTTGCGATTGCCATTGAGCACATTTCCTAAAATATGAGTGAATTTGTTTAACAAATAGTAGGAAAGATAAGTCAGGTGTTAGTGCGTGGAAGCCCATAGGATCGTTGGATTCAAAAAGAACGGTGCGGCGGGATGTATGGTGGTCTCCGTTAGAATAATCGAAAGTGGTTAATCAATTGTATTAGATGTTTAAATAAGCGAAAGTGTAAAGGCCTACATAAACAAAAATTTAATTATCCGACAAAAACTGCGCGATGTGCTACACTTATAAAGAAAGTATGGAATGGTGCTTTTTAGCGGCCCTACCCGTAAAAAGGGCGACTGACTTTTTCAAGCAACTACAAGAATAGCAGTAGCGCAGAGAAGGGGTATGCATGTATTATACAGTTGCTACAAAATATGTTAGTTTACGCGTAGCTCGGATGTGTAATTGATCACGACTTAAAGATCCCTCGGAGGTTTAAAAATTCTCGGCCTATTGTCGTTTGAAAGATGTTTATAAATTATCAGAACAGGAGCGGGTCGAAGTTTAAGTTAGATGGATGATTGACTGAGTTTTTTCTACCTTTTACGAGGGAATTGGAAGTTGACAGACATCGAGCATCTAATTCTCTATTTGGACGATATCAAGTACTTACTGGTTCTAGAAATCATTACGTGCGGCCGACTGCTATGCAAAAGTGTAAAAGCCTACAGAAGCAAAGTTTAATCATCAGACGAAAAAGTGCGCGATGTGCTATAGAAAGTATAAAAAAAAATGGTGCTTGCATCGGTCCTAACAGTAAAAAGGAGAGTGACTTTTTCTAGCAATTACAAGAATAGCAGTAGCACGGCGAAGGGGTATGCATGTATTATACAGCACATTGTTGCTATAAAATATGTTAGTTTACGAGAAGCTCGAACGTGCACAAATTAAGTTTTAATCTATAATTAACTACGGTCGTAAAAATGGGAAATTAATGGTTAATTTTAATACTGCTAAGCATATACTTTCGCTCGGTGATTCATTTAGAAAATATTCAAGCCCACCATTTCCTAAAATATGAAGTAGAAGTTATTTAAAATTAAATTACTTTATTAGTAAGTATCCTGTAGACAACAAATTGGTATTTTCTTAGTAATGGTTTAAAGTGTTTTTATTAAGTTTTTGGTTATAGTAGCACTGCATCTTCTACAGCACAACTTGCACACAATTTGTGTGCTTGTTCTATCACCCTTTTGGATTTTTAATATGCACGCGATCCGTATAACATGGAAGACGTTTCCGATGTTTCTACTAACGGCATTCGCACCATCGACGATGCGAACCGGGTGCATGCATTGGCGCTAAATGTATTGGACGAGCAGCAAGGATTATGATGTCATTTAGTTCCCTGCTGAATCCTCAACTTCGTTCGGGTGTCTTCGGAAACCTTCGGTTTGCATTCTATAGGGTACATAAAGCAGATGCTCAAGAGTAAACTTTTTAGTTATAAGTTAGTTCGCTTACAAGTTTAACCAAAGTGCTATAGTGCGGATTTTGTTTTGTACTAAAATGGTATCTGCAAACGTTTTTAAGTGCAACTCTTGCGGTGCTTCCTATACCTGGAAAAATGCTCTCAAACGGCACCAGAACAAATGTCGTGGTGTAACATCGTCTACGGTTAAGCTTATATATCCGTCCGCAGCAAAGTACTTAAACTGTGGGTCTTGCGGTATCGCTTTTACAAGAATGGGCAACTTACAGCGACACAAGGCAAAACAGCACGGTATGTCATTAAGCCGTAAACGTTCAGCCCCGCTAGCTGTTAAAGGGCCTTGTACGAAACAACCACGAATTATGTGTAAAGTATGCGATTTCGAAATAGAAAAGACTACCTATGCCGCACACTTGAGAAGCAACAGACATAAAAATGCATCAGTTACCGCTACTAACGACGATGGTGTAGAAATGGTTAGTACAGCGTTTAACAACCGTATGGCTAGCTATCGCATAAAGAACGCCAGTGTCGACGATGGAGTGTCCGAGTTTCTTTGGAAGCAGAAAGAGCGATTTATTCGATTAATAAATGAAAAAAGAATACAACATACAGCAATTAAAGTCTATTGCGAAATCTACGGCGTTTACACCAAAATGGGGGAAGAGACTACCGATGTGAAATCCTTTAACACAAAAAATGTGGATATAACGTCTTCTAGTAATCTGGAAAATATGTACGAGGTCTTAAGCGAAACCATGCGAACAAAATCAGAGGAATTTGAAACATGTGGGTCCGGTTGGTCTTTGGAAAAGGTGCTCTATTTAGAAATAAATATTAATAAGTATAAGCCGATATGAGAAGTTCTAGGTTGAAAATAAAAAATTGCGAATATGTATTTAGAAATGTGGTTTACAAAATTTAAACTGTATTAGTAAAAATTGCCTGTAATAAAAAGTTTTAAGAATGGGCTTTAGATTTTCTTTTAGATATGAGCTGCAGGAAAGTTATAATTTGAGGGTGTGTGTAAAATAGTAAGGGGTGGTCCTGTTTTAAATCTGTTTACAGATTCGGATTCTACATAAATTCTAGACTAACAAGATGTATTGCTTGTATAAAAAATTTATAAGAACGCTCAAAAGTCGCTACAGGTAAGAAATCTTAAAATGGGGGTAGCTCTCTGGGGGGATGGAGCTATCTAAAAAATTTAAAGAGATTCGGGTAGCTGAGAAAATTCTAATATTAATTGATACCAAACAAGGTAGGTTTATCTCGTGGGTGGAAATGTGGAGAAAGATTTATTTCGCAGAAGGTATATGTGTAACTTTGCAGTGCGTGGTCCGATTTCAAATCTGTTTACAGATTCGGGATGTGCGTAAAATTTTAGACTAAGAAGATGTATCGCATGACTACAAAAATTTTATAAGAACGCTCAAAAGTCGCTACAAGTAAGAAATCTTAAAATTGGGGTAGCTCCCTGGGGGGTGATGCAATCTAAGAAATTCATAGAGATTCGGGTAGCTGAAAAAATTCTAATATTAATTGATACCAAACAAGATAGGTTTATCTCGAAAGATGGTTTGCTTATAGAGCAAAGAGCAAAATTTAGAAGATCAGGACTTTAAAGGGGTATAACTTTGCAGGGCGTAGTCCGATTTCAAATCTGTTTAGAGATTCGAATTCTGCGTAAAATTTTAGACTAATTTAATGTATCGCATGACTAAAAAATTTATAAGAACGCTCAAAAGTCGCTATAGGTAAGAAATCTTAAAATTGGGGTAGCTCCCTTGGGGGTGGTGCTATCTAAAAAATTCTTAGAGATTCGGGTAGCTGAGAAAATTCTAATATTAATTGATACCAAACAAGATAGGTTTATCTCGTGGGTGGAAATGTGGAGAAAGATTTATCTCGCGGGTGGAAAGAATGCGGGTGTGACGTAATCAAAATGGTTGGTGGTGTCCGAGCAAGGAGGAGAGCAAGGAGAGAGCAGGAGGAGATTCTTAAAAAATAATACTTTATAGTGCGAATTTACATGTAAATTTGGTCCAGATGTGTGTGGAAATGTGGATGCTGGTGGAAATGTGGTAGTGGAAGACCTGCCATTACTCTACTGATTTCCTTTTTATTTTCTGTATCAAATTTAATAAATCTATTTATTGTTGCGTGGCACGCCTTTTTCTGAAAATTCTTTTTTCAAAATGTCTACTTCAACATCCAGTTTATTGAGATTTTTGCTAAGTTCTCCAAATACCGCTCTCGTATTCTGTTCGTTTTAGTGTCTCTTGTAAATTGCTCGCAGTACCATCGGCATTATCCAGATTCATATTTATTTCTGTTTTCGCATCTGCCATATTCGAGTTTACCACTTCTTGGACCTTTTGTTTCATAAGCAACGTATTATTATCGATTCTATCATTAATTGTTTTATTTCTTTACAGAATTTTTCATGAGTTTTCAAGTTTCTGATCCAATTATTGACCTAACGCTTACAGATTCCGACCATGTATTCCACTTAACTTTTCCAGATTTCGATTTGATTCTTTTGGACTTTGTTTTATCAAGTAGATTATGTCCATCACCCTAGGTTCCGCTTTTCTTGAACCCTACTTTTTTTTTATTTGCGTATTTAGACCGCCGGTCATTTATCTGCAGCCTCAATAAGATAGCTATCGTTAGATCCTATCAACACCACTTCAGATCTAAGTAAATCCTTCGTGCTTTTTGCTCCTTCCATTTTATTAAAAAAAATTTCAAAAGGAACAAATCTACCCTGACTAAAAGACTTTTACCATACTCTAGTTGAGTCACCAATTTCATCAAGTCAGTTTTTTGAAATCGAGTCCCTATAGTTGGGTCGCTAACTTTCTGCTGTAATATTGGCAGCAGTTGAGCCCTACCTTGGGCGCAAATTATCTGCTGTAATACTGGATGTCTACGATGGTGACCTGTCAGGCCCCTACGATTTGGACGTCAATTTTCTGATGCGATATTGGAAGTCAGTAGTGTAAATACCTTCCTTCTAACCCACTTCGATCCTCACTCGATCCACACTCGATCCCCTACGGATTCATCAACCCCGTTTAACCAATGCAATCTAGAGATTCGCCGACATTCAGTAAATGTAAATGAATGTGTAGTCGTCGTAAAAATTCTGCATTGAAGTATGTTAAAAGATTATTCATGGAGATGTGTTGTAGTGGTTTTCAGTGAAAATCGTTGTCTTTGATGCACGGCCGTATGTAGGTTTTGTGTTATAAGGTGGTAAAAAGAGGATGTAGTAATTTAGTTAAGAGCTGCGTGTTATGAAGTGGTAGGCTTGTATTAAAGGAAAGGATGTAGTAATCAAAGTAAGAGGTTCTAAGTTTTCTGCATTGTTCGAGCCAGCCGCTTTTCCATATTATATGAAATATATGCACACTTTCAGCAATCATACTATGGAGAGATTAGCGAACCCATATCAACACCTCAAGAATTTTTAGCTCAAGCTCCATTGGTGGTTAACGATTGCTCGCATAAAACGAAATAGCAAAGGTGGGGGCCGTTGACGTACGATTATATTTTCAAATAAAAGAAGCTCTTGAAGCACACACCACAGCGTATTGTCTCATACTTCACGTGTGATGCGGTACAATCCAACAACAAATAGAGTACACGAAGCGTAATAAATACTCCTTTAATCGTCGACATTCAAGGTTTTAAAAATACAAATAATAAATTTGTATTTAAAGAACATGTGCTTATTGCACTTCAATACGAAAATGTTGCTAAAACTTAAATATTCAAACCATCATTTACTTGGAATCAACTTGCAGCTCGCTACAAATGTTAAAATTTGTGGCTAAATCTAGTATAAGAATTCCTTACCTATAATTTTTCCTTTGTCTAAAATTGCATACAATGGATTTGAACTAAATAACACAACTGAGTGATGAAACTATAATAAACTTAAAATAGCAATGAAAATTTAAAACAGAATTTCAACGTACGAGGGCAGGAGATTTGGTTAAAGCATATAAAGTTAATTAATAAGACATTGCAAAACGCAGATGTGCCAATGTGTACAATGCGAAAATTAGAACAAAGATCGCAGTAAAGCAGATTTTTTATTTCCTCTTAAATATTCTGTTTGTATCCTATATTTTAGTTGTATTATATAAAACTAAGTTATATTTACATTATTTTGCTTTTAAATTTTTGTTTTATTTTAAATCAACCGATAACAAAGAACCTAACAACCTAATGAAGTGAAATATAATGATGTGGTAGAACAAATTTGTGTGCCGACTACAACCACATCAGTTGTCATTTTACCACCTGGTAAAAAGTTCAAAATCCTTAATATCTATGAAATTACTCTACTATTTGATGTGTTAAATAGCGGTGGAAACGTAAAACTCGGTATTTTGAATTTAGAGGAAAAGTGTAAAATGAACTTTAATGTGTATGATATTGATTTGTTGAGTACTACAGCAGTACCTTTGACAGAATTAGGTAGTTAGCATGGTGGTATAGAGAGTAAACTCGTTAACGAGAAGAAATTAAATGCTAAAAAAATTCAAGATTGTAGAAGAAAGCATCGTAGAGCACCAATAAAAGGCCGTCATATTCCTGAATTAGTGGTTACCACTAAAAATGAAAATGCGGCATTGTTTTGGATGAGAACGAACAAGCATCAACAAAATGGAATAAACTAAATGCTAGTAAAATTGAAGGATGTAGAGAAAAATATTGTAGAGCACCGATAAAACTGCATAATAAACCTAAATCAGCGGTTACCCTTAAAGATGAAGATACATTATCATGTGGTATTGTTTGAGATGAGCGCACAAGAACCAATAGAATGGGATTTCTTTGTTAAACATAATGACGCAACACAACGCGTACTTCAAGATCCTTTACCAAATAATGAATTTGAATTCTAACTGCAATAGCAGTTCTAGAAACCTAGTGGTAATTTATAAATATTTTACTTTTTAAAAGATCTGTATAAATAAAACTTATATTATAGATGTGGTTAAAAGTATTTTATTTAAAAAATTGAGTGATGTGCAGTACCAGTGTCTAAGTAGAAGAACGTTCGCTCTAACACAATTGACGTATTGATGTTGTGTAGAGCGGTAAAAACTCTTGAGAGAACCAAGACCGTTCTTTAATTTGGTAACTGCGGACACCTCAAATCTTCTATGTTTATTACGTTAAGATTTGGAAATTATTCAAATAGCCACGTCCGTTTTTTCAATCTCTTAACATACGCATACGGTGTAATTTCAAATATAGGATTCAATATGGGATGTAAGCACGTATAAGGTAGGTGTTCATCACCCCCAAGAGATACTATGAACGTTACTGGTAAACCACAAATTTTGACATTTGTAGCGTGCTTGCGAGGTGGTTTGAATATATAAGTTGTAGCAACACTTTTGTATTGAAGTGGAATAAGCGCAGTTCTTTAATTCTAAAACCTTGAATGTCGACGATCAATGGAGTATTCATTACGCTTCGTGTACTATATTTGTTGTTGGATTGTGTCGCACCACGCAATCGTGAAGTATGAGACAATACGCTGTGGTGTGTGCTTTAAGAACTTCTTTCATTTCAAAATCTAATCATACGTCAACGGTCCCTACCTTCACTATTTGGTTTTGATGCGAGCAATCCATAATCACCAATGGAGCTTGAGCTAAAAATTCTTGTGGTATTAATATGGGTTCCCTACTCAAAATCGTTGTATCAGCCAAAATATCAGTATCTAGAAAAATTATTACAACCAATAAAAGAAATAAGATATTTTACGTTTAGCGATTCTGAAGCAATAAGTTCTTCAACGGATGTAAAGTTAAATTCAATATTTATATTTGACGATGTGTCTTGTGATAATCAAAACATAACGAGAGAGTATTTTTTGATGGGTCATCATAAAGCGATTGATTGTTTTTATTTATGTCAAACTTATTCGCAAATACCAAAACAGTTAATTCGAGGTAATTCAAATATTATTGTGTTGTTCAAACAAGACGACCTAAATTTAAAACATGTTTACGCCGATCATGTAACATACAGACATGGCTATTGAGTAATTTAAAGACGTATGCGGTTAATGTTGGCAAGATCAATATAGATTTTTTGTTATTAATAAGGATAACAATTTACAGAAGGTATGATACCAAAGCGGTTTCGGCAGCTATATATTTATAGTACAAAACAGTTTATCATTTGCTGTAAATCGATAGAAGATGGTAGACGACTTCAAACCAAACGGGAGCTTATTAAAGTAGGAAATGCTGTAAACATAAATTACAATCTCGAAAACGAAATGTTATTGGAAAAGAACTGGCATTAAGCAAAACCTATGCACCGATTACAAAAGGTTTAGAATCATTGCAGGCTGGAATTATTAAAGACCTTAAACAGGAACCAAAATCCAAAGTAGATCGATCACTGGTTTCTTCAAAACGAATTTAGTGCTACCTCCATACAAAGACGAAGACGTAAGTTTGTAAAATGGATGCGTAGTACATCGCCACTTTCATTACCTACCGCTACATCAGTTGCAGTTGCTACACCATTAGCAGCACCTCCCGCTACACCACTTTCAGAACTTACAGAACTATTCGAATTATTAATCTATTTATTGTATTAAATATTTTAAATGGAAACTGGAATTATAGAGGCGGCTAAAATACCTATCCTTGTACAACAAAATATAGCGCTTGCATTTGATAATAAGTAAGCAAACATTCGTTCAAAACGACTTTTGCAAAGAGACAAGTAAATCATTTACGGTTTATCTTTCCTCATCATCATTAGGTCTTCAGTCCTAGAACTGGTTAGACGCGTACCATCATTGTTTCCTATTCTGAACTAACCTACAGATTTTTCCCTGAAATTTGCACAGTTTGCATCTATAACTATCTCATCTAGGTCTACATCTACCTCTTTTTTCCTATCTCTGGTTGTAATATAACTTATACTATTCCCCAAAATGCCTTAGAACGTATTCCGCCCTTCTATTTCTCTTTTTTCCCAGATATCCTTGTTCCCCTACTATTTCTATAACTTATTTGTTATTATTTTTGTGTGTCCATGCTATCGTCCTCATACATCTGAAGCACCGCATTTCAAAAGGCTGCTACCGTTTTTCTGTCTGCGTTTCAGACTGCCCGTATTTCATAGGCATACTGTGGTTTGCTCCACACATATGCTTTCAACAATTTTCTTCTTGTTTTATGTTTGTTGCCTTTCCTCATAGGCGCTGTTCTTTCTTGATAGATGCAGTTCGATCACCTTCTATCGTTTTACAGTTATACGCCCTATTTCTCCAACCTTTAGTGGTTGTGAAGGGAGGTAAGCAACCTGTGGCTGCCAAGTTCCCCCAACACTCAACCATTTAACGATTTACTATATTTTCCAATTTATCTTTTCGCACAGCCAACATTAGTTGGAGATATTTCGCAACCAACAACTAGTTGTTTATACTAATCATCAGATTTATCTGCGCTTATTTTTTCGTCATTAGGTTTTCCGTCTCAAAACTGGTTGGACACATCCCTGCACTTATTTATATTCTGAGCTAGCCTACATAGTTCCCTGAAATTCTTACACAGCATGTGTATTCAGCTCGTTCCCCTTCTATTATTTTCTAATTTTATGCCCTATTTTACCGAGATTCAGCGAAGGAGGTTAAGCAACCTGTGGCTACCAAGATCCCCCAACACTTAGACATTTGCCGAAATAATGGTTTTCCAGTAAATCCTTTCACACACTTAACATTATTCGAGAATATTGCCCAACCAATTCTTGTAGTTACTTATAATAATCATCATGTTTAAGCACAGTTATCTTTTCGTCATTAGTTTATCCATCTTGGGATTGGTTGGATGCGTACCTCCATTGATTTCTATTCTGGGCTAGCCTACACATCTCCCTGAAACCCCTACAGCCTACATCTTTTACTATCTGTGTGCAGTAGTCTAACCTAGGTCTGTCTCTTCTTCTCTTTTTTCCTATCTCTGCTTCTAATATATTCCGCACTATTCCCTTATGCCGTAGTATGTGGCCTATCATCCTATCTCTCCTATTTTTTACCGTTTTCTACATATTTCTTTCTTCCCCTACCATTTTTAGTACCTCTTCGTTCTTAACTTTGTCTGTCCATGATATCTTCATCATACGTCTGTAGCACCACATTTCAAAGGCTTCTACCTTTTTCTTGTCCGCTTCTCCTACTGTCCAGGCTTCACAGCCATACAGTGCTGTGCTCCACACATATGTTTAAAGCAATCCTTTCCTTGTTTCTATGTTTGTGGTCTTTGAGCACAGTAGTTGCTTTTTCCTGTTAAATGTAGCACGACCTTGTGCTAATCTTTGTTTTATATCTTTTGTGCTTTTTCCATCTTGCGTTATTTGGCTTCCTAGGTAGCAGAAATCCTTAACCTCTTGTAAGTTCGTGTTACATACTTGTATTCTTGTTTTTGATTTATTTTCCCCACCTTTGCATACTAAAACTTTAGTTTTAGTTTTGTTAATTTTCATACCGTATCTCTCTGTTAGAACCGTTTCCATTTCATTAAGAGCAGCTTCTAACTCTTCCTTGCTAGACGCTAATACCGCTATATCATCTGCAAATCTAAGCATATCAATTTTTTGTCCTTGCATAGTAATTCCAAATGTCTTCCTGCATTTGACAGTATTCATTGCCTCTTCTATGTACAAGTTAAAAATCAATGGAGATAGGGCACATCCCTGTCTCACTCCTTTCCTAATGTTTACTTCTCTTACTGCTGTTTGCTCTTTGTATAAGCTATGTACTATTCGTCTATCCCTATAACTCATTCCAATCTTTTTGAGTATGTCAAACATTTTTTTCCATTTTACATTGTCGAATGCTTTTTCCAGATCTACAAACCCTATATACACGCTTTCCCCTTTTTCTATTGTTTTCTCCATTATCACTCTCAGAGCTAAAATAGCCTCCCGTGTTCCCCTGTTTCGCCTAAACCCAAATTGATCTTCTCCTAGTATTTCTTCCGCCCGTTTTTCCATTCGTCTTTGCACAATTCTAGTTAATATTTTTGACACGTGTGCTGTCAAACTTCTTGTTCGAAAATTTTCACATCTATCCGCGCCTTTCTTTTTTGGTATAGTTACTATGATGCTACGTTTAAAATCTTTGGGTATCTTGCCTGTCTCATACATATAGCTTACAAGTTGGAAGAGACGTTCTGTTAATGCTTGTCGAGCTGCTTTTAGAGTTTCTGCTTGCACCTTATCTGTACCCGAAGCCTTACCATTTTTCAGACTCTTTAATGTTAATTCAAATCGTCTCTAAGTATAGGATATCCCAAGTCATCATTTTCAATGTCTGATTCCTGTTCTAATGCAGTTAGTTCCTCTCCTGCATATAAATTCCCTATATATTCTTGCCATCTACCCACTTTCTCTACATTTTCTATAATGACGCTTCCTGCCGCGGCCCTTATATTTTTGCTATACGGTTTTATATCCCTTAAATTCATTCTAATTAATTTGTATACTTCGTCTGTCTTTCCTATTTCCATCTTTGTTTGTACCTCTTTGCACTTTTCATCAATCCATTGTTCTTTAGCATTCCTACCTTTTCAAATAATTTCCCATTTTATGGTTTTGTATCTCTGTTTTCCTGTTTCGTCTGATTTATTTTTGTATTTTTGTCTTTCTTCTATTAAATTCAGGATATCCTTTGTTATCCATGGTTTCTTATTTTCTTTTTGTATATACCCCAGAATATCTCTGGCTGCCATGTCGAGGCTGGATTTAATGTTATTCCATTCTGTTTCTACTTCCTTAGTATCAGATATTTTCCCGATAACATTCAGCAATTCATTTGACTTTTTTTCGAATCTTTCTTGAATATCTTTATCTTTTAGTTTCTTTAAGTCCAAGTGCCTTTTTCCGTTCCTTTTTTTAGATTTTTAAATTTAAGTGCGGCCTTCATAATTACGATGTTGTGTCAGTATCTATATCTGCTTCTGGGTTGCTTCTACAGTCTTTTACTTGATTCCTAAACCGTTGTCTAACAAGAATGTAATCTATTTGATATCTTCCTATATCTCCTGGCATCTTCCATGTATATCGCCTTCTAGCATGATGTTGAAATAATGTGTTTGTGATGATTAAATTGTTCTTGTCGCAAAATTCTACCAGCCTATTTCCACTGTCGTTTCTCGTGCCTAAACCAAATAAACCTACTACCGCTCCTTCCCTACCCTCACCTACCACGGCATTAAAATCCCCCGTAATTATTAAATTTTCATGTCCTTTTACGTATCTTAATATGTCTTCGATATCTTTGTAGATGGCTTCTACCTCTTCGTCACTGTAGCTAGAGGTGGGCATGTATACTTATATTATTACTGTGTTTACCGGTTTAGATTCTAATCTAACCATGAGTACTCTTTCGTTCTTTTGTAAGTAATTTTCTACACAGTATTCTATCTTTTTCCGCATAACTATCCCCACACCCAAATTTCCTTCCTCTGCTCCTGTATGAATTACCCTGAAGTCTCCACTCCAAAAATCCCCCGCCTCTGGCCACCGAACTTCGCTGATCCCTACTATGTCTAGTGATAACCTATTCATTTCGATTTTTAGGTTCTCTATCTTACCTACTTGCTTCATACTTCTAACATTCCACGCTCCGACTCGCAGAATGTTCCCGACTCTTATTTTTACCTTTCAAATCGCATCCTCCGAAGTTATTGATGAAGCCCGTTACGAACCATTACATCACATATCTTTGGCCTTATCAAGTGCTTACGAGTATTTTGATCTTAAGAAGGTTTCCAACACTACCCTAACCGACTTTACACCAGTTTTCATATTCAAGGTTTTCGGTACGTTCAATAATTTACGCTAATTACATAAAGTTGGACTCAAGAGAAGCTCAGCACCGATCTCCGAACATTCAATGTCGCTCTTTATACAGTTTCCTTTCTGTTAACTTTTAGTACCACGGAAGTAAACTTGTACGTTATCTTCTCGAATGCTTTTAGGTGCTAACTAATTATTGAGTACATTTCATTACGTGCTGTAGGTGTAGATATTATAATTTCTCAGTGGCAACCTTAATTATAATGCTTTGGAGCTCCGTTAAACTTCCACAATTTTTAATAAACCTTTATTTGTCAATAATTATTTATGTGCTATTTTATAGCTAACTGCCAGTGCCAGTTATAAGGAACTTACACGCATCGTCTCACACTTCGACACCGTCACAAAAGTCTACAACTGATAATTTCTTGTACAAGAAGCATGTCAAAATTATGCTACGTAGGTGTTAATCATTTTTCTTTGCATATTAGACTTTTTAAAATTCGACAACACGGTCTGATGAGTAATATATTTTACGAATTTATAAATCTGTTTTGCTAGAACATAAAAAATCAAACGTATTCTTTATAAAATCATGGGGATACGCAATGTCATTGGAGTTTTATGAAAAGGGTTTATCAAATAGCTTTTAAAGCTCCGTACACTTTGCGATAAAGGTTCTGTGCTGCTCGCTCTTGGTAGATAACCTACATATGTTTGTGGCTTATATAAAAATAAATCTTTGAAGATAGCTTCATGGTTTCTACTATTGAATTATATCCTTCAAGTATTGTTTAAGATCAGATTTTAGCAAAACGATTTCTTTTGCTTGGTGATAGTTCTTTACGATATTCAAAGCACATACATTTAAAAGATACATATTGCTTTAAAGTGTAAACGTACCTTATACTTTCCTTTGCTCTCTCTTTTAAGAAAAAGTTCTATAAAAATTAATCATAGTGCCTTTTATACAATTCCTTTAAAAAGTTAATGCAGGTTTGCGAAATACTAGCTTCGCTTGAAAGTCCACAGATGCTTACTTGATTTTTATCAGACGAACTTGAGAATAACTGAATCATTTTACAGACATTCATACACAAAATTTATTAAAATCTTTGATACTGTTAGGAAATGTAAGACTTGTTGAAAAAAGTAATAAACTTTGATCTTGAAATATTTCAGAAAAAGATATGAGTAACATTCTCATGCTTAGTACACAGTGTGCCCAAGACAACGATGAAAAGCGATCGGGATCTCGAAAACCATAAAAGTTGCAAAAACCGTTAAATTACAAAAACATGCAATTTGGGAGTCAATAATATGTTGTTGAGAAAATTCCAAAAATCGGCTACTTCTGGTGGTATTCGAAATTATTCGAAGTATCGCAATTTTTTATTTATTTTTTTTAAAGTTATTTGAAAAGGTATAAAAAAACAAAAAGCACTTTGTCATTGCCACTATTTCATATGTACAAGACAGCGTTTACAAATTTTCTATGGAACGTTTCGTTTCGAAGAAATTATCATCAACTTTACTTTTTTATCATCATCATCATTAAGTCTTCAGCCCTCGAACTGGTTAGACGCGTACCTCCATTGTGTCCTATTCTGAGTTAACCTACACATTTTTCTAAAATTCTCACAGTCTGCATATTTCACTATCTGCATGCAATATTCTGATTTAGGTCTACATATACCTATCTATTCCTATATCTGCTTACGATATAGCCCGCACTATTCCTCAAAATGCCCTTCTATTTCTCCTATTTTTTTTATTCAGACAGATATCTTTAATCTCCTATTATTTCTATAACTTTATCTGTTCATGTTGAAGCATAACACTTCAAAAGGCTTCTCTCTTTTCCCGTCTGCTTTTCCTACTGCCCCTATTTTATAGGCGTACAGTGCTGTGCTTCATACATATGCTTATAACACTTTTGTTCTTGTATCAATGTTTGTTTTATTCGAACATAACCGCTGCTCTTTCCTGTTAGATACAGTTCGGTCTCCCTTCCACTGTTTTGTAAATATATATCATATTTCACCGATATTCAGTGGATCTGAAGATAGTTAAGCAACCTGTGACTATTAAGATCCTCCAACACTTGAACACTTGCCGAATTAATAGTGTCCCAATATCATGTTTATCATCATCAGGTCTTCAGCCCTAAAACTGGTTAGACGGGTACCCGCATTGTTTCTTATTCTGAGCTAATCTACACATTTCCCTGAAATTTGCACAGTCTGCATCTATCACCGTCTGCGTGCGAAAGTTTGATCTCGGTCTACTTCTACCTCCCTTTTTCTATCTCTACCTGTAATATACCCCGTACTGTTCCGCAAAAATGTCTTAGAACGTATCCCACCTTTCTATTTCTTTTATTTTTTTTGGTTCTCCACAGATATCATTATTTCTCCACTATTTTTATAACCTATTTGTATTTGTTATTAACTTTGTCTGTCCATGCAATCACCCTCTTACATCTGAAGCACAACATTCCAGAAGGCTTCTATCTCTTTCTGTCTGCTTTTCCTACTATCTCTATTTCATAGACGTACTGTGCTGTGCTCCACACATATGCCTTGAACAATTTTTTTCTTGCTTCTATGTTTGTTGTCTTTGAACATAACCGCCGCTCTTTCTTATTAGATGCAGTTCCGTCCCTTCTATTGTTTTACAATTATATACCCTACTTCCCCCGATATTCAGTGGTTTATGAAGGGGGTAAGCAGTCTGCAGCTGCTAAGTTCCCTCGGCACTTGGGCATTTATCGAATTAATAGCTTTTTCAATATATCCCTTCGCACAATCAACATTAGTTGAAGATATTTCACAACCAACACCTATAGTCATTAATAGTAATCATGAGATTTAGGTGCACTTATTTTTTCGTCATTAGGTTTTCTGTCTTGAAGCTGGTTGGACGCGTACTTCCACTTATTTATGTTTTGAGCTAGCCTACACAGTTCCCTGAAATTCCCACAACAGCCTATATACAGCTCGGTTCCACTTATGTTGTTTTCTAATTATATGCACTATTTCACCGAGATTATGTGGTATATGAAGGGCATTAAGCAGTCTGTGGCTGCCAAGAATACACCAACACTTAGACATTTGCCGAATTAGCAGTTTTCCAGTACATCCTTCCGCACAATTAATATTAGTTGAGAATATTGCAAGACCAATACCTGTAGTTGTGCACTGGTTGGATGTGTACCTCTACTGATTTCTATTCTGAGCTAGACTACACATTTTCCTAAAATTTCCACATCCTACATCTTTCTGTATCTGTGTGCAATAGTCTAACCAAGGTCTACCTCAACTTCCCTTTTTTCCTATCCCTGCTTCTAATATATTCCGCACTATTACCTGCCTTATGTGGCCTATCATTATATCGCTGCTATTTTTTATTGTTTTCCACATATTTCTTTCTTTTCCTACCATTTCTAAAACCTCTTTGTTCTTAACTTTCTCTTTCCATGATATCTTCATCATACGTCTGCAGCACCAAATTTCGAAGACTTCTCTACCTTTTTCTTGTCCGCTTCTCCTACTGACCAGACGTCACAGCCGTACAGTGCTGTGCTCCACACATACGTTTTAAGCAATCCTTTCATTGTTTCTATGTTTGTTGTCGTTGAACACAGTAGTTGCATTTTCTTGTTAAATGTAGCACGACCATGGGCAAATCTCTGTTTTGTGCTTTTCCCGTCTTGCGGCAATTTGGCTTCTTGGGTAGCAGAAATCCTTAACCTCTTGTAAGTTCTCGTTACCTATTTGTATTCTTGTTTTTGATTTATTTTCTCTTCCTTTACACACTAGTACTTTAGTTTTATTTTTGTTAATTTTCATATCGTATCTCTGTGTTTAAACTGTTTCTATTTCTTTAAGGGTAGCTTTTAATTCTTCTTTGCTAGATACCGACACCGCTATATCATCTGCAAATCTAAGCATATCAATCTATTGTCCCTGCATAGTAATTCCAAATGTCTTCCTGCATTTGACAGTATTTATTGCCTTTTCAATGTACAAGTTAAAAATTAATGGGGATAAGACACATCCTTGTCTCACCCCTTCCTTAATATTTACTTTTCTACGTTCCTGCCCTAGTTCTATTACCGCTAGTTGCTCTTTGCATAGATTATGTACTATTCGTATATCCCTAAAACCCATTCCTATATTTTTCGAGTATTTCGAACGTTTTTGCATTTTACATTGTCGAATGCTTTTTCCAGATCCTCAAGTCTTATATACACGCTTTTCCCCTTTTCTATTGTTTTCTCCATTATCATCCTTAAAGCTGAAATAGCCTCCCGTGTTCTCCTATTTCGCTTAAACCCAAATTGATATTTTCCTAGTATTTCTTCAGCTTGTTTTTCAATTTGTCTTTATACAATTCTAGTTAATAATTTAGACAAGTGTGCTGTCAAACTTATTGTTCAAAAATTTTCACATCTATCCGCGCCTCTCCTTTTTGGTATAGTTGCTATGATGTTACGTTTGAAATCTTTAGGTGCGTTCGTCTGTCTCATATTTAGCTTACAGGTTGGAAGAAACGTTCTGTTACTGCTTGTCCAGCCGCTTTTAGAGTTTCTGCTTGCATCTTATCTGTACCCGGTGCCTTACTATTTTTCAGACTCTTTAATGTTAATTCAAACTCATCTGGAAGTATAGGATATCCCAAGTCATCATTTTCAATGTCTGATTCCTGTTCCAAGTTCCTCATCTGCATATAAATTTCTTATATATTCTTGCCATCTAACCACTTTACAGTTTCTATAATGACATTTCCTTCCGCGTCCCTTATATTTTTGCTATATGGTTTTATATCCCTAAAATTCATACTAATTAGTTTGTATGCCTCGTCTGTCTTTCCTATTTCCATCTTAGTTTGTACCTCTTTGTACTTTTCATAAATTCATTGTTCTTTAGCTTTCTAGCATTTGCAAATAAATTTCTATTTTATGGCTTTGTATCTCTGTTTTCCTGTTTCGTCTGATCTATTTTTGAATTTTCTTCTTTCTTCTATTAAATTCAGGATACCGATTGTTACCCATGGTTTCTTATTTTCTTTTTGTGTATACCCCAGAATATCTCTGGCCGCCATGTCTAAGCTAGATTTTATGTTATTCCATTATGTTTCTATTTCCTTAGTATCAGAAAATTTTCCGATATCTTTAAGCAATTCATTTAACTTTTTTCAAATTTTTCGTGGATATCTTTATCTTTTAGTTTCTCAAAGTCAAAGTGCCTCTTTTCGTTTCTTTTTTTTCAAATTTTTTATTTAGGAGCGGTTTTATTAATTACGTTGTTGTGGTCAGTGTTAATATCTGCTTCTGGGTAGCTGCTACATTCTTTTACTTTGTTACGTTAATTCGTGGCAGCCACGTTGGGCGCCAAATTTATGCCACGTCGGCTCGCAGCCGTGCGTAACCCAAAGAAAATCAAAGAAATGACCGGGCTCAATCGGAGAATAGGGGGTTGTAGAAAGCATATAATGTACGCGGCTGTAAGGAATTAGTGACAATACCTGCAATAAAAATAGTCAAGCAACCTGAAATAAAAGAATAAGCATAGCATGCTGATCAAGCATAAATTATTCAGTACTTTGTAGAATGTAAATAAAACTGTTTGGATAATCTATATAATATAATCACGATAAAAGCATTACAAAAATTTTTATTACAAAGTGAGGTTATATTGGGGAGTAGCAGAAACGTTTCCTCACACACCAATTAAACATAAATCAGATAAAATGTTAACAAAAGATAAATAGATAAGACACAATTGATATGAGCAATCCAGTAGCATTGATTTTTTTTTCCTTTCCTGTCCAAATATTCAAATTACTCAAACTAATTTGTTTTGTTTTTCTTTTCTTTTTTTTGTTTCTTAATAGCATGCAATTCTATTGTAAAAGGTATCAGAACGACGAAGATATGGCAAAACAACGGATAGATATTTAAAGTCATATCAAGTAGGAAATAGTTCAACTTATATATAGTCCTTCAGTAACGCTTCCTTGCAATTGAAGTGTGGGATTCACGATGTCCTGCACTAACGAAGCACTTCACCCTTGATTGTGAGGGTGTTGATGGAATTTCTTACACTTTACACTAATCACACCTACGTATTTCACTGGTGTTAGCAGCAGACATTATCAAGTTGATGGAACGATGTAGCATTGATAAATTTATTGTTAATTCTATTTCCCGAGACAATAATGTCCAAATATTTTGTAACACAAATAAAAAAAAATTGTATTAAAAATTTAGAATCACGGGCTTTCAAGGCACGATGTAATGCATTAAACTAACAGTAACGTGAGGTGTTTTATTTGCTACCTATGGTAACAAAGAAAAACCTAATGCTTTTGAATAACGAAATTTGCGCAAACAATGATCTATTTTAGATTCTTTGGGGTTAGAAAATTTAGAAACTACAGTATCACAACTGTATCATCATGTTTTTTTGTTTTTAGAAACACATTTGGCCAATCCAAAGTATGCACTACTCTGTTAAAAAAAAGGGACCACGAAGACTAGATCGCACACACAGTTCAAATATAAAAAGATAAATCAACAAAAAAACACAATTAGTAAAGCAACGCGTATCACTAAGTCAATGTTCCGTAAAACACACGTCAAGTTCTACTACTTTTATTTCTAACAGAAAAGCAACAAAAAACAATTAGTAAAGCTACGCGTATCACTAAAACCGTCAGTCAATGATCTTAAAACCGCGCTTGTGGTCAATCAAACACGTTACATATCAAGCATACTTCCTTCAAACGCCATCAGAACTACACTGCCATCTCTTTATATAAACCCGTTGTTACCATAAACTCTTGTCGACTCTTATCTCCTTCGCTAATAAAGAAAATCGAACCGATACACAAAAAAAAATCAAGGCCGAAATATCAAGGTCATAAAGAAAATTTAGAAAATCAAGAGCAACCAAAAACAATCGAGCCGATACACCAATCGGGCCCCAAACGAGAAGGAAGAAAAATAATTTCGAGCCGATACACCAAAAAACATCGAGCCCCTCAAAAAAAGTCGAGCCCCACGTTGGGCGCCAAAATTTCCTGTTACGTTGATTCGTGGCAGCCACGTTGGGCGCCAAATTTATGCCACGTCGGCTCGCAGCCGTGCGTAACCCAAAGAAAATCAAAGAAATGACCGGGCTCAATCGGAGATTAGGGGGTTGTAGAAAGCATATAATGTACGCGGCTGTAAGGAATTAGTGACAATACCTGCAATAAAAATAGTCAAGCAACCTGAAATAAAAGAATAAGCATAGCATGCTGATCAAGCATAAATTATTCAGTACTTTGTAGAATGTAAATAAAACTGTTTGGATAATCTATATAATATAATCACGATAAAAGCATTACAAAAATTTTTATTACAAAGTGAGGTAATATTGGGGAGTAGCAGAAACGTTTCCTCACACACCAATTAAACATAAATCAGACAAAATGTTAACAAAAGATAAATAGGTAAGACACAATTGATATGAGCAATCCAGTAGCATTGATTTTTTTCCTTTGCTGTCCAAATATTCAAATTACTCAAACTAGTTTGTTTTGTTTTTTTTTTGTTTCTTAATAGCATGCAATTCTATTGTAAAAGGTATCAGAACGACGAAGACATGGCAAAACAACGGATAGATATTTAAAGTCATATCAAGTAGGAAATAGTTCAACTTACATAAAGTCCTTCAGTAACGCTTCCTTGCAATTGAAGTGTGGGATTCACGATGACCTGCACTAACGAAGCACTTCACCCTTGACTGCGAGGGTGTTGATGGAATTTCTTACACTTTACACTAATCACACCTACGTATTTCACTGGTGTTAGCAGCAGACATTATCAGGTTGATGGAACGATGTAGCATTGATAAATTTATTGTTAATTCTATTTCCTGAGACAATAATGTCCAAATATTTTGTAACACAAATAAAAAAAATGGTAATAAAAATTTAGAATCGCGGGCTTTCAAGGCACGATGTAATGCATTAAACTAACAGTAACGTGAGGTGTTTTATTTGCTACCTATGGTAACAAAGAAAAACCTAATGCTTTTGAATAACGAAATTTGCGCAAACAATGATCTATTTTAGATTGTTTGGGGTTAGAAAATTCAGAAACTACAGTATCACAACTGTATCATCATGTTTTTTTGTTTTTAGAAACACATTTGGCCAATCCAAAGTATGCACTACTCTGTTAAAAAAAGGGACCACGAAGACTAGATCGCACACACAGTTCAAATATAAAAAGATAAATCAACAAAAAAACACAATTAGTAAAGCAACGCGTATCACTAAGTCAATGTTCCGTAAAACACACGTCAAGTTCTACTACTTTTATTTCTAACAGAAAAGCAACAAAAAACAATTAGTAAAGCTACGCGTATCACTAAAACCGTCAGTCAATGACCTTAAAACCGCGCTTGTGGTCAATCAAACACGTTACATATCAAGCATACTTCCTTCAAACGCCATCAGAACTACACTGCCATCTCTTTATATAAATCCGTTGTTACCATAAACTCTTGTCGACTCTTATCTCCTTCGCTAATAACATAAGGAACCTCCAAAACGTGAATGCCACAATCATATCTAATAATTAATTACAGCAGTTTACAATATTCGATAAGTTGGAAAGTAATTTACGAATAATCCAATTTACAATTCATTCCTTGCAATTTATTTATTAATGAAAATCAATCTTCAAATTATCTACTTTTAAAGTAATACCCACGAGTTAAATTGTCTACAAATCTGAATTATTCTGAAGTATCTCCTTTATACAAACAGCGATCCCAAAGAAACGATGTATTTTTACGTACTCTAACAGAAAGGGAGCGTAAAATGTTCAGCTATAAAACTGCCCGTTACAGATTGATTCCTAAACCGTTGGCTAACAAGAATGTAATCTATTTGATATCTTCCTATATCTCCTGGCATCTTCCACGTGTATCGTCTTCTAGCATGATGTTGAAATAATGTGTTAGTGATGGATAAATTGTTCTTGTCGCAAAATTCTACCAGCCTATTTATCCTGTCGTTTCTCGTGCCTAAACCAAATAAACGTACTACCGCTGCTTCCCAACCCTCACCTACCACTGTATTAAAATCCCCTGTAATTATTAAATTTTCATGTCTTTTTACGTATCTGCACATAGCATACAATTAGTGGCTAGAAAGAGGATGTAGAAAACAAACTCATAGACGTAAATTTAAAAATAAGAATTGGAGTTGTTAAGTTACAACAACCCGCCGTAAACATAAAAAGTTACGGGGGTATCTTGCAATGTTTTGACTCGTTGAAGTGGGGAATGGAAATCAGGATGCATATTATTTGTTACGGAGTTGTGCCGTACAGAATGAGCGTAAAATGTATAAATTACCCAAAATGATCTCTAAACCCGTACCTACGCTTCAAATCCTGGGCCCATATCTTGATATAAACATAATTTCTTCTACATTTATAATCTTTTGTTGAAAGATGGGAGATTATGTTTCCGGAATGCGTCTATGTATTCGTAGAACCAGGGAGGGTATAGCTGATCTCTGCTATTGTAACGTTTGCACCAGATAATGCAAGTTGTGAACAAGAGGAGTTTCTACAAATTTTTGGTTGTATTAATTAGGGAGCTTTTAAAAATGGAGTAAGTTGGCTTTAGTAGCGGTACGAGTTAAGTCGTTAAATTATAGTCCGATTAATTTTATTATATAATTCGAACACGTCTGCCATAGGAAGACTGCTATGTAAAAAATAAATTCTGTTTAAAAATAAATAAAATTACCTAAAATATAATTAGGTTCAAAATATGATAAACACCTAGGGAAAATAATTATCAAAGTCAACGAAATTGTGGATAGGATGGCAGTAAATTAATGTAAAAAATGGTAAATTTCTAGTTAGCAAAGGGAAATGAGTAGGATTTCAATGCTAGTTTGCACAGGAAGTATTCGAAAATTTGTACCTGCTTGGTATAGCGTAAAAGCTATAACATGTGTGTATAAACAGGTGATTAGTAGAACTGCTGGAAATATTAACGAGAAGTATACACATTCCATCTATGTTTCGTTTAGGGTGCAACTAACAAACATTAATTAGGGAGTTTGTCAGAGGAACTATCGAAAATGTACCGGCTCGAATAAAGAAGATTCAGATAAAGTGTATTAAAACCGAAATTTTTGTGCTTGTGTGTTCACAGTCAAAAGTTGTATATTACTTAGGCTACAAGTAATTTTTCTCTGAAAATTTTAATAAAACAAACCAATACATCTAATAAACTTTTACCGTACATCGTAAAAGAAATAGAAGAACGAGAAAAAGCTGCACTTGTCTTGGAAAGTCTTTCGGTAAACTTGTACATAAGAACTTATTATATTATTTTAACAAGCGAAATTGCGACCAATAAATGGGAAACCCAGTTGAAATTCTAAAGTGCCACGTGTCCAAATACGACATAAGAAATATAGACAATCAACATTATAAAAATCATGAAGGATATGTAGGATGGTTTGCCTAACTTCCTGCATTGAAACGGTAGAAACGTTACCTAAACCAATTAAGAATTCTGATTAATCATGGTGTAGAGGCAAAAAAACATATTTTTAATGGATCGGAATTCGTGATTGAAAATAACCTTGATGAAACACGTACAAAATTTCAATGCAAATATTAAGAAAGCGAACGTTGTAGATGACAGAAACCCGACCCTGTTAATGCCGTAACAAAATAGGACAGATTTAAGTATTTAAGTTAATTTGAGGTAATTAAATAACATCCGTTTAAACTGAAAATACTTTAAATAAAATCATTGCCATATGTTAATGCATGTAGACATGCGTTCGAATATCTTAAACGTTTCCCACCTGGAAAAATTACTAATCGTTCTTATCCGTTCGAGTAGAAAAGTTGTTTAGAATGTTGCTGGATAAGGACGGTATTGTATCGCTATTCCTCGAACTGAATTTTTGTGTAGCATTCAAGAAAACGGTTCGTAGAATTTCTCTTATTCAAAATATATTTTATTTTCGAATTTTAGTCCAACTAAGTAAGAGCATTACAACTGAGTACAATTAATACAACTAATGGATATACAACAATTAAGAATAAACATTACAACTAAGATATACTGATGATGTGTTCGATCGAGCTATTGTTCTGGAAGCCGTATTAAATCTACGTAACATAATCCAATTGTCACGTGTTAAAGAAATTCGATTTAAGTAAATGTAAAGCTGATGTTGTTGGTTTTCTTTTCCATCAATAATTTTTTTATCAAATTCGTTCTGCAATTCACCACGTCTATAACCAGTTTGCATCGTATAAAAATTACATGTCAAAGAAGCTCCGTCAAGTTGATTTTCTAAGTTTTTGTTTTGTATTTGTTTCAAAAAATTTTGTTTTATGTTATCTTATCTATGAGTGTGAAACAATGTATGAACTGCTTTGAGACGCAAACTGCTGTGTCGTATTTAGAGTTAATTTTGTTTCTGGTTCTTATTTTGCATAGTATTTAACTTAAAGTATTTGTGCTTTTTCAACGTGTGTTCACGTCAAGGTTTCCACACCTTCCTTGGCTGTTCTTTCTAGTTTACATACGTCTTCAAAAATGTAGTGGTGCCTAGTTTATCCGCTGCTTTAAACTACTTTTGTGTATCGAACTCCGCAAAAGTACAGTTCTAAGTTAGTCCAAAGTCTCCGAAAGGTCCCTTAAAACGGATAAATTTTCATTTACTGTTAACGTTTCAGGAGAGGTCTTTAGAAAACGAAAGCATACCATACTCATTTCTGCTTTTACATAAAATGAATATTCTATACACTGGAGCTTAATTTTGCACTAGCGTCCAATTGACACGTAGCTAACGTTGTTCTAACTAATATTAACATTTATCACGTAATTATCTTTATACTTTATAACGGGGATTTGTCTCCTATTTGAATTTCGCAACATAATTGTAGTTTTGTTTGTAAAGTCAAATATTAATTTGACTTTACAAACAAAACTACAATTTCACGAATCAGTGCAATTACGTCACACACGGTAATTTTTGTTACCAGATGTAATCCAAAACTATGTACGTGTCATATGTAGGAGAAAATAAATGCTACAGGTTGGCATCATTTTGCGCTTTTGTCATTAGCACTTTCCTAAATTTCATTTTGTTTTACGTGTTAGTCGTCGTTTGCGATTTGTTGTTTTTAGCAATTTTTTTTGTTATTTTGTATTAAAACTGTTTTTGTCAGAACAAATTTCGCTTTCTGTATTGTTATTCCAGATTAACTGTGAACAATATGACTAAGACTTTAGACAAACTTCAAATGAATGGTAATATATGCAATGTATGGCAACATAGCAGTGGCTAGTACATACGACTTCACTACACCGTTTCGTGAAACAGCTACATACGTCCACACTTCGTGGGGCGCCAGAATTTATGCTACGTATCTAGACGTAGCTGGGAGAAAACTAAATACCAGGCTAACTATCAAACGCGGAGAGTAGGGGGATTCACCTAAATACCAAAAAAGAAACAAAGAAACACATTGCACACGGTACCTATTAACACATAAAAATAAATAAAGGATTCTGTACAAACAAGCAAAAAGAAAATAAATTAAGTGCTATTATTTCACGGTAAACAATTATATTGTATCGACAATTTAGTACCTTAGATACGAAGTGCGCATCTCGTATGTCGCACAAAATAAACCTGTTACAGCTTTTGTCAAACGTTTGTAATTGTAAAAAGGTAATTAAACTTTATGTAAGTTTATTACTCTTTATCCTCGTGACTATCAGCTATATACCAAACCTCTCCATTTTCTATACTTTATCTGATATCACTAGGTCGAGAATTTCTTCTTTTTATTTTTAAGCCCAAGGTAATGTCGGATGGAAAATGGCTTTAGTCAAAGAAAACTCTTAAGGTTTAAACGGCTAGTAGAGTGTTAGCTCTGGGTAGATCATGAGCATGGGTCATGGGTGAATAATAGACCAAAAATACCTTTAATAAGCGCCACCGTATTTTTTAATACAATTTCCAACAAAATTTAACTGTGTTTGTATAAGGGGAATGCGGAAACCTTACTTAACACCACTAACATAGCCATAAAACTTGAATTTCACTCTTTCGGACACACTTACCAAAACCTCAACCACCAGATGTCAAACAGATGTCTCAGCTTTACCTGTGAACAAACAAAAACACAACATGGACACCATTTGTGTCCTCAAAAGCATATGCCAAAAATAGAATAAGTGAATTTAAACATCTGTAATATACTAAACGAATTTAGTTTCATTACACACCCTTTTTACTTAAGGAGGACTTGCCCTAGTTTCCTTTTTTTTAATTTTTTTTTAATTTAAATGTTTAATAATAAAACGTCTTTCAAAAGAAACAAAAGGAATTCTATTTATATGAAAGTTTGATTATATACAGGTGACTGCAATATATAGGATTATGTTCTTGCCATATTTTTTATAAAAAAATTTGTGAAATTTAACATTCAAAATAGATATATATAAATGGATCATTTTTATAAGAATTAGTTAAATAAACATGTAATATATTATTTGTTCATAACACATAATTTTATTTTTCGTTAATCATTGAAGTACTTCATTGACTATTACAACAAAGATTGATCGTCAAAAAACAGCGATTGTAAAATGCAAATACTCAAATTTAACTATGATCTACTAAAAAAACACGCGAATTTCTACACCAAAGAAAGAGCTTTTACATGACCTGAATGTCTTTAAACAAAATGTAAAATTAAACCAAGACTGCATCTGGCGTCTCGATTAGAAAACAGAATCTATACTATTTTTTTATCTGACATAAATTGTCATTCTAAATATCTTAAAACACATTGATTGAATGCGTGTACAAACAACTGACAAACTAGATGCTTATTCGTGGTTGTTACTAACTTCAAAAAACTACTTTATATTTTCGTTACTCTAATAATCAACGTAGGATATTTCATAATCATTTACTATAGTTTCAAAGCTATGGAAAGTTTCAAACACTCACGTGCATCCAAATGAACTGCAGGTGCAAGACCTTGACGTAAGCTGTTGTACTTTTCCAGCGTAATATCTAGTTGATATTAGTCATCGGTAAGTTTGGAATATCGGGATTCTTTGTAGAATAAACCATTGCTATACTGTATAGTTAATTAAATAGAACGAATCCATAACTGCTTGCTTTAAATTTACTGCGACGAAGATTTATTATAATTTAATATCGAAAATTGTTGTTGTAGATATGTCCGTAAGATATTGCATGTCTTAAATGATGTCCTATAATGGTTCCATATTCTCAGGCCTGTAGGGATCAACTAACTTATGTGAAGCGAGGCTTATCAAAACTCGTGCCCACGCGACCGCTGTTAGGCTCAACCTTTAGACCGTAAGAATCTATTGTTCTTTACGTTTTCTTCTTGACTTTATTAGACGCCACGTGTTTTAGCCGGGCCATCTTAACTTTATCTCGTCTACAAAAAGCGACTTGCACTCTTGGACGTTGGGAATAAAAGTGCCGATTATCAACTTGACAGCGCTTGGTAACAAACTTCAGAGTATATATTTTCTAGAATCTATGTGTTATTACGAACATTATACATTAATCTTTATTGGTTGATAATTCACAAATTAAATGCTTTAAAATATAGCTGTTTTATTATTATTTTATTGGGCTAGATGTAACTAGAAAAAAAATACGTTACACGTTTTTAAAATTTTACCTAATACTTTTTATAAAAAAAAATAATTAGTAGGAAAGAATTAACGTGTCAGAGCTTTTGTCGAACGGTTTTAAAATTTCACCTAATACTTTTTGTAAAATGAACTAGTCAGTAAAGCGAATAAACGTGTGCGTTCTTTTGACAAGCGTGTTTAAAAATAGTACATCGCACCTGTAGAGCGATAATATCGAATGGCAGCAACAAACAATAGTCCTACAGTGTCACGTAACTACACCAAACGTTGATACGGAATATGCCATTGTCACACACAAAAGAAAACGAGTTGCATACTTGTAGGTGTCCGGATACTTAGCTCGTAAGCCGTTGTGGGTGAGTCAGCACAGCAACGCCATGTTCGTCAGGATTTATTTACCCTGCTACCATAACTACAGCAGCGGTCTACGGGCAAAAGCAGTTGGTCTACAGACAAAAGCAGTTGGTCTACATAAAGAAAGAACCCATTTGCTTCCAACTAAAAAAAGGCTAGAGACTTCCTAGTTGTCGAACAGAAAAAAAACAAACGTGCATTGCTTTTAAAATACGGTGACGAATACTATAGAAAATATTTCGACGTACAAGCTGTCGAATCAAATTCAACAATGGTTCAACTAACACGAATTCGAACTGCAAACCCTTGCTTATCGAAGCGCAATTGAAACTGAAAAACCCGAGTTTTTGCGAATAGTGCGCGACCTTATTTGAACAAGTCGGAATAATAGAGAAAACCATTATACGCGGTTGTAATGTATACCAAGATAACAGGTACCTAAAACAGGAGATAAACTATTTAATTGTAGCACAAACTTGTCGTTTCGAAATAAATAAGTTCAAAATAAAAATTTGTAGAAAGCGTATTTATTATTAATTATGTTGGGGATATAACAGATTATCGGATACCTAAAACAAGGCATAGACTATTTCATTTATCAAATAAATTTTCGTTTTAAAAGAAAAAGGGATTTGAGTTGAGGAATTTATTCGAAGCGTGTTTATTATTAATTATGTTGAAAATAAACGTAACACATTCGAATTGTATAACCGGCACCGGATCTATCTCATTTACACGTTAGAAATATTAATTACTGCGCATGCGTGTTACTCTTATACATCCTTTACAAATTACAAAATATATTTCACATATATACCTGAAATAAATTTTATAAATGATACTTCACTACGTAGATTTTGTATGTTCCGGAAACATTATTTTAGAAATATTACAAGCATTGCAGAAGAGATATTTTACTAACCTTCACTTTGAAACGTATCATTTTAGAATAGTATTGTACATTTTAGAAATATGTCTGAAAGATTTTGTGTTGTATGGGATTTCTAATTTTATACGATGCCTTATTACGCGCCCTCAAGAAAGTGGAAAACTATATCGTTTGCAGTAGGCAACTATGTTCCGTAATAGTTGTAATAAACTTTAAAAATATCAAAGATAGGGGAATCGTTCAGACCACTATAATTTGATTTCGCAACCTTAAATGGCGACATATAATTAAACAACTATTCGGAAAGAAACATGATTGAAAATATATTTCAAAAATACTTTCAACTTCTTCTGTTTTATAAAGAGATAATCTTATATTTCTCTTGGCAGTAATTCCATTAGCTCAAAACGACGATTACCCGAAGGAAATCTATTAGGGTCGTCCGAACTTCGTTTAACTATTATTGACCTTATCAAATGTATAAATATTAGGAACGAACATCGAATTCGTTCATTAAGATGATTTTGCATTATGCGATTTTGATGCAATGCAATACAAATGCAACATACTACGCATTCTTTTGAGCAAGTTTCCAGTCAGCTGTTGCAACGCCAAAAAAATAGAACATATTCTATTTTTTGACAATGTCTATGGAATTTTGGTAATTTTTTTAGTGATAATGAGATACCAACTTAGAAATAAAATTATAATACGCATAATATGACCTATCTTTTAATATCTGATTGTTAAACTGGGCTGAAATTTTGTAAACAGGCTTATTTTAGGGTACTATTTAACATATTAAAAGTCCCCATGTATAGACGCTACGTTGCGGGCAGGAGAGGGTTCAAAAGGTCCACAAAATTAGTTTTTCGCAAATAACTCGGAAAATATCAACTTTACGGAAATTTATGTTAATGTCAAAATTGTAGCTTACAAAATTTCGCATAATATCGCTTTTTATTCAAGTCTGTACAACCAAATAAAGCAGAGATATAAGTTTTTTAAACATCGGTAGTTTTGCGACGCAACGAAAACGCGTACGCGTGTCGCACATTTTTCACTAATATCTCGAAAATGGACTCTTGAATTGAAAAATGTTTTAAATAAAAGTTGTAGAGAATCTAATTGCAAAAAAATTCTGTTTTTATTCATTTCTGTACGGCCCAAATTCGCCGAGTAATTAATTAAAAGACAATTTTTAATGTTGGTAGTGGATGTTTTGCATGTAAAAATCAGTATTAACTCTGAAGGTATTGGTCGTACACATATAGTATGTGTAATAAAAGTAGAAGAGAATAAAATTTTGAACATGCTGATGTATGCACGAATCCATTTTGGTAAAGATAGCTTGGTTAAGAGCAAAAAAACATGAAAAAATGTTATTTTACAGTGCATTTTGGAAAATAACTTTTTCTGATTGTTTGAAGGCAGTAATGTTATGTATTTTTCTTGAAGATATTTTAATTCTCTTTAAAATGAGACGTTGTAAAGCTTTTTTCATCGAAACGTTGACGAATTACAGGCGTTTTTAAATATTTAAGAGAAAAACCAATTTTTGTTAAATTAACATTTTAGCCCAAAAATGTGTGGATAATAATTTTTCAAAAATTTATTTTATCTTGTTTTCATTACTTCGTATATATATATAAACGTGCTGAAGTAGTATAAGTCTTTCACAAAGTATGTTCTATTCAACAAAAAGTTTATGAATATTGCTGTATTTTTGATAAATTATGGAAAAATTGCATTACGATTCGTTTTTTTGTAAATATCTTCGTTTCTATTAACTTTACAAAAAAACTTTAAGAGACCGAAATTAAAGCTGATACAATTTTCTATTAAATGGGTTTGTGGCATGTAATTTTGAATGCATCGTCATAGGAAACCTGCGTTTCAAAAGACAGGTAAGTTTACGTATGTAGCAGATCATCACTATGAGTCGTCTGAAATGATGAAAAAACGTGTGCTCAACCCTTTTTCTGAACTTATTGAACTGTTAGAAGTTATTCTTGGGGTCTTTCTGAATCGCTTGGTACTAGGCAGATATTTTTAGGACGTAAGCACTAAAGATTGAGAAAGGTCTAAAGCAATAAAATAGCAATTGGTTAATAAAATGTGAGTATTTTATTTTTATTATTGTTCATGTAAGTGAATTTGGGCCGTACAGAAATGAATAAAAAACAAAATTGTTTGTAATTAGATTCCTCTACAACTTTTATTTAAAACATTTCTTGATGCGAAAGTCCATTTTCGAGATATTAGCGAAAAATGCGCGTTGCGTCGCAAAACTACCGGAGTTTAAAAAAATTATATCTCTACTCTATTTGGGGTACAGACTTCAATAAAAAATAAAATTGTGTGTGATTTTGTAAGCTACAATTTTGATATCTAAATGAACTTCTGTAAAGTTGATATTTTCCGAGTTATTTGCGAAAAACTAATTTTTTGGACCTTTTAGACCCTCCCTTGCCCGCAACGTAGCGTCAACACATGGGTACTTTTAATATGTTGAATAGTACCCTAAAGCAAGCCTGTTTACAAAGTTTCAGCCCAGTCAGTATTATTTTCTCCAAATCGACAAATTTGGAGTCATTCTACTGGTGGGCTATAATGCGTTCTTTAAATTTAAAAACATACATAACGCAAAATACACGTTATGACTAGTTTTATAACGTTCAGAATGTGTTCTGGTTATTTAATACTTGCCAGAACGCAATGTGAACTTATGATAGGGTTCGAAATCCTTTGATAACAAGTTTCAATTTGTCCGTTCTAAAACCACATTATTAGTCGACTTATATCCGCCAGCTAGTTAACGAGTGAACGTCGTGAAATTACAAAATTGCGATTATGTGCACTGTAATTTCTGAGAATATAATTTTCGAAAAAACACAGCTTCAGATCGAATTCAGCAACGAAAGAGGCTTTTCTCTTAATAATGATCGTTATTATATGATTTCAAAGCACTATCGTTGCATGAAAAGATATAATTTTGTGAAAATGGGAGACTGCAAACTGATTGAAAGTGTTGTTAGTGAGAACAGTGATGAGCGCTATTTTTTTAAGACCGAGAAGCTCTTTATGTATTATGTACTGCACACGTTAATACTCGACACAAAAGGACGAGAGGCATAGAAAAATTTTCATTCATATTAATATTGATAATAGAACTCACCTAAGTCCAAATGTTAGTTTGGCAAGGAATTTTTATTGAATAAACGTGTTCCATATTGAGTGCATTTAATACTCCGATACTATTAAAGATACAAGAAAACTGTTTGTACATTCATGGGCGCCATATCGTATTTGTCACGATTGATTTATTTAACAATTCTCTTAATTTGTATAAATCCTATTTGGAACGATGTCTAAAATGCTGTTGAAGTTTTTTTTATATAATCTTTGCGTGTATTACAGTGGGGTACATAAATGATAAATATTTATAGCATTATTGAGATTCTAATATAAGCTTGTAGTTTTTCAAACAGAACCAGCAGTTGATTACTACTTTATTGAAAGTTATTTTCGCAAGTTTTTCAAAAATATATAGCTTTATATCAATAATTGTAATTGACAGTGTATTTAAGTTTTTCTAATGCTCCACTCGAAGGTACTACATTGGTCGGGAAGCGAATATTTTATTACCTGGAAATTTAGAATTTAGTCAAACCCTTGACATTCCAGAATGGTAGGAATCTTAGCGTGCGTGACAACTCTTACATACGGACCTACATTTTACTTCTCATACGAACGAAGGCGTATTTTTGTGGGAAATGCTCGTCTAACGTTTTCCAAGCGGTTCGTGTCGGTATTCGAACCAAGGATCTTGGGATCAGCAGTCATACGTGAACCTGTCTGATCCATGGAGCCGCCCGATTCTTTGCTAGCGCAGAGTCGTACGTGAGAAATCTGGTACTTAAACCTGTATGCACAAAAAAAAATTATAACACACGATCTCCCCCATGAATTTCAATATTTTGAATAATAAAACTACATGTTTCAGACCTCAGGCTGTGACCATCCTCAGGTTAACAATAAATTAAAAGGTTACAACATCGAACAAGCTGTAATATACAAATTCTTAAAAAACCTGACAATTTAATAACTTAACTTGCCCATTAAGTATAGGGAAGAAAAGGTTTTATGTCATTAATATTTTTAGTGTTGTATTATCTTGCACATTTTTAAATTTGAAACCCCCTCTTGGAAAAAACCCATAGAGGAATCAAAAACAGTCAAACAATTAAACCAAATTCCTACAAGTTAACGTCAACAGACATTAAGACAAAATGGACGAAAGCTTGATCGTTATGAATATAACAGTTGTAATAAAGAGAGTTAACAACTTAATTATTACAAACACAAGTTCTATTTATAAATTTAAGGAACATAAGGTAGTGTCAAAATCCGCAATCTCATTCAAACAAAATTCATTGTAATGCTTTTTAATCTCAAAAATCTCTAAAAAATTACGCTTAGTTTCTTTATTTTGAAGGTGTAATACTTCAAAAAATCCTCTTCGCAAGTATGTGAAGAATTGATAATGTGACGGGCGAACGATCAGTCGGAATTATTGTTAGTTGGATCTAATCCAAAATTTGTAATAGCAGATATATGTTCTTCAAAACGTGTATTAAACTTACGACCAGTTTGTCCGATATAGCAGCAGTTACAAGAAGAACAATTTAGTTTTTTAGATACCTGAATGATCTAACAAAGAAATTGGGATCTATTGCGAACTAAAACCACATTAAGGTTACTGGTATTAGAGAAAGCAATGTTAAATTTAATCATGGAAAAATTTATTTTTAATTTTAATTGAAATGTTGTCGTAGTAGGTAATACGGAAAAACACTGTATTATTATTATTATTGTTACCTGGGGTTAATCTAGTTGTTGAATAAATTTTGAATTGTATTAAATAAATTGATAACTATACTGATCGTATAATTATTATTAACTGCAATTTGTTTAATGATGTCGAGTTCTTGTTGAAAAAATTTTTGGGAAAGAGGAGTTAATAATAGTCTCTTGATGAGAAAGTTGAAACTTGCTAATTATTTCCAAGTTTAATGTTTACATTGTTTTTTCTAATGCCAGTAATCATCATATGATTTCAATTCGAAATAAAGACCCTGCTAGTTTATTAGATCATTTAGGTATCTATAAACTAAGTTCCGTTTCAAATGGACCTTCACCTTGCCGAAGTTCTAAATTACTAGAACAGCTGAAATAGTTTGCGTGTTTTAATGAGCTAAAGAGCCAAACTACAGGTCCAACCAAAGTAGTAGGGTCGATAGTGAGGAACCAGACTGAGACAGGTCCCCGAAAGAGGGCAGCGGCTCTTTCGGTACTTAGATTGGCAGTGACTATCGCGGTCGGTATGGCAGTCTATGACACGCTACCGCGATATGAAAAACAACGGGAAACCACCACATTACCTCCCAAGTACACAGCGTACCTAAATTATAATAAAACAATGCCATTCTCTGGGGTAAAAGATTCCGGAGTTAAAATAGACCCCCATTCGGATCTTTGGAAGGGGACTAATTCGGAAAATGCGATCGGAAGTTAAGAATAACAGTCGGGAACATTTTGCGAGTCGGAGCGTGAAATGTTAGAAGTATGAAGCAAGTAGGTAAGCTAGAGAACCTAAAAATCGAAATGAATAGGTTATCACTAGACATAGTAGGGATCAGCGAAGTTCGGTGGCCAGAGGCGGGGGATTTTTGCAGTGGAGACTTCAGGGTAGTTCGTACACGAGCAGAGGAAGAAAATTTGGGTATGGTGATAGTTATGCGGGAAAAGATAGAATACTGTGTAGAAAATTACTTACAAAAGAACGAAAGAGTACTCGTAGTTAGATTAGAATCTAAACCAATAAACACACTAATAATACAAGTATACATGCCACCTCTAGCTACAGTGACAAAGAGATAGAAGCGATATACAAAGATATCGAAGATATATTAAGATACGTAAAAAGACATGAAAATTTAATAATTACGGGGAATTTTAATGCATTGGCAGGTTAGGGTAGGGAAAGAGCGGTAGTACGTTTATTTGGTTTAGACACGAGAAACGACAGGGAAATAGACAGGTAGAATTTTGCGACAAGAACAATTTAATCATCACAATCACATTATTTCAACAACATGCTAGAAGACGATATACGTGGAAGATGCCAAGAAAATTGTTTTAAATTATTACACCTTCAAAATAAAGGAACTAAGTGTAATTTGTTAGAGATTTTTGAGATTAAAACACATTACAATGAATTTTGTTTGAATGAGACGACGATTTTTGATCACAACCTTATTCCTTAAATTTATAGATGGAACTTGTGTTGGTAATAATCAAGTTGGAAATTGTGTTCACTACAACTGTTATATTCATAATGACCAAGCCTTCGACCATTTTGTCCTAATGTCTGCTGACATTAACTTGTAGGAATTTGTTTTAATTGTTTGACTATACTTGATTCCTCCATGGGCTTTCTTCATTGAAGGGGTTTCAAACTTAAAAAATGTGTATAATGATACAACACTAATAATATTAATGACAAAACTTTTTCTTCCCGATACTTTAATAGGTAAGTTAATTTATTATATCGTCTGTTTGTTTTTAAGAATTTGTATATTACAGAACTAAAACTGTACAAAGACAAATGGCAAAACTAGCTGAAGAAGTACTAGGAGAAGATCAATTTAGGTTCAGACGAAACAAGGACACACGGGAGGCTATTTTAGTTTTGAGAGTGATAATGGCGAAAATAATAGAAAAACAGGTTTGTAGTTCTGGAGAAAGCATTCGACAATGTAAATGGGAAAAAAATGTTTGAAATACTCAAAAAGATTGGAATGAGTTTTAGGAATAGACGGATAGTAAATAGCTTACACAAAGAGCAAAAAGCAGTATTAGAATTAGGGCAGAAACGTATGGAAGTAAATATTAGAAATGGGGTGAGACCAGGATGTGCCCTATCCCCATTAACTTTTAACTTGTACATCGAAGAGGTAATGAATACTTTCAAATGCAAGAAAATATTTAGAATTATTATGCTGGGACAGAAGATTGATATGCTGAGATTTGCAGATGATATAACGATATTAGCATCTAGCAAAAAAGTGTTAGACGTTGCTCTTAATGATATGATGAAATGGAAACAGTTCTAACAGAAAGACACGGTATGAAAATTAACAATAATAAAACTAAAGTTCCGGTATGCCAAAGAGGGGGAAATAAATCAAAAACAAAAATACAAATAGGTAACGAGAACTTACAAGAGGTTAAGGATTTCTGCTACCTAGGAAGCCAAATAACGTTAGATGGGAAAGCACAAAAGATATAAAATAAAGATTTGCCAAGGTCGTGCTACATTTAACAAGAAAAAGCAACTACTGTATTCAAAGACAACAAACATAGAAACAAAGATAAGATTGCTTAAAACAAATGTGTGGAGCACAGCACTGTATGGCTGTGAAGCCTGGATAGTAATAGAGGGAGACAAGAAAAAATATGTCTTTGAAATGTGGGGCTACAGACGAATGCTGAAGATATCATGGACAGACAAAGTTGAACAAAGAAATACTTGAAATGGTATGGGAAGAAAGAAATATGTGGAAAACAGTAAAAAATAGGAGAGGCAGGATGATAGGCCACATACTAAAACATGAGAGAATATATTAGAAGCAGAAATAGGAAAAAGAGAAGTAGATGCAGACCTAGGTTAGACTATTGCACACAGATAGTGAAAGACGTAGGATGTGAGAATTTCAGGAAAATGTGTAGGCTAGCTCAGAATAAAAATCAATGGAAGTATGCATCGAACCATCCCCAAGATGGAAAAATTAATGACAAAAAAATGTACTTAAACATGATGATTATTATAAACAACTACATGTATTGGTCTTGCAATATTTTCAACTAATGTTAATTGTGCGAAAGGATTTACTGGAAAACTATTAATACGGCAAATGTCTAAGTGTTGGAGGACCCAAGCTGCTTAACCCCCTTCACATACCTTACATGTGATTTTCGAATACTCCACCCAAAGGTACTATATTGACCAGGAAACGAGTTTCTTTTACCTGGAAAATTTGGAATTTTGCCAAACCCTTGCTGTTCCAAGCAAGGTAGGGATCTTTAACCTGCGTGACAACACTCACACACGAGACCTCCATTTCACCTCTCATTCGAACGAGGGTGTATTTTTGTGAAAAATGCTCGCCTAACATTTTTCAAGCGGACCGTGTCGGGATTCAAACCCGGGACCTTGGGTGTAGTAATCACACACGTACCACTACGCCACGGTGCCCCCCCCCCCTCACATACCACTGAATATCGGGGAAATAGGGTATATAACTGTAAAACAATAGAAGATGACTGAAATGCATCAAACAAGAAAGAACTGCAGCTATGTTCAAAGCCAACGAACATAGAAACAAGAAGAAAATTGTCCAAAGCATATGTGTGAAGCACAGCACAGTAGGTCTATGAAATAGGGGCAGTAGAAAAAGCAGACAGAAAGAGATAGAAGCCTTCCGGAATGTTGTATTTCAGATGTACAACGATGGTAGCATGGACAGACAAAGTTAACAACAAATATGTTATAGAAATAGTAGATGAATAAAGATACCTGTGGAAAACAAAAAAAGCAGGAGAAATAGGACAGGATACGTTCTACGGAATTTTTTGGGAATAGTACGGGATATATTACAAGCAGAGATAGGAAAAAAGAAGTAGACGTAGACCGAAACCAGACTTCCGCTTGCAGATAGTGATAGATGCAGACTGTGCAAATTTAAGGGAATGCGAATGTTAGTTTAGAATAGGAAACAATGAGGGTACGCGTCTTTCAGTTCCAAGAATGAAGACCTAATGATGATGAAATTATGCAGATTTTCTTTTTCATAGTAACTCGGATGCCAAACCTTAAATATAACATTTTCTTTAAGAAATTTTTAAGGTTTATATATATTAAGTTTGCAAAAGTTTCCCAGTTTAACCTTCATATCTCTTATTGTATATAAATACTATTGCCAAGCTTCGAATTTCGAACAGTTTCTGTATAACAATCTTCAAGAGCGATTATTACACTTTACACTACTCACTTGTACTAGGAGAACAGATTAGGTCCCGTTCGTTGGTATACTTTCTAACAAATGATATAACTTTCAAGACATTTAATGTTTTTCCTGTTGCACTGTAATTCTCCAAAGCTTTAGAGTAGTGGTGACTTTTCAAACGGAGAGTTCACAGAAGTTAAGACTTTTAAATATCATAGAAAATGAATTTTAAAAATAATATGACCTTGCAATGACCTTTAATCAGAGTGATCTATATATATATATATATATATATATATATATATATATATATATTGATATGATAACGCCGTGCTCGGTGTACTAAACGTTTTACTTAACGCCACCGCTCTGTGTTCTCACTTCACTCTTACTAATTTTATTATTATGCCACTGCAAGCCCTTTTTAATCTACACAGAGTGCACAACGTTACGATGATCAATTTTCTCTTTTCACTCCCTTTATGATTACCTATTTGAATTGATAAAAGGAAGCCAATTAATTTCATATAATGAAAAGAAACATTGTTTACAATTTTTTTTTTGAAATTCTTTAAATACACCCTTTAATCAATTAATATCATATGTATCATTTACCCCAAAATGTTTGTGTTGGGGATCAACACCCCCTCGCTGTCTTCATTCGTATACCAATGCTCTGCTTAGTTGAACCAATATTTGAGTAAAGTTACCGCTTGTTTTCCAAAAATCACTTCGTGCTTCTTTATTTTGTATTTGTCTGCAAATGCATTGAATCTCCTCCTTTAAATATTTTCGACGCAGATTAGAATTGTACCAGAATTGTACCAAAATTCGATTAGAATTGTCCCCTAAGAATTAGAACTTCTTTTCGATACAACTTTGAATTGTTGACGCAGACTCGAATTGTCCAGAAATATACCAGAAGTATTATTGTCGACGCTGATTTGAAATGTCCAGATTGAAGCCCTATCATAATAAATATTTAATTTAAATTAATTACCCAATTTCTACTCACGTTTTCTATAAAAAAACGGCAAAAATTCTTTATATATGCTTATCGTAATTCTTGTACTATTTTTACTGTAACTTAAATTTGATCTATTCTACTTTATTTATTTTATGCGTAGATTTCTGGTTCACAGTGTCGTAGCTTCTACGTGCATCACTGTGGACTGAGTGGTGCTATCACCGTTGGGTATTAAATAGCCTTTTCCCACTACCTCTGGGTTGGGTTTTCAAGCAGTTCTGCAGATTATTTCAACCAACCAGGTTTTGTCTTTAATATACCCTGTATATTTGAAGCTGTTAGAGATGTAATTAATCCGGATTTCCGTGTAATGGTGTTTATTTCCGGTCTTTGATATTTTATTGTTTGTTACCTTTGTCATACGTTGTTTTGTGTAGATATCGCCTTTTGGATAATTGTACAAAATAAATGATGTAACCCTAATGCTGTTTTCGTTCATGTATTTATGCATATTTGAAACTGCGTTTTCTTATCCAAGCGCTTATTGTTCCAGCGTAATTGCTGAAGCTTTGTTGGGTTTTATCTACTCTACTGCGTATTTGTTTTAGAACTAATTGGACACTTCTCAACGTATGTTTAATTACATGTAGAATTATTTCTCTGCTGAATACGCGTTCTATTGTTGAAAGATATTATTACTGGCATTACTTAAAATTAATAGCGGTCTATATACAGGGTGTTAAATGCTTGCTATTTACATAGTGTATGAATTATCTATATTTCTGCTAAATACGCGTTCTATTGTTGTAATATATGCTTACTTGCATCGTTCAAAGTTAATTACGGTCTATATACAGGGTGTTAAATGCTTGCTATTTACATAATGTACGATTTACTTGTTTTTCTGCCAAATAAATGCAGTTTTCTTATTGCTATTGCTACTTATAGTTGCTACACGACCCTTACTACTCAATACACCCCTAAACAACCCCTTATCACAGCATTATATATATATATAGCCCACCTCTGGAAAAAACTGCCATTGTAATTCTGTAATAGTATTATTACTACTGATATTTATTTTTACTTTATTGTCCTTAAACTTTTTCCAAAATTCTTATTTGAAGTTGAATATGAAAAATGATGGTTATCTACGCCATAATAGAACCTTATTGAAAAACTATCGATTGCCAGGCTTCTGGTTTTTACAGCTGAATGTCGTTTATATTTTGCGCCTGCTATTGACAATCCTTTTCAGTGTTCGCCTTTAGTATATGAGATTAATTCCAACTACTCAAACGCTTCTTATAGTGTCAAAAACGATTCTCTTGTTCTATTTGTTTAATTTATAAGCGCAAATTCAGAATCCTTTTGTTATGAGCTTAATTTACTTAAATTGTCTAACAAGTTTCAAAGTTGCCAAAAATATTATATTGTAAGAATCGTTTGCTAGCTCTTAAAGTTACTTACTTTTGTAGAACAGACATTTTTTTAATTGCATTACAGTTTTCTTAAAGTTTAGGTAAAGTGTGGAATAACTTGATAATGTGTTTACTTGCCGAACACCTCACTAAGTAACTTGAATTAGACTAAATATTCTACTCCCAGTTCCGTGGAAATGGTTTCCATTGCGTGCTTTTTATAACGCAAATAAACCTTACTATAAGAAAGTAGCAACGTATTTTCTCAGAACGGTTTAGGATTCATGATAATAATAAATTTATGGAGATTGCCTTTATAGAAGGATACTTTTGAGAAGCATTGCAGAATCTGTATTTTATACAAAGAGAGCATTAGTAAACCTTCTTAAAATGGAATACCATTTAATAATTGTTTACAATCAGTATGAAAGCCTGTAAAAGAGAGGAAGTAAGGATATTTTTTATGTGTGTAGTCACTAGCTTTTCCGTACGAAACATGAAATAAAATCCCACACCGCCTGGAGATATTATATTTATCTTCACTGTGAACAAATCTTTGTAGCATTATAGAATTGAGATAGTTAGTTGTTATATTTATAGGAACGGCGGTAACACTTATGCAGAAAATGATAATTTTAAAAATAATCTGTGGAAAATTTTACTTATTTCAGAATTTAAAAAAAAATCGTTGGTTTGATAGAAGTACAATTCGAATTACTTCGATAGAGGGTGGGAAAATTCATTATCGTTTTCTGAAGATAACACGCCTAGCAGTTTCAAATATTGAATTTGAGTTTCTATACAGTGGGAGGGGAGCTTCAATATGCTGCCTTCCCTAGAATTAGACTGACCCTCGGGCACACAAACCTTCAGGTAGATGAATTTCAAAATATGGATACAAGGCGTATCTTTAGTTCTGGCTGTGTGGAGTCAAAAGTACCTCGGCATGAAAGCATAAGTCCCTGCAATGTGACGAGTTTTAGATAAGTACACAGTAAGTCCGTTGTTTTTTCGTCATCCATCAAAGCAGGTTGCGCCGTCAGACAGGCCCTACCTTCAGAGATGCTTCTTTACTTTAAACTCCCTTTATTATGAAAATATTTTACCGAGCACAAAAATTCATGGCTTGGGCGAAAAAATAAGCAAAGTATAACAAAGGGTTGATGAAATAATAAGTAAATTAACTCTTAAAATTTTGTAAAGATTTTCCTGTGGATATAAATAAATCCCGGGTAAAAAAGATGACAAAAAGGTCTAAAAAGGAGATAGCGTCACCGCATGTAATTAAATAACTGAACATGCGGAATATTCTAAGGGAAGACGCAGAACTCCTGAAACGTAACAATGTCAGCGAGATAAACAATACACAAAGTGAATTTAACATAACTTACTTACTTTGGAACTATAGAACCTCTATTCTATAGCTGCTTTGTCTGACTGTATCTGAAAACATAGCAACACAAAATAACACCGGTATGATTTGGGAGCACCTTTTATGCCTCTGTATAAAAAAAAAGCTTTTTATTAAATATCTGAATCCTGATAGTAATCAGCATAAACAATTTTTGTTTACTCGTAATTGAATAGTATTACCTCATTCAAATTAAACTTTAACGCTTCTAAAATGAAGAATACTTTGATTTGAGTCATCTTAAGTTAAACGCGTACAAGTCAGAATAACAAATTCTCTATTATTTTAAACATTTCAAAGTTCAATATATCAGGTTATCCATAAAGTAAGGGATATATTTTAAATTATGATAACTTTTTAACAAATTAAGTTAATAACAAGAAATAAATGAAATCTAATTGCTTATGAAATGGGATTTAGTATGCCCAAAACAGGTTACGGCAATTGCTCTATATGACCTCCATTTTGTTGTTGTAAGATCACCATCCTTACCTCCAAATTGTACACAGCATTTCGTAACATTTCTGGTTGAATTGTACCAATTTGCTCCGTAATACTGTCTTTTAATTCTTGTAGCGTAGTTGGTCGTCTTCTAAACACTAAACTTTTAAATAACCCCACAGCCAGTAATCCGCTGGGTTTAGATCAGGTGATCTTGGTGGCCATGAATTTACGAAATGTCTGCTTAACACGCGATCTTGAAAACGTTGGTTAACAATTCTTTGACTGGTCGAAAATGTGCGGGGTGCTCCATCCTGCATAAAATGATGTTTTCAATTCCGTAGTGCTCGTTTTGCAGCTGTGGAATAACATAATTTTGTAACATTTGCAAGTATCGTTCACCATTTACAGTTACAGATACGGCTTGTCCATTCTGCATTTCCTCGTAGAAATACGGACCAATAATAAAATCAGCTGTAAAACCGCACCATACGGTGACTTTCTTGTCATGAAGACCTTTTTGAACGATTTGTTGCGGATTTTCTGCAGACCAGATTCTACAGTTTTGAGTATTGACTCCACCATTCAGAGTAAAATGTGCCTCATCTGTCCATAAAATACGGGATAACCATTCGGGTTCAATTTCCATCAAATAATAACGGAGAGCTTTTGTATATAAAATCGATAATGTAAACGCATATATTCATTTAATTAACAAAGCGTTCGTTAAAAACAAATCCTATGAAATCTACAGGTTAAACAACATGGGAAAGTACAATTACAAACTGGCAATCGGTTCATAGAAAAGACTGACAGACAAATAAACAATTCTAGAAATTATAATGTACGTTGAAACATAATCCTTTAGAAATTTGAGAGAGCGGTCGAGCGATGTGTGAGAAACAACAAGTGGTTTGAAAACAAGGTAGAGACGGGATATAAATAGCATAGGGTAAACGAAGATGACAAATAACAGACATTGGTTAAAACAGCCATTTAAAACACGCGATATAACAGCCATTTAGAACACGCGACAAAACAGCCATTTAAAGCGTGCGATAATTTGTTGAGGCTAACATCAATATCGATTTTATGTTGCTATAGTGGGATTTTAATAAAGACAGTAAATGTGAGTTAGACGAGAATAACATAGTTTGTGATAGACCTACGACTGGGGAGATGGTCTGGATTGGCTGATTGCGAGTGGAGTGAGAGACTTTTCTAGGAGCATTGCGACCGTAGTGAATGACATTCAGTATTTTCGGAATAAACTTAAATGGAATGAGGAATTTCTGAGTTTTAAAAGATTGTTGCATTTTGAATTTTTAGAATCGGTTATAGTGGTGGTGATTTTCGATGAAACAGGGTACAGGAGGTAGACTTCAACGCTTATAAATACACTAGGAGACGTAGTGGGGCTCCTTCAGACCTATATGGTGTAACATCTAAGTTAAAATTTTGTAAGTCGGTGATAGTGCAGTCCGTTTAATTTAAATTAAAAGTGTTTGAAAGCACGAGTAGGTGCTATGTTATAAATGGTGCTGTATGTAAATACGAATAACGAACAAAAGATGTTACTGAGGCAAGCGAGACTAGTTATTTTTTTCGGAACAAGGGTGCTAGGTGTATGGTAGATTCAGAAGCCGATCAACTTATTTGGACAATTATATGGGTTGATGTATTGAAGGCGTCTGCAGAGAATTGGATAACGTGTGGAAATGAGTTTGATGTACATATAGCAGAGAGAAGTTGGATGGAATGCAACAAGGAGGTTTTGATGGACGATATCGTCAGAGGTGATGGTGCAAAAGCTTACACCAAGTAACGAAATTTGTTTTCCTTTGTTATTGCTTGAACATTTTGTGCTAAAATGATTTGACATATTTGGTGTATATTTTATGAACATAAAATCTTATTTGAAGGTTATATGAAAAGGACAAGAAGGTATAAATACATGACGTATAATTTTGATGTAAAGAGTAAACAGGTCTTTAGAGTTGTTGAAAACAAAGATGCGATTTATTTATGCATTTAGAGTAACAGGGTTTATACTGATCTCAGCATAGACCAGAGTAAATTTCAATTTAGGGTTTCAAGATAGGTCCATCTACTTGAACTGTATATAAAACAATGTTGAAATAAATTCAATTCACTAATTTAAAATAATTTAATGGTCGATATTGAAGATGTTTATATCGCATTTTGTAAATATTAAGCTGGTGTGACGTAAAAATTTTTGATTTGTATGAATAAAAGGTTGTATGTTTTGATTGATAATTTTTATTTGGTAGTCTAAGTGAGAAAGAGAGTAAGCATAGGATAGGGAAGTACCTCTGAAGAAGCTGGAAGCAGAACTAGCCGTGGTATGTTGATTTAGGGGAGGTTTTCCAGAGATAGTGAAAGTTTATGCTTTTCAGGAAAAATTTATGACAGCCCAATCTGTAAGAGTTCGATTCTAGGGATTGATTCCAGGTAAACCTCCTAGTAAATTTATGACACCCAATGCAAGGCTCGATTTTAGAACCCAATTTCTACAGCAATTTTATGACTCCCAACGCAAGGGCTCGAAGGTAATCCAGAAAGACTACAGCAATATATATATATATATATATATATATATAATTAATAGAGAAGAATAATTCACATTTGGAATGCAAATAAATGCTTAATATATATTAATAGTTATTAAATGCAAGACGTAATTGAAAAATCGTTAACAAGAGCCAAGCTTCAGTAGTATTAAGTATAACATCATCTAAACAATTAGGCTAGATAGCTCAGTTGGTTAGAGCACTGATCCTGAAAATCAGAGGTTGCAGGTTCAAGTCCTGCTGTAGCCGTTCTTTTAGTGGTTTTCAATTACTAGAAATGGTAATTCAACTTTAAATACAAAGTTGGGTTTTCATTTCATCTTAATAACTATTTATATATATATATATATATATATATATATATATTACCGTGATACCCGATTTTAGGATTAACGGGCCCCTACGGTGGGCGTCATAAAATTGCTATGATATAGCCCTACGATTGCGCATGTCATAAAATGCTGTGATTTTTACTGAACAATAGAGCCCCAGCGTTTGGGCGTACTATAAAATTGCCGTGTTATTCGCCCCAGCGTTGTCCCTTGTCATAAATTGTTAAATGACGCTTTTTCATGACTCTTACAAGTACACAACGTGATAAATATTAATTAACACAGTTTTCAATAATAAAGTGTATTAAGGTTGCTAACCTGGAATGGGCTCTGTAGTTCCTTCCTAGTCCATGATCTGCATCCCCTTTCTGTGTCTGCTTTTCTTATTAATGTGCCTGTCCTATAAATTGTTTCCAATTAAAATTGTACCAAATCACAATATGTCCAAATTAGAATACTGTCATTTTTAAACTATCTCCAGAATTTGAGTATGTTCAAATTTCGGAGTCCCAAATTAAAGTCGTCTTAAATATTCCAAATTAGAGCCATCTCAATCAAAATATGTCTCCAATTGAAAGTCGAAATTAAAAATCGATATTGAAAGTCAAAATTTAAGTCCAGATTGAAAGCCCTGTTTTATTGATATTAGAAATGGATTCTAATTAAGTCGTTTTACTTACGTCTATTTATAGATCGGCTTGTTTTCGTTGCATAAATTCTCGCACTTTTTAACTCTAATTTACTTTGATTTTTGCTTCACTGGTTACGTAAGTTCTTAACACATTTTGAATATAGTCGTCGCTCAGTTCGAATATAGACTAAACTGTCGCTCCGTCACTATCGTATACATAAGGCCTACCTCCACTTGATTTCATTAGCTTATTTACATTCTGGGACGATTCTTCTGCTAATCTCACATACCTTGGGATTTTTACCAATTGTTTAGTTTAAATCCTTCAATGCATGCCTTGACTGTCACGTACGCCTTCCGCATATCGTGGTATTATTTGAGAAATTCCAAGTTTTGCCTTCTATTAAGGCACGTATTCTGATGTTTGTTAAATTTTATCGTCTAAATTGAATCGCCTGGTGCTTGTTTATTTCTACAGAACATTGCATTTTTGAACAAATGTGATTTCTTCCAGTCATGTAATGATTTTCTAATAATGAATTATTTTGAATGCGTGTACAATGATATTTTTAACGCTATTGTTACATCTTTGCAATGCCAATTCATCTAGGTTTCCCGGTGATTTGATTTTGATGCAATTTGTTGCGTTTTAAAATCTTATCTTTACTTGTAAACTACTCTTAGACCTCTTTATGTTCTCATGCATTTAATCCACTGTATTTTATATACAGTGTGCTCTCAATTAACTATATGTAGGGTGACCGATTTACTTTTATAATTTCTGAAATTGTGTGTATTACTTAATGTGGAAGTTGTTTTTATTTATTTTACGACCCCCATGACTTAACCTACTCCTAAACTACCCTATTATCATAGCATTATTTCCCCAAATTAAAATAGAAAACTTTTGATCAATGCCATTCTTGGGCGCCCAACGTGAAATTAAATCCCCATTGATAAAATTTTTCTATTTTCATTTTATTAGCAATATCTAATTAATCCTAACTCTAAATTGCCATCCTAAATTCTATCTACACCTATCTGAACTCATGATTATTATTTACACAAGGTCCTATACTAAACACTTTATCTCTCTAATTCCTATCTATTGATACTTTTCCTAAATTTATACTACATATTATAATCTACCAATATTTCACTCACTATTTGTCTATACTTTTCCTATTTTTCCTAAATTTACAGTACCTTTGCGATGTACTAATGTTTCACTCACTATTTGTCTATACTTTCTCTATTTATCATAAATGTTTATTATCTTTTAATTTTTCTAATGAACCGCTTCTATTTTTCAATCCCCCATTTATTTATCTATACTTTCTATTTTTCCAAAACGTATCATCATTTCTTCCTATATCCAATGAACCACTTTTATTTATCTATACTTTTTCCATCTACCTATACTTTTCCTATTTTTCATAGACATATCATCATCTCTTCATATTTCTCCTGTTTATCTATCCCTATTTATCTACTCCTTCCTTCTACATATACTTTCCTGTTTTTCCTAAATGTATCCTGTCTTCATATTTTTAATGAATCACTCCTATTTATTTATCTATACTTCTTCCCCTTTCTATCAACCTATACTATTCCTACTTTTCCTAAACCTATCCTAATTTCTTATTAACCTATCATATTTTGTGATTATATTCTTATTTAATTCTCTTATTTGTCTATATCTATCCTAATTTATAATTATATCCCTATTTACCTAGTTGTTTTTACAGTATATACACCTTTCTCCATTATCAATAGTTTTTTCTCTGCAATAATCTTATCTTTCTTATTTCCACTACACACTCTCTTTTCAAAATTATTTTCTAACGTTAAGTTATTATTTGCATTATTTTTCCCCCTAATATATCCTACTACGTATCCCAAAATTTTTATTTCCCCCTGAAAGGGTTCACACTTCTTCTTGTTTACTGTTCTCCCTGAATTTTTATATACAACTACAGAAAAATACTTTCTAACTATTGGCACCTAATTTTAAATACGTCAAAATAATTTCTTACATATCAAAAAGAAAATCTTGCCATCCATTCTAAAATTCCTATAAAAAAATTAAAAATCTTATCTTACTGATTTTCTAAAAATCATCTGCAAAATATTCCCCAAAATGAAACATATATTCTTCATAATGTTTATCCACACTTCCCAAGATTTCATCCCTGATAATCCTTGATAAGTAGACAAAAAGATTTACTAGAAGTCAATAAATAGTTAAAAAAGAAACCCTCACTCAACGAAGTGCACTCCGAGGTGGTGTTAAACAATTTTATAAACGTTTGCCAATTGTGGCGAAAATGTAAGCATCATATTCCTAATTAATTATTCAACAAAAAAAAATTCTAGTATAGATGGACGGTACTTACGACCTATTTTAAATTAAATTTTTTATACCAAGAAGTTTCGTTGTCTTATAAATTAGCAAATAAAGGGAAAAAGATATTGTTGCTCTAAGGTTTGTAGGTATGACACGATGCAGCCAACTACATCAGCTGATTTAAAAAGAAGAAGCAAAGTAGTGAATCTAGAATAAACAAGTTCAAATACATACAGTTTGTGGATGGATTCGGACATTGCAATTTCTGCGAAGGCCACGTTCCTCGATAAGTAGGAATCTTGGAATCATCTGCTCATTCGCAGACTTACCATCGAAGAAGGAAAAAACCCATCAGCAATAAACCTTGACGGCTATATACATATGATCGTTGATGCGTCCAAACACAAATTTGAAATAACATCATTCGTAGTAAACTACTAGAAGCAACAATGGGGTAGCGAAAATGTTCTGCACGGATTCGTTCAGTTTGTAAACAATTATTCCACGTTATAAAAATGTGAAACAGCAGTGTTGTTCCAATGTTCCGACCTTTCGCAAACCACATCCAATTTAATAAATTTAATCAGCGCAGCACCGACAATACGTACAAGCCGCTAAACTTAAAAAGTTAACCGCAACCACAAAGAGAATTGCATCTTTCGTACGATTAAGCGAGGAGCGATTCTGTGTGGCATTCTAGTAACTAACGAATCCAAAATGCATCTTTGCATCGTTCCGTGTTGTAAATAACTTCATTTGTTTACTTTATCGCAAATCTTGTATAGAATTGGCTCTCTCAATAGCCGCTCCACATAAAAAATGTATCCGCAACTACAGGGAGAATTACATCCTTCGTATGATACAGCGAGGAGCGATTTTCGTTATCACTCAAGTAACTAGCAAATCAAAAAAACATCTTTGCATCGTCCCTTGTTGTAAATAACTTTATTTGTTTACTTCATCGCAAAGCTAGTGTTGAACTGGCTGTCTCAACAACACTCAAAGACATCAAAACAACAAAACCACCTCAGGATGTTCAGGTGTGTAGAAAGCCCATTCCATTAAAACACGTCTCTACGTGAATACAATTTTTCCGAGCCAAATGTTTTAACGATCGAGAATCACGTTTTAAACATATTATAGTATTTCTGAAGCAAGTGTTTTGATAAATAGATATCAGATTTTAATATTATATTGAAAGAGTAATTTGCTATATTTAGATTATCTTTTATTGCAGGTGCTAATAGAACCTACTGAAAAAATTCAAATATTCAACCTTTGTTAACCAACATAAAATAAATTTCCGTACTTTGTTACAATAAAATCTCAAGTTTTCCACGTTATCAGAATAGGGAAATTTCAGAATATTTGAATTTGTTAATAGTAGCAACAATATCAAATTCCACGGCTAACTCGAAATAAATTCGAAGTACACCAAATTTTATAACTAAATATTTAACTCAAGTTCTACAGGATGATGAATAAGCGACCGCTTTGATTGACAAAGGCTGCCGGATTTGCTAGTACAAGCAAATAACCTTAAATGCCGTACGGAATATGAAATTTTAAATGAGATATGAGCCAAATTATTTAGGTACAGGGATGGACGTAACATAATCTCCATTAGACTACTTGATACTTTCTTTTCGTCTTGGATACAGTCTTACAGCATATTGCTACTCAGAGTAACGTAGTTATTACGGTGACCTCAACATAAACTATAATGAATCAGATAATAACGTCACATCATTGAAGCTTCTATTCAAAGTCTATAATTTAAAAATCCACACGTTTCACAAGCCACTAGAATAACCAACACTTGCTCCACACTTATAGATTATGTAGTAACAAGTTTAAATTCAGAGTTGTATAAGAATACTACCACAATTTCAAATGAATTATCAGACCATAAATTTGTTTATTTTAATGCTTGTTTAAATGTTTACGATAATCAACCATACCTTTATAGACGTGTATTCAATAAGGACAATAAAAACTGTTTCACAGCACTTTGGTCAAAAATTAGTATCAAACCATCAAAGCCTGATTTAAATCTTAAATTTCAATCTCCTATTTCTGATATCGCTTCTAACTTTGAAACGCTTTTTCCACTTGTCAAGCTAAAACTTAGAAACAAAATCTGGATAACAGTAAGCAATAAAATCTCGGCCAGGAACAATAAATTTTTACATATTGTGTATAAACATTTTTCAAATTTTTATTTTGTTAGGAAATACTACCTAGATTATAAAAGGGCCTTTAAAAGGGTTGTCCAGTGTCAAAAACGACGCCGCCTTCAGCCGGATCGTATCACACATTCAAAGAAGAAGCAAAAGGCGATATTCAGTATTGGAATTGAACTTACTGGTAGAAATAAGTCTACCTCAAAGGACACTGTCATTGAAAACTGTTCAACTAATCGTATTGGTGATACATTAATTATTCACTTCGTTACTCTAGCATGCAACCTGTTAAATAGTAATACTCAAGCTGCTTTCCGTGCTAGTGATTTCCTATACCAAAACATAGATAAATTGCTAAATAATTTTAGGTTTGTTCCAACGTTCCATTCTGAGATCATAAGTATCTTAAAATCGCTTAAGAATAAACAATGTGCAGGACATGATAACATTCCTGTAAATATTATATCCTACTTGGACTACGTGACGAGACACTTATCTAACTATTCTGACAAATGATTCTTTCTAAACATAGATTGTTTCCCTTGTGTCTTAAACTTGCTGTGGTGATTCCAATTCACAAAGAAGGTGCTTATACTGTTAACAATTTTCATCCAATTTCTCCCTTATCAACCATTTCAATATTAACTAAAAATTATACACCCTAATCAATTCGGCATTTGTCCAACAAAATCCAATACGGATGCGATAAACACCTTTCTAGAAAGTATCTACACATCACTAATTATGAAAAATGTCTGTTCCACTGCCTTATTTGTGGAGCTATCAAAAGCATTTCATAGCGTAAATCATCAATATTTTTGAATAAATTAGAATTTTATGGCTTTTGAGGGAAGATAAAAATTGGTTTAAACCATTCCTTAAAGATAGACCTCGATTCATCATCATCAGGTCTTCAGTCCTAGAACTGGTTGGACGCGTACCCTCATTGTTTCCTAGTTTGAACCAACCTACACATTTCCTGAAATTTGCAGTCTGCATCTATCACTATCTGCATGCGAAAGTCTGATCTAGGTCTACCTCTAGCTCTCTTTTCCTATCTCTGCTTGTAATATATCCCGTACTATTTCCCAGAAATGTTTTAGAACGTATCCTGTCCTTCTATTTCTCCAATTTTTTTCGTTTTCCACAGATATCTTTATTCCTCTACTATTTCTACAGCCTATTTGTTATTAACTATGTCTGTCCTCATACATCTGAAGCACAACATTCCAGAAAATTTTATCTCTTTCTATCTGCTTTTCCTGCTGCCCCAATTTCATAGACGTACTGTGTGGTGCTTCACACATATGTTTCATACAATTCTCTTCTTGTATCTATATTCGTTGTCTTGCAACATTGCTGCTATTCTTTTGTGTTTGATGCAGTTCGGTTAACTCCTATTGTTTTACAATAATATATATATATATATATTGCTATGATAATAGGGTAGTTTAGGGGTAGGTTAAGTCAGGGGGTCGTAGAATAAATAAAAACAACTTCCACATTAAGAAAGGCACACAATTTCAGAAATTATAAGAGTAAATTGGTCACCCTACATATAGTTAATTGAGAGCGCACTGTATATAAAATACATTGCATCAAAATCAAATCACCGAGAAACCTAGATAAATTGGCATTGCAAAGATGAAACAATTGCGTTAAAAATATCATCGTACACGGATTCAAAATAATTCATTATTAGAAAATCGTTACGTGACTGGAAGAAATCACATTTGTTCAAAAATCCAATATAATGTAGAAATACACAAGCACCAGGCGATTCAATTTAGACGATAAAATTTAACACACATCAGAATACGTGAGTTAATAAAAGCCAAAACTTGAAAATCCTCAAATAATACTACGATATGCGGGAGGCATACGTGACAGTCGAGGCATGCATTAAAAGATTTAAACTAAACAATTGGTAAAAATCCCAAGGTATGTGAGATAAGTAGAAGTATCGTCCCAGAATGTAAATAAGCCAATGAAATCAGGTGGAAGTAGGCCTTATATATACGATAGTGACGGAGCGACAGTTTAGTCTATATTCAAACTGGGCAACGACTATATTTAAAAGTGTTAAGAACTTACGTAACCAGTGAAGCAAAAATCAAAGTAAATCAGAATTAAAAAGTGCGAGAATTTATGCAACAAAAATAAGCCGATCTATAAATAGACGTAAGTAAAACGACTTAATTAAAATCCATTTCTAATTTTAATAAAACTGTGCTTTCAATCTGGATTTTTTTTTGGGCTTTTAATATCGACTTTCAAATGGAGACATATTTTGTTTGAGATGGCTCTAATTTGGGATATTTAAGACGACTTTAATTTGGGACTCCGAAATTTGAACATGGAGATAGTTTAAAAACGAAAGTATTTTAATTTGGACATATTCTGACTTGGTACGATTTTAATTGGAAACAATTTATGGGGCAGGCACATTAATAAGGAAAGCGGACACAGAAAGGAGATGCAGATCATGGATTAGGATGGAACTACAGAACCCATTCCAGGTTAGCAATCTTAATACACTTTATTATTGAAAACTGTTTTAATTTAATATTTATCACATTGTGTATTTGTAGGAGTCGTCAAAAAGGGTCATTTAACAATTTATGACAAGGGAATAGGTATCTTGGAACGTTCGAAGGTCCCTGAATAAGTAAAAGATATTTTTGCTGACTTTCAGAAAACCATAAATCTGGTATATGTGGATATTCTGTAAAAAGGGAAAATTTTGAGAGTTGTAAATATTATCAATGATTATGTTGTGTATTATAGAATTGCTTTATTTGATTCAATAAGATCTATTCGGGGTAAAAGCCTAATTTAACATTTCATAACATAAGGGCTTAAAATAATAAAGGAATCAGACAGCTAATATCACAGCAAATTTAATGGCACACCAATCATAGGGCAAAACATGGCAAATTTTATGACGCCCATCCTAGGGACTCGTTAATTTTAAAATTTTATGGTACGCCCAATCGTGGGGCGAATAACACGACAATTGTATAACATGCCCAATCGTGGAGCTATATCATAGCAATATATCTATACTCTATTTCCCTGATATTCAGTGGTATATAAAGAGGCGTGAGCAGCCTGTGGCTGCCAAGTTCCGGCATCGCCGTGGATCACTGTAGTAAGCGTAAGACTACCGATCCCAAGGTCCTGCGTTCGAATCCCGACACGGCCGACTGCTTGAAAAATGGCAGGTGAGCATTTTTCACAAAAATTACGCCCTCGTTCGGATGAGAGGTTAAATGAAGTCCCGTATGTGTATTGTCACGCACGTTAAAGATCCCTACCTTTTCTGGAACGGCAAGGGTTCGGCAAAATTCTAAATTTCCAGACAACAAAAAACTCGCCTCCTGGCCAATGTAGTACCTTCATGTGGAGCATTGGAAATGCAAATGCACGGCTGCCAAGTTCCCCTAGCACTTGAATCTTTGTCCAATTAATAGCTCTTCCAATTTATCCTTTCGCTCAATCAACATTATTTGAAAATATTTCACAACCAACACCTGTAGTTGTTTATAATATTCATCAGACTTAAGAGCACCTATTTTTTCGTCATTAGGTTTACGTCTTGATACTGGTTGGACTTGTACCTCAGCTTATTTATGTTCTGAGATAGCCTACCCAGTTCCCTGCAATTCTCACAACAGTCTATATACAGCTCGATTCCCCTTCCATTGGTTTCTAATTATATGCCCTATTTAACCGAGATCCAGTGGTATGTGAAGGGGGGCGTCGCCATGGAACACTGTAGTAAGTGTAAGACTATGGATCCCAAGGTTCTGGGTTCCATTCACGACACGGCCGACTGCTTGAAAAATGGCAGTGGAGCATTTTTCACAAAAATTACGCCCTCGTTCGGATGAGAGGTTAAATGGAAGTCCCGTGTGTGAGTGTTGTCACACACGTTAAAGATCCTTACCTTGCCTGAAACGGCAAAATTCTAAATTTCCAGGCAACAAAAAACTCGCCTCCTGGCCCATGTAATACCTTCGTGTGGAGCATTGGAAATGTAATTGCAATGGTATGTGAAGGGGGTTGAGCAGCCTGTGGCTGCCAAGGATCTCCCAACATTTAGACAATAGTCTAGTTTTCCAGTAAATCCTTTCGCACAATTAACATTAGTTGAGAATATTACAAAACCAATATCTGTAGTTGTTTATAATAATCACCATGTTCAATTACAGTTATTATTTTTGTCAATAGTTTTTCCATCTTGCGACTGGTTGGAAGCGTACCTTCATTGATTTCTATTCTAAACTAGTCTACACATTTCCCTGAAATTCTCACAGCCTACATATTTCACTATCTGTGTGCAGTAGTCCAACCTAGGTCTATCTGTACTTTCGTTTTTCCTATCTCTGCTTCTAATATTTTCAGCACTATTCCCTCATGTCTTAGTATGTGGTCTATAATCCTTTCTCGTCTATTTTTACTTTTTTTCACATATTTCTTTCTTCCTCTACCATTTCTAGTACCTCTTTGTTCTTAACTTTGTCTGACCATGATATCTTGATCATACGTCTGTAGCACCACATTTCTAAGGCTTCTACCTTTTTCTTGTCTGCTTCTCCTACTGTCCAGGCTTCATAGGCATACAGTGCTGTACTCCACACATATGTTTTAAGCAATCTTTTCCTTGTTTCTATGTTTGTTGTCTTTGCATACAGTAGTTGGTTTTCTTGTCAAATGTAACACGACCTTGTGCTAGTATTTGTTTTATATCTCTTGTGCTTTTCCCATCTTGGGTTATTTGGCTTCCTAGGTAGCAGAAATTTTTAACCTCTTATAAGTTCTCGTTACCTATTTACATTCTTGTTTTTGATTTATTTCCTCTCTTTTGCATACTAGAACTTTAGTTTTATTTTTGTTAATTTTCATACCATATCTCTCCGCTAAATCTGTTTCCATTTTACTAAGAGCAGTTTCTAACTCTTTTTTGCTAGATGCTAATACCGCTGTATCATTTACAAATCTAGACATATCAATCTTTTGTCCCTGCATACTAATTCTAAATGCCTTCCTGCATTTGAGAGTATTCATTGCCTCTTCTATATACAAGTTAAAAATGAATGGGGATAAGGCACATCCCTGTTTCACTCGTTTCCTTATATTTACTTTTCTACTTTCCTAATCTAATTCAACTACCGCTGTTTGCTCTTTGTATAAGCAATGTACTATCCCTCTATTCCTAAGGCTCATTCTAATCTTTTTGAGTATTTCGGACATTTTTTTCCATTTTACATTGTCGAATGCTTCTTCCAGATCTACAAACCCCATATACACGCTTTCCCCCTTTTCTATTGCTTTCTCCATTATCTGCCTCAGAGCTAAGATAGCCTCTCGTGTTACCCTGTTTCGCCTAAACTCAAATTGATCTTCTCCTAGTATTTCTTCAGCTCGTTTTTCCGTTCGTATTTGTACAATTCTAGATAATATTTTTGAAACCTGTGCTGTTAAACTTATTGTTCGAAAATTTTCACATCTATCCGCGCTTTTTTTTGGTATAGTTACTATGATGTTACGTTTGAAATCTTTGGGCATCTCGCCTGTCTTATACATATAGCTTACAAGTCGGAAGTGACGTTCTGTTACTGCTTGTTCAGCGGCTTTTAGAGTTTCTGTTTGTACCTTATCTATACCCGGCGCCTTACCATTTTTCAAAACCTTTAATGCTAATTCAAACTCATCTCAAAGCAGAGGATATGCCAAATCATCATTTTCAATGTTTGATTCCTGTTCTAGTGCTGATAGTTTCTCTCCTGCATATAAATTCCCTATATATTCCTGCTATCTAACTACTTTCTCTACATTTTCTATATTGACGTTTCCTCCCCCGTGCTTATATTCTTCTATTAAATTCAGGATATCCTTTGTTATCCATGGTTTCTTATTTTCTTTTTGTGTATACCCCAGAATATCTTTGGCCGCTATGTCTAAGCTGGATTTAATGTTATTCCATTCTGTTTCTACTTCCTTAGTATCAGAAATTTTCCCGATATCTTTTAGCAATTAATTTGACTTTTTTCAAATCTTTCGTGTATATCTTTACCTTTTAGCTTCGCAAAGTGAACGTGCTTTCTTGCGTTCCTCTTTTTCAGCTTTTCAAATTTAAATGCGGCCTTCATAATTACAATGTTGTAGTCAGTGTCTATATCTGCTTCTGAGTAGCTTCTATAGTCTTTTACTTGATTTCTAAACCGTTGTCTAACAATAATGTAATATATTTGATATCTTCCTATATCTCCTGGCATTTTCCACGTGTATCGTCTTCTATCATGATGTAGAAATAATGTATTTGTGATGGTTAAGTTGTTCTTGTCGGAAAATTGTAAGAGCTTATTTCTCCTGTCATTTCTTGTGCCTAAACCAAATAAACCTACTACCGCTCCTTCCCTACCCTCACCTACCAGAGTATTAAAATTCCCCGTAATTATTAAATATTCATGTCCTTTTACGTAACTTAGTATGTCTTCGATGTCTTTGTAGATCGCTTAGCTAGAGGTGGGCATGTATACTTGTATTATTAGTGTATTTACTGGTGTAGATTCTAATCTAACCATACGTACTCTTTCGTTTTTTTGTAAGTTGTTTTCTACCGGTCGTCCTATCTTTTTTCGCATAATTATCTCCACGCCAGAATTTCCTTCCTCAGATCCTGTATGAAGTACCCTGAAGTCCCCACTACAAAAATCCCCCGCCTCTGGCCAGCGGACTTTGCTGATTTTTACTATGTCTAGTGTTAACCTATCCATTTTGAGTTTCAGGTTCTCTAGCTTACCTACTTGTTTCATACTTCTGACATTTGACGCTCCGACTCACAGAATGTTCACGGATTTTTTTTATACTTTCGGATCACATCCTCCGAAGTAGTCCCCTCCCGGAGATCCGAATGTGGGACTATTTTACCTTCGGAATTCTGTACCCCAGAAGATGCCATCATCTTTACTAACAATTTTTGTACGCAGTATACTTAGGAAATAATTTGGTGGTTTCCCGTTGCCTTTCACATCGCAGTAGTGTGTTTTAAAGTGCCATACCGACCCCTATCGTCTCAGCCACTCCCACTATCGAAAAAACTGCTACTCTTTTTCGGGGACCTGTCTTAGTCTGGTTCCTCACTAAAAACCCCATTAATTTGGCTACAGCTATAGTTCGGCTCTTTAACTCATTGAAACACGCAAGCCATTCTACCTATTCTAGTATTTTAGAACTTCGTCAAGGTGCAGAACCGTTCAGAATGGAGACCTCGATTAGTAAAAATTAATTCTGGAAAAGAAACTATTTATTTAAACACCATACAAGTTAAGCTTGGCGTTCCACAAAGATCCGTGCTGGGCGCTTTCCTATTTTTAGTAAACGTGAATGATTTTATCACCTCCATTAAGCATGCAAAATGCGTATTAGTTGCTGGCTATATTAGTTTGCAATGGAGTGCTGCTTCGAGAAATTTACTTAGAAATAATATTGCCTATGATTTGAATACAATGGCAAATTGGTTCAAAATAAATAAGCTGATTATGAATTCTCAAAAATCGTGCTGTATGTCCTTCAATTATCGTGATGATTTTTAGGATTAGTAATTGACGACGAATGAATCGGTCCGATCCTATAAGAGCATTAGCATATAATCTTGCTTCGGCATGTTTTGCGTTAAAAACTGCGTCGAGAGAATTATCGGAAGAGTGTATACTGACAGTATTTTATGCCTTATCAAATCATTTTGGGGTAACTAATCGGGGAAAAACACAAATTTAATTTTTAAATTACAACTGTATCCGTATATATATATATATATATATATATATTATATATATATATATATATATATATATATATATATATATATATATATATATATATATATATTTTGTTGTGGGTTCAAAGGGGTAAATAGATATACACAATAAAATTTCAGCAACCATGTATATAGAAAAGAGCAAACTATATACGCGTCAAATTAATTTAATTCATTTAGTAAAAACGGACGAGTATTAAGGTATTTTTATATTTAATAATTGGAATGTTAGAATTACATAAAGGAAAAAAGCTTCAAAGCATATAAAAGTTCAAGGATACGCATAAGTAATCATAATTTATTTTAATCAAACGCACGAAAGCAAAAGGGAGCGTGCTTGCATAAGAAAATCAATAATTTCTAGCGCAAATATATTCGTTTTAAAAGCCAACGCTCAGTTTTATCAGATACGGAGAAGCAGAAAATCTAGAAATTGTTATTTTCATACGGTTAATAATTAACAGAAATACCTGCTTGTTAAATGTTACGTTCGAAGAATTTAAACGTACGTTGATATAATATTTCATAGAAATTGTTTGCAACCGTCAATTTGTACAAACAGCTAGGGTAACAAACATTTTCAGGTGCGAATGAAATGATCGATTGGCAATATACAACAGATAGACATAAATATGGAGCAGTGTTGGATTGAAAGTCACGTAAGGTATACACGCGGAGTTGATGTAAGACGTCGACAATATCGATTTTCTGTAACTCAAGTGGGGTTTGGAAGGAGACAGCCAACATGTATAGAACAAAGATGAATAGCGCTTAGGAGGAGTAGGTGACGACAGAAAACTTTGTCATTGGTTGAGATACAACAGTTTTTGAAACGAACTTACACGCGAAGGTAGAAAACGAATTCGATATAAGTAACACGTAAGACGGGGAAAATTTTCCGAATTTAGCGACGGTTACGTTCAAAATTTTTAGAAACCGCTTTGGAAAATAAGCTTTTTGAATGAAACGGGTCCAGAAGGACATTGGAATAAGGATATAAATACCCAAGCGAAGTTATTAAAGCTCTCTTTTTTTTACTACGAGCAAGTGCTAAATACCGATTAAGACCACCATAATAATAAAGCTTTTCATAGTAGTTTGTGTGTGTAGTAAAGCTACCTTTAATATCGTAGTTGAAAGTATAAAACTGTAGTAGCGGACCTCAAGTTATTAACGTGACGTACGAGTTAGTGCGTATTTAAATAAAAGGTCCGGCTACTACGACAAAAATTATTAAGTGAATGCATGATATATGGGGGTAAGCAGAACTGGTAATCAAGTTTGTATGCATGATATATGGCTATGGAATAGTGCTGTGAGACGAAGTAAATAGCTTGCAGAGATATCAGATGGTAGAGACCTGTGGATCCTGCAAGCAGCATAGTAAAGGAAAACAACGCCGAGGGGTTTCTGGTAATCATCTCCGACGGGAATGCAGAATGAAGATTTTTCCAGGTAATTTATTTGAAATTTCTGTTGTTATATAAACATTTGTGGAATGTTTGTGTTGTGTGGCTGACTTTTTGGTGGCATATTTATTGTTGTAAAAACTTGTTTTAAAAGATACATGTACAAGACAATTTACCAATTATGAGTATTGAAAAACGGTGTATTTAGAATATATCAAAAATTTATTCGGGATATAAATTGAGTTGTAAAGGGTAAACGGGTCTGTAAATTTTATTCTCGACTGCTCCGCACTAAACTCTTAAATCCACCCAAAACCTTTGAAAACCAATACAGACGCTTACCTGTTAACGCTGGATCCAAAAACTTCCGCTCACTGCTTCTATGTTGAAACCTAACAGAAATTCACATCCTACAATCACACACTCAAAATAATGCAATTCACAAAATACATCACACTCTATTTACATGAAATACATATTATAATTTCAGAACATCTTTCCTTATGTTCATTCGTATTTTTGGTAATGTTCTCAATTTCATTTTCAAATGTATTGTAATTCGATAACCTTATTCAAACAAATATTTCATTAAAGTAAGAGGGCGTTCCTTATACCTTACGTTAAAACCTTTGTCCTATCATAAGCTCATAGTAAAACTCGTTAAATGTGAGTGCAAATTTACCGCACTACAAAAATTAAATAAGCCCCCTATACTTCTTTACAACATAGCCTGGCTATCTGTAAATTAATTATTCTTGACTACCTAAATATATTTCATTTTCATCGCAAGTCCCATAAATATTCAGTTCATTAAATATATATCAAATACGAAACACTCAAAAGCACAAAAAAATAAAAGAAAACCATAAAAAATATTCACCACATAATGTTTTTAAACAATGGCATACCTGGTAACTATCTGCAAACGTTATCCGCTAACTAGTCCTTGAAGACGATGCCGTCCAGTATGGCACTAGTCCATAAAACAGTTTCCCGGTTGAATCACCATCCTTCTATGCCTGCAGCTACCCCAAACTATCTTTATCTACAATAAAACCATGAGCACCTACTTTCCAAAATTTACTCTTCGTATTCCAAAATAAATTAAATTATCATCGCCTTCACCAACAAATACTTCCAAATTTCACTCAGTTTCGTGCATGCCAAAACCGCAATAATAATTGTTTGTACTTACAAACAACATTTTACTTTTCACTTAGCTTGCTTTATTAGCTTTTTACTTAACTTGTTTTGATACTGCACTAACTTAGATAATTTCACTAACAGTGAACGATGAGGCGCGAATGACTGAAGAAAAATGAAGAGACCGCCACCCCATTTGAAAGTGGTTTATATGGCCATTGCTACACCTCCCCTATTTCCAATTCGCACGTAGAAAATGTTAACGTACAAAAATTATTCCGCTTAAAAGCAGCAACCGTTCTACATTTCTGAAAATTGTTTTTCTAACCGTCTCGATTTTCTCGCTAAAAGCTTTAAGGACTCTTTGTTTAGCTTGAATTCTCATCACAAACACGCTAAAATACTCGGTAATCCATTTACATCCGCCAACTGTCGCTTCAATTCGGGAAACTAACCTCTATTGTTTATCGATTCTGAATACATCCCCGCCTTCAAACTTAAACAAACATCTTTTCATCTCTTTTGTTCATATAACCCCATTTCACATATATGTTTCCACTAGCTTAATATCTGCCCTACCTAATACAAACTTGTCGCACGTATACCTGCATCGCCCAATCATCTCGCGCAATTCCTATTCCTTGCTTTCAATCGATGCGCATCTGCTTCTAACATTCCTAGAAATTAATTGATTATTTTCCTTCTCTAAAATAAGTCTGTTTGTCGTTTCCCTACTATACTATGTCCATGATTAAATCTTTGTTTCTCACTCGTATTCATATGTTTCTGCTTCGTCTTTGTTCCTCAAAGGCAGTTGTTTCTAGCTTCCTTCATAATAAAAATCGATATCTTAACAAACGTACTGCTTCATCGTATTACTTATGTGTTTTCCGTTTTGTCTTCGTTGTATATTGACTACGCTAACACCCAATGGTCCATTACTTCTTATAACATATTAAAGCTTGTTTATCTTGAAATATCTCCCTCTTTTATGTAAAAACGTTTTCTGGTTTTACCCTTGAAAATAATAATCCTATTTTAACGAACATGCAAAGCTTTTATTGTTTTCGTATAATGCCTAACTAAAATTGGAAGTGGTATTTTTACCTCATTGTTTTTAATTCTTTATCGCCCTATCTTACACTAAATACTATGCTACGTCATTGCTAAACAAATATAACTAAAGTTAAATTAACCCAACATTATTATACGTTGACTAAGCTCAAAATTGATTATTTAAAATACCTTAATTATCTAACTGCCTAACTTGATTTTCTAATGAGTTATTCATAACCCCTAGCTTAATTTAAGCCCTTATGTATTTACAATTAGCTAACTAATTACACGATAATATATTTATATATATATATATATATATATATATTGCCGTAGAACTCGGGTAAAATCTTCCACCAACAAAAATATTTTCGAAAATTTTTTAAAATTTTCAAAACTCGAAAATTCAAAATTAAATAATACAAAAAAAAAATTTCTTACCCGTTTTCCTCTCTTCCTCGGTTGAATGACCTTCTTCAACTGCTTCCGGCTAGCTCATTTGGACTTCCTTTTGGATATCTATATTCACTTTAATTTCTATCATTCACGCACAAAATACAACAAACATACAATCTTTTATTTATTACTATTTACAAAAGAAATTCAATATTGTCCATATTTCATTGTTCACGTTACACTTCAGTAAATTTTATTTTGTAATGTACTGTATTTTATTTTAAAATCATCAAACACATAAAATGTACCTGGAGTAAATGGGCCTTGAATAATACCTTCTCTAAATTCCTTTTTTATAATTTACTTATTTATTTTTTTAATCTAAGTAAACTCTGGGGTAGGGTGAGCTCATGATAACCCAGCTAATTATGCATAATGTATGCCCTTCTACTTTGCACTAAAAAAAACAAAGCCGTGTACTCTTCACAAAAATTTCACGTTCTGATGGAACGTTTAAAAGCTTTATAGACATCTTCAAATTTTTAGTTGAATACCATAATAAAGTTATTTACACGTATTATGTTCAATACGTACATAATCCACACTACCTTGAAAAACACTCTCATACGTCACCCAATATTTACAGTTTATAGGAATCACAATTTTAAATCGTTACCTGGAAATTTCTAGAAGATCTCCGCTCTGTAGATGATGGTAGGTATTTCTGCTATCTGGTTTGCAGGCCGTTTCTAGCTGTTACTGGACGAACTCCATCTAAGTTGAACTGCTAACGCTGCCTTCAGGGTGCAACCAAATTCCAAATTCCATTTCAATTATACGTCTTTCACAAATATTTACTGTAATCTACGTTACTTAAAGTAACGACACGAGTTGGTTAAAAATTTAAATGATTTTATAATACTTACACTCGTGTTAACTTTCATACGTCGTTTGGGACGATCGAAATAATAAGGGCTTTAATAATGTTCTCGTAAACTATTTATATCTTTAGACTGCCACCTCCTGGCCACGTTTATTCGAAGTCTCCTGCTCACAACAACACATTCCCACAATTTTGCACTCTACCCAATTTTCAAATCCGCGAATTTTAGTACGTCGTTACAATATTTTCAGAAAATTACGCTACACTATCCTCGTGTTTATATCAAGTCAAACTAAACATATCGACCAATCGTAGACCCACGGACGTCTCTCAAACCCTCCTATACTACCGTTGTCTCATGCTTATGCGTTTTCTACGTCTCCTTCTAACCTTGCCTGAGTGGTAGAAAATCGATATTGTTTGTGCGCTGTCTACCACACGTGGACTTACTACGTGATTTAACTAACCGCTCATTAGCATTTCTAGAGCATATAAGCGACGGTTTACCCGATATTCTCTGTAACCGTTTGCTATCTACAAAAATAATTGGAAGCTTGACATTTCCAAACTTCGCAGGTGTTCAATCGTAACGAACGTTTTAAATACATTTCTCGGAGTTGTATTTCAGCGTATTTTAATCCCACCGATATATATGTCCGTTAGCAACGTTTTTATGCACATTATACATCAATTATCGTTCAATTAAATTCAATTTAATTAATAAATTAATGGCATTGGCTTCTACCATTTAATTTCTTTGCAAACCTACTAAATATTTATCAATTATTTGTAAAATTTCGTTAATACCTGATGCATAAAAATGAACTAACTAATATAAATTTCGCACGAAATTTCTGGTTGTTCCTTTATACAGGGTGTTTTGACATTGCTTCGTTTATATTTATTTTTAATCTTTTAAAACCACTATAATATATATATATATATATATATATATATTGCTGTGAAACCACCAAAATCCGTGAACTACGCTTTTCGAATCAAGCCTCACGAATTGGGCGTCAAGAATGCTGTGAAACCTACAAAAAGCTATTCATTACCTTAACTGTGTTGGTCCATTGACTTTCTTCCGTTAATCGCCTCGGCTGCTCCTCTAGATAACTTTCATCCTCATACATAAAAAAAAACAAACACAATCCTACCACAAACATCAACGTTAACTCTATTTACATCAATATTCACAATACATTAAAATTTCAAAATTAAAATTCAGCATAAATTTCAGTATCAGAAAATTTCAAGATTAAATTTGTTATCATTTTAAAGTGCATCCAGAATTAAAGTCCTTGTAGGATGCCTACTAATTACTATAACAATATATGCAAACCTGAGTCTGTGTACAAAGGGAGCATCTACCACCCCTTTACGTTAATTAACCAGGTTCGTCTAATTGAGCTCAAAGACATACCCAAATTTTCATCATAATCCAGAACATTAATACTAAATACCCCTTTCTACTTAAACAAGCAAATTTCACCTTAAAATTAAAATATTATTGTTAGTACAATTTCACTACTGTCCATTTTAAATAAACAAATTATAAAGTTATTCAACACACACCAAAATATCAAAGTTCGAACAAAATAGTATAATTTACCTGAAGGTTACTGCACTCGTAGCTTCAATGTACATCGCCCCTTTGTTAATTACACCATTCCAACTGGGTTATATTTACGGCTTCTGATTCTCAACGCTTTTAAAATTTTCTCCATTACCATTTATTTAAAGTTGTTTCTGGGCTTTTCCGGAACTCATCTGTGTATATCTGAACCTTGTCTTGTGGATCCAGACACGTTTATGCACCATTTAATTATTAATACCCCCGAAAAATAACAAAGAAATTCATACTTCTTTCACCAATATACGCCAAAACTGCCTACTTTTGTGTATTCATTTGTCGTTGTAAATTTTACGAATTGGTACAGTGATACTAAACTTTATTACCTTGTATCTTCTTTTCTAAGTGCACTAAAGTACATTCATTGTAGCACGTAAAGAACAAACTGTTTTTTATCACAAAAATATTCGAGCAAACTGTTTTTTATTTAATTAAAACCGGAAAACTAAAAAGCACTGTTTAACGCATTGTATCAAGTCGAAAATTTAAGAGAGCTTGTTCATATTCCCCTGGGTATATATAGAGATTAGCCTGTCTGTCGGTCGAGTCTCCAAAACGGACAATTCTAAAGAATTTCGCCTGCTATGTTCCCATTCCGCAGCCCGGCATGCGATTTTTACGAAATTTGCACTCGCCCCTGTTAAATCTCAGAAATTTCAACACGGCACGCAACGTCTGGAAATAACTAATTGAATTTTATACAGAAATGTTATTTTTACCTCTCAAATTTTGCCTTTTATTTTCAACCAATCGCAACCCCATGACGTTGCTCTACTCACGCCTTTTTACTATATGTGTCTTGGTCTTGCGCATCTTATCTGTCTCTAACTACCCTGTTCTTATTGGTGCAAATTGATATTCTTTATTATCGATTATTTCAGTCCATGTGGACTGTTATCTGGGTTAAATAACCCCGTATCGCGCCTTCCTATGGCTATTAAGCTACGGTTTCTCCAAGATTCTTTGTAACCATTAATTATCTGCCAAATTTACGCAGAATGAGGTTTTTAAAAATACGCAGGTGTTTAAACATAATAACACTTCTACGATTTGCATTTTATTGGGTTTTTCAAGTTTTTATAGATATTATATGTTACTAACGGTTCAATTAACTCCAATTAAAATAATACCCTTTAATTTTTAGTGAATCCTAATTAAATATTCAATTATTATCTGTACGTTTTGTTTAATACCGGTTACTTAAAATAGAGTTAATTAATATAAATTTTGCACATAATTTCTTTTTGTTTCTTTACTAGGAATAATTAAATTACACGTAAAGTTTTCTAATACTGCTTCCTTTTATATAAAGCGTCTTATAAATAATTTAAATCTCTTATTTTTAATAAAACGAATGAATTTTTATGCTTCACGCTTTTATTTAATAACGCGTACCTTTTCCCAAAGCTTCTACACGGTGATTAAAATTATTTGATGTGATTATTTAATTTTCTACCCTGGTCTAAATATGAGTAATATATATATATATATTGCTGTGTTTCCCTATTATTAGATTCGAGCCTCACGAATTGGGCGTCAAATTTGCTGTTTCCCTGCATTAAAATCGTGCCTCCCGAATTGGGCGTCAAGATTTGCTGTGATACCACCCAAATCCTACGAAAAGCTATTCATTACTTTAACTGTGTTGGTCCATTGACTTTCTTCTGTTAATCGCCTCGGCTGCTCCCCTAGATAACTTTCATGCTCATTCATAAAAAAGAAACAAACACATTCCTACCACAAACACGAACGTTAACTCTATTTACATCAATATTCACAATACATTAAAATTTCAAAATTAAATTTTGGCATAAATTTCAGTATCAGAAATTTTCAAGATTACATTTATTATCATTTAAATGTGCATCCTGAATTAAAGTCCTTGTTGGATGCCTACTAATTAATATAACAATCTATGCAGACCGGAGTCTGAGTACAAAGGGAGCATCTTCCACCCCTTTACGTTAATTAACCAGGTTCGTCTAATTGAGCTCAAAGACATACCCAAATTTTCATCATAATCCAGAACATCAATACTAAATACCCCTTTCTACTTAAACAAGCAAATTTCACCTTAACATTAAAATTTTATGGTTAGTACAATTTCACTAATGTCCATTTAAAGTAAATCAATTATAAAGTAATTCAACACACCCAAAAATATCAAAGTTCAAACAAAATAGTATAAATTACCTAAAGTTTACTGCACTCGTAGTTTCAATGTACATCGTCCCTTTTGTTAATCACAACATTCCAACTGGGTTATATTTACAGCTTCTGATTCTCAACGCTTTAAAAATTTTCTCCATCACCATTTATTTAAAGTTGTTTCTGGGCTTTTCCGGAACTTATCTGTGTATATCTGACCCTTGTTTTGTGGATCCAGACACATTTATGAACCATTTAATTATTCACACCTCCGAAAAATAGCAAAGAAATTCATACTTCTTTCACCAATATACGCCAAAACTGCCTACTTTTGTGTATACATTTGTCGTTGTAAATTTTACTAATTGGTACAGTGATACTAAATTTTATTACCTTGTATCTAAGTGCACTAAAGTATATTCATGTTGGCACGTAAAGAACAAACTATTTTGAATCACTAAAATATACGAGCAAACTTTAAATTATTTTATCAAACTAAAATGCACTGTTTAACGTATTGAATCAAGTCGCGGATGTAAGAGAGCTTGTTTATATTCACCTGGGTATATATAGAAGTTAGCCTGTCTGTCGGTCGAGTCCTCAAAAGGGGCAATTCTAAAGAATTTCGCTTGCTATGTTCCCATTCCGTAGCCCGCGCGTCGGTTTTTACGAATTTTGTACTTGCCCCAGTTAAATCTCAGAAATTTCAACACGGCACGCACCGCCTGGAAATAACTAATTGACTTTTATTCAGAAATGTTATTTTCACCTCTCAAATTTTGCCTTTTACTTTCAACCAATCGTGACCCTCGTGACGTTGCTCATATCACGCCTTTAATTATTAGTGTCTTTGTCTTACGCACATTATCTTTCCTTCTCTAACCTGTTCTTAGTGGTGCAAATTGATATTCCTTACTATCGATTATTTCAGTCCATGTGGACTATCTGGGTTAAATAACCCCGTATCGCGCCTTCCCGTGAAAATTAAGCCCCGGTTTCTCCAAGATTCTTTGTAACCATTAATTATCTGCAAAAATTTCGCCGAATGAGCTTTTTAAACTACGCAGGTGTTCAAACATACTATTAATTCTCAGAGCCTTATTCCGTGGTATTTTAATCTTGGATTTTCACAGACTTTTATGCTTATTATTATTAATGGTTTAATCAACTCCAATCAAAATTGACTTCTATCCTTTCATTTTTAGCGAATACAAATTAAATATTAATTATTATGTGTACACTTTGTTTAATACCGGTTACTTAAAATAAGGTTAATTAATATAAATTTTGCACGTAATTTCCATTTGTTTCTTTCCTCGGAATAAATACATTACACGTAGAGCTTGTTAATACTGTTTCTTTTGATATAAAGCGTCTTGTACATGATTTAAATCTCTTATTTTTACTGAAACGAATGAATTTTTATTCTCCACTGTGTTTTAATAAAGCGTATTATCTAATAAAATTCCTTATACACGGTGATTAAAATTATTTTATGTAATTCATTAATTTTCTGCCCTGGTCTAAATATGAGTAATATATATATATATATATATATATATATATATATATTGCCACGATAGATTGTCACTTAGATTTATGCCTCGACTAGCTCAGTTCAACCCCACACAGAGTGCACGACGATAAGATAACAGACAAATTTTTACCCCCCTTTTTCTCTAACACTTCATGCCTGAAAAGGATAAACTAAATAACCAAAATTTGTATAATAATCCAAGAAATATGTACAATAGAAACTCTACAACCTTCGTAATATTATTTGCTTGCTGTTTAAAACCCTTGAATCGAAGTAAATAATATAAATCTGTTCATCGCTAAGTTGTATCCCTATTAAAGCAGTTAAAGCCAGCAAAAATAGTGCGTGTGTGGGTGGGTGGGTGAGTGAGTTGGTGTGTGCGAGCATGCGGGCGTGCTTCCGTGCGTGCGTGCGGACGTGCGTGTGTGTGTGCTTGTGTTTGTATACATGCGAATATGTATATAGTTAATTAGATGAAATAATAAATTAGACTAAATCCCAAATGATCATTTCAAATCGAGCTAGTAATTGAAAAATGGAAAATATAAGGTCCTGGACTGGACTCGAACCTATATCTTTGTCTTTTGCGTACCATGCGTTTTCCAATTACGCCACCGAGACCGATGGCGATAATTGGAAAATTTACAAATCTAAACCAGGTACACAAACATACATCAACTTAACTTTCAATTACGTTTGGAATTTTTTCATTTATATCTGACAGTGAAAAGTTTTTGACTTAAGAAAGTTATAGACAGGAAACGATGCTTAAAATTACGGCTGTAATTCAAGTATTATTAAATATATAGATATGTTAGATAGCTAATTAATAAAACGCTCTATTTTTATCCATAATAATAAACTAATGTTCAGGTACTTAAACTAAAATTCCGCCTTCCATAGGAACTAGCGACTCTATACAGAATTAGAAAAAATTAAAAACCGTAACTTTTATGTAACGGATAAGGACAGTGTTTTATTGAAATATTCGTTACAGACAACTGCATATTGATTTTATACTCGATTTAATTTAATGTGTCCCGAAGCAATATAAACATATATTTGTAGGTTTCGATGCGCAGCAAGGGCTAATGGTCCATAAATGCTAAAGCTTTGTTGAAAATAAATAGTACTTTGTACATCACACAGTGCTGTAAAAGCAATTTTAAATTTTATGTGGTGATTTATGCACGTTATTGACCATTGATGACAATGATAATTAAAAAATTAAAGTCTGGTTTTTATATAAAACCTTTTGTAATGTAAAAGTTCTTTGATTTTTGAAAATATACAGGCTGCATTATAAATATAATTTCAATTGATGTAACAAATGCAATAAATTGTGCAAAATTTCCCTATGATTGGTTTAATCCAATACATTGAAGGTATTGTATATTTTAGGTGTTTTCTTATACTTTATTTATAACTAAACAGCGCCCGCATGTGCTTTAAATTTTGATTGGCGTGTAAATGCTTTACTTAAAGCTATGTAATTTTTATTTGAATAAAAAAGAATAGTGCCCGCTACGTGTATATTGTTACTTTGAAACTGAAAAGTGCTAGTGCCGAAATTTGCTAAATTAAATTTAATTTTCCTAAAACCAATTCTTATTTTAACAGTTGTCAGTATCCTACACATTATAATTAAAAAAAACTGTTAAGTAATTTCTTGTGATTGAATTATGATAGCACCCATATGCGTCCGAAATTTATATATCTAAATACTAAATTTAAAAATACGAAGTTTTTGTTTGTATATCAAGATATGACTTTCAGTTGTTGCTTATTGTAATACCAGAAAATACAGTTCCAAGCAAAATATAATAGACTAAGTATAATTATCACTATGTTTGGTTTTATCTCTTTCGTTGTCAATATTGTATAGTGTATTATAAACTGTTTAGGCACTTCTGATACTTTATTAATGTTATTTGAATTGCGTCTAAATTTATATCAGTATGTAAATTCTGGTTATAACACGTTTGAAATTGTTTTGGATAATAAAACTATAAAATCTATTAGAATTTTATGCTGAATATCAGTTGAGGCTTATTTATAACAGCAACACTGTAGCAATTTTATTTTCCACCTAATATATAACCGTATAATTAATCTTTTTATTTAATAGTAAATAATATAATGCATTATAATGCTATACAATCCATTTAAATTAATATCATCTATTGTCCAATAAAGTACTAGTATCTAGTTGATATTATAAATTAAATTCTACGGTGACAATATAAAAGCTCTTGTTTGGTATCCTTCCTAAAGCCCCCTCTACTCAGGAACCGCAAGGTAACGTTGTTACCGGGCAGCGACACGCTCGGCCCGTCACTTCTAACACAGCTGTGGGGAAAAGCAGATTGAAATTGTTCTTAGGAACGATGTTCTTGGATGACCTTTTGTGTTGGAAGCATGTACGAAAAAAGTAGTACGTGTAGGCCATCTTCAACAGTTATTTTAGATGGTCGATTTCTTGTTAAAACAACTCGTGGAGAACGAGATGGTGTTTTGTTAAAGGACCGTTAGGAACATGTAACTTTAAGGAATAATGTAAATTATAAATAATGCAACGTAAATTATAAATAAGCAATTTTTCTGAATGGTATTCAAGCGAAATTAATGAAAACTATTCTGTTCTTACATAACATGGAATCCCATGTGTAATTTATCCAAGTTAATTACAAACAACATTCGCTCTTTCTTGTGGTTTGAATTACTCCTGGAACATCTGTAAAGTGAAGCGTAGATAATGGAGGTCACGTGATGTATTTTTCAGAGTGCAGCACAACTATTTGTTTAAAATGGAAACACGTATTTAGGTATTTTGGTGCAAATTGGAGTTCTGGTATGTACAAAAATTATGCCCGTATGTTATTTTAACTATCTACGTAGTAACGAGATAAATTTTACTTTAACTGATTTGTGTTAACTTTGAACAGGTCAAGGACAGACCTCAATTATATTTTTCGATGTTATGCGATATGAATCTGTAATTCGCTCTTACTAAATTCTCTTATTAATTCAATGAAACATCAGAAGATGTCACTACTAATTAGATAAAGTGAATTCTTACAATTTTGAGCACTTAAAAAATAAATTACCATATTTGATATTTTATGAATATTTATCTGTAATTATCTACCGTAATTAATTTTTGCTATAAATAAGCAATTTATGCTTTGTCAATTTGTTATATATGTACCGCATTAAATAGTAATTGGTACGGATCTTATCCAGTACCTTTGTAATTAATTCTTCATTATCCAAATTAACTTATAAAGAAAGAAATATTTTTTTGTGGAAAAGTACATTATTGAATACCAATTGAATAGATTCTTATTTTCGGACTAAAGACTATTTTTATTTAAGAGGAATGAAAGATGAGTCTGATTGTATTTAATTATTTTTGTGTTTGAAAGCACAAACAGTGCTTTTCTTTGTTTAATCTGTTCACAGGTGCAGTCTAGGATTGCTAAGGTCAAGGTCGAGCCATAAGGTAAGAAACTTCAAAGATTAGGTGGTCTTTGAAATTATATAGCGGTTATAGGAGAAAGGTTTCCGCATTAGCCTTGTACAAGGGACTTGTATTTGGTCTTCTCAGTATAAAAAAATACGGTGGCGCCTTATTTTTATTATTAGTGGTTGCAATTACACCCCGACCCACAGCTCATTCTCTACCCAGAGCATATAGTTCGACTAGCCGCATTGCCTTTGAGATTTCCTCAACTTAGAGCCACCTTCCATCTTAATTTGCCGTGGGCTCCTTTCCTAATTATCGGAATTTCTCGTTAAACTAAATTGGAAGTAAATAGGCAACAACACATCAATTATGGCATCCGCATGTTACTCGATAGTCGTTTATGGCTTCCGAATAGGGATGGACTCGCGCCGAGCCGGGCCCGGCTTTTAATAAGCCCGGCCCGGCCCGACGCAGAAAAGTGAACGGCCCGGCCCAAGGCCCGACTCGAAATGAAAACTGACGTCCCGGCCCGAAATTTCGAGGCGGCCCGACTTTCATTCAGCGAATGAGAAGATATTCTTTCAGTTGTGTTCAACAAGTTAACTATCACTCTTTTGTTTGATTTAAGAGTATAATGATTTTGAGTTACAATCAAGATACTTGTGGAACATACCATAGTATATCGTTGATTTTTTATTCTTTAAAAAATTCTAGAAATATGTAATAAAAGTACAAAATGTTTAGTAATCTTCAATGTTTATAAAATTCTACGCTTAACGTACCTTATAACCTTTGCCATAAATTTGCGTCCGCCTTATCTTCTCGTTCCTACTTCAAAGAATTTTACTAAAATTACCTACTAGATATTAGAGAGTTTTTGCAAACTCATTCCAAGTAGACTTTATTAAAAGAATCTTCAAATAAAGTATCCTTTGTGATGGGTGGTATGTGAGGTAAACGACGCATGTAACCAAAAGGGGAATGTTTCGAACCTGGGAAAAAATTGTTTAGTACCGATGTGAACGCGGTATAAGCAAGTGTACCAAAAGCATAGGCAAGGTTTATTTCGGAACCACTTTAGAAATTTTGTTATTAACCGATCTCTGGCTGCGAGTGGCTAAATTGTATAAAGATTATTGTAACTGGCATTTTAAAAGTTTCATTTACGAGTAATTTGTTATTGTTATGTATTATTATTGTATAGTTGTTATCTATTATTGTTAAGTATTGTTATTGGTATTATTAATCGTAGTCGTAAACTCGGACAAGTTTGTATTTAGAGGATATAAGATTGCAAAGGGAAAACGATTGTACCCTCTAATGAAATGTAGCATTTGTGTGATATGTTACATGTTGAAGAAGACCACATAGATACGAACTGATTGAGAGTAAAGTTATTGGACAAGAATTGTTTTACCAGTATAAAAATAGAAGGCACGGGGTTGTCTTGGTAAAAGTGGTCGTTCTGTACAAAATGACAGATAATTTTATAGGGATTCTGAATTCGAACTTTGCCTAGGATAGTCGCGTATTTCGGTCCGGTGTCAGAAAAATTTATTATCGGTGTTAAAATGGTATACTCCAGTAGGAGAAATAGTAACTGTTAAAACCTGTAAGTGTTTGTAAGCCTAAAGAGGCAAGTGAAAGAGTCCGAGTTTACATGCATTGAGTTGAGCCAATGCGCAGTGTTATTGTTTATGTCATATTCGGTGTAAATGTTGAGCACCGAAAGTATTTATTTGTTTAAATAAAATTTGGAGTAGAAGCGAAGGAGTTATTTGTGTACCGGGGAAGCCTGGTACGTGAAGCAAGTGGTAGAGCTGCGCAGGTGAGAGAAAGGCAGTGTTGTGGGCAGGTTGGAAGGATCTACGGGGAGGCGAATTAGAGTAAGTATTTATTGTAAAGCCCTTTCCAGAAAAACGATTTTAGGCGAGCCAGTATTTTGGATAACTTGCTCGTATTTGATAGTTATTTATTTGTTATATCGTATTCACGAAATAGAAAAGGTTAAATGATACCTAACCACATATTGTAAGTCAAAAGTAAAGGTGACCGGGGTCCTGTCAAGATTTTATAAGTATAGTCAAAATTTGTTCATTGGGATTGAGCTGAGTAAGGTCAGTGATTTTGATCCGGTATCTGGTGGTTTAATTACAGAAATCAATCCTTGGGTGTGGTACTGAACCCGCGACACCTCAAGGTAGAGCGCTGAGATAAGAGTGTGATGTAGCCGTTGTTGGAAAATAGCCAGAGGGCGAGAACCGAAATTAATAAAAATAGAAGACGAAACGCCAAAGTTTACAGACGAGAGTTAGAAACTAACAAAAATTCGTAGGCTCGTGAAAAATACATAAAATATAAATCACAAAATAAGTAGGGGCAAGCAATACACTTTTATTAAAAGTTTGCATCTAATTTAAGGGAGTGTTATTGCAAGTGTTTTTTCCTTTACTCTTTATTTTGACATATATGTTTAGTATTCTATATCTATAGATTATGTTTTAAAAATGAATAAAGAATTAATCTCTTTTGTGATAAGGTGACCTATAATACATGTTTAACTATATTGGAAAAGATCAAAAAATTGTATTCACACAAAGACGAACCTTCTTATATTATTTGAGTCTATCATTTCCCACTGATTCGATAACATTTGTATGTGTTGTCAAAGTGTTTTTTTACGGAATACCTTTCAAGTTTACTTCAAGACACTGTTTTTGACTTTTTCCCACGCATATAGCATATCTGTTTTCAAAATGATTTTTACACCTTACTTCTAGGAAAAGCATTATAAAACAGCATCCTCGTATTTAAAGCTTTGACGTTTTATATATTTTCGTGATATAAACTTGGACAGTATATCTGTAAATTTAATTACGGAAACAACACTACAAAAACCATTTAATTTTACAATATTTATACAGAAAGCAGACATTTAAATGTAAGTTTATACGTTAGGCATTTGCTGTATGTCAAAATTAAGGCGCCTTAAAAAAAGCATTCCTTTCCTTATTTAAATTAAATAAAGGTGTCCTGTATTTTAATAAAGTACAAACATTAAAGGTGTAATTGCGCATGTGTAAATGTGTGTGTGTGTGTGTGTGTGTGTGTGTGTAATTTATTAAAATTGATACATAACTGTGATGATGTAGCGTTATGTATTGGAGATTTGGTTTCCAGAAGATATTATTGGTGTCAATTACATAACGATTGATTTTGTTTATTGGACATTGACTATAATGGATAAAAGCGATGCTCCTTTTTGTTAATGGGTATAGACATGACACTTCAAAGGTGGTGATTAGATTGAATTGGTTTATGCTGATAGCATGTTTCGTATAATTATTGATAATGATGGCGTTTATGTGGTATTCGATGTGGTGCAAGCATGAATTTTCGTATACATCTCTTGAACTCTGTATGCCGTATTATCCAAAAGTTACTGCCTTTCAGGCCTTAAAAATCCGCCACTCCGGATCATAACTAAAACAAATGTTCCGTCTCAACATTTATATATTAATATTATTAATTACAACAATTTGGAGTAAATCATATTAACTAGAAAAATTATTAAGATACACTATTAATGGCGTAACAAGCAATCGGTTAGCGGTAAAAACGTAAATTGTTCAGAAAAGGTAAAGGTACTGTAAAAAATAGGATATATGGCAGTTTGGTGATAGAATACGTTCATGGGTGTATCCTCCCTATTAATACTTTTACAGGGACAATTTGATCTTACATATGAAACGATTTAGTTCTGGAATGAACGACTTTGGCGGGTATTAAAAATTGCGAAATGGATTCAAATTTTCTTATGGGGATGTACATGTAAAAATAAACAATTATGCGCCTAAACGAGCATGGTCTACGTATTTGCACTGAGAAAATAATTAGTCGACATTACTCTCAGTTAAAAAAGCCCAAAATACTGTTTGGTCACAGAAACTAAAAATCTGTAAATTAATTTTAGTCTTGTCTATCTAAAACATTAGCAATAGATACTGATTTATTGGATTAGGTTTTTTAATCCATTCAGCATCTAGAACCGAGTCTTTCCCAAAAGTATCCGAATTGTTAGTAGCTTTGTACTTATTTACCAATAGTGATAACAAACATATTAGTAACAGCTACTGATATATCGAGCAACTATTTATTAATAATGCAGCAAATATAACAGTTTTCTTTTATAAAATAACAAATGTTGTAATTTGGATTAATTTTTTAGTAAATTAGTACTGACTCAATAGTATTGATAACTAATATTTTAGTAACAGAATTACTAATGTATCGGTAATTATTGCTTATGCCTTAGTAAAATTTTGTCAATAATGAATAATAAAGAAAGAAAATGTATTTATATTATTGTTAATGAAGGATAATTACAATAAAGATGAGAATTTTTCAATTACAAAAATATGTTAAAACGCTCTTATAGTACTAATCATATAATAAAGAATAGAAAGCAGAAACATTTTCTGCAGATTTATCTACAACCCCAAGTAGCGCAGCATGTGAATTTTTAATAAACAAGTCGTCTTGAATTTATTAGATTGAACTTCCTATACTGAACACAACACAATCACATATATTCATGATATATGAACAAACTTAACCCACTAAGACTGTACTTAATATAGAACTTATAAGGAAATAGAATGATGAAGGATCTAATTGTCATTACTTGCTATCTTACAGAATAATTTTTCATGGGTAATATCTAACACAAGTTTTTTGTAGATTATGCATATATGACGTGTATATCTCTATTAATTCAGACAGCCTCCATTTTCCAAGGGTCCTTCCACTGTACTAATTTGTATCGCCATTAGTAACTGAATCCTATACAAAGAAAATGCAGTAGTAGTTCATTTTATAAGATCTAACTAAGTAAACAATAATGAAAATGGAAAATTGGTAATTGAATCGTGCTTACTATAACGCAAAGTTAACTTATCTCAGTTACGACTACACAAAGTAACGTGAACTAATGCGAACAGTATCCAGCATTAATATTGCTTTATAAAATAATTAGTTTCGAGTAATGCGATTTCAATAATAAAATCGAACTTTTAACTAAACTTTTAGCAAACAGTACTATAGCGTTTCTTCCCAAAATTAATTTACTTAGTTACATTAGTCCTGACATCTAACTCTTTTTTCTCAGTATGCGTTATACAAGTACGTGGTTTTTTATTAAACTAAATTGCATTAGAGGAAATAATTAACTGAAAAAAGTTTATGGTATCTAATTGGTGGAAAATTCATTTGAATTTTCTTTGCAAAAAGACATAAACCTCGTAGGATTATACTCATTTCTTGTAATTTTACAAATAAATCCGTAAATTAGCAAAGCTTGTTATATTATGTCTTTTTCAAGACCATGCTTTTTTCAAAAGCAAACGATTAGCAAAACGTCATTAGAATTTACATTGAAAGAATAGTTCTGCAAAAAGGAAATATTTTTCCCGTTTTATAATATTGTTTTGTGCATCATTATGAACTCGCAAAATATGTTTGCTGTAAAAGTTCTATTTACAAGCCATGGACTACGCGTGATGAGAGATTCATGTCCATTTATCAAAATCGATTTGAGGGAAAGGTATAAAAATATTTTCTACGAGACCTTTGAATTTATACTCATGGATTTCCACAAACAAAATTGGGCCCTAATATTTCTTTAACATGCACATAATATGAGATTATTTTGACTAAAAAGGTTCTAATATAATATTTGTATCCCATTAATCCATTCAAAGCATCCTGTATTTTTTTAATAAGTGATATATTTTGATACATTGTTTTGTAATTTCTGTAATTAGTATAATTAAGCAAACCATATAAAAACTTTTTAATATTAGAATATGTATAATAAATGTTAGAAAAGATACAATAAATGTATATATCTCTAAGATAGTGTTATCACTTTAATACATTGTGACGATTATTCCATAATAATAGATTAATAGAAAATAGGGCACTGACTGCATTGAGCTGTTTACACATTTCCCGGATTTTGCTCTATTGTGTGACGGTAAATATCAATTTCGTTACAGCGAATTTTCCTCTAGTGAGATTCAAAAATTCCTAGAGTAAAATGCATTATTCTATCAGGAATGTGCGCTGCAATTGATTCGCACTTCTTTAGAATTTAGTAATCTCAAGCAACTGATTGAATTTGATAACATTTTATGGTTTTCCTAAAAAAGCACCAGAAACCTTACGATAGACGAAGAAACTGACGTTAAATACTGCTTTATACACAAATCGGAAAATTTACAGAACGCCATCCAGCCAAATTTAATATTGAACACTGTAGGCCACCTTCTAAGAAAGTACTACAAAACAGCCTCGTTGATAACTCTATAGTCAATTTATAACCGAAAGTGAATACACATCAGTTATGTTTGGTGGCAATTTGCATATAGAAAAAAAAATTTCAGGCTCATACCTGACTTGTAAATACTCCCTATATGTTTGTTGTGGTTTGTTTTGTATTTTCTTAATCTTTCTTGGGGATTAAACCACTCAGAGTTTTTAAAATTATCTTTATTTACGTTTCGATCCATGACCTTGGATCGTTGTCATAATAAATATTATTATTAATCCCCAAGAAAGATTAAGAAAAATGTAGGAAAAAAACCAATGACCGGGTTCAATACTTTTGCATCTGATCAGATTGGTCTGTTTCTTTTTATAAAAAATTAAACAAAGTTATTGAATCATAAACTCAAATTTAAATACAACGTGGAAAATATCCAAAATGCCATCTAACAAATTTAACACTGAGTGCCGTAGGTTAATATAAGGTTTTACAAACAACCATTTTAAGGACTCTGTAGTTGGTTTTTAAACCGTATTTATGGATTTGTATTTATGGACGATTGGTAAAGAGAAAACAACTAGCTGAGACCGAAAATTCAAATTTAGTCGACCCTTCATGGATTTGTCGGTCAAAACTTTTTTTATCTTCACACTGTGTGAATTAAAAATTTATTTAATTATGGCCAAAGTTGTTATTGAAGCTGAAAGCTTCCTTTTCAATAATCTATTTTCGGCAGAAACTTCTGGGTCTTGAAAATTCGCCATATTGAATAAACAGTAAAACCAACGTACAATATTTTGTAGCGTTCATAAATGGAACTTTTACAGAAGATCATGTATAGGGTGAACCATATAGCGGGCTTTTTTTAAATCATATGTTATTTTGACACTGACGGCTGTTCTCCGTTCGAAATATTAATACTAACACAGAATCGTATTTCCGCAGTTTGAAATTATCACATTTACGTTTGATTAACGTTGGGAAATATTGTAAACTTATTTCCTAAGTTAGTGCTGTCTAGCCGATATTGCTAATTTTGAATAGAGATTTCGGCCGGAATAAAGCATCAACCGCGTCTGCTGAACTCATGTTTGTGATTAAAGTTTGTGATATGGGCATGCCAGTTGACAACAGAAGCAGTCCCCGTACTCGTACTGTGCGTACAGTTGAGAATATTGCTGCTGTAGTCGAAAGTGTGCGACTCGCCACAGATTGCAGGAATCTAGTATTAGCCGTACCATCCTTAGGAAAATTATGTGCAAAGATCACAGATTGTTCGTTAAGGTTTGCTTCTGCGTTTGGGCCGTACACCACCTGCAAATTGACATGGCGTAGTTCTATCTGTATAGACAAGAAAAATTGTCGAATTTTGTGTTTGGAAAACCCACGCGTAATTGTAGAGAAACCAATGCATTCTAAGCCGATAACAGTTTGGTGTGGTTTGTGGAGTTCTGGCATCATTGGTTCATTTTTCTTTACAAATTGTGCTGGCAACATCGCTGCAGTCAATAAAGAGCGCTACAGAGCGACGATAACCGAGTTCTTTGTAGTCAGAAATTAAAGACATGGATTAGCATAACCTTTAGTTTCATTACATTTGATTTTCCATTACTCCACTCGAAGATACTACATTGGTTATGAAGTAAGTTTCTTACCTGGAGATTTTGAAATTTGTCGAATCCTTGCTATTCCTAGCCAGGTAGGGAGTTTTAACGCGCGTGACAACACACAGGTGACCTACATTTTACTTCTCACCTGAACAAGAGCGTATTGTTTGTTAAAAATGCTCGCCTAACATTTTTCAAGCGGTACGGGTCGTGATTCAAACCCGAGACCATGGGATCAGTAGTCATACGCAAACCTGTCTGATCGACGGAGCCGCCAAAACCTTTGGCTTTAGCAGGATGGTGCGATATGCCATACCAGCCACAAAAAACCGATCTTTTGTACACTAAATTTAGTAATCGTGTAATCAATCGCTTTGATGATGCCAATTGGCTTCCGCGCAATTGCGATTTGACACCGCTAGACTTCTTGCGTGAAGCCATAAAAGAGCGATGTTATGTTGACAATCCACCAACGATTTTGGTTCTTGAGCACAACATTATTGGAGTTATTCGTGAAATAGAGCCCGAAACTATTGAAAATGTACTGGTAAATTGAGTTAATAGGAAGAGTTACTGTCAAGCTAGCCGAGTCAGCCACATAAAAGAAGTTGCATTCTATCAATCATCGAAAGTATGAAGCAAAAATATTTGGAAAAATATTGATTCGTGTTTATATGACTGCATTTTTAGGAATAAACCGATAAATGACCCACTTCATACTTGTTTCATAGGCCCTACAATACTTAGAATGTCACTCAATAACTTACGGTCAATGCATACATATCACTTCTACGCGGCTTGAAGTTGTTAATAAACAAATGAAAATTGAACTTTGTTGTTTATTTGCGATTTCTAAAATTTGCGTGAGTACATTAAACATGGTAAGGTACGAATGCCAGAGTCTTATTTTTCCAACCATGTTTTGGTTGTTACGTTATAAATTTTTGCAACGGTATTCCTATTAATTTCGACTTCATTACCTACATTTTCCGACGCCTCTGATTTGTTGGTTTCGTTATTAATAGCCTTTTATTTAAAATTAATTCTCAAATTTATATGGTTAAGGAAAAACCGTAGTTGCAGTATCCTTCTACAACGCTATCAAGTGGAATTCGGGTTCTGTTATCTTTAGTGTAAGATGTGAATGTTGGTTTCAAGTAAAGCGACCTGATTAATACTTCGCGTTTCAAAAGATGCAGTTAACTTGTGCAGACGTATTGTTGTCTGCTCTAAATTTTGAGTATTTGGGTTAACTTGGGTTTCGTTTGGGAAGAATGTTTTGGTGAATATAGATTTAAGAAATTATTCTTCTCATATTCCGTGCGAGGTTTTTATAATTGCAGCGTAAGTATGTCTTCAACGAAACACAAAATTTACACGTTTATTTTAGGAAGTTGTCGTCGTTATCGATTGGCAATCTTAACAGCATAGATTGTTTTATTCTGAATAAATAACCCGATTTATATCGGTAAGTGGTGTTAATGTTAATACGTGAAACTCTAACAATGTTTATTGATAGGGTTGTTTAGGCTGATTGTTTAGGATGGTTGTTTGGTCCTGACTGTTTGGTCCTGATTGTTGTTACTTGTTATTCCTTTGTGCCTTCATCATGTTCATATGGTTATATTGTTATTGGTGCAGTGTCCAGTGACGACATATTGAGGACACGCATATAGACGAGATTCATGTGTACCGACTCACCTGTCAGTTTAGGAGCCGTATATCGTAGAGAATCGGACATCTGGTAAGAAATCAATTTTTGCATTGTTATTTGTGTTTGGACAATTGCTATGAACGACTAATTCCAACCTTGGCTTAATCGAGATAATAAATTTAAAATATATACAAGATAAAGTTGTGAACTTGAGCCAACTGTTTGAATTTTTCTTATCAAACTATAATTGCAAGTTGTGTGAAACGTTAGTATATTAACATTGAGGTTAAAGGTATACCAAGCTCCTCGTGATATTTTTATATTTAATTAGTGGGTTGATTTGACCGTTAATATTTATGTTGGTAAAAGTATTGGAATTATTTACGCTCGCATGATAGCGAATTAGGATCAAAATAGAATCAATATAATCATATGATGTTATTCTTGATTTAATAGTAATGTGGATTAAATTTATGTATTGCATTGTTTATTTTTCCTAGTGTTAGTATGTATAAATGTTAAGATATGTCGATTGGAGTATCTTCCCGCAATTGAATGACTTCCTAGGTTGGTTTTGAAGGAGCCCAGCTGTGTATTACTTTAAACTTAGGTGGCGCCATATTTAAGGGTTATTATTATCGAATTTCAGGTTACCATCTCGGCAAGGAAGCGAATTGGAGTGAACCCACCCCATCCTCGTGACTGCGTTAGCTGTGGATTATGCTGCCTCGCTCCTGCTGCTTCATCGGCATATTTGTCTTGTCCTGTGTTGTACCGTTTTAGGGTAGCTTATGTTGCTACAAATTCCTGTGGTAACAATATCTTTACATTTTCCCAAGCATTCGTTGGCATTCTATGGCATGCACAAACTACCTGCCTTCCTTGATTTTTAGTAGTTGCAATATTAATATCGGCATCCATTTTATTAGAATGCCTATAATATCACTTTTACATTTTGATAAAACATTATCAAGAGTGAATGAAATATTTTCTGCAATCTTCTTTTCAGGAAAGCATTATATATTGACGTGATAAAGGGTCACGAAAGGTCATTGAAACACAAATTCTACAAATATATTCCACCAAAATATAAAAAAATCCGAAAAAAATAGAAATTTCTGTAAATTCATAGTTACGTCCTGTATAATACAAGCGTACTTTTATTCATTGATGTACATGCGAAAAAATGCAATTGCGCGTGTATAAATAATCACCCTGTATTGTAAATAAATAGCAAATAACGTAAGCTGTACACGTAGAAATAATCAATTTTAAGATACTTTAAAAACGCATTCACTGCGAATGCAAATCGGTCATTTTAAGATAAATACAAAACCATTTATTTTCACTTAATAATTAGCCTTTGTATAGCATAAAAACATTATAAATAAAACCCTGTTCTTTTCGAGAGGAATTAAGAAGAAATACGTCAACTTCGTTAATAAATAAACGTTTATTCCACGAAGCGGTCCGATCATTGAAAAAATCCGTAAAATTCGCGGAATAACTGACAAAAATTATTTATTTCCTTTCGCAATTACTGGATTAGTATAAGACGACACAATAACCTTGGGTGTTAAACGAAGACGGGCAACGCATATCACTAGTAACTGTAACGAGATAACGAGGTAATAAAACTCAACAATTTTGAACGCTAATGAGGATTTCCAGAATTTTACGTTTATTAATTAATTATATTCTATTACATTCTAGAAATAGATAATTTTGTATATATAAGGAAGCGTTTCTTAAATAGATTCATTCATAAATTCGATCGCAAAATGTTATTTTGATTTAAGTCGCGAGTTGTTGCTTTGCTAAGATGATATTGCAAGTATGCAGTAAGCATACTGTAATTTAATAATTACGATGTTACAATGAATAAATAAATGATGTTTTAAGCGTAATATAGTGTTAAAAAATGGAAATTATTAAATTTAATTACATACAATAAAGAAATGCTTTGATATAAAACGCTATTAAAGTTTTTATTGAATAATCATTCCGAGAGTGCACATTGGTTTCTAAATGGAGATTTTGTGCATCATCTGGTAAGCTGATTTGGACATCAATTTAAAATAAGATATTTAATGACGAACTGGAGGTGTGGTTGTGTGGATTCTGCAAGTATCACTTTTAGATTTATTTTTAATTAATATTGGAGTATTTGTCATTGAATTTAGGGTAGAATAATAAGTGTTAATCTTATAATATTTTTTTGAAGGGTCTTTACCAGAAAAGTTTGTGTTCAGAGTTCGAAACACTCCGACCTTTTTAATAGATTGTCTATTAAGGACTTTCTGGCCAAAACAAACCTTACAAACGGGAGAATCATAACCAGGTAAATTATCCATAACAGAAGAAGCTTAATTCTGTAAATTTAAAATAAGGTAAGGAACATTTTTATAATAAATACTTCTTAGAAATTATTTTGATTGAAAGAAATTATGTTTTAAATGTTCTATATGCTTTTGTATGAGAGAAAATATTTCATATTGTATGCTTTAATATTGCTGCGTTTGAGTTCATTCTGAAAACTTTGTCAATTCCGTTGAGCTAGCCAAGAAAAGTTAGAAAGGAAAGTAAGTCAACTTATTCAAATTTTACAACTTGCTGTATCTGTTTCACAGCACACTTTTCTAGTGACGCCTAAACGAATGGCGTTGTCACAGCACTCTTTTAGCGACGCCTCAACGTGCGAACATTTGCATATCATTCTTTTAGTGACGTTCCAACGCGGGGCTTACCACATCACTACTTCTGTGTTAATTTCTATGTCGACCTTGCAAGTGTTCAGTAGAAAAGAATACCACATCTAAATAGTTTCGATGTCTGCTACAAATCAATTGCAACCGTAGCGTATTTCCTTCTCTAATCCTTTGCAAAGCGACTTTTATGTTGCGCTTTACTCCATTTGCTAATTCATTCCTTTTTTTACAGTAAATCGACTACTTAGACGACTGATATTTTATATTTTCATGTTTGGTCTCTATGGAAATCATTTGCTGCGCAAACTTTAAAAACATGTTTATTATAGAGAACAGTATACTTTCACACTTTTGGTATCAAGCTACTGAAAAAAACCTCTTCACTTTCTTTATTTTTAATTATTTTAAATGTTTCCCAACAATCTCTTCGTCGAGATGTATAATAGGCGAGTGTAAGAAAGCTCTACAAAATCATGTGCTTATTCCACTTTTGATGAACCTATTTTATCATATGGTTTATAAACTTGTCTATCACAAACCCTTACTTTACTTTACTTTTTAAGATATTAAGAAGATATTTAACTGCAAGAATATATTTTAAAAACAAATATAAAGTAAACAATAGAGATGAAACTAAAGTCACCTTGTAAATCTGGTATAAAGTGGAAGCTTTCTAGCTAGATATATAAATCGTACGATTGAGGCGAGTTTGAGTGAAACTCCGCAAGCATTATGAAATAAAGTATTGGATCGATTGTTAAAATAAATATATTAAATATCTTTGAAAATTAAAATATAACCGTTAGTGCTTGTACCGTAATAAATTAAGAGTACATCAACATATGTAGTCGAATTTAGTAACGAGCATAGCGTAATAGGTGTGTTGAGAAAATTTGGTGTCCCAATTGATTCGGTAGAACCATATATCCATCTCTGGTGCCGATGTGCCGTGTTAGATGAAACTCCACAATTGCGAAATGTTTTGACTTGGTATAAAGATATGGTGATTTTTTTTTACCTACCGCCGTTTGTAAAGGTAAGAAGGGTGTTGTTTCGTAGCCGCTACGTGGTTGCAAGAGAAAATTAAACCCAATACAATATATTCGGGCACGTGACTGTAAAACGGCATTAATGTAGGTTATAGTGCATGCGTACGAGAGCTGTATCCAAGTGAGTGCTGTTACGTTTTTTTCGTGGCAACCACGTTGGGCGCCAAATTTATGCTACGTTGTAAAAATTTTATTTTTGGTTAATAAATCCATTCATAAAAGTGCAAGAATTATAAAACACTTTTATTAAAATAATAAGTAAAATACATTTAACAACTTTGGTAATACGCTAAAGCGGCATCTTTATGTGGCATTCTATGTATAGTCGAATATCTGTGTCTTCTATAGCAATTTGCAAGCGCGTTTTGGTTGACAGCCCCCTCCTGGGACACTCCGTTCGTCCGAGCGAGTTTGATAATCAGTCAGCCATGCGTGGTAGAAGAGTCAAGATGTACGAAAAAACGCAGGCCGCCAATTTGCGTATAAATTTTGAGCAGTCGGGACACATCTTTGAATAGCGCGCAAGAACAACATTAAAAATGCAACTTTGAGAATAGGAAATCCAATCACTTTTGTTAAAACGACTTTATATTACGACGTGTAAAATGCAACTTAGAAGATAAGAAATTCAATCAATTTTGTTAAAACCACTTTGTTTTACGACGTGTAAAAAGCAACTTAGAAGATGGAAAGTTTAACCAATTTATAGAAGACCATTTTATTATACAGCGTAAAGATGCTATTTGGTGAGGCAGCGTGATTCAACATATTGCAGCAGCTGACGAATGTATTGTGACTGCATTTAATTCGACACCTGGAACAATTCTATGTGGTAGAAGCTGTTTAGGATGAGCTGGGTCCACACAACATGCAGTGAACTCCGCTTGATATAACAAGTACCTCATCAAGGCTAGAAAAGCAGTTTCGGTTCGTAGTTAGCTTTAAGAATCTTTTTTGGTGTTACACATTAGAAACACTTTAATTTGTTTGATTGTGTAAAAGTACGAATATTATAAAATTTCAATTATTTGTTGAGCTGGAATTTTCCAGTGTTAAAATTATAATTCACTATTTTGATGGTTTAAGAAACACCACACGTGGTTCATTATGTACCGTTAGTAACAGCAACAGGTGTTACTGACGTCACTTGTTTGTCTGCAGTGTACTGCTGACAGATATGTTCTAGAAAGCAAATGCTTCGAACAGCGTTAGCCCAAGTTGAGTAAACAAGAATATTTTTGTGATCTGCTTTTTTAGAAATTAAAACTAATACAAGTAATTTAGAAAAGGAAAACTTGAGTAGCAACATTTTTAAAATGTACCCTGCCTGAACAGATCTGCACGGGTCGGACCTTTTTCGTGTAACAAGTTTACACTAAGCTGTAAAATGTTTGATTATGAATAATTTTGATAAACCTTAATTTAAAATTCACGAAGTCATTCAATTATTTATTAAATTTTGTTGCATTGCATTTTGTTTTAAAAGAGATTCTTTTGAGTAAATTATTGGTTCAAGATTAAAGTTTTTTATTTTGATCAAATATGATCAAACCTAACAACAGGAAACTAATATCTTTAAGAGTAGAATTTTGATGCCAATTTTATATAGAAAATATCTTTTTAATATTTCTTTTGGTATGTTTGCGGGACACAAATAGTGTTCCACTTTTCTATTAATCTAATTATTACAATTTCTTACAGGAACAGCGTCTTATTTCAATTAAGATATATTCTTGTCAAGGAAGGCAATGTCCCATCATTGGGTTACCACGCCCATACAAAAAACCAACGTGGGGCATTCGCCGCACTGGCGCCGGCAACGTTTGGGGCTTCGAAATTTGTTTGTTTAAAATTATTTTGCTTTGAAATTTGTTTGTTCAAAATTATTTTACTTCGAAATTTGTTTGTTCAAAAATTATTATGCTTCGAAATTTGGTTGTTCAAAAGTATTTTGCTTCGAGATTTGTTAGTTCAAAAATTGTTTTGCCTCGAAATTTGTTTGCCCGAAGTTTATTTGACATTAAGATTTGTTTGTTTAAAAGTTAGGTTGAGACGTTAAACCCCATTCAGTCAATTAATTAACTTAGTCGAATTTATTTTTAACTTTCATTCTGTTTTGACCCAATATATTTTTCTTTGATATCGTTTTGGTAAAATTTATTTTACAAATACACTTTTTGACTTTTACCTTTGGCTGCCGGAATTTGTTTTGACTATTTTTGTAAGGTTCAAATCATTTAGATCTTTCAGTTTGATTTGGTTAAAATATTAGGCTTTTGTAATCATGTCGGAAAAATTCCAAATTGTTTGTCTACTTAAAGAGGAACTGGAGTATGAACTGAAGATCAGAGGAGTAGTGAGTGAGAGACCAGTTTTGGAGAAAGGAAAATTTTAGGAAAACTGTTAGCTGAAGAAGCTGGTAAGCCTGTAGTTTGATTTGCTTGAGTCAATAAAGAACATTTTTGTCCAAATTTGATGATAAGGCTACAGATTCTATTTTGAAGGTACATTGGAGTGAGCTGTCGTCGTATCATTTGAGAATTGCTCTTGTGCATAAGCACGTTTTTGATTTTGTTAGCAGATTTTTATTTAGATCGGCATTGCAACGCAATTTAGTCTAGGCGGAACTTGTCGTCGTGGTTGGTCGCTCAGCATTACGTAAGTCTAGACGAGACTCGAGGTGAGTTAGGCGCTCTAGAATTTTTTGCATCATATTTTTTTTGAGTTGATGTAATTTTTGTATTGTTAGTCTAGGTGAGACTCGTAGAGGGTTTGTCACTCTAGCAAATTTAGGCGTTGTGAAGCATTGTAGTTGTTTTGACAGTTCGGTTGGTAGTAGGGTGAGAGTGTACCTGAACACTGATTTTTTTTGTTAGCTATCGTCGTGATTAGTTTTTTATTGATGATTCATAAGCAGGTAAATGACTTTTAGTGGTCGGTGACTGGTTCTCGAAGTATTCGATTTTACAACCTTTGCGTAGTGCCAAGGCACATTTGATTGAAAAGTTTTTGGAAGAAAAAGTTTTTTTTGTCTACGGAGTACCACAATTTGTTATTTGTGATAATGGTCCACAATTGATTGGACGTGTTTTTAAAGCTTTGTGTGCAAGGTACGAAATCCAAAAGATTTGGTACAATGCTGTTTATGCTCCTCAATGCAATTTTGTGGAAAGAATCAATAAGACAGTTGGTACTGCAATTCGTTCGTACGTAGAAGAACATGATACGTGGGATAGTGAAATATCCAAAATTCAGTACGCAATTAATTCAGCAAAACACGAGTCCACCAACTATGCTCCAAATTTTTTTAGTCTTTGGTCGTCAGGTACCCTTAAGTGGAAAAGCTTATAGTGATAATTTTAAACCTGGTGAGGATGTAGATGTTGTTTCAAGTAGTAGACCTTCTTATGTTTTGGATCGTCAACTTTTGTTTGATATTTTTGGAAATGTCCGTGAAAATTTGCATGTAGCTTATCAACAAGCAGTGAACTCCGCTTGATATAACAAGTACCTCATCAAGGCTAGAAAAGCAGTTTTGGTTCGTAGTTAGCTTTAAGGATCTTTTTTGGTGTTACACATTAGAAACACTTTAATTTGTTTGATTGTGTAAAAGTACGAATATTATAAAAATTTCAATTATTTGTTGAGCTGGAATTTTCCAGTGTTAAAATTATAATTCACTATTTTGATGGTTTAAGAAACACCACACGTGGTTCATTATGTACCGTTAATAACAGCAACAGGTGTTACTGACGTCACTTGTTTGTCTGCAGTGTACTGCTGACAGATATGTTCTAGAAAGCAAATGCTTCGAACAGCGTTAGCCCAAGTTGAGTAAACAAGAATATTTTTGTGATCTGCTTTTTTAGAAATTAAAACTAATACAAGTAATTTAGAAAAGGAAAACTTGAGTAGCAACATTTTTAAAATGTACCCTGCCTGAACAGATCTGCACGGGTCGGACCTTTTTCGTGTAACAAGTTTACACTAAGCTGTAAAATGTTTGATTATGAATAATTTTGATAAACCTTAATTTAAAATTCACGAAGTCATTCAATTATTTATTAAATTTTGTTGCATTGCATTTTGTTTTAAAAGAGATTCTTTTGAGTAAATTATTGGTTCAAGATTAAAGTTTTTTATTTTGATCAAATATGATCAAACCTAACAACAGGAAACTAATATCTTTAAGAGTAGAATTTTGATGCCAATTTTATATAGAAAATATCTTTTTAATATTTCTTTAGGTATGTTTGCGGTACACAAATTGTTGCAGTGCAACATAAATAATAGTGGACTTTGGTTTGTGTTGAATTATGAAAGTTTAAGAAGGCATATGTTGATGCCATGGTTTTTATATAAATTAAATTTGTCAGATAGTTGTCATTAGTTTTTGTATAGAGAAATATATCAGAAATAAACCTTGCCCTAAACTACAAGATTTATAGTTTTATTGTGTGTACCTTGCCTGTCTACACCTTTCGCCTAATCTTGTAGAGGTTCTATTTCTTTGAATTGCCAATTTGCGGATTAGCCAACCGCAACACAAATAGTGTTCCACTTTTCTATTAATCTAATTATTACAATTTCTTACAGGAACAGCGTCTTATTTTGTTAAGACAGGTTTTGTCATCGAAGGCGATTTTTCTTTGGGTTTCCACGTCCGCCCTAGAAATATGCCACGCAATTATCATAAATAAGTCAGGACTTGGTGGCGCCTATTTGTTTTAGATTAAGTTTGACCTACAATCAGATTTCGACTTACCCTCCCATTTCTCATAGCTCTACCCAAGGAATAGACCCCTAGTTATGTCGGAAGACTTCGTTACACTTGCTCATAACGTGAGACCAGCTATATGTAAGAAAAATTAGTTTCACTGGCTTTCAATAAACGTAGGGCAGGTGCTTTTAGAAAAATAAATAAGCTTCACTGGCGCCCATGCGTGAGGCTAGCCTTTTAACCAATTAAGAAAGAAAGAAAATAAGTTTCAACGTAACACAAAGAAAGCCAAAGAAATGACCCGGCTCAATCGGAGAGTAGGGGGGGTTGTAGAAAGCAGACTGACCTATGATGTATGCGGCGGTAAGGAGTTAGTAACAATACCTGTAAGAAAAATAGTTAAGCAAACCTGAAAAAAAAGAGAACAAGTATAGCAGTAATGAAAAGTTTAAATTATTCAGTACTTTGTAGAATGTAAAAAAAAGAAACTGTTTGGATAATCTATATAATATAACAACGTTAAAAGCAATACAAAAATTTTTAGTACAAAGTGAGGTAATATTGGGGAGTAGCAGAAACGTTTCCTCACACACCAATTAAACATAAATCAGATAAAATGTTGACAAAAGATAAATAGATAAAACACAATTGGTATGAGTAATTCAGTAGTATTGATTTTTCTTTCTTTCTTTTTTTTTTTTGTTTTAAAATAGCATGCAAGTCTATTGTATAAGGTATCAGAAACACAAAGATATGGTAAAGCAACGGATAGATATTTAAAGTAAAAATCAGTAGGAAATAGTTCAACTTACAAAAGTCCTTCAGCAACGCCTCCTTGCAACTGAAGTGTGGGATTCAACGATGTCCTGCACTAACGAAGCACTTCACCCTTGACTGTGAGGGTGTTGATGGAACTTATCACGCGCTACACTAATCACACCTACGTATTTCACTGGGGTTAGCAGCAGACAATATCACGCGTCGTAACTATGTAGTTGATAAATTTCTTGGTAATTCTATTTTCTAAGACAATAATTTTGGAATATTCTGTAGCACTAGTTTAATTTCAACTGGGACCAAAGGTATATTATTTTCATAAACATCCCAATAAGCAGTGAGAAACTTCAAACAATACCTTAGTAAACCGGTAATCTGTTATATTTCGCAAACACGAAACTTGCACAAGCAAAGATCTGTTGTAGATTCTTTGGGGTTAGAAAATTCAGAAACTACAGTTTCCACAGTATTTGGATAATCCAAAGTATGAACTACTCACATAAGAAAAGGACAACGCCATCAAAACACAATTAGTAAAGCAACGTGTATCACTAAAATACTGTTCCGTAAAACAAGCACGTGCGGTCGAGTAAACACATTCTACAGTTAAAGTACAACTAAAATCGTGCCGTGTTTTTCATGTACAATTCGAAAAATTAATACCGCATTAATTTTCCACTATTATCAAAGCAAACAGAAAGCAGTATTTTCAACGTACTACACATATCGGAACACAGAACAGAACTTTTAAAGCAAACAGCAAACAGTCTTCTCAACGTAAAACAATCTATCGGAACGAGCAACAAACTACAACTCCTCGCTATTATAACCGCTTATCGACTCTAATCTACCTCGCTAATAACATAAGGAACATCTAAAACGTGAATGTAACAATCGTATCTAATAATTAATTACAGGCTGTTTATCGTTTCCGATAAGTTGGAACTTATTTATTAATGAGAATCAAGCTTCAATTTATCTATCTTTAATTAATACACGCGAGTTAAATTGCATACAATATGAAAACTATTCGAAAGTATTTACTTTATACAAACAGCGATCCACTTATTATAATACGACGCATTCGCCAACGAGTTAATAAATATAAAATATAGAAATCGTAGTTACAGAAAGCTTAAGATGTTAAGCTCTAAAAATGCACGTTACAGTGCATTAAAAAAAGCTAGCACGGGGAGAAATAGCTACTGAAGATGAAATCGTGTGCCTCTTTTAGTAGTTTTGTTTTTGTTAAGATGTGCTGGTATAAAAATTCTTGTACGTGGTACCAATATTTACTACAGCTACGCCAAACAAACATAATCAGGATCGCTATACAAAAAAAGCTTCGAAAATGCGTTTAGAATAGGAATACAATGAACTAAATCAGAGCGTTTGCCGAACTCCAATACAATGATTTCTAGGTTAAATATTAATGAACACCACGGATAACCTGTTTTGTTTCAGGTCTTTAGCAACATTATAGTATTGTAGCAAACTTGAATTTATTGTTCTGTACTCGGCCCAAAATAAGTTTGATTATTTACTAATACAGAGAAATGTTAATGCACTTACATGCCGCTGTGGATATCACTAATGATAATTACTACAATTTCTAAAAATTTATTCACTAGTACTTGCGGATTCATACTTCGACCGAAACTAAGAACTCTGACAAGCCATGCGGTGTGTATACTTAATTTGTGAAGCTTCCACATAATACCAGAAATTTACAGATTTTTAGAGATTTCTCTTTTGCGTGTTTTATATTGGTTCTTCTAATGTACTCTTGTAGCTGTCAATAAATTTATTGTTGGTGTAATCGCTTTGTATTATTTGATTCTAGACTCTTCGGCGTCTTTATAATTAGTTTAGCGACGTTACGCTATGACAAGCTAGTTTAACATTTTTGCTTCGTTTTTGTATAATATTATTGATGGTGAAAAAATTAAAGCACAGTTATACCGTAGCCTGACTATTATTAATTACCCTAGTTATACTAGTATAAAAAGACCCACACTTACCTTAAGTAAAAGCTACCCCTGCTACAGCAGAAACTTTAACAGGTTGGGCTAATTGTAACTTCCTTGCTTGTGATTACATTTTACTTATACAAGATGTTCATTTTAAAAATGGCAAGTCAGATTCCTAGCTCATAGTGCAAAACTCTTTTTTATTAGTTTTGGAACTGAAGTCCGTTACTCATATATGTATTTATAACTAATATTATATAATATATCACTATAAAACTTAATGAAAGAGTTATTCGATACCAAATAAAAGTCCTCATAAAATTTTAACTATCAACTTTCATTTGTCGGGGAATGCTTTACGTCCTGGAATTAGTTGCTTTATTTAAACACGTAAGAAGGGATCAGCTATAATCCACGTACCTTAGCTATTAAGAGGAAACTTTTTTCTGAAGTGGTCTATAATAGCTTTTCTTGAGGGTGCAAAACTTTTCTAAAGCAGTTACTGGCTGGGAGATACAGCCTTTATGGACTAACACTGACATCAGTGTTGCAGAGATACAACTTTTCTCCGTTATAAATGTATTTTTAGACAGAAAGCAATTTCGGGGATTTATGGAAGTGACACTACGAATTATTTTACGTCGAATCTTATAGAAAATAATAGATAAATATCGAAGTTTGTAATGAAATAGAGAAAGTTAGTACTTAACTGTAACAAAGTTTCTTTCAAAGTCAGTTTTTAGAGTAGTTTCAAAACAAATGTGAAAGTCTAAATATTCCAGAAGTAATATTTTCTTATACACACTAAAAAGATTTTCCTTGTGCATTTCTTGAACATATTCATTTACACAGTTAATTTTTTTAAGTATGGTTATCGGATTTTACAAATAAAATTTTAATCTTATCTTTATCAACGTTAGGTTTAACGGAAATAGAATAAAAACCCTTTAACCACTAATTTATTTAAAGAACTATCTACGGATTTCAACCACCAAGTGGTTAAGATTGGTAGCAAAATATATTTAAATAGAATAAAATACAGAAGTTATTCAAGAACACGTTTGGGGATATTCTGTTCGCAAAGTAACACACAATTTACTAGTGTTCCTTATATACTTGAAGATGTTCTCCTCAGCATGTTATGGATAAAAATGACATTGTGTTTGCTCAGATGGTGTGGGAACCCGGTAAAAATTTAAAGGGTGCACTGGCTAACTACATTGGTGCGGGAGTGGGTTCCTATGGAGAAAGATAATAAACATAAACTTTATTTTGATTTTATTTCTCTAACGTTCTGATTAGTCTGCTGTCGAACATTTAAGCAGACCCGTTTCACCCCTTATATCTAACTGAAATGTGCGTGCGTGCGTGCTTGCGTGCTCGTATGGGCGCGTGCGTGCGTGCATGCATGTGTGCTGTGTTTGTTTGTTGTGTGTGTGTGTGTGTGTGCTGAGTTGTGTGTCTGTGTGTCTGTGCGTCTGTGCGTCTGTGGGTCTGTGTGTCTGTGTATCTGTGTATCTGTGTGTCTGTGTGTCTGTGTGTCTGTGTCTGTGTGTCTGGTGTCTGTGTGTCTGTGTGTTTGTGTGTCTGTGTGTCTGTGTGTCTGTGTGTCTGTGTGTCTGTGTGTCTGTGTGTCTGTGTGTCTGTGTGTCTGTGTGTCTGTGTGTCTGTGTGTTTGTGTGTCTGTGTGTCTGTGTCTGTGTGTCTGTGTGTCTGTGTGTCTGTGTGTCTGTATGTTTGTGTGTCTTTGTGTCTGTGTGTATGTGTGTGTGTACGTGCGTGCGTGCGTGCGTGCGAGCGAGCGTGCGTGTGTGTAGTGTTTGTGTTGATATTGAGTGTATAAAAATAAACATATGATTTGGTTGTAATACAAAAAAACTACGTTACAGTAACTACTGACCTTAAAAGACTTTTCTAGTAGTCACAATTAAGAGGCACCGTTTTGCATCAGCAATATTTTCGATTAATTTGTTACACGAAGGACAGTTATTCCGAATAGGTCTGCTTTAATTTTACTTCCCTAAACCACGTTACATCGTACGTAGTTTACCTTTTTCTAAAACATCTTAAAAATACTCCCTAAAGTATGTCATATCAAAGAAATTTTCATAATAAGGGAGCTTCTTTTCAAATGTGACTTCATCACTGGGGTGGCTGGATATTCTTTCACAATTATCTATTTTTATTTAGTTCATAAATGAGTCCAAATAAAATTCATCCTACAGTCAACCTCTATTGGCATTAAACAATTACCATAAGAATTCAGACGTTTTCCTAAAAACATGTTACGGTAAACCGTGCGGGTCAGGAAGAACCAGAAAGAAACCCAATTAAAGTAAAGAGTCGCAAGAAATTATGTAGCCAAAAGAAGAGATACCGGACTACCGTCACTCGGAGATTGAGCGTGGGAAAGTAATCGAAAACAAAACCCAAGAAGAAAAAACCAAGTCGTCTCTCTGAAATAAGAATTAGTTGATTAGTACAAACAAAGACAGAACATTAGTCTGTCAAAGAAAAATAAGGATACATATGTATCGATATAAATAATAAAGAAAACATCTTTCTGGTATAGGTAATTGCTTTTCTGTGTTATAATTTCAAAATATGGTTACAAATGGGAAAAAAGATTAAACTAAATAGTGTTCGTATGCAGCACACAACCTCTCATTTGAACGAGGACGTAATTTTTGTGAAAAATGCTCACCTACCATTTTTCAAGCAGTCGGCCGTGTCGGGACCATGCGATCCGTAGTCTTACCATTACTACATTGTTCCACGGCGACGCCTGCCAGAATCTGACCACATACATTTTAGTTATTTAACACTTGCGTAGTTAAATTATATCAGAGATGATAAAACGTATCAACACCGCTGGAGTGTTCTTAACATTAATCAGTATTAGTAATGTTGATTAGAAACAATAAACAACGTGACAGCCGTAGAAAGTTTAGGAAGTCACGAGACTAGTAAAGTGTGAGATTTTCAAAAACTCACGGTTTCGTTCACGAGGATTATATGGCCAGTAGCAATACACAGCAACCAAAAATTTTAGCTAAGCGGAACCGGAGCAGTCGGCGTCACCAATTTTGTTTCTTAGTCAGCAGTCATAGTTGCAAACCCAGTGTACGAGAAGTGAGTCATATCACATAGCGTCGACGAACGAGAATGTAGGCGGAAAACTAACCAACAGATCTAGAAAATTTATCCTAAAACGAGCTAAAAGCAGATTTTAAATTAGTGCTACCTCCAACCATTTACGAATGGCTATCCGATACACACAAGAGAAAGTAATTTGAGGGGAAGATGCATGTACCAGCTTATATAATTTTTTTACAATCCCCACTGTAATTGTACAAAAGACAGAATCAGTATTCCAACGAAAACCGTTGGTATTAAAAAACAGAATCAATAATTTATAAATAAAGTCCAATGCAACGAGTGATGATATCTTATCAGCGCAACAATTGTTCAACGAAAGTACTCGCGAAACTGGTATCAAATTGATAGTATAATTCAGAATGAATAGAGAGCGCTTATAACAAATAATATAAATGCTCATAACTACAATTAGGAGACCGGAGATTAATGTTCAAACACTAGGCTCACTAGAACAGGATATGAACTAAGGCAATGATTTTATTCGGAATATAGACGAGATAATAAATAATGACTTATCTTAGTAAAGTAAATTTTAAAAGCAAAACTGGAACGTAACAAATTCACCCCCGCCCTACAGCAAAAATGAAGGGTCGGGGTAGGAAACAGAGGCAGCGAAGCACCCAAAATAACAATAAGACCGACCACAAACCATTCCGGATAGAAAAGAAAACAAAAACGGACACAAAACAAAAATCCGGCTCGAAGACCAATAGTGGTAACTCTAGGACTACCAGAGAAAACGACACAAGACACTCACATCAGAACCAACAGCTAGAACGCTAGAACTACAGAAGAAAGAAGAAGAAAAAAAGGAAGAGGGGTAATAAGCATTCAACGACGACTAAGATGGACGGTATCAATACTGCGAAGTTAGTAAAGTAATCAATTTCAAGAAAAGGGTTAGTTTCCCGTGGAGAAACCAAAAAAAAAACGAGAAGGAAAACTTCCAGTAGCAGCCACAACAGGACACAAAGGTCAAGCCTTAAGTATGCAAGGGAACGACAATAAAGCGCTGGTAAAAGAAACTATGTACTACAAACTGTAGTAACAAGAGTCGTTTCAAATGAAAAATCAAGAAAAGAATTGCTACAAAGGCCGAAAAGTTGACAAAGTCGCAGATTCAAAAGAAAAAGAGAAACGCCTACAAAGCATACCACAGGAGTGGATGGATGAAAAACAATCAGTACAGGGACCGACAACGGCGAATACCAGCCAAAGAAAAATGGGAATAAGATGTTCAGAGAAGAAAGTGTAACGTGCATTTTTGTAGCTTAACATTTTACCCTTTACCTAATTCGTAAATACATTTCTGTAACTACTATTTCTATAAATACTCCCTGAATGTTTGTTGTGGTTTGTTTAGCATTCTTCTTAAGCTTCTTTGGGAATTAAACCACTCATAGTTTTTAAAATGATCTTTATTTACGTTTCGATCCATGACCTAGGATCGTTGTCAAAATAATAAAAACTTCAAGCTTGACGTTTATGACATAAATTGAAGGTTTCTTTGATTTATTGATGTTTGAAATATTTGGTTTGAGTACACTAAGCAAAAATTTTTAAATTTTAAAAGAATGATTGCCTTCAATTTGTGTTGCGACCTGGGATCGACTTTCCTAAGGTAGCCAATACGCTTAACGTGAAATCAGTTGATTAATTTTTATTGGTGAATTTTATATAAATTCAATAATTTGGAAATTGAAAAACATTTTTTAACATGTTTCTATTTATACAATTGAGAGATTTCTAATTTTATGTCTTATTTTACTGAGATTCAGTGAAGGGAGTTAAGCAACCTGTGGCTACCAAGATCCCCCAACATTTATAATTTGCCGAAATAATGGTTTTCTATTTAATATGCTTATTGTTATGTAATTAGTTATTGTATGTATATATAGAAATCATGTATGTAGGCTGTATTTCATGTTAATATCGCAAGGAAAACCCAGGAAAAACTTGCAATGCTACCTAGATATTGTGGGCATTTGATCTTCATTTGTTATTTCTTTTGTTATTTCTTTTAGTAATGGAATCCATTGTTTACTGAAAGTCACGGATTCGTTTGCAACGCAGTTATTTTTATGTAGGGTTATATAGGCAGCTTCTTTGATTTTGCGTTTTGGTGGTTTCTTCTTTGTCGATAATTTTGCGTCTTCCCATTTTATTTTATGACTGGAGTCCCATGCATGTTGGCAAATCATGGATTTATCAAATTTTCTATTTTTTATATATGATTTATGTTCTCTTAATCGAACTTCAAATGGTCTGGAACTTTCTCCTATATAAAACTTATTACATTCGCACGGTATTTTGTAGATACAGTTTTTTGAACTTTGTATTGCGTTTTTGGGTTTTGTTTTTGTTAATTGTGCTCTTAGTGTATTGTTGGTTCTAAATACTGTTTTAATTCTAAATTTGTTTCCTATTCTTTGAATTTTTTCGGAGAATCCTTTTATGTATGGTATTGAGAGCATTTTGTGGTGTGTATCGTTGTTTTTGTTTTCTTTTTCTTTATTTTTAGGGTTTTTATTCATTTCTTTCCACCAAAAACGCAAAATCAAAGAAGCTGCCTATATAACCCTACATAAAAATAACTGCGTTGCAAACGAATCCGTGACTTTCAGTAAACAATGGATTCCATTACTAAAAGAAATAACAAAAGAAATAACAAATGAAGATCAAATGCTCACAATATCTAGGTAGCATTGCAAGTTTTTCCTGGGTTTTCTTTGCGATATTAACATGAAATACAGCCTACATACATGATTTCTATTTATACATACAATAACTAATTACATAACAATAAGCATATTAAATAGAAAACCATTATTTCGGCAAATTATAAATGTTGGGGGATCTTGGTAGCCACAGGTTGCTTAACCCCCTTCACTGAATCTCAGTAAAATAAGACATAAAATTAGAAATCTCTCAATTGTATAAAAAGAAACATGTTAAAAAATGTTTTTCAATTTCCAAATTATTGAATTTATATAAAATTCACCAATAAAAATTAATCAGCTGATTTCACGTTAAGCGTATTAGCTACCTTAGGAAAGTCGATCCCAGGTCGCAACACAAATTGAAGGCAATCATTCTTTTAAAATTTAAAATTTTTTGCTTAGTGTACTCAAACCAAATATTTCAAACACTAATAAATCAAAGAAACCTTTAATTTATGTCATAAACGTCAAACTTGAAGTTTTTATTATTTTGACAACGACCTAGGTCATGGATCGAAACGTAAATAAAGATCATTTTAAAAACTATGAGTGGTTTAATTCCCAAAGAAGCTTAAGAAGAATACTATTTCTATGTTTTATATTTATTAACTCGTTTGCGAATAATCTCTTTATATTATATTACGCGATTATCGACTTTCACTCTCCACGATTCGATAGTGTGGTTAGGTGATCAAGATTGAAACACATCCTTAGGCGAATGCGTCCTATTATAATGAGTGGATATTATTGATTTTCTAGTTATCGATAGGAGGTCGTTAAAGCAAACACCTGCGGAAAAGATGATTCCTGCGCGGTTTTTTGAAACGTGAGGTGTATTACGAACTATCTTGGCATACCACGCCGTTGATATTGATCTTTCTGTACTAAATGTTTTGAAAAATGAAAGAAATAAGTGCTCTTTCACTTAAAAAGTACGAGTGTAGTTTTGTGAGTTTGTGCTACATTCAACGTAGTTTCAGATAAGTACCTGTTTGATTTTTATATCTTACGTATTGCAGAAGTTGTACTTTGAACCTATAAATGCCTACAGACTGAATTTGTATATCTAAAATAGTCCTACCTATTCGTGAACTTTTAGTTTTTACTTCTTAGTGAAATTGTACGCAGCGACCGTACTACTTCGTCTTTAGATAACACAGGCGGAATTTCTACAGAAAATAATAACCTGTTGAATTAAGCAACGCCGTCACGTGCCGTGAATGTTAACGTCACTACAATCTGCTGTTTGTTCGGTTATATTCTTATTTGATATTTACTGTTACTAAAGTAGTTGAAAATTTGAGGCGATAAAATTCGTCGATGTTATAGATCAATTATATCTCATGTTATTTGTGGCTGATTTTAACTTTCGTATACTAACTGTAATGATATCTCTTCTTAAATTAACAATATTTAACTCCAAACCTGTATTTCCTTTAAATGAGAGAATTTGTAAGAAATTTAATAATTTAAAAAAATACTAAATTCGTAAAAGTCTAAATGAAGTATCAATTTATATTAGCGAGGTGTTTTGCTTCTGACCCTCGGTCAGACAAGTTATAATTATTCTTTTTGGTGTAAGCGGTACATACGATAGTACTATCGAGTTCCGTCCCATTCAAACTTTTATGTTTTTCCTTTGGGCCATTTCATATTATCAGATATCGAACTTGCTCTTTGAATTACTGAACCATATTATTAACTGTATTATATTATAAATGCTACTATGCGTAATTTCTGGAAGCATTGTGAAAATAATGATAATTGGTAATTTGGTAATTGTTACTGATGTATTACAAGAGTCAATTTGTTTTGGTTGAGCATTCTAGATTATTTATTAAAGTGAAATTACTATATCTTACTCTTTTATTTGGGGTTGTGAACCCCAGGTATAATAACGATTATTTTCTTTACTTTACACAAACAAAAGAAAAATGAAAGTAAAATTTCTACACAAAATTCTTTGGGAAATTCCCACAGGTATTATGCAGACTAGCGTTCTGTATGAATTTCTTTTTCTTACTGATTTCTATAATTAAATATAATATATAATTATTTTCTTTGAGCAGACTAGTGTTCTGCTATTTGATAAATATCTATCTTTATTTTATGTACGTGCTAATACTGTGTTTTATTTTTCAGCTAGGTAAATTGTTGCGTTGCGGGTATTCTTATTTTTCTTGCTACCCCCCCCCCCTCTCCGACTCTCACTAGCCGTGGCACTTCCACTCCTCCCCTTGATTTATGACAACCTAATGATTTACTTTGTCATAAAATTTCTGGCGTTCAAATTGGACGTTCACTTAAAAATACCCGTGGCAAAAGAAGAAAGGGGGACAGAATTACGGGACATGTGACCGAGAGCAAAATCCCAGAGTAAAGCAAAATCAGCATCAGAGATTAGGACACGAGGATTAGTAACAAGATTTGCAAGGTTTGTGACGCCAAAAGGAAATCAGAGAAACGTCAGGGACATTAGGATCATCAGGATGGGCGGGTTTTAGATCTTTTACGTGCCAGATACCTAAGGATTTGCCGGAAGAATCGGTGAGGTCATTGGTTTAAGGAAAAACAACTTTACGGATGGAGAAAGGACCAAGGAATTTAGGGGCAAGTTTGGTGTTAAAAGGACGTGAAACGTCGGAAAGGCAAAATTACGGCATCAAACGGGATCTCCTAATTGGAAGGAAATAGGACGACGGCGACGATTATATCCGTTGTTAAGAACAAAGAGGTATTAGAAATGGTAGGGGAAAAAAGAGGTATGTGAAAAACAGTAAGAATTATCAGAGATAGGATGATAGGCCAAATACTAAGGCATGAGGGAATAGTGCAGAATATATTAAAAGCAGAATAGAAATCAATGGAGATACAAGTAAGCATCTACAGGTATTGGTTTTTCAATACTTTCAACCAAATGTTAATTAATTCGGCAAATGTCTAAGTGTTGGGGGATCCTTGGTAACCACAGGCTGCTTAACCCCCTTCTCATACCACTGAATCTTGGTGCAATAGGGCGTATAACGCTGAAAACGCTTTTACCAAAACAAATATGTTGTACTTCTAATCAAACTTACAGATTGTATTTTGACAGAAGCACTCCAACTTCAACCTGATATAAATGTTCTTGGATTTTAGATCACAAATTCAGTTAAACGAAAGCACTGGTTATGTTCCAAAGACGTAATAAGCAAAACATCAGTATTTTGCAAATAAAGATCATATTAAATCATATAATATTCTTCTGTTTAAATTTGGTATGCATTAAACTATTTCAACGATATGTACCTATAAATATTATTCCTTTAACCTAAATTTATTGATCAGTCTAGGATTTCTATTCTCTTTTAACAAAATAATGCAAACTAAATTTAGATCAAGTCCATACAACTTTACCATCAGTAAACTGATAATGGCAAATTAAACTTCTTATGGAATCAAGCAAACAGATCTTTGTTTCATCGGTACATATTTACTTATCAATATGTTAGTTCAAAATTTTCACAACATTTATAAGTCAAACAATTAATTTTATATTAATCGCGCGAATCAATATCAGTTAAACAAAAACGTACTTGAATCTAAAAAGTTTTAAAATTAATTCTAATAGTTAAATGTTATTAAATCATTTTTACTGTTACTATAAAGAAAATATTTAATGAAATTTCTAAGGATGTTTGTACTTATCTTTCTAGCGCATTTCAGCTGTTAAACACGTCAACAACAAGATGTTTTCCTGAACATCTGCTATCCGTACATTACCCAAGTACATCATGGAGACCAAAATAAATTTTACAGATCATTTTCAACGATGTATGAAACTTCCATATCACTCAGATCAAACAAAATAATGGATTTCTACAAACGTTCTTTAAATTATTATTTATTCTAAATAGACGAACTACATCCAAACTAAACCAATTAAACGAATTACAAAATCAATACTTGGAGAGCTTCATTACTATTTTCTTGGAACTTGTAATTACAAATTTTTTATCAAAGAAATTTAGTTCAATACTAACTATTTTATTACATATTATTATATAAGCAATTAAACACATGGCTATCCGCAATTGCCATGCCACTAAAAACATTTTTAACGGCTCCAAAATCGTGGCTTACAAGACACGTGCTATGCCATATCTACTACGTATCTCAATTTTCAACCAACGCGCATAGTTATCACATCAAAATCACTTTCAACTAAACAAATGAACAACAACAGTAAATTGCCCTACAAGGCAGACAATTAACTCGTCGCATGTATGCTATGCGGAATACACATAACGAAATATTTAACAGCTTTTTCTTATATTATGTAAGTAATCTGCAAAAATTGTAAAAGCGCTGTCAGTATTTTGAACACAGTTCAACCTAAGGACGAAAAAAATAATTGCACTTAAATCTGATGATTATTATTAGCAACTACAGGTGTTGGTTTTGAAATATTTTCAACTAATGTTGATTGTGCGAAAGAATAGAGCTATACATTCGGAACATGTTCAAGTGTTGAGAGATATTGGTAGCCGTAGGCTGCTTAACGCCCCCTCACATACTACGAAATATCGGTGAAATAGGGTATATATTTGCAAACAATAGAAGGGGAGCCCAACGGCAGCTAACAAGAAAAAGGAACGGCTATGTTCGAAGACAACAAACAAAAACAAGGATAAAATTGTTGAAAGCATATGTGTGGAGCACATCACAGCATGTCTGTGAAATAGTGGCAGCAGGAGAAGCAGACAAAAAAATTGTAGAAGTCTTTTGGAATGTTGTGTTTCAGATGTATGTGGATGATAGCATGGACAAACAAAGTTAATAAAAATAGGTTATAGAAATAGTAAGGGAATAAAGATATTTGTGGAAAATAAAAAATAGGAGAAATAGAAGGACAGGATACGTTCTAAAGTATTTTAAAAAATAAAAGCATATTCTAGAAATTTCAGGCATTTTATTAATAGACAAATTCGTCATCAAGTACTAATGAATGTTGTATAAATAGCTTTTTATGAATAAACGTGCTATTCAAGTAACCCGCAAACATTAAAATGCAATAAAAGATTAGATAAGCAAGGTTTATAGTTTTAACTTTTCTGTGTAAACAGCAAATTAACTTTATACGTTAGAAAAAGCTCGACAACGTCTTGTGATGCTCGTAAATCATATCGAGCGCAGTAATTTGATAGTAATTAGATCATTAAAACCGTGGAAATCGCAGAAATATTGCATCACCAGGGTGAATTATGTTTTCTAAATGAATCAGAAAGAATCTCGGGCTATGACGTATAGAGATAATTTTGTATATAGAACCGTAACTTGTTTAGAACGATGGAATCGCGATTCGTCATTCTTTCTAAACCAAGCAATATGTAACAATATACTATGATTTTCTAGAACTAATTCAGGTGTAAGAGCCTCACCAAATGCAAAAAATTTTTCGAAGACGAGAAAATGATTTTCTAATATGTAGTAATATGGAATTTGTTAACGGATTTCAATTGTTCAAGGAAGGTGTAAGATTGTAGTGTTCTCTTGGGGTCTTTATTCGAGGTGATTAAATCAAAGTCGAAGACCATTTCACATGTTTAATTTACTTGTCACTTTAAGGTGCTGTACAACTATTACATCGGAAGGTTAGACTTATAATCCTCTTATTCTATATTAATACTTAACTGCTAACAATGATTTTGCAACTATGCTTATTTACTAATTCAAATTACACCTAGCCTAGAGTTCGTTGCACGTGTACTTCCTGATTGTCTTCCTGTACAATTTCCGCACTTTTCACTTCCTATACAAGTCACTCACCTTTTAAATGCTTAAACTTAATACAATGTAATAACTATAAATTATTCGGCTATTACACCATCACACCTCCACGGGTGCACTAAAAATTTTGTTTTCAAAATAAAATTTTCTAAATTACAATACGTTATATAATTTTGTCCTATTCTTATGGATTTCTACTAACTTATTATCTATCTTAACTATAACATTAGGATTCTTATCTAAAACTACTTCATATGGGCCTACAAATATTGGATCTCTTTTATTAAGAGATGTATTTTTAATCAACAACTTATCTCCTAATTTATAATTAACATGCTTAGTTTTGATATCAAACTTATGCTTTCGTTTACTTTTGGATTGTAATAAATTATATCTCGCTTCATTTGCAGCGACTTGCAATCTATACTTAAGTTCTACTGGATAATTATCAAAATTATAAAGTGGGTCTACTGAGTTTACCACGTTTGACGGTATTTGATTAATTTTCCCAAACACTAATTCGTGCGGGGTATATTTAGTTTCAGTATGCACTGAATTATTGTATGCAAAACACCAATAAGGTATCCAACTGCTCCAATTATTTGAATACTGCGGACATTGGATCCTTAAATATGCTGCTAAATTTTTATGTGAGTTTTCGAGCGCACCGATAGTTTCATGATGATACGCTGTAGAATTTAATTGTTTTATATTTAATAATTTGCAAGTTTCTTTAAAAATCTCCGACATGAACTCTGAACCTTTATCCGTTAAAATTTCGCGTGGGATGCCGTATCGTAAAATAAAATTCTCGACAAACGCTCTAGTTACACTTTCAGTCTCTTTATTTGGTAATGGATATGCTTCTACAAATTTACTTAAATCACACTGTAGTGTCAAAATATACCTGTTTCCATTTGCATCTGGTTGCAATGGTCCAACTAAGTCTAAAAAACTTTTCGAAAGCTTCGGAAGCTGTGGTTGTAATTATCATCGGCTGTTTGCTAATATTTGAATGTTTATGTCTTTGACATTCGTCACATTTTTTAATAAATGTTTCTACATCTTTTCGCATACTTGACCAAAAATAGTATCGCTTTATATTATTGTATGTTCTATTGATGCCCGCGTGACCTCCGTAGGCAATAAATGAAAATCATTAATGATTAATCTTTGCGTTTCTGAGTTTTTAATATTAGTGACTTCCCTAATCACACTAATTCGTATGTCATTTTTTAATTAAATTGCGGCCGGCTTTACAGTTATATAAAATGACTTCGATTCTTCGTTTTTATAATAATAAATTCCGGAATTGTAAATTCTCTACGAAGAAATTGCAGGTCTCTCAACGACGCTTCGAAGGCTGACGCTGATCGAGATCCTTGCTTCAAATAAACTATATTTTACTCCTATCATAAATTGATAATACATGCATGTAAACAAAATTATTTCCTTTATTGGATTTAATGATTCTGTTAAACTCCTCCTCTGATACAAATCGTAATTCTGTTGCATCCTTCGGATGCTTCAAAAGTTCAACAATGTTGGGGTGATCAGTCCCATCATCCTTTGATGCTTTTGATTCGACTTGAGAGTCGCCTAATTTTCTACTTTGGGCTCTTGTTGTTACATATACTTTTCGTGAACCGCTCGTTCCATATTCTTTAAATAATCTGAATCTATAATAATTCTAGATAAAGCGTCCGCTGTCGCGTTTTCTGTACCCTAATATACGTTATTGTAAAATCATATTCTTCTAATGTTAACCTAAATTTTGTTAATCGACTAGATGGATTACTCATACCAAATAAGTATACTAACGGTCTATGATCCGTTAAAATTTGAAATTTTTGCCAAATAAGTATGGCCTAAATTTTTCACTGCCCAAACTATAGCTAATAACTCTTTTCTATTGTACAATAATTTAGTTCGGCTTTGTTAAGTGCTCTACTTGCGTAAGCTACTGGCTTGTCGTCGCTATTCGACAAAACTGCTCTAACGCGTAACCTGATGCGTCCGTGCGTAAGATGAACTTACTATTATCTGAAAAATCTGGGTATTGTAATATTGGTGGATTTGTTAAAGTTGTTTTAACAGTTCGAATGCTGCTTGACATTCATTGGTCCATTGGAAAGTTACACCTTTCCTAGACAATTTGTTTAACGGTGCTGTTATTTCAGCGAATTTTGGAATAAATTTTCTATAGTAATTGGCAAATGCTACAAACCTTTAACGTCGTTTGCGTTAAGTGGTGTTGGATAATTTTGCATGACTGCAATTTTTCTGGATCTGGTTGTACACCTTGTGCCGTTATAACGTGTCCTAAATATAAAATTTCCTTCTTTAAAAATTCACACTTTTTTGGATTTAATTTTAAATTGACTTTTCTTAACCTATTGAGTACTTTTACTAAATTTGTATTGTGCTTTTCTAAACTATCTCCGAATACAATTAAATCATCCAAATATGTAAAACAATTCTCGTAATTTAATCCTGATAAAGCTACTGTCATCGCTCGTGCAAAAATACTCGGGCTTACTTTTAACCCCATCGGTAACCTAGTCATTTGAAATTGTCCCTTGTCTGTACTAAATGCCGTACACGGTCTGGACTGTTCTTGTAATCCTATCTGATAATAACCTTGATATAAATCTAAACGTGAAAAATATATCGCACCTCCTAACGAATCTAAAATTGACTCGATACTTGGTAGCGGAAATTTGTCATCTTGCAATTTAGTGTTTAATTGTCTATAATCAATAACTACGCGTCATTTTTTGTTTCCTAAACTATCCGGTTTTTTCGGTACTATTAGTAGTGGTGAAGACCAAGCACTTTGTGCGGGTTCTATTATCCCGTCATGTAACATTTTATCTACTTGCTTTCCTATATCACTTTTCTGTGAATATGGTAACCTATATGGTTTAACGTACGTTGCTGTAGCATCTGTTTGTAACTGAATATGCTGCTTACTTATGTTTGACTCGGTTAGTAGGTCATTGTCGACATAAAATACGTCTGCAAACTTAGCAGAAATCTTATGAATGGTGGTTTGTTCTTCGCTATTTAAACCTTCGACGTTAATGTCTTTTAATAATTTATCAATACGTTCAACTGAGAATTTTGACTCTTCAAATTTAACTATCTTGTAATCTGAAAGTCGTTCGATGGTAGGTTTAAAATTTCGTAACTTAATTTCAGTGTCGTTCGTATTCAACAACTTTACTGGTATAAAATTTTTAACTGGCTTTACAACTACGTTTGCTAAAATACACCTTCGCACAATTCTTGTGATCTTATTACGCATTCCTCTTTGCAATTTACTGTAAAATATTTGATAATCTCGCATCGTGGTGGGATTATTGTATATAAATCTTCGTTTGCTAATAATGGAATTGACGTTGATACATCATTACTTACGAAAGTAAATTTATAATTTTATAATCGATATTTGATCTGTACTTATTAAAAAATCTGACCCTATTACTCCATTTACGTCTGATTCGAAATCGTTCATTACAACAAAAGTATGATTAATTGAGATATTCCCTATTGTAATTGGTAGATTTACTGTTCCAATTGCTTTTGTTTTACCCGATACTCCTTGAATAAAAATTTGCTTATCTGTATCAATATTTATCTTAGTTGTTAAACTAGAAATGAAAATAACACTTACTGATGCTCCTGTATCTAAAATTAATTTAATTGTATTGTTATTGTATCCTACTTCTATGAAATTTACACTATTAATATTTAAAATTTTGTGAACATTCTTTAAATTATTCCGGGGGGTCTCGAAAAAATGTTTTCGGTTCCCTAGTTTGGTCTAATGTATTCTCTGTGGAGTTTTTCTCTGACGAGTTGATATAAAAATTGCGATGGTTTCCCCTATTATAAGACTGATGACCTCTTACAGTTTTACCTACGTGTGCATTTCCTCGATCTCTAGTGTTCATGAACGTGCATGGATTATTTCCTCGACCTTGATACCTGGTGTGTGAGGTACGTTGACTTCTATTCGTATTATTGTTATGATATTTTACGCGTCTAGTAAATTGACGACCTTTTCCGGTTGTGTAAAACATTTGCTGAGGTTTATTTGCAGTTTCCTCTTCCTTCGCGGCTATTATGGCGTCTTTTAATTTATCGTAATTTCGAGCTTTTATAATTGTTTTTAAATTTTCGTCCCTTATTCCGTTTGTAAATACGTTTAATGCAATTTTTTCGTTAACGGCTGTCAAAATTTTTAATGATTGTTTGTTACCCTCTGCTTGAGCTATTGTTAAATTGACCATTAATTCCTCGATCGTTTTACCAAAATTTTCAATTGATTTATTATTTTGTCTGGAGTTATGTAATTCGGCAGACAATCCTGATGCTGATTTTTTAGTTAAAAGGTGATGTTTGATATCGTTCACAAGCGCTTCTACATTCTCATAATTACTGTCTAATCGCATTTTAGCATTTTGACTTAACTTAATTTTTATGACAAAATTTATTAACAATCTCTTACCTTCATCATCTAACAAGCTATCATATAGTTCAATTGCGTCGACCATTTGCTTGGTGGTATTTTCTGATCCGTCCATGGCTGGAATCATAGAGGCTGCTACTTTTAATTCAAATTTTTCACCCATGGTGTCTTGATCTTTCCTACTTAAAATACTTAACTTCCTCTAACCTATACTCCTCGCATAACCTATTCAAATAATCAAATTTCCTATTAGTAACATCTAAATCGTTTCGCCTTTCTTGACCATCTTTATTTAAATTTTTAATAAAAATCTTAAATTCCTCTAAAATTTGCTTCAATTTTTCCGTCATTAATTTTAACTCGTACTTAATTTTTATAGCTTAAAATAAAATAATTCTTACTATACAATCTGCTGGCTTCTACTGACCTCTCTCCTAATCTTCTTGTCCAACATTTTCTTGAACATTTTAAAAAGTAATAAAATACCCAACAACGCTAAAATTGTACCTGACGTAATACCTATTACCTCAGAATTTGAATAGCCATTTATCGAACCATTATTCATTCCAGTTTGTGCAATAACTACTTCTTCCTTGGAATTGCTGGTGCCCATTTCAAATTTCGGTTACTTTATAATTTAATTTGTAGAACTAGCAGGACTCGCAGAATTGGCAGGACTGGCAGAATTAGCAGGGCTGGCAGGATCGCCATGTAGTGTTCTCTTGGGGTCTTTATTCGAGGTGATTAAATCAAAGTCGAAGACCATTTCGCATGTTTAATTTACTTGTCACTTTAAGGTGCTGTACAACTATTACATCGGAAGGTTAGACTTATAATCCTCTTATTCTATATTAATACTTAACTGCTAACAATGATTTTGCAACTATGCTTATTTACTAATTCAAATTACACCTAGCCTAGAGTTCGTTGCACGTGTACTTCCTGATTGTCTTCCTGTACAATTTCCGCACTTTTCACTTCCTATACAAGTCACTCACCTTTTAAATGCTTAAACTTAATACAATGTAATAACTATAAATTATTCGGCTATTACACCATCACAAGATATTTATTACACAATATAAGAAAAAGTTTCTTCTTTTTTTTCTTTTAGAAACATGTAATTTCCTCTGAAAAGGTGATTTTTGTAACTTTGCATCGTTTTGCAACAGGATTTTTTTGCAAGTGGTTGAAGATTTTTTGGCATAGATAAATCTATCTCCACCAGAATTGTGCATAAAGTGTCGAGAGCTATAGCCGCTTTCACTTAACAGTTTATTAGAATGCCACAATTGGAAGCTGAAACGAAAATTTACAGCCAACATTTTTTCTCAGTTAGCCGATTCCTTAAAATGTATTGGGTCTCTGGACTTCACACATGTAAAGATCAGTTCAAAGGTGATGAGCCAAAAATCTATCGGAACAAATAATTTTTTTATTCAATTTTTATGTGATGCTTCCGGTAAATTTCAAAATGTCATGTGTAGGTGGCCAGGATGATTATACGACAGCGCTTTTAATAATTGTAGGATCAAACAATTATTTGAAAATGGACATTTTATAAGATGTTGCTTAGTGGGCGATGGTGGTTATGGCATCAAGCCTTATTTGATGACGCTTCTTAGTAACCCACATAACAGAGCATCGCATTTATTTAACGAGATTCAGATAAAGATAAGAAATTGTATAGAGCGATGTTTTTGAATTTGCAAGAGGAGGTTCCCTATACTGGCATTCAGCATCCGATTAAAAACATCTAAAGTAGAATCAAAAGTCATGGCTACGGCAGTGCTGCATAATTTTGCCCTATTGATTAATGATCCAATGCGCATAATCAATGATGAGGAACAAGAAGCTGTGGAGTTCGTAAATAATGTAGACACAGCCAATATAAGTGACTACCCAAGAATAAACGTTATTAAAACAGTTAGATGTAGACTAATAAATGAATATTTTAATAGATATTTAATTACTGCTAATAAAAAGAATAAATTTTTTATGATTTTCTCAAATGCGCCGTTTTTGTAACTGACATATATTCATTTCAATTTTTGGAAATTCACATTCATGCTTTAATTTTAAATTAAATTTTTCAGTTTTTTGTTTTATCTTCAGTTTTTCATTCAATTGCACTGCTTCTTTTTATTGTTATGTTTTTCTTTTATCAATTTCAACTTTAATTTGTGGTTTTATAACTTACTTTTTTTCTGATGTGAGGAATGAGTAATTACATAACGAAATATGAGACACACTTCGGCGCAGTTGGCATTGGGCTTTGGAGGCTTCGGAGGCAGCATGAACTTTAAAAAATATCAGGAAAGTATGCAAAAATCTTTATGTAAAAGACAACGGAAAAGAAGCAAAAATAAAGTTCAGGTACCTTGGCTATATTCAAAATTAACTTTAAATTTGAAATAACAATCGGGTGAAAATATGAAATTATGTTATTATCACCATTATAGATCTAAACAACGTTTGAGAAATTTTAGAAATAATTAGGTTAGTTTATCTATACATTTCTTGCTCTATGAGCGACACATTTCGGTTATTTTTATATAGGAAAATCAAATATATCTTTATATACACTAATGCTTAAGAAAAAAAAGTTGTAGTTAACAAAAACTTTATGAAAAATTACCCGTAATAACCATAAATTTCATGAAACTTAAGGCGCACACTTTATATGATTTTGTGTACTACTTAAAAATAATCAAACACTTTATCAAATTCATAATAGCAAAAATAGCTGCAAATTACATGCACCTTCAATAGTGTTAAGTTATGAAAATGAAATTCAATTAACACTATGTCTTTTTATTATTTTTCTTGAAGATAATTTAATAGTAAGAAACATACCTGTATGTATTTAAAATATTGTGCAAGTTAAAAGATACCCACGACTTGATTTTGTATAATCGTAGGAAGTAAAACCTTCGATTCCTCGAACCATAAGAAAAGCAGGCAGTCGAGTTCGCTGTTTCCTCAGGAACAAAAATCAGCCACTGTCCAACGTAATATACAGTGGATAGTTGCAGAGTAACAACTGTAATGTACAAAACATCCATATGCATTACGCAACATAACCACTAGGCACCAGGTATATTAGTTTCATGCAGATTTGATATAAAGTTGCCACGTGTTGAATAATTTCAATGAATAGTAATTTTTTGAAGATAAAATTTATTTAATGTAGCGTAGGTATTATAATAGCGCCTATAAAAATTTCTCTATACTTCTATTTCATTTGTTCTGACGTCAGTTTAATCTATCTAGAGTTTCTTAAAATATTATTTGAATATAAGCAAATTGAATATAAGAAAATTGAATTTGTCATGAGGTAATAAAATAAAAACAAAAGAAATCTGTTTCAATCCTCACCATCATTATATAAATTGATGGGAAGATTATTCTGAAGATGTAACAGATGCTTGACAACAACTCTAGAAAAATACTTCTAGTAAAACTTGTAATTGAACACAAATAAAAGTACTAACCATTCGAGGAACAGACATCTTTAAGAACAGGAAACAAATGGCTTGATTAATTCAAAACCAAATTCGAAAGAGAATCTGTTGTGCGCATATAAGAAAAGATATAACGGCCGGTAATTGTAACGCGCCATATGTGTAAACATATATTAATCTTATATTTCATATGATTATTTAAAATATGGGCACTGCGCGGTAAATACATCAGCCTGGTATTTCCAGCCGTGCTGTTTAAATATAGGGTGCTTTGCTAGGAAGGTCAATCGGGAGGACGAGTAGTGAGTTGATGTTTAGATGCGCGTGAATAGAGGTGGCTATGCCAGCTGTATAAGCCGAGGGTGTATCAACTTGATTAATTATAAGGTATTTAGTCGGATGTTTACATACCTCTAGTATAAAGGCTTTAATATTTACTCTGTAAATATCAATTGCAGATACTTGCTAGTTGTGTTTTCGAGATTTAACAAAGTATTATGTACATCATTATGGGTAATGAAGATGCTTTTGTAGCGTAATTTAAGGTGTTGACGATGGTGTTAGTGTAAACTCCGAGTGAAAGATAACGTGGTGAAACCAACCGGCGCACCGGCAGGTATTTATACACTTGCACCTGCAAGGACTTTTAAAACGTAAGTGTTTACTTTCTATTTAACCAGATAATTTGTGCGCTAGCACGTGCTGTAACCGGTTCGCATTAAAGGGTATTTAATTGGGCGTATTATTAAACGTTATAAACATTGTTAAGTTGGCTTTCTATTACCAGCGGTACGACGTGTGAAGTAATTCCTGTATGTATTTTAACAGTTAATAATAAATGTTATACTTCCCTCGACCTGTTGTTGTATATATGCTAATTTGAACCCCTGAGAACTATTCAGAGTATCACGTTTTTCTTCGTGCTCGACACGGATTAAACATCTACATTTTGGCGCCAACTAGTGGAGCAAATAAACAACTGTAGGGACCTGGTGAGGTATAAACATTTGTTGAAATACGGATAATTCGATTAGTGAGTGGAAAGGGTTGTTAAAATAACGCAAAATTGCGGTGTTAAAATTAAGCATGCCTAGAGAAAAGGGAAGAAGAGCAGGGCGGTAGAGAATGACGTAGAGGAAGGTGCATTAGAAGATTCATTGCGGAAAATAATGGGCGAAGTAAATAACAGTTTGTCGACCGTAGTCGGAAATTGTTTAAGCGATGCTTTGAAAAATTTAAACGTAAATTTAAGCGAGGATTTTCGCAACGTTCGTCGGTCTTAGAAAAGAAAAAGGAATTTAGAAACAAGAAGATAGAAAAGATGGAGAATGTGGGGGTTTAGAGGACATAAATGCAGGGGTGTCGGTAGCGATTCAGAATCGGGGATATATTAAAGTTTGAAAAGATTTGTGGGGGGGGGGGATACGAACCTACATTTTTCACCAAACGAAGTATTATACCCTGTGCTATTTATAAAAAGATTGCGAAGTATGTTTAACGAAAGAGGTTTGGCTCAAGATTGGGCTAAAATAAAAGAGTTTTCGTCATTTGAAAATATTAAATCACAATTTCTCTTGCGTTACTGAAGCATAGAACAGGAAAAAGGCACACTTTTTCATGTTAAATACAGATTTTACAAAACGGGATCTCGTGCAGATTATTTTCTTAAGATAATTAACGAAGCTAAATATTTAACTCAACCTTTGTCAGAGAGAGAGTTTATTAATTGGGTAATGAACCATTTTGATATGGAAATAAAAAGGGGCATTTTTAATTCGGGTTTGGCTACTATCGAGGAGGTAGAAGCTTATTTGAGAAAAATTGATGCTTCGTACGAGGTACTCCCAAATAACAGGGGTCAAGCTCCTCGTTCGAATAGTGGAGGTTCTAATCGGAATACTAATTTTCGTTCGAGCAATGTTAATAATGCCGCTTAAAATAGCAGTCAAAATAGGATGGATTGGCGTAGGGAAAATCGTGTCGAGCTGGACCGAGCTGAAAATAACCGATCAGAACTGAGTCTACCCAAAGGGATCAAAAGAGGTTATGACTATTTTTAATTCAGATTTAGGTGAAGTTATTGAGGAAGAGGCGCGGGAGGTGCAGTTGAAACCTGTTGCGCTAATTCCATCGGTTGATATTTTGATTAATGATATGATTGGTGTAAAGGCGTTCGTAGATTCCGGGTCTCAGATAACGGAAATTTCGGAGAATTTTCTAAAAGGGTGTTGCAGAATAGTTCTACAGTGCCTAGGGTACCTGTAGAAACGCTCAATTAACAGGAGCATGGGGGAAAAAGTGTGATTGTTAGGGAACAGGTTTGTTTAACCCTAAAAATAGGTGAGCATGTAATTGATTACCCATTTTTTGTGATTCCGGGGTTGTTGAGAGATATGATCTTGAGATGCGGCTGGATGCAAGATTATGAAGTAGTTATTGATTTTTCAAGGGGTTCACTGAGAGGTAAATTTTGTGGCAAGGTACAAGAGTTAAAGTTTGTGGGTGAACCAAATTCGGGCGTACATATCTTAATAAGCGAGATAAACGAGGATCGTATAAGTCATTATAATACAAAGAAATTTCCGGTGTTGTACTCTTCTCAGGACATTGCAGAAGTTGCCAATAGGGCCGAGTCGTTGCTTGACGAAGAAAAAGGGGTGTTAAAAAATTTGTTGTTTGAATATAGGGACATATTTTCAAATCATCCGGGACTAATCAAAGGTTACGTTCACGAAATCCATTTAACTGATCACTCCCCTTTTGCCTGTATACAATATCCAATTCCCTATGCTTTTCGTGAGGAAGCTAGGAAATAAATAAAAGAGATGGAAGAATGGGGGGGGGGGCGTAGAAATGCGCCGAACTGAATTTATCAGTTCGCCAGTAGCTGTTAAAAAGAAGGATGGGACAATTTGGGTTTGCCTTGATGCAAGGTATCTAAATAAGGGACTGGAGAAGGATAGGGCAATTCCACCAAATTTTTGTAAGTTGTTGTATGAATTCAGTCCAGGTCAGTGTCTTAGTACGCTTGACTTGATGGGGTCTTACTGGCAGGTAGCCATATCTGCGGAACGTCAAAAATATACGGGTTTTTTATTTGACGGACAGACCTATGTTTTTTGGGTTCTGCCGTTTGGCTTATCAACATTGGTGGGCGGCTTTTTAAGGACCTTGTATAATGTCTTGAGTGCTGAGGTATTGGAATTTGTAATTCCATATGTGGACGACATATTGGTATTTTCTGTGAATCCTAACCTTCACATGGAGCATTTAGCTACAATTTTTAGTAAATTAAAGGCGGCTGGGGTAACCGTAAAGTTAAAAAAATGTTATTTTGCGAGAAATTCAGTTCGTTTTTTGGGACATATTATTTCTCCTAGGGGGGTGAGTATTGATCCGGAGCGAGTCACGACTATTTTAGAATTTTCGCGTCCCCGAAACGTCAAACACCCGAGATCTTAATTGGGGTTAGTAAATTTCGATCGGCGTTTTTGTCCGAAGTTTGCGGAAATGTCAGTTCCGCTTACACGGCTCCTGAAAAAGGAGCAATCATGGAAATGGGGAGATGAAGAGGAGGAGGCTTTCAAGAAAATTCGGGAGACTTTTGTAAAAGCCACGTTGCTTCGACACCCAAATTTGAATAAACGATTTTTTATACAAACGGATGTTTCCGGTTATACCATCGGAGCTTGTTTATTTCAGAAGAATTGTGGGGGATTCACGGCGTCATCGCTTTTGCTAGCAGGTCATTGCATGGGCCGGAACTCAGATATTCGATTACGGAGACGGAGACTTTAGTGGTGGTCTTTGCGTTACAAAAGTGGCGAGTATTTGTGTTAGGGAGGTAGGTTACGGTTATCAGTGACCACAAATCTATTATGTGTATGCGGTCTAGTCGGCTTCTAAATGCGAGACTCATTAGGTGGATGTTATTTATCCAAAAGTATAATATAAATTTCGAGTACTGTAAAGGAGCCGAGAACAAGATCGCCGACGCTTTGTCGAGATATCCGGTGGATACGGACAAATGGGAGGTGGAGGTCCCAAACAATTTGAAGATAGTGGTCGCGGTTGTAAAAAGTTTGTTATTGTATCGAACGGTGCGAGGAAATTTTAAAAATATAAAGCAATCACAAACCAAGGATAATGGTTGACAAGAAATAAGGTTGAGGTTAGATAAGGCAGGGGATTCCTAGGTAAACAAGTGGTGTTTTACACGAGGGAATTTTATTTAAGAAAGGCTCACAGAATAACCCGGGTTTTAAAGCTTATATTCCTGTGGAGGACGTGATTACTCTGGTTCGTCAGGAACATGAAGAAAACGGTCATTTTGGTGGGGAAAAATGTTTTCGGGCATTGCGGGTGTTTTATTATTTTCCAAAAATGTGGTGAAGAATTTGACAAATAGTTGCTGGGTGCCAGCGGTGTCAGCAAACAAAAATATCGTTGCGGTCAGTAGGAGAAATGGGTAGTTTAATTCCCATGGGTATTAATCAAGTGCCGTGTGTCAGTCTTATGGGGCCACTGCCAAGGTCGAGATCCGGTTGTACATTTTTATCGGCATTTATCGATGCGTTTAGTAAGTTAGTCACTTTATTTCCACTAAAAAAGGCTACTGCCACGGCTATAGTTTTTAGTCTAAAGAAATATATTAGAGATGTGGGGACACCAGGTGCTGTTTTGTCCGATAATGGCAACCAATTTAGTAGTAAGTTGTGGAAAGCATTTCTGTCCGAAATGGAAATATGGGTAATGCGTACCTTATTGTATTACCCGCAAGGAAATTTAACCGAGAAAGTAAACCGCGAGATTAGTCAATTGCTGAAATCATTTTGTTTTAACCATCATACAAAGTGGGTGTATTATGTAAAAGAGATTGAAGGGCTTCTGAATAGTGTATGTCATGATAGTACTGGCTATACTCCAGAAATGCTTCATTTTGGAAGAGAAAGAGTGTGTAAGTTTTTGAAGTTTATTAATTTTCTTGAAATTGAAAAATCGGGGGATAGGAGTAAAAAAATGGTGCTCCTGGCTTGCGAACGATTGATTTCAAAAGCTGAAAAGAGGCGCCTTCGCCATGATATAAAACATAAATTTAAAACTTCTTTCGACGTGGGTGAAAAAGTTTGGGTGCGTACTCATCCTTAATCTGCGTCTGTGAGTAGTGAAATAAAAAGTTTTTCTTGTTATTTAAGGGTCCATGTACCATTGTTAGTAAAAAAGGACATAATGCTTATGAAGTGTGTTTAAATGAAGGGCGGATTATTTTAGGTATACATAATGTATTTAACCTGAAGAAATATGTGCCACCGATTCAGTTTCTGTTAAATTGGGGATATGGCAAGCGGATGTCTTGTTTCTAGGAGTTAGTTTATAAGTTTATTTTTTTATTTAGTTTAGTTGCACTTTCAACTTTATATTGAGTTTTCATAATTAGTTATTCAAACTCAATAGGGGTATAATGTAACGTGCCATATGTGTAAACATATATTAATCTTATATTTCATATGATTATTTAAAATATGGGCACTGCGAGGTAAATACATCAGCCTGGTATTTTCAGCCGTGCTGAATAAATATAAGGTGTTTGGCTAGGAAGTTCAATCGGGAGGACGAGTAGTGAGTTGATGTTTAGATGCGCGTGGATACAGGTGTCTATGCCAGCTGTCTATGCCGAGGGTGTATCAGGTTGATTAATTATAAGGTATTTAGTCGGATGTTCACATACCTCTAGTATAAAAGTTTTGACATTTACTCTGTAAATATCAATTGCAGATATTTGCTATTTGTGTTTTAGAGATTTAGCAAAGTATTATGTAAATCGTTATGGGTAATGAAGATGCTTTTGTAGCGTAATTTAAGGTGTTGCCGATGGTGTTAGTGTAAACTCCGAGTGAAAGATAACGTGGTGAAACCACCCGCCTCACCGGCAGGTATTTATACACTTGCACCTGCAAGTACTTTTAGAACGTAAGTGTTTACCTTTTATTTAACCAGACAATTTGAATAATTTGTGCGCTAGCACGTACTGTAATCGGTTCCCATTAAAAGGTATTTAATTGGGCGTATTATTAAACGTTATAAACATTGTTAAGTTGGCTTTTTATTACCAGCGGTACGACGTGTGAAGTAATTTCTGTATGTATTTCAACAGTTAATAATAAATGTTATACTGCCCTCGGCCTGTTGTTGTATATTTGCTAACCTGAACCCCTGAGAACAATTAAGAGTATCATGTTTTTGTTCGTGCTCGACACGGATTGACATTTACATAATAATGGAATAAACTAATGTCAAAGTTAATCTTTCACCAAGTATAGATTCAACTCTATAGCACGTGTGTCAATGGAAAATAACTATCAACGAAATAGGGATTACAATTTATTAAGTTTTATATTCGATGAAAATCCAAATAACTTGTTATTTAATAAAATTATATTTGTACTAACAGAAAATAAATTCTAATGTGAATTGATAAGTACTCTATAAATTTGTGTTAATCCAAACAAAACATACAAATAATTGGTACTATGAAATACAAAATCATCTTTTTTGAAAGTTACAGTTTGTAAAAAAAAACTGCTAGAAGATAAGTTAAAGAGAATTTTTTCTTGGATATCAAAGAAAAAAAGCGATGAAGGTATAGATTGGGAATTTAAAACCTGGAACATGACCAGTAGGAAAACTGGCATGTTATAGTGTATCTCCAGCATTTCTTTCTTTGAACTGTTGAGTTCAAATTTGCATTTAACTCACTGGCTTACTTTTTTGTTAATTTCTCCAAGGTTGATAGTTTAGAAACTATCTAAAAAATAAATATTTTGTATCAGTTAGTGTACTCTAATTTTCATTTATGTTACTAGTTGTATCTGTCAAAAGGCGTTTAGATTTTTACCCTTTTAATTCTTCTGGGTCATACCACGACCAATTTCGGTTGTCCAACTATACTTCTTGCAATTTCTAAACAGACTTTGTTACGTTCAGCTTATACTGTTATGACTTTTATGTATTCCCAAATAAAATATCACATTACCGCTACTTTTCTCGCTTATCCTAACTTCAGAATGCATTGTAATTAGGCAACCCATGTTACTCTGTAAATGCATAAATACTAAATTTGTTATATCTAGTTAACGGTGCTGAATATTTGAGAATTGTCATAAGAAAATAATTTTGATACCGTTGTTAGGTTTTACTTTATATTTCGTCTTGTGTTTGAAATTTAAGCGAGCAATTACCCATTCCTATTAGAATTTCTTCCTTTTGGTTAATTGGTAAGTAAGCGCCATTTAGTTGTATAGTTTCAAAAGTTAGTGCCTGATTTTTAGCTCGCTTATGGATGGATTTCCGTTGTATAATACAGAAAGTGGATAATTCACTTTATCTTCGTACTGTTTCTACGTACCGGAGGTATACCTTTTGGTTTCTACTCTCCCGCTTTACTAGAGTACTGGTTACTGTTTGTGCGGATTTGTTACCGTACTAACGGCTGATGATTGGTCACAATTCGACTGTCCGCAGAGCACTTCGAATTGGATGGTGCTGCATCTGTTCTACATCACTTTGGTGAGATCCTTCTAGAATATCTCTTTTCATTACGTTTATATGTACCATGTACTACCCAAATCGTTAAATACACTACTGTATATCGCTGCTAGGAGCCCGAACTCCGTTACTGATACTTTTAGAGTTTGTTCGTGTTAACATAGTTCAATTCTTCCGCTATACGCCCATGAATTTAAGATTATAATATATGTTAGATCTTAACAACTATAGAAAACAGAGTTTACTATAAATATTTCTTTCCTACATTATTACTTTAAATTTCAATTAGAGATTGTAAAGCTGGTGCGTATCTGGAAACGTTTCTAAATGTGTATAAAGCTCTTGCCGTAAATTGTAAATTACGAATTATTAGTGAGCGGGTTACATAATTATGGTAACCTATTTCTTTGAGTTAATCATTAACTGTACTTTAAAATTGTAAAGAAAACTGTCATAAGTACTGTACCTATAAATAATTGTTATTAACAAACCCCACTCAGCCTTCCATAAATAAACTATCTAGTCAGGCTATTTTACTTTTATTATTATAAATACTGATATCAGACCGATTAAGGTGTGGTCATTGTTTACATTTCTACATAACCTAACCTTTTTTTATTTCAGCTATTCGATATATTCGTTCTTGTTTAATCCTACACCCACTCCCAATCTACGACTACGTTAGTCCGGCATCCTTTTCGTTTATGCTACGGTGGTACCGTAACAACTTTCGTTATCAATATTTGTGATGTCACATATTGGCGCCGTTGCCACTATCAAAATAGCAATTCCCAGCAATTTCTACAATGAAGCTATCGGTACAATATAGATTTTGCAAGTATTTAGTAATTGGTGACGGAATGTGGTTTGTTACTTTTACAAAGTAACTTGTAAAATGATTTTATACTGACAAAATTGCAGTCTAAGTTGTTTAGCTTAATAATAAATGTTTATTTTATTTCTTATTAAATTATAAACAAATCTTCATTCGATGTTCGACAGTCGTAAAGAGTAGACGTGCAGTTTACTGCTCTGGCTAAATTATACATTTATAATGACTTAGTAGTTGCAAGTTATTCAGTATTAATAATTGTCTTACGGGATAATATAAATATATAATAATGCCTTTTACCCGTGAGCAGAAAAGCGAGATTGGTGAAATTATAAAACAAGCTATACACACATTTTTAGAGGACAAAACTTTTATAGCAAAATTAGCAGATGAGGTGTGGAACAAAATAGAAATAAAAATTGATGCTAAGCTATTGGCAATAGAAACCCAAGTGGAGTTCTTAAAGAAAGAAAATGCAGTTCTAACCTCCAACATTGATAGCTTACAACAATACAATAGAAAAAATAATTTAAGAATCTGCGGAATTCCTGAGCGTGAGCTCGAAGACACGGAACAGCTCTTAATTTCCACATGAAGTGAAAAAGTAGGTATTAGCATAACTAAGGATCAAATCGACCGATGTCACAGAGTGGGCAAACAGATGGTAAACAAATCGCGTCCTGTTGTAATAAAATTTATAAGTTATAGAATAAGAGAACATGTTTTTAAAAACAAACGTAATTTTAAAAACACAAATATTACTGTCAGAGAGGATCTAACAAGAAATCGCGTTGATATTTTGAAGGCAGCCTGTAATAAATTTGGAAACAGATGTGTATGGACAGCAAATGGCATAGTAAAGGTTAAGCATAATCATAAAGTCATATCTGTAAACAGTATTCAAGATTTGGAAACAATATTATGACCGGTAATATCTACCAAACATGTATGCCGGCAATGCAGCAATTTTCTATCATGGATAGCAAATTTTGAATCAATTGTTTATATAATTAGAATGATGACTCTTTTATCACCGTATGTATTATTGGGTATAATATTATTATATTGCACTACAATTTTTATGCCAAATAATTAAATAAGATAAATTTCAATCATGTAGTAAGTAATTATCTAGTATGATGTTATTATTTAAAGATCTAGCCAGTAGTGGTACAAAATCAGAACAGCATTACATTCGTCAATTGTTGAACACCGTTTTTTCAATTTTTCCTTTTTATTTCTTTTTATTATAAAACTTATATAAGTTTGGTTGGCATAAGTGTGACTGAATGAAAACAAACTTAAAACTAGCTCACGTTAACATTCGCTCGTTACAAGCGAACTTTGAAATTTTCAAAGATTACGTTTTATCAAACTGTTATAATTTAATCGCAATTACAGAAACTTGGCTTCAATCTCATATACCGAGCGACCTAATCAATATTAATAATTACACACTAATTAGAAATGATCGCAAGACTGGGCATGGTGGTGGCGTAGCGATTTATTTACAAAATTCCTTAAAAATTAAAGTAATTACCACTAGTACACTCATTGAGCAATTGTGGATTCAAATTTGGACCGAGGCTGGAATTATATCAGTGGGTGTGATTTATAATCCACCAAGATCTAACCATCTGGACTTTTTGAGCACACTGGAGGATTCCTTATCCAGGGTATTACCAGTAAGTGATGGTGTATTTATACTGGGTGATTTTAATATAAATTGGTTTAAGGTACATGACTCTTCTGTATTGAAATTATCCTTCTCTCTTAATGCCTTCGGGTTTAATCAATTAATTAGGGAAGCCACTCGTATTACCAATAAAAGTGCAACACTGATCGATTTAATATTTACAAATGTGCCTAATTTAGTAGTAAACTTCGGAGTTATAGATATTAATGCCGCTGATCATATGCTAATTCATTGTGAAGTTAAAATCATCATTTCACATTCAATTATTTACAAAACTTATCGTACTTTTAAAAATTTTGACCATCAACATTTTCTGAGGGATCTAAGACATATATCATGGCAACGTATATTTCATATTAATGATATCAATTTAAAAGTAGCTTTTTTTAATGAAAATATTATTAAATTGTTTAATAAACATGCACCATTAGTTACATCGCGGTTATCTAAACCGAAAGCATACTGGTTAACTGAAAATATACGAATTTTAATAAAGCTAAGGGAGAAAGCAATGTTACAGTTTAAGAAAACTGGAAATAAATGCCACTGGGATTACTACAAATCGGTAAGAAATTATTGTTCGCTTGCAATTCGTAAGGAGAAAAAGGCATATATTGAAACGCTTCTAACTAGTGCTAATGGTGATACCAAAAAACTTTGGAATGGGTTAAGAGAACTTAACATTTCTACTAAAACACACAAAAAGCCATTACCTCAAAATGTTTTTGATGTAAATAAAGTCAACGACTACTTTATAGATTCAATTCCTACTTCGAAACGGTCACCACGAGATACACTGACATTCTATTCGAGCAAACCAAAAATACATATAACTGAACCCTTACTATTCCGTACTGTCACCAGTGAAGTTGTGTCAAATGTATTATATTCCATTAATTCGCAATCAATAGGCTCTGATGGTATAAGTATAAATATGTTAAAGTATTGCATGCCATACCTACTACCATACATTTCCCATATAATTAATTATATTTTATCAGAGCACGTATTTCCTTCATGTTGGAAAGAAGCACTTGTACATCCATTACCTAAAGTAAATAATCCATCACAAATGAAGGACTTAAGACCAATAAGTATCCTACCTGTGCTTTCTAAAATTGCAGAAAAATTATTATTTTCAAATTAAAGAACACGTTACTAAATATAGTTTTTACCGTCAACGCAATCGGGATATCGACAAGGATATGGTTGCACTGCAGCACTTTCTAAAATTATTGACGACATAATATATGCCACTGATAACAACAAAATTACGGCACTTATATTATTAGACTACACAAAAGCATTCTACACAATAGATATCAACGTTATGCTTGATATATTATCGTATATAGGCTTTGGCAGTGGTGCATGTCAACTCTTGAACAGTTATTTGAGGAATAGATCGCAACGTGTATCTTTATTTGGTATATATTCCAATATTCGGAAATTAAAGTCTGGTGTACCGCAAGGTTCAATCCTAGGTCCATTACTGTTTTCTATTTATACGTCTCAGTTTTCATCTGTAATTAGTAGTTGTTCAGTACACTTTTATGCAGACGATACACAACTGTATTATTCCTTTCCGATGGAAGAACTAAATGTTGCTGAATTGAAAATCAATAGTGACATAAGTAGGTTAGTTAACATCTCTAAACAACATATGTTAAACATTAACCCATCGAAATCTAAAGTTTTAATTTTTGGACGTAAGATTCGTCGTATAGTGGCAGCACAAAAAATTCATATTAAAGTCAATGACATAATTATTCCGCACTGTGTTGAGGCAAAAAACCTGGGGTTAATTATTGATGTCGACCTAAGATTCAAATGCCATGTTAATAAACTAATACAAAGAGCTTATATTAATATAAAACATCTGTATGCCAATAAACATTTATTAAACGTTGGAATTAAAACGTTATTATGCGAATCGTTGGTGCTGTCTTTGTTTAATTTTGGGGATGTTATTTATGGGCCTTGTCTTGATAAGGAATACTCCAGGAGAGTTCAAAAGGTTCAAAACTCTTGTCTGCGTTTGATTTTTGGAATCCGTAAATTTGAACATATTTCTCATAAGCTAAAAGTTGTAAATTGGTTAAATATGGAAAAGCGTCGTTTACTACATCTAGCTTGTTTTTGTCACAACATTTTATTTAGTAAAACACCGCCATACCTATATAATAAGATAAGATACAGGACGGATGTACATAATATAAATATTAGGCGAAAGTGTATGCTGACAATCCCGTCACATAAGACTCAGATATTCAAACGTTCTTTCTCATATACTGCAGTACATTTTTATAATTCAATACCTCTGAACTTTAAAATCATGTTACCCTTACGCTTTAAAATCAAATTAAAAAATCATTTGTTACAACAAGGTTTTAAGTAGATTATTTTTTTCCTATTATTTTTTCTTTTTTGTTTTCATCTCATTGCTAATTAAGTCAAACTTTGCCAACCAACTGTACAAAATAACACATATTTATTTATGATTTAGGGTTAAGTGTAAGAACAGAGGGTTCATTGTAACTCAACTGAACTTCGCCCTTTGCACAAAAATTATATGTACACATAAATGTAAATGTTATTAATTTGTCTATGTTTTGCAATAAAGACATTATTATTATTATTATTATTATGTGGGAATTTGTACTAGTGAGCATATTTTAAATATTTTAATTGAATGATTTTAATGTGTTATATCTTCTTAATTAAATTCCGGGCACGGAATAATAGCCACCAATAATCAAGGCTCTAGAGGTTATGTTTATTAAACAAAAGTAAGAAGACGACCAGTTATGAAAATTTGTTTCTCTACTTCCTAAACTTGAACCGGACATGGTTTATTCGCCCAAACAAAAATAATGCTAGCCTGTTCTGAAAAAAGCAATTTTAAATGCAATCAAAAAAGCACAAACTGCCTGACAAAAACTACACAGAGGTTAATGACATGAAATTAGAATGCCAACGAAATTCTAACATAACCAATACAAGTAATATTAGTTGTCAACAAATGTCTCAAACGAAGGCGGCAACATTACAAAATATGCAAACCGAGAAGGAAACTTTTTTCTGGAGTTAAAATAAGACAAGAATATCATTTGTAGTTGATATGGCGTGACGTCATTTCTGACGAAAGTCGGTTTAGAAGTTGCGAGAACTATACTACTTCATTCTCTGCTCTGAAATCACAAAGGTAGATGGTAATGTGAAAGGTGTCGACACTTGTAGTAAATAAAATTTAAATAAAATTAAGCAGATATAGTCATACCTTCTGTACATCTTATAAGCAACAGTTCAGTTAGCGAATAAGTATGATCTAAGAATTAAAAATGTCAACTGATTAGAAAAATATTTACAAATAATATGTTCTCTAGTCAGATTGGTATTACTATCAAGACAATTTACATTCAGATCTTCAATTTCCCCTACGGACATGAAGGAAGATATTTTCAATTAATTGAGAGATATGGGAATATTCCATAGTGCAATGTACGTAAATAACTTCTTGCGTTATGAGATAACGTAAGACGGTATTTTATGTTCCATTTTAAGAGTTATAGCATTATATTTCAAGCGGTATTATTGACAGCTGCAAAGCTACATAACCTAATTTACAGATTTTTACGATCATGCCCGTTATTGTTATGTTAGTTTAATTGTTTTATTATTGGCACGGTTGCATAATGGAAGAGGTTTTAGTAAACGTTATTCTTGCCGGTAGGAATCATGAAGATGTAGAAGCAATTATTTTAATGAACGTCTTGAGAGTTCATGTACCAATAAATGATGCCCCACACGAATTTAATATTGACGATTTATCTGATGCCGACTGCAAGTGCATCAACTAGCGGCTGCTTTAATGTCAGATTTTATCAGGACATATAAAGGAAACAAGGTTTCTGGTAAGCATGCCTACTTCATTTATGTTATAATTTTTCAGTACCTAAACCTAAGATAAGAAAAATACTCTAATTAACTTTTTCTCTTTGTTAAATATATATCTATCCGAATCTGCTTTAAAATTATAAATTTTAGGTGTTACTGGCCTGTGTAAGGTTTTAAGAAGTGTACCCAAATAGATTACGGGATCTACGTGTTTTTGTATATTTACCTCAGTCAATGTCACTCATTATAGAGTTGTGGATATTGTTCTACATAATCATGGCCATTTGTTGTCAAATTTACAGTATTTACAATGGCTGAACGAAGAAGGACTCGAACTTTACGCAAGAGTAAGTATTTCTTATATTGAGTACATAATATTGTCAAAAGTAATGTAATCACCTATTTTACTGGTCATGTTTTTTATTTTTCAAGAGTGGAATATTGGTGTTTTAAGTGAACAAGTTATTGCACTAACTCAGTGGTTTCCAAGCTTTATGTTACCGTGCCACACTTTAAAGAAAACAACCGCTTGTAGTATTTTTTTATTAGATAAAATAATATAATCATTTTTAATATGTAGATATATATATATATATATATATATATATATATATATATATACTTTTTGTGCTATCTTTTGAAGTAGTACGTGCCTTCCCTAGTTTGAAAATCGTTAATTAACCAAATGTAGTCTTGTTTGTTGATATTTTATATCATAATTCAGTTAGTTGTAATTTACCATAAGTGAAAACTTAAATTTTAATTTCAGGCAGTTGCACATAAAGGAGGAGCAGTCCATAACTGTTGGGGCTTCATTGACGGCACTGTAAGACAAATATGCAGGCTTTCAGCGAACCAAGAAGATTATTACTCAGGGCACAAGCGGATTCATTGCATCAAATATCAATCTGTATTGTGCCTTGATGGAATTATTATCAGCGTAAAGGGCGGATGGACAGGACGGAGACATGATGTTGCAATGTTTACAGAATCTAACCTTTATGAAGAGTTAGAAAGATTAACTATATTCCCTTACAATAAGAAATATATTTTATTTGGTGATCAGGCAAATGGCGTCAAAGAATTACTGTTAGCTCCATATCGTGAAACGATCAACATGGCACACCACAACGCCTATTTAATGCCTCGTTGAAACCATAAAGGTTAGCAGTTGAATGGGTCTATTAAAAGATCATTGCAGAGTTTGCTTTTTTAGATTTAAAAAAAATCAAAAATTATTATTACAGGATGTTGCGTCTTTGTATAAAGTGGCTGTTATATTTACAAATTGCCATACCACTTTATATGGCAGTCAAACTTGCCAATACTTTAATATTGATCCTCCAAATCTACGAACAATATTTAGGAATATAAGTAAAAATCAGTTTTGTAAAATTAGTTTTAAAATGCAATGAGCAATAAAATGGTGTTAATTTTTATTTACTGTAATAAATGCATTGGGTCTGAATGAACATGCAGACCTTATCCCGTTTTCTATAATTTCTTTAGTTGCAGCACAACGATATGTAGAAAAGGATGAATGAACATTTATTATTTATTTAATGAATTTTTCAGGTATGACAAAAAAATTGAAAAACTGGTATTTAACTTTTATATGTAAGCTAAAAACTAAGATGTAAGATTATACAGTACTTTGCAAAAGTAACGGATAAATTCAATAACATTTTAATAAAAAATTAGCAAAAAATTGCACTTGATGTTATTTTTTTTTGTCGATTATATTTGAGAAAGTTATAACATCATCGATATTTTTGTAAATGGCAACCCTCATTTTTTCTTATGAATATACTTTTTTCAATTCACAGTGTGGTAAATATGAATATGGGATTCGGATGTAAAATTTCGAGAAAATCGTTTTTATATTGTTTTTCGCTCAAACATTCAAAACACAATATAAACAAAAACACGTTTCCATTGCAAGTCGGGAAAACAGGTTCATGTTTTTAACCGAGCCTTTCTCGTTAAAAAGACCAGTTTTGACAGAAAATGTCATGTCTGTCAGTTGTATTCATTTTTCATAAAAGTTACTGTTTATATTATAAATTTGATTTTTTCGAAATTTTCCTTATGTATCCCATATTCATATTTACATCACTGTAAGTAGAATAGTCTTTTCAAATTCATAACAAAATAGTAGTTTCCATTTACAAAACTATCGATGCCAACAAAAAAAAATTCAATAATATCAACAAATAACACTCTTTCATAATTTGTTTGTTTAGATTTTATCGAATTTATCCGCTACTTACGCAAAGCACTTTATAATATACAATACAATCTAAAATTATAAATCTATCAATCCGTGTATTGTTTTAATCTATTCACTAAGTTCTGTATTAGTTCCAGCTGATATTCAATTATTTTCGAAGATTGATTCCTTTCAAATAACTCCTGCTGTACTCTTCCTTTCTCCATGTCAAGCTTATCCCTTCTTTCAAGCCTTTGAAATTCCTCACGGCGTTCTACCAGTTGCAATCTTCTTTCATCTAGATTTAGGCGGTTTTTTTCTAACTCTAGTTGTTTGCGCTTCAAGATATTTTCGTCATTTGTTTTATTCTGCAAATACGCAAGGGCATTACTTCGCCCCGTTCGAGTACCCATATATAGGCAAAACTTGCTTTGGGCATCATCGTCGAATTTTGAAGTCGGGTTTCCATTCGAACACGTAGTTTCTCTTTAATATCTTCAACAGTAGTTTTTATTTTAGTGTCAATAGCAGCACCACCGTCTGTTCCGCGATATAATGTAACTTTTCATCTGCATACCAATCGAACTTATTTTTCTTTTAGAATTTTTGTCGCTTAATTTTTGCTTTCCAAAATAGTTTTATACTTTTTCGCTATTGCAATTAGATTGGCTTCCTCTTCCTCATCAAAATTTACAGAACACATTCCGTCAAACAAAAGAAACGTTACAAAACCTTATACTATATCACAACAATGAGGATGTCTATTTTTATTAAATATATTTGACATTTCCTAGTTATAATGCGCATGTTTCAATATTGCTAGCATATACTCCTTCAGAGTTTAACTAAACCCGGAGAGCTTTTATTTGAACAACCCAAACGTATTTTAATCTTCAGATTACTTTAGACTTTGTTTTAAACTAAACTTAAACTCGCTGTTGTACAACCGGGTCTCAAAGTATTAAATAAAACGTTTATAATGCACACATCTCTTTAGGGAAATTCTGTACCTCAGTAAAATACGACAAGATACATCGACTTACAGTTTGATGTTGACTACTTAAAATACTTTTTTTCCTTGAGACAGTTGCAGATTAAAAGCTAACCATAATCAAAACCTTAATCAAACCTTTCGAAAAACTCGTTACTTGCAATATGTATTGAGCTTATTTGAATAGCAGCTGCACGATTAAGTTAAATCGCTAGTCAAAGAACGGAAATTAACTACGATTCAGTGCATTTCCTTTACGACAGCACTTTACGCTAGCAATAAAAATAATTAAAATCATCATCGAATAAAAGCGATTTTAACTTCGCAGTCTTTAAAAAGTATACTTCGAAAATTAAAGTTACAGATGGACTAATTGGCGGAAACGCTGTTGTTCCATTAATCAAATTAAGTATAAAAACGTTATAGCCATTTTAAAAGACTTCCTTACTAATTACTAGAGTTTTGTGGAGACTTAAAGACGGTGGTGTTTGTAATAGGAAGACGCTGTATTTCCTTTGATAATCTAGCTTCTGTAAGTACATTTCGAAGAAACTCGTCAGCTTAACATGGACAATGGACTCTGCGTCCTTTGATAAGGCTTAAAAGAAGCTAAGAACAAACATTTTATTGATAAATTAATTAGAACGTATTTATATGTAAAGAGACTGCAAGACATTGTCTAATCTTACGGTTTTAGCATGAAACTAATAAGGGGTTGTGCGCACATCGAGCACCCCGAAATAAGTGAATTGAAAGTGCGAATTTGCACAAGATACAATTTTGCGTGACATCCTCGTGCGCATCACCAACTCTTCCCCAACAGATCTAAATCTATAAATCCCCAACATGCACCCGGCGTTGAAAGAACTAACTTTTAAAAGAACAGTGAGCGCTTAAATCTAGGTTAAGCTAAGTAGTACAGTGCGTTTATTAAGTCGCGCACATCACAAAAGGTGTAATGTATTTTATTTATTATTATTTATTTATTACTTTTATAACTTTTTTAAACATACATACTTATTTCCAACATTTTATGTCTTATAACATATGTTCAAAATGACTGCCTTGTTCATTAATACACGCACAAATTCGTTTTAGCACGTTGGTTGACACTTTGTGGAGTACGCCTACACTAATATTGTTAATCTCCGTTGTAATGTTCATTTTCAGTTCATTCAGTGTATGAGACCTATTTTTATAAACCCTTCCTTTAAGATAACCCATCGGAAAAAATCTGGAGGCGTTAAATCGAGAGACCGTGGGGCCATAACCCTCTAGAGATTATACGCTCGCCAAAAACTCATGTAAAAAACTCGTTGTTTCATTGGACGTGTGACATGTGGCACTGTCCTGCTGGAACCAACAATCACGTTCATCGGTTTCAACCAACGAAAGAAATTTTGTAATTATGCCTTTGTATACACCAATGTTCACTGTAGTTTCAAAGAAAATAGGCCCCAAGTAGGTAAGCTATGTTCGTACGAGCGCAAAAAACCGGTTTTCTTATGGGATTTAACATGGGAAATTCTAAGGTCCAAAAAGACCATTTTTGCCAGGTACAAAGGTCATGCACCCCAAGGTCGTCACAAATATTCCCACATCTAGTAACAAAAATCGGTACAATAGTTTTCTTCAACTACGCATTTTTTAGCTCTAGACATGAATCTCGATCTCGACACCCCGATCAGGGTGCTAGACCCTTCACCCCAAAACCGCCACCGCACTTGCAAAAATTCGCACATCTGGTAACAAAAATTCGCGCAATAGTTTTCTTCAACTAAGCAATTTTTAGCCCCAGGCATGGATAATTTAATTAAATTCTAATTTGCCTTTATCTTACAGTAAACCCTTACACCATATTAGCAAATATTCGCACATCTGGTAACAGTATTAAATAACATTGTCATCTTAAATTTGCACAATAGTTTTTTCCAACTAAACATTTTTTAGCTGCAGGCGAGGGCTCAGCACCCCGATCTGGCACGGATCTTGTTCTTAGCACCCCGATCTGGACCATCTAACTTTAATTGGCAAATATTCGCACATCTGGTGACAGCATTGTCAGCCTAAATTTGCACAAGAGTTTTCTTCAACTAAACATTCTTAACCTCCGAGGGTATGGATCGAGCACTCGGCACCCCGAACCGGGCCGACGGGCCCCCGTCATCCTTCCCCGGGTCCACCAAATCTGTAAATTCTCTCAGCTAGCAGCATTTACATAAATCTGCAAACCAATAAGCAAACCAATAAACTAAAAAAACATGTATCCGTTTATTTGCAAAAAGGCGTTTAAACACAAGCACATTATTTTTGGTTTAACCAGCTCTTAGTGGAGAGGTGTGGGGAAAAAACTTACAGCTTATAAACTAAAACGTCTGGATGTATTATTATTAACAACCCTTTGGAAAATAAAAATAAGCGTTAATACAGTTTATTCGGTATACTAACCATTAATAGCACAAATTTGCATACAGTTAAGATACATAGATCGGCAAAAAAATTCCGCAAAAGAGAAAATGTTAATTTTAGTCTAATTCAAAGGCTATGTTCACAGCTGCGCAAGCCTTACCCCTGCTAATCATATAAACATTTTTCTTAGCATCAACTAGCTCTTAGTGGAGAGGTGTGGGGAAAAAACTTACAGCTTATAAACTAAAACGTCAGGATGTATTATTAACAACCCATTGGAAAATAACAATAAGCGTTATTACAGTTTATTCCCAGGCCCCCCGAATCTGCAAATTCTCCCAGCTAGCAGCATTTACATAAATCTGCAAACCAATAAGCAAGCCCAACAAAGTATGGGGATCGTGCTATTGTTGAAAGCGATGATTTTTTTTGTATTTTTACCAGCGCGCTTTTTTAACTTAAAACATAATGGAATAAAAACTTGATGGAATAAAAACCTTCAGCGAGCTAATTGATGGTAAGAAAAATGTTTATATGATTAGCCGGGGTAAAGTCGGTGCAACAGTGAACATAGACTTTGAATTAGACTAAAATTAACATTTTCTCATTTGCGGAATTTTTTGCCGATCTATGTATCTTAACTGTATGCAATTTTGTTCTATTAATGATTATAATACCGAATAAACTGTATTAATGCTTATTGTTATTTTCCAATGGGTTGTTAATAATACATCCTGACGTTTTGTTTATAAGCTGTAAGTTTTTTCCCCACACCTCTCCACTAAGAACTAGTTGATGCTAAGAAAAATGTTTATATGATTATCAGGGGTAAGGCTTGCGCAGCTGTGAACATAGCCTTTGAATTAGACTAAAATTAACATTTTCTTATTTGCGGAATTTTTTTGCCGATCTATGTATCTTAACTGTATGCAAATTTGTGCTATTAATGATTATAATACCGAATAAACTGTATTAATGCTTATTGTTATTTTCCAATGGGTTGTTAATAATACATCCTGACGTTTTGTTTATAAGCTGTAAGTTTTTTCCCCACACCTCTCCACTAAGAGCTAGTTGATGCTAAGAAAAATGTTTATATGATTATCAGGGGTAAGGCTTGCGCAGCTGTGAACATAGCCTTTGAATTAGACTAAAATTAACATTTTCTTATTTGCGGAATTTTTTTGCCGATCTATGTATCTTAACTGTATGCAAATTTGTGCTATTAATGATTATAATACCGAATAAACTGTATCAACGCTTATTGTTATTTTCCAATGGGTTGTTAATTATACATCCTGACATTTTAGTTTATAAGCTGTAAGTTTTTTCCCCACACCTCTCCACTAAGAGCGAGTTGATGCTAAGAAAAATGTTTATATGATTAGCAGGGGTAAGGCTTGCGCAGCTATGAACATAGCCTTTTAATTAGACTAAAATTAACATTTTCTTATTTGCGGCTAAAAAATGTTTAGTTGAAGAAAACTATTGTGCGAATTTAGATGGCAATACTGTTAACAGATGTGCGAATTTTTGCTAATATGGTGTAAGGGTCTACTGTAAGATAAAGGCAAATTAAAATTTAATTAAATTATCCATGCCTGGGGCTAAAAATTGCTTAGTTGAAGAAAACTATTGCGCGAATTTTTGTTACCAAATGTGCGAATTTTTGCAAGTGCGGTGGCGGTTTTGGGGTGAAGGGTTTAGCACCCTGATCGGGGTGTAGAGATCGAGATTCATGCCTGGAGCTAAAAAATGCTTAGCTGAAGAAAACTATTGTACAGATTTTTGTTACTAGATGTGGGAATATTTGCGACGACCTCGGGGTGCATGACTTTTGTACCTGGCAAAAATGGTCTTTTTGGACCTTAGAATTTCCCATGTTAAATCCGATATGAAAACCGGTTTTCTGCGCTCGCACAAACATAGCTAACCTACTGCCCCACTATTCGACAACATGATACGCACACCACACTCCAATTTTCAGACAATGCAATGGATTTTCATGAAAAACGTGAGGATTTTCAGTTGACCAGATTCTTGTGTCTTGGCTATTCACATATCCACTAAGGTGGAACCAAGCCTCGTCACTGAAGATAACACGGTCTAGCTTTCTGATTCCATGGCTGTCGACGATGGACCGAAACCATTTACAGTAAATAAGGCGCTTTTCTTTGTTTGGAACTTTCAATTCCTGAACAGTACGAACACGATATGCACGAAATTATGACTGTTTCATGGCTTTCTGAGCACTACCCAATGAAATTTGCGATTGTATTGATAGTCTTCGTAGGCTTTTTGAAAGCGACTGCTGCATAACATTTTTAACCTCAGCCAGTTTAGCGTCAGTTGTTAAAATGACTGGTCTCCCTGATCTTTTTTTGTCTGCAACTGATCCGGTTTCACAGAAACGTCGGATTAATTTAGTTAAAGTCGACTTGTTACGCACACTTACATCCGGATATGTCACACAAAATTGATCAATAACAGATTTATATGAATGACTGGTAAAGTATGTTGAAAATGGACGTTGATATTTAATATACAGCTTGCTTGTATGCTTCTACATATAAAAAAAAAAGTAGAAAGCGTCTGTCAAAGCAGATTCCTGCTTTTCTAAACAATTTTGTGTCATCGGACTTTTAATTTTGCTCTTACAATATAACCAGTTTTCAAGCTTTTTTATTATTTTATGCTATCGCAATTCCAAAACACCATCAGGTTTATGGGCCCAGATGCGTTTGCGTGCGTAAAATAAGTAAAAGTAATATCTTTCACGTTTAAAATATATATAGTGACGTTTGTTGATATTTCCGAATCGATTTTGGTGAAAAACAAATTGGCTTGTTTTTCTAGACAAAATGAGTGTTCCGATGTCTGATATTAAATTGCACATTGACAAATTGGAAGATGTCTCTGGATGGCCTAAATGGAAGTGGCAAATGCAAATGTTGTTTGTGCAAAACAAATTGACGAGCATCGTGGACGGATCGGAAGAATGTCCAACTTTAGAAGCTGGCAATGACGCCAAAAAAGCTAAATATGAAAGCTGGGTTACAAGCAATGCTGCTGCCTATAACAATATAATGGGTACTCTGGGCAACAACTTTGTAGATTTGGTTCTATCAACAACCACAGCATCAGTGATGTGGACCAAATTATGTGCTCGGTTTGAACGCACAAGCACCCAAAGGCATGACAGATTATTTCAAGAGTTATTTAACATGGCGCTAACCTCTGTAGAAGATGTGGCTCAATTCATTGCACGTGTGACGAACACTTTTCAAAATCTAAATGCAGAATTAAAACGTGGTAAGCGGAATGAGCTAGATGAATCCGTTTTAATCGCACGTGTTCTAACAGCGTTAGAAAAGGATTCGCGTTTTATAGATTTTTGGAATATTTGGGAGGTTGTTCCAGAAGATAAACAAAAATTAGAGCTATTGACTGAAAAACTGTGCGCAATAGAGCTGCGAAAAATTGAATCATATGATTCAGAGTCTGCATTTACGATTAAGGCTAAATCAGCAAATACGTCTAATAGCAAATTAGACAAATCTGTTTCCTCGAATCATAAGAAACGGCGGGAGAAATTTATTGCAGAACAAAAGAAAAAACTTCCGTGCAATAAATGTGGTAAGCTCGGTCATTGGGCAGCTGAATGCACTGTAACTGGGTGCGGAAAAGCTAACCAAATTAGTGCAAAATTTGGTAAATCTGACGAGTCCGGTTTTACTGCCCAAGACGCAATATCACTAAAAGAGTGTGATGATTGGATTTGTGACTCAGGCGCGTCGCAACATATTACCCCATACAAAGAATTTTTCGCGACGTATGAAAAATTTGTACCGCCAAAGATAATTCATATTGCAAAATCTAAGAACTTTATACTGGCCTATGGTTGTGAGCGCATCAACGTAAAAATTTGGGTACATAATAAATGGCAATGCAGTCATTTAAATAGTGTGTGGTTTGTACCAGACGCAGAAAAAAGTCTTCTTTCTGTAACTCGTTCAACGGATTTAGGACATGCTGTAACTTTTGATAAAACATCAGTTATTTTTCGTCGTGAACAGGTAACTACCCTTACTGGCTACAAACTTGGGCGAGCATATGTATTAAAAATACGTATGATTAAACCACAGGTTGAAGCAATTGTTAATTTGGCAACTAATGAAGAAAATATACAAGTCTGGCATGAAAGGATGGCGCATATTAACAAGCACCAAGTAAAGACCGTGTTAAAGCGCATGGGTATCGATATTCCTGTTGTCGATGGAGAATTTTGCGACGGTTGTGTATTTGGAAAAGCGCATCGGCTCTCTTTCGAACTCGCACTCATTTAGCTACATCAGTTGGTGAAAAGATACACGCTGACGTAATGGGACCTACAGAAAATTCATCATTTACCAATAAACGCTATTATGTTTGTTTTAAAGACGAATTTTCAAAATATAGGGTACTGTATTTTATGAAACAGAAAATGAGGTTGCTAGTTGTCTAAATGCCTATATAAATGAGTCAAAGACGTATGGGCACACCATTAAAGTGCTCCGCATGGATGGTGGTGGTGAATTCGACAATCAAGAGGTTCGTAATATTCTTACTGCAAATGGTATTTTATCTGAAATTACACCTCCTTATACACCTCAATTGAACGGTGTTGCAGAACGAGAAAACAGAACAATTGTTGAGCTTGCTCGTTCGATGTTGTCTTCGTCACGAATGCCAAAAGTTTGTTGGGCTGAAGCATGTGCAACTGCTGTCCACGTATTAAATCGGGTAGAAAAATCCACCATTGCACAGAAATCTTCGATTGAGATATGGCGAGGTAAAGAATATGGTAGTCTAGAATATCTACGCATTTTTGGAACTGAATGCTTCGTACATGTACCGAAACAAAAGCGGCGTAAATTTGACAATAAAGCTATCGGTGGTCGAGTAGTTGGCTACGTAAATGCTCGTGATGGTTATCGCGTGTATGTACCTTCCAAAAATCAAGTTGTTTGCAGCCGTGATGTAATTTTTAAGCCTGAACATACGTGTTCAACATCTTGTATTGAATTATCACCGACTCCAACGGTTGTTGTTCCGGAGGAAGTTTTGAAACCTTGCAAAACCACTATCAATTCAACTGCATCTGAATCAGTATCAGATTCACAAGAAAAACGCTATGAGACACGCAAAATTGAAGAACGTCAAAAGCCTAAGAAACTTGATGACTATTATGTTTATTCGGCTTCTGATGATTTTGTTTTCTCCGCTGAGGAATTTGTTGATACTATTCACCCTCGTTCTTATCGAGAAGTAGTATCTTCAGTTCATTCTGATAAATGGCAGGAAGCAATGGAAGAGGAATTACAATCGCAATATAAAAATGAAACGTGGGAACTAGTAGAAAACCCCCAGAACCCAAATTGTTAAACAGTCGATGGGTCTATCGTATTAAAGTCGATTCAAATGGTCAAACGCGTTTTAAAGCACGTTTTGTAGTCAAAGGATGTGGTCAAACCTGCGGCTTTGACTACGATGAAACGTTTAGCCCGGTAGCGGGTTATGAAACCATTCGAAGCGTGCTGGCTATCTCTGCATGCGATAGACTACAGTTGCGACAATTTGATGTAAAAACTGCTTTTCTCTATGGTGAACTTCATGAAGAAGTTTATGTCAAGCAACCAGAAGGTTTTGATGATAACACAGGCCGTGTTTGTTTTTTAAAGAAAAGCGTATATGGACTGAAACAAGCGCCACGTTGTTGGAATGAAAAATTTGTTGGGTTTATGCAATCAAGTGGAATGCAACAGAGCAAAGCTGACCCTTGCCTGTTTACTCGTGAACGAAATGGCAAAAAGCTGCTTGTGGCCATTTACGTTGATGATGGTCTTGTAGCAGGGAGCGATCTTGATGAAATTACTGTTTTCACAAACGATCTTAAGAAAAGCTTCAAGATCACCTTGGGTGAACTGAACAATTTTCTGGGCATTCAAATTCTGCAGAACTCTGATGGTTCCATCATTATAAGCCAGTATGCATATACAAAAAAATTGTTACATCGTTTTAATATGGTTAACTGCAAAAAGGTTGCTACACCATGTGAACGCAATGGATCTGCAGATTCAAATCCTATTCAAGATCAGGTACCATATCGGGAAGCGATAGGTTGTTTAATGTATCTGACAGTAGGAACTCGTCCCGATATAGCTTTTGCAGTAAGCAAAGCCGCACGCTCCATAGAAAGTCCAACTGAAAATGATTGGTATGCCGTTCAGCGTATTTTTAAGTACTTGCAAGGTACTAGTGATTATGGCATAGTCTATAAACCTCAAGACCTTGAACTTCTAGTATACAGTGATGCGGATTTTGGAAGTTGCTCAACGACACGCCGATCAACAACGGGTGTTATTTCAATTATATCCGGTGCAGCAGTTTCGTGGACCAGTCAACTTCAGCGCTCAGTAGCGCTTAGCACTACTGAAGCAGAATTTGTGGGAAGTAGTGAAGGTGCCAAGGAACTTATTTGGCTTCAGCGTCTTTTAATTGATCTTGGTCATCGCATTTGCAAACCAAAATTGTTTGTCGATTCAGCAAGCGCTCTGAAACTGACCAAGAATCCCGAATTTCACAAGAGGACCAAACACATTGCAGTGCGATATTTTTTCATTAGGGAAAGATATTTCAATGGTGACATCGACTTAGAGTACATCAGCAGCGATATGAATCTAGCCGATATCTTAACAAAACCACTAGAACGTCAAAAGTTCACACAAATGCGTCGTGGAATATCTATAACGGCGCTAAGTGATTATAATTTTTTTAAGTAGACGCTTTTGTGAATTTAGTTTTTAGATTAAATACGCCACGTTGGAGGAAGTGTTGAAAATGGACGTTGATATTTAATATACAGCTTGCTTGTATGCTTCTACATATAAAAAAAACGTAGTAAGCGTCTGTCAAAGCAGATTCCTGCTTTTCTAAACAATTTTGTGTCATCGGACTTTTAATTTTGCTCTTACAATATAACCAGTTTTCAAGCTTTCTTATTATTTTATGCTAGCGCAATTCCAAAACACCATCAAAGTACTGTTCAAGAAGAAACACTCGTTGCTCTTGGGAAACGACATGTTCACCTTATCGTAATCTAGATAATATTGCAGACCTGTGGTAACCTATACACACAATAATGGGCTTTAGAACTGTTGTTTATATTACCAGTGGTGCTGTCTTGCGGTAGCCGCAAGAACTAATACAAAACCTATTTACAGACTTGTTTATTTGGATGTGCGCGACTTAATGAACGCACTGTATAACAGGTTAACCTTGAACAATAAAAAAATAAAATTGTATAACATAAATGCTGAAGTAATATTTTATGCACTATGAACCGGAAGTGGGTACATTTTACAAAACGAGCGGCGAATCTCTCCCGCAGCAGTTTTTGTTGAAGCATCGCGATTTACTCCATCTGACCCAGAATGAAGATTCACAATGCGTCAAAGACGCCACTGCAACACTGGAAGATTATCTTCATTTATTAGCATTAAAGCGCCTTCGTGAAGATCGGCGAAACTAGCACGCCACTTTTGACGCTGTTGAAGTTCGGTTATATATTCCTTATTCAGGCGTGGCCATATTTACTGCTGAAGCAGCTGTATTCGTTGTAACGTATTAAGTCAAGTTTCTTTATTGTAGTGTAGTGAAGGATCAGAAGCGGATGTTATGGAACGACCAATAAGAAAATTACCAGGAACCAATGGAAGAAAATCGCTAGGATCGGGAGATAATAGATATATAGATCTGGAATTCTATATAACTTCCACCTGTGCCAACATGGGGGAAAATTGTTCATAAGTAAGGAGAGCGGATCCTAAGGCCCTGCGCAAGTGATGCCTGCATGATTTCACACCGGCCTCCCATAATCTCCCAAAACGAGGGAAGTGTGAAAAAATGAAGTGCCTGTTTATCCCCGTGTTCATTGACCTATAAGGAATAACAGTTTGACATGCAAGAAGGAAATTTCCCAATTCAATAAGCTCTGAATTGGCGTCGACGAAATTCGAACCATTATCAGAGTAAACGTTGCTAGGTTTACCCCCACGGGCCATAAATCTGCAAAAGGTCATAAGAAATGAGTCACTGGAAAGATCAGTAATCAATTCTAGAGGCATTGCCTCTGCAGCGAAACATCTGAAGAGACAAATGTACGCCTTGGAGGTTTTAGCACCGCGTTCCTGATCTGAAAGGCGCAAGCATAGTCAATTCCAACTTCATGAAATGGTGCTGACTGACTCGATCAGCTGGAATTTTCCCATAATGAGTTCGGTCAATTTTGTTGAAAACAGCGGATACATTAATGAATAATAAACTTAGCAAAATTGCGACCAGGAATTATCCAATAATGTTCACGTACGTGTGAAAGAAGTAGTTGAAACCGACGTGCAACAAACGAATGTGTTTACGAATAATAAGAAGCTAAGCGAATCTATGCTCAGCGAAAAATAATATTGGATGTTTTTTCTTAAAGAAATAATGGGACCTTTGAAGATGATCTCCAATCCGTATTATACCATCGGGGTCAAGAAAAAGAGTTAAGTTTGAAACTGAGCTTAGTTTTAGATTGGAAACACCCTTTTGTAAGCATTTTATTTCTTCTGGATGTGACTTTTGTCGGCCTGTTTTAATCAAGTAAGCACGAAAGTGTTGTGAAAGGCCCTAACGGTTCTTTCTGAAAGGAGCTTACAAGAATTGTTTTATAAACCAGATACAAAAAACAATTACTCTTTTGAACCTGGTCAAATGATGATAATGAACCATAAATATTTATAATGACTCCGACCGTGAAAGCATCCGACAATATGCTAACTGCGGCTTGATATGTAGAATGAAGTGCATCAGTAGATGTGGATATCTCTATCGCTTTAGAAAATGGGATATTTTTCACTTCTATTTCTAATACGTTAGGAATGTCTAGCACATTCGCTTCTATACCATCAAAGTTCTAAAAAACAATATTTTACTTAATCAATCCGGCTTAAAACATTACTTACAAATGCGACGGTAGACTCATTAGCTGCCGTATGACCGGTTGCAGAGACCTCGTTTATCAGATCAACAATTTTTTCTTCAGTTGGTGTTAACTGGCTATCTATTGGAGGTCCGCCACCTGTTCCACGAGCATGCCGAGCAATTGTTGCTTTTTTCTTTTTGGCTTTGCTCCGCATATCCTACCAAGTCTGTAAAGTTTTAAATATGATAAGCGAACAGCTTTGTTTAATAATTATAATATTGGACGGCCGTAATGAAATAACAAATAACGGTTTATTTGTATTATAAAAAATTGTGTTTAAAGCTGCCATTGCTTATTTTCCTTCACTTAGTTCACACTTTTTACCTCCCGCAACGCTATTTAATTGCTTAAAAATATCCTCCCATTGGAAATGTGATATCATTTCCCGTCGAGAATACAACTTTCGCTTCCAACAGTTTCGCATGCAATATTTTTGGGTGATAATTGTCACCAGTGAAAAATAACGCATGAAGTCGAGAATAGACCGCCTGTTCTGTTATCAACACCGTGAAACGTGTAGCAGTTTTAGCATCGCGATCTTTTATTGTTTGATTAAATCTGTTTTTACACAGTAATTCCTACAAAGTCTATAGAAAAGTTACTATGTAATAATTTTTATTTTTGAATCACAAATCGACACGAAGCACGCCATAGGTAATAGAAAAAACGTAAACACAAAGACGTTTTCACTCTAACAGCTTGTAAAATACAGAATACTCAGTTTGTGTGAGACGAGGCGTTTAAAAGTATTTTCAGAATGCTATACAAAAACAGTTTGTTCCAAATTTTTCTAGTAAATATAAAGAAGTGGTAGAATTTGTATGTAGATAATTGATATAACAGTTCATCTAGGCTCGCCATGACCCGGCATGGCCCGAAATGGTCTGAAATGGGCCCAACTTGGTCTGATATGGACTAATATAGTCCGTCATGGCCCGGCATGGGCAGATATTGCCCAATATGTCCCGAAATGATGCAAAATGGCTGGCATGGCCTGATGTGGCCCGTTATGTATCGATATGGCTCGATTAGTGAAATCAACTTGTTATGGGATGATAAGGTGATCTAGATATGTTAATTATAGGGAAGGACCAATTGCTTTTGTAGCAATACCGATGGCAGTGTAGCGGTTATGTTATAAATAAAGCAACTACAACAAACTACTTAATAAAGGGTATAAATACCTTAAGGCCTATGCCGCTCGGGGCAATAAAAGTCACACACAAAAGGGTTAGCGGACAACCAAGAACACGCACGTTGGGTGATGGTGTCGCTTCCAAAAGCTCTCATACAACCGTCTTTTGTAACGGTTCGAGTACGACTGTCTTCTGTAAAGGTTCGAGTACGACTGTCACTTCACGCACTTCCACTGCCGGTATAAATGTTCCACTAAAACTGTAGGATACCCGCACTAATAGTATTTATTGTCACCAATACCAATAAATGTTCGATGATGACGTAACATACCGCCCACCAAATTCATAGAATTTTGAAAAGGAGGGAAGTAGGTAGGGCGAAGGAAATCACATGGGATTTGACCTTGCTAGGAAAACAGGTAACGAAAAATAGGGTGGTACACTACAGCGAGCGATATTACCAACTATGCAAAAAATAAAAATATATATGTAAATAAGCAAATATTTAAAAATAATATACTACTATACATGTAAGAAATGTGTATATACATCTAAACATAAAATAAAATTAAAATACCGGTAGCGGCGCTAGTTTGACCAAAGGTCGTTTTAATGTGCCATGTGCAGTTTTGATCTCAGCGACACGTATAATACCGTCCGCACCGGGAAAAGTATTAATAATACGACCAAACTTCCATTGAAGTGGAGAAAGCTGGTCGTCCTTGATGAGGACAATAGTGTCCTTTTCAACTTGTCGGACACCTACCTTAGAGTGCCATTTAACCTTTTGATTCAGAGTATGTAAGTACTCATGACTCCAGCGAGCCCAAAAATCTTGATGGAGTTTTTGCAGGAGTTTCCACCTGCTCTTTAATGATAAAACGTTGGTTGAATGGTCCTCATCTGGTGGTGCAGAAAGAGGCTCCATAGTTAGGAAATGACCTGGTGTTAAGCAACGCAAGTCATTTGGATCCGAACTCAAAGCGCAAAGTGGCCTTGAATTTAGAACAGATTCAATTTGAGTAAGAACTGTGTAAAGTTCCTCAAAGGTAAGTTTTTGTTCGCCGATTACGCGAGCTAGGTGTGTCTTTACCGACTTAACACCGCTTTCCCACAAGCCACCGAAGTGAGGGGCGCTAGGTGGATTAAACGACCACTTTATCCTTTCTGAGGTTACTGCACTATGCAGATAACTCATAAGCTGACGATAGGCACCTACAAAATTAGTACCGCAATCACTAAATATTTGAGAACAGCGTCCTCGACGTGCTATAAATCGTCGCAAAGCGGCAAGAAACGCGTCTGCCGACAAATCTGAAACAAGTTCAATATGTGCTGCCTTAGTGGCAAAACAAACAAAAATGCAAATATAGGCCTTAAGAGTTTTAGAGCCTCGTAGGCGGCTAGCCTTTATAAAAAGAGGACCAGCAAAATAAACACCAACAATACTGAACGGTTTGATCTGGGTAGTACGTGCTGCCGGTAGGTCTCCCATAGGAGGAGTTACCAGGACCGGTTTGGTACGAAAACATCTATGACATGAGGATAAATAATTTCGGATTGAATTTTTAATAGAAAGGATCCAGAAATTCTGTTGCTGTGGTATTAACACCGGGATGGCAATACCTTTCATGAGTTGACCGAATGATAAGTTCGGTTAATCGATGCCGCTGAGGCAATAACGCAGGAAACTTTTCGAAATAGGAAAGCGAAGAATGTGTCAAGCGCCCACCTACTCTTAAGATATTTTGTGGATCAACAAATGGAGAAAGTTTTCGCAAGCTTTTAGGTAATTTACGGTTTGCCTTGATCGAAGCTATTTCCTTTGAAAATGTAACATTTTGTACATGCCGAACGATAATCATGAGAGCATTGTGTAATTCAATGTCTGTTAAGGGACCCGTATGACGTTGAGCCATGGGTTTAGAAAATCTATAAATGTAAGCCACGATGCCTTGGATTTTATATAACGATGAAAAGCGACTTAGTAAAATGTCAATGACGTTTGGATCTGTTTGAGCGACACATGTTAGGATCTTCTTTTCCGTAGTTACCTCAGCAATTGAGGTGGACAATGTTGGTTGAGGCGGCCACGAGTCACTAGGGTAGTGAAGCCATTCAGGCCCCGCCCACCATAGCGAACATGAAATAACCGCGCTTGGCATTAATCCCCGAGATGCAGGATCAGCCGGATTATGCGAAGATTTAATATAAAACCATCGACTAGGTGCAATGATTTCTTGAATGTGGCTAACACGGTTTGCCACAAAAGTTTTCCAACGAAAAGGTGGAGAACGTATCCAAGTGAGAGCGACCGTAGAATCACTCCACGCTGAAACATCGGAGATTTCAATCAAGCCTTGATAAGACCGAATGGTAAAAGAAAGTAAATCGGTTAATAAAACGGCGGCACATAATTCCAAACGTGGAATTGAAATGCGCTTAATTGGAGCTACCTTTGTTTTAGCGGTTACAAATTGTACAGTTATTTCTCCAGTAGTTTGATTTATGAACTGGAAATATACTACCGCTGCATACCCTACCTCGCTAGCATCGCAAAACCCATGCAAATGACAAGTAAAAAGATCCGAAGGGGGTAAACAACGTGGTAACTTTAATGACGATAATAACGGCAACTCTTCTTGATACTGCTGCCATTGAGACGAAATGTCTGCTGGTGGGATGTCATCCCAATTTAAACCTAACATCCACAGATGCTGGATTAGGCGTTTTGCAAAAAGTGTTAGTGGGGCTAAAAACCCTAATGGATCATATATTCTGGCAACTTGTGAAAGTATGTTGCGCTTTGTACATATTGGGTTTAATGGTTTAACCCGAAATGAGAAAATATCTTCTGTAGGTGACCATTGAAGACCTAATATTTTTATTGATTCGTCAGAATCGAAATCGAGAGAAGTATATTGGCAAAAATCTGACGGAATGCCTTCCAAAATAGAAACTGAAGTAGAACTCCATTTTCGAAGTTCGAACCCAGCCGAATGTAGAAGTCGGATAAGTTGATCTTCGATTTCTCGGGCCGATTGTATAGAATCTCCACCGGCGACCAAATTGTCAATATATAGATTTGACCGTTTAGCGTCAGCGGCTAACGGAAACCTTTTGCTTTCGTCAATGGCTAATTGCTGAAGGGTTTTTAATGCTACATAAGGCGATGACTTAATACCATAGGTCACTGTATTAAGCTGATAAGTCTGAATGGGTTCTTCTGCGGAGAACCGCCAAACAATTAACTGAAACTTTCGATGTTCTTCGGTAACCAAAATTTGTCGATACATTTGGCGAACATCACAAGTAAAAACGAAACGATGAGTACGAAATTTCAGTAAGATTGACGAAATGTCGTTTTGGAGACTAGGTCCAGCCAATTGAGTGTCATTAAGTGACACGTTGTTTTTAGCCTTTGCAGAGGCGTCAAAAACCACACGAAGTATGACCTTCCTCTTTAAACACAGGGTGATGGGGTAAAAAATAATTATCGTTCCCAACGGGCGGAGAATCGAGTAATGCCATATGACCCGCATCAAGATAGTCCTGCATGAAATTGTTGTATTGGGCGCGTAGCTCCGGTTGAGCATGCAATTTGCGCTCCAACGAAAATAGTCTTTTTTAGCCATCTCAAACCAATTATCAAAAAACGGGCAAAGTATCGTTGAACGGTAACGCAACAATAAAACGACCGCTAGGGTCACGAGAAAACGTGTTTTCAAAAATCAAATCTGCCTTTTCTTCTTCTGGAGAAGTATAAGGCTTGAGTGGCAGCTCCTCTATCTCCCAAAAACGCCTTAGGGTCTGGTCGATAGGATCTTCTACAGTAGTAAAAAATGCTTGGACAGTATCAGACTGCAAGCTTTTTGTGGGACCAATAATAGTCCAACCAAAAAATTGTATTTATAGCGGCAGGCTGAAGAAATTTGCCATGTATAACACCGCCATTGATGATGAACGGATAAACATCTGCTCCAAGGAGCATGTCAATAGTTCCTGGAGAGTTCCAGGTCGGGTCTGCAAAGTGCATGCCGCATAAGTGTTCCCAATTATTAGGAACTTCAACGCTGGGTAATTTGCCAGATATTGACGAAAGCACAAAAGTTGTGACTTCTAGAGATTTTTCAGAGTCTAACATAGAGCGAATGGTGCAGCTGACGGCACCCCTATCGACTGCTGAAGTTGTCTGTCCAAGTCCATAAATCGGAACTTGAGAACGTATGCGTGGAAGCTAAAGTTTGCTCACGCAATCGTCTCGAATAAATCTAGCTTGGGAGCCAGGGTCTAAGAGTACCCTGATCGGTTTGTATCTACCAGAACGATCTTGAACTTCCACAACAGCAGTGGAGAGTAAGACAGTAACCCCAAGATTTGGATTCGTCTGTGAAGACAAAACATTTGCCGGAATAGGAGGGGCTGACTGCGTCCTATTGGCAGTTTTATGCATAGGTGTAGCGGTCGATTCAGCTGAACGGCTAGAAGCAGGTTGCGCTTCAAAATGTAGCAAAGTATGATGCGGCTTGGCGCAAGTTCGACAAGAATTATAAGATTTGCATTGCATGGACGCATGGTCTGTTCGTAAGCAATTTAAACAGGCGTGAGCGTTTGACAATGTCGAAACGTTCCGTCGGAGTTTTCTTTAGAAACGATTGACATCTGTAAATTAAGTGATTGCCTTTGCAAGAAGGACAATGGTGCGAAAATGAATTCTTTGAGTCACTGGAGCTACTTGGTGTATCCAGTGAAACTACGTTAGAAGAAACTTTTGGTTTAAATTGAAACGCTGAGGATTTCTTAGGCACTGATGTGTGAGATGTATGGACAGTCGTCGAATAAGAAACAGGTGCGGTTGAAGAAAAGGTTTCCAACGCTGCACATTGTTGAGTTAAAAAATATCTCAAAACATCGAAATTAGGTATTTGCTTCGGATCCGATTAGAGTTCGAAGCGTTTTCTAGTGAACGGATCGAGTTTTTTCTAAAAGAAAATCGACTAGAATAAAGTTCCAATGTTCAGTGGGAAACTTTAAGTTAGTTAGAACAGCAAGGTTCTCTGAAAAACAATCAATAAGTGCCCTAAGTTTCTTAGGGTCTTCTGATTTTAAAGGTGGAAAGTCTTTCATAGCCTTCCAATGCAAAGTTGCTAATAAACGCGGATTGCTAAATCGCTCACGCAAGGCATTATATGAGATAATAAAATTATCCTCGAAATGGGTACCGATTTAATAATTTTCAAATACTCCCCGCTACAGCAATTAATAAGGTTGATTTAGTTTTTCGATATTGGACAGCGACGCATAATTATAAACCAGACTGTCAAATAAATCGATAAAAGATGGGAATTGCGTTTCCTCATTATTAAAATGTGGGAGCTTTAACGGTAACAATTTTGATCCCGTGCTGCTTGGAGCATTTTCCGTAATTTGTGCCCGCACATCTTGCATCGTTTCAAGATGCAGCAGTATGCAATAATAAGCGGAATCCACTTCCTTCCGTAAAGCGTTGTAATTCAATAATTCTACCTCGTCACAGGACGCTAAGACATCAACTAAAACCCTATTAAAATTGGAGTAAATGTCATTTACTCCCCTTGTTTGAATAAGGAATAACGTTTTTAAACTTGGATCACTTTGTATAGCGTTGCCAAGTTCCAACATTTTAAATAATTCGAGTTCTGCTACATGTGTTTTTCTCGGAGCCATAGTGACTGTTATTCTGAAAGACCTACAATAAAAAGCTGTAAAACGGTAACCGCTCGGATGTGCGCTGAGAAATATTAAAATATTATGTTGTTGTTCAAGGCACGAAAAATGTAAAATAGCGAATAAACCAATAAATCACGTTTATGACTATTAGCCTGCAATGGGTCTTAAGCAAAACGTGGAAAACTTAACGGTTTGTCAAATTCTTACTATGCGTTTAGATAAAATTTACAGTTTAAAACCGGGCGGCTTTTACATCAAAGCTCACAGGATCCACCAACATTTAAAAACATGTGGTTATCATATTTGCAAGATGCAGCTTTACAACTTTATTACCCTGCAAATGTGTTCAATATTTTACTGCAAACCGACTGAAAAGAGTTGTATGTGATACTAAAAACGCGCAATGGCTTTTAATGCAAATTAGCAAATTTTATATTAAGGATTTGTTTGTAATTAAACGCTTGCTGGTTTAATTACGGCGAAATCGCTTATTTTAGTTTAAAGACAGTATAAATAATATTTACACATTTTAACCAGCTAAATATGGGCTTTAAGCACAAATTTAAAAGCTAAAATAGATAATTAAAACCACGCTTGCTGGAATGCAAAAGTTTAGGACATGCGTATAAACCATAGAACTAGTGAAATCGGATCGAATTAGGACCAATAAATGTTATGGGATGATAAGGTGATCTAGATATGTTAATTATAGGGAAGGACCAATTGCTTTTGTAGCAATACCGATGGCAGTGTAGCGGTTATGTTATAAATAAAGCAACTACAACAAACTACTTAATAAAGAGTATAAATACCTTAAAGCCTGTGCCGCTCGGGGCAATAAAAGTCACACACAAAAGGGTTAGCGGACAACCAAGAACACGCACGTTGGGTGATGGTGTCGCTTCCAAAAGCTCTCATACAACCGTCTTTTGTAACGGTTCGAATACGACTGTCTTCTGTAAAGGTTCGAGTACGACTGTCACTTCACGCACTTCCACTGCCGGTATAAATGTTTCACTAAAACTGTAGGATACCCGCACTAATAGTATTTATTGTCACCAATACCAATAAATGTTCGATGATGACGTAACACAACTAATATAATTAACTTAGCATCAGATCACTTTTGGTTGTTTGCTGACTTTAGTAAGAATGAGTTCCTAAGTATAGATTGATATATTATTTATTAGTAAACTACTAGTTAATGTGTGCCGATGAAGAAACTATCAGGTAAAGAATTTACAATTATTGACTATTTAACAATAATGGTGTTCGAATTACACAGGGATTTGCAAAGGAATTCCAGTTTATATTTATTAATAGTTATGCTTTAGTCTGTGTGAGGACATGAGATTGGTCATGTGTGTTATCTGAAATTGTGGTTGTGACAAAATCAAGATGATTTCTGCTAAAGATGGTTGCCGTGACCTCAGCAAGTTAGCACGTGTTAAAGATGGCGGGTGTGTCATGGGCAAAGATGATGGATGTGTTAAAATGCCAGTTGTGTTAAAATGAGTGCCGTGACGTAAACAAGATGGCGCACGTTAAAAATAGCGGATGTGACAGGCAGAGATGACTGATATGTTAGAGTGATAATTGTGTTAAAATTGCTGCCGTGACGTAAGCAACGATTGCGCGTGCTAAAGATGCTAGACGTGTAAAAGTGACAGTTGTAATAAAGTGGCTGCTGTGACGTAAGCAAGATGGTGCGTTTTGAAACTGGTGGATGTGACATAGAAAAAGGTGGCAAATGTGCCAAAGCAACAGTTGTGTTAAGATTGTTGACGCGAGTTACATTTCCCCCAAGTTAGGAGATATATGTAATCAAACTGAATTATTAAAATTTAAGTTAGATGCAACAATGTATAATTGAAGGACATAATAAAAGGTTAATGGAAGTTCAACAAGCCAGACATGAGAACGGATGTGAATGCATTGTATTCCAGACGCAACTTGACACTGCAGGTGCAGGTCACAATAGATTGTAAGAAACTTATTGTTAGAATTAAGATAATTAAAATGTAATACTTTGTATGAATAAAGAATATAGCGACATGAGCTCTGCAGTTCCCACAAGCAATGTGAGGGGCAGAGACGGCATAAATACCCTCAGGAGCCCAAGATGGCCAGTCAGTCTAGAGCTTTGCAACTTTAACATTGCTGGTAGTTCAAGCTACGCAATTTAGTTTAAATAATTTAATTAGTGAAAAGTAATTTTGATTGTTAAACGTTAATGACTATAACGCAACCATTTGTCAAATTCCATTGTAATTTCTGTTTTAATAAAAATTTGTTACAAGATTTTTTGGGAAAAGCCTTTTTAAAAAGCCGCTCCAAGAAGCCCGAAATCTAACTGGTGCAGACGGTAGGATTCCAGAAGGGCACTAGCGAAATCAAAATCGAGGAAACTGGTGGTCTTATATCTTTACTCTTTATCTGGAAGAATAAACAAAATTTTGGACAAGATACAAAATCGACCAAGCCCAAAGAAAGAAAACTAATGCAACTGGCAAAGAAAACTATGTAAGTTCATTTATTCTAACCAATTACAATTATTGATATTAGCTAGTAAAGCAACGAAAAAATTTATATACTTTTTTTGCACATTTTATTATTACATTTTATCGCAACTTATTAATGAAAGAATTTACTCAACAAACTAATTTTTAACAACGGAACTTATGTATACGCATTTATGCACAAGTACAGTATTGCCCGAAATAAACAGTACTGAAACTAAGTTGGCGGTGTTTTTATGCGTGCGCTGTCACACTCAAGTTAGCTAGTATAGACCTGTCAAGTAAACCTCAAACAGGTAATTAGTAGGGCCTAATTGTTAAAAATGGTGTTAAGTACAGAGGAGAAAGTGTTTCTGGTAGAGCATTATTTTCGTTCATACGGAATCGGCCGACGTAATGGTGCAAGTTTGCTATACGTGTCTGATCAATTCACACAAAGGTTTAATAAACGTTCTGCAAGTAATGCTGTAATTTTGAAGGTTATTGAAAAGTTTAGAAATACAGGTAGTGTATTGTGCCAACGAAAAGGAAACTCGGGGCGTCCCAGGACAGTTAACAACAACAATAACCATGAACGTGTTTTTGAGCAAATCTTAGAAAATCCGAAAGTCAGCCAGGCAAGGACAGCGTTACAACTTGATTTAAAAAGAACTTCCTTTCAAAGAATCCTGAAGGAGCTGGGTACATTTTCGTATGTGATTCAGGTACATCAACAACTACATCCTCGGGATTATCGTTGTAGAGTGGAATATTGCGCCAGAATTCTCGCGTTACAGTATGAAAATCCTGAATTTTTAAAAAATGTTTGGTTTTCAGACGAAGCACATTTTCACTTGTCAGGCTATGTGAATCGTCGCACAAATCGATTTCTGGGCTTTGCCAGACCCGATGAGGTTCAAGAGGTTCCTTTACATAGTGACAAAAGTGAGTGTCTGGTGTGCTGTTTCCGGACACGGAATCATTGGTCCGTACTTTATCGAAGAGAATGGTAGGCAAGTCACACTTAATCAACAGAGGTACAGACAAATTTGAACACGATTTATCCCTGATCTACGTCAATTCTGTCGTGCACGTAACTTGGCATTTCGAAACCAATTTTTTCAGCAGGACGGGGCAACTTGCCATACTGCTGCCGCAATTCGTCAATTTCTTCAAGAACATTTTCCAAGCAAATTCATATCACGATTTACTGACTTCCTTATCCTTCACATTCTCCAGACCTCACACCTCCAGACGCATACATTTGGGGCATGGCTAAAAATGCCGTTTTCAAACGGGCACCACAAACCATCGATGAATTAAAGGATGCCGTTAGAGTCTTCTTCGCAGCCCTGAGACAACCCTTATTCAATAACATGACCAGAAACTTAGAACATCGTTATGAAGTCTGTCTCGAACGAGGAGGTGCACATTTAGAACATATAATAAAGTGTCAATAATATGTATTTTTTAAATATACAAAACAATTACAATTTCAGTACTGTTTATTTCGGGCAATACTGTACTACAATTTATAAATGAACCAATTTCAGTAGTCTGAGCTTTAGAGTATAATTAGAACAAAAGTTTATGTACAGTTTATTACAGCAATTATTACAGCAACGATTTATTTAAAACTTAACTCTGATCACATTTATAATTTAACACTTTCAAGGCAACAATTAACGGAGGGGTATAATTATAAAAAAGCAGCTTATGTACTTTATTATAGAAGATTTTCTTAACAAAAGCGTGTAATTATAACGCAGTTTTCATACAATTTATTGCAGGAAACTTTTACTAAATTAAAATTATTGTGCATCAATTTGCAAGCTCTACAAAAGTTATAATTATATAATTAACGCGACGGTAACTGACGATACAATTAATTAGCAGAATTCTTCGATGTAATTATATCACTTTATAATTACATACAAAGTATACGTAAAAGATAAGCGATTCTTTTAGTACAAATTTTAACACAATACAAACTCAACTGAAAAATATTTATAGATTTAAAATATATAAAAACAATGAACATAGAGAATATGCGGTTGCGCGTCGACTCAATCCCCGTATACGATGAAAACTAAGCAATATTAGGTATCTTTATCACTGCGTGTGAGATATTTTTAAAATCCTGTTATAAAACAGGCGACATTGACCGCAATGTCATGGTTTTACGCTTGATTTTCATTAAATTAACAGGAAGAGCAATAACACTAATTGCAAGCCACGATGACCTCGAACGATGGAAAGACTTCAGACGATTACTTATAGCATATTTCAGCGACCAGAAAAATATTAAATGTCTTGTCCGAGATTTAATAAGCCTCCGGATGGAACTTAATCAATCACCCTACTAATTTGGTATGAGATGCTAAGATGTGAGGAGCTTAATCTTAACGAAACTGAAAATCAAAGAACCCGACCAGAATATCTGTTTAATAAGGACGAAAATGTACGACGATCGAAATGGCTTTAGACACGTACATCGATGCATTATCTGAAAGGTAGTTGGACAAAATAAAATTTCAACATCACCAAAATTTAGAGGAAGCTATGAACATGATGTAGAGGAAGAAAACGTTATGTATTACCAAAACAGAATATATAACCCTAATGCAAACACAAATTACTCACATATGAATACAATACAAGCCGCGAAACAATTACCAACACAACAGAAATTTACATCCCTTAAAGCACCAACGAATCAATCTAGAACAAACAATTCAAACTTTAATAACACAAATTTTCGCAACCAATTTAGACAATTTCCAATACCCACATTTAACTCGAACTTTACACAACCCGTATTTACACCAAGGTTTAATCAAAACGTAAACCAACCAAGGCAAACATTTGGCGCAAATTTCAACAGAACCACACTCATGACAAATAACAATAACAACCCCAACGGTTATTACAAATCAACTCCTATGGGCACTTCATCTGGTGACACTAGACAAAACACAAAAGTATCGCAAATCAAACCAAACCATAACAAAAAACGAAACTTCACTTCCGAAAAACTATTTCACCAAGAAATATAAGATTTTGCAACCCGTCCGCGAATAATGACGCAACTTCGAGTAGAGACGATGAGACAAATTATGAATGCCACAACCCCTATGAAAACTACAGAAAAGAAAAAGAAGAAGAAAATGTGTGCTCAAATTTTCAACTAGACCGATTCAAATAAGACCAAAGGTAATTAATTTAAATAACATCAATCAACACATTTTATTCTACATAGAAATACCTCACGCAGAACTCAAATAATTAATCGATACCATTATTTAGGTTTTGTAGAAAGAGAACCCTTCAAAATCAATACAACCCACAAAACGATAATACACCAATTTATAGCAAACATACCCCTACCAAAAACTTTTAACGTAAAAATGAAACACAAATTTTACATCTTTGAATTTAACTAAAATACGACAGATTAATAGGCATAGATCTTCTAAGAAAATTAGGAGCAAACATCTACATAAAAAACCGATTACTAAGAACGAAACAAGGACAAATTCCCATTAAATTCCAAAACGCAAGCTTAGAATGGTTATCGATTACAGAAACCTAAATGAGAAAACTGTAGACGATAAATACCCGCTACCCAATATTACGGAAATTTTAGACAAATTAGGAAAATGTTAATATTTTTCAACAATAGACCTCGTCTCAGCATATCACCAAGTAGAGATGGACGAGAAAGACACAACCAAAACAGCTTTTAGTACACTTAGAGAGATTATTAGTACAAACGCATGTTGTTTGGATTAAAGAACGCACCCGCTACATTTCCAAGAGCAATGGACAACATTTTGATAGGGACACACTATGAAAAATGTCTTGTATACTTAGACGACATTATCGTATGCTCAACATCACTGACTGAACACATTGAAAGACTACGAGAAGTTTTTAAACGATTACGAAAAGCTCATTTTAAAGTTCAATTAGATAAAAGTGAATTTCTACAAAAAGAAGTAGCATTTTTAGGACACATAAAAACCCCACAAGAAGTTATGCCAAACCCAGATAAAACGAACGCAGTATTAAATTCTCCCTTATCCAAAACTAATAAGGAAATTAAAGAATTTTTAGGACCCAGTGGTTATTACCGAAAATTCATCAAAGGTTACGCACAAATAACCAAGCCACTAACGAATTGCTTAAAAAAGGTAATAAGATCGAACACACCCCAGAATTTATTAAATCAGTAGAGAAAATTAAATGCATCCTTACGAATCACCCTGTATTAGAATATTAAATTTTTCAAAACCATTTATATTGACGACCGACGCATCGAACGTTGCTTTAGGCGCAGTATTGAGCCAAGCAAAAGTAGGTAGCAATAAACCAATCAGCTACGCATCACGAACACTAAATGAAACAGAACAAAAGTACAGCACAATTGAGAAAGAATTATTAGCCATAATATGGGCAAAAAAATATTTTAGACCATAGCTTTATGGAAGGAAATTCTATATATACACCGACCATAGACCATTAGTTTGGTAATGCAAACTCAAAAGAACCGAATTTAAAATTACAAAAATGGAGGATTAAACTAGAAGAATATGACTATGAAATTATATACAAAAATGGAATTTACAACAATAATGCAGACGCTCTAAGCAGAATACAAATCAACGCAATAAAGACAGAATCAGTTATAGGCAATGTAGACGAAACAGAGATAAGGGAAGACCCAGAAGAAATAGAAACCATACACTCAACGCAAAATGACGAACCAAAAATTGCAATCAAAATTTTAAATGAAGCAATAGACACAAAACCCAAATCAATTCATAGTACCGAAGTATTAACCAACCCCAATCCAGTACAATATACAAAAACAAATAATAGAAAAACATACCAAATTCAAATAACGAAAGATGACAACGAAGAGCAGATAATACAAATTTTAAAGGAATATACCCCAGAGAAAAAACGTTTTTACTTTTATTTCACCACGGAACATTTATACAAAAAATTTTCAGTATTATATATTAGATTATTTAATAACTCAGGACCCGAGATTATCAGATGTACACGGAAATTAATAACTTTAGATGACCCTGGAGAAATAAATGACATAATTCGAAACCAACACGAAGGAAAAGGCAACCATCGTGAAATCAACGAAACATTAAAACATCTCATGAGAAGATACTACTTTAAAGACACGAAAGAATTGACCACGGATTTTATCAATCAATGTAAACTATGTGACAAGGCAAAATACAACAGATCACCCCCAAAAGTACCTTTAATGTTAACTAAAACACCCGATAAACCTTTTCAAAAACTCCATGCAGTTGCTTTGGTAGTAGTAGCGCAAAGCTTTTTAACAATCGTAGACGCATTCACGAAAGTAGGCCAAGTGATACCCATTATTTCAAAAAATAGTATCGATGTAACTCAAAGATTCTTACAATACTTTACATTTTATGGCACACCCAAATCAATAACTGTAAACAATGGATGTTGGAACTCCATCTAGTTTTAATTATTTGACTTATGTCACCTTTGTATGTTTAGAGTTATAGTTGGGTTACGCCATCTAACTATTTAAAATTAGCTTAAAATAAAAAGTTTGGGGAGGAGGCAGGGTAACAAAAAGGAGAAATGGTTTTGGCATTTGTGGATGCTAGAATTTTTTAGTAAAAGAACTTTGTAATAAAACTTATAGAATCTACTCTGGGAACTGATATGAACACGACTTAGTTTTTTAACATAATCATCATAATCACAATCATCACCATTGTTGTTATACAAAAAAAAAAAAAAAAAAAAATATATGCTTAAAAAGGTTTCGCCGTTTATCATCATTCCTTTGATAACATTCTAAAAAACTAAGTCTGGTGCTACAAGACACTTGGACTAATTTGGTGGATGGTTGTATATGCTTTGAATTAGAACCTAGTAACTCTGATTGCAACAAACACCACAAAATAAACCAGTGAAAATATGAACCAGAAAAGTACTTCAAATATGAACAACCCTAATGATTCAGATTGTGTTTGTAATCTGTGTGAATATCCAGAAGAAGGAGATATGGTGCAATGTGAAAATGTCTCAGCTGGAGTCATTTTGAATGTGCGCATGTTACTAAAGCTATAAAAGACAAGCCGTATGTATGTATAAAATGCGCACCGAAAACAAACAAAAGAGTGTCGTAAATCTAAGCGAGCAAAGGCAAGGGACACAAGCGTGGTTTTGAAGTTATTGCTGATAGTAGAAACCAGAACAGCAGTAACATCGATGAATGTCAAAACGCTCTTACTCAAAATGAAAACCGTGCAAACATTGAGGTGCTCGTTTTGAACAAAGCCAAGGAGCCCACGCTTAGATCCCACCCATCTACTACGAACGCTTCAAGTAAACGCCTAAGTAGTCAACGGCTTCTAGAGGTGCTAGAAGAGGAACGTCGTATGATAGTAGCAACGAGAAAACAGCGTGAAGAAGAAGATAAGTTATACTTCACACAAAAGAAGCTATTGATTAGTCAGATGGATGACGCTTGTAGTACAAACATTTCGGATGTCGGGTCCGTGTCAATTGATATTGAAACAAAAATGCTGATGTTGAAAATGGGCTAAAGCACATTCGAAAGCAGTAGTAGAAAGCCAAGAAGTACCATTAAGTCCACAGGATGTGAATTCACCTATCAAATCCCGAGTGCCCCAAAGAATATATTACTCAATAAACATCAGACTTTTTAACGTCGGCACCATTGCCGTGGTTAACCGCAAAAATCAGCAAGAGTTTCTTACTAGTGCTCAACGCTGTGCGACAAATGATAATGATACACCTTTCTATAGAGATGTACTTAGACAAACGCCCGATTTGCCAATCTTTGATGGCTCTCCGAATCTATGGCCGATGTTCATTACAAGTTACATGAGGTCAACCACGGCTTTAAAGTTAAGCAACTACGATAACCTATGTCGGTTACAAAATGTCTAAAAGGGGCAGCTTTAAATTTAGTCAAGGGATATCTTACTTATGAAGAATCTGTACCTAAAGCTATTAACGCTTTAAGGATTCGTTTTGGTAGACCTGATCAAGTAATCAGCGAGTTAATAGCAAACGTTCAGGCACTCCCTCGAGTAAATTTAGAAAATTAGATTCACTGTTGGATCTCCATATAGCGGTGCAACACCTCTGTGTTACCATGCAAGCTTGCGGCATGACAAATCATCTAACCAATCCGACATTGTTAAACGAATTGGTACAAAACTCCTGGGTCGCTTAAGCTTGAATGGGCTGATTTCAAGTTAAAGCAATATGGGGAATACTCTGAGTTGGAAACTTTATCTACCCTGGATGACTGGTTGACGATACAGGCAGATAAAGTAGGCACGGTATTACCCAGTAGTCTTGACATATTGTATAAATCCGGAGAAAACTTGAGAAACGTTCCTTTAAAACAAAGGGTAAAGTCTATTCTCACGTTGACAATGGAAATCCATCGATAATGTCTGCCCAACGTATTGGTTCAAAGTGTTGTGTTTGTATTAGCGACGCACACGAAATCGCGGAATGCCCTGCGTTTAAGAAAGCCAACGTTAAGGAACGTTGGGAGATAATTAAAAGAATGGTTTATGCAGAAAATGCCTTCTTAAACATTTCTGGAAACACTGCAACTCCCAAACGAAATGCAATGTGAACGGTTGTTTATTTAAACATCATCATTTACTTCATGATGATGTAAAACATGTTATCGAACCCATAGCAAACCAGCCAAGAGAACATGAACGTTCGAATACGATTTCCATTCACTCCTTAGTTCCAAGTCGACTGCTTTTTCGTGTAATTCCGGTACGATTGTTTGGACCGCGTACAGTCATAAAACATTTGCATTTCTGGATGAAGGGTCAACCCGTACACTTTTAGACGAAAAATAGCGCAAGAATTAAATCTCAAAGGACCTATCAGCTCACTGCATTTAAAATGGACTGGAGATACGACTCGAGAAGAGAAAGATAGTCGTTGTGTGTCTCTAGAAATATCAGGTGATAGTGAAAGTTGCAAAAGGTACCGTATCTCCAATGTTCGTACTGTGCAAGGATTAAATCTAACTACTCAGTCGTTAAAGTATAAGCCGACTGAAACCCCATATAACCATTTAAGAAATCTTCCAATTGCTAGCTATAAAGATGCAAAGCCGCGCATACTGATTGGTATTGAACACTGGCAACTGGGCTTACCACTGAAGATTAAAGAAGGTCAATGGGGAGAACCAATCGCCACTAAAACGAAGTTAGGTTGGACTATCCTAGGAAACTACGCAGATCAAGTAAATAGTAATCTAAATCATCATTACCATGTCTGTGACTGTGGACTTGAAGACGACTTGCACGACCAAGTAAAACAGTTTTTGCGTTGAGTCACTCACTAAAAAGAGTCCTGTGTTTCATTTGCAATCTGAAGACGATCGGCGAGCAATGAGTATTCTAGCAAAAACAACACGCAAAATTAAATTTGGATATGAAGCGGGCTTACTGTGGAAATTCGATTCAATTCAATTGCCGTCTAGTCGCGACATGGCTATGAAGAGATTAATATGCTTGGAAAGAAGATTGGCTAAGGATCCCGTTTTAGCGGAGAATATTAAGACTCAAATGCAAGCTTACTTAGATAAGGGTTATACTAAAAGCTTACAGATCAGGAAGCTGCTAAACTTGAGGACAGAACATGGTATTTACCAATATTTCCCGTTTTCAACCCGAATAAGCCCAACAAAGTTCGGATTGTGTGGGATGCTGCGGCAGTGGCTAATGGAACCTCTTTAAACGAAATGTTGTTGAAAGGTCCCGATATGTTGTGTTCTTTAATCAACGTACTCTTTCGCTTTAGAGAAAAGCGTTTCGCCCTATCAGGCGATATCAAAGAAATGTATCATCAGGTGGCTATACGTGAAAGCGACCAACAAAGCCAAAGATTCCTTTGGCGGAATTCTCCAAACGATGAACCGATCACATACGTCATGAGGGTAATGACTTTTGGGGCTGCATGTTCCCCCACGGTCGCTCAATATGTGAAGAATATTAATGCTTTACGGTTCGGAAGATCAAATGCAAAAGCAGTGAATTCTATTGTTGAAAATCACTATGTAGACGACTGGCTTGAGAGTTTTGACTCAGAAGAGGAAGCTCTGCAGATCGCAAACGACGTAATTGAGATACATAAAGAAGCCAAGTTCATTATACGAAACTTTATTTCAAATTCAAAATTGATTACCTCCCAGCTGAATTTGGAGGACGACAACACTAGTCAACTAAAGAATTTAAACGGCAACGATGGATTTGCTGGTTCTAAAGTTTTAGGTATGTGGTGGAGCACTATGGACGACCAATTTTACTACAACCTCAACTTTGGTCGATTAGACAAGGAAGTAGTAGCAGGAGTCCGAAAGCCCACTAAGCGGGAAGTTTTGAGAACGCTTATGATGGTTTTGATCCCTTGGGTTTCCTGTCCTCCCTGTTGATTGGTCTTAAAATTCTCTTGCAAGACATTTGGCGCTCTGAAATAGGTTGGGACCAGTTAGTTACGGACTCTCAATTTACCGACTGGGTTAAATGGATTAAAATACTTCCTAAGATAGGAGAAATTAAGATTTCGAGATGCTATTTTTCGTATGATTATAAGACTCTCCAATTACATGTGTTTACAGATGCCAGTGAGTTAGCGTACGCGGCGGTAGCGTACTTTAGATATGAAGCGTCAACAGCTGTCTGCTGTTCATTAGTAGCAGCAAAGTCAAAAGTAGCTCCTCTTCGTCCAGTATCGATCCCTAGGCTTGAATTACAAGCTGCTGTTCTTGGAGCTAGATTAGCAAATACCATTATATCAGGTCATAATATTGTACCTGAAGAAGTTTTCTTTTGGACCGACTCGTCAAATGTTCTTGCTTGGCTGCGTTCAGATGCAAGGAAATATAAACAGTTTGTGGCTCTTCGCATAGCTGAGATCCTAGAAACCACAACCCTTGCAAATTGGCGGTGGGTTCCATCCGCTCACAACGTAGCAGACGATGCAACCAAATGGAAATCACAATCGCAGATATCCTCTACTAGCAGATGGTTTGTTGGACCTCAGTTTTTACATCTTCCCGAGAGTAAATGGTTTACAAGAAACAAGGAGGAAAATATGAAAACTGAAAACGACCTAAAGTTACAACTATTCCACAGTGACGTAACACCTAACTTATTAGAAAAATTTATAAACAAATGTTCTCAATGGAGGAAGGCGTATCGAACTATGGGTTGGATAGTGCGAATACTATACAACTTTAAAAATAAATCTAAAAGATCGGGTGTACTTTTACCAACTGAAATACGCCAAGCAAAAGAAGTTATGTACCGACAAGCACAGTTGAACAGTTATCGGGAAGAGATAAATCAGTTACAAAACCATCCTGACATACCATTGGAGAAAAGCAGCCTCTTGTATCAGTTGTCTCCATTTTTAGATGAGAAAGGCGTTCTTCGGATGAGAGGACGCACGTCAAGAGCAATTGGAATCTCGTTTGATGTAAAAAATCCAATAATATTACCAAGGTCCCATAAAGTAACCTGAGTTGATCGTTATGCATTACCATGAGAAGTATTTACATGCGAATCACGAAACAGTGGTGAACGAGCTCAGACAATTGTATGTAATTTCACGTTTGCGTGTAGTTTTGAACTCTATACGGACACGTTGTCAGTTTTGCAAAATCTACACGCACATCCTAATCCACCCCAGATGTCTGACCTCCCTCAGGCTAGATTAGGTGCATATTCAAGACCGTTCTCCTATACTGGAATAGATTACTTTGGACCACTGGAAGTAGTAGTAGGGCGTCGTGTAGAGAAGAGATGGGTGTGTATGTTTACTTGTCTTACAGTACGAGCCATACATATTGAACTTGCACACTCTTTAAGCAAGGATTCGTGTATGATGTGTATTCGGAACTTCATTTCTCGACGCGGTATGCCCATTGAGCTTCATACAGACAATGGAACGAATTTCATAGGCGTAAAAATGAGTTGAAAAACTAATTGATCAAATTCCATTGGATGAAATTCAAGCGCACTTTGAGAATATAACTTGGAAGTTAAATCCACCCGCAGCTCCCCATATGGGAGGGAGTTGGGAGAGATTAGTTAGATCGGTAAAGTGTTGTCTTGAACGTATGATGCCTACTAAGCGACCTGACGACGAGAATCTACGTTGCTATTTATTAGAAGTCGAAAGTATTATAAACTCTAGACCACTTACATACCTGCCTATTAGTGCTGATGAACCAGAAGCACTTACACCTAATCATTTCCTTTTGGGATCATCAGGAGGAATAAAACCGCTTGAAGAGGTGCACGAGTCTGACGTAATAGCGATGCGTCGAAATTACAAGTTGTCACAGCAAATGGCACTTCATTTTTGGAAACGCTGGTTACACGAATATATGCCGACCTTAGCACGAAGAACAAAGTGGTTTCAGAAGGTGAAGCCAATTGAAGTAGGGGACGTTGTGGTAATTGTTGAAGAGACAAAGCGAAACTCTTGGGTAAAAGGAGTTGTAGTGGAAGTGCACAGAGGAAGACACTCCGACCAAGTCAGACAAGTGGTGGTTAAAACTATCAACGGGACATATACGCGTCCTGCTACGAAAGTAGCTGTTCTGGATGTAGTGTAACAATGTGTGGCTAAGCAGAAACAGCTTGTTTGTTTCAATTGTTTCTACTTACCAGGGGGGAGAATGTTGGAACTCCATCTAGTTTTAATTATTTGACTTATGTCACCTTTGTATGTTTAGAGTTATAGTTGGGTTACGCCATCTAACTATTTAAAATTAGCTTAAAATAAAAAGTTTGGGGAGGAGGCAGGGTAACAAAAAGGAAAATGGTTTTGGCATTTGTGGATGCTAGAATTTTTTAGTAAAAGAACTTTGTAATAAAACTTATAGAATCTACTCTGGGAACTGATATGAACACGACTTAGTTTTTTAACATAATCATCATAATCACAATCATCACCATTGTTGTTATACAAAAAAAAAAAAAAAAATATATGCTTAAAAAGGTTTCGCCGTTTATCATCATTCCTTTGATAACAATGGACGTGAATTCAGAAACGAAACAATACAAAATACCCTGGAACTTCACAAAATAAAAATTAATTTTGTAACCGAAAATCGCCCAAAATAAAATGGACTAATTAAAAGATTACACCTAACCTTATTAGAACAAATCAGACTATTAAGACTAATTTATAAGAAAGAGCATAACACTAATTTAATGTCATACGCACTAACTGCTTACAACAACATAATCCACTCATCAACTAACTTTACACCCTTCGAATTAACATTAGGACACTTAAATTACCGCAACCCTTACGATAACACTATAACTAAGAAGTATACCAGCAGTATGCTAAAGACCATAAAGGAAAATTAAAAATAACTTATGATAATGTAAAAAATAAATTAGATAACGATAAAGGGCTTATTACAATAACTCGTAATAAGAACACCGATATAAATAAATTTTCAGTAAGACAAACCGTGTACGAAAGGAATTTTAAAGGTAAGAGACACAAAACGGCCTCCAGAAATTTAGGTCCGTTTAAAATCAAATATATATCAGACAAAAATATAGCCGTAGTAGATAACGGAAAAATAGTAAAATATATTCATTTAAAGAACTTAAAACACCCTATAATTTCAGATGGATAGCCATCACCCTTGCGTCAGCCTCCACCCACGTAGAAACGACGACAACGACATAGTAGTCGAAGACATTAAAAACAACCCCAGTATACTACCAGTAAAAATTGGGAAGTATGCAAAATACAATAGATTACTGGACATTTGCACAGAAATTCGATTTAACCGAACTAAAACAAGAATTTTATGTAATTAGAGATAATTGCTACAGACTGAAACAATCATGGACACGGCCAAACTCGGAAAGTAATACGCGACTAAAATGCTTAACTACAAAAATATAATGGAGAACATCTTAAAAAACACAAACGATGAATTCACTCGATTAATACCCACAGACCAAATCACAAGACAGAAAAGAGAATTTATTAATGGCTTAGGTAATATTATAAAAGCAATCACAAGTAATTTAGACAGCCAAGATGCTAAACGATATTACAACGCAATACAACAACTAATTGAAAACCAGAATGACATAAAAACTATTGTTAGAAATCAAATATCTTTAATCCAATTAACCATAATAAAATTTAATGATACATTAAGTAAATTAGTAAAAACCAGGACAGTATAACTAACAAAATACTAACACTTGAGAGTAACATGCAAACCACAATGCTAGGAATGCGAGACTTAATAAGATTCAACACGATATTTAATCAAATTATATCAACCATTACCATAACTCAACAAATTTTAGCTTAGAGAACGCTGTAACATTTGCTAAATTAAACATATTACATGCTAGTATAATAGAACCAATTGATTTATTAAATGAATTATTAGGAATTAAATCACTCATAACTAATAGTAAACTACTCTTTGAAGTAACGGAAACCAACATACTTATATTTGAAAAAATAACCCTATTAAAAGGTTATGTAAAGAATTATGAAATTACGTTTTTAATAGAAATCCCCATAGTAGAAATTAACCCTTACAGTTATTATCATTTATTTACTTTCCCCATGAAAGTTGCTAGCCAGTATCAGGTTATTATTCCTAAAACCAAGTTGCTTTCCCTAAATGAACTTAGGAATGACTCGCGAAAGAAAAATGCAAAGAAGTGGCACCCAGCCAATATTTATGTCAATTATTGACGACGACAGCTATTCAAACGGGTAGCCCTTGTGAAATACAACTATTAAGATTCTCACTCTCTTTCACTAAGAGAATTGCGAGTACAAGTTACAAACATAAAAATTCAAAGTTTTTGGGAGGTCTTTTTAAAAAACCGCTCCAAAATGGCCGAAATCTAACCCGCGACGTATACAAAATGGCGCGTGATAAAGATGGCGAATTTGGCATATGCAAAGATAGCAGATGTGGCGGCGTTGCTGTCCCAGGAACCCCCAATTCATCTGCTGCAATGTCATGAAATTGAAGTTCAATCCTGAAATGTACCTCTTTTCTAAAATATTGTTCAGCAAACTTTTTTTCCTGTTTGTAAATATGCGTAGAATATTTTTAATTTTCTAATCGTTTTAATGCCTTTTATGAATTAGTTTTATTTTGGTCAATATTCTTTCAAACGTAAAAACGTGAAAATCAAATGTTTGTACTAAAATTATAAAATCGTAATTTCCATTGTTTTATGCTGCCATTTTAGTAAGATTAATGGCGCTGTAATAAAAATTACAATTTCGACAATCAAAGTAATCCAGAGAAATTTAAAAGATTTTATATCCTGGATTCCGTTATTCTAAATTATAAGGTCTCTAACGTTTGAACCCTGAAATTTTCTAAAAAGGCACTGCTACCCATACTATATTGTGAATTTTCCGTTCATGGAAACACAAGAAGCACGGAATACAGATTTCCATAGTATATATGTTGTAGCACGTCGCTATAGGGAATGGAGTTGATTTGTCAGGCTCAACTTGATCCTCCACTTTACTAAAAAAAAATAGAAAAGTATGTCAAAGATATATAACATCACGTTTGTGTGAAATCTAGAATATATTCTACATTTATAGCTATTTTCAGTGAATTTAAAATGAGATAGATGAATTTTACGATCTCTCGCCTTTATTGACAGTCGCTAAACATGATAAATTTTCTGTTAATATAAATGACAAGCAAATTGCTTACTCACTGCTGTAGGTTGCTAGACCTATAGTAATTAATAGCACTTTAACAATGTATGGCTAGATTATAAAGACAGATATAAAATTCTTTCAACGGATTGACTAGTCTTTGTACATGATCTGAACAAAGTAGATTATCCCAATTTTCTCCAAGTATTAATTTAGAATTTTAATAATACCGCTTGTCCGAAGTCTCTGTGTGACCGATATTTCTACAATACAGAATGATTCTCCTACATGTACGAGATATTCTCCTCAAAAATGCCAAAGTGATGGCAGTTTGCAGTATATGAATGACTAACAACTTCCTGACAGATGAGAACTTCTGGGTGGACACTCCAAGAGCGCACACAAACGGATAACACCAGGTCCACTCAATTGATCAGTAATATCTCATTGAAGTATTCTTCTGAGGGCAATAGCATAATCGGCTTATGCTTCATCTTGCTGGTATCATACCGTACGATCAGCCTCGGTTCTTACAGCTGTGGAGTTAATTAATCATGTAACATGGTGAGATACGTTATGTGATTCACAGTATTGTCAGAAAAATATAGAAGGATCATTTAAGACAAATCGACCAGACTAGTTCTTGGTATGTGGTGGATCGTTTTCAAGTGCTTCAAAAACATGTAGGTTCTCCTTACTCTAGTACCGCTCTAGTTATTTGTATACCTAGGCCGCGAAATTGCTTTTTAGCGTACCTAGAGAAAGTTTATCGCCGAGGTCGTTGAAGGTTGTGCTGCGCTGTAAACCTCGGCGCGTGGGGCTGAAGTAAGCCGGCTCGTCGTGGGATTTGTGAACTTTCATAACGCCAAAGGGGCGAGTGGAATGAACTTGTGATTTTTATTGCGCTTGATTTAAACAAGTTATTATCATAACATTATTTAGGGTTCATGGTTTATTGTAATAGGCGGCTAGTGTTAGATTATTATTTGATATAAGGTTATTTCTCGTGTTATCAACGAAGGGTTTATTAAATTTGGCAGTTGTCTTTGACTGGAATTTGTGTTTTGTAGTAATTATTAGTGTTGTAGGCGAACCCGATAAGTAGAATATTATTTAATATTTATGAACTAAATATTTGGCGCCCTGGGATTACTTAGATTGGTTAGTGTTTCTCATTACTCCGGTATAAAGAAAGAAGTCCTATAGCTCGAAGGTGGGGGAAAAGTCCTCGGCCAGTTACAGGGTGCCCGTTGTCTCAAATATGTGCGCGTGCATGGGTACCGTATGGTGTAGTGTCTCGGCAATCAGCAGACGGAAATTTGAAATTGTGCCACAACTCTATTATAGTGCACATCCCCAGCTATCGGCATACAAAAAACGGAAGTTGCTGTTGCACTGTCTCTAAGTATGTGTGTGTGTACGTGCGTGTTGCGTGCGTATGTGTGTAAGCGTGTATGTGGTGTGTGTGCGCATACGTGTACATGCATACTAGAGGTGTGTGTGTGTGTGTGTATTGTTTGGTTTGTTGTGTTTGCGTTTACTTCTTACTCAGTCACGACCAAGTTATTAAATTTATGTGAAATTTAACTATATAAAAATTAATCAGCTGAATTCAAGTTAAGCGTATTAGCTATCTCAAAGTCGCTCCCAGGACGCAACACAGATTGAGGGCACCCATTCTTCTAAACTTTAATATTTTCACCTAATGTATTGAAGCCAAATATATAAAATGGTGATAAATCAAAGTCACATTTAATTTATGTCATAAATGTCAAACTTGAAATTTTTATTATTTAGACAACGATCCTAGATCATGGATCGAAACGTAAAAAAGGCGATTTTAACAACTATGAGTGGCTCAATTCCCAAAGAAGATTAAAAAAAATACCGAAAACAGAGAGCGAGCCGTTCGCGATCATAGTACACGTTCCCGGCCGTCGGCATCAGAAAACCGGACACTGGCCCGGATTGCGCGCGTGTGTAGTATCGTTTTTGTTTTGTGTTTTATTTAGGGTTATTTTATTTGACGCATCCATTGTTTTAGCTTCGTTGTTGACAGTTTTGTTTCGTATATAGTGCGTTTTCTATTTTATATTAATTATGTATTGGTGTCCTATTGTACTACAATATTGAAACTAATTTAGAACTATCTCAAATCTAGGGTTAGTATTAATTTAGAGACGGGTTAGTGTGTCACGATTCGTGTGTTATTTTGCTTGCTGTTTTGTTCCATGGTAATCAAGAACCGAGTGCTCCTGGAATTTCCAGTAAATATTAGTGAATATGATGTTTTCGTCTCAGTGTAATCGTCGTTGTAGTGCCGTCTTTTGAGATAATCTTTCTAAGGTGTATATAGTTGTTCGTTTAAAAGTGCTTAAAAGTGCACCGGGTTTCTATCGTTCAGGGTATTTGAAAAGCCTCCACAATAAAAAAGCGTGTGCTCTGGTGATCCAACCTCTCGACACCCACACAAGTCATCATTTGTCGAGTTCATCCGGTATTTGTATATCGGGTATGGCCGGTAACCCGTCAGAAAATGAATCAGGCTTTGACTAGCTTGTACGTGTTTGTTCCTGAGTTCGTGCCCTATGTCCTATATTCATTCGTGTGTACAGCACGCAGTCATGCTATTGTACAATCTAGTTTGCCATTCGGACAGAACCGCTCTTTCCGTTATTACAAAGCCAAGCGGCATTATCCCGGTAATCACGGATAGGCTATCAGTGGCGGTCGTCCTGTAAGCGCCAGTCAATCGTATTGGTGTGCCTCTTTGCGTTCTGTTAACTGTTTGTCTTCGTTTTAGTATTGTCATTTGGTGTGCCACACGCTTGCAGCGTACAACACCATAGTTGACAGTATACTGTCAAGATACAGGCGCACGCTGTGTAGTGGATTTTTTGTAGTCGGGTTATGCCAATCTGGCAATGGTTTACATTACCTGTGCCGCGTTGTTACCTATTGTGGTGATATGGTAATTGTAATTAAGGTTTTCGTTGAATACCACTCCCAAATATTTGCATGTTTGTGCTCGTGCCATTGGTTTGTTGTCTATTAAAATGCGTAGATTGCGTTCAAAGGTTCCCTTGATTACTGTGCATATGTTTTTTGTCTCTGTGATTTTTAGTTTATTTTTAACAGTCCAGTTGTGTAGTTTGAGTAGTGCGTTCGTCGTTTTTTCTTCGAAAGTCTTCCCTTCTATTACAATGAGGATGTCGTTTGCATAAGCTATGACAGACATCACATCTTTTGCGACTTGCAAGTTTTCCAGCAGTACCTCGACGACAATTTCCTTAACGTGCGGGCCACACACTAAACCCCGTGGGCAACTGTTGGTTATTTCTTCCTGTTTTCTTGACTCAAATGTAATTAAGCATGCTTGGTACGCTTTGGGGACGTAAAATTGCTTCTTGTGTTGTGCGGTCAATAACATTTCAAGAATTGGAAGTTGCTTCAAATAAAGAATCGACCAAAATATTCAGAAATTTTGCTCTTCGTGTTGTGCCGCCAATAACACTTTATGAGAGTTGGAAGTTGTTTCAAATAAAGAGCGGGCCAAAATCTTTAGAAATTTTTGTATAATTTAGTAAAATGAATGCAAGCTAAATGTAGAAGTACGTTTACTGTCGGTGATGACAAGCATCGTATTGAACTTTTCATTGCGAATAAAACACAAAAATTGTATTTTGCAGTTATCTGTATTTTAAGACAGTTAACCCTAAATATTTGTAAGTTCAAAAGATTGTAAACATTGTGGGATTGCATCAATATTGACACCATATTCAACTGTTCTATACATAAAAAGTCACAATTATAGAAGCTTATCGATGAAATGGATATATGCTCTTAATGTTTCGGACAGAGTAGATTTATTAACCCTATAAAAATTGTTTGATGATACAATAAACCCACTTATTGAATTTTTGTTATAAACGTTTATAGATTAATGTATACTACAAACGCCGTTTGTTGTTTCAACGGTAAGATTTATTGAATTTATGGCATACTGCTTTATCACCCTATTTCAAGTTTGCAATTTCATTATAAAATGAGCCATTATAAAGTGTCAGCTTTTTTATCGCCAATAAAGAAACTTAAAGAACTAATCGTCTCATTGCTTACAAACGGCTTTTAAACCCTCCGAACCTTTACAATATAAAGAACCCTCTCTGGATAACGTTGCTCAGGATTACGTAAGTCTGAGGTTTGATGAAAGCCAAATACACTTTCGACAGATGCGTTACCTTACTATAAAGTTTATAAGCTCACTAGCAGTGCCCTAAAGCTCCGCATAATCTTTAATCGTTTTGTGCCTGGTTTTAGTAGTAAAATTTAACAGCCATTTATACTCACTTGTTAAGCACACAGAGAGTATTTGCATTTGAACTCAAAATGAGAAGTGATGTTATAAAGTGAAATTTCAGTAATAAAAGTTAACGACAATGAGCCTTTGAATATATTCAAATTATTTCTTATTGTCTATTCTATTCTAGGAATGTTAATAGTTTGAAGATTTCCAGACTAATTGTTTTGTTAAATGTAACTATCATTTCCTCACTGAATTAGTGTGTGATGATGGTTCGTGTAGACACTTACCAACTTACAATAACAAATAATAATTTATTCAAGTTTACATAAAACAGTAAAAACCCACAGGTCTTATCAGTTCTACTATCAAACCCCATCTGACTGAAAGAGAATAATTTTTAATGTTGCTGACAAATACAGTTTAAGTTTCTGTGCTACAAGATACATTGTTCTAACATGCATTGCAATATTTCGTAATGCTCAACAGAAATACAATATATTACGTAATTACATGCGACCTTTGATGTTCATCAACATCACCATTGGAGGAGAAAAAAAAGTTGCAAAGAACCTTTTATTTATGTATATCTAAATATTGACGTACTCTAAAAACCGCAATTATTAGAATTAAGATTGTTATATTGTATAATATAATTGAATAAAAAAATAAGCAGACATGAACTTTGCAGTTCCCACAGAAATGTGAGGAGCAGAGACAACATAAATACCCCGGGAGCCCGAAGATTATCAGTCAGTCTTGAGTATTTCAGCTTTTATATTGTTGGTTGCTTAGGCTACTCGCCCTAATTTAACTTCAATTATTAGTAAATTTCGATTTAGTATAATTATATAGTTTGTCAAAATTCCAACTGTAATTTCTGTTAAATAAATAAATTTGTTACAAGAGTTTTTGGACGAAGACTTTTTAAAAAAGCAGCTCCCAAGGCCCAAAACGTAACTCGCATATATAAATAAATGGGTGCGTTCACATTGTCGCTATACGGAAACAGTTTTAGTCCAATGAGGTTGTTAGATAGGTGTACTTAATGATTAGCAGCGTAAAAGAAGTCAAAGAAGCGATACAATTATGAAATAATTGACCCGATAGAATTTTATTAACGGATGCTCAATATTTTCGATGCTGAATTTTGCGTTTTTTTCCTTCAAATATTGTGCATTAATGTTAAAATAATTACACTCTTATTCTCTTTATTATGAATAAACTTACTACTACGTATGCAATCTGTCAACATCGAACTACAAGCCTGTACGATGTTTTTAGGTGCGAAAGCAACGTTTAGTTTGCCGGACGGTTTATCGCATGCGGTAAGTCGTGCCGCAACCGCATAGGGTGAAAACGCTCTAAAGCTTAATACGACTTTTATGCGTTTTCACATTATGCGGTTGCGGCACGGTTTACCGCATGCAATAAACCGTCCGGTAAACCGGACGTTGCTTTCACATCTAAAAATATCATTCAGGCTTTCGACGTTGACAGATTGTATAGCTAGTAGTGAGTTTATTTATAATGCGAACAAATGTAATTATTTTAACATTAATGCACTATAGAAGCAAAAAAAGCAGGAAATTAAAAATAGAAAACATTGTGCGCATCCTTTTATAACCATTCTGAACGGACCTGCACCTTAACAACGTTCTAAAGTACTAGAACAGGTAGAATGGCTTGCGCGTTTCAATGAGGTAAAGAGCCGAACTGTAGGTTTAACCAAATTAGTGGAGCCTCTAGTGAGGAACCAGACTAACAGGTCCCCGAAAGAGAGCAGCAGTTTTTTCAGTACTTAGAGTGGCAGAGACCATAGGGGTCGGTATGACACTCTAAGACACACTACTGCGAAGTGGAAGGCAATGGGAAACCACCACATTATCTCCCAAGTTCACACCGTACTCAAATTTTTAATAATGATGATGGCATCCTCTGGGGTAAAAAATTTCGGAGGTAGAATAGTCCCCCATTCAAATCTCCGGGAGGGGACTACTTCGGGGGATGTGATCCGAAAGTATAGAAGAAGATCCGTGAACATTCTGCGAGTCGGAGCGTGGAATGTCAGAAGTATGAAACAAGTAGGTAAGCTAGAGAACCTGAAACTCGAGATGGATAGGTTAGCACTAGACATAGTCGACTGGCCAGCAGCGAGGGATTTTTGGAGTGGCGACTTCAGGGTAATTTATACAGGATCAGAGGAAGGAAATTCGGGTGTGGGGATAGTTATGCGAAAAAATATAGGACGACGTGTAGAAAACTACTTACAAAAGAACGAAAGAGTACTTATGGTTAGATTTGAATCTAAACCAGTAAATACAGTAATAATACAAGTATACAAGCCCCCCTCTAGCTACAGTGGGGAGGAGATAGAGACGATCTACAAAGATATCGAAGACATACTAAGATACGTAAAAGGACATGAAAATTTAATAATTACGGGGAATTTTAATGCAGTGGTAGGTGAGGGTAGGGAAGGAGCGATAGTGGGTTTATTCGTTTTACGTACGAGAAATGACAGGGGAAATAGGTTGGTAGAATTTTGCGACAAGAACAACTTAACCATCACAAATACATTATTTCAACATCATGTTAGAAGACGATACACGTGGAAGATGCCAGGAAATATAGGAAGATATCAAATAGACTAGATTATTGTTAGACAACGGCTTAGAAATCAAGTAAAAGACTGTAGAAGCTATCCGGAAGCAGATATAGACACTGACCACAACATCGTAATTATGAAAGCCGCACTTAAATTTAAAAATCTGAAAAACAGAAACGGAAAAATATCCACAAAAGATTTGAAAAAAAGTCAAATGAAGTGCTGAAAGATATCGGGAAAATTTCTGATACTAAGGACGTAGAAACAAAATGGCGGCCAGAGATATTCTGGGGTATACACAAAAAGAAAACAAGAAACCATGGATAACAAAGGATATCCTGAATTTAATAGAAGAAAGACGAAAATACAAAAATAGATCAGATGAAACAGGAAAACAGAGATGCCAAGCCATAAAATGGGAAATTATTCGCAAATGCAGGAAAGCTAAAGAACAATGGATTGATGAAAAGTGCAAAGAGGTACAAACTAAGATGGAAATAAGAAAGACAGACGAAGCATACAAATATTAGGCAAAAATATTAGGGACGCAGGAGGAAACGTCATTATAGAAAATGCAGAGAATGTAGCTAGATGGCAGAAATATATAAGGAATTTATATTCAGGAGAGGAACTAACAACATTAAAACAGGAATCAGACACTGACGATGATGACCTGGGATATCCTATACTTAGAGATGAGTATAAATTAGCATTAAAGAGCCTGAAAATGGTAAGGCGCCGTGTACAGATAAGGGCAAGCAGAAACTCTAAAAGCCGCTGGACAAGCACTAACAGAACATCTCTTCCGACTTGTAAGCTATATGTATGAGTCAGGCGAGATACCCAAAGATTTCAAACGTAACATCATAGTAACTATACCAAAAAAAGAGGCGCGGATAGATGTGAAAATTTTTGAACAATAAGTTTGACCGCGCACGTTTCAAAAATATTAACTAGAATTGTACAAAGACGAATGGAAAAACGAGTTGAAGAAATACTAGGAAAGATCAATTTGGGTTTAGCCAAAACAGGGGAACACGGGAGGCTATTTTAGCTCCGAGAGTGTTAATGGAGAAAACAATAGAGAAGGGGGAAAGCGTATATATTTTTGTACTCCACCCCCCCCTTTTTTTTATTACTTATTTTTTTTCTCGTCGCTTCGCCCCTTCTTATAAATTTCAATGCCTTTTATATGATGTGCAAACACCTATTGCACGCCCCGTACTTTTGCAACGTTTGGTTGGTTATTTAATCAAAATAGTTTTTTTTAAATGCCTCGACTATTTGAACTCTTTATTCTCAGGGTGTCCACCTACTTACCGTGGGTTCCGTGGTAAGTAGATGTGCAATGCCAAACCAAACTGCACTCTCTTTTGTTTTAGTACTAATTTTTGAATCTAGTTTTGTATATGCCAAATTTTTATTATGATCAACGTTGCCTTGTGCCAAATTAATTTAATACCACAAATATTCAAAATAAACTCTCCTTGTTTACTTTCCAAGGTGATAATTATAACATTACTTGCCTACTACCTTACAAATTACATAAACTAAAATCGTCCAATAATATTTAAACACTAAGTTTGTGTCGCACATACCATAAATTATGTCCTTTTACACTTTCATAGTTTACACATAATATTCTAGTATTGGTTCTAAATATTTTACAATCCTTCAATCACATTTGACATTGTTATCACTTATAATTTTGAGATTACATATTCGTCCAAAAGTTGATTCTAATTAAACAACAGCCAAAATAAATCACACATGACCCTGGATCGGCGTGGTTGATAGTGGACATCCATAGACGCATCCGGTTTTCGGATGGCAAATGTACTTTCAATGGCCTATTAAATTCTAACTCAGTATAAACCCTTGAGCACTGTGTATTTTATCACGTCATCAAGTCATTTTAATTTACCTCTTGGCACTTACATTTCAACTACCCTTTTGAATACTTTAGCATATGTAAAGTACGGCAAACATACATTTTTAAATTATGTGATCAGATATATGGATCATTTTACTTGGCATACACTACCTTCTACTAAACAACCCTTAGAACCCTTGGTAGCTCCCTCTGACACTACAATATATAGGGTTTGTAGATTCGGAAAAAGCATTCGACAATGTGAAATGGAAAAAAATGTTTGAAATACTCAGAAAGATTGGAATGAGTTTTAAGGACAGACGGATAGTGCATAGCTTATACAACGAGCAAACGGCGGTAATAGAATTAGAGCAAGAAAATAGAGAAGAATAGAAATAAGAAAAGATTGCTTAAAACATATGTGTGGAGCAGAGCACTGTATGGCTGTGAAGCCTGGACAGCAGGAGAAGCACAAGAAAAAGGTAGAAGCCTTTGAAATGTGGTACTACAGACTTATGATGAAGATATCATGGACAGACAAAGTTAAGAGCAAAGAGGTACTAGAAATGGTAGAGGAAGAAAGAAATATGTGGAAATTAGTAAAAAGTAGGAGAGATAGGATGATAGGCCACCTACTAAGACATGAGGGAATAGTGCGGAATATATTAGAAACAGAGATAGGAAGAAAGAGAAGTAAAGGTAGACCTAGGGTAGACTACTGCACACAGATAGTGAAAGATGTGGGCTGTGAAAATTTCAGGAAAATGTGTAGGTTAGCTAAGAATAGAAATCAATGGAGGTACGCTTCCAGCCAGTCGCAAGATAGTAAAACTAATGACGAAAATAATAACTGTACTTAAACGTGGTGATTACTATAAACAACTACAGATATTGGTTTTGCAATACTCTCATCTAATGTTAATTGTGCGAAAAGATTTACTGGAAAACTATTAATATGGCAAATATCTAAGTGTTGAGTGAACCTTGGCAGCTACAAGCTGCTTAAACCCCTTCACATACCACTGAATCTCGGTGAAATGGAGCATATAATTAGACTGTCGTGAGAATTGCAGGGAACTAAGTAGGCTAGCTCCGAACATAAATAAGCTTAGGTACAAGTCCAACCAGTTTTAAGACGTAAAACCCAATAACGAAAAAATAAGTGCTCTTGAATCTGATGATTATTATAAACAACTACAGGTTTTGGTTGTGAAATATTTTCAACTAATGTTTAGGGCTGGGTCGGCGTATCGATACGACCCCCTATCGACCCCCCGATACAGTAAAAATAAATATTGATACTCAATATGTATCGATTCGTATCGATATTCGATATAGAATATGTATCGATATTCGATACGCAAAATCCCGTATCGCCCACCCCTATATATATACTTATGTCACAAATATTAAACTTGAAACTTTAATTATTTTGATAACAAACAATCTTAAGTGAAAGATCGAATTGTCAGTAAATACATTATTTTAAAACGATCTTGTGATTTTATTCCTTAAGAAAAAGTAGAAAAATTTATAGATGCGTATCGATTCGTACCGATAGGTATCGCTAAGTCTCGATATGTATACTTAATCTACACATCTAAACGTTCCGATACGAATCGCTATATATATCTATACGTACCGCTACGTATCGATACGTATCTATACGTATCGATATGCTTCGATACGAATCGATACGTATCGATACGCACCGATACGCATCGATACGTATCGCTACGCATCGATACGTATCGATATTCGATATATCGATACATATCGATATAGAATATGTATCGATATTCAATACGCAAAATCCCGTATCGCCCACCCCTACTAATGTTGATTGTGCGAAAGGATAAATTACAAAAACTATTAAATCGACAAAGGTTTATGTGTTGGGAACTTGGCAGCCAAATGCTGCTTACCCCCGTTCACATACCACTGAACACTGAATATCAAGGAAATAGGGTATAAACTATAAAACAATAGAAGGTGACCGAACTAGATCAAACAAGAAAGAGCAGCAGCTATGTTCATAGATAATAAACATAGATACAAGAAGCAAACTGTTCAAAGCATAGTGTGGAGCACAGCACAGTACATCTATGAAATAGGGGCAGTAGGAAAAACAGACAGAAAGAAAGAAGCCTTCTGGAATGTTGTGCTTCAGATGTATGGGGATGGTAGCATGGACAGACAAAGTTAATAACAAATTGGTTGTAGAAATAGTGGAAGAATAAAGATATCTGTGGAAAACGAAAAATAAGAGAAATAGAAGGACATGATATTACAAGCAGAGATAGGAAAATATAGGTAGGGATAGAGCGAGATCGGACTTTCGCACACAGATAGGGATAGATGCAGACTGAACAAATTTCAGCGAAATGTGTAGGTTGGTTCAGACTAGGAAAGAAAGAGGGTATGCGTCCAACCAGTTCTAGAACTGAAGACCTAATGATGATAATGATGATCCACTTATAAAATTTATCAGGTAAATTATTTAATAATTGTATCGCTTCTTCGATATCTTTTAAGCTGCTAATCCTTAACTACACCTACCTGACAACCGCGTTCGACTAAATCCGTCGCCGCATAACGACAAGTGTGAAAGCACCCATTTACTTCTGTATGCGTTCAAATTCCTGAAGAGCTGATTCGAAAAAGGAAGATGTTCTGTTGTTTTTAATTATAAAGACTTTAATCCACAAAAAACCGAATGGTAGATAATAACAACATAGGAGTAACTTATTAAAGTAACGCTCGAAACTAAAAGTTGAAATTACGAGATCTGTAAATATAGTTTTAAGAATCACAAAAGCATGTACCCTTAGAAAACAATATATATATATATATATATATATATATATATATATATATAACTTTGGAATATGTTGATATTGGGGATTCAGTCTATATTTATTAGGAATTATAACTTCTTTTTTTCTATTCGAGCTTTCGAAAATTTATTATTTTCTTCGTCAGGAAAACTAAAGGTACATGATATGAATGTTAACAATTAATATTAAGGTTACTTACGAATAATGAAGGTTTAACAATTTAGAATATGGTATAGCATCTAAAAGTTTTATGTGAGATTATGTATAAAATAAACTAGGTAATAATTATTAATTTAAAAATTAATTTGACAGGATTTTGAAATATAACATATGTGTGTAAGGGTATCCTAGATTATAGTAGAATTAATTGTGTACAGTTCAAGTAAGGTATCTGAGCACAAGTATCAAAAGATTTTATAAATTATGTTAAGTTGATGTTAAGTGTTAAATCGATTTTTATGTTTTTTAGATTTTTGAATGACGGTTAGTAGATGTAAATAAATGTTGTTGAGATTTGTGTATCAGTTTTTTTGTTTAAAGCTGTGTTTGTTAAGGAAATGGCAACCATTTCTAAGAATATTCTTTTTTTATAATTATTTTCATTGAAGATTATTTTAGTGTCATCATAATTGATTTTGTGACCAGTTTCAATAGCATGGGAAGCTAGTGCGCGTGTTTTGTTATTATTTCTACAATTACTTTTATGAGCGGTTAGTCTTGTAGAGAGCCAAGTAGATGTGTGACCAATATATTTGCCATCACATTCTTGACATGGTATGCAATAAACTATTCCTGATTTTTGTAATTTTGTAGTAGGATCTTTTAAGATGTTTGAATTTGGTAGTAAGTTTTTCTATGTAAGGTAGTGAGATAAAGGTTATTGAATTATTATTAATTTTTTGGTTGGTATTGTTTCTAGTATTGGGTGGAGTTTTTTTAATTATTTTGGAAGTATTGAAAAGAAGTTTATTGACTAGGGTTTTAGGGTATGAGTTTTTTAATAGTAGATCTTTAAGTATAAGTAAGTTCTTATGTTTTAAAGTATGGTGTGTCACCGATTATATATTTTTCTTTAAGCCTATGATTATATTTATTTTAATATGCATAGGATGGAAAGAATAGTAGTTTTAAATATCTGCCAGATGACATTGGTTTATTATACCATTCTGTTATTAAAGTGTTATCTTTTCTTATTATTTTCATGTTTAAAAAGGGAACTGAACAGTTTGTTTCTTTTTCTATTGTGAATTGGATTGATGGATCGTAACTGTTAAATATTTGTAATATATGATCTTCAGTGTCTAATGGTATGCAGCAAATTAAATCGTCGACATATTTAGCATCTATTAGAAATAGACGTATTTATCTTCTTACTTGCCGAACCAACAATCTTCGCCCAAACCATATTACAGCATCATTACGTTGTGTTGACAACTTACTAATTAGTAACTCAGGTAAAATGAAACAAGCTGTTTTAAGATTCAATGAAAATTTTAAGAAGAAAAATTTTAAACCTAGAAATACAGATTACTATAGAAAACCTTAAAACTTTAGAAAATCAATTAAAATACTCCATAGCACAAGCAAAAAACTTATTACCAGATTTTATCACATTAGAATTTCAACAACGTATATCCTTACACTGCAGTAAAATCTTAAACTTGAAGAAGATTAACAACCTCAAAGAAGCAGTAGTAAATAAGATTAATTCACAAAATACATGGTTTACTAACCTTTCAAATATCAACGTACCACAAGAGATTCAACAGGTAATGGCATTAGGACCCAATTTTAGTGTAAATCCTATAATCGATGATGTTAGTATACCCAAATTATTAGCATATAGAATCAATTGTGTCCAGTTCAAATACAGAATCAAAGACATTCTACTTGCACGTACCACTAATATCATAACAAATTTCACAAATAATTCATTTAAATCTCTTACAGAATACAGAAAATTACTTTTTAAAGCTTCTAAATTTCTAAAAAACCATAAAGAAATAATTTTAACCAAATCAGACAATTTAATGTAACAGTATTGTTAACCACTACACAATATAAAGAAATGACAGACACAATTATCAAAGATCGTAAATATTACAATCCCATCAACAGAGATCCAACTAGTACTATACAACAGAAAGCAAATAAAATAATCAAAGAACTTAAAGATACCAAAAAATAAATCTAGAAGAAGCCACTAAATTAATGATCTATAATGCTACTCCACCAAAATTCTATGGCCTACCTAAAATTCATAAATCCACACTTTCCTTACGTCCAATAATTTCTTCAATATCAGCACCTAACTCTAAAATTTCTGAATTGATAACCAAAATTCTTACTTCCACGTATAACACTAATAATCCCTACTATGTCCAAGATTCGTTCCATTTTGCCAACTTTATTAATGAATTCAGGATACCTGAAAATTACGTTATCATCAGCTTAGATGTCATATCTTTATTTAGTAACATTTCATTAAATCTAACCAAAAAAGTATTGATTTACATTGGGATAATATACAAAAAAACTGCAAAATCAACAAAACTAACTTCTTAAAGCTAATCGAATTCTTATTCGACACTACTTACTTTACTGTAAATAACAACTTCTATAAACAAATCCTAGGAACCCCTATGGGAGCCAGTGTATCACCTATTATCGCTCAATTTGGACAATTTAATAGACAATTGCATCACGAAATTTGATTTTAATATTCCTTTTTTAAAAAAATATGTCGACGATTTAATCTACTGCATACCATTAGACACTGAAGATCATATATTACAAATGTTTAACAGTTACGATCCATCAATCCAATTCACAATAAAAAAAGAAACAAACTGTTCAGTTCCCTTTTTAGACATGAAAATAATAAGAAAAGATAACACTTTAATAACAGATTGGTATAATAAACCAATGTCATCTGGCAGATATTTAATCTACTATTGTTTCCATCCTATGCATATTAAAAAAAATATAATCCTAGGCTTAAAGAAAAATATATAATCTGTGACACACCAAACTTTAAAACATAAGAACTTACTTATACTTAAAGATCTACTATTCAAAAACTCATACCCTAAAACCCTAGTCAATAAACTTATTTTCAATACTTCCAAAATAATTTAAAAAACTCCACCCAATACTAGAAACAATACCAACCAAAAAATTAATAATAATTCAATAAACTTTATCTCACTACCTTACATAGAAAAACTTACTACCAAATTCAAACATCTATTCAAAAATAATAACAATGTAAAATTTTCAATAAAACCCATATTAACTCTGAACAAAAAAGATCCTACTACAAAATTACAAAAATCGGGAATAGTTTATTGCATACCATGTCAAGAATGTGATGGCAAATATATAGGTCACACATCTACTTGGCTCTCTACAAGACTAACCGCTCATAAAAGTAATTGTAGAAATAATAACAAAACATGCGCACTAGCTTCCCATGCTATTGAAACTGGTCTCAAAATCAATTATGATGACACTAAAATAATCTTCAATGAAAATAATTATAAAAAAAGAATATTCTTACAAATGATTGCCATTTCCTTAACAAACACAGCTTTAAATAAAAAAAACTGATACACAAAATCTCAACAACATTTATTCACATCTACTAACCGTCATACAAAAATCTAAAAAACATAAAAATCGATTTAACACTTAACATCAACTGAACATAATTTATAAAATCTTTTGATACTTGTACTCAGATACCTTACTTGAACTGTACACAATTAATTCTACTATAATCTAGGATACCCTTACACACATGTTATATTTCAAAATCCTGTCAAATTAATTTTTAATCTAATAATTATTACCTAGTTTATTTTATACATAATCTCACATAAAACTTTTAGATGCTATACCGTATTCTAAATTGTTAAACCTTCATTATTCGTCAGTAACCTTAATATTAATTGTTAACATTCATATCATGTACCTTTAGTTTTCCTGACGAAGAAAATAATAAATTTTCGAAAGCTCGAATAGAAAAAAAGAAGTTATAATTCCTAATAAATATAGACTGAATCCCCAATATCAACATATTCCAAAGTTATATATTTTACAGTCAATATTAACCTAATTATATATATATATATATATATATATATATATATATATATATATCAATGAAGAATTAGTGGAATAAACCTCAAAAGACTAAACAAATATATAAATCTATCTGAATATGTAAGTAACTCTCTGAAATAGTACGTGTCAAACACTATTAGTATTTCTCTCGTACAAAACAAAATCCACTTAACTTTAACACAGCAACGAAATTTCTGCTGCTATCCCATTTATCTGTGTGTGACATCTAAAACGAATTCAAGTCGAAAGATAAATTCTCAAATGCAGCAGGTCCAAAAACGTTTAAAGAGATATAGGTTAAAACTGAAAGCCGTTTAACAAAAATTCGATTTTGTTTCACTGCTTCTGAAATAAAATTTATGTCCCATCGTTGCAGATAAACGCTAGCGGAATTTATTTACTAAAAATGATAGAAATATTTTTATGACAAATATTTACGTAAATCCTTCCATTTGTGAATATCAAATGTGTTTTAATTTGAATCAGGCTAATATGCTTGACATAAATTTCATAATGTTGAGAATATCCTGCTAACATTCCAAACAATATCGGTATTCACTTCTTACAGGACATACTGATCTTTGCGAAGTGAAATAATTAAACTTTGTACGTTTCCAAGACGTACTTCACCTAGAAGGATATCTTATAAAGGTATTGTAGCGGGCTACTAGTACCGCGTTTCATTAATTTAAAACAAGTAATAACAATAGTCTATATTACTTACTGTTCAGAAGTCTAATTAACGGTATATGCCTTATTCATAGATGTTTTTCAGTCCAATTAGCAATGAAGCACCATCACACTAATGAATTTACAAGCACTAATATCTTCTTAAACTAAATTCTTAACCATAGGTCTATTAACAACACTAACACAACTATTTATGTATTACACTTTTGTCTATTTAGGTATTCTACAAGCTGCATGTACATTAGACACGTTCACATAATATAACATTTATGTTTACTCTTGGACTTCCAAAAGCTCAACTATTTAACTTTACACGATATAATTTATAATCGACATTCTGATATAGACTAACTCTGTACTTCATCATCGGTCTTATTTATACCCTGAATTAAAAAGGATGATTCATCCTCCAGTAATTGCTAGAAAATTCTCGGTCACTGGAGAATATGCAGTGCTCACGGCGCTTATGAGTTTGACGGGTTGCCTAATAGTAGCTCGCAACAGTATTTTATTCTTGGCTGGCCGAAAGTGAAATTGAAGGCCAATATCTGAATGCAGGACTTCTTCAAGTTAATCATTATAATGAAAATAAAACTTCCGTTTTAACAAGAAATTAAAAATAACTAAAATAGATTTTCCTGATCAACAAAATAGTATTAAAAATTAATTACCCACTCAGAGAAAATCAATCAAATTTATTTCACATCATATTAGTTTATTTTAAAAATTTCTCTAATACTTCAAAGTCACTAGTCATCAGGTAGCATGCGGTTTCGATTTATTAAAGCTTAAACATTTCATTAATATAATAGAGGCACGTATATTTGATTTTTCTATTTGAATAGAAAATGTGAAATGATTCAGATAAAAGGAATTCCCATTCAGTAAATAATATAAAGGACGTTCAGGGTCTTAGCTTAAGTTATAACAGCATTTTAAGTAAATTTTGCATCAGATAACACTGCAGTCCTTGCTTGATGGGAAAAAGGGAAGAAAAATAGATAATATAAGGTTTTGTTCCTTTATTTTAACCCTTTCAACTTTTTAATGCTATTTTTGCGTTTTTGGACTTGTTGATTAACAGGTTGTTAGACATTTAATTGTCTATCTTGAACTTGCTGGGTACTGAAGAGGGCTTTCGCGTTCCTCCGTGAGAAAAATATCTACCCTACCTACCTAATTTGCCCAAAACGATGCCAAACTAAATCCCTACTTTGCCAGAGTAATGTCAAATTATATTAGAAGAAGGTGATCTCATTTGTGTTGGTATTTAATTTGTTAGCAGCTTATTATCGTTTGTCACTTCTCGCCCATTTATTTTATTATTGGTCCAAAGGATTATTATGAATCAAATTAAGCAAAAAGGAACTAGGCAGCAGTCAAAACACAACCACGGTCGGACAACTACATATAACTAGTCGTCGCCGAGGCTCTTACTCAATGCCCAACTCACGATCGGAAGCTATCGCACAGTTGTTGGAATTATATCGATATTCAGCAAGCGGTATAACTATGATGGCCGAGGGCTTTCTCAACTGGGAAACTTTTGAGGAATTTGTTAAAACAGGTGGTTTCTAGTTAAGGTTTCAGATCGTTTCGAGAACACACTTATGAAGGCTATTAGGTAGTACATCTAGAGGGGTGCCAATATCCTTTTGAACAGTTGATGCACGTACAAAACCAAAAAGTTCAAGAAGGTTAATTACAAATACTATTTTGTTCATTCTGGAACTAGCACTCACTTTCTAACCGTACAGCGCATGTGGGATCGCTACATTTGATTTTTTTCCAATGATCGATCCAAAGGTACTACATTGACCAGAAAGCGGGTTTTTATCTGGATAATTATGAATTTTGCCTAGCCCTTGCTGTTCCAGTCAAGGTAGGGAACTTTAACGAGCGTAACAACATTCACACACGAAACCCCCATTTTATCTCTTATTCGAGCGAGTGCGTATTTTTGTGAAAAATGCTCTCCTAACATTTTTCAGGCGAACCGTGCAGGGATTTGAACCCGATACCTTGGGCAAAGTAGTCACACGCAGCATGTGAGGATCAAAAAAATGGCGCGACAATGAGAATTGCTAATAATCGCCTGTAATTTATGTGACATAGCATATTGTTGGAAAGGTAGCCATTGGAGTTTCAGGTGTGATTGTTGTTGGCAATCTTTTTAAATGTTGCCAATATTTTCATTTTTTAAAAAGCGTTTTATTAAGCTTTCTAATCTCGTTGTAGTGTGATTATTTTTTCGAGCACAAAGACTTTAGTGTTAAGTGAAAAGGTGAGGTAAGTTTAACAAAGGATTGTTAGAATAATTAGTAAATTACTCTTAAAAATGTAGTGAGTATTTCCTAGAGATGTATATGAGCGCACGGTAAAAGAATGATGACAGAAGCTCTTAAAAGCAATATATCTCCGAGATAGGACATCCAGCTGTGTGATTAATCCCCGCTGAAGCATGACATAGTCGTTAGTTAAAAGGTATATTGCGCCACTGCATCTAATTAAATAACTGAACATAGGAAATAAACTTAATGGAAACGTGAAAGGTGACAATACAAGGTCGTACGGTGCTGATAGACACCGAGAGGTATCTCGAAAATTGTAGGGCTTAGGTTATCGATTTTTTAGGGTAGGGATGGGGGGTAAATTTTAGGGGTTTGGTTATTGATTTTTTAGGGTAGGGATGATGGGGGTAAAATGAAGCAAAAAGGATATCCCCTCTCCACAAGGAGGAAATTTCACCCCTACAAGGAAGAGCAAGGAGGAAATCCCTCCCCCGCAGATCCTCCTTATGGAAATTTACATGTAAAAATGAGTGAGTGAGTAGTGTTCCAGGATGCCCACCATCCCCTACTAAGTTTTAACCTACTTATTGCGTGTATCATGACCGTTTTATAAATGACTCAATTTAACAAAACGGCGGAACTACAATTATCAGATTATTATACTTAATAACTTACCGCCCTTTATAGAATAGGTGCTTCATCAAAAACAAATCCATGCAGGAACCAATCCTTACATGGAAAATCTGCTATCACCAACAACTGTGATAGTCATTGTCATTTTCTTCAACCAAACGAAGACAAAAATAATTACTAACTGGTACTGTAATTTGCACTTGCTGACATTTTCTCAAGAACCAGATCAAAGTAGTTTCCATGCATATAATTAATTTCTTACTCGTTCATATCTAAAAAACTTTAATAATACTAACAGTCCACGCATTCCACTGACAGGTACTGGTAGAGTGCAAATAAAATTACATTATTCAGGTTCACCCGACTGCCTGACTCAATTTTATTGCCATCCTCAAGAACCAGGAATAAATTAAGTCCCTTCTATGAATAGAGTTCAAAAACTAAAACCTGTAGCAGGTTTTACAATTTAAGTTAATTCTATATCTATCGGTGTTGTATCTTTCTGTAAATATGGCTTTAGGTGTAAACAAGGAAGTATTTGGAAAAGGAATTAAAACATATAAACCACATACGAGTAAATAGTATAACCTACATACAAGTTCAATTTACTGTTTTCGATTGAAAACATATAGGTTACAAACATGTGTCTATTATTTCAATCAGGAAAGTGTTTATATAAGACCAAATATCAAATATAATTGCCTATGTTATAATGACAGAAATACTAAAGGAAAATGCTTTAAATGATCTATATGGAAAAGTACTACAAAAAATAATTGAGAAATATGTGGGCGTAATAAAATTTGTTACAGACTAAGTAACGAAAGTACCAAACGCTAGCCAAAAAGATAATTTAGTGATTTCACAAAACTATTCATAGCGTTTGCTTAATTAACAATGAATTATATATCTACCTGTTCAATATTTGTGTAATAATTTTAGGTTAATTGTTTTAAATGTCATTCCGTTGCTGTCTCTCATTTGATTGTACATACTACAGTTGTGTTTGTTACGGGTAAAATGAACATTACGTTATAAATTTAGATTTGCCCTGAGTGGGGAGAGGCGTAGTAATTTAAAGGTGCACCAGATAGCTACAGTGGCTCCGAATTGGGTTTCTATAATAAAGTAACAAAACCAATCTAAAATTTGAAATGACTGATGTGAAAAGTAAACTGCGTTACTGAATTTACTTACCCTTTAAGGCTTTCCTCTTCTTATCATTAAGGGGTGTCAAACCGTTTTGTTTAAGCAATCCTTTGATATTATTCCTACACGGAAGATGGTTATGCCGAATAGGTCTCCTATGTTTTTTGGCTTCCTAAATTTATACATTATACTTAAACTTTTCCTAAAATATCTTAAAAGGCTTACAAAGTTTTGTCATAATAAATAAATTTTTAAAATCAATGTCTCTCTCAAATACGATTTCATTACTGGGGTGACTGCTTTCACAATAACCTAATTTCTGTCTAGTTTATAAATATGTGCAAATAAAATTCAACTTGTCGTTATGATTACTGGATGGGTATGAATACTGATATAGCTAACTATGTGAACTTCTAGCATGTGCCAACGTCGTCAAAACGTAGTTGTTTTCATTTGATCATTAAAAACATTTTTACCAAATATGTTTTATTGTTTCCTTCACGATATAATGTGCACGTAGTAGTGCGGTCACTAAACGCTTAGAAGAAGATGTGTTTCTAGTTTTTGGAGCGCTGGAAAAAATTATTTGGGATAATAATCGACAGTACGTTAGTAGAAAATTTAAAAATTTAGCAAAAAGTGTAATTCTAAATTAGCGATTAATGCTAATTATCACTCACAAGCAATTCCGTGTAAGAGAGTGTATCGTGTTATCAAAACGATGATCACCGATTATGGGATCAAAAACTTCCGGAATTTGGTTATACGTTGTGTACTAAGTATAGATGAAATTTAGGGATGGACTCGGGCCGTGCCGGGCCGGGTTTTTAATAAGCCCGGCCCCGCCCGACGCAGAAAGGTAACCGGCCCGGCCCGAGTCCCGGCCCGAAATGAACATTGACGGCCCGGCCCGCCGTGCCGGCCCGAAATTTCGGGCCGGCCCGACTTTTATTCAGCGAATGAGAAGATATTTTTTTCTGTTGTGTTCAACAAGTAACTATCACTCTTTTGTTTAATTTAAGAGTATAATGATTTTGAATTACAATCAAGATACTTGTGGAACATATCGTAGTATATCATTTGATTTTTGATTCTGTTACGTACCTAGACGTAGCCGGAAGAAAAGTAAGTACCAGGCTAACTATTAAACGCGGAGAGTGAAGGGATTCACCTACATACCAAAAAGAAACAAAAAACACATCGCCCACGATGATCTATTAACAAATAAAAATAAATAACGGATTCTGTACAAACAAGCAAGACCAATAAATTAAGCGTTACTATTTGAAAGCAAACAGTTAGGGTGATATGAACAATTTAGTACATTAGATACGAAGTGCGCATCTCGTATTTACACAAAATAAAATTAATCAGTAGTAAATAAACCTGTGAGAGCTTTTGTCAAGCATTTTTAAAGTTTCACCTAATACTTTTTGTAAAATAACTAATTAGTAGGAAAGAATTAACGTGTGGGAGTTTTTGTCAGATATCTTTTAAATCGTACATAGTACCGTTTGTAAAATAAACTAATCAGTACAAAGGAATAAGCGTGTGTCTGTCCAATACTTTTAACACAGGTACATCACACATGTAGAGCGATAATATCGATTAGCAGCAACGAACAATAGTTCTACAATGTGACGTTTCTTGTCACATAAGTACACCAAATGTTGATACGGAATATCCCATTGAAACACACAAAAGAAAACGAGTTGCATACCTGTAGGTGTCCGGATACTTAGCTTGAAAACCGTCGGGGGTGAATCAACACAGAAACGCCGCGGTATTCAGGATCCATTCACCCTGGCATCGTAGCTACAGCAACGACCTACGCACAAAAGCAGTTGGTCTACAGAAAGGAAGAACCCATTTGGCCTCCAGTTAAAAAAAGCAATCCACGCAAGACACCTCCTAGTTGTCGAACAGAAAATAAACAGACGTGCATTGCTTTTGAAATACGGTGATGAATAATGTAGAAAATATGTCGACGCACAAACTGTAGACGCAAATTTAACAGTGGTTCAAATAACACGAATTCCAACTGCAAATCCTCGCTTATCGAAGCGCGATTACAACTGGAAAACCCGGATTTTATCAGATAGTGTGCAACCTCATTTCAACAAGTTTTTACATTGAAACAATAGAGAAAATCATTATAGGCGGCCGTAATGTATACCAAGATAACGGGTACCTGAAACGATATAACTATTTAGTTGTTGCATAAACTTGTCGTTTCAAAGCAACTAGATTTAAGTTGAGGAATTTATTCGAGAGCGTGTTTATTATTAATTATGTTGAAGGATTTAACAGTATTAACAGAATTTATTCGAGCAAGTATTAAATTAATAAGAGAAAAAAATAGGGTAATTAATTTATGCTGAAAATAAACGTAACAATTTTTTTAAAAATCCTAGAAATAGGTAACAAAGGTACAAAATTTTTAGCAATTTTTAATGTTTATGAAATTGTACGCTTAACGCACCTTATAACCTTTATAATAAATTTGCGTCCGCTTTATTTTATCGTTCCTACTTCAAAGAATTGTACTAAAATTACCTACTTGAAATTAGAGAGTTGTTGCAAACTCATTCCAAGCAGACTTTATTAAAAGAATCTTCAAATAAAGTATCCTTTTTTAAAAGTTTGCATCCAATCTAAAGGAGTGTTAGTGCAAGTGTTTTTTCCGTTAGTCTTTATTCTGACATATATATTTAGTATTCTATATCTATAGGTTATGTTTTAAAAATGAATAAAGAATTAATCTCTTTTGAAATAAGGTGACCTATAATACATGTTTAACTATATTGGAAAAAATCAAAGAAATTGTATTCACACAAAGATGAACCTTTTTTTATTATTTGAGTCTTTTATTTCCCACTGATTCGATAACATTTGTATGTGTTGTCAAAGTGTTTTCACGGAATAGTTTTTGAGTTTACTTCAAGACACTGTCTTTACTCCTTTCCAAGCATATAGCATATCTGTTTTTAAAAGGATTTTTACAGTTTACTTCTAGGTAAAGCATTACAAAACAGCATCCTCGTATTTAGAGCGTTGACGTTTTATATCTTTTTTGTGTTATAAACTTGGACATTATATTTCTAAATTTAAATACGGAAACAACACTACAAAAAACCATTTACTTCGCTATATTTATACACAAAGCAGACAATTAAATGTAAGTTTGTACGTTTAGCATTTGGCATATGTCAAAATTAAGGCGTAAAAGCCTTCCCTGCCTGTATTTAAATTAAATAAAGGTGTACTGTATTTTAATAAAGTACAAACATTAAAGGTGTAATTGCGCATGTGTAAATGTCAAAAGAGGGAAAACTTTATTAAAAAATTGGTAAAATGAACTTTGCAATAACTCTCTAGTGTTTTAGGCGGTAGACATAAATTATACACGCGATTGATAATATCGACGTTCGCCGCATGATTGAGATTAGGAGTATATACATATACATAATATAAATCGTACAAACTTTTGAATTATGAATAAATCACCTAGTTTGATGTTCTTGGGCATCTTTAACTTGCCTAAAGTACAAAATGAGGAACATTAAATAGGACTAAAAAAAATATTCGGTATAAGAAGTGAGTTATAATATCACGTCACCTTTACACTAAACAAGACGAAAAACTGATTATTAATGGATTCATGAAAACACTACGTGAAAATATAATTAAGAACGTTTACTTACTCAATGTGAGATAGAAGTGAAGGGATGATGGAGTATCTACTCGTGCGTTTTTCGGCCCGAAAAGTTCGGGCCGGCCCGAGTCGTTTGGCCCGGCCCGGCCCGAAAAAAGATAGGCCCGGCCCGGGCCCGGCCCGAATAAAGTAGTCAACGGCCCGGCCCGGATTCGAGCCCGAAATCGGGCCGGGCTCGGGCCGGGCCGGCCCGAAAGCCCGAGCCCGAGTCCATCCCTAATGAAGTTACAGGATATAGTCCTAATTTTTTGGCAGATAAGTACACTTATCTGGTAAGGTATATAGGAATACCGAGTAAATATAGATGCACCTATAATTTGTGAAGAACGCAGTGGCAGAGAGGATCATCTTAAAAATAAGTGTTTGTATGAGAAAGTATGAGGTGTACAAAGGCTCATCAATCTGACACTAATCGGTATAATTTAAAAAGACGTTCTTTAATATTGACCGTAGGTCAGACTTTGGAGGAAGTACTATACCTTATCTATTATAGTCGATTTGATAGCAACGAAATTAGCACCCAAAGTTACAAATTGTAAGATGATTTGAAAAATGTCACCAATGTATATCACCTAAAAGATTTTAATACAGGTCATAATCTAGGTTTATGGCATATCCAGGACTTCAAGGTTGGCTATTCTGATGAGAAAGTCTAATAAGTCGTATTTTTTGGATCGAATTTTCTTCATTGAAAATTCTTTTTTTTAGAATGGGGTGTTGTAACGGTTCATTTCTTACCCGTTCCAAGTACTATCAATGCATCACTTCTGTGTACATAAATATTCTATGTTTTTTAATCTACTTACTTTGGTTATGAACTAAACCATTCTGTAGATGTATTTTGACAGATTTTAATAATTATATTTATTGAACTATGTTTTCTACATTAACTATAATGGGAATCATCGGATTTAATTGCAAAAAAATGATCATTATTTACTGGTTTGGATAAATACAGGTACATATTTCCGTGACATTGTTAATTTAGTGTTATTTCACTGGTAGGTACCACGAAGCATTTGTTATATCTTTCTGTTATCGCTTTGCTTATTATAAAAGGTCGCTGCTTGCCAAATTGGACTCTTATACATTATACTTGCTGTCTTCAAGAGGTCGAACCCAATTTTCTGGTGGAGCGTATCACCGTTTTAGAACAAATTGGTTATTTAAACTAATTAGCGTCAAGTTTCTACACAAGGGAAGTTACCTTAATGTGTACTTGGTACTGGTAATCGTATCGTATATTTATATCATCTCGTCAGATGAATCTACAAGTCGTTGTAACTATATCCTACATTAGTGTCCTTTTGGTTGGTGTGCATTTAAGAAAATATTTATTTGTGGCTGTGTGCCTTTATTAAAGTTCAAACTTCTTGTTGGGCGTACGAAATTACTGAGGTTAGTACTCTTCCTATTTTTCATTCTACAGGATTTTTACTTCCTGGTGTAGGGCAGATTATTTCTTGCTTGCTCAGTGCAACGATTTCACGTGCAATTAAGTTGTGTCGTTTACTTTGTGTCTACCTGCTTACCTCTTGTTGAATAAGAAGCTACTCTATTGGTCCAGGTGATATGCTGTAATCATCCCGATCTATCAGGAGGGTCTGGATTTCTGAAAACAACATCTCCAAAGTGTAGAGGTATTTCTCTATATCTTTTCGTAGTGATTGTTTATTTGTCGAGCAATATTTTGAGGTTTATATTTACTCAGTAGGAAGTTGGCCATATATTTAGGTAGTCAACAATATATATAAATATTTTTAGTGCGTTTATTATTATTAAGTGTCATTGATGTTCCACCATTGAGATTACTCACAAATATAGTGGGTTGCTAACTTAATACGCATTAGCCCTATACACCTAAAGGATTATACAGTTAACATTTATATATGTATATGTGTGACAGCGGCACTTTTCTTAGGTAAATACTAGATATTAGGGCCACTGCATGCACTACCATATTAGTTTGTGGTGGTTCGATTAGGTTTAATTATTGGTCAGAGTAATACTTCGTTTTCTTGTATAGCAAGCTTAGGATTATTTGGTTATTTTATAAATAGAACTTGCTCATTGTATGTAAATAAAAAGAAGTAACAAAGAAAGTGGTTTTTAATTACAAAGTTCTTTTATGGTCAGTGGAATATTATGAATGTGCTTGCTTAAATGCAGGAGCCAACTATTCAATATGTGGTGTAGTTTGGGGCCTATTCTCTATAATTGGTGCCCAGTATTTTCTTTTATTCAAATGTGGTTTACCCACTTTTGCCTACGGACCAACCAGTTCGGGAAATCACACCATATTTTAAGTTATTTGACCAAGGATTTTTACACTTTATTTCCCAGTGGTCAAAACATATACAAGGATATCCTCTATTTATTTTTTTGTCACATAAAACAGATGGAATAGCATTACGTGACCTGAATGTGACAATCAACTTGGTTTTACGTTAACAAATCAAATCACATAACAAACATATTTAACAATTAAATTATATCACAGATTCTTTAGTTTTAAAATACTTGAAAAAAAATTACGTTACATATTAGTTATTTCTATGAATGAGTGTCAAATCTGGCAGTCTTTTACAAATTTAATTTAAAAATATGGAATTTTAAGCAGACTTAATATAAATCTGATTTTGCTACTAATACAATAATCTCGTTTAGGTTTCTCTTAAGTGAAAGAGCTTCAAATATTAAAAAAATTTAACGCGTGATTTTTTTTCACGAAGTATGTGTAGTTATGAAAATTGGTGTTGTTACGTGCTTTCAAAGAAACGGATCTCGTGAACTGAAAAGATGGATTTTTACGACAAGTACTTTGACCATTGGCGAAGGAGGGGGTTGTTTAATTAATCCGGTAAAGCATTCAGCAAAGGTAATGGAGTAATCTTGAATTCACAGGTTACCGACTGCTACCCTTGCGCTGGATATGATCAGGTTTCAGTTCATCTTCTGCTGTTCACTGTCAGGTATTGAAATCAATAGGCCCCATATTGATTCTAAATTGTGGTATTATTGCCCTGAGGGCTTTTGCGCTATAAAAATATAAGTTTAGGCACTGTATGACCTTTCACCACTAATTTTTACCATCAACAACTCCAATTCCGTTTTTCTCAAACGCAAGTGATCGGATTAGTAAAACAACTTATGAAGACAATTCGATCCGAAGAGTTTTTATCTCCCCAGAATTTTGATGCTAATCAGAACAAATGCTTTAGCAGCCACGCACCGTATCTATGAAGCAAGTTGAATTCCCCGAACAATAAGTTATTTACACTGACCTTTAATTATAAGAATGCTATTTCAAACGTTCTAAACACCTGCAGATATTTTCAATATTATTATTGTAACAAAATGTGGGGTATAGCTTTGCAATTGAATTAAACTAGCAAATAACAAATCGTGTGATGTTTTCCTATTTAGAACCAAAGAGTTATTATGAATTCGAAAGCTTATTTAGGTTGGCAAACAAATAATATGTAGGAAATTTTTTAATTTTTTGTTCCTTCCTTAATATGGCTAGCTTTATTAAAATGTAAATAAATTTTGTTATACAAAAAACATAGTTGCAATATACGTGTAGCAAACGCATAGGCACTTATGTGACTCATGCAAATTACATATCATTTTCATTCACATACTTGTGCACACAGACACACACACATACATTCACCCACGCACCCGCACACGAACGTACGCATGCGCGCACATTCACTCACATACGCGTACTAAGCAAGCAATTACACATACACAAACACCACAACACGCGCACGCACGCACGTACGCACATACATACAGACACAGCTACATGCTCGTATGGACACTATCCACAACACACACACACACGCACCAAGTTACGTGAGCGTTCACAATCGTAATAAGCGCAAGCATACACAAGCGTATCTTCACAATTTGAAGGCCTTAAGTAAGCACTTCGACTCAAAAATGTATCGTAATTTCATATTAGCTTTGCGGAATTTTTTTCGACACCATAGCGTTTGAAAAATAAGGGAAAAAAATTTTAACAAGCGGAAGTATACTTTTTTTTTATAGAATACTCAACGGAAAACAGTTTTTAGTTTCTATGAAATATTTCATCTTCAATCACAGCGTATTACCTATCTGCTTTATAGCATGAGACAATTGACACATGCTGAAATAACTCTCGCACTAGCACTTCATAGCTGTTTGTATACGAAAACTGAACTTGACGGTAAGAATGTTACTTTTGAACTTGAGAATGTGCGACTTGTATGCATACTGTCTCGGTTGACGTATGTATATAAATATGTAACCCGAATAGATTGCAAAGACCTGACAAAAACGTGACAAACGTTTTTGCTAACAAAGTATGTCAGGGTTGGAAGCAAATTTTATGGTATTGAGCACCACCCTCTATAAAATGGTTTAAAGCAAGATATAATGGCCTGAGTGTCACGCATAATGTAAAAGGATGTCTTAGACTTAACACGTTATTTGTGAGCGTGCAAAAAAAGCTAAAATGTTTTGTTTCAAATATCGTATACATTTTACAGCCACGCTGATAATAAAAAGCCAGATTAAAACTCGGATTTTGAAATTTTTGTGAAGAGAAGCTACGGTTTAACAGTTGCACCAATAGTTAAATTAATTAGTACACACTATGGTGTAATGGACTTGATAAAAGATCACAACTTTTCTGTCAAGATTTATTTAATAATAATTCAGAAATAGAAGGCTTGCTTGAGGCTTATGAGTACAGTTTCATACTTATACTAATGTCCTATAATGATATTTCCCTGGTTTTTATTCTAAATCTAGTATTTACATAAAACAGATTACAGATTATAGTGGAGCATTGCACTATATTGCTTCATGAAAGGAAAATTTAGTATCTACAATAAATAGTTAGTTTAAACATCATAAGACTCTTAGAAAAACAGTACTAGTAATTGATATGGTGTAAATTATAGACTAATAGAAAACAAAGATTAGGTTGGTACATCACACCTCCCTTCTAAAACTAAAGATACAATAGTTATATTTTATCTGTTAGCTTCGCTGATCTAGAACTGCGTCTAAGTGGTATTTCTGAGCTATCGCTAGTTGTGATTTCGCTTGAAGTTTCTCTTAATTTGAAAGATTTAGGTTTCTTAGTGCTACATAAATTTAAAGTTACACAATTTGATATGTTTTTACATCCTACTTTATCACATATTGTCACGGTAATTTGATGAAAGCTACAAAGGTGGGTTCTTTAAGGTGGATACGGTGACTTTTTGCACCTCGGCTAATAAAGACTCTTCTGCAGAGGTGGATCTTGATTCCTGCAAGTAGGTCGTTAAGAACCCGAACAGACCTACAAGCAAATACAGTATAAAAGGCGCCAGAGACTTGATTAAAATGCCCAAAGAACTACGAAACCCCAAGTCCCAATGGTTTCGGATAATATCACACCTAAAGAGCAAAATAAGTATAACAACGGTAGCCACTACAATCATATAACTATATTTTAAAATATCTGAATTACAAGCCAAAGCGATTTATCTGGAATTCAATACACACCACAGTGGCCATGCAAATATACACGTATTTTAATAACACACATAAAAGGTAATATGTAAACCCACTAAAAGCAATGAATTTAAGGTATCTTTCGCCTGTTGGCGAGTACAAACTGACAGTAGACTAGCCGCAAAATGTTTCTCGCTAGTAAGTAAATTTCAAAAACACAGAGGAGAAAGGCCTTACAAAAATATATACAAATGGCTTTTCACCTACAGGTTAGCAATAAATATTAATTAATGTAAATGATTACTCGCCAGAAAGCGGCATAAATTGAGCATACCTGGACGATGCAATCACTAGCTAGTGAATCGCTGCGCCAGTGCGGACCTGTAACATGAGTAGACACACAAACAGCTGGTGGTAGGATACCAAGAAATTAATATAGTTTACCAATAACAATGCAAAAATATAACCAGCATACGGTTAATTACACAGATTCAATCAACAATAAACAATAATTACGCCAATACTTGCGTAACGCAACACACAATAAATACAGCAATAGGTATCACTAACTTCTAAGTATACAACCTGGAGTCTGGATCATAAATCAATGCTTTCCGCTTCCAACGAGTCTTCAGTACATAAGCCACAGAATGAAGTAATATTTAATATTGAATTTAAACGGAAATCCAAACGGATGATTAGTACAGAATTGAAGTGAGCTCACAAGGAGCATCCACAGGCTGATATAAGGATCTGTTTACACGAAACAAGGTTAATACCAAGATTATAACCAAGATTCAGGACCCTGAAATAAGTAATGTTAGTACTGAAATTTCAGGAAGATATACTTTACCACAGAAGTGGGTTTCAATAAATCAGTAGCTAACAAAGAACATCTTTGATATTCGTGCAATACAAGATTCTGAAAGATAAATAGTTAATATCAGAAAACACAAAACAGGAAAAACGTGGCTCACCTAATATAAGTAAAAGCAGGAAATATCCGCAAGGCGGTATTGTGAGTAGAAAAATAAATCTGCATTTCATAGTAAAATACAAGTTTAATAGATAATGTTATTTGAAGAATATACTGTTGTGACGATAAACAATTCCTGCTAATTTTATAATAATCATGAATCGAATGTGTACCAAACTTTTTTTATAGCTAAATTATTTCTTCCGGTAATTAACAAATGTACGTAATGACAAATACTGCATTACTTATTTAATGTAACAGTGAGTACATCAAAATTGGAAAACATTAAACTTACTTTTCACCTTTTATATATATCAATAAATTAAAACACATAACTAAATAGTAAGTAACGTTATCCGAAGCTTTTAAAATGGCCGACAAAGACGGGTCACGTGTTGATGACTCCAATTAAATTATTTGTAAGGTGTGCATTAGGGGAGCTTCCGGTGGCCCTAAATGTGTTTTATGCAAAATGTGCAAAGCAGTTTTCCACAGAAGTTGTGCTGAGCAAAAAAAGCTGCATTTTCTTGATGATTCCAATGTTAATTGTTGTATTAATATAATCGATCCTATTTCGACTTATTCCGCCATTTCAGATGCAAATGAAAATTCGGCTCCTAATATGGTTTGTGATATTCAAAGACAACTGATATCTTTACTTCGCAGTGAAATTTGTTTATACACGAAAACGCTGCACTTTTAAAGGAGAAAATTGTTATACTGCAATTACAGAATGATTCATTTAAGGCTCAGCTAAACTTTGATCAACCGGTTTCGAATACATGTGCGCCGCGTAGATCTCGTACAAGTGAAAGTTCAAGTTCAATGCACTTTGAGTCTAATTTTAAACACAGTAAGCAAATGGATGTGACATATTCAACTAATGCGGTTGCCGTCGCTAAAGTTACTTGCAATGACGAATTGCCAAATATGACAGTTGGAATAGATAAATTTAAAAGGCAGAATAAACTTAGTAAAGATGTGGATGACTCATATTCCACCAAAACAGCTGCTGTTGGTGAATTGTTGACTGTATTACCTGAATTGGCAAATGTTCAAGGGCAACTTATGAATACAATTATTAATTTGAACACTCATGATTCTGCCTCATTGCCTAATTTGAAAAAACCACTTTGTTCTGCGGCTCCTGTTAATAAATTGAGACCTGCTAACTTAAGTAAGCCCACTTCTTTAAATTCTAACCTCAATAAAAATAATAACTTACTAATTTACGGTAATAATGCAGACTCAGACATTCAAGGAGTTGAAAAATCCAGATTTATTTTTGTATCTAGAGTACATCCTAAATTTAGTAAAGAAGATATCTTGGGATTTCTGGGTAAAAACCGCATTGAAGCTTCATCTTATGTTGAATTAACTACCAAATTTAACAATTATAAGTCTTTTAAAATTGGTGTAAATAACTTACATGTAAGTAAAATATTGTCAAATAACTTATGGGGTAATCATGTTATTGTAATACATCAAACTAAACTTATGTTGAATAAAATTAGGAAAAATTCGATTTCTCCTACATTGGATTAAAAATACCTTTTTGTTGATGGCGGAAGCTAGTTTTGGTGTATAGTTGCTCCATTGTTTTAATAAATCATAGAATTGGATTCCATAAATTCGGCAAACGTCTTCATAGAAACCCATTATGTTTAAAAACCCTATATTAATTGATATTGAATAATATCATGTCCTGCATATTTATTTTTATAAAAAATGATTACGGTTACTGAGGTCTGAAGTATAAAATTAAAAATTAAAAACTTGGATTGTATGCTAACGTTTCGTGAAATTTATTCACATTATCACATCTATCAAAAGAACAACTAAGTATAAATTAAAATTTGGTAAAAATACGCACCTTAATACTTAAATAATTAAAAATAAATGACTAGACCTAAACGTTACAATCTAATTAAAAGGTGTGTTATTGGTATCAACATAAAAATATAAGCGACCGGTTGAGTTAGTATAAATTGTTGTTAGTGTAGAAAGGATATATAATATAAAATTTTCTAAATGTTAGTTGGCGGAGAATACACTTATGGTTATAGTTAGTATTATAAAGTTAATGGTAGGTTGGCTATGCAGACAGATTTTGGGTATCCGTTTTTTGATTAATTGAATTTTTTTCTTTATATTTAAAAAACATTTCTTTAAACAAACGACGTGTAAGATCTTCTTCTACGGCTAAAACAGAGGAACATAGTAGATAAAATATAATTCAAAATATAAGAGTTAAAGAATAAATGGTTGCACACATAAAGGTGGTGTCGGCCTTTTAAATATTTAGAAACGGCGGCCAATCTTTCCTGATAGTACCGCAACCTGACTTACATGCATATATGTAAGCACGCTGAAAACTACTATACTAACGTTTGTAGTTCTGTAACATTAATTAAAGAAAACAATTTTGTTTATTTATGCCACGGCTTTTGAAACTCGCTCAGGGATAATTGTATCTAGATATTTTACTCTGTAAGAGAACGTGGGTTTTTTGTCCTCTTACAAGTACATTAAACACATGCGCATAATGCGTCGTCTAGTTAAAACCACTTAACCTCTCGTAGTGCATGTATGGCGTGGTTATTTTCAAAGATTGATAAATATAGTCACAAATGTATAATTTAGATAAACGTTTGAGATTCAAACTACTAACAAATAACTTTAAATGATGTATATATAAGGGTAACTTCAAATACCTGCAATTCCTCTGAATGTGCTTGAGTTGTACATGGACCTCGATACAGGATACAACAAAATCGTCTAGCGTACGCTTGCAGACAATACCTGTTGAAAGTAAGTTTTAGTTTTATGTTCTAATTAAATTTACTCTTTTTTAGGTTCTACAACTAATAAAATAATAATTCAGCAACAGTATACTTAGATACGGCTCTATTAATAGGAACTCTTGCAATACTTTACCACATATTATGAAACGTAGTCCTGTACGACTGAAAACCCGCTGCAAAGTATCCAAAGCTCACTGGTGCTACACTTTACCAACACTAAAAATGACCCTTTTTTCGCTTTAACCGGAATCACTCTTCTGTACGATACTTGGTTGTATAAAACCTTATTAATTATTATATGATACACTTGTTCTCCACTAACATCAAACTCTTTGTAGTATTACTCCAGTTACACGCTCAAATAAAAGGGATAAATTTCAAACACATATATTAATTAATTTTTTCAAAAATCATTTACAAGCTCCAAAGCCAAACATCTATATCTTACACAATTTTAAAATCAACTAACTAATTATAAACACTTATCACCTAGGAAATAGTCTCTAAAAATTACATCTTGCCTACTATATATATATATAAGGCTAAGATGTACATTCATTGATTTAATATTATTTGTACTTAATTACTATTTTGGAACAGGTACTTGTGTCACTTATACAACCTATCATTGGTTGACATTCCACAAATTTTACCATCATTTTATGATAACTAAACATGCTAAAATAGATTTTTTTACAGGCATTATGGTACATTAATTAATTAATAAAATTTAAAATAATGACTTTATTTTGACAAATATCAAATTTTAATATGAATAATAACACTAGTTTTAACTTTTGTAGATATGTGTAGAAATGATTACTAATGCCTGTAATTTACTAACAGCTTGTTATATATAATGTGTATGTGTATTTATTGTATGAATGGGTACAAATGTTCCAAGTGAAATCGTCCGCGACATTCACCCCTTTCATTTTCAAGCTCAAAAGTATTGCCATTGGCGAAAATTTTTCTTATTTGGTAGGGCCCTTCATATGGAAATAATAATTTTGCACAAATGTTCCTACTCCAGTTCAAAACTCTCAACCTTTTTACGATAACTAAATCCCCAATCTGAAAATTTGTCTGTTTCTTAATTCGTCTGCATCGTTTCTCGACCTCCCTACGTTGTCTAGTCTCTGCCGTAGCTCTTGCCTCTTCTAGTAAACTGTCAATGTCCTCCACCTCATTCTGATCTTGCCAGGGTCTTGCTGGTACCACCCCTTTCATTAACGTCATTGGACAAACCTTCGTCACTGAACTCGGCACATTATTTAAATAATTTTCTGTTTGTGGTAAATGTCGAACCCAACTATTATGCTGTCCCTCAACTGAGAGGCGGCTCCGTGGCGTAGTGGTATGTGTGTGACTACTACGCCCAAGGTCCCGGGTTCGAATCCCGACACGGTCCGCTTGAAAAATGTTAGGCGAGCATTTTTCACAAAAATACACCCTCGTTCGGATGAGAGGTAAAATGGAGGTCCCGTGTGTGAGTGTTGTCACGCACGTTAAAGATCCCTACCTTGCTTGGAACAGCAAGGGTTCGGCAAAATTCAAATTTTCCAGGTAAAAAAAACTCGCTTCCTGGCCAATGTAGTACCTTCGGGTGGAGCATTGGAAAATCACATGTAATGTCCCTCAACTGATATTCTCAAGTACTTTATGACTTCCCTAATGTAGCGTTCACAGGGATTTGCTTGTGGATGTCGTATACTACAGAACCCAACTTTTATACCTTCCCCCTTTAATTTATCAATCACCCTTTTATTATTGAAATAAGTGGCGTTGTCCATTAATATCTTTTTCATCACCCCTGTCTGTTCAGTGTACTTTCTTATGCTGTTCAAAACATGTCTCGTGTTGCAGTTTCTGCCAGGGTTTAATTTTACGTACTTTGAACAAATGTCCACCATCACCAAAATGTGTTTATATCCGTTATGTCCTGGTATCAAGTTACTTACGTAGTCGACTGCTACTATGTCGAGCGGTCTTTCTGTATTAATTACCATGTGAGTATTTTGTAACGTCATGTTCTTGTCCTTTCCTAGTAAGCATGTCCTACAACTATTTATGCGGTCTTTTACCAAAGAAATGTCGTTTTGTGTGTAAAAAGTCTCCCTAAATGATAATAAGGTCTTTCGAATTCCAATGTGTCCGTATGTCCTGTGAATTTCTACTATCATTTTTAACGCTATCTCCTTCGATAATACTAATAAGTCTTCGTCCCCAATACGTTTTACCAAAAAGTTATTCATCAGATTAAAACCTCTATATTCAGCCCCATATTGTTCGACTAATTTAGTCCGAATGGTCATAATGTCCTCGTGTTGCTACATGTTAATAAATTCCTGGTTTGTCCATCTACCTTCGTCTCTAAATGTCTGTAATGCCACTATGAATCCCATTTTTTCTCACCCCCAGTTATGTTATCCTTTCTACTAAGAAAGTCTGCAGTCACGTTATCTTTCCCTGGCTTGTGCCTAATGTCAAAGTCATATTCTTGTAGTGTTAACGCCCACCTATATAAACGGCTGTTCAAAAACTCTTTTTTCTTTAAAAATGAAATCACAGAATTGTCAGTTTCGATCAAAAATCTATTCCCCAACAAATAAAATCTCAATTTTTTCACCAAATACACGATAGCAAGCATTTCCTTCTCTGCTATTGAGTACCTTGTTTCACAATCCTTTAAGATCCTTGAAATAAAAATATTGATTCACGCCATCCTGTAGCTGTACCAATTCTGCTCCTATTGCGAAATTCGATGCGTCTGTTCTTAAAATAAATTTTTCCTGCAAGTTTGGATATCGTAGAACTAATTCCTGATAAAATACAGCTTTTAACTCCTGAAAAGCATCTTCCCTTGCTTTCGTCCACTTCCATTTTTTTCTTCAAAATTCCAGTTATTGTACTAATCAAAACCCGAAGAACTCTTTAATAATTCCAATTGAACCCTAAATCCTTGTAAAGCCTCGATAGTGTAAGAAAATTTGTAGTCATTATTAGTACAAAGTCACACGAAGGCATTAAAGGTTAAAACATGCAACCCATTGGTAAATTATGTGATCAAAGGGTTAAATAAAAATAAGCTAGTATGTAGGTAGTTGTCAAGTGGTCTGAGTTAAATAACCAAATATATCTCTTTTCCACTCATTTATGTATATATATATATATATATATATATAAATATATATAAATCGGAATGTTAAATTTGCATAAGTGTAGAAGCTTTATAGTACGTGAAAACTCAAGGAGGATACGAATAGAATCAGCTTTAATATTTTGAAGGGTGTAAATCAAGCACATCAAATCATAAGGAGAGCTTTTGGGTTAAAATCAATAGTGTAAACCAATATTTTCCATTTAACTAAACAAAGCGTTCGTTAAATACAAATCCTAAGAAATTCTATAAGTTAAACAACATGGAAAGTACGATTTCAAACGAACAGTTGGTTCAGAGAAAAGCCTGACAGATAAATAAACAAGTTCCAGGAACCTGAATGTACGTTGGAACATAATCCTGTAGAAATGTTAATTAACGGTCAATGCGAAGGCTAAGAAAACAACAGGTGGTTTAAAAGCAAGTTGAGACGGGATATCGATAGCATAGGCGAGACGAAGGAAGCAAATAGAGACGTTGGATAAAATACTCGTTTAAAGTACGGGACAAAATTTAGAGGTCAACCACAATATCGATTTTATGTTGCTTGAATGGGATTGTAAAAGAAACAACAAATATGAGTTAGACGAAAGTAAGATAGTTGAAGACTAGACCTAAGAATGGGAGAAATGTTTGTGATTGGCCAAGTGCTAAGGGGTAAGAAAAAATTTCAAGAAGAGCGCAACGGTTGTATTTTGTTAACCAGTGTTTCGGACTAAAGCGACGATCGAGTGAGAATTCTAAAGTTTACAAAGTTTGTTGGATATAAAATTTTCAGAATCGGTTACGGTAGGGGAGCTTTTCCATTATAAATACACGAGAAGACGTAGTAGGGCTCTCTTACTCTTACTCCGCTTATCTCTTTGACTTCGCTTAGCTCTTTGACTACACTGAGCTCTTACTTGACTTACTTCTACGGTAACATCCAAGTGTAAAATTTTATAAAACGGTGTTAGTGAAGTCCGTCGAAAGTTAATTAAACGTGTGAAAAGCACGAGTGGGTGCTATTTTGTAAACGGTGCTGTAGCCACAATCAAAGAATGAACGAGGGATGTTACTAAGGTAAGCGTGCTGTGAAAATTTTGGAACGAGGCTGCTGGGTGTTTGGTAGATGCGGAAGGTGATTAACTTGGTTTGGACAATTATATGGGTAGAAACATTGAAGGCGTCTACAGAGACTTGGATAGCGATTGTAAATGAGTTTAATTTACATATAGCAGAGAGATGTATGGAAGCAACGACGAGGTTTTGCTGGACAACATCTTCAGAGGTGACGATGGAAAAGCTACCTAATTCGATGCGTCTGTTCTTAAAATAAATTTTTCCTGCAAGTTTGGATATCGTAGAACTAATTCCTGATAAAATACAGCTTTTAACTCCTGAAAAGCATCTTCCCTTGCTTTCGTCCACTTCCATTTCTCGTTTTTCTTTAATAATTCCAGTAATGGTACACACAAGTCAGAGTAACCCGGAATGAACTTCTTATAATAATTCAGAACCCCTAAAAATCCCCTTAAAGTCCTCAAGCTTTTAGGCTGTTTTAAATTCTTTAATTCGTCTAAACGTTTCTCACTAATCTTTATCCCTTCGATCCCTATTATGAAACTAAGATACTTTACCCTCGTCTTGAAAAATTGACATTTATTAATGTTCAGTTTTAGTCCCCCTTCGTCTAGCTTGTGTAAAACTTGTTTCAAATGTTCTACGTGCTCGTTTTCATCTCTCGAAAAGATTAAAATGTCGTCGACATAGTGTGTGCAAAAGCTTTCGTATTGATTCAGTAATTTCTGCATTGCTCGAACCAATGCTGCTGATGCTGTCGATAATCCGTAAGGCACTACTCTAAATCTATATATTTCCCCTTCAATGCTAAACCCTGTGTAGTTCCTACTATCGTGATGCAGTGGTATAAGCCAAAAGGAGTTCTTCAAAACTAATTTGCTAAATACTCGTTTGTCATTAATTTTATACATTATGTTTTCAAATGGTTGCGGTTGCTCGTACTGCGGTTTAGTTATCGAGTTCAATTTTCGTGCGTCTAAACAAATCCTAAATACTTTTGTCAGTCTTGAGTATATACCGATTTGATTAATATACGGCGTTCTTAATGGTTCAAAATTCTATATTAAATCATATTGCTAAGTACGATCTTTCAACTTCCTCATATAATAGGTTATCGGATATACCTTAGTGTTAAAACTTGCTTGCCCTTTACTTCTAATGGATGCATATATTCTGTAGCAAACTTAGGCTTGTCGTCCAAGCTAGTGTACAACTTTACCACACCCCAATTGTTGATGGGTTTTCTCCTTAATTACCATCTGATCCTAAATCATAATCTGTTTAAAAATGCTGCATAACTTTATCCGTCCATACCTTCAAATTGCAAATTTTCGTATCCATTTCTTAACTTATCTATAATCATATTAACATCCCTTTTATCTATACTATCCGTAGGACTCCAATGATCCTTAATATGATTTATCTGTATCGTTTGGCTATTGCATCAAGGGTAAAAACCATATCCTGTATTACATCAATTCGTTATTAATCGACCCCGAAATTCTTTCGACAAAAATTTACATTCCCAGCCTAGTTTCCCAATGTTAATGTTGATAACCTAACAATTTTAAATCTTACGGATAACTTTTTCCATCATGACCATACGCTTATCTTCTTTATTTTAAAATCTTTCCTCTAAGTATCTCCATGTGTTTAACTTATTTATCTTCCTTACTAACTTAGCTGAGACCTTCGTATCTACTAAACATCATATTTACAACCTTTAAAACTAAATAAGTGAATGGTCACGTTTATTTAATTAACGTTGTGATAATATACATGATTCATATTAAAACTGCTCGTTGTACCCAAGTCTGTCCTACATACTAATAAATTGGCGTTTTTTTTCCTTTAAAATTAGTCATACAAATCGCGGGTGTTATCAAAATGTGAAGGCCTGAATTTCCACCTGTGGTGGCAATACCGGTGCCGTTCGTGTCCGAGCCTATTCTGGTTTGTAGCCCTCGAGTCAATTCTCGGTAAGTGTCCCTATGCGTTTACGTATGGACCTGTGCATGTTGCTGGAGCCATTACGTGTCTTGGTGTCCCGTGGAAATTCCTCAGATACGAATTTAAACATGTATAATTCTCAAATTTCCTGGCCGACGAATCTTGGTACTGTGTTTCCACATTGAATGAATTACCCAGCCTCAACTACTCTAATTTGCGGCTTCCACGAAAAGGACATGCATTAATTTAAAAGTGCCTTCAACACCCCAAACATTTTCTATGGTATTGCCCAATACTGCAGATTCTCTAAGTTTAACTCAAAATGCTCGTAAAACTCTGCCTTTGCATAACAAAGTTTTCCTGAAGTGATAGACCGTAATTTACTTTGATTGCAAGATAACCCTTTATACTTTTGATGCTGCTTGTCCACTTGTTGTAAATCCGTTTAACGGTTTCTATTCCGGCTTCTAAATTTCCTTGAACGCCTCCTATCCTGCTGTAAATCTCCTTGCCCATGTCTGGTTTAACGGAATTTTAATTCTGCTACATATTCATTGTATCGTCTTCATTCATTTTCCTTGCCGTCGATAGTTCAAGCCCGCCTTTACTTCTGCCTTCGATTTCTGAATTTGAGCTGCCCTTCAAAAAAGGGTCTGCATATCCGTCTGTGATTCCTGCATTTCCTTCTGAAAATTAATCAAAACTTCATCAGCTCATCATGACTGCTCTCCGTTGTTTCAGTGCTCCTGGTTGGCCCTTTTACTATCACCGCTGGGGTTCTACCTGCTGCTTTAGGTCCGCTGCATTTCATCGATTCCTTGGTTGCCTGGGCGAGAATAAGGTACACGCCCAGACCTTGTACTCAACCTATTCTTACCTCCAAATTAACCTCTGTATTCGCACCACCAACTATTTATTTTTACAACCTATTAAACTTTAACGCGCCCCACGTTGGGCGCCACGCATAAAGTGTACAGAAGATTGTAGAAAACTATAATTCAAAATATAAGAGTTAAAGAATAAATGGTTGCTCTATTTTCGGATGTCGGCCTTTTAAATATTTAGAAACGGCGGCCTAATCTTTCCTGTTAGTAACTTAACCTGACTTACATGCATTGTAAGCACGCTTAAGTTTATACTAACGTTTGTAGTTCTGAAATGGTAATTAATTACAACAATTTTGTTTATTTATGCCACGGCTTTAGAAACTCGCTCAGGGATAATTGTATCTAGATATTTTACTCTGCATAGAACGTGGGTTTTTGTCCTCTTACAAGTACATTACATACATGCGCAAATTGCAAAATCTAGTTAAAACTACTTAACCTCTCGTAGTGCATGTATGGCGTGGTTAATTTTCTTAAATTGATAAATTAGTCACAAATGTATAATTTAGATCAACGTTTGAGATTCAAACTACTAACAAACATCTTTAAATTATGTATATATAGGGTTGGTTCAAATACCTGCAATTCCGGAAAATGTGCTCGAGTTGTTCATGGACCTCGATACAGCCTTCTAGAAAATCGTCTAGCGTACGCTTGCATTCAATACCTGGTAAATAGGTTTAAGTTTTGGTTCTTATTAAATTCACTCTTTAGGTTCTACAACTAATAAAATAATAATTCAGCAACAGTATACTTATATACGGCTCTATTAATAAGAACTCTTGCTATAGTTTACCACATATGATGGAAGGTAACGTCACCGGGGAAACCCGTAGCAAAATATCCAAAGCAACTGGTGAACCAAACACAAAGATGAACCCTATTTTCGCTATTAACCGGAATCGCTCTTCTGTAATACTTGGTTGTATAAAATCTTACAATTATTATATGATACACTAATTCCACAAATATCAAAACTAGTTAGAAATACATTTACACGCTTAACGAACATGGATAACATTTCAAACACATATATTAATTAATTGTTGAAAATCATTTACAAGCTCCAAAGCCAAACATCTATATCTTACGTAATTTTAAAATTATATTAATTATAAACACTTATCAACCTATTAATTTGTCTCTAAAATTACATCTTGCCTAGAAATATAAAAACACAAGTTGTACATTCATTGATTCAAATTATTTAATTTTACTATTTTCCAATTAAATCAACTATTACAAAATTCGGGACTCTCAATACACACACATGATATAAAAACATACGACAAATTAAAGCATTACCAATCACTGAATCACCTAATGGAAAATTCGACACATACGCACAAGTGTCACACCAACACTGTCGTTAAAACAAATAATAAACTTTTATCAAGACACTGTCTTTAACTATTCACAATTTACATTAAGTATTTATTCTATAAAAACTTGTTTTTTCAACACTGATGTCAATTTCAACCATCCTCACTGTAAATTAATTTATTTTATTCATCCTTTATAAAGTGTTAATACAGTTGTAGTCGTGATCTATTATAGAAAAGGAAACAACATTTAGGCCATAAAAATAATTTTAATTTAAATCAAGCAGGCCTGGAAGACCTACTAGAAAAGATCTGATATATATGTTATATATATATATATATATATATATAATATGATCTGACAAATCAAGTAACGAACTGCTTTAAATATAAACTATAGGCTGTTTAATTAAAATATTGGGAACTATTTATTTCGAAAGAAATGCTTCAAGTAAGGTGTATTTATTTCTATTCCTGACAAAATGTCAAATTTAGAATAAGGCATACGCCTTCTAAAGAATCAAATAACTTAATCTATAGGATTGTATATTTTTAATTTGACATTTTGTATTATTTTTCGATAAGTTTCAATCAAAATTTTTTCACATTAATTGTTAATATTTAGTTTTAAGATTTTTATAGTTTAAATGTTTTTAAAGTTTGGATTATTGAAGATTTCGCTAGTTGAAGTTAGAATGATAGTGTAAATTTATATGTAAGTTTTCAATTAAGCAATTTTATTTTAACTGTGTCACCATTTTAGCCTTCGAAAAAGAACCCAAAGAGGTTCGAAACGTCAGTAATAGAAATAAATACACCTTACTTGAAGCATTTCTTTCGAACTAAATAGTTCCCAATATTTTAATTAAACAGCCTATAGTTTATATATATATATATATATATATATATATATATATATATATAAATTTTATAAGTAGTTTTTTACACAAGGTAAGTTGATAAATACTTACGTATTGAAATTAATAAGATGAAATAATAACTTAGACTTTTTAAGTAAAGCCCAAATGATCATTTCAAATCGAGCTAGTAATTGAAAGAAGGAAAATATAAGGCCTTGGACAGGATTTGAACCTGCATCTCAGTTTTGCCGGAACTGTGCGTTATCCAATTACGCTACTATATATATATATAGACCATGTAGACAAAACGACATTGAAAATGTTGTCTACCGCTAAATTTGTATTATATTGTAAAATACAATTACCTGTTCTTTGTCATCATGACTCTGAATATCTCCTACACTCATTCTGGTCCAGAACTTTATTTTCTTAATATCAAGAAATCCCTGTATAAAAGAAAATTCTGTCCTGAAGGGTTTTTAAATTGTTTCGCTCTCAAATAAGCTTTGTGTGTTCTTAGTATAATGCAGGACGCCTAAAGCAATATCCAAAGAACCTTATTTATAAAAACTTACTACATCTAAATACAACTTTCGTGTACAGATTGTAATAGCTATTGCGTTATAGAGAGAGTTGTGTGCAAATTTGTAGTACGATAAATGGAATGGTTAGAAATAATTGTCTTTAGAATATATGCTTGACACATAAATGGTTACCTTTCTCTTATTGTTAAAAATTTTTATTTTAATTATTTTATTAATTATTAATTAGGCTGAAGAAATACTAGGAGAAGATTAATTTGGATTTAGGCGAAACAGGGAACATGGGAGGCTATTTTAGCTCTAATGGAGAAACAATAATAAAAGAAGATATCGTGTACATAGGGTTTGTCGCTCTGAAAAATGCATTCGACAACGTAAAATAGAAAAAAAAAAGTTTGAATTGCTCAAATAGATTGAAATGGGTTTTAAGGATAGGCGGATAGTACATAGCTTAAACAAACAGCAAACAGCGGTAATAGAATTAGAAAACGAAGGTAGAGAAGTAAATATTAGGAAAGCGGTGAGATAGGGATGTGCCTTATTCCCATTAATTTTTGACTTGTATATTGGAGGGGCAATGAATGCTGCCAAATGCAGGAAGACATTTGGAAGTACTATGCAGGGACAAAAGATTAATATGCTTAGATTTGCAGATGATATATGGGTATTAGCATTTGACAAAGAAGAGTTAGAAGCTGCTCTTAATGAAATGGAAACAGTCCTAACAGAGAGATACGGTATGATAATTAACAAAAATAGAACTAAAGTACCAATATGTAAAGAAGGGTAAATAAATTAAAAACTAGAACACAAATAGGAAACGAGAACTTACAAGAGGTTAAAAATTTTTGATTCCTAGGAATCCAAATAACTCAAGAAGAGAAAAGTGCAACAGCTATAAAACAAAGATTAGCACAAGGCCATGCTGCATTTAACAAGAAAAGACAACTACTATGTTCAAAGACAACAAAGAGATACAGGGAAAAGATTGCTGCAAACATTGCGTGGAGCACAGCACTGTACGGTTTTAAAACATAGACAGTTGAAGAAGCGGGCAGGAAAAAGATAGAAGTCTTTGAAATGTTGTGCTACACACACATGATGAGAACATCATGGACAGACGAAGTTAGGAACAAAGAGGTTCTAGAAATGGTAGGGAAAGAAAGACATGTGGAAAATAATAAAACACAGCTGAGATACCTACAAAAGCATCAAGGAACAGTGTAGGCTGTGGGAATTTCAGGGAAGTGTGTAGACTAGCTCAGAATAGAGATCAATGGAGATACGAGTCCAACCATTTCTAAGACGGAAAACCTAATGACGAAAAAAATAATTGTACCTAATGATTATTATAAACAACCACATGTAATGATTTTACAATATTCTCAACTCATGTTGATTGCTCGAAAAGATTTATTGGAAAACTATTAATTTGGCAAATGTCTAAGCGTTGGAGGATTTTGATAGCCGTTAGATTGCTCAACATCCTTCACATACCACTGAATATCGGTGAAATAGGGTACATATTTAGAAAACAATAAAAGGAGAGTCGTGCTGTATCTAACATGAAAGAGAAACTGCTATGTTTGACAACGAATATAGAAACAAAAAAAATTGTTGAAAGCATATGTGTGGAGCACAGCACCACGGCTATGAAATGGGGACAGTAGCAGAAGCAGACAGAAAAAAGGTAGACGCCTTTTGGAAGGTGGTGCTTCAGATATATGGTGATGATAGTATGGACAGACAAAATTAATTACAAAGAGGTTCCAGAAACAGTAGGGAAGAAAGATATCTGTAGAAAAAAAGAATTGGAGAAATAAAGAGATAGGGCATGTAAGGCATTTGGGGAATAATGCGGGATATATTACAAGCAGAGATAAGAAGAAAAGGAGGTAGAGGTACACCTATATCAGACTGTTGTACGCAGATAGTGAAAGATGTGGGCTGCGGAATTTCAAGGAAATGTGTAGGTTAGCTCAGAATAGGAAACAGTGGACGTCCGTGTCCAACTAGTTCCAGAACCGAAGACTTAACGATGATGATGCGAAAACTAAATAAGTTACCTGCTGAATAAACGTTACATTTTTGAATCAATTTTGCTCTACAGGGGGAGGAGTATCGTAAGAGTAAATTAGTACACCGTTATCTTTCAGGAGTACGGGATGGATTTTATAAAAGCAAATATATTACTTTTGGGGATATACAAATTCTGACACTTCTACTAAATACTTTTACACCTACCTTGAAAAGTCTTTATTTATACTGCCTTTGTCTAGATTTTGTCTTTGAGCGCCAACCCACTTACAAAGAGAATCAATAGAGATAAAACCTACTCTGAGATCGGATGTTCCGAATGACCGTTTTGGCTGTTATCACTACTGCTGGAAGTCGAAAGAGCTTCATTTACGCTCTTTTATTCCCCTAGTTTAAAATATACACGAATAAAAACTCCAAGTCTTGTGTACGTAACCTATATCGTGAAACATCATCACAACAGTGAACAATAACTGCGAGAAAACTTAAATCTACTTCTAATTGGCCCTATATAGGTTTAGCTAAAAAAAAAGCAATATTATCAATGATAAAAATTAATCGATTTGAATTCTACGTGCAAATTTACAGATACGCTAGTGAACTTTTAATGAGAAGTCGACATGTACAATATGCTTTAGAAGCGCGTGTATCAACGTTAATAGTCCTTTCTTAGTAATAATAAGCTCAATACCTTATTATTACTATAAATCACAGTTATTAAATACCATAAAAACAAAGATACAAACAACAAATAATGGTTATAAGCTGTATAACAAAATTTAAGCGACATACAGTTTTTTGTTAGCTTAAGCTCTATCGACTTTCCAGACAGGAATCGTTGCAGGTATAAAATCCATCATCTATAATGAAATGCTCATCCACAACGCTAGCAATAACTTTTTTACTATTTCTGTTATTGCTGTTCAATAATCTAAAAATTGTTCTGACTCGCTGAATTCTACTTTCTTTTTGTCATCGTTCAGTTGCATGGTCTAATGCATTACCCCTAGCTTCCATGTTCTGCGTCAGAGCTTTATCTGAGCATACTAACTACAACTTGCACTGGTTATAATTTTTGTAAGATAATCAAGCCGCACCAAGTTTCTTCCATCTGCTCTACTTTCAATTATCTATCAATATCAATCCTAGTGGCGCAAGTAATAACCTATCAGTTGATCTCATATATTTATAATATAGTAGTACGTCAGTTACTTTTGGTACTTTCCCATTTATTATGTTTTTGTGGAATGCTACATTATTTCTCCAATTTTATGTATCTTACAAACAATAATCTGGTCTCTTTTATCAACAACCTCAATGTCTTCTTTTTTCTAGTACGTCAACTATTAATGCATTTCTTTTAAATAACTCTACGTCCTCTTATTTAGCTTTTCCTCACTGTTATATAAGTTTTAATTTTTATTTTTTATTAATATACATATTTTACTTTTACCAAAACATTGTTTCACTTTCTTATATTCCAGACCTGCCTTACTAACAATCTTCTGAATTTAACTTCCGAACACTTTCCACTAATCTGTTCTTTCATGACTACTCTATTTTTAAATTGCTTATACATTTCACTTCCCACTTCAGCTTTAGGATTTTCGTGCTTCCTACATTCGTTCATCAACTTTAATATATTATCATTTATTCAATGTTTTATGCCAATTTGTTTAGTTCTGCTAGCTGAATTTTTGATGATGAATAAATTTTGTATTAAGCTTTATACCCCCTTTTGAATTTTCCGCATATCTATTGCTACAAGGACGTTAGGAATATGCTTTCTAAAATTTTTCCTCACTTCATCTTTAGTTACTATAGGTTCCACTTCTTTGATCAAGATTTCTTTGTTAACTTTTTGCAATGTAGTAGGAATTTCATTATAACTAAGTTGTAGTCACTGTTTACACCTACTTTTGTGCGTGGTTTACTACTTTTGAAGTGAGTTTGTGTTTTTGCCTTTGTGTTTGTGTTGTTTCCGTCATATATGTATCCTCCCATTGTAGTTTTTGAGAAGAGTGATGGGAAGTGGAAATCAGTTCCACGGAAAATAATTCGCAAAAGACTATCAAGCTGTATGTAACGTCGCCCCATCCCGTTCCAACCAGTGAATCCTTTAGAAGATTCCTGGCACGACAAAACCATCTAACAGCCCGAACAAATGACATGTCCTGCATGTCCCGGTGGCAATTCTGGGTAACAAAAAGCGGTATATCGTCAGCATCTTCAGTGAAACACTGACATAACATACCTTTTGCTGAAACTGCACACTATATCTTCACAGGCTCACTATGTAGCGGTTTCTGAACGATAATGTCTGGCCTCGCAAAATCAAGAGAGCAAGTAGTTTGCCGATTTTTATGAATTTAAATAGCAAATAATATTAAATAGCTAGTTTAAGGACAAACACCTGAATTCTTCATTTCTCGCGTACCAACCTTAAATATTAATTATATCTAGTAACGATCAAGCTGAAGGGTGTTCTGTAAATAAAAGAACTACTCTATTATACACCCTTTAAATATTTTCATATACTTATTATCATACTAAGTATCACTCGACCACTGTAATTAAATTGGCACAACAAACAACAAATTAATTATTTCAAACAGCGGCATCAACATACGTATTATAAATATAGTCAGAATTCTAACTACTTACTCTATATAGGCGCAAAACGAGTTCATTCCGAATAGAAGCTACCGAAACATAAAAGCGCAAAGAAATGCATATTTACAGTAGTACATTTAAAAACGGAATAAAACAGTCCACGTCTACTCATCAAAACTCGTAACATTTTCAGAATGTAAGTAATCTACGTACTATAAGGAGTCAAGTAAACAGCTGTCAGTCACCATGCTATGCTATTTTCTCATCTAAACTATGAAGGATACTGGTAGCTTTTCAACTGGTAAGTAGCAGTTACATCCAAAGAAAATACGATGTACTAATGTTAAAGGGTGAAACCTACGTTTGAAATCGGTTGGTAACTGTATCTTGATTTTGTAATAGGATAATTTATAATATTTTTAAGCATTATATCCTAATCTCAATAAAAAACCGCACGTATACTATAATGATATCGTAACCTAGTTTGTGCACTCATTTAACAACAACATATAGGTATGTTTTTCCAACTACCTGGTTGGGTTCCTGGTCATCAAATCATATTATCGTGAAAAAATAAGTCACAGTTTTCATTTTAATTACTCGTATTGTGTATGACAAATACGAAGTATATTTTAAAAAGAAACTTTCAATAACGTGTTAGTAAGAAATCTTCATTGCAAAACCAACACATGAACTTGCATTAACAATAGAACAACAGAATTAAAAGCGATTATCAATTGTACTTTAAAATAGCAAAATTCGAGAAATTCTTGATTATCAAAAACACATGCCTAGATAAGGCACCAGAAAGTATAACATAAACATGCACATTTGCAAAGACTAGCAAAGTTGCTTGCCTAACTTCCGAACTTGAAATAATAAAAATATAGCGAACCCGTATACTTAAATAAATAGAAACTGAAATGGTTTTTAAATCAAGGACGCAGTACATTTACAAGTACGAAGTGAAGCGTAACACTAGTTTGGCATGTGCAAAAAAGCATAGATAATTCTAGAAATAAGTGACTAGTAAAAAATACTGCTTCTGCATCAAGTACTATGTGCCTTTTAATTAGAAAGTAGATAGTTTAAATAAATTTTTGAAAAGCGGATCTCTGATTTTGTGGAGGATTTAGATTTCTTAAACCACCCCGTAAATACACGAGTGGATGCACAATTAAGCACCCAGATTATAAGCCCTTCTTTAATCCATGCGATTAATTTCCCTTAAGACGCAAATAGACTTTAAAGCCCACCAAAATGTATTGAGACTTGTCTAAATTTAATGAAATCCATTTGGAACTGAAGCTGTAAAGTTAAACGCTTTTCATATAAATTCTTCAAGATACAACTCGAACTCGCAATTACTTTGCAAAAACTGCAAAATGCTTTTTTCGTATTAAACAAATACTGCTGTCTGTTGAAAATCCATATCTATAAGTTAAGTGTAAGTATTGTAAAGTGGGTATATAATTAGTCATTGAATCATAACGTAATCCAATATTTGATTCAACATATTAATAAATGCGTACTTTTGGCCAGTCAAACAGCAGAAACATTGAGTTATATTCATAAACAAACATTTTATTTTGTAAAATCCTCAGGGGAATATATACTTGTCCTCTGAGAAAGAGAAATAAATGCAAAATGAGAAAACTCCATAAGGAAAGCTACGCTATAAGCGACAGTTTTAAATAATGGATTACTCGTTCAACCGTCAATTTTTGCAATTTTCGAAATTCCTTAAGCTCTCAATAAATACTGATTCGCTTTCAGTAGACATTTGTTTTTATAAGGTCTTAGTAAAAAAATCCAATTGCTAGTGTAAATAAGCAATTCTTTATTTAAGCAATTCCTTATTTCTCTATCCTCTGGGTAAAATAAAAACAAGCTACATTACGGTGCAGCTAAAGGTTTTCGATGAAGAATGTTTATTTGATGATTCAAATATTTTGATACAAATCTTTGCGCCAAACCAATTAAACTGATTAAGAGGTGTTGGATCCTAATTATTTTTGCTAATTTGCTTACAGTTGATTTTTCGCTTTAATAGCAAATACGTATTTTTAGAGCTTGTTGATAGTATTTAACATTACATAAGGTAAGTTGATTAAAACTAACGTATTATAGTTGATAAAATGAAATAATAACTTAGACTTTTATGCAAAGCCCAAATGATTACTTCAAATCGAGCTAGTAATTAAAAGATGGAAATATAAGGTCTTGGACAGGACTCGAACCTGTATCTTAACCTTTCTAGGACCATGCCTTTTCAATTACGCCACCGAGACCGATGACGACAATTGGGAAATTTACACATCTAAATCGTGTATACAACTATACATAAACCTAACTTTCAATTATGTTTGGCATTTTCATCAATCATATCTGACATTGTCAAGTTTTTGACTTTTGTCAGTTATAGACAGGAAGTTACGCTCAAAATTACGGCTATAACCCAAGTATTAAATATATTAGGTAGTTATTAGATAAGGTAAGTTGATAAATACTAACGTATTATAGTTGATAGATCTTATGTTTTCATCTTTCAATTACTAGCTTGATTTGAAATGATCATTTGGGCTTTGTATAAAAGTCTAAGTTATTATTTCATTCTATTACTCTATATATATATATATATATATATATATATATATATATATAAATATTTTATTTTATTTTTATTTTGTTTCATCTTATTAATTGTAATACGTTAGTATTTATCAACTTACCTCGTGTAAGAAAACTACCTAAAATATATACATATATTTATATATATATATATATATATATATATATATATATATTGCTATGATAAGGGGTTATTTAGGGATATATTAAGTCATAATGGTTACCTGATACATGTAAATAGTACTAGAAGTTAGAAAACCGCATTTACTTAGCATTAAAAATACGAAATTTGTATATTTTGCAAAGAGCAAACATTTAACACCCTGTATAATGATCGCAATTGACTTTAATTAATGCCGAGTAGCAAATCATTTAACAATAAACACACATGCAACAAGAGAAATAACTCTACACTCAATCAAACTTGTTCTAAACCAAAAATGCTCATAAACTGTAAATTAATACGCGTCAAATACAGTAAAAACATAGAAAATCACATTAACAAGCGATAATGAAAGCAGATAACATGGTGTCCTGATAAGATAAATAAAAACTAAATAAATCGCGTCTTCTTTGTAATTTAAATCAAATTCGCGTTTTAAAATAAACTAAATAAATTTCGGGTTAATAAAACAAAGGTCTACTCAACTAATACTCAAAAACAATTTCGAAATAACTTAAAAAGGCATTTTTAATAATAAATTTAAAATAAAATCCGCCTAAATCAAGTAAAAACCGGGTAAAACAACCAAAAGTGTGTGAATTTTTATAGTGCGCGTATAATAAAATAATAACCAAAAACAAAAATCTAAGCCCTTTTAAATCAAATAAATAACTCAAAACTGTAAATTTTAAAACAATTTTAATATAAATTTTCCGTAATTTAAGTTCACGCGTATTTAAAAGTTCCTTTAAAATCGATTTTGGTGTAATTAAGCGGTGTAACAGTTACGGGTTGTGCTAGTTACCAAGCGATTAAGTGAAAGGTCATTTCCGGTTACCACATTCCGATTGCGCTCGACCTTATTTTGTTAATTACACATTTAAAAATAAAGTGTTCTTATTTATAAATTAGATATTTTGAAGTAATTAGTTTATTTAAATTTGATTTGGCGGTTTAAAAATTTAAAATAAATAAATAGCGTTTTTTACGGTACATTTTAAATCGAGATATTTTTATTGCGTTAGGAAATTTATTTGATTCTAGTTGTTATTTTGACGCTTAGTGCTTGTTGTATTTTTGTTAAAATTTGATATTTAATTGGGCGGTTGAAGTTTTAATAAATACAAGGTTGTTTACGGTTCACCTTTAAACAAAACATTTTTATTGGACCAACGTTTTGCGTTCTTCTAGCGTCGTTCTTTTAGCGTCGTAACGGTTAGGACGTTTTTTGAGCTGCGTTTTAGGTGTCATTTTTATTGCTAGTTTTGTCAGCATGGTGGTCCACCGCGATGAGGAGCCGCTGCCCAGGAGGAAGAGGGCGATCGGTCGGAGTCTGCTAGGTCGGTGGCGGAGGGCGCTGTTGGGGGGAAACAGCTTAAGGTAGTGCTAAAGGACTTCTTGTTAGAAACTCAGGAGGAGGTACAGGAGGTAGGGAAGGAGCCTGCGTCTGCGGCGGTCGTGTCTGGGGAGTCGGGGCCTCCCGTGGTGGTTGCGGCGCCAGAATTGCCCTCTACTTGAGAGCCCAGCGCACGATGTCGACTAGCAGCAACGGTAGCGTTAATGCTAGCGACCTCGATGAGCTGGAACTCTTAAAGTTTAGGGTGAGGAAGGCGCACGCTGCCGTCTATGGGAAGGTGCCGACGACCTCCGCCACTATCGTCGTGGAGGATAGGAAGATGGTTCGGCACGCCGTGGATGATATCCGTGACGTGACGAACCAACTGATAGGTATGGTTAGGGCGCTGCGTCTTTGTTTAGATGGTTCAGGAGAGCAAGTGTTGTTGGGGAAGTCCGGCGGTGAATTCTGTCGTTTCAGGAGGCCAGAGTCAGGGTGCGTCGGTGCAGCGCAAGGTCTCCTACGCCGCTGCAGCTTCAGGATCTGCCCTACGTTTGCTGTAAGGGTCGACGCCAGGCCAGGCCAGAAGGACGACGTGATGACGACCCTGAAGCAGAAGGTCGATCCCGCTCGAGATGGGTTTGTTGTTGTCGGAGCTCGTAGGACGCGCCAGGGCAGGTGTCGTTGTGGAGTGCGCAGGTCGCGACGACGCCAAGAAACTGCAGTTGAAGGTCGGCGGGAACTGCAAGGAACTCGTGGCGAAGACCATCGAGAAGAAACGTCCACGGGTCGTTCTTCCGGGGGTCGAAGCGGGGATGAAGGCTGAAGAGCTCGTGCGGTTGATTGCGAGCCAGAATCCCCGTTTCGGCGATTTGAAGCTAGAAAGGGCCCTAGAGATCCCTTCGCCAACGTAGTCTTCGAAGTGACCCCCACACTTCGAAGACGTATATTAGCTGATGCTATTAACCTCAGGTGGCGAAGAGTATGGGCCCGGGACCACTTCTCGATGACCCAGTGTTACCGGTGCTACGAGTACGGCCATCGATCGATGGAGTGCAGGAGAAGGTACAGTGGTGCGGTAACTGTGCCGAGGTCGGGCATGAATTCAAGAATTGCCGGAAGGCAGTCCCCTGCTGTGTGGTTTGCGCTAGGGCAAACGACAGAACTGGCGGTGGCGCGAAGGTCGATACGCGCCACGACGCCAAGTCGAGTAGATGCCCCACGATGCAACGTCTGAAGCACGCAATCACACGAAACATCGATTATGGACTGTGAAGATAAAACAAAGTCCATAAGAAGCAAGAAGATTAAATTCGCGCAACTAAATCTCGGGAAAGGTAGAGGGCAACAAATAACTTCGTAAAGTTATTCATCGAAAATAATATCGACATCGGGTTTATACAGGAACCGCACCTGTATGGCCACAAAATATCAGGTTTTGGGAGGGGGGTTACCGTCTTAAACGCGAATAGTGAACGACCGCGTAGCGGGATAATAATAAATAATGGAACGTGCGCCGGAATTATATTAAATAATTTATCGAACGAGTTTGTAACGACGGCCGAAATCAAATCAGGGAAAATGCGTTCTATGTAATAAGCGTGTACCTCCCGCCGGTCGATTCCGGCGGGAAAATCCCAAACCGAAGACTTGATAAATGAAGTAGATAATATTATTCGTAAAATCGGCAGAAATAAAAATCTAGTCATTGGGGAGATTTTAATGCCAAGTCGCCACTATGGGGCAGCCCTATCGAAGACGATAGAGGCTCGCAGGTTGCTGATCTTTTACGGAATGGGATCTTAGTGTGATAAACACTAATGATTTACCTACGTTTGAGACGCATAGAGGCAGCAGTTTTATAGATATTACTGCAGTCTCGCACGAAATGTTAGAAACGATTTGTAATTGGAAATTAAGGTCGGACGAGGAAACGCTCTCTGATCATAAATTAATAACATGGGACGTTGAAACCAAAACAAGTGCAAACGAGCAGCTAACTGTATTTCCGCGGTTCTGTAATAAAAAGCAAATTGGGAGCGATTTAAACAAAAATTTGGCGAAAGTATCCCTGTGCTCGAAAATGAGCTATTTAACTGCCGAGAGGCAGACGAAGTAGAAACACTCGCGAAAAATTAAACGACGCGGTGGTAGACGCGTCGTCGTATTCCATGCCGAAAAGAAAACATTTAAAGACAGCGTACCCTGGTGGACCCGGGAACTAACCACCAAGCGGGCAGAAACGCGTAACCTAAGGCGCCGCTATCAACGCGCCTCGGGAGATATAAGAGAACAACGGAGAATAGAATATAATCAAAGTTACCGCGAATATAAAATATTAATAGAAGAAACGCGAACGAATAAATTTAAAGAATTCTGCACGCAAAACTCAGAGAAAGAACCCTGGGGAACCGCATACCGCGTAATTAGAGGAAAACAACAAAAATCGCGCTCAGTAATATAAAGAAAACAAATGGCGAATACACGGAAGGTTTTAAAACCACAGCGGAATATTTACTAGAGAAATTTTTCCCATCGGATAATCCCGAGGGGATGAAGGGTCGCACGATTTAATACGTCGGGAAGCTGCAAAGGCGCAAGGAACAGGTGCCGATAAGGCAATCCTAGTTCACGAGGTCGTCAGGGCTCTTAGGAGGATGAACCCTAAGAAGGCACCGGGGCATGATGGAATCACTTCAGACGCAGCTCTGCAGGCGTGCCTGTTAGCCCCGTGTGTCTTTGTTGGGTTGTTTAATCTTTGTTTAGAAAGGGCGTTTTTCCGCGTTGCTGGAAAATCCAGAATGTGAAATTTATACCCAAACCTAAAAAGGCGGATGCGTCAGATCCGGGCAGCTATCGTCCAATTAGCTTGCTACCGGTGCTGGGGAAAGTTTTAGATCGCGTTATGACTACGCGTGTTGAACACCTAGTGCGAGACAGCGGCGGTTTTAATAACCGACAGTTTGGTTTCGTGGAGGGCAAGTCGACTATCGACGCGTTAGAGTTCGTTGTCGGGGAAATTAAGCAGGCAAGAGATGCCAAAGAGTACTGTGTCGTTGTTGCTTTGGACATTTCAGGAGCATTTGATGCTGCCTGGTGGCCATTAATCGTTTGCGAGTTAGATCGTAGGGGTTGTCCGCGAAACTTGATGTCTTTGGTCAAGAGCTATTTCTCGGGGCGATTAGCACAGGTTGAAATTCCGGGTGAAGTTCTGTCGCGTGAGGTGGAAAGGGATGCCCGCAAGGGTCATGTTCTGGTCCCACATTTTGAAGTTGTTGTATGAGAGCATCTTTAGGGTCAAGTTGCCCGCAGGATGCTCAATCGTTGGGTTTGCAGATGACACACTTTTAATTGTAAGATCGAGATTGTTAATGGATATGCGCACAAAACCGAACGAGGTGCTTAATAAATTACACGAATGGTCGCAGGCGGTAAAATTAAAATTTAACACGGCGAAGTCAGAGGCGCTTTATTTCGGCACGAAACCAGGACAGAGACCTCCTAGGTTAGAGCTAGGAGGAGAAAATCCGTTTAAAGATTGTATTACCTACCTCGGCGTCAAGATCGACAATAAATTAAATTGGAAAGCGCACGTACAATACGTAAAAAGTAAGGGCGGCGAAATATCAAATAAAATGATGGCGGCGGCTAAAATAAAGTGGGGTTTCAGGGCGAATCGCTGAGGACGGTTTATGCCGGAGCAATTGAGCCGGCAATACTGTACGCAGCTTCTGTATGGGCAGAAGGTTGTAAAGTCCGGGAGATGCGTCAATTGACGAGCGTACAACGCATAACCGCGGTAAAAGCGGCGAGGGCGTACAGGACCACCTCCACGGAGGCTGTCCTGGTGATCAGTAGGTCTCTCCCTATCGAATATGTCGTTAGGAGATTAGAGATAGACGATTAATAAATATAGGAAAAGGGCGCGAAATTATCGAAGATCTTAATCTTGGTAATAGGAAATTGCAAGAAAGATTGTTGTATCTGAGTTAGGGCACCCGGCTGATATTAGAGGGATCGAGTTTGTCGAAGGTGATGAGGACGCAATGGGTATCAGAATTTATACGGACGGTTCACGTATGGACGATGGGCAAGCAGGCGCGGCGTTTGTCGTGTATAAGCAGGAAAGGGAGGTGTTTCGGTTTCAAACCAAACTCGCGAAGTGGTGCACTATCTTCCAGTGCGAATTGGTAGCCATACGAGAGGCTATCGATTACGTAATAAACCATACGGGCAGAGACGAGTATTATATAATCAGTGATAGTAAATCGGCGCTAACGGCTTTAACAAACATGAACACCTCGACAGATCTCCAAGCGGACGTCTGGAGGATAGCGCGTACGGCGCTAGAGTTTCGACGTTTAAAGTTCTGTTGGGTCAGGTCGCACAATGGTAACGTAGGAAACGATAGGGCTGACGAATTAGCTAAAGAGGCCGCGACGGGCGACTTTCGAATATCACATTCGTCGATACCGAGGTCTTTAATCAAAAGAAAGCTGCGCGAAAAATCAATTCGACAATGGGAAGAGAGGTGGAACAACGCTGCCACGGGCAGGTTGACCCACAAATTCATACCGAGCATAGAAGCCAGAGGTAAGATCGAGGTTAAGCTCGATCACAAAATGGTGCAGTTGATAACAGGGCACGGCGCCCTGAAGGCGTATTTACAAAGGTTCGGTCTAACCAATAGCGACCGCTGCGAATGCGGTGAGGGCGCGGAAAGCGCAGAGCACGTGCTCTTCGACTGCCCGCTTGAGGCGGGAAATCGAGGGTTGGCTGATAGCAAACTAGCTATCCTAGGTCTGGCATGGCCAAAGAGCCTAGAGGAAGTCGGGGAAGTGGTTAACCAGAAGGCGTTCTGGACAGCCTTAAAAGAATTCGCGGGAAGGGTCGCGAGATTAGACAATCAATGACGACCGCGTGTAAAAATTCGGTGGGGTTGGTGGGAGGATTGAAAATTTTAGATTGACTTGGCGTGAGTAAGGATACGAGCATAACCAAAACCTGATATTAAAAAAAAAAAAAAAAAAAAGATAATTATACCAAAATGTCCAATATGCACGAGAAACCTCCACTCCATTAATACAATCACTGCCTATCTTCATAATTATGTGCGGAAAATCGGGAATAAATAATACCAAATAAACAATAACAAATAAATCATAAACCCTCATTAAATTAAATCAATAAAGTAAACAAGGATAATAAAACAGAGTGCAACCGCGCATCCCCCAGGACTTGAAAGTGAAGTGATAGTGATAGTGATTGTGATCCCCCAAAACATTTAGTGCATACCCACCAGGACTTTAGCAGTGCACCCCGTCCCACCTTTAGAAGTAAGTTACAGACGACCAGATCTTCGGATGCTGGAGAATTTTATTATCGAGGTAAGACTTAAATTGTGGCGGCTGTAATCGCACAAGCATTGATTTACATTAATTAGTAGTTTTGAAATAATTTAAGAAGCACGTTTGGTGTGTAAAGGCGCTAGCCGACATAATGCTTGTGCGAGTGCACCTGATAAATAGGGTGATGCTTTCGCTATTTTGTGCACTGCTATATGCTTAACGCTTATTAAACATTTATTTATATATTTACATAATTATATTTATTTATATTTTATATTTACACTTTATATTTATTTATATATAGCATGTATTATGTGGCTTATTTGTTTTGTTTGACGTTCTGTCGCCATTTTGGTTGCAGTATATATTTGGGAAGGACGAGCAGAATTGCGAAGATTGTAATCATAATGTAAATCAGTTAGGGAACGATAGGAAAGCTAGGGATGGATTTAAATTAGTTAGCTAGATTTGGATAGTTTTAAGACGACCCTTCAGGTCGCACTGGTAAGCAGAACCGGCGTCTGCTATCCGGTATTACGGATCCCTCCCCCTCTCATTTTTGCTTGTTGATCGGGTACACTCGAAAGTCAGCGCTAGGGATACCATTATTTACAACCCTGTTTTTAGTTTTTGTTTTGTTTTTGTTCCAGTTTTGTCAGATTTTTAGGTTTGTTAGATTGTTAGAGTTTGTTAGGTTTGTTAGATTTTAGGTTTGTTAGATTTTATTTAGTTTTTATTTAGGGTGAATCAACTATGAAGTAAGAATAAATTAGGAGCACGACTATTTTTCGCGTTTAAACCCAATGTAGTACCTCCGGGTGGAGCATTGGGGACGTGGCCGCAAGTATAGTGGCCCTAATTCAAATTATAAATTATAATGTCCTGATAAGAAACGCATCCTTCAAAATAAATACGCTTCGGAAACGCAAAAATGTAAACAGAAATATGTTAATTTACGTCACTTTTACGTGATTTTCTACATGAAGTTAATGCAAATCCCAAAGTATTATCTTGACAAACAAAGCCATAAGTGAAATTACGTGGCAAGACGAATTAGAAATTCCTGTAACAACATCAAAACAGATGCTATAAAATAAATACGAACTGGAAATATACGAGTACCTACGTAATCAAAGAATCGTTTCGACAAGGCAATATCAGAGATATACCCAACCAAAAACAACCGATGGTTGGTCGTACACTTTAAACAACAGTTCAGATAAACCAATGAATTTAGATGGAGCGTAGGATATATAATGCACAAGTTTGATAAGCGCAAGTTTGAACCACGTACAAGCTGAATCACTTATACTTAAGAATTTACGCGACGAGTAAATATTCAAATTAAATAATAAAAATTTTGTGAAAAGTGATAAGTGTTATAAAATATTTTGAATTATTTATAGTGAAAATATATGAGACAAGATTGGCCGTTTGCTAGAAAACGTAAGTAGAAATTTATTAATTAATTTAGCTTAAATATTCATAATTCAGGGCTCTAAGGACAGTCTTAGGGACATTACAAAAACTCTAAGTAATATTACAAAAATTCTAAGAGACGTTACGAAAATTCAAAGGACATAACGACGTTATGAAAATTTAGGGCAGATCACATTAAACGGGGTAAAACTTGGAGACTAGGCAACTTAACTAAAAGCAATATTGGGATACTGATCCACGGTACGCAGCAGAAAGACGTTCAAGGAGAACTACAGGTCGGAACTATCTAGCATAAGACATTATTTATTATTTATTATATTTGAACATTGATCATACTAAGGCATTATTTTCTATTTAGTAGTTTTGAACATATTTTAAACTTGAATATTTTTTTGTAAAGAGTCAAAAAATTTATTTTGATACGTGAAAAATTTCATAAACAAAGGAAAAATCTTGAACGTTCAGAGAAATTTCCAGTAGAGTACAACGTCATTTTGCTGGCTTTAATATAAGGAAAGGGAGATTTAATTTTTGGAGATAAACAATTTAAAATTTATTGTAATTTGATTCAGGGGCTAATTTGTTATACAGTCAAAAAGATTAAGCTGTGAAGTGTAAATCATTTTATCACTCAAAGCAGGAAAAGTTTTAGGGAAAAGGGGTAAATTATTTGATTATCGTAACGTTGTGCACTCTGTATGAATTAAACTGGGGCTAGCCAAGGCAGATTACAAATTTCAGGAGATTAAAAATACACAGAGCGGTGGTGAAGACAGAGAGAATAATTACATCGACGTGCAGCGTTATCATAATATTTATTTATATATATATATATTACTCATATTTAGACCAGGGTAGAAAATTAAATAATCACATCAAATAATTTTAATCACCGTGTATAATGAATATTATTAGATAATACGCGTTATTAAAACCGTGAAGCATAAAAATTTATTAGTTTCATTAAACATAAGAGATTTAAATCATGTACAAGACGCTTTATATCAAAAGAAGCAGTATTGGAAAGCTCTGCGTGTAATGTAATTATTCCTAAACAAATGGAAATTACGTGCAAAATTTATCTTAATTAACTCTATTTCAAGTAACCGGTATTGAATCGTTAGTAACAGATAATATCTATAGAAACTTGTAAAACCCAATAAAAGCAAATCCTAGAAGTGTTAGTTAGAAGTAGGATGTTTGAACACACCTGCGTATTTTAAAAGGCAATTTCAGTTTAATTTGTTTAGATAAACATGTCGATTCTAAGGATATTGGAAACGGTCAGATGCTTTAGCACGAAATACAAAACAGGGTTTATTTAAAAGCTCTGAGAATTGGTATTATTTTGAACACCTGCGTGGTTTAAATATCACGTACGGCGAAAATTGTGTAGATAACAAATGGTTTCAAAGAATCTTGGAGAAACCGGGGCTTAATATTCACGAGAATGTGCGATACGGGTTATTAAACCCAGATAGTCCACATGGACTAAAATATAATCGATAATAAAGAATATCAATTTGCACCAATACGAACAGGTTAGAAAAGGAAAGAGAAATGCGTCGAGCAAAGACACATATAGTAAAAGGCGTGATTTAAGCAACGTCACGAGGGTCACAATTGGTTGAAAATAGGATGCAAATATCAGAGGTAGAAACAACAATTTCTGTACAAAATTAATTAGTTTTTCTCGGACATGTTTGCGTGCCGTGTGAGAATTTCTGTGATTTAAATGGGGCGAGTAAAAAATTCGTAAAAACCGACGCGCGAGCGACGGACTGGGAACATAGAATGAGAAATTCGTAAGAATTGTCTGTTTTGGGGAACAGACCGACAGACAGGCTTTTTGCTATATATACCGGTGGTAATATGAATTTCGGTCTCTTAGACTTTTGACTATTCGATGCGTTAAAAGCTCTTACATCCGCGACTTGATTCAAGATGTTAAACAGTGCATTTTAGTTTGATAAAATAATTTAAAATTTTGCTCGTATATTTTAGTGATTCAAAATAGTTTGTTATTTACGTGCTAACATGAATGTACTTCAGTGCACTTAGATACAAGGTAATAAAATTTAGTATCACTGAACAAAATAGCAAAATTTACAACGACAAATGTATACACAAAAGTAGGCAGTTTTGGCGTATATTGGTGAAAGACGCATGAATTTCTTTGCTATTTTTCGGGGGTGTTAATAATTAAATGGTTCAAATACGTGTCTCAATCCACGAAACAAGGGTCAGATATACACAGATGAGTTCCGGAAAAACCCAGAAACAACTTTAAATAAATGGTGATGGAGAAAATTTTAAAAGCGTTGAGAATTAGAAGCCGTAAATATAATCCTGTTGGAATGGTGTGATTAACTAAAGGGACGATGTACATTGAAGCTTTGAGGACAGTAACCTTCAGGTAAATTATACTATTTTGTTTGACATTTTTGTGTGTGTTGAATAACTTTATAATTGATTTACTTTAAATGGACATTAGTGAAATTGTACTAACCATAAAATTTTAATTTTAAGATGAAATTTGCTTGTTTAAGTAGAAAGGGGTATTTAGTATTGATGTTCTGAATTATGATGAAAATATGGGTATGTCTTTGAGCTCAATTAGACGAACCTGGTTAATTAACGTAAAGGGGTGGTAGATGCTCCCTTTATACTCAGACTCCGGTCTGCTTATATTGTTATATTAATTAGTAGGCATCCAACAAGGACTTTAATTCTGGATGCACGTTAAAGTGATAATAAAATTAATCTTGAAATTCTTTTTAAAACTGAATTTTATGCTGAAATTTAATTTGAAAATTTAATGTATTCTGAATATTGATGTAAATAGAGTTAACGTTGATGTTTGTGGTAGGAATGTGTTGTTTAATTTTATGAATGAGGTTTATAAAATTAGGTGAGCAGCTGAAGCGAAACCAGGATCACAGCAGTTTATGACGCCCAATCGGTGGGACTAGAATTTTTGTTGAAAGGACCCAGTTCCCGCATTCAAAGGAGTATTTCACAGTAATATATATATATATATATATATATATATATATATATATATATATATATATAATTGCTCTGAAGCTAAGTTGGATTGAAGCCTTACGCTTGGGCTGCTATAAATCCTGCGGAGTTAGCCTGCAAACAAGTACTTGATCTCAGACTTTCTTGGTCGCCAAAACTTATCTTCTTCAGTGAAGTTCGCCACGGCTGCTCGGCTACTTATACCTAAAAATATTATCCTATTTTCTACCAAAGAATACTCGACTACAAAATTTTACCACAATTTATTCTAACAGAAAATTTAATACCCAAAAATCTTACGTCTTATTTTTATTGATTCACACATAGATTACATAACAATCATCATCACACTAAAATAATTCATTTTAAATATTAAATTTTGAGATTTACCTATGTTCATCAATAACTATTTAAAGTAACGTTACTTTAAATCCCTGGTCTAATAAGAGCTCATAGAAAACCTTTTTATACATGTGTGCTAATTTTTGCACTAAAAATCACCTATAACCCGTTTACTTTTTACATAAGTAGATATTACACAATTATTTTATAATACAAATTTCTACATAAACATATTTTCAAATAATTTATTATAAATATTAAATAATCAATTCTTTTGTCTAGAGAATTCAACAAACTACACCCTAAAAAGCACAGATTGTCATAACACCAAATAATCACAAAAGACAGATGTTTTTACAAAAATTGTAGCACAAACAGGTATCTGCCATTAAGCCCTCCTTGACATAGCCCTCATCAACGACTGCACGTACAGGAATCACCCCAAGTTGACCCACACCTGGGACGGCAATCATCTACCCAAATTTCTATTTATCCAATCTACGGTAATTCCAATCTTCCATACATCTGCTAAGTTCCAAGAACATCCACTACTCCATTTAAGTGCTCAACAAGCACCAACAACCAAAATAAGAAAGTAGTCTCTACTTACAGTTCAGCATGCGTCGCTTTTTCAAAATATTTTATAAAATTAAAAACTGCTATTTCAACATTACACAAACTTGTGCATGTTTAATTGATTTCAATTACAATATCAAACTCACTTGTCGCTTACAAATGTTGTTCGAAGCTTGGATGAAAATTATAAGTCAGCTTCTCACCGCCTCCCGGTGGTATATACAGACCAAAAATGCCCCGACTAGTTTCACTTCCTAAAACACACCACCACCAGAAACAAGCTTTCTTTGTAAATTTGTACAACGGTCAGCACAATTCCAAAAACAATATGCACAAACAGCACTCAACTTTCGTCCATTCTAAAAACAACACCGATAACATTAGCAATTCTTTGGAAAATTGGCAGTCGTATGCCAACCGTCTATAAAATCTAAGAATCTTGAACATAAACGCTTTACCTCGAAAATCTAATTAAAATTTTCAATGGCTATCGAATTCGTTGAAGTCCCTCGTCAACTGACACAAACACAAGCATCTAAAACACTCCTCTCGAATACGCTTATATACGGTCACCTCACTCTAACTTTTGTCTTCTATTTTGTATCCTTTCTATTTTTCTGTCTGTTACCAGTTTATTGTATCCTTGTCTAACCCGTATTTTATATCTCTTTTCTTTTATATTCCCTATTTACAAGTACAATATTGTCGTAACAACATTTACCTTCTCTTGACTATCGGCTATTCCGTTCTTATATGTGGAGTCCAACCACTATCTCCGTTTCTCATATGCCCATTATTAGTCTTTGTAAGTCAATCACTCTACACTTTAAACCTAACACGCTGCATCTCCCTTCTTTTTCCTAGTCTCCCTAGTCGCTTCAAAGTTAATGGACACCTAAATTTTATTTCATTTTAATACATGCTAAAAGACGTCCTCTTTATCTAATATCGATCCATATTCGTATTCAACCTTCAACGCTCTACCTCAAATATACTTGTTCTTCGTTTATAACGAACCTTGCTAAAAAATGAGAGAGAGAGAGAGAGAGAGAGAGAGAGAGAGAGAGAGAGAGAGAGAGAGAGCGAGTGACAGGGAGAGAGAGATAGGGACAAAGAAGGGGAGAGGAGAAAGAGAAGGCGAGAAAAGAAGAGACAGGGTGAGGGGGAGAGAGGGTGAGATAGGGAGAGAGGGGGAGGAAGAGAGAGGGAAATAGAGGTTGAGAGAGGGAGAGAGAGGGATAGAGAGGGAAAGAGAGGGGGAGAGAGAAGAGTGACGGTTAGAGAGAGAGAGGAAGAGAGGAGAAGAGGCGAATGAGAGGGGACAGGGATAGAGAGGAGGAGGGTTAAGAGGGAGTGATGGGTAGAGGAGTAGAGGGAGAACGAGGGAAGATAGAGGAAAGGGGGTATCGCTGGAGGGTGGGAGAAAGGTTGTAGATAGGGAGGGCGGAAGGAAGGGATGGAGGAAAATGGAGAGGGTGGGATGAAGGGGGCGGAAGGACATCGGGGGAAGAGGGGACGGAGGGAGAGAGAGTGCGCGCTAGCAAAAGAGAGAGTGAGGGAGAGAGAGATTGAGAGAAGGAGAGAGGGAGAGAGAAAGAGAGTTTCGCCACCATTCGTTCGGGCTTACATATCGTTCGTTTGCCCCACTAAAATTTGTTAATTCTGTCAATCCAAACATTCAATTCTTGAAACTTTCAACGGTTAGATTTTTTTACTTACTGATACATACTAACCCCAAATTGTCGCCAATAGACAAATTCTGCAAGCTCCAGCTTAAAGCTCGCCATTAAAAATTTTGAGTTAACTGAAAGTCATTATACACTCGCGTAGTAAACTGCGCAGTAACTTTGAAAATATCCGCCAAATTACGAGTGCGCATTGGGCAAATTTGGACAATATTCCCAAACTGCACTATGAAAACCCCCTCCGGTTCACAAAAATTAGTCGATGTTTTTACCGATAATTTGGAAGCCTTAAAATAGTTTGATCTTCCGGTTGAGGAGTGGAGCTTTATTTTAGTTCAGATGCTTTCAAATCGAATGGACGTACATACACCTCGAGGTTTTGAGTTGCATCACGATCGCGCCACCTTTCTTACTTATACTGAAATCATTACATTTCTATCAATCGTGTTGCTAAGTGCCCGCATTACAAAGTTGACCATCCGCTATATAAATGTCTCGCATTTTTAGAATTAACCCTAACGACCGCTATAATTTTGTCAAAGACCGCAAATTTTGCATTAACTGTCGATGCAGCTTGCATACTTTTTCCAAGTGTAAATTGATTATGACTTGTCGCACTTGTCGCCAGTGGCATCATATCTCGTTACACTTTAACCTTTCAAAAGTAGTGATTCTAGTAGAGTTTATACCGCATCGTCTGACAACGGCGAACAAGATATTTGCAAACCATCTGTTCCCCCCGCTATGAGTACCTGCGAATTTCCACCAGTAAGTCGTTTCTCCTCTGCTACCAATAATTCCAATGTTGTATTATTTAACACGAATCCCCAAAAAAGGATGGTTTTATTGTCTACTGCGCAAATTGAGTGTTAAGCGCTTAGGTATAAAATGTACCCCGTTACCTCTTACCCTTAATGGGCTTGGCTCTATGCAGACCATGGCTACTCGCAGCGCGGTTTCTGTCTTTATTAAATCAGTGAACAAAATGAAACATTTTTTTAACATTGACACAATAGTCCAATCTAAGATTTGTGAAAACCTGCCTACTACTTGAGTCAACTTCAACCAGTTTCCGCCATTACATAACATTCAGTTAGCCGACCCACAGTTTTCAAAACCTTGTCCTATAGATTTATTACTAGGGACCGACGTATTGCAACACTTTGGTTTTAGGCAAATACATAATGTACTTAATGCTATATGGGTTGCTGGAAATTAGGCGAGAAAGTCATTGCTAACGTATTTAAAATCTCGCGCAGTCGTAGTTGGATAATCATGTTCATTGAAAGGTAAACTTCAAAGATCATCCTTGTCGTTGGTATGTAACCACTAGACAGGTTTTTTTGAAAAAAAGGTGTGTGAGTTTTTAAGCCGTCATGGGTTGAAGAAAGCTCCACTCATGGCAATTGCACTTAGCTTGGCGTTGGTTCCTTAGCACCGAGCTATGTTAGAACACAGTTCTAATTAAGATTGAGTATTTATAGAACGCAAGCAGCTTTAGATTATAGAATTTATGAATTAGAAAAATAAAACAGGATCCCATTTCAATACCAATCATTGTAACCCAAGATGTAATTCTTAGTTTTTATAAAAACGTTTTCAATGATCGTAGAGAAGATGGCGGACTCATGATGCTCTGATTAGACAGGTGTTCTGTATTTTATTGTTATTACTTAATGCCGTCAAGCTGTGATGAATGCAATTCCTTTTTTTACAATCCAGAGAAGTCAACACGTAAGTGATGAACGTTCTGTTAGAGAAGCCGAGTTAGCTAAACTGAAAAGTAATTAGTTAGCAAATACGAGATTCGGCATTTTTGATTTACAAGTTCGAACGGTATCCTATTAAAACAAATCTTATTTTTATTTGGTGTTGTAACAATTTTATTTTTGGTTGTTAAATCCATCCATAAAAGTGCAAAAATTATAAAACACTTTTATTAAAATAATAAGTAAAATACATTTAACAAGTTTGGTAATACGCTAAAGCTGTATCTATATGTAGTATTCTATGTATAGTCAAGTTTCTGTGCCTTCGATAACGATTCGCAAGCGCGTTTTGGTTGAAAGCCCCCTCCTGGGACACTACGCTCGTCCGAGCGAGATTGTTAGCCAGTCGGCCATGCGAGATTGTTGAGTCAAGATGTATGAAAGAACGCGGGCCGCCAATCTGCGTATAAATTTTGAGCAGTCGAGACACATCTTTAAATAGCGGTTGGTATCCTAAGAACGTTATTAATTTGTTTAATTGAGATATTTTATTTAGCGCAAAAACTACTCTAAAATGCCACTTTGAAAACAACTAATCCAACCACTGATGTTAAAACCACTTTGTATTACAACCTGTAAAACGCAACTTAGATGATGGAAAATTTGACTAATTTATAGAAGACCATTTTACTACAAAACGTAAAGATGTTATTCGGTAAGGCAGCGAGGTTCAACATATTGCAGCAGCTGACGGATGTATGGTGATTACGTTTGATATTACAACACCTCTTCACAGCTACAAAACGCAGTTTTTGGTTCGTAGATAGCTTTAAGTAATTTTTCGTGTTTCAAATTAGAAACACGCTATTTTGTTTAGTGCATAAAAGCACGAATATTATAAAATTTCGATTATTTGTTGAACTAGAATTTTCCAGTGTTAAAATTATAATTCACGATTTTTAATGGTTTAAGAAACCATACACGTGGTTCATTTTGTACTGTTAGTAACAGCGACAGGTGTTATTGACGTCACTTGTTTGTCTGCAATATACTGCTGACACATGTGTTCTAGAAAACATATGCTTCGAACAGCGTTTGCTTAAGTTGAGTAAACAAGAATATTTTTGTGATCTGCTTTTTTATTAGAAATTGAAACTAACACAAATAATTTAGAAAAGGAAACTTGAGTAACAATGTTTTAAATTGTAACCCGTCCGAACAGATCTGCACGGGTCGGACCTTTTTTTTGTGTAACAAGTTCACACTAAACTTTGAAATGTTTGATTATCAACTATTTTGATAAACCTTAATTTAAAACTCATAAACTCATTTAATTATTTATGAAATTTTGTTGCATTGAATTTTGTTTTAAAAGAGAATCTTTTGAGTAAATTATTGGTTCAAGATTAAAGTTTTTTATTTTGATCAAATATGGTCAAACCTAACAACAGGAAACTAATATCCTTAAGAGTAGAATTTTGACGTCAACTTTATATAGAAAATATTTTTTAATATTTCTTTAGGTATGTTTGTGGGACACAAATAGTGTTCCACCCTTCTATTAAGCTAATTATTGCAATTTCTTACAGGAGCAGCGTCTTATTCAGTTAAGACGGGTTTTTGTCATCGAAGGCGATTTTTTTTCTTTGGGTTTCCACGTCCGCCCCTAGAAATATACCACGCAATTATCATAAATAAGTCAGGACTTGGTGGCGCCTATTTGTTTTGTATTAAGTTCAACTTACAATCAGAATTCGACTTACCACCCCATTTCTCATAGCTCTACCCAAGGAATAGACCCCTAGTTATGTCGGAAGACTTCGCTACACTTGCTCATAACGTGAGGCCAGCTATATATAAGAAAAATTAGTTTCACTGGCTTTCTATAAACGTAGGGCAGGTGCCTCAAAAACAATATTCGTTTCACTGGCGCCGGCAACGGCTAGGCACTGTGTAAAATGAAAAAAACGTTTCAGTGTAGTTAAGATGATTTGGCAATTTTTTATGTAGCCGTATTCTTATGTTAAATATTCGTTAAGAACAACACTTCAAAATCCAGTTTTCAATGTTTGTTTAAAACAGATTACACTTATGTTACTGCGTAAGTTTTATATTGAGATAATTCATGATATAGAGAAAATTCAGTAAAACCTTAGAAAGACTAAAGTATAAACTAAAGACAATTTTTGTTAGCTATATCAAAGATTACAGCATGTGACTAATGCAATAAGATATTGAACAATTTTTTATGACAGGCCTAGCCTATTAATAACTGTGTTTTTTGCCCACTTTCATCAGCATTCACTTTCGTGCCATTGTATTTACACTGTAATTTTTTTTATTCTTTTTTTTGTACAAAGATAAAAAGAAACAAATTTTATTAGATACTAGTCAAAACTCACAATCGTTTTATTTCTAACAGCTCAATAAAAGAAATAAGCAATCTATCCATTTTGATTGAGATAATGAAAAGTAAAGAAATTATGTTACTACATATCTAAATTCAGGTAGATATCATTCCTTTAAGGTTTATCTGCGTCTATCCTTAGGATGAATTTTTGTGTTAGCTTTATTGACGCAGTGGCACCCAAGTTTATTTATATTTCAGGTTTAGTCTCAGAAAATACCCCTACCATCTCACGCCTCCCCAGGAATAGACTCCGAGTATGGACCGAGAGCATCCTACTTTTCTTTCGCAACATCTTTTGGCCCTACTACATCCTCAATAAAGGTCATCCTCAGAAAATCTATATCTAGCGAAAGAAAAAAAATTACAGTATTTCCACAAATTCTAATAAATGATCGTGTTCCTGTTGAACACCGTACACCCATAAGCACGAATACTGTTTTCGGATATATTTTAATGGGATCGATTCCAGCGTCAAGCACTCCGCAGGTTACCGCTTTACTTTGCTCCATGGACCAAGTATCCTCCCTCGAAAAAGTTGTTTTCAAATTTTGGGAAAGCGAATTACTTCCCGACGTCGAAATCTTTTCCGTTTACCGGAAACCGCGATTTAGCAACACAAACATTTCTTTTCTTAGAACGACGCCTACTCAAACAGCCCTTTGTATATCAACAATATAAAGATTTTTTTCAAGAATACATCGATCTTCAACACATGCAGCCTAACCCTAATAAGGGTCACTTTGATAATTCTTATTATATACCTAATCATTGTGTTATATAACCTAACGGTATTAGCAATAAGCTTCGCGTGGTTTTTAATGCCTCCACTCAATGTATTTCCAGAGGTTCACTGAATGATCATTAATGAATTCGTCCCAAATTGCAAAGAGACCTTACTGCACTGTTAATACAATTTCGTCTGCATCATTAGGTCCTTACTGCAGATATTCGTCAAATGTATCGGCAAATTCTTATTGCACTCGATCAGCGTGATTATCAACGGATTGTGTGGCGTTTCTCTCCTGATAATCATTTCCAGGATTTTCATCTTAATACCGTTACTTATTGGGTCAACTGCGCTCCATTTCTTGCCATACCGTACTCTCTTGCAACGCCGATGATGAAGGTGGACAGTTTCCTCTAGTCGCTTTCGCTCTTCGTCATCATATCTATATTGATGACGTAGTGACAGGTCGAGATACTTCTCAATCCGCCTTGGATTTAACAGAGCAGCTCATAGCTCTTTCATAACGAGGTGGCTTCGACCTGCACAAGTGGTCTAGTAATAATCCCAATTTGCTTAACGGCATTCTCGGCCTTCATCGGTGTTTGCAACCGCATTGCTTTGGGGATCCTTCTGATCCTACCGTGAAAGTTTTGGGTCTGCAGTGAAACCCCTCTTCAGATAAATTCCTTTTCATGGTCAACCCTATACATACTCCTTGTACAAAACGTAATATTCTTTTTAATCTAGCCCGCATTTTTGAACCGTTAGGAATTCTCTCTCCTCTTTTCTTTTTGATAAAGCATTTCCTCCAACGTCTTTGAACTCTCAAACTAGATTGGGATGCCCGTCCACCACCGGAGTTTTGTTGTTTATGGAAAAGATATGTTGAGAGCTTTCCTCTTCTTGCAGATTTTTTCTTACAGCGCCTTCTAGTCCCTTTTCACTACGATTCGTGTGAGGTACATTGTTTTGGGGACGCTTCGGAACGCGGGTACTGCGCCGTCGTTTATTTTCGTTTTCTTAACGGTTCTAAAAGACCTATAGTTCGTTTGGTATGTACGGAATCTAAAGTAGCTCCATTGCGACCCCTTTCCTTGCCTATGCTAGAACTGCGCCGCTGCCTTATCTGCTAAATTACTAGATTTTGTTTTGAATGTGTTTTCTTCCCAACTCACCTTTAATAGAATATACTGTTGGTCGTATTCGATGGTTGTACATTCATGAATTTCCTCTCCGCCCCAACGATGGAAGACTTTCGTGGCCAACAGGGTAGCCTATATCCAAGATAAAACTTCTAACGCCATGTGGCTTCACGTGCCTTCTAACGATAATCCCGCTGACGTTGGATCACGTGGTTTGTTACCTGCCGAGTTGCTTCAATGTTCGTTATGGTAGGCGGCTTCACCCATTTTAGTACATTTTCAAGAAATAAATGTTCCACGTTCTTGTTCTCTGGAACCGCAACAGATACTAAGTAAAGAACGGTCCGTTGCACTCACTACTACTTTGTCCTGTAATGTATTGGATGCCCTACTTAAAAATCAGACTTCTTTTTTTTCTGTCGTTCGTATAACCGCTTTATCTTCCGCTTTATTAATAATGTCAGGCATCCTTTAACTAAGCGTATTGGATCTGTATCCGATCATGAGTTCGAGCTCGCTTTGGAATGCCTTATTAAACATACTCAACAAATATTTTTTACGGTTGAGATCAGAGCCCTTCAATCCGGAACCCCGCTTGCTAAAAGGTTTCAAAAATTATTCCCCTTTCTTTTAAATGACGTGCTTCGTGTAAGTGGCCGGTTAAGTTACGCCCCTATTTCTTACGATAAACGATTCCCCGCTTTATTGTCCAGTAAGAGCCGTTTCACGTATCTGTATATTCAATACATTAATCACAAATATTATCATGCAAGTATTTAAACAACACAATTCCTCATAAGCCAAAGATTTTGGATAGTTTCTGCGAAAAGATCTATTCGCCGGGTACTTCGCTCTTGCATTCCTTGTTGGAAAACATCCCAAGTCTTTTCAGTCCCCCATGGGCAATCCTCCAAGTGCTAGAATAACTCAAACCATTTTTGCATACCGGATTGGACTTTTGCGGACCGTTTACAGTAACCATGAGCCGAATCCGCGGCGCCAAAACTTAAGCCTAGCTCTGCATTTTTATTTGTATACGTATCAAGGCCTTTCACTTGGAGTTAGTTTCCGATTTAACCACTGACGCCTTATTGGCCGCGTTTCGTCAGTTTCTTGCTCGTCGTGGTCGGTGTGAACATTTGTACAGCGACTGGTACAAACTTTGTCAGTGCCCATCGCCAACTGGTTTCTTTTGCTAAAGCCGCAGCTTCCCATAAAATTATTACTTGCTGCACCCCTGCCCAGTACAATCTAGATCGGATTAAATCCGACCTATCCGTTCTAGGTCGGATTTAATCCGACGTAGATCGGATTAGACGCCGAGAAACACCTGCAAACAAAAGGATGTTTATCCTTAAAAGAAATTTGTGGTGCATTTTACAGCTATCTGCGAGGAAAATTCGACCGATTTGTTTCCCCTAGCCTGTTAAACCTAAACTTCCGTTTTCTCTGGAAAGCACTAACAAGATGGGTCAGGGAGTAAAAGGAATTATCGGAAAAGAAGGCCGCGAAAGCATTAATAAAAAATTCCAAAATCTTATATGTGTTCCGTACAAAGTGGAACTAGCAGATATTAAGTTAGAAACTTAATTGGAAGAACTACCAGATATATTAGACGGACTCAAAAAAGATTATTAGTGTATTTTTGACATGGAGTAAACCAAAATTTTGCAGGCATATTTTGCAGGATGGAGATGTGTAATTATTTAACTACAAACCGTAACTTTTGCTACTAGGACAAAAACTAAGAAAACTGCAATAGTATAGTTGACAACGATAAAACTGTGGGAATCGATTGTTTAACATGGCTAACAACCAATGCAAGAATTAAAATATACAACAAATTTGTGTGTCAGATAACAAGTCCTGGTGTTAATAAACAACTTGGAAATCATACACTTGATTTTTACGTTGTCCGGATGCACGTTTAAGGGAAACATTCGCGTCTACTTTGGCCAAGAAACATGGTATTACGCGATTGGAAGCGACAATATACAACTGTACAATTGGAAACTATGTCAGTGCGGCACAGGTGTATAATCCCTTAAAAGACTGTTTAATCTTATTGGAAAAGAGTAAGTTATACTTCCTAGAGGCGCCAATGTACTCGGTACCACTTGTCAAAATGTGGAGTAACCTATAAAATAGCTGCTGTTTAGTGTACGTGTATTGGGGGAATAGCAATACAAAGAAATTGATTGGCTTGCAAATTAAGTTGTCCGAAAAATCAGAGGAAAAGGAAAAATTGATGAAGTATGTGCTTTCGGCTTTTAATTTTAACTATTCACCTTTAAATTATTTGGAGATAGCAGAGGAGGAAAACAGCCAAGATAAAATAAAAATCTTACACAAGTGCTACATTAAATCAAGTAGTACATTGTAACGTGCATTTTTATGGCTTAACATTTTACACTACCCAATTCGTAAATACATTGCTGTAACTACTATTTCTATATTTTATATTTATTAACTCGTTGGCGAATGCGTCGTATTATAATATGTGGATATACAAGTCTAGATAAGAGACGATAAGAGGTTGTGATAGCAACGAGTTGATATAAACAGATGAGGAGTTGTAGTTTGTTCTTGGTTCCTATATATTAATTACGTTGAAAAGACTGTTTCTGTTTGCTTTGACAATAGTGAGCCTTAATGCGATATCAATTTTCGAATTGTTCCTGAACAATCACGGCATGATCTTAGTGGTTTTTCTTGTAAAATAAAAGTTGTATATTAACTGTAGAGAGTGTAGTGCTAATTTCGATTGAAGTAGTATGGTTTATAGGCAAACGTGTTTGGTTGACGCACGTGTGTTTTAAGGACATTTGACGGACGGTTTTATTGTTTACGCGTGCCTTACTAATTGTTTCTAATTAAATTTCTGTTGGAAATAAAAGTGGTAGAACTTGTTAAACTCGATCTGCACGCGTGTTTTACGGAACATTTGACGGACTTACTTTAGCGATACACGTGCTTTACTCATTGTGGTTTTTTTGTTTGGTGCTTTGTCTTCTGATATTTAAACTGTGTGTGCGATCTAGTTTCGCGGTCCCTTTTTTTTATTTTATCAGAGCAGTGCATACTTTGGATTATCCAAATACAGTTGATACTGTAGTTTCTGAATTTGCTAACCCCAAAGAATCTAAAATAGAACATTGCTTGCGCAAATTTCGTTATTGGCGAAATATAACAGATTACCGGTTTACGAAGGTATTGGTTGAAGTTTCTCGCTGCATTTTGGATGTTTATGAAAATAATATACATTTGATCCCAGTTGAAATTAAACTAGTGCTACAAAATATTTCGAAATTATTGTCTCGGGAAATAGAATTAACAAGAAATTTATCAATGCTACATAGTTCCGTCGCGTGATAATGTCTGCTGCTAACACCAGTGAAATACGTAGGTGTGATTAGGGTAACGTGTGATAAGTTCCATCAACATCCTCACAGTCAAGGGCAAAGTGCTTCGTTAGGGCCGGACATCGTGAATCCCACACTTCAATTGCAAGGAAGCGTTACTGAAGGACCTTTTGTAAGTTGAACTATTTCCTACTTGTTATTCCTTTAAATATCTATCCGTTGTTTTGCCATATCTTTGTCGTTCTGATACCTTTTACCATAGACTTGCATGCTATTTAAAAAAAAAAAGACAAATCAACAATACTGGATGACTCATATCAATTGTGCTTACCTATTTATCTTTTGTTAAAATTTTGTCTGATTTATGTTTAATTGGTGTGTGAGGAAACGTTTCCGCTACTCCCCAATATTACCTCACTTTGTACTAAAAATTTTTGTATTGCTGTTACCGTTGTTATATTATATAGATTATCCAAACCGGTTTTTTTTTACATTCTACAAAGTACTGAACAATCTATGCTCGATCAGCATGCTATGTTTTTTTCTTTATTGCAGGTTTGCTATTCTAACTTTTTTTTATTGCAGGTTTGCTATTCTAACTTTTTTTATTGCAGGTATTGTTACTAATTCCTTACAGCCACGTACGTTATAAGTTGGTCTGCGTTCTACAACCCCCCTAATCTCCAATTGAGCCCGGTCATTTCTTTGATTTTTTGGTGTTACGCTCGGCTACGAGTCAACGTAGCATGAATTTGGCACCCAACGTGGCTGCCACGATTAACGTAACAACATATTTTACACAATCTGCAACACCATATTCTACAATTCCAAAAGAAATAGTCATTTCGGAATTGGGGTTGATAGATACGCCTAACATTCGCCCAGAGGTATAACGGCAACGCTTAAATATTGGCAGGAAACTCTACCGTTTACGTTAAAGGAAATTACCTTATTATCCACGCCATATGCTGTAAGCGGAAGAAAATGACAGCTGGAATTAGAGGAAACGGATGTAAACAGGCGAAAGTTGGACCACATGAAAAACACTGCGACAATACGCAAACAATACAAAGATGTGTTAGACAAAGAACATCTTATTAGAGAAAATGAGGAAGAATTAAAAGATTATTTTATGTGCCGATGGACTGACTTAGATACATGCGGGTTCTACAAGCTGTATGCATTTGTGGTTAGTAAGAATTACTTATGTAGGCGAGTTATGTATCCCCCAATTACCTATATATATATTGATATATTGAATCTAATAGGAATTATAAGAAATTATTAAGTAAAAGTATAAGTTCAATGCAACATTGTAACACAAGGATAACCCAGAGAGGTTATCGACAGTTCATGAGAACGGACATGCAACTTTGCATCCGTGAGGGCAGTGATACTGCAGGTGGCAGGTCACAGGCGGTCAACAGACCGCAATTACTTAGAATTAAGATTGATACATTGTAACAAAGTGTAAAGCAGACATGAGATCTGCAAGTTCCCACAAGCCGTGTGAGGGGCAGGTTATTATAAAAGGCCCGGGAGCTCAATGCCCGGCAGTCAGTCTTCGAACTCCATACTTCGTTGTTCAAGCTACTCACTAGTACAATAATTATTTTTTAGTATTATGTACAAGTTATCTAAATTTTAATTTCAAATAAATTTGTTAAAGTATCGAAGTTTTTTTAAAAAACCAGCTCCAAAGACCCGAACTTGCGGAAAAGGATGGTACTAAATCCGTATACTCTTTAAAAGGTTATTCTAAACGTATTTATCAAAATGGTAGATCACATAGGCGAACTAAGGAATGCGGGTTTCGTAACCTTGGCGTACACCACACGCAAAGGGGTTCCGCTAAACATTGTATATGCAAAAGTCGTGCGGTACCGATAGGCACTGAGAGGTATCTCGAAAATTTCAGGGGTTAGATTACCGATTTTTTTGGGTAGGGATGGTGAGGGTAAAAATGAAGCAAGGAAAAATCCCCCTTGCACAAAGAGGAAATCCCACCCCACAAGGACGAAATCCCTTTAAAATAAGACTCCCTATGGGAATTTACATGTAAAAACCTAGGCTAGATATAAATCGGGAGGATCGGTGCTTCGCAAGTGCTAGACAAAATTTGACCCCAAGTCAAATTTGGTTTTAAAAACCAATAGCGACGTTTAACATTTAATTGTTAAAATTGTTGCTACATTATCACAAAATACAAAATATTTCAAAAACCGTAGATTAGGTTTCGGAAACCTAACGAAACTCGTTATTATTTTGATAGTAGAAACTGAAAATAAAATTATATACAAGATGTTCCATTTAAAAAAATACAACTTTGATACGTTTTGTGTTTCTTGGACACTTTGTATATTACGAAAATACTTTTGAAATATAGCTCCATTAGGCCCCCATCCATCCCAAAATGCAAACTTCTTGCAAATTAAATAATTTAGCCATAATGCTTCGTGGCGTACAACGTGAATATCAGACTGCACTGAATCTATTTTTGTTAAAAGCTTTGGAATCAGTTTGACTCTATATAAACAATCATTACTGTAAATTTAAGCGATCTTGCACCATTCAAATCCACAAGTAATATGAACTAAGTTGGTTTTCGTATAGTTAAAATAAATACATTTAATGTCTTTTTACAATAGGATAGAATAGTTAGTGCTTAGGTAGATAAATTACGCAGTTACATTAATTACTGTAATCGTCGTGCCAAGTAGGAATTTAGTGTTAGTAAACATTGTAGTAATTATCATCTCTATAACGAATCTCGGTACATTAACGATTCTCTGTAAATAATTGTCAATAGTTAAACCTGTATTAAATAGAATAAAAAACTGTAAATTGAAATTCCTTACAACTAGTGATGGATTCGAACCGAACCGAACCGAACCTTGCCCTAGGTTTGGTTCGGTTCGAAAACTTTTTAGTCCGGTTCGGTTCGAGGTTCGGTTCGAAAAAATATATTCCGGTTCGGTTCGGTTCGGTTCGAAAAAACGAACCGAACCGAACCGGTTCGACATTTTGATATTTTAAACAACTAGTACGTTCAACTACAACAATTTAAATGTTTATTAATGTAGTTTCTATATTTAGTAGCTGCTATTTTCAAATAAACCCAACATTAATATGTTTTAGATTTTAGTAGCATAAATCATATTAATACTATTTGTCCAGGTTTGATTTTTCAATACGTACTCTCTTTAACAAAGCGTAATTACAATTAGGTTAATAGTGAAAACCACCTCTAAAATTTAGCATGTGTTAATAATTGATGAATTTTACTAATGTCATTTTACCGTGAAAGAACGATATCACACGATCTTTGCGATTACTTTTATTTTAGTTTTAGTTAGTATAAAAAAAGTATCAAGACAATAAATAAGGTGTTGCTGATTTCTTATACAGTACAAACAAAAAGCTGTTTGTCAGCTTATCTTTATTATTATTTCTTTTAAAAGACAATATCAGATGGTTTTCGGAAAGAATCGCAAATCTACCTCAAACAGTGTTTACGTTTTTCATAATAAAATATAACAGTATTTATGTCACGGACATTATGTCTGCTTATTATTTGCATTATAGTGTGTTATTTTATGTCGGCATTGATTGAAAAGTTTATGCCCCTATGAGTCATAAACTTCAACCCTTGGTCGTGAGAGAAAGTTTGGGGTCATTCTTTTGGAGTATCGGCTACTTCTAAGGACGTTGGTAATGGCCGCAATAAATAAACCGTAAATATTATCGTACCATGCGTTTTGTAACACCATTTGTTGAGCGCTTATGTACAAAAGAAAAGGAGATTAGTTTTTGTTACAAGGTCTCATTTTTTAATATTAATAGAGAGCTGGTTTTCATATAAAAGTGAAAAATTCAAAATGATGGATTAGTAATACATATTTAATTAAAAATTAAATTGTTTCGTTTATTCTGAAAACTTCTGTAGTCTCTAGAACGTGACTTCGGCTTGTATTTGTTTAAGATGGTTTTCAACACGACTTCTGTTCATTAAATAAAATAAGCTTGTTTTTAAAACCAAATTTTCAAAATCATTTCGAGTTTCTCCAATATCTAATACTAGTTATAAACAAACAACAATTTGAAATAAAGAGCATTAAACAAATCGAACTAATCTAGAATTTTTTGATCTACAAACGTGGCTCGATGACAAAATTTATTAGATATCACTAATACCTATTACATTATTTACCTATTGCCTTAAAACTGGATGACCATGTACATTAGAAAATCGTTCTAATTCTTATATGCTTGCTACTAGAAATTTTTAAAATGTGCGTTTGGGAGAAATTAAGATTGACATGTATTTAGTGAAAATTAAATTTTTAAACTAAATCCTTATTTAAAAAATCGAACTTTCGAACCGAACCGGACCGAACCTTGAGCTAGGTTCGGTTCGGTTCGAAAAATTTGCCGGTTTGGTTCGAGGTTCGGTTCGAAAATAAAATGTCCGGTTCTGTTCGAAAAATCGAACCGAACCTCAAACCGAACCTCGAACCTGTTCGGTTCGTGTCCATCCCTACTTACAACAACCTAAGAAGTTGCTAAAATCTTAGATTGTGTTCAAAAATTTATTTTATTGAGAAACAACTTCTACTCACGTAGCTGTATTTCCAAGCAACGGTATCTTCTGTAATCTCTAATTATAAAGAAATACTGCTACAATAACACAACTCTTATAAAAGAAAATGCTGAACTTAAGTCTTTACGAGAAAATTTTTAAAATATTATAAAACTAAGCGGTTGTTACAGGTAAACTCATTACTAAAGTTTACTTGCTTCTATGTTATTGCAGCGAGAAACCTTTGTAATCCTTTGTATTCACCGAAGGACTGTTTATATATCTCTCTAACACAACGTATACAAATCCTTAACCCAAAACCTTCTGCATTTGAACGGTTAGGGATTACGTGTTGATCCCCGGAATGAGTGATGTGGGGATACAGAACGTTTTTGGTTACGACTTATTAGGTAGAACCTTTTCACAATAAGGAACTCTATACTTTGTCGTCCAGTGGTTTATAAATTTTGCGATATAAAGAGAAATCGAAAAACTGCACTACTAAAGAAAGTTTTTTTGAAATTAGTATGTCTCTCGTTTTTACAGAAGTAGTATTGGAATAAATCTGAAAATTTGCGCATGGCGCTAATCAAAGGTGCTCAAATAAGTTAAAATATTATAGAACTATTTCCGGTTGTACAGGAATCATCTTCACTCTTTTAAATAAAAACCCCAGTGCTCCTAAAAACGCATGAGGCGTCGATGGTGTCATTTTATTATACGAACGGTAAGAGTGAAAATATCTTTAACAGAATACTTTTAAATATTATATAGCTCAAGCTATTAAAAATTTAAGTTTAATTTTGGTAATTATTGAAAACTTTATTAAATAGATGTTTAATGTCCGAATGCACCGTAAACATTTAAGCTGGCTTAACAACTTAAGCCAGTTTATAGCCCAAATCCTGTATATACCGAGTAAAAATTTATATCCAGCTGGTTTATAAGCTCTCAATGTTCACGGCTTAAATCTTGACCTGACGTTTTTGCGAGGTTAAATAATTATCGCCTTGACATTTTTAAACTTTGAAAGTAAAGAATGGAGATTGAAGACGAAATGTTTATTGATGATGATTTAGGTATATTGAATATTATTGACTTTGGATTTCCCAGACGTTTTTACGATCGGACGGATTATTTTGTAGATATGGATGATGTCTTTTTTCGACGTTTTCGTTTAACAAAACCTTGCGTTTATCCATTTTGGAACAAATCGAGCCGGAATTAAAATTTCCTCGTAATTTGTAAGTCCCATACATTTCAACAGGTTTATTATTCTTTTTCCTCCAGGAACAATAGTGTTTCACCCGTAAACCAACTGTTAACAGGTTTAAGGTTCTATGTCTCTACTGGACACCAAACCACTTTAGGAGATTTTATGGGAAACGCATCAGACAACGGTTTCGAGGATTGTTAATAGAGTTTCAACAGTGATAGCAAGTTTGCGACCAATATTTGTAAAAATGATCAACGCTAATGGTATACTGGTAACACAAGCAGGAATGTTTTAAATTGCCCGATTTCCAAAAATAATAGGATGCATTTATGGTACACATATTAAAATTCGGTCGCCTGGTAAATTACTGATGCAGTATGTAATCGTAAAAGAGTGTTTTCATTGTGCATTCATATGTAGGTGGTGATGATGGCGAGGTTTATAGGAATCGAAAATCGTATTTTTCAATAAACGCCCAAATTGTATGTGACCATCAAACGAAAATCAATGATATTGTTGCTGGATGGCCAGGTTCTGCCCACGACAGCACTATATACACACATATATATATATATATATATATATATATATATATATATATATTATGCTTTTTTAAATTAGTTTTATCGATGAAAAATTGGGATGATGTAGTCCAAATCAAAATCCAATATCGTATTTAGCACAACATTTAATTAAGACCTTACGTTTCGGCAAAGGTTTTTGCCTTTTTCAAAGGTACTGTAAAAAATTGACATATAGAATGACAGTTAGTTAAAGATTAAAAATATTTACTTAAAAGTTGTTAATGCAGAAATACATATATATATATATATATATATATATATATATTGCTGTGTATCCCCGTATTAGATTCGAGCCTCACGAATTGGGCGTCAAGAATGCTGTGAAACCTCCTATTTTAACTGGTCCGTCGACTTTCTTCTGTTACTCATTTCTTTACTCTTTTCCGCCTCGGCTGCTCACCTAGTTAAACCTTCATCCTCTTTCATAAAAAAAACAAACACATTCCTACCACAAACATCAACGTTAACTCTATTTACATCAATATTCACAATACATTAAAATTTCAAAATTAAAATTCAGCAGAAATTTCAGTATCAGAAAATTTCAAGATTAAATTTTGATATCATTTTAATGTGCATCCAGAATTAAAGTCCTTGTAGGATGCCTACTAATTACTATAACAATATATGCAGACCTGAGTCTGAGTACAAAGGGAGCATCTACCACCCCTTTACGTTAATTAACCAGGTTCGTCTAATTGAGCTCAAAGACACCCAAATTTTCATCATAATCCAGAACATAAATACTAAATACCCCTTTCTACTTAAACAAGCAAATTTCACCTTAAAATTAAAATTTTATGGTTAGTACAATTTCACTACTGTCCATTTTGAGTAAATCAATTATAAAGTTATTCAACACACACCAAAATATCAAAGTTCAAACAAAATAGTATAATTTACCTGAAGGTTACTGCACTCGTGGCTTCAATGTACATCGTCCCTTTTGTTAATCACACCAATCCAACTGGGTTATATTTACGGCTTCTGATTCTCAACGCTTTTAAAATTTTCTACATCACCATCCATCTAAAGTAGTTTCAGTGCTTTTCCGGAACTCATTTGTGTATATCTGAAGCTTGTTTTGTGGATCCAGACACGTTTACGAATCATTTAATTCTTAATACCCCCGAAAAATAACAAAGAAATTCATACTTCTTTTACCAATATACGCCAAAACTGCCTACTTTTGTGTATTCATTTGTCGTTGCAAATTTTGACTAATTAGTACAGTGATACTAACTTAATTACCTTGTATCTTCTTTTCTAAGTGCACTAAATTACATTCATTGTAACACGTAAAGCACAAACTGTTTTAAATCACCAAAATATACGAGCAAACTGTTTAAATTATTCTATCAAACTCGGAAAACTAAAAAGCACTGTTTAATGCATTGAATCAATTCGAAAATCTAAGAGAGCTTATTCATATTAACCTCGGTATATATAGCGGTTAGCCTGTCTGTCGGTCTGTTCCCCAAAACGAACAATTCTAAAGAATTTCGCATGCTAGGTTCCCATTCCGCAGCCCGGCATGCGATTTTTACGAAATTGGCACTCGCACCAGTTACATCTCAGAAATTTCGACACGGCTCGCAAAGTCTGGAAATAACTAATTGAATTTTATACAGAAATGTTATTTTTACCTCTCAATTTTGCCTTTTATTTTCACCCAATCGCAACCCCGTGACGTTGCTCTACTCACGCCTTTTACTATATGTGCCTCGGTCTTGCGCATATTATCTGTCTCTATCTAACCTGTTCTTATTGGTGCAAATTGATATTCTTTATTATCGATTATTTCAGTCCATGTGGACTGTGAAATAACCCACCTTTAGCATTTCTCGTAACTATTATGCGACGGTTTCTCCAACATTCTCTGTAACCATTAATTATCTGCAAAATTTACGCAGAATGAGCTTTTTAAAAATACGCAGGTGTTCAAACATAATAACACTTCTACGATTTGCATTTTATTGGGTTTTCAAGTTTTATAGATATTATATGTTACTAATGGTTCAATTAACTTCAATTAAAATTAATACCCTTTAATTTTTAGTGACTCCTAATCAAATATTAATTATTATCTGTACATTTTGTTTAATACCGGTTACTTAAAATTGAGTTAATTAATATAAATTTTGCACGTAATTTCTCTTTGTTTCTTTACTAGGAATAATTAAATTACATGTAGAGCTTTTTAATACTGCTTCCTTTTTTATAGCAAGCGTCTTGTAGATGATTTAACTCCCTTATTTTTAATGAAACGAATGAATTTTTATGCCTCACGGTTTTTTTTTTAATAACGCGTACCTTTTCCCAAAGCTTCTACACGGTGATTAAAATTATTTGATGTGATTATTTAATTTTCTACCCTGGTCTAAATATGAGTATTTTATATATATATTTTATATTGTAACGACCTTCTTTTTATACGATTGTGTTGAAATTAGCAGGTTTTAGGTCGGCTGGTAATAAAAAAAACTCTTTTTTATGGCCTAAATTTTCGCATATATTTTTATGCTTGATCACAGGCAATAACTAAAACGTACAAACTATTAACAAACTACTAAAGTGAATAAAATAACTACTTACAGTGAGGGTATTTACATTAGCTTATTCTGAAGAATTTTTAGAACAATTTTCTTTAATAATTAAAAAGAAATAATGTGTATATATAAAAAATTTGATGAAATAAAATATTGGTTTGATAGAAGTAAAAGTCAATTTTGATTAAATGATTTTTATATATATCTTGATCTTTTTGTTTAACTTGCATGTGTGTATGTATGTTATGTATATATTAATTTTTATTTTTTTTATTGCCTGTGATCAAGCATAAAAATATATGCGAAAATTTAGGCCATAAAAAAGAGTTTTCTTTATTACCAGCCGACCTAAAACCTGCTAATTTCAACACAATTATATATATATTCTTCCAATTTATAATCAAAAATATATGCAAGTGTTACAATTTTACTGTATTTACACCATTAGATAACGTTAATAAAAATATTTTTATATTATAATTGTTATTAAATCTAAACATAATACCTAAAGAGAGTAATAGAACAATGTATCTTACATTGCTAGTGGAATATGAACACGAAAAAGATAGGAATACAAGTCTGCCCACAAACCTGTTCAATTATTTTTTATTACACCTTGTGGCTAATTGTACTTCTAATATTTCAATCTTTAACTTATTGTCTATTTTTTCAAAAAACATTTCTTGATCGATTTGCTCAATTTGTTTATGGAGAAGCACCAACCGTTTATCTAAAATAAGGTCATATTTCTTCGAGACATCTGATGATGTTAAAGGTTTAATAGTTGTCGTAGGTCTTTGCCTACTTAAAAAACAGGTTCTTGAATCTTTCTGATGGCTGAAAAGTAAATAAGTTTAATAGCTATTTACATAAACAATATAAGTTTTCTCTCAAAATGTATGCAAATCACTTTCGTCATTACTAACCTCATTATATTTTCCAGAAGCAGATCCTACTGCCTCTTCGCTAGTAGCAGAAGCAGTAACATTTTTCCTAGCAGTTTCAGATCCATAGGATTCCTAAAAATATAAACTGAGACTAAAATATAATATTGCAGTAATAATATATACCTCATTATTATCATCAAACTCATCATTGTCATCAAATATAAATTCAAATGCACTTGGCAAATTGGATGTTGCAGAAACTGTTTCTGTACCAGCGTCCTAATCAAATACATTTGTATCTCCATACACAGTTTTCTTATTAAAGAAATTAATAAATCCTCGGTGTCATCTTTTTTAATAGTTGGTATTGTTCCTTCACCCGTAAGCATCGTCTCCTTTCTTTCTTCGGCAACCTGCTTCCGCACAATTTTTTTTTTTTTTTATAAAACTTACGTAGTACTTGTGCAGATCTAAATACATGATTAGGGCTTGTTGTGTTGAATTCACTTGCTATTTTTAGACAAGTTTGTTGTTTCTCAGCCAAGGACGTTGGATCAGTTTTCTTATCTTCAATAATGTGAGTATATTTTGCAATTATGTTCAACATATGTTGTTTTTCGTTTCCCGTGAAATTTGCCGATCTGGGACGTATTTTAGGCGTATTACATATTTTAAATAGAAATAAAACACCATGCTGCACTATAATACTATAATAAGCTCGTCCCTTTAAATTTTGCTTGTAAATTACAACCGCTAGACATTAAAGTTCCCTAACTTTTTGCGAGGTTGCCAAATTATAGATGAGTTTAATAAAGCCCGTATGTTTATTTTACGATACATAAGGACTGAAGTTAACTATTTTAAACCAGCTTAACAAAGGCTAGTTTAGTCAAAATACGGTGCATTCGGCCGTAAGTGATGTTAGTTGCAGTTTTGAAGAAACTTGTTTCTTCTTTTCAATGCCCGGTAAGTGTTGTCGTGAAGTATCTGTTTATAGCCATGGAAAAACGTGTGTTAAAGACGCAATGTAATAGACAAGCTGTTCCCAATCTGGCGTACGCGCACCCCTAGGGATACGCGGTGGGCCAGTTTGGGTAACGCGAAAATAATTTCAATAATGTCAGGAAGCAGCAAAATATAAAACGAAAACAGTATTTATCAAAAACATTGATGTGACTCCGCTCACCACAAATAATATCACGCAATTAGGTAGGTTTTGCTATCAGTTGGTTACGGTATTCTGCGCAGACAAGAAAGAAAGTAGTAAAGTAAGTAAAGAAAATCGCCCGCACCGAATACCGTCACAGAAAAAAGAATTCAAAGAAGGCCGTGCTAGCTAAAACTTCATAGAGTGGGATGGGTTGCGTTGAAAGAAGCAACCAACCCCAAGAAAAGAATTTTATTTACAAGGCCTCTAATTAAAAAACATGTTTTAACAAGAAAGGAAAACTGACAAATTTATCCTACAAAATATCTCGAAAGATTTACAAATACCAAAAATTGAAGCAAAAATAACTAATACATTCCTGACCTACCGTACACTAATTTTTACCCTCGATCATAATATTTACATAAAATAGCAATTAAAAAGAAATTATACAGTGAGTTGTTTTTTTTTACCTTCGGTCTTACTATTTACATAAAATACCAATTAAAATCGTTATACAAACCACATGCTTACATATTGTTCACAAGCAACTCTTGATAAGTAAATACAAAAAAAAAACTGTAAATGAAGAAAGAAACTATCTACTAGTCGAAATGAATTTCGCTGTAGCTTTAAAAAATTATTAGGAAAAAGGTCACACTTAAACAATAGTGTACTCTAAACTTTATATAGATGGAGAATTATATTATATAATTAATACCCAAACGAGAAAAACTGTCTTCATTGGCATATTCCGGCAGTTTGAGTAAAGTAAGTTTAATTTCTACACACCGTAACACCTCTAATTGTGCGATGAGTAACAAAACAAAACTTCACAAAAACAGACCCAATTCTTCTTGATAAAGGTCATCAAAGCGACGTAGAAAAGAAACAGCAATTCTTGCAGCTTGGCCTAACATTTTGTTGCGGCTCAACAACTGGCTGTAGTCGAGATCACATGACACATCATACCAAATTCTTTTCCTGGAAAACTCAGTGAATCAAAATCAGAAGAATTAAAATTGAACAGAGTAACATAAGAGAGAGTAACATGTTACAGAGTGATGAATTGAATTAGTTGAAAATAAATTAGCACCAATTGCAGTAGATAATTTACTTGCTGGAAAAACTCCCTATCTCGAAGAAACAACTTCGCATAGACTATTTTCAGAACCCCATGTTAGAAATTTATTAGTTCTAGGAGCCCACTAGTTTATATTGGCGACTAGAACGCACTACTCTGTCTTATCACGAAATCCATGTTAAATATATCAGTGAATTTCCATAGAATGCGAACCGTTACAAGTAATTATTTGGATGTAAAATACTAGTTCGACAACGAACATTCGAACGTGCCAACAAGCATTGATAACACCAAACTCATTTGGCATTTTCTATGCCATCGCAATGTATGTTACTTTTCAATAAACATTCATATGAAGAAACCGGCAAATTCGAATTGAATTGCACTCACTAATCACACATATAGAGAACCCATTTTACAAACACGTAGCTAAATAATTGCAATTTTTTCCAAAACAAATATTTTAACAATCGAAAACCATGCTTTAAACGTATTATAATCTTTAAGCAAAATACTAAATTTAATACTGTATTCAAAGAGTAAATTTGCTAAATTTGAATTTGTTGGATGTGATGGGACAGGGCAATACAACACATGAAAGCACGCAAGGTGCATGAATATAAAGCGATTTAATAAGAAACTGAAATCTGGTTAATTCATAAAACAATCAGTATAATTATGAATATAATAGTTAAATGTAATACATGGCACTAAAGCCCGTAAACGTCTATTGTATAGCACAGTCGCGACGTAACTGCAGTACAGCTGCGCGTTGGCGAGTCGTAGAGCGAGCTCGACACTTCAGTGGCGTATTCAGGGCATGGGATATCACTACCACTAACGGTATTGCTAACAAAATTATAATTGTACGTACTAATAAAACCTAGAGGGTGTTGAATAAACAGTCATTTCAATTTAAAAAGCTGTCGAAAAAGCTTAACAAATTTGCAAATAGAGCGAATACAGTAGGGAATATGAAATTTAATTATATAAGAACGAAAATATTTACCTACAGGTTACATCAGCAAGTCAAAATAATCTAACTTATTTATTTTATATTTGTTGGAGCAAACAATTTAATTATCTATAAGCAATTTTGTCATGAGAACAATTGGTTCTGCATTGTATGATACTTTCTATAAAAAGAAAATTTTCAACGATTAACAAAATTCATTAAGTAAATAATAATCAATTCTGTATGAAATTTCAAGACATTGAAAATTCAGTTTTTATACCAAAAATTTTATTTACTATTCAGCGTGATGAGGTATGAAATCCGCGCCAACATGTTTAAAACAATTCAGATCGGAAACCAAATATTAATAGTCATAAGAAATGCGCTTACTTTAATAATCGGAATAAACAAAAAGCGTTGTAGTAACTTTACCAGACTGTACTGATGAAAAATCAAACCCAAACCCTTACCAATGGATAATGTTGACAATCAAAATCCCCTGGCTTTCATTTAATTATCAAAGGTATACTTGAAATTCGACGTGTGCTCTCTAACGTCATTACTAGCAACATTTGCTTCAATATTAAGTAATCAATTTATTATATTCCAAACTTAGTGAAAACAGCACACTAAACTTTTACAAAAAATCATTGGTTATTTATGTACTATTATTTGTACGGTAAAATTACATTTGACATTTATAGAGTTCACATACACGTTGTGTTAACACATTTGTATTGTAAATACAGGGTGTTTTCTGGAGAATATAAAAATATGTAAAGGACATGTCAAGGAAGCCACAATAAGCAAAATAAGTTCATATTCCGATTTTAGTTAGTTTCAAACAAAATTTTTAACTTAACTTTAAGTTCAACAAAAATCGTTAGCATTGGATCACATGACTATGAAACAGCCATCATCAATAGGTCTTCAGTCCTAGAACCGGTTGGACGTATACCTCCATTGTTTCCTATTTGGAACTAATCTACACATTTCCCTGAAATTCCCACAGCCTACATCTTTCACTATTTGTGTGCAATAATCTAATCTGGGTCTACATATATCTCTCTTTTTTTCTTTCTTTGCTTTTCTAATATATTACTCACTCTGCATGCCTTAGTGTGTATATTATCATTCCATCTCTTCTATTTTTTACTGTCTTCCACACATTTCTCTTTTCACCTATCATTTCGGGAATCTCTTTGTTTGTAAATTTGTCTGTCCATGGTATCTTTATCGTGCGTCTCTAGCATCATATTTCAAAGGCTTCTACCTTTTTCTGTCCGCTTCTTCCACTGTTCAAGTTTCATCGCAGTACAGTGCTGTGCTCCATACATATGATCTCAGCAATCTTTTCCTTGTTTCTATGTTTGTTGTCTTTCAACACAGTAGTTGCTTTTTCTTGTTAAAAGTGGCACGACCTTGCGTTAATCCTTGTTTTATATCTTTTGTACTCTTCTCATTCTATGTTATTTGACCTCTTAAATAGCAGAAATCTTTAACCGTTTGTAAGTTCACGTTTCCCATTTGAATCCTGGTTTTTGACTTATTTTACCCCTCCTTCACATACTAGTACTTTAGTTTTATTTTAACGCATTTTTTTAGAACTCTTGTCTAAAGGTTTAAGCATGTTTTTCACTATTAATGTGGAAAAATAATTTTACAAATGAACTGTTCTAAAGAGAACACCTTTAAGGCAAATTAAACAAATATAATTTGTAAAATCGATAAAAAGCTGGACTCGTAATTACATACGACACTAACAATATGTTGAGAACTAAAAAAATAGTAACAGTACTAGCGGCAATAGCACGAAGTACTGCCAATCTTTAGCATATATTTTCCTTAGTAATTACACAAAACTGGTTGCGAATTACATTTGGCAACAAAATGTTAGGACCGTGACCTAATTACACTGATTTGTGAAACGAACTATGTCAGAAAAGTTATGTAAAGAGCCTGTATTTTTACAATTATTTTTTATCAGTTGATTTGCAGCACCTTAAACCAACTCGTCTGATGAGCTATAATTAGAGCAAATGGTGATCTCTCTTTTTGAAAATTGCCAATAAATACAATTAATACTTTAAATACATTCAGGTTAGTTCGTTTGACTAACCACACGAATGATCTGAAGACACAAGGTGAAGCTTATTAAACTATAATATATCAAATTCATAAAGCTTGTATGGCTTACCAAATAAGATTTTGGTATTGGACTTATGTATATATGAGGGATGTCTTTTATGTTTTGCATACTGGGCTACAGGGGGCGCGACTAATCTCACTGTCAGTACAAAAAATTAACCTCCATCTTTAGTTAACCTAAATCCAAAATTTCAGTGTGGTACCTGTGGTGTAGTAGCTACAACAAACTGTCAAAGTTAACGAGTTAATCGGAAAATGGATTTGAACCGTGAAAATTTTCGCTTCTATTTTCGGCAATAAATCACCACATCAGTCAACAAGTTGTCGTTGGTATAGAAAATTTGAACGTGGACGGACTAGTCTTAGTGGCGATCCGAGAGCAGGTGCACCAAAAACGGCAGTCACTCAGGAAAACGTCGATGTTGTGCGCAAGCTTATCATCGAAGATCGGTATATGACATATCGCGAAATTGAGGCATCGTTGAAGATTTCAAAGACTTCAAATCAAAAAATTTTACATCAAGAATTGTGTCTAAAAAAATTAGTTTGCCATTCGATACCACATCTGCTGACCGAAGAACAGAAAGCCTTTATGGTGAATGAATTCAACGCAGGAAACTTTAAAACTGTGTACAACTAGTGAGTGATGAGGAATCTTAGAATTACTCATACGAGTCAGAAAATGAACGTCAGTCGTCTGTTTGGGTGCTCTAAGATGAAGAAAAGCCGACAAAAGCCATCCGTTCTCGACGTGTCTTCAAAACGATGGTCGCAACATTTGTCTCGAAAGTAATAGTTCCTCTAAAAGTGAAGCATGTTAATTTTCTAATTTCCCTACAAATCAATATTATAACGTATAGATCATTTTTATTTTTCTTAAATTTCATCTCAACAGAATATTCCGTTCCATAAAATTATTTAACATCTAAAGTTTCATGCGCTTCATAAATAAGAATTTTAAATTTCTAAAAGCCCGAAATATAAATTGGTTAATTCCAAGTTCAAGAAAAGTCACGGGATAGCTGTGTATCCTGTGCTTCAAAAGTACGCCTCGTGTTGTTTGTTTCGTTAGACAGCGCAAGCTGTAACGGAAAACGAGTTAGTTGAGTTTTAACCACCACGGGATCAAGATGCTCTTCCTTAGTTTCTTGGCGGCGATTCTTAGAATAGCTGTGCTTATGGCACACGAGTGTAATTAAATCAAGAACGTTAACCAATGCGCATCCAAGTTTAGAAAATAAATATACGCATAATTATGCAACAATATGAAATATTCATAATTAGTATAGAGGATGTCACCTTTAGGCATGACAAAAACTCGGAAATAATGGAAGTATAGATTGATTAATGAAACGGATCATCACGCTTTATTCAAGATGCTACCGTTCATTTACATTTCCAATGCTCCACCCGAAGGTACTACATTGACCAGGAGGCGAGTTTTTTGTTGCTTGAAAATTTAGAATTTTGCCGAACCTTTGCCGTTCCAGGCAAGGTAGGGATCTTTAACGTGCGTGACAACACTCACACACGGGACCTCCATTTAACCTCTCATCCGAACGAGGGCGTAATTTTTGTGAAAAATGCCCACCTGCCATTTTTCAAGCAGTTGGCCGTGTCGGGATTTAAACCCTGGACCTTGGGATTCGTAGTCTTACGCTTACTACATTGATCCACGGCGACGCCTTTCAATATGCTACCATTTAGCGATGCAGTTTATTGAACATGTTTGACACGTGCAAGGACAAATGCTCAACGTGGTTGTTGGAATCCAGTATGCTGTTAGAGGCACTTCTTGGGTTGCAATCTGATGATAGATCCTCACGTTATTGAAAGGTTTATTATACGCTATAAGAAATAAACAGAAGGGTTAGTTGTGCCAGAAACATTTTCTTTTGATTATCAAACTAAACGACTATCGTTAAAATTCTTATTTTATGCATGAACTTTCCTTTAATTAAGACTTATAAATTAAAAATTCATTTACAAGATATGATATCTCATATGTGTTAAATACATTTTTAGAAATACAGTTACTTGAAATATGATTAAGTAATCAATACACAGTTTGGATGCGTATGAAATAAAATCAATATAGGATCTCTATTGTAAATCGAAGGTGACAGATCTGATCCTCCCACACTTCCTATATTTTTCAGAAATGTTAGATTCAATTAAAAATTTAAATAATGACCAATTTGGAAATTAAATTTTATTTGACTTTGTAAAGATAAATTTTGTTAGCAATAGATATACTTAGTTGGGTTATCTTAATTATTCTTGTAGCATTAATTAATATAAAGATGTTTAAGCCATACAGTACCGATCACGAAGGTTAACCCTAAATTAGAAAAACTGGTTTGAGACGACAACTCTATTATTCTAGGAATCAATTATATTACTACAACGTTTATAGTTAAAAGAGATACCATATAGTTGGATATAAATTAATTAAAGACAAATAAAGTTACATAATTATGATGAGGTGCTTTGAAACGCTAACATGTTTCCTTGCTAAAGATGAAATTTAACAAAGTAGTGGCGCCATATAATATCTATAAAACAAAAACCCCGTGAAAGTCTTTTCAATCAAACGCAGAAGTTAGAGTCCCAAGTTAGTCCGGAAGGTTCCAAAGATCATAATTAATACGGATAAACCTACAACTTTGTTTAAACCTTTGTGAACGTAATGGTGGTTGATAATTGTTACATCATCCACCCGAGTTTAGTGCTCTGACTTGCTAAATTTTTCTCTTGGTTTCCTTTTGCTGAGTATAGTCGAACACGCCTAAGAACACATCACACAAGATCAAAGAACTGTTACTGCAAATTGGTATACAACCATTTGTTTGCCGCAAGTCATCACGAAGCTTTGAAAAGCCAACCCCAAACGACGAATAATCCTCCATCAAGGCAGCGCAAGTTGGCACACAGCTCGCAAGACACTTGAATTGTTAACGCAAAAAGACGTCGAATTGTTAGACCATCCTCCGCATAGTTCCGAAAGACCGACTGCGTGGTCAAAGGTTCCAATCGTCAGAAGAAGCAGTCGATTCCCTCAAAATGCAATTTTGACTATACCAAAAAAACGAGTGGAGTAAATGTTTCCTGAGTCGGTTCGAGCACATGCAAAAGTGGAATAATCTTCGTGGAAAATACTTGGAAAAACAATAAAGTCTTTAAGAGTTATCTAATGTTTTATTCCAGCTCCACTATATGCAAAACTTAAAAAACAACTCTCGTAATGTGTAGAGGTTTTGAAGCAGGAGATTGTTGTTCTGCAAGCACGAAAGTCATATGTTTTGAACAGTAGCACCAAAATGCTGTGCTATTAGAACATGGAAATTGTAAATTGCAACTAAAAACTAATGTTTCTAATCGTTAACTAAAGTTTGGGATAGTTGAATAACACCTTTCGGAGCATATAATTTTCGGAGTCTACTTTTACCGGTGACCACCTTAATTTACATGCTGCCGCATTTTTTTCAGTATTTTCCAGTTTATCGATGAAAGCCTATAAGAAACCCAATGGGTGTAGTGGACGAAGAAGTATAGCTTTGTAAAATTGCTGTTTTTTGAACCAGTAAAGAAAAGGCATTTTGATTAAAGATTCTTCAATCGTATCTGAAATATTTCGAGTTATATAAGCATAGATTGCACATTTAAGTCCACTACTAATAAAGACAAGAGCTTTTGCATGTACTAAATAGTGGTCGAACTGTTACGCTTACAGGTTTTAGATGTGAAGCTCAAAGGATAATAACATCATACTCAAGTGCTCTTTGGTATGTAAATAAAGGTTTGCCTTGACTACATATAACACGAAGGTTTCGTCTCCACTTATTAACGTTTAATGCTAAAATCCATAACGTTATAAGTGCTTAAGGTCAAAATTAAAATTGCAAATGGTGCTCATCTTTGGAACATAAATATTCAAAGCGTGATAATCGCTGCTAAGTTTAGAAAAGAGAAAAACGCTTTGGACTGTATGTTTATTGCTTTCAGCTCTAATAATATGGTGGATAAAAGCTATTTATTTTGCCATCAGATATGTAAAACGCGTTCGCGTATTTTGCGATTTATAATTTTGTAATTTACCGTTATATAAAGTTACTGTGAAATCGTTTTTTAATCACAGGTTAGGTTACATTAATATACGCTTTTAACAAGGCATCTATAGTTTTAAATGTTTTACGAACTATAAAATCATCACCAATGCTCAGTTATGCAACAATCTTTTCATACCAACGATATACGTTTTTATCGATACTGCGTAACAGCGATTTTTCAAATCCAAATAGTTCAGATTTTAAAATTGAGGTCACATGATTTTTCGATGACTTTGTCCAACTTTTTCTCATGAAACGATCTTGAAATGAGTTATCTCCTAGATCAAGCTCATGGTGCAAAAAATCAAGTACGTCAAGATCGTGTTTACGTTCCCGTCTAAATTATAGTACTTGCACGTCCTCGTGTGTAGTTTTTCTCTCAGTTGCGGATTTCGTTTGCGCGATTTGAACGTATATAGCTCCTACCTTATGACCTGTCGGTTATAGGACGAATAATAATAAAGCTTCTTTCTAAATTATTTTGTCACTTGTTCATTTTTAAGTTCATTATTATTTACGCAAAAGAACGTTTTGTGAATAACCAAGAATACCTCAATATACCATTTTGATAGGTATGCAACCTAATTAAATAATGATGTAGCTAAAACTCTTTCCAATAACAAAAGTTCCTTATTTTCAAACTGATTGTACAAGTCTTTGCAACAACTCCTAGTTACAATGGAATTTTCTAAAAGCTCTCCAATAATTTACTTTCAGTTAATCGCTATCGGTGCAAGTATTATCTTCTTAACAGTACGATGCTATCTTCTAAATTACTATCGAAGCACTATAAGTAACTATCCAAGCACTATTTATTAATTTATATCATCACTACAGTAATTTATATTAATCATCATTATTTTGTTTTCGATCTTACTTAAGGTCGGTTTGACGCAGCTCTAACTTCTTTTCTATTCTGTGCTAATCTAAAAAGTTCTACATACCCTTCACAACCTAAATTTGTAACAATTTGACTAAGATAGCTTGGACTAGGTCTTCCTATACTCTTCTATCTTTTTCTTATCTATCTGGCTCTACATAGATATTAGCAACCTGATAGTTGTGAAAGAACTCCAGCATGTTTACACGATTCCCATTTATAAGGAAATGAAGTATTACCTGGTTATCCTCTCCAAAAAGGGAAAGTGTTAAATTATATGTTATGGTAAGTCTTAAGCAACGAATCGCTACCAACATGCCAGGCCTTCTAACTAATTGTGAATTATGTCATGGTGACATTTAGTAAACTAATTTTTGTTTCTTTATTTTTTTTGTTCTGTTTTCGAACTTACTTAAGGTCGGTTTGACGCAGTTCTAAATTCTTTTCTATTCCGAGCTAGTCTAAAAAGGTCTACATACCTTTCACAACCTAAATCTCTAATACTTTGACTAATATAGCTTTGTCTAGGTCTTCCTACTCTATTTTTATTTGGTAGTCTTTTTCTTATCTACCTCTTTTTTTAATTGTCCAAGTCTCACTACCGTATAATAGAACGCTCCATACATACGACTTTAATAAGCTTTTTCTATTATCTAATCTAATACTATTAGCTATTAGCAAGTCTTTCGCTTTTAAAAACATTTTCTTAGCTTGAGTTACTCTAGCTACTATATCCCTTCTGCTACAGCCATTCTTTGTAATTATACTACCTAAATAGTAAAATTCATCTACCTCCTCTAATTTAAGTAGAACTTGACATTTAGAAAATACGCAGGTGTTCAATCGTAACGTTTTAAATAACACTTCTACAAGTTAAATTTTCCACGTATTTCAACCCTACTGATATATTTGTTCGTTAGCAACGCGTCTCACCTTGGTATTATTGGGTTTTTGAACGCTTTTATGCATATTATACATCAATAATCGTTCAATTAAATTCACTCTAATTAATAAATTAATGGCATTGGCTTCTACCATTTAATTTCTTTGCAAACCTACTAAATATTTATCATTATTTGTAAAATTTCGTTAATACCTGATACTTAAAAATGAACTAACTAATATAACTTGCGCACGTAATTTCTTGTCGTTCCTTTATACAGGATGTTTTGAAATTGCTTCGTTTATATTTATTTTTGATCTTTTAAAACCACTATAATATATATATATATATATATATATATATATATTGCTGTGAAACCTCCTAAATTAACTGGTCCGTCGACTTTCTTCTGTTCATCGCCTCGGCTGCTCCCTAGATAAACCTTCATCCTTATTCATAAAAAAAAACAAACACATTCCTACCACAAACATCAACGTTAACTCTATTTACATCAATATTCACAATACATTAAAATTTCAAAATTAGAAATTCAGCATAAATTTCAGTATCAGAAAATTTCAAGATTTAAATTTGTTATCATTTTAATGTGCATCCAAAATTAAAGTCCTTGTAGGATGCCTACTAATTAATATAACAATATATGCAGACCTGAGTCTGAGTACAAAGGAGCATCTACCACCCTTTACGTTAATTAACCAGGTTCGTCTAATTGAGCTCAAAGACATACCCAAATTTTCATCAAGAACATAAATACTAAATACTCCTTTCGACTTAAAGAAGAAAATTTCACCTTAAAATTAAAAATTTGTTGTTAGTACAACTTCATTACTGTCCATTTTAAGTAAATAAATTATAAAGTTATTCAACACACACGAAACATCAAAATCCAACAACAAAGCATAAGTTACCTGAAAGTTACTGCACTCGTGGCGTCAATGAACATCGTCCTCTGTTAATCACACCAATCCAACTGGGTTATGTTTAGGTCCTCGGATTACTGGTCGCCTTTAAAATTTACACCACCATTCATCTACAGTTGTTTCAGTGCTTTTCTGGAACTCATTTGTGTATATCTGAAGCTTGTTTTGTGGATCCAGACACGTTTACGAATCATTTAATTATTAACACCCCCGAAAAATAGCAAAGAAATTCATGCTTCTTTCACCAATATACGCCAAACTGCCTACTTTTGTGTATTCATTTGTCGTTGCAAATTAGACTATTTGGTACAGTGATACTAGACTTTATTACCTTGTATCTTCTTTTCTAAGTGCACTAAAGTACATTCATTGTAGCACGTAAAGAACAAACTGTTTTTAAATCACCCAAAATATACGAGCAAACTGTTTAAATTATTTAATCAAAATCGGAAAACTAAAAAGCACTGTTTAACGCATTGAATCAATTCGAAAATCTAAGAGAGCTTGTTCATATTAACCTGGGTATATATAGCGGTTAGCCCGTCTGTCGGTCTTGTCCTCAAAACGGACAATTCTTCATAATTTCGCATGCTAGGTTCCCATTCCGCAGCCCGGCATGCGATTTTTACGAAATTTGCACTCGCATCAGTTAAATCTCAGAAATTTCGACACGGCTCGCAACGTCTGGAAATAACTAATTAATTTTATACAGAAATGTTATTTCTACCTCTCAAGTTTGCCTCTTATTTTCAACCAATCGCAACCCAGTGACGTTGCTCCACTCACGCCTTTTACTATATGTGTCTCGGTCTTGCGCATATTATCTGTCTCTATCTACCCTGTTCTTATTGGTGCAAATTGATATTCTTTATTATCGATTATTTCAGTCCATGTGGACTGTGAAATAACCCACCTTTAGCATTTTCCGTAACTATTAAGCTACGGTTTCTCCAAGATTCTCTGTAACCATTTGTTATCTGCCAAATTTACGCAGAATGAGCCTTTTAAAAATACGCAAGTGTTCAAACATAATACTTCTAAATAACACTTCTACGATTTGCATTTTATTGGGTTTTTACAAGTTTTTATAGATATTATCTGTTACTAATGGTGTAATTAACTCCAATTAAAATAATACCCTTTAACTTTTAGTGACTCCTAATCAAATATTAATTATTATCTGTACATTTTGTTTAATACCGGTTACTTAAAATTGAGTTAATTAATATAAATTTTGCACGTAATTTTCTATTTGTTTCTTTACTAGGAATAATTAAATTACACGCAGAGCTTTTAATACTGCTTCCTTTTTTTATAGCAAGCGTCTTGTACATAATTTAACTACCTTATTTTTAATGAAACGAATGAATTTTTATGCTTCACGGTTTTATAATAAAGCGTATTATCTAATAAAATTCCTTATACACGGTGATTAAAATCATTTGATGTAATTAATTAATTTTCTACCCTGGTCTAAATCTGAGTAATATATATATATATATATATATATATATATATATATATATATATATATATATACAGTGTGTACAGTATAAAATGCAGTACATGGGGATCTTGGAAACTGTAGGAGATACGATCTTGGTTAAATGGGACAAAAGTTGCATAATGATGAAGGTATTTCACATCGGTTTTCAAATTTTAAAAATTTTTCATAGGTTACTAGATAGAGGCAAAAACACAAAATTGACGATTTCTTTATTTGCTCGTAGTTAGTCTACTAATTGAAATAGAATGTTCAAATTTGGTACATCATGGTAATTCCCCATTGCGCTTCACATTTTCAACTTAGATTTTGTCTAGGGCATCTAGATTTTGCGTGACGATGTTCAACTTTTTATTTTTAAACAGTCGCCATATTGGATTTTTACATTTTTGAAATCCTGACAAAAAACCCTTTCCAAAGAGGTATAACATGGCTATGTTTGATTGAATCAAAATACTAAAAATCACATAATTATGTTTTGGTCGTAGTAGGCTTTAATTTCCATTATGACAAAGAGAAACAATTGCTCAACATCTGAGAAACGTCAAAATTTGTCCTTTATTTTATGTTTCAAGTAGTGCAGTTTAAAAAAACCGTTAATTAATTTACATAGAAATTTAAGCAAAGCATTTGCGCTTGAAATGGATCGCTTTACTAACCGTGATAAATATCAAATGTTAGAATGTTTTATTCTTTCTGGAAGGAATGATGTTAAAGCTGCTGAATTGTATTTTTATAAATACCCAGAAAAACATCAACCAAACAGATGTATGTTTCGGAGATTACAAAATAATTTAATAAATTATGGTAGTTTTGGCTTGTCTAAGAGAAATAGGCAAATTAAAGAAGATAATGAAAACAGCGTTTTACAAACAGTTGTCGAAAATCCTCGTACTTCTCTTAGACAAATTCAGAATATAACAGGTGTTGCTCATTCTACGGCAAGAGCTATTTTAGAACGTTTCAAGTACCATCCATATCATGAACGACCATGTCATGGATTGCGTACTGAAGATCAAATTCGAAGAATGGAATTTTGTGCTTGGTACATCAGAAAGTGCAACGAAAATTCAAATTTTGCATATACAATTTTGTGGTCTGACAAAAGTCGATTTACGAATTGTGGTATGTTCAACCGCAAAAATACAATTTTTTGGTCATATGAAAATCCACATTTGAACCGCCAAGTTAGACATCAAGTTAAATGGGGATTCAACGTCTGGATTGGTATTATTGGAAGGTACATTATAGGTTCGCTTTTTTATTATGCAAATTTAAACTCTGCGAGATACTTAGATTTATTGCAGGGAAATGTGGCAGATAGACTAATGGAGCTTTCACTCGCTACATTGCAAAATATGATTTTTCAAAATGATGGCGCTCCACCCCACAATGCTCTGATTATTAGAAATTTTTTTAATTCTGAGTATAATGAAAACTGGATTGGAAATCGGGGACCAATTAAGTGGCCGGCGAAATCACCGGATTTAACTCCTCTAGATTTCTTTATATGGGGCCATTTAAAAAGTCGTGTGTACTCAAAAACGTATGATAATGTAGGCCAATTACAACAAGCAGTCCAAGAGGCCGTAAATAAAATAACTCCAACTATGATAAGACGATCTTGTAAAGATGTTTATAAAAGGTGTCGGTTGTGTGTTCAACAAAATGGGGGGTTATTTGAACATTTAAAATAAATAATGAATTCATGTGGCTGACTATTGTTATATTTTTTTCCTTGATTGTTAATTTGCAATTGTCTGAACATGAATGACAACTAAAAACAGCTTAATAATATTTTGTATTGAATAGATGCTAGTTTGTATTTATTCTTTGTTAATGCATAGTTATGTAAGTTCTGATTAATACAGATTTATTTTCAATTTTCTACGTTTTTTACTGTTTTTATTACCACTGAAAATTGAGTTTAAAATTTTTAGAGCAATTGTTTCTCTTTGTCATAATGGAAATTACAACCTACTACGACCAAAACATAATTAAGTGATTTTTAGTATTTTGATTCAATCAAACATAGCCATGTTATACCTCTTTGGAAAGGGTTTTTTGTCAGGATTTGAAAATGTAAAAATCCAATATGGCGGCTATTTAAAAATAAAAAGTTGAACATCGTCACGCAAAATCTAGATGCCCTAGACAAAATCGAAGTTGAAAATGTGAAGCGCAATGTGGAATTACCATGATGTACCAAATTTGAACATTCTATTTCAATTAGTAGACTAACTACGACCAAATAAAGAAATCGTCAATTTTGTGTTTTTGCCTCTATCTAGTAACCTATGAAAAATTTTGAAATTTGAAAACCGATCTGAGATACCCTCATGATTATACAACTTTTGTCCTATTTAACCAAGATCGTATCTCCTACAGTTTCCAAGATCCCCATGTACTGCATTTTATACTGTACACACTGTATATATATATATATATATATATATATATATATATATATATATATATATATTGTTGTGATAAGGGGTCACGAGAGGTCATTTAAATCCAAATCTACAAATTAAGCACACTAAAATATAAAAGAATTCTTAAAAAATTCATGGTTACGCAATGACGTCTTTTTCAGGTATGTACAGAATATTATGCTTCTGTTAACAACAAATTTTGAATCGTGTAATTTTTCCAAATCCAAAAAGTACCGATAGCCATAAGTGATGTCTTCCGTATGGAAGATTTGAATAGACCGATACCAATATTGATGTAAATCCAATTCGCGGCGGCATTGCAAAAGGTTGAGGTTACATATGGTAAATTGATTCTGAGTATCAAGTTTATATTTTTAATTTACATAAGGATACTCTATATAGCACGAACCACTGAGAACTACTCATAAGGAAAACTGAAAACGCAAAATTAACGACGAGGTTAAGATCAATATCTAAAAACACACGAATTAGAAGAAAGCTTTCACAAGATAGTTTACACCATTCTGTATTGCAATCTTAAAACATGGGATTTAAAGTCAAGAATCCTTAGCTTAAAGCTTTAGATATAATTTTGATACAGCTAATTGGCGACATTTTCGAATAATTCATCACACTAACTACAAGTTCTGTATCGTTTATCGAAATGCCAAAAGTTTTGCAGCCCATCGTTAACCTACTTTTGTAATTAAAGTTTCTTTAATTGTTCCTTGATGTTTAGCGGCAGATAAAATTGAGAATAATAAGATGAATGAGAGCACTTCCTAATTTGTCACTCCAATACGCTTTATTGCGTACTTTGCCTTCACATTCTTATCTAAGTTTAAGAGCCTAGACCTTTATGATACTGTTGTACATTTTTTCAGCCTCTAATAAAAAATAATTTCAACTGATTTCCTAGGCTGATTATTTTATTCCTTCTAATCATAGGAAAAAGTTTAAATATTAGTCCTACAGTTGTCTGTAAATATCGATTGAAGAAAATCAAAATGAATTTTATAGCAGACGATACTTATCACTTTAAAATTCTGGTGGAATCTTATCGAACTTCTTTATTAAATTTGACATATTTCTACAGAATATCGTCAAAGTACTTAATGATATTCTAAAAAATCAAGCTTTATTGATATTGCAAAACTAATAGCACTGAAATGAATAAAACCGAAACACTTTCCTTATTCATGAAAAACAGTACAATGGAAACTGGCTTATTTAAAACACATTCAATACGAGTGAGACATGAATTGAAATTGATTTCTTAACCTCTATATGTGACACATGGCGTCGAGGCTGATACTTCAAATATTTTGTTACTCTTAGATATTGAAAATAAAAACTCCTATTGGAAGATGTGTAGAATCTCAACTAAGAGCAAATTGAAAAGGATAAAAATACTTGCCGAGTAGCTTGAAAATTGTTTAGTGAGTCAAACTCTGTTCGTCCAAAAATAAGCTAAGAAATAACTAGATATAGAAAGAGTAATAGTTTAAGTAAACTAATTTAAAAAAACACTTTACGATTATCCTAAAAAATGTACAGCTACACTACATTTGATTTTCCAATGCTCCACCCAAAGGTACTACATTGACCAGGAATGAATTTCTATACGTCGAAACTTTTGAATTTTTGCCGAACCCCTGCAGTTCCAAGCAAGGTAGGGATCTATAACGTTCGTGACAACATACACACCTCTCATCCGAACGAGGGCGTATTTTTCTGAAAAATGCTCGCCTAACATTCGAACCCGGGACCTTGATCGTAGTAGTCACACGCATACTGTTTACGCCACGGAGCTGTTTTACATAAGCTACAACAGTTCGAATAACGCAAACACCTGTTGCGGGCAAAAATGGCATTACGTTACGAATTTCGATTTGACCAGAAATCGACTGGAACCCCGTAACAATTTTAAGGATGCACCGGCTAGCTGAAGTGACGTCGCAGTGAATTTCTATGAAAAAATGATAAAAATAATATGAATCTAAACATGTAAAATGACCGAAATACAAAATTATTTGTTATGGTATACCGGGCAGACAAAGAAAAGGGCAACGAAAGCTACGTAGGTAGTCCGTACCGATTACCACAATATAAAAAAGATAGAAAGAATACCGTGCTAACGGAAGATTTTTATTTACATGTATCTTACGACCCCTACGACTTAATATACTCTTAAATTACCTTCTTATTATAGCAATATATATATATATATATATATACGTATATATATATATATATATATATATATATATATATATATTGTTGTGGATTTAAAGGGTAAATAGGTGTAGACAATAAAATTTTAGCAACCGTGTATATAGAAAAAGGAGCAAATTAATTACGCGCTAAATTAACTAATTGATATAGTGAAAACGGACGGGTATTAAGGTATCTTTCTATATCTAAATTGGAATGTAAAAATTATATAATTGACAAGGGTTTTAGAGTACATAAACAACTCAAGGATACGCATAAGTAATTATAATAATTTAATCAAACGCATGGAAGCAAGAAGGGAGCGTGCTTGCTTAGAAAATCAATCATTTCAAATGCAAATGTTGTTTATTTTAAAAACCAACGTTCGGTTATACAAGTACTACGAAGCTAAGAAATCGAGAATTGTTATTCTCAACGGTCGGTTGTTTCAAGAAACACCTGCTTGTTAAATGTCAGGTTTAGGGAATTTTAAATGTACGTTAAGACAAAATTCCATAGAAGTTGTTTGCAACGGTCAATTTGGATAAGCTGCTACAATAACTCACTCCTTAAGGTATTGGTTATTGTATTATTTTGGTAATTTCATTGGATGGTGTGTGTGTGAGAGAGAGAGGTATGTACTTAAAGATAGGTATTCAAGAAGAAGACAATTGCTGAGCTAGCCAGGGTGAGCAGAGAAATCCGAAGGCGTCCGAAATAAAGGGTAAGAAATTTTTTTATAAAAATTTTTTTTTGAAAATGTTATGTTGGCCTAAAGCGTGGGCACGAATTTTTGTAAGGTACCACGACAATTTTATGACGTCCAATTCGTGGGGCTCGATGTTAAAAGCTTGTTCCTGAGAATACACGGCAATTTTATGACGGCTTAACGCTGGGGCTCGAATGGTTTTTAGAAAAGGTTCGTGTGTTCCAGAGACTGCCCAGAGTCCGCGGCAATTTTATGGCGCCCAACGTGAGGCCTCGAGTTCCAAGTAGAATTTGAGAATTTTATTCCAGGAAACTGGCGAGCTGAGAGAGAGAGTGTGTATGTGTAGTATAAATTATGCATTATTTAAAAGCGTACGTGATATAAAAGTATCACATTTGTTCAAAAATCCAATTTATTAGGAAATAATTTATTTTATTCAGATTAGAATAAGGCCAACAACAATAGTATGTGATTTGTTGGGCGAAGATTCCTGGGATTTCTGAATTAAATGTGAGGTATTATAATGAATTACATGACTTTCTTAGCATCACTTCATGCAATTGAACTAAACAATTGGTAAACTTTCCCAAAATAACAAGGGATAAGACACTTGGTCGTGCCCAGCACGTGAAGTCAACGAATCACAAACCAAAAGGGGCCGATCCTATAAATATCATGACAATTGAATATCGAGTTAGTATACTTTAGAAACTGGGCAGTCACTATACTTGAAAGTGCTAAATATTTACGTGAATAGTAAATTAAATTAAATTAAAAATTAAAGTGTGAAATTGTGCAAGCGAGCCGTACTTCTAAAGACGTAAGTAGATCAAATTTAGTAAAATTATACCATTTCTAATAATAAATAAAACAGGGCTTTTAATTACCATCTTAATCACCGCTCTTAATCACCACTTTTAACTACAATCTTAAATTGCAATCGACATAACGATCATAATAAAGATTTCTGTTAACTACGATCTTAAATACAATTTTGGATAAGAGACTCTGGAGAATACTGCCTGTTCAAGCAATTTCATAATCTCTAAAAATGGTAAATATTCTATTACGGAAATGAAATACCTTTCATTGGAATAATCTCACCAATAACGCTTTGGATACTAATTTGGCTGGATGTCGACATTTTTACAAGTGCTTGTTTACCCTAAATAAAATAACACAGCATTTATATGACAAGCCCAACTGTGGGGCACGATTATCATAGCATTTATATGACGCCCAAGCCGTTTGGCGAATATCATAGCATTTATATGGTCTGCCCAAATCGTGGAGCTAAATATTAATATAACAACAAGGGGCTAACAGGCGTTAACATAGCAATATATATTTATATGTTTATCGAGTGAGTTTTTAAAGTGTTACCAGGAGAGAACAGTATAAAAATTTTGAAAGATTTTACTAATTTGTTCTGTCGGTTACAGAATTATGATTTATGGGGTTCAAATGCAAAAAATAATTTTAATTTACTTATCAAGTTTGTTCTGCTGGACATTGATGTTGTTTATTATTGTTTCTATGGGAATGCGTTATTTTTACTTAAGTTCGTTGACAGTTCTGGTCTAGTCAACAGACTTGCTAGGTCCAAGGATTTGCCCCTTGATTATTTCTTTTAGAGTTTTATTAAGAAAAACGTGATGGCTTTTGCTCCTGAAACCGTAGATGATATGAAAAACAAAATGCACTTTGCCTACTCACAGTGGCAGCTGGTACTCAAAATATTTGGTACAGATGCATCGCTGACGTAGAAATATGTTACTGTGTTCTCTTGAATATTAGTGGAGAACTTCTTTCTTCTATTGGTCAGTCACTATTTCGTTAAAATCAGGAATCAAAGTTATGAATTTTTGTTCCAATTGACGGCATCGAAAGAACCGTTAACCTATCTTCATACATCGAGTTTCTTAAAAATGTTTTTAAGCGGTTTAGAGTGAAAAAGCTACGTTCTGTGGTAATTGGTGTGGTCACGACGATTCGTAAAAGCTTCTTGGTTTCGCTTATATCTTCGTCCGAATTATTTGCAATTATGAATTTAAGAAAAGGCACTGCGCCACGTTTTCTTCTGCATTCGCAATAGGAATATAGCGCTCTTATAACACTTTGTACTCAGTCAGATCTATGTTTTTTTTTGTAGTTGATTATATAAAACATCTACGTGTGGCATAACATAATGAAAAATGGTCAACCAGAAAGAAATTCGTAAAACACTAGAGGTTGGCTTGCACGTTTGGATATTTTGCTTTCCTTCCAGTTTTCTTCGCCTTCACTTAATGCATTTCTGTATTCATACACCATATTGACCATGCAAAATTAAAATTCTAGCGAGTGGCAACAGAACGAGGCATTCTCCTCCTTCCAACTATTTCGTTAAGCACTGCGACGGAAAGCTAAAAGCATATGTGTGCCCTGTAAATTTCAAAAAAAAAACTTACTTGTCTATTTATAGAACATGCTGTTGTCATTATGAAATTTAGTTAATGATCTTAGCAATGCACAAAGTGGGCGTTGTCATGCTTTCGCTTAATTCGAGTTTGAACACCGTCACGTTTTTCGCTCATTTCTACGGCTCCATCGCACCTCTGTGCATTAAATGGAGTATTTGCATTTTATAATGCAGTTTCTAGAACACCTCGACTTGTTTTAGAACGTGTATTCGCATCGTGTTTCCTTGAAAGTAAAAACTTTCAAAAATTTTTCAACCGGATTCCCATTTTTTGAAACATAACGAACAACTGTTACCAATTGAAAATTTTATCTATCTTTTTTTTTCTGCCATTACTACTAAAAATGAGCTTTCTTGAATTCGTCGAACAATTCTAGGATGACAAACTTTAAGAATGCAATCCAATAACTCATTATGAATTGTTGAGGAAATACCTTTTGTAAACGTCGGAATTTTTCAAATAATCCTCCAGGGTCCTTCAAGTTCTTAGGAAAAATGAATGAGTCCCCTAGAAACACCGAGGTTTTCAGATGATTTGGATTCATCATGTCCCCGAAGTGCTAGTTCAAATGCTCCACAAAATCTGATGCAGTTAATAAATTTAGATACACATATCTCTTTCTGGTTACTTCTTCTTTATACTTCTGAATATTTATCTAGTATGCGAAATGAAGTTGCGCTTGTATACTTATTTTATCAAACTGAGCTAACCGCATTGAGTTATTTACATGCGACTTACAGTTTTCCTGTTTTTTTATTTTTTTTTACTTAAATGAACTAAATCTTTTATACCCGTTTGCGATCAAAGTTTTGCACTACAATCATCCGAAAATAAAACATACGGAAAGCAAAATAGTGCATTTCTTCGATTGAACCCACAAATCCAATTATTTCTTTGACAAATTTCTGTATTGAACTGTTCTTTGTAAATTTTATTACGATTTTTACCCAGAATTTCAATATTTAGCTCTGATTTAGGACAACTCTGATCTTTAATAGTTAATTGTTTTTGCAAAGTAAACTGGTAAAGCAGGAAACCCTCTTTTCACTTAAACTTAGAATAATATCCATTTTAGAAACAATTACTATGGCAAACACCCTCAGGGAACAAAGATCCTAAAAGCGTATTGGTAAAATATTTAATTATAACTAATGCAAACTTACAGTGCTGTACAATTAAATTCTACTAAAATTTTAAACGTAAAAGTTTTTCAGTTTCTAATCTATTATGGATAAGCAGTGCTGAACTACTTTGATATTGAAGCAGCGGATACAAAATTTCTAAACGTAACGAACGATGAGAAGCATGACGCTTTGTAGATAAAGAACTAGACGATACACAAACTTGTATGAATTGACTACCAATAAACAAGGGACTGCAATTTTATGCAGCTCTATGATGACCTTATAACGGCAATTACTTCTTTGCGCCCGTATTTCAGCGAAATGCTCCCACGACCGCGTGAAGTCGTAAATAAAATCTGCAGAACAACAAAGTAATACAGTGATTTTATGGATTTTTTCTTGTCATTTCGAGTTGCAACTTCACTGAATTGTTGACCGACTGTTCTGGCAATACCACTTAGGAATTCGTCATACTTTGAGTAGCTGGTTAGTGGTTATCTATTTCTTTCTTACTGCTGAATGTATTTCACGTTTGTTTACGTTTGTTGCGATGGTTGGTTGGTGGTTTTTTAGCTCTAAGGTACTTATTAAGTACCCGGCCCTGGTTGCTCATTAGTGACACCTGAAATGTTGCAGAATGTACGGAATTCGTTTAGAAAAAGAGTGAGACAGTGTTTGCAAGTTGAAAAGAGATATTTAGAACACTTTTCGAGCATAACACACGAAAAATAAAATATAATTTAATGGTTTATATTTTATATTCCGTTATATTTCTGGATGGTAAATATTCTAGTAGCCTAGATAATTAGCCAATCTAAATAAAATAGGACACCATCGCAAAGATGTGCTGGAGATTTGCGTCATCCGTTTATAAAAATTGATTTCTGAAGACTTCCGGCCTAACTCAACTCTCAAGAAGATTACTTACATATGAATTGTTAGGCCAAATTGTAACAAAGATCAGATTTGTGTGACCAACACTACACCTGAAATAAAAGGACAATCATCATGTGGCAACATGCTGGTTCTTCAAAAACAAAAAAAAATTAAAACAGACAATCTCGTTAAAAAAACTCATGTATGTCGTATTTTGGTAGAGAAAATGTATCCTTTTGATGGAATTTATAACAAGAGGCGCTAGAATAAATTCTCCTATTTACTGTGAGACTTAAAAAAAAATTCGGTTTGTTAAGTGCCCGCACATTGCAACTGCTATTCAAAATTTTATCACCTTATTTTACTGGAAGCGATTCTGTCATCTACCCTACAGCTACGATCTGGCACCGAGCGGTTACCACGTTTTGTTACACATTAAGGAATTCCTCGGTGATACACATTTGGACAATGACGAAGATCTCGAAAAGAAGTTCGAAAATAGTTGGTAACCCGGCGGTCTCTTTGTATAAAGAGGAAAAGAGTATACAAAAATGTGTGCCGAGTTACGATGAGCGTCTCAATAGTAGTGTAAATTACATGGAATAATAGCTTTAGGCATAGTACAAACCAAGAAAGAAAACATATACGTCATAGGTGTCTGACTAAATTCACAACATACCTCTTTACTTAAAATGCGCACAAATGGTATTGCTCTCTTTTTCATATGCATGGTTAAACATTTAAAAAACGTTAAAAATATGTTGTGAATTTAGTCAGACACCTATGACGTAGAATTAAAACAATTTTTATTATTAATATGTTGGGCCCATCTTATTTGTTACACACTCCCTCGCTCTTCGTGGTATCGAATCCAGTAGTTGGTTCGATGTCCTGTTAGGGTATTGTGTTCCAAGCAGTCTGCACTTCATGCCGGAGAGCTTCCAGTGTATGCGGATGATTTGTTAAGTTCCCCAGTCTACTACCATATGTCCAACACATATTCAATTGGCGAAATATCTGGAGATCGTGTTGGCTATTGTAAAATATTGACATATACCTTTTCAAATCGGTTAAGTGTAGTCTTTGCTACGTAAGGACTGTCATTTTTCTGTTGAAAAAGAGGGCCTTCTAGCTGCGCGAGATAAGGAAGTATACGGGGTTCCACAACTTCATTAACGTAGCGCTCGGCATTCATATTGTCTCGAATGAACACCAAATGAGATCTACCCCCATATGTTATAGCACCCCATATAATAACACCCATGGTTCTATGCACATACCCTTCAATAGAAAATTTAAGATTTTCGTTTGACTCTCATGCGGCCATCACGCATACTTAAAGAGAATCCGGATTAATTACTGAATACTACCGTATATCATTACAGGTTCCAGGGTAACCGCAAACTGCACCACTCTAAACATTGCTGTCGCTATGTAAGCAGTTTGTCGATAGAATTGCAAACCGAAAGCTTTAATTCGGCAATAAACCGTTCGAAGAATTACAGAACGACCTTATTACCTAACCAGTGATCAACAATTGACCTGGTACAGGAGAATCAGTCTATTAGAGCCATTAAGCGAAGATGGCGATCTTGCAGCTCATTAGTTTGTCTTCGGCCACCCGTGCCTTTTTTACGACATTCCTGGAGCTTCCTAGTCCATAATTGATAACAACACACAATTGTGGATTGGTTCCGGTTAAGGCGATTTGCAATTCTCTGAACGCGAAACCACCTACACTCAACCCAACAATTTGATTTTTACCGAATTCGCTCAACTGGCGGTAATTTTCACGTTGCCGCACTCTAGGCATAATCACGCCTTCAAAACACGAAAATCAACTAAAGTTTCATATACAACACAAAATTCAACCAAAACTTGCAAGAAATGCACCTGATAATTATATTAAAAAGAAATAACAGAAGTGTCAGATATACCAATACCACTTGATACCTATCCCAACGAAATTTTAATAAATTATTACCTTTGAGTACTTAAACATATCTGCTAAATTTGGTCAAAAAATTCCCAACTCTTCTTGCGTTGCAATTTGCATGTCACTGACTATATAATGATAATAATGTAAACAATAATGAGTTGTAACTATTTACTTTCAATTATTTCAATTCATTTAGAAAAGATTTTAAATTGTGAGAATAGAGTTACTGGGGTTGACTGAAGACAACAGTAATATTCTAGAACCTTTCATAGAATATAAATTATTCATTAATTTAGCTCTGTCTGACACGTTGTGCTGAGTGTTAAGAGCAAAAATTAGCATTTCATTTCTTGTTGATTACTGTATATCTTCGGTTAGCTGCCAGAAGTTATTAACTGCTGCAATACGAATAAGGAGAAAACGCAGTGTAAAGATTGAGCCCACTTGATTTCTTGTTAAACTTAGTAAATAAATAACAATTTTAAATAATTTTTGTTTATTTTTTAGCAAAAGAACTTAATTATTATGAGAAAGTGTAAAAAGCAATAAATTGTTTATAATACATAGCAAAACATTTAAAACGCGTACTTAATTAGTTCTGAGATTTATTGTTACAAAACAAAGTCATCATTTAGCAAAAAGTAGAATTTAAATAAGACGTAATTATTCATCGATAAAACAACAATCCTACAAAAAAGGAACGTATTAAATTGGTTCTACTTTATTATCAGGATCGTCGTTGATGTCGGGGCCTGGCAAAACATCGATTTTATGCACAGAGGCAAGCTATCATACCAAGGATGTAGCTCTGTTGGAATAATTCCCGTTTTGCAAAGATTTGTTAAATTTCTTTTCTTTGCAGATGATATAGCCAAATGTCTATTATAAGCTTTTGTGAGACGTATTTCTGACAATTTTGGTGGTTCTTGTATTGTGACTTCTTAAATAGTTCGACGTTCTGGTCTACTACTGACTTGGTCTTGATATGCATTTTGTTTACGTTCAGACTGTTGTTGATCTGACAAGCTAGCATTGAGGTTTTGTAAGCGTTATCATAATCACAACGGAACTTAATGATATGCGGATATTCTTTTTCGTATCCAAGACATTTTACTTTAAGTCACTGTACGTTATTGCCATCGGAGTTCACACTTCGATTTTTTATAATTAGACTACCTAAGAGTTTCAAGTTTACAATATCATTATGCTTTAGCTCTTGGATTATGTACGGTTAAGCATTTTTTTGCTTCCTTTGTGACCTTGCAAGTTTCATTATGTTTACCCAGTCTATCATCGAATACGCAGGGACATTTTTTGCTTGGCTTTCAATTGCACTGTAAACACTATCAACTTCCATGAAAGTAGCGCTGACTAAAGTACTTTTACTTAATTATGTTCAAGTGTGTGTTTTGCACTGTATGAAGTAACAAAGCAGCTTGAAATTGGTTGCGGTTTTCACATGAACATGTATCTGAAAAAATAGACATGTCAGTCACTTCTAATAGTAAAGTTTGAAACCATTTCACCATATCCGTACTAATTTTATTACTGCCCTTTTTCCCATTTATTTCATACCAAATCAGGTAGTAGGCATCATTAGGGGTTATATATAATTGCACTATATACATTGAGCTTTCTATTGTAATATAATAGCGAAACATCCTCGTTGCGAATTTGCAATACACTTTGAAGATCTAATGTTGCAGGTCTAAATAACACATCCGTATTGGACCGATCTTTATCTAATTGTTTTTATTTATAAGTTCTATTTTTTTTAGAAACATGTTCATTATAGGAATTCTTGTACCTCCGATAGATTTACAGCATTGGTAGACTTTGCCACGGTAATTCTGATGAAAACCTACAAAGGTGGGTTCTTTAGGGTAGATACGGTGACTTATTGCACCTCGGCTAATAAAGGCTTCTGCATGGGTGGATTTTGATTTCTGCAAGTAGGTTGTTAAGAACCCGAACAGACCTACAAGTAAATATAGTATAAAAAACGCCAGAGACTTGATTAAAATGCCGAAAGAACTACGAAACCATAAGTTCCATTGGTTTCGGATTTTGTCTCACCTAAAGAGCAAAATAACCATAACATAACCTGGCTTAATCCAAAAGCAATCTAACTAAATGCAAGTGTCTTCGGTTTTAAATGCTATCGCTTCCGATATTTAACATTCAAACACATTAACATGGAGTACTAAAAGGGAATTAAAACGGTTGATTTCCACCTAAAACAACGAATAAATTAAAACGTTATATAAACTACAAATGCATATCTCATAACTCATCATACTAACTCTCAATAGCACCTCAAACAAAATTTAGGAAATTTATGTACAAAAAAACTCATCATATAAATTCAAATCCTAACTAGCAAAGTTTAGCATACCTTATACGCATATCTTAAATATTTAACATTAACCTCTATGCAACCTGTTATACAAATTCTATCAAAATTACGATTTTGAAGAAGGCTATCTACCAATCTTGTTATTCTATCCCCATACATTGAATTGTATGATTTGCAATTAAAAATTTTCCAAGTTCCGCAGTATTTAAAATTTAAAATATCGGAAACTAAGTTAGATAGAATCATTTGGATTGCAAATAAGCACGAACCTGATCTTCTTCAACCATATATCAAATTTCAGAAATTTCGCTATAAAAATTTTTCTACGTTCATCCGCTTAAGATACGTTGGCATTTTTGTTTTTCGACATTAGACTTTGAAACTCGGTATATACATAAAGAACGTTAGGAACTAACTGGATGTAGGGGTTGAAAGGGGGAGGAGGGGTTTTTCAATTCATAATTTTGATATCTCTAACTGTTTTCAAGATAGAGGAAATTACGGATTGTGCAGAAGAATTAAAATATGTATAAATTTCTTGTTAAGAAAGAGATATGTGGTGCTTGTAATAGCTACATACGTGTGAATGTTCTCGAAATTTTTATCTGCTAAGCGTGAAGTAAAAGCTAAACTCTCATTCCTACTAGAAGCGAAATTAAAATGGCTGGTGGAGTAAAACAAATTATTGGGAAAGGTCTGGAAGGTATAAAGACGAAGTATACAAATCTAATATGTATTCCGTACAAGGTGAAACTAGCAGATGTTAAGTTGGAGATGTTGTTGGAAGAACTGACAGATATATTGGATCAGTTCGAAAAAGTAGATTACTATCTCCTAGATCTGGATATAACCTAAGATTTTTGCGGGATATTTAGTAAGACGGAAATAGCCGAATACTTAACAAATAATTGTAACCTTGTCCACCACGAAGAATACACAGAACACGATAATGTAATTTTGGATAATGATAAAATGCGGACAAAGACTGCTTAACGTCGGTATATTCTGATAGTCACGTTAAGATATATAAGAAGTTTATATGCCAAGTAACTAGTCCAGACGTTAGTAAACAGATTGGGAATCATATAGTGGATTTTATTAACTATCCGGATGCTTGAATAACGCTGACATGGTATTACGAGACTAGAAGCAACCATATATCACTACATGGTTTTCGATAAAAGAAGAAAAATGTCTCATGTGTTAGTCGTACGAAAAAGCAATACCGTGTTTTACTGCTGTATTAATATTACCCAATGTAGTACCTCCGGGTGGAGCATTGGCGACGTGGCCGCAAGTATAGCGGCCCTTATTCAAATTATAATGTATTAATATTACCCGAGGATTTAAATGATTTTATGAAAATAACCGAGGACATGGGGTTTATAAAACTGTTGGCAGATATTCGGATGGAATATATAATAAATTATAGGTCATAATGTAAAAATTTATATAATATGGATGCGGTGTCAATACCCGTCCGTGAAATCCTACAATGATAGTATCAACACCTTTGGGAACGATAAGCCAATGGAAAGACGGTTTTTATTTTATGTATTCCAATTTTCACCGTTCGTTAAAAACTATTAGGTATGGTATCAAGATTTCTTAAACGGAAATAGTTGGCGTGTATGCTTCTATTCTTATGATAATGAGTTCAACTGCAGCAATCGAAGATGTGTGTATTTTACACCTCTGTTTATGGTGAACAGGTATCTCGAATATGAGCAGGACCGCCGCAACTATTATCATAAGAAATAAATAATGTAGATTTAGAAATTATTTTTATACATGTTAGCTTGATTATGTTATAAAATATGCACATTAGTATTGTTTAATTGTTCAAATTTACCAATACTTTTAAAGGATGTCTAAGTTCTTGAGAAAAGAAATGTAACACAGACGTGTATCTATTAGAAGAATGCTGTAAAAGTTTTATTTAAAACTATAAGACTATTAATATCTGTAGTTAAAATACGACAACATATATATAGTTCCCAACAACAGTTAAACAGAGGCATACTTAAACGGTAACTTTGGAAAATAGTTGAAATTTCAGCTACTTTGAAATTTTATTATCTATGTGACATGGATATAGCACAGGATTTGCTTGCATTTTCAAGCATGGTGGAGATGTGTAATATTATTTAACTACAAACAATAACTTTTGCTATACGGACGAATACGAAGAAAACTGTAATATTATAGTTGACAACGATAACACTGCAGGAATCGATTGGTCAACATGGCTAATAATGCAATGTCAGGCTACCTTAATAATCATGGAGAGGAATATATTTTAAACTGCGTTGTTTAATACTGGATGCATGGGATTAATTCTAACGCACTTTCACCTCTAAAAGCGTACATAAAATTATTGTTATATATCCATATTGTTCAGTTTCACCGTGACCGTCAACGGGCTCGCATTTAAATTAATAGTGTGCATCGGATATATGCCCGGAAGCTTAGAAAGTCTGATTTGATCTGTTTGTAATCACGCAAGACGTTTCTTGGTGTTTAAAATTCAATTGATTTGATTGCAAAGTAGTTTCCGTTGATTGCAGTGATTACTTCTAATAATGATAAATATAAAAAGCGTTGTAGCGCCTATATCAGCTAGTTTTGTGTTGTTCTTTTTGGCGAGTGCATTAAATATTTGAAACAGGTCTTCTAGTGGTAAATATTGCGCCAAACAAGTAAGTCTTTATTGTTTATACTTATTTATATATCCGGGGTCGCGCGAGCTTTAGTATAGATATACGTTGTCTACTTTCTGCTCGAAGACTTCTTGGGATTGGTTGTGCTTCCCAAATTTCAGTCATTTTAGTGCTGTTATGTTGTTTATAATAACATCACTTATCTAAACAATCGATTGTATAATAAATAAATACCGAACCTTAGGATTCTTTTTGCTATATTTAAAATTTTATGAAAGGTGATTATCTCGAAAACGGAAAGAGATATCGTAAAAATAAATTTAAAAAATCCACCCTAACCGAAACCACGTCCCTCTATCGATTTTTGATATCCTTTATCTACATACAAAATTTCATGTTGAAAAATAAAAAATGCTAATGTGCCTTAAGCGTTCTGACTTAGAAAAAAATTACAAGCGCTATGTTTCTTTCTATGGTATTAGGGTATGGAGTAAAGGGAACAACAAATTTTATAGTTAATAGGCAATTAAATGCTCGTTTCTTTTGCATTTTGACACTGCAGAGACCTTATATATTTTTTAACGCGTTTGAATGTTTTCTGTGTTGAAGTTGTCAACGCTATGCCCAATGTAAAAAAGGTTCAGTTTGAGTTTAAAATTCTATAATGAAAAGGTAATAAAACGTTATCGTTACTGCACTTATTGCTGTATACAGGGTGTTTTAATTTGAGACTTTTTAACAGCATGCAGAGCTCACATAGACAAAAATATTTCAAGTGACTTTCTTATCAAAATTCAAAAACTAGAGAGAAACGGTCTTTTAAAGTACAATTAAATTGTGAAGCCGGTCCTGGCTAGTGTTGACAAAGGTCTCGGAATCAACGCGTGCATACATACATATTCATTAAAAGTTAGAAATTTCGCGATTTATAATGTCATAATTGACATTAGCCCCATTTCTATTCATCATGTTCACAGTAGAGATTACTGCACAATCTTACGAAACAATAAATAAAATGTCTAAACAAACGAATTTACAAAAGTACACAATATCGGCCACGCAACAAACTGGGAAGTACAAACCCAGATATTGCTTCTAACGCCTTTGGTCGCGTAATGGAAGAAACTGCTCCCGTTGCAATAATGCCGTTATTGTTACTAACGCAACTGTTTTATATTTAAAATTGATGTGTCATTCGATTGCAGAAGGTCAAAACCGAGCTAGTAAATTGTTTTCATTAATTAAAATCACTGGTGATTACACGAAATGTGTGGTATAAAGATGTCATACAATTAAAAATGATGGATGATTATTACAATTCATTCCAACTTTCACATACATCTGATGTGCGCCTGGTCAAACCATGTCTAAGGTTACAAAAATAGTACTGTAAATTCTTAAATCGATGTAAGAGAAATGCTCATAGTGCGAACACACCCGAGTTAAGAATAACTCATAAATATATTAATAATGAACTAATGGATATGTTATTAATTTACAGAGAGTGATCAAAATAATGTGTGCATTGCGATTGTACGTCAATCTTTACCCTAACCGGACTCATCTTTACTCTCGAGCATTTACGAGTCCTATTCTAAGAACTAGAGAAACTGATAGTTTATGGGGGCGTTATGAAGGACACGCAGAACCACAAAGACTTCCTAGAAATGTTCAGCGAAAGGAACAGCTTCTGGATGTAGTGCATGAGGGTTCAACAACATGCACTCATGTAATTGCTTCCCAGGTTCAAGTAAGTCAGACTAAAATTTTGTAAAACTCTACATGAAAATCAGCTTCATCCTTACCACTTTCAACGAGTTAAAACTTTGAAACCAGAACATCTTTCACGTGGAGTCGAATTTTGTAACTGGCATTTAGAGCAAAGTGCCAACAATAATAACTTCTTAAGATGGATTTTGGTGTTGGATGAAGTACCGTTTACTCCCAGTGGAGTTTATTAATTCTGCAATACACTTGCTTGGGCTGCAGAGAATCCCAGGGCTCTACGAAGAACTAATTTTCAGGATCGTTTCTCCAGTAATGTGTAGGCAGGCTTTGTAAATGGCATGCTAGTTAGACTAATTATTTTACCAAACCGTTTAAGCGGCGACTACTACCATCGTTTTTTAAGAGATATTCTCCCTGGTTTGCAGGAAAATGTATTTCTCGATGCGAGAGGTGATTTTAGAGAATCGAGGATCGGTTCTGGAAGACCTGCCACGTGGCTGCCAAGGTTGCCGGGTCACAACCCTTTGGATTCTTTCTTGTGGGTGAGGATAAAAAGTTTAGTGTTCAAAAACTCGATTGATACGCACGAAGAATTGATAGCACGACTCTAAAATGCATTCCAATTAATTCGTGGAAGGCCCTTATCGTTACTACAGGCATGCACAAAAACGTGGCTATGACGTATAGATCCTTGTGATGACCAAACTGAGGACAACTTCGAACACTTTCCGTGAGAAATCTTAGTTAACACTAGCCAGGACCGGTCTCACAATTTAATTGAATTTTAAAAGCATGTTTCTCTCTTGTTTTTGAGTTTTTATAAAAAACTTACTTCAAATATTTGTTTGTCTATGTGTGTTCTACACGCTGTTAAAAAGTTTCAACTTACAACTCGCCCTGTATACGCTTTTTCTTCACTACCTTTTTCTTGGTGAAATATCCTAGTACAGACAGTTCACTCTAGTTGTATAAATTTCCGTATAGTTATGCGTGAGCATCAGACGACAGAGGACTTGTAAATTAGTGAAAAAACCTTAAACAAAACCTTCAATCTTACATAAATCTAGTTGCATTGGTCACATTTATTTAACAGATATCTTATCACGGATAACAACGAGCACCAGCTCAATCAGACTGTGTTTGAGCTTTCTCACCCTGAAAAATTATGATAAATATATTTAGAAAGCGAATAGACGAATACTAATCTACAAGCTGTTAATTTACACCATACTCAATTGTATTTTCAATTACTAAAACGGAACCCTTACAGATCCTATCTTTTCTAAAAACCCATGACGATTTACTACGTTCTAGTACGTTCGGTATTTTTGATAATTACCAGTCGTAATGATATTACATGATAATAAAAATATTCATAATTCTATTTATATGGAACTAGAGCAAGTCTGAGTAAAAATTTTTACATAGCGATGTGACATCAAGTGGCAGCACAAACTAATTCGCTGTGAAATAAATGCCGGCAGCCAAATTATACATTAAAGCTTCAAGTGTCAGTTAACTGAATATGTTTATCCACTAGCGTGGAATTTAGTTAGATTTTTCACCCTTAGTGATGGAATCTTATTGTACATTTATCTTATGATATTATGTGACACATGTGAAAAATTTGTCAGGTTTTAGATAATTTTTGTCTATTTAGATCTGCAGCGTTTCTGATAAGGTAAAAATGGAACGTGATGAGGAAATTCTATTGTGGCTTCCCGAATCAATGACTGTTTTTCAACAGAACTAAATGGATTTTTGCAGTTTCCTTTCTTGTTGATATTCTAGAATACTAATCTTTTAAGTAAAGGACGTCAGAAAAATTTTACAATACAAATCGTATTAATTGAGTTTATTGTATTGAATTAAAACAGTAAAACGTCAGAATTCTTAGAGATGCCTTTAGGGCAGCTTCTTGGAATTATTTATGATACAAGAGAACAAAGCTTATAAAAAATTTACTTAGCTGTCACGGGCTACTCGCAGACGTAATTGCTTAAAGGATCAGCACGTTATGATTTAAATTGCACCAACTTCTTAATGGTCTTAGTATTTGTGTTTTTATTCTGATAAGCTTTAAAATAAAAGTCTTGCTTTATTGTGACTGCAGTTCAATGCAACAGTGCTTATAAATTAAATATTGATGTGTGCCCATTTAATAGCGTTAAAAATAATTTACTCATGAACTTAGTATAACAGATTGCGTTTGTTTGATTTAGTTACAAGTGAAAACAAGTTTTAAGCAAAGAGGAAACGGTAGGTCTTTGTTCATCTGTGTTTGCTTAATGTCTAAAAGCTGTAATAACATAAAAACTATATGTTTAACAGGTTGACCGCCAAGTGGTAGTATACGAACTCGCATCTTTAAAGACAATTATGCCGTGAAGGTCCTGTTCAACCGCTGTGACTCCATGTTCATCGTCTATGTTAGTGGCAGAGGTCTTTCAATGTACAACGCTTCATAAATTAAATAACTATTGATACCAAAACGGATGGTGGTATCTTGCAGAACAAACTACTGCAGCATGCAAGTCAATATATACGCAAGCAACAAAACATGAATTTACAATACTGGCAATTAATATACAACACTATAACCAATTATTTACAAGAGTGTGTGCGTGTTAATAAGCACTGACAAGAACAAATACATGTGTTCCGTCATGCAAAACTATATTATATGTTTTCCCGTAAATGCAATGTTCAAAAACTTTATTTATAACTTTAAGTTTACTGTGCGCGGTTCGGCAACAGTGCAGTGCGAATCTAAAGTCGACGTTATCTAATAACATTGACATTCAGCCTCAAGACATTATGAACTGTGGACGTGCACCCGAAGAGACGTGTTTTCTAATCAACAAAATGGCAAGTGCCTACACATCATGTTAAAACACGGTATTTATTATTTACTATTACTTGCATTTATATTATTACAATTGTGATTAATCAAGTTCCCATTCATGCATAACTAAGTGTTTCTCGAAACCATAAAATATCGAGGTGGTCCTTATTTAACTAGTCCACATTGCTTTATATAAAAACAACCACTAGCTATCATTTTATCCCAAAGCTCTAACCAACATGTGTATTAAAGTGCATTAAGTCGATTAATGAGAAAGCATAATGAGAACCTTTACGAGACTAACACTAGTGCGTGTTAATAAGAACAAACAGGAACAACGTTCATTTATCAGTAGATAAGCAAGGTTACCACGAGCGCAGAAAAACCGGTTTTCTTATGGGATTTAACATGGGAAATTCTAAATTCCAAAAAGATCATTTTTGCCAGATACAAAGGCCATTCACCCTCGGGCGACCCTACATATGTATGTTGTTCAATTAATAAATGTAAACTGGAATTCCTTGCCAAGAGCAGGAGGTGGTGGTGATACGGGTAGGTGAACGGAGGGTGTGTGTAAGTGGAGCTTGTGTGTAAAGTTGGAGGAGGTATTTGGTGGTGTGTATGAGAAGCTTCATGACCACTGCTCTCCTTTCACGCAACCAAGTGTGCTACAAACGTGCCCTAGCGCGCGACCAAGTGATAGAGTGGTCGTGGCAATTAGAGATAAAATAAGTAATAGGAGTTATTTCCGACTATTAGCAATCAATATAGAATAATTGATTTACACTGAAAATATTGCCAAAAAAAATTTTTAAAGATCATGTTCCGTTTACGTATTGTTAGTATGTAATTTCTGTGCTAGTTAATGTTATAGGTTAACTAGTCATCATGTTTACACCTATTGACAAACAGGTACTGTTTTCTTTATATGTTTATATAAATTCCAACTCCACAAAGTTTATACTACTACCGCTATATATTAATAATGGTAAAAGATGAAGGTCAACCGTTGAGTAATTTATAGCCATTGCAGCCCCATGGAAGTAAAAGGCACAATTCATATGGCACAGAGTAGACGGATTTTACAACGATCGCTATTAAAGCTAAGCTCCTCAGTGTTGATAGATTTCCAAGAAAACATTGAGACATCAAATGTCGCTATGGGCCGAGTTTTGATTTTCATGTTTAACGGATAAACCGAGTAATAATTCAAATACCTACCAGAACATATCGGTTTGCGATACCAATATTTATCTTACATATACATTATCAAAATAGTCAATATTATTAATTATATATATATATATATATATATATATATATATATGTAATATATTGACGTTACAAGAGACCATTGAAACCCTAATTCTAAAAATAAATCCCACTAAAATATAATAGAATACTCAAAAATTGAATTTTCCGTAAATTCATGGTTACGCCCTGTGTAATACAAGCGTACCTATATTCATTGATATACCATGCAAAAACGTTGAAAATAAAACGTAAAATCCCTGAAGCAATTGATAAAAATAATTTATGATCTGCGCATTTACTATTGGAGAGAAGCGAAACGCAGCAATAATAGCATATGAGGAACAAGAACAAAAAACGTGTCACGGATACTTAGAGCAGATAAGAAGGTAATAAAATGTCGAAATTTTATACGCTAATCTGGTATTCCGGGAATATTACATCATAATGTTTGAGACTTTAGTAGTAAAATTCTAGGCAAAACACAATTTATATATACAGGAGCGCTTATAGTTTTGAAAGGAATTCATTCATTAAATTTGATCCGATGCAGTCGATGTAGATCAAAAAATGTTATTTTAAAACGCTAGGCGTTGCGTTATATAGAAATATGCAGTAAAACATAGTTGCAAGGTTGCAATGAATATTGAAGTGATGTTTTTGAACCCAAATTACATACAAAAATAGAATTATTAATTACGAAGAAAAGGCAACATTCTTCAGTATGAAGCTATTTTAAAGACGTAATAAATAATCGAAGGAAGATTTAACCAGAAGTGTACTTTGATATTCGCTGTTGGAAATTAGGAATTTTAATTTGGAAAATTTGTAACCCGATTTGGAGATTAATTTAAAATAAAAAGATTTTTAATTACGAAATGCGTTTTGTGAATTCTGCAAGCATCACTGTTAGATTTATTTTTAACTGATATTAGAGTATTTAGATCTAGTTTAAGATGATCCTAATAATCTTTTTCTTGTGTGAGGGATTTTTTTTACCAGGAGCTTGTGTTCAGAGTTCGACATAATCTGATCTTTAATAGATTATATGTCAAGGATTTTTCTGGCCACAACAAATCTTTCCAGCGTGGACATAATTTATAACCAGGTGAAAGATCATCAAAAAAATAAGTTTAATTCTGTAAATGTAAAATAAGACAAGCAACAATTTTTTTTTGTAACAAAGACTTCCTAGAAATTATTTTATGTTAGAAAGAAATGATGTTGTAAATTTTGCATGAAAAAAGATATTTCATATTGTATAAATGCTTTGTGATAGTGCAGCGTTTTATTTCAGTTTGAAAACTCCGTAAACGAAGGTAAATGAACAATTTCAAGTTTACAAATCAGACGTATCTTTTCACAACACTCTTTCAGCGACGCTCCCAACGCGAGGCCTTTTCATACCAACCTTTTTTGTAACGCCACAAAGCGAGGCCTTGTCACATCACTCTTTTAGCAATGTACTCAACGCGGCCGTGTCACAGCACTCTCTTAGTGACGCCCAACATAAGGAGACTTGTCACAGCAATATATATATATATATATATATATATACACATATATATATATATATACATATAAAATGTTATGATACTAGGGTAATTTAGGGGGTATATACAGTCTCTAGGATAGTACACTTTATATGAATATCATTAGAGTTCAGAAAACTAGACACTTTACCAAGGAAACATGCGAATTTTGACGATTAGGCAAAAAGACAAATACCAACGCCGTGTATATAAACTATGATTATAATTATATTCAAAGAAAGGAAGAGTATTCGTAAAGATTCAACTAAATAAACCACCTTGCAAGTCATAAAATCACATGGACAGAAGCTATAAAACAATACGCGTGAGTAGTGCATCATTATTATACAAGGAATTCCATTTAAACAAGCAGTTTTGAAAATGCGTAAAACAGATAAACGCATATAATTTCGTACATCAATAAATACAAAGCTACGTGACCAAAATCCAGCACCTAGGTAATTTGGAAATAATAACAGCGTGAGGATAAAGAAAAGTTTAACAAATTTGCTGTACAAACAAAGCGTACGTGATTTAAAAGACCAACTAAATTATACAAATAACCTGAAATCCTAGGTGCAATGAAGAGCGACTCGACTTTGTTATACATGGAAATTTTATAGGAATACCCAAGCCTGCATGTGAAAAAGCAAGGTACAAGGCGGTAATCAACGAATGATGCGCTTGACCCACCAATTACAAACAGATAGGCGTTTTCTTTAAATACCATAGGATTTGATGAACAAATCAGTTTGACTCTAATGAAAGCACGGTCCACTTCACCTGATATAAAATATTTACGTGAAATTATTGCAAGTGATTTAATAATTAATAATATAAAGGTGGTGATAGTTAAATAAGTGAATAATTAAACAACGTTCGTCGTTTAATCCTCAAAAACGTAAGTAATAAAAGGTTGCTTTAAATAGCTATTAAGATTTATATTAACAAAGGACTCCAAACAATTTCTGGATCCGACCTGGAAAAGTTGAACAAGCATGTCCAAACAATTTGTGGTTCTGTCCTGGAGAAGTTGAACAAGCATGTCCAAACAATTTCTGGATCCGACCTGGAGTATTTAAATAAATACCTGAAGAATCCATCTGACGCATAATTTCTAAATCCTATTTGGGTAACTCAAGGAATAACTATAAACCGAAGCTGAAGCAGCGAATAAGGAATATACGTGAGGCAAGAGAAGATATGTCTGGAAATAACTGGAGCAGAAACTGGCTTGAATTGGGGGGGAACGAGACACGCCAAAAAGGGACAACAGGTTAGCCATTATAAATGTTTTGATGCATTGATAATTTTATTTCTGACTATTTAAAAATACTGCATTTACGAAAATTCATATGAAGATCAACAAACATCGTTTTGGCTACGTTATAATTTACGTAAAAATTTAAGGAAGACTGATGAACGTTCATATGGCGTCAAATAATAATAAAAAGGGTGATTTTTGCTGGTTTATTGATCAATTAAAGGGCGTTATAATTTTTGGGAGAAATTAATTCAATTTTATAAAAGGGGTTCTATTCAACAACATTATAAACGCTTTGTACAATGTATATATTGAGAACATTATATAAATTGTGGTTAATTGCGTTTAACTCAAATACATAGGAAGTAGTTGATAAAAATGGAGATTCTTTGTTGTCGTATCATCGCAAGCTCCGTGCGTGGTTAAAACTGAGCTAGCCGAAGCATTATTATTAAAATTAAAGGAAAAATTAATTTTTTTGAGATAAAAAGGGGGCGCCGGATTATTGCAACGATATCATATATATATATATATATATATATATATATATATATATATATATATATATATATATATAATTGATTATAATTATGTTAGCGGGTATTAGGTCTGCTAGGGTAAAAGAAAACTCTTTTACATATACATATATACACACACATACATACACACACTCATACATATACACAAAACACATACACAAATATACACACACGTATACATAAAATATATATATATTTAAATAGTAATTAAATACGATTTGTTTTAGATTTAAATTTAAATTTTAAAAGATACGAGTATATACAACTGAGATTATCCATATCCTTTTTATTATTTAATGTTTTTGTGTTCATGTAAATGTGACACATTTCCAGAAATGTTCTTTTTGATTTGTTGTGCTCAATTTGTAAAATTGTTGGATTATTAAAATCTATTTTATGTTCTTTGTCTAGAACGTGTGTTGTGAGGTCGCAGGCTTTTGGTTTTACTCTTATATCGCTTTTGTGTTGTGTTATTCTTTGCTTTAAATTTTGAGATGTTTGTCCTATGTATATATGATTACAATAATGATCTAAAATAAAAAGCTTTAATAGAAAAATCAAAATTAAAATCTTAAATTTAGAGATTAAGATTACACACACCATTGTAGATGAGTGTATTAAAGAATTAGAACATATAAAAGGAACCGTTTCAGATATACTTCCAAATTATATTTTCAATGAATATTCACGTAGACAAATTATTCTTTACAACAGAAAATTCCATCAAATAAAACAAGATAACCTTAAAAAAATTTTAATTCAACACCTATAAGCAAAAAGGGAACGTGCTGCGTAAGAAATTCAATAATCCCAAGGCAATTGTATTCGTTGTAAAAGCCAACGGCAGTTTTATCAGATACGAAGAGGTTGAAAGTCTAGGAATTGTTATGTTCAAAACGGTCAATAATTAACAGAAACACTTGCGTTTTAAAAGGTTACATTCAAAGAAGTCAAGCGTATGTTAAGATAGGATTTCAGAGAAAATATTTTCAACCGTCAGTTTGGTATAAACAACTAGGGTAACAAACATTTTAAGGAGCGAGGGAAATGCACAATCGGTTATATACAACAGATAGAGACAGATATAAGGCAGGAAAGGAATTGAAATTCACGTACCATATACACGTGGAGTTGAGATAGGATATCATCAATATCGATTTTCTGTAACTCAAGTGGGGTTTTGAAGAGACAGCAAACATGCATAAGACAGAGATAGAGTTTAAGCGGAGTTTGTGACGGCAGAGAATTTTGTCATTGGTTGAAAGCAGATAGTTTCTAAACGTATGCACACGCGGCGGTTGAAAGCGAATTTGGAGTATCCGGCACCTAGAACGGAGCAAATTTTACGAATTTCGAGACGGTTATATTCGTAATTTTTGGAATTAAATTTAAAAATAAGCTCTTCGAAGGAAACGCGTCCACTAAGGGGGTTTTAGAAGGATATAAATACCCTAGCTACATTATTAACGCCCTCTTCTCTTTTCTTCTTTTCTATTTTCAATTACTTCGATAAAGTGCTGAATGCCGATTCAGACCAGCATACAATAAAGTTTTTCTGTGAGTATTTTATGTATGTGATTATGTTACCGTAAATATAGTGGTTACAAGTATAAAACAGTAGTAGCGGACCTCTAATTATTGACGTGAAGTACGAGTAGTGCATTTTAAATTAATAAAGGCCCGGCTACTATAACACAAAGAGCATTAAATGGTAGCATGTTATATGGGGTAAGCAACACAAGTAATCAAGTTTGTATGCATGATATATGGAATGGTACTGTGAGACGAGGCGCATAGCTTACAGAGGTAGCAGATGGTAAAGGCCTGGGGATCCGCTGAGCAGCACAGTAAATCAAAACAACGCCGAGGGGTGTTCTGGCACTCATCTCCGACGGGAAGGAAGCCGGAAGAATTCTCCAGGTAATTTATTTGAAATTTCTGTTGCTTTATGAACATTTGTGAAATTTTGTGCTGTGTGGTTGACTTTTTTGGTGGCATATTTATGGTTGTAAAAACTTATAGTAAAAGATACATGTACTGGACAATTTACTGAGGTTTAAATATTGAAAAGGGTGTATTTAGAACATCCAAAATTTTAGTCAGGATAAAAGTTGAATTGTAAAGGCTAAACGGGTCTGTAAATTTTGTTTTAACTTATGCAAGGTTTAAAAGACATATACAAACTAAACTGGGTTATTATCAGCTCACCATACTCCAGTGTGAAGTCAATTTAGAATAACATGTGGGGCCCATCTACCCATATCTCATTGAATTTGTGTAAAAATCATTAGAAAAATCAAGGACTTTAAAAACATACCATAATTGGAGTTTTATAATTATTGTATCTAACTGTTTTTAACACATGTGAATATAATTTATCTGTTAATAGATGTAAATAAAAGGTTGTATGTTTGTGGTATTATTTGGTAGTTTTATTGAATGGTGTGCGAGTGTGAAAGAGATATGTCTGTAAAGTTAGGTATTCGAGAAGAGGCACTGCTGAGCTAGCCAGGGTAGCTGAAGGAATTTGAAGGCGAAATAAGAGGGTAAGAAATTTTTTAAACTTTTATTTTTGTTTTTCGAACATTTTATGTTGACCCAGTTAAAGGCTCGATGTTAAAACCTTAGCCTCGACTTCCACGGCAATTTTATGACGCCCAATTCGTGGGCCTCGTATGATTTAGGTGAAGGATCGATGTCCCAGCTTCGTATATATCTGGACTGGTTGAATTATTATTTAAATTTTTTGTTATATTATTGGGGAAAGCAGTCAAACTTGATGGATTAATAAAATACTCTTTCACTCATTCAAGCTTTCGATAAATTTATTATCTTCGTCAGGAATCTAATACATATAAAATTAATTGTTGGAAAAGTTGTTTAGCATTACTTACGGTTATGAGTTTTATATATAACTAAGGATATCAAAATTTTTTTAAATGTACAAATTATGAAAATTTGAAAGACATTGACATGGTGTAACAGTTACTGACTATGTAAAATAATTAGTCTGTGCAGGAAGATTTACATATCTCAATGTGTTTATAAATATGTATAAAATTAAAATTATAAATAAATTTAAACTAATTTTTGAAAAATTAAAGTGGATGGTTATTACTTTTAATAAGGAATATTAGATAGGAATAAATATTGTTCAAATTTTGTGTGTCTGTTTTCTTGTTTAGCGTGTTGGGTTTTAATGATATTGCAATCATTTCTAAAAATAACCGTTTATGATAATTAGATTCTCTAAAAATAATTTTAGTGTCTGTATAGTTCATGGAATGTTCCGTTTCAATTACATGAGTGGTAAGAGTACAAGAGTTAATTTTTCTCTTACAATCACTTTTGTGTGAACTAATTCTGGCTGAAAAAGCCAAATGGTATAAATTCATTATTTCGGTAACTGTACATATCCATACAAAATCTCGAAACATGCCAATTTTAGATTATGAATTGACATTTTGCAACGAAAAAATGTGATCCCTACATTGAACCTCCTTCGAGTGACAGTTACAAACACCACTTTATTAAATGTGAAATATAGCTTTGTAGTATATCATTTGAAAGGTCTCTTCATTCTCTGTTCAAAAATGTTATTGTTTTCACATTTATTGCAAATATTAACATACACAATAAAGTCATCCTATTACCGAAATTCGCTACAACTCACTCAAAAACTAATAAGTAATATTGTTTATGTATTAGTAATTTAAAAAACGAAAAAAAACATAATTCTCAATTAAGTAAATGTTCAAAATACCTGCCAGGATAGTCTTGGAAACAGCCCAATCTTAAATAAAAATATCTTTTGACTTAATTAATGTCTCTGGCGTGACCGACCTAATCGCAAGAGTTATTCCTCTTCTTAAGTTGACTAAATCAAGGAGTCTAGTTTTGTACACAATACTCTTCATATATCCCCAGAAAAAGAAATCTAATAACGTAAGATCAGGTGATCGTGCCGGCCATTCTATCGATCCTCACCTCCCTATCCACCGATTTGGAAATATTACGTCGAAGTACTGCCGGACATTGCGTTGGTTATAGCAATTATATACATAACGGTTCTGAAAAAATTCAGTTTGTAATGCAAATGTAACGTGAAGGAAGAAAATACAACAAAAAAACCAATGTAAACGACACCAGACAACGCCAAACAGCATCATTTATTTTTACAAGGGTTGGGGTAAGCACGTTCTTAGGGTAAGCACATTTTCTCTTGTTGGTTTTAGTTAATAGACCGTTTGTTGTACAAAACTACAGGCGTATAATTTGTTAATCTTAGATCGCTATAATGTGTACATATTATATTCTGGTGTTCAATTAGCGTACAATAAAAAGTGAAATATCGATTGGAGCGTCACTATTTCAATTGAACATTAATTTAATAAAAGCGCCCGTAACTTTGAATTTTTAATCAACCTAACGAATGAAAGTTGTTGAAGAGGGAAAGATAAAATATATTGGTTCATGTGTGACGTAAATCTGATTTTAAATTGCTCAAACTAAACCTTATTTCGTTTAACGAGTTGCAATATTTTAATAAAATTTTTTGCTACTATTACTATTGCATATATAGCTTCAGTTTTGCCAAAATCGTTTAAATATAAACATTCCTTTCTGCTATATTCAAAGAACCCAGAAACTAAACTTTTTATTCATTTCAGTGAAATTCTGTCTTACTTAAATTTTAATACAGTTTTCACAAACCGTTGTCAATCATATTGAAAATATAAAACCCTCGTGTGTTTAATACATACAATAAATAAATCACTTCAAAGTCAATTAGACTTAATTGCACAACCACATTTTGGGCTATTGCCAATCTAACGGCTTGCTAGAAATGTAATCAAACAATGATTCCAGTTGAGGGTGTTCTTTCAGTTTTGGTTGTATACAAAGTCTCGATCCTGTAATTTGACTTGCGTTTCTTACTCAAATTCATCTGTCATTTTCGTCGATAAAACGACAGGCGGGAATACGGATAGAAGTTTGCTTTTAGTTAAAGTGAATTTTTCACGTGAATCAAACCAATATTATTACTGAGACTACAGGAAAACTTTCTTGCTTTTACAATCTTGAAAGTGCAAAAAATGCTTTTAGTAAAGTTATAAAAAATCGTTGCATTGTTATAGAACCTTGCGCTATATAAATCAAATCAATGCTTGCGTTAAGAGCTTACTACCATTTTGAAACAACGAAACTTGGTCACTGCTGGATTTAAATATCTGTGATGGTTGATCAATATTATATGATACCTTTGATCGTTTATAATTAAGCTGCCTTTTGTATTAATTTACTTCAGATAGCATAAGTGATTGAAGTTCTCTGAGGTTGTTTCGCTTCAGTTTCGAGTGTATGCAACACTAAGTAAGAGTAATAAATTACGAGATTTTAAAATATTTTTTCATTTTTTTAATCGCAGTGTTTTCTTACCACTTAACAATGTTGTATAGATTTTGAGTCCATTCACTGGCTTGTTAGAGATATGTTTAATTGAGAAGAACGCAGTTCATTGTTTATTAAAATGACCATAGAAAATTAGTTCTTCATACAAATACAAAAGATGTTGCAGAAAACAATTTGATTTTTAATATCTCCAATTACTTTAAAATCATGATTCTACAGTTTTTAACCATTTGCTACGTGCATAGCCGTAGCCTAAAAAAACCTAAAAAAAAGAAAGACTGTCCGGGCTCAGCCAGTGAGTGGGCGGGGTTTTAGAAATACCCAAACAAAAAAACGGAAGACCTGAAATAAAAATAAACCAAACACACTCGCACTTATTCAATAAATTAACCACCGAGATCTAGAAAACCTTATAATTAACATCAAAGCAAAATACAAAATGTATATACAGGAGTTGTTGAAACGAGACAAAAACAGGTAGTAAAGAAAATGTGTATACAACCTTAGGGATCCACTTGTCTTCTAACGAACAGGGGCGGCAGTCCCACAGGGCCCATACATCACGTACATAGTGTTAGCACTTAGCAGTAAACCCACAACAGTACATAACAGCAGTAGGACCAAAGAAAATTCGACACTTCTAGCCGCCGGGAAACTTCACATTCCGTGTGCAACCTTAGAATAACCAAACCATGCCAAATAAACTTGCGATAACAACCAGATATAATTCTTAAGACAGCATTATCGTCCACAACAGAACGTCTTTCAAATACACCAGTTCCCTCTATATCTCGTGTATCTCTGAACAGGTTGTTAGGAGCGTTGCTATCCAACCTTGCGTTGTATAACGCAGAGCTTCGTCTATCGACGTAATACAGGAAATAACCACAAATACCAGGCGACCTTGCCCCAACGAAGCGTAGTCTTTAAACACCCAAACGCAAATAGAATATTTCATTGCACTTTTATTGCTAATTAGCGAAATATTTGAACAGGATTTTAATTAAACGGAAATTATCTAGATGAACAACTAAATTTGGAACGAAATCCTTTTTCGTATTATTTTTAAATAAGTGAAAATTTTTAGAACACGGTTTTGATTAAAACGGACTTTATATATTAGGAACGAATATAGTTTGGCTGATTTTTATTAGAATTCTACGTAACACGTAAATTGATCAATATAAGGTTACGCGTTCAAATCTTGCCTTAACCTTATACTTTTATTCATTTAATAAAGAGATCGATTTGAAATGAGAATTTCTTTGTACAAAAGTTCAAATTATAATTTTATTTTCTTGACTAAATATAGTACTGAAATTTAATTTCTATAACTACGTTTATATTTGTATTCAAAGGTAGTCGTAACGCAAAAAAATTTTTAAGGTACGTAATTTAGCATAATTTAGTATCATCCTCTATTTAATTTAGAATAGCAAGTTTTATCATTAAATATTCTAGAATTTACGTTTTTGACTGTTAATAAGAGTACGCTTCACAAATATCAAGTCTAGCATGATAATTATTTACATGTTTTCAGACGAAATTTCTAGCAAAAGTGAAACCAATCAGATCTAAATGGAATACAACAACTTGTAATATCTTGTATGAATTTGATTATCTGTAAACAACAAATTTATGACAAACTAGAACTTTACACTTGATTATTGTTAATTCTAAAACAGATTCTTAGAGGATGTTTCACCGAACTCGCTTTGTATTGCGAAATTAATTATTATGCTTTTATTCTACAGCTGTCACTTTTTTGTAAATACGATAGTTAATAAAATTTACCAATAGATTTAAACAAGGATTTAAAAAGGAGTTGCTCGTTTAAGAGTAATTTTTCACCCTAAAATTAATGCCTCAGAATTAAAGTATTGGTGGACCATTTACACTCTAGTCAGGTGTTATTTTGTGTTTATTTGTCTCTAGGTAAAGAACCACAAATCGTGGTCTTTGTTTAATTAATTATTTATTTTTCTTTTAGGTATAGAGTTTAAAGGGTTGGTAGAACAGTCCTTTTTAGTGTTGAGATTCATTTAAGAGTCAAACGGGTTTTTGCGTTTTCCCCAGGACTCTGTCTCCATGTCGTTATAACCTAAACACCATAGCGTCCTCCCTTTTAGTGTTTTGAATAATGAAACAAAATCGACGCACAACCACGTCTCATGCCAGAGCTATGAAGTAATATTCAAAGTTAACCGTTAACCTTAATAAAAGATTTCTTTTTCTCATAGTCACTTACCAATCAACTTGTTACGTTCAGTTTATACTGTTATGACTTTTATGTATTCCCAAATAAAATATTACATTACCGCTACTTTTTTCGCTTATCCTAACTTCAGAATGCATTGTAATTAGGCAACCCATGTTACTCTGTAAATGCATAAATATTAAATTTGTTATATCTAGTTAGCGGTGCTGAATATTTGAGAATTGTCATAAGAAAATAATTTTGATACCGTTGTTAGGTTTTACTTTATATTTCGTCTTGTGTTTGAAATTTAAGCGAGCAATTACCAATTCCTATTCGAATTTCTTCCTTTTGGTTAATTGCTCGCTTATGGATGGATTTCCGTTGTATTATACAGAAACTGGATAATTCACTTTATACTCGTACTGTTTCTACCTACCTGAGGTATACCTTTTGGATTCTAGTCTCCCGCTTTACTGGAGTACTGGTTACTGTTTGTGCGGATTTGTTACCGTACTAACGGCCGATGATTGGTCACAATTCGACTGTCCGCAGAGCAATTCGAATTGGTGGTGCTGCATCTGTTCTACATCACTTTTGATGAGATCCTTCTAGAATATCTCTTTTTATTACGTTTATATGTAGCATGTACTACTCAAATCGTTAAATACACTACTGTATATCGCTGCTAAGAGCCCGAACTCCGTTACTGATACTTTTAGAGTTTGTTCGTGTTAACATAGTTCAATTCTTCCGCTAATACACCCATGAATTTAAGATTATAATATATGTTAGTTCTTAACAACTATAGAAAACAGAGTTTACTATAAATATTTCTTTTCTACATTATTACTTTAAATTTCAATTAGAGATTGTAAAGCTGGTGCGTATCTGGAAACGTTTCTAAATGTGTATAAAGCTCTTACCGTAAATTGTAAATTACGAATTATTAGTGAGAGGGTTACATAATTATGGTAACCTATTTCTTTGAGTTAAGCATTAACTGTACTCTAAAATTGTAAAGAAAACTGTCATAAATACTGTACCTATAAATAATTGTTATTAACAAGCCCCACTCAACTTTCCATGAATAAACTATCTAGTCAGGCTATTTTACTTTTATTATTATAAATACTGATATCAGACCGATTAAGGTATGGTCATTGTTTACATTTCTACAGAACCTAACCTTTTTTTTATTTCAGCTATTCGATATATTCGTTCTTGTTCAATCCTACATCCACTCCCAATCTACGACTACGTTAGTCCGGCATTCTTTTCGTTTATGCTACGGTGGTACCGTAACATAAATTTGGCATGCCCAGCGTGTGGCTTTCGATTCTTGTTACTTAAAACTCCGCTCCGATGGTGTCCTTGTAAAACTATTAGACTTGTATTTTCGCTTATAGTTTTGGTGCTACCATAGTAGAGCGAGTTGAAAATACTGGCATCCAGTTCTATTTGCCTGCAGTTCTATATACGTTGGTTTTGCTATTAGTAGTGATTTTTTGTCGTCTACAGTCTCCGCACCGAATTGCATTGTTTTTATTTTGGATACAATTAGGGGTTATTTTGGTTATTCTGGTTCTTTTGGATCTGTTTGTTTTTGCTTTTGTTGTGGATTTGTATATACTGTCAGTTTGAATAGCTTTGTTTAAAATGGCACATTGGACAATAAATGTTAATCGTTTACGGAAAACGGAACTCCAGTATGAGCTATCTTCTAGGGGTTTTGATCCTGAAGATAAGGTGGAAGAACTACGTCGATCCGTTAGGAGTGCATTACATATCGACCAAGACAAAAAACTTTCTCCCATTTCGGTGGAAGCGGACTTCGCGTCCAAACATCGAATTGTTGAAATTACTATTCAAGAACTAAAAGATTCGCTCGTTACTTTTGATGGTGATAAATCTTCAGGCGTATTTAAACGTGTTAGCTCGGTTTGGTTACACCTCGAACGTCGCTGTACGAATATGTCCCCAACAGTTGATGAACAAAAAAGACATTGTCAATTGTTACTTGTCCTATCCAACCTCCGTAGTGCGTACGAATATAAAATTAAAAAATTTCGTCCCTGTGCCGTTTTACCCGGTACACCGTTGGCTACTTCTAGTCTTATCTCTACTCCTATAGCGGATCCGGATGAACCTCCTCTACTTACTTCCGAGTCCGAGTCGGAAAATGAACCTGACCCGGTTCCGGCTATGTCGCATAATGGTTTTACTAAAAGTAATGCAGTCTCAAAACTTGGGCTAAAATTCTCTGGTGAAGAATCCTTGATGGATTTTCTTATTCGCATAGATGACTTCTAGGGGAGTGTCCATACATCAATTGTTTGCGTCGGCTTCCGAAATTCTGTCAGGTCAGTCGTTATTACTATATCGGGTCCACCGTACTAAAATGAAATCATGGTCAGACATCGTTGACATTCTAAAGTCTTCATTTTTACCACCCGACTATGATGATCGTTTTATGAGGGAAATTTATCAACGTACGATGGGACCTTCGGAATCGCTTACTGACTATGTTGTTAGTATGTTAAATTTATTCCTTCGCCTTTCTGAACCACTTTCAGAAGAAAAACGTTTAAGCTTGATCCGGGGCAATTTAACTCCTTTCTATCAGACTTCTTTGGGCCTTACTCCTATTACTTCTATCGATCAACTTTTATCTTTAGGCCAACAATTGGAAGCAACAAAGAATTCGGCCGAACGATATCGACCACCACCATCTAGCAACACGTCGAAGTTATTAGAACCTACCCTTGCTGATAAACCAGATCCTTCACTACGCGTGTCCACTCCTGTCACTGATCATCCAACACCCGCACGTAGAACCAACTTGTTACCTGTCACTACGCCTACTGCTACTTCTATCAGACAGGTAAATTGTTTCAATTGTGATCAGACTGGACATATTTCTCCTAATTGTAACCGTCCTCAAGTACTACACTGCTACGGTTGCGGTCATAAGGGAGTTACTCGCCGCAACTGTCCGAACAAATGCGAAAATTCTTTAAACCGGAGGTAGGGCTTTCGGTCCGAGACGAGGACTTTATTCTATCCCTAATCTCGGATACTCGTTTTCAAGATCTTGACGACCAATCAAAGAGTCATATACATTTCATATGTGCTAGTGTTCGTGGCGACGAACGGCCGTACTTGCAAGTTCAACTCTTCGGTATTCCTGTCACTGGTCTTCTTGATTCAGGAGCTACTCGCACTATTCTTGGTGGTTCCGGTTGGCACCGCTTGCGTTCTCTTAATCTATCTCTCCTTCTTTTCTCTTCTCCTTTTTTCAGTCTGGCTGATAATTTTAAATGTACAATTTTGAGATCTGTTTCCCTTCCTATAACCTTTCAAAATACGGTCATTACTCTAGAAGTGTTGATAATTCCTGAAGTTTCACACTCACTCATTTTGGACATCGACTTTTGGAAATTAGTACCATGCTTCCCTTTTTTTCAGGATGGCTTATGGACGTTTTCTTCTCCTTCTTTGATAGCCAGTGTTACTTCCGATCCCATCCATATTGTTTTCAAACTTACTCCGGAACAGCGGCAACGCCTGGATTTTCTAATTTCTAATGCTTTTGTCAAACAGTCTTCTAGCCTTGGTTGTACTACTTTAGTCCAACATCATATTCGGACGTCGGCCGAACCGATAAAACAGTGGTACTACCCTCTTTCTCCTACCCTTCTAAAAATTGCTCATTCCGAACTGGACGAGATGCTCCGCCTAGGAGTCGTTAAACCATCCACCAGTCCGTGGTCAAGTCCTATTGTTTTGGTCAAAAAGAAAGATGATACCTACCGGTTTTGCATTGATTTCCGAAAGGTCAATGAAGTCGCTCAGAAGGATGCTTACCCACTTCCTTATATTTCTACAATTCTAGATCGTCTTTGCGATGCTTGCTTTTTTTCGTCTCTTGATATTCGTTCCGCCTACTGGCAAATCCCTTTGTCTCCCAAATCCAAACCTATCACAACTTTCACAGTACCCCAGAGGGGCTTGTTTCAGTTCCGTCGTATGCCTTTCGGTCTGCATAACAGTCCTGCTACGTTCCAACGGCTCATCGATCAGGTCATCCGGTCAGACCTTGAATCTTTCTGTTTCGCATATCTCGACGATATTATTATAGCTACCCCATCTTTTGACGAACACATCCACGTTCTTGATCTAGTTCTTACTCGTCTCTTCACTGCTGGCCTTACCCTTCGTCAGGATAAGTATCATTTCTGTCTTTCCGAACTCCGCTATCTCGACTACATGGTTAACCGTGATGGTTTACTCGTAGATCCCTAGAAAGTTTCTGCCATCCTCAATATCCCTCCTCCATCCTCTGTCCCCGAAGTCCGTCGTTTGATTGGCATGGCCAGTTGGTACCGGCGCTTCATTCCAAATTTTGTTACTCTCACTTCTTCGCTTTCTAATCTAACTCGAAAGAGTGTCCTTTGTTTGGACTCCTGATTGTCATTCTGCGTTTCTTGCCCTTAAACAACATTTAGTTTCCGCTCCCATACTTTCTTGCCCCGACTTTACGTTACCCTTTACTATTCAAACAGATGCGTCCCATTTTGGTCTAGGTGATATCCTGAGTCAAAACTCTCCAGAAGGTGAAAGAGTTGTCAGTTATATCAGTCGTTCTCTTTCCAAACCCGAGCGCAATTATTCTGTTACAGAGAAGGAGTGCTTAGCAGTTCTTTGGGCAATTGAGAAATTTCGCACGTACATCGAAGGTACTCACTTTACTACTATTACCGACCATCACTCCCTCCTCTGGTTAAATAAACTTCAAAGCCCTTCCGGACGCTTAGCTCGCTGGACCCTTCGCCTCCAACAATATAACTATTCCATCCTACATCGAAAAGGAAAAGATCCTTTGTACCTGACAACCTTTCTCGTGCTGTACCAGTTCTCGAGCCTGTATCACTCTCTGCTATTTCCTCTTTTGAAGTTACCCTTCCTACTCCTGATCCTTGGTATAATGGTATGCTTCAAAAAGTTTCAAAAATATCCTAGACGATATCCATCCTGGCCTGTAGTGAACGATATCCTTTTCCGTCGTCATAAGACTTCTATCGCTGCCGATTCTCAGGACGATTATAAAATCGTCGTACCTTCTGAGCAGCGTAAACATCTGATTTCCCTTCACCACGATCCGTCTACTTCGGTCACTGTGGGGTGACCAAAACTTCCGCTCGTCTGCTCCACAAATATCATTGGTCTTGTCTCCGAGCTGACGTCGCTCGATACATCCGACGTTGTCCGATCTGTGCTACCCATAAGGTTGAACAGCTACCTCCTCCTTGTCTCTTTACCCCGTGTGGGACCGGGAATAGAATAGCCCAATGGTACGACCTGCCTGTCGTAAGAGGCGACTACAGCGGTCATACACAACATCTACACACACCCACTCTATACACACACACCCATACCCACATACACATACATAACGACACTGGAATTCGATTTTGTTTTCGTTGGTGTTATTCTTAGGGTTTTTGTTTTTTTTTGGCTTGTGCTTAATGTTTAGTATTAAGCTTTTTGGGTTATTTTTCTTTCTTCTTTCTTTTTTCTTCTTTTTTCTCGTTCCTTTCGTTTACAGTCCTGTCCCTATCCTTTGCTGGTCTTCTTTGCTGTCGGTTCTTATACTGATTGTTTTTCGTCCATCCACTCCTGTGGTAGGCTTCGAAAGCTCTTTCGTCCTTTGGAAACTGCGACTTTGACGACTTTCGGTCTTTGAAGCAATTTTTTTCGTGATTGTTCGTTTAAAAGCTCATGTTACCACAGTTTGTAGTACATCGTTTCCTTTACCAGCGCTCTTCCTCTCTCTTCCTCTCTTTCCCCCTTGTTATTCCTTAGTCCGTTCCCTATTACTAAAGTTGTTTCTCCGTGGACATACGAACTAACAGATCCTACCGGTGCCCAAAGGCATTTGGCACGTCAAAGATCTCAAGCCCGCTCATCCTAACGATCCTAATGCTCCTGATATCGCATTACTTTCCTTCTGGCGACATAGGCGTGGTAAAGTTGGTTAGCTATCTTCTGGTTCCAATTTCTGATGCTGACTCTGCTATGTCTTGGTTGTTGGCTTTTGGTTTGTACTCATTTTTTTTTGTTTTAATGGTTCCTTTCTCTTTCTTTGTTTCCTATTCCGATTTTTCTTTGGCTGGTCTTTCTTGCTGTCGGTCCTTGTATTGACTTATTTCATTTTGACTTTCTACGTTTTCTCCCTTATTCCACATTCCTGTCCTATTATTTTTTTTCTTTGACTGGTTTTCTTTGATGTTAGGTATGGTACTGACTTCGATTACTCGTTCTATCCGCTTCCTGCGGTATACGCTTTGTAGACCTACTTTCTTTCCTTTGGTAATACGACATAATCGACTTTTGGGTTCTATTGGCATTTCTTTGGTTGTTTGCTTTTGGAAATTTTATTTTTTTGCTACCTCAGTTTGAAGCACTTCGTCTTTTTACCAGTCTTCCTTTTGTCTTTTCTTTTGTCGCATTTTTAAGGCTTGACACTATTGTCTTATTTTGGCTACGCTGTTAGTTTTCTTCCTCACTACTTTTCTTTCCTTTTTGATTTCTGCGTACGGGAAATCAAATCCTTCCTTGAAGTTGAAAATTGTACTGTTTCTTTTCTGAAGAGACATCCGTCCTTTGAAGAGTGTTACAGTGTTGATGCCATTTCAGCTTTGTCCTCGTTAATTGCCTGCTCCATACCTTATTCTTCTCTTCTCTTTCTTCCCGTTGTCTTTCTTTGGTATCATCTCAATTAGTACTTAGTTTTATTCTTTCTAGTGGTCTAGATTTATAGTAGTATTGTTGGTCCTTCGATCCGGATAAAAATTTTTATCTTTCTTTTTCGTTCTTTTTTTTATGTTCTCCGTTATTGTTGTGTATTTTCTTTTGTGTTTTAACATGAAGTTCTTCGATTGGTTGTGTTGGAAGATTGTTCGTTTGGTGTTTTGTTTCCTACCCCGACCTTTTAATTTTGCTGGGGGGGAATTTGTTACGTTCAGTTTATACTGTTATGACTTTTATGTATTCCCAAATAAAATATCGCATTACCGCTACTTTTCTCACTTATCCTAACTTTAGAATGCATTGTAATTAGGCAACACATGTTACTCTATAAATGCATAAATACTAAATTTGTTACATCTAGTTAACGATGCTGAATATTTGAGAATTGTCATAAGAAAATAATTTTGATACCGTTGTTAGGTTTTACTTTATATTTCATCTTGTGTTTGAAATTTAAGCGAGTAATTACCAATTCCTATTCGAATTTCTTCCTTTTGGTTAATTGCTCGCTTATGGATGGATTTCCGTTGTATTATACAGAAAGTGGATAATTCACTTTATACTCGTACTGTTTTTACCTACCTGAGGTATACCTTTTGGTTTCTACTCTCCCGCTTTACTGGAGTACTGGTTTCTGTTTGTGCAGATTTGTTACCGTACTAACGGCTGATGATTGGTCACAATTCGACTGTCCGCAGAGCAATTCGAATTGGTGGTGCTGCATCTGTTCTATATCACTTTTGGTGAGATCCTTCTAGAATATCTCTTTTTATTACGTTTATATGTACTCAAATCGTTAAATACACTACTGTATATTGCTGCTAGGAGCCCGAACTCCGTTACTGATACTTTTAGAGTTTGTTCGTGTTAACATAGTTCAATGCTTCCGCTATACGCCCATGAATTTAAGATTATAATAGATGTTAGTTCTTAACAACTATAGAAAACAGACTTTACTATAAATATTTCTTTTCTACATTATTGCTTTAAATTTCAATTAGAGATTGTAAAGCTGGTGCGTATCTGGAAACGTTTCTAAATGTGTATAAAGCTCTTGCCGTAAATTGTATATTACGAATTATTAGTGAGAGGGTTACATAGTTATGATAACCTATTTCTTCGAGTTAAGCATTAACTGTACTCTAAAATTGTAAAGAAAACTGTCATAAATACTGTACCTATAAATAATTGTTATTAACAAGCCCCACTCAACTTTCCATGAATAAACTATCTAGTCAGGCTATTTTACTTTTATTATTATAAATACTGATATCAGACCGATTAAGGTATGGTCATTGTTTACATTTCTACATAACCTAACCTTTTTTTTATTTCAGCTATTCTATATATTCGTTCTTGATTAATCATACACCAATTCCCAATCTACAACTACGTTAGTCCGGCATCCTTTTCGTTTATGCTACGGTGGTACCGTAACAAACTTCACCCTATGCTATCGTCATATTCAGAAAACCTCCGTATAATAGCGATTACTATCATAAAAAGGATAGGCACTCTTCTTTCATAGCCACCACCTTATACGTTGCCAATAGTAATAACGTAAGGCTTTTGTTAACGGCATCTCCGCGCTCTGCGTGGTCGTGCAAATTTACAATGGATCGCGACCTGGCGTCAAATTTAAGTTTCTTATTAGCATGTTTTCCTGAAGATGTGACTGTCAAACATATTTTCAATGCTTTGCCTATACGCAGAATGAGTTCTTCGGTGCAAAATTTTAAGTTTACGCCGTTGTTTGGTGTTTTTGGATCTGTTACGTTCACTATTCTAAAATCTTTCAGTTTAACTATTTTCTCGTCCTTATCTAATACCAAGGCGCTTCGTTTATTTACCGCATGCGTTCTGATCACGGGATTGCCTACGTTGCAAGGTTTTCTATTTTCTATGTTGAAATCGCCTTTTGGTGTTAGTTTAAAGCCTACACCAAGAGGACCCCGCGCAGCGGTAGTACCACAACCGCCACATCCAGAGCCTCTAGCAACATATGATCTTCCAAATTTATCGAAGACCATTAGATTTCTGAGACGATTCTTTAAGACGTGTATATTTTATTAGGCGATTAATTTTGCCTCGTTTAATTTGGATATAATAGAAAAAAAAATCGTTTCGATTCTGGGAGCTATTGTTGCCCGCCGAACGCTCCGCCAACAACAAACGAAGCAGGCTCACCAGCTCGGCCGGCAAGTCTCAATGAACGTATTTTATCATATTATTAGAATTATCAAACTTTTTGTATCGCAAAATCCTGTTTATATTATGGTTGTCTTTTTTTCGATAAATTAGCCATGTCGAGGCCTTTCTTTTTCTTCGTTATTTGGGATCGTAATTGCATGGGAATCGTAGGAGTCGCTGATACTGTACTCATCTCTCTTGCCGACAACGATGCCGAGAACGACGACGAGGCATGCTGCGGCGAGAGCGGAGGTGTAGATGTTGTAGTCGCCACGGGCGACGGCGTTAAATTCGGAGCAATATAATTTTTATATTTGGGTGTTTTAGGCAAATCCTTGTGAAACAGTTTATTATATGCAATGTTTTTTTTCAAAATATCGCTGTAATTTTTTACATCTAGCTCAGAAGGATCGCCAGCAGACGTTTTCTTGTTTGAAGGAATTATCTTATAAGGTAACAATCGAAATAAGCCCTCCGGAATAGGATATTTTTTATTTCTAATGTTAAACGATTTTTCTATAATCTTGAAATATATCACAAAGTAAAAGTATGTCGCATTTTAAGTATAGATCCGCATAGTCGCCCAAAATTTTAGCATTTAAAAGTACTCCATACGGTTTGCGCATGAATATATTCCGATTCTTTAATATGTAATTGATTAAGATTGCTATAAAAAAATTCTATAGGAAGAAGATTTTGTTCTCTTAATTTCAAAATGTTGTCGAAATACTCTTAAGGAAAAGTACCTTTGCGCATTAGTAATTTAATGTGATCCGATTTTATTGTGCTAAATTCTTTTTTTAAAATTTTAAAATCATCGGACAACTCGCATGCCAATTTTTCCAACGACATTGCCATGAAGCGAAAGGATGAACATCAAAGTTACATTTGCGTCGTTGTATTTTTCAAAATGTTTTATATTTTTCATTATTCAAGGGGATTATATTCATTGGATCTTCGAAAGCGTTAGCGAGCTTTTTAATAATAAAATGAGCATCATAATTGTTCAAATTATTATAGACTACGGGAATAATCGGAAACATTTAAGTTACGATTGCTATGCACAGCACCTCTTACAGAACCATTCAGGTGATCGTGATCGATAATCTATTCGTCATCCGGTAAGAAATCGACTTCGCAAATAAAGCACGCTTTTGCCGTCGAGACGTCTATAGAGGATGTTACGGGAGGATTTTTAAAGAATGCGCTACCGTAACGTATGACAATATGTTTTAATTGCTGCACAAACTAAGAAATACAGTCTGTTCCTGTGTAATATGAAAGAAATACCTAATACCCGCAATAAAAAAAATATCCTGTTGAAAACGGAATATGTCCCGGGTATTTGAAAGACCGTTCTGATTCGGAAGCTCTCTAGAACCACATTTAATATGCGTAATCTCGAAATTTCGAAAACTACAATATACAAATATGTACAACGTACTTAAATTAATTATATACAGATATCATACAATTAATTATTTGAAAATAAACTAATGACCAATTATTTTCACCTTAGTTGTCATAGACCAGTGATTAAATTTTGTCTAGCAATGCCATTTTTACTATCATGTCAGAGATTGACAGATTGTCACCGTTCGTTGGTTGTTTACGTTCAAGTATAGAAGACCTATGGAAAATATTTTGTATTTATTAATACGCCATAAATCGCTTACAATTCAAGAACTTTGTTGGTTGTTTTTCAGAGAGAAATTTGCCAATTTGATGAACTGCCACCACAGCAAAACCGGTCATTGGATTTTCTCTTTGTAGAATAACCAACAATTTAATTTTCGTTCACTACACTTAAATTACTTTTTTAATACCAGACAAAATTATTTGTTACAATTAATTATTTACTAAAACGCTATGTAGATCGCTTATTAGCGCGCAACTATCGCAGCAAAGCTTCAAAAAGAAAAAACTAAAGAAGAAGAAGACTCTTTGCACCAGAGTTCATATTCATGAAAAACTTAAGCGCTAATAATGTCATTAAGCGCCACGTAATTTTTAAACCGTAGCCATTCTTTGTAGCTACCCAATCATTATGCTACATTATCTATGCGCGCAGAAATTTTGTTTGTCGTTGCAACGACCGCACAAAATTAGATGCGGAGTATGAAGCTTAACATTCAACCTAACAATTAATTTTGACTATGAAAATCTAAACACATAATTAACTTTTTTCATTGCATATCGATGCATACACATCTCTAAAATACCTTCAAGGTATTTAACTGGGGGAAGTTAAAGACACTTACTAGCAAAGATAAAAGAAAGCTATGCTGCATCAATAAGAACTATACGTTAACAAATTAGCCAACGATACTACATTAACAAAAAATTACTTATTCCTACTTGTGATATATCTAAACAAAATGTACGCATTTGTTTACATTATCTATTATGTATAAATAATATAGCAGGTGGTTATCAGGCCACACGCCTGGCTATTGCTAAAGGACAGTCGTATTTAATATGTCAATAAGAGCGCACGGCGTGTGGCCTCTTAATTACATATTACATTACTAATGTACTCGTGTATCATTAAAAGCCTACACCCCTAATAAGCAATAACCCCACCTAAGACGTTACATGGCGACGAGGATATTGGAATAATTTTACGTTCAAAAACACGGTAGTGAGGGTAATTTGGTTTGCGCCGGGTTTGTTAACGCCGCGTGCTATGTTGTTTATCTTTACATTATTGTAGAACGTAAAAGCGGGTTTAGAAATTTAAAAAAGCATTGTTATTGAAGCGATTTCGGTGATTAAGGCTTAAAAATGTCTGGAATTATTGGTAGTGTAAACGAATTCGATGCGAATGAAGAATCGTGGGATTCTTACATCGAACGTTTTGAGTTATTCTTAATTTGCAATAACATTACGGAAAGTAAAAAAGTTTGCACACTTCTTACGGTCGTGGGTGTTAAAACTTTTAACCTTTTACGTGACTTATGTACACCAGATAAACCGTCCACGAAAACTTACGAACAATTAAATAAAATAATTAAAGACCACCTGTATCCCAAACCTTCGTTTATCGCGGAACGCTATAAATTTAGTGTGAGGAATCAATTAGAAAATGAAACAGTTGCACAGTATGTCGCGAATTTAAAAAAATTATCTACACATTGTGAATTCGGAGCTAATCTTAAAGATTACTTACGGGATCGGCTAGTAAGTGGAATTCGAAGTGATTCAACGAAGCAACGGCTGTTAGGGGAAGTAGATCTTACTTTCGATAAGGCGGTGGCGATTGTGTCTTCGATTGAAGCAGCAGAAAAAAATGCAGCTTCGTTAGCAATCGGAGGTAATAATGGTGGCAGAATGCATAAAATGGTAGCACACCCTCGGGTTCGCGGGGCGGGGTTAAACGAACCTCCCACAACATCAAATTAGAGAAGTGCTACGCATTTTTCAAGGCAACCAAAGGATACCAGTGATACCACACAAAAAGTGCAGTGTAATTGCTGTGGGCAGTTAGGCCATTTTAAAAAAGAGTGTCGGTTCAGAGGTAGTAAGTGCTATTTTTGTGGAAAAAAAAATCATCTAGCCAAGGTATGTCGATCTCGTTTGGGTAAGTGCAACAATTCATTTGATAAAGCTGGTAGTGGTGGTGGTGGTGCACTTAGAGATTTCAGCAAATCACGAAAATCGCATAATTATGTTGAAACTGTGAACCATGTGGTTCCGGCACAGGATGAGGACATCGTTTATGACGTGTCAAATTTGTTTAAGTTGACGGAAGATAGTCCTATTTGTAAAATAGCTAATAATACTAATAGAGTTGATCCTTTCAAAGTTAGCGTAAAGGTAGAAAAATTGTTAGTATGTTTTGAAATTGATACTGGCGCATCGGTTAGCGTTGTTAGTGATAATTTTATAAAGAGAAGTTACATTTTGTAAATTATTACCTAGTGATATTTCACTTAGTTCCTATACAAATGAGCAAATTTTACCGTTAGGCAAAATATTAGTCGAAGTCCAGTATAATGGGATTAATAAAAATCTCGAATTGTATGTCATTAAAACGGATCTCATCCTCTCTTAGGCCGTGAGTGGATCCAAGCGTTAAACATTGCATATGTTCCTAAAACTAACTTGTATATTACGAAAATACAAAAGAATAATAATGAGAAGCCAATTCGGGAAAAACAAATAAGTGAAATAATAACAAATTTTCCTGAGGTATTCACGAAAGAATTAGGCAAATATGTAGGACCCCCGGTTAAATTATATTTAAAGGAGGATGCTAAGCCGAGGTATTATAAACCTAGGGCCCTTCCTTTCACACTAAAGGCTAAAGTGGAAGAGGAACTCGAACGTCTAATCGACGCCGCTGTTATATGTCCGGTAGAAAGTTCGGAATGGGGTACACCGATAGTACCAATAATAAAGAGAAATGGAACCGTTAGAATTTGAGGCGATTTTAAGGTTACGTTAAACCCTTATTTACAAGTTGACCGACACCCTATTCCACGAATAGAGGATTTATTTAATGAATTGCAAAAAGGAGAGTTGTACAGTAAAATCGATTTAAGTAATGCTTATATGCAGCTCAAGTTGAGTTCCGAAAGTTCTAAATTATGCACGATAAGCACTCATAAAGGGTTGTTTTCGTACAAGCGCATGCCTTATGGTATTTCGTCGGCTCCTGGTATTTTTCAAAGACAAATCGAGCAAACTTTACAAGGAATACCAGGTGTCATCGTATTTTTAGACGACATTTTATTATCAGCTCCAGATAATGACCTCCACATTAAAAAATTAAAAGAAGTTTTTACACGACTCGGAAAAGTGGGTTTTACGGTTCAGCGAGAAAAATGTGAGTTTTTCAAACCACAATTAGAATTTTTGGGATTTACAATTGATAAAGAGGGGTTGCACACATCGCCAGCTAAGGTGCAGGCTATTGTGCAAGCGCCCGTTCAAAAACGTAACGGAAGTTAAATCGTTCATAGGTTTAGTAGGATTTTACGCAAAATTTGTTCCCAACTTATCTACTATTTTATTTCCTTTATACAATCTGTTAAAAAGGATGTGATTTTAACTTTAACAAAGATTGTATGACGGCATTTAATAAAATAAAGCAAGTCTTAACTAGTGCTCCAATACTAGCACACTACGACCCCAGGTTCCAGCAATACTTACGGTAGATGCGAGTAGTACCGGTTTAGGGTGCGTGCTTAGTATTATGGCGGAGGGCATAGAGAGGCCAGTTGCTTTTGGGTCGCGTACTTTGTCACCCACAGAAGTACAATACTCTCAAATTGATAAAGAGGCATTGGCAGTGGTTTATGGAATAAAAATTCCACCAATATTTATATGGGCGTCATTTCACTCTCAGGAGTGATCACAAACCATTGGTCAGTATTTTTGGACCTAAGCGAGGGTTGCCAGTATTTGCAGCCAGCAGGCTGCAGAGATACGCTTTGTTTTTATCAGGGTACGATTTTGATATTAATTATGTCAAATCTGATAAAAATAGTGCTGATGCATTGTCAAGGATGCCACTCAGTACTAAACATGTGGAAGGCGACACAGAGTTATTGTGGCTTGGAACTTATTTACATTGCGTTAAAGAAAGTTCATTTCAATAACGTGCGAAGATGTTCGCAGGGCAACACAAAAGACATCCGGCTTAACAAAATTTATGGTTATGTTATGCATGGATGGCCATGCTCTGTACCCAAAGAGGACAGAGAGTTGTTAACTTTTTTTCAAAAGAAAGACGAGATAGCCGTGGAACAAGGAGTGTTAATGTGGGGATACAAAGTCATTGTTCCTAGTAGTTTACGAGCTTACGTATTAAATGAATTACATGCCAGTCATTTGGGCATATGTAAAACTAAGTCGGTTGCTAGATCGTATGTCTGGTGGCCCAATATAGATGACGATATCGAAAACCTAATCAGAAACTGTTCGTCATGTTTGTTAGAGCGAGCAAACCCGCGAAAAGCGAATTACATCATTGGCATTACCCAAGTAAACCATGGGAAAGGTTGCACTTAGATTATTTGGGACCGTTAAAGGAAATTGTATCTAATTATCGTGGATGCTCACTCTAAGTGGTTAGAGGTTTTCGAAACATCTTCAACGTCGGCTAAACAAGCAGTCGATATTTTAAGACAATTATTTGCACGTTTTGGATTACCCGTGTCGGTTCACACCGACAACGGACCTCCATTTAATTCAGCCGAATTAGATTCATTTTTTAATTCTAATGGCATTAAACATACGAGTTCGGCGCCGTATCACCCGCAGTCAAACGGGCAAGCCGAAAACTCGGTTAAATATGCAAAATCTAAATTAAAGTGTGCATTCCGAGACAATATAGACGTTTCGGTGGCTTTAAGCAGAATCCTTTTGATTATCGGAATTCTGTGCATGCAACCACCAACGAAACACCCGCCAAATTAATGTTCAACCGTTCTTTAAGAACTCGGTTAGATTTATTAAGACCGAACCTGTCTGGTAGTGTAAGAGCTAATCAGACTAAACAAAAATTGTATACAGGCGGTAGCAAAACTCGTGTTTTATTTATAAATCAACCTGTACTTGTTAGGGATTACAGATCAAAAATAAATGGATAGACGGAATTATCGTGAAACAAATTAGCCCTACTATGTATGTAGTCAAGCTAAGTTCGGGTATTACGTGGAGACGGCACATCGATCAGCTAGTAGCTATCGATGCACCTCTTACTAACGCAGAAAGTGAAGGCATGGAACCTTCCACGGATATTGTTTCTGAACTCTCCTCCTTACCGGAAGTGGCTGGAGATATTCACCCAACAGTAGTAGTCAGGCGAAATTCAACCTCCCCTATCGTGCCGGTCAAGCGATCACCTGACGTTATAAATGTTAAACCTGGTAAATTAAATACTGATAGTTCCATGGAAAGTTCTCCCATTGCTAGACGATACCCTGAGAGGATTAGGAAACCGGTTAAGCGGTTTGACGTATAAGTTGATTTTGGTTTTTATATTTTGCGGGATTATATATTGTTAAGTTATAATTCAAATATTTTGCGGGATTATAATATGGTTAAGTTATAATTTAGATATTTTTTGAATTGTTTTCTTATTTTACAATAGGTTTATATTGTTAAAAAATTTTGTAGAGGAAAATGTGATATATCTAAACAAAATGTACGCATTTGTTTACATTATCTATTATGTATAAATAATATAGCAGGTGGTTATCAGGCCACACGCCTGGCTATTGCTAAAGGACAGTCGTATTTAATATGTCAATAAGAGCGCACGGCGTGTGGCCTCTTAATTACATATTACATTACTAATGTACTCGTGTATCATTAAAAGCCTACACCCCTAATAAGCAATAACCCCACCTAAGACGTTACACTACTCTACCAAAATACAAAGCTAACAGACAAGTTAGGATCTTTTCACTTACACAACAATTTCAGTCTTTGTAAATAAATGCCAAAAGTGCAGAGCATCAATTGAAAAAGGTTAAATCTCTAAGATATTTTCGAAGAGAAAGATAAATCATTAACCATTTATGATTTAGCGTATCAATTAGATAAGAAAAAAATTCAATGATAATTTCAAAGAGAAAGCTAACAGATAACAACTTTTATGGTTCAAAGGCCCCATTCTTGGCAATGCACATTGTCCCAAAGAGAAGATCGATCTCGTAAGATCCTGAAAAGCGTTTCTCTCATGCCCGCTAGAAGAAAAGTTTTTGTGAAGCGGTAAAAATTCGTGCGAACGGCAGGAGGGGCCAGATAAGAATATAGAAGCAGACCCTGCACCCCTGCGTTGAATAAGAGAGAATAAGTCCTACATGTGATTCTCCAATGCTCCACCCGAAGGTACTACATTGGCCACGAGCGAGTTTTGAATTTTGCCAAACCCTTGCTGTTCCAAACAAGGTAGGGATCTTTAACGTGCGTGACACCACTCACACACGGAACCTCCATTTTACCTCTCATCCGAACGCGGGCGTATTTTTGTAAAAAATGCTTGCCTAACATTTTTCAAGCGGACCGTGTCGGGATTTGAATCCGGGACATTTGGCGTAGTAATCACATGCATACCAACTACGCCACGGAGCCGTCAGGAAATAAGCCCCAGGCTAAATCAAAAACTAATTACACCGTCGACGGATCTAGCGTAAACCACATCCGAAGACAGCAGTGATACAAAACGAGGCGTAGGTACTCATACTCACGTTCTGATATCGTGAGGCAACAGTTCTCTAAACTCTGCGGCAACTTAGAAAGAAAGGTAAGAAAATAGAAAAATATAGAAAACGTAAAGGAGGGAAGTCGAATGTTTGGACCTTCATAGCAAGCAAGTAGAAAAAAGAAAAAGAAATGCTCGCATTGAGCAAAAGTGATGGAAAAAAGGTGAATAGCAAAGCACTGACCAACCAGACAAAATGTAGTCAGCAGCCCAGAGTGCTGGAGAATCACTCTTATGTGATAGCGGGAGGAAAAATAAGGCTGAAGCGGAGATAGAAAGATACGAAAAAGTAGAGTTTTATGATAAGCATCTTATGGAAGTAGTAGAGAGTAGAGGGTGTCTCTACTAAAACATCGATCTGAGGAACTACTGTAACGCTAGCGACAAAACAAACCCTATATCAATAGTTAAAATAGCGAGGCTCAAAATGAGACCTATACAAATCATCTTCCTATCGGGCGCATCACTGCGATAAGAAAATCAAACAAAAGTTAAAGCGACCAACCTAAATATATCCTTTTGGTAATTTCAGAAACAATAACTACCGCAACCGAAATAATAAAACTATAGGCATCTATTCAAAGATGGAAGTAGGAAAATTTTCCAATATACCCAAAAACAACAACATACTAACGATGAAATCGTTCAGAAAAAACAGAAAAGAAATGTATTAATGTTTCTGTGATACTGAAAAACAATTGATAAAGGAAATTGTAAATAAATGATTGAGATATTAGCGAAAGAAAACACTTCGAATAGAAATTTCTCATAGTCGCAATGTGGAAATCAAATTTTTGCTACAGATACATAGTTCGAGAAGTCCAAAGAGTAAAGTACGAGTCCTAAAGATTAGTTTAGTTGTTCAAACGGAAGATACGCCAACCACAACAAAAGAATGCGGAGTATTGTGTGATAATAATCATAATAGAAAAATAGAAGATGAAAATGTGAGAAAAAATCAAAATATTTAGGTGTAGTGACAATGAATTTTTGAAAACTAAGGAAGCAAAAACTGTGACAGTTTGAGGTGAATAAGATATATGGGAAAGGAAACGGTTGGTATTAATTCAAAACCTGAGGGTAAGATATATTTTTACACGGAAAGATAAAGCCAAAATTCAATTTAGGTAACGATTACGAGGACAAAATATATTCAGATAAAAGTAACATCAAAGGTACCACTAATTACTAATCATTAGAAATTAAAAAAAAAAAGTTTTATATCTTATATATGTCACGGTCTTTGAGATTTGCCTTCAACCTTTCTTAATTCATAAATTAATGGAGAAGCTGTATGAAGTACTTAAAATAAAATAAAACTGGTGGCTAATTTTGCAGAAAACGTTTTAGTTGCATCAGATAAGCGATTGTTTGGTTTCAGCTTTAGTTTCAAAAAGCTAGAGCAAGGTAAAATCAAATTCTGAAAATTACAAGAATGAATCAAGGTAGCTGTCGTTCCAAACAATTTCTTCACCACTAATTCGTATGCGTCCACATTGGTCGTAAAATGTCATGTTTTTATTCTCCACAAAGTTACACGATAAGAAAGAGGCTATTCTCCACAAAATATTGCCGGGGAACACCAAAACCACATCCAATATGTGTAATCTCCTAATTTCGGAAATCATATTACACAAATATGTGTAATATACCTAAATTAATTATAAAAATATCCTACAATTAATTATTCACTAAAAAACTTTGCCGAACGCTCTATAACGCGTAACAAAACTAAATACCTATCATAAATAATTTAAGGATAACCTTTACAAATGATGTTTGAAAACGTATGTTAAGCGTACGCAGCTTCCAGATTATTATCGTCTCATTATCATTAGGTCTTCAGTCCTGGAACTGGTTAGACGCGTACCCTCATTGTTTCCTATTCTAAACTAGCCTTCACATTTCCCGAAATTTGCACAGTCTGCATCTATCACTATTTGATCTAGGTCTACATCTACCTCCTTTTTCCTATCTCTGGTTGTAATATATCCTATACTATTCCCCAAAAATGCCTTAGAATTTGTTAACTTTATCTGTCCATACTATCATCCTCATACATCTGAAGCACAACATTCTAAAAGGCTGCTACCGTTTTTCTGTCTGTTTTTCCTACTGCTCTTATTTCATAGGCATACTGTGCTGTGCTCCACACAATTTTCCTCTTGTTTCTATGTTTGTTGTCTTTCATCATAGGCGCTGTTCTTCCTTGTTAGATGCAGTTTGGTCCCTTTCTATTGTTTTACAATTATATACCCTATTTCTCCGACGTTCACTGGTTGTGAAGGGGGTAAGCAGCCTGTGGCTGCGAAGTTCCCCCAGCACTTAAACATTTGGCGATTTAATATTTTTTCAATATATCTTTTCGCACAGTCAACATTAGTTGCAGATATGTCACAACTAACACCTGTAGTTGTTTATAATAATCATCAGATTTGTCTGCGCTTATTGTTTCGTCATTAGGCTTTCTGTCTCAAAACTGGTTAGACACGTACCTGCACTTATTTACATAGTTCCTACACAGTTCCCTGAAATTCTCACACAGCTTATATACAGCTCGGTTCCCCTTCAATTGTTTTATAATTGCATGCCCTATTTCACCGGAATTCAGTGATGGGAGTTAAGCAGCCTGTGGTTGCCAAAATCCCCCAACACTTAAACATTTGCCGAATTAATAGTTTTCCAGTAAATCCTTTCACACAATTAACATTATTCGAGAATATTGCCCAACCAATACTTGTAGTTGCGCATAATAATCATCATGTTGGTTTATCTATCTTGGGACTGGTTCACTGGTTGGATGCGTACCTCCATTGATTTCTATTCTGAGCTAGCCTACACATTTCCCTGAAATTCCTACAGCCTACATCTTTCACTATCTATGTGCAGTAGTCTAACCTAGGTCTACCACTACTTCGCTTTTTTCCTATCTCTGCTGCGCTAATATATTCCGCACTATTCCTTCATGCCGTAGTATGTGACCTATCATCCTGTCTCTCCTATTTTTTACAGTTTTTCACATATTTCTTTCTTCCCCTATCAATTTAGTACCTCTTCGTTCTTAACTTTGTCTGTCCATGATGTCTGCACCACATTTCAAAGGCTTCGAGCTTTTTCTTGTCCGCTTCTCCTACTGTGCAGGCTTCACAGCCGTACAGTGCTGTGCTCCACACCTATGCTTCAAGAAATCTTTTTCTTGTTTCTGTTTGTTGTCTTTGAACACAGTAGTTGCTTTTTCTTGTTAAATGTAGCACGACCTTGTGCTAATCTTTGTTTTATATCTTTTGCGTTTTTCCGATCTTGCGTTATTTGGCTATATAAGTAGCAGAAATCCTTAACCTCTTGTAAGTTCGTGTAACATATTTGTATTCTTGTTTTTGATTTATATTCCCCTCCTTTGCATACTAGTACTTTAGTTCTATTTTTGTTAATTTTCATACGGTATCTCTTTGTTAGTATTATCGTCTACCGTTTTAATATTATTTTTAAGAAAATCCAAACAATTAAATAGTTCAATCAAGATTTAGGTTGAGATGACGACATTACGTCTAGAGTAGAACCTACCTAACTGCAACTACCACCTCAGAGTTTCGATTTTACAACACTGACACCGTATAAGTTCAATCAACAAATAGGAATGCACAAAAGATACCTGTTCGACACTTAGTGTATTGGGCCCAAGCTTGCCGCCAAATTTTTTAGTACGATTGCGCTGTTCGTGGTAGAACTTCGCACGCGAGTAGGCTTGTCGCAAGGATACAGCAAATCACCTCATCTAATCTTGTTAACTAAAAGTACATATAGGAAAGCTGCGAATACAAGATTTTACTGTTTGCAAACAGGTTATGCATGAAAGGTTGCCGTATTTGATTAAATGGGGATTCACTTTACCCTCTCTTCAACCAATCTAAATGTATCAAAGATACCCCAGCCATCCATACGCGTAGCGCACAATGATACTATAGTTGAATTGAAGCAAATGATTTTCGCACACAATGAAATTGGTTTTTGTTGAAACTGGGAGTTTATCATGAACACCGAAATCACTACACCCTTTGTTAGGATATAACTACTAACCGTGGTCAAACCTGTTCTAACCTTGCGAGCACCACAACACCTCAACTACAAACAGTACTCAGAGTAACTTCCATTTATTAATCTACTGTCATATATAATCGTACAAAAGGTTTTTCTTACAATTACTAACAACTTTTTGACAGCTCTAATCAATCTCGAAAAAACCAACTGTTTTTCCTTTTGTTTTCTCTCCTACTATCTAATTGCACTAAAAGGTGTTGTAACATTCTCCCACCTTTAATTTTAGAACTAACAACGTCTGAACAATAAAATTAAATCTACAAATCTAACCGGGTCGGCGTCTTCACTTCCCGTCAGTACAGGTTTATATGTTTGAAGCAACCTTGGCTCGCTCCACTTCCCTTTCAGACGCGCGTGCCTGTCTCATGATTGGTGCCATCTCCACCCTTGGACTTAAACAGAATTGAGTTGAAAATATATCACCCTCCAACAGAAAACACCGTTGCACTAGTCTGACCAGCTCCCCAGAAGCAGTGCGCAATCTAACCACTCTAGTTACCCCATCTGACCCTGGATACATTTCTATTACACGTGCAAGGCGGACATCTACCACTTTTAGTATCATTACCCACGATAACAATATCCCCAATCTTAGGACTATACATCCCCTTTTCGCTTGCTCTTTGTACCAACAAACCCAAGTACTCCTTCCGAAATCTACTACGAAGGCTCGCCATAAGTCGAACTTGATATTTACGCCTTCTATTAAAATTTGTCTAATCTATTTTGTCTAGATCAGTCACGTCTCCGGTAGAATTATCGCGCAAGAACATCGAGGGTGATAAAGGTGTCAGATCCTCGACGTCTTCAGACACATAGGTGAGTAGTCGATTATTAATGGTAGATTCTACATCGCAAATGATAGTGTGTAACTCATTATAACGCAGTAGGGACCTCCCCAATACGCGGACTAACAGTTCCTTTATCGTCCGAATCAGGCGCTCCCACCATCCTCCCCACCGCGCAGCAGTGGGAGGTATGAATTTCCACTGTATGCGTTTAGTGACGTGTATCGACGCAATATGATCCCAATCAAAAGCACGAAACTCATTCTCCGTCCCCTTAAAATTTGTCCCGTTATGGCTATAAATTACAGTGGGCCGTGCTCTACCTTCAGTGCTCAAACTAATCACCAATTCGACGTGTATCGCTCGGTACACCGCACATGTGAAAATGACAAACCAACATTTACTACTATCTTTCAAACGCCGAGGCTTCTTCTACCCGATCTTTGGGTAGCGGAGCCGCTTCAATAAAAAAACTCTTGCTTTCGTACCTTCTACATCTAACAAATTTATCGCTAATTGTTTTGATGGCCCTCCTACTACTTAAGATCCAAAACCGTTCCCTAAGCTTATTCATCATTATTTGGGTCCCGGCATGACAGTTATTTTCATGACATTCCCTAATTAATGCATCAACCAGAACATGTTTTGCAGGTAGTAGTATTGGGTACTTAAAATCATAACAATCGCCCCTACGAACAATTTTTGTTAAAACCCGTATAATTCCCTTGTCATTAATGATCGTTCGTATTTTACTCTTCCCATCATTCAAAGCACATTCTCTCTGAATCAAATTAATTCCGGTTCATTGATCTTCCAGACGGTTAAGGAGCCGGTAACTCTCCCACCCCGGGCGTTACACCCAAAACGCTTGGCCCACGATACCACCCTTAAAACCTTAGAGTAGTCTAGGACTCGTTTACACAGGTCTTCCGACCAACATCTGACCTTTTCCGATACAACCAACACGGCTGGTGTTTTTTTTAGCTCCGTACCGACTTATGACTCGTCGACATCGGCTGCTTCAAGAAACCGAGTGAAGTTCGCTAGCCACTTCGGTCCCTCCCACCAACGAGAGTCTAACAATTTTTCCGGAGTACAACCACGAGATGGGAGATCTGCTGGGTTGTCTTCGTTCGGGACATAGTTCCACTCCGTAGCGAGACTATATTTTAAAGTTTCTTTGACTCTGTTTTGTACAAATACCAACCAATCGTGATTTCGTTTTATCCACGCCAAAACAGTAGTCGAGTCGCTCCAGTACACACATTTTAAATTAACAACAGCTAAAACTGTCTTAACCATTGCTGCTAATCTGGCACCAATTAGACAGGCCATCAACTCTAACCTGGGTATTGTCGCTGCCTTGAGAGGGCAGACCCGTGCCTTTGCCTGCACAAACCGAACAGCATATTCGTCATTATTGACTGGGTATCTCAAAAATATGACGGCTGCATAAGCGGACTTGCTGGAGTCGAAAATACATGCAAAACCCACTCTTTCTCATTGACAGAGTTAGCTGCCACCCACCTTGGTAGCTCTATACCACGTAACAGTTGAACCTGACTTGCCCATCTTTCAAATTCATCTCTGATATTTTCCGGAAGCGTTTCATCCCACCCTACCTTTACTGCCCATGCTTGCTGTAGTATAATACGCGGGACTATCGTAGCCACCACTAAGAGTCCCATGGGGCGTACAACCCATTTAGGAAGGACAGCATTTTCCGTTTCGACAATTTATCGATTTTAATTTTAGGCACGTTACAACTTAAAACGTCCGCCGCCTTGTTCCACTTCAACCCTAATAAGTCTGTCAAATGACTTGAATCGTTAGAAAAAACCTCGCTCTCACCAATAACCGTGCTCTCCCACAAGCGTAGTTCCATTTTGCATCGGCCAACAATTGTGTTGTTACTACCTTACATTTCTCCAATTCCTCAACCGAATCGACCGAAAGAACACAATTGTCTACGTACAAACTATCTTTTAGAACCTGTGCCCATTTCTGATTTGATGATGCAGCGTTGTCCAAATGATACGCTATTTCTGCGTTTAGTAAAAAAGGACTGCAGTTCACCCCGAACACTACTCTTTTATGTCGGTACACCTGCAGCTCTTCTTCACCTTCCGATTTCCACCACAAAAAACGTAAATAATCCCTATCTTCCAGACTAACCTTAATCATCATAAACGCTCTCCGTATATCAGCAACAAGACCAATACGCCTTTTTCGAAATTTTAATATTAAGGACGGAATAAGCTGCAAAAAATTAGGCCCTTTTTCTAAGCAATCGTTTAAAGAGGAACGTCCACCTATCTTACAAATGCATCAAACACTGGCCTGACTGGTGTAGTCGTACTTTCGGCTTTAAACACGGGTCTGTGTGGCAAGTAATGTCCCTTAACGTCCTTTTCGTGTACCTTTTCGATAAAATCATCCCGCTCCATTCTACAAACATACTGTGATATAGCTTAAACTGCCCAGACAACTTCAGCCGCTGAGTTAACTTTAATAAACGCCTTTCAGCGGCTGCAAAATTGTCGGGGAGAAAACCCTTTTCTTGTATCCAAGGTAAACTTACCACGTACCGCCCTACTTCATCTCTCTTGATCGTGTTTAAAAATTGCTCGTAACATATACGTTCTCTTTGTTCTCTAGCTAGCACCTCAATTAGATCTTATACCTATAACATCTAGTCTCAACCATTCTGAGACATTAATATTGCTTAACGCCAAACATGAGACTTTTTTCGACACCAAACCCTATGATTTCGTAGCCATGGTCCACCATTTAACTTGGGAATACAATCACAGATCTTTTTCTGACCCAAGGCGTCGATATTTCGGCTGATTGTGCTATTAATGGCTTGTAAGGTAAATCCATATTTATTAATTGATTTTGCAGGAGCAACTAATCCTCTAAAAACTGCTTGCTCTAACCACTCCGCTCCCACAAACCCTGCGCCTACCGTTTTAGCAACACTTTCTTTTATGTAGCTCCTCTGTGCCCCACTATCGAGGAGGATTCGCGCTTGAAAACATCCCTTGCTACCCTGAATAACGACCATCAATGTTTGTAGTAGCACGGGGCTTTGGTTGTGAGTAGACATAGTCGCTATTGATACCGTATTCTCATTTAGTTTATCGCTTTGTTTCAAACTAATAGGAACAGAAGGACACAAAATTGCATAGTGTATTCTAGAACAGATCGGGCAAATTATTCGCTTCCTATTCAGACAACAGAAACAGCGCTTTTTTTCCAATACCCTTTTTGGCTTATCTTCAAATGTTAAACTATGTGCCTCAGTACACCTGTCACTATCATGACAGCCGTCGCAAAATACACAAACAGCTACTTTTTTCAACTTATCGTGTGTATTTTCCTTCTTCCTAGCCGTGCTCGTGTGATGAAGTCCGGCGGCTGTGTGGAGTTGATTCTCATTCACTTCGTGATGCTCATTACCACGCTTCGATTGACTTTGCGACCCAAAACCTTCCCGAGCTAACTTAATTCTTTCATCTCCTTCAACTTCGCTTTCTAAAAATGTCATAAGGTTGGCCAACTTTTCTGTTCTTATCTCTTTAGCTAGATAACTTCTCTGCCAAGCTTGTAGTGTTTCATCAGGTAAGCTAGACTCTACTAGGGGAAACAACATAGCCGCATACTTTTCTCTGGCGACTCCCAGCGTTTCCAGTGACCGCAAATGAGATTCTAACGTATCGAACATGACACTCAAACGCTTGTTTTTTGGGTCTTGATTATTACTAATAACTAGCTTCAATAACTGGCGTACATAAACTTCGACCAAAATCTCTTCTTTACCAAACCTCTTCTTCAGTGCATTGATCACCTTAGCATAATTATCGTCAGCTTGGGGGTAACTCGACACAACGCTGTACGCTTTGGACCCCTTGGTAATAACTTGCACCATATACTGGAACTTTTCCGATATAGGCAACAGGGGGTCTTCATCTATATTTTGAACTGTGCCCAGAAACCAAACCACTTTTTCAAAGCACCATCAAATTTTCTGATAGCGAGTTTAGGATACTTAGTATGTGAAGCTCTTGTATTTTCAATAGCCGAATGCCTTCGATATCTCTACCATTTTCACTACTTACTACACTTACTGTAGAGTTACCATCCGCATTAATTTTCCTATCGAAATACATTTTTCCTTTGATTCGCGCGGTCCTATATGCTTGTCTATATTCTTCAATTGCCAGAAACTCTGCTTCGTGAGCATCCTCATCTCCTTTTGTTATTTCAGAGAATAGCTCTAAGATTCTTTCATTATAAGTGTCCAGCTTCTTAAAATATTCTTCCAAACCTTCAAGTTTTACCTTTAAAACTACTTCGTCGATAGTTTCTTGACCAAGCATGTCACTAATAATTTTGACCAGCCGTTTCAACTGTGCTCTAATTGGTGTTCTGGTCTTTTTCAACTTGTCCATTTTACTTTGGACCAGTTCGTTCTCAGATCACGTCGGGGTCACCAAAAATGTTAGGATGTAACTACTAACCGTGGTCAATCCTGTTCTAATCTTGCGAGTACCACAACAACTCAACTACAAACAGTACTCAGAGTAACTTCCATTTATTAATCTACTGTCATATATAATCGTACAAAAGGTTTTTCTTACAATTACTAACAACTTTCTGACAGCCCTAATCAATCTCGAAAAAAAACAACTGTTTTCCCATTTGTTTTCTCTCCTACTATCTAATTGCACTAAAAGATGTTGTAACACGCTTAGTCTGAGACCGGTGCTACGCAGCGCTTAACACGATGTTCAACCATTTTGAACCGCCTGCAAAAAAGTTCTACACGGAAGACAGCATGTTTAAAAAGAGTTTTCACTGAGTATTAGCTTCTCCCGCAAGAACCACAAAGTGACGCCATTGAGAGCTTTGTGCAATGCAGTTATATGCTGGTGCACGTTGCGAAAAAACAGTCCGCACGCAATAAAGTTGCCTTCTAGGGGCTCGAAGTGCGCAAAGGGTAGCGGTACCACCTCTATGCGTTGCTGCATAGTGAAGTCACTCGCACTCATCCCGGCATCAAAAGAGTTCTACGCGAGATGAGGTTTGTCTTGGAGTGACGCAGAGCTGCGTCTACTAAGAATCATACTTCGTGCCTAAATATAAACATTGAGTGGCCATTCTATTTTTAAATGTATTCTGTAATTTGATGCATGGGGCTTGCTGACGAAACAGATCACAGTTAAAAAGAATAAAATTTGCTTATTAGTATTTCCTTTCGTTTTCGCATTACCATCAAGACAGAATACCACGCTATGTTCAAAAACCAGCAGTATAATATCTGAACTACAAATAAGACTGGAATTTCACGTGAAATTTTGCGTATAATGCTTTGTAAAGAAGCGTAAACAATTCGCCCCTATGGAATGAAGACATATCATTTTTGAGTTCAGTTTGGATTCCTTTACACACAATTTAATTAAACGCAAACATTGCTCGGATAGAAAACAAAATACACTTCAGGTTGATTCAACTTATTTTTAATTTATTCCCTCAAGGTTCCCCCCTTTAGCTGTTGGTTGCTAAAAGTTTTATAAATGCATCTCAAAAATGTTATTATTGTCGATGCCTTGAATCTGCGTAAGACATTATTGTAATTAGAGTCGGATAATATTGAAGCATTTATAAGAAGCTAGTTTATTCTCAAAGAACCAATTAACAAAGCAAATAATTCCGTATCACATCTAAGGTGTGCTTTGTAAACATTGAATTAGTTTTCCTTCTCTAATAAAATTTGTTCTCAAAACGGCTTTGAGATAACGTAAGGTATTATTGTCAGTCTCAGAAGTAGTGACATAATAGAGAAAAATATAACCCTCGTATTGATCACCATAACATTAAGTCTTAGATAGAGCTAATGCATTAGAAAATACTTTCCTATTACATTCGCTAAATATAATTTATTCAGAAAATCTTGAACCCCTTAGAATGCCATAAAGGCGGCAATACCGCAAAATCCTGGAGTGATAAAACAAATTGCTGGCTTCGCTACTTCTTATGAGTTATGTCTTAATTACAAGGGCTGAAATGTGTAATACTTCCGCTTTATAAATGTGTTTGTTGATTAAAGTCACTTCTGGTTTATGCTCTAAGTTTGTAAACGAAAGATTAAATTTTATTTCTTTCAAGAGTGTCGTTCAGTAGAAAGTGTTTATCTTAACTTAACTCTCTTGCTATAAAAATCTGCGAATTATCATGTCAAATAAAGGAGCCAATGAGCAAATAAAAATTTTTTCTGCGCACTCGTGATAAGCGTAATTCGTAAGAGTGGGAGAATACCGGGGGGTGGCTCACTATGGTTTGTAGTGTACACCGTATTTAACTTTTTAATACTGAACTAGTACTCAACATATATAACCTATACTGAATGTACTGAACGTACTAAAGAAATACTGAACTTACTGAACTGATACTGAACTTACTAAATCCATACTGAATTCGTATTGAATATTTTAAGCAGTACCGAACCCAACAAAAGTGCAAATTTAAAATTTATTTTTATTTAAAAAAAACATTATAAAATAAACACAAAGTAAACAAGCACGGATAAGTTATATTGATACTACATTATTTCTTATATGGTAACTGACCCGTGTGTCAAGTTGGATGCACCCATATATAGAATTCAAAAAGTTTGCACTAAGGGCTAATACCTCGTTAGAACCAAAAAATTACAAAAGCTATATACAATTCTTTTTCTTAAATATAGAGGATTAGGAACTTTCCGATCGATACCCCCATGGTAACTTGCCCTTTTGCCTTACGGCTACCAAGCTCCTTACCATGGGGAAGGCACTTACCGCGAAGAGATCGAATGCGGTAAGTAGTGTTGGATTTATATGTGCTACTGTCAGGGTATACCGGCCAGGTGGAGTCCACCTCGCACCTCCCCCCCCCCAGCAGCAACACATACCGGCCAACTAAACCCTTCCCTCTCTTCCTGCTTGTGACAAAGTGCCACGGGGTCGCTGGGAAGCATTACATAGTGGCACTTGCAGGGTATATATACCGCTCCATATTTGCACCTCTAGATATAAATTAACTGCTGTTCTTCGCCTATACCACCTGAGCAATGAAATAGCGTGTGCGAGGGATCATCGTACTCCCCGCAGACGATACAGCTTTTATTCACATATATTCCCATTGCGGTCATGTATTTTGCATAGCAATCATGTCCGCCGAGGGCTTGGGTCATGTAGTACCCCACTTCACCGTGCTTGCGATTCGGGGTATCAACTTCTTTGTCCACTGGGCTTTTGGGGACTCCTCCCACCGGCGTCGCCGTGGATCAATGTAGTAAGCGTAAGACTACGGATCCCAAGGTCCCGGGTTCAAATCCCGACACGGCCGACTGCTTGAAAAATGGCAGGTGAGCATTTTTCACAAAAATTACGCCCTCGTTCGGATGAGAGGTTAAATGGAGGTCCCGTGTGTGAGTGTTGTCACGCACGTTAAAGATCCCTACCTTGCCTGGAACGGCAAGGGTTCGGCAAAATTCTAAATTCCCAGGCAACAAAAAACTCGCCTCCTGGCCAATGTAGTACCTTCGGGTGGAGCATTGGAAATGTAAATGAACGGACTCCTCCCACCTCCTTTGCCAGGTTTTCATGGTGTTATCCCTTGCCTCTGTTCTCGTCATATCGAAATTTCTGATGCTCTTTCTCTCTATGGCCAACAGGTCCACCGGCTTAGTCCCTGCAATCATTAATATCGTTTCCGCAACGACGGTCTTGTAGGAACTGGCGATTCTAATGGTTGTTCTCCGTTGGACTCTTACTATGACATTCCTTTTATTTTCGGTCTGTAGGCAATCCGCCCAAATCGATGCTGCATACAAAATGATCGAGTCCGCCATCGACGATAAGACTCTCCTCTTCCCTGAGTTTGGCCCACCTAGAATCGACATCAAACGGCTGATTACATTAACATCCCGACACGGTCCGCTTCTACAGCACAACTTGCACACAATTTGTGTGCGTGTGCTACCACTCTTTTCGATTTTTAATATGCACGCGATCCGTATAACATGGAAGACGTTTCCGATGTTTCTACTAACGGCATTCGCACCATCGACGATGCGAACCAGGTGCATGCATTGGCGTTAAATGTACTGGACGACCAGCAAGGATTATGACGTCATTTAGTTTTTCGCTGAGTCCTCAACATCGTTCGGCCGTCTTCGTAAACCTTCGGTTTGCATTCTATAGAGTACATAAAGCAGGTACGCAAGAGTAAACTCTTTAGTTATAAGTTAGTTCGCTTACAAGTTTAACCAAAGTCTTATAGTGCGGATTTTGTTTTGTACTAAAATGGTATCTGCAAACGTTTGTAAATGCAACTCTTGCGGTGCTTCCTATACCTGGAAAAATGCTCTCAAACGGCACCAGAACAAATGTCGTGGTGTAACATCGTCCACGGTTAAGCTTATAAGTCCGCCCGCAGCAAAGTACTTAAACTGTGGGTCTTGCGGTTTTGCTTTTAAGAGAATGGACAACTTACTGCGACACAAGGAAAAACAGCACGGTATGTCATTATGCCTTAAACGTTCAGCTCCGCCAGCTGTTAAAGGGACTTGTACAAAACAACCACGAATTATGTGTAAAGTATGCGATTTCGAAATGGAAAAGACTACGTATGCCGCACACTTGAGAAGCAACAGACATAAAAATGCATCAGTTACCGCTACTAGCGACGATGGTGTAGAAATGGTTAGCACAGCGTTTAACAACCGTATGGCTAGCTATCGCATAAAGAACGCCAGTGTCGACGATGGAGTGCCCGAGTTTCTTTGGAAGCAGAAAGAGCGATTTATTCGATTAATTAATGAAAAAAGAATACAACATAAAGCAGTAAAAGTCTACTGCGAACTCTACGGCGTTTACACCAAAATGGAGGAAGAGAAGTCCGATGTGAAATCCTTTAACACAAAAAATGTGGTTATAACGTCTTCTAGTAATCTGGAAAATATGTACGAGGTCTTAAGCGAAACCATAAGAACAAAATCAGAGGAATTTGAAACATGTGAGTTCGGTTGGTCTTTGGAAAAGGTGCTCTATTTAGAAATAAATATTAATAAGTATAAGCCGATATGAGAAGTTCTAGGTTAAGAATAAAAAATTGTGAATATGTATTTAGAAATATGGTTGACAAAATTTAAACTGTATTAGTAAAAATTGTCTGTAATAAAAAATTTTAAGAATGGTTTTTAGATTTTCTTTTAGGTATGAGCCGCAGGAAATTTATAATTTAGAGAGTGTGTGTAAAATGGTAAGGGTGGTCCTATTTTAAATCTGTTTGCAGATTTGAATTCTGCGTAAAATTTTAGACTAATTTAATGTATCGCATGACTAAAAAAATTTATAAGAACGCTCAGAAATCGCAACAGGCAAGAAATCTTAAAATTGGGATAGCTTCCTGGGGGATAATGCTATCTAAAAAATTCTTAGAGATTCGGGTAGCTGAGAAAAATCTAATATTAATTGATACCAAACAAAATAGGTTTATCTCAAAAGATGCAATGGATAGTCAAAGAAAACTATTTGGTTCAGAATGTTAGCGGTAAAAAATTTTAAAATGAGGGTAGCTCCCTGGGGGGAGTGATGCAAACTAAAAAATTCTTAGAGATTTTGATAGCTGAGAAAAATCTAATATTAATTGATACCAAACAAAATAGGTTTATCTCAAAAGATGCAATGGATAGTCAAAGAAAACTATTTGGTTCAGAATGTTAGCGGTAAAAAATTTTAAAATGAGGGTAGCTCCCTGGGGGGAGTGATGCAAACTAAAAATTCTTAGAGATTTTGATAGCTGAGAAAATCTAATATTAATTGATACCAAACAAAATAGGTTTATCTCAAAAGATGCAATGGATAGTCAAAGAAAACTATTTGGTTCAGAATGTTAGCGGTAAAAAATTTTAAAATGAGGGTAGCTCCCTGGGGGGAGTGATGCAAACTAAAAAATTCTTAGAGATTTTGATAGCTGAGAAAAATCTAATATTAATTGATACCAAACAAGATAGGTTTATCTCGTGGGTGCGATGCCAATACTCCCCGTGAAGTATCGCGAAAATTTTAGGGGTTAGGTTATCGATTTTTTAGGGTAGGGGTGGTTGGGGTAAAAAATTCCACAAGGCGATTCTTAGAGATTCGGGTAGCTGAGAAAAATCTAATATTAATTGATACCAAACAAAATAGGTTTATCTCAAAAGATGTAATGGATAGTCAAAGAAAACTATTTGGTTCAGAATGTTAGCGGTAAAAAATTTTAAAATGAGAGTAGCTCCCTGGGGGGAGTGATGCAAACTAAAAAATTCTTAGAGATTTTGATAGCTGAGAAAAATCTAATATTAATTGATACCAAACAAGATAGGTTTATCTCGTGGGTGCGATGCCAATACTCCCCGAGAAGTATCGCGAAAGTTTTAGGGGTTAGGTTATCGATTTTTTAGGGTAGGGGTGGTTGGGGTAAAAAATTCCACAAGGCGATCCACAGGGCGAGAGCAAGGATGAGATTCATCTCCTCATTTCCCCCTTATGGGAATTTACATGTAAATTGGTCCAGATGTGTGGGAATTGAGGGATTCTGGGGGAAATGAGGGCCTGGTTTTGCCAATAACCATCTACTTATCACCAAGATTAGGATATGTCCAAAATTAAAGCCGTCTCCAATTAAAGGTCCCAAATTAAAGTCCGCAAATTACAGTACATCCAAAATTAAAGGTCCCAAATTACAACCCTGTTTCGTTAATATTAGAAATGAATTTAATTAAGTTGTTTAACTTACGTCTATCTATAGATCAGCTTATATTTCATTGCACAAATTCTCGCACGTATAAAACTGATTTGTTTTGATTTTTACTTCACTAGTTACGTGAGTTTTCAACACCATCGAACATAGTTTTTGCTTAGTTAAATGTAGACTAAAATGTCGTTCCGCTACTATCGTATATATAAGCCCTTCCTCCAACTGTTTTCATTGGCGAGTTACAATCTGGGCCGGTACTTTGGCCTTATCTAGCAGAACTCGGAATTTTTACAAATTACTTAGTTTAAATCTTCGATGAATGCTCTGTTCGTCACATCCGCATTCAGCATGTTGCAATATTACTCAATGGTCTTCCAACTTTTGGCTTTTAATTTACTCAGGTATTTGATGGTTGTTAATTTATTACATAATTTAACCGCCTGGTGTTTATTTGTTTCCACAAAATATTGGTTTTCTGAACAAATGTGTTCTATTCTAGTCACCTAACGATTTTCTAATAATGAATTATTTAGGATGCGTTTACGTTGATATTTTCGACGCAATCGTTAAATATTTGCAATGCCAATTCATCTATGCTTCCCGGTAATTTAATTTTTGATGCAATTTATTGAGTTTTGAAATCTTATTTTTACCTGTAGACTACACTTAGACATATTTATGTTCTCGTGCATTTAATCCCGTGTATTTTATATACAGTGTTTTCTTAATTGACATTATGTGGAATGACCGATTTACTCTTATAATTTCTGGGATTATTTGACTTTTTTAAAGTTAAAGTTGCTTATATTTATTCCACAAGCCCTATGACTTAATCTACCCTTAAACTTGTAACGAATATATTTTCTATAGCACCATGTTTGTAAGAATTGCTTCAGCATAGATTTATTCTGTGGTATTTAATTCTCGTATTTGATGCTATAATGTCTGAAAGAAACAATCCTATCTGAAAACGGGAAACCATGTTCGCTTAAATAACTTAAATGCTTTGCACGGAGGTATTTAATAATATTATAATTTTCAAGGAACGTATTTATATGGGGTCTAGTAGTTTGTGTTGTCTACCTTACAGGCGATTTCTTCCTCTTCATTCGGTAGAATTTGGATAGCGCGTGCGTGTACTAGTCACGAGGTATTGCGCCAGGCAAATAAGGTGTGTCGTACTAACGAGGACGGCCATTGCTTCTTCTAAATGTAGTCGAGTTGGCAGTGTATTTTCTTAAGAAGAATGAATCTCCATTCTTTGGAAAAGTGGGGCTTGCGAATTGGCGTGGGGTGGATATAATAGGGGGACGAGTTGCCTTGGGACACGGTACGAAGCGCCAGACTCCTGTGACACCGGCAAGGCAATGAAACGCGTCGCCCTTTATTATTATTGTGCTAGGATTTGTTAAGGCGTATGACATTACGGAGAATTAAAATGATGGACTAGAATGAAGGTATTATAATTGAACCCAAGGTTGGAAAGCTGTTCATTTATCAGTGCAAGTACAGCCGTGATTTAAAGTTTCGTCACAACAATTTGATGAACACATTTCGAAGCATGTACGTCGACGTTTAATAAATAGATTTGAAAACATCAACACCTACAGGTATCAAATCTTCTTTTTTGCTTTATTTGTGAGAATTCGTGAATGCTTGCTTAAATAATTTTCAAGGACCGTTTGGTTAAGTTAAATTTTGTATGTATAGAACAGCGTGTGAGAAAATAACCACGAATTACTACAGTAATAGTTTTGTAAAATTTGCATAAATTCACTTGCTAACAATATGATATTTCAAAGTCCATTTCTTACTTTTAAAATCTTTATTTACTCGTATTAAAATTTAAATAAGCCTCTAATACCAGATTTAAATGAAAAGTTGTTTGTCTAAGTTAACTACATGTGATTCGATTTTTTTAAAAATAATGTTTGAGACACCTATGTGAACCAATACTCAGATCTGAATGCTTGGTGCCAAAACTTGTTTTGATATATTATTATTAACTTAAGGTTCTGTTATGTCAAAGACAGGTGTATTGAAAACTCGATTTTATTTGTTCATTTTGTAAACATATTTAAAGAAAAAATTCAAGAAAGAAAAACTATATTAAATTTCATTTTTAGACTCAAGTTTTTTTATTCCAGGCATAATTAAATTTACTAAATTTTTAAAGTAAATAAGTTTGTTGATCTATGAAATTATACGAGGCTGAAGTAATTTAAAAAGCCCAGATATGCTACAACTGGTTTGTTCTAGGTATTTATTTTTGATTTAAATATCTTTGGTGTGGTAATCTCAATATTATCCACCTGTAATTATTGGCATGTATTTTTATTGGAAAGCACAAACTGTGTCTTTCTAATAGAGAATTTGTTGTGATTTTGTTCCAGGTTCATCGAGATAGGAGAGGTCGTAAGTATGTTCCAGAGGTTTCCAGATACATTAGTTTAGTAAGTTGTAAGTTTTTATTGCGTTTATATCCCGTGAGTTTCTGTATCTTCTCATAGGAGTATTGAATCTTTAGTGTAACCATTCATACAGATACAGTGGCGCTCAACCCATTTTCCTTTTGTTAGTTTATTGTAGAGTTTAGACCATCACCACACCCTTTTCTCATTGCTCACCCTTGGGGTAATTCCCAGACTTAGCCGCGAAAAATTAAAGCTTCACTTTATCCATCAACAAGGAAGCTCAAAAAAAATTACGCTTTACTGACGCCCAAACAACGTGGAGCGTGCATTAGTAAAAAGTAAAGAAAAGAGAAAAAATAAATTGCTTTAAACTATCCTATCATCATAGCATTATATATATATATATATATTGCTATGTTAATAGGGTCGTTTAGGGGTAGATAGAATCACTGGTATAGTGTGCTTCATGTAGACGTCATGGGGGTTCAGAAAATTAGACATTTTTACAGAAAAAATAAGAAATTCAACGATTAGGCAGGAAAGCAAGCGCCAACGCCCTGTGTATAAACTACAGTTATAATTATTTTAAGAAATGAAAAGGACTCTAGAAGATTTAATTAAATAAACAACTTGGCAGGTCATAAAAAAACGTGGACAGAAGCTGCAACACAATTCGCGTGAGTAATGCATCATCATTACATAAAGAATCCCAGCTAAACAAGCAGGTTTAAAAATGCGTAAGATAGAAAACGCATATAATTTAATACATAAATTAAATTAAAGCTACGTTACCAGAGAAGTAAAATCAAACACCTTGATAGATTAGAAATAAATACGGCGTGGTGATAAAAGCAAAGTTCATGAATTTATTGTACAAACAACACGTACGTGACCATGAAAAGTGCAAATCCAAGAGAACCAATGCAAATGACTTGAAGTCGTACGTGCAAGAAATTGCGCATCAATTTGGTTTATACATCAAAAATTAGCAGAAATACTTAAAATCTTGCATGTAAGAATCACGTACAAAGCTTTAGTCGTTAAACTATGCGCTTGTCAACAGATAGGCGTTCCTTTTAAATACGGTAGGATTTGTAAACAAATCAGTTTAACTTTAATGAAGGCATGGTTCACATAACCGGAAAGAAGATATTTACGTACAAGAATTACAAGTGATTTTATAGTTAATAAATTGTATAATGGTGATAGTGCAAAATTAAATAACGTTCGTCGTTTAATCCTCAAAAGCGTAAGTAACAAGAGGTTATTTTTAAATAGATTCTAAGTTTTACTTTAACAAAAGGTCTCTGAATAATTACTGGATCTGATCTGGAAATTCAATAAATATTTAAACAATTACTGGATCCTACGAGGAAACATAATAAACATCTAAACACTTACTGGATCCGAGCAGGAAATTTAACAATGACTCTAAAATAATTTATAAATTAATCAGGAGAAGTTATACAAAGGAACATGCAAACCATACCTAAAATAGATCTGGATTCAACGTTGGACTATTTAAAGTACTAAGCTGAAACTAAAACAGCAGAAACTGTTCCGAACTGGGGGAATAAGCCCAGCCACAAAGAGACAACAGGTTAGCCAATCTGAATATTTTGTTGTATTTTTATTTATGAATGTTTTAAACATTGCTCTCATGAAAACTTTATGTGAAGGTCAACAAAGATCGATTTAGTACACGTTATAAATTACATAAAGATTAAAGGAAGTTTAATAACGTTCATGGGGCTTCACATAATAATAACATGGGTGATTTTTGCTGGCTTTTTGTTTAATTAGCGGAAATCTTAATTATTGAAAGAATTTAATTCAATTATTAAAATAAGGTTCTATTCAAAGATTTCTTAAACGTTTTTGCACATTGTAAATATTTTGAGAACATTATATGAATTGTGGTTAATTGTGTTTAGATCAAAGTACATAGAAAATGGAGATAAAAGGGGAACATAAAATTCTTTGTTGTCGTATGGTCGCCAGCTCGGTGCGTAGTTAAAAACTTAGCTAGCCGGGGCATATAATAGAAATTACAGTTAAAGTTAAAAATTGAGAAAAGAAAAATTCTTAATCTTTTTATTTATAATAGAAAAAAAGGCACTGGTTCATTGCAACGATATCACAGCATTATATATATATATATATATATATATATATTTATATAATCCAAATAGAGCACGTGATAAAGATCTAGTATGTATATCTGTAAAAATTTAACTACCTGTTCTGCCGAAAGAACAGCTCCTATAATGAAAAGCAACAAACATAGAACAAGAAGTTGTTGAAAGCAAATCTGTGGAGCACAGCGCAGACAGTATGCCTATGCATACAGAAGAACGGTAGCAGCCTTTGAAATGCTGTGCTTCAGATGTATGAGGATGGACAGACAAAGTTAATAACAAATAGGTTATACAAACAGTAAGGGAACAAGGATGTCTTTGGAAAAAAATAGGAGAAAGAGAAGGGCAGAATACGTTCTAAGGCATTTTTGGGGAATAGTATGGGATATATGACAAGCAGAGGTAGGAAAAAAGAGACCGAGATCGGGAGTGATAGATGCAGACTGTGCAAATTTCAGGGAAATCTGTAGGTTAGTTCAGAATAGGAAACAATGATGGTACGCGTCTAACCAATTTCAGGACTGAAGACCTAATGATGATGACCTGTTCTGCGCACTGTTAAAATTGCGTTAGAAAAGCTGTAGTACGGTTTTACCACAATCGAATGATAAATAGCCTCATGAAAACTATAGCAAATATGATTATTAGTTTAAGAACTAACTTCAGAATAATTCAAGGGTCAAGAATTCCAACTTTATTATAACATAGGACAAAAGTTTTCAAATCATCCAGGAATTTAACATGGTATAATGCATACGCTGATAATGACTGACATTAAATGGTTGCTTCAAAGTTACATAACATCTCATCACATTGTAAGCTGTTGCTACAATTTACCAAAAACAATGAGCTCAAATATACATTAAATCCCTAACTTTCTAGATCAAGTCAGTACTTTAAAAAATATTTGCGGCAATGTATTTGTTGTCTATCCCGAAGACTTACCATAAACCTATTAGCGTGCACTAAGATGTTCTCCACGAGTTTATAAATAACTTTTCTCTCTTGTCTTTATAAGTTATTTCCTGAATTACGGAGGTGTTGAGCTGCTATTATAGAAAGTCTTTATAAATGCAAATGTTAATTAAAAGCAATTTTGCTTTGTTACAAACATAATGAATTCAAAATTAAATAACCTTCCCTTGCAAAGAGCGCTTTAATTGAAAACGCCGCACCCTGTGGTTTACTGGTAAAAGCATTTCCTCGTAATCTAAAGCATTACTTCCTGTTTTGGGTGGTTTTCTCATAATCATTTCTGGTAAGGATTTTGGCTGAATTCCAAGCGAACCAAACAGAGGGCGTAACAATAAAAGCATTAAGAGAGCGATGCCAGCGTTTGTCTCGTGAGATAACGCTACAAGACGCTGTTGTCATGGATACCGTTTACTGCAGCTTCTTGTTTGTCATGCGCTTGCTCAGCATCAACAGGCTATTTTTGCAATGTCGCCAAATGTAAACAACATTGCATGTGTCCAAAAACATGAAATTAAATTAGATACGCTGCCAAAAATCTATTATTTTGTATAAAAGGCTAAAACTTCAATCTCTTAACCTCTTACTGTGTCGTACTATAGGTTCATTTCCCATAAATACCAATTAATCTTTTAGTGGCTAATATACAGCCTTTGCCGCTGGAAATTGTATAATTTATAGCTTGCATGGTTTTGCACTAAGGGAGTTAATTCCGTCTAGCTAGAAAATGCATGTCTCGGTGACAAGCTTTTCGAAGTTCTGTCTTCAGCTTGTGTTCCGTAAGTTAATGGAAAGCGATAGTTGAGTTAGTGCCCCTAATGGATACTATGCTAAGAACAAAAATTAATTGATAAGATTAATGGTTGCTATAAAATGCCGCAACCGCCAACATTAGAGAAAGCTCTATACGCCTTTAGTGATGACCGCAGTATGAGTTGCAACACCGGGCAACTTGGCGGGTTTGCTGTGCGTTCAGTAAGCCCGCGCACTGCATGAGCTTTCGTAAGCTTTAACATTTGTCCCGGGATTTATGTAAGTCTAAACTAAAATTAAAAATTTAGTTTTTACATAAAATGATTGTGTTGTGATTTGAATTAAAACAATTTTTCGATGTCTTGATAAGTATCCTGATATTTTGTTATTTTGAAATATGGCATAAATTATTTAAAAATTATTAACTTCAGATTTAAATATCACCTTTCAAGTTTAAGTTTCCTTTCTATTGTTTAGTTTGCAGAAGCATATTTTAATAAAGTTCGAACCTTTATTAAAATTTCTGATTAGTTTAAAAATTTCGAAAGCCAAAATCTGACGAGTATGGCAAATCCCAATATAGGAAAATTATTCTTAACATTTATTTTTTTTTATGCATAAGCTTTTGATGATCAATAAATTTGATGAATTATACTAAGATTTTAATTAAAAAAAGAAGATTTTAATATTTTGTACATTTGATAGGGAAGTACTCTTTCAGAGAGGTTTTCAATTTTTCTAAAAAAATGTTTACTAAAAAAAAGCTGCTGGCATTTGTCATATGAAATTTATTTTCTTTTTGCGCTTTTGAAGTCGAAATTAACGAGTGCAGTATACGACACACTTCCGTCTATTACTGGTTTGTTTATATTTTCTGTGTTTTATAGTATAATGAGCAGGAGTCGAAAAATAACATCGCAACTTGCTCACTAAATATTGTTTTATTAAAGTTATGTAACTTTGTTATAACTGCAACTGCATAGCTATATTTCTCTACGTAATTTGGTGATATTTTTCTGAAGCTATTCACACAAACTGAATACAAACAAGCAGAGTGCATTATACATCCATTCGTATTTGCATAATAAATTCAGCCACCAATTGTTTACGAAGTTAAATAGACTCGAAATGAAAATCAAATAAACTATTTTAATAAATATGAAGTTTACTGACAAATTTCAGCTGCCCTACAAACTATGTGTTATTGTTACAGATATTATTATAAACACAAAATAAAGTGGTACTAGGATTGCACAAAAACAATGCAATCTTAGTTTAACTACAACTTATAGGATAAAAGTCTAAGTACATTATCTTAAATGGATTCATTGCATCTGGTCTACTAAAATGGAGAAATAATTTTAAATATACGGTTCTAGTGTATTCTCTGTATTTTACGCTTATTAAAGTTTTTACTAATTCTGGAGCTGCACTTGAACTCAAATTTGTTTTCCTATACTATATAAATTTATAAAGGCATTTTGATATGTTAGTACATTAGTACATTCTATTTTCCCATTACTACACTTCTCTTTTCCAGCTATACATTTATTTATACAGTTTGTAAATTTTAAACAATACAGTTGCAAAATAAGTTAGTCACTCCCAAAAACGATTTTTTAAAAAGAATTTTATTAACATACGAACATTACATTACAGAAGTCTTGTATATTTAGATCTGAGAAATCTACTGCTAGCTCTACTTATACCGTTTCCATAGATGTACACTGGAATTACTTAACTCCTCCGGCCCTAGTGAGAGCTATGGGGAAACAGAGTTCGAAAGACCAGAATATTTCTTGATCCCTTATTTTGTACTATCTTTGGATTGGTTTCTAGTTTTCAACTTATTAAAGAAATATTTATAAATCACATACAATATTAGTAAAATAATTGTAATATACAAAATTATCGTGTAACAGCTAATGTTCTTAAAATACACAAATGTGGTTTCTATTTTATTCAATTCTAATTCGCTTTTTTCCAAAACTCAATAGACTTTATTTAGTTCGTCAAGCTGTATGAAATCTATTTCTAAAGGTTTAAAGTCTGTATTGGAAGTTTTTGAATTATTTATATAAACGTCTAAGAGTGATAATACTATATTTTTGAACTAGAAATTTCACAAAGAAAAGTTTTTAATACTATTTATTTCATCGATTATCAGTTAACAAAAAGGTCTATTAAGATGTCTGAGCCAAATTATCAGACCGCATCAATATATATATATATATATATATATATATATATATATATATATATATGAAATTATTTGCTAATTATTTGCTTTTTGCTGATAAAACCAATTTTTTGCTATATCTGTAAAAAAGTTACAAGTGGCTAGATAACTTAATATTAAGCTATCCAGCCAACTAAAAAAAATACCTACACAAAATAAAATAAAAAATTAACAATATATAAATTATTTGATATTTTTTGCTACCATTTGCAAAAGAAAAAAAATCAAATTTTTAAATAATAAAATAAATATCAATATCTACAAGAGTAAAGTACATTAAAGAAATTAATTGCTGGCATGACTAAAGAATACCTACATTTTATGAATTATTCACTCTTAAAATATGCATCTCCCGAACTTTTTGCTGGCGAAATTAATATAAAAAACGACAAAATATTATATACCCACTTCGAATTTACAAGAATAAAATACATTAAAGAAATTAATTGCCGGCATAACTATAGCATTCATATGTTTTATGAATTACTTTCGCTTTAGATATGCAACTCCCGAATTTTTTGCTCGCGAAATTAAATGTTCAAACTATACTAATGGCCTTTTGTCGTTTTTTACATTAATTTCGTGAACAAAAAATTCAGGATTTATATAATTTAAGAGCAAATAAATCAAGCTACCTGATTATGAAATTATGATAGAAGAAATTAATTTTTTAATAGCACTTTCCTCTTGTAATCTCAGGCCAACTTATATTAATATTATCGTTTGAAATCTAATTTGGCAAGCAAAAAATTCGGGAGTTGCATATCTAAAGAGCAAATAATTCATAAAACATATGAATGATATAGTTATGCCGACAATTAATTTCTTTAATGTACTTTATTCTTGTAAATTCGAAGTGGGTATATGATATTTTGTCGTTTTTTATATTAATTTCGCGAGCAAAAAATTCGGGAGTTGCATATTTTAAGAGTAAATAATTCATAAAACGTAGGTATAGACGTGTCAGCAATTAATTTCTTTAATGTGCTTTGCTCTTGTAGATGTCGATATTTATTTCATTATTTGAGATTTTTTTCGTTTGCAAGTGGCACCAAAAGAATAGCAAAAAAATATATGCATTGTTAATTTTTTATTTTATTTTGTGTAGGTTTTTTTTCTGACGGCTGGATAGCTTAATATTAAACTATTTAGCTAATTAAAAAAAATACCTACACAAAATAAAATAAAAATTAACAATTCATACATGATTTGCTATTTTTTGCTACCATTTGCAAACGAAAAAATCAATTATCTCGAATAATGAAATAAATATCGACATCTACAAGAGTAAAGTACATTAAAGAAATTAATTGCTGACACAACTATAGCATTTACAATGTTAATGAATTATTTTCTCTTTAGATATGCAGTTCTCAAATTTTTTGCTCGCCAAATTAGATGTTCAAATGATAATAATAATAATATAAGTTGGCCTGAGACTACAAGGGTTAAGTGCTTTTAAAAAATTAATTGCTTCTATCATAATTACATCATCATGTAGCTTGATTTATTTGCTCTTAAATTATGTAAATCCTGATTTTTTGCTCGAAAAATTAATATAAAAAACGACAAAAGACCATCCAACCACATCGAATCTACAAGAATAAAATACATTAAAGAAATTAATTGCCAGCACAACTATAGCATTTACATTGTTTATGAATTATTGGCTCTTCAGATATGCAGCTCTCGAATTTTTTGCTCGACAAATTAGATGTTCAAACGATAATAATAATATAAGTTGGCCTGAGACTACAAGAGTAAAGTGTTTTTAAAAAATTAATTGCTTCTATCATAATTTCATAATCATGTAGCTTTTTTTTGCTCACGAAATTAATATAAAAAACGACAAAAGGCCATTATAATCGTTTGAACATTTAATTTTGCGAGCAAAAAAATTCGGGAGTTGCATATCTAAAGCGCACGTAATTCATAAAACATATGAATGATATAGTTATGCCGACAATTAATTTCTTTAATGTACTTTATTCTTGTAAATTCGAGGTGGGTATACGATATTTTGTCGTTTTTTATATTAATTTCGCAAGCAAAAAATTCGGGAGTTGCATTCTTTAAGAGTAAATAATTTATAAAACGTAGGTATTCTTTAGTCATGCCAGCAATTAATTTCTTTAATGTACTTTACTCTTGTAGATATTGATATTTATTTTATTATTTGAAAATTTATTTTTTTTTTTGCAAATGGTAGCAAAAAATAGCAAATAATTTATATATTGTTAATTTTTGTATTTTATTTTGTGTAGGTATTTTTTTTTAGTTGGCTAGATAGCTTAAAATTAAGCTATTTAGCCACTTGTAACTTTTTTACAGATATAGCAAAAAAATTGGTTTTATCAGCAAAAAAAAGCAAAAAATTACCTGTATACATTTTGATATTTTCTGATTATTTGGTTCAAACAGCTTAATAGACCTTTAACAAGAGCTTTTAAGCTCAACTAGGTAGCTACCGTTTATAGGAATACTGTCGTTCACTATTCCACACTTTTGTACTACAACTAAATTATGAGACAATACGATAATCCATTTACCCTTCTCTAGTTTTGAATTTTCCTACTGCTGATCCTTACAGCTGCTTGGTGACAATTGCTAATGTCATCAGGCTATATGATTAGTAGCATCACATGGTGTTGTTGAGGTAAGTTTTAATGGCTACACTGAATGAAAATTTATTCGTCCTGATATTTTTCATAGCAATTTGTATCAGAAATAGCTTACACGTAATCGTTTAACAAAATATATTTTGCATTAGAAATGATGATCTTGAAAGGATTTAGAGAAGGGGTAGGTAATGAATAAAAGTGATAATAAATATAATCATCCATCGCAACAATTAATACTTTAAAAATAAACACAATACTGTTATTTTTAATATAGCATTTGATTTTGATCATATTTTCGAAGAACAACATGTTATGTACCATCAATTGAAATGGAAATTTTTTGCCTTGAAATTGTTTACTGGCTGTGACTAATTCAGAAAATATGTAACATTATTGTGAATAATTACGATAACATAATTTAATCCTATGGATATGTCATACTCCTAAGTTAATTTGTTACAACTGCTCCAAATCAATACATATAAACCTACTCGTTTTCAAATAATTATAGCAAAGTCTCGCGAGTACCTATCACTTTAGTAAATTAAATTAACTTTCGTTAGTATAGGAAAAGGAACGTATTTGAAAGTTCTGAGAAACATTCCAATAAGATGTTTCGAGCCTACCATCTATTCACTGAGCCGTATATAATTTAATCCACTTTAGACAAAATCCACCATGTACAAAGTACCGTTTTAATACCTTGCGTGACGGAGTCTTTTATTATTCTGGCGACACAAGTAACTCTTTTAAAACTGTATACTTCAACCTATTTCCAATTTCAATGTAGGAGCTAGATTAGTCATTAAGATAGCTTTAGAATTCCTAAACTTTCAGACGTTAATCCGTGTAAACTGAGGAACATAAATCAATCATACATCTATGTCACTCATAATGGTACACATCTGAGTAGTTTTGATTGAAGAATTCCTAGGAAAAATAACTAACCCATGAATCACTACCGTACACACTTCTTTGTGCAATAGAGTACATAATTGCTTATATGGTTACAACCAACTACAGAGGTGAGATTTCAAAAAACTTGATTTCATTGGCTATTGAGAAAAACTATGAAGTAAACCTCATAATAAAGTCGTAGTCAATCATGTTCTAAAAATTAAATTTTGTAAATAAGAGGGAAAATTTTGAATTCTCATTTTGATCAAAGAAACTCGAGAAGGGTACCATCTTGATTGCCCGCGCAATGCAATAAATTAGGGGTTCTCGGTACCTAATATACAAGGGCTGAGTGGCCAGTTACGCGAATTACTTCCTGTGGGATAATCGTGGATTATGATATACCGGAAATAGAACTAGTTATTTAATTAGCGAAGTGAATCGCTAACTTTTTTGTTAAAGAATACGTGTTGTATGTTGCTACACGCGTGTATTTAATATAGAAAATTAGAACAACTGCTTCCTTCTTTTGTTGGCTTATGAGAAGAGGAGCACTCGAATGTGAGTTTAATCACTGCACCTATATTCTTTTGAATTGATGATTGTAAACTAGTAGATATTTTATTAAGCTAGCTATGTTTGTTAGGACAATAGTGCACTAAAAGTAGTTTATATGACTAAGGTGTAACTACCATAAATATTCTCTTTGCTCTTGACGGTCGTTTGAATTTCATTAAATGTCAATAAATAGATTTTTAAGATCTTGACTCCAGTTGCATTATTTATAATATTGATGTGTTAAAGTTTTATGTAAAGGAAGCTTTTGTCAAAAAAAAAAGAAAAATTAATTAAAAATTAATCGTAACGTAACTAAATCGATCACGATAAATACTATCGTAGAAAGTAGTCAGATTTAAATTGTGGGCAAAATTATTTAATAGTAAAAGCCTTTTATTTGAAGCGCAAATTGCATGCGGATAATTCATTATTTTGGTTTTGAGCTTTAAATTCGGAAACGTTATCGAAGTGAATTTTATATAATTTTTTATATGTATATGATTTTTTATAACAAAAGTGAGGTGGAATCTTTCTAGTTCTGCGATCTGTCTAGAAGGGTCGTATTTATAAAGCTATCAAAGCTATCAAAGCGATCCCACTTGATAGGAATTCCTGGATAGGTGAATCTGGCGCTCTATAAGATAACATCAGAGAGTAAAAAATTACAGGTAAGGTATTGCATCAGACTTGGTACAGTCAATATTTATTAGTCTTAAATTGTTGCCCTACGAAACCCCACGCCCAACTCTAGCAATCCCTAATCCTTGTTACAGGCATCCCCCCCACTTTATTACAAAATTTAAATTCGTCGTGTCAAATCCGCCCGAAACAAATAATTCGTGAGCTTCTAACATAGTATAATGAAAAGTGTTTAATTTTGATTCCAATAGATCAAACAGAATTTGAAAATTTGTGGCGGATTGCAAAGCTAATCATGCTACCTTGTCAATACTTACATTTTTAATTTCTTTTAAAATCTCTTAAACTCGAGCTTTCAGAGTATATTAATTGTGAGCTAAAGTTTTAGAATTGTTTTCGAAATTCTGAAGGGAAGTTTGAAATAGAGTTATTTGATGATTAATTACATTTTTTATTTTGTCTAGGGTGTCAGTTAAAAATGGAATGGCATATTATCGTATCTTCTTTCATCGTTATAATCTAAATGTTCAGTGATAAACTTTGCTGCTGAGAATACAGTGATCGTTTTGATAATTTGCTACGTTATGCAGCGTACGGGTCAGATAGAAAAAGAAAAGGTATTTAAAGTGCGGACCCGCACGAATCACAATGACGAAACAGAACACAAGAAACGTAGAAATCCCGGGCTAACTACCAATGCGGAGAGGGGGGATTCCTAGCAACACACAAAAATACTTCGTCATCGATTTTCTATTTATAGTAAACATTAATAAAAAAAGAATTCGGTTTGCATCAACAAAAAATAAATAAATAATTGTGTTAAAAAGGACAAATTTTAGAAATTTACGTACGAAGTGCGCATTTCGTTTGACATTTAGTATTCATCAATAAAAGAAAGAAATGAAAAAATTACTGCTTATGCTTGCCCATAATACCAGAGCATTAAAGTCAAAATAAATATTATTTACGGTCGAACAAATTCTAATAATTATGTAGTGAAGTATTATGGAGCACCAGTAACGCATGTGTTAAAGTAAAAAAATTATTTATGGTCGGACAAGTTCTAATAATCATGTAGTGAAGTACTAGGGAGCACCAGCGACGCAGACCAACAAAAGTAGGAAGAAAAAAGGTGCTCCCGATATATGGGAACACTAATACAACATACCTCCAAGTGCCAGCTATTATCGTGTGCCCATTGCATCCACGGAGGTGAGTCAGCGAAGCCTCCGGGTGCTGGGTCCGGATGTAGCGTAACCACGGTTGACAGATGTTGAGCGCTGTAACACTCCTTGCAACAGCGGAACACATACCAGCGCAGTTGGTTCTACATAAGAAGAATAATCGGCCTACGTAAAACAATTTGGCCTCCAGCTAAGAGCGACACATTATAATTTGAATAAGGGCCGCTTTACTTGCGGCCACGTCCCCAATGCTCCACCCGGAGATACTGCATTGGGTTTAAACGCGAAAATAATCGTGCTTCTTATTAATCCCAACTTCACAATTAATCCACCCTAAATAAAAATCTAAACAAAAATCTAACAAACCAAAATCTAACAAACCTAACAAACTCTAACAATCTAACAAACCTAACAATCTGACAAACTGAAACAAAAACTAAAAACAGGGCACAAAGAATGGTATCCCTAGCGCCGACTTTGGAGTGTACCCGATCAACAAGACACAAGCAAAAATGAGAGGGGGAGGGATCCGTAATACCGGATAGCAGACGCCGGCTCTGCTTACCAGTGCGACCTGAAGGGTCGTCTTAAAACTATCCAAATCTAGCTAGCTAATTTAAATCCATCCCTAGCTTTCCCTATCATTCCCTAACTGATTTATATTATGACTACAATCTTCACAATTCTCCTCTTCCTTCCCAAATATATACTGCAACCAAAATGGCGACAGAGCGTCAAACAAAACAAATATGCCACAAAATACTACAATACATGCTAATAAATATAAAGTGTAAATATAAAATATAAATAAATATAATTATATATATATATATAAATAAATGTCTAATAAGCGTTAAGTATATAGCAGTGCACAAAATAGCAAAAGCATCACCCTATTTATCAGGTGCACTCGCACAAGCATCATGTCGGCTAGCGCCATTATACACAAAACGTGATTGCTAAATTATTTCAAAAACTACTAATTAATGTAAATCAATGCTTGCGCGAGTACAGCCGCCACAATTTAAGTCTTACCTCGATAATAAAATTCTCCATCATCCCAAGATCTGGTCGTCTGCCTACATCTAACTGTAATTTACTTCTAAGGGGAAGATGGGATGCACTGCTAAAGTCCAGGTGGGTATGCACTAAATGTTCTGGGGAGGGATCACAATCACTATCACTATCACTTCACTTTCAAGTCCTGGGGGGGGGGATGTGCGGTTTTACTCTATTTTATTATCTTTGTTTATTTTATTGATTTAATTTAATGAGGGTTTCTGATTTATTTGTTATTGTTTATTTGTTATTATTTATTCCCGATTTCAAGATTTTCTACGCATAATTATGAAGATAGGCAGTGATTGTATTAATGGTGTGGGGTTTCTCGTGCATATTGGACATTTGAGTATAATTATCATGTTATTTTTATTTTTATTTTATTTTTTTATTTTTTTTTTGTTTATTTTTTTTTAATATCAGGTTTTGGTTATATCTATGCTCGTATCCTTACTCACGCCAAGTCAATCTAAAATTTTTTAATCCTCCCACCAACCCCACCGAATTTTACACGCGGTTGTCATTGTCTAATCTCGCGACCCTTCCCGCGAATTCTTTTAAGGCAGTCCAGAACGCCTTCTGGTTAACCACTTCCCCGACTTCCTCTAGGCTCTTTGGCCATGCCAGACCTAGAATAGCTAGTTTGCTATCAGCCAACCCTCGATTTGTAAATACGCCTTCAGGGCGCCGTGCCCTGTTATCAACTGCACCATTTTGTGATCGAGCTTAACCTCGATCCTACCTCTAGCTTCTAAGCTCGGTATGAATTTGTGGGTCAACCTGCCCGTGGCAGCGTTGTTCCACCTCTCTTCCCATTGTCGAATTGATTTTTCACGCAGCTTTCTTTTAATTAAAGACCTCGGTATCGACGAATGTGATATCCGAAAGTCTCCCGTCGCGGCCTCTTTAGCTAATTCGTCAGCCCTATCGTTTCCTACGTTACCATTGTGCGACCTGACCCAACAGAACTTTAAAGCTAAGAGCGATACACCCAAAATCTACACCTTTTATAAAGAAAAAACGTGCATCGTTCTTGAAGTAACAGAACGAGTAGTTTAGAAAAATACATATGAGGACGAACTGCAGAATCAAATTGAAAATTGTTTTAAATAACAAGAATTTGAGCTCCGATCCTCGCGTTATCAACATACCAAAAAGGATATTAGAAAACTCGTCTCCAGCTTTATCAAATAATACAGTACACTATTTCAACGAGTCTTTCGGTCGTAGCAGTATAAGGATTAATTTTACGCTATATTAATGTGTAGACAGTTAACGGATACTCAAAACAAGGTGCCAACTATAGAATTTATAGCGTAAACTCGTCGTTTTAGAGTAGATAGATTGAAATTGAAAATTATTCGCAAGCGTATTTATTATAAAAAAGTAAAATATATAAGATGTTATTGACGTATGGAAGAGTAGAAACGGAATCGATGTGGTCTTTAATTCATCGGCCGTAAATGAACGTAACAAGTTTATTCCAGAGGAGATTTAACTGGATCAATTGTAACTAAATTTTATTTTCTACGATTTAGGTTGTGTGATACGAATTGTAGAATGATTGATTAAATTGAAAAAATGTGAAGATTTTGAAAGTGTATTTTGAATTAGTCATATTGAGCCTTTAAAATTAGAACACTTTTTTGTAACGTTAACAATATCATAAACTTAAATAAATGTTCAAAAATTAGTTTTTATCTGGGCTGTGCCTATACGTAAAGGCAATTTTTGACTGTGTACTCAATTTCCACGATCCGATTTCTTAGTTCTTCTTGCGTGTGAATAGGTTTAGAAACTTAGAATAAACCATCATCTTCATGCCGCTCTACACAAAATGAAGGATTTGCCGTTCTGAATACTGCCTAAGTACAAATTGGTATGTTACAAATTTGAATTCTGTCTGAGGTCTTATAATTTCAGTCTTTCAATTACTAACTCAATTTATAAGAATTATTTAGGATTTTCAGAAAAACCTAAGTTATAAGTAATATTGTGGAATTAAATATCAGTTTGTCTTGTACAACTACATTGCATTTGTATATAATAATTGGCTTTAGTCATCAATTTGGGCGTCCGCTTCCTCTCTATATCTCATATTACGTCAAAAAACTTGGCACTGTCAGAGACGATTGTGACAAAAATGCCAAACGTACTTGAAAGTTAAGTTTGATATATGGTTACGTACGTGATTTAAATTTATGTCAATTAATTAAAGCATCCAGGTTTAAATTGGAGGGTTACAGGTTTGAATCCTGTCCGAAACCTTATATATTTTATTTACTAGCTCAAATTGAAATAATAATTTAGGTTTAAACTCCATCTAATTGTATTTGCCAAAGCTACTAACTTAAGCTTCCCTAGCTACTTTTTATCGTTAACCACTTTTATAAATAGATACAGTTCAAATTAAAGTGAGTAATTAATTACCGTAAATTAAGCACACACAAATGTAATTACTATACGCAAAAGTAGCCTGTGGTAGGAAGAAAGGAATTGAACATTCAGTTCTTTGTACATTACGCATGCCTAAACAATTTATTCTTACTCTGTAGAGGATATTGCGCCATTCTTTTCCCAATACATTAGTAAACCAAGTACTAGTTGTAAATTTTGATAATACCACTATAGTGTCGTGCATTAAATAGTAAATATTTGTAGTTTCCGCACCCTCCACATAAATAAAAATAACAATTGGCGTATACAATTCTAATTATATCAATCATTTTGTTGAGTTAATCCAAAGTTTACGTTATGTTGGGTCAACTGCATTTGATTATAAACTATGAACTACAAACAGTAGTAGTTGCCCATTATTTTAAAGTCACTTGTATAATTAGAACCTTCAGTTCGAAGTCTATGGAAAATTTCAACCTCATCCATTTTAGAGGCAATAGGGATAAAATCACATTCAAACTTATTAGTTTTATCCATCTGGTGCATGTACATATAGAAGCTTCTGACAGGAACAGATACATTGAAGTTATTTTTCTTCATATTCTATGCGAGCTCCACAATGTTTTCGCCTATATGGTATAGCTGTTTATTGTAGCATGTTTTTATGCATCCTGTTCCATACAGCTTCCTCGCAGAACTTGAGGATTGAATGCAAAGGCAAATTTTTAAGGGAAACTCGCTTTTAATGCCGATACATTAACTTAACGGAAAGTTTCGCAGTTAGTTAAACCCAGCACTGACGATGTTTCATATTTATTATCGCGAAGAGAAGTACAAACGATACGTATATAAATTTTTCTCTATAAATTTGTTACAGATACTCCAACTTGCTTTAACTGTCTTTGAAAATCCTCGGACTTTAGACCTGCTAAAGATTCTTCGTCTTCTACTCTTTGGTAGCTTTATACCGCACCTTGTTCTTAATTAACATTCGTTTGATAAATAATTCTAAGCGAGATTTCTCAAAGTAAATTTTAAGCGCATCATATTTTATCACTACTATCTATTTCAAGACCTCTTCAATTGTATGATAAATAAGAAGTATGCCGCACTATATAAATTATATATAATAAAAACCTCTTAACTATAAACTATTATTAAAAAACTACTCACATATTTCGACCACCAAATATGGTCATCAGCGGTTTGAAACCTTAAATTTAAAACCAACTATTTTATCCTATTTCAAGAACTGCTTGGACGAAGCCAACATAAGCTTTGCATTTTTATTGGTTGTTAAATTAATAGAGAAAACACGCAGTTAGTGTTTTATCAGTATTTAAGAAGAGTCCTAACTATTTCAATGGATTCATAGACATTCAATAAGAAGTACCTTAGGCTGCTTCTGACAGTTTGATAATTGTCAGTTTAACTTGGTAGTTGGTTATAAAAATGTGATTGTCGACTTTAGGTCTTGTATATTTACCAAATTTCTTTAAATCCGTTTTTCCATTTTTCTTAGTCTGGCCAGTATATTTTTAATAACATCCTGAGCCCAAGTAATATAAATTTTCGACTATTGCAACTTGTCCACCTTGTCATTTGTGTCTTCGAATAAATCCTTAATTCTATATATATATATCGGTACAGGTTTGTTTAAACATTTTTCTAAAATACTTAGTATTTTTATGAAAGACGCGTTTACAATATTTGCCACTGGGCTAGTGGCGAGATATTGATCTATGGATATAATTTCTATTTTTACATTTCCTGCGAGTATTATTTATAATAATAGAAGTGAACCAACCTATTATATACCGTTATTTGTATAATTAGTGCAACTAGATTATTAAACCCGTTCTTATTTTGTAACATGCCATTTTGCCTAAGGCTAACTACCACGTTCCAGTTAAGTAATGCAATAGGTAGAAAACCACTTGCTCTAAACAGCTTATATTGTTGCTTTAAGTGACGTATTTTTAAAAATATAATTTACTTCTCGCAATTGCAAATACTCGCAAGTGGACCAACTTCAAAATTTTCTTCTCAGATCTTGTGACGGATCCTGTCCTCGCAAGTACGGTGATAGCTAGAAAAACACTAGCCCTAAACAGTTTACATTGTTACTTTTCGATAAATGTCGTAGTATAGCTTTCCCTTAACCATTGCAAATCTCCGAATATACACCAACCTCAAACTTTTTTTCTCACATTATGTGATATTATCTGTCTCTTCAGGTGTGGCGCTATGTAGAAGAAAGCTTGCTCTAAATAAAGCACTGTTTCTTTACGATAGTATTAAAAATATAATTTCCCTTCGCCATTGCAGATCCCCGAATATGCACTAACCTCAAATTTTTTTTTCAAATTCTGTGACAGTGATTGTCCTCGCAGGTATGGCGTTGTGCAGATGAAAACTTGTTCTAAATAATGCACTTAGTTCTTTCTCAACAAGTGTCGTAGTAATAATAATATAATTTTCCCCACGCTATCGTAAATCCTCGAAAATGCACTAAATTTACAATTTTTTGTCTCAAATCTAATGACGGATCCTGTCTTCGCAACCTTGTAGGTAGAAAAGTACCTGCGCTAAACAACCTACGCTGTTGCTTTTGAATAAGTAACGTAGTGTTAAAAAGTACTTTTCCTTCGCCGCTGTAAATTCCCGTATATGCACTTACCTCGAATTTTTTTCCGCAAATTCTGTGGCAGTGCCTGTCCTTGCAGGTATTGCGTTATGTAGAAGAATACTTGCGCTAAATAATGCACTTTGTTACTTTTCAATAAGTGTCTTGGTATTAAAAATATAACCTTCCCTTTGTTATTGCAAATCCTCAAAAATGGACTAACTTGAATTTTTTCTGAAATTTTATGCGGATCCCGTCCGCTTACGTTTGGCGATAGGTAGAAAAAGCACTTGCTATAAACAACTTATATTAATACTTTTCGATAAGTGACTTAATGTTAAAAATATAATTTTCCCTTCGCCATTGCAAATCTCCTAATATGCACCAACCTCGAAATTTTTCCCACACTGTGTGACAGTACCTGTCCTTTCAGGTATGCCGCTAGGTAAAAGAAAACTTGCTCCAAATAATGCACTTTGATGCTTTTCAATAGCTGTTGTAGTATTAAAAATATAAATTTCCCCTTGCTATTGAAAATCCCCGAAAATGGACTAACTTCAAAACCTTTTTCTCAAATCTTATGACAGACCCCGTCCTCGCATGCGTGGCGGTAGGTGGAGAAACATTCGCTTTAAACAATTTATATTGCTGCTTTTCTATAAGTGACGTAGTGTTAAAAATATAACTTTCCCTTCGCCATTGCACATCACCTAATATGCATCAACCTCTAAACTTTTTGTCCCATTCTGTAACATGGCTTGTCTTCTCAGGTGTGGCGCTAGGTAGAATAAAACTTGCTCTAAATAATGCATTTTGATACTTTTCAATAGCCGCCGTAGTATTAAAAATATTATTTTCCCCTTACTGTTGCATATTCCCGAAAATGGACTAACTTCAAAACTTTTTTCTCAAATCTTATGATAGATCCTGTCTTCGTAAGCATGGCGGTAGGTAGAAAAGCACTCGCTCTAAACAGCTTATATTGCTGCTTTTCAATAACTGACGTAGTATTAAAAACATAATTTTTCCTTCGACATTGCAAATCCCTGAATATGCACCAACCTCAAAACTTATTTTTCGCATTAAGTAACAGTACCTGCCCTTTCAAGTGTTGTGTTGTGTAGAAAAGAAGCTTGCTCTAAATAAAGCACTTTCTTACTTTACGATAGGTGTCAAAGTTAGTGTCAAATATAGTTTTCCCCTTGCCATTGCAAATCCTTGAAAATGCATTAAATTTAAAAAGCTTTTTCTCGAATCCTATGTAGGATCCTGTTATTGCAAGTATGGCCATAGGTAGAATATCTGCACAACCTATATTGCTGTTTTGCGATAAGTAACGTAGTGTTAAAGGATAATTTCCATTCACCATTACAAATTCACGAATATGCACTAACTGCAAAAAAATTTCCTCACATTCTATGACAGTGCCTGTCCTCAGAAGTATGGCATTATACAGGAGAAAACTTGCTCTAAATAATGCACTTTGTTATTCTTTAATAAGTGTCGTAATTGATTGATTAAATTGGGAAGGGTGACTTAAAGCCACGCGCACTTAGGCCTCCTGGTGGGCCCATTGTGCTGCCTTCCTTGCCCTAGGTTGGTCCTTCATTGCTCAACCACCCGACCTTGCAGGTGAATTTGAGGATGTCGGACCAGGGGGTGTCTCGAATTCCGGCCTTCTCGGGCCAGAAGTCCCCCAGCATGGATCCTCGAAGTCGGGCGAGTACCGGACAGGTGCACATAATGTGCTCCGCCGTCTCATCCTCCTGTTGACAGCCGCGACAGGTGGGGTTGTCTGACAGACCCATTCTGTGCAGGTGCTTCCTTAAAGTGCAATGCCCGGATTGAATACCTACTAGTAGCCGTAGTTTCTGCCTTGGCAAGCGTATGACAAATTTTTCTATTTTGGTCATGGGAGACCTTACAAACATTTTTGCTTGCCGGCAGCTTAATGTACAAGCCCACTTATCCTTGTGACGGCGGTGGGTTATTTGTCTTATCATGGAGAACACCACCGATGGCGCAATAGCAACCGATGGCTCAGGGCCGACAAAACCCCGAGCCGCTCCCTGCCTCGCCAAAGAATCGGCCTGTTCGTTACCATGTACTCCTGAATGCCCTTTGATCCAAACCAGCTCAAGGGCGTTTGTATTAGAAGCGAGCTCGAGAACACGATGGCATTGGTATACTACCCCCGAGAGAAGCTTCTGCTTGTTTAAGCTCAGAAGAGCTGCTCTACTATCGCTCAAGATGCGTATGGCTTTGTTTTGGATTCCACGTTCCATTATGGCGTTAGCGCCATGCATGATGGCTATGACCTCCACTTGGAAGACAGTTACCAGTCTGCCCAGCGCAACACTTTCATGAAGGTCTAGGTCATCGGAGAAAATGCCTGCCCCGGTATCTTCATTTGTTTTGGAACCATCTGTGTAGATGGAGATCTTCGTTAAGGAGGCGTCCTCAGTGTTGAGACAAACCCCAAAGCGCTTCCTGGAAATCATTATGGGTGCGATCGAATCAACCACTCCTCCCAAGATAGGGGTGTTCTGCACCGCCTCTCTTAGTATGTTGTGGTGTCTACCACCGCCTCCCTTATCGATCCATAGACCTTTGAACCGCAACCTTATTGCCGCTCTCAAAGCCATCTCCTCCACATGTAGGTCCAGCGGAGTGAGGCCTAGGATGGCTTCTAAGGCTGCAGTAGGTGTGGAACGCATTGCACCTGTAATGTTTAGACAGGCCACTTTTTGGATATGTGTAAGATCTTTGACTGTATGGGCCAGTCTGGTCCTGGCCCACCAGATTGCAGCGCCATAGCAGAGCATCGGCCTTACTACCATGATGTATAGCCACAGGACAGCCTTTGGTGGAAGACCCCAAAGTTTGCCTATGGCACGTTTGCATTGCCAGAACACTTGGTTGGCTTTGCTAGTTTTCATTTGTGTTTGGCCCAATTCAGCTTCTTATCAAATATAATGCCCAGATACTTGACTTCTTCTGATAAGGGCAGAGAAGTTTGGAAGAGCATTGGCAATTTGGTTTCCGTCAGCTTCCTTTTATTGGAAAACAACACCAGCGCCGTTTTGTTGGGGTTGATGGTTAAAAAGTTATCGGAGCACCAGAGCTCCGTGATCCTTAGTGCTGCTTGCATCAAATAATACAGCACTTGTTCGAATTTGCCGACTATTAGGATAGCTATGTCGTCGGCGTAACCTATCGTGTAGAAACCTGCCTCATTAAGACGTCGGAGAAGGCTGTCCCTACTAAATTCCATAGTAACGGTGACAGCACGCCCCCCTGGGGACAGCCTTTATCCACCACCCTAATTACTGAGGTTTCCCCCACATTGATGTGTACCCGTCGACATCGCAGAATCTGCATGGTCAACTGCCGAAGGGTGTCCTCAGCTCCATGTGTCCGTAGAGCTCTATCGATGCTTGCAAAAGTGGTTTCACTGAACGCACCCTCAATATCAATAAATGCGCCTAAGGCGGACATGTTATTATCTAGGGTTTTTTCAATCCGTCCTACAACAGCGTGGAGGGCAGATTCCGTTGATTTTCCTGGTATGAAGGCGTGTTGATTTGGGTGAAGTGAATAAGAAAGCATTATCCTCTTCCTCATATCATTGTCGCACAGTCTCTCCAAGGTCTTTAGCAAAAAAGACGTGAGACTGATCGGTCTGTAGGATTTAGCCTGGGAGTAGTCCTTCCGGCCTGGTTTAGGAATGAAGACAACTCTAACCTCTCTCCAACTGCTGGGGATGTATCTAAAAGCAATACAGCCCCTAAAAAGTACCACAAGGATTGGTGTCAGCCTCTCCACTCCCCACTGTAGTAGGGCGGTGAAGATGCCATCCCTTCCAGGGGACTTAAACGGTTTGAGAATTGAGATTGCCCATTTAATTTTCCTTTCATCCACTACCCGGTTTGAAACCTGTCAGTCGGCCCCGTTTAATCAATCAATCAAGTGTCGTAATAATAAAGATATAATTTTCCTCTCTGTATTGCAAGTCTTCGAAAATGCACAAAGTTTTCGGTCGATAAGACATATTGTCGTTAATCTAACAATATGTTCTACCGTCCAGCAACACCGTGTGGAGGTAAACACATGTCGCCAGGAGCAAAGGGATTATTAAGGATGGGGATGGTGGGTATGTCTTATAACTAACTTACATGCTACAATAAACAAAAACTTAAAAAAACAACCTATATCTTTATGTCCCCATGCGTAGGATGCTGTACTAATAGGGATGTGATGTACCTTTTGTTATCCTCGCCCGTCAAACTAATTTCAGTAATTAATTGGGTATAAAGTTGGTGTTTATGCCTTCGAATACACACCATGCTATGCATAAGGGTACCAGAATTATTATGTACAATGTCCCTAAAACTATCTACATTAATACTCTTAACTACATTTCGTGAGACCCCTTTAATCTTTTTAATCGTGTCTTTCTCGCTTACAATACAGTAGGACTCAGCCCTACTACCAACAAATTTTAATACTAGACCCACACTAAATTTATCTTTGAATTTCCCTACAACTTTTTTTTGTTGACAAGCGGTATATTGTGTTTATTGTTTGCGGGGGTACACCCCTTTAAACCTAAGAATAAGAACAAGATAGTTTAATACGTCTATTAATAATTTTTGCTAATGTTGGCGATACAAATAAGTAAAACAAACTTTATCAAGAAATATTATGTTTTAATAAAATATATACATGTATTGATAATATCTATAAACCGCTGTAGTAACCAGAGTCTGGCGAATCTGGGATAGCCAAATCTCTAAGCATTTGCGCAAGCGATTGCCTTGCAGTCGCATCTTTTAAATATTGGATGGGGTAACATTTAATAATTTCCGACACTGTCAAGTAATTTAAATTGCTGCAATCATTAGACAGAGAAATACTTGCACGACTTTCTTCCTCTAATAACGTTTGAACCCTTTCTTCCTCCGTCGTATTTCCACATACATTTTTTATATCACCTACAAATTTTTCTTAAAATTGTGGAAAGTTTCTACACTTTACTTTACTGCATAAACCGACTTGTATATATTTTTGTATTTGTCTCTAGCTAACACGTCCGTATAATAAAGATGTACAGGCTCATCGTCAACTGGTAACTTAATCTTTTTTTAAAAGCTCGCCTCTGTTTTCAACTTGAATATCCTTTATAGGTTTTGACATTCTTTCCGCTATTCCTTGTGACTGGGAAGCGGTGATTTGCAAGGGATATATCAATTGTTTGTACACCGCTTTGAATTTTTGCAGAGACGTAATGTTCCCCCCCCCCTTCTTTGTGTGCCACAAATTTCTTTCGTACGAAATCCTGCATAAAATGAAGCTTACGTTTATTTACATTAAAATCTTTAACGTTCGTCATCATGAAACTTCGGATTGGGGCTAACCATTGAACGTCTTTTTCTATATTTATATACTCCTCGAAATTTTTACTATATCGCCACTTATCCAAATCAAAATCTTTTACAATAGTAATAAAACTATGTTTCGAGTCACCCCACCGCCAACACTGCAAGCACATTTCTTTAAATTTTGGATATGATATGTCACCACTTATATGATCAAGAAAGATATGGCAAAGACTTGTGTGACCCTGTTTCCATAATGCAATTACATTGGCGTTATCTCTGAGTCTATGTTTTAAGGTGCTAGCGTAAGTTTAACATAAGTAAAAGGAATCAATGATCTTATGTCGGAGACACTTTCACCTTATGAGACAATTTCACTTTATGAGGCAATTTTACCCTATGAGGCAATTTCACCCTATGAAGCAATTTCACCCTATGAGGCAATTTCACCCTATAAGGCAATTTCACCCTATTCTGATGGAGATAAATTCAAGGAATTTTGCCATTTATGCACCCACAACCAGACCTAGATCTGATTATGCAAATAAAGAAATAGTTTAATATTATTGCAATATCACAAAAGTTACATGCAACAACCAATTTTAAATAAATTGTCTTTGAAACTTAAAATGGATGTTTTGACTAAGTTTTATCATTACTGTACTAAAAATTTTATCAAGTCCCAAAATAATCAAAATGGACATATCTCGGGCGTATGTTGGATATAGTTTAGATATATATCGTACGGATGCGAAAGAAGAGAGAAGGACAAAGTAGAGTGGAGGAGAGAGTTTAGGTTAGTTTACGTTGTTTGGAGTTAGGTTAGTCGGTGTTGTCTGAAGTTAGGTTAGGTTAGTTGGAATTGTCGGGAGTTAGGTTAGCTGGTGTAGTCTGGAGTTAGGCTAGGTTAGTTGGACTTGTGTGGACTTAGGTTAGATAAAACAAAAAATTGATAGGTTAAGTCAGCGCTGCGGCGCTGACCTGACCTAACAAATATAACTCCCTGAGGTATGATGCAATCTAAAAAATTCCTAGAAATTTTGATAGCTTAGAAAAATCTAATATTAATTGATACCAAACAAGATACATTTATCTCGAAAGATGAAATGGCTAGTCGACGAAAACTATTTGGTCCAGAATGAGGAAGCAATTGAGGATGCTGGAACAAATGAGGTCCTGGGATTCTTAATAGTGGTCTACTCTGTCGTGCATTAAATAGTAAATATGTGTTTCCACGTCCTCTATATAAATAAAAATAACAATTATCAAATACAATGTTAATTATATCAATCATTTCGTGGAATTAATTCAAAGTTTACGTTATGTTGGATCAGCTGCAATTGATTATAAACCATAAATTCGTAAATTATAAACAGTAGCAGTTGCTCGATATTCACTTGTCTTAGAACCTTCAGATTGAAATTTATGAAAAATTTCAACCCGACGCATTTAGGCAATATTGATAAAATCAGATTTATAATTATTATTTTTATCTCTCTGCTGCATGTACATTTATAGAAGCTTCTGACAGGAACAGATAAATTGAAGTCGAACCTAAATTTTAATATTTTCCTTCATATTCTATGCGAACTCTGCAATGTTTTCGACAATACGGTAGCTGTTTATTGTAGCATGCTTTTTATGCATCCTGTTCTATAAAGCCTCGTAAAACTTGAGAATTGAATGCAAAAACAAATTTTTAACGGAAATTCGCTTCTGACGCTGATACATCAACTTGGGGAAAGTTTCACAGTTAGTTAAACCCAGCACTGACGATGTAGCATATTTATCATTGCAGAGGAGAAGTACAAAAGACACCCATAAAGATCTTACTCCAAATTTGTTACAGATTCTCCAACTTGGTTTAGAAAATTTTTCGACTTTAGACTGCTAGAAATACTTAGTCTTCTACTCTTTGGCAGCTTCATACCTTACCTTATTCTTAATTAACATTCGTTTGATAAATATGTGAGGTCTCCTAAAGTAAATTCTAGACGCTTGCTATTTTATCACCGCTATCTATTTAGTGCCACTTCAATGTATGATAAATAAGAAATATGCCGCACATCTATTCTATCTTATTTCTAGAACTGCTTGGATGAAGCCAACACAAACTTTGCATTCTTATTAGTTGTTAAACCGATGGAGAAAACACACTCTTGGCCCTTTATCAGTATTTAAGAGGTGTCCTTTAGTTTTAGCTATTTCAATTGATTTATAGGCATTCAAAAAGGAGAACATTGGGACTGTTTCTGACAGTTTGAAAATTGTCAGTTTAACATACTTGCTGGTTTTAAAAATGCGATTGTCGACTTTAGGCTTTTTTATATTTACCAAATTTCTTTAAACTCATTTTTCCATTTCTCTTAATCTAACCAATATATTTATAATAGCATCCGGAGTCCAAACGGATAATGGCAGAGAGTGTCGACTTTTACAAATAGTCCACCTTATCATTTGTGCCCTACAATAAATCTTTAATGCTATTTGTATCACAAAAGACGTGTTTAAATATATTTCAAAAGCCTTTCGTATTTTTATGAGAGTCACGTTTAAAATATTTGTCACAGCATTAGTGATTGTTGAATGCGAGGTAGTGATCTATGGATTTAAATTGTGATTGGTGGAAGATAAAATGAAACTCTGTAATACGTAAAGCTATTAAAACGCTTATCTATTGTATTATATAACTTTTCCAATAGTAGATTTAAATAGTAGATTTTTTCGAATTGGAGCGTTTATTCATTATACTAATAATTGGCTTATTTAATGGCTTTCAAAATTTTTTTTACCAAAATAACGTATTCGTTTATTAATAACAAGAATTGTGGAATTAATATCTTTGGAATCATGAAACGAATATTTTAAAATGATATATCTACATCTACTTTTTTAGTCTGAAAAAATGTCTATATACGAAAATATGCTTTGTTTAAACACGCATCCATTAAATTGATATTATTTTATGCATATGTATATATGTGTATATATATATTGCTGTGAAATGCACCTTTGAATGCGGGGACTGGCTCCTTTCAACAAAAAAAATTCTAGTCCCACCGATTGGGCGTCATAAACTGCTGTGATCCTCTTTTCGCCTCGGCTGCTCACCTAATTTTATAAACCTCCTCATTCATAAAATTAAACAACACATTCCTACCACAAACATCAACGTTAACTCTATTTACATCAATATTCAGAATACATTAAATTTTCAAATTAAATTTCAGCACAAAATTCAGTTTTAAAAAGAATTTCAAGATTAATTTTCTTATCATTTTAATGTGCATCCAGAATTAAAGTCCTTGTAGGATGCCTACTAATTAATATAACAATATATGCAGAGTAAAAAGGGAGCATCTACCACCCCTTTACGTTAATTAACCAGGTTCGTCTAATTGAGCTCAAAGACATACCTAAAATTTCATCATAATCCAGAACATCAATCCTAAATACCCCTTTCTACTTAAACAAGCAAATTTCATCTTAACATTAAAATTTTATGGTTAGTACAATTTCACTAATGTCCATTTAAAGTAAATCAATTAACAAGTAATTCAACACACACAAAAATGTCAACCAAAATAGTATAATAAAGTTATTCAACACACACTAAAATGTCAAACAAAATAGTATAATTTACCTGAAGGTTACTGTCCTCGTAGCTTTAATGTACATCGTCCCTTTAGTTAATCACACCATTCCAACAGGATTATATTTACGGCTTCTAATTCTCAACGCTTTTAAAATTTTCTCCATCACCATTTATTTAAAGTTGTTTCTGGGCTTTTCCGGAACTCATCTGTGTATATCTGACCCTTGTTTCGTGGATCCAGACACGTATTTGAACCATTTAATTATTAACACCCCCGAAAAATAACAAAGAAATTCATACTTCTTTCACCAATATACGCCAAAACTGCCTACTTTTGTGTATACATTTGTCGTTGTAAATTTTGCTAATTGGTACAGTGATACTAAATTTTATTACCTTGTATCTAAGTGCACTGAAGTACATTCATGTTAGCACGTAAATAACAAACTATTTGGAATCACTAAAATATACGAGCAAAATTTTAAATTATTTTATCAAACTAAAATGCACTGTTTAACATCTTGAATCAAGTCGCGGATGTAAAAGCTTTTAACGCATCGAATAGTCAAAAGTCTAAGAGAGCTTGTTTATATTCACCTCGGTATATATAGCAAAAAGCCTGTCTGTCGGTCTGTTCCCCAAAACGGGTAATTCTAAAGAATTTCTCATTCTATGTTCCCAGTCCGTCGCTCGCGCGTCGGTTTTTACGAATTTTGTACTCGCCCCATTTAAATCTCAGAAATTTCAACACGGCACGCAAAGTCTGGAAATAACTAATTGACTTTTATACCGAACTGTTATTTTTACCTCTCATATTTGCATCCTATTTTCAACCAATTGTGACCCTCGTGACGTTGCTTAAATCACGCCTTTTACTATATGTGTCTTTGCTTGACGCATTTTCTCTTTCCTTTTCTAACCTGTTCGTATTGGTGCAAATTGATATTCTTTATTATCGATTATATTTTAGTCCATGTGGAGTGTGAAATAACCCACGTTTAGCATTTCTCGTAACTATTATGCGACGGTTTCTACAAGATTCTCTGAACCATTAATTATCTGCAAAATTTTCGCCGTACGTGATATTTAAACTACGCAGGTGTTCAAAATAATATTAATTCTCAGAGCTTTATTTTCTGGTATTATAATCTTGGGTTTTTACACTTTTATGCTTATTATTAATAATGGTTTAATTAACTCCAATTAAAATTGACTGCTATCCTTTCATTTTTAGCGAATACAAGTTAACTATTAATTATTATGTGTACACTTTGTTTTACTACCGGTTACTTGAAATAGAGTTAATTAATATAAATTTTGCACGTAATTTCCATTTGTTTAGGAATAATTACATTACCCGTAGAGCTTGTTAATACTGTTTCTTTTGATATAAAGCGTCTTGTACATGATTTAAATCTCTTATGTTTAATGAAACTAATAACCTTTTATGCTTCACGGTTTTAATAAAGCGTATTATCTAATAATATTCATTATACACGGTGATTAAAATTATTTGATGTGATTATTCAATTTTCTACCCTGGTCTAAATATGAGTAATATATATATATATATATATATATATATATATATATATATACTCAAATTTAGACCAGGGTAGAAAATTAATTAACGACAGCAAATAATGTTAATCACCGTGTATAAGGAAGCTTTAGGTACTAATACGCTTCATTTAAAGGCATATTGGATAAATTCGTCATTTACTTCTAAACATAGGGTTTATATTGTTTAGATAATGTTAAACACCGTGTATATTAAAGCAGTGGAAGATAGAACGCTTAATTAAAGGCCCACTGTGTAGATTTAAATCATTCAATTAGAGTGTAGGGTTTGTATATAATCATAATCAACGTTTAGAAGGAAGTACTGTAGAATGTCATTAGATAATACGCGTTATTAAAACCGTGGAGCATTAAAATTTATTCGTTTCATTAAAAATAAGGGGTTGAGATTATTCACTGGACGCTTTCTATAAAAAGAAGCAGAGTTGAAAATGTTCAATTTGTATTTAATTTAATCGTTCCAAGTACTCAAACTATCGAGAAATTATAAAAGACATGGGAAAGTCATGTAAGAGCCTTCGGCGTATTAGAACTCAGAACACCTGCAGGAATAACGATGTATATGTTAGTCGATAAGCTTCAAGCTATATGAGTGCAAGTAAGAAAGCGAGTTTATGGTATAAAGACAAGCGAGATGGAATGCATTAGCAGTTAAATGAGGAGAAAAATGTGAAACAAGCGCACAAGTTTTAGATAGAACGAACAGACTAGATAGGCGATTAAGGTTGAAATAAGATGCAAACATGAGAGGGGAAGCATATCAGTTGGTGTGTAAAGTTAATTAGTTGTTCTCGGACGTTTTGCGAGCCGTGTGGAAATTACTTAGATTTTCAACTTGGACGAGAGCAAATTTCAGTAGAATCATTGTGCCGAGACATCGCAAGGGAAAATAGAATGCGAATTTCTGAAAATCGGCCGTCGCGGGACAAATTCGACTTGCAAGCGAGCCATTATATAAACCCGTAATAGAAATTTCGCTCTCTTATATTTTTGATTTAATTCAATACTTCAAACAGTTTTTCTCTTTATTTTTTGATTATTCGATACTTTAAGTAGAATACGTGGTGATTACGTGCTACAATAAAAGTTATTAGTACACTTAGAGAAGATAAATGAAGGTAACAAAGTCTAGTTATATTTGCGGGTATTACTGTACCAATTATCCAAATTAATAACGATAAATAAATAAATAGAAGTATGCAGTTTTTGGCGTAAAAGAATTATGAATTTCATTGCTATTTTTCGGGAATGTTAGTAATCAAATGTTATTCGTAAACGTGATTGGATCCACAAAACAAGATTTTGATATACCTAGATGAGTTCCTGAGAAACCCTGAAACCTTTTAGACGAATGGTGGTGTAGAAAAATTTTAAAGGCGGCAGAATTCCGAGGACGTAAACATAAATCAGCTGGAATGGTGGGATGAGCAAGTCCGATGTACATTGAAGCCACGAGTGCAGTAACCTTCAGGTAAATTATGCAATTTTGTTCGATCTTAGATGTTTTGGTGTGTGTTGAATATCTTTATAATTTATTTGATAAAAGTGGACAGTAGTATATTTGTATAAACAACAAATTTTTAATTTTAAGGTAAAATTTTCTTGTATCAGTAGAAAGGAGTATTTATCAGGTTTATGTTTTTGATTATGATGAAAATTTGGGTCTGTCTTTGAGCTCAATTAGACTAACCTGTTAAATTAACGTAAAGGGGTGGAAGATGCTCCCTTTTATTCAGACTCAGGTTTGCAAATATTGTTTATTTAATTAGTATGCATCCTACAAGGACTCTAATTCTGGATGCAAATTAAAATGATGACAAATTTGAACTTGAAATTTTATGATGCTGCAATTTATGCTGAAATTTAATTTTCAAATTTTAATGTAATGTGAATATTGGTGTAAATAGAGTTAACGTTGATGTTTGTGGTAGGAATGTGTTTTTTTTTATGAATGAGGATGAAAGTTTTATCTAGGTGAGCAGCCGAGGCGGAAGGATTCAAGAGGCGATATTCAGGTAAGAAATCGAATATCAGAGGAGATTTCACTGTAGTAACGAGAATCACAGCAATATATATATATATATATATATATATATATATCCATTTCGAATGGACCTGCACCTTGCCGAAGTTCTAAATTACTAGAACAGGTGAAATGGCTTGCGTGTTCTAATGAGCTAAAGAGCCAAACTACAGGTCCAACCAAAGTAGTAGGGTCGTTAGTGAGGAACCAGACTAAGACAGGTCCCCGAAAGAGGGCAGCGGCTCTTTCTGTACTTAGATTGGCAGAGACCATAGGGGTCGGTATGGCAGTCTAAGACACACTACCGCGATGTGGAAGGCAACGGGAAACCACCACATTATCTCCCAAGTACACAGCGTACCTAAATTATAATAAAATGATGGCATTCTCTGGGGTAAAAGATTCCGAGTTAAAATAGTCCCCATTCGGATCTCCGGGAGGGGACTACTTCGAAGGATGCGATCGGAAAGTTCAAAATAAGAGTCGGGAACATTCTGCGAGTCGGAGCGTGGAATGTTAGAAGTATGAAGCAAGTAGGTAAGATAGAGAACCTAAAAATCGAAATGAATAGGTTATCACTAGACATAGTAGGGATCAGCGAAGTTCGGTGGCCAGAGGCGGGGATTTTGGAGTGGAGACTTCAGGGTAGTTCATACAGGAGCAGAGGATGGAAATTTGGGTGTGGGGATAGTTATGCGGAAAAAGATAGGACACTGTGTGGAAAATTACTTACAAAAGAACGAAAGAGTACTCATGGTTAGATTAGAATCTAAACCGGTAAACACAGTAATAATACAAGTATACATGCCCACCTCTAGCTACAGTGACGAAGAGGTAGAAGCCATCTACAAAGATATCGAAGACATATTAAGATACGTAAAAGGACATGAAAATTTAATAATTACGGGGGATTTTAATGCTGTGGTAGGTGAGGGTAGGGAAGGAGCGGTAGTAGGTTTATTTGGTTTAGGCACGAGAAACGACAGGGGAAATAGGCTGTTAGAATTTTGCGACAAGAACAATTTAATCATCACAAACACATTATTTCAACATCATGCTAGAAGACGATATACGTGGAAGATGCCAGGAGATATAGGACGATATCAAATAGATTACATTCTTGTTAGACAACGGTTTAGGAATCAAGTAAAAGACTGTAGAAGCTACCCAGAAGCAGATATAGATACTGACCACAACATCGTAATTATGAAGGCCGCACTTAAATTTAAAAATCTGAAAAGAGGAACGGAAAAGGCACTTGGACTTAGAGAAACTAAAAGACAAAGATATTCAAGTAAGATTCGAAAAAAGTCAAATGAATTGCTGAATGATATCGCGAAAATATCTGAAACTAAGGAAGTAGAAACAGAATGGAATAACATTAAATCCAGCCTAGACATGGCGGCCAGAGATATTTTGGGGTATACACAAAAAGAAAATAAGAAACCATGGATAACAAAGGATATCGTGAATTTAATAGAAGAAAGACGAAAATACAAAATAAATCAGACGAAACAGGAAAACAGAGATACAAAGCCATAAAATGGGAAATTATTCGAAAATGCAGGAAAGCTAAAGAACAATGGATTGATGAAAAGTGCAAAGAAGTACAAACTAAGATGGAAATAGGAAAGACAGACGAAGCATACAAATTAATTAGAATGAATTTTAGGGACATAAGACCGTATAGCAAAAATATAAGGGACGCACAAGGAAACGTCATTATAGAAAACGTAGAGAAAGTGAGTAGATGGCAAGAATATATAGGGAATTTATATGCAGGAGAGGAACTAACTGCATTAGAACAGGAATCAGACATTGAAAATGATGACTTGGGATATCCTATACTTCGAGACGAGTTTGAATTAGCATTAAAGAGTCTGAAAATGGTAAGGCGCCGGGTACAGATAAGGTGCAAGCAGAAACTCTAAAAGCCGCTGGACAAGCAGTAACAGAACGTCTCTTCCAACTTGTAAGCTATATGTATGAGACAGGCGAGATACCCAAAGATTTCAAACGTAGCATCATAGTAACTATACCAAAAAGAAAGGCGCGGATAGATGTGAAAATTTTCGAACAATAAGTTTGACAGCACACGTGTCAAAAATATTAACTAGAATTGTGCAAAGACGAATGGAAAAACGAGCTGAAGAAATACTAGGACAAGACCAATTTGGGTTTAGGCGAAACAGGGGAACACGGGAGGCTATTTTAGCTCTGAGAGTGATAATGGAGAAAACAATAGAAAAAGGGGAAAGCATGTATATAGGGTTTGTAGATCTGGAAAAAGCATTCGACAATGTAAATTGGAAAAAAATGTTTGAAATACTCAAAAGGATTGGAATGAGTTATAGGGAAGGACGAATAGTACATAGCTTATACAAAGAGCAAACAGCAGTAATAGAATTAGAGCAGGAACGTAGAGAAGTAAACATTAGGAAAGGTGTGAGACAGGGATGTGCCCTATCCCCATTGATTTTTAACTTGTACATAGAAGAGGCAATGAATACTGTCAATTGCAGAAAGACATTTGGAATTACTATGCAGGGACAAAAAATTGATATGCTTAGATTTGCAGATGACATAGCGGTATTAGCATCTAGCAAGGAAGAGTTAGAAGCGGCTCTTAATGAAATGGAAACGGTTCTAACAGAGAGATACGGTATGAAAATTAACAAAACTAAAACTAAAGTTCTAGTTTGCAAAGGTGGGGAAAATAAATCAAAAACAAGAATACAAGTATGTAACACGAACTTACAAGAGGTTAAGGATTTCTGCTACCTAGGAAGCCAAATAACGCAAGATGGAAAAAGCACAAAAGATATAAAACAAAGATTAGCACAAGGTCGTGCTACATTTAACAAGAAAAAGCAACTATTGTGCTCAAAGACCACAAACATAGAAACAAGGAAAAGATTGCTTAAAACATATGTGTGGAGCACAGCACTGTACGGCTGTGAAGCCTGGACAGTAGGAGAAGCGGACAAGAAAAAGGTAGAAGCCTTTGAAATGTGGTGTTACAGGCGTATGATGAAGATATCATGGTTTGACAAAGTTAAGAACGAAGAGGTACTAAAAATGGTAGGGGAAGAAAGAAATATGTGGAAAACGGTTAAAATAGGAGAGATAGGATGATAGGCCACATACTACGGCATGAGGGAATAGTGCGGAATATTTTAGAAGCAGAGATAGGAAAAAAGAGAAGAAGAGGCAGACCTAGATTAGACTACTGCACACAGATAGTAAAAGATGTAGGCTGTAGAGGTTTCAGGGAGATGTGTAGGCTAGCCCAGAATAGAAATCAAAGGAGGTACGCATCCAACCAATCCCAAGATGGATAAACTAATTACGAAAAGATAACTGTGCGTAAACATGATGATTATTATAAGTAACTACAAGAATTGGTTGGGCAATATTCTCGAATAATGTTAAGTGTGTGAAAGGATTTACTAGAAAACCATTATTTCGGCAAATGTCTAAGTGTTGGGGGATCTTGGTAGCCACAGGTTGCTTAACCTCCTTCACTGAATCTCGGTAAAATAGGGTATAAAATTAGAAAACAATAAAAGGAACGAGCTGAATACACATACTCCTGAAAAGAAGAAAAGAAGAAAAGAAGAAACCACCAAAAACGCAAAATCAAAGAAGCTGCCTATATAACCCTACATAAAAATAACTGCGTTGCAAACGAATTCGTGACTTTCAGTAAACAATGGATTCCATTACTAAAAGAAATAACAAATGAAAATCAAATGCCCACAATATCTAGGTAGCATTGCAAGTTTTTCCTGGGTTTTCCTTGCAATATTAACATGAAATACAGCCTACATATATGATTTCTATTTATACATAAAATAACTAATTACATAAAAATAAGCATATTAACAATCCTTGTAAAACAGCATTGGTATCTGACAAGTATAAATCCACAATAAGGTTACCTCAAAACCATATACAATCTCCGTTGAACAGTATTGGTATCTGACAAGTGTTAACCCGCCATAGGGTCGCCTCAGATCCATATACAATCTTCATAGAACAACATTGGTATCTGACAAGTGTAAACCCGCCATAGGGTCGCCTCAGATCCATATACAATCTCCATAGAACAACATTGGTATCTGACAAGTGTAAACCCGCCATAGGGTCGCCTCAGATCCATATACAATCTTCATAGAACAACATTGGTATCTGACAAGTGTAAACCCGCCATAGGGTCGCCTCAGATCCATATACAATCTTCATAGAACAACAGTGGTATCTGACAAGTGTAAACCCGCCATAGAGTCGCCTCAGAACCATGTTAAAATCTACCAAAGAGGTAACTTAAATCATAATGAATTTTCCCCCTCAAAATAAATATAAAAAACGACTACTTAAGCCTTTCAATAATGCAATCGCACACTTCTTTAATAACCATCCTCTCAATTGTATAAATAGAAACATGTTAAAAAATGTTGGCTGAAATGCAGACACAAAACGATAGCAGTCTTTGAAATGCTCCAGATGTATGAGGACGATAGCATGGACAGACAAAGATAATAACAAATAAGTTACAGAAATAGTATGGGAACAAGGATATCTGGGGAAAAAGAGAAATAGTAGGGCGGAATACGTTCTAAGGCATTTTTGGGGAATAGTATGTGATATATTACAAGCAGAGATAGGAAAAAAGGGGTAGATGTAGACCTAGATCAGACAGTTATAGATGCAAACTGTGCATATTTCAGGGAAATCTGTAGGTTAGTTCAGAATAGGGAACAATGATGGTACGCGTCTAACCAGTTCTAGGACTGAAGACCTAATGATGATGATATATATATATATATATATATATAAGTAGTTTTTTTTTTTTTTTTACACAAGGTAAGTTGATAAATACTTACGTATTGAAATTAATAAGATGAAATAATAACTTAGACTTTTTAAGTAAAGCCCAAATGATCATTTCAAATCGAGCTAGTAATTGAAAGAAGGAAAATATAAGGCCTTGGACAGGATTTGAACCTGCATCTCAGTTTTGCCGGAACTGTGCGTTATCCAATTACGCTACCGAGGCCGATGGCTATAATTGGGAAATTTACAAATCTAAATCGTGTACAGTACCATATATAAACCTAACTTTCAATTACGTTTAGCATTTTTGTCAATCATATCTGAAATTGTCAAGTTTTTGACTTATGTCAGATATAGACAGGAAGCAACACTCAAAATCACGGCTATAAGCCAAGTATTAATATATAAATATTATAAGTAGTTTTTTTTTTTTTTTTTTTTTATATATATATATATATATATATATATAATAATCAAATATATAGGAATGAACACATCTTTATGTAAAAATAATCTTATCTTTACTGATACTGCTTGGACATATTAACACTATTATAAATTTCACCATTCATTCTCTAGTACAATGCAAAACAATATGTAAATAACACGTAAGATTTTGTAAGTTTTATTAATTAACTATATATATATATAAATATATATATATATTAGATTTTTAATATGTGATCAAGGTCAATAAGACTGAAATGCGTAATATGTTGATATAATTTTATATTTTAATAAATGACCTATATCCCAAGAATATTTTTATTGATTTGATAAACAAAAGGTCAAGAAACATACCAACCTATATATATATATATATATATATATATATATATATATATATCATCTTATAATTGCAATACGTTAGTATTTATCAACTTACCTTGTGTAAAAAACTACTTATAATATTTATATATATATATATATATATATATATATATATATATATATTAAATGCTTTAATGGGTTTGAGGTCAGCTGGTAAAAGAAAACTTTTTATAATGCCTAAATTTTCGAATATATTTAATCCTTGATCACAGGCTTCTAAAAATGTTACAAACAACTAGGCTAAATTATATAAATATTAATTGAACTTACAAGATGAGTTGTTTTTAATAAATTAACATCGAAGTATTAAACATAACTTTTTAGTTTTTCACTTTTAAATGTAAGAAGGATATATAATTTGTATAAGAAAAAATGTAAAAATAAAAATTAAAAATTATGTCAGATTTTGAAATATTTCAAATTTTCTGTTTTAATAGGATACCTGATACCTTTGTTTAATGTATATGTTATGTTGTATGTGATAGTTGTTGTTTGTATGCGTGTACGTTTGTGTGTGTGTGTGTGTGTTTGTTTGTGTGTGTGTATGCGCATGCGTTAGGTTGTATGGTGTGTATGTGTCTATGTATTTATAACGTTAAACATATCAACAAATATTACATTAGGTATGTAGTTATGTTTTAAAATTAAGTAAATATGTGTAAATCGAGCTCAAACCACTAATATCAGTTTTTTTATTTATACTATCTTTTGAACTAAAAATGTGATACATTTCAAGAAATAGTCTTTTTTGTTTATCTTTCTCTAATTCTAAAATTTTTGGAATTTTGAAATCTTTTCTGTGATCTAAATTAGCTGAATGACTCGCTAAAGCACAGGAATTTGGTTTAACTTTTATGTCACTTCTGTGTTGTGTTATACGTTGATTTAATGATTGACATGTTTGTCCAATATACAAGCCATTACAATCTAAACAATTAATTTGGTACACAATATTTTTTTGAAATAGTTTGGGTGTTTTATCTTTTAATTTTGAAAAGAGATTGTTGACTGTTAAAATATCTTTCTTTACATACTTAAAATTATAATTTTTAAATACTTTAATTAGCTTATGAGTTAATTCATTGTCTATATTTGGTATTGTTTTATATATTTCTAAATTTTTGCTGTCGTTACTACTTACATACAACATAACATATACATTAAACAAAGGTATCAGGTATCCTCTATTAAAACAGAAAATTTGAAATATTTCAAAATCTGACATAATTTTTAATTTTTATTTTTACATTTTTTCTTATACAAATTATATATCCTTCTTACATTTAAAAGTGAAAAACTAAAAAGTTATGTTTAATACTTCGATGTTAATTTTTTAAAAATAACTCATCTTGTAAGTTCAATTAATATTTATATAATTTAGCCTAGTTGTTTGTAACATTTTTAGAAGCCTGTGATCAAGGATTAAATATATCCGAAAATTTAGGCATTATAAAAGAGTTTTCTTTTTACCAGCTGACCTCAAACTCATTAAAGCATTTAATATTACTAGAAGGTCATTATCTTTAAAATATATTATATATATATATATATATATATATATATATACAAAGGGCTGAAATTAATTAATTTAAAAATGGGACTTTTTATTTTATGTGTTAATGAAATACGCTTATATTTGTACAGGATAGGCCAATTAAGTATTTGGAAATTTTTAATTTTCCCCGTTTTCTTCTCTTTGGATAGTAATTTTCCACAGAATTTGGCGTTCAATGACCTCTCTGGAATTCATTATCACCTTAATGTATACATATTGTTGTGAATTTAAAGGGTAAATACGTGTAGACAATAAAATTTTAGCAACCGTGTAAATAGAAATAAGAGTGAAGTATTTACGCGCCAAATTAATTTAATTCATATACTGAAAACGGACGGGATTAAGGTATTTTTATATTTAAATTGGAATGTTAAAATTACAGAAGGGAAGAAAAGCTTTAAAGTACATAGAAGCTCAAGGATACGCATAATTAATCATAATTTCTTTTAATCAAACGCATGAAAGCAAAAAGGGAGCGTGCTTGCATAAGAAAATCAATAATTTCTAACACAAATGTATTCGTTTTAAAGGCCAACGTTCATTTACACAGATAATACGAAGGAAGAATTTAGGAATTGTTATTTTTAAACAGTCGATAATTTTAAGAAACACCTATTGGTTAAATGTTACGTTCAGAGAATTTGAAATGAACGTTAATATAGAATTCCATAGAAATTGTTTTCAACGGTCAATTGGTATAAGCAGTTATAGTGACAAATATCTTAAAGAGTAAGTGGAATGAACAATCGATAATATACGACAGATAGAGAAAAATATAAATGAAGCGTTGGATTGAAAGTCCCGTAAGATATACACGTGCAAAGGCGAAGGACAAATTTGATATTGATTTTCTGTAACTAGAGGGGTTCTAAAAGAAGATAACAAACATGCATAGAGATGGATAGCGGATAGGTGGAGCATTGTGACGACAGGATATTATATCATTGGTTGATAGCCAACAGTTTTCGTAAAGAGCTCATAAAGTAAGGTAGGAAACGAATTCTATGTAAACAGCACGACGGACGGGAGAAATTTTTTAGAATTTATAGTCGGTTACTTTCAAAATTTTAAGAAGCCGCTTGGAAAACAAGCTTTTCTCATGAAACGGGGTTTACTAGGGGGATTGGAGAATAATATAAATACTCGGGCGAAGATATTAAAGCTCTCTTTTCCTTCCATCGAGTTCTGAATATGGGTTCAAACCTACTTAATAGTAAATCTTTCGGCTAAAATTTGTGCGTTCAGTAAAGTTACGTTAGACATCTTATTTGAAATTATAAAAACTGTAGCAGCGGACTGTAAGTTATTAAAGTGATTGCACGAGTTAGTGCTTATTTAAATAAAAGATCCCGCTACTACGACAAAATTATTATACGGATGGATGATATTTGAGATAAGCAGAACTGGAAAGCAATTTGTATGCGTGAAATATCTGGAGTGGTAGCGGAGATATTAAATGGTGGGGATCGGTGAATCCTGGAATCAGCGTAGTAGATTGACACAACGACGAGGGGTTTCTGGTAGCCAACTCCAGCGATGACGAAGAGTGAAGGTGTCTCCAGGTAATAAATTTGAAATTTCTGTTTTATATAAGCATTTGTGGATATTTTTGTGTTGTGTGTTTGACTTAATGTTGGCGTATTTATTGTTTTTAAAACTTGTTCATAAAGGTACATGTGCAGAGCAATTTAATAATTTTGAGTATTGAAAAAGGGTTTATTGAGGATATATAAAAATTTATTCAGGCTATAAATTGTGGTTGTAAGGAGTCAACGGGTCTGTAAATTTTGTTTTCAAAAATGCAAGGTTTAAAAAGCATTCATAAACAAAACTGGGTTATAATGAGCTCACAATACACCAGTATGAAGTCATATTAGGGTTACATGTGGGGCCCATCTACTTATATCTACTCGAATTTGTTTAAAATCATTTTAAAATCAAGGACTTTAAAGCATTCGATAAATTGAGCTGGTAATAATTGTACCAAACTGTTTGTACACATGTGTAAATATATTTTATCTGTTAATATGTTTAAATAAAAGGTTGTATGGTTGTCGTATTATTTTGGTAATTTCATTTGATGGTGTGTGAGTGTAAGAGAGGTATGTACGTAAAAATAGGTATTCAAGAAGAGGCCGATTGCTGAGTTAGCCATGGTAAGCAGAGAAATTCGAAGGCGTCCTAATAAAAAGGTAAGAAATTTTTTCTGAATTTTCTTAAATTTTTCATGTGGTGGCCAGATGGGGCACGAATTTTGGTAACTTCCGCGGCACTTTTATGACGGCCCAACGCTGGGACTCGATGCTAAAAGCTTAATTTCCGACTTCCACGGCAATATATATATATATATATATATATATATATATATATATATATATATATAAGTAGTTTTCTTGGGATTATAGGTCTCTAGTGATAAAACAAAAAATATATACCTTACTTCATGATTTTGTATTTCTGACTATCCAAACGCTTCGATCAGGTGTTTTTCAATGGTTACTAAAAAATATATATTTTCGTTACATGAGTTTATACATAAAACATATTGTTTACCAGGAACGAAGATCACCTATATAAACTATCATATACTGTATTATTTATTGTCTATTTTATAGATTAATATATTATTTACGCTTTACTATAAATACATGCTTAAAACGATTCATTTTGTATGTACATTATTGCAAGGATATATTTCCTTTAGTCAATTATTTAAAACAAATCTCTGTACAGTTTAGAACTTACATTTATAGATAAATAACACTTTAACCTAATACTGTATGCATACATGTGTAGTTTTTGTTTTAATCTATAATTTTGCAATGATAGTATGAATAGGTATAGTATGCAATATGTTCTATAACCTTGTTTATGTTTGGTTAATCCGTACACCTGACTTATATACATATATATATATATATATATATATATATTTATTTTATATTATAAACTAATATGTGTGGAGCACAGCACAGTACGTCTATGAAAGAGGGGCAGTAGGAAAGGCAAACAGAAAGAGATAGAAGCCTTCTGGAATGTTGTGCTTCAGATGTATGAAGATGGACAGACAAAGTTAATAACAAATAGGTAATAGCAATAGTAGAGGAATAAAGATATCTGTGGAAAACAAAAAAAAATAGGAGAAATAGAAGGGCAGGATACGTTTTAAGACATTTTTGGCGAATAGTACGGAAAATATTACAAGCAGAAATAGGAAAAGAGAGGTAGAGGTAGACCGAGATTAAACTTTCGCACGAAGATAGTGATAGAATCAGGCTGTGCAAAATTCAGAGAAACGTGTAGGTTAATTCAGACTAGAAAACAATGAGGGTACGCGTTTAACCAGTTCCGTTAACAAGAGCCAAGCTTCAGTAGTATTAAGTATAACATCATCTAAACAATTAGGCTAGATAGCTCAATTGGTTAGAGCACTGATCCGGAAAATCAGAGGTTGCAGGTTCAAGTCCTGCTGTAGCCGTTCTATTAGTGGTTTTCAATTACTAGTTCGATTTGAAATGGTAATTCAACTTTAAATACAAAGTTGGGTTTTCATTTCATCTTAATAACTATTAATATATATTAAGCATTCATTTGCATTCCAAATGTGGATTATTCTTCTGTATTAATATATATATATATATATATATATTATGTAAGGGGGGTACAAGGCTTCTAAGGGTAGATTTGTGTTAAAAGGGGTGTATGCCAAACAATAGGATTAATATATCAGATCTAATAAGTTAAAAAACTATATTTTGCTGTACTTTACATATGCTAAAGTATGTACCATTTTAGTTTGAAACATATGTGCCAAAAGGTAGACAACATGACTTTATGATGTTGATACAATGCACGGTACTTCAGGTTTTATACTGAGTTGATATTTTATGAGCCAGTGAAAGTACATTTGCCGTCGGAAAGCCGAACGCATTTATGGATATCTGCAACCAACAAAGCGTCCAGGTCGTGTGTAAATTATTTGGCTTTTCTTTTAATAGAATCAACTTTTGGACGAATTGTAAAATCAAAATTAAAAGTGAATAGAAATATAAATAGGTTATTGGAGATTTGTGAAGTGTTTTGGACCAATAGTAGAAATTAAGAATATTATAAAGACTGTAGTGAAGGTATTTTGGACACGAAAGGAAAGACGAATTGTTATTGGATATTGTATGTTTTAGAATTGTAATTCAAGTAAGCTAAGGTTGTTGATCTTATCGCTAAGCAAAATAAATGAGATTCTAATTTCGATGATATTCAGATAAAGACGTGTTTTACAAAACCTGCGTTAAAAGTTGTACAAATATTTATTGAAATAAAAGTTTTTGTGAATTAAAGAGTCTAATTTAGTAAAGTGAGAGTAATAAGAAGCATCGAGAGTATTAAAGGCAACGAGTATTAAAAAAGATTTAGAGTGGTAACTAGTGCGACGGGAAAGCGACGATTATTTAGGTTTGAGCAAGATTGGTGTTGGATTTGGAAAGATTTGGTTTAACGGCAGTAGGAGATTTGAGTGGATATAGAAGGCAACGACGATATTGATAATTTTTGGAGTGATTTGAGCAGATAAAAGGCAGAAGGACACCGTGTGGATATTAAAGGAATAGCAGGACAAGGATTGATTTAAAATAGGACGGCTGGATTGATTTGGATTGAGCAAGGAGAGGATTGATTGGAGTACGAAGCAGAGAAACAGGAGAGCAGTCTATTACGAGGAAGAATTAACGCAGGGGAAGTAGATACAACGGTTTTTTTTAAATTCTAAATTGGGGTAAAATTATTTCAGATTTGGGGTCAACGAAATTGGTTAAGAACACCTGGAGGCAATACGCAAGTGGACTACGATTGAGAATCCTTGTGAAGGTGCGTACGGTGTATACGATCTTGAGCCAGCAGTTTAAAAGAAGGCCTTCAGCGCGGTATAATTCTGGTAAGTACCGTGAATATCTTAAAACGTCAAAATTAAAGTCATAAATAGTTACATAAATTAATTTGGCACCAAGCAACTTTGATCTGTTAAAATTTGGCATATATAGTAAATCAGTGCATTAAAAAAGTGGTCAAACAAACGAGTGTGCAGTTTGGTTGGGTAGTGCACATCTACTCACGATTGAACTCACGGTGAGTAGGTGAACGCCCTGAGATTAAAGTTTCATATAGTCGAGGCATAATAAATAGTAAACAGTAAATAGATAACCAACCAAACGTTGCTAAAGCACCTCAAATAGAAGTCATTTATTGAATACTAAAATAGGGACGACGACAAAAGTCGTGTAGCAAATTTTGTTTAATTAAATAAAGTAGTAAAGTTTATAATCACATATTTTTATAAAAATAAAAATAAAAGGGAGGAGTAAACAAGCAAAAGTAAAAATTAAGTTTAGGTAGGTAGAAGAATATATATATATATATATATATATATATATATATATATATATAGTTAATTACACAAGGTAAATTGATAAATACTATCGTTTTACAGTGAATAAGATGAAATAATAACTTAGACTTTTATGCAAAGCCTAAATGATCATTTCAAATCGAGCTACTAATTGAAAGATAAAAAATATAAGGTCTTGGCCAGGACTTGAACCTGTATCCTGGTTTTGCTGGAACAATGCGTTTACCAATTACGCCACCGAGACCGATGACGACAATTGGGAAATTTACAAATTTAAATCGTGTACACAACCATATATAAACCTAACTTTCAATTACGTCTGCCATTTTTGTCAATCATATTTGACATTGTCAAGTTTTTGACTTATGTCAGTTATAGACAGGAAGCGACGCTCAAAATTACTGCTATAAGCCAAGTATTAAATATATAAATATTTTAGGTAATTTATTACACTAGGTAAGTTGATAAATACTATCGTATTACAGTAAATAAGATGAAATAATAACTTAGACTTTTATGCAAAGCCCAAATGATCATTTCAAATCGAGCTAGTAATTGAAAGATGGAAAATATAAGGTCTTGGACAGGACTTTAACCTGTAATACGATAGTAATTATCAACTTACCTTCTGTAATTAACTATCTATAATATTTATATATTTAATACTTGGCTTATAGCCGTAATTTTGAGCGTCGCTTCCTGTCTATAACTGACATAAATCAAAAACTTGACAATGTCAGATATGATTGACAAAAATGCCATACGTAAAAAAGTTAGGTTTATATATGGTTGTGTGCACGATTTAAATTTGTAATTTCCCAATTGTCGTCATCGGTCTCGGTGGCGTAATTGGTAAACTCATGGTTCCGGCAAAACCAGAATACAGGTTCAAGTCCTGTTCAAGACCTTATATTTTCCATCTTTCAATTACTAGCTGAATTTGAAATGATCCTTTGGGCTTTGCATAAAAGTTTAAGTTATTATTTCTTCTTATTCACTGTAATACGATAGTATTTATCAACTACGATTAATACGGAAGCGATGTTCTTTTAAACGCAAATTATATACATAAATGGAGTTATTAATTACAATAACTAAGAAAAATTCTTCAATATAACGCTATTTTGAGATTTTATTAAATAATCGAAAGGAAAATTTAACCAAAGATGTACTTAGGTAATTGCCGTTTGAAATAAGTATCTTTATGCAAAATCTTGTAAGCTTATTTGACGTCAATTTAAAATAAGAAAGATTTCTATTTACGAAGAACATTTTTGTGGATTCCGCAAGTATTATTTGTAGATTTGTTTTAATTGATATTAGAGTATTTTTGTCTAGTTTAAGATAGTCCTAATAATTTTTTGTGTAAGAAATTTTTATCAGGAGTTGGTGTTCGGAGTTCGAAATACTCTGACCTTTTTGTAGATTATCTGTGAATGATTTCCTTGGATAAAACAAATCTTACAAAAGTGGAAATAATTATTACCACATAAACCATCCTCAAAAGAATAAGTTTAATTCTGTAAATTTAAAATAAGGTGAGGAACATTTTTTTATCACAATTACTTCTTAGAAATTATTTTATGTTTGAAAGAAACAACTTTGTAGATGCTTCTGATGAGAAAAAATATTTCATATTGTATAAATGCTTTGTGATACTGCTGTATTTTATTTCATTTTGAAAACTCCGTCAATTCCGTTGAGCTTGCCAGGCAAAGTTTAAAAGGAAGATAACTGAACAATTTCAAGTTTTCCAAATTGCTGTAACTGTATCACAGCACTTTTACAGTGGCATTTCAAAGCGAGGTTATTTTTGTATCACTCTTTTAGTAACGTCCCAAAGCGAGCCGTTGTCACAACACTCTTTTAACGGCGCTCCAACGCGACGCGTACCACAGCAGTTTTTTAACGGCACTCCAACGCGGCGCTTACCACACCACTCTTATAGTAGCTCCCAACACGGGGTTTATCTTGGTATCCCCTCACAACCTCACATTCCCAAAGTATCCTAAACCCAATCGTACGTCCTTATTTGTTACACGTCTCTCGAGCATTTCGAACCACCTCCACTGCCTCTCTATACACAATATTAAAAATCCCCCCCCCCCCTTAGAAATCCAACTACATCAATTCGTGTAAACCCGTAATCTAAAATTGCGTCGTCCGATCCACCTCCATAATAAAACACTATCTCCTGATACGTACCGCACAATCCCTACTACCGACCTTAAGTCTCGCATTTACAACTCCATCCTTCACTCCTGGCAAGAATCATAGTCCTACTCCGATACCGGCAGATACACCCACCAAATATTTCCTACCATTACTGACATCCCCAATCACATACAAAGTCCCAGCCGTACAATGATCCAATTCCTAACTGGTCATGGAAAATTCCGATCTAAATTACACGCCTTTCACCTAATACCCTCTCCACTATGCCCATGCAGTCCTGATTCCCCCGAAACCCCAGAACATCTAATATACCATTGCCCCGCTTTTACTCCCATTCGAAATACCTTCAAACAAATCATTTAACTCGACATATTTTCCCCACTACCTGATTTCAAATTCTTAATCACTAACTTTCCTTTTCCTTTACATGCCTTCCTACAAGAAATAGTAGACACTAAACCTCCTATACCCCCACCTTAACCCCTCTGACCTGCGATTAAATAAGGATAGAAGTTGATTCTGCATCGGACCTTAAGAAATCCCACCCCGCCTGCCCGGATCAAGTTTCTGACATCAGCTGAAGGAACAGCGAGTTTGAGAAGAAGACCAACTAAAACGCAACGAATTTTTATTTATTTTGTTTTTCTGATTGCTTATTTCCTTTTTTCTAACTTAGAATGTTCAAACTAAGATGGGACAATGGCCTAGGTATAGTTTACAATAAAGCTTATTCATACATACATACATACGGGGTTTATCACAGCACTATTTTAGTGACACCTCAACGTAGGGCCTTGTCACAGCACTCTTTTAGCGGAGCACCAACGCGAGGCCATTTTTATATCACTCCTTCAGCTACGCTCACAACGCGAGGCCTTATCATATCACTCTTTTAGTGGCGCCTAACAAGGGGCTTACCACTGCACTCTTTTAGTGGCGCCCAAAGTGAGGCCCTTGTCAAGTTATTTGCAGTCCGCATTATACAACAAAATAAAAAATAAGATGCATCTGTAAATTAACTCTTATGAATATAATAAAAGCTTATCCACCTATACAAATCGAGCTAATAGTTGTATAGCCATTAACATAACAATAGCTTTATTATTTCATAAAGGGAGGAAACATCCACTAATGTGTTCTGACGTATATGTCAGTCTACGTTGAAGTAATATACTAAGTTACTTTGGTCTTAAAACTGTCTTACATTTAAGAAAAACACTTTGTATAACATTGTAGTTCCATTTGGCATTTTCTAAATTAAAGAACGAACTTTGTAGAATATTGATTTTTAATAGATCGTCCAGTAAGATTAATTTCAGTAATAAGCGCCTGATTTAGCCTGTCTTAAAGATTATAAAAAAATTCAGTTAAAGCTCAGTTCCTTGCTTTAGAGTTTCTGAAAGATAAAATCTCTATAAAGCTGAAGAGTTCCATTCAATTAAGCTGAGTGACTCTAATGTCATTACATTCTAAAAACAACTTTGCTGTTGCATACTATAATATTCGCTGTCGTTTACGTGATTTTTGCCTTTGCGTATTCAGGTAATATAAATCACAATTTTTTCTTACAGCGGTGTTAATTTTGTGCCATATTTTTATTTTGCGCTATAGTGGAAAACTATCTGTAAATTAGCATTAATGGAGGAAATGTGTTACCTAATTTGCAGTACAGAACAATAGTGGTAATGTGTTTTAGAGATGGTTGGGTTTGTCATTTTCAATTAAGCGGAAAACACGCAGTCGTAGTTAGTATCCGCTACTGTACTACTACAATGAATAATGAAACAACAAAATATACAATTGTATAGACGGAATTCGTATCTATGTCAACGTAAATTTGTAGACTTAATGGTTTTAATTGTACTACACTGCAGTATGTATCATGCTTTTAATAAATGCATAATTTTGAAAGATCGATTAAGTTGCCAAATAACTTTAATTAACTGGAATCTCAAGTATTTGAGGGAACATCTAATAAAGCTTCACCCATTCGTATATGACAATTTCGCCCAGTGTTCAACGTAATGCTTGTGCAGTATTTATTTTCTTTCCTCCTGTGCTGTATTCATTTCAAGTTCCACAATTAATACATTCTTCAACAAAATCAATACGGATATTTCTCATTTGTTTTGTTTTTGCTTAAGCAACTTTAGTATCAAAAAATTTCCTTTTTAGGTACTACTGATACGTTTTACATGTTACAAGAATTGGTGAACGAGATGCGCACTTCGTATCTGAATTATTCAAAATTGTCAGGAGAATTAAACGTTTTTGAAACACAAATTATTATACGGATTTTTAAGATACAATTTAATTTTTAGATTGAGTTACAAAGTTAGCAACCTTTCTTGTTTATACGTGTTTTACATTTTCTAGTTTATGTTTGTTAAAGAAAACGGGTCGTTACGTTTCGGTTGCTGAAATGCTTGTTTTATTCATAATTTTAGAAATACCAAATCAACAACATAAAAGTACTTGGTGCTTATCATATTTAGTCAGACCATCCAAGTTTGACCTAATATTTTGCAGAAGGTTATTAAAGCACCAACTCTTATCTTCTAGTGGTTTCTATATTATTACATTTATGTGTAAGCTAGTGCCTAGGTAATTATTGTTCTAGACCTGTTTGTTTATGTTTATGTTTAGGTACGTTTATGCGCTTGCATGGTAGTGTTTCTTTTTTAAGGTTTTTAAGGTGTTCAATCAAAATTAGTGTCCTTAGTGCTTTTCTCTAAATTCAAATAATACTGAAAATAACATAAATCGTGATTCCTACTTTGGTTTCATATTTTTATCTTAAAAGGCCCTAACCTCCTTTCTTGCTTTGGTTACTCTGGCTTGATAGCATCCTCTCCCTCTATCTGTTTAGTCTTTTAATCCCTTCGGGCTCATGTCTCTGTGGAATAGAAACCAGTTAGCTATATCTCTTCTGGAGTTTTCCCGATTACTATGGCTATTGTTCCACATCCTCCTCCCTTGGACTGCTTTTTAACTGAAAACTTTCTTATAAACACCTTGGTGGCATTTTTAGTCAAATGGTCACTGTTCAAACGCTTTACCCACTTTTGGCCAAAAGTTTGCCATAGGTTGTTAATTTGTTTAAGATTGAATTAAAATTGTTTTGAAATTTTTTAATGGTTCTAAGAACAGTTGCGTGACAGGTAATCAATGTGCTATGGCGGCAAATCCTAACGTAACTTATTTGCAGCCAATGTTGTATTTGTGCAACATTTAAAATGCAATTCTTTTTCTCAACTTATAATGTGCTAATCGTATGAAAATTGCTTTTACTTGAAAAATAAAATTTTTTAAATTTTAGTAAGCTTTTTTTACTTGTTTGCCTGTCCTATTGTGAGTAACAAAATTTAAAAAAATACAGTTTTTTATTGTTACGTCGCACTTAATGTAAATTTTTTATTGCTATTGTTCGAAAAAAAGCCAAGTTTTAATGACCTATTTTATGTATTGATGATCATGTGCATTGCCGGTTTCTTGTTGGGAGAAAAGAGTAATTGTACAACGGGGTATGATACAGATCCAAGCTCTGCTAGATTCAACTTTTACGTGTTTCGTATGCAGCTTATGACATGTTTATGAAAAGGGAAACAAAGAAAACAATTTATTTTTCAAATGCTTAAAGAAAAGTTTTAAACTATAACTAAAAAGAGTTGCTGAGAATAAATATCTGACATCATATATATATATATATATATATATATATATATATATATATATATATATATATACGTGATAGGGGGGTCACGAGAGGTTATTGAAACCCAAATTCTACAAATAAATCCCACCAAAATATAAAAGAATCCGGAAAAATAAAAATTACCGTAAATTCAATCTACAATGTACAAGTAAAAAATGTAATTGCGCATATATAAATAATCATCCTATATGATATAGGCGTATTTTAAATACATAGCAAATAATTTAAGCTGCCTAGTAAAAATAACTAATTGTCAAGATATCTTAAAATGCATTCAATGCGAACGCAAATCGATCATTTTAAGATAAATATAAAGCCATCTATTTTCACTTATTATCAATACATTCTTGATAAAAAAAAGCTTTTTATTTCCTGTAAATAGCATAGACTAGTACTAGCTTTGCGCATTTAGCATAAAAACTGCAATCAATGTTGTATTTAAAACCCTAATTTTAATCTTAAAACACGTTTTACAGTGAAAGCAAATATTTTCTATAAAAATACAACCATTTGCAATAAAAACAAATTAAACACCCTGTGTATTACCTAAATTCAATTTAAATAAAACATGTTCTTGTATTTTTGAGAGGAATTGAGAAAAATTACATCAAATACCTATGAACTAATTAAAAAAGAAACGTTTATTGCAAAAAACGGCCGAAACAGTAAAAAACCGGAAATGTAGTAGAAATTGATAAGAAATACTTATTATCTTTCGCATTCACTGTACGATAGAAAGAAACCGCCAGCATTAACTTTAGGTATTAAACAAAGACGAGGCAGCGCGCGTCACTAATAAGTGGAAGAGATTACGAGGTAATAAAACGCTCAATTTTAGACGCTAATGCGTTTTTCTGAAAATTCTTGTACCATAATGTTCCATACTGTAGTACTATATTCGAGAAATAGATAATTTTGTATATATAAGGAAGCGTTTATTAAAGGATTTCATTCATAAATTCAATCGTGAAATGTTCATTTACGTTGCGGGCTGATACTTTGCAAAGATAATATTTGAAATATGCATTATACTTGCCTTAGTTTAATAATTACGATGTTACAATCAATAAGGAAGTGATATTATAAACGTAACCTACAGAAATATAAAAAGGGATAAATGCAATTATTTGAATTTGTAATATACAATTAAGATGGAAAATGCTTCGAAATAAAAAGCTGTTTAAAATTCTATTGATTAATCAAACCGAGGATTCACATTGATTTCTAAATGGAGATGGAAATGATTTGAAAATCTGGCAAGTTGATTTGGACGTCAATTTAAAACAAGAAGATATTTAATTCCGAGCTGGATAAAAAAGCGCTTCGTGAATTTTTGCAAGTATAATTTTTTTGTAACTGATATTTGAATTTTGTCATTTACTTAAAGATAGTTTAAAATAGCCCTAATAATTTTTGTGAAGGATCTTTACCAAGAAAGTTTGTGTTCAGGATTCGAAACACTCTGACCGTTTAATAGATTATCTGTCAAGAATTTTTTTTGCTAAAACAAACCTTATAAGCGAGAGAAACGTAACAAGATGAACTATCCATAACAGAAGAAATTTAGTTCTGTAAATTTAAAACAAGGTAAGAAATATTTTTATAATTGAGTAAATAAGTACTACTCAGAAATTATTTTAAGTTCGAAAGAAACGATGTTATAAATGTTCTATATGCTTTTGTATGGTAGGAAATATTTCATACTGTATAAATGCTTTGTAATATTGCTGTGTTCGATTTCATTTTGATAACTCCAGAATTTCCGTTGAGCTAGCCAGGCAAAGTTAGAAAGGAAAGTAAGTCAACAATTTCAAATTTTACAATTTGCTGTATCTGTATCACAGCATCCTATCAGTGACGCCTCAACAAAGCGAGGAGTTTCACGTCACTCTTTTAGCGGCGCATCAAAGCGGCGTTGTCATAGAACTCTTTTAGTGACGTTCCAACGCGTGTCATTATCATATCACTCTTTAAGCGGCGCCTCAATATGCGGCCATTTTCATATCACTCTTTTAGTGACGCTCCAACGCGGGGCTTAACTTCTTAAAGTCATCTGGTTATTTAAAGTTATGTATGTTTGGGAAGTGAAACTATTTGAATGGTTGATTGATAAAAAGAATTGCTATATCAATATTTCAGAGCTCTTACGGTATAATAGCACATGACGAAAAGTTTCACGAAACTTTCAGTCTTTTTTGTTTGAATATTTTTGTAAAACAAAGGTTACTTTCAACATTGTAAGCTTTTGATATATACACTCTAACTTAGCCAGGCACTCAGCCATTTTACTTTTACATAGAACATTATAGCAAAATTTACTTTGGAAATTTTTGTCTTTGGCATATGATCATATATAAAAGATTTCAATATGCGTAGAAGAAAAGCATGTCAACAAAGCGTCAAACGTAACCCGAAACTCACATCGACGGAACTCGTGATTTAGCATGAAATCTTCAAACCAAGGCATATAACCTGGCTGAATTCCTTGAATTGCCATTAGGAGGAAAACTAATGTACACAAAGGTGCATCTGCAATATTTGGTAAAAAGCACATTATCCTCAGTCGCTCCTGCTCATAATGACAATATTTTATTTCAGGTGCTTATTCAAAGAAATAAAAACCAAGCGTTTCTTTTACAAGCTAATATAGAAGTAGGAAATGAAACACAAACTCTGAAGCATAAACCTTGGAGTAGAAGTATACTTACATTTGATAGAACCCCGTAAGTTATCAAATAATGAAATAATTGTCTTTTTAAAACTCGTATTTTGACTGGGCAATACTAGCTAAGTTACAATGGGAAACTTACTCCCAATTAGGGATTGGAAATTCCCTATAATTAGTTATTGAAATAAGGCTTGTGAACCAAAAATAGCGTAGCAATTGCGTTAAAGCTTCAAAAAGAAAAACATACGCTGGGAAATATTTTAAAAAATGTCTTTAGGCCCACACGATTTATAAACCGTAGCAACCTTTACGATACCGGAAAACGGAAATAAGTAGCAAACGATTATCACGCTGCATCATCTGAGCGTGCAAGATTATCCGGTGAGTATGACACTCACAACTTATAACTAACACTTAATTCTACTATAGAACTAAATACAATATTAATTTCCTTCCACTGTATATACATGCATACAATTATTCAAAAATCCTTTCAATGTATTTTTTAACTCCAACAGGTTTAAAACATTGACTTACTAGCACAGGTAAAAATATGTGTGGCAGCAACAGAAACCTTACGTTAAGAAATTAGCCAGGACTACTGAATTAACGATTGTAGTTTTCTAAATCATCCTACCAAAATACAAAACTAAAAGGCATGTTAGCTCTTTTCATTTATAAAATAAATCCTACCTTTTATCATAAATATTAAAAGTTCGAAACACCAAATAGATAAAATAACTTTTCAAAGATAATTTGAAAGAGAAGAATAGATAGATAATTTTTGCTTCGCAGCAACGGTGATCTCGTAAGATCCTGCATTGTCAATACCTCAAAGCATATTTTTTACAATTTTCATTATCTACTGTTTTTCTGTATTATAGGGGCGTTTGTTTATTTTTCTGTTTTGTCCTTAACATGTTCGTGAGGGGCTGTCGCCTTTAGTAATTTTTAGGTCTAATATCTAATATCTAATATTTCTGTATGTTTGTAGTAGCCACTAGTTTTGAAATTATGTGGGTAATTTAAGATAGTCGTTTTACCTTTTGCTTGATGTTCTTATTGTAGTGGATGCTCTCGTTAGGAAGATGATTTACCTAGGTCCCATTTGGAGCCTAATTGTTTTCATTTATGGACGTGTTGGTTTAATGTTCATTTTATCACTAGCGATGCAAGTGGTCACTCAGACCAATCTGTTTTAGTAAGAACATTCTGTACTCTCTACTTTTCTTTAAGATACTTATCCTAAAACTCTACTTTTTCATATTCCTCTATCTCCGTTTCAACCTTATTTTTTCCTTCGTTGGATCTGTCTTGGTCCCGAGACGCCCGTTCATCACATAAAAGTTGTTCTCTCCTACTTCGGACTATTGACTAGATTTTGGCTGGTTGAGTAGTGCTTTGCTATGCAGCGTTTGTTCTATCGCTTTTGCTCAATTTAAGCTTTTCTTCTCTTCCTTTCAGATATACGTAACTTAAAGAAAAACCTAATTTCCTAAATCAAACTGGCCGGGCACTGCTAAAAGAAAACATTAAATCACTCAACCAATTATATGATCACTTAATTTTTCCCGATTCCAATATTGATATACATGACATCCTAAATATCATTTCTGGAAATTCCCTTAATAACAATACATAGAAAACGGTTAAATATCAATTTCTATTGTCCCTTAAAAATACTAAATTCCATGCTTCAACTAATACTAAGTTTCACCAGTAAAGCTTACATTTAAAATCAATACGCAGATAAACCTTAATATTTACAAATATTGCAACTTCCTTTACGATAATATCATGCTTAAATTTAACTAAGACTAATTCCGTCACTTAATTCATCGTCCAACAATAAGTACTTTTATGACTACAAACTTGTGACATTTAAAATTTAAATATAGCTAATTAAAAAGTATAAATATAAAAGCTGGTGTATTGATGTCCAATATATTGTTAAATTCAAGGATGTTTATAGACCATCAGTATTACAGCTCTGTCTGTCTGTCTTTTTATCTAACACACACAACACAACATCGAAATTCTTGGAAAGGTGAACTCTCTAGATCCTAACCCCTTTTTAACTAGTAACAATACTAATTCGTCGAATCCGTGATCTAAAACATACGCTGCTTTGTAAGCGTAGTTCAAAGAGAAAATTTTACCCCGCGTGTTTTTCCTTTCCTACAAATATCATTCGTACAATATAATATATTTAATCTGTGCTGAATAAAAAGGCTTTTGTCCCGTTAATTACATAAGCCACGTGTTTTTGCAATTCACCTTGAATGTCGAGCCATGTCTCAAACGCAACCCTTTCCGTTAGCGGTTTCTACATTCTCATGTATTAATTTATTTCATTAGGATAACTTGGTGTTTATTACATAACATCCTGCATCTATTTTGATCACAACTTTTATTCTCACATATTTAATATTCCTTTATTACATATTTATTACACCGCATGTTTTATGAAATCTTTTATTTCTGCGCTTTTTGTTGTCGCGTCATTTATCCTATTTAACGACTAATGCGTTATCTTAGTATTGTATTAAATTGTACCAATTTATTTTAAGAAAATTCATTTTTATTGCTATAATTATGTGATTTAAAGTCACGTAACGCAAATGCATTACAATTAATCTAGAAATTGATCAAAACATTCCTACATACGTATATCTCGATTTCACTGAGTTTTGCTTAATTTTAAAAATTAGAGTTGTCGAATATTAAAGTCGAGTTCCCAATCCGAGTAACCCTAATCTCTACTTTTCAGCGTTTTGTAAATTATTGTAATTTAGTGTTTGATTTTGATTTAAGAATTGAGGCGCACGTGTAATCTTTTTGTGTCTTTTGATGAAAATTTATGAATACTTATACCTACAAACAAATTTAAAGAGCATTTGTTTAACAAAACCTTTTTGGTATTTTGTCGTTAACTCTCGAAAAAGAGTTAAGGTTTCTTGTACATTTCTTCATTCACACATGGCACATCAAAAATCCCAGCTTTTTAGTTCTTCCTTACACAGTTTTGATGAATTTCTACAATTGTGCATTCCAATCAAAGTTCTCCTGACATATCTCATCATGTGACGCAGATGACGGTATTAAATAGAAATGGTGGTGAATGCATTAACAGCTTTCAAGCATCGAAATATTCTTGACCTCGACCTTAAGACAGTTCAAGCCGTACAAACCGTGTGAACTAGAGGTCTGGTAATCTCCTAAATATAATCTATAAATACAGATATGGCCTAATACAGAAGATTGTTTTATTCAGGCTTTTATCTTCAGTTACTCTATTGACATGCAACCATCGCCAACCAGGTAAAAAGGTTGAATAATTCGTGACGGTAGTTTTAAACACTCGTGTGTTTTGAATCAAGTGTTCAAACGCGAAATCAATGGCAGATTTGAGAAAATTGCCGTATCAGACCACCAAGCCGTAGGTGATTGAATTTTTGTTTTCCGTATGCTACATGTTTCTGCTGCTGTATATTATATAATTGGTTGTATAAGATTTACTGGAATTTAGATGATGTCTACGTTAGTGCACGCTTAGTTAAAAGCGTAATGTAAACAAAGAATTCTAATATAAACAAGCACCACAATTATATTCGAGTAAATTTATATGTACCAGTTAAATTGATTGGATACCTGTAGTTGAAAAAATTTAAACGTTTTTTTCTTTTATAAACACGCATATTTGGTCACTTAGGTATAGAGCTTACTTTATTTGTTGTGTTGTGTTTGTTAAATACTGCGATATTCTGTTTGGATAATATAAGTTAGGTAAACAATTTGAAATTTTCTTATTATTTTGTGTATTTTAAATTAGTAGGCGAAAAAAGTGTACACAAAACTATAATAACCTACGTGCGGAAAGAAAAAACTATTTAAATCGTCTCTTAGAACACATCGTCTAGCAAGACAAAAATTATATGGGTTGGCGCTTAGTGACTTTATTTAGACAGAAAGTTTAAAGACCTATACAGGTAGGTGTAAAAGAAGATGTTGAAATTTGTATACCCGTAAATAATTTTTTTCATTTCCCTTTATAGAACCCACCCCTCACCCTTGAAAGCTAACTGTGCATTATTTGATATTACATCTATTTGGTAGAGTAAATTTAATTCAGGTAACTAGCGTTAATTTAGCACGTACCAACTCTTATATTCTCCTAAGAATTTAACGTGGCTTTTTTTTATTGTTTTGATTAGGACAATTTAAATAATCTGGGTAGAAATTTTATTTGCAAAACTCCACCTAAAATGCTGATCTTTTGAATTGGTAGTTTGTAACACTACCATTTTTCTAAGCTTACCTCCTGTATGAAATTTCCAGTTAGTATTAAATTCTTTAAAGGCGATATATAAATATATGTAACTAGTAGTAAAAAGTAAAATTGCAGTAGGACTATTGTTATACGGATAATCTAAAATTTAGCACCGCGAAAACCAAGCATAGAATATTACATCGCTATTTAGTGGGTCAAGAATACTTCAATTTATTTCAAAAGCCGTTGTTGGAAAAAAGCTGATGAGATTTGCTCTGGAGGATGCTTGTATTAGTCAAATTAAAGCTCAGACCTAAAGGTTTTGAGATAAAGCTTATTAAATTCCTTATAAAATGACGGCGTGATACAAAAGCTGAACACAGCGTTCTTAGGTTAACGAGTTTTAAAATAAAACTTAACGACATGCCATCGATAATGATGTTTAAAATTTTTATATAAAACCCGTTTTTATTTCGAAGCTTATATATTAAAGACACAAGTCCTATTAATTACGTGAAAAAGCGTTTTTTTTTAGTAATTCCTTAATTGGGTTACATTTTAAACGGTATTTAGAACAATATGAAAAAGAATTGTAGGGAAAGCTTTAACTCTATAGGCCGGTGTTGGCGTACCTGTGTGCATACGTGCGTGCACGCATGCACGCTTTTCTGCAGATTCATGCAAGCATGCGTCCGCGAGTATTTTCATGTATATTAGTACGTGCGTGAATGTGTATGATGTTTGTGTACATACAATTTGCGTGCATGCAACCGTGAACGTTCAAGCATGCCTGACTGCACAAATGTGTGGGTGTATGCGTGGGTGTATGTTTGAGTGAATGTATGTACATGCATGCGGTCATATATGTGTGAGCGAGGGTTCTAGTGACTTTGTGCGCATGTATCAAGCGTGGGTTAGTATCAAATATACGCGCTTACGTACGTTCGTTTGAATAATTTTAATACTCTTCCATTGTCCCGTCTCAGTGTGACTGATCAATAACTTTGAAAAGGCTTTTTGTAAGGGTCAAACCATCTCGAGATTTGTCCTCAGATTAAAAAAATATCCACCAACAAGTAATTTTATATACGCAAAAATTTTATACTAGCTTAATCTACTTAATAATAGCACACATTTTCTTTCTATGGGTTTAAAAGAAAGTTATACTTGCGTTTTAGATTGTCAAAGTTTCGAAAACATTTATATCTCCATTACAACATGTGTTTGATTATAGTTGCCATCTTAAAATTATTTTCATTAAAAAATAACTGCATCAAAAAATTCCTGCTTACATTTTAGATTTCCATTTTAAATAAATCTTTATAAGTCAAAGTTCACTTTATCAATTTTCGAAATTACTTTTATTGTAATAGATTAAAATATCAAGGTGTCTTGCACCAAGATAACTTATAATTTATATCATTACGTCGTCGATGCGCTCCAAAAACAGCGATTTAGTAAATATCTATGAATGGCTCTTTAACGTTGAATGAATGCTATTCATTCTTTACTGGTTTTATATAATAAAAATTTAAATACGTCATGGTTTTCGAATGTTTTGATTATATTCTAGCAGGTCTGACTTATCTCATAGACCTTAGTTCTTAGATATTTAACTGTCTGTAATCCTTATGACAAAACATGAAACTGAACTTGAACTATGAACCTGAATTTGAAACCCTAAAATAAACTGTGAACACACTTTAGAATCCAATTAATTTAACCAATGAATTATTGTACACATTCGTTTGATAGGTATTTTTATCTGCATAATCGTACGCACAAGCGTTGGTACCACCGCGGGCAGCGTTTGACTGATTTTAAATTTATACAAAGTGAACCTAATGAAAATATACTGCAGCCATTTAATTTCTAATAAGTGTGAGGTACATATTGAAAAGTACGTTGGTTTCATTAACCCAATCGCTTGCATTTAAGCTTTGTTATGACGTAAAATTGATGTTTATGTTCAACCCTATGAATATTAGAAACCATAAGTTGTGTCAGTAAACGATTATGTTACTTGTATTTCCTTGTTGTCGAGTTTTATGTCCGTTAAGCATCTAGAGATTGTGTGAGAAATTTCCTAGATTGATTTCGCGGGAGGCGTACAGTTCCGATTTAGGTGGCGCTCTCCAAGACTCTTGTTCACCGTGTCGACCTTAGGTTATTTGTATCTTGGTGCAAATTCCCACTCCCCCTCACCGACCAGAGTCTAGTCGTGGTAAAATACGGTTACTCCTGCGGCTAACGGTGTGTATGTTTTTTTTTGTGTTAGGAAACCGTGTTAGTCTAACCCTGCAAGAGTTGTCGAAAGACGGATATCTCTGGTAAAGATATAGTAAACTTTTCAAACCACAAGAAAAAAATTAGTTTCTCGCGAAAAACCAACAAGTAAGTGAAGAAACCAGGAAGAAAACCACCCGCAAAAGCCAACACGAGACAATTACTGTCAAGCCTCAAATTATGCTATGAACAATGAAGAATGCTGGATATGAGAAATTGAGATACTTCAAGCTGTGATAACAAAAAATCGTATCAAACGAACAACCGACGAAAAGAATAGCTAACTAGGCCGAAAAGTCGACAACGTCCTGGTTTAGGAAGAAAACGAGATAGGTCTAGAAAACACACACCAACGTGCATTTATATTTCCAATGCTCCACCAGAAGGTACTACATTGTCCAGGAGGCGAGTTTTTTGTTGTCTGGTAATTTAGAATTTTGCCGAACCCTTGCCGTTTTAGGCAAGGTAGGGATCTTTAACGTGCGTGACAACACTCACACACGGGACCTCCATTTAACCTCTGATCCGAACGAAGGCGTAATTTTTGTGAAAAATGCTCACCTGTCATTTTTCAAGCAGTCGGCCGTGTCGGGATTTGAACCCAGGATCTTGGGATCCGTAGTCTTACGCTTCCTACATTGATCCACGGCGACGCCAAAAAACACATACCACCACAGGGTGTGGATCGAAAAATATAATCAAGTCTGTATGAGGACTGACATTAAGAAAACCATCCAAGGAAAGAAAAAGGAAAATGGAGCAAAGTAACGAAGAAACAAAACTAAAATCGATACACTAAGAAACAGCACAAGATCTGAACGAAGAAGGCAAAATAAAAGAAGAAAAGAAAAAGGACTGCATTTGTGTGTGTGCGTGCGTGCGTGTGTGTGTGCGTGCCTGCGTGTGTGCGTGTGTGCGTGTGTGCGTGTGTGCGTGCATGCGTGCGTGCGCATGGGTGTGTGGGTGGGTGTGTGTTGGTGACACCGTTTTAGACGCCTTTTATGACAGGCAGGTCGAACAGTGGGACTATATCCAGACCCACATAGGATAAAGTACAATGAGAGAAACGAAAGAAAAGAAAAACAAACGAAAATATGTGTCTGTATAAAGTGTGCGTGCGTTTAGGTGTATCTGTGTGGTGTGTGTGTGCCTGTGTGGTGTGTGTGTTCCTGTGTGGTGTTTGTGTGTGTGACTGTGTGGTGCGTGTGTATGTGCGTGTGTGTGGTGTGTGTGTGCTTACGTACGTGCGTGCGTGCGTGCGTGTTTACGTGCGTGCGTGCGTGAGTGAGTGAGTGAGTGCGTGCGTGCGTGCGTGCGTGCGTGCATACGTGCGTGCGTAAAAGTGTGCGTGCATACGTGCGTGCATGCGTGCGTGCATACACGCGTGCGTGCATGTCTGTGTGCGTGCATGCGTGTGTGTGTACGTTTTGGACCGCTTTAGTCGCCTCTTAACAGGCAAGTCGTAGCGTGGGATTATTCCAATCCGGACCCACTCGGGATGAGTACGAAAGTTGGAGTGAAAGAAAAGAAAGAAAACCAATAGGAACAAGAAAATTATTCAGAAAAAACGTAAAGTTTAAAAATCAAATACTAAGGAGAGCAAATTCTGCATAAAAATCTGGGGTACGAGAAATTGGAATGGAGTTTAAGACGTTTACGCCGTCAGCAGAAAAACGAAACAAGATCAAGAACATTAGGGTCGACATAAAATGCATCCAGGTCAGAATCTTTCCGTAATGCACCTTCTATGTTTATTTTCCTCGTTTTAATTCTCCTGTTATTCGGTTTTTTGGGTCGAGATACCGGAACAAGCGGGGTGTTCGGCAGTTGAAGTATTGGTTCCAATTGTTTGACCCATTTGATCATAATTCGAAAAGCTAAGGACAGAAGAAATTTGGTTCCGATTAGTAAAAGGATGACAGTTCGGATAGGTGCGTCAAGTAACTCCCCTATGCCGGCAACCATAGCAATGGAGTACTTGAGGACGATTACAAAGGGTCGACACATGACCAGGTTGTTTGCAATTAAAGCATGTGACGTAACAAGTGGAAGTAGACGCAGGAATAGGAACAGAAGAAGCTACAGAAGAAATATTTGATCTAATAATAAGCGTAGGAGGAACCTCGACTAATTGGTTATGTGAGGTAATACTATTTTTTCCCAACAGCAGGGGACTTAAAAGTGAAATCCAGTTCTACGTATGTGTGTTTGTCTTGACTAAGGAGGTACGTAACTATTGTTACATGTGATTTTCCAATGCTTCGCCCGAAGGTACTACATTGGCCAGAAAGCGAGTTTTTTTTACCTGGAAAATTTGGAATTTTGCCGAACCCTTGCTGTTCCAAGCAAGGTAGGGATCTTTAACGTGCGTGACAACACTCACACACGGGACCTCCATTTTACCTCTCATCCGAACGAAGGTGTATTTTTGTGAAAAATGCTCGCCTAACATTTTTCAAGCGGACCGTGTCGGGATTCGAACCCGGCACCTTGGGCGTAGCAGTCACACACATGCCACTACGCCACGGAGTCGCCTCGTAACTGTTGGTCATAACCTTTTTCAGTTCCAACTTTCGACATTCGTCTTCCAATTCTCGCATGGAGCGGACGCTAAGCAAACGGGTTATATAAAATGCAACAAGGTGACTATGCACAATGGGCAATTGAACAGCCTCGGGTAAAGAGCCATACCGACGAAACACGGAAGCCATACACGTGAAATAGTCAGTGATGCTTTCCGATGAACCCTGGTTTCTATTACAATATCATTAAACAGTTCTATCTTATAATCAGGCGGTTAAAAATGACGTACTAGTAAAGTAACTAAGGTCTGCCAATTAAAAAGCCGATGACGGTTACTCTGATACCGCCGTAAAGCTTTTGACCTAAAGAGGTCGGCCGCTTGTTCAGACAGATTATGAGCCAGCCTTGGCTCTTCAACACTTTCAAGAAAGTCATGTAAAGTGAACACTTTAGGATCTCTACTGAATTTTAAATTCCACTTCACGACATGTTGCGAACAGGATTTGCTAGGTGAATTATTAGCCTTAGAGTGAGAACTTTTCGATTGAGGGGTAGTTGGCATGTCAGAAGGAAGTTTATCTACATGATGCAGTAAAGGAGATTTGTTTGTAACTCATCACGCAGAACTCGTTGTTCTGGCGGTAAACTGACAGATGAAAGGAAACTAATGCGTGTACATACATGTATGATTCGTGAGCGAATGATAGCTGCGGGTGGATCAGAATTCGTAAAGTTACTACTTAATTCTTTAGCTTTGGTCTTAATGGTTTTCAATTCCGTCTCCGGATTTACTTTATAGAGTGGATCAGGAAAAGATGCCTCAACTAATTCCACCTTGACCAAAACACGAAGACGTGTACTCATGTGTTCGACCGTATCTTTTGTCGTCACAGATACTCTTCTAGTTTAAAGTTTAAGAGTAAGCTCATCTCTATGTAAACAATTTATGTTCCCTTTGTAATCAAATAATTTCTAACTCAATAAACGAATAATACTGCCAGCAGACTGAGTTGGGATATACCCAAGAGAAAAAATTGAAATCCAAACACAAAATTGGCAGAAGCCAAAAATAAAATCTAGGAATACTAATAGTAATAAGGCGGTGGTGTTTCGAAAAACTCGAATTGCCAGCGAAAACATAATTCTAGTAACTTGGCATAAAACAATACTTACAGAAAATCTACATAATGAAAAGAACGGAAAGAAAAGTTTCAGAAATCGTGGCTAAACGTTAAGTAAAAACGGAGCCTTTCAAAAATTGAAGCAATGTTAAGTAAAGAAACAGAAAATTCGGAGCCAAAGATTAAGAAAGAAGACGGTTTCAAAAAAATCGGGGTCACGTTGAGCGCCAAATTTTATGTTACGGTAATCCGTACGGACAAAAGGAAAGTAAAGTACTGTAAGCAAAAGAACAGTAAGTTCGCACCAAGTACCGCAACAAAACCAAGGGAAATCCAAAGAAGGCCGTGCTAGCTGGAAAGTCGTAGAGTGGGATGGGTCACACAGAAAAAAAAGAAAATCTCAAGAAAAGAATTTTTATTTACAAAGCCTTAAGAAAACAACATGTTATAAAAAAACAAACCAACTAAAAAAACATTTATCTAGAACATCCCAGATGATTTATTTACACAGTACACCAAAATTCACGCAAATAATTAGTACACTCAACTACCTCAATTTAATTTTTAATCTAAAATAAAAAATTAGCAAAAATTAGAAGTTGTTCTTAATCGCTTGCTGCTAACATTTTTTTTCTTTAAAAATTATTCGAACAAAAAAAAGTTACATAGTTACAGTAATCAATAAGAACTGTATACAGGATGAAATGCATTCGTACCTGTATCTGAAAAAAAATTATTAGAAAAAGAAATCGTCACACCTAAACAATGGCGTCACTTAAAATTTATATAATCAAAATTTATAGGACAATCAATGCTTAATTATTATCTAGTAAATACCCAACTGATAACAGCTGTCACAGTAACATTGCCGACGACTGCAGCAAAGTAAAGTTTTATTTCGCACTGTAACGTCAGCAATTGTGTGATGAGTAGCCTTATGAACTTACAGAAAAGGAAATCAGACCCAATTATTCATGACAGAAAACGACAAAACGATCCAGAGAAAAAACGACAAAACTTAAAATATATTATGATGTTCCTGCCTCAAACTTATCACAGCATGATCTTGAAGGTTCTGATAAGTCACGGTTGGGTCACAGCAATTTTTGTAATCGATATCTTTTGGAACACATGGAACATCATACCGTTAGTTCGAATCATAGAGTAACCTTCAGAGTGTTATCTTAATACGAAAATTTGTTCGGACGCTATAAAAATCTATCTCACTTCATTATATAGATTGAAGGATGATACTATCTTTATCCATCAATATGTAAAGTGTACTGAGAGGGCGCAAAACGCAGTCATAAATTTGAGAGATTTCTAGATGATTTCCGATGCGCAACTGTCAGATTGACAGCTATCGGTGTTTAGAAAATTAAACCAGCTTATAAACAAAGTTGTTCCTGCTGTTTAATACGTTTTGTGTTTATATTTAATGTTTATGTTTATGTTATTGTTTCGTTTATGTATATGTTATTCTTTAGTGTAGTTTGTTGTATTCAACCAAATAACAGCGCCATAATATTGTCGCTAGAAAAATGCGTTTAAATTTAACTGCAAGTTGTTCTATTTTTGACCTTAGTTCTGTACTCAATACAATCGTTCACATCAGCATGCAAAGTAAAATTCCACACCGCTAGCCCATAAATTAAAAAAATTCCAGCATTTGTGATTTAAACACTGATTCATTTCTGTGTAGAAACTGTGCTTTTTTATTAGCTAAAATATATTAAGAAACGCCAGGGAGTGACCAACTGTTTCTAAGCATGTAATCTATACAATAAATTGTAGAACTATATTACATCATTCAGTATATGTTTTGCAAATTGTGGCTTTTAAAAAATAGTTTTGCATTAAAATATATAATGAAGACCACGTAGAATTATTTTTCATTAAGTTTATTCAACGCTAGAGGTTATCATGTATAGTGTTAAAATTGATTGAGTAAAGTTGAAAACAACAAATTGTTGAAACGTTAGATACAATTCGAGACCAAATCACCATATGTAAAATTTTAATAATTAATATAAAAGGAAAATTAAAATTTTACATTGGATGGTGATTTGATCTTGAGTTGTATTTGAAGTTTCAAATAAATTTCTTCTTACAGCTTATTTCAAATTCCCGTCAAATTCCGCCCCAAACAATTTGAATTAAAGCACTTCCCGCCATTTCCTCCTATCGACATTTGTGGTGCTCCCTCAGTACACTTTGAAACTGTGTAAGAAAAATAAAAGTATATAAAAATGGATATCTTTGTCTCTCTAGACTTATTTAGTTCAAAGTATTATAATTCGGAATTGTGAACAAGAATGAGGAACTATATAAATTTAGAATACCAATGACATCTGTCAAGGGTGTAAAAGGAAAAACGGATCCAATGGTCCCATGATTTTTACGATTTTACTTCAGTGTTTCACTAAATCTTACTCGAATTATACTCTTCCTTATTAAAGAAGATAATTCTAATTTTTCACAAACAAACTAACTGTTCCGCGATAATTCGTACGACCAACTTATGGTTTTATGATTACAAACGCAATTCCTGTCAACAGTTGGAAAATCTAATCAACGCCTCTTCAGGAGAACAGGTCCGCGATGTACAACGCGTAAGGAGAGTTGCCTCACTGGGCGCATAAAATTATATAAAGTGCTACATTTCAATAATGTCGTGTAAGACAAGCAAAGCGGAAATTTTACTGGACCGAAATTGTTAATTAATTCTCAAATTATCCTAAAAAGAAAGTCAAAAATGTGCGCCTTAATCAAGTAAGAGCAAAAATATTTATGTGCAGGTACTGTACGTAACAGGTTTTCCATTTTTTATAAACACATTCATATCTTAACCTCTAAATTAATATATACGTTAAGTTACTCCTTTGAGTTCTTTCGGCACCAACAACTATGTAAAAGCAAAATAAAGGAAACAAGCAAGAAGAAGCTTATCCATACCTACCAACATTATGCAAATGGTCCGTCCGTTCGATGCCCGATCCAGACCCTCGGACAGTTCAATAATAAAAATGCTTGCAAAAAATTCTATGCGTAGCTAATTTCTCAACACATAATTAAAGTATTTAAGGCTTGATGGATGTTGGTCGCATGTCACAGAACAAAGAGCATAAGCGATACATCAGGTGACACCCTTTTCGTTCACCAATAGTATTTCAAAGAACAGTCCAAGTTTATGCTTTACCTAGCTAGCATTTACTAATGCTTTGTGTGAAGTTAACATAAATTTGACATTTAATATTCATTTTCTATCAATAAGGTTTACATTTATTTTTAGGCAATACCCATGCATCACTCTAATAATTGCTTGCTTGCTAAATAATCAATATTTAGGGTGCATAAAACTGCATCACATTTCCAAAAACTTCACTTCAGTAAGATAATTTATTCGAATAGTGCATTACACTACAGTACAAATTCACTTCCATGTATCGTACTGTAGTTAGCAATTTTATAATTTTATTTGTCTTTACTACTTCACTTACCTGGAGTACTTATAACTTTAATAGTAAGTTACTGCCTTATTGTCACGATTTTCAAGGAGAGCAAATTCAGGCACGTTCTAGTCAATTTACGATTAGTTTCCAGTTTCAATATAATCCTTAGCTATGAAAGCACTAAGCGAGAACACGGCATAATCAAAGGAAACCTTATTCGCTTTACCAACTATGTAAATTGGTTTAAATAAAATTCTAATTCAATTGTTGATACAATTACCAGTAAATCAATACCACAATTGCATGATCCTTTGATCATTGCGAAGTTCTTGCTGCAGTCCTTTGAGGAAATTCATAAGCATATAGTTAATATTCACAAAGACCTCATTCTCGAAGTGAGATTACTATAACATAACTACAATTGCTTCGACATTGTTCGTAAACTGTAATCCTGTCTCCCGGACTAAACTTCGTCAGCCATCTTCTTCAAGTTCACGTTCCCGTATTGCGATGGAATAAATTTAAACTTCATAAGACTATAGGTAAGAAAAAAGTAGAAGCGAGAAAACCCTGGGTAACAAAGGAAATATTAGATTTAATAGAGAATAGAAGAAAGTTTAAACCTTTAAGAGAATTGGATAGTGAAAGTAAGCAAAAATATAATAGAGTTAGAAATAAGATAGTACATGAGTGTAGAAAAGCTAGAAATACAAAATGATTTGAGAGTAGGTAAGACAGACAGGGCTTACAGGACAGTTAAAAAGTTTTTCGGGGAAGATATGAAAAACTATAATGGTATTAAAGATTAGAATAATGAGCAGCTTCTAATAAATAAAGTTGAGATAGAAGATAGATGGAAAAGATATTTAGAATATTTATATAAGGGAGACGATATAGATGAGTCAGAAAACGACCAAGAAGAAAATGTAGAAATAGGGTTCTCGATATTAAGAGAGGAATTTTATAGAGCTGTTAGGGATCATAAAGTAATTAAAGCGCCGGGGATAGACGATATACCCGCAGAATTAACAAAATATGCAAGTCAGAAAACTTTAGACAGATTATATGAACTAGTAAAAGTAATATATGATACAGGTGAGGTCCCAATAGAGTTCGAAAAAAATATTATTATCCCATTCCCAAAAAAGTCAGGAGCAGATAGGTGTGAGAATTTTAGAACGGTTAGTTTAACTTCCCACGCTTTCAAAATACTAACAATAATAATTCAAAATAGAGTAGAAGCTTTGACTGAGAATTATTTAGGCGAAGACCAATATGGTTTTCGTAAAGACAGAGGGACTAGAGAACCGATACCAATGATTAGGGTAATTATCGAAAAAAGGTTACAAAAAAATAAAAAACTTATTTTGCATTTGTAGATTTAGAAAAAGCATTTGATAGGGTTAATTGAATTGTTATGTTCAGGGTTTTGCAAAAAATAGGAATCTCTCATACGGATAGAAAAATTATTTACAGTCTATATAAAAACCAAAGCGTAATAATTAGATTTGATGAAATAGAAAAGGAAGCTAAGATTTAAAATGGTGTTAGACAGGGCTGTACACTATAGCCTTTGATTTTTAATGTTTATATTAGGGAAGCTTAAAACTTAGCTGGAAAGAGAAAAGTGTTAGGTATTAGTGTACAGGGACAGAAAATAAACGTTACGTTTTGCAGATGATATAGCCATTATAGCAGAGTCTAGAAAAGAGTTAGGAGAGTTTTTAAATATTTGAGATGAGATACTACAGAGTAACTATAGTATGAAAATTAACTTAGGAAAGACAAAGTTAATGACAAGTGAGTTACAGCCTAGTTCTAAACCAAAATTAAAAATAGGTAATACCGAGTTAGAGGTGGTAGATGAATTTTGCTATTTAGGTAGTATAATTACAAAGGATGGACGTAGCAAAAGGGATATAGTAGCTAGAATAGCTCAAGCTAGAAAAATGTTTTTAAAAAAGAAAATCTTACTAATAGCTAATAGTATTAGTTTAGATAATAGAAAAAGTTTCTTAAAGTCGTACGTATGGAGCGTTCTACTATACGGTAGTGAGACTTGGACAATTAAAGAAGTAGATAAGAAAAAGATAGAAGCTTTTGAAACTTGGTGTTATAGGAGAATGTTAAAGATTAGTTGGACAGATAGAGTAACAAATGAGGAAGTTTATAGAAGAATAGGTGAGGAATCCTGTATGTGGAAACAATTAAAGGTCAGGAGAAATAGAAAAATAGGGCACCAGTTAAGACGTGAGGGACTATTTAGTAAGGTCTTAGATTATAGACCACCACATAAAAGTTGAGTAGGAAGACCTAGACAAAGCTAAATTAGTCAAACTATTAGAAATTCAGGTTGTGAAGGGTATGTAAACCTTTTCAGAATAGCACAAAAAAGAATAGAATTTAGAGTTGCGTCAAACCGACCTTAAGTAAGTTCGAAAACATAACAAAAAAATAAATAAATAAAAATCAGTTATCTAAATGTTACCATGACATAACTCACAATTAATTAGCGGTCTGGCATGTTGGCAGTGATTCGTTGCTTAAGTCTTACCATAACATATAATTTAACACTTTTTCTTTTTTGGAGGGGATAACCACTTAATATTTCATTTTCTTATAAATGGGAATCATGTAAATATGTTGGATTTCTTTAATAACCATCAAGTTGCTAATATCTATGTAAAGCCAGGTAGATAAGAAAAAGATAGAAGATTGTTGGAAGACTTATACCAAGCTATATTAGTCAAATTATTAGAAATTTTGGTTGTGAAGGGTTTGTAGAACTTTTTAGATTAGCACAGAATAGAAAAGAAGTTAGAGCTGCGTCAAACCTACCTTAAGTAAAGTCGAAAATAAAATAATGATGATGAAGACTTCCTAGCATGCATATCTTATAGATGGAAAAATTTTGAATTGCTCAGAAAAGGCGAGACTCAGAAGAGGCGGGACTCCCGTAACAAATTTAAGGGTGAAGTGGTTAACTACAGTGGTGTGGGAGAATAAATTGCAAGAAGTATAAGGAATTCGTTGAAATTACAAAAACTACCCTAGAGGAACCACTTATCTTGAGAGGTTTTATTTATTGTCGAAATAAATGGACACCAACTCGTCCTCTCTAAGTTATGCACCATTGGAAGACGAATTTTTTTAGTGGATACCTATTTGTATCGGTCTTCTGGTGCTACTAAATTTCTTTTACAAAATCATCCCTGTGTCTAAACAACAAAAAATAGGAGAACCTTTCTCACTGTTTTGCCTAATTTCTATTATGATAAAAGTCTGAAAACATTATTTGAAAAATGTACAATTTAAAAAGCACAAATAAGTTTACAGCGCTAATTCTAAATAAACATTAATTTAACTTCATCATTTTATCCATGTAACTAAATATAGTAATTAAATCAGGTCCTCAAATCTGTTTAACTAATTTTCAATGTCCAGTTTGTTATAATATGATAAAGAAGACACAATGAACTAAAATTAGTTAGTTCTTTATTTCATCATAGCCTATTCTACCAATACTGTTTTACAAATATCCCCCACATACAAAATATTAATTAAAATCACTTACAGTTTGAACGCGCTGTTCATCTGTTCATGAAGAACTTACTCAAGCCAGGTTCACGATTAGCTCTGTTTTGGGTACGAAGTTACAACAAAATTGCCGAGAGCAATACCTGTTCAAACTTCATTTGTCGTGGCCGGTGATTTTCTAAATCGGCGAATTTTACCGCATTCAAATCACTTAGATAAACTTGTAGCCAGTCTATTTCCCTCGACTACCTCTAGAAAAGGATTAGCCCACATGTTTTCTGCTTACTTGCTTAATGCATTATGAATTTCCTGTTCATTGATTGTCAAGCTATATCTCCTAATTGCATTCACTTGTTACATCGAGCTTTCATGCAAGAATCACGCATTCGTCATTGTTCATTCATAACCTTGCATGCGTCTCTATTGTTATTTGATGTCTTTAGCAGTCTGTAAATTGTTACCATGAAAAAATTTAACATTGTATTCTTATATTTTATTATCTGTCTCTTTCTGAACGGACCTGCACCTTGCAGAAGTTCTAAAATACCAGAACGGGTAAAATGGCTTGCGCCTTTCAGTGAGATAAAGAGATTAACGATAAGTTTAACCAAATTAGTGAGGTCTTTAGTAAGGGACCAGATGAAAACAGGTTCCCAAAAGAGGGCAGCAGCTCTTTCGGTAATTAGATTGGCAGAGACCATAGGGGTCGGTATGATATTCTAAGACACACTACTGCGATGTGGAAGGCAACAGGAAACTACCACATTACCTCCCAAGTAACAGCGTACTGAAAATGTTTTTAATACTAGTAATGGCATCCTCTGGATAAAAGATTCCGGTATTAAAATAGTTTCCCATTCGAATCTCCGGGAGAGGACTACTTCGGAGAATGTGATCGGCAAGTTTAAAAGAAGAGCATAGAACATTTTGCAAGTCGGAGCGTGGAATATGAGAAGTATGAAGCAACTAGGAAAGTTAGAACACCTGAAAATTGAAATGAATAGATTAACATTAGACATAATAGGGATCAGCCAAGTTCGGTGGACACAGACGGGGATTTTTGGAGCGCATACTTTAGGGTGATTCATATAGTATCAGAGGTAGGAAATTGGGGTGTGGAAATAGTTATGCAAAACAAGCTAGGGCAATGTATACAAAACTACTTACAAAAAGACGAAAAAGTATCATGGTTAAATTAGAATCTAAACCGGTAAATACAGTAATAATACAAGTATACGTGTCCGCCTCTAGCTACAGTGAGGAAGAGCTAGAAGCGATCTACAAAGATATCAAAATATACTAAGATCCGCAAAAGACATGAAAATTTAATCATTCCGGGAGGTTATAATGCAGTGGATGGTAAGGGTAAAAAGGAGCGATAGTAAGTTTATTTGAATTAGGCACGAGAAATGCAAGGAAATAGACTAGTGGAATTTTGCAATAAAAACAACTTAAACATCACAAACATGTTATTTCAACATCACGCTAAAAACGATACACGTGGAAAATGCCAGGATGTATAGGTAGATATCTAATAGATAGACATCAGGAAAATTCTTGATACTAAAAAAAGTAGAACCAGAACTTAAGTTGTTTTTTCTTGTTAATTTTAATTCTGACGAATTTGTTAAATTCTCTTATAAATGTGTAGCTAGACTTTTTGTTTTTTCTATTTTATTTTTGTTGTATCTTTATTTTATCTTTGTTGCGCATTGTTGAATCGACCAGATCGAGGCATGTGTTGAAAGGCTAATGTAGATGAAGTGCGACGCGACGATCGCCGACATTTAAAACTTTCCACATCTTTACGGTACGAGGTTCTATCAGAGAATGTGCGGTCAGGTCGGAGTAGCCTGTTGCAGAACTCGTAGCTTTGCGCATGATTTAGACGTAGACAGAAGATACGATAAAATTATGTTCGACCTTCAACCACGTAAATCGATTTATTTGAATTTTGTTAAATGTTTGACTTCATTTATTTTACTTATATAAAAGTTTTTAAACAAATAGAATAATATCACTGTACAACGTGGATGCAGAAGTTATTGCAGCTACTTCATACTTTTATAAAATATTTGGATTTCGGAAAGTTTGAACTCTTCAAATGTTCGTCTTGGTTTTTGTAAATATTTCTTTTAATAATGAATAATTTTGTCTGGCATTAGAAAAGTAATTCGAGCATAGTGCACGAAAATTAATATAAATTGTTGGTTATATCTTTACAAAATAACCAGCAATTTATATTAATTTTCGTCCACTATGCTCGAGTTACTTTCCTACTGCCAAACAAAATTATTCATTATCAAGTAGTTAGAAACGAATTAGTTTTAGTAGGCCAACATCCTCATTTAGCATTGGGTGTAGTACTTTCTAGAAGGTTCGTCTATGTTAAGTAGATAATCGGCCATTTGTTTATTTATTTATTTTTAATACCATGTTTGTTAACTAAAAGTTGGTACAAAATCTATTTCCTTATGTTTCTTATTTTTCTTTCTGTGTGACCGACTTCACTCTACGACGTTTTCAGCTAGTACGGCATTAATTCTTTGGATTCCCTTGTTTTGTTGCAGTATTCGGTGAGGGCGAATTTCTTTGTTTACTTTACTTTTATTCCTTGTCTGCACTGAATATCGTAACAAGTAATCTGCGAGAATTTTGAGGCTCCATTTCCCTTGGTGTTAGGTTTCACAATACATAGTGTCTTGGTAAAACCCTTTTAATGGTAATAAAATACACCCCAATAAGTCAAATCACTCAAGCACAAAATAACAGCACAAATGTTCAAGTAAAAGCAAGAGAAATTAATTTCGTTACTTGGAGTAAGCTTTTTTCATCATCGCCTCTGAAGATGTTGTCCATACACTTCGCCGTTATACATAGATCCAACCCATTTTCACTCGCTATCCAAATCTCTGCAGCCGCCTTCAGTGTTTCTACCTCGATACTTGACTAGACGAAGCCAATTACCTTCCGTAATTACTAAACCTCACGCATTTTTGTTTCAAGCACTTCTCAACTCGTTTACCCTAGTACCATCCTCTTATCTGTTCGTTGAGTGTAGTAACAGCACCGTCAATTAACCAGCACTCACTTGTGCAAGACACACGTTTAAAAAAACTACCGACGTGCTGTACTAACACCGCTTTACACTTTTAAATTAGGATGTTGCTTTAGCAAAGCAAAGTCAAACGAATAAGCGATGCACGATAATAAGGCAAAAAGACAGAGAGCTTTACTACCTCTCCTAGTGTATTTATATTTTCTCATCCATCCTTCTCGGACCCTATTTCAATCGAAAAGCTTATTTTATTTAATTGAATTTAATAATTTTACGCAAGTTATGTATCCCCCAATTATCTATATATATATATATATATATATATATATATATATATATATATATATATAGACAAGTTGATATTTTAATTTTTTTGGGATACTTTTAGTTCGAATGTTTTATTAAATATTCATTTGCTTGTGTCTGACGTTTCGATTTTATTTAAAATCTTTTTCAAAGAGCTAAAAGTATAAAGATAATAACAGTATTAAAATTATAGTTTTTTGGCATACACAGCTTGAATAGAAAAATTTGACATTGACATTGACATAAAAATAAATGTGTAAATAAGGTAACTTGTAGAAACTGCAAATAATGGATGTAATGTTTTGATCATGTGAGGTGTATAGTATGGTGTGGTGTGCTGATTTAAATATATTTTGAAAATGTAGAGGTAAATTAGTAAATTAGTTTTATGGATGGTTGTCTATTTTGTTGATGTTATATAGTTGTGAGTACACTATACTGAGGTTATTGATGTCTTGTTTGTTGTTGATGCAATTATTGTCTTGTATTATGTAGTAGGATTCTAAAAATAATCGTCTTTTGTGGTTATTGTCTTCTGTTAATATGGTGATTTCATTGAAATTGGCTGCATGTTTGGTAGAATTTAGATGAGAAGCAAGAGCACAATAAGTTTTTCCAATTTTGCATCGCTGCGATGTTGGGTAAGTCTATTTTTAACCATTGTGAAGTCTGTCCTATGTACGTTTTTGCAATTGCATGTGATTTTGTAAATTAGGTTGCTGCGTAGAAGTGGATTAGTGGGGTCTTTTAGTTTTGTGAATAAATTTCGAATCGATTTTTCATATGTGTAAGCTATACAGATGTTAGGTTTTTTAATATTTTAGAAATTAGTGGTGTTAAATTTTGATGTATGGTAATTGTATGTATTTTGTGTTGGCAATTTCGTTTTGTTGAATAGGGTTTTTATTGTGTTTGTATATAAAAGTTTGTTTAATAGTGATTTTGGATAACCATTGTTATGAAGTATATTAAAAAGATCTTGTTTATTTTTATATAAGAATTTTGGTTCACATATATTTTCTATTCTATGTTTTAGGGCTAAAGCAGTGTTTATTTTGTGGGTATATGAGTGATTGGAATGGTAGTTTATGTATCTTTCTGAGTTTGTGGGTTTTTTGTATATATCGAAATTGATTTTGTTATCTGGAGTTCGTATAACGAGGGTGTCTAAAAATGGGATGCTATTGTTGTTTTCTGTTTCATAAGTGAATTGTAGGTTAGGATTGAATATGTTAAATTGTTTTAATGTTTCATTTATGCAATTATTAGGAATTGAGCATAATATGTCGTCGACAAATTTAACTACGAATGTCATTTTGAATGGTAATTTGGGTAAAACTGTGTCTAAAAGATGATCCATGATTACTTGAGCTATTATGGGTGAGAGTGGGGATCCCATTGGGGTTCCAAATATTTGTAAATAATATTCTGATTGGAAGACAAAATAAGTATTGTTAAAAATTAGGTTAATAGTGGTTATGAACATTTCTTTGTTTAAATTGCAATTGGATTTAATAGTATGCCACTTAGTGTTAATGACGTCTATCAGTAGGTCTATTGGAATGTTAGTAAATAGGGATGTTACATCTAAAGATATTAAAATATGATTGTTAGGTAATTGAAAGTTTCTATAGGTGTCAACAAATTGAAATGTATCTTTTATGTTGTGGTCTTTTAAAGGGAATAATAAAAATAAACAAGATCTTTTTAATATACTTCATAACAATGGTTATCCAAAATCACTATTAAACAAACTTTTATATACAAACACAATAAAAACCCCTATTCAACAAAACGAAATTGCCAACACAAAATACATACAATTACCATACATCAAAAATTTAACACCACTAATTTCTAAAATATTAAAAAAACCTAACATCTGTATAGCTTACACATATGAAAAATCGATTCGAAATTTATTCACAAAACTAAAAGACCCCACTAATCCACTTCTACGCAGCAACCTAATTTACAAAATCACATGCAATTGCAAAAACGTACATAGGACAGACTTCACAATGGTTAAAAATAGACTTACCCAACATCGCAGCGATGCAAAATTGGAAAACTTATTGTGCTCTTGCTTCTCATCTAAATTCTACCAAACATGCAGCCAATTTCAATGAAATCACCATATTAACAGAAGACAATAACCACAAAAGACGATTATTTTAGAATCCTACTACATAATACAAGACAATAATTGCATCAACAACAAACAAGACATCAATAACTTCAGTATAGTGTACTCACAACTATATAACATCAACAAAATAGACAACCATCCATAAAACTAATTTACTAATTTACCTCTACATTTTCAAAATATATTTAAATCAGCACACCACACCATACTATACACCTCACATGATCAAAACATTACATCCATAATTTGCAGTTTCTACAAGTTACCTTATTTACACATTTATTTTTATGTCAATGTCAATGTCAAATTTTTCTATTCAAGCTGTGTATGCCAAAAAACTATAATTTTAATACTGTTATTATCTTTATACTTTTAGCTCTTTGAAAAAGATTTTAAATAAAATCGAAACGTCAGACACAAGCAAATGAATATTTAATAAAACATTCGAACTAAAAGTATCCCAAAAAAATTAAAATATCAACTTGTCCATATATTTACGTTCGCTAAAAAAGAATCTATATATATATATATATATATATATATATATATATATATATATATGTATGTATATATTGAATATATTGAATATAATAGGAATTATTAGAAATTGTTAAATAAAGTATAAGTTCATTGCAACAATGTAATACAAGGCTAACCCAGAGAGGTTATTAGCAGTTCATGAGAACGGATATGCAACTTTGCATCCGAGAGGGCAGTGATACTGCAGGTGGCAGGTCACAGGCGGTTAACATACCGCAATTACTTAGAAATAAGATTGTTACATTTTAATAAAGTGTACAATTAAGAGAAAAGCAGACTTGAGATCTGCAAGTTCCCACAGCCGTGTGAGGGGCAGGTTATTATAAAAAGCCCGGGAGCTCAAGGCCCGGCAGTCAGTCTTCGAACTCCATACTTCGTTGTTCAAGCTACTCACCTTATTACAATTAATTAAATGTTTTTGAATTAAAGTTATTTTACAAGTTATTCAAAATTCCATGTTAATTTCTGTTTTAAGTTAAAATAAATTTGTTAGGAGTTTGGAATTGTTTTTAAAAACACCGCTCCAAAGGTCCGAACCTTAACTCGCGTAACCGACTAGTACAACCGAAATTCTCTTTCCACCGTGCTTTTCACATGAAATCTGTTCAACAACATATAACCGTCGTGAGCTTCTCGAAAATGTCTAGCTTTTAACCAATCCGATCCCTATCCCCCATTTCTACGTCCAGCCTCTAGCTATCTTCCCTTGTTTAACCCATATTTGCTGTCTCTTTTAAAATCCCACTCAAACAACAGAAAATCGATATTGTAGTTGACCTCCAAATCTACCGCGTACTTTAAACGAGTATTTTAACCAACATATATTATATAAGCTCTCTGTCTGATTTACACTACGGATATTCTATTTCACTTTGCTTACAAACCATCTGTTGTTTTAGTAGCTTTTGTATCGACCGTTACATACAATTTCACTGAACTCTGTCCAAACGTTCATTTAAGTTTTCTTGAACTTGTTATTTTAAACTGTCAGGTTATTCTATGAAGCAACCGTCCGTTTGAAATGATAATTCCAAGTTTTAGCATTTCTTAGGATTTGTATTTTAACGAACGTTTAGTTTAGTTAATTTGAAAATATTCGTTTACCTTATTGATTTATTTACCCAAAAGCTCTGTTTATTATCCGATGCGCTTGATTTAAAATATTAAAACTAATTATGCGTAGCCTTGAGTTTCCACATACTCCAAAGCTTCTACACGTTATGCGAATAACATTCCGATTTAGAAATACAAAAATATGTTATTATCCGTCCGTTTTCTATGTCACAACTAGTTAATTTGGTATATTGATATATATATATATATATATATATATATATATATATCAATTGGAGGATACATAACTCGCTTCAAATGACGTTTGTATTTCAGAAATATACAACCAACTTGTCTAAAAGATGCAAATGGTAATAGTTAGGTTATTTTAGGTTATATGCCAATATTGCATCGGGACTTCTTTGTTTTGTAGATGATGTGCGATCGACACGGTCAAAAATATACAGGGTGTTCTATTTGATAAAATTACATTTTCTCCATTTAGTCGTAACGCTTTCACAATCTTAATCAGCAGAAAAAATACCACTACTTTGCTAATTTAACCGACTTTGTATCTATAATAATAAAGGAGTTAGCAATAGTGCGCACTTAATTTGGTACAGGCTGTGTATCAGTTGCATTACACTAGTTGCTCCATGTGTTGCTAAAACCTTAAATCAATAACGTTGTTAAAATTTATTTAAATTTATTTAAAGGAAAAATAAAATCACATTTAGTTAAAATAAATAGCAGCATCATTGGTGTTTTCTTTATTGGTCATTAACATTAAATGGTATTTTAATCAAGCAGACGTGAACATTTTGAATGAATATTGTGAATATATCAACATAATATTGAAACAGTTTTAAATATTTACTTGTGCCTAATTGCACAGTTAGCTTGCCAAGATTAAAAATGCCCTACGATACGGCGCTAATGGTACCGGTTTTATATAATATCAAGCGTGTTAAAGAAACAAATTGTAATTTTTATAATTACTGCTTAGGTTTTTAAATTGCACGCAACTTGCTATAGTGCAATACTTTAAAAGATTAAAGTTTTACGCTTAAAATATAGGAAGGCTAAAAACTGTTTGCCGACGGCTAAATTGGCTATCACTCCAAGAAAGAGTTCGAGAATGGGTCTGGACTGAAATTTTCTTAGTTAAACAGAAAACAATTTAATCTAATGTTGGTCGCCACTGTATCTAGCAACTATTAATCAATTAAAAATGGTAGATACAGAAAACGATTTCGTATTTGTTAATTCTAAAGTTTTTTATTTAAATTCTTGGATTATGCTACAGCATAATCGATGAGACGTCTTTTTTTTACAAAAAGAGTTACGTGATAACCGTCTATTTAATAACAAATAATCAAATCAAACAACAACCATATTTAACAATTAAATTATATTACATATACTTTGTTTTAACTATTTGAAAAAGATTTCTTTAGATATTTGTTATCTTTATTAATGTCGGATCTGGCAGCCATTTACAAATGTGCATGCTTAATTTAAAAAACTGGAATTTTAAGCAATCTTAATACAAATTTTATTTTGTTACAAATAAAACATAATTTCGTATAGGTTTCTCATAAGCGAGAGACTTCAAATATTACAAAAATTTCTTTTTTACAAAATATATGTAGTTACGAAAAATTAGTAATATTAAGTGCTGTTACAGCTTCCTACAAACGGATCTTGTGAACTAAAACGACGATGATGTTTTTACGGCAAGTACTTTGACCATACGTGAAGAAGGGGGTTGTTTAACACAACTGGTTTTCTTGTAAAAATTCGGTAAAGGATTCGACACAAATAATGGGCCCATTCTTAATCCACACGTCGTTAACTGCTACTCTTGCGCTGGATATGATCAAGTTTCAGTTCATCTTCTGCTGTTCACTTGCAAGTATTGAATTCAACGGGTTCCAGATTGTGGTATTATTGCCCTAAGAGCTTTTGTGCATTAGCAAAGAATAAGTGGAAATGATCGGATTAGAAAAACGATTTATATAGACATTTCGACCTGGGGAATTTTTATCTCCCCGAAATTTTATGCTAATCAGAACAAATGCTTGACGGCCACGCGTCGTGTCTATGAAACAAGTTGAAACCCTCGACATATATGTGAAAATAAGTTATTTACACAAACTTTTAATGATAAAAATGCTATTTAAAACGTTCTAAGCAAGGTTTCAATACACTTGAGGTATTTTAAATATATTATTGTAACAAAATTAGAGTTTAGCCTTGCAATTTAATTAAACTAGGAAATAGCGGACCGTTTGATGTTTTCCATGTGTGACCAAAGGTTTATTATGAATTTGAAAGCTTATTTAGGTTTACAAATAAATAATTTTAAGCAAATTTTTCATTTTTTCTTAATACAGATTTGCTACATTGTAGAGAAATTTTGTTACACAAAAAAAAATTTAAGCGACTTTAGAAAGGCGTGCTTTAACAACCTTAAGAAATTACTCCTGAAAAGTTCAAATATGATGTAGAAACATGTACCAGTTATTCCATTGATGGGTGAATTGCCTACACACAATGTGATAAAATTGGTGAATATAAGTTGAAAGTTTACTTGTACAATACTCTGATCACACAGAAAAATGCAGTTTATGATTAGACTTTAACTGGATAGTGTTAATTTTAAATCTTTATTTTGAGTTTTAATTTTCTTTTAGTTAATTCGCTTACCAATTGGCTTAGTTTTACAAAACTGCTATAGTTCAGATTAAGCGATATATTTTCAATGTTTTAGTTTTCACTAAATTCGTATATTATTCAATTAAAATTATTATTGTGTATTGTGAAAGCGGAAACACAACGTGGATTTAGCGTTCAACAGATACTTAAATTTAGCTTTAAAACCACTCAATTGAACAAGCACGGGATTTCATGAATACATAAATTTAAAGAAGCTTATTTGTGTTAGTTTTCTTCGTTAAACTTTGCTTGTACCATTGCCAAATGAAAAAACGTTAGGAAAACTATCGCCCTGTGCTAGAACTCCTACAGTTTGTGAAAATTGTCTTTAATATAGAAGCAATCTAGTCATATGCTTCACTTCCCAGGCAACTTGGTAAATGAATTTCTCCTTCTCTGATCGAAAGGATTTTATCAATATGGAGCAAATATTTGAAAAGTTTTTGGATATCTCTAAAAATAACATTGCAAAGCGTATTCGGATTTCTATAAGAATGTTTCCGACGCATATTTGTACCATGCTCAGGGACTTGCCTGTGGTTGTCTGAAATACGATTCCTTATGCAAACAAAAATAACCTATATATACAGTTTATTTGTATATGTTACGCCGTAGTGACTAATTGAAGCGTATTTTCTACTATGAACGTTCCTCAAATTAAGACGAAGCACGATTACTTGCTCTGGCAATCCGTTAATGGCTGCTATATGTTCGTTTAATTAACAAACGCTCGTGGCTAGCAGCTGCAACTGATTACCTTTATTAAGAAAATCAGCGTTGATGAGTTGAACTATATTATTCAGTAGAAAATCCACCACAATTACATTTAGTGATAGGAAACGTGCCTCTTGGGTATTTTCCTGCACCTCGACTAAACCTTACAACCATTTACTTGACTGCCTCCGCAATATTCTTAGTGAAATTTCCTCCAATTATAAATCCACAGCAATGAAAACCCAAAATCTAATTAAACAGATGTAACCGAAAAACCTTTAGATGCGTGATTTCTTACATTTGTCTATATATTTCTGGGTCACCTGCAAATCATGAGTGCTATTACTTTGTATCAATAGTCAAAAAATATTCTTCCTAAAAAGTTCTAACTTTGACTACAGTTTTTTTACTCTGCTAAAAGCCCTACTGCTTTGGTGGTTGTAGTTAGGAGATTATTCCAAAATTTAGTTTCTTATCAATTACAGTACCCAAATATTACACTTCGGCCAAATAGATCAAGGAGGGTTTAATGTAACCTAGATAAATCAGTAGCTCTTAGTTTCTGAGTTTGTGAATACACAAGTTTTGCTCTATCTGAGTAAACAGTGAAAAAGCTCTTCATAACCAATCATTCACTTAACCTAATTCCTATTTGCATTAAATTGCAAAATACATTTGGTTTATTAGTATTTAATATAGCAGAATCTAAACCCGGAACACGCATTATTGATCATGGCTCCGTCCGTAAAACTCTCCGACAATATCACGTCTTCATACATTCAATATAATAGGATAGCAATATTATCCGCATATTTTATTATATAGAATTGTTCTTGTTAATTAGACAGAGTTAGCTGTTTAGCAATAGGTTGCAATATTATTGACAATACACCGTAGTGCCGAAGATTTTTCACTAATATTTGAAACAAATTTAAAGAACATATTATTGTGTTTAGACGAAGTCTTGAATCTGTAAATTTTGAAAAGTGGAAGGCTATAATATATTTGTGATAAAGCGACTTATACTTGTTAGATTTAGTTCCCGAAAAACTAGCCCAATCTTAGAGACCATATCTTTAAGCAACTCATGCCTACAAAATAAAGGGAGATTACCACAATTTCAAATTAAACTTTTGCTACGTACCATGACGTAGCCGGAAGAAAACGTAAATATACCAGGCTAGTTACCAATGCGGAGAGGGGAGGGGTTCCTGGCAACACAAAAATAATACATCGCCAAGGATTTTCTATTTACAATAAAAAAAACACAAATATTGAAATTTCTATCGAAACAGCAAAACAAAATTAACGAAGGTTACTATTTAATAAAACAATTTTACTCTATGGACAAATTCACTAATTGTTCTACGAAGTGCGCAATTCGTAGGTAACATGCAATAAATCTAATCAGTACCAAAAAGAATAACGCTGATACTTTCGTTTAAGCGGATGGGATTACTTAAAAAAAAACATTAAATTTGGAAACCCTTCTAGTAAGGATTTTACCATACGAAGCATTTGTTGTAATTCTAAGCAGTAAAAAAAGAATACTGCTGATATTTTCGTATAAGCAGATGGGTAAGTACAAAAAGCAAAAGCATTAAAGTTCGAAACTTTTCTAGTAAGGATTTTACCAGAACAAACATGGGCGTATCAAATTTCAAATTGGATTTATCCCAGGGTATGTTAGAAAAGGAAACGAGTCACATACATGTGTCGGGATACTTATCTGGTCAGTCCTCGGAAGCGAAGTGACACAGCAGCGCCGGGGTAGTCAGCAACTACCGTAATTGCGACGGCGGTCTACAAGCAAGAGTAGTTGACTACATCAAGGAATAATCGGGCTACGCAACAAGCAAGTTAGCCTCCAGCTAAGAGCAAATCTACACATTTGATAGAGGAGAAACGTGTAATTTTTACAAGTGCATCAACGCACAAGCTGCAGAATCAAAGGTTAAAAGGAGTTCAAAATAACACGAACTCGAAAAGCAAACATCCGCGTTATCGACACGCGATTCAAACTGGAAAACAAAGTTCTACTGGAGAATAGTGGGGTATATTATTTCGACAAATCGTTATATGGGAAACCCACTAGAACGCAATTATACGTTATCGGAAGATATAACGCGCTCACGGATACCTACAACAGGATCTTGACTAATTTAAATTTTATCATAAACTTGTCGTTTCCAAGCAAATAGATTTAAGTTGAGAAATTATTCGAAAGCGTATTTATTGCAGAAAAATAAAACATACAGGATGTGAGAATAGCAACGTAGTTGATTTAACAAAATTATCATAAAGCGGACTTATAAATTAACAAGGGAAATTTTTAAAACAAATTTGGAACGCAACATCCCCTCCCCCCCAGCAAAATTAGCAAGTCGGGGTAGGAAAACAAAAGGACGGGAGTGCATAGGACCCAACATATACCAAAGAGAAAAAACCTAAACAAAAAAAATTTGCTTAAAAACTAAAAGAAAATTCGTTACGAAAACGAATTAAAAAAACTGGAAAAAAAGAAACACCCCAAAATGAAAAAAAAGAAGAACTCTCGTCTGGCTCGAAGGACCAGTAATAGAAGAGGAAAGAAGGAAGGCAGGAAGGGAAACAAGCAACGAGGACTAAGATAGAATGGCATCGACACTGAAGAAAAGTCGTCGAAGGACGGATATTTCTAGTAAAGAAACCGGAAGGTTATCAACCTCTAGAGAAGAAAAGGAACGAGGAAGAAAACCAACAGTGTACGCCAAAACAGGACCCAAAAGTCAAGCCTCAAGTAAACAAAAAGGACAACAAGGGAGAACAAGAGGACGAGAGGGAGAGCGCTGGTAAAAGGAAACGATGTACTGCTAACTGTATTACCAAAGAATCGCAACAAACGAAAAACCAAAGAAAAGAAATAGCGAACTAGACCTAAAGTGGTCAAGTCATGGTTTCCGAAGAAAGAAAAACAGACCACAGGAGCGGATGGATGAAATACAATCGGTCTAGGAACCGACAGCAAAGAAGACCAGCAAAAGGATAGAGAAAGGAAAGTGGAATGAAAGGAACGAGAAAAAAAAACCAAAACGAATAACACCAACACCAATTACAAAACCCAAAAGAAAATAAAACAGAATCCCAGTGTAGTTATGTATGAGTAGGTGTAAGCGTGTGCGTGTGTATGTGTGTGAGGGGGTGTAGGAAGGGCGTGTGTATGTGTTATGCGTGTATAGAGTGTGCGTGTGTGTGTTTGATCGCTGTATTCGCATCTTACGACAGGCAGGTCGTACCATAGGACTATTCTATTCCGGGACCCACACGGGTGAAGGAAAAAGAAAGAAAGGAGAACCAAGTAAAACAGGTAAGTAAAACGAAATCGTAACGTCCAAAAATCAAAACGTAAGGAGAGCAAAGTCGGCATAAGAATCTGGGGCACGAGGACTAGATATTGGGCTAAAGGCGTTTGCGCCGCCAGAAGGAGAACGAAACAAGATCAAGGACATTAGAATTTCGCCGACGTACATCTTCCGGTTTGGAATCAGTATAGACCAATTTCTGTCTTTTATGGGCAGTTTTCCGCAAAACAGGGACAGCAGGGGATGTTGTAGTTCTAGCACGCGTTATAGGAGATGGCAAGGGTAGTTTAGGAAACTCGAAACGAGTTAAGGAAGAAAGTTGTTTGTTGTTAGGATTGGAGGTAAGAAAGTCAACGGTAAAAAAGGAAACATCATGGGTTGTCAGAATATCTACGGTAGAAAGAGAAAAAGTATTGGCTGTACGAGAATCAACCTTATGAAGAGAAACACAAGCAGAGCACACTTCAGTTACGTTAGATAAAGGGACAGAAACAGATAAAATTTGATCGATGTTAGATAAGGGACTAGAAGTATCACGGTTAGGAAAGAAAATAGCATTGGCTGTAGGAGTATCAACCTTAGGAAAAGGAGCAGAATCCGCTAACACTTCAGTAACATCACAAAAAAGAACAGAATCAGGTAGAACTTCATCAACCTTACAAAAACAAACAGCATTAGGAAGAACTTCCACAACAGTAGAAAAAGGAACATCAGCTAGAAGTTCATTAACCTTAACTAAAAGAACGGAAGCAAGTAGCATTTTGTCAGCATGAGAAAAATGAGTAAGGGTAGGTAACGAAACAGGATCAGATACAACTTTGACAACAGCAGCAACAGACTTCACAGCTACGGGTTCCCTAATTTTAACAGGACCTTCTCTATCCGTATTAGGAATTATCGTCACTTTACCTACGACTGTTATTGTAGACACGACAAAAATTTCTTGAGTAGAACAATTTAAGAAAGCAGGAACATGTAAAATTTTGACAGCAACAGCAACAAACATTAAAGATACAGGTTCGCCGACATCAACAGGACCTTTGCTGACTAAATTAGAAATTATCGTCACTTCAGCGACATGTGTGCTTTCAGACACGATAGAAAAATCTTGCGTAGAATCGTTTAAGAAAGCGAGAACAAACTCTTGAGAAGCTATCTGCAAGTCACTAATTCGAAGCATGGGTTGTAATGGTGGTGGAAGCACAGTCTGGGGTGTGAGTGAATAAGTAGGGCGAGCAGAGGGAGTAGAATAGGAGGTAGAACTTGTAACGGAAGAAATTTTGTTCGAAGCTGCATTCGCCGAAGAAGGGTATGTATTGATAGTAAGAGCAAAATGACCTGGATGAGGGACAGAAGAGAACGTAGAGTGAGAAGCAGGAGAAATTAGGCATCCAGATGTGAAGGCAAAATTGTAAGAATTATTTGAAGACCTATTAGTAGTAGGATGACAGTGTGGACAGTTGCGGCGAGAAACTCCCTTATATCCGCAACCATAACAGTGGAGTACTTGAGGACGAGTAGCACGCGTCGAAACATGACCAGATTTATTGCAATTAAAGCATACGACCTGACGAGTAGAAGTAGAACTAGTAGGACGACAGTAGAACGTACGGAAGAAGTATCGGATCCACCCGTAGGCGTCGGATAAATCTTAACAACTCGGTCATATGAAGCAAAAGTATTTCCTCAGTAGTAGCAAACTTATACGCAAAATCCCTGGGTTCAAAATGTTGAATCAGTAAATTAGACAACGGCTTCCAGTCTATACCGTAACCACGATACCAAAGTAATCCTTTAGACTCGAACAAATCCACTACATACTCGTACAACTGCAATTCTGACACATTGTGAGCTTGTCGGAGTTTTTCGACCCATCTCAAATTTCAAATTCCACTCCCACACTGGGAGGCTTTGGTAGGAAGCCGCAAAAGGAATCCTTTTGAATACGAACAAGAAAGAAATTGGTAGAGAGTAACTAAATAAAGGCTAACCGTAACTCGATAGAAGTCAAAAAAAGTATTGCGAATACAGACAATTTAAAGCATATTCGACGGATAAACTTCAGGAACACCAATAGGAGCGAAACAACAAAATAGAAATTAGAATAGGGCTGTAGAATAAAAGAAAAATCTGAAGAAAAAAACTAACTCTAAACGTGATGGGAAGAACAAAATATACAGAGAGGGAAGGAAGAAAAAGAAAAATCTTGAGCGCCAGCGTTTTCAATGGACTAGGATTATTGGCGAAAACACAAGTCTTATAATCTGAAATTAATCCACCAATAATATTGAGCGTAAGGGACGAAACATAAGTAGTACCAGGCCGAGAAAATGCAGGTCATGTAGGAACTTAGGCACTAACAATAACAAAAATTGGAGCAAAAATTAGCTCAAACAAACTCGGAGCAGAAATTAACTACAAAAAAAATCGCGGCCCCACGCTAGGGCGTCAGAAATTATGCTACGTACCATGATGTAGCCGGAAGAAAACGTAAATATACCAAGCTAACTACCAATGCGGAGTGGGGAGGGGTTCCTAGCAACACAAAAATAATACATCGCCAACGATTTTCTATTTACAATAAAAAACACAAATATACAAATTTCTATCGAAACAGCTAAACAAAATTAACTAAGGTTACTATTTAATAAAACAATTTTACTCTATGGACAAATTCAGTAATTGTTCCACGAAGTACGCAATTCGTAGCTAACATGCAATAACTCTAATCAGTAGCAAAAAGAATAACGCTGATACTTTCGTATAAGCGGATAGGTTAATTTAAAAAACATTAAATTTAGAAACCTTTCTAATAAGAATTTTACCATACGAAGCATTTGTAATAACTTTAATCAGTAAAAAAAGAATACTGCTGATACTTTCGTATAAGCAGATGGGTTAAGTACAAACAGCAAAAACATTAAAGTTCGAAACTTTTCTGGTAAGGATTTTACCAGAACAAACATTAACGTATCAAATTCAAATTAGGTTTATCCCAGGGTATGTTAGAAAAGTAAACAAGTCACATGCATGTGTCGAGATACTTATCTGGTCAGCTTTCGGAAACGAAGTGACACAGCAGCGCCGGGGTAGTCAGCAACTACCGTAATTGCAACGGCGGTTTACATGCAAGAGCAGTTGATCTACATCAAGGAACAATCTGGCTATGCAACAAGCAATAACACGAACTCGAAAAGCAAACACTTGCTTTATCAACACGCGATTCAAACTGGAAAACACGGTTTTACCGGAGATCTTTATATGAGAAACCCACTAGAACGCGATTATACGTTATCGGAAGGTATAACGCGCTCACGGATATCTACAATAGACTCTTCACTAATTTAAATTTTATCATAAATTTGTCGTTTCCCAGCAAATATATTTAAGTTGAGAACTTACTTGAAAACGTATTTATTGCAAAAAATAAAATATGCAGGATGTAAGAATAGCAACGTAGTTGATTTAACAAAATTATCGTAAAGCGGATTTATGACTTAACAAGGGAAATTTTTTAAACAAAATTGGAACGTAACACTTTTTAATAAGTCATGCTTCTGTTGTTAATATTTATAAAATTTAATCCGATGAATCAATTAAATGTAGAATCAATACCCATTAAAGATCTACGATGTCTTTGTAATTAATTTCTCAATTCAAAAAGTTTTGTAAACGTTTTGTAAACGTGAAATTTATAAACGTTTTTATTATTAAAATTTTAACTCCTGTATTTCATCATCATCATCATTAGGTCGTCAGTCCTGGAGGCGTACTTCCATTGTTAACTATTTTCAGCTAACCCGCACATTTCTCTAAAATGCTCTACGTTGTGTGACTAACACATAACCCAAATATATACTGGAAGATGATGTTAAAGTGAGAAGGTTTAAAATAAAACCATTGTATCCAGTTATTACGTATCTAGACGTAACCGAAAGGGACGTAGAAATTTATAAGGTTAAGAAACGTGCGGGTCTGACAAAGAGAAAGGTCGATTAAAGTGAGGATCCGCACAATTCACAATTACAAAAAAAAAGAAAAAAAACCGAACCAAAGAAACTTAGAAATACCAGGCTAACTACCAAACCCGGAGAGTGGGGGGATTCGCATAAATACCAAAAAGCACATCGCTAACGAGTTTCTATTAGCAACAAGAATAAATAAAGGATTCTATACAAACAAGCAAAAGAAATAAATTAAGAGTTACTATTTAAAAATGACAAACGATTATTTTGTATGGACAATTTAGTAATTTAGAGACGAAGTGCGCATCTCGTATTTTACATAAAAAACTAATCAGTAAAGAAAATAAACGTGTGAGGGCTTTTGACGAACATTTTTAAAAGTGTACATAATACCTGTTGAAAGATAAGCTAATCAGTAAAGAAAATAAAACTTGAGCAGTCTTTTGACAAACATGTTTAAAAATGGTACATCGCACCTGTAAAGTGATTCTAATATCGATTCGCAGCAACAAACAATAATCCTAACGAAGTTTCTTGTCACGTAACTACACCAAACGCTGATAAGAAATAATACCTTGATATACACAAAAATAAAACAAGTTATATACCTGCACGTGTCGGAATACTTAGCTTGCACGCCATCAGAAGTGAATCAGCACAGCATCGCCGCGGTAGTCGGGATTCATTTACCCTGTTACCGTATCAGCACCGGCGATCTACAAGTAAAAGCAGTTGGTCTGTGAAGAATAGTCGGACCTACATAGAAAACCAATTTCGCCCATAGCTAAGAGCTAAAAAAAAGAATCTTATTAGGATGGGTTAGCGCGAAAGAACTTACCGATGCACCCAAGATATCCACTACGTGTCGAACAAAAAATCGTGCATCGCTCTTAAAGTACAAGGACAAGTGATGTAGAAAAATACCTCAAAGCACAAGCTGCAGAATCAAATTAAAATTCGTTTAATAACCAGAATTGTAAATTCAATCCCCGCGTTATCAACCATACAAATGCGATTAGAAACTCGACACAAACATTGTCAGTGAAGCGTGATTCATTATTGCAACGAATCTTTAAGTTGGATTAGTATAAGAAGTTATTATGTATCAAGCGACGGATACTTAAAACAAGGAACAGACTTTGTGGCTTATAGCGGAATCTTTCTAATTCACAGTAAATAGATTTAAATAAAATTATAATAAAGCGTACTTATTGTAGGAAGGTCTAATATACAGGGTGTCGTTTGGGTATTGAAAGTAGAATCTTTGTGAATGAGGAATGAAATAAAAAAGGGTGCGGTTTAATACATCGTCGGAAAGCGAACGTAACAAAGTAACCCTGCGTTTATTGCAATACAGTAACCCTAAAATTAGGTTATTCACAACTAGATATAAATTACATATTGAGCAAACAGTGCCAGACTTAACCTAGGTTATGTTGGGGAAAGAATACGGCATAAAAACCCCCAGTAACCCTCCGCTTCTAACTGCATGACACCTCTCCAAGGATGGGTGGCGAGTAGGCACCCTATGTTCTTTTAATATTACGTGATTACCCAAACATTCCACATATGACAACTGAAGAAAAGGTACTGTAGTGCAGATAATCATTTCTGGAAGACACTGGGGTCGGAAACCAATACAACACAGCTAAAATTGAAGGTTTTATTGAAAAGTAGGAAGGTATCCTTGACAACCAGCGTTTTGCCCCGAACGAAAATAAAATGTTAGTAAATCCAACAAAACTTAATCACACGTGCATATGTTCAAACCTGTAACGATTTCCAGCCTGTGTTACCAATGTGTTTCACAATAGCTAGCCTACTTTCTATCATTTGCAAAAACACAGCTGCACGTACATTGATAAAACAAATAATCTATGATGGTACCAAACAATTGTAGTTATAGCTTGAGTCGACTATCTCAAACATAGTCATTATGCAAACGCGGAAATAAACGGAGGTGATAGCAGTTAACAAGGATCATCAAAATTTAATATTAGTTACTGAAAGAATGGTAGGTTAGGACAATAAAGCAGAATCCCAAAAAAGTCAGGAGCTGATAGGTGTGAGAATTTTAGAACGGTTAGTTTAACTTCTCATGCTTCCAAAATACTAACAATAATAATTAAAAATAGAGTAGAAGCTTTGACTGAGAATTATTTAGGCGAAGACCAATATGGTTTTCGTAAAGACAGAGGGACTAGAGAACCGATACAAATGATTAGGCTAATTATCGAAAAAAGGTTACAAAAAAATAAAAAGACTCATTTTGCATTTGTAGATTTAGAAAAAGCATTTGATAGGGTGAATTGGATTGTTATGTTCAGGGTTTTGCGAAAAATAGGAATAGAAAAATTATTTACAGTCTATATAAAAACCAAAGCGTAGTCATTAGATTTGATGAAATAGAAAAGGAAGCTAAGATTAGAAATGGTGTTAGACAGGGTTGTATACTGTCTCCCTTGATTTTTAATGTTTATATTGAGGAAGCTTTAAACTTAGCTAGAGAGAGAAAAGAGATAGTTATTAGTGTACAGGGACAGAAAATAGACATGTTACGTTTTGCAGATGATATAGCCATTATAGCAGAGTCTAGAAAAGAGTTATGAGAGTTTTTAAATATTTTAGATGAGATACTACAGAGTAACTATAGTATGAGAATTAACTGAGGAAAGACAAAGATAATGACAAGTGAGTTACAGCCTAGTTCTAAACCAAAATTAAAAATAGGTAATACCGAGTTAGAGGAGGTAGATGAATTTTGCTATTTAGGTAGTATAATTACAAAGGACGGACGTAGCAAAGGGATATAGTAGCTAGAATAGCTCAAGCTAGAAAAATGTTTTTAAAAAAGAAAAACTTACTAATAACTAATAGTATTAGTTTAGATAATAGAAAAAGTTTCTTAAAGTCGTACGTATGGAACGTTCTACTATACGGTAGTGAGACTTGGACAATTAAAGAAGTAGATAAGAAAAAGATAAAAGCTTTTGAAACTTGGTGTTATAGGAGAATGTTAAAGATTAGTTGGACAGATAGAGTAACAAACGAGGAAGTTTATAGAAGGATAGGTGAGGATCCCTGTATGTGGAAACAATTAAAGGTCAGGAGAGATAGAATGATAGGGCACCAGTTAAGACATGAGGGACTATTTAGTAAAGTTTTAGATTATAGACTACCAAATAAAAATAGAGTAGGAAGGCCTAGACAAAGCTATATTAGTCAAATTATTAGAGATTTAGGTTGTGAAGTCTATGTAGACCTTTTTAGACTAGCTCAGAATAGACAAGAATTTAGAGCTGCGTCAAACCGACTTTAAGTAAGTTCGAAAACAAAACAAAAAAATAAAAATCAGTTAACTAAATGTCACCAGGACATAATTCACAATTAGTTAGCGGTCTGGCATGTTGGTAGCGTTTCTTTGCTTAAGCCTTACCATAACATATAATTTAACACTTTTCCTTTTTGAAGCGGATAACCAGGTTATATTTCATTTCCTTATAAATGGTAATCATGTAAACATGTTAGAGTTCTTTAACAACCATCAGGTTGCTAATATCTATGTAGAGTCAGCTGGATAGGAAAAGGATAGAAGGATATAGGAAGACCTAGACCAAACTATATTAGTCAAATTATTAGAAATTTAGGTTGTGAAGGGTATGTAAAGCTTTTTAGATTAGCACAGAATAGAAAAGAAGTTAGAGCTGCGTCAAACCGACCTTAAGTAAGGTCGAAAACAAAATGATGATGATGAAAGCAATTATAAAAGCATTACCTGTATAAAATTGTCAAATTAACTCTTTTGCATGTTTTTTTCGTATGCAGTAAAAGATTAAAGTTAACAACGATTAAAGATAGTTGACAGGCAAAAATTCCTCCTCTCCTTCTTGCCCTTATTCCAATAATACTTCAGGATGCAATCGTAAACCCACAAGTAGTTACAGTTATGTTCAAAATATCTTCGAATATCGAAATATACACAATCACATCTTAAATAATCATCGACCAATAAAAACAGACGTAAGAAATTCCCCGGATCACTACATTCACCCCTATAAAGAGGTTTCGAACGGGAACCACGATGTGCGACATTTTAGTCAACACCCCATTTCCCCACAACATATATCAGCACGTTCAACATCAAAACAAACCGACATCCAGATAACTGGGGTGCACGTATGAATTCGTAGAACCTGCAACCTAGTTGTATCTGAAACTACAAGAATATCAAAAACCATTATGAGACTAAGATCTATGGTTACATGATCCCCTTATAATGAAGCAAATGGTAGTCGGTATTATAACTAATGTATATGTCACGAACTGTCGACAATGGTAGTAGGTTACAATTTTGGAATAGATAAGCGAACTGCAAAAGACACTTCGATACATCATCTTTATTGTGCTTCAGCAGCAAGGAACAAAAAAGAGAAAAAGAGAGGCATGGAAGAGTATTCCAACCAAATTTACCCAATAGGTAAGTAGTCAAGCATAAATGCACCTGTAATCCAATTAAAACAGCTTAGAGTTTTATAAAATCATCCTGAAATTTTGACGCTGTAAGTCGTAAATAAAAGTGTAAATGAAACCTTATAACGAGACCAGCAATCTCGACGAAAACGATGAAACTAAATGCCACTCCATTAATCAAACCTTCGAAAACACTTGAAAAGCTCCGTAAGCAACAGAGGCCCAGTATCAATCCCATACATCAACCTGTGAATACAACCAAATGGTACAGCAGGTACAACACGATTTGCTAAGGACGAAACTCAGACAGCGGAATATAAATATTCTGTAAAGAAAACTACAACCATAAAAACTCTCCAGTTGACAAAATGTTAAATTTCATAACAATTCCATATCACATTCTATACACAACAGCAATGAAAATAATATGACATATCGGGGGGCCCTAAAATAGTATTTGAGAATACTTATATTATAATTGCCATTCTTTTGCTCTGAAGTGCTATAGCACAAAGTATACACTTTAGGGTAAGGATCCCACTTACTCGGTATGGTCCTGAATATAAGGGGCCAAATTTATAAATAATTTTGTCAGCAGCATTTTGTTCTTAACTTTGTTTGCCCATAATATCTTCATCATACTTCTGTAGCACCACATTTTTCCTGTCCGCTTCTCTTACTGTCCACGTTTTACAACCGTACAGTACTGCGGTCCACATATATGCTTTTAACAATTTTTTCTTGTTCCTATATTTGTTGTCTTTGAAAATAACAGCTATTCTTCCTTGTTGAATTCAGTATGACCTTGCGCTAATATTCTTATATTTTTGCACTGTTCTCATTTTGTATTATTTGGCCTTCTAGGTAACAGAAATTATTAACCGCGTGTAAACTCTCATTTCTTTTTTTTTACTATAGTTTTTGACATTTTATCCTCCATTACATACTAGTACTTTACTTTTATTTTTCTTGATTTTCATACTGTATCTCTCTGTTAGTACCATTTCCATTTAACTAACAGCTGCTAATAACTTCTTCTTGCTAGATGCTAACCCCGCTATATCACCTGCAAATCTAAGAATATCATACGTTTGTAGCTGCACAATTATTCCAAATATTTTCCTGCATTTGCCGGTTTGCATTGCCTCTTCGATATACAAGTTACAAATAAAAGGAAATAGCGTACATCCCTGTTTCGCCTCTTTTCTAATATCTACTAATTTACGTTCCGGCCCTAATTATATTACACCTGTTTGCTTTTCGTATAAGATATGTACTATCCGTCTATCCCTATAACTCATTCCAATTTTTTAAGTATTTCGAACATTTTTTTGTTACTTTACATTGTTGAATGCCTTTTCCAGTTCGACAAGCTCCATATACACGTTTTCTACGTTTTCTATCGTTTTTTCCATTATCACCATTAAAGCTAAAATGGCTTCTCGTGTTCCCCTGTTTCGCCTAAACTCAATTTTATCTTCTCTTAATATTTCTTTAGCCCGTTTTTCCATCCGTCTTTGAACAATTCTAGTTAATATTTTTGACTCGTGTGCTGTCAAATTTTTTGTTCGAATATTTTCACATCTATTCACACCTTTCATTTTTAGTATAGGAACTATGGTGTCACGCTTGAATCTTTGGGTATCCCGCCAGTTTAATAAATATAGCTTACAAGTTGGAAGAGACGTTCTATTACTGCTTGTTTAGCGGCTTTCAGAGTTTCTGCTTGGGCCTTATCTATACCCGGTGCTCATTTCTGACTATAGAACATCTATCCTGAGTCATTTTTTTCAATGTCTGATTCCTGTTCTAGTTCCTAGTTCCTGTCCTGAATATAAATTCCTTATATATTCTTGTCATTTAACCACTTTTTCTACATTTTCTGTACTGATACCTCTTCCAGCGCCCCTTATATTTTTTCTATGCAGTTTTATTTCTCTAAAATTCAATTAGTTTGTATGCTTCGTCTGTCTTTTCTATTTCCATCTTAGTTTGTATTTTTTTACACTTTTCCTCAATCCATTAATCTATAGCTTTCCTGTATTTCCGAATAGTATTGCTGTGTACTTCTGTTTTCCTGCCTCATTCGGATTGTTTTGTATTTTCGCCTTTCTTCTATTAGATTCAGAATATTTTTTGTTACCCATGGTTTCTTATTTTCTTTTTCCTTTTACCCCAGAATATCTCTGGCTGTCAAGTCTACGCTCTGCTTCTTCCCTTAGTATGAGAAATTTTCCCGATGAACGTTTGATCTTTCTCAAATCTTGTGTGAGTATATTTATCTTTTAGTTTCTCGTAGTCAAAGTGCCCTTTTCAGTTTCGTTTTTTACAATTTTCAAATTAATCACGACTTTCATAATTTTTATGTCTATTTCTGCTTGTGAGTAGTTTCTTCAGTCTTTTCTTTGATTCCTAAACAGTTGTCTAACAAAAACGTAATCTATTTGATATCTCCTTATGTCTTCTGGTATCTTTCACGTGAATCGTTTTCTAGCATGATGTTGAAATAAAATGTTTGTGATGGTTAAGTTGTTTTTATCGCAAAATTCTACCAGCGTATTTCTCCTGTCGTTTCTTGTGTAAACCAAATAAACCTACTACCCGCTCCTTTCAACAACCCTTGCAATAAAATCTTCTATAGTTGTTAAATTTATATGTCCTTATCTTAGTATGTCTTCGATATCTTTGTAGATCGCTTCTAGCTCTTTCTCTCTCTAGCTAGAGGCGAGTATGTATACTTGTATTATCAACGTATTTATCGGTTTAGGTTCTAATTTAACCATGAGTACTCTTTCGTTCTTTGGTAAGTAGTTTTGTACATAGTGCTTTATCTTCTTCCGCATAACTATCGCCACGCCCGAATTTTCGTTCTCTGATGCTATATGAATAACCCTAAGGACTATGCTCCAAATATCCCCCACCTCTAGTAACCCCACTAATTTGGTTAAACATAAAGTTCGGCTCTTTAGCTCACTGAAACACACAAGCCATTCTATCCGTTCTAGTATTCTAGAACTTCTTTAAGGTGCAAGTCGTTTCAGAATGGACTCCTAAATTTATAACTGACAAATTTCACATTTATGACAGGTGGTGCTCGAGGTTTAGCAGGTCCCAGTCTGTAGTAGCCGGTTATCCTCCAAGTCAATGTGTAAACGAATCTCTTCCCCGCATAGATTAGTGAGCTTGTTTTCTAGTTCTTTTTTAGAATTGAATTGAATATTGCTCCAGGTTCTAACGTTTTGGCTTTCTCTGTTGTTTTCTTCTTTCGGTGCAATTGCACTCATATAAAGCTCTATCTAGTTATTTTTGTAACTCCTGATAAAAATCGTGTTCTTGGAAAAGTTCTTTTATATAAATTTTAGTCAATGAACTATTGAAGTTTATTCGCTAGCAAATGGCGACGGACGTAATGGCTGTAGATGATGCATTTGATTATTTTGAGAATTATAAATGATAGTATTTTCCTTTATATCTTAGATATAAACATCAGCTGTGGAGTAATACAAAATGTTCACGCTTTACCCATTAAAGATTCTTTTTACAAAACACAACACCTAATCACTTTAAAATTTTGACGTTTCAGTAAGCTGTTGAAACATTGTTTATTACACAGTAAAAGCTTCTGTTAAAAGTTTTGGCGAAAATCTACAACGCAATATTTCGACAGGAAAGTTTGATAATAAGCTTAATGCTTTAAGCCTTTATTATTAAACGAAACATAATTTAATTGTGTTGCCTGCAATTTTACTTATTTTAAGTATAAAGTCCCTTATATCGACGCTTCTTCTTATGTTATTTTTAATGATAGAGAAATCTTTAATGATGGAGAAGCTTTCCAGCACCGGTTGCAAACTCTATTTTCTAACATTTTACGAAAATATGTAATTTAATTACAGAAATTTATTTTGACCAAAAACAGTAAAATGATTTTTATTTTGTCCTGTAAATGTTAGATAGAAACCGTTTAAACAGCACGTAGTCTATCAAATGTACAAAAAGCGCATACTGCGCTTGATACTTTTTCTTTTTCTCATCTACCGTCTAGGGAATACCAGTTCAGATAAAAGGGAATTCTTTATTTGCTTTTAGATGAGAAATAAATTTCAAGCTCTGTACTGAAACTCAGTTAGATCAATCGTTAATATTTTATTAAACTCTGTAGGAAGTTCGACCTTTAGTTACTCAATCTTTAACTTGGCTTTAATATAACAATGACAAAATAACCTCGAATGATTCTTTGATGGTGGCATGCCTTGTGCGACTTTTAACAGGACAACAATTATTACAATTATTTTACTACGGCTAATGCAAACAAAGTTATGGAAAAGGTAACGAATGTATTAGAATTTTTTAAAAAAATATTTGTAATGTTAACATCGTGCATTTGATCTCTCTTCCTATCTCTCTCTCTTTAAGTGACAACCTCAAGGTTAGTTTGCTGCAACTCTCCACTATTCTCTATAATGAACTCTCTTTACCTATTGCTTATGCTTAACCGCAGCATAATATGCGCTTCAAGTGCAGGTTTCCTATAATCTTTTTCTAATACTTAAAACTATTCTACTCTTTAGTGTTCTGTTTTTAGTGTCAGAGCTATTCTACCCTTTGCATTCATTTGTGATCCAATTTCCTAAGTTGAAAAGCTCTTACTTCTTCTAATCTATTGTATCCTAGATTTATTGTCAGCTTTCTAACTATTCTGTTTACTATACTCTCATTTCCAACGTAATTAACGGTATTAAAAGCTTCCCATTCCCATCTTAAATCTTCATCGGTTTAGTATTTTGCAAAAGTGGATATTCTGTTTTTAATTAATTAACTTTAGGGTAGCTTTTGTATCGAAGAACGTTCAATCTTTATTGTATTTTACAAAACGATGATGCTTGATCAACATATTGCAGTTGAGAACTTCTATGTTACTCCTAAAACTAATTCAAACATATACGTTTCATTGCAACTCTGCTTGGTCGACCTTTACTCGACGTTACATATTGCTTGGCTTTAGAAAGAATCAAAACGCGAATAAATTATTTTAATCAAGTTCCCGTGTATATATAAAAATTATCTCAATACGTCACATTTTTCGAGATTCTTCCGTATCCACCTGGAAAATTAGTCACCTGTGTGCGCGCTTTAATAATTAAATTAGTTTCAATTGTCGCGATTTGTTTTATTGTAAAACGTCCCGTTTATGCTTGTCTATGCATAAGGTTAATGGTAGCGTCTTATTCCGTCTTATTGAAATGTGTAAGGCTATAAAATAATTCTTATCTATCTCGGTTAAATTTTATTGCATTTTAATGTTCGCGGGTTCCTTGAACTGGAGCGTCTTATTCATTGATTGAAAATAATTGGCTTTTAAAATTTCTTAGTATTTAATGACTTATGTCTTTATTGATCACGAAGGTTCAGGAATTCGGCTCCTTTTAAAACTCAAAAGTGTTTTGGATAAGCATGAATATTTTATTTTTTGATATTGTACACACAGAAAAATAATTAAAGCTCGCACTTGCTTTGCATTCTGAATGATTGTAAATGCAATCTATTTCTTAGTTATGCAGCGTATTACGTTTTCCTATACAACGTACGTGTTTTAAAAGGCGTTTTCTATGTCCACAGGTATTTTTCACGAACATAACAGCGTTTATAACTTTTGAACATGGTCTTAGTTACAATCAAGTTATTAACAATTCAGTACTTTATTTGCTTATAAGATCTTTGATTTCCAACACCTAAACTATATTCACCGACGCTTTCTACCTTAACCTATAACTTGCACTATCATCTCCATACTTAACAATTCATGTATTTTTCTATAGTGTTGCATAACCTCTTGCATGTATTGTTTAAATTTCTTCTCTGGTACGAAGTTGAGGCCTAACCACACCCAAATCACCAGTGTGTGCAGGTTGCAATTATCCAAACATTAACCTGTTGAGCATTTCTTACTTTTCTTGATGTTTTATCATTTCTCATAAATCCAACACGTGTACGAATGGGCGACTTTATATTCTCTTGACCAAACGGGCTTTTCTGTGAATCGCCTGAATTTTGTAAATCGTACCAAGTTAAATAGTTAATGTGAAACCTACCCATTTTCATTTTCAAATTTTCCAACTTCCTTACTTTCCAAACATCCCAATTTTTCCACTGTCTATTCCTATAGTAATCTTTCTCTTCAACCTCTTCTTTTTCTTTATCTCTCGTGACATTTCGTCACCCTACCTTTAAATTCCGAACAGCAACAGCTTATTCTAGTAGGGTGGGACTCTAAGCCCAATGGGATTTATGTATATTAAAAATCAGCTTCATGTTGTTATAGTTACGTGTTCTAAGAAATCAGACCTAAGAAAGTACTTTAAAAAGAAGGTAAGGAAAGAACTGCTTCCTTAATTAGTCGCTTTTTAAAATCAACAGAGAATTTATACCGTTAAGTTACATTTCCAATGCTCCACCCGAAGGTACTACATTGGCCAGGAGGCGAGTTTTTTGTTGCCTGGAAATTTAGAATTTTGCCGAACCCTTGCCGTTCCAGGCAAGGTAGGGATCTTTAACGTGCGTGACAACACTCACACACGGGACCTCCATTTAACCTCTCATCCGAACGAGGGCGTAATATTTGTGAAAAATGCTCACCTGCCATTTTTCAAGCAGTCGGCCGTGTCGAGATTTGAACCCGGGACCTTGGGATCCGTAGTCTTACGCTTACTACATTGATCCACGGCGACGCCAGAGAATTTATACCCCGGTTTTAATTATACTCGGTGAAAATCCTGGCAAATCGTCTTGAGATTTTTGTTTTGAGTATGTATAACTTGAAAAATTCCCATGAGGCCCAGTTAAATACTGAAGAATTGTGGCTATAAGTGCTCATACTATACCTGCATGAATTAGTTTGGAATACTCTGTATAGAAAATTCAATATTCATTAGCTACTGAAAATTATATGTATAATATTTTTTATTATTTTAATCCTCACTTTGGCGTCATTTTGCGATTAGTTTCGCGCGGCTTTTGAATTAGAGTCAGTATTAATCTATTTATAATTCTAAAACTATTTTTGTAAACTTGTGACGTTCCTTTGAAATGTTTATAATTTTATTTCATGTTAATAGTTTCTGTATTGCTAAATCCCACCCATAGGGTTAGGGCTATTTCCTTTAAGAAATATAATTTTTAGGTTACATACATTTTTGATCTAAGGAAGGATTATTTTTGTATCTTATATTGTTGACATTCAAAGCTGGTCAAATTCATTATGGCGGATTTTAAGGTAAAGAAATGATAGTATACTTACTTTGTAATCTGAATGATTACAGTTTCATGATTTATTTATTTTAATTAAAATGTATAAAACGTCATCGCCTTGGCATGAAAAAGTTTCACACGCAAAATTGTGCCGATTTAAAAAATGAAAAGTTTTATTCTTGAGTCTAGTTAAATGTTTCAAAGAAAAAAACAACAAAGAATTTCAATTTGCAGTTTTAATTCATTTCCTCAAATATTGCAGAAGATAACTTTAAATTGTTTTGTGGAGGGAAAACGTTTTGGTTGAGCACTACAGATAACATGTAACTTGAGTAGACCAGTTAATTTTGCAGAAAAGGTATCAAGCTGATTAATATCGTTCAGAATTATACCCTACTAGATTGGTTACTTTTAATGTTAAAAACACTTTGTTTCTCATTAAATCGACAACTTCATGTTGTGTTGTGTACAGTTTTAGCCCCAGAAAATCTTTCACATACAAACTCGGTGAAGTACCCTGTTAAGATTGTTTCGGTGAAGTACCGAAAACCTAAGCTATACTAACAAAAATGGATGTCGACTAACTCAGTGGGACGGGTAGTGTACGTGATTAAAGGGAGTCCCGGATTGTTATCGTGTGTAAAATAAGTCTTGATCGAGAAGTATCTTAGACACCACGTAATTTTGAATTACAGAAGTTTCTAGAGAAAAGCCCCAGAAAGAATAACAAGAAGAAGCCAAAACCTGAGATCATGAAAGTCATTTCGGCCTAAAATCCACATGAGAAATCATTAAGTACACTATTGTTAAAATAAACATAAAACATACGTTACCCATAGAAATACTAATATACTTATTTAAAACTATTAGTTGAAAAAAGGTATCTAAAATAAAAAAAGTTAATTTACCTCAATATTAATCACACCTCTAGGTAACTGCAAAGTAGTTTATTACAACAAAACAGAAACTATTATCTTCATATCAGTTGTAAAAAACTCATAAATAAAAAGTATTTACTCTATTACACGATTATGTTGTCAACTATATTATACAATTATGTTTTTACAAGTACGCGAGTACGTGCGTACAAGTAAGCAAATATTAAAAATTAAATATATTAAAAATTATTTAGCTCAATAATAAGCGTTTTCAACGAATAAACTTACTATATAAATTCTGAACCTCATAACAAAAACCTACTGTAAGCACGTTTATAAATTTCATAAATGTTCATTTATCTACAGTAATTGCAGGTTATAGTTTCAGAAATTTTAATCAAAAATAGCTGCTAAGATAAGTGATTTTTGTCTTTCCAACCTCAAAAGTAGGTCGGAAAGTAGCCACTTTCCGACCTCTTTTTCTAATCTAATTCATTTAAATTGCTTCATTTCAGCAGCTTTCTGTTACCCAAAAGGGATTATTCCATTTTGAATTATTTTCAGAATATAATTTAATACATAGAAAATATGGTTATTTTTATTTTTTAACACAAATTGCAAATCGCTGAAATTAAGTAAAAAAAAAATAGAGAACATTCCAAGCAAAGGGCCCTCTCGCCAATTAAGGTAAGTAGTATATCATTTTGTTCAGTTTTTCACGCTGATTTTAAATATAAAATGAGTTTTTTGCAGAAATTACTTATTAAAAAGTTATTTAGAGTCAAAGTTCGAATTTTTCTAAATTTTGATTTTTTCGACATTTAATTTATATATCAACTTAATTAATCTAAGCAATTTCCCTTTCCTAATATTTCTAACATTGCTGCGCGCGGTGCAATTTCGCTTTCCTAATATTCCTAACCGCGCTGCGCGCGGTGTAAGTTCCTTTTATGAAACATAACCTAACCTTACCTAACCTAATACAAAGATATAACTTTAATAATATTAAATCAATGCAAATCAAAAGTTTTATTCATTTTCAAGTATTGATTAATTAATTAATCAGTATTGAAATCTATATTTTTCACTACTTCCCACAATTTGACCATATCAATATTTTTATGTTTACAATATTTTTTAAAAGTATCCACTATACGACTCTTTTCGGCAGCATCCTGGCATAAAATCTTTAGTATGCCTCTAATTTGACTCGACAGTATTGGTGTGGACTCCAGTTTTCGAATCGACGAATCTAAGGGAGTGATTCAATTTTAAATGGTGAAAGTGCCCCTCACTCAGAATGTCGTAAACCTTCAAGCAGTCACTTATAATAGCAGTTCTAGGGGCGATCCATTCTCTGATACTGGGAATAAGCATGGCAGAGTCTTTCTTGTCCACTGGAACCATAAACATTCTTCCCGTTCCGCGTTCGACACCCCCAAAGATCCATTGACCTTAAATATTCAATATGTAATATTTTAATATATGTAAATTTTATATGTAGTTCCTTCAACAACAAAGCACTAGAAATCACAATAACGAGAGCAGCCTAAAATGTTTTTATATATATTTCCTTACCTTTTGTGGAAGAAAATCCAAGGAGGCGCAATCAAAAAGTTTATCGATGTCTTCCTTATTGAAGATATTTGATTTCTTAGAGCAGTAACCGATGTTCTGTTTTTTAAGAATGCTAATAATATCGAAAATTTTAAAATATCAGTATTGTCTTCAACGTTTAATGTATTTCATAGCATTGAATAGGTCAACCACAAGGTTGCCGCCTTTTTGGTGGAAGCCAAGTGACTAAAATAAGCTGGAACAACACTTTCCGAGCTGGTATTGTAAGCTCTCTTTACCTGACACCAGGACTTGTACAGTTTATAAGCCGTTTCATGCCTTATCCTGTTTTTTTCTGGTAACAAATTCTCTGTTACTTGTTCCGCAGCTTTCTTCAATTCAAGAGGAGTACATTCCATTTCAAAATCGCTAGTTTGATACATTTTTGATACTAACACAAACCGCAAACGCTACTGTGACGTTTGCTTTTTGACATAAGAATCTTTCATTTTTGCCTACTTGATAAAAACATAAAATACGCTTTGAAAATTAATTATTCCAATTTTGTATTAGTTTTTCGTTACTTAACAGGGATGATTGTAAATAAAGTAGTATACAAATCTTGGTGTTCGTTGCTTCACAACCTCGGCTTATTGATGACCGCGGAGCTATCCACTTTGGTTATCAAACTTTGCCTCGGTAATGAAGCTCCTTCCACCTCGGTATGTAATCTACTATTGTGTCGTTTTTCTTTATTTAATATTTGTAAAATTAACTTAAAAAAGGTTAACTAGAACCAAAGAAAGGAATTTTCCATTTCTCTAACTCATCACTAACTTTTATGTGTAAGTTTTCGAGACCAAACGATGAGGTCATAGGCGTCAATCTTACACATTATAAATCAAAACAAATGAATCACAAAACTGTAATATTCCCATCTTGAACTAACCTAAACATTTCACTGAAGTTCCTGCAGACTACCTGTTTCACTATCAGTGTGCAATAGTCTAATATAGGTCTACCTCTACCTCTCTTTTTCTTTCTTTTCTGCTTCTAATATATCCCGTACTATTTTCGCATGTCTTACAACGTGTCCTATCATCTTATCTGTTCTACTTTTTTTACTGTTTTTAACAGATATTTTTCTTCTACTATTTCTATATCCGCGTTGTCCTTAACTTTGTATGTCTATTATATCTTCATCTTACATTTGCAGCACCGCATTTCAAATACTTCTATTTATTTCCTGTTTGCTTCTCCTAGTGCAATTTTACAGCCATACTCTACATATGCACTTTCAACAATTTTTCCTTGTTTCTATATTTGTTGTCTTCGAACATATCACCTGCTTTTTCATGTTAAATATAGCACGACCTTGTGCTAATTTCTTTTTTTGTATATGCTTTGCATTTTTGCCTTCCTATTTCACCGATATTCAACAGTACGTAAAGGTGGTTAAACAACATTACGGCTACCAAGATCTTCCACCACTTAAACATGTGCCGAATCAATGGTTTTCCAATTATGTCTTTCGCACAATCAACATTTGTTGAAAATATTGTAAAACCAACACCTGTAGTTGGTTACGATAATCATAAGATTCAAATACAATTACTTTTTTCATCAATCGGCTCTCCTTCCTGGAACTGGTTGGACGCGTACCTCCATTGATTTCCATTCTCAGCTAGCCTACATATATCCGTGAAATTCTTACATCTTTTTTGATTTTTTACAATTCCTTTGACTAGGCTCATGGTTGCTGATTTTTCTAAACTAAAAGACATATTAATTGCATTCTGTATAATTTACTGGTAGCAATCAGAGAATGTAGTTGTGTATGTGTTTCAGCGTATAGCTGTAGATCGTCAATGAAAAGTAAGTGTGTAGTTTTTTGAAAGTTGAGTTTGTAATTTAGTCTGTATCCAGCGCCACTTGAATTTAATAGTGAAGAAAGTGGATTTAAAGCAAAACAAAATCAAAGAGAACTCAAAACAATCGCCTTGAAAAATTCCTCTTTTTATGTCAACTGTTCCAATCGTATGGGTCTCTACTGATAGCGTAGTTTTCCAGAACTGCATAGCGTATTTTAACAGATTGATTATTTTTGGATCAATTTTGTAGATGGTAAGTATGTCTAATAACCATTCGTGGGGGATTGAATCATATGCTTTGTTGTAGTCTATGTACCCAACATGTAGATTTCGTTTTTTAATTCTTGCGTTGTTCATGATCACAGCATCAATGGTTAGTTGTTCTTTGCATCCCATACTTTTCTTGAAACGATCGTTTTGCTCGTCAGCTATAATTCTGTTGTTCGTGCAATGATGTTCAATTTTCTCATTTATTATTGACGTCAGAAGTTTATACAGCACAGATAAACATGTTATAGGTCTATAGTTTCGGAGGTCATTTCTTTCACCTGGTTTACGTATAAGTATAGTTTTCCTTGTCATTAAGAAGCTTGGTAAATCTGAAGGGGTTTCAATTATAAGATTAAAAGAATTTGCTAAATTCTCGTGGATTAAAGGGAATGATTTGAGCCAAAAGTTACTTATTTTATCTGGTCCTGGAGCTTTCACTTGATATTTTAATATCGGGCATATCGCCTATAGTTTTGGCATTCTCTTGAATTGGTTTGAAATAGGAGAATTTTTATTTATTGGCTTTGTTTGTTGCCATATATTATTTCAAAATTCTAAAAAATTTCCTTTATTCAATTCTGTTTAAGATATTGGGTTATTATCTTTATCCTTTGTTTTCTAAATTTTGGTGGAAGCGTTTTTGGGATAGCTTAAATGTAAGATTTTGTTGCTTCCGTTTAGTAGTTTTATTATATCTACGCAGTCTTGAAGCTTTTACTAGAAGTTATTGTCTTAAAGAATCTCGGTGTATGATTAATACTTCATCTTTGGCTTTAGTGCGTATGTCCAAATTATTATCATTTAAAATTTTGTTTATTTTATTTATAACTTTTTGAGTTTTAATGCCTTCTAAAAATTCCGTTATAAGATCTATTTTTCCCGGAAGTTTCAAAACTAAATTCCAAGAATCTTTATTGCAATTAATACATGAGCATTTTCATATTTAAATTACACATTTGGAATATTATAATGAAGTAAGAGTGATTTAAATGAACTAGATCGTCTCACCCGAAGAACTTTAATTAAACTTAGATACTTACATTCTAATTCAGCAGTGCAAAGATTCTACATACCTCGTGAAGACGGTGGAAGGGGTTTAAATAACATCCGCGATCTTTGCAGAAAACAAGAAAACAGTTTAATGTCTCATTTTCAAAACTCCAATAATCAATTTAATAAAATTAATTAGTACTTATGACCAAAATTACACTCCTTTGAATCTAAACGCTATCAACTATCATCAAATATCAAGTTCAAGGGAAAATATACAAAATTGGAAAGAAAAGTATCTCCATGGAAAATACCAAAATGCTCTAGAAAACAATCAAATTAATAAAATAATGTCTGTAAATTGGGCAAAATTTAGGTTATTTATATCCTGAAACAGAAGGCTTCTTAATAACAATTCAAGATGGCGTAATAAAAACATAAAATTACGCAAAACATGTTTTATAAGAAGCCAACGTAGTTAACAAATGCCGCAAGTGTTCAAAAGTAGGAGAAACCATTGAACACATTTTAGCAGACTGTTCCCAATTAGCCGAAACAGCATATTTAGGAAGACATAACCAGGTTACTAAAATTATTCATATACAATTAGGTGTGAAATCCAAACTACTAGTGAATCCGGAGCCTTACTACAAATACAAACCCAGCCCAGTTTTAGAATCAACAGATGCTCTCATTCATTGGGATAGACCAATTTTAACTGATCATACAATAGCATATAACAAACCAGATATTCCTTTTACCGATAAAATAAATAAAACAGGATTTCTCATTAATATAGCAGTACCCCTTACACATAATTTGGAAAAGAAAGAATCTCATAAAATTCAAAAATACACTGATCTACGAATTGAAGTTGTACAATTGTGAAAACTAAAAAATCTGTACATCATACCACTGGTTATTTCAGTTGATGATATAACTTCGGTTCATTTTCAAAAGAATTTGGAAAAACTACAATTACCTGTAAAGCTACACTCAATATGTCAATAAGCAACCATACTCCAATCATGCCATTTTGTGAGGAAGTTTTTAAATTAGCGGGTAGAGCTAAATTGCTCCTGTGCTAATTTTAGTTACCAAAACGAAATAAACGTTTTTGAGCAAAAGAAATAATAATAATAATAATTATTATTATTATTATTATTATTATTATTATTTATTCATTATCTCGATAAATTATACAATAGTATATACATATGGTATAGTATCGGTTATTATACTATAAGGAAACATTTCAATTTATCTTATAGCTAAGGTATTGCGTACAATCCTGCAGGTATGGAGTATCACAGCTTTAATAATTAACGTTGCAAGTCCCAAAGGAATCCCAATACATTTTAAATATTTTCTGAAATTTTTGCTAACTAGACCATCCACAGATACAATGATAGGTATGATGTTTACAATAGTCAATTTCCAGTTGTTTTTTATTTCGAAAGCAAGTGCATTATATTTATTAATTTTGTTGGTTTCGGTTTGAAGAAGGTTATTTGAAATTGGAATGGAAATGTCTATAAGGTATGCTATTTTTTAATTTTTCTATAAGTAGTATATCCGGTTTATTGTGCATTACAGCTTTGTCCGTATATACCAATCTATCCCAATACAAAACAACATTTTGATTTTCTTGTACTGATTCTGTAATATATCTATAGTAGGGCGTTTGCTTTACTGGTAATTTATGTTTTATTGCCAAATATTGATGAATAATCCTGCATACGTCATTATGTCTTTCAAGATAAACTGTATTAGCAAGTTTTGTGCAGCCGAAGGTGATATGTTCTATTGTTTCACCTTGATTTTGACACAAACGGCATTTATCCACGACATTATTTTTTAAGATGTAACGTTCGTAATTGCGGGTTCTCATAATTTTGTCCTGAATGGCCAAAAGGAAGCCTTCGGTTTCGAGATGCAGGTGACCTTTTGTAAGGAAAGATATTGATAATAATTTATCTGTATCTTCTGCAAGTAGTTGACAGGCATATCTACCATGCAATGTTTTTTGTTTCCAGCTGTCGACGCAATCTTGAATTGTTATGGTATCATAATTGTAGTCGGTTTTATTTAAATTTAAGGATATATAACCATTATCTAAATTAACTATTTTTTTTTAAATTGAATCGTCAACTTCCATGAAATATTTGCGCATATTTTGTATCTGTCTATTGCATAGTTTAGTAATATTCAAAAGTCCTCTACCTCCTTCTTTTCGGGGTAAATACAGTCGTTGGATAGAGGAGTTTGGATGTAGACATCTAAATTTGGTTAATGTTGTTCTAGTTAGACGATCTATTTCTTCCAAATCGGTGTTACTCCATTTAATTATTCCAGATGAATAACAAATTGACGCAACAGCATATGAGTTAATGGCATTAATTAAGTTTTTGGCGTTTAATTGCGTATTAAGTAATTTAATTAAATGTCCTTTATATTTTAATTTTAACTCTTGTTTTATTTTTGTATGATTTATTCCACGTCGTTGTTGAAAACCTAAATAGGTATATGTTTCTTCGGGTGCTATTTCTTTAATGTCAAATAATTTTTCTCCGGTGTATGTAATTTTTCCTTTTATTAATTGCGAAGTTGCACATTTATCTAATCTGAAATTCATATTTATTGAATCACTAAAAATTTTGGTAGTGTGTATTAATGATTGTAGTTGGTTTTTAGTTCCGGCATACAATTTTAAATCGTCCATGAATAATAAATGGTTTATTAAAATTTTGTTTTTTATATCTAGTTTATAACCAAAATTTGTTTGTTTCAGTAATGTCGATAAAGGGTTTAGTGCAAGGCAAAACCAAAGTGGACTTAAGGAATCGCCTTGAAAGATTCCTTTTTTTATAGTGATTGTAGTAGGAATTGGATATTTGAGTTTCAGTATTACGTTCCAATTTATCATGCAACTTTTGAGTAGATTTATTACTTGCACATTTATTTTATAATGTTCTAGGACGAATATTAACCAGTTATGAGGAACAGACTCGAAAGCCTTTGAATAGTCTATATAACAAGTGTTTAGATTACAATTTTTTATTTGAGCCTGTTTCATGATAACACTGTCAATAATTAGTTGGTGTTTACATCCTAGTGATTTTTTTGTACAACCTTTTTGTTCAAATGCTATAATGTTGTTGGTTTCACAATGTACGTAAATAGTTCGAGAAACTAAAGATGTTAGTAATTTATAAATTGTATTTAAACAAGTAATAGGTCTATAGTTGTTTGGATCTGCGGGATCGCCTTTTTTGAATATAAAATATGTGTGCCCTGTAGTTAATTGTTGGGGTATACCTTGGGATCCTTGCAGCAATTGATTAAAAGCAGTGGCAGATACTTCATGAGTTGATCTAAAATTTTTTTTACCAGAAATTTTGAAATTGGTCAGGTCCAGGTGTTTTCCAATTTCTCTGATTTTTAAAAATATTTGTAACATCATTTTCATTAAAGATTGGTAACGCCATTTCATTTAAATTATTTGCATCTTTTAAATGTTCTAACCAGGATGCATTTAAGTTAGCTTCTGAAGATACACTCCAATTTAAATTGCAGTGATGTGCAACACGTTGAGAATCCATTTCAAAATTTGTGTTCTTTTTTTCTTCAAATACATTTCGAAAAAAATTTCTTTGGTTTTTAATGAATTGTTGATTTTGAATTTTTTTTTTGGTAATTTTGTTATATCGTCGAAATCGGCTACCTTTTGCTTTTGCTTTCTGACGTAGTTCATCTTTATATTCAATTAGTTTTTGCATTATGTGTGGAGATTTATCATCAACTTTGATTGATATAAGTATATTTTTAATTTTGTTGTTCACTTTGCGAGTTCTAATTCCTTGTAAGTATTGGAATATAACGTCAGCTTTACCTCTTATGTAATCAATTTCTTTTGTAATACGAAATTTCCAGGCAGGATAGTTATTTTTTGGACTATCTAAATTTCTTTTAGGCTTAATTGTTAAGTGTTGTTGGTTAAGTTGTATTACTGTAACTGCTGCTGCGTATATGGTAAATGAAATCCGTAGTAAATCTGTATCATCTTTTAGCTGATTCTTTAAAATTGTATCTACTTGTTCGATTATATTTGAAGTATCTGGTTTGTAAATTAGGACAGGTGAACTATGTCGTTCAGAAAAATTTATGTTTTCATATAGTTCTAAATTTTTTATAAATTCTTCTCTAAAATTTTGTTGAATATTTGGAGTATACCTTGCATTTTCTGAAATTGAAAGGGTGATTTCGGCATCATCATACATTTGGTTTAGTGAAAGAATATTTCCAATTTCACGACGAATGTATGATAATTCGGAAGGTGTTAGATATCCTTTTCTTAGAATAACGTTTTTTCTGTCTGCAACATTTTGTTCGCTTAATTTCAATTCAGGATGTCTTTTAGTGAATTCGCTATATATCTTTTTTCTCCGTCCTAGAAGAGTCACATTGGTTAACGTAATAGTATGATTTCATTATGTCACTATTTAAGATTTTAGACCACTTAATACGTGTATGCTTATATTTAACAGCAGCTGTTTCTGTATCTGTAGAGAGCGAGCTATTAAAATTAAGAGCAATTGTGTTTGTATTGGATCCCCTTGTTATTTTGGTCGTTAGTTTAGATTGTGGCGCATTGTTTGTATGTTGTGCTTGGCGAGTTTCATTAGCAGCATTTGAACAAGTAGTCAAATGCGAGCCTATGGAACAGTTATCATTTATGTCTGATTTCTTCGAACTAATATTATTAGTAACTTTAGCACTTGTTCCTACCTCTGTTTTGTCCTTTTCGGGTATAATCCAATTCCTTTTTTCTATAAAGTTAATCAGTCTATTATCTTTTGGATATTTGTATAGTACATTTTCATGACTTCTGTTTGAAGTTTCACATGTAAGTGACAGTTCATTATTAATGTCAGAGCTGTTATCACAAATGTCATTAATTACAAAATTGGATATTATTCGTAAAAAATTGTAGAATCTTCTAAACTATAAGTTTATCGCTTGATATAATCTACAAATTTTATATATAGCGTAATTTTTATTTTGATTTTTTCTTGTGGAATTAGAAAATAGGACTTCAAATAGTAGACAAGTAATGCATGTGCAGAGGTAGTCGTTATTATTATTGAACAGTACGGTGTAAAAAATTTAATCATTTTGCAGTTAGTTACAAATTGAAGAAAATAAATGACATGCTACAGGGAGAAAGTAGAGCTGGTGAAAATTTTAGAGAGGATTTGTATATCGATTGCATTAAAATTGTTACAGTAATTCAGTAATAAATATGATAGGCATTAACAGTGAATGCAACAGTTGGTATGAAACAATACAACTTGAAAGGCAGCACTAATATCGTGACTTAGATGACAGCGGTTTTTCAGTTTTCACATATTATTATTATTATTATTATTATTATTATTATTATTATTATTATTATTATTATTATCAATAGTCAACGTAGTAAGGAATTTATAATAGATGAGGGTGTACCCCAAGGTTCAGTGCTTGGGCCACTACTATTTAACATTTACATAAACGCACTGCCAGAGGTAATAAAACACTGTAAAGTTTTAATGTTTGCAGATGACATACTATTAATATCGGCACATAGATCATATCAGGTTGCAGAATGTAATATGCAAAGCGATCTCGATAGCTTGAATAAATGGTCGCATGACAATTGTTTAGTAGTTAACACGGATAAAACAAAAATAATGCATATTATTACACCCTACAATCAGCAAATAGAACCTAAAGTTAAAATTCACTCGTGTAAATGCTTTCAGTTGCAGAAAAAATTTAAACTAGAGACATGCTTTATTGATTGTAAATATGTTGCACCGTGCCGAACTTATAAATATCTGGGAATTACGGTTGACAACTACTTTCGTTGGGATCACCATATCAAAGACATATGTAATAAACTTAAAATAGTATTATCAAAATTATATTATGTAAAAGATATTGTACCGTTTAATGTAAAAAAGACCTTATATCTAGCATTGGCAGAGTCGGTAATCAGGTATGGGCTGGAAGCATGTGAATATGCAAGCGATTGTTATCTTAAATATCTACAGCGAATACAGAGGAGAATTTTAAAAATAGTTTGCAATTCTGATTCAGGCGTTAAGCTAAACGAACTTTTTTTTATAGATGTAGCCTTTTAGGTATAAGAGCATTACTATTTTATAAAATAGTAATGGAGAACTATTTTCTATCGTCATATTTGATTAAACAAAGCTTTGGATATGAACTGCGGCACGAAAAGTATATTGTACCGCGTGTTCATAATGAATATTCAAAAAGAACGCTTTCATACATTGTTCCTAAATTAATGAACGAACTGCCAGACGATTGTAAAATATTTGTAAATATGGCTAAGTTGAAGAATGATCTGAAGAAATACTTAGTTAAATATAATGTATAGTAGTAGTTAATATAAGCGTCTAGGGTTAAACTATCATATTTTATTACTTTTTAGCAATAATCATAATTAAAAATCATATTAGAATTGCCAATTCCTTTGTAACTGTACTAATGGTTTTCATTTACATTATTATTTTAAAATTAATATTCATGTTTAATTTAGTTTCAATTTAGTTGTGCATTATCTTAAGTTACTTACAAAAATCGTAGAATATAGAAATGTAAAATGATTTTAATTAAGCAAAAATAATTTTAATTCTAACTAACCTTAACATTAACATTAACATTAGCTTTTAATTTTTACATATTAGTTAAATTAAATACTAGAAAATACATAAATATGATAGTAATATATTCATTACTTATCTTATAAAAATTAATACAAGGCAGGGATCAATTATAAATTATGTAAATAGAGGGTTGAGCCAAAACAAAATAATATAGCAATCAAAACAATGTGTATAGTAGGTTGTAATATTTAGATTTACTAGACAATTAATCAGTTAGGCAATTCTACAAAATTTATAATATATTAAAACACCTTGTCAAGCAACGTTGAGTTAGCTTAAGGTGTATTATTTGTAAAAAATAAGAAATAAATAAATTTGATTTGATTTGATTTGATTTGATTTGATTTGATTTGATTTGATTTGATTTGATTTGATTTGATTTGATTTGATTTGATTTGATTTGATTTGATTTGATTTGATTTGATTTGATTTGATTTGATTTGATTTGATTTGATTTGATTTGATTTGATTTGATTTGATTTGATTTGATTTGATTTGATTTGATTTGATTTGATTTGATTTGATTTGATTTGATTTGATTTGATTTGATTTGATTTGATTTGATTTGATTTGATTTGATTTGATTTGATTTGATTTGATTTGATTTGATTTGATTTGATTTGATTTGATTTGATTTGATTTGATTTGATTTGATTTGATTTGATTTGATTTGATTTGATTTGATTTGATTTGATTTGATTTGATTTGATTTGATTTGATTTGATTTGATTTGATTTGATTTGATTTGATTTGATTTGATTTGATTTGATTTGATTTGATTTGATTTGATTTGATTTGATTTGATTTGATTTGATTTGATTTGATTTGATTTGATTTGATTTGATTTGATTTGATTTGATTTGATTTGATTTGATTTGATTTGATTTGATTTGATTTGATTTGATTTGATTTGATTTGATTTGATTGATTGATTTGATTTGATTTGATTTGATTTGATTTGATTTGATTTGATTTGATTTGATTTGATTTGATTTGATTTGATTTGATTTGATTTGATTTGATTTGATTTGATTTGATTTGATTTGATTTGATTTGATTTGATTTGATTTGATTTGATTTGATTTGATTTGATTTGATTTGATTTGATTTGATTTGATTTGATTTGATTTGATTTGATTTGATTTGATTTGGATTTGATTTGATTTGATTTGAGTTGATTTGATTTGATTTGATTTGATTTGATTTGATTTGATTTGATTTGATTTGATTTGATTTGATTTGATTTGATTTGATTTGATTTGATTTGATTTGATTTGATTTGATTTGATTATTATTATTATTATTATTATTTATTTTTAGCTCAAGATTATACAATATACAATATTGATGTATATAAAGATCTTGGTATATATAATTAATGAACTATCACTTCAGATTCACTCATTAATTTAGGAATTTTCGCACTATGTGGCATGTTTGTAACACTACTGCTTTAACACATAAATTTTGAAGTCTATACGGTAAACCAATTCTTTCCAAATTTTTCTTCATGTATTTACTTAGAATTCCGTCGACTCCTATTACTAAAGCGATAATTTCTGTCGATTTTATATGCCAAATTCTTTTTATTTCAATTGCAAGGTCTTCATACTTTTCAATTTTGTGTTTCTCTGCTTTGAATATGTTTGAGCTTAAAGGAACGGTTATATCGATTATGTATGCTTCACTCTTAATTTTATCAAATAAGAAGATATCCGGTTTGTTATACGCTATGGTATGATCTGTAAGTAATTGTCTATCCCAATATAACAGTATATTATTGTTTTCCAATACAGCAGCAGGTGTGTATTTGTAGTATGGCATTGGGTTCTTCAACAAATCATATTTTATTGCTAATTGCTGGTGTATTATTTTGGCGAACTGATTATGTCTTCCCAAATAAGCATTTGGAGCGAGTGCTGAACAACCTGCGGTGATATGCTCTATGGTTTCTCCAATTTCATTGCATTTACGGCATCTGTCAATGGTTTTACATCCTAAAATGTGTTTTTCGTAGTTTTTAGTACGAATATTTTTATCCTGAATGGCTACGTAGAAACCTTATCCAATTTAGAGAGGCCGTTTTGTCTACATCGTGGGTGTCTAGAATTTGAGGGTATTTTCCATGAAGAATTTTATTTTTCCATATGTCAATTTTGTCTTGTACTGTTGCTATTGTTGGTTTTTTAAAAGTTCCTAATCTCAAAGGCGTATAGTTTTTGTCATATTTTAATATTTTTGAGATTTCATTATTTTCTAAATTATGGAAGTATTCGCAGAGTTTATTTTCCTGGCTTTTACATAGATCATGGATATTAATTAATTCCCTACCTCCGTATTTTCTAGAGATATAGAGTCGTTCAACTGACGAATTTGGGTTGAGGAATCGAAATTTTGTAAGTGTTCGTCTTGTTAATCTATCAAGATCATTTAAGTCTGTTTCCGTCCATTTTAAAATTCCGAAAGAAAAGGTGAGGTAACTTATTGCCCAAGTATTTATGGCCGTAAACAAATTTTTTGCAGATAGTTGAGTATTAAGTGGTTTTGTCAATCTTTTTTGTATGTATCTCGGTACATATTTTCATATTTTGTGGTTTATAGATTTATTTTGTTCAAAACCTAGGTATTTATACGTTTCCTCACTGGATAAAGATTTAATTCCTTCAAAATTGTTTTCTGTACCGGTGATTTTGCCCTTTATTATACTCAATGTTGCACATTTTTTGATTCCAAAACACATATTTATTGAATCACTAAATATTTTCATAGTGGCAATCATTGATTGTAGCATAGTTTTTGATTCAGCATATATTTTTATGTCGTCTATAAAAAGTAAGTGTGTTAATTTAAATTGATCTTTTTTGTATTCCATTCTAAATCCCCCTCCTGTATTTTTCAAAATTGCGGACAAGGGATTTATTGCTAGACAGAACCACAATGGACTTAGAGAATCTCCCTGAAATATTCCCCGTTTAATATTTATATTACCATTATCTTCATTTTGTACATATAATTTAGTGTTCCATTGGTTCATTAAGTTTATCAGTAATTCAATTATATTTGGTGAGATTTTATAGATTTTGAGAATTGATATTAGCCAATCGTGAGATACTGAATCATAGGCTTTATTGAAATCTATGTATCCCACATTTAAATTTCGCTTTTTCGTTTTCGCGTGATGTATGACTATTGAATCAATTGTAAGTTGTTCTTTACAGCCCATTGCATGCCTAGTGCAACCTTTTTGTTCGGTTGCAATGACAGTGTCATTACAATGTTCATATATTTTAGCTCTTATGATTGAGGTTAGCAATTTATATGTTGTGCATAGGCATGTTATTGGTCTATAGCTACTGGGAGACTCAGGGTCGCCATTCTTATAAATCAATGAGGTTCTACCGGTTACGAAAAACTTGGGTACACGTTCGGGGTTTTTTAACAAATTGTTAAAACAATGCTAAATATTTATGTGTAGAGACAAATTTCTTTAACCAAAAATTTTGTATTCCGTCTAAACCAGGGGCTTTCCAGTTTGCCGTATTATGTATTATTATGTATTATTATTATTATTATTATTATTATTCTTGGCTCAACCGTCGCACGAGCTAGACGTGTTTAAGTCGCTCTGATATTTAAATTAAAATTTTATCCATTTGTTGAGTGTACGCGATAAATTACAATTTCTTTAGTGTAGCAAAATTTATGTGTAACAGCATACCCTATTTTTGAAGTATCCTGCACCAAGTATTAGATAATCGTGATAAGATGAGTAAACCGAAATGTGTGAAATGTTTGGAACTGCTGCCAAAAGATGGAAGTTACATTACCTGTAATGCTTGCGAAGGAGGTTTGCACTTTGCCTGCTCTGGTGTTGCTGAAGCTACATTCGAAAGAATGTCAGCATCAAGCCGTGAAACTTGGAAATGCAGAAATTGTAGAGGTAAAGATTCGCAGGTAAAATCGCAGCAGGTCACAGCACAACCAGTAGTAGAAGAAGAATCTGTGAAAGATATGTTTCGAAAGATTACTAAAAGGTTGGACGATAATCAGCAGGTAATGAATGATATTTTAAATGATGTCAAAGGATTGTCTAATTTATATATCGAGTTAAAAGAGGAAATGATATCTCCTAAAAAAGATCAATAAGGAATTGTCAAAGAGTGTTGCTACATTAGTAGCCGAAAACAAAGAGAAGGCGCAGAAAATAATTGAACTTGAGATTCGGGTAAATGTATTAGTACAAAAAAGTAGGAACGTTAATTTTGAATTCATGAGCTCTAGGTTACTTATGCCGAAAACGAAGAAAGCTTAAAGGCTGTAGTCAAAAAATTAACGGAATGTATTGGTGTAAAAGTGTCTAATTCAGAAATTGAAGTAGTACATTGCCTTCCGAAACGAAAACATAACAGTGTACCAGCAGTAATAGTAAGATGCACGTCACAGATGATTAGAAATAGGATCTTAACTATGAGAAAAGTTGTTGTAAACAATGATCAAGTTTTAAACAACAAAAGCGATAAACTATTATTTATTAGTGAAAATTTAACTCCGTATACTAAGAATTTGTTATGGCAAACAAAAGCACGTGCGAGAGAAGTAGGTTGGAAATATTGTTGGGTAAAGTATGGGAAAATACTTGCAAGGAAATCAAGTGTTATGCCTCGAGTGGTAAGAATAGATAACATAAACGATTTGTGTAAACTAGATTGACATTGAAACATGCTTTATTAGAAATAAGTATTTAAAATAGTTTAAGTTGATAAGTGGGAATAATTATTTAATTTTAACAATGATAAACGAACAACATTATGGAAACAACTGTGTTCAATATCAGTCGTTAAATAGCATATCAGAATGGAATATTGAGTTAAAGACACTTGCAAGTATTTATGATAACAACCATATAAATCTATCATTTATTTGTCTTAACATTAATGGTATCAAAAGTCATTTTGACGAATTGCTAGTTTATCTATCCAAAACACATTTTGATATTATTGTTTTAGTTGAAGTTTTGATACATCAGGAGGATATTGCAATTTACAATATTGAAGGTTATAATTATTATTCAAAGTTACGTTCAAACGTGAGAGGTGGTGGAATAATTTTATATATAAGGAAAACTTTCATATTTCATGAAAACCAGTATAACACAATAACATACGAAAACGTTGAAGGAACTCTAACTTTTGAAAATAATCAATGCTATAAATTAATATTCATTTACAGGCCCCAAGTAGCAATGTACACAATTTTATTAAAGAGTTAAAAGATCAAATAAAAATAGTAGTAGTTATAAAGAAATCATTCTTGCGGGGATACTAATATAAATTTAGCTGATTTAAACCCGATAAGTAACAAATATGAGGCAATGCTAAGTTCACATGGATTTTATAAATGTATCAAGTATTATACAAGAGAACATTTTATAATGGAATCCTTGTGTCTTCTTGTATAGATCACTTTTTGTTAGAGGTATATACGAAAAATTTTCTCTGTAGTAATTAAAATAAAATTTCGGACCATTATATGATTGCGATGAAAATATTCACCAATAAAAATATTTTAAACCAGACTAATATAAGGTTAACTATTAATGAAAAGTACATCAAAAGTGCATTACAGAATTGTGATCTAAAAGGAATATGCAATATACAAGATCCGGAGATTTTGTATAATAGAATTGTAAATATATTTAAGAATATATATAGCAAAAGCTATGAGTACAAAAAAGAAAAAAATATATGCGGTAATAGAGGAGAATTTAAAAGTGTTGGATGTCTGATGCATTATTCAGGTGTGTTAAAATAGAGATAGATTATTTAACGTTTGGAAGCTGTCTAGGAATGAAGCTGATAGAATAGTTTACAAGAAATATAGAAATTGGCTAAATTTAAGAATAAAGAAAGAAAAGGACAATTATTATAAACAAAAATTTACTTTTGATAGTAGAAAACCTAAAGAAGTTTGGGCCGCTCTAAATGGTGTATTGAGAAAGGAAAAAATACCTAGTGTAGACGATATTGTATCAAAAGCAATGCCTTTACAGGATAGGAACCAATTACCGGATAAATTTGCTGAGTACTTTTACAACGGTGTTAAAACGGTACAACACCATTGTAGCTTAAAACATGCAGAACCTATTAATATTTTATATAATACAGAATGCACTTTCCGCATACCATTGACAACTAAAGATTTTGTTCTTAATGTGATACAGAAAATGGACATAAAAAAATCTCCTGGGTATGATAATATAAGAATTAAAGATATTATGTTCTTGAATGACGAGATATATATTGTAATTACACATTTAATTAACCAAATGCTTAAGAAGGGGATTGTACCAGATAAGTTAAAAAAATCAATAGTTAAACCAATTCACAAAAAAGGCAAATACATGGATTACAATAACTATCGCCCAATATCAATACTTCCTGTAATAGAAAAGGTATTTGAAAACACATAGCAAGTGAAATGAATAAGTTTTGATGAAAAATTCTATAATTTGTAAACAGCAATACGGGTTTATAAAAGGTTTGGGGACAAACAATCTATTTTCCGAATTCTCAAATTATGTGAACGCCAAACTGAAGAATAATATGCATATTTTATGCTTATTTGTTGATTATACAAAAGCATTTGAAACAATTAATCACAATATTTTGTTAAACAAATTACGTAGTCTGGGAATTAAGGAATTACACTTCAGTTGTTTAAAACCTACTTGCATGATAGAAAGTTTGTAGTAAAATCAATAATCACCATAGTAAGGAATTTATAATAGATGAGGGCGTACCCCAAGGTTCAGTGCTTGGGCCACTACTATTTAACATTTACATAAACGCACTGCCAGAGGTAATAAAACACTGTAAAGTTTTAATGTTCGCAGACGACATATTGTTGATATCGGCACATAGATCATATCAGGTTGCAGAAAGTAATATGCAAAGCGATCTCGACAGCTTGAGTAAATGGTCGCATGACAATTGTTTAGTAGTTAACACGGATAAAACAAAATAATGCACATGATTACACCTACAATCAGCAAATAGAACCTAAAGTTAAAATTCGCTCGTGTAAATGCTTCCAGTTGCAGAAAAAAATTAAACTAGAGACGTGCTTTACTGATTGTAAATATGTAACATCGTGCCGAACTTATAAATATCTGGGAATTACGGTTGACAATTACTTTCGTTGGGATCACCATATCAAAGACATATGTAATAAACTTAAAATAGTTTTATCTAAATTATATTATGTAAAAGATATTGTACCGTTTAATGTAAAAAAGACCTTATATTTAGCATTGGCAGAGTCGGTAATTAGGTATGGGCTGGAAGCATGGGGATATGCAAGCGATTGTTATCTTAAACATATACAGCGAATACAGAGGAGAATTTTAAAAATAGTTTGCAATTCCGGTTCAGGAGTCAAGCTAAACGAACTTTTTGATAGATGTAACCTTTTAGGTATAAGAGCATTACTATTTTATAAAATAATTATGGATAACTATTTTCTATCGTCATATTTGGTCAAACAAAGCTTTGGATATGAACTGCGGCATGAAAAGTATACTGTACCGCGTGTTCATAATGAATACTCAAAAAGAACACTTTCATACATTGTTCCTAAATTAATGAACGAACTGCCAGACGATTGTAAAATATTTGTAAATATGGCTAAGTTGAAAAATGATCTGAAGAAATACTTAGTTAAATATAATGTATAGTAGTAATTAATATAAGCTACTAGCTCTAAATTATTATATTTTATTACTTTTAGCAATAATCATGCAGTTACTGGAGCTACAAGATTAAAAATCATAATAGAATTGCCAATTCCTTTGTAACTGTATTAATGTTTTTCATTTACATTATTATTTTAAAATTAATATTTATGTTTTATTTAGTTTCAATTATTATTTTAAAATTAATATTCATGTTTAATTTAGTTTTAATTTAGTTGTACATTATCTTAAGTTACTTACAAAAACCGTAGAATATAGAAATGTAAAATGATTTTAACTAAGCTAGAATAATTTTAATTTTAACTAACCTTAACATTAACATTAACATTAGCTATTAATTTTTACATATTAGTTAAGTTAAATACTAGAAAATACATAAATATGATAGTTAATATATTCATTACTTATCTTATAAAAATTAATACAAAGCAGGAATTAATTATAAATTATGTAAATAGAGGGTTGAGCCAAAACTAAATAATTTAGAAATCAAATCAATGTGTATATGTAGGTTGTACTATTTAGATTTACTAGACAATTAATCAGTAAGGCAACTCTACAAAATTCATAAAATATTAAAACACCTTGTCAAGCAACGTTAAGTTAGCTTAAGGTGTATTATTTGTAAAAATAAGAAATAAATAAATTTGAATTTGAATTTGAATTTGAATTTGAATTTGAATTTGAATTTGAATTATTATTATTATTATTATTATTATTATTATTATTATTATTATTAATATTATTATCACCATATCAAAGACATATGTAATAAACTTAAAATAGTTTTATCTAAATTATATTATGTAAAAGATATTGTACCGTTTAATGTAAAAAATACCTTATATCTAGCATTGGCAGAGTCGGTAATCAGGTATGGGCTGGAAGCATGGGGATATGCAAGCGATTGTTATCTTAAACATATACAGCGAATACAGAGGAGAATTTTAAAAATAGTTTGCAATTCTGGTTCAGGAGTCAAGCTAAACGAACTTTTTGATAGATGTAACCTTTTACTTAGAATTCCGTCGACTCCTATTACTAAAGCGATAATTTCTGTCGATTTTATATGCCAAATTCTTTTTATTTCAATTGCAAGGTCTTCATACTTTTCAATTTTGTGTTTCTCTGCTTTGAATATGTTTGAGCTTAAAGGAACGGTTATATCGATTATGTATGCTTCACTCTTAATTTTATCAAATAAGAAGATATCCGGTTTGTTATACGCTATGGTATGATCTGTAAGTAATTGTCTATCCCAATATAACAGTATATTATTGTTTTCCAATACAGCAGCAGGTGTGTATTTGTAGTATGGCATTGGGTTCTTCAACAAATCATATTTTATTGCTAATTGCTGGTGTATTATTTTGGCGAACTGATTATGTCTTCCCAAATAAGCATTTGGAGCGAGTGCTGAACAACCTGCGGTGATATGCTCTATGGTTTCTCCAATTTCATTGCATTTACGGCATCTGTCAATGGTTTTACATCCTAAAATGTGTTTTCGTAGTTTTTAGTACGAATATTTTTATCCTGAATGGCTACGTAGAAACCTTATCCAATTTAGAGAGGCCGTTTTGTCTACATCGTGGGTGTCTAGAATTTGAGGTATTTTCCATGAAGAATTTTATTTTTCCATATGTCAATTTTGTCTTGTACTGTTGCTATTGTTGGTTTTTAAAGTTCCTAATCTCAAAGGCGTATAGTTTTGTCATATTTTAATATTTTGAGATTTCATTATTTTCTAAATTATGGAAGTATTCGCAGAGTTTATTTTCCTGGCTTTTACATAGATCATGGATATTAATTAATTCCCTACCTCCGTATTTTCTAGAGATATAGAGTCGTTCAACTGACGAATTTGGGTTGAGGAATCGAAATTTTGTAAGTGTTCGTCTTGTTAATCTATCAAGATCATTTAAGTCTGTTTCCGTCCATTTTAAAATTCCGAAAGAAAAGGTGAGGTAACTTATTGCCCAAGTATTTATGGCCGTAAACAAATTTTTTGCAGATAGTTGAGTATTAAGTGGTTTTGTCAATCTTTTTTTGTATGTATCTCGGTACATATTTTTCATATTTTTGTGGTTTATAGATTTATTTTGTTCAAAACCTAGGTATTTATACGTTTCCTCACTGGATAAAGATTTAATTCCTTCAAAATTGTTTTCTGTACCGGTGATTTTAGGTATAAGAGCATTACTATTTTATAAAATAATTATGGATAACTATTTTCTATCGTCATATTTGGTCAAACAAAGCTTTGGATATGAACTGCGGCATGAAAAGTATACTGTACCGCGTGTTCATAATGAATACTCAAAAAGAACACTTTCATACATTGTTCCTAAATTAATGAACGAACTGCCAGACGATTGTAAAATATTTGTAAATATGGCTAAGTTGAAAAATGATCTGAAGAAATACTTAGTTAAATATAATGTATAGTAGTAATTAATATAAGCGTCTAGGGCTAAATTATTATATTTTATTACTTTTTAGCAATAATCATGCAGTTACTGGAGCTACAAGATTAAAAATCATAATAGAATTGCCAATTCCTTTGTAACTGTATTAATGTTTTTCATTTACATTATTATTTTAAAATTAATATTCATGTTTAATTTAGTTTCAATTATTATTTTAAAATTAATATTTAATATTTACATTATTTACATTATTATTTTAAAATTAATATTCATGTTTAATTTAGTTTCAATTATTATTTTAAAATTAATATTCATGTTTAATTTAGTTTTAATTTAGTTGTACATTATCTTAAGTTACTTACAAAACCGTAGAATATAGAAATGTAAAATGATTTTAACTAAGCTAGAATAATTTTAATTTTAACTAACCTTAACATTAACATTAACATTAGCTATTAATTTTACATATTAGTTAAGTTAAATACTAGAAAATACATAAATATGATAGTTAATATATTCATTACTTATCTTATAAAAATTAATACAAAGCAGGGATTAATTATAAATTATGTAAATAGAGGGTTGAGCCAAAACTAAATAATTTAGAAATCAAAACAATGTGTATATGTAGGTTGTACTATTTAGATTTACTAGACAATTAATCAGTAAGGCAACTCTACAAAATTCATAAAATATTAAAACACCTTGTCAAGCAACGTTGAGTTAGCTTAAGGTGTATTATTTGTAAAAATAAGAAATAAATAAATTTGAATTTGAATTTGAATTATTATTATTATTATTATTATTATTATTATTATTATTATTATTATTGGCTCAGCTCTCGTGCTGGTCGGACGTGTTTTAAGTCGCTCCGTAAATCGATAATAAGGTTGGTGATATGAAAAGTGAACTTAAAAGTAAATTTAATTGATTTGATCGCGTTATGGTGATGTGTTAAACTCTCTTTAAGGAGAACCTGCATTGAAGATAATAATTACCGAAAAAAAGTAAAATGAATTGCGATAAATGTACCGAAAGATTGTCTAGAGATGGAAATTTTGTTACATGCAACTTTTGTAATAGTAATATGCATTACAATTGTGCAGGATTAGCAGAAAATACTTATTCGCGTATGTCGACTGCAAATAAGGAATCGTGGAAATGCCAGAAGTGCAGAAAGGAAAAACAAATACCAAAATCCGCACTAGTAAATATTGCAAACGATTGTGATATAAAGCAAATGTTTGAAACACTATCTAACAAACTGGATATTTATAAAGAGGCCGTTGGTGGCGTTTGTAACGATTTAAAAGGCTTATCTAACTTCTACGAAGATTTGAAACAAGAATTTATCGGACTTAAAAAGATAAATACTGATCTTGCTAATCAAGTGCGTGCATTGTTGGAAGACAATCATAAAAAGGATGCCAAACTGTTGGAGCTGGAAGTAAAGATAAATAATCTGGAACAGAGTAGTAGGAATGTTAATCTTGAAATTCATGGATTGGATATTATGCCAGAGGAAAAGGAAGGTAAATTAAAAGCGGTTGTAGAAAAATTAGTAAGACGTTTAGAGGTGAGTGTAAGCATGGATGATATACAAGTAGTACATCGTTTACCTAAGAGGCGATTAGATGTTGTTCCACCAGTAATAGTTAAATGTTCCTCACAGGCAATTAGAGACCGAATTATTAGTAAGAGAAAGGAAACGATGAAAAATGATGATTTATTTAATAACAAGAACGAGCGTAAGATATTCTTGTATGAAAATTTAACAGCTTACAATAAATCTTTGTTGTGGCAAACTAAACAAAAAGCCAGAGAATTCAATTACAAATTCGTGTGGGTACGTGGCGGTAAAATACTAACAAAGCAATCAAGTGAGTCGTCGAGTGTAGTACGTATTGATACCGAAAAAGACCTACAAAAGATTCATTCATAAATATTGATATAATGGCTAGGTTAAAAGAAAAAGACTTTACTGATAACATAAATTTTTGTAGAGTTAGTAGTGTTTGTTACCGATTATGAGTTAACTTCCGGATATAAGCTGAACTCGCTAATTCTGATATACCCAAATATTAATGGTATTAGATGTCATTTTGATGAATTGCTGTTGTATATATCTAACATCAAATTTCATGTTTTAAGTTTAGTAGAAGTATCTATTGAGGAAAATATGGTCTCAAATTTTCAAATTAATGGATATAAAATGTTTTATAAATTAAGAGAGGCTCGTAGAGGTGGTGGGATATTAGTATATATTAAAAAGGGTTTAGAATTTACTGAAACGATATACCAATCACTATCATACGAAAATGTGCAGGGGTCACTACAATTTCAAGGAAAATATAGAAATTTGATTACAGTTTATAGACCTCCAAATAATAGTGTTAACGATTTTGTGGAAGAACTTCAAAACAGTTGCAAGAATGTAATGATTTTAGCTATATCATTTTGGGGAGATATTAACATAGATTTACTTGGTAAAACTTATATATCGCGGAAACGGAATATCAAATTTTATTAACATCAAGCGGTTTATATAAATGCATTTTGGACTATACACGTCAAGAATTGTTTGGTGTGGAAATTGGTAGCCTCTTGTATTGATCATATTTATGTATGAGGAAAGTACAAACACATAAATTCTGCTGTAATACAGTCGAAAATATCAGATCACTACATGACCGCAGCCCAACTAACTTTTCAAACAGAAGTTAATAGAACAACATGTACAAACAGGAAAAAAATTTTGAACGAACGTCAAATTAAAGTTAAATTATCCGATATAAACGTTCAACACCTAAGCGAACATAAAAATTCTAATACATTGTACAATAGCATTATAAACAAATTTAACGAAGCATATGAAGCTTGTCAAGTTACACAAAATTAAAATCCTGAAATGTTTCTACTAAAAATTATAAAAAAAGCAATTGTAAATTTGTATGCGAATTGGATAATAAATAACAAAGAAATGCAGGAGAACTGAATGTGGAAAATTGTAATAGAGAGAGAGAGTTGAGTCAGAACAAGGACTATACGCAGAAAGTTCTAAAATCATACTGAATAATAAAAGAAGACCATTCGTTTACTAGGTGATATTTAGTTCATATAACAAATATATTATGTATTATTAATTAATTATTTTATATACTTTTTGAAATATTCTAGATTATAACGAATGTATATACATAGTTTTAACACCATGTCAAGCAACTCATGGAGTTAGCTTATGGTGAAAAGAGAACAAACTTGTAAATAAATTGAAATTGAAATTGAAATTGAAATTATTATTATTATTATTATTATTATTGTATTCTTTTCTTTTCTCAGTGATTTCTCAACTGGTGTTACAGAATTAAGGGGCTATTTGCAAACCTTATTCTGTATCGGCATATGGTATATTTAACACTGTGCGGATAATACGGCATGTTTCAAGGATAACTGATTTTTGAGCTGCTGGTATGATTATATTAGGGTTTAATTGTAATTTTGTAATATTTTTTGAAAGGTGTTTGTTAATAAGTCCATTTGCAGTAATTACTATAGGTATAACTTCTATGGATTTTAGTTTATATATTTTTCTATATTCGTTTATAAGTGGAATATATTTGGCAATTTTTTCGACTTCAGCTTTGTTGATATTATGATCATTTGGATGAGTTATATCTATAACAAGAGCTGTCTTATCTTGAAGGTTATGCAGTAATATATCAGGTCTATTTGCCATAACAGTTTTATCTGAATGTATTATTATTATTATTATTATTATTATTATTATTATTATTATTATTATTATTATTATTATTATTATATTCTTTTCATTTCTCAGTGATTTCTCAACTGGTGTTACAGAAATAAGGGGCTATTTGCAAACCTTATTCTGTATCGGCATGTGGTACATTTAACACTGAGCGGATAATACGGCATGTTTCAAGGATACCTGATTTTTGAGCTGCTGGTATGATTATGTTAGGGTTTAATTGTAATTTTTTAATATTTTTTGAAAGATGTTTGTTAATAAGTCCATTTGCAGTAATTACTATAGCTATAACTTCTATGGATTTTAGTTTATATATTTTTCTATATTCGGTTATAAGTGGAATATATTTGGCAGTCTTTTCGACTTCAGCTTTGTTGATATTATGATCATTTGGATGAGTTATATCTATAACAAGAGCTGTCTTATCTTGAAGGTTATGCAGTAATATATCAGGTCTATTTGCCATAACAGTTTTATCTGAATGTATTGGAACGTCATAATACAATCTGTATTGATGATTTTCCAATATCGGTTTAGGTTTGTAATTATAGTATGGTGTTTCCTCTCTTTCTGTAATTAATTTGTGTTTGATTGCTATTGCTTGATGAATTATGTTTGTGGTTTTATTATGTCTGGAAAGATATTCTGTATTAGCTAGCATTGAGCAACCGAAAGTAAGATGATCAATGGTTTCTGATGCGTGGTGACACATTCTGCATTGATCTTAAACCGAATGCTTCTCAACATATTTTTTATAATTGTTGGTCTCAATAACTTGGTCCTGGATTACATGAATAAATCCTTCTGTTTCGCCAAAAAGAAAGCCATTTTTTAGCCATCGCACTGAACCTTCTTTGTCTGCATTTTCTAGGCTATGAGGAAACTTTCCATGTATGACTTTTCCATATTTCGATTCTTTCTTGGATGGAGAGTGTTTGTGGTATAAAGTTTTCATTTGCGAGATTTAATGGGGTGTAATTTTTGTCACACTTTACTATTGCATTGTGTAAATCAGAGACGAGCGATTTTGCGTAAAAGAAATTTTTTAATGTAGATATTTGTTTGTTGCACATGTTTTTCATATCTAGTAGTCCTCTGCCTCCTTCACTGCGTGGTAAGTATAGTCTTTCTGTAGCTGATTTTGGATGATGCATTCTAAATTTTGTTAATGTTGTTCGAACTAATCTGTTAATGTTGTCTAAATCTGTTTGAAACTAGTTGACAATGCCAAAAGTATATGTTAATACTGGAATGCACCATGTGTTGATAGCTTTAATTTTATGTTTGGATAGCAGTTCTGTCTTCAATATCTTATGTAGGCGGTGTTTGAAACTATTTTGAAAAGCAAGTTTGGTCCCCTTAGTTTTTACAAGACATTGTTGAAGGCCAAGATATTTATAGCTTTCTTCTAATTTTAGTGCATGAAATTTTAAATTATGAAGTGATAGAACTAATTCTTGTGAGCCTTCAAGTTTTCCATGTTTAATGTTGATGTAAGAACATTTTTCCATTCCGAATTTCATTTGTATGTCTGTGTTAAATTGAGTGATAATATTTAGTAGAGATGTAAGTTCTTGTTGGTTGTTGGCATATAACTTTAGGTCGTCCATGTACCATAGGTGATTTATAGTGTAGAGCGTCTTTCTATTGTTACTTATTTTATATCCCATTTTGCTGTTGTTTAGGATATTTGATAATGGGTTAAGAGCTAGGCAGAACCATAATGGACTTAACGTGTCGCCTTGGAATATTCTGCGTTTTATGGGAATTAGTTTAGATTTTATTTTTTGGTCATTTATCGTTAAACTAATTTGTGTGCGCCAAGTTTCCATTACTGTTTTTAATAATGATATAATTTTTGGATGTATTTTATAAATATTTAAGGTTTTCAATAGCCAGTCATGTGGAATAGAGTCATACGCTTTTTGATAATCTATCCAAGCTATTGATATGTTTTTGTGTTGTCGTCTAACTTGATCTGTTATTACTGCATCAATTATAAGTTGTTCTTTGCATCCTTTAGAATTTTTCTTACATCCTTTTTATTCTTCTGATAGAATAGCATATTCTGATACGTATGGTTGGATTTTATTAGCTATTGCAGATGATATAATTTTGTAAATGGTATTTAAACATGTAATAGGTCTATAATTCTTAACATTTCCCGTATCACTACTCTTTGGTTTTAAGTATGTTATTGCTTGTGTCATAAATGTTGTAATTATTGATGGGTCACATAAACTTTTATTTATCAATTTTGTTAGGGGTAAAGGTAAGGATGTTAGATATTTCCACCAGAAGTTTTGAATTCCATCAGGTCCTGCTGTTTTCCAGTTTCTTTATAATGAAATTGTGTTCTTCTATCGTTGTTATAGGATCATCCATTTTGATATTATGCTTATTGAATTCTTTTTCAATCCATTTTGCTTTGGGATTATAACTAAGAGAGTTGGCCCATTGCTGATGCCAAAATCGTTCAACTGTTGTTAAGTCTGGGGGCGTTCCTTTAAAATTCTCTTCTTCAAGTTTGTTGTAGAACAATTTCTGATTAAAACCAAATAATTTGTTGTCGCTTTTCCTTTTGTTTGATGTATTGTATCGCCTTAATCTTTTGCATAAAGCTGATATTTTTTGTTTTAGTGTATTAATGTCTATGTCGAGCTGATCTTCGAAATAGGTATTTCTTGTGTTTAGCTTTTGATCTTTAAAATTTTTGTATGCGTTTTTGAAGGTTCCATTTAATATTATTGCGTCGTTGTTTCCAAATGGATAATTTTGATAGATCGCTTCGAAAGCATGAGATTTTGTTTTCTATTCTCGTTTTCCATTTAGGTATTTCTTCGGTTCTTTTCTTACTAGTGTTGTGAGGAACTTTAAATCCCATTTCTTTTAATACAGTTACAGCAGTGCAGTATGCATGTAGTTGAAGTGATTCAAAAGATGTAATACTTTCATCTGCAATAATTTCGTTTAAAATGTCTAGTAGCTCAAAAGTGTACTTATTAGGATGTATTTTTGGTAATGGTGGACGGGAATTAGGATCTGTACCAAAGTATTTGAATATGTTGGACTTTAAACTATCATGCAAGTCTTGTTTAGTTTTTAATTCTTCATTTGTGTATGTATGGATTGCAATCTGTGATGGTTTTCTATTAATCATTTGTTCCTTAGGTTCTACTTTCATTGAATCATCTATATGTTGAAATTTGTTAGATGAACTTGAGTTTAATGATGAAATACGGAATATTTCATCTCTAATTATTATTATTATTATTGGCTCAACCGTCGAGCAATACACACGTTGTTATAGTTGCTCCGCGATTAAATTACATTTGGTACGGAAAAACGCATTGTTAAATAGTTCTGTGGTTTTAAAAAGTTATATTTTATGATTCTAACTCCCGTTATCTAATATCTGCAAAAGTATTTAAAATAGAAAAGATAAGAACAATGAATTGTGAAAAGTGTGCATCCAAACTTCCAAAAGACGGAAATTTTATAACGTGTAAGTTTTGCAACAGCGGTTTACATTATGCGTGCGCAGGGGTGGCAGAAAATACATACATTAGAATGTCGGCCGCAAAAAAAGATGCTTGGAAATGCTTGGAATGTAGAAAAGAAGAACCATCGCAAAAGTCGGTATCGCTAGAGAACCTTGAAGAAAGCAATGTTAAGCAAATGTTAAACGTGATATCAAACAAGTTAGATGAGTACAAGCAGGTTGTGGATTGTGTGTGCAATGACCTAAAGGGACTATCAGCGTTTTATGATGATTTGAAGCGCGAGGTAATTGAACTAAAGAATACAAACAATGATTTAGTTAAAAGCGTACGTACGTTATTGGATGAGAACATTAAAAAGGATGCAAAAATTTCGCTTCTTGAAATTAAAATAAATCAACTAGAACAGAAAAGCCGTAGCGTGAATTTTGAAATACACGGAATGGAAGTAGTGCCTGAAGAACAACGGGGTGGTTTTCTACAAGGTAATGTTGAAAAATTAATCAAACACCTAGATGTCAATTTAAAGGAAGGTGATATTGAGGTAGTACACCGTTTGACAAAAAAACGCCCCGATGCAATACCGGCCGTAATTGTGAGATGCCGTTCTCAGTTGATTCGTGATTCCATAATAACAAATTAAAAAAAGGTAGTTAAAAATGATGATATTCTTGGAAATAAGAGTGATCGAAAATTATTCCTAACTGAAAATCTAACGGCGTACAACAAATTCCTGTTATGGCGAGCTAAGCAAAAGGCAAGGGATGTGGAATGGCGTTTTATCTGGATTAAGAACGGTAAGATATTGGCCAAAAAAGTAATGAGTCAACAAGCGTAGTACGTATTGAGAGTGAGAAGGATCTAGTAAAGATACAATAGCGTCATTTTGGTAGTTTTCAATTTAGAAAAAAAAATAGTCAATATGGCAGAGTACAATGAAATTAACAATACTATTAGGTTTAGTACAATTAGTAGTATTACAGAATATGCAAACATAATAGCTGATAATGGTATAAATTCCTTGTGTGTTATATGTTTTAATGTAAACGGCATAAAAAGTCATTTTGATGAGTTATTGGTTTATATTGCTAATGTACAATTTGATATCCTAGCTTTGATGGAGGTTGCTATTAACAAAGATTTAGTCTCAAACTTTAAAATCAATGGATACAAATTATATTCAAAACTGCGAATGCATCAAAAAGGCGGTGGCTTATTTTTATATATCCGTAGTAATATTGTTTTTACCGAAAGTATTTTTAATTCTATTACATATGAGAATATAGAAGTAATTGTAAATTATCGAGAAAAAAGTATAAAATTAATCATGGTATACAGACCTCCAAGAACTAGTATTAAGGGGTTTGTCCAAGAATTAAATAGTCAACTGGACCAAAGTAAACAGTGTAGTAATTTAATTTTTGGGGGAGACGTTAATATTGATTTAAAAAAAGAACATACAACAAATGCTGAAGAACAATATGAAATACTAGTAACAAGTAACGGTTTTTATAAATGTATTCAGGACTATACGCGACAGGAAACCTACAACGGCAGATTAGTATCGTCATGTCTAGACCACCTTTTTATACGCGGTATTTATGATAAAATAGTCTCAACAGTAATTCAAACAAAAATATCAGACCATTATATGATCACACTAAATCTATTTATTCAACCAATAAAGTTAAACACAACAGAAGTGGAAAGCTTAGTGTTAGATGAAAAGATTCTAAGACGGTATTTAAGTAATATTGATTTTGAATTAAACAAAAAATACAATGACCCTCACAAACTATATACTGACATTGTAACTAAATTTGAGAAATCGTATAAAAATTCTGAATGCATAAAGCAAGCAATATATACACATAATATATCAAAACACGAATTTAAAAAATCGTGGATGACAAAACATCTCTTTTTGTTAATTAAAAAAAGAGATGATTTATTTAAAAGATGGAGAAATTCTCACTTACAAAAACATCAAGAAGAGTATAAAAAATTTAGAAACTGGTTGAACACGAAAATTAGAAAAGAAAAAAAAGAATATTATGCAAAAAGGTTTAACGAGGTTCGATTAAATACGAAAGATATGTGGTCGTTAATAAATCAACTCATTCATCCAAAAGAAAAAGCAAACGTTGATCAAATAATAAAACAGCATTTCCCACAATTAGATGATAAGTCAATTGCTAATGAATTTGCTTTAACATTTTTAAACAACATCAAATTCATTACGCACAATTGTCTGGTTGAATTATCACAACATCAAACACAAAAAGAAAATATAAGTAGTTTTCACCTGCCATTAGTAGAATTAGACTTTGTAAATAAGGAAATTCGAAAGCTAAACATTAAAAAATCGCCAGGAATTGATAATGTTAGGTCAAAAGATATTATTTTTTTGAAAACAGAGATAGTTCTAGTCATACGCAAATTAATAAATCTAATAATAAAAACTCACAAGATTCCAGAAAAATTAAAAATAGCTGTTGTTAGACCCATTTATAAAGCCGGTAGCTATGTTAGTGTTTCAAATTATAGACCGATCTCAATATTACCCATAATAGAAAAAATTTTCGAAAGATACGTTGCAGCAATGATGTATAAATTTCTCAACGAAAATAACATAATAACTACAGAACAATATGGTTTTATAAAAGGGAGAGGCACAAGTAAGGCTATAGCAGACTTTACAAATATAGTATACAATAACTTAAATAATAATATCCATGTTCTATGTCTGTTTGTTGATTTTCAAAAGGCGTTTGATTTTATACATAAACGATTTGTCGCAAATAATTAAAAACAGTATAACGCTAATGTTTGCTGATGATATTGTATTGATTTCGTGCCACAAGTCGTTTAAAAAAGCAGAAGATGCATTACAAAAGGACATCGATGCGATTGCAGCCTGGTCTCACGATAACCATTTAATTATAAACGCTGAAAAAACAAAAAATTTGCATATTACAACGCCACATATGGAATAAGTAACAGCGCCATTCCTTAAACTACACTCATGCAAGTGTTTTCAACTACAAAAAGGTGAAATGCGTTTGTGTCAAAACGACTGTAAAATAATATCAACTTGTACACAGTATAAATATCTTGGTGTCATAGTAGATAATCACTTGCGTTGGGATATACACATCAAATACGTATGCAATAGAGTATTGATCAAGCTCTATTATATAGCTAACATGGTCCCATTCAATGTACGAAAAACTATTTATATAACGCTTGCTGAATCGATAATTAGATATGGATTAGAAGGGTGGGGACGTGCTAGCGATGTATATATGAATAAAATACATTCAATTCAAAAAAGATTATTAAAATTGGTAGTTAACACCAACAATAATGACTCATTTCAAAACATTTTAAATAATAATAACCTATTAACGGCAAAGGGTATTTTACAGTATAACATTCTACTAAATACTTTTATTGATGATAAACATTTGCAAGTACAGGAAACGGAATATAAATTGAGAAACAAAAAATATATCACACCACAAGTAAAAAACTCTTACGGAGAGAAATGTTTAGAATATTTAATACCAAAGTTGATGAATGAATTACCGCAAGACTGTAAGTTATGCCTAAATATGAAATCACCTTAAAAGTGCATAAAACAACACTTAAATAGTAATATTTAAGTGTCCCAGTGAAAAAGGATGAAGCTTACTAGCATATTTAATTAAATTAAATTAATTAAATTAATTAAGTTAGTTATTTATATAATAGCAATACATAATACATAACTATTATATGCATGAGAAAGTGTGAATATCAGTGTGTGTATATGTGTATATATGTATATATGTATATATGTGTGTATATGTTTACGTATGAATATAGCTAGAGGTATAACATAAAAATATGTATGTATGTGTAGATGTTAGCATTAGAATTAGAATTAGTTAAACTGTATAAATAGTTATTAGTTAAGGTTTAAGCACTTTGTGAGGATAGGTTTAAAACCATAAACATCCTGGTCAGAGTAATATGTTTAAGTTATAATGAGTTACTTATCTTTTCGAATATCTATTTATAGTTAAAAGAAATGTGTTGCAGAGAAAACAATATGATTTAAAACAGTAGGGGGTTGAGCCAAAAATATGTTTAATTGATATGAAAAACTATTTATTTTTTGAAATATTTATTCTTAGGAATTATTAAACTCTTGTCACCATGTCAAGCCGCCTATACAGGTTAGCTTATGGTGTATGTAATTCACTGTGCAAATAAATGAATTGAATTGAATTGAATTGAATTATTATTATTATTATTACTATTATTATTATTACTATTATTATTGTTGGCTCGACCTCCGAGCCGGACGAACGTGTTCTCGTACGCTCCGTTAGTATATGTGTGACAAACCTATTAAATTAAAATTACGGTGTTTTTATTATAAAATTATAGAAATCGTTTAATGTGTGTGTGAAGCACCCTCGATAGTACGTGCTAACCCAAGTTAATGTTCAATTTGGCATAATGATTTGCGGCGTGTGTAAAAAAGGATTGCCTAAAGATGGAAATTATGTTACGTGTTCCGAATGTGAAGGAGGTTTACACTTTGATTGTTCTGGACTCGCCGAAAGTACGTATGCTAGGTTATCAACGGCTAAGAAAGAAGAATGGAAGTGTAGAGCCTGTAGGGCTGGTAAGGATACCAGTAAACCAACCTCGGAAGTAGAAGATAAAGACGTTAGGCAAATGTTTAACACAATCAATAATAAACTGGATAAATATAGCAAGGTGATGAATGAATTAATAAATGACGTTAAGGGATTATCCAATTTATATGATGGTTTGCGAGACGAGGTTGCATCTCTAAAGGAAGCGAATATCACACTCTCAAGCACCATTACAAGGCTTTTGGAGGATAACAAAACGAAGGATCGTAAAATTAATGAGTTAGAAATACAATTAAATAATTTGGAACAAAGAGGTAGGAATTTTAATCTGGAAATTCACGGTTTAGAAAGAATACCGAATGAAAATGAAAATCAGCTAAGAGGTGCGATAGTAAAAGTAGCTCAATATTTGGAATTAGATATTTCCGAAAACGAAATACAGGTGGTACACAGACTTCCACAACGGCGTCAAGACTCTGTTCCCGGAGTCATTGTCAAATTCGCATCACAGTGTATAAGAGACCAGTTCTTTAATAAAAGAAAAACCATAGTCACTAACGATAATGTACTGGCTAACAAAAACAACAAAAGAATATTTTGCTACGAAAATCTGACGCTCTTCAATAAAAATTTACTCTGGCAGACAAAAAATGCAGCTAGAGAAAAAGGTTGGCAATATGTTTGGTATAGATATGGTCGAGTATTAGCTAAGAAAACAAGCGACTCCACAAATGTAATAAGAATTAATAATATAAACGACCTATCTAAAATAGACTGATAAACAACAGAAGATAACTAGGTTTACGTAAGTTTAGTTTTAATTCAATACAAAATTTATTTAACATTTGATAAGTTTAGCTTGAAACAAAATTCAATACTTTAGGAGAAATTAATATTAAAGACAATGTGGTTTATTATCAGTCGTTTCAAACGTTATCAGACTGGAATAATGCTTTAAACGTATTTTCCAATTATAATAACTTGGGGAATAGTGAAAATTTATCGATCATTTGCTTGAACATAAACGGAGTAAAAACCCACTTCGATGAATTTGTTCTGTATATCTCTAAGTTAAGCATAGATATCATTGTATTAGTTGAGGTATCTATCTTTGACATTGAAGTTTCAAATTATAACATTGAAGGATATCAAATATATTGGAAACTACGTTGTAAATCGAAGGGGGGCGGAATTCTTGTTTACGTGAATACTAAATACACTTTCTCGGAACACTACTTCAACTCCAACGTATATGAAAATTTAGAGGGCTCCTTAATTATTGGAAATAAAATTTCAATTAAATTAATTGCAGTTTATAGGCCACCCAATAACAGTGTTAGGGAATTTATAAATGAATTTAAAATGCAACTAGAAAATTGTGGTACCTATAAAAATGTTGTATTTTGTGGGGATATCAATATAAATTTGGATCAGCAGGAGAATTTAGTAAATAATTACGAAACGGAATTAAACACCAGGGGATTTTACAAATGTATTAAGGGGTATACCAGGGAGGTAATTTATAATAATTCTTTGGTTTGCTCAATTATTGATCATTTATTTATTCGGGGCATCTACTGCAAGATTTTTTCAAGTGTAATAAAAGTAAAAATCTCTGACCATTATTTGTTAGCCGCCAGGATATATTTTAATGAACGAATACTTTATTCAGAACAAATAAAAATTATAATTGATGAGAAATACATTAAACGTGGACTTGCCAATTTTGATTTTAATGATTTAAAAAATATAAACGAAGCCGAGAATTTATATACTGCAATTACAAATAAATTTGGAAGAATGTATAGTAATAGTTATAGGTCAGTACAAAACAAATCGGTAAAGAACAGTAGAGTAATAAATAATTTTAAGAAAGAATGGATGACAGAAACATTGTTAGCTTGTATTGATACAAGAGATAAGCTATATAAAAAATGGAAGCATTCAAAATTAGTCACACATAAGGAGGAGTATAGACGCTTTCGAAATTGGTTAACGCTAAGGATACGTCAAGCAAAAGAAGAACACTATAAAAATAAATTTAAGGTACCATTTAATGACAATAAGACAATTTGGAATACTTTAAATGAACTGTTACATAGAAAGAGCAAAAATTCTTTGGATGTGATTATAAAGCAAGCAATGCCTAAGGAATCCGATGTGGAACTATCCAACAAATTTGCAAATTTTTTTTATAAGAGTGTCAACGAACTTAGGCATGACTGTAATATACAGCATTTGGAAAATTATTCTTTAATAAATTGTTTAAATTGTAGTTTTCGTTTAATAAAGGTAGATAGTGGTTTTGTAAAACAGCAGCTCTCTCTAATGAAACTCGCCAAATCGCCTGGGTATGATAGAATACGACTCAAAGACATTATTGTGCTTGGAGAGGAAATGTATTTACTAATAACAAAGCTTATTAATCTTATTATTCAAAATACAAAAATTCCAGATAAACTAAAGATATCTATCGTCAGACCTATACACAAAAAAGGTTCCAGTAGGGTAAAATCAAGAAACCCACCACCTCATTTCCCCCAGAATCCCTCATTTCCCCACACATCTGGACCAAAAAGTTTTCTTCGACTAACCATTTTTCATCTTTCGAGATAAACCTATCTTAAATTTTTTATGTTTCGAGATAAATGAGCATCCTCATTTCCTCCCACATCTGAACCAAAAAGTTTTCTTCGACTAGCCATTTTTTATCTTTCATCTGAACCAAAAAGTTTTCTTCGACTAGCCATTTTTTATCTTTCATCTGAACCAAATAGTTTTCTTTGTCTAGCCATTGCATCTTTCGAGATAAACCTATCTTGTTTGGTATCAATCAATATTAGATTTTTCTCAGCTACCTGAATCTCTAAGAATTTTCAGATATCATCACCCCAAGGAGCTACCCTCATTTTAAGATTTTGTAGCAAGATCAATTTATAATCACCCCTCCTTTTTAATATCTACAGTCCTTTAACCAACAATAATAAGAACACAAAAGTTTAATATTTTATTTTTAACCGATTTACAGTTTAATAAACTATTACAATTTTTACAAAGTATAGCATTATTTCCTGTGTGTAGCCGAAAGTTTAACCTGTAACAAAAAAAGATTAATGGGTTGTTTAAAATAGAGGTGTAACAAAAGAGATTAATGTAAAAGAGGAGACGTGTTTTCAGTCAATAAGACATATTGTTGTTAACAATATGTTTTACCGTCCAGCGACACCACGTGGAGGTAAACACATGCCGCCGGGAACAAAGGAAATTTAATTAAAAGCAGAAAGTTTTGTTCGGAAACGCTACTGTAAAATATATAGAGCAAATAAATTATTCCCTGAATGTGTTTTCAATTGCAATAACTGACTATACAATCACAATTTAAATTACACTTTATTTAACTAAGTTACTTTAAACAAGAAATTACCGCATCCAAAAATTCCAATGCATGCTTAACAATAATGTAGAAATGGCAAGGTCGACTTTTGATGTCCAATGTAATGTGTTTTAAATATCTAAAAAGAAAGCGCATTTTGCTGGTATGAAATCTATGGAATTTCTCCTGTAATGAAAGAAGAATGCATTCGTAATTGAAAATGCGTGCTACAACTTGAGGACAAACTAATTGCTTTACAATTATGTTACGTAAAGTGAAAGTAGCCTTTCTTTTTATTAATTAGCAGCTATGTGATTTGAAAATACAATAGATATGCTCAATGCCACCCATTAGAAAATTCCGGGTTTATTAATCATACAATGAGCGCTCTATTTTGGCCTCGATTGGGGAAAATACAAACCTCATTTAGTAGTATAATTAACGGATTTCAAACGTATATAACGCGGTGTAATTAGAAAAATTCTATTAGTTTCACACGCTTTGTGTAAAGCCCTCGAAATTTTAAACAATCGTTTCGTGTAGTTCTTTTGTGGAAAGTTTTGAAGGTTTAAGGGTAAGTATTATTAAAATATTATTAAAGTAGAACTGAATTTATTTGCAAACACCAATTATTATGTATTCTGTTATTGGTTCTTATTTGTATTTTAAAACATTAATTTTTCCAAAGTAATGCGCTGTTTTACAGATATACTTTTCCAAATTTTAAAGGTATGCTTTTGCTAGAATAAAAACAATTCTGACAAAATATTTTATTAAAATTTAATACATTAAACAAAAAGACCTCAATAACAATACGTTTTCTTTAGAACAGCTTAAATTATTCAAACAATGGTTTAAACAGTGATTGTACCTATTACCGAATCTTCTTAATTCTTTGAGCTTTGGAAGTGAGAAAACACTTTCCATGTTTAAAATGTTGTTTGATAAATATTTTGAGAGTAACTGCCTTTTCTGTTCGCCTTTAACATAGATTGTAGCATTGGGTGGTATGACTTCTTTCAGCAAATCGCCTACATTTGTATATCCACTTGTGGACTGTCCATCCCAGCTAAGCCCATGGATTCTTTGCTTTAACCACTGAACTTGCTTTTGAAATCATCACTTAGGGTGTTATACTCACAGCCATGTCCAGTATCTCATGCCATATTATATTATTCGCTACATCCAAAATGGCAATCTCCTTGCAATAGAAATCACTAGTTTTGTATTGATATCCTTGTAAATCGATTATGAAACACATGCTTCCTGCTTCAAATAACAGATGGGAATGGGGTTCTAAGCAAATCTCCCCTATATCCAGTTAAGGGACTTTACTCCCTCCTTTTATGATTTTTTCATCCAGGTAATTATCTGGATGATACTAAAGCAAGTCTGTTTTCTTAATCCAACTTTTACCATCCCCAACCACGACACTAATAATTCGCGCCCGTGCTTCCGTTTCCGTAAAACTTTTTCCACTAAGTACGTGTCGGGTGCTGCTGTGAGCTGAATTTCATCACCGTAAAAGCACCTAGAATTGGCCGACCTTCCAAATCTTGTAGCAGATAGGTTGTCGGTCTCGTTTTTGTACTTTAACAATTTTGAATAGTTCTGTACTCCAGTTTGGGTGAAATCCTCGATCGAATACTGCTTTATATTTTGATATACGCACAATGTCTCCAACCTTATACAACTTCTTGCGACTTTTAGAAACGCTGTTAGCGGTGTAAAGTTTTATTCTTTCCGGATGTTCTTCTGCCTCCATAGGTGTCATGTTAATAGCCCGATGCGGTGTATTATTGTATTCTTCCATAACCTTAGGCAAAATATTCACCCATTTATGACTGCCTTGCAAGTAAAATCTTCTGTACAATTTGTTTTGATTGTTCTAATCAACCGCTCAACCATACCAGCTTTGATTGCGGAATACGTAGAGTAATGGTTTATCTTATATTTTTGCATAAGATTTTTAAACAGCGGTTGTAGTACTCTTTCCCAAAATCCGTTTGTAGATTGATTTTACGTTATTTTCTCCTTGCAGCATTTTGTCCAATATTTTTTCATAGCATTTGTGACTTCTGATCCAGTTTTATTTTTAAAGGTTCAGCTAAAGCATATTTTGTGAAACAGTCCACTGCTATTATAATATATCTGTACCCATTGTTCACACGCGAGTAAGGCTGCATTTCGCACAAGTCCGATTGGATAAGATCACGTTTCACATGTTTCAGATTTGTATGACGACGCTGAAAATTTTTTCTTGCAGGTTTAAATAATTCCTTAACGATGATTTCTTTACTCATTTTTGCTTAACACTGTTGCTAAACTAATAGGGTTATCTTTATCCAATTGCACCTTTGACATAAACTGAAGCTTTGGTTTGTAGTATTTGTTTTTATAGCTGCTGGTGACGCTTCGTAAATTGATGCTATTGCAAGACCGAGCTCCTTCTCATTTGTCTCGAAGTTGCAGTCAAATTAATAAAAACTGTATAAACGTTTTAAAGTCAGATACAAGCTTATCCAATTTTTCATTTACATACTGTTTATTAACTGCATCAGATGGCTCAACTGGTTGAGCAAGCATTGCGATACGCTGGTTTCTTGCATTGAAGGCTTTATCTTTACGCTGTATATCATCAGAACTTTTAGACAGTATGAAAAGGCTTGATTCACGAGCTTGATTACAGATTTCTTATTAACACAATCACTATCTTCTTTAGGATCCATTACATCCACTAGCCTTCTTTTACGAAAACTAATTGTTTCTTCTCCAGACTTGAATACTATAGTACTCCTCTGATTAACACAATCACCATCTTCTTTCGGTCTGATGAATTCACTAACCTTCTTTGCTGCATATCGTACCCATCACCATCCAACGTTAGCACAAATCCTCGACCTGGAGGACCGCGCCGAATATCAGCATCTTTACGCTCTGAACGTCCGAAGCGGTCGATAGGCATTTTAAAACTGTGTAATTATTTGCTGAGCTCACTGTATTATACCTTCTTCTCTCAACTCTTCTATTATGGACACCATCTCGTTAATGTTTTCCTCGCTTGTATTTCCAGCTCGGTTGGATGCGTTCAACAATCTCAGCCGATCTACAAGTTCATGTACATTATTCCAGTAGACATATTGCACCGGCTTTGAATTTAAACTTTTGTAAAACCGATTAGAAAAGCCTAAACCCGCTCCCTTGGACTGTTTTCTTCTCTTTGGCTGTTTTCTTTCAGGATTCCTCCGAAATTCGGTGAGATATTTTTGCACATATTTGTTAAACTTTTGTTATTTGTTGGAAATCCGCTTAAATCGTGCACCGCAAATGGGTTAAACTTTCTTCTCAAAATCGACGCAGATTTGATCATTTCCAAGTAATTCGGCAAATCTTCATGCAAATTGAAATCGCCATCTTCGGGGCTGATGTCTTTGTAAACCAGCAGGTTGTATAAACCCTTCGTACCTGGATATATCACATTATTTAATGTTATATCGCTAGTTTCCGGGTTAATTACCAATACACTTTTCCACAAACTCCATGTATCGGTTTCCGCATTATACTTTACTCCATAAATTGATTTGTCAATATTTTCGTCCTCGTCTCTAGCTAACACATCCGCATAGTAAAGATGGAACGGTTCTTCTGGAACGAGTTGTTTAATTTTCTTTATAGGTACGTCCATGTTTTCGACTTTAACCTTTGTTGTAGGTATGGGAATTTTTTCGGTGATCGATTGCAACTTGGAAGCGGTTATTTGCAGTGGATCGATCAATTGTTTGTGCACCTCTTTGAATTTTGCTGAGATGTAGCGTCTCCCTTTTGTACGCTACAAACTTTTTCGTACAGCATCCTGCATAAGATGAAGACTGCGTTTATTCGCAATAAAATTGTTAACGTCCGTCATCATGAAACTTTGGATGAGAACTAGCGGTTTTTGAATAATGTCAAATATTTAGATACTCGTCGAAATTCCTCCGATACCGCCCTTATCCAAATCAAAATCTTTCACAACAGTTATAAAATTATGTTTTGAGTCACCCCAACACTGTAAACACATTTCTTTAAATTTCGGATATGTCATGTCACCACTTATATGATCCGAAAAGATATGGCGAAGGTTTGTATCATCCTGTTTCCATAATGCGATTACATTGGCGTTATCTCTGAGTCTATGTTTTAAGGCACTAGCGTAAGTTTGACATAGATAGAACGAATCTATTGCTTTATGTCGGCCGAACGAGAAAAATTGAGTGATTTTACTTTGCTCGTTTGCAGGTATATCATCGAAAACCATAATTGAATCTTCTTTGGTATCTCCGGGTTCGATCAAATCATCGTAATTTTCAAACTCATGGTAACCAATTTCTTCTTTTAATGGTGTAAAACGTTTCTTAACAATTCGTATTTCGGTTGATATAAACTTTCGAAAATACATAGACATTTTGGAAATCTAAGACCGTTCTCGTGCAAGATCAGAGATATTAAAGCGTTGGTCTTCCCACAACTCGATGGTCCCACGAATATAGCTCGTATGTTAGACGGGAACAATGAACCATGTTTACCATCCTCTCTTGCACTAGCAATAGCAAAGTTATCATAATTCTGTATAGGTATTTTAACTTCTTGTATAGCATCACCCGTGTCTCTCACATTTTCCGACCTAGGAGCACCATTCTTCTTTTGAGGTTTACGGTGATCCAAATGCCTGCTTAACGTTCTTCTGGGTATACCATATAACCTACTTGCAGAGTTAACACTTATACCCTTTTGTATTTCACTAACTGCTTTCTCTAAAGATTCCTTGGTGTACATCTTTCAAATATAAGTTTAAACTGATTCAAATTGAAAATAATATTCCTTATATACCAGCATGGGCAGGGGTGTGCACGCGCAGGGTGCGCATGGGCAGGGTGCGCGCGCGGGTGCGCATGGGCAGGTGTGCACGCGCAGGTGCGCATGGGCACAGGTGTGCTTAGGTGTACACCGGAGTACGTGAGAAACTGTCTTGGATCACCAAAAATCTTATTAATATTAAAACAACATAGATTTTATACAATTTTATTAAAATATATATACAAAATATTTAATTGTGAATAAATCTATTAACAATTTCCGTAAACGGATTATATTCAAACATAGAGTCATGTATAATTAAAGCATAAGCCTTCATCGACGGTTCTAAATTTCTTGAAGCTTCTAATTCCATTCTTACATCAACCGTTGCATCCTTGATGCTTTCAAATTGATGACGACAGTCGATTACAAAGACAGGTGATTCCTTAAACCTGTTGTAGTCCATTAAACATTTATTTGACGATTTGTTCGGGTAGTATTTTTCCATAAAAGATGCATAAGACAGGTACGCTGGCAAGTAGTCATTCTGCTCGAAGTCCAAATTTAATCGACCTTGAGGGAACATCTGAGAGTTTAAAAACACTTTGACATTGGTTATATTGGCATTCGTAAAGCTTGTAGCATTTTCTTCTTTCTTATCATATTTTCCATTTTGCAGCGCCAGTAATATCCACCGAGCCTTCTCTGTTTCGTTCGATACTTTAATTCTCCATACTTGCGACTTTGATTGTGTTAGAGACGGTAATTCGTGTAGTTCCCATTTTCTGAATGCAACCATTATAGATGATTGATTTTGCATTTCCGAAAGCAGCGACGCCTTGGCAAAGTCGCTTAATGTTATATGGGACCTCCCATGAAATACGTTGTATTTTAAACGTTACTGTATTTCCAATCGACTTGTAGCAATTTACGTCCGACTTGGATCTGATTAAAATCAGCTCTTGAGGCATGTTGACGATAGTTTTCTTGTAATCTTCAAAAACCCAAAATGGTTTTAGCGGTATAGCACAACTAAACCGTCCATCTTGAATATGGTATCGGGTTTCCACCCGGTATGTGTAATAGATTTTGTTTCTGATTCTTCCATGGATACTAAACCTTTAATAGTTCTTGTAATTCCAGGATTCGACAGACATCTATTATTTGATTATTACCCAATTTGTATTGAATTTCCTCAAACAGAAAATATGGTGCATTTCTAGTAAATTCGTAAGCTTTAGGGTCTGGTTCTGCTGCTCTAATCGGGTCTCCAGTTGTTGACGCTTCCTTAATGCTTCCGTAGGCTTATAGGTACCCTTTATAAATATAAAACTTTCATGAGGGTATGTGATGTTATCACTGCTCTGGATTTCAATTGAAATTCTATCGTTGTTTTCTGCGTTCAATGTAAAGGGAAGATATGTATAATAATCTTCCTTTATTATGGTCTCGTCTAATTTATAACCTCCAAACACATCCAATTTGGGTACGTCCTCATATTAAGCCTTCCAAGTTTAACGTTTTCATCACCGTGGAGATCTAAGCTGCGTTTACTTCTGCCTCCCATCATTTATAACTTTTAATCCCAAAGATTTTAAGAAACGTATTTCTTCTGCTGTAAGTCTCTCAACAACTTGACGCTTTGACGTCGTATTCACTTCTAATCGTCTGGGGTGTTGTAGCGTGCTTTATATACAAAATCGATAGGCATTTTCAGCTACTTTTTATTTCCAGTCTCACACAGGTGTATGTTTCCGGTGAAAAGTTTACCAATTCACCCAAATGATCGACTAGTCTGATTGTAATATTATCAATTTCTGTCACGCTCAGCGGATAATATATGACGTGGTTAGGTTCCTTTTCCAGATTATACCCGGGTGGTACAGATAGACTGAATTCGAATATGCTGTGCGTAAGAAAATTGTTTCTGAATGATCCGCTGGTGATATTGGTTTCCACAAAAATGTTTGAGACCGATATTATGTTCACTTGCTGATTAGCGATATGTACGGTATCTGCAGCCAATTTGCGGTTGGTAAACCCCAAGATGCTTCCAATATTGTTTTTACGGTTTGCCCCAAAATCAATCGGTATACTGCTTCGTATAGAACACTTTAATGTATTATTGTTGGCACTCAGTTTAAAATATTTTCAATGTTCTCGTTGATGTCCGGCTTCTGACTGAACCATTTTTGAAGACGTCCTGTATATATGCATTTATTTCTTCTAATTCGTATGATCCAGGTTCAATGGTTATTCTGCGATGCTCTGGATCGTTAAAGTATAATATGTTGTTTCCCAGGTGTATGTTTTGCACAGTGTTACAAGTGTACAATCCCACTAGACCCAAAGCATATTCACCGTCTTGTTTCAATTTAATTGGTGGGTAAATGGATCCTGTCGATATGACATTACCATACCCGAACACGCTCACTGTTTTAGCCATTGTCACTAAGAAACTTTAACACTAAATGTCCACAATTGTATGTGTTGTAAGTCTGCTCCGGTACACTGTTGTAGTAAATTTTACAACCTCGAAAATATCTCTTTACTTCTTCCGGCGGTCTCAAGTCTCCAAACGAATCGTAGTAATACACGCTATTTCCACGTTTTCGGTACCCCACCCAATGTGTACCCGAACCTTTGGTGGTATCCAAATTAATCACTCCCGATTCGTTGACACGCGGTCTAATCTTCTGTAACTGATCTCTAGAAAAGACACCACGAAAATGAGGAATGTTAGATGCGTGTTTCCTTATATCTACATCGGTAAGAGCTCTTCGAGGTAACTTGCTTAGTTTTTGATACTTTTTTACAAATGCCACGCCCCTGTTTGTACGGTTTCAAGAATAATGCTGTGCCTTTTTTGTATGGTTTTAAAAACATTCCACTTCCTTTTTTCCCAACGGCAATGGCTTCCATAGATCTATTGTGCCGTTCGCTCTCCTTAAGCTGCTCGTTGGCTGTCTTGACATCATTTACTGCTTTAGCTATCCCCGCAGCACCACCTGTTAGTGCTTCTAGGGCACTTAGTCCTGCGAATATCGGAATCAATGGTAAAAAACCTCCTTTCTGTGGAACGGGTATAATACGTGGGACTTTAATTTTGTTTCTCCCACCGGCTCCTTTTATGATTTTTACCAATTAGAATACCAACATCTAACAGCTTTTTCAAGTTGTCGGAACCAACTCGGTCTATTGCGGATCGTATTTTCTTCAAAATCCACCTTTAAAACTTATTTTCTTCTTTAAACCCATACCCATTTTTCTCTTCGCTTTCATAGCGTTTGTCACAAACCAAGCTGCGGCTTTTCCCCAAACTTTGCGTTTTAGACTTAACTCTCCCCAGGCTTCTTCTTCTAAAATTTTATCTGCTCGGTGTCTGGCTGGAAGATCGTCGGGGTACTTGGAGTATGCAATGTCGTGGTCTTTACACAATTTATCTAATTCGTTTATTCCAGGATCACCTCTTGCTAAGCGTTCATCCAACTTTGTACCAGGACCGCAGTACTGATAACCTGGAATATGCAGCTCAAACGGTAACCTGTTTATAGCGCTGTTGATTAAACCCTCTCCAGAACAGATAATCATGTGTTTACTCAAAAAAATCTCAAACTATACTAAATAAATAAACAACAACGAGTCTATTTATACTTTTTCAAAAAATTTACAATATATTTACAATAACAATACATTTACATCCATGTCTCTTGAGCTGTCTTTTATAAAATACTCTTTCTAGTTATCACCATAACCAGAATCTTCAGATTCCGACAAATTTAAACGTCTAAACATTTCCACTAATGTTCTCGTACGCATCACATCTTGCACAAATATATCCGGAAAACATATAACCAGCTCCAATGCATTTAGTGCGCTCTGATTCAATTCGTTGTAGAATAAAATATTGCCAATTCGAACTTCGCCTTCAATCAAGATTTTAATTCGTTTCTCCCTTCAGTCAGAGTATTAAACCGATCACAATCATTTAAATTAGAATTAGCAACAAACCCTACTAATTCGCTGTATAATGCTGGGAAGTCACGACTTTCCAACTGTTTAAGTTGATACTCAAACAACTCTCGCATATGGAATAGTTTACGGCACTCCAATTCGTTTATAACTATCGAGCTATTACCCATTATTAATTTTAACTGGAACGTTTCGTTCTCGGTTGATCCAGACACTGGTGACAGAGTGATAAAGAACGGACCTCCTAGTTGTATGTGTAGATCTTCCATTTCGGTGCACCATTTAATCGAGTGTTTAGCACGTCACGAGAAAATACGTTGATTTGAAATTCCACTTGAAATTTGTAAATGCTAACCAATTTTCGTATGTCAATTCCAGAACATGGCTGCCACAATATTTCTTGCTACACACCAATCGTAATACGGGTTTTATTCTCTGGTTTATAACAAACCCAATTTCCACATTATGAGGGTGTTCACCCAATTCACTTAAACTATACGTAAACTTATTAATCAGATTTTCGGTATACGAAACTTGTGCATCATTAACACCTGCAGACTCCATTGCTTTGCACTGATTTCACTGAGATGACTGAGAAGGAATCCTATGCAGATCATCCTTTTAAATGTTTCAGGGTTGTTGTTGCGCATGCTCCTCATTATCATTTGCAGTATGTTACAGACAGGCATGAACTAGTTTGTAATCCGATTCAAGGTTAGTTAAGAATATTAGGTTTTACTGGTGTGATTAGACTGGTATGGAATGTTACTCAAGGTTAAACGACGCTGGGTTTTTAAAAGTAAACTAGCTAATTATACCAACAGGGTATAAAAGCACCGTGCAATGCAATATAATTCAGTATCTGTTTAGTCTTCGGCTAGTTACAACTGTTAAAAGTCTTTGACCAGTTTTAATTTCTTTATAGAAAATGTCTTCCTTTGTCTGCAACGTCTGCGGGGTGGCTTTTCCAGAAACGATCATTTGAAGAGACATCTGCTCCAGCAACATGGGTTTGTCTCGAAACCAGAAAGGGCTTGTTGCCTGCGATGTGTGCCCGGCATCCTTCTCGCGGAGGGACAACTTGAAACGTCACAAGGATGCCAAGCATGGTGTGGTGGAACCCAATTGCCGGCCCATCCGGGGTCAAACGACTGCTGCACCAACCGTTGAGGAGCCTACCCCAAAAGATTGCGGAGATGTGTTGAGTGCGATGTGGATGTAACCAACTTGGTGGCCCACCAACGCTCGAACGAACACAAAGCTAATGCTAGTCGCGTCCTGGATGGGGTGTAGAAGTGAGTAGCGACTGCATTTAAAAGTCGAATCGCTACATACAGAATTAGTAATGTCGACTCTACAAGTACGTATTTTTTATAAGTATTTAGTGTTTAACTTAGTTATTTCTAGGTCTGTTGGATTTTCTCCGCAACCAGAGGAGAGATTCATAAGCTTAGTCGGGGAACAGCGGGCAATCCACACCTCCCTAAAGGTGAACCTGGAGGTGTTTGGTGGTTACACCAAGATGGCTGCGTCAGAGGGTGTTGAAGATATCAAATCCTTCAACACCCGAAATGTTGTGGTCACCTCATCCAGCGATCTGGGGAGGTCTACAACTCTTTGTGGAGAGGATGTCAGCAAGTCAGACGAGTTTCAAGAACGAGATTCTGGTAAGTTTTGAAAATTATTAATTTTTTCTAATTTTTAAATTTTAGGTTGGACGCTGAAAAATGTGTTATACTTAGAAATAAATATAAACAAGTATAAACCTCTTCGTGGGGAGTCCTACATCGAGCTCCCAAATGGGTTCGAGACAAGTGTGCGGTGGTTAATGTCCAGAACCAAGACAATGCATGCTTTTGCCTGGTGTGTTGTGGCTGCTCTTCACCCTGATGATGCTCACAATCCGCAAAGGGTCAGTAGCTACCCCATTACAGCACCGCACTCGACGTGACAGGACTACAGTTCCCGATGCCCATAAAGGACATAGCCCAAGTTCGAGGAGCAGAATGCTATAAGCATTAACGTCTTTGGGGTGGAAGGCAAGTCCATCGTTGGACCGCTCCACTTTCACCAAAAGAAAGAGGGATCGGCATGTCAACCTGCTGTACATTCAGGATGGGTGCAAGTCCCACTACTGCTGGATCAAGGATTTGGGGAAGCTAGTGGGTAAGCAGCTATCTCATGACCACACCCGTAAATGGATTTGCGATGGATGCTTGGTGTTCTTCCCATCCGAAGACAAATTACGACAACACTCCGAACAAGACTGCAACGTGGTTGCGACAAAGATGCCGAACCACTTTAACAACATCCTCGAGTTTACGAGCGTGCACAAGCAAATGCGGGTACCGTTCGTGATTTATGCTGACTTCGAAAGTGTGTTGAAGCCTATTAGCTCCGCAGTTCCGGATCCCACCTCTTCCTTCACCAACAGCACACAACACCACGAACCCTTCAGTTTTGCATACTATATCAAATGTTCATACGATGACTCGTTTAACAAGTTTGACCTGTACAGGGGACCTGAAGCTGCTAAAGTGTTTATGGAAAAGTTGAAGGAGGAGGCCGCAGATTAGGTAAAAATTTTAAAACCAACGTTCCGATGGCACCGCTATGAACCTCTGGAGAGTTGTTATTCCACATGGTTGACGATTGCGGCATCTGCAGGAAACCTTTGGTGATGATCGAGTGAGGGATCACTGCCACCTAACAGGAAAGTTCCGCTTCGCAGCACATCGCCAATGCAACGTTCAATACCGGATGCCAAATTTCATACCGGTCATATTCCACAATTTAAGTGGGTATGATTCCCATTTTATTGTGAAAGAGTTGGGCTGCGATAAAGAACGTGTAGAGGTGATCCCCAATAATAAGGAGCGGTTCGTATCGTTCACAAAGTATGTGAGGTTATATGGCGAAGAACCAGATGTAGAAGAAGAAGATGATGAAACCGATAATTCCACAGTTCAGCTGCGTTTCATAGATTCGCTTCGTTTTATGACATCATCGTTGGATAAGTTGACGAAGAATTTAGAACCTCAACAGTTTGTTGAGATCCAAAAATTTTTCTCAGACGACAGACTGCGTAGTTTGCTGACAAGGAAAGGTGTTTTCCCGTATTCATACATTTCCGGTGTAAGTGTATTGAATGAAACCTCTTTGCCCGCAAAACATGCTTTCTTCAACGACTTATCTTCTACGGCTATTAGCGATGCGGATTATAAACATGCGCAGAAGGTGTGGAGGAGTTCACATACGAAACTTGGGTGAATACAGCGATCTGTATTTAAAGAGCGATGTTCTACTGTTGGCAGACGTTTTTGAAAATTTCAGAAACGTTTGTCTAAGTACGTACAATCTCGACCCGGCCCAGTACGTGACAGCTCCTTCTCTCGCCTTTGATGCAATGCTGAAACACACTGAGGTGAAGCTGGAGTTATTAACCGATGTTGATATGCATCATTTTGTAAAGAAAGGGATTAGAGGTGGTCTCACTCAGTGTAGTCATCGGTATGCTCGTGCCAACAACAAGTATATGGAGGAGTACAATCCCAGTGAACCCTCCATGTACTTGACATACCTCGATGCCAACAACCTATATGGATGGGCTATGAGTCAACCACTTCCATTACGGGTTTTTCAGGTGGTTAAACATCGATCAGGTTAACCACCTAAAAGATAACATTTTGAATATCCCCATTACGCACAATATGGGGTACATCCTAGAGGTTGATCTGCACTACCCACAACAGCTTCAGGATCTGCATAACGACTTGCCTTTCTGTCCCTGAGACCATGGTTCCACCAACACCGTCTTCTAGGACTCCGAAGTTACTCACCACACTTTTGATAAGAAGAAATATGTAATCCATTACCGAACACTTCAACAGGCTCTGCGCAATGGTCTACAATTAACTACAGTTCACCGTGTGTTGAGTTCGAGCAATCACCGTGGCTCAAACCTTACATAGATTTAAACACGTCTCTCCGTACTTCTGTCCCTAACGCGTTTGAAAAAGACTTTTCAAACTTATGAACAATGCGGTTTTTGGTAAAACTATGGAGAACGTGGACAAACGTGTTGATGTAAAGATTGTGTCGCGGTGGGAGCACGAGGGACAAAAGTTGTGCGCGAGTGGACTAATAGCTAAACCTAACTTTAACAGTAGTTTAGTGCTAGGTGAGGATTTGGTTATTATACAGATGGATAGGGTAAAAGTCACTTACAACAAACCCATATATGCAGGTTTTTCGATTCTAGATATTTCAAAGACCCTCATGTATGATTTTCATTATAACACCATGAAACATTTGTATGGAGCTAAACTCTCACTACTTTATACAGACACTGACTCTTTAGTGTATAGTATAGAAACAAAAGACTTGTATAGTGATATTAGTGCAAACATTAACAATTTCGACACTAGTGACTACCCTCGAGACAACAAATACAATATGCCTCTTGTGAACAAAAAGGTGTTGGCAAGTTCAAAGACGAGTTCAACGGCGACTTGGTGTTACAATTTGTTGGAACTCGCGCAAAATCCTATTGCATTCTTAGTGAGAAGGACACGATTAAAAAGATCAAGGGGGTATCGCGTAGTGTGGTGGCTGGGATTAGTGTGGATAGTTTTAAGGACATTGTGCATAATAATTCTGGTGCCCTCATGCATAGCATGGTATGTATTCGGAGTAAAAAACACGATTTGTACACCCAATTAATTAATAAAATTAGTTTATCGGCAGAAGATGACAAAAGGTACGTCATCCCGGGTAGTACTTCCACATATGCATGGGGGCATAAGGATATTAGATAGTTGTTTATATTTTATTGTGTATATATAGTATGTAAGTTAGTTATAAGCATATCTACCCTCCCCCATCCTTAATAATTCCTTTCTTCCCGGCGATATGTGTTTACCTCCACGTGGTCTCGCCGGACGGTAAAACATATTGTTGGATTAACAACAATATGTCTTATTGACTGAAAACATGTTTCCTCTCTTTTACTTTAATCTCTTTTATTACAGGTCTATTTAAACAACCCATTAATCTCTTTTTGTTACAGGTTAACCTGCTTGGATTCGGCTACACAAACAAAATACTTTGTAAAAATTGTAATTAGTTTATTAAACTGTAAATCGGTTAAAAATAAAATATTAAACTTTTGTGTTCTTATTATTGTTGGTTAAAGGACTGTAGATATTAAAAGGAGGGTGATTATAAATTGATCTTGCTACAAAATCTTAAAATGAGGGTAGCTCCTTGGGGTGATGATATCTGAAAATTCTTAGAGATTCAGGTAGCTGAGAAAAATCTAATATTGATTGATACCAAACAAGATAGGTTTATCTCGAAAGATGCAATGGCTAGACAAAGAAAACTATTTGGTTCAGATGAAAGATAAAAATGGCTAGTCGAAGAAAACTTTTGGTTCAGATGAAAGATAAAAATGGCTAGTCGAAGAAAACTTTTGGTTCAGATGTGGGAGGAAATGAGGATGCTCATTTATCTCGAAACATAAAAATTTAAGATAGGTTTATCTCGAAAGATGAAAATGGTTAGTCGAAGAAAACTTTTGGTCCAGATGTGTGGGAAATGAGGGATTCTGGGGAAATGAGGTGGTGGGTTTCTTGATTTTACCCTACTGGTTCCTTATCAGAAATTGCTAATTATAGACCGATTTTATACTACCTGTTATTGAAAAATATTTGAAAAAACATTTAGCTAAAATAATGGAAAACTTTCTACAAACTCATGCGATTATTGCTAAGAACAGTTTGGTTTTATTAAAGGTTCAGGCACAAGTAGCTGTTTAGCACAGTTTTCTCAGCTGGTTTATGGAAAATTAAATAATAATAGAAATCTTATGTTATTCGTGGTATCAAAGGCATTTGAAACAAAGAACATTTCAGTTAAATAAAATGGAAAAAACGGTTTAGGGGAGATTAAGGCTATGAGAACCTGGTATAGAAAATTTTAGTAAAATAAATAGACGAGAGAATGTATCAGCTTAATTTGGGATAGGGATCTGGGGGATTGTTATTTATCTATACTTAATGATCTACCAGTTGTAATTAAAAATGTGTTTTATGTTTGCAGACGATGTGAAACAATTTAGTACATAAAAGTTAAAATGGAAAACATTTCTACAAACTATACCGATTAATTGCTAAGCCATGTAATGTTTTGATTAATAAGGACAAAACCAAAATTAGCTATTACAACCCTACTTAATAAAAAAATAAAAATAACAGTGCTTATGTAGTGGCTTCAAACAGAAAAGGATGCGATTAGTAAATAGTTGTTGGATGTAGGGAGTCTTGCTATAATTATAAAATTTTAGAATAACGGGTAGATAAGTTAATTTTGTTGGGATCAACACATTTTAAATTTCCAAAAACTTAAAAACGTAATTGGTAAAAATGTATTTATGTCGTCTGTTACAAATTAGTTAAAAAACTTATATAATGTGCAGAACAATGATTAATTGGTATAGAAACATGGGGATTGCATTGATAATTTTATTTAAACAAGTTAACTAGTTCAAAACAATTAAATAAAACTGATATTTAATAGTGAATCAAAAATCGTTTACAGAACTATTGTATGAATGCAATGCACTAACAGCAAAAGGGTTGTTGTTCTATAAAATGTTGCTTGAAAACTACTTTGATAGTAAATATCTACAATTAAAAGCAAATGAATACGAATTGCGAGGTGTAAGGTTTTGTGTTCCGTCTGTGTTCAATAGAAATGGCGAAAACTGCTACAACTATATAATACCAAAATTATTTAACGAACTAACAGCTGATTGTAAAAGCTTTACTAATATGAAAGAATTAAAGCAAAGTTTGAAGCGGTTTATAATATCAACTTATGTTTTGGAAATAGGATAGGGATTTTTTATTGGATACAGAGAATTGGTAATTGATATATTTCTATAGTAGATTAAAATCATCTTATGAATTTATGTTATGGATTCTGGATAGCTTTAAGGACAAATAGTTATTAGATAGGATATTTTGTTAGGGTTAGAGTTAAATATTTATTAATTATTTATTTATTTTCATATTTTTGATTTTAAACAATTACTTAATACTTATATTACTTATATACCACGTTCTTATTTCAAATTCATTTACAATTTACTATTCACAATTAACGTTTTATTATTATTATATTTATTAAATATTTTTTATGTATATAATACAGTTACTACAGTAATTTAGATAGTTCTGTTCTCTATTTACGTATTTCTTGATATGTGAGACATCTTTCTATAGGTTTGTGTAATTAGTTTAATTTAGTTTCGTTCAGTTTTAGTTTTGATTATCGTTGTTTAGGGTAGTCTGATCTAGTTTAGATTAATTAGTTTTAGTTTAGTGAGATTAGTTAAGTTTAATTAATTTAGTTAAGTTCAGTTAAGTTTAGTGAAGTTTAGTTAAGTTTAGTTAAGTTTAGTGAAGTCTAGTGAAGTTTAGTTAAGTTTAGTTTAGTGTAGTTTAATTTAGTTGAGTTTAGTTCAGTTTTGTTTGGATTAGTTAATTTTTTCTGAAATTGAATTAATTAAATCGTTAAATTACGATTTATAGAAGAATGTATTATATTTTTTTTCTTGGGTTTATATTTAGATCTAGTAATATACATAGGAGGGTTGAGTCAAAATACTGAATTAGTTAAGTTAATTAAATATAGTTAGTATTATTAATTGGTAATTTAGAAGTAATGCTTTCCTTAATTACAAAACACACAATTGCCACATTTTCAAAAATAACAAAATATTGCAAAGGTAAGAATAGGAAAGCAACAATGCTGTAAATAGATACTATTTTTTTATGTGTACACCTTGTCAAGCAGCTACTGCTAGCTTAAGGTGAATGTACTATATAAAAATGAATAAAGATTATTGATTATTGATTGATTGATTACTATTATTATTATTACTATTATTATTATTATTATTATTATTATTATTATTAATCATTTTGGGTCGTGCTACCATTTCATGTGTGCAAATTAATGAAAATTGCTTTATACACTACACTTCGTGAAATTCATGTCGATATAGCGTAGAGCTATAGCAATTAATTGCCCTTACAGTCTATTGGCTCAACCCCTGTCGATTTGTTGACATATATAACGTAGTAAATAAATTAAGTCTTTTCGTCATTAAATGGTTATTAATTTGATATTTACCTAGCACGATGTGACGTTAATTCAATAACGGGGACACATTTGCAGACTCAACACGGTAAACATTTTTCTACTGTAACACCCAATTCATTCTACCTCAACGTATTTTCATCTTTATTAAAAAAATTTTATTATACCTTTTAAAATTTTTCGCTAAAAGAATGTTAGGAGTATGCTGGTAATAAACACAATCAAGCATACCCTAGCGGATTATTCAAAATGCTAATAATTAACTTAGAGCCATAGTACAGTTTTACGGTTTTAAATTCTCTAGCTGTTTAACTAATGTTGCTTATTCCACTATGAAAACAAGAACTAAACCTTAGGTAGTTGTATACAGTCGGTAGCACTATGAGGTATTCGAATAGTTTCAATTTAAACGAGCACAAAGCGAAGATCAATTATTTCTTGAACCGTTCATAGTGAAATGAAATATTCCTATTAATTATACAATCATGTTAAACGTTGCGAACGTAGCTGAAACAGATGGTGGAAAACGATGACTTGGTTAACTGCTTCTATTACGCACACCCCATGCTGAAAAATAACATTGAATTAGCATTAATTGCTGGAAGAGCCATGTTTGCGAAACGTGACTGTTTACTCCTCTTTGTAAAAACAAAATGAAATTTATCAACTGGAACCGTTCTAATTAATTATTGCCTTAAAATGTGGACCGATGTTTGTTAAAATTTGTAAAAGGCATTATTGTTCCGTAGTAATTACAATAACTACTTTTAATTTATTTATTTTAAATAAACTAGAAGAGCTTAAATGTACTTTTCTGCAAAAGGTTTTAGTAAACAACAGAACTAAAGGACACCAAGACAAACTGAAAGTAATAATGAAACTGCGTGAAAAACACCACCACTTTCGGTACAAGTTACTAGTTTTTTTGCACCTTAAAAATAAATTGTCTAACGTGAAAAACGAAAAAATTACAAACCAAATGAAGTTGATTAGCTACAAATTTACGGTAAGCAAGCTAATTGAAAAATAAATTTTCTAAAAATTTTTATGCCGTTTTGCCAAAAACGCACTTTAATGCACATAAATTTGAATTACTAGTACCAGATACGAAAGTAATATGCAGTTTATTTTGACTGGTTCCAATTTTCTCTTCAGCTAGCACCAAGTACTTTAAAATATTCGTAACGCCTTGCGTTACGCTAGCTATAAATTAGACGGGAAAAGAAAATTTAGCTAATTTGAGTGGACAAACTAAAATATGAACGTACTTTGTAAAATAAATTTCATGAATAATTAATTTTAAGTAAGTATATCAAATTCTATAGAGGTCATTCAGTTAATGAGGTATAACATTGTAACACTTTAGTTTTAGGCAAATACGTGGTGCACTTAATGCTGTGTGGTTGCCTGAATTTAGGCGAGAAAGTCGCTGCTAACACGTTTGAGTTTAAGCGCAGTCGTAGTTAGAGAGGATCATGCGCGTTGAAATAAAACGTAGAAGATTCATTCTTGTCTTCGGCATGTAGTCACTAGACACGTTTTTTAAAAAAGTGGTGTGTGCGATTTTGGGGTCGTCATAACTGCAAGAAAGCTCCATTCATGGCATTGCATTTAGCTTGGCGTTGGAGCCATAGCATACAGCTCTGTTAAAACGTGGTTCTAACTAATATCAAGTATTTATAAAATGGTTTGTTATTTAAAATTTTTAATTATCACTGAAAGAAGTTTTAATTTTTAGCAAGCAGCTTTAGATATATAGTTTATGGACTAGAAAATCGACACCGATTTTCATTTCAATATCAATCATCGTAACTCAAGATGTAATTCGTAGTTTTACTAAACAGGCTTTCGTCGATCCTAGGAAAAGATGGCGAACTCTTCATGATTTGTTAACAGGTGTTCTGTATTCTATTGTTATTACTCAATGCCGTGAAGCTTTGGTGAGTACAATTCTTTTTTTGTGATCCAGACGAATCAACACGTAAGTGATGAACGTTTTGTTTGAGAAGTTCAATTAGCTAAATTGATAGTAATTAATTACACAATACAAAATTAAAGATTTTTGATTTACAGGTTTGAACGATATCTTGTTGAAACAAATCTTATTTTTATTTGGTGTAGTTTAAATGATTTGGCAGTTTTTTTATGTGGTCATATTTTTTTGTTCAACGTTTGTTAGGAACAACACCTTAGAACAGCATGTGTTATGATAAGAGTGAAGTTTTCTATGTTTGTTTAAAACAGATGAGACCTATGTTACTAAGCCACCTTTGTATTGAGATAGTTCATGATATTGAAATAATTAAAAAGAAAACCTTAGAAAAACTAAAGTATAATATAAAGTACATCGTCGTGAGCTATATCCAAGATCTTTGATTACAGCAATATAAATAATGTAATAGATTTTGAATAATTTTTTTAATGACAAGTCTACCCTGTTAATAGCTGTGATTTTTGCCTACTTAACATTATGAATTAGTATTCACTTTTGCATCATAGTATTTACACTGTAACTTTTTTAATTTTTTTTTACATAGATGAAAAGAAACAAATTTCATTAGATACTAGTCAAAACTCACAATCGTTCTATTTCCAATAGCTCAATAAATGAAATAAGTAACCTCTCCGTTTTGATTGAGATAAAAATAAGTAAAGAAATTATGTTACTTCATTTCTAAATTCAGGTGGATATTATTCCCTTAAGGTTTATCTGCGTCTAATCCTTAGAATAAATTTTGGTGTTAGCATTATTGACGCAGTGGCGCCCTAGTTTATTCAAAGACAGGTTTAGTCTCAGAAAGTACCCCGACCATATCATGCCTCCGCAGGAATAGATCCCCAATTTAGACCGAAGGCATGCTATTTTTTTGGCAACACCAGCTTGGCCCCACTACATCCTCAATAAAAGTCAGCCTCAGAAAATATATATTTAGCGAGAGAAAAATTCTGAACAACACTATTTCTTCTAAGTACATTTTAAATGCAATCATGGAGGTCAGTGGCTTAATTTAAAACTGGAAATGTAAATAACTTTAAATATTGCAAAACACAATATATGCTTTTCCCATGAAAAGGATAAATTACAATAGGCAGCTATCGTTCGTCCTGACTACCAAGAGTATGAAACTAATACCATATTGAACAGAAATACAAATTACATGCAAAATAACGTGGCAATAGAGTTGTATATAAGCATAAATTAAAATTGATTAATTGTATTAACGAATGTTGACGGTAATTAAAAGGAGTTTTCTAGAGGGAGAGATTTGTTATAATAATTAAGCTGCTGCATCCCTCCTACACCTCTCTGTTGTGGGAGCAGTCCACCTAATACTTAAGGAACTCTTGCTATGGCGAACTTTCTATCTCCCAAAAGTGTTGACGGAAAACATAAATGCTAATCTTAATTACTATTAATAGCCTTGGCTAATGATCAAACAAGAGCATAGAGCTTCTACTGGTTTCTCCAGAGGTGAAACAACCTGTATAGCTTAACAAAGAGTATGCACTTTACAAAAACTTGACACCAGTTTAAACAAATGAAACAAAACGCACTCGATGTGAAACTTCTAATAAATTTCCATACTACTGTACAAAATTGTTTACAACAATATAGAATTAGATTGCAATCATCAAACTCGTACTGAATAATAATTTCAATAAATTTTTACAGGTAATTTAGCATCTGATTTTGGATTTTTCTTTTCAGCTAGCAATTTTTAAACGTGTATATTAGTGTCCTTATGGTTAACGCTTATTTTAGGTTGATTTAGCTTTAGTTTACGCAATTATTTCTCGTGTAAAGTGTGGGTCAGAATTACTTGCCTGTTCTCGCTTTTTGGTATCCTCTTGTTATTTTTCTGTGATTTATTCGCTAGAAATTCCCATATTTCGAGATTAGGTAGCGTTCTAGATACTGCCCCATTAAGTCTGGTATTTTTCACACAATTGTATTCCGGGATCCTCTTCAAACTCATACACCACCCTTTTCACTAAGTTGGTTGCAAACCATTCTTATTAGTACAGTCGTAGTTTTGATGCTTTAACGCTGACACCTAATTTTTAGCGTAGTATTTCACCAAATCTTCTCTGTGCGTTACCGGCTATATTTTTTGTGACCAAAACTATACATAACAACATGTTTAGCTACAATATACAAAATATTAACAGCCGTAATAACACGAAAGCTTGTGACGCATGCAATACAAAACACAAATAATAAAGTACATTGCTAAAAAAGAACACCAAGATGCATTCGGCGGTATAGCACACTCACTGCGAATGCACATACTACAAATATACAAAACAAACGCAACAATAATTCAACCTTTAGAGACAATAATTACAAATTGATATACACATGAAACATATAAACAAGCCCAGGCAATATGAAAACAAAACCAAATCAAATAAAAAGAAAGATCTACAAGAAAAACTTTCTTGATACTTTGTGGTTCGGTCTAGCATTAAACACAATATTGAGCACGCTAAGTAATACAAAATAAGGATACAAGATCACTGAGTCACTCTCTCACCAAAGCACATGCTTCTTGTACGTGAACGACTACGAATTTATAGAATCAACAACACTGAACCACAATCTGAAAATAACAGAAATATTCCGCAACATTTTGTTACGTTCCAATTTTGCTTTTAAAATTTCCTTGGTTAATTCAAGACCCGCTCGAATAAATTCCTGAACTTAAATCTAGTTGCTTTGAAACGACCAGTTTATGCTACCATTAAACAGTTTCTATCCTGTTTTAGGTACCTGTTTTCTTGGTATACATTACGACCGCATATAATGGTTTTCTCTATTGTTCTAATGTAAAGACTTGCTGAAATAAGGTCGCACACTATCCGATAAAACCCGGGTTTTTCAGTTTCAATCGCGCTTCGATAAGCAAATTTGTGTTATTTTGAACCATTGTTGTGTTTGATTCTGCAGCTTGTGCGTCGAAATATTTTCTACTTATTCGTCACCGTATTTCAAAAGCAATGTACGTTTGTTTTTTTCTGTTTGACAACTAGGAGGTGTCTTGCGTCTTTTTTTAGCTGTAGGCCAAATGGTTTCTTTCTTTGTGTAGGCCCGACTGTTCGTTGACGTAGACCAACTGCTTTTGTCTGTGGATCGCCGCTGCAGTTACGATGGTGGGTGAATGGATCCTGAATACCGCGGCGTTTCTATGTTGACTCACCCCCGACGGTTTGTAAGCTAAGTATCCAGACACATGCAGGTATGCAACTTGTTTTCTTTTGTGTGTGTGTCAATGGTATATTCCGTATTAACGTTTGGTGCAGTTATGTGATAAGAAACGTGACACTGTAGGACTATTGTTTGTTGTTGCGATTCAATATTATCGCTCTACATGTGCGATGTACTATTTTTAAACACGCTTGTCAAAAGAACGCACCCGTTTATTCTCTTTATTGATTAGTTTATCTTACAAAATGGTATTATGTACAATTTAATAGATGTTTGACAAAAGCTCTCACACGTTAATTCTTTCCTACTAATTAGTTTATTTTACAAAAAGTATTAGGTGAAATGTTAAAAACGCTTGACAAAATCTCTCACATGTTGATTTACTACTGATTAATTTTATTTTGTGTAAAATACTAGATGCACACTTCGTATCTAATTTATTAAATTGTCGTGTAATATGATTGTTTGCTGTAAAATAGTAACTGAATTTATTGCTTTCCCTTGTTTGTACAGAATCCTTTATTTATATTTATGTGTTAATAAATAATTGTGGGCGACGTGCTTTATTTTTTTGTTTTTTTGGTATTTAGGTGAATCCACCCACTCTCCGTGTTTGATAGTTAGCCTGGTATTTACTTTTCTTCCGGCTACGTTTAGTTACGTAGCAATTTGAAACATACAAATCCAAGAAAAACAGTTAAAAGCAAACTAACAGAACAAGAAGATTACACATTATACTAGGACAGCGACCACCTACAGACAACGGACTCTACAGATACCTACAACTATTTAAGATATAAACAAAAATCAGGAATAGAACGCTCACAAACTAAAGAAGAACTAAAGCAGAAATACACACAAAAACTCTCAAAAATACTCAAAATATTTCTAAACATATTTTGACAAAGGGATCTAGAATTTTTGAAAAATACTATTCTCTGCTGTAGATTGTTATCTTCTGAATGTTATCGTGAATTTTGAAGACCCGAGACCCAACAATGCACATGAAATAAACAACAATTGGCATTTACTTTAATAATTTATTTTTCTACCACCCACAGTCAACTTACCGTTTTCTCCTATTTATCATGTAATTAGGAAGGAACCTTGAGTTTTATATATCCCTTGTCATGCTCATTTATTAGACTTGGCAGCAATGAAACTCTGTAATGAGATGAAAGGGCTATAAAATGCTTTTGGTTCAGTGAATTCTTTGTACAATATTAATTGCCCTTCAGCTAAAAAGTATGCTGTTGTTGAAAAAATTTGTAAACAAAGCGATGACTCCTCAAACTTTATAAAACTGCTTTCTAAATCTCGATGAGCCATTTAATTAATATTTTTTCTTATAGTGAATTTCTTCAATATAATTATATTGTAAATTGTATAGCAAAATTTTAGATTTAGTATACTGCAGTGGTATCCGAATAGAAGATTTGAAACGTAGCGATGTATCTATCATTAGTGCTCCCGGATGCGTTCCATTCCCCCCTTAGAGTTTTATATCAGATTCGAAATAATAATATCCTTATTAGGAATATCACTTATTACTTTAATTTTAAAAAAGCAAATTACGAGGAGTTAAATAAGTTCTACTTGAACCAAAGTCGGGACGAGTTTGGTAGACGAGGCTACAAATTTGCTTTATTCTATATTAAGGAACGGCAAGACGTTGCATGTTTCTAAACTGGTGTCAAAAAAGAACACATTTCCAACTTATTATTAAAGAAAACGAACAGAACCCTCAAGAAGTGGAAGCGCATTAATAGGTCATATTTATATTACGAATTTCGGTTGCTAAGAAGTAAAAGTAAGAAACTGATGTCAAAATATTACAAACTGTATTTAAAAAATATTCAAAATGAAATTATTTCAACTCCTAAAATTGTCTGAAACTACGTCTCTAATAATGAGAAAAAGATGGTGTTTTCTAATACAATTCAGTATCTTTTGTCACTCCCTATGTTGACGATTACCGATTACGTCCACGACAGCGAAAGAATATTTGATACATTTAGATAAAATTCTTACCAAGTTTTCAAAAGAATTCCTCATCATTAGGTCTTCAGTCCTGGAATTGGTTAGACACGTACCTTCATTGTTTCCTGTTCTGAGCTAACCTACATATTTCCCTGAAATTCCTAAAGTCTAAATATAGCTCGGTTCCCCTTCTATTGTTTTCTAAATATATACTATATTTCACCGATATTCAGTGATGTGTGAAGGGTTTTCGGCAACCTGCTACTACCAAGATCCCCAACATTTAGACATTTGCCGAATTAGTTGTTTTCCAATAAACCCTTTCGCACAATCAAGATTAGTTGAGAATATTGCCAAACTAATACCTCTAGTTGCTTATAATGATCATCAAGTTTAAGTACAATGGACAATACTAGCAACGAGGTAGTTCAAGTATATTCCTTGATCTAATCATTGAAGCACCCTCCAGGGCTAAAAGTGTCATATCTCATTAACAATCTGAATTAAGCTGAATTAAGAATAAGGAATTATAAATTTAAAAATGCACTTTTGCCTGGGGTGTTGTGTCATTTTTAAGACATATCCTAACCCCAAACGGAATCGTAGTTGATCCCGATAGAGTTAAGCAATTCGTGATTTTCCTACTCCAAAAAAGTATTCGGATCTGATGATTCATTGTTAAAATTGCTTAAAAAAAGGAGAAAGGTGGTCGTGGAAGAAGTTGCGCAAACAGGTTTTGACTAAATTAGAGAGAAATATTCTAAAGTAGGGTTTTTAAATCATCCAGATTTGGGTCGGCGATTTTTCGTACAATGCGAATGAGGTTATGGCTTAGAGGCGTGTTTGTTCTAACTTGGTGAACGCATTCTGTAGAAACAGCTAATTGCATATACTAGTAGAACTTTGAAGGGGGCGCGAACTGCCTTACACAATCACGAAGAAACAAGCGTTGGCAGTTCTCACGTTACGCCAATTACAGGTTTTTATATTAGGAAACCCGTTAACTCTAATAACCGATCTAAAGCACTGTCGTTTCTACTTAGTTGTAAGCGTCTTAATTCGTGGTTAACACGTTGGATCCTTTTTCTTCAGGAATATTATTTTGAGGTTCTCTGCTATAAAAAGAAGAAAATGTGGTTGAAGATAAATAATTGAAAGAAGAACCAACAAGTCCGGAATTTACGTGATTGTGTAGAGCAAAAATTTTAAGAAAATAATAAAAGATTTCAAAAGTATTAAGCAAGGACAAACTGCCGCTGACTTTTGTTCAAAAGGAATGTTGGCGTTGGAAAGTGAAAATTATCCATCACGCTATTTTAAATGGTATTTGTTTCATGAGGGAATTCTACGTAGACGTTCAGAAAGTTAATCAATCGTTGTTGCAAGAGCAACAAGAACATGGTGTTTATAAATTTATATAAATTCTTCTATGGGCTCAAAATGCGGGGTAATATCTGCCGAATTATACTAGGGTGTGAGTAATGTCAAAAAAGTAAAATATCGTCCAGAGTTTCTGGAGAAATGCATAGTGCGAATGTGGATGGTCGTAACAAATTGCTCTGCTTAGATTTGATTGGTCCCTTACCGAAATCTAGGGGTGGGAATACCCAATTGTTGGTAAGTATTGATGCTTTTTCTAAATATGTTACATTGTATCCTTTGAAACGTGCGACTACAAGAACCATCTTTAATCGGTTAAAAATGAATTATTTTATAAACCTCGGTAAACCGGAAATCGATAATGATACGCAGTTTTTACAGAAATGGAAAGGGATACTGAATAGTGAAGGAGTTAGAGTAGCATATACCACAATTTCTTAATGAGGTGGTACACAATCTCACAAGGGTCAGCCCAAACCAAATTTAGTTGAGAAAAATACGCCGAGAACCACTGATAGAAGTTTTGGGTAGGAGCCACTTGGTAACGTAGATTGTGATGTAACCATTAAATTGGCGCATAATAGACTGATTATAAAAGCGGAGTTGCGAAAGATTAAGCACGATTCTAAGAATACGTGCGACACATTTCAGCAGGGTGATTTAGTTTGGGTAAAAACGCATCCTCAGTCATTTGAAGTGGCGAAAATCAAAAATACACAATCTCACAGGGTTCAGACCAAAACAAATCTAGTTGGGAAAAGTACGCCGAGAACCACTGATAGAAGTTTTGGGTAGGAGCCATTTGGTAACGTAGATTGTGATGTAACCATTAAATTGGCGCATAATAGACTGATTAGAAATGCGGAGTTGCGGAAAATTAAGCACGATTCTAAGAATTGTTACGCGACGAAATCGGCCGTAAACATTCCTTAGTTTAATTTTGATGTGCGGGAGTTTTCGCGCCTTAAATTCAAAGGACTTGCGTGTATTTCCGTCACGTCAGAGTGCGTTTACGCCAGATCGCGCTGACGCGAGTGGCGGGAGAACAAGAGTGGGGAAGTTTCCGGGAGACTCTGTAACGTGGCTGTTTACCTTTGAACATCAAGAGGAGTGGTTTGGTTTAGGTATCGTATCGTGTCTGTATCTTTTTTATGTAGATTTCCTTGCCTTTTGTTTAACTGTCGTTCCATAACCCTTCCTTATCGTTACCTCTACATAGGAAAAAAGATAATTTAAAGCAGCCTAGGGCGAACCGGAGTCCATGACCGCCGTAGCTAGTCGGAGCCATCTGGAAGGACGCTAGGCGTACCCTCCGTAAACTATCTTAAAGGAGGCTCCAGCAATCCTGAAGGACGCTATCCTGTGGGACGCCATCCTTGTAATGTTTATTATATATTCCGTCAATTGCGCATTTAAATTTGTGTATTGGTGACGTCATTGACAGATGGGCGCGCTGAAACCTGTATAAAGTTTAGAGCGACCACCTGCCGGTGCGTCATTTACTTCCGCGCTTGCGGGATTGTAACTTTAACTTTTAAATTTAAGAGAATAAGAGCGATTCATTTCAGCAGGGTGATTTAGTTTTGGTAAAAACCAGCCTCAGTCATTTGAAGAGGCGAAAAACTAAAATTTGTATCTATTATATGAACGTACCTACGTGGTTGCATGTAATGTAGGTTCGCTATGGAGTGAATGATCAGTTTACGGGTACTACCGTTTCAATTTAAAATATTTGTTCGGCCATGTGTGTCAAACTAATCTTGTCACTAGTCTTTCCTAGTTTAATTAAACATTTTTTCAAAGTGTAAGAAAAATGAATTACTTAAAATAACAAACTCATTTTTCAGACAACTTCTTCCAATTTTATGGACTTACTTTTATTATTTACTAAACAACATTAGACTAAACTTTCAGGTTTTTTTTCTATACCACATAATCAATTTTTCCCGTGCAAATTCACAAAATTTCAATGTTATAATACATAGTCATGTTTCTAGTATAATCTTTACCTCGTCATTCTCTATCGCAACTAAACAAATTCTTGACAAAGCAGGTACTGTGATAATAAACACACCTTTCTAACATAATATACAAGATCATACGCCTACAGCAATGTCATAGAAAGAACAACTGCTTCGTTGTAATCTTTTATTTTTAATTGATATGGTTACAGCTGTTGTATCTTCAGTTCCTAGGTTGAAGGCGCCAAATGCAAAGATAACTATCATAATCTCATTGCGGGTCAGAGTGTGAATAAGACTTACAACAACTACATAATAAATAACACAATTTTATTTGAACACAAATTGATTGCACTGCATAAAATATCAAAATAATATACGCTACATAAGAAAAATACAATTATGTTGGCGGTTAAACAGCTAATACATAAAGAACTGATTATGTTATAGAAATATAACTCGCTGTTTGTAATTTACACAGACTGTAGTTACAGGCACCATGTGTCCCTTGTTATAGATCTCAGACTTCATTATTTGCTGACCCAAAATAACAACTTATTGGTAGCTACCTTATGTGGACATATCAAACGGGCCTGACGATGATTCTGATACTAGCACAAACAACTATATTGTTATTAAATATACAAATACACTTTCTTGTGTATTTTTATTTACATAAAGTACGATTATTCACAAGAATTTACTCCCGAATTAATCTGTACACCCACCAAACTTGATGGTCAAGACTCTACTACCCTCGCGTCTACCTACAATTGATGCGTTAGCTTCCTGGCGCGAATCTATTGCACCCCGTGACCATGATCGTTCATACCTGCCATAGCATTATTTAAATGCAGATTCGCTGCACTAATAAAATACCTGATAAATAAACGTAACTAAGATAACATTAAATTAATATAAGACTACCTGGTCGAGCTTTGTTCTTTTGGAAAGATTGTTATGCTTTGATTGCTGCATGATAAGGACCAGATGTAAGCTAACACCACAAGATTGTTGTACAATAAGACTGTATTATTTGATTTTATAGTAACGGACGCCATGTCCCTTACAAATGCCTTTTCGAGGACACACGGTGCCTTGTAAAGTGAAACACTGAAATAATGTTGGACTTCACACACAAATAAATTCTTCATTAGCACATATTGGAAACGGTTACATCTACTTCACCCTTCGACGATATCACTAGGCCGACTGGTCTTTTTCAATACTCATAAAGAGAAAGTGGGGGTGTAATCCCATCAGCACGCAGGCTGATTCATACTTAAGTAAGAAACCATTATTAAGTAATTGTAACAATTTTAATTAAGACTATTAATATATCGTATCGTAACACTACCTAAGAGCGCGTTATAACGACTGTCGGTGTACAATTGATGAAATTAAATTTTGTAATCCAATTTTGGGTAAACAAAATAGTCTGTGTAAATACAGTCATAAATAAACGATATCATCTCAAAAATGATTAAAATCCCTTAAAAGGCTAGAAAAAAATTGGTTATTTCCAATGTGAACACACAGAACGTGGACCTAATGATTTTGGTTTTGCGAATACTCCAGAACTTGAGAACGCAATCCAGAGTGAGATTGATAGCTTGTAATAACAAATTAAATTTTTTTAAATTTTTAAATAATAATAAAATTACATTTTCCCAAAGTCATTCAAATTACACACATACGGCTTCTATTTTGAAAAATCATTTTATCTTAACATCAAATAATCCAGTCATTGAAAGTAATTTAAACTTTGACGAAGAAAATGTTTGCAATCTTCCGTATTACAAAACTATTGATCAACCTTCAAAGATGAATAATGTAACTTATAACATGCCAGAGAATATACAGAAATTGAACTGTTCAATGATGCATGGTTTAACTAATTTAGGCAATATTTGCTTTTTCAATTCAGTTATGCAATGTCTTGGGCAAACACCATATTTATTAAAATTACTTCCTGAAACATTAGAATCTCACCAATATTTCAAGCAACATCGTGACAGGTTAGATCCATACAATAAAGATTCATTGATGTTAGATTCATTTGAAGAAACTTCAGAAGAACAGCGACCCCTAACAAATATTTTAGTACATTCAAAGCAGAAAAAGAAACTAGCTAGTTCAAATGATAAAAAAACCAGCGAAGCTGTTATTAATAAACAAAATGATGACGTGAGTGAGGATGAGGAGGATATCTTAGAGGATGGTTCAGAAGTGGAGGTTTTAAAACTTCATGAGACAGTAGACAATAATGAGGAAAAAAATTCAGAAGGCGATTCAAATCAAGAAAATGTTACACAGCAAGTTGCATCTCTTAGTATTAATGATAATGTCGATGCCGAAAAGAAGTTGACTCACAAAGAGATAAAGAAAATGCAAAAGCAACAAGAATATGAAAAACAGATGGAGACTATGTTAAAAAAGGGTGGTCTTGGCCATTCTGACTTAGATTCTAATTTTACTGTGTCACAGGCACAACGATCTGCAGGTCAACTAGCAGCTCTTGAAAATGCTGTTGATATTAAAATAGAGAACTTTAGTATATCTGCCAAAGGTAACGACTTATTTGTAAATGCTAACTTATTAATAGCACAAGGTCGGCATTATGGATTGGTGGGACCAAACGGTCATGGTAAAACTACATTATTAAGACATATTGCCCAAAGAGCATTTGATATTCCTCCAAATATCAATGTCCTTTACTGTGAACAAGAAGTTGTCGCTGATGATCTGACTGCTGTTGAATCCGTTATAAAAGCAGATACAAAATTGATTGCATTACAAGATGAGTGTAAGAAATTAGAAAAATCTTTTCAAGCTGGCGATCTCAATGTTCAAGACAGATTAAATGAAGTATATGCTGAACTGAAAGCACTTGATGCAGATTCGGCTGAACCACGTGCTAGACGAATCCTTACAGGTTTAGGTTTTACAAAGAAATGCAAGATAGAGCTACAAAAGCTTCTCAGGAGGATGGAGAATGAGGGTGTCTTTAGGGCGTGCTCTATATTTGGAACCTACTTTATTATTGCTTGATGAACCTACCAATCATTTAGATTTAAATGCTGTAATTTGGTTGGACAATTATCTACAGAACTGGAAGAAAACCCTCCTAATTGTTTCCCATGACCAGTCCTTTTTAGATAATGTGTGTAATGAAATTATCCATTTGGATCAGCAGAAACTTCATTACTATAAAGGTAACTATTCTATATTTAAGAAAATGTTTGGTCAGAAAAGGAAAGAAATGGTTAAGAAATATGAAAAACAAGAGAAAAAACTCAAAGAAATGAAGTCCCAAGGATCTTCTAAAAAACAAGCTGAGAAAAACAAAAGAAACTTTAACCAGAAAACAAGAAAAGAATAAAACTAAAATGACGCAACAACAAGAAGAAACTAGTGTAACTGAACTGCTACAAAAACCAAGAGACTACATTGTTAAATTTTCCTTTCCTGATCCGCCGCCATTACAGCCACCTATTTTGGGACTCCATAATGTAAGTTTTGCATATCCTGGTCAGAAGCCTTTATTCACAAGAACAGATTTTGGGATTGATCTTTCTAGTGGTGTTGCAATTGTGGGTCCAAATGGTGTAGGAAAATCTACATTTTTAAAATTGCTTACTAGTGACCTAACGCCACTACAAGGAGAAGTCAGGAAAAATCATAAATTACACATAGGAAAATTTGATCAACATTCTGGTGAACATTTAACTGCCGAAGAATCTCCAGCAGAATACTTATTGCGCTTATTTAATTTACCTTATGAAAAATCTATAAAACAACTTGGGACATTTGGTTTATCTAGTCATGCACATAATATTAAAATGAAGGATTTATCTGGAGGTCAAAAAGCTCGTGTTGCGCTAGCAGAGTTATGTCTTACTGCTCCTTATGTAGTAATACTTGACGAACCTACAAATAACCTTGATATTGAGTCAATCGATGCTTTAGCAGATGCTATTAATGGTTATAAAGGTGGCGTTATTATTGTATCGCATGACGAACGACTTATTCGAGAGACTGAATGTGCTTTGTTTATCATAGAAGATCAAACTATTAATGAGGTAGATGGTGACTTTGATGATTATAGGAAAGAACTATTAGAAAGTTTAGGAGAAGTGATTAACAGTCCTAGTATAGCTGCCAATGCAGCTGTGGCACAATAAATTTTTATTTATATTGTAAATAAAGTGTTAATATTGTTAATCTATTATCATATTACACGAAATGTATATTGTGGAAATTTAAAAAAAAAAAAAAAATTTAAATTGTACCCTAAAATACTAAAGAATTCCTTCATTTTAATCCAGCAAATAATAGCGTGTAATTACAAACTTCTATATAATTTTGGGCCTGCACTGATTGAATTAATTACATTTTTTACCGCTTTACAGAAAAGTTATAGAGTTAGTTAGGAGATTAAGTCTCGACAACGGTTTCATTACTATCTGCGTTCAAAATACTGGCGCGATAAAACAATTATATTTCAATTGGCGTGCATTTTTGACTCATTTTCAAATCCTAATAAACCTGATACTTATTGATGCTGCAAATATTCATAATAACAAATACTATCTGTTTTTCTACTTACTGATAGGTATGGCATTTTTAATATAGAAAATGTTCTCAAGCGTTATTAGTTCCAACCTATTTTAGATATGTTGAATGATTAATATAAATCTGATGATACTTCATAGAAGATTCTGGTAACTTAAAAATAAGAATGATGACTGGTTTTGGGGCATAACTAAGTTAATATTGTTAATAATAAGAAACGTCAGAATTTGATTATGGGTATGCAAATGAAAATATTGTAGATTCTTACGTTTCTGGGCATAATACATCGAATAATTGGCTTTTTTCAAAAAATAAGTATTTCTTATATATTTGCAAAAAAACGTTGTCATTTATGTTTGCAAAAAGTTTAACGCACAATAATGTTGCAAATAGTGTTAATCACACTATGATTTTTATATACTTTATACCGGTTACGAGTTACATATCGATAAAATGCCTTTTCGCATAATTTGGAAAAGATAACTTGTTGAAAAAGCTGACTTTTTAATTTCACAGTGGTAAATGACATTGATATTATAAACTTTTTACCTAAACCTGTGCAATAAATAATTCTTTACATTTAACAAAATATCAGGATATAGCAAACCAATGTGCAAGTATGAGGTGTGTAAATGGTAAAGTTCCACCTGAACGTGTTTATAAACATGAATACTGTGCAAAGTTCTGGAACTGGAGGACATGGATCCAAAAAAGATCAAGAAGGACAGGTAAGCTTATCACTTAGTTATTTCAATTTACAGGAGTTAAATCAAAACCTTTCAAATACTTGTACTAGTATATGTATATAGTTAAATCCAAAAAGACTGCTTATTACTCATTGTTCGTAATCGCATGCTTCAATACTATAAAAGATATTTCTAACAAGGCTCTAAAATTCAATGTGACATTGGGCTATAAACTCTATTAATATTGATAGATGTAAGTTAGGTAAGTACCGATACAAAGCTTATAAGCGTACCAAATTTAAGTCAAATGTCAATCAAAATAAATATTTATATTAGTACAAGTATTTATAAATGTTTATTACGATGCATATGAAACGGCAATAGTTTTGACTTAACTTCAAAAGCTCAAAAGCATAGAACCAAAACTAGACATAAATTTGCTATTTCCTCATTACAGCATTGAGAAGACGCACTTTTCTAGAACCATCCTATTCTATAACGGCGAAATTAGTTGCACAAGTGTAACATATGTTAGATTATAGTCGTGTTTTCTTTCTACGAATTGCGCAGGGCGGCTATCGCCAAGGAGCAATTGAGCACATGAACCCCCTACAAATTAACTAAACATAAATTATCACATCACACCAAAATTTGCATACCACTCTATCATATTATGTAAGTTCGGTTTGCTCACCGGATGCTCACATCGCTACTTTTAATCGCGCAGCTTCTTACGGGTCCGTCTGATACTACGGCGTCGGGGATACAGGTGACTAGCTTAAGTCAACGAGGGGCGAGTCTAGTACAAATCGTAGTTTGCGCGACTTGGCGGCCCTGAACCGTAATTAGTGGTGATTAGCCAAGGCAAAAACAAATAAGAGTCGATTGTAATGACGACAATATTGGGTAAGCACCACCAGTAATATCACTGTGCCTATTACTATTGAGGGAACCTCATCACTGTTCGAGGAAGCCCTTTGGCACATAGTAATAAAGGGAAAAAGCAGGGGTTCACCATGTAGGGTGCTCTGATTTGTCTCACTTACACGCTTAGTTTCAACCGAAATAATGTACTTGAACTTTAATTCTTTATTTTATTTGCAACTTATAAATGTAAGAATTACACAGTTTACAAGCACTTGTATTAGTAAAACAAACGTATAAGCTATACTCTTTCGCCAAAATACAACTATACAATAAATAGCTCCTTCAACAGAACAATGGAAGAATTCTTATTACTAAGTGAACGTTCGTTATGGTCAGTTACCATAATAGATTCCTATATACAATTATATTATTAAACAGTTTGAATGCATTTTGTTTATGGTAAATGAGAAAAGATTTGGATAGTAGCGTGCTGGGATAAATGGCGATGTAACCTGGAGGGCGGTTCCATAGCCGAGAGTTTTGTGAGACGGCATCATCGTCGGGGTCTGGTTTGTTGATACCTGCAGGAAAATGTATTATGCATAGTTTAGAGAACAGAGCGGATGCAGTCGAGGAAAACTTCCCAATAATATATATATATATATATTGCTGTGATAAAGGGTTGTTTAGGGGTGTATTGAGTAGTAAGGGTCGTGTAGTAACTATAAATGGCAATAGGAATCAGAAAACTGCATTTATTTAGCAGAAAAATAAGTAATTCGTACATTATGTAAATAGCAAGCATGTAACATAATGTATATAGACCGTAATTACTTTAGGCGATGCCAGTAAGCATATCATTCAACAATAGAACGCGTATTCAGCAGACAAATAATCGTACATGTAATTAAACATACGTTGAGAAGTGATCTACAAGTATATAAAATAAAGACGCAGAAGATAAGAGAAAACCTAATAAATCTTCATGCAATTACGCTAGAACGATAAACGCTTTGATAAGAAAACGCACTTCCAAATAAATAAATACATGAACGAAAACAGCATTCATGTTACATCGTTTATTTTTGTACAATTCTTTAAAAGCTTTATCTATACAAAAACACCGACGTAAGGTAAAAGTCTGGCAACAACAACAATAGCAAATAACAAGCATGATATGAAAATTCAAAATAATTTCATCAGAAAACAGGTTAAAAATACAGGGAATCCTAAAGACAAACCTGGATGGTTGAAACAATCTGTAAAACTGCTTGGAAATCCAACCCAAAAGTAGTGGGAAAAGGCTATTTAACACCCACCGGTGATAAGACAGGCAAATACTCCCTGTATATTTGTTGCGGTTTGTTTAGCATTCTTTTTAATCTTCTTTGAGAATTAAACCACTCGTAGTTTTTAAAATCATCTTTATTTACGTTTTGATCTATAACCTAGGATCGTTGTCAAAATAATAAAACTTTAAATTTGACATTTATGACATAAATTGAAGGTGACTTTGATTTATTGATGTTCGAAATATTTGGTTTGAGTACATTAGGTAAAAAATTTTAAAGTTTAAAAGAATGATTGCCTTCAATTTGTGTTGCGGCCTGGGACCGGCTTTTTTAGATAGCCAATACGCTTAACGTAAAATCAGCTGATTAATTTTTATTGGTGAATTTTATATAAATTCAATAATTTGGATTGGAACACATTTTTTTTGTTTTTTTTGACATGTTTTTATTTATACAATTGAAGAATGGTTATTAAAGAAGTGTGTGATTGCGTTACCGTAAGGCTTAAGCAGTCGTTTTTTATATTTATTTTGATGGAGAAAAATCATGATTTAAGTTACCTCTTTGGTAGATTTTAACATGGTTCTGAGGCGACCCTATGGCGGGTTTACACTTGTCAGATACCAATGTTGTTCTATGAAGATTGTATATGGTTCTGAGGCTACCCTAAGACGGGCTTACACTTGTCAGATACCAAAACTGTTCAACGGAGATTGTATATGGTTTTGAGGTAACCATATTGCGGGTTTACACTTGTCAGATTATTAGTCCCGTAACCGCGGCATGCGCGCCACTAATGACAGTTGGTAACGATATTACATAATGTGAAAATTAACGCGCCAATTGTCAATGACGTCACACAATATGCAAATTATTGCAACACGTTTTCCAATTGTATAAATTATATAAAACCACCACGGGGTACTCACGTGAATAGGTAAAGCTTCCTTCAGAATTACTTCATGATGGCGGCGGCTTGCATCCGGATTACTTCATGATGGTTCTCGGGTCGTGGATCTCTAAACCAGGTTGCATCCAAATTCGCTGGTTTTCTTCCTATGTAGCGGAAACGACGGAAACGGGTTTATAAGGAACGATAATCAAAGATAAGAAAGAAAAAGGGATCTACATAACAAAAAGATACGATAAGATACCAGATCAACTACTCTTCTTCTCGTTTCGGCGGCAAGTCCCTACGCGTCTTTCGGAAATTCCCACTTCCTTCTTCCCCCACACGCGTTGACGCGAATCTCTCGCAACGCACTTCTGAAGTGACGGAAATACGCGCAACAAGTCTTTTAAATTTATGGCGCAAAATCCTCACATATTAAAACTTAATTAAAATGTCTAGTGCCAAAATTTTGGCACGTAACAAGATACCAATGCTGGTTTACAGGGTTGTTGATATGCTTATTGTTATGTAATTAGTTATTGTATGTATAAATAGAAACCATGTATGTGCTGATTTCATGTTAATATCGCAAGGAACCCAGGAAAAATTTGCAATCACCTAATTTCGAAGTTCAAATTTTTTAAAATTTTCTGATTTATTTTACACAATAGGTTTTAAACTTGGTAAATAATCCATATGATATAATGATTAAGGGTGTCTTTAGATTTCGATTGAGATATGTTCTTCATAATTAACATGCTGCTAGTATTTATCATTTAAACAGGTATTGGCGACCTGAACAAATATGGTCACGTAGTTAAACAAATGTAGATTAAATGGTAGCCGAGGATATTAAGACATAGTAAAGTTAATGTGAAATTCAGAGAACCTGCATGTTGAGGAACCCTTCGGATAGGCGTTAAATTAAGAAAATTCACATTAAGTTCATATATTATATTAAGTTATTTCAACCGAAATAAGTACTTGAACTTTAATTTTTATTTATTTGCAACTTATAAATGTAAAATTAACAGTTACAAGCTTTATATAAACAAACTATAGATAATTTTCGCCAAAATACAATTCATAAATACCTCAGACTGGAAGAATTCTTATTAAATGAACGTTTTAGGTATTACCTAATAGTTCATTAAATTTTTATTAAACAGTTTGAATGCATTTGTTTATGGTAAAAGAAAATTTGATATACGTCTGGGATAAATGGCGATGAACCTGAGGGGGTTCCATACCAGATTTTATGTAAGATCTTGGGGTCTGGATTGTTGACCTGAGGAAAATTAAATATACTTAGAACAGAGGATGCAGTGGGAAAATTCCCAATAATATAATCAATTAATGTTAAAGGGTTTTAGGTTATTGAGTGAAGGGTACTTGTATCTAAAGTGCAACACGGATTAAAATATTTATTTAGCAGAAAATAAGTAATTTACATTATTAACCGCATTTAATCTGTATATAACTGATTAATTTAGGCGATGCCATAATAATATTCAACAATAGACGCTATTCACAACAAATAATCTAATAATTAAAATACGTTAGAATGTCATATTAAAATAGACGCAGAAGATAAAGAAACTTATAAATCTTATGCAATTATGGAAGATAAACGCTTTGATAAGAAAACGATTCCAAATAAATAAATCATGAAGAAAACGCTTCATGTTACACATATTTTGTACAATTCTTTAAAAGCTTTATTAACAAAAAACCACGTAAGGTAAAAGTCTGGCATAACAACAATAAAAAAAAGCATGATATGAAAATTCAAAATAATTTCATAGAAAACAGGTTAAAAATACATGGAATACTAAAGACAAACCTGGATGGTTAAAACAATCTGTAAAACTGCTTGGAAATCCAACCCAAAAGTAGTGGGAAAAGGCTATTTAACATCCACCGGTGATAAGACAGGCAAATACTCCCTGTATATTTGTTGTGGTTTGTTTAGCATTCTTCTTAATCTTCTTTGGGAATTAAACCACTCGTAGTTTTTAAAATCATCTTTATATACGTTTCGATTCATAACCTAGGATCGTTGTCAAAATAATAAAAACTTCAAATTTGACATTTATGACATAAATTGAGGGTGACTTTGATTTATTGATGTTCGAAATATTTGGTTTGAGTACATTAGGTAAAAATTTTTAAAGTTTAAAAGAATGATTGCCTTCAATTTGTGTTGCGGCCTGGGACCGGCTTTTTTAGATAGCCAATACGCTTAACGTAAAATCAGCTGATTAATTTTTATTGGTGAATTTTATATAAATTCAATAATTTGGATTGGAAAACATTTTTTTTGGTTTTTTTTGACATGTTTTTATTTATACAATTGAAGAATGGTTATTAAAGAAGTGTGCGATTGCGGTACCGTAAAGCATAAGCAGTCGTTATTTTATATTTATTTTGAGAGGGAAAAAAATCATTATGATTTAGGCTACCTCTTTGGTAGATTTTAACATGGTTCTGAGGCGACCCTATGGCGGGTTTACACTTGTCAGATACCAATGTTGTTCTATGAAAATTGTATGTGGTTCTGAGGCTACCCTAAGACGGGCTTACACTTGTCAGATACCAAAACTGTTCAACGGCGATTGTATATGGTTTTGAGGTAACCCTATTGCGGGTTTACACTTGTCAGATTATTACAGTCCCGTAAACGCGGCATGCGCGCCACTAATGACAGTTGGTAACGATATTACATAATGTGAAAATTAACGCGCCAATTGTCAATGACGTCACACAATATGCAAATTAGTGCAACACGTTTTCCAATTGTATAAATTATATAAAACCCCACGGGGTACTCACGTGAATAGGTAAAACTTCCTTCAGAATTACTTCATGATGGCGGCGGCTTGCATCCGGATTACTTCATGATGGTTCTCGGGTCGTGGATCTCCTAAACCAGGTTGCATCCAAATTCGCTGGTTTTCTTCCTATGTAGCGGAAACGACGGAAACGGGTTTATAAGGAACGATAATCAAAGATAAGAAAGAAAAAGGGATCTACATAACAAAAAGATACGATAAGATACCAGATCAACTACTTTTCTTTTCGTTTCGGAGGCAAGTCCCTACGCGTCTTTCGGAAATTCCCCACTTCCTTCTTCCCCCACACGCGTTGACGCGAATCTCGCGCAACGCACTTCTGAAGTGACGGAAATACGTGCAACAAGTCTTTTAAATTTATGGCGCAAAATCCTCACATATTAAAACTTAATTAAAAATGTCTAGTGCCAAAATTTTTGGCACGTAACAAGATACCAATGCTGGTTTACAGGGGTTGTTGATATGCTTATTGTTATGTAATTAGTTATTGTATGTATAAATAGAAACCATGTATGTAGGCTGTATTTCATGTTAATATCGCAAGGAAACCCAGGAAAAACTTGCAATGCTACCTAGAGGTCTCGAACGTTCCAGATTTTTTTGTAAAGATGTTGTTTTTGGTGACTTTATTTTAAACTAAAAGAATATAAATTTTGGGATAAATAATCCATATGATATTAATTGATTGAAGGGTGTATTTAAAGAATTTCAAAAATTCTAAATATTATTTCCTTTCATTATATGAATATTGATTGACTTTGTTTTATCAATTCAAACAGGTAATCATAAAGAGGTGAAAAGAAAATTGATCATCGTAACGTTGTGCACTCTGTGTAGATTAAAAAGGACTAGCCGTGGCATAATAATAAAAGAAGTAAAAGATTAATAAAGTGAGAAACACAGAGCGGTGGCGTTAAGCAGAGCTTATAACACCGAGTACGGCGTTATCATATTAATATATATATATATATATATATATATATATATATATATATTAATATGATAACGCCGTACTCGGTGTTATAAGTTGCTAAACTACCGCTCTGTGTTTTAAATTTAAATATAATTTAAATCTCTTCTTTTAATGAAACGACTGAATTTTTATGCTTCACGGTTTTAATAACGCGTACCTTTTCCCAAAGCTTCTACACGGTGATTAAAATTATTTGATGTGATTATTTAATTTTCTACCCTGGTCTAAATATGAGTAATATATATATATATTATATATATATATATATATATTACTCATATTTAGACCAGGTAGAAAATTAATATATATATATATATAATTATATATATATTACTCATATTTAGACCAGGGTAGAAAATTAAATAATCACATCAAATTAAAATTATTTAGACCAGGGTGAAAATTAAATAATCACATCAAATAATATTTATGCTTCACGGTTTTAATAACGCGTACCTTTTCCCAAAGCTTCTACACGGTGATTAAAATTATTTGATGTGATTATTTAATTTTCTACCCTGGTCTAAATATGATAATATATATATATATATATATATATTATTTAATTTTCTACCCTGGTCTAAATATGAGTAATATATATATATATATATATATAACAGAACGGTTATTTGCAGTCCGCAATAAGAAATTGTGTAAAACAATATATTAAATAAGATGTATCTGTAAACAAACTCTATGAAAATAATAGAGCTATTGACGAATACAAATCGGGCTGTTATATATATATGGCTATATAACTACCAGCCCGATTTGTATTCGTCAATAGGCTCTATTATTTTCAAGATTTTTTAAGCTTTTAATATAATTATATATATATATATATTACTCATATTTAGACCAGGGTAGAAAATTAAATAATCACATCAAATAATTTTAATCACCGTGTAGAAGCTTTGGGAAAAGGTACGCGTTATTAAAACCGTGAAGCATAAAAATTCAGTCGTTTCATTAAAAGAAGAGATTTAAATTATTTAAAAGACGCCTTCCATAAAAAGAAGCAGTATTAAAATGCTCTACGTGTAATTTAATTATTCCGAGTAAAGAAACAAATGGAAATTACGTGCAAAATTTATATTAATTAACTCAATTTTAAGTAACCGGTATTAAACAAAATGTACAGATAATAATTAATATTTGATTAAGAGTCACTAAAAATTAAAGGGTATTATTTTTATTGAAGTTAATTGAACCATTAGTAACATATAATATTTATAAAAGCTTGTAAAAACCCAATAATATTCAAATCGTAGAAGTATTATGTTTGAACACCTGCGTATTTTTAAATGTTTTATGTTCCGCGTAAAATTTGCAGATAACAAATGGTTACAGAGAATGCTGGAGAAACCGTAGCTTAATAGTTACGGGAAATGCTAATAAGGTCGGTTATTTCACAGTCCACATGGACTGAAATAATCGATAATAAAGAATATCAATTTGTACCACTCGGAACAGGGTAGATAGAGACAGATAATATGCGCAAGACAGAGACATATATAGTAAAGGCGTGAGTGGAGCAACGTCACTGGGTTGCGATTGGTTGAAAATAAAAGGCAAACTTGAGAAGGAAAATAACATTTCTGTATAAAAATTAATTAGTTATTTCCAGACGTTGCGAGCCGTGTCGAAATTTCTGAGATTTAACTGGTGCGAGTGCAAAATTTAATAAGAACCGACGCACAGGCGGGCGAGATGGTAACATAGTACACGAAATTCTAGAAACTGGCCGTTTTGGGGACAAGACCGACAGACGGGCTAACCTCTATATATACCCGGGTTAATGTGAGTTTCGCTCTCTTAGATTTTCGAATTGATTCAATGCGTTAAACAGTGCTTTTTAGTTTTCCGATTTTGATAGAATAATTTAAACAGTTTGCTCGTATATTTTGGTGATTTAAAACAGTTTGTTCTTTACGTGCTACAATGAATGTAATTTAGTGCACTTAGAAAAGAAGATGCAAGGTAATAAAGTTTAGTATCACTGTACCAATTAGTCAAATCTGCAACGACAAATGAATACACAAAAGTAGGCAGTTTTGGCGTATATTTCTGAAAGAAGTATGAATTTCTTTGCTATTTTTCGGGGTGTTAATAATTAAATGATTCGTAAACGTGACTAGATCCACAAAACAAGATACAGATATACACAGATGAGTTCCGGAAAAGCCCTGAAACAACTTTAGATGAATGGTGGTGGAGAAAATTTTAAAAGCGTTGAGAATCGAAGCCGTAAATATAACCCAGTTGTAATGGTGTGATTAACAAAGGGACGATGTAATTAAACACTTGGAAATATCTATTTGTTCAAACTTTGAGTTTGTGTGTTGAAAACTTTAGGTAATTTGTTATTTAAAATGACGTATAATTGTTCAACCACAAAATTTTAATTGATGAAATTTTTTGTTTAAGTTGAATGGACTTTAGTATTTGTTCTTGATAAAATTTGGGTATCTTAGAATTAGCGAACCTGGTTACATTAACACAAGGTGAGACTCTTTGTATCAGGTCAGGCTGAATATTGTTTATGTAATTAGTAGGACCTAAAGGACTTTAATTGGAGCCATTAAAATTTAAAAATTAATCTTGAAATTTTCTATATGAATTATGCAATTTTAATTTTAAATTTAATAACAACTTGATGTTAAGTTAACTACATTTATCGATAGTATTGAAATCTATTAAAGAAGGTGATGAATTTTAACAGCTGATTGCACGGAAGTACAGCATTAAGAACAGCCAATGACAGATAATGTAATAGCTTTATACATTAGCCTATTTATAATTTAATATCATCATTTAATATATATAATCTGTATACTATTATACTAAACTGTTTTCCAATTGACGTCGAAATACAATGATTAAATTAAAATAAGATCTCAATTTGATGAATGATTTACTATTTCGTTGTAATGAATTGAAACAACTTTATTTAATTAAACAAAACGAAACATAAAAAATCAAGTTATTATTTACAATTATTATAATATATTAAATATAAATAATTATATAATTTAAGCATCATTTAATTCCAAGATTAAATTCTTTCATAATTAATTACATATATTAATCCTTGACCTCTAATAAGACAATATTAGACATAATATAGTAAAAGAGATCACCTTTACTTAATAATTAATCAATTGAGTCAAAACTCCAAATTTTCAACATAATCAAAACATATTGCTAAATACTCTACTAAAAAAATTTCACCTTAAAATTAAAAATTTGTTGTTTATAAATTACTTGTCCATTTTACAAACAAATTATAATTATTAACAGCAAAACATCAAAAATGAAAACAAAGCTAGTTACTGAAGGTTATCATCTGCTAATGTACATGTATATTATTAATAATTAATGGTTAATTACGTTTATTAATTATAAAATTTTTTAGCTTGTTCTCAATATTTTGAGGTTTAAGCACTCTACTTTGTTAAAAATTGTTTTTATTGTTTCATTGTTTTATACAATCCCAAACGTTACGGCCCTTATCAAAGGTGCTGCTTCACAGAAGGCTAAAAAAGCATTAAATGAAAATGGTTATCCACCGCAATTGGTTAATAGCATATTCAAAACACGATTAAACTTCCATTATAATAACGTAACAAGTAAGATTATTAATAATAAACGGGATAAAATATATTTGGCAATGCCATACATAAAAAGCACTATCCGAAAGTTTACAAGGGCTATAATCTAACTAAAATATGGTTTATTGGATTAAAAGATAAAATTTCAAAAATAAAAAAGACCCACGCTGTCTATAGAATTCCTTGCCAAGACAGATGTAAGAGTGATTATATAAGCCAAAGCATGCAGCACCTTGATCAACGCCTTAATAGCCATAAATATGACAAGCAAAATTGTACGGCACTAACTAATCATGAATTACAAAAGAAACACAAGTTCAATTTTAACGAAACAAAATTTTAGAAACTGAAGTGAAAAGAAAAACGAGAGATATTTCAAATGATATACATACTTCAAAATTCAAATGCAATTAATGACAAAACAGACATCAAACACCTTAGTAAAATTTATCATATGTTAAAAATGTAAAGGGAAGGAATATGGACCATGACGAACTTGTCCCAAACAGAGCCTTCCAACACCTAAGAAACAAAGTACATATTTACAATAATGCCTTTAGACGCAATCAACATTAACGTTTAATCAAATACCACAACTGATGGATAATTATCAAGTCTATGTATAATTTCAAAACCAATTCACTCGGTTATCTAACAATAATAAATACAATATCACACAAATTCTACACAAGTATCATTATTCTAGAAGCTAACAATATTAAATAAGTGAAAATAATTTGCTCATTAATTTATGTGACACAAGCAAAACTCACGTACTATAAACAAGCAGAACTATTTGATACCTGTAGCTTTTGATTATTTTCGTTACCGTAGGTTATTAAGGGTTATGGGTAACTGCAATGTGTATCCATCTCATCATAATTTGATCTGCATACAAAAATGGCTGTGCATTTACATTTCCAATGCTCCACCCGAAGGTACTACATTGGACAGGAGGCGAGTTTGTTGTTGCCTAGAAATTTAGAATTTTGCCGAACCCTTGCCGTTCCAGGCAAGGTACGGATCCTTAACGTGCGTGACAACACTCACACACGGGACCTCCATTTAACCTCTCATCTGAACGAGAGCGTAATTTTTGTGAAGAATGCTCGCCTGCCATTTTTCAAACAGTCGGTCGTGTCGCGATTCGAACCCAGGAGCTTAGGATCCGCAGTCTTACGCTCACTACATTGATCCACTGTGACGCCAAATATACAAAAATGGCATTATAATTTGAATAACGGTCGCTATACTTGCGGCCACGTCCCCAATGCTCCACCCGGAGGTACTACATTGGGTATACAAAAATGGCAGCCGGACAAAATGTGCAGTATCGACAAAATAAGACTTTCTGTATCAAAGTCAAGCAATCAATGATTAATGGAACCTACGAAATGGAGCGTAAAACCTGAAGAATATTAGTCACAAACTAAGCTGAAAATATTAAAATTTATGTTAAAGGAACATCGCCTTTAAATTACTAGCCAGTCACATAACAAGAGAGCACGTTTTTCATCATAATGGTTTTGTATCTATCCGATTGGATTAATATTTTCAACCAATCGTGACCCTCGTGACGCTACACAAATCACGCCTTTAATTATTAGTGTCTCTGCTTGACGCATTTTCTCCTTCCTTTTCTACCTTGGTCTGAATGGTACAAATCGATATTCTGTATTATCGGTTATCTAAACTACAGGTGGATTCTTATTTGGGTTAAATAACCCCGTATCTAGCCCGACCGTTTCCAATATACGCAGAATTTTCATGTTTATCCAAACAAATTAAACTGAAATTGACTTTTAAAAATACGCAGGTGTGCAATCGTAATACTTTAAATAACACTTCTACGATTTGAACATTATTGGGTTTTTAAAAGCTTTTATGCATGTAATACCTTAATAATCGTTCAATTAACTCCAATTAAAATAATGATGAATGGCATTGACTTCTACCCTTTAATTTTTAGTGAATCCTAATTAAATATTAATTATTATTTGTACATTTTTTGTTTAATACTCGTTACTTAAAACTTGAATTAATTAATATAAATTTTGCACGTAATTTGCATTTGTCTCTTTACTTGGAATAATTAAATTACATACAAGTTGAGCATTTTAATACTGCTTCTTTTTATAGAAAACGTCTAGTGAATAATTTAAATCCCTTATTTTTAATGAAACAAATAAATTTTTATGCTTCACGGTTTTAATAATGCGTACTTTTTCCCAAAGCTTCCTTATACACGGTGATTAAAATTATTTGATGCACTTAATTAATTTTCTACCCTGGTCTAAATATGAGTAATATATATATATATATATATATATATATATATATACACACATACATATATATAAAATTTTCTTAGGTCTTTGTTTACTTCAGATATATTTTTGGGGATTTAAGTCCACACTAGCTTTGTTAAAAATTGTTTTTATTGTTTCATTGTTTTACACAATACCAAACGTTACGGCCCTTATCAAAGGTGCTACTTCACAGAAAGCTAAAAAAGCATTTAATGAAAATGGTTATCCACCGCAATTGGTTAATAGCATATTCAAAACACGATTAAACTTCCATTATAATAACGTAACAAGTAAGATTATTAATAATAAACGGGATAAAATATATTTGGCAATGCCATACATAAAAAACACTATCCGAAAGTTTACAAGGACTGTTAAATAAATATAATATTACAATACTACACAAGGGCTATAATCTAACTAAAATATGGTTTATTGGATTAAAAGATAAAATTCCAAAAATAAAAAAGATCCACGCTGTCTATAAAATTCCTTGCCAAGACAGATGTAAGAGTGATTATATAAGCCAAAGCATGCAGCATCTTGATCAACGCCATAATAGCCATAAATATGACAAGCAAAATTGTACGGCACTAACTAATCATGAATTACAAAAGAAACACAAGTTCAATTTTAACGAAACAAAATTTTAGAAACTGAAGTGAAAAGAAAAACGAGAAATATTTCAAATAATATACATACTTCAAAATTCAAATGCAATTAATGACAAAACAGACATCAAACACCTCAGTAAAATTTATCATATGTTAAAAATGTAAAGGGAAGGAATATGGACCATGACGAACTTGTCCCAAACAGATCCTACCAAGACCTTAGAAACAAAGTACATATTTTCAATAATGCCTTTAGACGCAATCAACATTAACGTTTAATCAAATACCAGAACTGATGGATAATTATCAGGTCTATGTATAATTTCAAAACCAATTCACTCGGTTATCTAACAATAATAAATACAATATCACACAAATTCTACACAAGTATCATTATTCTAGAAGCTTACAATATTAAATAAGTGAAAATAATTTGCTCATTAATTTATGTGACACAAGCAAAACTCACGTACTATAAATAGGCTAGAACTATTTGTTACCTGTTGCTTTTGATTATTTTCGTTACCGTACGTTATTAAGGTTTCTGGGTAACTGCAATGTGTATCCATCTCATCATAATTTGATCTGCATACAAAAATGGCAGTGCATTTACATTTCCAATGCTCCACCCGAAGGTACTACATTGGACAGGAGGCGAGATTGTTGTTGCCTAGAAATTTAGAATTTTGCCGAACCCTTGCCGTTCCAGGCAAGGTACGGATCCTTAACGTGCGTGACAACACTCACACACGGGACCTCCATTTAACCTCTCATCTGAACGAGAGCGTAATTTTTGTGAAAAGTGCTCGCCTGCCATTTTTCAAACAGTCGGTTGTGTCGCGATTCGGACCCAGGAGCTTAGGATCCGTAGTCTTACGCTCACTAGATTGATCCACTGCGACGCCAAATATACAAAAATGGCAGCCGGACAAAATGTGCTGTATCGACAAAATAAGACTTTCTGTATCAAAGTCAAGCAATCAATGGTTAATGGAACCTACGAAATGGAGCGTAAAACCTGAAGAATATTAGTCACAAACTAAGCTGAAAATATTAAAATTTATGTTAAAGGAACATCGCCTTTAAATTACTAGCCAGTCACATAACAAGAGAGCACGTTTTTCATCATAATGGTTTTGTATCTATCCGATTGGATTAATATTATTTACTATAGAAGAAACAGCGTGAACTAGAGCTAGAAATATGGACTCCTTTAACAAATTTATTTATAAAATTGTTTCCGGAAGAATAATCACGGAAATTCTATATAGAATAGAAATAAGTTTGAGCATATTTCTATCTTTGAAAGATAACACAGCCGTTTTACCTAATTACAATTAAACTAGCAACATTCAGGGAATTCATATCAACTGCATGCTAGATAAGAAACCAGAAAGTGTGATACAGAAAAGTGGACTACTGAATTAAATAATGGACGAGTGACGTTGATCGCTTAACTGAGCTAACTTCGCATAATAAATGTATAGCGAACCCGTACATCCAACTAAGTAAAAATTGAAGTGATTTTTAAACTAAGGTGCAAAAATATTTTCAAATACGAAATTGAACGTAACAGCTTGCGTTTTAAGTAAGTTACGTTTTCAAAGTAGATAAAAGCATATTCTAATTGGAAAATATTAAATTGTTAATGCAATCAATTTTCATGTTATTATATTTTTTAACAAAAAGTCTGTAATAGAGAAACAGGTTTTCTATATAAAAATACCGTTGATTTGAATTATGATTATTTGAATGTATGAAGCAAATTCCAAGATACGTATTTATTTAATTAAAGAAATTGTTGTGTGTGTGTGTGTGTTAATGCACGACTATGCTTGTTAATATTAGAAGTTACGTCTGACCTTATATCGTTTTAGCATTGGTATAACTAATTTCATTTTATATAAAATAACAAAAAATTGCCATATTTAATACACATACCAACGCTGCAAATATTTCAGGCATGCCAAACTAGAAATAATAAGCTGCCAATACTAAACAATTTTTGAAGTCTCTTAAATGGTCATTTATTTTACTTTTCTAAGTGTCAGCAAGTTTATACTGCATTTCAAGTGTTTGGTGCTGCACAAGATCATTTGGAATATTACCCGTTTGATAAACTGTTTACTGCTTAACCAGATACTATTTATGTAATTTTTAACACAAACTATATTAAAAATAGACAATAGAAAGAAAGACTTCCCTATATTTGTATATCGAAATGTATTCTATTTATCTTTGCGTTTAAATCTGGTTTGTTGGCTCGAAGAGAAATTATTTAGTCACGTTCTATAAACACAGCCTTACAATTGGAAAGCTTATGCAAATGTTATTTTCATTTAGATTAATAAGCGAAACGGAAGCAGTTAATGAAGTGGTTAATTGTTTTGGAAATTTTAACTGCTGCTTTACAACCAGCACTTTTAGCACTTTAATACTGAGATTTATTATTAATACCCACATTTAGAAAATTACTGATATTAATTTGAGTTTTGAGGACAGCTTAACATAGTGACTTTGTTCATACAAATGACTCTTTTCATAAAATGTAGAGGTATGATAGTGATTGTCGAAGCTAGCATAAAGGAAAATAAATTTCTAAAAAAGTAAAGCATATATGAAAGTTTTGGATTTTCTAGCCATTTGATTATAAAGTCGTTTACGTAGGTCTATTTTATAAAGAAATGACTCAAAATTTAGACAAATGCTGCTTATTCACTCTAAATTCAATAAGGTGGTGCAAAATGTGTGACTTATTAACTACTTTTAGAAGACATCGATGGTCGATGAAAAGTATCAAACGCGATAATGAATAGCTTGCAATATAATGATCGAAGCAGCGCTTTTGTTATAACTTTGAAAGACCTAGGTTGTTGATATCAGTATTGAAAGGGTATCGTTAATGCTAGATACGTTTCTAAATATTCCATTGCTAATATATTTTCTTTAAAAAGTTTTCCTTGAAATTAGTATATAGGACATGCAACTATACCACATACTACCAACATCCCAAATTATAACTTACTAGCTGCAAAATCTTTTTTGTGCTTTGTTTTGTGTTTCAATTCCTTTTGTATCGTATAGCTGGGTATGTGCGGATGAGAATGAACGGGTTGAATTTTTGAAAATGCCCCTTGACGACCAAAATACTGGTTTGCACAGAATAAAGCATTCTTAAAAAATAATAAAAGACAATATTTTGGTTGCCAAGGGCATTTTCCAAAATTCAGTCTATCCATTCTCGTCTACATACGCACATGACACGAAACGAAAAGGTTTAGAAAACTGAAAAATACACAAAAAATACAGCGCCCGTACAAAAGAAAATATTCTTCAAAAACAAAATTTTGCGTTGAAATTCGGGTGCTTTAACACCGACAGTGCCAAGAAAGCTTCCTTAATTTCCGTAAATGATATGCTCTCTTCGACACCCCCCCCCCCCCACTTTTTAAGAGACAATGCAAGGGGAACACAAGTTTCGAGTAGTAATTGCAAAATCTAACGTCATAATTGATGACACCTAAAAATGCTTTTAATTGCTTTACATTACACGGTACTGGAAATTTTCGTATGGCCTCTACTCTATCTGGGTCCATCTTAATACCGTCCGCCGAAATAATGTGCCCCAGGTAATTCGCTTCCCTACAGGCAAAAATCACATTTTTGTAACTTAATAGTCGCTCCTGCTACCTTCAGTTTGTTAAGGATTTTCCGCAAATGGTTTAAATGTTCCTTGGGGGATCGTGAGAAGACCAGCAAATCGTCGACATAAGCGATTGTGAAATCGTTTGCGTCAACCTAATATTTTTTTCAAGCCCCGAATGAAGGATCCAACTGATGTACAATGCACAAAAAACATATGTTTGACCCTCGTGTAAGAATCCCAGGTACTGTTGGTGCTCCCTTTTAATGCGGATTTGCCAGTACGTGGCTGTCACATCCCCAGAGTACTGAAAACTTGGTTCGGATGAAAATTATAAACTAGTTCTGAAGGATTTGGTGGCATGACATGATCCTTTACCATGCGTTCGTTTAATAATCTTGCGTCGAAACAAACCCTAATGGAGCCGTCTTTCTTTTTCACCACTACGAGCGGGCTAATGTGTATTCCGTTTGACTCAGAATAACTTCCCCCCATTTTACCATCCCTTAAATTTGTCGGTTCACCTCATCTCTATAACAAAAGGGAATCGGATAAGGTTTTGCAAAAGAGGACTATAATCGTGCAACCGTATCTCATATTCATAGCCCGTAAAAGTTCCCGGTCGATCAGAAAACAAATCCTGATATTTCATTAAAAGCTCGAACAACTGCTTTTGATAGAGTTTATCGAACCCCTTTGCCGTGTCCGCAATATTTCTTCATTTCTCCTTCAGCATAGACTTATATATTTTTAACAGAAATGTGAACCGCTACGTTGGGTTCCCCTATAAAATCTCATTTAACTTGCTTTCCTTTAATTTTTCCTTCTAACATATTATAAGTAAAGTTAAGGTGCAACTTATTGTCCCGGAGCCAGTCACACCCTAAAATTGCCTGACGGGCTAGTCCTGGCACGACTAAAAATGGATAATCAAATTCACTGTTTCCTAACTTGAAAGTGAGGAAAACTTGCTCATTAATCTTCGTCGATTTACTACCTAACGCGCCCATAATCGTAACGCATCTAGCCGGAATTCTAGGAATCTTAGGATTCTGTTGTAATAACTCTCCCAAATAACCCTGACTAATCCCGGTTACTTGACTACCTAAATTAATCAAACATCAGATACTGTTTCCTTCAATTTCAATTTGTACCGTAGGCAAAACCGCTACTGGTTTCAGTTCAGGACCAGTTTTCTTTTCATTCAAAACCTCGGCGAATTCCTTATTAAATATTGCAGATACTTCTCAATTATTACTAGCACCATTTGAATTAGTTACCGGGACATTCAAATTACCCGTATTCAAAATTTGTTCATTACTTTGATTCTCTACCCCTCGTCTTTGTTCTACCCTACTCCATCTACGATTATCATTATAATTATCACGGTTATCCTGACGTCTTTGTTTCCCGTTTCTCCATGATTCTGATTCCCGTTCACCTCTGGTGACACTCTTCGAATTTATATCCTCCTCAACCGCATCGATTATTCTTGATTGGGTTTCGATATCCTCAATCGACCTATAACCTGAATTTACTAAGCCTCGCCTAATTTCTGGAAGAAAGTGATTAATCGACATAGAAATTAATTCCTCGTCGCATGCTTCTTTTGACAAGTATCGTGCTTCTCTGACTAATTTCAAAAAAGAGTCCGCCTTTGACCCTTTATCATATTCGCTAAATTTGATTTTAGTAAACACCTCTCGTTCTTTTTCAATTCCCAGTATCGATTAACAACCGTTCCTTGAATTGATTGAACGACTGAAATTGTTTGATTTCAGCCCAATCCAGAAACGATCCCCTTAAACAACCTACTTTACATGTGACTTTTTTCCCAATGCTCCACCTGAAGGTACTACATTGGCCAGGAAGCGAGTTTTTTTACTTGGAAAATTTGAAATTTTGCCGAACCCTTGTTGTTCCAAGCAAGGTAGGGATTTTTAACGTGCGTGACAACACTCACACACGGACCTCCATTTTACCTCTTATCCGAACGAGGGTGTATTTTTGTGAAAAATGCTCGCCTAACATTTTTCAAGTGGACCGTGTCGGGATTCGAACCCGGGACCTTGGGCATAGTAGTCACACACATACCACTACGCCACGGAGCCGCCATTTTTTAAACAACCTACTGCATAATAAGCCTTTTTACCATCAGGAATTCCCGCTTCATCAAGCAAAGTCGTTAATTTCTTGATAAAAATCATTGGGTAAGCTTGACTATTCGCCGAAAAATGCAAATTAGGACTTCCCAAATCTTTCCACATTGAAATGTATTGCTTTTGATGACTCACATTGACCTGCGATGTACCACTGGAACATCCCCGGACGTTTATATTTTCGCTTACTACCTCTACAACATTATCATTTTGTGCTTTATTATCGATTACACTATGCCCTACCGCGGGTTTTTGTTCTTCAATAACAATACTACTATTAGAATCCGCATCCAATGGTTCTTGAATTTACACCGTCAGCGTTGCTTTCACCGATAGCCCCGAAATACAGTCTTGAATCAATTTTATATTTTCGTTGAGCGTACTGCACATAACAACGCCAAATTTTTCGAACGATTTTTCAATTGATTTACTCAAACAATCCATAAACTTATCATCTCTGTCCATTTGACCTTAGTCATCAAGCATGCTTTTTTTATTTTTACCTCTTTTACTCATTTTAATTTATTATTGAGCCTTTCAAAATCGTTCAGCTTTTAAAATTTACTCATAAGACATATACATTCGACCTTCACAATTTAATCTAATCTCCAAGAGTTTGGGTTTCCCGTATTCTAAGCAATCGATAATAAGCCGGACGTTCAACTTGTATACGTCTGTCGCGGTCTTCTTTACGCGTATAAAGCTAACAGTTTTCAACGTGTATCTTTTCACTACTAATGTTCGTGTTCCTGAGCGTTTTAAAATATAATTAACCTAACATTAGCAATTCGAGTTCGTTTATATTGGTGTCTCACTAAGCGTGATTGTTCATGTAGTGTTTTTATACAATTTTTATATGGTTAGTTGTAGTTTTCATTATTATACAATGCAATCTGCGCCTCGTTGGGCGCCACATGTAATCATTTATGTCCCTATACTATTATTGTCGTTAATTCTTTGAGAAATGCATTGTAATAATAATAAACTAGATCAAGAATTCTGGCATATATTAATTACACACACATAAATCAGGTGGTACCGGAAACATCCGCTACCATTCAATAAAATAAAAAGAAACAACTTATCTACGCTTGTTAAATTACTGTAGTTACCACTTCAGTACCGATGAGTTGAACCTGGAATACTCTAAGTAACTTAACGCACTTCCGCCGTAACACAACAAGTCCAGCCCATTCTGAAGCACGTTTACTACTACGTCTCAAGGCTTTCTGCCTCCTTCCGCACACTGCGCACCCTTAACACATTATCCTTAGACTTATAAACAAGGGGTTCTGCAATACGCTGCAGACACCACATTTGATTTTCAAGTGCTCCACCCGAAGCTACTAGATTGGCCAGGAAGAGAGTTTTTACCTGAAAATTTTGAACCCTTGCTATTCTATACAAGGTAGAGACCTTCTAGTGTACTCACACGGAACCCACATTCTACTTGTCATTCGAACAAAGGTGTATTTTTGTGAAAAATTCTCCCTTAAAATTTTTCAAGCAGTCCATGTCGGGATTTAAAGCCGGAACCTTGGGCTTGGTAATCACACGCAAACCAACTAAGACACGCAGCCACCGGATCATACGACAGCAGGAACCCACGACTCGGACTAAAGCATGGGTTACTGATATACCTAAAATACAAAATCCGGACACCTGGAACGGGGCTAATGACATTAAATATTTCCAATAGCGAACCCATCAAAATATTACTCACCAGTCACGCAGAAAAGTAAAGGAAGTTCTTTAATAACAAGAATTCTCATACCGGCTTGTTCGAAAATATGATATCGTTATAAATGAACACAAAAACCAAACAGAACAAACTGTAGTCAAAAATGAAACCGTTCAATCCACTACGTACAAACTGGTTTCTTTTTAAAAATGGTCACCGAAAACCCCTTTCCAATATCATGATACAATATGTCTTGATAATAGGACCAAACTTGTTTTTATTCTACGCCAGAATCGTGAATTCAATAGAAACGATAACGTACGAAGATCCCATTATACTATATATATATATATATATATATATATATATATATATATATATATATATATATGCAACCTCATATTCGTAATACAAAAATCAAGTGTTTAACAAACGTATAATAAAGTTCACTTTATATTAGGATTTTCGGGAAACTCATCATAATAAATTTACTGACTTGTTTATATTGCTGTGTTAATCGTTGTTCCGCTTGTATTCGGTATGGATACCTACCAATGTCCTTAAATACTCGCTGAAGCAACATCTTGCTGGTGTTCAGTTTCAAGAACAGTCGTCGAAGACTTCATTTTGGTGACTCCAACACCTCATTGAGGGCACGTCTACGATTTTCAGTTGTGGACATACCTACTGACCTATAAAACCTTCATGTTCGTTGACATAAATACACAATCAGTACAAGAAAATTCCGTCAGAATAGATAACATAACTGTGTTGCTTTATGCAGCCTTAATAAACTGTTCACGATAAAATTCCACCACTAATTTAAAACTCAGCGCGTTTCGACAAGTCAGATTGAACGGGTATAATACTCCACGATGAAACTTTTTCTCTATCATCAGACCCATTTTCAACTGCTACCTCACAGCATAACGTCTTTCAGACTAGTATTGCTGATGCATTGACTCGTCGATGAATGAACATACGCATGACACAAGCGGGAAATCTAGTACTTTATTTATATCATGACTCTACGGTATAAAGCCCACCCTTACAAAACGTACGCGCAAACACGTACACAAACGTGCGCAAACTAACACATATACAAAAATGCACGCACATTAGCTGGTTTATACATTTATACAATTGCGTGACTACACACAAACGCACGAGCTCACACTCACGCACACACATGCGTGAACATAAACATGCTACCACACACGTGCGCAAATGCAAGCACCACACATTAACCTTTAGTTTACTCTCTTACACAAATATTCACGCGCACATACGAACACGCTCGTACAATTGTACACTCGGGTACATTTAAGCACACAGCCTCGAACGCACCTGCACACGCTCACACGCACATACAGCTTTGCTAGAGCATGTCAGCCAAGTACCTGTCAATATATGACTCTATCGTTGTCACACTAACTGTCGCCATCGTCCTGGGATAAATGTAGGCTCTATCAAATAAATGTTATGGGAAAATGAGCGGGACGTTAGAAATTTAGATTTTCCCTAGCGGTGCAGGAATTCGGTAACACTTTTGAGAGGGACAAAAATAATAAACATAATAAAAATGTCTGAAATATAAAACTACGTTACAATGACTACTTACCTTGATAGGTTTTACTGGTTGCCATAATTGTAACGTCAAAACGCACGGCTCAGACAGAAACAAAATGGAAAACAAAATAAGGGCCCGCACAATTACAGTCACGTATAAAAAATGAGGAAAATTTAGAAAGACCGGCCTAACTATAAATACGAAGAGTGGGGTGGCTTACATAGACAAAAAAAGTTCATCGCTATCGATTTTTTTATTTACATTAAACAAAAAAGTAAGAAAATAGCTATGTAAAAAGTTATACTTTAATCACAATTTTTAATAGGTAGTACCTATGGTATGTTCTAAATAAACATTTTAAATTAAATGCAGTACATTTAGTGCAATTTTGTGGAAGCAAGTTAAAGTAACAGGAACACTAGTGAAGCTAGTTTCGAAGCGGGTTTTTGTATATTTGCTCCGCCCGTAAGAGTAAGGTGCATCGACGCTGATAAGCAATAATTTCGGGATATAGCAATCAAGATCACATACCTTCAGATGCGAAATACTTATCTCACGCTTGAAACAGTTGCCGGGAACCAGCAAACATCTCGATATCGTACACCGGGTGGATCGTCACCGCAGTAGCCAGTATCGTAAATGCTGCAACCATCACTGTATCAGCGGCCTACGCAAAAGACATTTGGATCTCCATAAAAACAATTTGGCCTACGTAGAAGAGCTAGAAAAAAAGAACCCTACTAGTATTAATAAGCACGTAAGAAACTTACCAATGCACGGGGAATATAAGCTTATTCAAGGAAGCGTGAATTGCTCTCAAATTAACAGCATCAAGAAAGCAGACAGTACATCTTAGGATGAAAAAACAGTATCAAAGTGAGCGGAGTTTTAAAAACGATCTGATAAGCGAATGATATATTAAAATACCACATGTCAAAGAAGTTGTCTAAAGTGTTTGTAATGCTTAAATAGATATAAAAACCGGCAAATTTGAATACAATTGCTTTTGTTAATCACACCTATAGAAAATGCATGCTATTCAAACTTATATTACTACTCATAAATAAGCGGACATATTCTTTCAGAAAGCACAAATTGTAGATAACGACTACATTTGCAGCTTTATATCAAACAATAAAGGTAAATTGAGGTACTCTGACTTAAACTAAATGCACTAATAAAATTTTATAAGGTGTTGAACAAATACTTGTTTCAATTATATTAAGATGAGTTTTACAAGAACAAATCGATTCACTAAACCTAAAGCGCTATCAGGAGCGTCTTTCATAACATGCAGTTAAACAAAATTTCGAATTGTGGGTGTGGGAATATTTAAAAGGAATCCTAAATCAAATGAAAATATTTATCACGGTACAATTAAACGTAACATAATTAAAGGGCGCCAAACCGTCTGTCTCAGCAATCCATTCCAATATTATCCCTACAAGGAGGATGGTTATTCCGGATGATTCCCTATTGCTTTCGTTTTCCTGAATGTGTCGCTTTATATTTTACCTTTTTCCACAACACCTTAATTATACTCATTAAAGTTTGTCATATCCAAGAAATTTTTTAAGTAAAGTGCCTCTTCCAGCTAGGACTTCGGTATCCTTTCATAAATTTATCTATTTTTGCGTAGTTCATGAATACGTTCAAATAAGATCAAACGTAAATTTGATTTCTATTAACATTAAATAATCACCATAAGAACATAAATACTTTCCTCAGAAAGAAAGAACTTATTTCCTGCATCAGACTGCCTGCTATTAATAAAAGAAATCCTAAAGGAAAAACATTAAACCAATCAATAGAACCACCACACCATTACTCGAATTTCCAATATTGATATACATGAAATTCTAAATACGAATCTGAAAATGTCTTTAATAGATTTACATGGGAAACATGCAACACCAACTTCCCTTCTTCATTATTCAATTTTCCATTACAAATACTTTACAATTAGTACACATTTTTTTCGTAATTTTAGAAAATATTTAAATTTTATTTCCCGGTAATATAATACTTAATTTTAAAATTAAACAAGTTTCGTCGCTATTCCGCAAACCCAACAATTTTGACGTTTTGTTAATTTCCCGCTACATAGATAAAATCATTCATATTTAAAATTCATGTGTACTTAATTATAAACAAAAAATCTCGCGCTTTAATTGTAGAAGTTTAATGATGTTTAACAATACCAATCTTTGTTTCGCCAATGTTGACTTTCCCAGCTAATACCCGCTCTTTTCACACAACCAGCGCCCACTTATTGGAAGATTGGAACTATACCCTCAGATAGCCCTCTTAACACGGCACATACGAGTTTCAAGTTTCGCGAACACAGGCTAGCATACTTGCCATAACTTCCAAGCGAGTTATACAGGAGCCCGCGCACCGTTCAATTTTCTCTTCGGAGAAGCATACGTTATATTTTAAAGCTGTGTTTCGTTCAGTAACTTTTCATTACGACGTGCGCATTTGTCAAAATTTACAAATCGTGAGAAAATCCTTTCTGCACTTAACTACAGCAAAGATTTCAACAAAATCAGCGCATTCCCTCCCTCTTCCGCATATTACACACTCATATTACTACACTTGTAGGGCTTAGTTGTTATATATCATTTTCCCTTCTACTAATTTCGTTCTCACAATCTAACATATTTTATCTATGCTGAACGAAAGGTTAATGTCACGTTAACTATGTAGGTCACGTTATTGCAATTGGGCTTTGAACGTCTAGCCATGTCATAGATATGGTTTTAAATTTTAACGGTTTCTGCGTTTTTCGCGCTTTAATTAATTTTTTCAATATATAATCTGTGGTTTCGTTTATTGTATGACGCTCGGTATTTTATTTTACCCATAATTTTCAGTCTCGCATAGCTAGAATTCTTGTATTAAATACGAGGTATTTATTAATTGTATGTTTTATGAAAATCTTTATTTCAGCGGTTTTTATTATCGCGACATTTATTCTACTTAGTGACTAACGCATTATCATGTTATTGTATTGAGTGTCCAAATCTATTTTAAGAAAATTTATTATAGAGCTTTCATTATACTAACTTCTCTAATTGAAATTATATTTTCTAAAAACAAAAGAATTAAAATATCATATTTGGTTAACGTTCATTGTTCGTAAGATCTTAATATACAGGATGTGCTCATCTTTATTTTGTCCGTTCAAAAATTTTCTTTTCTATCTGGTTTATTTTTAAAGTAACACATACGCGTTACAGAAATTTTTTTCATAAATAAAATTTTCTAGAAAATTATATTACTAGGATCTATCGATTTCATATTCCAGTTTCTTATATTAATTTCTTTGTTAGCACGCGTGAAATTTTCTCAATGTTCAATATGAAAACTTTTATCAAAAATACAGGAAATCAAACGTCTAGACATAAACCACGTTTGAAATTATTCCGAGTTTGGAGATGACTATTTTATGTTTACTCAGATTACACAATAAGAAACAAAGTGAAGTTATTACTATTTTTATTGTTTTCTAAATGTATAGCAGTGGTATACAACGTTTCGTGCAATTATTTTAAATATAGAAGAGCGCCCTAATTACAAAAGCTTTGTGTACTTATCCAATACACATACCTGTAACATGCGACTTCAATGGTCAATTTTCTACATGTGTGATTTTAATTAACTCTGCGAAACAGTAATTTATATATATTGTGAATCCAGTTTCATTCCAGCACCAAATGTCGCATTTGGATACGTATAAAAGTGTTTGTAATTTTCCGATTCACTGATTACGGCTGAATTACCTTTGTGTAACGAAGTATTGAGATTCGACTTATTTTCCAATATACAAGGATAACGTTGTTGAACTTAGCGCCTGAATGTGTATTGTAAACACAAATACTCTACCAAGCTCTGAAACTAGAGAACATAGTAGTGGAAATAAACAACATAGCAAAGTAAAGGAAGTTAATTAGGTATCCAAATGTAATTTGATACTGCGTTGTATTTAATAACAAACAAGCACTACCTGATGGATATAATTTAATTGCTTACTACAAGCATGTAGAATTTTCTTGAATGCCAGATTGAACTAATTTTGTATAAACATGCTGGAATGGCTTTCCCAGAGTGTACGTAGAGAATGTGAAATGATTTGATATTATAATGTGAATAAGGGCCGCTATACTTGTGGACACGTCGCCAATGCTCCACCCGAAGGTACTACATTAAACGCGAAAAATATAAACGTGCTTCGAATTAAATTTAGGTTCAAAATTAATTCATCTAACAACTGAAATAAAAACTAGAAACAGGGTTTAAATAATGGTATCCCTAGCGTTGATTTTGGAACGTGCCCGATCGACAAGACACAAGCAAAAGTGAAAGGGGTAGGGATCCATAATACTGGATAGCAGCCGGCAGCTCTGCTTACCGGTGCGACCTGAAGGGTCGACTTAAAACTATCCAAAACTAGCTAACTAATTTTAAAATGGATTAAAATTTCTAAGCATTGGCCAAATATTTTAATAGTGAATCCAGCTATTTTGCCTGCTCTATAAATTTACAAATTCGTCCTCCCTGGTCTAAGTAATTTATTTTATCTTTAGCCTAAATCCATCCCTAGCTTTCCCTATCATTCCCTAACTAATTTATATTACAATTACAATTTTCACAATTATAATCTTGCTTCCTAAAATATACTGCAACCAAAATGGCGGCAGAACGTCAGACAATATATATCAAGCCTCAAAGTAATAAAGTGCATGCAAAATAAATATAAAATGTAAAATAAAATGTAAATTTAAATATAACTATAACTAAATATAAAGAAATATAAATATGTACATAAATAAATAACATCTAAAAGCATAAGCATGTAACAGTGCATAAATTAGCAAAAGCATCACCCAAATAAATTATCAGGTGCACTTGCATGAGCATTATGTTGGCTAGCACCATCACACACAAAAAAACGTGCTCGCTAAATTATTTCAAAATTTTCATATTTAATACAAATCAATGCTCATGCGAGTACAGCGGCCACAATTTTATTCTTACCTCGTATATAAACTTCTCCAGCATCCGAGGATCTGGTCGTCTGCGTACATCTATTGGGGTGATCTAAAGGGAGATGAATATGCACAGTTAAAGTCTTGGAGGGCATGCAGTAAACGTCCTGGGGGGTCACAATCACTATCACTTTTGTTTATTTTATTGATTTAATTTAATTAGGGTTTCTGATTTATGAAATGATTTGATAGCAGGGTAAAGCTATGTGTATTTAATGACTAAACTATTTAAGTTTAACGTAGCTTATAAAGATACGCATTAAACAGACGTTAGAGGTACTAAGGTGTCTTATTTTTCTTAATTTACACGTTGTGATGTTGTTACGTTTTGCCTGAAAGGCACAAGGATAATTAACGAGGATTTCCTGATGATGTAAAGAGCACAAGGTTAGTTTAGATGGAAAACGGCTCATAGATAAGGAAACCTCCAAGGCTTAGCGGCTAGTAGAGTGATTTGCTCTGAGTAGAACATGAGTTTGGGTCGGGGCTGGATTACGACCAAAAATATAGTGAATATGGCGCCACCGAATTTTTGAATACAATGAAGACCTAATTTTAGTCGGTTTGTATAAGGGGAATGCGGAACCTATGCTCAAATACCGCTGTACTAAAAATATCACGTGAACATAACCCTTACAAATGCTTACTTTCTGGCTCGATATTGCTTGATAATGATGCACTGCTACACCTGTAATCAAACTAAACCAAGATTAGCACAGTTTGTGCATTCTGTTAATTAATTCAAAAATTTTATAATTACTAAGAATCAAACCTCATTCATTCCAACTAATAATCATAGACGTGACCGAAATGAATTTCTATTCTCTTTAGTATCAGTTGAAAATTATTTACAATAATTTATCTTAACAAAATTAACTTCAAAAAAATTCGACTGTCTTAGTTTTTTTTTCACATGGTTCCAACACCAAGTATAACCACTTGGCGCCATGTTCCTATCACAAGAACGACTTTCTAATGCAACAGCCCAGGTGAAAATGCCGTATTCTGACGTATCCTACCGCTTGACAACAGTTACAATGATCTTTATAATTATTGAAGGAGGGAGATCTTATAATGACACTTGTAAATGGTATTTTATGTCACCGCTCAACGTGCAATTTATGCTCGCAGTTTTAAAGCTTATGTTAGATTAAACAACATGTAATAAATATTACGTAAAAATGTGTAGAGATATTAGGCTTGAATTGACCTTCTATAAAAATAATAACATAAATATTCGTCAAAATATTGCGGGAAAATAAACTTGTTACAATGTTAACAATAAGAGCACAAGAACTTTACTATTGTATTAAACCTTATACAGAACAAATTTATTTCAATTTCATCTACTAAACTCATACATACGCCTCTATTCATGCAACATTAAGTGTATTTTAAGTTTAATTTCTAAAGTTTTAAGGGTGTAAATACAAACTAGAAATCAATTGAACAAACTATAAGCGCAGTTAGAAATTAATTAACTCGTATCTAAAAGTTATTTAAATGAAACAACATTTAGCTATGTGATATTGAAGTGTTAATTGGAAATTAATTACAAAATATTTTAATAATGAAAGCCAATTCAGCACACATTCTACTACTGCTAACAACCTGAGCGCTTTCGTTACTATTTTAATTTGGAAACTGTTTGTAGCATTACTTTCCAACTGATTTTGGAACCATTAATGTTGATATGTCGAATAATTCTTGGAAATTCTAATTACAACTTTGATGTCTCCGAGTTCGTGAAATTTTGCATAATGGGAAACTTTATTAGCCGATATATTTATTTTATTTTACTGCCATAAAAACATTGTGGTTTTGTGTTCATATGAATTGTATCGGATAAGCAATACGTCGAGTTAAAATTTACATAAATTAAGAGTCCTAAACAAATTCTGATAATAATTGGTATTTATCTGAATATACTCACAAGATCAAATATTAAGTGAAGAATAATGTACATGGAGTTAAAAGTGTGAGTTGAATCAAATGCTTTGTAACGTACTTGTATATAAAAATTGCAAATTGAGATTTTAGGATATTTTGAACTAGGGGTATGATTATTTATTGATTAACTTATGGGTATTGGTGCTTATTAAAAATTATTACATAAAATAAATTTGGTAATAAATATGCAGCGCAGGTAAAATAAAAGGAAAATCAAGAATTTAAAATAATTTTTCACGCAGTTTTCAAGAATTAAATTAATACTTTACTACTCTTTAGTTAAAAGACAGTGTTAAGAACAGCCTTAAGAACTCAGTTCAAGACTGACGTGCAACGGTTTGAAGATATTCTTAAAATTGGTGTAAATGAGTCGAGCGTTGATAGTTGTAAAGCGTGTTATGATATCTTAGAAAAGCGGTTTGCAAAAATTCAAACTTATGGTGAAAAGATTTTAGCTTCAATTACAGGCAAAGAGATGAAAGCTAAAATTGCAGAGGAAATTGAAGAAGTTGTGGTGTATGAAGTTATGTATAGTACATGTCATGCCGCTTACTCTCGCTGTATGAAAGAACTAGAGGCTCGTATTAGTATAGCACCATCAGTAGTTATGCAGGAAAATGGCGGTCGTTACCAACTATCGAAGATTGAATTAAGAAAATTCGGAGGCGAATTAAAGGAATGGATACCCAGGTGGGCTCAATTTGAAAAGATTCATTTGGACCAAAAGTTACATGCGGTTGATAAATTTCAGTACTTAGATCAAAGCATGTTATCAGGATCAAAGGCCAAGAAATTAGTAGCGGGCTACCAGCATTCTAGCGAGAACTATCCGAAAGTAACTGAAGCTCTAAAAATTAGATTTGGGGAAAAGGAGCTGCTGTCTGAGCTTTATGTTCGTGAATATATAACGCTAATTGTTGATAAACTCGCCGCAAAAGACAAGTCCTCAATTGGCTCTCTATATGATGAAGTTCTCAGTAAAGAAAAGGCGCTAGAATCGTGAGGATTCTCAGCAGCTAGTTACTGCAATATTCTAAAAACATCTTTGGTTGAATCATGTTTACCAGTAGACACATTAAGGGTATGGCAACGGCAAGCCAAAGTTCCTGATGAGAGCATGTTCAAGCAATTGTTGGAATTTATGAATGAAGAAGTTACCAAAGAACAAAAGGTTGTATTAGCTAGTCAAAGGTTCAATAATATTAATGTTGATAAAAGGAACAAGTTCTACTTAAAAATTAGCAGTCAGAGAAAATTCCAACTGTTTCAGGTTTATCCAATCAATCTAAAAAACGGAAAATGGATGTGTATGCATTTTGTAATAATAAAGGGCACGAAACGGTCAACTGTCGTAAAGCTACCAATAGTAAGCTAGATGATCGACGTAACGCTATTCCAAAAGCAAAATTGTGCTTTTACTGTTTGGGTTTTGGTAATGTATCTAGGTTTTGTAGAGTTAGAGTCGATTGTAAGAATTGTGGGAAACGTCATCAACTAGTAATGTGTCCAGAAATTAGTAAGAGTGAAGATGACGTACTTGTGAAAGGCAATTCTGATTCAAAGCAGTGTGATGATAATGTAGTACAAACTAATACAATGAATTCGTTTTGCGAACGTGAATTTTGTTGCAAACATTAGTCGTTCGGCTGAGTTTAGGAAATGTTTCCAAATATGCCAGAGCTATGATTGACGGTGGCTCTCAAAAATCCAGCATTTTGGCGCACACTGCACAGCAATTAGGTCTAAAGGCAGTGGGGCGAGTCAAGCTTGTCCATGGGTTGTATGGTGGAGTTAAAACAGCAGAAACATAAAACCGGCGGTATGTTGTACAAGTCAATGGCATGAATAGTAAAATTGAATGCTTGGATGAAAAGAAATTGTGTATTAGCATTCACCAAGTAAGCAAACGTCCTTGGATGAACGAGCTGAAAGAAAAAGAAATTGCTATCTGTGGCCAAGACCAAGCTCCTTACAGGTCAGGTTATTCAATTAGACTGTGGATTAACAGCAATTGAAACGAAGTTAGGTTGGACACTGACCGGTAAATATAATCCATGTTATTATGACTCTACTTTCTCTATGGCGTGTACGACGTCAATGTTCCACGAGTCTGTTCTGAATGAGTTTTGGAAACTAGAAAGAATTGGTATTAGTGATCCAGTGGAAACACGGAATCAGTTTGAACTTCAAGAAGAGGCAAGAAACCATTTTGTAAAAGCGATCGAACGGTATGCTGATGGTAGATATGAAGTGCAATTGCCATTCACGTTGAGCCCTGATAATTTAGAGAATAACTTGGCTATTGCAGAGAAAAGATTGAGATCATGCTCAGAAAAACTGAAAAGAAACGGAATGTGGAACGAGTATGATAAGGTTTATAAAGAGTGGTTAGCAGAAGGAATTATTGAAGCAGTTTCTGAAAAGGAAAAGGGGAGTTCATGTCACTATTTACCTCATCATGCAGTAGTAAAATTGGATAGCGTTACTACTAAGATTAGGCCGGTGTTTGATGCTTCGTGTAAAGTCAAAGGTGGCATTTTATTAAATGACTGTTTAGAAAAGGCGTAAACTTACTAGCTTTACTGCCATCTGTACTCCTTAGATTCCAAGACGGAAAAATTGGTGTAGTAGCAGACATACGGAAGGCATTCTGTAAAATTAGTGTATGTAAAACGCACCGAGATTATCAGCGATTTTTGTGGTGGACCGATGAAACTCATAATGAATTAAAAGTTTTTCGGCATAGGAGAGTTGTATTTGGTATAAATTGTTCACCATTTCTGTTAAATGCAGTGGTTGATTACCACTTATCAAACGTGCTGCCTGAAGAAGCGGACGTTGCTAAAAAATTAAAGACTGCTTTATACGTAGACAACGTAGTGACAGCAGTTGAAAGCCTAGAAGCGATGTATCAGTTTAAGGTTACTTCAATACAAATCTTAAAAGATGCTTCTATGGAATTACGTTGTTGGGAATCGTCGAATTCTGAAATGAGATTATCAGAAAGTAATATGTACGATTTAAGATCGATGGCTTATAGTCCGGATTTTACTTCAGTTCTTGGCCTGACGTGGGACAAACAATCCGACCCGTTGTACGTTAAAGTTCATAGCGATGAAAAGGTGGATGTTGTTACAAAAAAGAACGGTATTATCCGGTTTACAAAAGGTGTTTGATCCGCTTGGAGTTTTGTCACCGTTTACTTTGCTACCTAAAGTTATGCTTCAAGAGGTTTGGGCACTCAAGCTGAATTGTGATCAAGTTTTGCGTGATTCGTATGCAGAAAAGTTTATGTTATGGTTGTTATCGTTAAAAATGATAAAAAATATTGGTATTCCAAGACGCTTAGGATTGTTCACACATACAGAAAGTGAATGGAGTTTACACTGTTTTGTAGATGCTAGTAAGTCAGCTTATGCTGCAGTTATATATTTAAGGTGCGAAAAAGGTGGTAAAGTATCTGTGCAACTCCTTCAGGCTAAGTCAAGAGTGGCTCCAGCAAAAAAGGTCACTATTCCTAGATTGGAACTGTTAGCGTGTGTAATTGGATGTAGATTGAGTAAATCTGTATGTGAAGCTTTAAATTTTTATTGTAAACAGTACTTCTAGTCAGATTCATCAACTTCTATTGCGTGGATTTCGCATTATTATTATTTATTTATTCTAACATTACAATTAGTCTGCTACCTAAAAATTACAGCAAACCTGTTACTCCTAAGAAATCTAACAGAATTATTTGCTACCTTAAGTTATATTAGTTAGTTTTATATTATTTGCGTTTGGAAATACTCGTGTGTGTGTGTGTGTGTTTGTGTCTGTGCGCGCGTGTGGGTGCGTGAGTGTGTGTGTGTTTCTGTCTGTGGTAATGTCCTTGGGATGCTTTCCTTCCCAGCTTCCGACCGTCGGCAGCCGGAAATCAGAAACCGAGAAGTTCGCATTACTGTACGTGTCCTGGCCGTCGGCAGCCGGAAACCAGGGGGACCACGTACAGTCCCGGGTGTGTATGTGTATGTGTGCGTGTGTGTGTGTGTGTTGGGGTCTGTGCGCGTGAGGGTGCGTATGTGTGTTTCTGTCTGTGATGTTGTCCTTAGGACTGCTGTCCTTCCCAGCTTCCGACCGTCGGCAGCCGGAAATCAGAAACCGAGAAGTTCGCATTACTGTACGTGTCCTGGCCGTCGGCAGCCGGAAACCAGGGGGACCACGTACAGTCCCGGGTGTGTATGTGTATGTGTGCGTGTGTGTGTGTGTGTTGGGGTCTGTGCGCGCGTGAGGGTGCGTATGTGTGTTTCTGTCTGTGATGTTGTCCTTAGGACTGCTGTCCTTCCCAGCTTCCGACCGCCGGCAGCCGGAAATCAGAAACCGAGAAGTTCGCATTCCTGTACGTGTCCTGGCCGTCGGCAGCCGGAAACCAGGGGAACCACGTACAGTCCCTGGTATGTGTGCACGTGTGCGTATATACCTATGTCGTATGTGTGTGCGTGCAGGTACGTGTATGTGCGTGTTTGTGTGTGTTTTGGTGTGTGTATGTGTGTGTTTTGTCGTGCCAGTGTGCTATAATGGTGTGTGTGTTTATTGTTTTCATGTTTGTGCGTGCGTGTGCTTATGTCTGTGGTGAGGTCCTTGGGACTGTTTCCCTCTCCCGGTTTCCAACCGCCGGTAGCCGGAAATCAGAAACCGAGAAGTACGCGTTCCTGTACGTGTCCTAGCTATCGGCAGCCGAAAACCAGGGAGGCCACGTACAGTCTCTGTTGTGTGTGTGTGTGTGGGTGCTTGTGTGTATTTTGTCGTGCTGATGTGTTGTAATTATGTTGTCAGAATATTTCCCCTGTAGTAATTTTTAGTTGCGCTACAACATTGGGAATATAAACATTACGTTACTGAAGCTAAAGTTAGATTTCTTAAGGCAATTACAAATTTGGTTAGTATGGTCTCTTGTTTATTTTAGTTAGTTGTATTTTTTATTTTAGATGGTTAGTATTGAGTCCTTATCCTACTAGTGTTAGTATTCTAATGCTAATAAGTGTTCTGGGGGAAACTTGTGTGTGAGGTACGTTTTCCGTACTTTTGCCGTTTTCACTATTTTCACTTCGTTTTCACTGGTATCACTTCCGGTCGTCATGATTCACGAGCCTTCTGGTAGATCTTCAGGAGACACGTGGTTCCTGGTATGTCCTTGGGAGAATGCCACTTGTTTGTTGTCGGTTCCCACGTGTGTTGGGTGGATTGTGCTTTTGTATTGCACGTTCGATGCGTTACGTCAAACTTCTGTGTTTCGTGTGATCTGTGTTTGTGGTATTTGTGATGTGTGGGGTTTGTATGGTGTTTGTGTGTGTCCTGTCAGAGTCCGTTTGTGTACCTTTGGTGTAGTATAGTAGTAGTTTGGTGAGTGATTCTGTTTAGGTAAGGAAATATGTTTTCGTTCCAGAGCATGTCCGAGAGGGGTATGTCCCGTAGAATTGTCCTGTCCATTCCTAGGTCCTGTTGCAGTTCGGTGCAGTGGAACACCAGATGTTCCGGTGTTCCCATCTCACCACATGTGCAGTTGTTGTTGTCTTGGAAGTCGAAACGGTTCCTGTAGGTTGGATAAAGGCCATGCCCCGTGAGAAAATGAATGAGCCCTTGTGAGGGGACCAAGTGGTTTTTGTTTGGGTTTTACTAGATGTAATCTGGTTGCCCAGGCGCTCGCTGCATGACTTATTATTGCTGCAAGTACGCTGGATAAGTATAATCTTACACAGTTTAGGGGAATATTGTACGTACGTTGTGCAAGAGTTGCTATGCATTGCATAGCTTTACTGGCACCTGCAGTCACTGTGGCAATATGTTTTTCATAGTTCAGTTTTTCATCAAGGGTTAGCCCTAGGTATTTGGCCTCCCGTGTTTTTCGTATTCTGCCTCTGTTCAGTTTAATGATAGGGTCTCTTTCTAGAGAACCTTTAACTATCATAAAAGTTGTTTTGTCATGTGCTATCGTCATCTTATTTGCGTTGCACCATTCTAGGGCTTTGTTCAATGCGGTGTTTGCATTGTGCTGTAGTTCATTTCTGGAACCTCCTTCCACCACCAACAAGATGTCGTCCGCAAAAGCTACTACAGACCTCACCTCATTTGCGGTTTCCAGCTGCTCCAAAAGCTCCTCAGTCGCAATGTCCCAAAATATGGGACCGCAGACTGACCCCTGTGGGCATCCTTTGGTGATTGATTTTGTGATGTTTTTAGTACCTGACAATGTTACAAATCTATCCTGGCAATAGCTTCTGAAGGTATGATGTAGTTGTTTTGGACATTGTATTTCGATTAACCTATGGAACAGTGTTGGCCACCATAAGTTGTTGAAGGCTCCTTCTATGTCTATCATGATTAGGGCCACGTATTTTTTATTTGAAGTGGTTGCAGAGTTTATGGCTTTGTTTACGGCGTCTTCGGTTGATCGTCCTTGTCTAAATCCGTACTGCGCCGGGTGCATGCCTTTCGTCTTCCGATGTTCTTGCATTCTCGTACACAGTAGTCGCTCGAAAGTTTTGCCGAGCGAGTCTAGAAGGCAGATGGGGCGATACGAACCCGGATTTTTCGGGTCTTTTTCTCGGTTTTTAGAGAGTATGATTACGTCTGCTTGCTTCCAGCAGTTTGGAAACTTTGTTTGTCTTAGACATTTGTTGTACAGTTTAGTAAGTTTCGGTGTGAGTTTGGTGTCTAGTGCCTTTGTGATTTCTGCCTGGATCCCGTCTGGCCCAGGAGCTTTTTTGTTTTTACTTGAACGGATAGCGTGTCTAATCTCGTTCTCAGTGAAAGGTGTTACGTCGTCCTGTGTTCTATTCCATGGTGTATTCCCATTCGCGTTTTGTTCGGTGACTCTTTGTCGTTTGCGTATTTGTTCTTGTGTGTCCTCTTCCCAGTTATCATCAGGGAGGAGTGTATGTAGTAGTAATGTCGCGGTTTCAATCCAGTCTTTGGTTTCTGTTCCGTCGGGTTTGGTTAAAGTCGAGTACGTTGTCGGTGGTGCAATTTTTCCTGATACTATCTTGTACGGTACCCCCCCAAGCATCCGTCTGCAAATGTCTTTCGACGAAAGTGTCCCAGGATTTTCGTTTCATGTTGTATAGTTCCTGTTCGTATGTCGCCTTGCGTTGTCTGTAGTTGGTCAGCTGGAAGGCCCTTTCTGCCGGTGTTAGGGCTGCTTGATAGCGTCTCCTTGCCTTGCGAGCTTTGCTTTTCAGTATCTGGACCTCTGTGGTCCATTTTAGCGGTTTTTGTGGCGCAGTTTGTCTTATTGTTTTTAATGTTTGTTTCATAGTGTCTTTAATTGTTCTTGTTAGGGCTTGGGCGTAAGCGTGTACGTTGTCGTGGAGTTGGATATCAGGGGGCGGATTGAAGTTGTCCAGTAGTCTTTGCCAGTTGGCATTTTGCATATTATATTTTAGTCTTTTTTTGCTTGTTTCCGCATGTAATGGTATGTTATCCTTGTGTATGTCAAAAGTTATGAGGTTGTGATCGCTTATTGTTAAGTTGTCATGTACCTTCCAGTTTTGTATGTGGGGGTGCGCTAGTCCGTTTGCTATTGTGACGTCAATGTTACTCTCTGCTCCTGCCCGATGGTTTCTGTGGGTGGGTGGATTGAAGGGACAGTTCATCACTTCAAGCTGTAGCTCGTTGATCATGTCCTCTACCCTCTCTCCACGCGCATCAGTGTTGCTACAGTGCCACATTGGGGATTTTCCGTTTACATCTGCCATAAAAAGTGCGGGCTGGTTTGAGTATGTACGTGCAATGTTTTTAATGTTGGTGATATATGGATCGGAGTCCAATCGAAATTGGAAGTATGTGTTGGTCAGTATCCAGTTGTGTATGTTTTGTCCGGATATTTCTAGACAGACGTTGTGTTCGTTCGTGTATCTTTGTATTGTGGTTGCTTGTATGTTAGGGTTGAATATTATAGTGCCTGCCATTGGTCTGTCTCCCTTACATATCTGTCTGGCTGTCGTTGACATTCCCGGTAATTTTCCGTTTTTGCAGTATGGTTCTTGTATGCAGATTATATCTAGTCGTTGTGTTTCGGCCAGGTGTCTAATTTCCTGTGTTACGGTGGCGCTACGCATGGCGTTTAGCTGTCCAATTTTAATTGTGGTTTCCCTATGCGTCTCAGTTTTTGTTGTTCCGTTTCTCGTGTTTGCGGTCGGTATTGTTGTTTGGGATTGAGCGTCGATCTCAGCTGTCCGTGTTTCCAGTAGGTATGTCTTAGTTTGGATTCCTCGATAATTGTTGGTTGTGTGTGTGTTATTGTCCATAATCGGTTTTGTGTATAAGTCTGTCTAGTAGCATTTTATACGTCGGACAGTCTTTTGAGTTATCGGTACATTTTCGATGTCTTTTTTGGCATGGAATGCAAGCTGGTTTCATTTCACTTTTTGGACAGTTTAGCTTTTTGTGTTTGGCATCTTGTTCCCCACAGTGGCTACAGGTGTCCGTCTGAAGTGGGCAGTATTTTGAGATATGCCCTAGATCCTGACATCTCATGCATCGTGGGACGACGAGATGATCTTTTACTGTTATGCATCTGTATTCTATGTATAACTTGTTTAGATTTATGAGCATATTACGTAGTTTATTGCTGACGGTTGCCACATGATGTACCGTGGGTTTGTCTTTTGGTCCAGTTTTGAAGCTGAGGACGAATTCTTTGTTGAATTCATTCCAACTTAACTTCTCTTCTAGGTTCTGCTTGTATATTAGTGTTTTGACTTCTGATTCCTTTAGATACGTTGGGACATCATACAATATCACCAATGGGTTTCTTTTCCGGGGTTTTTCTACCTTTAATACCTCTGTAAGTTTACCATGTTGAAGTAGTTTCCTTGCTTCGCTTTCATTATCCGTGTCTATTATTAGAGTGTTATTGGTGTTTCGAATGTTTTTGATCTTAATGCCATCTGTTTTGGGGTTGATGGTTTTCATGAAGGTGTCCTGTATTTGTTTAATGGATTCCCCACATACGGAAGTGATGAAAACTGTACCAGTTTGGTTTGTCATTGCGAGTGTGATTGCGTCTTGTTTCGGTGGTTGAAGTCTTGTTAGTGCCGCAATGTTCGCGTATGTTGTCTTGGGTGTGATAGTTTCTATGTGTTGTGCGTTTTCGTGTGTGTGCTGTAATTTTAGGAGATGTTGGTTTTGGTTTTGTAATTGCGTGTTTTGCTCTCGTAATAGTTTATTTTCCCCAATCAGTTCTGCTTGGCAAGTGCCCATTTTGCAATACGTTCCTTCAAGTCCTTCTTCATTCCTACTTTTAGACGGTTGGCGGTGTCCATTTCATTAGTTATGAACAGGTCCAGCTCCAGGTACATCCTGTAAAGTGGGTGTTCTGTTGTAATGTCGTTGGTTCCTTGCTTTGGTTCCATTATTCTTTTTGTTGTTGCTTCTGTTGGATTTGGTGTTTCGCAGTTGTTTCCTATTTTAGCTGTGATAATGACGGCAGCATTCTCGGTGGTTTTTGCGGTTTTTGTTTCCAGATCCGGTGTTAACTCTGTGGTTAGGTCGCTTTCACTACCTCCCCGCCTAGGAGAGTGTCCTACTGGCATTTAGTAGTTTTTGAATTAAGCACTACTTAATTTCTAAGCAATAAGTTTTGTTTAGATTTTTTAAATCGTTCTACTTATTATTCTAGTTCCTGTGTGTGTTTTATATTGCGTACGCCTGACCTTGTTACTGCATTATGAATGCAGCGTATTCACTTCTGTTTCAATAATTAAAATTTTGTTATTATTTCACTGTGTTTGCGGTTATTAATAAGGAAGTTAAATGGTTTGAAGGTTACTGTTACAATTCCGTGCAGTGTTCCTTATACGTAATAGCGTACAAATACCATTTGATTAATTAAATATAGTTAAGTAATTTTTCTTGCACAGTTTAACTGACCTAATTTCCAGCTTGAGTTCAGTAATTTTCTTCTATTTTTAACCACATGTGCTATTTTTAACAGGAAACTAAGAATTTACTTACAAGTCTTTGTTTCTTGAGGTTCACTTGATTTACTTTTATTGCGTAATTTGAACGGTTCCAAGACTCACGAAAATCACAAACATATCACAAAATTTTGAAATTTTAAGTTTGTTTTTAATTTTGTTTACTTAGAAGTTCGTGAAAATGATATAACTTAATTTTGAATATGCCAAAAATTACAACTATAACTAATAAATTACATAATTTTAACAGCCACTACATTTCACGTCTGCTCTGCTTGAACGTTACTACTGTACTGTGAGAATTGGAGTGTTTTTGTTGCTAATCGTGTAAAGTAAATCAGGCGCCTTAGTAATGCAAATGACTGGACGCATGTGCCTGGCAATCAGAACCCAGCTGACCTGCCATCACGAGGGTGTAGTGCGAAAGAATTATTAAATTTGTGATGGTGGGAGGGGCCGAGCTGGTTGAAACTGGAAGCAAAAGCTTGGCCAGGTGAAAAACCTGTACCAAAAGAAGAGATTGTAAATGTGGAAAAGAGTAAGGTTATTTTATCTGCGTACGCTGTTCAAAGTGAGATTCCGCTGTTCCATTCGTTGTTAATTTATACTACATACACACGACTTAGCCGTTTTGTTGCACGTCAATGGTCGGCAGACAAGATAGAATGGAGGCTAACCCCCCTGTTCACCCTAGTGGGGAGGATGGTGGGAAAGGTTGATCCGAATTGTGAAAGGATTATTGTTGAAGATTCTTGGTAGAAGAGTATTGAACTATGAAGAAATGGTTACTACGCTATGCGAGGTGGAATCAGTAGTTAATTCTCGCCCCCTCAAGTATATTAGCGAAGACCCTAATGCCTTACTTTGTTTGTCTCCTAGTTTATTTTTAAAAGGTGTTCAAGCAGATACTATTCCAGTTGTGTTTGCAATTGATTCGCTTGAACTTAGGGAACGGCTTATGAAACAAGCAATCCTAATGCGTGAGTTTCGACAGAGATTTAGAAATGAATATTTGAGTACCCTCAAGCAAAAGGCGAAAGAAGTGGGGCATAGATCAGTTCGTATCGAAGACTTGGTACTGGTAGGAAACGACGAAACCAAGAGATTATTATGGCCGCTGGCAAGAGTTGTCGAGCTTTATCCTACGCGAGAGGGTGTAGTGCGTGTTGTAACGTTAAAGACATCTGCAGGGTGGCTTATACGTCCGATACAGCGTCTTTACCCACTAGAAACAGAAGTGAATGTGTCGAAGATATAAATGAATACCCGATATGACGATCGAAACGAAAGATGTGATGAGCCAGGGAAAGAAGTATCAGTGGCTAATAGTGTCGTTAAAACTCGTAGCGGTCGAATTATCAGAATGCCTAATCGGTATTAGCAATTAATCATGTTTTGTTATAAATCGTGTTGTGTTAAAATAGGTCTCACTATTTAAAGGTGGGAAGATGTTAAAATTTATGTATAATATTCAGCATGTGGACACGACACGAGAAAAGTCAGTCGTTTTTTGTAGTGGGCTTGGAAAAACGAATAGAGTAGTTGTTGAAATAAATTCGGGTTTTTGTCATTGTCAAAAAAAATAGAAAATAGTAATTTTTAGTTAAAAAGATAATAAAGAATATAAAACATGGCTTGTTATATTCAAGGTCTTAGAAGCTGCGTGTAGAACTGCGTAGGCACGGTAGCAAAATAGTAATTAAGGTATACCAACTTCCAACAACGTAGTAGTCGAAGAAGCCTTTTCCGGGTAGGAAAAACGCAATTCTTAACAGACAGAAAAGCTCGAATAATTTAAATCTAATGCGATCATGAACACATTTTGAGTACGAGGTGCACACACTTTGCTTATAAAGCATCAGTACAGGACTTAATCTTACTTAGTGTAATTGAAACTAAACTATTCTTTAAGTTTTTTAATATTAAAAACGGTTAAAGTAAATAGGGTAATACGAAATGAAATGTTGGACAACAATAACTAATTTGTGAATAGGTTAAATTAAAAATTATAACGAGCAAATTTTCATACAACGTTTCACTCTCAAATCACATCTCAAACCATTAGTAGAATAAAATGTGTAATAATAAGTGTCTTTAAACTTTAGATAACAATTAAGAGGCATACCTTCTGCAGTATGTTACTTTTGTACTTTGTCTCCCGCAGAAACAAACCAGATTCTTGATATAATTTAAGCAACAGACTTGTGGTGATTAGTGTTGTTCCGTTTATAGTATAAATAATTAAAGCTAAATTTCATGTTACATTGAGTTTGTTGATTATTTTACGTTCGCCTCGGTATATTTAAATTTGTTAGTAAAATTTACATGGTTTACTAGAAGCACGCGCCAACAAGTGCCACGAGTGATAAAACTCTGTGTTATTCCGCATGTGCAAGAACAGTATTGACTGGAAAATTCACGAAGCAAGAGAGAATCGATTTGTCGTTTGAACTGATCGCATCGCTGTTTTACACGTTCTACGTAAAACTCCTAATTATGAACCGCTTTTCTTTAGAACCGCTATCGTCATAAATGTGCTTCGCTACACCCGCAAAAGCAGAGTAGATGTTACATCGTTTATTCGTTGGCACAGCTTCATGAACACCAGGTGAGTGCTTTTAGTAAATGCTTGAACTGATTAAAAACATTAATTATTTGTTGTTTGTTAAATTATCACTTAATTTTATATACAGTCCACATTTCTCTCCTAGTTAGCTATCGTAGTTTTGTTACCGCATTTTACAAGTGTAGTATGACATAAATCGCCCCTTACTGCGTTTAGAATAATTCAAAGAATGTTAGTAGAAATGACTTGTTCTCCATCTTCTACATGAACCAGAAAACATTATTTGAACTAATACATAATGTTATAATTTTAGAAATCCATATACAAGTTACAAGTTAACAAAATATGTTCGAGCAATCGTGCTAAAATTATAGAGGACATCACGGAAAGGAAATCTCGAACTCAAATATTGCACTTTGAAAGTAATCGCCTGTAGCAACTTTTGTACATCTTAGGGTCGCTTGTATAAAACTCTGGTAACTGGCAGGTTACTTGACCGGTGGATTACGTGCCGGTTCCAGTCACCAAACGTTTAAAGTGAAACGACTTGTTTAACGGTAAGTTACAGTTCAGCCTGTTAACGGATGCATTAAAATCGCTGAAAAATTAGGTTTCGTTAAATGTCAACATATATCAGTTTTAGAATGTTAGCGATTTCGTTTTAATTGATTATAAGCTGTTAAATAATCGAATTATAGCTTGGAATATCAGTGTATTTATTGTTTATCGCTATCGTCTACATTCTGAGCTAAGAGATATTTATTAGGAAATGAATTATGTACTAATTGTTTACACAGAATTCCTTGAAGTGTTTTACTCTGGTGGACATCGGGATCTTGTATCAGGTGGCAGGTCTGTTAGGAGATGTTTTTTAAACAATTTAACAGAATGCCAACGAAAAGAAAAATAATCGTTCGGCTAATTTTAGCGTAAAAGATACATTGCTATCTATGGTACAAAAATACAAGTACCAAATAGAATCTAAAGAAACTGATACCGATAGCAACAGGAAAAAAAGAAGCTTTGACAGACCTGTGGAACAAATTCAACAGTGTTTATGGCGAAACCCCCGAGATATCGTTTCCCTAAAAAATAAATATGGAAATATTAAAAAAACCAAATCAAACAACGCCCAAGTACAATATAACAACACAGGTACTGGTGGAGGACCCCTATAACCATCACCTGTAACAGATGATAAAACATTGAAAGAAATTTTGGGCACACAAATAAGTGGGGAAGTTGCAATATTTGACTCCGATAGAATTGGTAATGTTAGCCCGGAACATGGAAATTACTTTCTAAATAATATTAATATGTTATTAATGCCAATATGCTTCTTTATGTGGGCGACAAAGCATCGGCGATTACAGGTGAATGATCAGTAGTAGTACCTGATATAAATAATATGTGTAAGTAGAAACGAAATATTTGTCTAGGTATGTATGAAGATATGTTTTAAAAATGGTAAATAATTCATATACATATTTGGTTGCAGAGATCATCACTGTGGACATGATAGATAATATTAATTGTACAACTGCTGAGGCAAATACACCTTAAATATTTGTTGCACAAGAAGAAAATGTTTCTTGTCAAAACTGGAGTACGTACACAGCTGTTAACCTTAAGAAAAATGTGTCTACGCCTCTACAGACAAACGTGAAAAGTTTGTACCTTGGGAAATAAGTAAGAATTTGTCCAATACTTATTTTGTTTATCGGAAATTCTACAACATAATATAAACAAAGTTATTTAATTGACATTTTTTTTGCTCTATTGTATAACAACATTGACATTGTCATATTTGAATGTATGTACTTTACACAATCATTGAAAAGGAACTTCAAAAAATGTTAAAAGCAGATTGGCGAAGTGGGCCCAACAGAAGACATGTGCGGCGGAAATTCAGAACAAAAATATGGGAAACAAATATAGGCTATAGTTGCAAAGCATGCAAAAAAAGCATGATAAATACATCGGAGAATGCACTGAACGCATTCAATGCACGAAGAGGAGGCATGAGCTTGAATTGAAGCACATGTAGGAGGAAATTAAAATACAAGAAATTTTCCATTTGCACTAATGAAATGTTATAATTTTATATTAGGTTGATAATAAAGTTTATTTTAAAATTTGATTGGACTTTACATTCTTAACATTACTCAGTTTTTGTCATAGAAATAAATAATTTTAATGTATATAAAGCAAAAAAAGGTTAATTATTTTACTTACGAAATACTCGCAAAAGTATGCTAAATACTGTCTGCTAATGCCTATAGCAAATTAGTAAATACACATACTTAGAACAAATCCATTTAAGACAAACGTCTAAAATATTACATATTATATCAGCAACATAAATATTCATTCATTATATAAAATAGGTATTACAATAATTAATGAAAATATTCGTTTATTCATATCTCGAGCACAATATTGTTTACAACGCTCCGTGGTTACCCATACTTCGACGTCATCCAATTCTGCTTCGGCAGTGGCATTTTCAACTTCTTCATCAATACTCTCGGGAGATCCAGCATTTATTATTCATGCGATATTGTGCAAAACTACACATCATCATTTTGTTTTCGACATTACTTAAGGTCGGTTTGACGCAGCTCTAACTTCTTTTCTACTCTGTGCTAATCTAAAATGTTCTACATACCCTTAACAACCTAAATTTCTAATAATTTGACTAATATAGCTTGGTCTAGGTCTTCCTATATTCTTCTATCTTTTTCCTATATACCTAGCTCTACATAAATATTAGCAACCTGATGGTTGATAAAGAACTCCAACATGTTTAGATGATTCCCATTTATAACGAAATGAAATATTACCTAGTTATTCCCTCCAAAAAGGAAGTGGTAAATTATATGTTATGGTAAGGCTTAAGCAACGAATCGCTGCTAACATGTCAGACCGCTAACTGCACAAGAACTGCAAAATCATTTGAACTTTATCACGATTCAAGCAAATACCTAATGCTAATATAGGAAACCTACGTCTTATTAAACCAATCCATCTTTCCACGTTTCTTTTTCTTATTAACAATTCATTGAACAAATTTTCTGCTAGAGCTGTAACATTGTGAAGTGGTGTTATTAAATAGAGCTTAATACCATAACATTTATCAGCCACTAATAGCCCATTTTCAAATTAGCGACCTTCAAATCTGTTTTTTATAAAGCAATTTTCGAAAATAGTAGTATCATGATATGATTCCGGCCACCGAGCGACAATATCAAGAAATTTTGAATTAGAATCGCATATCGCCTAAACTATATACGAAAAAAAAGTTTTGCAATTTCTGTACAACTCTGCAATTGATCCTCCAGTTGAAATATTTTAACGTGGGTGTAATTCACAGCTGCTACACAACGCGGAACCCTGGCTATGTTGCAAAAGCCTCGTTTAACTTCATTTCTCTGTTCGTTTGTCTCTGGCATCTTCATCAATTCTTGAGCCATCCTAGTAATTGCTGTCAGCACTTTCAGGATTATTCGGTTTGTTGTCGATTCGTGAACGCTCATACTGTCACCCAAAACTTCAAGAATGAACCCTTTGAGAGAAACCGTAACATTAACAAAACCATTTGACTCACTAACAATGCATGATCTCTTTCAGTAACTGATGAAATTTCGTCACTTATTTTGTTTATTAGGAAATTTGCAACTTCTTTAGAAATCCTATGGCGTTGCTTAGATTTCTTATGAGAATAATTTGCAAAATGGTCTTTTCTGTACCGAAAATTAAGTGGTTGACATTATTCCATAACCAAAAAAGTGAACTTTATTTATACGTATTATTTATTGCTTATTCAGACTTTTATTTAACTTCAGAAAAATAACTTTCTCACCACATCTAGAAATTCCAAAATTCTTTATCATCACTTATTTCGCCCAAATAATCCATTATTACGACAAACAAAGTACATCAAACTACAGAACATTACTTAACAAAGCATTAACCGAGCCAGGACAGCAGGTTAAATTTAAACTCCAAGTCACCACCAGAAAACGTTTAACCTATGTTTGAACAAGGCGATTTTTTGATAACCTAAAGGTTACCTGGCAGTAAAAGATAACCAATTGGTAACTGAGTATTGTACAAGCGACCCTTTTAGATACCACTAAACGCCCCTGCGTGATTACATGGCACATCTTACAAAAAAACATAGCTTGAAAACAACATCACTCCATTAAAAAACAGCTTGATGAACAATCTCAAAGTAAGAAAAATTAAAATGAATGCTTTACGGCAAATAACTCCAAGTATTTTGCAAAATATTTTAATTTCATACAAACTCCTGATAGTAGAAAAGGTGACGCCACAATATTAGTTGACACAAGCACATTTCTCTGAAAACCAGCAATACTCTTAACTATAGTGTCTTGACTAGAATAATAAAAATAGCTTAAAGTTAAACTTCGTATATTTATGTAAATAAACAGTTTTTGGATTTGAATAACCTAATATAATTGTAATAGAAGCGTGACACGTGTTTTTGTTCATCAATCATGTAGGCGTTTTTCCTGTTATTGGCTCGTGTCAGAGTATCAAGTGGCACAGACTGGGTGCATTGGAATCAATATCTTGAATATAATCATATTTCAAGACTTTAATGAGTTTTAAGCTGTTAGTAAGATAGTTAAACATAAAGAAAGATAGTGCGATACTTCTTGCTCAGTCTACTACAAAGTCGGAAACCACATCCATGCCTCGATCAGCTTCCTTTTAAATATTTAAGTAACACCTTGTAATTTTGTATATCATTTTAGCACGGTTAAGTTCGTTGTGGTAATCCGCAAAGACAAGGTATAAAGTGGTAAAGTAAGCAACGAAAACAACCCGCACCGAGTACCGTAACAAAAGAGGATTCGAAAGAAGTAATGCCGTGCTAGCTAAAACGTCGTAGAGTGAAGTGGGTCAGAAAGAAAGATAAAGGAAACTTCACAAAGGAATTTTATTTACGAATTTCTTGTAAAAGAAACATTATACCAAAAAGAACATTTACAAGACCTCTAGTTAAAATAAAAAATTATACAAAAAGCCAATTCCCGTATAAAACAACATTCATGCAAAATATTGCCCGAGATTTACACAAAAATTAAAATCTTCGCAATAATAATTTATCACAAAAGTAATGTATACCCTTTTTTAACTGCCTATAACTAAATTTTGCGCTCAGTTTTAATCAGTACCCTAATATTATTTTAACTAAATCTACCTTTTATGTCAAGTTGTATATATAAAGGTTTATGCATACATTCAGTGTAGAACGTTGTTATTTGACGTTCAACGTAAGTTGTACGTGTTTAATTTTATTTCACTACTGGTGTTGGATTTTTGTAGAGGTTGGTAGTGAATTCAGAATTCCTTAAAAGTCGCATACTTGTTCCCGATTAGTAATTATAAAACTGAAACATGTCAGCTTTCACCTTTCAGCATCCCCCAAAATTGACTAAGTATAATTTCATATTTCAGAGGAAGCTACCCTAGGTAGAATACCAAGTGCTCACATCGAAAATGCTTTTATATCTTCGAGATTGCTTTTATATCCCCCGTATTTCACTTGTAAAGCTAGCCGAAATCACAGATAACAGGCGTTATACTTTTATTCATACACGCATTATTGTATATCCGGGATTTTATTCAAATTCTTATATTGCTCAATACTTATTCGCAATCTTTGCTTTGGTATTGTATGGTGAAAAGTTTTTGAAACAAATAAATTTCTAATCTTGTATGGACTATCGAAGGTTCAAACAATCAGTCTTTCTAAGTCAGGTAGTTGTCATAGTGTACGTAACTAGCCATAGCAGCGAAAATAGACCAAGATAAAATAAACTAAATACAGAAAGAAAGGAATTTATATACTTGCGTACGTGCCAAATATATACTATGCTGTTGTAGACGCGTATGAAATCCTGTGGAAAGCAAATTAAAGGCATGCTTTGTTATGTGCCAAAGTGGCACTTAAACATGTTTTAGGTTAATTTTGATGTGCGAAAGTTTCGCGCCATAATTTCAAAAGACTCGGGGCGCGTATTTCCGTCACGTCAGAGTGCGTTTGCGCCAGATCGCGCGACGCGAGTGGAGTAGGGACAAAGTGGGGACAAGTGTTTCCGTGACTTTATGTAACGTGGCTTTTTTGCCTGAACCTTCGAGTGGAGTGGACGTTTGAGGTATCGTATCGTGCCTTGTTTTTATCTATGTAGATTCCCTTGCCTAATTATCTTTGTTTGTCGCCCTATACCTGGTTTCCTTGTCCATTCCCTGCATAGGTAAAGATAATTTGCAGCCGTTGGCGAACCGTACTGCACAACCCTGGATGAACGAGCCCATGACTGCCGGAGCTGGTCCGAGCGCTTTGGAAGAGCGTCGGGCGTACCATCTTTAACTACCTCAAAAGGGCCCTCCGTAGCCCTGATGGATTTCAGCAGAAGCCAACTTTAACCCAGGGACATATTCATGTGAGTAATTGCTGTATAACCTATTGTCTTAATTTTATATATTTTTCCGATATTGCGTAATATAATTTGTGCATTGGTGACGTCATTGATAGATGGGCGCGCCAAATTTGTAAAAAGGTTAGCGCTACCCACCGCCCGTGACGTCGCTTATTCCGCACTTGCGCGATGTATTTATCGACTCTTTAACTGTAGATTATCGACGTTTTTAAACTGTAAGAATTCGGGTTTAAATCGTAAGAGCTTCGAGCAAGTATGAAATAATTCAGAACTGAACTAAAACAAATTGTTATACATAAAATGGGGAAACAGCTCTGAGTGTATCTGCAACCCTAACCGCGAATAGCTTTCAGTGGTTTATTAATTACCAATACGCAACTTAAGCTTTCGTTCTGAAAGTATTTAAAATGTGGTAAGTTTAGCTATAACGACATGAGAAATTCGTTATCATATTTTAAATTTTGGTAAATACTTTATTCTATGTGCAGTCTCATATAACAATTGCAAAGTCAGAAAAACAAGTTTATCACACTCACCTGTTTACTACTAGCTTACAATCGATGCTAATCTTTCAAGTTAAGCTCACAAAATTTCGGAGTCGATAGTAGGTTCATCGCCGTTACTGCACCTACCAACAATACATATAATTTTTAAAAAAATTTCTTAAGCAAGTTAAGTAAGAAATGTCAGTTTTGATAACCGGTCGGTTTTTCATATTTTTTATATTTAATTTAATGTCATTAAGAAAATTACAAATTGTCATTGCGTTTTGAAAAACTGGAAAATGGTTTTTAAATATAAATGGAAAAGTTGTGACTTCTGACATAAATTTGCAATTTATTTACATGAAATAGAAATGACATTTGCAGAAAATTTATTGTAACATTTGGAAAGTTTATTGAGGGCAGAATGAATTTATTGGATTTTAAACTATTGGATTTTAGTTTTCCTAGAAGATAAGATAAAATATGTGAAGTTTATCCTAATGGAAATAAAGAAAGATTAATTTAGAGACATTTATGAAGACACAGGTAACCCGCGCAAGTGTTTACTCTATAACAATACATGCAAGGGGGTAAAAGGACTCGGACTACACCAAACTAAATCGCATAAAGAAAATTTTAATTTCGCTACATCTCAAATAGAAAATCAAACACTAGAAATTACAGACAGCCACAGTTCGTCTTAATATTTTATTTTCTAAATTCAAACGCCAAATTTATAATTAAAGACTACATCGATTAAATTATAAACTGCATATTCATTAAGCGATTCAGTTAACCAATGTGTCAAAGAAAACTCGATTTGTTCTTGGAATAACCTCTTTTTATTTCCTTGCAAGTATTTTTGTGTAGTTCCAAAAATGAATCAAAAAATCTCTGATTCTTTATGGATCCAAATTATAAATAATTTAAACAAAGAGATAAATATTACTAATCTTCAAAATAACCATTTGCCAATTAATCAAAAACCATTTTCTTTAAAAAACAAATTATAAATAAAATTTCAGATGGCGACATTTCATCTACTGTTCAAATTATATGTCTAACGATTCTTTGGCACCTGTCGATAATGATACCTTTGCAGAATTAGAAAAAAACACTTAAAAACTTACCATTTCTTAAATCTATTTTTAAACAGAATAATTCTTCAGCGTTAAGAGTTGCAAAAGAAGAAGTATTAATGTGTGTAGTGTAGATTCTTTCTGTACTGTTTTTGCTGGTGGTTTTGACTCCTCTCGGCTCTTTTTTTCAACGCCTTATCGCTAAACTTTCCTGCACTAAAATAAAAGAACATTTGCAATCAATCTTCAGTTCAATTCAATTTGGTTTCGGAACTTCCGGAGGCTGTGAAATAATTGCATGGTGCTAGAACATATACTAATCCTTATTTTGAAAAAAAACGACAGAAAGTGCTTTTAAAACTCGATTTTAAAAATGCATTTAGTAGTGTACACAGACACATCATACTTAGGTTGGTCAATAAGTACGTACCAAATCTATTTCCTTTTATTGAACAATGTTAGAAATCCCCATCTTATTTAAATTTCGGTTCTAAAATAATTTCATCAGAAAGAGGGGTTCAACAAGGGGGTCCTCTTGGTCCACCCCTTTTCTGTTTAGTAATTCACAAAATGACTAAAACGGTTAACTCCGAGTTCAACACTTGGTATCATGATGATAGCTGCATCGAAGTAGATATTGATAATATTTTAAAGAAATTTTAACAAATAATATATCTATCTAATCTTTTAGGTTTAGACCTAAATTTTAATAAATGTGAACTACTTTTCACTTCCCCACGAATGTATTATCCCACAATTCAATGAAATTGCTCCTAACTTCAAAATATGCAATAAATTAGTTTGGACTACTCAAACAAATTCTCCCAATGATACGTCATAAAGCGATTATGTAAAAATTGATACAACTGTTGCTAGTTTAAGTAATTGAAAACATGCAAGTGTTCGATCATTGTAAGCTTTATTAATATCAAAGAAGTGTTGAAGAAAGGTCCTGGAACGTCAAAACAAAAATAGGAATAAATAATTTTAAGCGGACTTGGGTAAGTCAGCATATATTTATATTTGTGTATCAAACTTATTCTATGTCTAGTAATAAATAAGATAAGAGTCGTTTCTGTCCTTTTTTATTTTTAATACCCAAGTGCCCACATTCCAAAAAATTTCAATGAGTCGGGTCTATGCTGATTGTGTTGTTAGTGCAATTTATAAATACTACATCTATAAAAAAAAAATAATTCATAAAATTCATAAAAAAAAGGGGTTTTTCTTTAAGTTAGAAATTAGTTTGATTAGGTTGTTTTAAATTTAATTTTGAATTCAGTGGCGGATCCAAGGAGGGACACTGGGGGCAATTGCTCCCCCCCCCCTCCGATTTGCAAAAATTCGCATAAAAAACTTTAATAAATTGAATTTATATTTGTCACCATTTAATAGTAACTACGTGATCTAAAGGGCATCGTAATAATTATAATTGTAGACTATCGAACGAAGTATATAGGTCGTCCTCAGCGAGCACAGGCATATTGCACAAATATATATGGAATATTCCTCAAGAAGATTGAATGATCGTTAGGCTATGCTGAATTTTAGTAATAGCAAAATGTGCGCCTTTTGTACAACCAAGGAGGATCGGAGGGAATGTTTCTGGAATTTGAGAGTAATGCCTCTTTGAATAACCATAAAATATCACATAAATATTTCTGCATTATCAAGAAATAGCCTTAGCAAGAGGTATTCTTTCAGTCAGCTTACAATAACACAGAATTATTTTTTTGAATGTTCCAGGGTTAAATTTTGAATTATTCATGAATGGTTTTTAAAACAATCCGGTTCTAGTCACAAAAACTCCTGTTTATGGCTATGTAATGTCTGTTAATTTTACAGCAGTTATACTTGGAAGAGGAAGGAGTCTTGGACAATCGTCTTAAAAAACATAGAGTGAAGTACCGTTCTGTAAGCATCTCCATAGGCTGTTAATATTATGATAATAATAAATGATAGATATACATTGCGATCCCCCAACCAGTATCAAATCACAACTAGGTGCAGGCATCTAATATTAGTGTAAACTCAGAATTAAACTAAAATACCTTTCAAAACCGTTGGGTCGCACTTTATTTAGTATTAAATTTTATAACATACCGGGTATTGCACTCTCTAGCGCAGTAATCCAGGGGCTGTATATCGCTTCTTTATACATCCACGACATGACGGCCCTTTAAAAACACACTATAAAGGTACAAGAATTCGTAAAAAGAACGAATATAGATATTAATTATGAATATTTTTTTGTTGATCGTAAATTACTTTTGGAGAATATTTCGGCCTTAAACTTGAAATATAATTACAGAATATTTCTTGTGAATAATCTGAGGCTATTTCCGAAACAAGCTACTGATTGTAATCAATTTTTAACGTATTTTAAACAACATATTTCTGCATTATGCGTTTGTATTCAAAAACAACCATTATAACGAGTATCATGACATGAATTATTTTCACATGTGTAGATACCATTTCAAAAATATTTTAAAAATATTTATAGCATGAAGCATTTGTAGCAGCACATATTCCTGCCGAATGTTGCATGCATATGCTAGGAATAGGATTATTACTCTAGAACTCAAAGTGCAGATTTAGGGAACATTCCAGGATCATTGCATGCTAGCTATAGAGCCGTGAAAAAAATGGGTATCACAAAGATGATGTTAAAAAAGAAAATCTTTTCTTAAGAGTTACCATACCCCCGCGGATCGACATTAAAAACAAGTCAAATGTGGAACGATTAAAACAAATAGAAGGAAATCGTGCTAGATTTCGTCCTATAATAAATTCAATCATCTTTTTGAGAAGGTAGAATATTTCTTTGGGTGGTCATCGAGATGATAATAGCTCGTTATTAGATTTAAAGTCCGAACCAATGAAGGAAACTTTAGAGAACTGCTTCGCTTTCGTATTGCGGCTGGTGACGACATACTTAAAAAACATTTAGACAACTGTTCGTCAGGTGCTACCTATACTTCGAAGACCATTCAAAATGAGTTAATCGGATGTCGCGGAATGGAAATTCGGGATGTGATATTAACAGGAATCAAGGAGGTTAAATTCTGTAGTATAATCCTTGACGAAACAACTGATCTGTCGTATACGGAACAAATATTACTTAATCGTCGCTATGTGCATCTAGGAAAATCAAGGAAGATTTCGTTCAATTTGTTAATGCATATAAAATAGAAATAGAAAATAATGAATCCAACTTAGAAACAAAACTAAGCGCAAAAGTCCTTAAACATAAATGATGTTTCTTTAAATATGGACCACTGTGTTGGAATTTAAACTGATAGCTGTAGTGAAATTACTGTTACGGAAATCCTGCTCTTTGTCAAAAATGTATCTAGATGTCCATGTTACAATCATGCTTTAAATAATTCTATGTCAAAATCCAATAACATCTCCCATTTAGAAATTTACTTGGAATTCTTAAATCTACTATTGCTTTCTTCAATCAGTCAGCAAAGAGACATTTGGTTTTGAAGCTGCTAACGAAGTGGCCAGCTAAGCAGTTTATGTGAAACACGTTGGATTGAAAAGCACGATTCGTTTATACAATCAAATTTCTTTACCTAAAGTGATTGATGCTTTACAAGATCTTTCTTCTTGGACTGATAAGAACAGTAATCCTACAGCAGTTACACAAAGTGATTTTATTGTAGCCCTTGTAACAACAATGGATATACTAAAGTCGACTGTGCAACTGAATAGAGTATTGCAATCCCCACAGACTTGTTTAAGCAAAGCGTCTCAAATAGTTAATGATATAGGAAGATGCAGAAATTTATTTGTCTTGGAGTGTGGCTACACAGCGCCATAGAGAGAATTATGCAGCAGATAATGCAGAACAATACTACAGGATATCATTGTTCATTTCTCTGATTGAAAGTATAATAAACAATCTGAAATCTCGCTTTGCTCAAGAATCTTTTAAATGTTTCGATCTTAATAAATTCCTATCTGACACATTTCTGAATAAAAAAATTTTAAATGATTTATATTGGCCGAAAATAGCTGCAAAATTTCGTCGGTTGTAGAATTATGAAGAGAGCCAAACTCAGTTGATGTTGCAAGGAGAATGCGATTTTTGACGCCAAAAATGGAAAAAACACGAAAAATCGCTTCCAAATGATCTAATGGAAGTGACTGATCAATGCGATAAGGACATTTTCCCTTTAATTCGCTGATTATTACTTACACTTGCCAGTCTGCCGATGAGCGTTGACACTGCGGAGAGATATATTTCAACTTCGCGAAGGTTGAAGTCTTGGTTACGCACAAGAATGACAGAAGATCGGTTAACTTGACTAACCCTATTACACACCTATAGAAATATCAGTATTGATACTGACAATGTTATCCACAGATTTCCAAAATCTGGTGTCCACAGGGTTGAATTTATAATTTGATTGTTTTTGGATTTATTAATTTTTTTAATTTCGTTGTGTTAATTTAAATATTACTGTGTAGTTTCTTATGTAGAATTTGAATTAAAATTGTTTTCAAAGAAGTATCACCCCTTAAAGCTTTGGCTGCATCCGCGCCTGTTTAAAATCTTTATTACCTATAAAAACTTAACGCAAATTAGTAAAAATAGCTAAAAATACTTTGTTTCAATCACAACGGTTTGTATTCGGCAACGTGCAGTTCTACTAAATGGTCTGCTTTCGTTTCAAAGTTAGACGGTAGCAATTACGTAACAAGATTTAGTAGATGCGGCGATACACGAGTTGCTGAAAATTCTATTTAATTTACAATGGAAGCTTTCAGAAAATATCTGCTAATATTGCTCCTCATTGAAGTGAAATTGTGTTGGGTAACAGGTAAGTTTTATATTCTTTATGAAATATATTTCAAATGACGTGTGTCTACTTCCTACATAAAGAAGCTTTTTACATTATTAGCAATCTAGCTGCTGTTATTTGCAACAAATACCTCTTGTAACAAAATACTATTTATTGAAAAAGATTCTTTATGAAATAAGACAGACACAAGTAGTTTTTATAAAACTCACTTCGGTTTTTCTTTCACAAATCAAGTTTCTTCAGGACTGTCACAACAGCAAAATATTTACGATTTCACATCGTCGCTCTCTGATAAATTAAGCTAGCTACAAAAAGCTTTCAACGCAATAACTTCTTCAAGTTCTAGAAAAAGGTTTCTAGTGCAAACTACTACCGAGGAAGTCTGAATAAGTTTGAAGGGTATTGGAGCGTTTGAGAGATTGAAATGAAAACTTTTCGGACATAGAACTGTATACGAAACGTTCTACTGAATTATGTTTAACAACAGAAGGCTTTTATGGTGTGAACTAGAAATATATGTATCGTTAGTAGTAAACTCCGCATTGCAACTAGCTTAAGCTACTCGAAATTTGCAAACTACAAAATACCGTTAAACTTGAGTAATTTAACGACGTTATGTAAAGAACAGGAAAGGTAATACTAGTAACAAGAAGTTTGAAACATTTTGAGATCGACTACGTAATCATTTTTTTAGAATTGTTATCTAAATAAAACGGACAAAATTCTAACAATCGACTTTCCATTGGTATTCTTTACACAACGGTCTTATAAATTTTGCATTATTAAGAGTTGGTGCTGGCGTATAAACTGAATAGGCTAAAAAACGATACTTATATTGAAATATTAATGTCCGATATAGGAAAATAAATATTTCGCACTACTAACAAATCAAGCGAGTATCGACAAAAAAAAACTTAAAATCAGGAAGGCTCTTTTACACATCAAATAAAACGTAAAGGTTAACGTAAGTAAAAGAATTAAATTGGTCACTTATTGAGTCTATTATATTAAAATTATCTCAGTAACTAAGCATCTAAATTATTTACACATCTTTCCGAGACAAAGTGGAAATACAATTAATAATATTTCTGATATACCCATAATATGAAAGTAGCCAAAACACATATAACTATGGACGAAATCAATAAAGTATAATCACTTGCTAAAAGATGTATATCAACACTTCTAATCAATAAGAATTGTTACAAAAGTTTCACAGCCATTTGAAATAATTTTCAAAATGATTATAAAAGCTGTTACTTGAACTTATGTTATATAGTCTATTGTTCTTTTAGTATACTTATTTTTTATTAATGTACATTTAATTAGGTCTTTTTCTTTATTTAAAATTTCTTCGTTTGATAATCTTAATTTTGCTGTATCATACATTGTTTTGACAATTCCTTGTTTGACACAGTGTGGGTGGTTTGAATCGAAGTATAAGTGTCTGTTTGTGTGTGTTAGTTTTCTGTATACAAATGTATTAATTGTTGTATCGTTTTGCTAACTAGAATTACTAAAAATGGAAGTTTTCCATGTTATTCTATATCATATGTGAATTTAATAGTTGGTTCTATTTTGTTAATTGAATCTGCAAAGTATTTAATTAATTCCTTATTATGAGATCAAATAGCATAGACATCATCTACGTATCTCCAACTTAATGAAAGAACAAAACTAAGTATATCATCAATCATGGAATTACTTGATGTATGCATCAATACCACATATTTTCAAATACATGACCAATTCTACAAACAGGGCTTCGGAATGGCGATGGGAAGTCCACTATCGCCAATCTTTAATAATATTTTCATGGAAGAATTCGAAAACGATCTAATATTCACACAAAATTTGAAACCAGTAATCTGGTGGAGATACGTAGATGATGTCTATGCCATTTAGCCTCATAATACAGAACTAATAAAAAACTTTGTAGATTCAATCAACAAAATAGAACCAACTATTAAATTCACATATGAGATAGAGCAAGATGGAAAACTTCCATTTTTAGTAATTCTAGTTAGCAAGTATAACAATTTATACATGAGTTTACAAAAAACCAACACACACAAGCAGATACTTAAAACTTCTATTCAAACCACCCTCACTGTATCAAAGGAGGAATTATCAAAACCTTGTATGACAGAGCAAAATTAATATCATCAAACAAGGAAATTTTAAAGAAAGAGAAAGATACTCATGTGTACACTAATAAAAAACAAGTATACCAAAAGAATAATAGAGAAATAAATGAATAAAATCCCAAAAAATAAAAAAGAAGAAAACAGAAATAACGATACGCATCAAACAATGCTCTCAATACTATACATAAATAGATTGTCCGAGAAAATCCAAACAATAGGAAACAAATTCAAACTCAAAACAGTATTTAGAATCAACAATACACTAAAAACATAATTAACAAAAACAAAACGCAATACAAAGTTTAAAAAACTGCATCTGCAAAATACCGTACAAATGTAACAAGTTTTATAAAAGTTTCAAACCATCTGAAGTTCGATTAAAAGAACATAAATCATATATAAAAAATAGAAAATTTGAAAAATGCATGATTTGCCAACATGCATGGGACTTCAGTCACAAAATAAAATGGGAGGACGCAAAAATTATTGACAAAGAAGAAAACCACCAAAAACGCAAAATCAAAGAAGCTGTTTATATATCTCTACATAAAAATAACTGCATAGCAAACGAATCCGTGACTTTCAGTAAACAATGTATTCCATTACTAAAAGAATTAGCAAATGAAAGTCAAATGACCCTAATATCTAGGTAGCATTGTAAGTTTTTTCTGGGTTTTCCTTGCGATATTAACATGAAATACAGCCCACATACATGATTTCTATTTATACAGACAATAACTAATTACATAAAAATAAGCCTATTAATAGCCCCCCTAAAACAGCATTGGTATCTGACAAGTGTAAACCCGCCATATGGTCGCCTAAGATCCATATACAATTTTCGTTGAACCCGCCTTAGGGTCGCCTCAGAACCATATAAAATATTCGTAGAACAACATTGATATCTGACAAGTGTAAACCCGTCATAGGATAACTTCAGAACCATGTTAAAATTTACCAAAAAGGTAGCCTAAATCATATTGAGTTTTCCTCCTCTAGATAAATGTGAACTAACGGCAGCTTAAACCTTACGGTTGAAGCATTTTTATTTTATTGCAATTTAGAAAATATTAAATTTGATAATTGTTGGTATATCACCATGTATATATCCAGCATTAGATTTTATTTGTTGAAAACAAATTTTGTTTGAATATCCAAATGTTTTAAATTAACATTCGTTAGTTATTTTCTTTAGAGTTGCAAAATCGTTAAAAAGTCACCTTCAAAATTATTTTTTGAAATAGAAAACGTCGTTTAATTATAAGGTACGTATTTATAACTAGTTTTTCTGGTATAATCAACCTGTACGTGCCGTTTTTTAACGCTCGTAGTCCAGATAGATGGCTCTTCCGTAAACAACCTGTCGTATTCCAGCCATTATGTGAACAACATTTCTCCCCAAATTAATAAGTTAAAATGCGACCTCCACATAGCCCTTTATTATAATCCTCTCAGAGTCCTCGTCAATGATGTCGTAAACTGGACAATATGCACAACTTTTATAATTCGATCAATGCTGCAATTTAACTTACGATAATTTTCTTTGCAATTAATTATATAGACGACCCTTAATACAGTATTGCCCGAAATAAACAGTACTGAAACTAAGTTGGCGGTGTTTTTATGCGTGCGCTGTCACACTCAAGTTAGCTAGTATAGACCTGTCAAGTAAACCTCAAACAAGTAATTAGTAGGGCCTAATTGTTAAAAATGGTGTTAAGTACAGAGGAGAAAGTGTTTCTGGTAGAGCATTATTTTCGTTCATACGGAATCGGCCGACGTAATGGTGCAAGTTTGCTATACGTGTCTGATCAATTCACACAAAGGTTTAATAAACGTTCTCCAAGTAATGCTGTAATTTTGAAGGTTATTGAAAAGTTTAGAAATACAGGTAGTGTATTGTGCCAACGAAAAGGAAACTCAGGGCGTCCCAGGACAGTTAACAACAACAATAACCATGAACGTGTTTTTGAGCAAATCTTAGAAAATCCGAAAGTCAGCCAGGCAAGGACAGCGTTACAACTTGATTTAAAAAGAACTTCCTTTCAAAGAATCCTGAAGGAGCTGGGTACATTTTCGTATGTGATTCAGGTACATCAACAACTACATCCTCGGGATTATCGCAGTAGAGTGGAATATTGCGCCAGAATTCTCGCGTTACAGTATGAAAATCCTGAATTTTTGAAAAATGTTTGGTTTTCAGACGAAGCACATTTTCACTTGTCAGGCTATGTGAATCGTCGCACAAATCGATTTCTGGGCTTTGCCAGACCCGATGAGGTTCAAGAGGTTCCTTTACATAGTGAAAAGTGAGTGTCTGGTGTGCTGTTTCCGGACACGGAATCATTGGTCCGTACTTTATCGAAGAGAATGGTAGGCAAGTCACACTTAATCAACAGAGGTACAGACAAATTTTAACACGATTTATCCCTGATCTACGTCAATTCTGTCGTGCACGTAACTTGGCATTTCGAAACCAATTTTTTCAGCAGGACGAGGCAACTTGCCATACTGCTGCCGCAATTCGTCAATTTCTTCAAGAACATTTTCCAAGCAAATTCATATCACGATTTACTGACTTCCTTATCCTTCACATTCTCCAGACCTCACACCTCCAGACGCATACATTTGGGGCATGGCTAAAATGCCGTTTTCAAACGGGCACCACAAACCATCGATGAATTAAAGGATGCCGTTAGAGTCTTCTTCGCAGCCCTGAGACAACCCTTATTCAATAACATGACCAGAAACTTAGAACATCGTTATGAAGTCTGTCTCGAACGAGGAGGTGCACATTTAGAACATATAATAAAGTGTCAATAAGATGTATTTTTTAAATATACAAAACAATTACAATTTCAGTACTGTTTATTTCGGGCAATACTGTACTATGCAATTTAAGAATTGTATCTATGCGATAACTATATTATAGAGCGATATTTCGAAATGATGTATTTAGCAGTGTTTGATTGAAAACTTGGATGCAGATGATTTGACGTAATTTCTATCTTACTTGTTACCAGAACGACAGCTGTTTATATAGAAGCCATGTTGTTGGTATGTTTTTATTCACAAAAAGACGCTGCTAATCAAGATAATCGTTATAGTTTGGTAACACGTTTTTTTGTTATTTAGAATTAATGTCATATTCCTCTGTAAGTCGAATTTTTATCTATATAAAGGTCATTATTCTACATTTAAATGGTTATTAAGTCTCCACTATAATTTAAATTTTGCTATCTACAAAAATATTCAAGTATGATTTACAGCACAGATTTATGACAGTAATCATCTTCTATAAGAATTTTATGCGTTGATAAATTTCCCATCTGATTAAAAAACTAATGTAGAATAATTTATTTAAGATCCATTTTAATATCTTATGTGGCTATTTAGCGAACAATTTGGAAAATTAAATTCAATGAGAAAGATTTAAGATCTCTTAAGATCCATTAATTATATGTGCATCGTACTCAGATCTGAATATGATAAAAAATTTATTAAATACAACAATTGTCATTCTTATAGAACATTACAACTTGATATAAATTTGATCTCCAGCTATGATAATATAAGAAAATTTATTTTATAAATTGTAAATATCTGTAGCAGGAAGAGAATAATCTTTAATTTGATAGATATTCATATATTACTTTCTTCGGACTTTTTATTAATTTACGTACGTAACAAATTATTTAGAAAGTAATCTTATGATTAAATAGAATATGAAAAATAAGTAGTGTGTATTGAAGAGTTTAAGTTTCTATACAACACTATGTATTGATATAAACACATAATTCTTGCCTAGATGCAATTAACGATTTGTTTGATATTTAATATATAGTTACTTTTTCTTTCAGAGGTAATACTGTATAAACATAACAATCTAGCCCGTGTGCTTTAGGTGTGTATAATCGGTACTAAAATTGCTGCACTCTCTTTAGTGACGCTGTCTCGCATATGTCAATGTCTTTATACAAACCTCCCTGTTAGTCTCATTCCGCTGAAGTTAGAGCTCAGAGTTGTTTTGAAGTCTTCAGCATATGGTTAATACGGATAAAACAACATCTATGGTTAACTTCTGAGAGAATTTTAGGTGGTTCTGTTCTTATCTCACAACACCCCAATCAACATCTTTAGTATACTTATTCCACCCGATAGCATCTATAGAAGAAGAAATAAATAAAGAAATATATATTACACTGCGCCCAACGTATTCGCATACTTCTTTAATAACCATCCTCTGAACTGTAACAATAGAAATATGTTAAAAAATGTTTTCCAATCCTTAAGTTATTGAATTTATATGAAATTTAACTATATAAACATTAATTGGCTGATTTCACGTTAAACGTATTGGCTACCTCAAAGTCGCTTCCAGGGCGCAACACAAATTGAAGGCACTCATTCTTCTAAACTATAAAATGTATTCAAACCAACTATATCAAACATTAATGAATCAGTCACCTTCAATTTATGTCATAAATGGCAAAGTTGAAATTTTTATTATTTTGACAGCGATCCTAGGTCATGGATCGAAACGTAAACAAAGACGATTTTAACAACTATGAGTGGTTTAATTCCTAAAGAAGATAAAAAAAAAAACTTTACAACATCGTCCACGTTTATACTTACAGTTTCCATTCAGTCAACTTTTCCACGTGGAATGCCGACTCCTAATATGATTCTAAACGCCAAATAATTTAAGTGCACTGTATCAAAAGGTGAACACACCAGAAACTTTACTTCTGTTAATGCTAGGACTAGCGCAGCACGCAGCAAACTCTGTTCAGAATACATTAATGCTCTTTTATATAGTTTTATCAACTTGTCCAACTGGTCCTATTTCCGTTTTTTATTTCTTTGTTATTCGTTATTTTAATCTATTAGTATTAATTGTAAATAAGCTTTTATGCACTCTGCCACCAGTCTCGATACTTTGGCACCGCCACACTATTTAGATAATTCTTATTTATATAAAACTGTTTTTGTTATCATTAGTTCAACGTCATGTACTGTATAACAATCCTTTAGAATAATGCGCTTCTAAACTATTTTCTGAAACGACAAACTAAATATCAGCTTATAAACAAATTTGTAAATGCATTTTTATTAAATACTTACCTATAACCTACCCCCCCCTACTCAAGATTTCAGATTGTGCTGATAATGCTAACACAGTTATATATCCCAACGTAGCGCACCCCTTACAAAAGCTAGCGCATTAAAATTATTGTAATTACGCGACTAAATCGAATTGGGAGTTTAAATTAACGTTAGCCCTCGCCCATGTTCGAGGAACTTAATTATACTGTTAGCCCCGGTTACTTAGAGCTAGCGCAACCCCATGGTGGATGAATTAAGTTATATTGCTAGCGGAGGTTACTTAGAGTTAGCGCACCCAGAGAAATAGCTACGCAGGCAGCAAAGCTATATTAAGGTAGCTTTTTCTTTGTCGGTCTGAATTAACGTTATACTGCCCAAAATGTTGAAGCAACTCAGTTATACTAGTAACACAGATTACTTAGAGCTTGTGGAACCTAATGGACCCGTAGAAATAGCTAGCGCATCCCGAGAAATAGTTAACGTAGGCAACAAAGCTATATCAATGGAGCTTCTTTCTGGCAAAACTGAATTAAAATGAGATTTTCCCCATTTTAAAGCAACTAAGTTAAACTGCTGGCACAGATTTATCTAGGACTATAGCAAACCTAGCGCACCCCAAGCAATAGCAAACGTACCCCGAGAAATAGCTAGCGTCGGCAACAAAGCTATATTATAGGAGCTTTTATCTGTAGGATTGAATTAACGTTAGGCTGACTTATTCTTGTAACAAGTATGCTGGCGCAGATTACCTAGTAGTATCGTAACCGAATGCATCCCAAAAATAACTAGCGCACCCCGAAAAATAGGAAACGCAGGCAACAAAACTATATATATTATGGGAGCTTTTTTCTGATAGGACTGAATTATCGTTAGACTCACACCATGTAGAAGCGACTAAGTAAACTATTTCTTTGGGTGCCCTAAGTTACGATATCCCTAGGTAATCTGTGCGAACAGTGTAATCTAGTTGCTTTAACATGGAGGGAGTCTAGTGTTAATTCAGTCCTACCAGAAAAAGTTCCCATGGTATAGCTTTCTTGCCTGCGTTACCTATTCACGGGGTCCACCAGTCATTTCTTGGTATGCACTAGGTTTCACCAGCTCTAAGTAATTTGAGCCATTAGTATAACTTAGTTGCTTCGAAAAAACGGAGGATGAGGTTCCTAACTTTAATTCAGTCCTAGCAGAAAATAGGTCCTTCAGGATAGCTTTGTTGCCTGCGCCAGCCATTTCTTGGGGTGTGTTGGGTTATAATAGCCTTATGTAATCTGTGTCAGCAGTATAACTTGCTTCAACATGGGTAGAGTCTAGCGATGGTTCGGTTCTGCCAGATAAAAGTGCCCATAATCTAGTTTTATGCCTGCGCTAGCTATTTCTTAGGGTGCGTTAAGTTACGCTAGCTCTAAGTAACCTTGCATGATGTCTACCTGAAAAGATATGGACCGAGCCTAACACACTGCGTAAACAATTTTCGATTTATCCCAACAAATCTTAAAGCGACTAAGACTATCAGCAACCTACAAATAATGCTTATATATGACAGATTATGAACAGTGCCTAAACCACGCAGTATATTTAGAATATATTAATTTAAAGGGATACGCTGTCATATGGAAGGCTCATGATATTCTTAAAGTTAGTACATTTTGTAACATTTCTTTAAAATATTTATAATCATATTTCATTTTAATAGTTTTTATATACGGTTAAGGTTATTACCTATAAGAAATATAATTTTTACGTTGCGTGTATTCTTGATCTAATGAAGGAGTATTTTGTAATCTTGCGTTTTCTTTCAGCGAACAGTTTTATATAGTTATATTACTATCCTCATCATTGCGTTTATTTTAGGTTTGTTTTAAATTTAGTGTACTCGATTATTGCTTGTGTGAATTTTAAACCAGTATCACTTTCCTATCTAAAGCTTTGGCATTCTCTTGGTATTTCTTCTCATCTGGGCGAAGCATATATACAGCTGAGTCATGAGTATATTCTTTCTCCATGCTCTCTTGGTTCCGCTCACTCCAGGACGTCCTACCTTGCCACAGATAAGATTAGTGCCTGCTTTGCCTCCTTGAACTCTAAGGTATGAACCAACGCATCATGTGAAGTTTTAGCCGGGCCAGCCCTAGTACTTGCTCAATCTCCTCGTCGCGTCGCGTAACCTTTCAACGAAGGTCTCTACTGTCAGCTGTTTTCGTAAGTTGTCCGGTGCTGCTGGGTAGGCTAGTCTTATCAAGCGAACAATACCTACTTCAAACTCTTGCAAATTTTTGTTGGTCTTTTGGTAATGGTACTTCACTTGTGCGTGATACACTTGCTGTAGATGCAAGTCACCGTACCTTATTTCCAGCCTTAATATTAAAGCCCCGTAGCATTTTTGATTGTGGTATAGTATGGTTTGCAGAATATTTAAGGACACGACTTGTAACGCGATAATTAGTGGGTTGTTTCTTTCACCATCGTCCAGCCGTTAGCTCTCACGGCAGCATCGCTTTGCTTGAAATATATCTGCCAAGATGAGTTCCAATCAATGTGGGTGATTTTACTCTGAATCTTTTAATATCACGTATTCGTATTTTGTATAGGAAATTATTAGCTATTATTCTTACCTGTCACGTAGCCAAACTTATGTTCCACATTTTATTTTCCTCATATGCTGGATTTCTGGCGATTTTATATTTTAAAATATCACGTAGGCATAATTTTATTATGGGATTCTTTAACAAATGACGTAAATTAGATGCGTTAATGACTTCTTGCGTCATGAGACATGCTTGTTTCTGAAAGTCCTGTTTATTGTAAGCACGCTTGATTATTTTCTTACACTAATGCGATGAGTTTACATAAGATTCGTTTCGTGTTTGTTTTACTTTAGATGCTCCTGATTTGTATTTATTTAAAGTTTCTGAATGTATTTTTGTTTCTAAAATGAATTGAATTGCGTCTAGAGTTATTTATTCTGGTTAAATTATTAAAGAATGAGCTTCCTTTCATTGATTAAAGTTAGTTGTGGATTTTATTCAGCGTGTTTGATATTTGCTTTTTGCATAATTACCGAATTGTGTACTTTTTATGATTCAAATGTTTAGTTTCCTTGATTTTGGTGTTGTTTACAGGAAGTATACCATCCTTATGACCCTATATAGCCCTAAATAATGCTATTATCATAGTAATATATATATATATATAACATTATATATATATATATATATATATATTGGGTAGTTAATTACACAAGGTAGGTAGGTTAATAAGATGAAATAATAACTTAGACTTTTATGCAAAGCTCAAATGATCATTTTAAATCGAGCTAGTAATTGAAAGATGAAAAATATAAGGTCTTGGACAGGACTTGAACCTGCATCTTATTCTTTTTAGGACTATGCGTTTACCAATTACGCCACCGAGACCGTTGACGATAATTGGAAAATCTACAAATCTAAATCGTGTACACAACTATACATCATTTTCCTTTTCTTGTCCTGATGAAGCCTCTTACAAAAGTGAGCGAAACGTCGACCTTAGTATATAAAATGACACGGTCCCAACCCGAAACCATAAATATTTTTATTAAAGGATTGTTACGGATTTTGCAACTTACATAGTATGCTCTGGAACGCGTTTTGATCGATATTTCGTACTATTCTATTTAAAGATACTTTTTATGTAACATAAATCAAGCTGTTTACGGTACAATGTACAGAGTGTTTCTACACTGAAAAGAAGCATTTAGTATTAGAAAAAATTTTTTAGTTTTTCTCGAGTTTTAATATGTTGCTTGAATAGGATATGGTGATCAGTGACCTATATGACCCCTCATGACATTGATATATCAATCAAATTAAATTGGTAAGTAATAACATGTTCATATTTATGCTTGACATATAAGTTTAAACTCAATTGATACGCAATCCGGGCGTAAAAATCAGGAAAAAGTTCAAAGTCGCATTTTAATTAGTTTTTTTCCGAGGATGACGCTAAATTAACCAAATTCAAATCTTTCTAGCGTATTATTTAATGTAGAGATTTGAAATTTTTGACTCTTGAAGGCTTATTTTCGCAAATTGATAAAAATATTGTTATATGAAGAAAAATTTTATGATCTCATATATATATAGTATTTAAACTTTAAGTAAGTTTATTACTATTTATCCTTGTGACTATCAGCTATATACCAAAACTCTCTATTTTCTATACTTTAATCTGATATCACTAGGTCGAGAATTTCTTCTTTTTATTCCAAGCCCAAGGTAATGTCGGATGGAAAACGGCTTTAGACAAAGAAAACTCTTAAGGGTTAAACGGCTAGTAGAGTGTTAGCTCTGGGTAGATCATGAGCATGGGTCATGGGTGAATAATTGACCAAAAATATCTTTAATAAGCGCCACCGTATTTTTTAATACAAGTGCCAACAAAATTTAACTGTGTTTGTATAAAGGGAATGCGAAAACCTTATCTTAACACCACTATCATAGCCATAAAACTTGAATTTCACTCTTTAGGACACACTTACCAAAACCTCAACCACCAGTTGTCAAACAGATGTCTCAGCTTTACCTGTGAACAAACAAAAACCCAACATGGACACCATTTGTGTCCTTAAAAGCATATGCCAAAAATAGAATAAGTGAATTTAAACATCTGTAAAATACTAAAGGGATTCATTTTCATTACTCTCTCTTTTTACTTAAGGAGGATTTGCTCTAGTTTTCTTTTTCCTAATTTAAATGTTGAATAATAAAAACGTCTTTCAAAAAAAAACAAAAGGAATTCTATTTATATAGAAGTTTGATTATATACATGCGACTGCAATATATAAGATTACGTTCTTGTCATATTTTTTCATAAAAGAATTTTAGTGAAGTTTAACATTCAAAATAAATATATATAAATGGATCATTTTATAAGATTTAGTTTAAGCAAACATGTAATATATTATTAGTTCATAACACATAATTTTATTTTTACCATAATCATTGAAGTACTTCATTGACCATTTACAACAAAGATTGATCATCAAAAAACAGCGATTATAAAATGCAAATACTCAAATTTAACTGTAATCTACTAAAAAAAAACACGCGAATTTCTACACCAATAAAAGAGCTTTTACATGACCTGCATGTCTTTAAACAAAATGTAAAATTAAACCAAGACTGCATCTGGCGTCTAGATTAGAAAACAGCATCTATACTATTTTTTATCTGACATAAGTTGTCATTCTAAATATCTTAAAACACATTGATTGAATGCGCGTACAAATAACTGACAAACTAGATATTTATTCGTTGTGTTACTAACTTTAAAAAACTACTTTATATTTTTTGTTACTCTAATAATCAACGTAGGAAATTTCATAATAATTTACTATAGTTTCAAACACTCACGTGCATCCAAATGAATTGCAGGTGCAAAATCTTGACGTCAGCTGTTGTATTTTTCCAGCGTATTAATCATCAGTAAGTTTGAAGTATCAAGATTCTTTGTAGAATAAACCATTGCTATACTGCGTAGTTAATTAAATAGAACGAAACCATAACTGCTTGCTTTAAATTACTGCGACGAAAATTTATTATAATTTAACATTGAAAATTGTTGTTGTAGATATGTCCATAAGATATTGCACTAAGGTGAGAAAGTATTAGTATAATTTATTGTATTAATATATACCAACTGTCTTAAATGATGTATTATAATCGTTCCATATTCTCAATTAATTTTCTTCTTGACTCTATTAGACGCCTCGTGTTTTAGTCGGGCCATCTTGACTTTATCTCTAGTCTACAAAAAGCGACTTGCACTCTTGGACGTTGGAAATAAAAGTGCCGATTATTAACTTGACAGCGCTTGGTAACAAGCTTCAGAATATATATCTTCTAGAATCTATGTGTTATTACGAACATTATACTTTAATTTTTATTGGCTGATAATTTACAAATTAAATGCTTTAAAATATAGCTGTTTTATTATTAATTTATTAGGCTAGGTGTAACTAGAAAAAAAATACGTTACAATATTTTTAAGGAAACTTTAAAATTCAATTAGCTTTAGGCATCAATCATCCTAATTTGTCTATAATTTTTTTGTTATCGAGTTAGATTGTGCGTGTAGATACGAATTTTATATGCGTCTTTTGTGCAAGATCAAAATGCTTTGTAAAATACAACATTCATTATTGACCAATAAATAATAATTGTTGTTATCGTTTTCTAATATTTGCCATCCTTCCTTCAAAGTTGAAAGCCTAAGATCTCACATTTTATTAGAGACAATTCCCGAAACAGTAGAAATCCTTTGAAGTTTCAGAAAGTTTTCTATATCAACCCTTTAGCTATTAAATAACTTAGAAATTCAACCTCTCCTCTTCAATACTGTCTCTTAGAAACTTTTATACTAAAATAAAGAACTTGTTCAAAAAGTTTCTTATAACGTGATTACATTATCAGGGAATTTTGAAGAAGGGTAATAAACATTATGTTGATTTTCAAGCTTTAGAAAATCGTGCAGTTGTAACAAAACTTAAGTAGTGCATTAAATACACCTTTATTGGTCATACTTGTCACATTTTGTTCTTGATAATTAAACACTTTGTATAGCCCGTCAAACAATAATAAATTACCCATAGGAATGTAAGAAAACAGCTAGAAAGAGTGTTTACGTTTACTCGAACTGAAATTTCCTTCGTTATTAATATAAAAGTTACCTTTTTCCTTACTCAGTTCACCTCAGCAAAAACGCTATCCAATATTTTCCGAGGGTTCCCTAGAGAGAGTTTTATTACATTCCCCACATTTTATTTATGAGGGTGTCTACTCGAATTTATAACTAAATGTTACTGTCAGCCGTCAGATTTGGGGTAAAATATTTGCTCTGACCATGATCAAGCGTAATTAAAGCAAAGTTCTTTTAGTATTAACGCATTAATCTGGTTGATAATTTATTTTCTTTACCCTTCGTAAACAAAATATGGATTTTGTGTCATATATCTGATAATTATTCAGGTTTATTTGTACAATTATTGGTAATGTGTTGTTCAACCAACTACTGTCTTAGTATAGCACTTGGCTAAGATTAAATTAAGTCTCTAGATCGTATCAATTTTTCCAAACGTTTTAATTTTAAAAGTCTGGGAATTTATTTGTGTTTACAACATAATAAATGTATGAAGTTACTTGCTCTGTTCACTTTACTGGCCACATTATAGATCATCTATACATAATATAAAATTTCGTAAGAAAGGTTGATGCAATTCAACTTGGGATGAGCTATGTTTTTTGAATAAACAACACGATGTGACGAAAAGTAAAACAAACTCCACAGTTCTAGGAAGTGAGGGTTTATCAAAAAAATCTCAGCCTTTAATTCACTGTTTAATAGGGACCAACTACAATGCAATTTACTAATGATAATAATTCCAGAGCGCACACTGGACACGCTAACAATCAAGTCGCTTCGCCTCCTGTTATTAGACGTGGGAATCCGACCTCACCAACTCAAGTGCTAAAGCTAGACCGTCCACTACTTTTCCACGCATCTTGTACTCAGTTAAGAACAGCGCCACTAAAAACGCACCACAAAGTAAAGAACCTACAAAAATATGGAAATAAAGTATTATTTGTTGTTGATGCAAATGACGGATTATTAAAACTTATTACGTGAAACTGATAGTGCCTATGAATTGTCAAATACGTGTCTTGTGTCCTTCGATAAAAACAAAAATTACAGAAAGATTTTAAAAATTCCTTCAAGGTATTATTGAACTCAAAACAAATGAAAATAAGTTGCAGCAATAGAATCTTTTCGTTAACAAATTTGCCAGTAATACTGCATTAACGATAAATTACTTAAGGCTACTCTCAAAATACAAAGCTAACAGGCAGGTTATGCTCTTTTCAGTTACACAATAACTCCTACTTTTGATCATAAATACCCAAGGTTCGGAACATCATTTAGATAAGGTAAACTCTCAAAAATGTTTTCATATAGAAAGATACATATATAATTTTTAATTTGCAGTATCAATTAAATATGGTGACAACTCAAAGACCATTTCAAAGAGTAAGATATATACATAATTATTTTGGTCCGAAATGTTTATTAGGTAAGCTAAAATCTCCAAAATAATTTTAAAGTGATAGATAAATAACTAACCATTTTCAATTTAGGTCAACACATAAACAAGATAAGATCGCAAAGAAGATTTCAAGAAGAAAGATAATATAACAATTTAAATGGTTCGGAGGCCCTACGCTTGGCAAGACACACCGCCCCTCCTATTATATAGACAAAGTAAACGGACTCCCAAGGGAATAAAGTGATCTCGCAAGATCCCGAAAAGAGATTTTTTTCGCATGCGCTCCAGATAGGGAGATTCCGTGAAGCGGCATCCGTTTATGAGAACGGCGTGAGAGTAGGTACCTCAAACATACAAAAATAATTATACGATAAGCATTTATTTAAAGATGTAGTAGAAAAATTTTCTAATATACCAAAAACAATAAGTGATTAACGATGAAAACAAACAGAAAAAAGCAAAAAACAATGTACAAATGTTCCTATGATTCAGAAAAACAATCGATGAAGAAAAGTGTGAAGAAATTATTGATATTTGCGAAAGAAAACAAATCGAATAAAATTTATCGTAGTTGCAATTGTCGAAATCAACTTTATACTACACACACATAGTTCGTGCGCACTACATGTGTCCTCTTTAAGAATAACGCACCATCTCGACATCAGCTAGTACAAGTGTTATAGATTCGTTAAGTTGATCAAACAGAAGATATTTCAATTACGAGAAAAGAATGCGGTGAGTTGTGTGATACTAAGAATAATAGGAAAATTAACGATGAAAATTTAATGAAAATTAAAGTTATTTAAGTGTAATAACCAAAATGTTTTAAAACTAGGAACGAGATAACTGTGAAATTCTAATAAAATAAGTATCGGGAAAAAAATGATGGGGGTAATTTAATATTTAAGGGTAAGAAATATTTATATACAACAAGATAAACTTAAAAGATAGAAATTCAATTTTGATAACGATAAAAAGAACAAAATATACTTAGATAAAGATGAATATAAACGTACCACTACTTATTAGTCATTAGGAATTGTTTGGCAAATTTACATATAGGCAATTATCGCGCGCATAAATTCGTATTACAATTTCCTAATACGGCCGGTTTGAAATTGATAACACTCCGAAAGATAAAGCGGCCAGTCGTAGTAGAGATTTGGACATTCAATTGTAAACCGCTCGCTAGTAAATACATGCTCGCTGTGAGAATCGCCTATCTCCGCAACGCAAGTGCCCATTAATAAGAAAATTGGGGTAAGTTTTTTTGTGTGTTTGTCTTGCATGTATATAACATTGTTTAACTAGCTACCAGCCTCTTAAGACAAAATTTCAATCCCTTACCCGCAGGCAATTCAACCCAAAATTTAATTTATTTATTTATACGCTATACCTAATACAGTCCACTCCCCTTTTGCCACACCAAGGAATAAAGGAAAAGGTTTTGATTCCTTAATATGCCATCCTGCTAGAAGTTTGCCATCAGCATCTTGTAATCTATAAATTATAAAGAAGCAACTACACGAGATACCTGATATAAAATAACTTTGGTTACTAATTTTGCAGAGACCCTTTTAGTTATATTAGTTAACAGATGTTTGGTTTTGTGTTCAATCTCTAAAGCTCAAAGGTGGTTTCGTTTGATTTTACACCTAGAAAATTCATAATAGTTATCATAATAAGCAAAATAAGGAAAATGCCAATGCAACGGATTAATTTTTAACCCCACGACGTTGGGCGTCAATGTAACGGTTTATTTTTATTCTTTCTCAACGCGGGCCCCTCGTTTTGTAGGTGAATTAAATAATAAAAAGTTTGAACTATAAAAGTTTGCCGCTGCCGCCGCTAGCTTGGCTATTACCCCTGGGAGATCATAAGAAAGAGCAGGGTTGAAATATTCGTCGTTAAATCAAAAATCGAATAAAGTGAAATTGGACTCCACTGAATCTATCAAGTATTAAAAAGGGTGTTTTAGGGTAGATACAGAAACCCTATTGCAATAAATTTTTTAAAACTTTTAATTTACTTTACTTAGAAAATTGAACCTGTTAGAATCAGAAAATATCAAGTGTATAACAAATGACTTTTATCCAAAAAAATTAAATCAATTTGCAAAGTTTAGTGATATGAAATAAAATATAAAACATAAAACATTTTTGTCTCTTAAAACTTGGAAGAGCATCAGATCTGATAATCATGTACATATTTTAATTCAAATCTTTTTACAATAGTTATAGCTGTAAATTCTTAAATATAAAAATTTTACTAAGTATCACTTTTAAAGAATCAAATGCTTTGGGTAAGAAAATTCACTTATTAATAATAAGTTACGACTCAAAGATGAGATACAGAATCTTACAGACTACTAAGATGTCGCTCGGGATAACTCTAATGGAAGAGGGGGTTGTCAAAAGAATATATAGACCCTTTTGGGTCCAGCAAAAAGTGGCACACCCTTAAACACTAGTGGTTGGCGGCGGACTTCACTTTAGTCTAACATAGGTCCCGTCGGTTTGGTCACATTGCTGTAAATAAGTGGTCTGCATCGGTTTTTTTCATTCTTTTTTTCTAATTTGTTTCAACCAACAATTTTTCTCTTTCATAAAAAATTGTTACAATTATCGAAAAGTTATTTTTGATGTTATATTTAAGATATTATTCGTAAGGCAAAGCTGTTCTTGAAATTTTGGACTCTATTTTAGTGTATAAGATTTGTGATCAGAAGAAATTGTTCTTTTGAAATGTTATATTTAAGATATTGTTTGTAAGAGAAAGTGGTTGTGGATGTAATAATTAGCATTCGATAGATTGTTTGTAAAAAAAATATTTCCTATTATTATTATAAATCTGATGTATGATTGTAGTGGTTTTAATTGACGAGAGCCAGCAGAAAAAAACTAGACAACAGGAAAATTGGAAAATTTCATCAGAAATATTTTTTATTCGGAGTTGACAGCCCCTTCACTGAATCTCGGTGAAATAGGGCCTAAAATTAGAAAACATAGAAGGGGAACCGAGCTGTATACATGCTGTGTGAGAATTTCAGGGAACTGTGTAGGCTTGCTCAGAATATAAATAAGTGCAGATACGTGTCCAACCAGTTTTGAGACGGAGCACCTAATGACGAAAAAATAAGCTCAGATAAATCTGATGATTATTATAAACAACTGCTGTTGTTGGTTGTGAAAAAACCTGAAGAAAATTGTTGAAAGCATATGTGTGGAGCACAACACAGTATGCCAATGAAATAGGGCAGTCTGAAAAGCAGACAGAAAAACGGTAGCAGCCTTTTGAAATGCTGTGCTTCAGATGTTTGAGGATGGACAGACAAACAAACTTAATAACAAATAGTAGGAAAAGAAAGACATCTGTGGAAAAAATGGAAGAAATAGAAGGGCAGAATAGGAAAAAGGAGGTAGAGTAGACCCAGATCAGATAGTGATAGATGCAGACTATGCAAATTTCAGGGAAATCTGTAGGTCAGTTCAGAATAGGAAACAATAATGGTACGCGTCTAACCAGTTCCAGGTCTGAAGACCTAATGATGATGAGTTGAGAGTTGAGCTGGGGTTTGCTTAGAACCTCATCAATATATATTTGTTTTAGTAGTAAAACATTTCGCCAACTAACCAAAGTTGAAACTTCAACACTATTTTTGCCTCAGCACTGTTTATACCTCAACACTATTTCTGCTCTTGCATCCGTTCGATTATATTGTCTTAGTAGTAAAAGATTTCGACTAGTAGCCTAAGTTGAAAACTCAACATTATTTTCGCCGCAGCACTATTTATACCTCGATACTATTTCCGCTCGTGTACCCGTTCAATTATTGACTTAATAGTAAAACATTTTGACTACCAACCTAAGTTGAACCCTCAACACTATTTTCGCCTCAACACTATTTCCGCTCATGCACGCGTACGATTATTTTTTCCTCGTACTAAAACATTTCGACTACTAACCTAAGTTAAAACCTCAACACTATTTTTGCCTGAGCACTATTAATAACTCAACACTATTTCCGCTCGGTCACCCGTTCGATTATTGTATTAATATTAAAACATTTCGACTACTAACCTTAGTTGAACCCTCAACACTATTTTTGCCTCAACACTGTTTCCGCTCATGCACCCGTACGATTATTTTGTCTTAATACTAAAACATTTCAACTACTAATCTAAGTTGAAGCCACAATACTATTTTCGCCTCAGCACTAGTTATGCCACAACACTATTTCCGCTCATGAACCCGTTCGATTAATTTGTCAGTACTAAAACATTTCGACTACTAACTTAAGTTAAAACCTCAATACTATTTTCACATTAACACTGTTCATTCCTCAACACTAATTCCGTTCAGGCACCCCTTCGATTATTTTGTTTTAATAGTAAAACTTTTCAACTACTAACTTAATTTGTAACCACAACACTATTTTTGCCTCAATACTATTTATGCCGCAACACTATTTCCACTCATGCACCCGTTCGATTATTTTGTCTTAGTACTAAAACATTTCTACTACTAACCTAAGTTAAAACCTCAGCACTATTTTCACGTTAGCACTTTTTATACCTCAACACTATTTCCGTTCATGCACCACTTTGATTATTTTGTCTCAGTATTAAAACATTTCGACTATTAACTTGAACCCTCAACACTATTTTCGCCTCAACCTTATTTCCGCTCATGCACCCGTACGATTATTTTGTCTTAGTACTAAAACATTTCGACCACTAATCTAAGTTGAAACCACAAACACTATTTTCGTCTCAGCACTATTTATGCCGCAACACTATTTCCGCTCATGCACCGGTTCGATTATTTTGTCTCAGTAGTAATACATTTCGACTTCTAACTTAAGTTAAAACCTTAACACTATTTTCACCTTAGCACTGTTAATGCCTCAACACTATTTCCGTTCAAGCACCTCTTCAATTATTTTGTCTTAGTACTAAAACATTTCGACTACTAACCTAAGCTAAAACCACAACACTATTTTTGCTTCATCACTATTTATGCCTCAACACTATTCCCGTCCATGCACCCGTTCGATTATTTTGTCTTAGTAGTAAAACATTTCGACTACTAATCTAAGTTGAAACCACAAACACTATTTTCGTCTCAGCAATATTTATGCCGCAACACTATTTCCGCTCATGCACCGGTTCGATTATTTTGTCTCAGTAGTAATACATTTCGACTTCTAACTTAAGTTAAAACCTTAACACTATTTTCACCTTAGCACTGTTAATGCCTCAACACTATTTCCGTTCAAGCACCTCTTCAATTATTTTGTCTTAGTACTAAAACATTTCGACTACTAACCTAAGCTAAAACCACAACACTATTTTTGCTCCATCACTATTTATGCCTCAACACTATTCCCGTCCATGCACCCGTTCGATTATTTTGTCTTAGTAGTAAAACATTTCGACTACTAACCTAAGTTGAAACCACAACACTATTTTTGCCTCAACACTATTTATGTCGGAATACTATTTCCGCTCATGCACCGGTTCGATTATTTTGTCTCAGTAGTAATACATTTCGACTTCTAACTTAAGTTAAAACCTTAACACTATTTTCACCTTAGCACTGTTAATGCCTCAACACTATTTCCGTTCAAGCACCTCTTCAATTATTTTGTCTTAGTACTAAAACATTTCGACTACTAACCTAAGCTAAAACCACAACACTATTTTTGCTCCATCACTATTTATGCCTCAACACTATTCCCGTCCATGCACCCGTTCGATTATTTTGTTTTAGTAGTAAAACATTTCGATTGCTAATCTAATCCATAAATCCATTTGCATTAATAATTAAATTACAACTTCATAACTAAATCATATCTTGTTACGCAATTGGTGAATTGTTAACACATAGAACCGCATATGGCTTCAACTGACAAACCCAAAAATACTACATTTTAAGTCATTTGGTAAGAGAGCAAGAGCCAAGCCTCAAGTCTTTTGCAAGACATATTGCTTCAAAGCCACTTCCTCGGCCGCTTTCTATTCTCGTTATCAACTTATGAACAACTCGATTGAGATTGTTTATGCGCGTCACAAATAATATTCTCAATTAACAAAGGTAGATAAGGATGGCCGTGCGTCTTATAACAAGTAACTTTCAATACCACATTATCATTAGAAATTTACTCCAAGAATTTAACGATGCTAAATACGTGTTTTATAAACAGCCATCTTTTATAATGCACACTAATAAAATTATGATTTCTCAAAATGGAAGTAGAACTAAATATCAAAGATTAAATCCGAAGTTTAACACACTACTATTTTAGTTTATATATTCCTAAAGTAGAGTAATAGATAAAGTTTCGAATATACGAAATGTATGAACATTTAAATAAGCAGAAAATCGTACATATTACAATATTAACAGACGTTGGGCGCCAATTTACTATCGTAAATTATAAACAGACTTCCCTATCCACCACAGACTCAGAAGCTCCTATCAAGATAAAAGAAACCACTTTCTCAACTAGCTCGGTGGGTTAAACATAACAAAATTTTGAGTATAAACGTTAACAATTAACAATCGTACGAAAAGGAAATTAAAGCGGTATCAATCTAATAGATAGTAAAAAAGGACAGTAAAATATTTAAAGTATCAACTTACAATTCCAGAGGTCAGAGTACTCTTACCTCCGTGTGCTCGTTTTCAAAATATACTTAAATATACGTGTAAATTACTTTTCGTTATAAATAATCACCTATATGAAAGTTTGAATTAAAAAAATCTTAAAGCTACTAAGTTTCACAAAAATTATATCACGTACAATGCTGATTTCAAAAAAATCTTTTACAAAGCAACGCAAAATCGTATAATTAAATCTGATTTTTAAATTTAGGAGTGTAGAATTAATTCCAGATGCATAACCCCTCAATGCACCTTAGCTTTAAACAGAATCTCCAGTTTCAATACTACAAGACCTAAACCAAATCTAAATAAAAAACCAATTAGCCACGAACCCAATTTCAATTTCAGCAAACCAAATAGAATAAAGTCTTCATTGTCTAAAGCAGTCTGGGAAGTGAAGATACGAAATTTATATCCGCAGTACTATTTGTATTCTAACCCTAATACTTAAAGAAATATGCGAATGATATTCAAAAAATACTTGAAGTAACACTTAAAGTCTACAGTTCGAAGCCGAATTTGAAGTCCTTAAAACATCACATAGTCTAATACTAATTTACTTATGATATTAATATCGGCTAAACTGAATAACACCTTCATTAACACTAATTATACTTTCACTACTTAGTGGTACCTTATTGTTTTAAAACATTTTACTAGATCGCAGAAATTGTAATATTTCCTTTCAAAATAAATCGACTCGTATTTATAGCATTTAATGCTGCTAAAAGAATCATTTGTTTCGATTTCATTGTAACAAGGTCTAGAATACCTATTAAAAATCGCGTACTCCACATTCAACCAAAAAGTTTTATTTTAAAAACAACGAATCCCAGCTCTTTAGTTATTGTTATTTCAATATCACATGCAATATGTAAAATTCTACAATTTAATTTCGAATGTTTCTCTAAGTAAATAACCATTTGTTTAAACATCGTCCGTTACCATTAGCAAATGTTGATTTAATACAAAGGATTAATCCTGGTCTACGAGACAAATCGCTCATCGCTAAGAATTGATGTTTTTAAGGTTGTGCATGATAATGGAATGTTTCGGTTTTGGTTTCATAAAAGTAACGGAGTACTTCTTATTAATGATTTTCTTTGATGAATAAATACCTAAAAATCCAATTAAATAATATGAAGCGCAATTTCCTATTGCAAATAGATGCATTCGCGTGTCTTTCCAAAATTAATGCCGTTTTTCTGCTTTTAATTTAAATAAAAAAATGTTTCTTCTTAATGATTTTCTTTGCTAAAATCGTATAATATTCATTAATTGAATTAATAAAAAGTTCACCAGTAGTACATTATCAGGGTTTTCACCGCCACATTTCCTCCAGAATCCCACATTTCCTCACACATCTGGACCAAATTTACATGTAAATTCGCACTATAAAGTCTTATTTTTAGGAATCTCCTCCTTGTGGAGATGAATCTCCTCCTTGTGGACCTCCTTGTGCGAGTTTTACCCCATCCCTAACCTAAAAATCGATAACCTAACCCCTAAAATTTTTGAGATACTTCTCGGTGCCTATTGGCACCGCACCCACGAGATAAACCTATCTTGTTTGGTATCAATTAATATTAGAATTTTCTCAGCTACCCGAATTTCTAAGAATTTTTTAGATAACATCATCCCCCAGGGAGCTACCCCAATTTTAAGATTTCTTACCTGTAGAGACTTTTGAGCGTTCTTATAAAAATTTTTTAGTCATGCGATACATCTTGCTAGTCTAGAATTTTATGTAGAATCCAAATCTGCAAACAGATTTAAAATCGGACTACGCCCTGCAAAGTTACACATATACCCTCTGCGAGATAAATCTTTCCCCACATTTCCACCCACGAGATAAACCTATCTTGTTTGGCATCAATTAATATTAGAATTTTCTCAGCTACCCGAATCTCTAGGAATTTTTTAGATAACATCATCCCCCAGGGAGCTACCCCCATTTTAAGTTTTCTTACCTGTAGCGACTTTTGAGCGTTCTTATAAATTTTTTTATACATGCGATACATCTTGCTAGTCTAGAATTTTACGCAGAATTCGAATCTGTTTGCAGATTCGAAATCGGACCACGCCCTGCAATGTTACACACATACCCTCTGCGAGATAAATCTTTCTCCACACTTCCACCCACGAGATAAATGTACATTGTTTGGTATCAATTAATATTAGAATTTTCTCAGCTACACAAATCTCTTTAAATTTTTTAGATAGCTCCATCCCCCCCGAGAGCTACCCTGATTTTAAGATTTCTTACCTGTAGCCACTTTTGAGCGTTCTTATAAATTTTTTAGTCATGCGATACATCTTGTTAGTCTAGAATTTTATGTAGAATCCGAATCTGCAAACAGATTTAAAACAGGGACCACCCTTACCATTTTACACACACCTCTAAATGATAAATTTCCTGCAACTCATACCTAAAAGAAAATCTAAAACAATTCTTGAAACTTTTTATTACAAACAATTTTACTAATACAGTTTAAATTTGTAAACAACATTTCTAAATACATATTCACAATTTTTATTCTTAACCTAGAACTTCTCATATCGGACTATACTTATTAATATTTATTTCTAAATAGAGCACCTTTTCCAAAGACCAACCGGACCCGCATGTTTCAAATTCCTCTGATTTTGTTCGCATGGTTTCGCTTAAGACCTCGTACATATTTTCCAGATTACTAGAAGACGTTATAACCACATTTTTGTGTTAAAGGATTTTACATCGGTAGTCTCTTCCCCATTTTGGTGTAAACGCCGTAGAGTTCGCAATAGACTTTACTGCTGTATGTTGTATTCTTTTTCTTTAATTAATCGAATAAATCGCTCTTTCTGCTTCCAAAGAAACTCGGCACTCCATCGTCGACACTGGCATTCTTTATGCGATAGCTAGCCATACGGTTGTTAAACGCAGTGCTAACCATTTCTACACCATCGTCGCTAGTAGCGGTAACTGATGCATTTTATGTCTGTTGCTCCTTAAGTGTGCGGCATAGGTAGTCTTTTCCATTTCGAAATCGCATACTTTACACATAATTCGTGGTTGTTTCGTACAAGACCCTTTAACAGCTGGTGGAGCTGAACGTTTACTGCTTAATGACATACCGTGCTGTTTTTCCTTGTGTCGCTGTAAGTTGCCCATTCTCGTAAAAGCGATACCGCAAGACCCACAGTTAAAGAACTTTGCTGCAGACGGATGTATAAGCTTAACCCTAGGCGATGTTACACCACGACATTTGTTCTGGTGCCGTTTGAGAGCATCCCTTCTGGTAAAGTAGACGTGACACGGCTCGCATTTAAAAACGTTTGCAGGTACCATTTTAGTACAAAACAAAATCCGCACTATAAGACTTGACTTGTAAGCGAACTAACTTATAACTAAAGAGTTTACTCTTGCGCACCTGCTTTATGTACCCTATAGAATGCAAACCGAAGGTTTCCGAAGACACCCGAACGATGTTGAGGATTCAGCGGGGAACGCGTAAACTAACATATTTTGCAGCAACTGTATAATACATGCATACCCCTTCTCTGCGCTACTGCTATTCTTGTAGTTGCTTGGAAAAGTCAGTCGCCCTTTTTATTGTTAGGACCGATGCAAAGCACCATTCCATACTTTCTTTATAAGTGTAGCACATCGCGCACTTTTTGTCGGTTAATTAATTTTTGTTTATGTAGGCCTTTACACTTTCGCTTATTTAAACATCTAATACGACTGATTAACCACTTTCGATTATTCTAACGGGGAACCACCATACATTCCGCCACACCGTTCTTTTTGATTCCAACGATCCTAAGGGCTTCCACGCACTAACACCTGACGTATCTTTTCTACTATTTGTTAAACAAAAACTACCGGCATGGCTATTGTGGACGTAAACAGATGTTTGTGGATGTGTACGAGAGTATGTAACCATATACATTAACCAGTCTAAGCTATTTTGTTTAGTCCACGAAAACTACTATTTTTCTAAACCATAATTAATAATCGCCTTTATAGGTTTAACATTTCTACCGTTACCCAATGACTGGTGCTACGTACATGGAAACTTTAATTTCTTATTGGAGAGAATCCTTATTATCCCACGCACTGTTGCGTAGCTGCATGTCCACCTCTTTTGGGTATATACGCTCGTTATAGGTTGTGAGACCCTCGGTTTTACTTAACTACAATTCGTGAGATCCCTTTAATCTTTTAATCGTATCTTTCTCGCCTACAGTACAGTAGGACTTAATATTACTACCAACAAATTCTAATACTGGACCCACATTAAATCGTCTTTGAATTTCTCTACAATTTTTTGTTAACAAGTGTTATATTGTATTTATTATACGCAGGGTAGTCACTCTTTTAAGATAAATATATTTTGCTAGGTATCAACTAATATTAAATTTTTCTAGGGACCCCAAATTTGTAAATAAATTTTAAATAGGACCACCCCATACAAAGTTATGCCTTTTAAAGACTAATTTTTGCCCATCTTTTATTTAATTCCATCTTTAAAACCCTTTTTCGCTACCCAAGACATATGCCTTAGCCAACCATCTCCCGAGAAATCTAAAACCGATGTGTCCCGCGAATACCACGTGGAGATAACACGTATACTCTGTCAACCAGGATAGAAGCCGGAAGGATTTGGAAGGTGGGAGAAGAACTTAAAAATTATGGAGTCTTAAAACTAATATATACAATAGATTTACAAATATAAACAACTATCTTATATCTTTACGCCCCCATGCGTAGATTGTTGTACTATTAGGAATGATGTACCTTTTGTCATCTTCCCTCGATAAACTAATTTTATTAATAAGCTGCGTATGCAAATCGTATTCTTTTACTCCGGGTACATACGCAGGCAAGTACTCGACACCATCCAAATAAAGAATTGGATGCTTGATGACTGTTAACATCCGCTTCCCTCGTGTACGCTCAGACACATCCCAGTCCATGAGCACCCCTGCGCATGCACACCCCTGCCCATGCGCACCCATGCGCGTACGCACCCCTGCCCATGCGCACCCCTCTCTGTGCGACTGCTATTTCGGGGTAACGTTACAGCCTTTTATAAATAAAGAACAATGTTATATACTATTATAAAATGTTTATTCTGACATTATACATAACAAAATTTAAAAAATGTAATGCCAAGCATGGAGTCATTTAAACTTAATTTTAATACAAAGTTATACACAGAAGACAGTCCTTTCTTTATGTTTGTTTGCAGTGGTTTTAATTTTATCTAATTTTATTCGCAGCTTAAAATTTAAATCGACACCCAAGTCTTCTATCTCCTTTTCTAACCAATAGTTTGATACATAAAGAACGTCTAGGTTTTCGAATTGTAAAATGTACCGTAGTTTGCCTCTATATTTAAAGTCTTTGATTCCATCGACAACCAGATCCATTCCTTCGTGTAATTCTTGCAGCTTGTGACAATCTTTTAATCGCAGCTTTCCCACTATATCCTGCATACGTATCTTGTTAGCTTGATCGACTTCTTCTTGTCGGTATTGAGGAAATCCTTTTCTCCCACACACTGTTGCGTAGTTGCATGTCCACCACTTTTGGGAATATATGGTTGTTATAGGTTGTAAGACCCTCGGTTTTAAATGATCCAAAAGGTTCTTTACTAGGTAAATATACAATGTTTAGCGCAACCTCTTTGCGTGTCGTGTACGCAAAGATTACGAAACCCGCATTCCTTAGTTCGTCTTTGTTATCTGCCATTTCGATAAATACGTTTTTAGAATAATCTATTAAAAAATATACGGATTTAGTGCCATCCTTTTCCGCAAGGACGCCTACATAACTAAAGAGTCTTTTTACTAACCACAAATGCATACAACTTGTAGAAACCAGATGTATCTAAGTCAGTCCATCGGCACATAAAATAATCTTTTAATTCTTCCTGATTTTCTCTAATAAGATGTTCTTTGTCTAACACATCTTTGTATTGATCGCGTATTGTCGCAGTGTTTTCCATGTACTCCAATTTTCGCCTTTTGCATCCATTTCCTCTAATTCCAGTTGTCTTTTCCTTCCACTTACAGCGTATGGTATACATAATGGGGTAATTTCCTTTACGCGTAAACGGGTAGAGTTTACTACCAATATTTACGCGTTGTCGTACAACCTCTGGACGAATGTTAGGCGTATTATCAATCCCAATTCCGAAATTACTATTTCTTTTGGAATTGTAGAATATGGTGTTGCAATTGTCGTAAAATATGTACTACCTGCTTTAATGTAGCACTTGTGTAAGATTTCTATTTGTATCTTGGCTATCTTCCTCTACTATTTCCAAATAATTTACGGGTAAATAGTTATATAACTAAACAGCCGATAAGCACATACTTTGATCAATGTTTCCATTTCTTTGGTTTTCGGACAACTTAATTTGCAGGCTCGTAAGTTTCTTTGTATTACACTCCTCCAATTTAAGTATCTGTAGTAGGCTTCATTATACACAGCTAAACATCAGCTCATTTTGTAGTTGTCCGATAGCTTACTCCACAATTTCTTGGCAATTTACCATACATTGTGCTGCCTTTAGGAAGTATAACTGTACTATCTTCCAATACGTAACATTTTTAGGATATCCGCAAATTTTGCAGAACCAACATTATATTGTCACAAAATGGTTCTGTAATTGGTGTGTGTAGTCCACCAGTCAGCATCTGCTCGCCTTCGACATAACAAATATTACCAATATCTGTTACCAGATTATTGTTGCACATATTTTCTGTCAACAGCCATAATCCAAATCGCTCATTTGTCGGTTTCACTTTATTCCCAAGAAGTTGAAAACGTTAATCACCTTTGAGACGCTCATGTTTACCGTTCTAGCTACTATCGAATACTAAATTGAATACGAAAAATTGTTCTCTTATGTATTCTACAGAGTGGGGACGTATATTGCCGAAGATAGTCGAATATGTTGTTATCCGACCTAAGCCAACAGGGATGCGCATCGACATATATCCGGATATATGTAGGATGTTAAGTTAGGGTGAAATTACCCCATAGGGTGAAATTGCCCCATGACCACATGACCATATGACCACATGACCACATGACCATATGACCACATGACCACATGACCATATGACCACATGACCATATGACCACATGACCACATGACCATATGACCACATGATCACATGACCATATGACCACATGACCATATGACCTAATTGCTTTTTAATGAGTTTTCTCATTAAAAACCCATTAGCACTGGCGCTGACCTAACCTATTAATTTTTCCTTTTATCTAACCTAGGTCCACACTTGGTTTTTAATGGAAAAACTCATTAAAAAGCAATTAGTGCTAATGGGTTTTTAATGAGAAAACTCATTAAAAAGCAATTAGGTCATATGGTCATGTGGTCATATGGTCATGTGGTCATGTGGTCATATGGTCATGTGGTCATGTGGTCATATGGTCATGTGGTCATATGGTCATGTGGTCATGTGGTCATATGGTCATGTGGTCATGTGGTCATATGGTCATGTGGTCATGGGGCAATTTCACCCTATGGGGTAATTTCACCCTAACTTAACATCCTACATATATTCGGATATATGTCGATGCGCATCCCTGTCGGTTTAGGTCGGATAACAACATATTCGACTATCTTCGGCAATATACGTCCCCACTCTGTAGAATACATAAGAGAACAATTTTTCGTATTCAATTTAGTATTCGATAGTAGCTAGAACGGTAAACATGAGCGTCTCAAAGGTGATTAACGTTTCTCAACTTGGGAATAAAGTGAAACCGACAAATGAGCGATTTGGATTATGGCTGTTGACAGAAAATATGTGCAACAATAATCTGGTAACAGATATTGGTAATATTTGTTATGTCGAAGGCGAGCAGATGCTGACTGGTGGACTACACACACCAATTACAGAACCATTTTGTGACAATATAATGTTGCTTAAAATTTGCGACTTTCTGACGCCGAACAAACCTCTGCAAGCAAAAGGATGTTTATCCTAAAAAAGAAATTTGTGGTGCATTTAACAGCTATCTACGAAGAAAGTTTGACCGATTTGTTTCGCTAGGCATGGTGTTAAAGCTAAGCTTCCGTTTTCTCTGAAAGCACTAACAAGATGGGCCAGAGAGTAAAAGAAATTATCGGAAAAGAAGACCTCGAATGCATTAATAAAAATTCCAAAATCCTATATATGTTCCATACAAAGTGGAACTAGCAGATGTTAAGTTGGAAACTTTATTGAGGAACTACCAGATATATTAGACGAACTCGAAAAGATTATTTCTATCTTTTGACATGGATGTAACCCAAGATTTTGCGGGTATATTTAGCAAGATGGAGATGTGTAATTATTTAACTACAAACCATAACTTTCGCTATAAGGCGAATACGAAGAAAAGTGTAATATTATAGTTGACAACGATAAACTGTAGGAATTGATTGTTTAACATGGCTAACAACCAATGCAAGAATTAAGATATACAACAAATTTGTGTGTCAGATAACAAGTCCTGGTGTTAATAAACAACTTGGCAATCATATACTAGATTTTTTACGTTGTCCAGATGTACGTTTAAGGGAAACATTTGCGTCTACTTTGGCCAAAGAACATGGTATTACGCGATTGGAAGCGACAATATACAACTGTGCAATTGGAAGCTATGTCAGTGCGGAACGGGTGTATAATCTCTTAAAAGACTGTTTAACGTTATTGGAAGATAGTAAGTTATACTTCCTAAAGGCGCCAATGTACTCGGTAACACTTGCCAAAATGTGGAGTAAGCTATCAGACAAGCTACAAAATAGCTGCTGTTTAGTGTATAATAACCTACTACAGTACGTGTATTGGGGGAATGGTAATACAAAGAAATTGACGGGCCTGCAAATTAAGTTGTCCGAAAAACCAAAAGAAAGGGAAACATTGATAAAGTATGTGCTTTCGGCTTTTAGTTTTAACTATTTACCCGTAAATTATTTGGAAATAGTAGAGGAAGATAGCCAAGATAAAATAAAAATCTTACACAAGTGCTACATTAAAGCAGGTAGTACATATTTTACACAATCTGCAACACCATATTCTACAATTCCAAAAGAAATAGTAATTTCGGAATTGGGATTGATAGATACGCCTAACATTCGTCCAGAGGTTGTACGACAACGCGTAAATATTGGTAGTAAACTCTACCCGTTTACGCTAAAGGAAATTACCCCATTATGTATACCATACGCTGTAAGTGGAAGGAAAAGACTACTGGAATTAGAGGAAATGGATGCAAAAGGCAAAATTGGGTACATGGAAAACACTGCGACAATACGCGATCAATACAAAGATGTGTTAGACAAAGAACATCTTATTAGAGAAAATGAGGAAGAATTAAAAGATTATTTTATGTGCCGATGGACTGACTTAGATACATCTGGTTTCTACAAGTTGTATGCATTTGTGGTTAGTAAAAAAGACTCTTTTAGTTATGTAGGCGTCCTTGCGGAAAAGGATGGCACTAAATCCGTATATTTTTTATAAGGTTATTCTAAAAACGTATTTATCGAAATGGCAGATAACAAAGACGAACTAAGGAATGCGGGTTTCGTAATCTTTGCGTACACAACACGCAAAGAGGTTGCGCTAAACATTGTATATTTACCTAGTAAAGAACCTTTTGGATCATTTAAAACCGAGGGTCTTACAACCTATAACAACCATATATTCCTAAAAGTGGTGGACATGCAACTACGCAACAGTGTGTGGGAGAAAAAGGATTTCCTCCAATACCGACAAGAAGAAGTCGATCAAGCTAACAAGATACGTATGCAGGATATAGTGGGAAAGCTGCGATTAAAAGATTGTCACAAGCTGCAAGAATTACACGAAGGAATGGATCTGGTTGTCGATGGAATCAAAGACTTTAAATATAGAGGCAAACTTCGGTACATTTTACAATTCGAAAACCTAGACGTTCTTTATGTATCAAACTATTGGTTAGAAAAGGAGATAGAAGACTTGGGTGTCGATTTAAATTTTAAGCTGCGAATAAAATTAGATAAAATTAAAACCACTGCAAACAAACATAAAGAAAGGACTGTCTTCTGTGTATAACTTTGTATTAAAATTAAGTTTAAATGACTCCATGCTTGGCATTACATTTTTTAAATTTTGTTATGTATAATGTCAGAATAAACATTTTATAATAGTATATAACATTGTTCTTTATTTATAAAAGGCTGTAACGTTACCCCGAAATAGCAGTCGCACAGAGAGGGGTGCGCATGGGCAGGGGTGCGTACGCGCATGGGTGCGCATGGGCAGGGGTGTGCATGCGCAGGGGTGCTCATGGACTGGGATGTGTCTGAGCGTACACGAGGGAAGCGGATGTTAACAGTCATCAAGCATCCAATTCTTTTTTGGATGGTGTCGAGTACTTGCCTGCGTATGTACCCGAAGTAAAAGAATACGATTTGCATACGCAGCTTATTAATAAAATTAGTTTATCGAGGGAAGATGACAAAAGGTACATCATTCCTAATAGTACAACAATCTACGCATGGGGGCGTAAAGATATAAGATAGTTGTTTATATTTGTAAATCTATTGTATATATTAGTTTTAAGACTCCATAATTTTTAAGTTCTTCTCCCACCTTCCAAATCCTTCCGGCTTCTATCCTGGTTGACAGAGTATACGTGTTATCTCCACGTGGTATTCGCGGGACACATCGGTTTTAGATTTCTCGGGAGATGGTTGGCTAAGGCATATGTCTTGGGTAGCGAAAAAGGGTTTTAAAGATGGAATTAAATAAAAGATGGGCAAAAATTAGTCTTTAAAAGGCATAACTTTGTATGGGGTGGTCCTATTTAAAATTTATTTACAAATTTGGGGTCCCTAGAAAAATTTAATATTAGTTGATACCTAGCAAAATATATTTATCTTAAAAGAGTGACTACCCTGCGTATAATAAATACAATATAACACTTGTTAACAAAAAATTGTAGAGAAATTCAAAGACGATTTAATGTGGGTCCAGTATTAGAATTTGTTGGTAGTAATATTAAGTCCTACTGTACTGTAGGCGAGAAAGATACGATTAAAAAGATTAAAGGGATCTCACGAATTGTAGTTAAGTAAAACCGAGGGTCTCACAACCTATAACGAGCGTATATACCCAAAAGAGGTGGACATGCAGCTACGCAACAGTGCGTGGGATAATAAGGATTCTCTCCAATAAGAAATTAAAGTTTCCATGTACGTAGCACCAGTCATTGGGTAACGGTAGAAATGTTAAACCTATAAAGGCGATTATTAATTATGGTTTAGAAAAATAGTAGTTTTCGTGGACTAAACAAAATAGCTTAGACTGGTTAATGTATATGGTTACATACTCGTACACATCCACAAACATCTGTTTACGTCCACAATAGCGATGCCGGTAGTTTTTGTTTAACAAATAGTAGAAAAGATACGTCAGGTGTTAGTGCGTGGAAGCCCATAGGATCGTTGGAATCAAAAAGAACGGTGTGGCGGAATGTATGGTGGTTCCCCGTTAGAATAATCGAAAGTGGTTAATCAGTCGTATTAGATGTTTAAATAAGCGAAAGTGTAAAGGCCTACATAAACAAAAATTAATTAACCGACAAAAAGTGCGCGATGTGCTACACTTATAAAGAAAGTATGGAATGGTGCTTTGCATCGGTCCTAACAATAAAAGGGCGACTGACTTTTCCAAGCAACTACAAGAATAGCAGTAGCGCAGAGAAGGGTATGCATGTATTATACAGTTGCTGCAAAATATGTTAGTTTACGCGTAGCTCGGATGTGTAATTGATCACAACTTAAAGATCCCTCGGAGGTTTAAAATTGTCGGCCCATTGTCGTTTGAAAATGTTTGTAAATTATCAGAACAGGAGCGGGTTGAAGTATAATGGATTATTGACTGGGTTTTTCCTACCTTTTACGAGGGAATCGGAAATTGACAGACATCGAGCATCTAATTCTCTATTGGAGCGATATCGAGTACTTACCGGTTCTAGAAATCATTACGTGCGATTGACCGCTATGCGAAAGTGTAAAAGCCTACAGAAGCAAATTTAATTATCATACGAAAAAAGCGCGCGATGTGCTATAGAAAGTATAAAAAAATTGGTGCTTTTTAGCGGCCCTAACAGTAAAAAGGAGAGTGACTTTTTCTAGCAATTACAAGAATAGCAGTAGCGCGGCGAAGGGGTATGCATGTATTATACAGCGCATTGTTACAATAAAATATGTTAGTTTACGAGAAGCTCAAACGTGCACAAATTAAATTTTAATCTATAATTAATCACGGTCGTAAAAATGGGAAATTAATGGTTAATTTTAATACTGCTAAGCATATACTTTCGCTTGGTGATTCATTTGGAAAATATTCAAGCCTAACATTTCCTAAAGTATGACGTAGAAGTTATTTAAAATTAAATTGCTTTATTAGTAAGTATCCTGTAGACAGCAAGTTGGTATTTTCTTAGTAATGGTTTAAAGTGTTTTTGGTTATAGTAGCACTGCATCTTCTACAGCAAGACTTGCAGACAACTTGTGTGCGTGTGCTACCACCCTTTTGGATTTTTAATATGCACGCGATCCGTATAACATGGAAGACGTTTCCGATGTTTTTACTAACGGTATTCGCACCATTGACGAAGCGAACCAGGTGCATGCATTGGCGCTAAATGTATTGGACGAGCAGCGAGGATTATGACGTCATTTAGTTCCCCGCTGAATCCTCAACATCGTTCGGGTGTCTTCGGAAACCTTCGGTTTGCATTCTATAGGGTACATAAAGCAGGTGCACAAGAGTAAACTCTTTAGTTATAAGTTAGTTCGCTTACAAGTCAAGTCTTATAGTGCGGATTTTGTTTTGTACTAAAATGGTACCTGCAAACGTTTTTAAATGCGAGCCGTGTCACGTCTACTTTACCAGAAGGATGCTCTCAAACGGCACCAGAACAAATGTCGTGGTGTAACATCGCCTAGGTTGCTTATACATCCGTCTGCAGCAAAGTTCTTTAACTGTGGGTCTTGCGGTATCGCTTTTACGAGAATGGGCAACTTACAGCGACACAAGGAAAAACAGCACGGTATGTCATTAAGCAGTAAACGTTCAGCTCCACCAGCTGTTAAAGGGTCTTGTACGAAACAACCACGAATTATGTGTAAAGTATGCGATTTCGAAATGGAAAAGACTACCTATGCCGCACACTTAAGGAGCAACAGACATAAAAATGCATCAGTTACCGCTACTAGCGACGATGGTGTAGAAATGGTTAGCACTGCGTTTAACAACCGTATGGCTAGCTATCGCATAAAGAATGCCAGTGTCGACGATGGAGTGCCCGAGTTTCTTTGGAAGCAGAAAGAGCGATTTATTCGATTAATTAAAGAAAAAAGAATACAACATACAGCAGTAAAAGTCTATTGCGAACTCTACGGCGTTTACACCAAAATGGGGGAAGAGACTACCGATGTAAAATCCTTTAACACAAAAAATGTGGTTATAACGTCTTCTAGTAATCTGGAAAATATGTACGAGGTCTTAAGCGAAACCATGCGAACAAAATCAGAGGAATTTGAAACATGCGGGTCCGGTTGGTCTTTGGAAAAGGTGCTCTATTTAGAAATAAATATTAATAAGTATAGCCCGATATGAGAAGTTCTAGGTTAAGAATAAAAAATTGTGAATATGTATTTAGAAATGTTGTTTACAAATTTAAACTGTATTAGTAAAAATTGTTTGTAATAAAAGTTTCAAGAATTGTTTTAGATTTTCTTTAGGTATGAGTTGCAGGAAATTTATCATTTAGAGGTGTGTGTAAAATGGTAAGGGTGGTCCCTGTTTTAAATCTGTTTGCAGATTCGGATTCTACATAAAATTCTAGACTAACAAGATGTATCGCATGACTAAAAAATTTATAAGAACGCTCAAAAGTGGCTACAGGTAAGAAATCTTAAAATCAGGGTAGCTCTCGGGGGGGATGGAGCTATCTAAAAAATTTAAAGAGATTTGTGTAGCTGAGAAAATTCTAATATTAATTGATACCAAACATTGTACATTTATCTCGTGGGTGGAAGTGTGGAGAAAGATTTATCTCGCATAGGGTATGTGTGTAACATTGCAGGGCGTGGTCCGATTTCGAATCTGCAAACAGATTCGAATTCTGCGTAAAATTCTAGACTAGCAAGATGTATCGCATGTATAAAAAAATTTATAAGAACGCTCAAAAGTCGCTACAGGTAAGAAAACTTAAAATGGGGGTAGCTCCCTGGGGGATGATGTTATCTAAAAAATTCCTAGAGATTCGGGTAGCTGAGAAAATTCTAATATTAATTGATGCCAAACAAGATAGGTTTATCTCGTGGGTGGAAATGTGGGGAAAGATTTATCTCGCAGAGGGTATATGTGTAACTTTGCAGGGCGTAGTCCGATTTTAAATCTGTTTGCAGATTTGGATTCTACATAAAATTCTAGACTAGCAAGATGTATCGCATGACTAAAAAAAATTTATAAGAACGCTCAAAAGTCTCTACAGGTAAGAAATCTTAAAATTGGGGTAGCTCCCTGGGGGATGATGTTATCTAAAAAATTCTTAGAAATTCGGGTAGCTGAGAAAATTCTAATATTAATTGATACCAAACAAGATAGGTTTATCTTGTGGGTGCGGTGCTAATAGGCACCGAGAAGTATCTCAAAAATTTTAGGGGTTAGGTTATCGATTTTTAGTTTAGGGATGGTTGGGGTAAAACTCCCACAAGGAGGTCCACAAGGAGGAGATTCATCTCCACAAGGAGGAGATTCCTAAAAATAAGACTTTATAGTGCGAATTTACATGTAAATTTGGTCCAGATGTGTGAGGAAATGTGGGATTCTGGAGGAAATGTGGCGGTGAAAACCCTGATAATGTACTACTCTCACCTTTGGGTATCGAACGTTGTAAAAGTTAACGCTTTCATAATTTGTTATTGAAAATTTGCATTGCGCCCCGGTTGAGCAAGATTGCGTTTTTTTCTTAGCAATATGCAGGGTGTCCGAAAAATACGTGTACAACGTAAGAACAGATATTCTTTGGCTCAAAATAGATCGATTTGATCCAACTTACCTATTATAAAAGTTGCTTCATTTAGCCGCTAGAGGGCTTCAAAAATCGTAAAAAATATTTGATATTTTAAAATAACTCGAAAACGCGTCGATAGATTTTTGGGGTGCAAGTTTCTACTTTCAATTGACATCTTTTGGTGGTGTACGCAATAATTTTAAAAGCATACGAGTGTCCCAAAAATGATGTATTGTATAAATATCCGACCATTACCTTTTTTCTGTTCATGCAATGACTACCAATTTTTTTTTATGAGTAGCCGACTTAATTTGGAAACTTTTTTGTCTCTTGTAAAATTTTGATTAGACGAGCGGTTTGACAGAAAAAAATAATTTCAAATGTCTGCATACTTTCGTCATCCTTGCTGCATTAACTGTAAAACGGGGCAAATAAAAGAACATAGTATAGTAGTAGGCTTTGCTTTTGATTTGTTATTTAATTTGAATATTATTTAACCCCAGTTTGCCTGTCAAGTCGTGAATTTCTGCTTAATTCAATAAAAGTGTGCATCTTTCATCTTACATTATGAGTACTTACACAAACAACTAACAGGTGGATATGCTTTTGGTTTTCGAATTTTCACAAGGCAATGGTCGTGAAAGCGTCAGAGTCTATAGGGAAAGATTTCCTAATCGCCGAACGCCAAACCACCAAACATTCGCAAATATTGAAAGACGTCTTCGTGAAAATGGTAGCTTTCAGTCAAGAAATGCGGATCGAGGACGTCAACGTACCACAAGAACTGCGGATCTGGAGGAACAAATTTTGGATAGAGTTGAAGAAGACCCAAAAATAAGCACCAGACGCTTAGGACTTGAACTACAAGTTCCTAAAAGTATTGTTCATGAGGTTTTAAAGGAACAGTTATTACACCCATACCACGTTCAACAGGTGCAAGATCTTTTGCCTATCGATCCTGATAGGCGTCTAGCTTTCTGTCAATTTATTCAAGATCAGAGAATTCAAAATGCAAATTTCAATCGCAAAATTTTATTTACAGACAAAGCTTCTTTTACAAGATCTGGTATTACTAACATACATAATGAACATGTTTACGCTGTAGAAAATCCTCATGCAACTAAAGTGACTCACTATCAACATGAATTTAAGACTAATGTCTGGGCTGGAGTTATTGATAATTTTTAGGGATTTTTTAGGGATTATATTTTTCCCTTTCCATAAATAAAATAATTAGATTTGTAACTCAAGGTGAAACGCAATTACTCAAAGATATATCTATAGGAAAATAAGCATAACAAGTAATTGCTTGTTTTAATGTCAAAGCAGGACTCGAACTGCTACTCTATTTAATTAAGTACTGAAAAAATGTTATCTAGAATTTTTCGAGAAATCTTTAGAAAAAAATTGCTTTATAGAGTTACCGCATTTCGTTTATCAAATTAATCAACTAAATGTATCAGTTTTCAGATGACTGTAAAATATTTGCTAAAGCTAACCAGCTCCGACCATGATTGACGTAACTAAGACAAAGTTGTTTTAGAATTGCATGATTGCTTTTTACGCGCCACCCTCGGTATAATACGAATTTTGCGTTTGAGTTTATACTATATAACTCGATAAAGATTGAGATTAACTTTTATAAAGCCTTGTTCCCTAACCTGCAGAGTTCACATTTTCCATCACTTCCAATGTAATTTTTTTGGAAAGCAATCAATTTAATTCGAATAGATTTTTACTTGAAGAGAATGAGACGTGAAACACCATTTCATCATGATTAACGAGTTAAATGATTTAAAAGTTCTCATGTTGTAACGACAATAGTTAATGTCGAGCAGAAATTATAAATACCTATCACTCATAACTAATTTCATAAAAGCAAGCAATCATACTATCAAAAACGTTCTTTTTTAATTATTTATTTATTTACTACGATAAATGACTTCGCAGGTGCATTAAGTTCCCAGTAGAAGAGTCACACTTTAATACAAATGCTGTACATAGAATTATTCTAATATTACAAAGTGAAACTAAAGAAGCATTTTTATGTGATGTGAAACCTAGAGCAGAGTCCTCCTACTAACTACTTTGAAGCCTACTTGCTGCCATATACCTGATAAGTTACGCTAAACAAAAAAAAACAATTGCAATTTAAAGAAAAAAGACTGTGCTAATATAATTGCACTAGTAAATGCCCAAATTTTTGAAGACACTAAAAATATCAATATCACTACTGTGTACATATTTAGTAGAGTGTTTGTGTATGTTGAGGGAAAGGCACCGCTTTCCTTCTCCGCCACTTTCCTAATCGCTTTCTAATGAGTTTTCTCATTAGAACCCATTAGCAAATCGTTTTTTAATAGATTTTCTCATTCAAAACCCCCATTAGCACTAATCATTTTCCAATGGAAAAACTCAATAAGACTAATCGCTTTTTAATGGGAAAACTCGTTAACACTAATCGCAGGAAAACTCATTAACGATAATATCATTTTTCTTACGTCACATTTATCATCCGACATTTTTCCTTACGTCATCTCTGTCATCCGCCATTCTTCTTAAGTCAATGCGCCATTTTTACGATTTTTGACTTTTTCTATATATATATATATATATATATATATATTATTTTATATACTGCGATCCTACCCTATGAGTGATAGGCCTAGTATATCTATCTAACTGTCACTCTTTGTCTTATTTTAGAGCCTTGTTGAGTTATGCCACACAATTTATCTTTAAATATTTAACACGGCTGCTGCACTTATATATTTCACAGGGCCGTCAACCACGTTGCGGAATCTACCTAGGGTGGGTCCGTCCTAGGCAAACCCCTCTCAACTAGACACCCCAACAAATATCCAAGGAGTTTTCAAAATAATTTTAGAAGCCAAAAGTATCCCCAAACACTAGTTCCACTTTTATTAATTTGATTAAAGCACTGCGTAGATATTAAATACTAATACCTGGAATCCAGATACAGGCGCCGCCTTCCTGCCGTCCTGAAGCCAAGTGATCAACTACTGGTACCTCCTGAAAAAAATATAAGTAACTCGAGCAACTGGTAATCTCCGGACTATTAAAATACTAATGTTTCTACAAATTTTATGTTATACAAATACTCGGATAACTCCAATTCCACCATTCTTTCCTCTTCAAAACGATAACGGTACCGATGATCACTCCCTCTTCTAATTACTTTTTCTTCGCCACAGAACTGCTACCTTAGGCTTTATTCTACTGCACTACAGTACGACTGAATCTACTTCTCTTGTCCACTATTTGCTACCTCCAGGTACAACTTGACTTTCAAAATTTACTCGTAACTTTTTAAATGAAATAAAACTCAAAACAGTACAAAAACACGTCAATTTTTCAGTAATACAAATTTTAAGTCCCTTATAAATACAACCCGTCTCCCCCAGGTTTATGTTGCCATAACAGCTATGTATACGCACACTATGCAATTCATAATTATTAATCATATTCGTGTCTAGACCTCTGGCTAAACTGAATGGTTTGATAATCCAGTGATTTGTCTATATTGAACTTTTTACAATATTGAAAATAGCTAACAAACTTTGATGGTTCAGCTTTTAAATTATACGTAACAGGCATTTATGTCTTATTCGGTAACGTCCTGTCATTACATAACCATTCTTTAATTGTTAAAGCATATTCAAACTGAAATTTATTTACAAATTTTTCAGGAGTATCACTTAACTCCTCAAAATTTTTAAAACGCGTAGTGTACCACAAAATTTTGATATTTGTTTTTACATCCAAAAGGTTCTGAATAGGCTAACTCCAAATTAAATTATATGTACATGCAACCATAACAATTAAAATACGTATACAATGCAAACTTATTAACTAGCTTAGCCTGGTATCTGGCCGGTATACGTTGTGAAATGCAATGCAGTTTTAAAAGCTTTATAAATTTATAAACGTGAAATAGTTGTTAATTTATAAACCAAAATACCTGAAACAAAATACCTTAACAAAACCAAATATACCCCCATTCTAGCAAGTCGTTTCGAAGCCTTATTTAAAACATTTTATCAGCCCACCCTTTTCTTGACAGTATAATATATATATATATATAAAATAAATATTGGGGATACAGTCAGATTGGGCATGGATTTAATATAAACTTCTTATAACCATTTCAAGCTTTCGAAAATGTTTATTTTCTTCATCAGGATACTAAAAGTTTATAATTTAACATTTATATGATAAAATTATATAGGTTACTTACGATTATAAAATTTATAATTATATAAACATTAAATGACATCTATATGACATGGACAGGTTTTTGTTCATACGCGTACATTTAAAAGTTTCTTATAATTATAAACTTTATAATCGTAAGTAACCTATATAATTTTATCATATAAATGTTAAATTATAAACTTTTAGTATCCTGATGAAGAAAATAAACATTTTCGAAAGCTTGAAATGGTTATAAGAAGTTTATATTAAATCCATGCCCAATCTGACTGTATCCCCAATATTTATTTTGCTTATACATTATAAAAACAGTCAATATTACTAATTTTATATATATATATATATATATATATATATATATATATTGTTTACGCCTAAGCGGAACGGCTGGTTCACAATAACAAAAATTAACGTGTAATAAAAATGGTTCCATAAAAAACTTACCCCGTGTTCAATTGTCACTTTACACTCACCACTAAATACATAATTGGTTAGGCAGGAGAGGGTGATGAAGGAAGGGAAATAGAGGTGCTCAAGTTGTTAATTTAATTAATTACTGCCGACAAACCGGCGCGAATGTGATATTTTAATGGACTGTTTTCTAAGAGCGAGCTGTGTCGACTGTCTTATCTTATTGTTTGTAATCAGCGCTCACCTTTGGCGATGGGCGAATAACAAATCGTAGTCGAGACATAAGAGGAACATACTTTTTAATTTATAATAGGCAAGGCCTAAACATAACCGCCCATCTAAAACTGAACAAGTTTTATACCAAAACAAAATAAATCATTTAAAAATACACCCTAGAAATGTTAAGGTTGCTAGGCAAATTAAAACAAAACTTTAATATAACCTTAAAATTTTCAAAATTAAACGGAACATAAATACGAGATAAAATAACCAAAATAAAATTTATTCATTCAAAGGGAGGATAATAAGCTTACTTATTGGACGCGTAAATAAACCTGCAGCGGTTTTTACAGATGCTACTCGTGGTATACCGTCACTACCAAAAAATAACTTTTCAATACGGCAAAAAGGCTAACACAAGGGGGCAGTATTTAAATTTTTAATTATGACCACATCATTTACCTTGGGCAACATCGTGGGGCAATGCCATTGGTTACGTTGGGTGAGTTGGTGGAGATACTCGTTCGACCACCGACGCCAAATGGATTGAGTAACCTGACACAATCGCTGCCAACGGGAACGCAAAGTTATGTCCTCCGAAATAGTAATTTCAGGTAGCGATAAAAGCGGACCGCTTATTAAAAAATGACCGGGCGACAGATAATCTGTACCGTCATTAGGATCGGAAGACTGGCAAAGAGGGCGACTATTGAGTATGGCTTCAACCCTTGAAAAAATTGTACGTAGTTCCTTAAAAGTTTGAGGGCGTGTACCTAAAGTACGAACTAATAAGGCTTTCGCCGATTTCACTCCAGACTTCCAAATTCCGCCAAAATTTGGGGCGTATGGAGGATTAAATTGCCACTTGATATGGCGGGAGGCTAAAGCGGCAAAAATTTTATCGTTGTTGGATTTAAGGAATATGATAGCTTCCTTGAGAGACCGCGAGGCACCAAGAAAGTTTCTACCCTGATCTGAGTAAACAACATCAGGAATTCCTCTACGAGCTGTAAACCTTGTCAGACAAGCTAAAAATGCTTCGGTAGATAACTCTGACACTACCTCGAGGTGCACCACTCTGGTGCACATACAAATAAATGTGTATAAATAAGTTTTAGACACCGGGGCATTACGACGATTAGAAGACTTGATCATAAATGGGCCGGCGAAATCTACTCCCACATGAGTAAATGTTCTAGACAGTTGAACACGGAAAGGGGGTCAATCGGCCATGAACGGTTGAGCAGTTGTCGCACGGAAGCGCGAACAAACAACGCATTTATGGATCCTCTGACGAACTAAGGAACGTATTCCAATAATCCAGAATTTTCGCTGAATAAGTGATTGCGTCATGAATGCACCTGAATGCATAGATAAACGGTGATAATTATCACACAATAATCGCGATAAAGTGGCTTGTTTCGGTAATAGAAAGGGATGTCTGTTATCATAAGACAACAGGGAGTGACGCAAACGTCCGCCCACCCTAACAAGACCTCGCGAATCAATAAAGGGGGACAATTTTTGGAGTGGTTTAGAACAACCCTTGTTTAAATTTAGTTGATTTATTTCTTCGGCGTAGAACTGCTGTTGCGTAACTCTTATGATAGTTATCAATGAGATATGTAATTCATCAGAAGAAAGAGAGTCTGATAATTTTTTATCAGAGTTCTTGAAATTGTAAATAAAACGGTTTAATATGCAACAGTACGCTGAAGCAAGGTGAGAGAAGAAAATTAATCCAAAAATTGAGTGCAACTTTTTTGTGTAGAAGTAACTAATATATTAGGGGGAGATTTTATTTCTGGAAGAATTTCTAGAGAAGGGGAAGTTTCCATATTCCTGGAAGCCGTAATTAGATCGCTACAGTTAGATGGGTCATGCCACCAGATACCGTTGTCAATCAACTGGTGCGCAATAAGACCACGAGAAGCCATATCGGCGAGGTTGTTTTCACCAGAAATATGGTACCACTGTTTAAGGGCAGTGTATTCTAAAATAATTTCCACGCGGTTGGCAACAAATGTTTTTAATAAATAAGAAGAAGTGTTAATCCACGCTAGTACCACTTGAGAATCGGTAAATAATCTTATTTATTTTAAGGGATAAATAAATTTATTAGAGATTATAGAATATACTAGACGAGATAACAAAACAGCACCTAATAATTCCATACGGGGCATTGAAAGAAATTTTAAGGGTGAAATTTTACTTTTAGCTTGTAGGAGATGGAAATTCGTGCTATCTGAAGTCGTGCCATGTAGAAAAACACATGCAGCATAACCCTTCTCACTGGCATCGCAAAACCCTAACAGACGGTACTGTCCCGAGTTTAAAAACAAACAGCAAGGAATTTTCAAATTTGATAATTCAGTAAGGCGGGAACAAATTTTCTCCCACTTCAAACACCAGTCGGTGTCCGGCGTGTCGTCCCAACCGAAACGTTGTACCCATTATTGCTGTAAAAAATGTTTTATTAAAAACACCACCGGAGCCAACCAGCCGAGGGGGGTCGAAAATTTTAGCCATATATGAAAGAACAGAGCGTTTTAAAATATTCCCTTCGAAAGGAACAACATAGTAGGTGAAATTATCAGAATTCGGGTTCCAATATTTTGATACCAGAGATTTCATCAGAAAATGCTACGGAGGGTTCTAATTCAGATTCCTGGAATTGATTTAAAAGAGAGTTATCATTGCTGGACCACTTTCTTAACTGAAATTGGCCAAGAGACAGCAATTTTATTAATTCAGATTGCAGCTGCTGAGCTGCCGCAACGGACATGACTCCTGAAATCACATCGTCCATATACGTGAGTAGATGGATGACAGGGGAATCAGAACCACATTTGCACCAGCATCCACATTTGCACCAGCGTCTGGACCAAATAGTTTTCTTCGACTAGCCATTTTCATCTTTCGAGATAAACCTATCTTGTTTGGTATCAATTAATATTAGATTTTTCTTAGCTATCCAAATCTCTAGGAATTTTTTAGATAGCATCACCCCCCAAGGAGCTACCCTCATTTTAAGATTTTTTTACCGCTAACATTCTGAATCAAATAGTTTTCTTCGTCTAACCATTGCATCTTTCGAGATAAACCTATCTTGTTTGGTATCAATTAATATTAGAATTTTCTCAGCTATCTGAATCTCTAGAAATTTTTCCGATAGCATCATCCCCCCCAGACAGCTACCCTGATTTTAAGATTTCTTACCTGTAGCGATTTCTGAGCGTTCTTATAAATTTTTTTAGTCATGCGATACATTAAATTAGTCTAGAATTTTATACAGAATTTGAATATACAAACAGATTTAAAATAGGACCACGCCTTACAAAATTACACACATACCATCTGCGAGATAAATCTTTCTCCACATTTCCACCCACGAGATAAACCTATCTTGTTTGGTATCAATTAATATTAGAAATTTCTCAGCTAACCGAATCTCTTTAAATTTTTCAGATAGCACCATCCCCCAGAAAGCTAACCCAATTTTAGGATTTTTTTATCAATGTCGATTTCTAATCATCTATCCTTTTTAATATCTACAATCCTTTAACCAAACACGTAGTAGTATTAACATAAATAAATTAAGCACGCAAAAATTTAATAATTTATTTTATCTGATTTACAGTTTAATAAACTAATTACAATTTTTACAAAGTATAAAATTATTTCCTTCGTTTAACCAAATCCAAGCAGGTTAAAGTAACCTGTAACAAAAAATAGAAATTAATGTGTTGTTTAAAAAAGACCTATAACAAAAAGAGATTAATGTAAAAAAGAGGAAAAGTGTTTTCGGTCAATAAGACATATTGTCCTTAATCTAACAATATGAGAATAATGTAAAAACATTCCAATGTAATGTGTTTTTAACGTCTTCATCGCCCCGAATTACATGTGAAAGCTGTATATAATTTCCTTTCAATGGACTTTCTATTAATTATGTTTGAATACAGTGCATCAGTAATTGACGTATAATTGCTGGGGATTCGCACAAGGTATTTTCTAGCAACCATCATCGACTACGTATTTAGGGAAATACAAATTTTAATAAACACTTTAAACCTTTACTAAGGGAATACCAAACTTGTTGTCTACAGGATACTTACTAATAAAGCAATTTAATTTTAAATAACTTCTATGTCATATTTCGGAAATGGTAGGCTTGAATATTTTCTTTGGAAACAATCGAAGATTGCCGAAGATACTTGAAGAGTGCACAAACGCGGTCACTAAACCAATTAGCATTAATATCAAGTATTCCGTACTTTTGTAGGTTGCTCATTTCCTAGAACCAAATCTTCTGCAATGTACAATGTCCTTAAACTATCTACATTAATATTCTTAACTACACTTCGTGAGACCCCTTTAATCTTTTTAATCGTGTCTTTCTCGCCAAATTTTAATACAAGACCCACATTAAAGTTGTCTTTGAATTTCTAGCCATACGGTTGTTAAACGCAGTGCTAACCATTTCTACACCATCGCCGCTAGTAGCGGTAACTGATGCATTTTTATGTCTGTTGCTTCTCAAGTGTGCGGCATAGGTAGTCTTTTCCATTTCGAAATCGCATCCTTTACACATAATTCGTGCTTGTTTCGTACAAGGCCCTTTAACAGCTGGCGGAGTTGAACGTTTACGGTTTAATGACATGCCGTGCTGTTTTTCCTTGTGTCGCTGTAAGTTGTCCATTCTCGTAAAAGCGATACCGCAAGACCCACAGTTTAAGTACTTTGCTGCGGACGGATGTATAAGCTTAACCGTGGATGATGTTACACCACGACATTTGTTCTGGTGCCGTTTGAGAGCATCCCTGGTAAAGTAGAAGTGACAGGGCTCGCATTTAATAACGTTTGCAGGTACCATTTTAGTACAAAACAAAATCCGCACTATAAGACTTTAGTTAAACTTGTAAGCGAACTAACTTATAACTAAAAAGCTTACTCTAGCGTACCTGATTTATGTTCCCTATAGAATGCATACCGAAGGTTTCCGAAGACGGTCGAACGATGTTGAGGATTCAGCGGGGAACTAAATGACGTCATAATCCTTGCTGCTCGTCCAGTACATTTAGCACCAATGCATGCACCTGGTTCGCATCGTCGATGGTGCGAATCCCGTTAGTAGAAACATCAGAAACGTCTTCCATGTTATACGGATCGCGTGCATATTAAAATCCAAAAAGGCTGTAGCTCACGCACACAAATTGGTTGCAAGTCGTGCAGTAAAGATGCAGTACTACTATAAACAAAAACTTAATAAAAACACTTTAAACCTTTACTAAGGGAATACCAAACTTGTTGTCTACAGAATACTTACTAATAAAGCAATTTAATTTTAAATAACTTCTACGTCATATTTTAGGAAATGGAGGGCTTGAATATTTTCTAAATGAATCACCAAGCGAAAGTATATGCTTAGCGGTATTAAAATTAACCATTAATTTCCAATTTTTACGACTGTGGTTAATTATAGATTAAAATTTAATTTGTTCACGTTCGAGGTTCCCGTAAACTAACAATGCGCTGTATAATACATGCATACTCCTTCGCCGCGCAACTGCTATTCTTGTAGTTGCTAGAAAAAGTCACTATCTTTTTTTACTGCTAGGGACCGATGCAAAGCACCATTTTATACTTTATTTATAAGTATGGCACATCGCGCACCTTTTTTGTCTGATAATTAAATTTTGCTCGTGTAGGCTTTTACACTTTCACATAGCGGTCGGCCGCGCGTAGTGATTTCTAGAACCGGTTAGTACTCGATATCGCCCAAATAGAGAATTAGATGCTCGATGTCTGTCAATTTTCGATTCCCTCGTAAAAGGTAGAAAAAACTCGGTCAATCATCCATCTAACTTAAACTTCGACCCGCTTCTGTTCTGATAATTTCCAAACAGTTTTCAAACGACAATGGGCTCAGAATTTTTTAAACCTTCGAGGGATCTATAAGTCGTAATCAATTACACGTTCGTGCTTCCCGTAAACTAACAATGCGCTGTATAATACATGCATACCCCTTCGCCGCGCTACTGCTATTCTTGTAGTTGCTAGAAAAAGTCACTCTCCTTTTTTACTGTTAGGACCGATGCGAAGCACCATTCGATACATGCTTTAAAGGTATGGCACATCGCGCACTTTTTTTGTCTGATAATTAAATTTTGCTTATGTAGGCTTTTACACTTTCGCATATTTAAACATCTAATACGATTAATTAACCACTTTCGATTATTCTAACGGGAACCGCCATACATTCCGCCACACCGTTCCTTTTGGATCTAACGATCCGATGGGCTTCCACACACTAACACCTAACGTATCTTTCCTACTATTTGTTAAACAAAAACTACCGGCATCACCATGTTCGTATACGAACGTAAGCAGATGTTTGTGGATGTGTACGAGAATATGTAACCATATACATTAATCAGTCTAAGCTATTTTATTTAGTCCACGAAAACTATTATTTTTCTAAACCACAATTAATAATCGCCTTTATAGGTTTAACATTTCTACCATTACCCAATGACTGGTGCTACGTACATGGAAACTTTAATTTCTTATTGGAGAGAATCCTTATTCTCCCACGCACTGTTGCATTGTTGCATGCCCACCCCTTTTGGGGATATATGCTTGTTATAGGTTGTAGCATCCGCGGTTTTACTTAACTACACTTTGTGAGACCCCTTTAATCTTTTTAATCGCGTCCTTCTCGCTAACAGTACAGTAGGACTTAGCCCTACTACCAACAAATTATAAACTGGGTCCCCATTAAATTCGTCTTTGAATTTTCCTACAACTTTTTGTCGACAAGTGGTATATTGTGTTTATTATCCGTGGGGTAGTCACTCTTTTAAGATAAATATATCTTTTTTTGGTATCAACTAATATTAGATCTTTCTAGGGACCCCAAACCTGTAAATGGATTTTAAATAGAACCACCTCTTACAAAGTTACACTTTATAGACCCCAAACCTCTAATTTTTGCACCATCTTTATTTAACTACATCCTTAGAACCTTTTTTCGCTACCCAAACATATGCTTTAACCATCCATTTCCCGAGAAATCTAAAACTGCTGTGTTCCGCGAATACCACGTGGAGATAACACGTATACTCTGTCAACCATGATAGAAGCAGGAAGGATTTGGAAGGTGGGAGAAGAACTTAAAAATTATGGAATCTTAAAACTAATATATACAATAGATTTACAAAATCAAACAACTATCTTAGATTTACATCTTTATGCCCCCATGCGTAGATTGTTGTACTATTAGGAATGATATACCTTTTGTCATCTTCGCTCGATAAACTAATTTTATTAATTATCTGCGTGTACAAATCGTGTTTTTACTCGGGATACATACACCGGCAAGTATTTATGAAATTTGATAAGGAACCAATAGATTTAAATTGAAGAATTTTATTCAAATAAAAATTAACAATTCTTCGTGGGGAGTCGTAGCGATCTACAAGTTTTTAAATGCTTGCTCATACAAATTAGGATCTAACGCTAGATCAGAGACGACACTTAATGCTTCCTTATCGAGATACGATCTAAAATATAAATATTTTAATGAGACTGGAATAGATTTGTTTTCGTGTACAACACTGCGATAAGTAGTAATGAAATTATTCCACTTTTCAATGGAACAGGAATTTCTAGGGGTTTTAAACATTCAACGGATGGGCCCTTAAATGCCAGAGCATCCGCAGAAACCGATTTTGTCGATTTTTTTTTCAATTCTAAATATTTTGAACGAATTACATCGAACAAATCTTCGAAAGATGCTAGATTTAATTTTACATGTAATTTAGGGTCGGCTTTAGTAGCGTTAAATTCTACTATTGCTACCTGTAGTTTTTCGAGAGCATTTTCAATAATCGGAAGCCTTTGCATTTTTGCTTCTAATAAGTTTAATTTACTTACATTTGCGGAAATAGCATAATCCCAAATGCCTTGCAAGCGACCAAATAAGGCTTCTTGCTGAGCTTGCAAAGAAATGCTGTCGAAAGACATTTTCAGAATAGCCTAAACTACACGTAAATATGTAATTGAATTGAAGTGTGTTTTATAATTAAAATTGAATGTAAATATAAACAAACACACCTGTGCTGATAACCGTTAATCAACATGCAGGTCAAACTCAATTACAAGGTTAATATTACAATTCGATAAGAGTGAATTGATTTCAAATACTTTTAAGAGCGACCTTGTAATAATTTAACATAAAGCAAGTTCCTCTACAACCACGACGACAATTCTATCTCACGCATACCGGTCGAAGAGACCAAAAATAAGGTATGTGCACGCCTAAGCGGAACGGCTGGTTCACAATAACAAAAATTAACGTGTAATAAAATATGGTTGCATAAAAAACTTACCCCGTGTTCAATTGTCACTTTACACTCACCACTAAATACATAATTGGTTAGGCAGGAGAGGGTGATTAAGGAAGGGAAATAGAGGTGCTCACGTTGTTAATTTAATTAATTACTGCCGACAAACCGGCGCGAATGTGATATTTTAATGGACTGTCTTCTAAGAGCGAGCTGTGTCGACTGTCTTATCTTATTGTTTGTAATCAGCGCTCACCTTTGGCGATGCGCCAATAACAAATCGTAGTCGAGACATAAGAGGATCATGCTTTGTAATTTATAATAGGCAAGGCCTAAACATATATATATATATATATATATATCTACTTTTGCCTCATCCTGTATATACATTTTACCGCAAGTTCTTAGCGAAAAGAATCGGCTCAAGCGGGATTCGAACCCGTGCTACTCGCAGCAAAGCAGACACCTTAACCACTACTCTATCGAGTAAATTGAAATTATTACTTGCACATCTCGTATTATTGTTTAATGCACAGATTCCATTTTAATTTAGAGATGAACTTAATAGTGCATTTAATATTTCAGGATGATTAAGAAACAACCTACAACCTCCATTTTAATTTAGAGATGAATTTAAAAATACCCAACCCCAAATGTTATATAGACCTACCCTGTATTTTTCTATTAACGAGTACCATTAAGTCACATAATAGACGTCTGTATAGATCAAAAGATGCTTTTAAACTGAACAACTTGAGGCTTAACTTACTTTTAATTACCCCATCTTTTTCCCCATCGATTTAATGAAGGATGTCTATCATTTTCTTAAATAGGACTACCACCTTAAACCTAAAAATTAAAAACAACATAATTTAATGCATTTATTTATAATGGATGGTGTATTAATTGCAGATTTCCCGTTTTAATGAGATTTTTATGTAAAGTTATCGTGGTCGTAAAATCCTTCATTCTTTGTTAATGCATTAAAGCATAGCCGTTGTTATTTCTCTTATAGCTATTAAGCGCTTTATCCATTTTATTTTATGGCTTTCCTGATAGTAGCGGTTCCTCGAATTGGTGCGTTTATTCATTAATTTGCTTATTTAATAGGTTTTGAACATTTCTGGGAGAAGTTACGAATTCTTTTATTAAATGACGTAAATGCTCGAACTTCTGAATTAATTCGAAACTAACTTCTTTGAAAGAAAAATGCGTTTCATTCAAAACTCATAAAATGGTATTTTTAACGAGAATGAATATCTTGTTTTTGTTTTAAATGATATATCTTGACACCGAAATTTATCTAGTATTTCAAAAATACATGGAACTCGTTTCGCAATAAAAACTTGTTTCTAATGATATCTTAAAGTGTATATATAGTTCGAAAGCAAATTTATATAATTTCCTTAAAGCTGATGATTTAAATTAACGTATTCCGTTTATTAATGATAGACATCAACGTTATTTCGTATTTTAAAACTATTTGCGGCTCTTTTTCAGTCTGCAATAAATACCTATACATAGATTTTAATTACAAAAATAATCAGGGACTCTTTTCATGCTTCATAAATGCACTGAAATTTGTTTTATGGTAAATGGAATGTGTTCTAGGGGATATCTGCACACTGATTTTGAATGAATGCTTAAAGTAGTCTTTACGATAGGGCTTCGTCTTTTTAAATGGTATGTTTTTTGACATGGGAATCTTATTTTATGTGTTAATGGAATACGCTTAGTTTTATACTGAGTAAAAAATTTAATATAGGGTAATTTTACATTTTTCCGTTTTTCTTCTCTTTGGGATGGTGTTTTTCATAGAATTTGGTATTTAATGACCTCTCGGAACATCATTCTCACACGCATACGCGCGCGCACACACACACACACAGATATGTATATATACATATATACATACACACATATAGTGAATAAGATGAAATAATAACATAGACTTTTATGCAAAGCCCAAATGATCATTTCAAATCGAGCTAGTAATTGAAAAATGGAAAATATAAGGTCTTGGACAGGACTTGAACCTGTATCCTGGTTTTGCCGGAACCATGCGTTTACCAATTACGCCACCGAGACCGATGACACAATTGGTAAATTTACACATTTAAATCGTGTACATGACGATACATCAACCTAACTTTCAAGAATCGACTGGCAAACCCGTACTATCTCCATAAAGCAGGTATTTCAGCAAACGCTTTATGTCCATGGTGCAGTATTGAGGCAGATGGATAGCATATAATTATAACTTGTGCAAAAGCCAGGCATATTTGAAAATATATTATACCGATCCTAAAAAAGATAGTGCACTGGAAACACATCTTCACGAGAGAATTGCATGGTGGTTTTGTAAATGAATCATACGCCACAATTTTAGCCACCGACTTAATAACCATTACAAAAAGTACTATTTATTGGTGTAAAATTGAAAAACACAGAAATCCTAGCGTTATACTAGGAAACATTTGAATAGATTTAAATCCAGAATCATCAAGAAATTCGCAAGGCATATAAGTAATAATACCATCCACAAGGTTATTGATATCTTGTGTATAAACACGGTCCTTTGCTGGGTTGACAGTGATAATGTTAAATATACACCAATATTTAATTAAGTATTATGTATTTTTCTTTCCAGCATAATTTATTGATATGTAACAGATTGTATAAATATTATGTATTTGCTTTGTAACCTTTCTGTTTTAATATAATAATAATAATGATATAATAATAATAATAATAGTAATAATAATAATACACACATGCGAGGAGGTTTGTGAGCAGAGTAATGAGACTGACAACACTGCGAGCGAACTGACAACACCGTGTTGTTTTACTTGTTCGGACTTGTGCGTTATACGACTGACAACACTGTGAGGGTCTGGCAACGCTGTGTTGTTTTACTTGTTCAGACCTGTGCGTTTATCCTTTCCTGATCCTCAGTTTGAGTGTTAGCTCCGTACTGGCAGCAAGTAATTTTCAAAAGCGCTCTTAGTAAAGTTATGTTTTTGTGTTACGAAAATACAACAGCGTAATTTAGAGCAACGTAATGCCATCAAGTTTTGTGTGAAACTTGGAAAATCCGCGGGTGTGACATTTGAAAAGTTTAAAAAGACCTAAGAGGAACATTCTTTATCAAAAGCATATGTTTTCGTTGGCACAAGTCATTTTTGGAAGGCTGTTACTCCGTGTTTGTTTTCGAACCGATTCTGCATTCGTTAGGATGGACTGCAACGTCCCCTAACTTATTTATGGTCATTTAGTTATTCTGCAACCATTCCTGCCACTGTAAAAAATTTAAATAATCCTGTTAATTATTTTGCCTCCACCTTGTATGATTCTACGCAGCTATTTATTATAGATGGCAGCTCCTTTTCAATCATGAATAACACATAGATATGGTTATGTGTTCCTCTGGTCAATATTTTAAATTCCTAATATCTTGTAAAGTTATGTCTAGATAAGGAAACGGATTCTACATACATTACTATCGTTATTGTTGATAGTCCGTACTTTGTACTAGGCAATTTTCCTTTCGTTGCTCACTCTACTACATACTTTTAACTTTCGATTTGCGACCGAAAGAAGCTCAAATGAACAAATTCAAGTTTAAAACAATGCTGATTTGCTTTTTTGACAGTAAGGGTATTATGCATAAAGAATTTGTTCCTCCAGGACAAACTGTCAACCAAGTATTTTACAAGGATATCCTTGAAATGCTTAGGAAAAGAGACGGGGCATTGCAGACAAGTGGATGCTGCATCACGACATCGCCCCATGTCACAAGGCCACTTCCATCACGAAATTTTTGAGTTCAAAAGGCATTCCTAATGTTCCACAGCCACCCTATTCACCTGATCTTAGTCATTGTGACTTCTTTCTTTTCCCAAAATTAAAAAGTGTCTTAAAAGGACGTCATTTGAGGATGCTGGAGGACATTCAAAAGAATGTAACCGATATATTAAAGGCCCTATTAGTTAAAGTCTATCAGCGCTGCTATCAAGAATGAAAATGACGACTCCGCCGGTGTATAGCTGCCGAAAGAAACTACTTTGAGGGGTAAATACTCCCTGTATGTTTGTTGTGTATGTTTTGTATTTTTTAACAACTATGAGTGGTTTAATTCCCAAAGAAGATCAAGAAAAATACTTTGAAGTGGACAATATTATTGTTTGAAAAAGAATAAATCTTTGGCAGATAAAATCTCTCCCTCATTACTTTTCTCACACACCTGGTGCATATATATATATATATATATATATATATATATATATATATATATATATTTACTATTTTGGATAAAAAAATATTAGGAATTTCCATAAATATGAAAAGTTTTTTTGCATGCGTCCCAACTTCTCCACACACCTGGCCTTTTTATTAGCACTTTTTCAAAAATACCTCACTCACATACAGATGCCCACAAACACATACTATTTTTACCAAAAGTATTTCAAGTTTTGGTAGATATGAGAGGTTTTTGCATGTGCCCCAGCTTCCCCATAGCTATACTTATATCTCGGCTTCGCCACACACCTGGGACTTTTTGTTAGCATTTTTTAAAACCATCTCACACGTACACAGGTGCACCTCTATGCACATATCACATATATACTATTTTTGATCATAAAATATTGTAAATTTTAAAGATATTACCGGTTTTTGCATGTAGCTTCTCCATAGCTAAACTACTATGTTCACTTCGGATACAAAGTGTTTTAATCCATAAAGCAATAGAAAATGCTACTTTACATAATCTCATTTTCTTCATATAGGCACTTTAACGAGATAGGTTTATTACGGAAATTACATCTGACGTGATGGGAAGTGCACTCAACAGGTTAGCGAACAAGGCATTATCAAAGTCTACCTCAATCCTCATTCAATTGTCTCAGAAAATTTGTATTTTGTGGTGGGAAAGCAAAACACCATATAATATTAAATAAACAAAATCAGTGCCGTAAATACATCATTCATAATTTGAAAGCTGACGGAAAATTTTCTTTAATAAATTTCAGTAAACACGCTCATAAAAGAAATATTGGAAGTGTAATTTAATTTGCTACAGGAAAACATTTGGAGAGTATTTGATAACATTTTTATTGAAGGGGAATTAAAGAAGCTGCTTCAGAAGGCCATTCCAGTTTGTGAGTCTTGCTTTGTCAGTTAATATAATACTCAACCAATCCATATACATGGATATTCCAGTAAATTCAGTAATTTCAAAACTGTAGATATTTCATGAAATAGCACATTTCAAGGGCTTTGCAATAAATGCACTCTTAATATGTTTATCTTTCACGGTTCTTGAAATTTTGAACAAAATATTTAAAATTAGTGGCAACGTATTATCCTGACAATTAGTTGCTGATTGATGTTAAAAATTGCCTTTCACCCCTGTTACGAAAAGAATACATTGATGTCCAAAATTTCAGATTGTAGTTGAGTAGGGACCGAGTGTACAAGTGCAAGATTAAGCTCGGCTCCACTGAAATCGAACTCAACATAAAACTGACTTTCTACCTTCGTATCCGATAGTACAAACCAAATTTACAGCAAGTTCTACTATAGTTTTGGATGTTGGCAATATCAACGTCAGCGCAAAAAAGCTTAAGATGAAATGGTTTTAGTTACTTTACTGCAATACAAATACGATACCATTAAATTGAAATTAAAATCGAATTGTAAACCAATTTTTTGCAAACCGCGTACTGTACCGTTAACGCATAAAGAGAAAGTAGAATCGGAACTAGAACGATTACAAAATGAAAGTGTTATAACACTAGTAGATACAAGTGATTGGGGAACGCCGCTGGTGCCTGTGTTAAAACAAGATGGTACAGTCAGACTTTGCGCCGACTATAAAGCTACTTTGAATAAATTTTTAGAAGTAATTTATCTCTTGCCGCAAATATATGCAATTGATGGATCCAACTATCTAGTGCGCAGATGTTAAATTTGTCATTATTCTGTCAAGTAGTATTAATTTGATGCTATACGAAGTAAAGTTAGTTTTGTGAATTTTTCAAAATGAATAAAACTGAAACGCGCGTTGTTATCAAATATTTTGTAAAAAAGGGTTGGAGAGCAACAGAAATACATAAAGATATGCAGGATACATTAGGAGACTTCGCTCCATCATTTACAACTGTGCACAATGGGTGACGGAATTTAAACGTGGTCGTGAGAGCCTAGAAGATGACCCGCGAAGCGGACGACTAAAAACTGCCACCACCCCTGAAATCGTCCAAAAAGTTAATGATATGGTTACGCAGGACCGTCAATTAAAGGTCTCCGAAATTGCTAAGGATGCAGGTATCTCAGATGAAAGAGCATTTCATATCTTAACTGCAGAATTAGGTATGAAAAAGCTTTCGGCAAGATGGGTGCCGCGCATATTGACAATTGATCAAAACCTTTAGAGGAAGATAATTTGTCAACAGAGTTTAAGCCGCCTTAACTCCAGTAAAACCGATTTCGTCCGACGATTTGTTACGACAGATGAAACTTGGGTTTACTATTATACCCCTGAAACCAAGCAACAATCTAAACTATGGAGACATAAGTGTTCTTCACCACCAAAGAAAGCAATGTCCGTGAAGTGGACTGGAAAAGTTATGGCAACAGTTTTTGGGATGCTAAAGATGTACTACTAATTGACTATCTTCCCAAGGACCAAACAATAAACGGTGAATATTACGCTAAACTTCTAGGACAACTGAATAAAAATATTCGTGAAAAAAGACCTACATTGCGTAAGAAGAAGATCATTTTCCATCAGGATAATGCACGTCCACACACAAGTGCAGTAGCAATGCAAAAATTGAATGATCTGTTGCAGAATTTTTACGATACAAAACGTTCAAAAACTGCTGGAATCAGGAAAACAAAATTATCGCAGTTTTCGACAGTTTTCACGTTTCTAAGCATACTTAGGATGCAAAACGTTCAAAAACATGATAAAATCAGGAACAGAAGATTGTTGTAATTTTCGATTGTTTTCACGTTTCTAAGCATTTTTACGATACAAAACGTTCAAAAACATGCTGGAATCAGGAAAACAAAATTATCGCAGTTTTCGATAGTTTTCACGTTTCTAAGCATACTTAGGATGCAAAACGTTCAAAAACATGATAAAATCAGGAACAGATGATTGTTGTAATTTTCGATTGTTTTCACGTTTCTAAGCATTTTTACGATACAAAACGTTCAAAAACATGCTGGAATCAAGAAAACAAAAAATTGTTGCAGTTTTCGATTATTTTCACGTTCTAAGTATACTTAGGATGCAAAACCTTCAAAAACATGATAAAATCAGGAACAGAAGATTGTTGTAGTTTTCAATTGTTTTTACATCCATCTTATTCGCCTGATTTGTGGCTCCTTCTGACTTCCACCTATTTCCACGACTAAAAGTTTTCCTTCGGGGAAAACGATTTTCCACGGACGAAGAACTAAAAGCAGCCGTCAACGACTATTTTGGAGGCCTTGAAGAATCGCACTTTCGTGATGGCATAATGGATCTGGAACATCGCAGGATGAAATGTATTCAACTTGACGAAGATTATGTTGAAAAATAAACTATATTTTAAAATTCAACTTGACGGAGATTATGTTGAAAAATAAACTATATTTTAAAATTCAACTTGACGGAGATTATGTTGGAAAATAAACTATATTTTAAAAACAAATTTTTTCATTTTCCCCATCGTTTCGCGAACTTTTTAAATCACCCTTATATATTACCTGCGGCGGCAATTTTTCAAAAACAAATTGAACAATTGACGGTATATGCAACTTTTTAGACGACTTTTTAATCACAGGGAAAAATAAAGAGGAACATTTAGTAAATTTGAGAAATGTTTTTGAAAAGTTCGCAGATGCGGGTTTAAAAATAAAACTAGAAAAGTATGCTCTTTCTTTCAACCTGAAGTATGTTATTTAGAACACACCAAAAGCTGCACCGAGACCGACCGTTGAGAGGTTCATCTGATAAAGTTCATTCTTGTGTAGATTCTCTTTCTGTAAACTTGTACTGTTAAGACAGTAGCGAATAAACATACTATTAAGTGTTGTTCCTTTCATAACATAAACAATAACCGAGGACACTTCAGCAATAAACTGCATTCCGTTTGCTGTCGGAATATTAACGCGATAAATTTTATTTACCAAAATGCATTGTTTACCTATTATTGCCCAACGGAAAAAGCACGCTTTGTAGGTAGAATCTTGGAGCAATAAATATTCCAAAAATATTATTAGAACTTGTAGCAAACAATATGTAACAAACATGAAACAAAATATGGCAGTTGTATTTTTATTCAGCAGTGTTTAAACTCTTTACGTTTTCAAAAATGTTTAATATTAGCATCTACAAAGCAGTTTATTCTCGTTGGCATGCACAGAATAGCATAATAACACTAAAGAAATCTATAGAGTCCACATGCCCATAAAATTTTATTTTGATTTGCCTTTTAGTGCCTCGTTTATGTATATTTCTCAGTTGCAACAGTGTAGATTGGAATCATTCGGTTTGTTAAAAATAGTAAATGAAATAAATAAAGGAAAATAGTGTTCTTAAACGGAATAGACGTCAAATAGAAAGCATATTTTTAGACTACCTTTTGGATCTGAGTGTAGTGCATACCTGCACACAAAAGTGGGTTAATAATAAATAAAACTTTGGTACCATATTAATGTTTTAGTGAAGTTAGGAATTTGCATTAATTTTTTGTATCTTACAACCCTAAATTTTACAAGTTGAGACAATTCTAAGCCCAGATGTTTATTTTACCAACACCTGATTACATTTGTTAAGAGTTCATTATCCACTTATGTAGTTTTACAGCTATAAAATTCCGACTACCAATCTTTTCAAAATGTAGGTGTTAAAATGTTTTATTTACCAATAATAAATTACTCTAATAATTTATTTCTGCACGTTTGAAATTATGTATGCTTCTATACAAAGTACGAACTTTCGATCTGATTTACCGTTCGTTGTCGTTTCAATTAGGACTCAAACGTAGTCGAGCTTTATTTTTATGGTTTAAACGGCCATTTGTTCTGTCTTATCACAATAAGCACATGCTATTTAAAGGTGTTGTAATCTGTTCTGGCGCTATGTACACGGTCGGATTTATGCATAGCTACAAATATTCTTAGTCGATACCAAAGCAAAAATAATCGAGAACTCTGGCAATGCTTAAAAAGGGTATTAAGGTTAAAGGTACTGTTGATATCAAATTAATATACAAAAGGGAGCATTTAACAAAATATTACTTGGTTTTGTAGATGCTAACTGGGGAAGCAATGACCGCAAGAACACTACAGGCTATTTATTTAAGCTTTTTGAACGTTGTTTAATTAATTAAAATACAAAAAGGTAAAGTTCAGTTGCAGTTTCTTCTACAGAAGCCGAATACATGGCTCTATATGAAGGGGGTCAGAGAAGCCTTATGGTTAAAATCTTTATTAAATAGTGTTAATTTCCTAAATAAGCAGCCAATAATTATTTTTAAAGACGACAATGGTTGTATTTCAATAGCGAATAATCCTACTGCTCACAAACGCCCAAGACATATTGACATAAAATACCATTTTACCCAAGAACAAATTGAAAACAAATCAATAATACCAAAATATATTTCCTCAGGTGAGCAGTTAGCGGATGCTTTTACTAAGCAGGTACCAGGATCAAACTTTTAGGAAATCAGTAGAGCATAATTGGGGCGACTGGGTCCTCATTTGCACCAGCATCCTCATTTGCACCCACATCTGGACCAAATTTACATGTAAATTCCCATAAAGAGGAAATGAGGGAGATGAATTTTCGCCTTTGCTCCGCCTTGCTCTCCTCCTTGCTCGGACACCCCCCAACCATTTTGATTACGTCACACCCGCGAGATAAACCTTTTTCCACACTTCCACCCACGAGATAAATGTACATTGTTTGGTATCAATTAATATTAGATTTTTCTCAGCTACCAGAATCTCTAAGAATTTTTTAGATTGCATCACCCCCTAGGGAGCTACCCTCATTTTAAGATTTTTTTACCGCTAACATTCTGAACCAAAATAGTTTTCTTCGTCTAACCAATGCATCTTTCGAGATAAACCTATCTTGTTTGGTATTAATTAACATTAGATTTTTCTCAGCTACCCGGATCTCTAGGAATTTTTCAGATTGCATCATCCCCCAGAGAGTTACCCTGATTTTAAGATTTCTTACCAGTTGCGATTTCCGACCGTCCTTAAACATTTTTTTAGTCATGCGATACATTAAATTAGTCTAAAACTTTACGCAGAATTCGAATCCGCAAACAGATTTAAAATCGGACTACTCCTTACAAAGTTACACACATACCTTCTAGCGAGCATACCGCAACCGTACCACTACTCGCTTTTAATGTTACACCATACTTTCTATCTTATTTAGCTCATCTTTCGAGATAAATGTACTTTGTTTGGTATCAATTAATATTAGAATTTTCTCAGCTACCCAAATCTCTTTAAATTTTTCACATAGCACCATCCCCCAGAGAGCTACTCCAATTTTAAGATTTTTTTACCGCTAACATTCTGAACCAAAATAGTTTTCTTCGTCTAACCAATGCATCTTTCGAGATAAACCTATCTTGTTTGGTATTAATTAACATTAGATTTTTCTCAGCTACCCGAATCTCTAGGAATTTTTCAGATTGCATCATCCCCCAGAGAGTTACCCTGATTTTAAGATTTCTTACCAGTTGCGATTTCCGACCGTCCTTAAACATTTTTTATACATGTAGCACATTTTGTTAGTCTAGAATTTTATGCACAATCCGAATCTCTAAATAGATTTAAAATCGAACCACCCCTTACCACTTTACACACCCTTTTTAAATTATAAATTTCCTGCGGATTATACCTAAAAGAAAATCTAAAAACCATTCTTAAAACTTTTTATTACAGACAATTTTTACTAATACAGTTTAAATTTGTAAACCACATTTCTAAATACATATTCACAATTTTTTATTCTTAACCTAGAACTCATATCGGCTTATACTTATTAATATTTATCTCTAAATAGAGCACCTTTTCCAAAGACCAACCGGACCCGCATGTTTCAAATTCCTCTGATTTTGTTCTTATGGTTTCGCTTAAGACCTCGTACATATTTTCCAGATTACTAGAAGACGTTATAACCATACTTTTTGTGTTAAAGGATTTCACATCGGTAGTCTCTTCTCCCATTTTGGTGTAAACGCCGTAGAGTTCGCAATAGACTTTTATTGCTGTATGTTGTATTCTTTTTTTATTAAGTAATCGAATAAATCGTTCCTTCTGCTTCCAAAGAAACTCGGACACTCCATCGCCGACACGGGTATTCTTTATGCGATAGCTAGCCATACGGTTGTTAAACGCCGTGGTATCCATTTCTACATCATCGCCGTTAGTAGCGGTAACTGATGCATTTTTTATGTTTGTTGCTCCGTAGATGACTAGGGTATGCAGACTTTAACACCTCCATGTCGCACACTTTACACATAATTCGTGGTTGTTTCGTACAAGACCCTTTAACAGCTGGCGGAGCTGAACGTTTACTGCTTAATGACATACCGTACTGTTTTTCCTTGTGTCGCTGTAAGCTATTCTTGTAAAAGCGATACTGCAAGACCCACAGTTTAAGTACTTTGCTGCCGACGGATGTATAAGCTTAACCGTGGACGATGTTACACCACGACATTTGCTCTGGTGCCGTTTGAGAGCATCCCTCCCGGTAAAGTAGACGTAACAGGGCTCGCATTTAAAAACGTTTGCAGGTACCATTTTAGTACAAAACAAAATCCGCACTATAAGACTTTGGTTAAACTTGTAATCGAACTAACTTATAACTAAAAAGCTTATTCTAGCGTACCTGATTTATGTTCCTTATAGAATGCATACCGAAGATTTCCGAAGACGACCGAACGATGTTGAGGATTCAGCGGGGAACTAAATGACGTCATAATCCTTGCTGCTCGTCCAATACATTTAGCGCCAATGCATGCACCTGGTTCGCATCATCGATGGTGCGAATGCCGTTAGTAGAAACATCGGAAACGTCTTCCATGTTATACGGATCGCGTGCATATTAAAAATCCAAAAGGGTGATAGTACACGCACACAAATTGTGTGTAAGTCGTGCTGTAGAAGATGCAGTGCTACTATAACCAAAAACTTAATAAAAACACTTTAAACCATTACTAAGGAAATACCAACTTGTTGTCTACAGGATACTTACTAATAAAGCAATTTAATTTTAAATCACTTCTACGTCATATTTGGCAGGTTGAATATTTTCTTTGGAAACAATCGAAGATTGCCGAAGACACTCGAAGAGTGCACGAACGCGGTCACTAAACCAATTAGCATTAATATCAAGTATTCCGTACTTTCGTAGGTTGCTCATTTCCTAGAACCAAATCTTCCACATAGCGGTCGGTAGCACGTAATGATTTCTAGAACCAGTAAGTACTCGATATCGCCCAAATAGAGAATTAGATGCTCGATGTCTGTCAACTTCCGATTCCCTCGTAAAGGGTAGAAAAAACTCAGTCAATCATCCATCTAACTTATACTCCGGCCCGCTACCGTTTTGATAATTTCCAAACATTTTTTTTCAAACGACAATTGTCTCAGAATTTTTAAACCTCCGAGAGATCTATAAGTCGTGATCAATTACACGTTCGAGCTACCGGTAAACTAACAATGCGCTGTAAAATACATGCATACCCCTTCTCTGCGCTACTGTTATTCTTGTAGTTGCTCTACTTCTAGGACCGCTGCAAAGCACCATTCTCTACTTTCTTTATAAGTATAGCACATCGCGCACTTTTTTTGTCTGATAATTAAATTTTGCTCATGTAGGCTTTTACACTTTCGCATATTTAAACATCTAATACGATCGATTAACCACTTTCGAATATACTAACGGGAACCGCCATACATCCCGCCGCACCGTTCCTTTTGAATCCAACGATCCGATGAGCTTCCACGCACTAACACCTGACGTATATTTCCTACTATTTGTTAAACAAAAACTACCGGTATCGCCATTGTGGACGTAAACAGATGTTTGTGGATGTGTACGAGAATATGTCATATACATTAATCACTTTAAGCTATTTTATTTAGTCCACGAAAACTGCTATTTTTCTAAACCACAATTAATAATCGCCTTTATAGGCTTAACATTTCTACCATTACCCAATGACTGGTGCTGCGTACATGGAAACTTTAATTTTTTATTGGAGAGGATCCTTATTCTCCCACGCACTGTTGCGTAGCTGCATACTCACCACTTTTGGGAATATATGCTCGTTATAGGTTGTAGCACCCGCGGTTTTTCTTAACTGCACTTCATGACACCCCTTTAATCTTTTTAATCGCGTCTTTCTCGCTTACAGTACAGTAGGACTTAGCCCTACTACCAACAAATTATAATACTGGGTCCCCATTAAATTCGTCTTTGAAATTTCCTACAACTTTTTTGTCGACAAGTGTTATATTATATTTATTATACGCGGGGTAGTCACTCTTTTAAGATAAATATATCTTTTTTGGTATCAACTAATATTAGATTTTTCTAGGGACCCCAAACCTGTAAATGGATTTTAAATAGGACCACCCCATACAAAGTTACACTTTATAGACCCCAAACATCTAATTTTTGCACCATCTTTATTTAACTCCATCCTTAGAACCTTTTTTCGCTACCCAAACATATTCTTTAACTAACCATTCACCTAGAAATCTAAAACCGATGTGCCCCGCGAACACCACGTGGAGATAACACATATACTCTATCAACCAGGATAGAAGCCGGAAGGATTTGGAAGGTGGGAGAAGAACTTAAAAATTATGGAATCTTAAAACTAATATATACAATAGATTTACAAAATCAAACAACTATCTTAGATTTACATCTTTATGCCCCCATGCGTAGATTGTTGTACTATTAAGAATGATATATCTTTTGTCATCTTCGCTCGATAAACTAATTTTATTAATTATATGCGTGTACAAATCGTGTTTTTACTCCGGATACATACACCGGCAAGTACTCCACACCAAATAAAGAATTAGATGCTTGGTGACTGTTAACTTCTGCATCCCTCGTGTACGCCCAAACACATCCCAGCCCGTGTGCACCCCTGCCCATGCGCACCCCTGCGCATGCACACCCCTGCCCATGCGCACCCTTGCGCGTACGCACCCCTGCGCGTGCGTACCCTTACCTATGCGCGCCCTTGCCTATGCGCACCCCTCTCTGTGCGACTGCTATTTCGTGGTAACGTCACAGCCTTTTATAAATAAAGAACAATGTTATATACTATTATAAAATGTTTATTCTGACATTATACATAACAAATTTAAAAATATTAAATGCCAAGTATGGAGCCATTTAAACTTAATTTTAATACAAAGTTATACACAGAAGACAGTCCTTTCTTTATGTTTGTTTGCAGTGGTTTTAATTTTATCTAATTTTATTCGCAGCTTAAAATTTAAATCGACACCCAAGTCTTCTATCTACTTTTCTAGCCAATAGTTTGATGCATAAAGACCGTCTAGGTTTTCGAATTGTAAAATGTACCGAAGTTTGCCTCTATATTTAAAGTCTTTGATTCCGCCGACAACCAGATCCATTTCTTTGTGTAATTCTTGCAGCTTGTGACAATCTTTTAATCGCAGCTTTCCCACTATATCCTGCATACGTATCTTGTTAGCTTGATCGACTTCTTCTTGTCGGTATTGGAGGAAATCCTTTTTCTCCCACACACTGTTGCGTAGTTGCATATCCACCACTTTTGGGAATATATGGTTGTTATAGGTTGTAAGACCCTCGGTTTTAAATGATCCGAAAGGTTCTTTACTAGGTAAATATACAATGTTTAACGGACCCCCTTTGCGTGTGGTGTACGTCAAGGTTATGAAACCCGCATTCCTTAGTTCATCTTTGTTATCTGCCATTTTGATAAATACGTTTTTAGAATAACCTTTTAAAAAGTATACGGATTTAGTACCATCCTTTTCTGCAAGAACGCCGACATAACTAAAAGAGTCTTTCTTACTAACCGCAAATACATACAGCTTGTACAACCCGGATGTATCTAAGTCAGTCCATCGGCACATAAAATAATCTTTTAATTCTTCCTCATTTTCTCTAATAAAATGTTCTTTGTCTAACACATCTTTGTATTGTTCGCGTATTGTCGCAGTGTTTTCCATGTAGTCCAATTTTCGCCTTTTTGCATCCATTTCCTCTAATTCCAGTTGTCTTTTCCTTCCACTTACAGCGTATGGCATGCATAATGGGGCAATTCCCTTTAGCGTAAACGGATAGAGTTTACCACCAATATTTGCGCGTTGTCGTACAACCTCTGGGCGAATGTTAGGTGTATTTATCAATCCCAATTCCGAAATGACTATTTCTTTTGGAATTGTAGAATATGGTGTTGCAGATTGTGTAAAATATGTACTACCTGCTTTAATGTAGCACTTGTGTAAGATTTTTATTTTATCTTGGCATCTTCCTCCTCTACTATCTCCAAATAATTTACGGGTAAATAGGTAAAACTAAAAGCCGAAAGCACATACTTTATCAATGTTTCCCTTTCTTTTGGTTTTTCGGACAACTTAATTTGCAAGCCCGTCAATTTCTTTGTATTGCCATTCCCCCAATACACGTACTGTAGTAGGTTATTATACACTAAACTGCAGCTATTTTGTAGCTTGTCCAATAGCTTACTCCACATTTTGGCAAGTGGTACCGAGTACATTGGCGCCTTTAGGAAGTATAACTTACTATCTTCCAATAACGTTAAACAATCTTTTAAGGGATTATACACCCGTTCTGCACTGACATAGCTTCCAATTGCACAGTTGTATATTGTCGCTTCCAATCGCGTATTACCATGTTCTTTGGCCAAAGTAGACGCAAATGTTTCCCTTAAACGTGCATCTGGACAACGTAAAAAATCTAGTATATGATTGCCAAGTTGTTTATTAACACCAGGACTTGTTATCTGACACACAAATTTGTTGTATATCTTAATTCTTGCATTGATTGTTAGCCATGTTAAACAATCAATTCCTACAGTTTTATCGTTGTTTATCGTAGTTCCTCCAATAAAGTTTCCAACTTAACATCTGCTAGTTCCACTTTGTATGGAACACATATAGGATTTTGGAATTTTTTATTAATGCATTCGAGGTCTTCTTTTCCGATAATTTCTTTTACTCTCTGGCCCATCTTGTTAGTGCTTTCCAGAGAAAACGTAAGCTTAGCTTTAACACCACGCCTAGCGGAAACAAATCGGTCAAACTTTCTTGGTAAATAGCTGTTAAATGCACCACAAATTTCTTTTTTAGGATAAACATCCTTTTGTTTGCAGATGCTTGTTCGGCGTCAGAAAAGTCGCAAATTTTAACCAACATTATATTGTCACAAAATGGTTCTGTAATTGGTGTGTGTAGTCCACCAGTCAGCATCTGTTCACTGGAAGAATACAACAGGTTTCCATTCCACGCATTTACGAGCGATGTTTAAATTTTATGCCATAAAGTCCGAACTACTAAAAATTTTATCAAGTCCCAAAATATTCAAAATGGACATATCTCGGGCGTATGTTGGATATAGTTAGGATGTATGTCGTACGGACGCGAAAGGAGAGAGAAGTACAATGTAGGGTGGAGGGTTTAGGCTAGTTTACGTTGTTTGGAGTTTCGGATGCGAAAGGAGAGAGAAGGACCATGTAGGGTGGAGGGTTTAGGCTAGTTTACGTTGTTTGGAGTTAGGGTAGTCGGTGTTGTCTGAAGTTAGGTTAGGTTAGTTGGACTTGTATGGACTTAGGTTAGATAAAAGGAAAACTTGATAGGTTAGGTCGGTGCCGCCGGCGCCGACCTAACCTATCAATTTTTCCTTTTATCTAACCTAAGTCCATACAAATCAATATTACTAAAATATATTTCCACAGGTGAGCAGTTAGTGGATACTTTTCCTAAGCAGGTACCAGGATCAAAATTTCAGGAAATCCATTTGAAGATAGGCCTAATGGAATAATTTTTTTTTGTTCAAGTCTACTAATAGGAATTAACAAACTTAGTAATTAAGATGCTATATAAGTTATGGTCTTGTCGGGTTTTTTTAAGGGTTTTTCCCGATCCTTGCAACAAATGTTGGGCCATTGTAAAAATCCAATATCCCTAGATGGACACAAATGAAATCGCAAAGTAAATTGTTTAAATTAATTATATTTTTGAGGGGCAGTGTTGGAATCTGTTCTGGTGTTAAGCAAAACTAAATCAATACTTACTTCTACTAACTGTCAGTTTTTACGACACTAAAGAATTTTTGTTTGACTAAAATAACAATCTGCGCCCCATGTACAGTGCAAGTAGTTGCTTTTACGTTTTTATGTTTTTAAAACACTGGTTTTTCTAGCTAGAAGTCTTATACTTGTATTCAAAACGTTCAGACGTGCTTTTAAATGAATGTGTCTAAATAAAACAATTTATGCCAAATTGACTTATTATTTTATTTTAAATCCTACTCCCATATTCAATAAAAGGAGAAACCGCACCTTTATAATCATTCTTTAACAATTCTGTGATGGGTGGGAAGAAAAGTATAAGTCAGAAATTTGTGAAATTTAGATTAAGTAGTATTCTTACTCAACCGATTATACTCTTTCATGAGACGAACAGTAAAAGTCAACTGCGATATTTTATTAACATAAAGTGAGTTGTAAATTTTAATACAAGTACGCTTTGTGGTGAAAAACAGTTAAGTTATACTGTTGTACACATTACAAATTGAATAAACAACTCGACTTATATTAGTTTACGAAACCGGATGAAATATTACAAGTCAAAGTACAAGACAAACAATCAGGGAGCAATGAAAATATTAACACATTGTAAGATGCAGTGCAAGGAGGGAATTCAGAAGATATTCAAAGGGAAATATTCAATGAATATTGGACTTTTGGAGAGAGAAACAAACGGGTTTCTTATACTGCGAACTGTACATTCTGTACATTCTACTGCAACAAAAAAGAACAAGAGTAAATAATTCAGAAAAACAAAGAAATCGAGACATGACTCACACTAGCATTTAAAAATTAATGTGAAGAGAGAAAATTATATTAGAGTTGTTTCATAAAAATACTTGACGAGACTGAAATGGTCGTAACGCTTTCAATAGCAAATTCAAACCGTTCAATATCGAGAGTAACTCATTATGATCGTAGGGATTTTACTGAACCGTCTAATATATTTTCAACTGATATTATGGAAAAAGTGGTAAATCACTTAAAATCATTTCCATCTCACAAATTTCACTCGTCGTAATAGCATTAAAAATTTCTTAGCACCACATCTGATTTTAGAAATAATGTATAATTTATACTGTCAAGTCAAACTAAAATCTTCTGATCCACAGGTATGGCAGGGTCACCATGTAATGTGACATGAAATCGTCATGTAATGTGACATGACATGGTCGTCATGAAACGTGGTTTTTTCTACTTTAATTAGATCGTCATCTGACTTTTGATCTAAGCTAGTAAGATCAAATCAACTAAACATTCATTTATTGATAATAATTAAAAGATGGAGACTTAGCGTCTCACTTGTTTAATTCGGTTCATTACAATGCCATTATTCTATTGTTCTCTTCAGTTCTACATACCACTTCTTATATAACCTTAAAGTAGATAAACATCATAATTATAGAACGCTGACCAATATTAACTATTACTTAAGCAGCTTGGTAGTTCACAGTATTGCAAATGGCATGTACTCAACAATTTTTCAGTGTTACTGGTTAAATTGCTTAATTTACCCTACAATCTAGGCTTAAACGTCCAGCTTAAACTGCCTGCAGTTAAATAGCATTTCCCCAAACAACAATGGACTAGTAACCGGTGCAATATGTGTAAATTGGAAATTACGAAGTTTGTGTAGGCTACTCATCTACGGAGAAATAAGCATAAGAATGCTGCAGCTGCCGCTACCAAGGGATGCAGTGGAAATAATTAGCACGGAATTCAAGAACCGTATAATCAGCTATCGCATATGGAATGTCGCTATCGACTACGGAAAGAACATTTATTCGTTTAGTCTGTGAAAAATTAAAAGAACATACTAATCTAAAAATTAATTGTGAACTTTATGGTGCCTTCGCCAAAATGGATTTGATCCGAAAACTACCGATGTAAAATCGTTTAACACAAAAAATATGATCACATCTGGCAGCAATTTGAAAAACGAGTACGAGAACTTGTGGAAAGTAATGCGACAAAAATCAGAAGAATTTGAGCATCGCGTGTCGGGATGGTCTTTACGGAAAGCGCTTTACTTGCAAATCAACATTGACGAGTATAATGCGCCGTGATTATTATCACACATTATCTAGTGGGTAAAACAGAAAAACTTTGCAAGACGAGAATAAAAATTTAATTTTATACTTAAATTAAGTTGGAAAAATTCTGTCTGTGTGGCTGTGGATTGAAGAGGACCAACGTTAGGCGTCAATAAAAGATGCTGCGAACTGCCCGAATGAAAGATGTTTTTGATGAAAGTTTCCAATTTCCATCTGCTTAATTATTTTTGGTTATCTCTCTTCAAATAAAACTACTATTATCATATATCAGATTTATATTAATAATACGAAATACTATTTTACAAACAATTATTAAATGCGAATTACTACATCAACAACAGCTTTCTCTCATAAACAATCTCTTAAATATAACATCAATGAAAAGCCACTTCCTCTATCGTCAACCCCGGCTATTTCATCATTCACTTATGTTTTGTTTTAGCAATTGATTGTTCTAGAATATAGAGGTCTATCAACATTTTCCTTACTACTTACAGGTATAATTTAAAACCTAATACGCTTCATCGTACGTTTGTTATCAAATGAAAATATGAAAATTAAACTATGATACACGCGGTTTTACATAAATTGAGCATTTATAATCTTTCAAAAGACGCACGCTCTTTTATTAATAACAAAATGAAATCTTTAAATATATGTCCACTTATTTGCGCGTAATTTTTACACACACTTGAGTACTTTAATAACAAAAATGTGGTTAAAACTTTAAAAAACGCCCTTACATGCGTAAAATATGGTAAATACCATTATTCTTATCTTAAAATAAGATTTCGTCCGCTTTATGCATTTATATTTATATACAAAGCGTTTTCACAAATACGTTTTTTTCTATACAAATAAATATCTACATAATTGGGCTTTTTCATGAATTTTCTAAAGCTTGTGGTGTTGAATGTATACGAGATGATGCATTATGACTGTAAAATGCGGTGTAAATTTCGATAGCTAATTTAGTAAAGATAATGTAGACTGTATTAATTTAAGGGTGTTGTAACAAGCAAAAAATAATTAATGTTCTTAAACAAGACAAACAAACAAAAGCGTTTACTATTAGCACTCACCTTTAATGCGACAGGCAGATGAATAAACGTTGGAACCAATTAACGGCTTGCAGCACAAGTAACAAGGGCGGTTCATCAAAGCGGATCATCCAATTAGCGGCATGCAGCACGTGCAAAACTCGACACGGCACATACACAAAGCAGTTCATACATAAAGCGGTGATACACAAGGCGGTGTGAACAATTCACAGTACGACACTAACTTGGTATATGCGACTACGACTGTAGGCGACTGCGGTCTTTACGATACTTCTTGAGGCGACTTGTATAAGTGACTACATGCGACTCGTATAAGCGACTGCGTGCGACTCGTATAAGCGACTGCGTGCGACTCGTATAAGCGACTGCGTGTGACTATGATTTCTACGACACTCTAGCGACTGCGGTCTTTACGATACTTGGCGTGTTTCTCAATCGATAATGTTTGCGGCCGCGCATAAGGCAACGTTCACCATTCACGGCAGGTTAGCGGGTAGTAAAACACATTGGGGAAATTTGGACTAACAAAAATTTAATCTACCGCGCCGAACCTAGAATAAGCAACAAGCTCAATGTACTAACAAATCCTAACTAGAAATTATTTACAAGAACGGAACAATCAATCACATCAATATATATTATAATGTACAGGGACAGTAAACATAATTTGTACATTATCAATACATATTTAAACACATGAAAATATAGAAATTTGAAGTCACAAAATGGAATTGTAACGATATATGAAAAACACTGTACGCAAAACAAGCCAATTTGGGGATCAAATGTTTGATTTCTAGGTTTTATGCACTGAAAATAGATAAAATATACCATCCCGGTGATGTACAACTCCAATATGTATTTATTTGTATTAATAGCAGAGTTAACAAAGCATAATGTAGCTGGTTTCCAAAATTAATGCAGATTTAATATGTTAACAGTCAATAAAGCAATTGTAAGTAGGATAAGTTTTATGAACCAATAAAAAGTGTAACTATGCTTTGTAAAGTGATCGAAAATGAATTTTAGTTATAAGGAACTGTTAGAGTAATTGTGATGAAAGGATCTATGTGTGTAGATATGTATAAAATTTGTAGAGGGAAGGCATACAACAAGTTTTTATTAATTACCAACATAATTGTTGTTGTTTATAGAAGTTACCATTTTTGATAACAACAAATACAAATGTGTTTTAATTTGCTCCTGTTTGTTTAACGTAGAAGTTGACGAAAATCTGTAAAAACTGTTTCTCAAGTGAAGATCATTGCATACAAAAAAAACAGTAAAATATTTGGAATAAAGTCCCATATTGGTGCAGCGCCTTAAAATTTTCAGAGCAGGATTAAAACGAGTAGGTGTACACGCCGTTGAAGGTACCAAGGCGTCAGAAGGTATCGTTACAATTGGAAGATTGACGCTTGGTGATAACTTAAGGAAGCAGCGATGCACAGGTATTATGTTCATACTCATTGTTGTATATAATTCTATTTGAATTTGTTAGCTAAAAACATCTGAATCGGAGTTTCAAATCCGAAAGTGATGTGAACTCAAAACCTCATTTATAATGCGTCATAGCCTACTTAATTCTACAAGAATAAATCCCCTAAGATAATTATTAAAATGAAATCGTTGTGTACCCAAATGAGTCGTAATAAGTTATTTGATTAGTTATCACATCATAGACTACTTTGTGGATAGTTCTCGGAGTGAATATTCAAACTGAGGTGTTAAAATGTCCTTAGCATCTCTTTCTTCTTTTTATTGATTTACAAAAATGATCAAGAAGTTTTTGGTTTAAACTGCGTCAGTGTTCTTTTTGAATTTAGTTCAGTGGGACATCCCATGTGGTATAATTTTGTGAAAATTTGTAAAACAATATACATACAAAATTGCTCAGTATGCATCAAATTGCTCCGGCTTAATTAATCGTTACCACTTGCTTAGATAGTGATTCGTTTTTTTCAATACATGCAGTTAAGCGCACTTTGTTCACTTATACACTTTATTAAAAGCTTGACTCGCGAAATTCAAGCATGCCTATCCAGGACATACATTTTTTGCAGTGAGTTATAAAAAAATTGGCTATAGACTTGTTAATTCTAGCTTGTGCATTGAGCCAGAGTTAAATTAATTTTGTATGCATAGCAATGTACACATGTGTATATTTATAATGATGCTTAATAGTAGTTTACACATCTCCATAATATTTTAACATATTGTATCAATACAAACAGGTGTGTATACAACTTATCAACTTTAAAATGAATTATTTTAAATGTTGCAAAGATAAACCTGCCAATAACTATATCTGTATAAATTGCCATGGCATATATCATAAAAGCTGTTTTGAAAGGAACCACAACAAGAAAATCATTATTCAAGGTAACCAAATAAAATGCTGTACCTCGGTATTACCTCAAGTGAAGAGTAATATCATCAATGAAAAGAAGATTAATATACTGGAAACAAAAACGAAAGAACTGCAACTGGAAATTATATCATTACAAAAATCCATAGATGAGAAAAACCATGAAATTCAGATACTCACTAAAATCCCAACACCAGACAGATTCAAAATTTCAATTTATAGAAAAGAATCTTGAAATTTCAGCCACAGAAATGACCACCCAAGAAGTCAACAAGCAGAAAGGGCATAATGTAATAAGAAGTGATAAACACCTGACCCAAGAGATAAGCCAGCTTGTAACTCAAAAGCAGCTAAAGCATCCATCTTCATTGTCTGATATATATTTTCGAGATCCTAGCACAAGCTCTACAATCGATGCAAACAATAAATCAACTGAAGCTATAAATATATCTAGGTGTAACAACATTTCTTCTCTAAAAAAACAATTCTCTATCAAAAATCTTAATATTAGGTGATAGTCATGTAAGAAATTTAAATAAATTGGTTGATCAGCACTTAGCAAACAATATACAATCCCACTTCAAGCCTAATGCCACAATAAGTCAGATTACTGAAGGGTTAAGTAAATCAATAGAAAGCTTTTCATATAAGGACTTTATAATCTTTATTGGTGGGTCAAATGACATAGTGCAGAATCGCACGAAAGGTGAAATTATGGAATCATTTAAGTATATAATAAATCTATGCAAAAATACTAATTTAATATTATTGACAATACCGTACATGTTTGGAGTGACTTCGTACTATAATGCAACAATTAATAAAATAAATGACTCCTTAATTACACTGAGCAAGAAAAATTTTAATTTTAAGTTGTACAATGTGAATGTTTACTTAAATCAAATGCACTATTCAAATAACGGGTTGCATTTAAACGCAATAGGGAAACGGGTATTGATAAGATACTTAATTAATATTATCAAATTAAGTAATTTGAAGTGTAATGTAATTCATGTATTAGTTAACAACAGAAATAAAAATTTTTGGTAAAAAATGACTATGAAGGAAATCCTTTTGTATACAACTTAATCACTATAACTAATTTTTACAAGAAAAAACAATCTGATAGAGAGCATAGTAAGCAACCCGTAGAGTCTCTTAATTTTAAGCTATATGTTTACTATCAAAATATTCAATCAGTTACAAATAAAACTAATGAACTAGAAGCTTATTTGGAAGACAAAAACTATGATATAATCTGCATTGTAGAGCACTGGCTAAATGAAATCGAAGCATCAATGTTTAGTCTAAATGCTTACTTTACATCATCCTATTTTGCAAGGACAGATAAGTTACATGGTGGAAGTATGATTCTACTGCATAATAAATTTAAAATAGATATCAAACGTTAATTAAGGTGAATAAGTTGTCTGTTGAAGTACATTGTGAAATCTCAGCAATCCTTTTAAATCAACTGAATACAGTTATTATAAATATATATAGATCCCCTTTAGGAGATTTCAATATATTTATCGACACCTTAAATAAAGCTCTAGATCAAATAGATCTATCGAAAGAGGTTATATTGTGTGGTGACTTTAATGTTAAATTTAATACAAAGGAGAAAGATGCGATAGAGCTAACTGACTTATGTCAATCATTTAAATTAGAAAAAACTGTACTCTTCAACACAAGACTTAATAACTGTATAGATAATATTTTACTAACATAACACTCTTTAACACAGAAAACAGAATAATATAATATCAGATCATTTTGGTATAAAGTTTAAAGCACATGTAAAAATTTCAAAAGATATTGGGTTAGACAGGAAAGTTCGTCATTGGTCTGCAAAGAACAAATTCACATTTTACAAACGCCTTGAGGAGATAAATTGGAATTTCTCAATTAATGATGATGCAGAACAGAATTTTGAAACCTTCCACTCAACTCTGATTGCTACATTTGAAGAATCATTTCCCTTACGAAAAATATCAGGTACTGCAAAGAATGCACATGTGTCGTGGTTTAATGAAAACCTAAGAAATATGCGCAATATTTTACAACTATTGAATGAATTATACTTAAAATTCCCAACGGCTGAAAATAGATGTAGACGTAACAATTACAGATCAAAATATCGCTGTTCAATAAAAGCATTAAAATCAAGCATAATTCTAATATTATTAAAAATCAAGTAACTGTATTAAATCTATGTGGAGGTGATAAACCCAAAAGATTAAACACAAAAGAAAATATAAACTCTACATTAACAGCAAATGACTTCAACAGTTATTTCACTACTGTAGCCCAAACCATAATTGCATTAATTGAAAAAAGGAGTAATACTGTGAATAACGTCAATGCCAATATAAATGATCAAGATAAATTCAATTATTGTTTCTCTTTTAAATTGGTAACATTCAATGAAGTCAGAGACATAATCAATTCATTAAAATGTAAAACTTACACTGATTATTATGGATTAAGTACAAATATAATTAAATGTTGTAAAAACTTATTGATCGCTCCAATCACAAAAATTATAAATGCATGCATTAGTTGCAATATCTATCCAAATGCACTAAAGGTAGCTAAAGTTATCCCGCTATACAAAAAAGGTGATCCTAATAGTCCAACGAACTACCGTCCCATATCCCTGTTACCAATCATATCAAAAATCTTTGAAAAGGCCCTTAATAATCAAATTGTAAAGTATTTTGAAACAAACTATATCTTCTCCCCTAATCAGTATGGTTTCAGAGCTAACAAGTCAACTATCGGAGCAATATTGCAACTAATTAGTGAAATTACTACTTCTTTTGAACATGGAGAATTTTGCATGACTTCTTTTATCGATCTTAGTAAAGCTTTTGACTGTGTATCTCATGAAATTCTGTTAAATAAGCTGAATTCTTATAAGTTCAGTAAAAACAGTTGTTCGTTAATCGAATCGTACTTAAACAACAGAAGTCAACAAGTTATTTATAAGGGTATTAAATCGGATATAAGCGTAATAAAACATGGCATACCGCAAGGTTCTATTTTAGGTCCGACTCTATTTTTAATCTATATAAATGACCTATCGTCTCACCTACAACTGGCAAATTCAATCTTTTTTGCAGACGATACAACTCTTATAAATAAGTCATTATCCTGTATAGACCTAATAAACAAAAGTGTAATAACACATCATTCTGCAAATCAATGGTTTCTGTCGCATAAATTAAACTTAAACTCGGATAAGTCTCAACACATGCTATTCTCCTTAACAAACATAGTTTTGTAAATCAAACTGCTATAAAATTCTTAGGGTTTATATAGACCCCAAACTAAAATGGAATGAGCATATCAATGCAACAGCATTAAAACTAAATACATCAATTTACTGCATTCGTTCCTAAAAATTATGTTACTGATGATGTAATTCTTGTTGCATACTTTGCACTATTCCACAGTCACATATCGTATGCAATATTGGCCTGGGGGCATTCACCATGTGCAAAGCGATTATTTTCATTACAGAGGAAAACTGTGAGAATAATATCCAATTTAAGTTTCAGAGAAAATTGTAAAGTAAATTTTGCGAAACTAAAGATACTTACTTTGCCCTCACTATATATATTGAATTGCCTGATTTATGTACATAAGAACTTGGATAATTTCACAAATAATCGAGAATTACAAATACACAAGCATTACATACGAAACAACAATACACTTAGAATACCATACACTAGGCTAAGTGGAACTAGATACTCAGTAAATTACCATGCAATAAAATTATATAACTGTTCTACCACAATGTATTAAAACATTACAGCATTTACAATTTAAAATAAAAGTAAAAGCATTTTTAACAAAGCAAGCATTCTACTCACTTGAAGAGTATTATAACAGTGATCTCAATTTCTCTTAGCCAGGGGCCATATACTATAGTAATTTAAGTTTTAATATATATACTAAACAGGACATGTGTGTTGAAAATACATTATTTTATTAATTAAGAACCATATACTCTAGAACTATAGTATATGTTTTTAATCTATGTATTATATAGGACGTGTGCGTTAAAAAATGTAATATTTTATTGAGCACGAATAAATCTATCTATCTATCTATCTATCCTCTCTTTACATTAGCACTATCACAATTTTGGAATGTTGCTCTATCCGAATGATTAACAGCACCTTGCAACAGTGTGAATTTAACAATCGATGTCTCATCATGTCCATGATAATAAAAAATAGTGGAAATATTTCCAGGCGTTGTTTGTTAGCTAAAATATAAAGGTGAACAATAACCAACAGAAATGCCATGATATGTCGATTGTTTCGTCGGTAATCACTGAAACAAATTCTGTATTGTTTAGTTTTTTTGATATTTTTTTAACAAATATTAATCATGCAATCTATCAAATTCCGAATTTCTCCTAAAGTTCCTACAAATACTTACTTTGATAAATGGTCTTTTAACGATGTATATAGTTCTGCGAAAAATTAATTAGACCTCTAAACAATACATTATTTGATGATTCATTCTTTTTATCGTGGTCATTAAGCAATGATTTAAAAGCGCCATAAAACTTAATATATACATTCAATTCCTATAAAAGGGTATTATGTTTTCTAATAGTCAAACGATAAGCACTGTTGAGCTTAGCGAATGTCTTCCTTTCCTAAATAGCTATACACCAAAATAAAATTAAATGCAATTGCGTGTGTACATGTTTCTTTATTTTTTAAGTTAGATAAGATAAATCCGGAACACCCAACTGAATTTGCCTCTTTGATTTGCAAACAAGGAGCAAGAGTAACAATTCAGTATGTTAATTGCTTCGCATCCACAGATCCTGGAGTTTTTCATAAATATCTCGTTTAAGCTCCTTTTCGAAATCCATATTTTTTTTAATTAGTTATATGAAATATGATTAAGCCGAGGTATTGATCTGCTACACTGCTATAATTCTGTTTTTGTTTCCAACAGCAAACTAAAGAATACCAGTTTTTTTACTCTAAAACTTTCAGATTGTTCATGATTATGATACTGTAACAAAAACTTTTTTACAATAACAATAGCTCTTTATTAATCAACCGATTACACTAACCTATTCAACCACTCGTAGCTAGAGTCAAATTCTAAAGTAGGTACTTATGACAGTTTATTTCTACCTAATCGCTAACAGTACAAATACTAACTTATTAAAGCCACAATGCTATCTTCTTAATTACTATCAAAGCACTAGGTGTTTCTTTATAGAGATCACTACAATAATTTATATCATATAGAGCTATTTATTTTAACCCTTTGTTAACACTAATTTATTTCATATCTCGTCTTATAAGTCAAGACTCGAGTGAAAACTAGTATGATAATCAAAGCTTGAACTGAAACTAAACCAGTACTCCTGAATGGGCAATTTATATACTTAATTGTACTGCTCTAAAGCATTGTATGAGCGCACTAGAATTATGTAAATAACATCTAGACAGTTCTTATTGTAAGCTTAATGAAGGTCTCAAATGCAATCTCTTGTAAACTGTCAATCAAGTCTAACTAAAGGTGTCACGGTACAGGTTGGCTATCGATTATCCTTTGTGTACATTTGCCTCGTTTACGTTCAGTTGTATCATTCTGGTCAAGGGTGACTAATGACGCCTCGTTACAAAACGTTTAGACGAGTAATAAAATTTCATCAAAAGTTTCTCTATTATAACGATACTGTGATAAACGAAACTATGGTTTAATGATAGTTTAATGACAGTTAAACGATTTTGATAAATACTGACCACCATTACAAACAACCGCTATTACTATTTAATACTCAAATGGACGCGTGCAGTTTTTGAAACATTAACCTATGCAAGGCATAAATCTAATTTTATCACTTTTTTCAGTGTATTTAAGGTAAAAAGCAGTTAATGTATTGCGTTACTAATTAATTATTTATTTTATTATATATGATTTATCATAATTTAATAAGATATATTGTTAATTTATAGTAAAATTTAAATAATGACCATAAAGATAAGTGTTTATGATTTACCTACATCTATGTAAAACATAATAAAAATTAACAGTACATAATAAAATTGGGAAGAAGTGAATATAAAAACATAAATATTTAAGAAAAAATTTAATTGAAGCTATAATTTATAAAAGTCTACTACAATGTTTGCAAAATATAGGTTTATCAGGTGATCGATCAGGTTTAACCAACAAAACTATAAGTAAAAATAATTTTTAGAAAACAGCTTTTCACACAAGAAGGTCGGACATCGACCTATGTTCGACGTAGTAGAACAAACAATAACTCACCCCCTTTAAAAAATGTAAACCATATCGTCGGTCTATGATCTGTGTTTACGAAGCGTTAATATAAACAACTTTTTTTATTAAATACATTTAAAAAATCACCTACCCTGCATTGTTATATTTTGTGCAGTTTAAAAATATTTTTAAGCGCATAATTGGCGGAAAACTAAATATTTCAACTTATGTCAAGTTACTCTCAACCCCAACCTCTCTTAATTAATTATTAAGGTTCAATTGTGCAAATTCCGGTAGTTTCGACAAATTATAAAGTTATAATCACTTACGGTTTATGGCCTCCGGCGGCGGAACTTCTCTCAGGGTCGTGGTGATTCAGTCTTCTGCAGATTGTAAAACGTTGTTTCCTGCCAATTATCGCTGTAGCACCCTATAAGGAAAAAAAGTAAAACAAAGGAGAAACGAGAAACTCGAGCACTACATCGAAACACGCAGTAACAGCAGTCTATCGAAAACACAGTTCTTTATCTAAAGTCCGGCACTAAAGTGCCCATGTAATTACCCCTTACCAATTATTACTTAATATTTTTCACTACACCAACACTGCTGAATTGTCTGTAAAGGCTAAACTATGTATTAACTAATATTAAAATATATTATTGTTACATATTGTATTAAAATATCCATCACTTGATACTTATTTCATTTATATTAAATTTATTTAAGTGCCACCTACAAGAAAAATAGTATAGGAACAATCAATTAGTAAAAATGGTTAACAATTTGACAAACTTTATGTCGAATGTGAATGTGACTTGCCAAGTTTCAAAATATGATGATCATGTGATGTTAAATAGGCGCGCGCCTCTACTTCCTGAAATGAGAACTAAATAGTTTCCCAAAGTCACCTATAAAGATACCCTGATATCGTATGTGTTGTGTGGTCTCAGCTTTGTATTAAAAACAGCAATTGTAACTTTGAACAAACAACATATGTGCTTGTTCAAACCTAGTTTGTGAAATAACATACCAAATGTGCTGAACTTGATAACAAAATTAAAGATGTTTAATATGAAATTCTTGAATTTACTAAAAATATTTAAATAAGATAAAGTAATAATTTTATAGTATGTATGCTCAATCAAAGATATCTTATTACAGCAGGTAATTTAGATATGGTCTAAACGTTAAGCACTTGTTTTATAATAAATCTAGTCTATTTTGATTATCTTTTGGTACAAAATCACTATCCAAAAAAGTATCATTTATATAACTTTCTAAATATATATTTTGTATACAAAATTAAGAGATATATTAATAAGTTTTCATCATACGTATTAAAACATTCCAAAGTCCCGGGTTCGAATCCCGACTCGTTCGGATGAGAGGTTAATTGGAGGTCCCGTGTGTGTGTTGTCACGCACGTTAAAGATCCCTACCTTGTTTGGAACAGCAAGGGTTCAGCAAAAATTCCAAATTTTCCAGGTAAAAAAAAACTCGCTTCCTGGCCAATGTAGTACGTTTGAGTGGAGCATTGGAAAATCACATGTAAGGTATTAAAACATTCTTAAATTCAGTACTAATTTTTTAAATGAGAATAAGAAGAAATTATTTATCTATCTTCTAATATGATGAACAGTATGACCACATTAGTTTAGGGTCATCATCATCATCATCATTAGGTTTTCAGTCATGGAACTGGTTAGACGCGTACCCTCATTGTTTCCTATTCTGAACTAACCTACACATTTCCCTAAAATTTGCTCAGTCTGCATGTATTATTATCTGATCGAGATCTACATCTACTCCTTTTTCCTATCTCTGCTTGTAATATATCCCATTCTATTCCCCAAAAATGCTTTGTATTCTGCACTTCTATTTCTCCTATTTTTTTCCACAGATATCCTTGTTCCCCTACTATTTCTATAACATATTTGTTATTAACTTTGTCTGTCCATGCTATCATCCTCGTACATATGAAGCACAACATTCCAAAAAGCTGCTATCGTTTTTCTGTCTGCTTTTCCTACTGTCCGTATTTCATAGGCGTACTGTGCTGTGCTCCACACGTATGCCTTCAATAATTTTCTTCTTGCTTCTATGTTTGTTTGTTACATTCCAAATTTGGCAATGTACATTTTTATAATTTCTAAATAAATTCCCGCGGATATTTTTAAATAAACTTGTCAATTTCCGTCATTCCGGACAGTTGCGCAAAAGAATGCGCAGGTGCGGAGTGTGTGAAAGGACGCGATTAAGCTACGAGACCTGAAGCCGACAACATCTATCTGTGAGGTGTTAGTGTCTTTTCTCTTTTTAGGGGGGTAGGTTCCTTATCTTGCCTTATCGTTCCTTTTACCTGTATCCTTGTCGTTCCACCTACGAGCTTAGAAGACCCAGGATAGACGGATTGGAAATTTGACTCAGCAATAGCGTAGCCTACCCACAAAACAACAAGGATCCTGAGATGTTAAAAAATACAAGTGAGTAACCATTTTACTTATATTGTATCGGAAATTTGACTTAAAATCTGCATGCAAATTTGTCTGTTGCGCAATACAACGTGGTGATACGTGTTATAGGAATTACTCGGCTTTAACTATTGCGCAATAGTGTATCAATTGCCCGCAATATAGTATACTGAATGACCAGTTTCCAATATGTTGTCTTTCATCATAGGCGCTGTTCTTTCTTGTTAGATGCAGTTCGGTCCCCTTCTATTGTTTTACAGTTATATACCCTATTTCTCCAACATTCAGAGGTTGTGAAAGGGGGTAAGCAGCCTGTGGCTACCAAGTTCCACCAGCGCTTGATCATTTGCCGATTTAATATTTTTTCCAATATTCGCACAGTCAACATAAGTTGCAGATATTTCACGACCAACACCTGTAGTTGTTTATAATAATCATCAGATTATTCTGCGCTTATTTTTTCGTCATTAGGTTTTCTGTCTCAAACTGTTTGGACACGTATCTGCACTTATTTATATTCTGAGCTAGCCTACACAATTCCCTGAAATTCTCACACAGCCTATATACAGCTCGGTTCCCCTTCTACTGTTTTATAATTTTATGCCCTATTTCACCCAGATTCAGTGAAGGGGGTTAAGCAGCCCGTGGCTGCCAAGATCACCCAACACTTAGACATTTGCCGAATTAATGATTTTCCGGTAAATCCATTCACACAATTAACATTATTCGAGAATACTGCCCAACCAATACTTGTAGTTGCTTATATTAATCATCATGTTTAAGTACAGTTACTTTTTTCGTCATTAGTTTATCCATCTTGGGACTGGTTGGATGCGTACCTCCATTAATTTCTATTCTGAGCTAGCCTACACATTTTCTGAAATTCTTACAGCCTACATCTTTCACTATCTGTGTGCCTAGAGCTACCTCTACTTCTCTTTCTTCCTATCTCTGCTTCTAATATATTCCGCACTATTCCCACATGCCGTGGTATTTGGCCAATCATCCTATCTCTCCTGTTTTTTACCGTTTACCACATATTTCTTTCTTCCGGTACCATTTTTAGTACATTTTCGTTCTTAACTTTGTCTGTCCAGGGTGTCTTCATTATACGTCTGTAACACCACATTTCATAGGCTTCTACCTTTTTCTTGTCCGCTTCTTCTACTGTCCAGGCTTCACAGCCGTACAGTGCTGTGCTCCACACATATGTTTTAAGCAATCTTTTCCTTGTTTCTATGTTTGTTGTCTTTGAACACAGTAGTTGCCTTTTCTTGTTACATGTAGCACGACCTTGTGTCAATCTTTGTTTTATATCTTTTGCGCTTTTTCCATCTTGCGCTATTTGGCTTCCTAGGTAGCAGAAATCCTTAACCTCTTGTAAGTTCTTGTTACCTATTTGTATTGTTGTTTTTGATTTATTTTCCCCACCTTTGCATACTAGTACTTTAGTTTTATTTTTGTTAAGTTTCATACCGTATCTCTCTGTTGGAACCGTTTCCATTTCATTAAGAGCAACTTCTAACTCTTCCTTGCTAGATGCTAATACCGCTATATCATCTGCAAATCTAAGCATATCAATTTTTTGTCCCTGCATAGTAATTCCAAATGCCTTCCTGCATTTGACAGTGTTCCTTGCCTCTTCAATGTACAAGTTAAAAATTAATAGGGATAGAGCACATGCATGTCGCACCCCTTTCGTAATGTTTACTTCTCTACGTTCCTGCTCTAATTCTATCACTGCTGTTTGCTCTTTGTATAAGCTATGTACTATTCGTTTATCCCTATAACTCATTCCAATTCTTTTGAGTATTTCGAACATTTTTTTCCATTTTACATTGTCGAATACTTTTTCCAGATCTACAAACCCCTATATACACGCTTTCCCCTTTTTCTATTGTTTTCTCCAATATCACTCTCAGAGATAAAATAGGCTCCCGTGTTCCCATGTTTCGCCTAAACCCAAATTGATCTTCCCCTAGTATTTCTTCAGCTCGTTTTTCCATTCGTCTTTGTACAATTCTAGTTAATATTTTTGACACATGTGCTGTCAAACTTATTGTTCGAAAATTTTCACGTCTATCCGCGCCTTTCTTTTTTGGTATAGTTACTATGATGGATGCTACGTTTGAAATCTTTGGGTATTTCGCCTGTCTCGTACATATAGTTTAGGAGGTGGAAGACACGTGCTGTTACTGCTTGTCCAGCGGCTTTTAGAGTTTCTGCTTGCGCCTTATCTGTACCCGGCGCCGTACCATTTTTCAGAACGTTTAATGCTAATTCAAACTCATCTCTAAGTATAGGATATCCCAAATCATCATTTTCAATGTCTGATTCCTGTTCTGATGCTGTTAGTTCCTCTCCTGCATATAAATTCCCTATATATTCTTGCCATCTACCCACTTTCTCTACATTTTCTATAATGACATTTCCTCCCGCATGCCTTATATTTTTGCTATATGGTTTTATATACCTAAAATTGATTCTAATTAGTTTGTATGCTTCATCTGTCTTTCCTATTTCCATCTTAGTTTGTACCTCTTTGCACTTTTCATCAATCTATTGTTCTTTAGCTTTCCTGCATTTGCGAATAATTTCCCATTTTATGGCTTTGTATCTGTTTTCCTGTTTCGTTTGATTTATTTTTGTATTTTCGTCTTTCTTCTATTAAATTTAGGATATCCTTTGTTATCCATGGCTTCTTATTTTCCTTTTGTGTATACCCCAGAATATCTCTGGCCGCCATGTCTAAGCTGGATTTAATGTTATTCCATTCTGTTTCTACTTCCTTAGTATCAGATATTTTCCCGATATCTTTAAGCAATTCATTTGGCTTTTTTTCAAATCTTTCTTGGATATCTTTATCTTTTAGTTTCTCAAAGTCAAATTGCCTTTTTCCGTTTCTGCTTTTCAATTTTTTTAATTAAGTGCGGCCTTCATAATTACGATGTTGTGGTCAGTGTCTATATCTGCTTCTGGGTAGCTTCTACAGTCTTTTACTTGATTCCTAAACCGTTGTCTAACAAGATTGTAATCTATTTGATATCTTCCTATATTTCCTGGCATCTTCCACGTACATCGTCTTCTAACATGATGTTGAAATAATGTGTTTGTGATAATTAAATTGTTCTTGTTACAAAATTCTACCAGCCTATTGCCCCTGTCGTTTCTCGTGCCTAAACCAAATAAACCTACTACCGCTCCTTCCCTACCCTCACCTACCACTGCATTAAAATCCCCCGTCATTATTAAATTTTCATGTCCTTTTACGTATAGAATGACATACCAACTCCTATGGTCTTTGCCAATCTAAGTACCGAAAGAGCCGCTGCCCTCTTTCGGGGACCTGTCTTAGTCTGGTTCCTCACTATCGACCCTACTACTTTGGTTGGACCTGTAGTTTGGCTCTTTAGCTCATTAGAACACGCAAGCCATTTCACCTGTTCCAGTAATCTAGAACTTCGGCAAAGTGTGAATCCGTTCGAAATGGAGTTTAGGGTCAATATTTTAAAATACATAAAATCACCTGATGAAACATTTTTATATTTTTTATTTGGACACAAATACTGTCCCATGTGTGATATTTAAAGCATAGTTTTTCTTTCTGGTCAAGGACTGTCTCAGCGTGTTTTGTTTTTTGTTCTAAATATAATCTTTCCTTTACACTTGGGGTCTCCCCTTCAGATGAACTTTTTTTGTTAAGACGTCTTGGCGCTTTATCTGTTAGTTTTGTTAACAATTTTAAACAAATATAACAACGCCTCTATTTACCCACGACCAGATAATGCCTCTGCGAAAATAGACTCCAAGTTTTAACCCTCGGACATTTAATTCCCTTTTTGTTCTTTTCTCTTCGGTACCCTAACATCCTTCCCTTAGGCCAATGTTGAAAAAATTAATAGCTGTAAATAAATATATAACATTGACGGCCATGCGTGGGGCTCGATTCGATTTGTTGCTGACGTTAATTCATAAAGACGTGAATATAGTTAATACGTGGTGTTTGTTTTATTGTTATCGTTAGTTTATAGGATCAATCGCTGAATTTCTAGGTACGCTTTCATTAGTACATGCTATCTGGGATCTCATTTTAGCCCGCGAAAATTTATTTTATTTCTGTTCTTCTCTCTTTGCCCTCGTTACATCCTTCTCTTAGGCCAATATCGGAAAAATTATTGGGAAGAAAGTAAAGGCATAACAAGGGTAATAATCAATCACATACTCTTCCGTTTGTGCAATTAATAGTTATAATGTAATCTTAATTACAGCATAAAATGTAGCTTGTTGGTCACTTCCCCATCGTTGTGTAGATAGTATAATCTATGGTTTTCCGCGATTCAACTTTGAGGTACTTTTGTGTTGTATGTGCCCTACTGTTACAGTCGTTAAAAGTTGTTCTATACAGGCAGGTGTATCTTAGCTATGGCGCTATGAAAGTTTGAGTGCTGCAAACGGTCGACCGCTTCTTATTCCTCCATCGCAACCATTGCAGTTTGTTACTCGTAAGTGCTTGAAGGTTATGCTTTACATTTAAATTTGCTCATAATTTACACGTCCACTTTCTCACTATCTGTGGCTATTGAATCAACGCAAGACATTAATCCCATCTGAGCCAGGTGTTAATTAAACCTGCAAGCTACTTCTTTAATAACTGCGTTATTTGCAAAAACTGCCGCTTATCAAATTGTATCGTTTCCATTGCAATTGTAGAATGGCAGATATTCGTTTTGTCTATTAAGTTCTAGTTCATTTAATTATCAGTGTAAAGTGTTGCTCTCAGTTTTAATAAGGTGCAGTATTTGTTATTGCGTTGCATTTAACATTTGTTCATTTGAGTTATTTATGGACTTAGATAACATTCAATTTCGTTTCCATAGTTTAATTTATAGCGAGAATTATTTCTAATACATTTAGTTATGGCGGAAAAACTGAAATGCATGCACTTCTTACGTATCAGTTCAATAAACGCGCTTCAAGAAATGTTTGAAATTGCGCACAAATGTGAAAATACCTCCAGCCTGTTAGATCTGTTTCGCCCTCAATATACATCGATTGGCGAGATACATGAAAACTTTTTTTGTTAAACAAAATGTCATCACCGCTGCAATCGCATCGGCAATAGATGCCGACGACCAATTTGAAAGGGAAGACACCATTAGTGAACGCTTTGGGACTTACTGTTATCAAATAAAAGCGATCTATTTCAAGCTTTGTACGAGTAAACCTGCCTTGTCCCAAGCTAGTTTACCCGTTCCTCAAGATACTTTTAAGTCAAAAGTGTCTCTACCACCGCCTACCCTCCCTACTTTTGAAGGGAATGGTTGCTTAATTGAAAGTTTTATTGACCGCTTTGATGCTTTAGTTCAGCTGTCAACCATGGATAAATTTTCATATCTTCAATCAGTGTTAAAAGGTTCCGCATTGCTTACCGTTAAGAACTTTGATTTTGCGGACGCCAATCACCCTCTTGGCTACAATAAACTCCGCGAAAAATTTCGTAATATTCGCTTTTTGGGAAAACATTGCTAAATTTCCCAAATTGAATTCTGACCATCCGTCAGGTTTACAAAAATTAATGGACACCTTTGTCAACAATTTGCATGCTCTTAATAAATTTGATCTACCTGTAGAGGAGTGGGATTTCATTCTGGTACACATGATTCTAGATCGCATTGATGTACATACGGCTCGCAATTTTGAATGGCATCAGAACCACACCTCTACCGCAACCCATACAAAGGTAAGTACTTACTTAAAAAATACTTGTCAAAATTGTCGATCAATAATAAAACCGATTTAAAGAAAGTTATTTATTCCAATAACATGTCCAGGTCTCGCTCCGAAGTTTCCATCTTAGTTCATACCATTCCGCTTAGTCATCAAGATCACAGTCTTTTTTGTTGTAATCGTTTCGCTAAAACAAGATTGCTACACCTTTGTCAAAAAACGTAAACTTTGTAAAACTGCCTTAGTAATTCACACGTTTTGACTAAGTGTAAATCCAATGTAATGAACGTCTACATGATTGAAAATAGAATAGGTCATTTAAGGAGCGACAGAGAAAGTTCGAGATACGATACCAAACAACTCTTGTTGATGTTCAAAGGCAAAGTTCTGTTTCCAGCGTCTTCCGGAAACTTCCCCCCTTTTCTTCTCTCACTCGCGTCGGCGCGAAGTCTCGCGCAAGCACTTCTGAAGTAACGGAAATACGCGCACCAAGTCTTTCAAATTTGTGGCGCAAAATTCCCGCACTTCAAAACTAAACTAATAAAAGTCTAGTGCCAAATTTTTGGCACGTAACACGATATGAAAATTTATAAAGTAGGAAGAAATAGCTGGATTCGTTATTAATCAATTTGGCGTATGCTTGAAAATTGAAATCCATTGGTGAATGTTAGTTGACTAGATTTGGATAGCTTTTAATTGACCCTTCGGGTCACACCGGTACGCAGAGCTGGCGGTTGCTATCCGGTATTTCGAATCCCTTCCCTTTTACCTTTGCTACTGTCTTGTTGATCAAACACATTTCAAGGTTAACGCTAGGGATACCATTATTTAAACTCCAACTTTAGTTTTAGTATAGACATCAGATTCATGATTAATTAATTTTGTAGTCAGGTGTTACGTATATTTTTCAACATAAATTAAATACCCTTTTTTCCCTGGTTGTCATTACCCGCTCGAATAAATTCTATTTCTATTCTTAAATTCTCCAACAATACCCTATATAGTGTACCTGTTCAAAAAGAGCCCGCTTTAACATAATTTTAACTCAAATCCATTTTGCTTTTAAAACGAAAATTTATTCGATAAATTAAACAATCAATAGCTTGTTTTAGGTATCAGTTAATTTTTTAAACATTCCGATAACGTATAATTGCTTTCTCTTGTGTTTCCCATCTAAAGACTTGTTGAAATGATGGATCCTACTATTATTTGATAGCATGTTTTCCAGTTTGCTAATCGCGCTTTGATAACGCGATGATTGTAGTTCGATCTCGTATTATTTGAACTAATTTTTAATTTGATTCTGCAGCTTGTGCGTTGAAATATTTTCTACATTACTCGTCCCAGTACTTCAAGAGCGATGCACGTGTTTTTGTTCAACAAGTAGGAGGTATTTTGCGTGTATCGCTCTTAGCTGGAGATCAAATTGGTTCTTTTTTATGTAGACTCAACTGTTCTTTGGCACAGATCAACTGCCGTTGCCTGTAGATCGCTAGTGCCGTTATGGTAACAGGTTAAATAGATCCCGACGACCGTGGCGATGCGGTGCTGATTTACTCCCGATGGCTTGCAATCTAAGTATCCCGACACATACAGGTATATAACTTGTTTTTTTGTGTATATCAAGGAAATATTCCTTATCAGCGTTTTGTGTAGTTACGTGATAAGAAACGTGACACTGTATGTTACGTCGTCATCGAACAATTCGGTATTTTGTGACAATAAATACTTTGTGCGTGCATCCTACAGTTTGAGTGAAACATTTTATATACCGGCAATAACAGTGCATAAAGTGACAGTCGCCTTCGAACCCTTGAAAGGGACGGTCGTATTAGAGCTTTAAAAGCGAGACCGACACCCGGTCGAGCGTGTTACTGGTTCTCCGTAAAAGCTTTTGTGCGTGAAAGTGTCTATTGCCCCCAGCGGCGCAGGACAAAGCTTTGTGCGTGAAAGTGTCTATTGCCCCCAGCGGCGCAAGACTTAAGGTATTTATACCCTTCCTTAATTAGTTGGTAGTTGTCTTTTTTTGTTATCACATAACCGCTCCACCATTATCGTTATTGCTATAAAAGCAATTGGTCCTTCCCTATAATAGCATATTTATCACACATTTATATCAACCTCCTTAATCACCATCAATCATTGGTCCTTCGAGCCGGATTCATTAGTCCTGTGGTTACACATGTCCTAAATTAAATATTATTGTGCATTTCAGCGAGTTTTTAATTAATTAATATTTCAGTTTTAAATTTGTGCTTAAAGCCCATATTTAGCGGGTTAAAATGTGTAAACATTATTTATACTGTCTTTAGATTAAATTAAGCGATTTCGCCGTAATTGAAACCAGCAAGCGTTTTAATTACAAAGAAATTCATAATATAAAATTTGTCAGTTTTCAGTTTTTAAATTCATTTTAGCGGCATAAAACAGAAAGCAACCTGAAAACTATAAATCGCTTTATACTTCTTAAACAAGAAAGGTAAAGGGATTTGCTTTGTATTTAAAAGCTATTGCACGTTTTGTATTACAATATTGAAAATATCTGCAGAGGAATAAGGTTGTAAAGTTGCATCTTTCGGCAAATATGTTAAGCCACATGTTTTAAACGTTTCTGTGAGCTTTTGATGGTAAGCCGCTCGGGTTGTTAAGCGGTACATCTTATATTCACGCTTTTGTTTGACGAACCGTTAGTCATAAAACGTGATTTATTGGTTATACCCTATTTTACATTTTTCGTGCTTTGAACAACTCATAATATTTTAATATTTCTCAGTGCACATTTAGCTTTACCGTTTTACAACAGTTTATTGTAGTCCTTTCAGAATCTTTGAGAATGGCTCCAAAGAAAGCACATGTGGTAGAACTCCAATTACTGAAAACACGGATTTTAGAAATATTTGAGCTTTGTAATTCTATACAAAGTGACCCAAGTTTAAAGGCATTGTTCCTTATTCAAACAAGGGAATACATGACCTTTATGCAAATTTCAATACAATTTTAGTCGCTGTCTTGGCCTCATGTGACGAGGTAGACTCATTAACTTACAACGCTGTACGGAAGGAAGTAGATTCCGCTTATTTTTCATACTGCTGCATCTCGATACGATGCAAGAAATGAAAGCACCACAAATCATCGAAAATGCTCCAAGCAGCACGGTATCAAAATTGTTACCGTTAAAGCTCCAAATTTTTAATAATGAGGTAACTGAATTTTCATCTTTCATCGATTTATTTGACAGCCTGGTCTATAATAACGCGTCGCTGTCCAATATCGAAAAATTAAATTATCTTATCAGTTGTTGTACCGGGAGTCTTTAAGAATCGTTAAATCTGTACCCATTTCGGGGATAATTTTATTATTTCCTATAACGCCTTGCGTGAGAGATTTAGCAATCCGCGTTTATTGGCAACTTTGCATTGGAAAGCAATGAAAGACTTTCTACCTTTAAAATCAGAAGACCCTAAGAAACTTAGGGTACTTATTGATTGTTTTTCGGAGAACCTTGCTGTTCTAACTAACTTAAAGTTTCCCACTGAACATTGGAACTTTATTCTGGTCGATTTGCTTTTAGAAAACTTGATCCGTTCACTAGAAAACGCTTCGAACTCCAATCGGATCCGAAGCAAATACCTAATTTCGAGGATTTGAGATATTTTTAACCCAACAATGTGCAGCGTTGAAACCTTTTCTTCAACCGCACCTGTTTCTTATTCGACGACTGTCCATACATCGCACACATCGGTGCCTAAGAAATCCTCAGCGTTTCAATTTAAACCAAAGGTTTCTTCTAACGTAGTTTCACTGGACACACCAAGTAGCTCCAGTGACTCAAATAATTCATTTTCGCACCATTGTCCTTCCTGCAAGGGCAATCACTTAATTTACAGATGTCAATCGTTTCTAAAGAAAACTCCGACAGAACGTTTCGACATTGTCAAACGCTTACGCCTTTGTTTAAATTGCTTACGAACAGACCATGCGTCCATGCAATGCAAATCTTATAATTCCTGTCGAACTTGCGCCAAGCCGCATCATACCTTGCTACATTTTGAATCGCAACCTGCTTCTAGCCGTTCAGCTGAACCGACCGCTACACACATGCATAAAAATGCCAATAGGACGCAGTCAGCCTCTCCTATTCCGGCAAATGTTTTGTCTTCACAGACGAATTCAAATCTTGGGGTTACTGTCTTACTCTCCACTGCTGTTGTGGAAGTTCAAGATCGTTCTGGTAGATACAAACCGATCAGGGTACTCTTAGATCCTGGTTCCCAAGCTAGCTTTATTCGAGACGATTGCGTGAGCAAACTTTGGCTTCCACGCATACGTTCTCAAGTTCCGATTTATGGACTTGGGCAGACAACTTCAGCAGTCAATAGGGTGCCGTCAGCTGCACCATTCGCTCTATGTTAGACTCTGAAAATCTCTAGAAGTCACAACTTTTGTGCTTTCGTCAATATCTGGCAAATTACCTAGCGTTGAAGTTCCTAATAATTGGGAACACTTATGCGGCCTGCACTTTGCAGACCCGACCTGGAACTCTCCAGGAACCATTGACATGCTCCTAGGAGCAGATGTTTATCCGTTCATCATCAATGGCGGTGTTATACATGGCAAGTTTCTTCAGCCTGCCGCCATAAATACAATCTTTGGTTGGACTATTATTGGTCCCACAAAAGCTTGCAGTCTGATACTGTCCAAGCATTTTTACGTCTGTAGAAGATCCTATCGACCAGACCCTAAGGCGGTTTTGGGAGATAGAAGAGTTGCCATCCACGCCTTATACTTCTGCAGAAGAAGAAAAGGCAGATTTGATTTTGAAAACACGTTTTCTCGTGACCCTAGCGGTCGTTTTATTGTTGCGTTACCGTTCAACGATACTTTGCCCGTTTTTGATAATTGCTTTGAGATGGCTAAAAAGACTATTTTCGTTGGAGCGCAAATTACATGCTCAACCGAGCTACGCGCCCAATACAACAATTTCATGCAGGACTATCTTGATGCGGGTCATATGGCATTACTCGATTCTCCGCCCGTTGGGAACGATAATTACTTTTACCCCATCACCCTGTGTTTAAAGAAGAAGGTCATACTTCTAAAATTCGTGTGGTTTTTGACGCCTCTGCAAAGGCTAAAAACAACGTGTCATAATGACACTCAATTGGCTGGACCTAGTCTCCAAAACGACATTTCGTCAATCTTACTGAAATTTCGTACTCATCGTTTCGTTTTTACTTGTGATGTTCGCCAAATGTATCGACAAATTTTGGTTACCGAAGAACATCGAAAGTTTCAATTAATTGTTTGGCGGTTCTCCGCAGAAGAACCCATCCAGACATATCAGCTTAATACAGTGACCTATGGTATTAAGTCATCGCCTTATCTAGCATTAAAGACTCTTCAGCAATTAGCCATTGACGAAGGCAAAGGTTTCCGTTAGCCGCTGAGGCTATACGGTCAAATCTATATATTGATGATTTCGTCGCCGGTGGAGATTCTATACAATCGGCCCGCGAAATTAAAGATCAACTTATCCGACTTTTACATTTGGCTGGTTTTGAACTTCGAAAATGGAGTTCTAATTCAGTTTCTATTTTGGAGGGCATTCCGTCAGATTTTTGCCAATATACTTCTCTCGATTTCGATTCTGACGAATCAATAAAAATATTAGGTCTTCAATGGTCACCTACAGAAGATATTTTCTCGTTTCGGGTTAAACCATTAAACCAAATATGTACAAAGCGCAACATACTTTCACAAGTTGCCAGAATATATGATCCATTAGGATTTTAGCCCCACTAACACTTTTGCAAAACGCCTAATCCAGCATCTGTGGATGTTAGTTTTAAATTGGGATGACATCCCACCAGCAGACATTTCGTCTCAATGGCAGCAGTATCAAGAAGAGTTGCCGTTATTATCGTCATTAAAGTTACCACGTTGTTTACCCCCTTCGGATCCTTTTACTTGTCATTTGCATGGGTTTTGCGATACTAGCGAGGTAGGGTATGCAGCGGTAGTGTATTTTCAGTTCATAAATCAAACTACCGGAGAAATAACTGTACAATTTGTAACCGCTAAAACAAAAGTAGCTCCAATTAAGCGCATTTCAATTCCACGTTTGGAATTATGTGCCGCCGTTTTATTAACCGATTTACTTTCTTTTACCATTCGTTCTTATCAAGGCTTGATTGACATTTCCGATGTTTCAGCGTGGAGTGATTCTACGGTCGCTCTCACTTGGATACGTTCTCCACCTTTTCGTTGGAAAACTTTTGTGGCAAACCGTGTTAGCCACATTCAAGAAATCATTGCACCTAGCCGATGGTTTTATATTAAATCTTCGCATAATCCGGCTGATCCTGCATCTCGGGGATTAATGCCAAGCGCGGTTATTTCATGTTCGCTATGGTGGGCGGGGCCTGAATGGCTTCACTACCCTAGTGACTCGTGGCCGCCTCAACCAACATTGTCAACCTCAATTGCTGAGGTAACTATGGAAAAGAAGATCCTAACATTTGTCGCTCAAACAGATCCAAACGTCATTGACATTTTACTAAGCCGCTTTTCATCGTTATATAAAATCCAAGGCATCGTGGCTTACATTTATAGATTTTCTAAACCCATGGCTCAACGTCATACGGGTCCCTTAACAGACATTGAATTACACAATGCTCTCATGATTATCGTTCGGCATGTACAAAATGTTACATTTTCAAAGGAAATAGCTTCGATCAAGGCAAACCGTAAATTACCTAAAAGCTTGCGAAAACTTTCTCCATTTGTTGATCCACAAAACATCTTAAGAGTAGGTGGGCGCTTGACACATTCTTCGCGTTCCTATTCCGAAAAGTTTCCTGCGTTATTGCCTCAGCGGCACCAATTAACCGAACTTATCATTCTGTCAACTCATGAAAGGTATTGCCATCCTGGTGTTAATACCACAGCGTATCTTATCCAACAGAATTTCTGGATCCTTTCTATTAAAAATTCAATCGGAAATTGTTTATCATCATGTCATGGATGTTTTCGTACCAAACCGGTCCTGGTAACTCCTCCTATGGGAGACCTACCGGCAGCACGTATTACCCAGATCAAAACTGCACATGGCACATTAAAACGACCTTTGGTCAAACTAGCGCCGCTACCGGTATTTTAACTTTATTTTATGTTTAGATGTATATACACATTTTTACATGTATAGTAGTATATTATTTTACATATTTGCTTATTTACATATATATATTTTATTTTTGCATAGTTGGTAATATCGCTCGCTGTAGTGCACCACCCTATCTTTCGTTACCTCCTTTCCTAGCAAGGTCAAATCCCATGTGATTTCCTTCACCCAACCTACTTCCCTCCTTTTCAAAATTCTATGAATTTGGTGGGCGGTATGTTACGTCGTCATCGAACAATTCGGTATTTTGTGACAATAAATACTTTGTGCGTGCATCCTACAGTTTGAGTGAAACATTTTATATACCGGCAATAACAGTGCATAAAGTGACAGTCGCCTTCGAACCCTTGAAAGGGACGGTCGTATTAGAGCTTTAAAAGCGAGACCGACACCCGGTCGAGCGTGTTACTGGTTCTCCGTAAAAGCTTTTGTGCGTGAAAGTGTCTATTGCCCCCAGCGGCGCAGGACAAAGCTTTGTGCGTGAAAGTGTCTATTGCCCCCAGCGGCGCAAGACTTAAGGTATTTATACCCTTCCTTAATTAGTTGGTAGTTGTCTTTTTTTGTTATCACATAACCGCTCCACCATTATCGTTATTGCTATAAAAGCAATTGGTCCTTCCCTATAATAGCATATTTATCACACATTTATATCAACCTCCTTAATCACCATCAATCACTGTAGGACTATTGTTTGCTGCTGCGAATCGATATTATCGCTCTACAGGTGTGATGTACCATTGTTAAAAATGTTTGACAAAAGGTCCCATACGCTTATTCTTTTGTACTGATTAGTTTATTTTACAAAAGGTATTATGTGCAATTTTAAAAACGCTTGACAAAAGCCCTCACATGTTTATTTTCTACTGATTAATTTTATTTTGTGTAAAATACGAGATGCGCACTTCGTATTTAAAGTATTAAATTGTTCGTATCACACAATTGTTTGCTATGAAATAGTAACGCTTAATTTATTTCCTTTGCTTGTTTATACAGAATCCTTTATTTATTCTTATTGTTAATAGATAATCGTGGGCGGCGTGCTTTTTTTTGTTTTTGTTTTGTATTTAGGTGAATCCCCACTCTCCGCGTTTGGTAGTTAGCCTGGTATTTACGTTTTTTCCGGCTACGCCTAGGTACGTAGCACAGGTTTATTTGAAGCACGTTTATTTTCGCATTTAAACCAAATGTAATATCTTTGGGTGGAGCATTTGGTACGTGGGAACAAGTGAAGCGGCCCTTACTTAAATTATACTGAGTTATTCTTTTAATGTAGTACCTTTGGGTGGAGCATCGGGGACGCGACCACAAGTGTAACGGCCCTCACTTACATTATACCGTGTTACTCTCCACTGTTCAACTGAAATCGCTGATCGCTCTAGTTCGTTCCAGAAATTTCGTTGTTTACTCGACTTGGGTAGCATAACTTCCTCTATTTCGCAAAATAGTGCGAAACGTTTGGGTTTCTGCGCTACTTCGCATTCTCTAACCCTTAGTGGTTTAGACTCATGCACTCCGCGATTATGGATGATTCTCTAACTGTTTCGCTCAAACCCTTAGATGTCTCCTCACCTATTATTAATTTCGAAGCTGTCTTGCTTCCCAAAGCTTGTGAAAAATTATCTACTACTAATATTTATTCTGAAAATTTCGTTCATCTAGCTAATCTAAAACTGGCTGATCCGCTCTTCGCACAGTGTGGACCTATTGATTTATTATTTGGTGCGGATATTTTCCCTAAAGTCTTATTAAATAGTCGTATCGGAGGTTCAGGCAAACAACTTATTGCTCTTAACACTATTTTTGGATATGTTTTAATGGGAAGCATACCGGCATCGACTCCTTCTGAAGTGACTAGCTTGTTTTGTATGATCGAATCTATTTCCTTCCTGAAAGATATTGTTGCGAAATTATAAGAAGTTGAGATTCCTGACGCTAAACCTTTCACACTTGATGAATTCTTAGTTGAAAAATATTGCATTGATACTCTCTGCGCATTAAGCAATAACGGTATGTCGTCTCTCTGTCCTTCAAAGTTACAAAACCTTCTTTTCTCGGTAGTCGTGATCTCGCTCTGCAGCGCTTTGTTTCTTTAAAAAATCGTCTAACTATGCAGCCTTTATTTTATGAACAATACGTTTCGTTCATGCGCGAATATTTAAATTCCAAAAACATGCGTTTGACTTTTCTTATTATATCCCGCATCGTTGTGTTGTGAAACCAGAAAATATAGGTACCAAGCTACTTGAAGTTTTCAACGCCAAGCTTCAACTAGATATTACCGCAATTTTGTTACAATTTCGTCTTTATTTCTGTGTTATTACTGTAGATATTCGTCAGCTGTATAAACAAATCCTTGTTTTCTGATCAGCGTGATTATCAACGAATTGCCTGACGACTTCTCCTGATGAGCCTATTTAGGTCTTCGAGCTGAATGCCGTTACCAATGGGGTCAATTTCGCCCCTTTTTTTACGAGACGCACTTTTTCTGCAGTTGGCTGAGGACGAAGGAAACTTCTTTCCTTTGGCCTCCTTTGCCCTTCGTAACCATACTTATATCGATGATATTGCTTCAGGTGGAGACTATGAAGTCTACCTTGACTTTACGAAATCATCGTGGTCTTAGAACTTAGACTGGGATGACTCCTTTCCCCCCAATTTACTCCGTTTATAGGAGAGATATCTGCATGAATTACCATTTCTTTCCGACTTTGCTTTACCACGCTTGTGACTTCCCCCTCAATTTTCTACGTGTGAAGTTCGTTGTTTTGCGGACGCTTTTGAATTCGGTTATTGTGCTGTCGTTTATTTTCGTTCTCGTACCTCTTCTTCAATTAAGACTCGCTTAGTTCGTGTAAGTCCAAAGTTGCTCCGTTTCGTACCCTCTCTTTGCCTAGAATCGAACTGTTAGCCTCCGCTTTGGCCTCGAAACTATTAACCTTTGCCCTCAAACCTTTTAATCCTCATATTACTTTTGAAAAAAGTTGTTGTTGGTCCGACTCTATGGTCGCTCTTCTTTGCATTAGTTTCCCACCAGAGCGATGGAAGGCATTCGTCGCAAATCGAGTTTTCTATATTCATTCAGTAAAACACCTCTCGCGCTTCTTGGCATTATATTCCCTCCACTGAGAATCGTGCCGATGTCGGATCACGTGGTTTGTTACCTTCCAACTTATGTCATTGTTCTTTATGGTGGGCAGCATTGCCTGCCTTGCATTGCTCCTTTGAAACTTACAGTCCGTTCGCTCATTCGGCCTTATAATTCTTTGGAAGTTCTCATCAAGGTACGTTCTTTTGTTTTGTACCGCTGTTGCATTCCCTTCTTGAATTGAAACGATTTTGAAGGGTCATTCATCTTTTGAATGTATTATTCGCATTGTCGCTTGAACTATTCGCTTTGTCAGTGACATACAAAATCCGTTAGCAAAATATTCTGGACTTTTATTCTGTTTTGAGCTCCATAACGTTTTGCACTCCCCGATTAAATATGCTCAACAGATTCGTTTTACGAGTGAGTTGGACGCCATTCATCCTGGATCATTTATAAAAAAGACCCTTCGCAAATTCTCCCCCTTTATTAGAGAGGGAATCTTACGGGTTTGCGGTCGCCTATCTCACGCACCCTTATCCTCCTACAAAAAATGGCCCACTCTTTTACCTAGTAAAAGTCGCTTTACGGATTTGTTTATCACCTTTGTTCATCTGAAAAACTTCCACGCTGGTGTTCAAATGATTGATTTTAACATACGGGTTGTCACTCTCAAAACCAGTTCCCTGTCGCTAAACTTTGTCTTTCACTTTCGTTGTAAATTGTCCTTTATTTTTCTTAGTATAATTTTTTTTGTTTTGAGTTTTTGTTCACGTAATTATTTCGTGGGGTTTTCTTATTTTATTTAATTTTTCCTCTTCTTTTTTGTATTCCGTTCCACCTTTTGTAGTTATTTTCCTTTCAAAAATGCCTTGCATTTTTGGTGGACTGTATGTTCCGTTTGTGCAATTAATAATTACAATATAATTTTAATTACCGCATAAGATGTAGGTCATAGGTCAATTCTCCTCCGTCGTGTAGGTGGTACATTCTATGGTCTTCCGCGATTTAACCTTCAAGTACTTTTGTGTTCTATGTGCCGCACTGTAACAGTCGTTAAAAGTTATTCTAAATAAGCAGGTGTATCTTAGCTATGGTGCTATGAATGTTTAAGTTCTGCAAACGGTCAACCGGTTCTTGTGCCTGCCACCACCGCCGTTGCAGTTTGTTACTAGTAAGTACTTGAAGAAGGTTACGCTTTGTATTTGAATTTGCTTATAATTTACCGCAAGACACAGACTATGTTCAGAATACAGAAGCATACCCTAAGTCTGAACTATTGCACGTACCGATAATAGAACAATTTTTCTTTCAAGTAGAGTAATAATGTGCCTATGCATGATACAGTCGCTATCACCATTGAAGAGGACGAGGTACACGAAAGGACGCATGGCATAAACTACAAAAGATAGCTTTCACAAGAAAAAAACACCACTTTAGTGTTGTTATAATTATTTCTAATAATATTGATTACTTATTTTCCTTCGTGTATTAATTGTTGAAATTATGGAAGTAGAATACCCACTACCTTTCGCTAGCTAGTCAGGGACTTAATCATCTATTTTGTTGTTGGCGGCTTTCTTTCAGCTTAATTAATCGTAACGCACTTAATGACTTAATTAGACGTAACATAATTAATTACCCACATTTATATGTAGCAGCTTAGCTGTATTTCAACGGCCCCAAAAACGATAACACTATTAAAATTAGTACGACCTAAATCTAATGTCTCGATACAAAACCGGTAAGGACATCTATTGAACATTAGTGGAATCGATTCTCGTGTTTGCAGTCGCTCGTTTGTAAGGGCATAGATTACAAAAGGAACTGATTGCTTTCTACCATTGTGGGGTTAATTGGGTTGCATCTTCCTCAAAGCTATAAAATTTCCATTTAAGGGGCAACTCAATACATAACCATTATAAAACGAAAAAGTTTCTTGGTTATAAAGAAGTGATTCTATAAGATATTGCTTTAAACCCTCAAATCTTGAGCTTAAAACTTATTTTGTGAACAAGGTTGTTGTGCCTAGGAAAGAATAGAGCGTATTTAACACCATGGAATGTGTAATTCTAAAAGCTTCTACGTTCAACAAGAACTTTTTCTTTTCGTTACTACTATTTCCATACCAAGAAAAAAATTCGTTTGTATACGTAGACTTACCTTTTAAACTTAGAATGATAAAATAGGTTTTCAATCACAAGCACGCGCGGAGCTCCTTCGATCGGTATCAATTTGTCACTCCTTTGCAATCTGAATTTAGCAAGGGGAACTTTAAATAATGGTAAACGACAACACAGCCAAATTTACATAAAGCTCAATTTATCAAGAGCTTTAACCCAACCACGAGCCCCAATGCAAATATACACAATTTTCAGTATACGTATGTAATGACTGTGTTAAAACATTTATATTCCCTAATCGGTAAAATCAGACAAGCATATCTAACGACCAAATATCATGCAATAACAGGCTGTTGATCAAGGTGGCAGTTATTTTTATCCGTTAAAACTTTGTTTTGCTCTTTTAGAGTGAAGCCGTGTTGTCCTGTGTAAACCGGGTTTCTATTGGCTTTCCGGGAGGCTTTGCATTATACCAGACAGTTTCAGGCGTTCAACGCTTTCGCGTCATCCCTATAAGAACGCTTTGTTTACACGCATTACAAACGTTATATTCTATTTTCCATGTAGTCTTAAATGAACACGATAAAGCCCTATTTTGCTATATAAATAAATCGCAGTGACATTTTCTTATAAAACAATAAAATAGAAACACTGGAATTATTGCTACATTTTTGCCAAATTTATTAAATTCTAAATACAATAATTTTATATTAACAATTAGTGTACATAATAAATGTTCAGTGGTGTAGATATTAGATAGATACGTCCGCTTTAAGTTGCTTTTGCATAAAAGCTTTAGAAACTTGGTCAACGACCGTTAGTGATATTTCTCAATATAATACAAGCAATAAAAAATCTAATATTTTTTATAATCGATGTTGTAATCCACAATTGTGCATTAGAAAGCGCACAGATTTTTAATTGTTACTGAAAAATACGACTGAAAAACTGATATTTGGAATAAATAGACTATAGTTTTTTATTAGCCACACCCTAATCGTACAACCTACAAGAATGGCCAATAAAAATTCGTGTAAAGCACAGTTAGAAGTTAAAAATATAACACGGACTACAAAAAATGCAATCAACAGAGTGAAAATTTCGGCTCCTAATATAGAGGTAAATCTTTGTTGTCATAGTTTTTTAGTGATTTGTTATTTCTAGTTAGCCGTAGATTATCAATGTTGACTTTTTCATAATACTTTTAGCTCGTGTATTGATGAAATGGATTGTTTAAGGTTATTCTTGGAGCAATCCTTAATTTGACAGTTGACAGATGACCGACATTAACACCAAGTTTAGGATTTAGGAAAATGTAGACGAAAGGTTCAACAAACATGTTGACAATGAGATTTGACTTTGCACAATTTCAGTTATTGAGACTACTTATATTAAGCTTCTTGCTATACCGAAAACTTAAATTAACATTCAAGCTTACATTGTTTATAGAAAATTTTACATAGTGCAATATAAAATGCCTTATTGCAAGTATTAGATATTTTACTTCATTTGACATTACATTATTATGATTTCTGTAATTCGTGCTGGATATAGAGGGTTTTTTAAGTGACAAGATATTTGTACATTGAACTGTAGTATTAAAATAGAGGTCTCGAAATTTGCATACAGAGCTGTGCATAGATGTTCTTTTTCTTCAAGGTTGATGCTACTCTCGTCAATTTTCTATTCTGAGCTAACTCTTTCAGGCCCGGTAACTATATTATTTACGTTTTATCAATGTGATATTTTGCCTTTCTCTCCACTTTCCGTCCATTGTACCATCTATAATTGACCTACGCATCCTTTTAAGCCTTAAGTTGCGGCTTGTCATCCAGTCAAGTCTTCCTTAAATTACACGTGTAATATTTATATATTCCAGAACAATTTTTAGGCCTCTATCGTTACTAACTTTGCGACCCACTCTTTTCCAGGTGTAATGAAAAGAATAAGTGCACGACAGGGTATAAATAAATTACCCTGTCACAGCTAGACTCGAACGTTTTTTGTTGCGGAGGCTGCAAAAAACTTAAAATCTTAAGAAAATCTAAAAAAACCGTTGGACAGCTATAACACTATAAAGAAATTATTACAAAAAGATTGAAATGCAGATTTGTGGAACAGAAATGTTTCGGTATTTTACTATGACAAATGAAATAAGGATTTGTTTACAGGACAAAAAAATTTCATTTAAAAAGTCTTTGGACATAAGTCAAATATAGTATCAAATCACAAAGCTTTTTGTTTGAACATACTTGAGACCATCTGTTCTTTATTTTTCTTAATCTTCTTTGGGAATTAAACCATTAATAGTTGTTAAAATCGTCTTTATTTAAGTTTAAATCCATGACCTAGGATCGTTCAAGTTAGACATTTATTACATAAATGGAACGTTACTTGTTTTATTAATGTCTGATATAGTTGACTTGAATACATTAGGTGGAAATTTTAAAGTTTAGAAGAATTAGTGCCTTCAATTTGTGTTGCGCCCTGGGAGCGACTTTGAGTTAGGCAATACGCTTAACGTGAAATCAGCTGATTAATATTTATATAGTTAAATTCATATAAATTCAATAAGTTGAGGATTGGAAAGCATTTTTCAACACGTTTCTAGTTATACAATTGAGAGGATGGTTATTAAAGAAGTGTTCGACTACGTTACCGTAAGGCTTAAGCAGCCGTTTTGTTTTTATATCTATCTTGAAGAGGAAAACCATTATGATTCAGACTATCTCTTTGGTAGTGCCGGACTTTCACAGACAAAAAAAACCCTCTGTTGCTACATGGTTCTGAAGCGACCCTAATGGCGGGTTTACACTTGTCTGATACCAATGTTGTTCAACGAAGATTGTAGGTGGATCTGAGGCGAACCTATGTCCGGTTTACACTTGTCATATACTAATGCTGTTCTACGGGGCCATTAATATGCTATTGTTGTATTTACTTATTGTTGTATAAATGGAAATCATGTATGCAAGCTGTATTTCATGTTAATATAACAAGGAAAACTCAGGAAAAACTTGCAATACTACCTAGATATTGGGGGCATTTGATTTTCATTTGTGATTTCTTTTAGAGATGGAATTCATTGTTTACTGAAAGTCACGGATTCGTTTGCTACGGAGTTATTTTTAGGTAGGGTTTTATAAGCAGCTTTTTCGTTTTTGCGTTTTTGGTGGTTTTCTTCTTTGTCAATAATTTTTGCGTCGTCCCATTTTATTTTATGACTGGAGTCCCATGCATGTTGGCAAATCATGGATTTTTCAAATTTTGTATTTTTATATGATTTACGTTCTTATAATCGAACTTCAAATAGTCTGGAACTTTCTCCTATATAAAACTGGTTACATTCGCACGGTATTTTGTAGATGAAGTTTTTTGAACTTTGCATTACGTTTTGTTTTTGTTAATTGTGTATTGTTGCTTCTAAATACTATTGAATTTTAATTTGTTTCCTGTTCTTTGGATTTTTTGAAGAATCTACAAAGTTTTTGATTAGTTCTGTATTATGAGGCCAAGTAGCATAAATTCAATTAACAAAATAGAACCAACTATTAAATTCACATATAAATTAGAGCAACATGAAAAACTTCCTTTTTAGATATTATAGTTAACAAAAATGATACAACAATTAATACATCGGTATACAGGAGACCAACGCACACAAACAGATATTTAAACTCTAATTCAAACCACCCACACTGTGTCAAATGAAGAATTATAAAAAACCATGTATGATAAAGCAAAATTAATATCGTCAAACGAAGAAATTTTATTGAAAGAGAAAGACCTAATCAGATGTATACTGTAACAAAAATATTATTTACTTCATTCTCACCTTGTATATATATATATATATATATATATATATATATATATATATATATACGTCTATAGTGTAGCAAACTCGTGACGCCATACCTGTTGAACGTATCGAATTGCGGTTATGAATAGATGTGCAACGACTGTCGCGTTCTTATTCCAATTTATATTATTGTATTATTACAGTTCGCATTGTTTTATGTTAACCGTTTGTACGTGTTTAATAATTTCAATAACTAACGTTATTGCATTCGGTGATTATAAACAATCTCTGCTATTTCGTTATACTAAACTTGTAAACAAACCACATGAACACTATTAAACGTTCAGCATGGCTTTACATTCTGTTTTGATTGTTTCAAGCCCGTGCCCGACGACCCTAATTGTGTTTAAATAAATGAAAATAATATTAAGGCGCCCAAATAACTCAATACAGCCGTGCAATAATATTATAACACCAATAAAAAAAAAGTATCCTAAAAGAAACGAATAAAGTCCCAAAAAATAAAGAAGAAGACAACAGAAACAACGATACGCATCAAAAAATGCTCTCACTACCGTACATAAAAGGACTTTTCGAAAAAATCTAAACAATAGGAAACAAATTCAAAATTAAAACAGTATTTAGAACAAACAATACACTAAGAACACAATTAACAAGAAGAAAACCGAAAAATACAATACAAAGTTCAAAAATTTCATCTACAAAATACCGTGCGAATGTAACCAGTTTTATATAGAAGATAGTTCCAGACCATTTGAAGTTCGATTATAAGAACAAAAATCATATAAAAAATAGAAAATTTGAAAAATCCACATTTGCCAACATGCATGGGACTTCAGTCATAATATAAATGGGAGGACGCAAAAATTGTTGACAAAGAAGAAACCACCAAAACGCAAAATCAAAGAAGCTGTTTATATAACCCTACATAAAAATAACTGCGTAGCAAACAAATCCGTGACTTTCCGTAAACAGGGGATTCCATTACTAAAAGAAATAACAAATGAAAATCAAATGCCCCTAATATCTAGGTAGCATTGCAAGTTTTTCCTAGGTTTTCCTTGCGATATTCACACTGAAATATAGCCTACATACGTGATTTCTAGTTATACATACAATAACTAATTACATAACAATAGGCATTTGCACGATTTCAGTTATTGAGACTGCTTATAACAGGTTTGATAAACTGAAGACTTTTAAATTAACATTCAAGCTTACACTGTTTATAGAAAATTTTACATAGTGCAATATAAAATACGTTATTATAAATATTAGATATTTTACTTCATTTGACATTAATATTGTTATGATTTCAATAGTCCGTGCTGGATATAAAGGGCTTTTATGCAACAAGTTTGTACATTGAACTGAAGTATTAAAAAGAGGTAACAATCTTATTTACATTTTCCTAATGTGGTTTACATACTCGAACTTTGCCTTTCTTTCCACACTTTCCGTCCGTTGTACCATCTTTTATTGACCTAACCACCTTATTCTTGAAGCAATCCTTAATTTGACAGTTGACAGATGACCGACATTAACACCAAGTTAGAATTTAGGAAAATGTAGACGAAAGGTTCAACAAACATGTTGACAATGAGATTTGATTTTGCACGATTTCAGTTATTGAGACTGCTTATATTAAGCTTCTTGCTATACCGAAAACTTAAATTAACGTTCAAGCTTACATTGTTTATAGAAAATTTTACATAGTGCAATATAAAATACCTCATTGTGAATATTAGATATTTTATTTCGTTTGACATTACATTGTTATCATTTCTGTAATTCGTGCTGGACATGAAGGATTTTCTAAGTGACAAGACATTTGTACATTGATCTGTAGTATTAAAAAAGAGGTCTCGAAATTTGCATACAGAGCTGTGCATAGATGTTCTTTTTCTTCAAGGTTGATGCTACTCTCCTCAGTTTTCTATTCTGAGCTAACTCTTTCAGGCCCGGTAACTATCTTATTTACGTTGTATCAATGTAGTCTTTTGCCTTTCTCTCCACTTTCCGTCCGTTGTACCAATCTATTATTGACCTACGCATCCATTTAAGCCTTAAGTTGCGGCTTGTCATCCAGTCACGTCTTCCTTAAATTACACGTGTAATATTTCAATATCCCAGAAAACTTTCTAGGTCTCTGTCGTTTCTAACTTTGCGCACTACTCTTTTTCCATGTGTAATGAAAAGAATAAGTGCACGGACAGGGTATAAATAAATTACCCTGTTACAGCTAGACTCGAACGTTTTTTGTTGCGATGGCTGCAAAAGTTTTAAAATCTTAAGGAAAATCTAAGAAAAACGTTGAAAAGCTATAACATTATAAAGAAATTATTACAAAAACATTGAAACGCAGATTTGTGGAATAGAAATGTTTCGGTATTTTACTATGACAAATGAAATTGTAAGGATTTGTTTACAGAACAAAATTAATTAATTTAATAAGTCTTTCAACATAAGTCAAATAGTATCAAATCATAAAGCGTTTTGTTTGATCATACTGTTTTTAAATCAAATACTTGTAGGCTCGAGACCGTGTGTTCTTCATTTTTCTTAATCTTCTTTGGGAATTAAACCACTCATAGTTGTTAAAATCAATCCATGACCTAGGATCGTTGTCAAAATAATACAAATTTCAAGTTAGACATTTATTACATAAATTGAACGTTACTTTGATTTATTAATGTTTGATATATTTGACTTGAATACATTAGGTGGGAAATTTTAAAGTTTAGAAGAATGAGTGCCTTCAATTTGTGTTGCGCCCTGGGAGCGACTTTGAGTTAGGCAATACGCTTAACGTGAAATCTGCTGATTAATTTTTATATAGTTAATTCATATAAATTCAATAAGTTGAGGATTGGAAAGCATTTTTTAACGCGTTTCTATTTATACAATTGAGAGCATGGTTATTGAAGAAGTGTTCGATTACGTTACCGTAAGGCTTCAGCAGCCGTTTTATTTTTTTATATTTAACTTGAAGAGGAAAACCATTATGATTCAGGCTACCTCTTTAGTAGTGCCGGACTTTTACTAATAAAAAACTCCTCTGTTGTTACATGGTTCTGAGGCGACCGTAATGGCGGGATTACACTTGTCCGATACTAATGCTTTTCAACGAAGATTGTATATAGATCTGAGGCGAACCTATGGCGGGTTTATACTTGTCAGATACCAATGCTGTTCTATGGGGACTGCTAATATGTTGATTGTTATGTAATTAGTTATTGTATGTATAAATGGAAATCACGTATGTAGGCTATATTTCATGTTAATATCGCAAGGAAAACCCAGGCAAAACTTGCAATGTTGCCTAGATATAAGGCATTTGATTTTCATTTGTTATTTCTTTTAGTAATGGAATCCATTGTTTACTGAATTTCAGGAATTTGTTTGCTACGCGGTTATTTTTATGTAGGGTTATATAAACAGCTTCTTTGATTTTGCGTTTTTGGTGGATTTCTTCTTTGTCAATAATTTTTGCGTCCTCAATTTTATTTTATGACTGGAGTCCCATGCATGTTGGCAATAATAAATTTTTCAAATTTTCTATTTTTTATATGATTTTTTTTAATCAAACTTCAAATGGTCTGGAATTTTCCCCTATATAAAACTTGTTACATTCGCACGGTATTTTGTTGATGCTGTTTTTTGAATTTGGTATTACATTTTGTTTTTGATAATTGTGTTCTTAGTATATTATTGGTTCTAAATACTGTTTTGATTTTGAATTTGTTTCCTATTCTTTGGATTTTTTCGGAGAATCTACAAAGTTTTTAACTAGTTCTGTATTATGAGACCAAATAACATAGATTCAATTAACAAAATGGAACCAAGTATTATATTCGCATATGAATTAGAGCAACATTGAAAACTTCTGTTTTTAAATATTCTAGTAAGCAAAAACGATACAGCAATTAATACATCGGTATACAGAAAACCAACGCACATACACACAAATACTTAAACTTTGATTCAAACCACCCACACTGTGTCAAACGAGAAATGATCAAAACTATGTATGATAGAGCAAAACTAATATCATCAAACGATGAAGTTTTAAAGAAAGTGAAAGACCTAATTAGATGCACACTAATGAAAAACAAGTATCCTCAAAGAATAATAGAGAAAGAAATGAATAAAGTCCTAAAAATTAAAGAAGAAGAAAACAGAAACAACGATACGCATCAAAAAATGCTCTCAATACCACACATAAAAGAATTCTCCGAAAAAATCCAAAGAATAGGAAACAAATTCAAAATCAAAACAGTATTTAGAACCAACAATACAGTAAGAACACAATTAACAAAAACGAAACCCAAAAACGCAACACAAGGTTAAAAAACTGCATCTATAAAATACCGTGCGAATGTAACAAGTTTTACATAGAGGAAAGTTCCAGACCATTTGAAGTTCGATTAAAAGAACATAAATCATATAGAAAAAATAGAAAATTTGAAAAATCCATGATTTGCCAAAATGCATGAGACTCCAGTTATAAAATAAAATGAGAGGATGTAGAAATTATTGAGAAAGAAGAAAACCATATAAAATATTCGTAGAACAGCATTGGTATCTGACAAGTATAAACCCGCCTTAGGGTCCTCAGAAGCATATAACAACAAAGGAGTTTTTTAGTCGGCGAAAGTCCGGCAGTACCAGAGAGGTAGCCTGAATTATAATGGGTTTTCCTCCTTAAGATAAATATTAAAAAACGGCTGCTTAAGTCTTACGGTAACGTAATCGCACACTCTCAATCGTATAAATAGAAACATGTTAAAAAGTGGTTTCCAATCATCAGGTTATTGAATTTATATGAAATTTAACTAAATAAAAATTAGCTGATTTCACGTTAAGTATATTGTCTACCTCAAAGTCGATCCCAGGGTGCAACACAAATTGAAGGCACTCATTTTTCTAAACTTTAAAATTTTCACTTATTGTATTCCAGCCAAATATATCAAATATTGATAAATCACAGTAACAGAAGATTAAGAAAAATACAAAACAAACCACAACAAACATACAGGGAATATTTACATATGTTCTTTAGTTCCTAAAGTTAAATCTGCATTTCATAGTAAAATAAAAGTTTAACAGATAATGTTAGTTAAGATACATACTGTTATAAAAATAACAGTGGTAGTAATCTTATACTAATCCTGAATTGACAAGACATTTGTAAAATATCAGTTATATCAAACACTTTTTATAGCTACTAGGTAATCAACCATTTTATGAAACTTTTGGTTTTATAAACCGTCTGTTAACTTATTCCTCTTAGTAATTTAGAAATATGCGTAATGACAGAACTCATGTACACCATTCAAATATAAATCGGTAAATCAAAACCACTCTTTACATTAAGATAACCATATAGCAAAGTTGTTATCCATCTGTATTTACTGACATATGGTCTATGAAGTCACCTGAGGTTCTTGAACCAAGGAAGTAAAGCTGCACAAGCGCACCACTGTAAAAACCTTTGTCACATAAAAGTTACATCTGGCCACATGAAAAAGGTTATGTATAAATTCCAGCAAATTCCATCCCACAAAAGAAAATTTTATTTATTTTATTACAAAAGGCATAGTCGCTCTAACAGAACGTTTATTACAGTATTATTATTGATGCAGGCTTGTCCCCTCCTCAGCATCTTTCCTATAAAAATACTTTTTAAGCAAGATCTAAAGTATATTACATACCTTTCAAAGAAGACTGGTAAGACATTATTCTCCGAATGTTAACGAGAAATATGCCCGTAAACATCAGGCAAGTGAAAGGATTCTTAATGAAGAGAGAGAGAAAGAGAGAGAAAGAGAGAGAAAGAGAGAGAGAGAGAGAGAGAGAGAGCGCGCGCGCGCAAGAGAGAGAGAGAGAGCAACTGTCAATATTGTCCTTTAGTACAGAAGTTAACATTCACATAAGTTTTGTATGGTTGAGATTTAAGTGTTAATGAAATAAAAGAACATATTTTCTAAAAATTATACCGCGATCAACTTATGAACTGGACCAAAATATAGAAAATAAATGTATAAGAATTATGAGCATGATACTTTATTTAAATAAAGTGTATATTGTAAGAGAGAAACTTAACCACATTAGGCAACTTTATTAACACTCAAACAAAAAATTTTATTTAATGTTATTAATCCAAACTGTCAATTAATTAAACTTAGATAATGTGCTGGCGCGTCTTATTTAATCGTGGACTGTAATTCGAAAATAGAACAAAACGCGAGCTTTAAATACGAAAACTGTATGCATGTAAAATATTAACAAACAAAAGGCATAAATTCACTCACCAAATTGTCCTTGGTGTGCGGTCCTCTTCGATGTTGCTGGAATGCCCCCGGGGGAGTTGGTTGAATGCACTGTTGCAAGCACTATACTTATTGGATATAGTTTGTCACGCACAACCTTCCCGTTACGAGTTTGAAAGAAGAGTCCTCGATAAACGTCACAAAACCACTTTCGCACGCGTTTTACTTTAAGAGGCGCAAGCGCACTGCACAATTTAAATCCACTAGAGTTTGAGTTTTAACTAATACGAAACATTCTGCCCACCAAAATAGCTTTGGGCTATTTTTAAAACTTAACACGGAAATTTAACTTTGACCGAGTCTTGTATGTATGTAGAACTAAATGAATATAATAATGCTTACGAAACTATAATAAAGAACACTAAAATAACTAATATTTATTATTGAGACGGCAATGGGCATAGTTTGACCATTGGTCTTTTCAAATTGCCTCGTGAAGTTTTTACGGTGGCTACACGAGGTACTCCATCGCTTCCAGGATGAAGCTCTACAATTCTGGCGAGTTTCCAATTTAAAGGAGGAACACCCTCTTCTTTGATGAGCACTAAAGTACCAATGTCAACGCCGTCGAGTCTCTTGGACTTGTACCCCCGACCACGTTGATACAATTGGTGTAAATACTCATTGTGCCACCGAACCCAAAAACTTTGATGCATAGCTTGAATCAACTGCCAACGAGAGAGTCTAGAGATTTTCAAATGAGACAAGTCTGGGTCCGGCGGTGCTGTCAAGGGTTCTAAAGTTAGAAAATGACCTGGGGTCAGTGACGAAAGATCATTGGGATCCGAACTTATGCTGCACAAGGGTCTTGAATTCAACAATGCTTCAATCTGAGTGGTTAAAGTATGAAACTCCTCGTACGTGAGCACTTGGTTTCCAACAACACGAAATAAGTGAGTTTTCACCGATTTAACGGCGCTTTCCCAAATACCTCCGAAGTGAGGCGTAGACGGGGGGTTAAAATGCCACGAAATGGCTAACGATTCTGCACAGTGTCGAAAATTCTTTAAAAGTTGGCGACTAGCGCCGACGAAATTTGTGCCGCAGTCACTGAAAATGGGTTGACACCGACCACGACGAGCAATAAAACGACGAAGGCAAGCGATAAAGGCATCAGTCGACAAGTCTGATACGACTTCCAAATGAAGAGCCTTAGTGGCGAAACAAACAATCACACAAAGATACGCCTTGCAAGTCTTGGTGCCTCTTGCACGATGCATGTTAATCGTAAAAGGGCCGGCAAAATCGATACCGACGGAACTAAAGGCCTTGGCTTGAGAAACACGAAATGAAGGCAATTCACCCATAACTGGACTGACAGGAGTAGGGCGAAGACGATAACAATGATAACATTTAGACAGTATTCTACGAACTGCGCGAAGAGATGAGATGATCCAAAATCGTTCTTGAAGCAAGTACATCGTTGTGTTTACTCGAATGTAAATTTTGTGTGTGCACTTGTTTAATCAACAAATCTGTTATACGGTGTTTATTGGGTAATACCGCTGGATGTTTTGCGGAATCTGGAAGACTGGAATGAATCAGTCTCCCGCCTACTCTTAAAATGTCATTCGAATCAAGAAATAAGCCTAGACGTTGCAGATGTTTAGGCAAAGGCTCACCTTGACGAACGGCTTCGATTTCAACTTTAAGTGAACTAAGTTGGACCACCTTGACAATAACCATAAGAGCAGTGTGAAGCTCCACCGACGATAAAAATAGCGAATTGATGGTAGCTTTTCTAACATTAAAGATTCTCAGGCAATATGCGACTATACGTTGAATTTTGTGTAACGACGAAAATTTGTTTGATAAGTCTTCCAGCCAAGTTGATTCTACAGTAACAATCAAAGTAAGGCGTTTCTCCTCAGAAGATGCTTCCAGAGAAGGGACGAACAATTTTGGCAAAGGCCAATTTTCTTCAGACAACGACAAAATTCAGGACCTGCCCACCATAGCGGATGCGCGGGCAATACCGAAGGAAATAAACCTCTGGTAGCACAATCAGATGGGTTGTTTGAAGAACTAATGTAACTCCACTGTTCAGGAGAAATGCGTTCTTGGATGTAACTAACACGGTTAGCTACAAACATTTTTAAGCGATAGGTAGGCGACTTAATCCAAGTCAGCGCGACAGAAGAATCAGTGTAACAACAGATTTTTTCAAAGGTTACATTTGAATAAGTAGTTTTAACAAAATGAACTAATTTAGACAAAAGTACGGTAGCACATAGTTCTAGCTTGGGTATAGAAAGACATTTCAAAGGTGCGACCTTTGATCTAGCCATAACAAAGTGAACAGATATTTTTCCTGACGGAAAGACTAAACGAAAATATGCAATAGCCGAGTATCCTTTCTCGGACGCGTCACAAAAACCATGTAGTTGTATGCTACAGGCTTCATCAATAGGGATATAGCGAGGAATTTGAATTGAATCAATATGCGAAAATTCAGCAACAAATTTTTTCCAAAATATGACAATAGATTCAGGAGGAGGATCATCCCAATCCAACCCCAGCACCCAAAATTGTTGAATGAGTTGTTTGAGTGAAAAGGTAACTGGTGTAATAAATCCTAGAGGATCGTAAATCCTAGCAACTGTAGAAAGTAAAATCCGCTTGGAAAGACGATTTTCTAAAGGCTGCATTTCAAATGAAAAATTATCAGGTATCGAGTGCCACTGAAGACCAAGCACCTTTATGGTAAACTTAAGATCATTAGCGACTAAACTTGGTTTTACTTGTTGATACTCAGTAGGAATATCTTCTAACAGTAGTGGACTGTTGCTAGCCCATTTGCGTAGTTCGAAGCAGCCAGTACGTAGTAGTTCGATGAGTTGACGTTTTAGTTCATGAGTTGCCTGGAGAGTGGACGACCCAGTCAATACATCATCAACATACAAATTGTTTCTCAAAGCATGAGCAGCCAATGGATAACTATTTTCTCCTAGTTCAGCTAGTTTTAAGATAGTGCAAATGGCGAGAAAAGGAGCGGATGAAACTCCATATGTAATTGTGTTCAACTAATAGGTTGAAATTGGTTCTGAAGGATTCCATCGCCATTGTATCAATTGATAAGAACGATCCGTTTCTGATATCAATATTTACCTGTACATTTGTTTTATGTCACAGACAAAAACGAACTTGGGAATACGAAATGCCAAAAGTATTTTTACAATATCATTCTGGAGCTTAGGTCCAGTGAGTAAGGTATCATTCAATGAAATACCATTCGAAGCTCGAGCCGAAGCATCAAAAACAATTCTCAATTTAGGTTTATTATTTTCTAGTTTGAACACGGCATGGTGTGGAATAAAATACGCATTGTTGTCAGCTGGAGGCGTTGATAAAAGCGACATGTGACCAGAGGCTTCGTAATCACGCATGAAATCTACATACAAATTTCGCAAGTCTGGATTAGTTTCGAGACGACGCTCTAGTGACAATAGACGTTTAATGGCAATAGATTTCGAGTCCGGAAACTCACGAACATTTCTCTAAATGGAAGGCTCACGCCAAACCTACCATTGGGTAACCGATGCAACGAGTTATCAAAAGATTGTTGAGCAAGGTCATCTTCTGGGGACGACAAACTCCTCGATGGAATGTCGTCAAGCTCCCAAAATGTTTAAGATCAATATCCATACAAGGATCGATAGATACAAAGAACGAATGAATAACATTGGTTGAGATGGGATCGACAGTACCAAATATCATGTAACCAAATATGGTGTTGACAGCAACAGGCGAAATTTCTTTGCCATCAATTTTCCCATCGAGCAAAATACGACTGGCAACATCAGAGCCCAATAACATTTGTACTGGAGAGGATGTCTCCAGTTTTCATCTGCGAGTTTTATGTTTTCCAAATGAGACCAATACGATTGAATATACTTGTTTGGAATATTACCGCAAATAGACGGCAAGACCATTAAGTTTATCTTCAAATTGTTGTCCGTCGAGACTGAATCATATTCCTGAATGGGACGAATTGTTCTAGATATCACACCTAACGTTTGGTGTGAAGTCTGGCCCAAACCAGAAATAGGAATCGAAGAAGGACGAGACGATATACCAATAGACTTACGACAAGACTCCGTAATAAATGAAATTTGACTCCCAGTGTCTACTAGAGCACGAATAATTTGAGGTTGATTTCTCTTGTCGAGAATTTCCAAACAAACCGTGGGTAGCAGAGCTAGACAAGTTGTCGCCTCAGACCCAACTGTTGTAGTACAAGTAGCATTATTAGACGAACTGGTTTGCAAATTTTCTTCACGAGTTGGAGTTGAAGAAGGTGGTGACGTAGCAATCGACTGCACAAAATGTAACAATGTATGATGATTTTTATTGCAAGCTCTGCACGAAATCTTTGACGGACAAGACGACATGTTATGATTTGGTCGAAGACAATTCAAACATAACCGAAGATGTTTGGCTTGCTCGTGACGCTTGTTTGGAGACAATTTAAGAAATTGCTCGCACGAATACAATACATGATTTCCCTTGCAAAGGATGCAGGAGAACGAATTGTTCTTAGGAGAAGTGTTAGTCTCAGCTAAGAATGTCCTAGGCTTCAAGTCAGAATTCGAACGAGTGAGACCTTGTTTATTAATAGTACCTTTAAGCACTTTCGGTTGCTTGCTTGAGACAAGATTCTCTAAGGCTACACATTGTTTTGACAAAAGTCTTTGACGCAATTGAATGTAGGCACATCAGTAGAATTGAAATGCAATTCGAATCGTTTACGAGTTTCCTCATCGAGTTTACATAATAAAAGATCTACAAGAACGAAATCCCAACTTTCAACATCAAATTGTAATGATCCCAAAATCGATAAGTTTTCTGTGAAACAGTCAATTAAATTTCGAAGTTGTTTTACGTTTTCCGCATGCATAGGCGGGTAGTTTTTTATTAAACCCCAATGGTGATTAGCCAAAAGACGTTTATTATTATATCTAGAACATAAAGTGTCATATGCTAGTTTGTAATTTTCATGACAAAGAGGAATAGACCGCAACAAGGTCAATGATTCACCCGACAAGCTTGAAAGAAGGTAGGAATGCTTTTCGATGTCCGTTAAATGCGGTTGTTTATCTATCAAAACATCAAACATATCCTTGAAAGTTTTAAAGTTTTTTGGGTCATTATCAAAACGGGGTAGAGTAATTTTTGGTAATTTTACTCTAGGTGTAAAATTATTGTCTTGTCGACTTGTGTGATTCGCAGACGGAGTTTTCACTTCAGCAGAAAATATTTCTTGCTCTATCAAAAGAATAGAATAATATTCGTCATCCACGTTTTTACACAAATTCTCTAAAGCAGGTTGCAATTCTGGTTCTGTGTTTACCAATACATTAATGTACTTTTCAGTAAAATCTTTATAGACAGATTCGAGGATACGACACTTCAATTTGAATAATTTGTGTAATGAATCATTGTATTGTGCCTTTTCAGAAAGTTCGACGATTTCATGAATTCTAGCAGCGTAAAGCTTTAGTAAAGTTACAGACGTATTTGTGTCAGGCATTTTGTATGAAGAAACAAACGACAATTATTCCAATTAACAACGAGCGACAATAATCTTATTGTAAATCCAATCACCGGAAATGATCCAATAAAGTCATTACCCAATTTGTAATGTAAAATGCGAAACGAGTAGTTAGATCCCTAAAGCTTCCTACTGTATTTTAAACGACCTGACAACCCTTAACAAGAAGGTTTATAAAATGCCCCAAGGGTTTAGTCATTCAAACAAGAAATATAGTTAAAATATTTAGTGGTTAAAACCCTTAAACATTCAGGTAGGTTATACGATAAAACTGGAATGTCGTTTGCAGCTATACATAAGCCAAACGGAGTGACCTATTACACAGGTATACAAAATTTTACAATAGAACAACTTTGAATCCAACATTTGCAACAGGTTTTCTATACGGAGCTATTTAACTATGTCTGTAAAATGATTAATAAAGCTCTCTAACTAAACTATTGCTAATTCGTAATATATCTATAAGCAAATAATGATTTCTAATTAATAGACTTGATCGAATTTTTTATATCTAAGTAAATAGAAATATGATGCGAATATTGTTAATCGAAGTTCTACATACATACAAGCTAAAACGAAATGAATTAATTTATTCACCATAGACTGTTCTATCCGGCTCGAAGGACCAAATGTCAATTAATTAAACTTAGATAATGTGCTGGCGCGTCTTATTTAATCGTGGACTGTAATTCGAAAATAGAACAAAACGCGAGCTTTAAATACGAAAACTGTATGCATGTAAAATATTAACAAACAAAAGGCATAAATTCACTCACCAAATTGTCCTTGGTGTGCGGTCCTCTTCGATGTTGCTGGAATGCCCCCGGGGGAGTTGGTTGAATGCACTGTTGCAAGCACTATACTTATTGGATATAGTTTGTCACGCACAACCTTCCCGTTACGAGTTTGAAAGAAGAGTCCTCGATAAACGTCACAAAACCACTTTCGCACGCGTTTTACTTTAAGAGACGCAAGCGCACTGCACAATTTAAATCCACTAGAGTTTGAGTTTTAACTAATACGAAACACAAACTGTAAAATAAAATTTACGTAAAAATAGAAGCTTGGAGAGGGAATTCAAGATATGTATTAAGCTGTAACTCGATATTGCTTGAAGAAAGAACTATCACGATACTCTTCCATGGAACAAAAAAGAAAAAAATATATTCATATATTTTATTTAAAAAAAAAATTTTTATTATTAACAAAATTGTAGGTATCAGGGAGTTGAAAAAAAATGAAATTGTGAAAACTGAGTGGTCGGATAACTGACGTGTATCAAACGCCTTATAGGAAAATCAAGTCGGAACAATCTCAATCACAAAAAAATTATCATAATCGGTAAAATCTAAACCGCTCAGTGAAGTTAATTAAAACACGGAAAGGAAACAACAAAATTTTATTTTGGAAATGAAAAATAAAAGTAGTAACCCAAGGAAATGGTGGGTGTGAAATTTATATGGAAAATTAAACAAAGGAATTATTTATTTAGAGAGATATAACTTTTAGCTACACAGTTATGCAAGTAGGGAGGGTACTTTGATGTACTTGCAAGCAGATGAAGAGAAAATGAGGAACTATGGTATTACAGCTAGTTAAGCGAAGGAAGCTATTTTAAGACAATTGAGAATATTTATATTTATATTTATAAGGTTTTAAATCTTTATGCCTATTATTAGTTTTTGATCCATCGGAATTAGTGGCAATATATACTAAATTTGATAATTTTTTATTTACGGTATATAAGAAATATTTTGGAGCCAGTTTGACAGTGAAAGCATCACCAGCACTAGATAAAACTTGTTTTTTCTCCAAACTGTATCTTCGACATTAAATGAAAATTCGCGTCTTCGAGGATTATATCTATTTGACACTTTTTAAAATGTTTTATGAAGTCTATCACGAATATTTTTAAAAAGTCGAAGAGACCCTGACGGTGTATTACATTTACATTCTATCACATTCTATCGCTAGTCATTATATCAACATCTTTTAAAAGTTTATGTGACGAAGTATAAAATTTACCTGAGATAGGGGCATGGCGTCCAAAAATGAGAAAATTTGGTGTGACCAGTAACTTCATGTTGAATAGCGCTTCTTCCAAAACAGTTCTCGACTGAGCAAGTTCTGACACACGTTCTAAGAATTCGTAAACTGTTTTAGGATTACCATCAAAGTTAATAGGCCAACTAGAAGTTGAAGAACGATTAGATATGTAAGTTACTGTAAGGGGATATAAATTGATTGTGGGAGTTGTATGTAAGGAAGTACTATTAACAGTTGAGGAAGATTCTGTCTTGTTTATTTTATCATAAAGGTCGGTCTCCAATAGAAGTGCAGTTGCATAACTTTCATTTTTAAAAACTGTTGCTACAACAATATTGTCTTTAGGAATGACTAAACGATTTATTCTACCACATACATGTATTAAGCGTGATATGATCCTTTTAAATAATGAGCATTTACTACCACCTTCAAACTCATTTCAGTAAAGTAACAATCGAATTTAGTGTAGAGCTAAAGCTTCACTCTCATCTTCAAAAGTTTTTGTGTAGGTGGTAAGATCCATCTCTCAACCAGGTTTTGTAATTTTTTTAGATAATAAACGTGCTAAAATATTTCTTTTATCTTGCGTAGTTTTTTTAGAATAAACAGAACGTATCATTAATTCATACTCCAATTCGTCTTTTTATAAATGAACAACTTAAGAGTTTCCTTCTATTTTTAAGAATATTTCTTTTTAAATTACTTATATAAAAGTTGCTGAGAATAAACATAAATTTTGGTACCAAATACAGCATGGGCCATTCGAAAATTGCAAATTAGAATGAAAATTTAGTATGTGAGTTGTGACTCAGTGATGATATAATAAAGACAATAAAGGTTAAGCACAATATATGCCATGGCCTATATAAAAATTTAAAAAGAAGAAGTAGGGTGCCACACGTGAAACTTGGTAAATAAATAAGGAAAATTATTTGGTGCCTTATATTAAAAACTTGGAGTAAAGTAAAGAGGTGTTGTACGACACGTGTAATACGTGGTTGATAATTAAGAAACATTTAATTTGTTAAAAGCTACGTATAGTGTACGTTGTATTAGAGTTTTGAATAAGGTAAAGGGACGTTGGGGGACACGTGTTAAGCGTGGTAGACAAATAAGAAAAAAGTGTGGTTGGGCGCTACGTGCACCCTACCCTTTTCCAGGTGTAATGAAAAGAATAAGTGCACGACAGGGTATACATAAATTACTCTGCCACGGCTAGACTCTAACGTTTTTGGTTGCAGAGGCTGCAAAAGACTTAAAATCTCAGGGGAAAGATAAAAAAACGTTGAAAAGCTATAACTTTATAAAGAAATTATTACAAAAAAATTGAAACGCAGATTTATGGAATAGAAATGCTTCGGTATTTTATAATGACAAATGAAATTGTAAAGATTTGTTTAAGGGACAAAATAAATTAATTTAATAAGATTTGGACATAAGTCAAATATGCATCAAATCACAAAGCTTTTTGTTTGATCATACTGTTTTTAAATCAAATACTTGTAGGCTTGAGACCATATCTTCTTTATTTTTTTTAATCTTGGTTGGGAATTAAACCACTCGTAGTTGTTAAAATCGCCTTTATTTACGTTTCTATTTATTACCTAAGATCGTTGTCAAAATAATAAAAATTTCAAGTTTGACATTCATTACATAAATTGAAGGTTACTTTGATTTATTAATATTTGATATATTTGATGTGAATACATTAGGTGAAAGTTTTACAGTTTAGAAGAATGAGTGCCTTCAATTTGTGTTGCGCCCTGGGTGCGACTTTAACGTAACCAATTCGCTTAACGTGAAATCGGCTGATTAATATTTATATAGTTAAATTTCATATAAATTCAATAACTTGAGGATTGGAAAACATTTTTAATATGTTTCAGTTTATACGTTTGAGAGGATGATTATTAAAGAAGTTTGCGATTACGTTACCTTACATGTGATTTTTCCAATGCTCCACACGAAGGTACTACATTGGCCAGGAAGCGAGTTTTTTTACCTGGAAAATTTGAAATTTTACCGAACCCTTACTGTTCCAAGCAAGGTAGGGATCTTTAACGTGCGTGACAACACTCACTCACGGGACCTTTATTTTACCTCTCATCCGAACGAGGGGGAATTATTGTGAAAAATGCTCGCCTAACAATTTTCAAGCGGACCGTGTTGGGTTTCAAACCCGGGACCTTGGGCGTAGTAGTCACACACATACCAACTACGCCACGGAGCCGTCGCGATTACGTTACCGTAAGATTTAAGCAGACGTTTTTTTTATATTTACTTGGAGGAGGAAAGCCATTATGATTCAGACTACCTCTCTGGTAGTGTCGGACTTTCACCGGCTAAAAACTCCTCTGCTGTCACATAGTTCTGAGGCGATGGTATGGTGGATTTACACTTGTCTGGTACCAAAGCTGTTCTACAAATATTTTATATGGTTCTGAGGCGACCTTATGGCGGGTTTACACTTGTCAAATACCAATGCTGTTCAATGAAGATTGTATATGAAACTGAGGCGACCCTAAGACGGGTTTACACTTGTCAGATACCAATGCTGTTCAACAAAGATTGTATATGCTTCTAAGGCAACCCTACGACGGGTTTACACTTGTCAGATACCAATGCTGTTCTACGGGGGCTGCTAAAATCTCTATTATTATGTAATTAGTTAATGTATATATAAATAGAAATCGCGTATGTATGCTCTATTTTATGTTAATATCGCAAGGAAACCCCAGGAAAAACTTGCAGTGCTACCTAGATATTGAGGGTATTTGATTTTTATTTGTTATTTTTTTTAGTAAAGGAATCCATTGTTATTGAAAGCCTGGAATTAATTTGTTACCCAGTTATTTTTATGTAGGCTTATATAAGCAGCGTCTTTGATTTTACGTTTTTGGTAGTTTTCTACTTTGTCAATAAGTTTTGCGTCCTCCAATTTTATTTTATGATTTGAGTCGCATACATGTTGGCAAATCATGGATTTTTCAAAAATTTTTTTTTTATATATGATTTATGTTCTTCTAATCAAACTTCAAATGGTCTAAAACTTTCCCTTATATAAAACTTGATACATTCCCACGGTATTTTGTAGATGCAGTTTTTGAACTTTGTATTGCGTTTTTGGCTTTTGTTTTTGTTAATTGTGTTTTTAGTGTATTGTTGGTTCTAAATACTGTTTTGATTTTGTTTCCTATTCTTTGGATTTTTTCGAAAAATCCTTTTATGTATGAAACTGAGAGCATTTTTTGATGCGTATCGTTGTTTCCGTTTTCTTCTTCTTTATTTTTTGGAACTTTGTAACAATTTCTTTCATTGAATTAATAAATCTCTTCGTTAAAGGTACAACAAATGTTAAAATACCTTTATTAAGTAAAGTCGTAATACGTTTAACAATTAAATTACATCTACATAGCATCTTGAGTCGTTAGTCTATTTGTTTCGGATGCCAGTGTGCTCCACAGCCACTCGCACGCGCATTGAGAGGATTGACAACTCCCCCCTTGGGAACCTCCCATCATGCGAGAGCGCGGGACAAGCACTCGGCCATAGATAAAAGCAGCAGCAACATGTATAATAAAAGAATGGCGAGTGACCTGCGGGTCGGTTTAATTGTGTGATACACTTTCTGAATAACGGTTGGTAAAGTATACTTGGTATTATAGTATCTAATTTGAAAATTTGTTTAGCGCAAAGAAAACTTAGGAACGCAAAATTTAGGAACAAAAATTTAGGAATGCAGATTTAGCAACGCAAACTAAGATTACAACTAAGATTGGACGATGAAAGATTACGCTACACAGTTTAGGCGACAAGGATTTAGAATTTTGAATCAACGTTAAGAAAACCACAACACTTAACACGTGTTTTTAGAGGATGGAAAGCAGATCTAATTAGTAGGAGGCCGTTTGTTGTTCCGAGCCAAGATACTACGTTGATTTGATATTTGCAGTAAATTCTGCACGACGATGCACTTCCCAACCCAGTAGAGAAAAGCAGTTTTGTTTGGTTCGTAGTAGCTTTAAGAAATTCTGTTGTGCTTCCTTCAGAATGCACGTTATTTTGCTTCGATACCTAGAAATACGATTTTGTTATTCACTTCATTTGTTACTAGGCTGGATTTTCCAGTATCAAATTTAAATTTCACTCAGTTTAATGTGTAAGTAACAATACGTTGCTTCAGCATAACCTAACAGCTGTTGTTACGTCACTTGTTTGTTTGAAATATGCTGCTGACACTTGTATCATCGGAAGCAGATGTTTAGTATTATATTACTACCACCTTTGAAAACGAGAATATCCTTGTGAACATTTTTATTTAAAATGATATTAGCACATTTAACTTAACGAGAAAATTTTGTTTTTTTAATTTGTTATAATGTAACCGACCGAATCAGATCTGAATGGGTTAGGAATTATTAATGTAACCAGTTACACTTTGTAGTAATATATTTGATCAAGAATCAGGGTGATAAACCTTGCGTTAATTTTTTAAAGTAATTCAAATAATTATTTAATTTTATTGCATTGAATTTTATTTACAGAAAAAGAGATTCCTTCTAGTAAATTATTAATCCAAGCTTAAAGTTTTTTATTTTGATCAAGTATGATCAAACTTAACAACCGAAAAGCAATAAGAGTTGAATTTTGATGCCACCCTTATGTAGAAAATATTCTTTTTGCAGTTTTAGGCATATTTGAGGGACACAAACAGTGTTCCCATTTTATATGTGACTTAATTATTATTCTTTTTACAGGAACAGCGTCTTATTCTGTTAAGACAGGTTTTGTCAGCGAAGGCGATCTTTTTTCTTTGGGTCTCCACGTCCGCCCTTAGAAATATGCCATGCTATTAACATGAATTAATCTGGACTTGGTGGCGCCTGTTTGTTTTAGTTTGAGTGTGACCCCCCCCCCCCAACAGATTTCGACTTACCCCCCCATTGCTCATAGCTCTACCCAAGGAATAGACCCCTAGTTATGTCGGAAGACTTTGTGACACTGACACCCAATGTGGGGCTGGTGTTTTAGTAGTTCAAGGAAAAATGTTTCAACTTTATTCATTTCTTTCTCTATTATTCTTTTAGGATTCTTGTTTTTTATTAGTGTACATCTAATTAGATCTTTCTCTTTCTTTAAAATTTTTTTGTTTGATGATATTAATTTTGCTCTATCATCTAGAATATATTAATATGGAAGTTTTTCATGTTGCTCTAATTCATAGTAAATTTAATCTGGTGGAGATATGTAGATGACGTCTATGCTATTTGGTCTCATAATACAGAATTAATTAAAAGCTTTGTAGAGTCAATTAACAAAATAGAACCAACTATTAAATTCACATATGAATTAGAGCAACATGGAAAACTTCAGTTTTTAAATATTCTAGTTAGCAAAAGCGATGCAACAATTAATACATCGATATACAGAAAAACAACGCACACAAACAGAGACTTAAACTTCGATTCAAACTACAAAATATAATTCACATAAAAATAGACATTTGGAAAGTGAATCCAAGAGATTTACGAAGCTGTAACTTGACGTTGTCGGAGGAAAAAAGTGTCACGTTACAATTTTATCGGTACACATGAACTTAAGCATTTTTCTATAGTTCCACATCGCGAAAGCTTGTCATCTTGTAATTTTTTCTTTGCTTAAGATCCATATTTCATAGCTGTATAGTGCTACGTTCCATACCTGAGTTTTCATTTCATGACATCTAGACCTATCCTAGATTTTAGAATCGCGTGAATTAAGGATTTGGTCATTAGTACCTGTTTTTTTTTTAATTCTATCACATCTAACTGCTTCGAAACTTTTATTTTCACTTGTTACAACACTTACTTTGCTATATTCTCAATAACTCCTTGCCAAATCACTAAAACTAATTTCTTGAAGCTCAAAAATAAACATCTAATTTGTTCATTAAAATTACACGTAATCACTACTCGTACTCTGCGAGAGTTGCTTTTTCAATCACCACAAACATCGCATGCAATCTAATATTCCACACGGTTTATTCTACTAGTTGCAAATTACACTTTCATTACTTTTCAACTTATTTTTCTAAGGTACATTTCACTACTAATTATCTTTAATCAATGTCAGCTTTAATTCCGGTCATCTCTGTGAACAGCAGCGACAATCAGGGTAATTGAACTTGAATTTTACTCTTAATTACATCACTTAACTATACTTGAGCCGTTCGGGGTTTCGAACTGTATTGAATAGCTTATGAAAACATTGTACTAGATCCGGAACTGACTGAAGTCCTGGACGCACACGGCGTCTTTTATATAACTAACAACAATTGCGATATATTGTCTTAACAATTAGTGGAAGTGCAATCTTCCTAATGACTAATATTGTTTGCTCTGTGTACATTAGGTTCTTAATATAATCTATTGCATATTGGAAAAGCAACCGTATTATTTCTAATACTTCATATTACAATCTAATGAAACTACCCGACATACCTAACCTACTCATGGGTTAAATGTACTGGCAAGAAGGCAACGAATTCCACTTTGTATTTAAACAATTGCCTTTTTAATAGAATAAGGTAAGTATTTATTAGTATTTCGTTGAATGTAATAAATTCCGGTACATTGTACCAAAACAATTCTCATACATAGTGGGTATTATGCTCTATTTTAATTATAGTAGTTGAAGGTGATCTCATTGTTTATGAACGGAAATGAGTGTTGATTAACAACTTTGTTGTTACATTTGTAAATATCTATCCTACCATTGATTATTTAATATGATTAATAAAATCTGAAATTTGTTCAAACTTTTCATTAAAATTAATTATTGCTTCAAATTAATTGAAAATTATTTCCTTCCTTACACTAATGCTACTTGTGTGTTATTGCGACATTTGATAACATACGTCAACCTTTACTTAAAACTAACTGAAAAGTGTTTTGTTCTTCATTAAAAATACTATATGCACATTACTGAACAAATTGAAAAGCATACTTCTTTAAAAGTTTTAACTCTAAATTTATTAAGTAGCCTAATGTGGCAATTCTATAACTCGCGTTGCACGTTCAAGGCTTTCCTATCTTGTACTATTATACTTTTCATTTCTCGCACTTCTATTGTCATTCGTGCCCAACTGTTAAAGCAGCAAAGCTCCTTCACTTTTTTCTAATATTTATGACTCTACTATTACTATCACCTATCATCGCGTCTATTTTTTTTCCTTGAATTACAACTCCTCTCTCTTCTACATCATTGACTATATTATTGCTTGTTACAGATACAAGTCAAATACGATTGATGATAATATACATCCATCTCTTACATACTTTACAAATTTATATTTTACTATCTATTATCTATCTATATTACATTCGTGTTTCGAATATAGGTTGTATATTATCTGCCTGTCTTTGTAATGTATTTTTGCTTCCTTTAAAATTCTAAACAATGAATTCCTTGCTAATCTTAGAGTTACGATTCCCTTTCTAAATCCAAATTGATCCTCACGTAATCTTTCTTCAATTTTATTCTGTATCCTGTTATATATTATAGTAATTATTATTTTTGAACTAGGGCTCAATATACTAATATTAATAAAAAATTTGCAGTGATTTGTCCCTGCATGCTCTGGAAATATCTCTAATCTCCTTTTTGCAGTGTGAGAGTAGTTAACCTTTTTCGTTTATAAAAATTCCCTTTATTATACTTTGCACCCGGTTTCCCAGCTTTCTATCGCACCTTTTACAAACAACAGTTATTACAATGACAAATGCAATACAGTAGTATGTCGCTTGTTCGTTCAGAAGCGTAAGAATATAAGAATTTTGAACACATTTTACCAACAGTATTATTTAAATCATTTACAAAATAATCATGCGAAAACTTAAACCAGGCTTACCTTTTCATCATCTAAATTATTAAATTTGGGTTGCGATTTTATATATATATATATATATATATATATATATATATAAGAATTACGAGCATGATACTTTATTTAAATAAAATGTAAATTGTAAGAAAGAAACTAACCGCGTATAGGCAACTTTACTAGTACAAACAGAGAATTTTATTTGGTGCTGTGGAGCTAAATTGTAAAATAGAACTTGCATAGAAATAGAAATTTAGGGAGTGAATCAAAGAGATTTACGATGCTGTAACTTGACACTGCCCCTATATTTGATTTTTCCAATGCTCCACCTTAAGGTACTACATTGGCCACGAAGCGAGTTTTTTACCTGTAATTTTGAATTTTGCTGAATTCTTGCTGGTACAAGCAAGGTAGAGATCTTTAACGTGCGTAACAACACTCGCACACGGTACCTCCATTATACTTCTCATCCGAACGAGAGCCTATTTTTGTGAAAAATGCTTGCCCAACATTTTTCAAGCGGACCGTGTCGGGATTTGAACCCGGGGCCTCCTTGGGCATAGTAGTCACACGCATGCCTCTTGACACTGCCGCAGGAAAAATGCCATGTTACACTATCACTATATTCGAATCAATCATTTGTGCTAAATATTAAATACTTTTAAACGGGGGAGGGGGACTTCGCCCTAATAACGTAGGCATAATATGCTCTAGCTTCATTTTCAAACATTCGTACAATTACACTTGTAGCATTAAAAATATGGCTTTCTGGTTGAACTTTTTAAGAAGAAGAACAAATCCTGTAACTTTTGTTTTAGGATCATACTCTATTTTGTCTATGATGATAGTAGCATCTTCGAAAATCCACACAACTTTAGGCAAATTTTGTTCTTCTAGAAACGTCAATAAACCGATAATATTAATTTGATCCTCTATTATACTAAGAGTATTAAAAATTGAAGTATATCTTCTTAGAGTTGTTATCGATGGAAAAATTCTTTGTCAATTCGCATGCAGTGTTTCATATAACAGTTTACCTCTTACATAAAACTTGTATAAATACAAAATTTTTCTAGCACTTCATCATAAATGTAATTATTATTGTGTAAAATATTTCAGGCCTTCTGCGTGCGTCGATAGACCTAGTAGAGGGAGTAAGTAAGGGGTTACTGTAACTTGTTGTTCAGAGACATAGAAGAACGTAAGAAGCTCTCATGATGTGTAGTCGCTTACCTTGATTTATATTTAAATAAACCTTTCTTTAAACTTGATGTTGTTTATTGCATTACATCAACTTTGGTGCCGCAACACGGGAAGATCTGGTAATAAATATAAACGAGCTTTAACGTAAATATTCGAAATAACGGAACGCGAACGCGAATATTTAACAGACGGCTATACTATCGAGGCTTCATGATGAACAAGTAAAACGGACAATTTGTAGAACGCACTTAACTAAAACAGTTAATAATATAAATTCTATGCTAGAAAGTAGTTTCAGTGTTGAAGACATTTATACAGCTATGTCAAAGTTAAAGCTTGCGAGTGACAATCTGAAAGAAATTGATAAGCAAATTGAACCTCTGCTTAAAGAAAATCTAGAGGACGAGTTAATGAAAAGGTATGAATATGAAGAGGTTGCTGTAACTACGATGTCTAAGTTGGAATTTAGATTAAAATGCCCAGAAAAATCGCAGATAGAAGTTGACTCGAATTTAACGAATACGTTACCAGTAAGTAACGAAGCAAGTAGGCCGTCCTTTACGTCAGTAAAGCTTCAACGTGTACAGTTAACAAAGTATGATGGTACTGCAAAGGGCTGGCTTCCTTTCTGGGAACAATTCAGAAGTATGATCCACGACAATCAACAATTAACGAACGGAGATCGATTCAACTACCTGCGAATGTATGTCACGGGAAGGGCCGCTGAAGCAATTGAGGGATTTCCTCCATCTGGAGCATTTTATGAAGAACTTTGAATATATTAAAAGATCAATTCGGAAATGGGGAACGGCTAATTGAACAATATATTGATAGCATTATGAAAATCGAACCTGTAAAATCTAAAAATGACGTAAGCACTTTAAGGAAGAATTACAATCTAATTACTTCAGCTATGCGTGCTCTTGAAATTTTAGAAGTATCTAGTTTTCAGTATAACTTAATCGTAAAGTCGACTCTCATTAAGTCGTTGCCAACGGAATTGCGTTTAGGATTTTATTGACAAATGAAAATGAAATCATCCAATCATCTAGAAATTATTACGAATAATTTAGAAAGTTCATCATCAAGGTCAGAGGAAGATGCAGATCGCCAGGTAAAGGATTTATTGCAGTTTCTTAAAAACGAACTTGATTCGTTGGAACAAGCTTTAAAACCGGATGCAGATTGTAAAGAAAAGATGCTCCCAACAGAAAAGAGAACGCATTACAAAGGACCTGCGTCTAGTTTATTAGTCACGCCGAACAAACGTCTTGAATGCTGTGCTTTCTGCAAGAAAGACGATAAAACCGAAATGTGTGACTCAGATGTACCTTTGGCAAAGAAGAAAGAAATTCTAAAAACGGCAGGAAATTGTTACCGTTGTACGAGAAATAACCATAGTGCTAAGTATTGTAAAAATAGATTCTTAAGATGTAAGGAATGCAGAGGTAGGCATGCAACAACAATATGCGACCCTAACTTGAAGCCAGGTAAAGATAGACACAACGCTGAGACGACAGGTATTACAATGAAATTAACGAAAAACGAGAGTTCAATGAACACTTCGGCGCCGTCGGTGTCCAGTTTGACAAACATAAACCAAAATGTGCTATTGCAAACGGCTTGTGTTTATGCCTTTGGCGAAAATTCAAAGAAGTTATTTAGATTAGTAATGGACGGAGGTAGTCAACTTTCATTTATTAAGGAGAATCTATCAAGGGTATTAAATTTACCTGTTGTAGGACAACATAGGGTTCGTATTAGCGCGTTTGGAAATAGTTCATCGATACCCTCTAAACTTTACAACCGCGTTTTAATTACTTTGAAGGGACAATATACAGATGAAATTTTAACGATTGAGGCTGTAGAAGTTCCAGAAATTTGCATGGATGATTTACATATACCTAAAGAAAGCGTGGTAGAGTATGAAAACTTGCAGCTTGCTGACAATATCCCGTTTAATATAGATCGAGCGTTAATTGTTGATGGAATTAGTATACTTATTGGGTCAGACAATTACTGGACAGTAGTGACAGGAAAGAATATTCGTCTAAACAAAGGTTTAGTAGCAGTGGACACGAAATTTGGTTATGCTTTGCATGGCCCCATACCAGTTGATGCTACAACCATAGGAGTAAATCTGCGGACAGTGTTACATACGACAGTTATAAAAACAGAAGCCGAGATCGAAAGTATGTGGGATTTGGAAACAATAGGTATAACCAAAGAAGCAGACGACGATAAGAAATTTTTCAATAATTTTCTGAAAAATAACGTTCATAAATGTGATGATTGATATTTAGTAGCGTTACCGTGGAAGAATGAGGATGCAGTCATTGAAGATGATAATTTAATTATTGCGCGAGTTCGGGCTCAGAGACTAAAGTTTAAATTGACCAATATTAACAAAATATGTGAATATAACGCTGCTATCAAAGGAATGTTGGATAATAATTATGCCGAGTTAATTTCCCGCGGTGATGCTGAAAAAACAAATGGCGATCGTGTTTACTACATGCCACACAGGCCTATTTTTAGAGAAGATAAACAAACAACGCGTTTGCGAGTGGTTTTCGATGCCTCTTCACATGCTCCGGGACAAAAATCGTTGAATGACTTATTAGAAAAGGGGCCTACTTTAAGTCCAGATTTAATTAAGATTTTACTTAATTTTCGTGTAGGCAAGATCGGAATTACGGCTGACATTGAGAAAGCATTTCTACAAATTTATTTACATTCCGACGATAAAGACGCACATCGATTCTTATGGTACAATAACGACAATGACCTGGAAACGTACCGTATGAATAGAGTAACATTCGGAGTTACATGTAGCCCGTTTCTTTTAAATTCCGTGATACGAACACATTTAATCAATAATCGAAAACAAAACCCTGAATTTATTGAAATCTTAGAAAGGGGATTTTATGTAAACGATCTAGTGGTAAGTGTAAACAATCGAAATGTTGCAGAACATTTAAAAGACTTTTCAAGTAAGCTTTTTCAAGGAGCCTCCATGAATTTACGCAAATGGACGATTAACGATCTCGAAGTAAACAGCAAGGTTGAATCGCAAACTGCACAAATTCAAAAGGTGTTAGGAATTAACAAGTGCAATCAGAACAATAGAATTAGTGTCGATTTGAGTAGTGTGACGGAGTACATACATTCCGTTAAGATGGTGAAAAAAAGGCACGTGTTACAGACAATTGCTCGTGTGTATGATCTGATAGGGCTTCTTGCACCATGTGTAATAAAGCTTAAAATTTTGTTTCAGAACATATGGGTTGAAAAAATTGGTTGGGACGATTTGTTACCGCAAGATATGCAAAATGAATGGCAGGAATGTAGTCAACAATTAATGAAATTAGTGGATTTTTCTATACCGCATTACGTAGGTGTGTCGAACCATCCAAACGAATCGCAGTTACATGTTTTTTCGGACGCATCTTTACGAGCATACGGGGTGGCTGCATATCTAAGACAAAACGATCGTAACGGGAAAATTGGTGTGCAGTTACTGTGCGCCCCTAAAGGCTTGTAGCGATAAAATGCTAACCTTGCCGCGCTTGGAACTAACTGCCGCATTATTAGCAACTAGGTTACAGGTATTTATAAAAACTAATGTATTAATTAAAATCGATACGGTAGTGTGTTGGACAGATTCTCTAATCGCGTTACATTGGATTAAAGGCGATGCGTCAAAATAAAAACCATATGTGACTAACCGTGTTAAAGAAATTCAGACCTTATCGAAAGATATAACATGGAGACATTGTCCGGGTCGCGAGAACCCTGCGGACTTATTAACCCGCGGAATAAGTTCAAGTACTTTAATAACTTCCGAAACTTGGTTACACGGCCCTAGGTGGTTGCTAGAAAGTGAACAAACGTGGCCAGATAATACAATAGAGACAGCTACGTCAGCGATAGATATAGTATCGAAAATGTCTTTACTAATTAACGACACTATAAAAGGTAGCAATCAATTTATAGATTCCTCCAGATACAGTGATTTTGATCGTTTAGTGCGGATAACGGCATATGTTTTACGATTTATAGGAAATTTAAAAACCAGAAAAAATAAAGAAATGAAGAGCTTGACCGTAAACGAATTTGAAAGGGTCGAAATATGTTTGCTGAGGCAAGCTCAGCGGGAGGTTTATTATTCGGAGATTAACAGCTTACAAAAGGGTCAGGGCATTGAACGGAAATCGAGTATTTCAACTTTAAGCCCTTTCTTAGATAAACATGAATTGCTGCGTTTGGGTGGACGTCTTTATAATTTAAGAGAAGATTTCGACCTCAAGCATCCCGTTATTCTATCGAAAAATGCACATTTAAGTAAACTATTAATAATGAAGTTTCATCAAACTTTTCATCAAAGTGGTGTTAATGCGACACTTTACGAATTACGTAAACAATTTTGGATTGTACGAGGACGGCAATTAATAAAGTCCGTTTTAGCAAGATGTGTCATCTGTAAACGACTTCGTGGAAAGTCAGGGTCGCATCCTTTCGCGCCGTTACCTAGAGATCGAATACAGCAAACAAAACCCTTTGAAGTGATAGGTTTAGACTTGGCCGGACCGTTGTATTTTAATGATAGCTATCATTCAAAGCCATGTTATGTGCTTTTATTTACCTGCGCTGTTATACGAGCACTTCATCTAGAGATTGTTTTGAAAATGGATGTTGCGTCTACAATCAGTGCATGTAAACGGTTCTTTGACCGTAGAGGGATTCCTAAGGTCATTTACTCAGATAACGCTAAAACATTTAAAAGAATATCACGTGAAATATCGACTTTAAACGAAGTGATGGCGAGTACAGAATTGATCGAGTTCGTAAACAGTCACCAAATTAAGTGGAAATTTATAGTAGAGCGAGCGGCTTGGCACGGAGGATTTTACGAGCGACTTGTAAAAAGTGTAAAAGACGCCCTTAGGGCTACGATAGGACGTTTTTTACTAAATTTAGATCAACTAAATACACTCATTACCGAGGTTGAAGCAACAATAAACGCCCGCCCGCTCACATACCTAGGTAGTGAACCTATGGATTTAATGCCGTTAACCCCTTCGCATTTTTTATTGGGACCCGCTTTGGCTACTATTCCTTTTGTTGACCGTGTTATTAATGGAGATGAGATTCGTAGGCTATGGAAGCAGAGAACAAACGTTATCGACTACTTTTGGAAAAGATGGAGCGCAGAATATTTACAATTATTAAGAGGAGCTCATCATAACGTGAATGTGCGTGAGTGTGCGATTAAGCAAGGAGATGTCGTATTAATACATGGAAATGATAAGCGACGGTTATTGTGGAAATAACGGTTGGTGACAGACGTGATAAACGGCCGTGATGGCAAAGTGCGTGCCTGTTACGTTAAGATTACAAATGGCACCGTAATTAGGCGTCCAATACAATTATTGTATCCTTTAGAAATAAGAAGTGATAAGCTAAGTTGTACCGCCGCGCCGGAGGATGTGTAAAATATTTTAGGTCTTCTACGTGCGTCGATAGACCTAAGGGTAGTAGAGGGAGTAAGTAAGGGGTTACTGTAACTTGTTGTTCAGAGATACAGAAAAACGTAAGAAGCTCTCATGATGTGTAGTCGCTTAGCTTGATTTATATTTAAATAAACCTTTCTTTAAACTTGATGTTGTTTATTGCATTACAATTATTGACTTTACAGACATTATCAGAAGGAATTTTTTAAAAGAATATTAAGAAACTCGTTTTTCGTTATTGGCGTATTATCAGCAGCTTGAACATTTATTATTTTATCAACAAACATATTTTCACTTTAAGGATTTTTATCCAGTACTCTTCAATTTTTGAGATAAATGCAAAGAAGTCGGTTATAAGTGTTTGGCTTGAGTCATGTTTTGCCCTGTCCCTTCTCCTCATTTAAGGACGTGAATATTTTAGTATAGACTGTTTATTGTTAAGATTAGTTCCACTTAAGATGCTACTAAGATCACTGCTTTTAGACAATACTTCAAGGTTTACCTAAGAAACTTCAGTTTGTATTGAACTTGCTGATTGACCCAGATTTGCATCTTTAGAATGCAAAGGCGCAATAATATCCTGAATAATATTAATACGAGCTTTTTGCATAACAATATTATTCTTGTACGGTGTTGTTTTAATAAAATATATTATTTCAGTTGAAGTAGGCTTGCTTTTTAGGTAAGAAAAGTCTCTATTATTTATACAATTGTTTATATTGTAACGAATTTTGTAAATGTCCTTGGGCCTTAATTTCCAATAAATACAAGTCGAATTATTCTCCACAATCACAAATATTTACACAATCTTGTTTATATTAGCACCAGCTTATTCACCATTTGTAGGCGCTAATTTAATCTTCTAAATACGACGTGTTGTAACTAATTTTTGTCCTTACGCATATACTTATAGAGTATTTCTTTTATATGAAGTTATTTTATTTTGTTGAGTTGTAAATAAAAAGCATTTGTATTTATTTCTGTAACCGTAAAGTAAACGTATCTTCTAAACGCTCACTCATCGTCGATATTCGGTTAAGGTCGTTGAGCAGTTGCGAATTGCTAACGACATGGCTTCAAACATATATGTTTGGAGCAGGCAAAAAAGAAGTCTGATAATGTAATCGAGACAGCTGGTTCTCAAAGTTTTATAAGGAACGGCGAAGTCTTTTATATTTAGCCAGGAACGTAGCATGGCGTTCTATAAAACACAATTCGTAAAGTAGAATATTATAATACCTTATTAATTCATTTTCTTTTAGTGCAACTAACTTAAGAAGTAAACTAATTTAAGAAGTAAACTAACTAAAGAAGTAAATTAACTAATCTTAGACATAGTCAAAATGTCCAACTCAGTCAAAACTTTAGGCGTATTTGAATCTTTGATATAGTTAAAACTTCTTTGGTGTTGTGAAAATTTTGGTGTAATTACAAATCTTATGGTATTAGAAGTAAAATGCAGTTATGATTTGAAGTGGTTTCAACGACGTTGAAATCCAGAAGATATTTGAAGTGTTTGAAGATCCAGTAATTTTGATGGATGTACAAATTTTTAGAGTAATAGGTTTTATGATGGTTGAAGATTTGATTGGAATAAGTTTTACAAATCCGTTGAAAGACTTGGTATTGTTCTAAAATTTTGGTGCTGTTAAAATTGTATTTGGTTCGATTCCTGAAATAAAGATTGAAGAAATTATACATTTTAGGTTATGAAAGTATTTTATGGATTTAGAATTCAGTAGTTCGGATTTCAGTGTTTAATTGAAATATTGAAACGGGCTACTGCTACCGCCTTTCTTTAACTTAAAAACAAGTAATAACAAACGTCTTTATTACTCACTGTTCACAAGTCTAATTAACAGTATATGCCTTATTTATAGATGTTTTCAGTCCAATTAACAATGAAGCACTATTACACTAATGAATTTACATGCACTAATTTCTTCTTAATACTAACTTCTTTACCATAGGTCCATTAACAACACTAACACAACAATTTGTTTATACACTTCTATTTATTTATGTATACTACAAGCTGCATGTACATTAGACACAGCATATATCATTTATGTATAAATTCTTGAACTCCTAAAAGCTCAACTACGTTTACTGTACACTATTAGAGAGATAGCCTTCTCTTTGTTGCACCAACCGTTGGCTATTGCCGCAGCTTCAAATTGTTTCAAATATGTGGGCCAAGGTGTTTTGCCATCAAATGTGGGTGGTTTCACTTTAAATTTAGACGGTATTGACTCGCTCCTTTCCATGCTTCTTATTTCTGGAATGTTCTGATTTACAACTTGGTTTGCTAACTCAAGTGGCCGCGTTGTTAGTGAAATCATTTGTTCTTGCAGCCTCATCACATCTTCTTCCATTTTTACCAATTTACTGCCCAACTTTTGCTCAACTGTTTTACTTGTTCAGTGACGTCTTCTTTCAATGCGATGGAGCTTTGCACTAATCTTTGTTCTAACGTGGCCGTCTTCTCATTCAACTCTTCCATTTTTACCGCGTTTTCACTAAACCGTTCTTCTATTTTCTCAGCATTTTCACTGTCATTTCCATACCGTATTTAAACTCTTTAAGGGTCGATTCCAGTTCAACTGACCTCACTAAGTTTTCATTGAGTGTCACTTGCATTTCGGATTTAAAATCCTTAAGGAAGTTCATTAAAGTTTCTGCCTCCATTTTACTTTGATTTCTTGTAACTGGCATATACAAACTACTTAAATGTCTTTAGACTTGTGTTTTAAATTAATCACTATATACCACACACCCGGCACCAGTGAAACGGGCTACTGCTACCGCGTTTCTTTAACTTAAAAACAAGTAATAACAAACGTCTTTATTACTCACTGTTCACAAGTCTAATTAACAGTATATGCCTTGTTTATAGATGTTTTCAGTCCATTTAACAATGAAGCACTATTACACTAATGAATTTACAAGCACTAATATCTCTTTAAACTAACTTCTTTACCATAGGTCCATTAACAACACTAACACAACGATTTGTTTATACACTTCTATTTATTTATGTATACTACAAGCTGCATGTACATTAGACACAGCATATATCATTTATGTATAAATTCTTGAACTCCTAAAAGCTCAACTACGTTTACTGTACACGATATAATTTATATTAGACATTCAAGTATAGACTAACTCTTACATTCATAAGCGGCCTTATATATACCCTGAATTAAAGATATGACTCATTATCTAGTATTTTCTAGAAGAGTTCTGGAATCCTTGAGAATATGATGTGCCTCGGGCGTTTGTATGTTTGACGGGTTGCCTAATAGTGGATCGCAACAATATATTAGTTCAGGTAAAGATTTTGAAATAAGCAGTTCGGTAATTTTCGCTATAAACATCTGTTTACAAGGCGGTAAGAACTTTCTAATTTTTCTATGATTAGACTGTAGTTATACAATTATGGTTATATTGTCAACCTAAGATAATTTTTTTTAAGTGTTATCACAAAGCTAAATTTCAATATATTAATTATGAGAACTTAAATTATTTAAATTAAATCCTGTTATTCAGTATATTAAAAATGTACATTTGAATTTTCAAATGAAAAGTAAATTTAACTTTTGTTGTTCAAGAAATTTGCATTATTATAAAAAAAAGATTTGTAATAAATTCGTGTAAGATCGATTACAGTACTGTGAGCGATTACGAATATTTACATGTAATCAATTTTATAAGGTGAAATATTTAAAAATACAATTTATGTCCGAAGTTAAATAAAAAGTAAGGTTATGTGAATATGATGAGACTATAATTAATGAATGATATTGTTTCTAAAGTGCTGAAATGCAAGTGTGTACATAAATGTAGATATTGTGGATTCTTTAAAATTTAAAAGAAACGATTAATAGATTATAATTTATTTTAAAACTTAAATTTTTTATTAATGATTTTAAAGGTTGTGAATAAAACAAAGAAAATTTTAAGAGTAGGATCTAAATCCTAGAAGTGAAGTAAAATATTCAATATACACAAAATAAGGTCTATTGCTATTCAAAACTTTATTGGTCATCTATGTCAGGTACAAACCGTGCCTAAGAGGTAGTACTTATATATTTACAGATTGAACGTGGATGTTCCTAATGTTCCATCTAAGTGCCGCTTAAGTAAATATTTTAAGTTCGTTTCAGCGAGGTATTGATTTAGACTTCCGCATTTCCCTTAGGCAACTAGTAATTGTATCCCAAAATACGGTGGCACTATTTATCTGTTGTTTAGCTGTCAGTAGAACCCACGACACGTCTTTTGATCTACCCAGAGCTAATCCTCTACTAGCTGGCATTTATTTAGGAGGTTTCTTTCCTAATAGCCTTTATCTAACCAATTTTACCCTAGGCTACTCGTTCATATAGGAACTCTTCAAGTGTGTTCAAATAAACTTTTTTTTGGGCCAAGAGAACAATTAACATTGTACTAGCAACCAAAAATCAATTTGCATTGCAGTGTTAAACACTATTGTAGCATTAATCTTACTGGTAATTTATTTATCTAACATATTTATATCACGTAAGCGAATTCATCTTTATTAATTTATGTACATTGAACGTTCATTAGGACCGAGTTCAAACTAATACTAATCTATTGCAATGGGGCTCGCAATAATCCTTTATTCTAGTTAAATCGAGAAAACGCCTAGAATGTGCGTCATCAAACTTATTTTATTATGATACCTTTTAATCATCCTTATCGCTAGACAGATGTGATTGTAATACGATATCTATAAATCACCCCCTCTTATTGCTAAACAGATATGAGGCCGCTTTAGTAAAAACCGAACAAACGTAATTTCCAGAATAGAATGTTCCATATACTTTTTAATTACAGTTACAATATGGTTTCTCAAAAAAGTCGATGAAAATATGCAAAAATTCGTTAAACTTATATGCTTCATTACTTGACATTTTGTAAATTTTGGAAACTTCCTCAAAAGCAAGTTTTACAAACCAGACTGCAATTTATCTGTCTTACGGAACAAAAGGAGCATTCTACATGTATGTTGTTCAAAAGAATATCCAGGGAACAACATTCTTTTTCAATTACTTTTGTATATATCCATTTATTAATAGAATCAAATATTAAAGAATTTTCTTTGGTGAAAGTTTTGTTAGAAGATGTTGATTTTAAAACGATATTAGATTACACACAATAAACTTTTAAGGCATCGCAATAAACAAGAAACGGTTGCTATACTGCAATGATACCTCGAACAACACAGAGTTGATTCCTGTCGATTGCTCTGCATTCACCTCTTTGTGAATGTTTAATGGTTTGGCACTCGGCAATTAGAAAACCTTGCTCTATTCATTTTAACACTTTCACGATCACTGCCTTGACAAAATCCGAAAACCAAAAACATATCTACCTCTTCGGCGTGTGTGTAAACCCATGATGAAAGATAAGAAGTACAAAATTTTATTGTATTAAACCAAAATTCATGACTTGACACGCATAAGATTAAATGACGGTCAAATTAAATAATAAATAAGAAGCAAAGCATGCTACTAAACTATGTTCTTTTTTTTGCTCCGTTTTGCACTTAATGACGAATGTATGCAGACATTTGAAATAATTTTTTTTCTTACAAACCTCTCATCTAAGCAAAATTTTACAATAGACACAAAAGTTTCTAAATTTAGTTGGCTATTCATAAACAAAAATTGGTAATCATTGCATAAGCAGTAAAAAGATTATGGACGGATATTTACACAACATATCATTTTTAGGACACTCACGTGCTGTTAAAACCATTATGTACAGCACCATAAAATGTCAATTGAAAGCAGAAAAACCCCAAAAATGGTGAAAATCTATTGCCGCGTTTTCGGAGTATTTTAGCATATCAGAATTTTCTAAGAATTTTGATGCCCTTTGGTGGCTTAATGAAGTAACTTGTATAATATATAAGTTGGCCCATCTCTGTTCTCACTTTGTACACGCATTTTCCGCACACCCATAACCATTGATACTAACAGAGCACATTACAGTTTGTGTCAATATTTATTGTTTTTTTATTGGAAAAACGACAGCCTTATCAATTACTTAATTTTATTACTCGACTGAACCTTATAAAGAATCTTGTTTTGCTAGTAATTCTATAGGTACAGCAATATTTCAAGTGTTGGTAATTAACTAAGTGAAGTAATAATTCCACTTAAAATATTCATTTAGAATAGAAAATCTTTGATTGAACGTAAATTGTTGTTGTATTCTGTTTTCTTTTGTTTCAGGAATTGGTAGTTAGCTCACCAAGTGAAAGAAATTGGCGAGGAATTTTCATAGCTTTACTCGTAATAATAGCTGTGTTAGGACTGATCGTATTTAGTATCGTATTAGTTTCACCACCCGAAGAAGGGCCAAGAATTAAAGGAAGAAAGCCAACTATAGAGGAAATTGTTAATAAATTTCCACCATCAGCAAGATTTAATGGAACATGGATATCAGGTATGTTTTTTATTAGTCATTGTATGAAAACACATTTACAAATTGTATTAAATTAATCCTATTTATTCAAGAATATATTTTTATCTATATATTTTAGATAAGTGTGAAGTTACTAGTTAGAAAGTTTCAGAAATGTCTCATGGAGCACGTTAGTAATCGATTGCGTTGCCATAGAACCCGTGAGCTGTATGATGCTTCCTTCAGATAAGGAAATAAGAATTATTAGTCTTCATAAAATATGGAGAAAGTTTTCTAAACGGTTTTTAATTCCTAAGTTTTATGAATATATCTTACTTTGAATTAAATCTGCAAATTTTATTAGCGAGTTTGTTAAAAATATTTATAAAACTCACATTTGTACAATTTACATAATTAAAATTAATTTAACAATTCGATTATCTAAGTAATAAAGAATATTTAGCTCAAGTTAATGTAAAAGTAACCTCGAGCGATCTAAGAACGATTTGCCCAAAATAACCTTTCTGAAATTTTTTGTTTTTAATAATGATAATAGTATAATATCAAAAGCACTTTAGATGGTAATAAAAAGTAATAAGAGTAAAAATGACGTTACGTTACAAATTTCGATTTACTCAGAATGGACGAAAACTCCGTAACAATTTTAAAAGTGCACCCGCTATAGTAGCACGAGGGTGGATTCTTATGGAAAAAATGAGAAATCTAATAAAACCAAACATGTAAAATGACCGAAATACAAAACTACTTTTGCAAGTACCGCTAACTTGAAAAGACTTTCCCGATTGTCAAAAGTAAGGGGCGTCAAGCCGTCTTGTCCCAGCAATATCTTTGATATTTTCGCTACCCGGAAGACAGTTATTCCGGATAGGTCTCCTTGTTTTCGGTGTTCTAAAATTTATCACCTAATCTTTTACCTTTTTCAACCGTATCTTAAAAATACTCATTAACTTTTTGTCAAATTGAAACCATTTTTAAAATACAAGGCTTCTCCCAAATACGATTTCATTACTGGGTAACTAGATATCCTTTCAAACCTATTACCTCTAACTATATTATATATAACTCCAAATAAAATTCTACCTAAGCTCAAACTCTATTAACAATAAATTCCAGAAGTGCAAATACACATACATTACCCTAAAAAATAAACCTACTATAATATCCACCGGCCGGCTATTACTAGAAGAAATTCTAAAGAAATGTTAGTTGATAAAAATGCCAAATTCTCACACTGCGTGTTTTTATCGACCAACGGCATTTTAAAACAGTTAATCGATTAAAATACATTAACCTGTAATGGTTGCCAATTGCACTAGTATGAAAAATGTAGTGGACTGTAATCTGCATCTGCATGATCGCCGTTAACTGCATAAACAGAAGTTTACTATTCTTGAGGCGTTTTCACCATTAAAAACCACATGGTCAAAGCACACCGAACTAACTCGTACGGTCACTCCCGTAAAATCGTTACCATGCTCTGTCTAATACTCGACTGATAATGTGCACACGAAGCAAAAGGCACTCACACGCACTCCTACCAATGTTCAAATTTATACGTATAAGGTATAGGATAGGCGATAACAGGGACGGAGCTTTGATAATGTTATTAGCATACCAGAATAATATAATGTGATCATAAGTAACCTACAAATAAAGCTTGCGTTTCAAATTAATACGCAAATACTTCTTAACCTTTCAAGCCTCCTCTCCAATAATATTATGCTTAAAGTTAAGCAAAGCTTGTTTCGTTAATATTTCCAACCAAATAACTACGAGCCCTTACAGTTTGTATTTACAATTTCACATGTACATATCTATAAAGCGTAGACAAAAAAAAACTCAAACGGTACTCACATCAAATTCCACTTCATGGTTTTTTTTAATTGAGCACATCTAGAAACGTCACGTAGGTTATCCCATTCCATCTATTTCAATCCAAAATTTGATTGAAGAATGAAATCCGCTCATCACTCTTTTATTGACCGATGCTCGACCAACGCGAATATGAATTCCGCAATATCGTATACTTGAGCTAATTATGTTAGGAATTAATAGAAGGGATTTAGACTTGTTACTAGACGCATCATATTTCGCTGATGTGCCTGGGAATAGTTTCTCTTGCGAATGCATTTGAAAGAAGTAATCTATAGTTAGGACCCAATGTAATATCACATATTTCACTTCTTATATTTACGGTAGAATTATAAACCGCTTTTAAAAAGAGTTTTTGCAGCTACCGAAATATAAGTAGCCCATTCGAGTAGGATATTTCGAGTAAATTTTACCGAAAAATTTTCGTCACTTTCAATTGCTTACGGAATATCGAATTGAGTTCTTAGAAGCATCCTTAGGGAACCGCAATCGTTGGAGAGCCGTTCTAACAATCGAATAAACCATACACTGTAGACGAACATTCTAGTAATCGAATCACTGCCTACACCGCGTAGCAGTTCCACAAAATTCTATAAAAGTGAAGGCTATGATGAACAGATCAGTTGGGATCTGCATGTAAGTACGTTTTAGAAATTTCTAATCTGTTGATTTGTGCTTAAAATATTTTATATCGATTGAAATGTTAATTGGAAACGTGAGAAACCTCCAACTATCAGACTCAAATACTCAAAATATAAATACAATAATAATGCAGCAATTTAAAGTAGAATATTTAAACTGCGTGCCAGATTTCGATGGTAACCAGGTAACCCAAATGACCCTAACAAATTTATTTCTTCCACAGAAAGTGTAATAAACTCATGCATTGATACATCACAACCAAACACTTTTCAAAACTTACTCATATTTAAGTCTATTTGAAATTTAAGTGTCCGGTAGCATCATTTGTACAGTATTTTATGGAAATATTTAGGAATCTCAAAGAAATATAATTGATTTAGGTTGAAAGTATTGCCGAAATTATATGATGTAGTGTATTTATTTGTTTGGTCTGCATCTGAACCGATTAATACTTCTGTTTTATTTGAATACCATTTTGCAATAGTAAGCACGGCCCATCAAGTATTTCTGTAATCTGATGCTTTAATAAAATTGCATTGTAAACCAATTCCGCTCCGTTCATCAAATCGTTCAAATAGAAAGCGTGTTTAATCGTTCCAGCAGTTTGAGGATATATTATATCGCATTCGGTTGCTGCTTGCATCAGGGTGCGTACAGCTAAAAATGAAGTAGATGCAGTCCCGTAACTGTTTGTGTTTATTGATAATGACTTAACTTCATTTCACTGTTTTGACGCCAAACTATCTTTTAATAATTTCTATCGTCCTCGTTGACCCAAATTTGACGATACATCTCTTCTATAATCTCCGTTAAAACCACATCATGCTTTCGAAATTTAAGAACTATGGAGAAGTTTCGTTGTAAGACAGGTCCGACTTTAATACATGATTTAACGATAAACCAGAGGAACTTTATGCGGATGCATCAAAAACCACACGCAGTTTTGTCGTAGTATTCGTTTCTTTAAATACATGATGGGGTAAATAATAATTATTACAGGCCACTTCATTTTTATCCGAATATTTTTGTTATATGACATTGAGTTTCATATTCACGCATAAACGCAACATATTTTTCTTTTAACTCTGCGAGATAGGTTTTGGGCCTCTTGAAACGGCTTTTAAAAACTTCTTCAAAAAACTCTTCTATCAAATTTATTTTATACAGAATTATAATATTTATTTTAATTTACAAGTACGCTATATGCAGTAACGTGTGGAGATCGAAATAATTCTAAGTTGACTTTCACTAATTAAATAAATTAAAATTACGGTGAGTGGATTGAACTACCAACAATGTTAAAGTTGTGAAGCTCTAGGCTGACTGGCCATCTTGGGCTCTCGAGGGTATTTATGCTATCCCTGCCCCTCACGTTGCTTATGGGAACTGCAGAGCTCATGTCTGCTTATTTTTTTATACAATACAATGTATTAGTTCTTAGTAATCTTAATTCTAATAATTGCTGTCTTATAACCTACTGTGACCTGCACCTGCACTATCATGTTGCGTCTGGAATACAATGTCTGTTTTCGTTCTCATGTCTGGCTTATGAACTTTCATTAACCTTTTGTAATGTGTCTTTGAATTTATACATTGTAACAATCTAACTTAAGATTTAATAGTTTCATTTAATTATATATATATATATATATATATATCCTAATTTGGGGATATGTAACTCCTACCGACGTAGATGAAGATTAAAGGTTTTACTTAATTTTTAAAACTTTATTGTCCCTATGTCTTCATTTATTATTTCTTTATTTACCTTTGGTTCTTGTTTCCTGGGTTCGATGGTGTATTTTTGCTCGGTTTGAATATTATTGTTTTGGAATTTCATGGGTATTTGTCCGTGTTTTGTTCTTAATAATCGGTTTTTTATATCAATGTTTGCTCCTAATTTTCTTAGAAGATCCATGCCTATTAATCCGTCGTATTTGTCGTTAAATTCAAAGATGCAAAATTTATATTTAATTTTTACGTTAAAAGTTTTTGGTAGAGGTATGTTTGCTATGAATTGGTGTAATGTTGTTTTGTGAGCTGTTTTGATTTTAAAGAGTTCTTTTTCTACAAACTCTAAATAATGTTTTTTTACGGTTTTGGGGCTAATTAAAGTTTTTGAAGATCCTGTGTCGATTAGTAATTTGAGTTCTGCGTGAGGTATTTCTATGTAGGGTAAAGTTGTTGGTTGATGTTATTTAAATTAATTACGTTTGGTCGTATTTGAATCGGTTTAACTGAAAAATTCAGCACGCGTTTTCTTCCTTCTCTTCTTCGTAATTTTCATAGGGGTTGTGACATTCGTAGTTTGTTTCGTCGTCTCTACTTGAAGTGGCGTCATTATTCGCATCCGGGTTGTCAAAATCTTCTATTTCTTGGTGAAATAGTTCTTCGGAAGTGAAGTTTCGTTTTTGGTTATAGTTGGGTCTGATTTGCGATATTTTAGTATTTTTTCTAGTGTTACCAGATGATGTGTCCATAGGAGTTGGTTTGAATAACTGTTGGGGTTGTTTTTTACCATCGGTGGGTTTCTGTTGGGGTTTGCACCGAATGCATGATTGCCTTGGTTGATTTACGTTTTGATTAAATCTTGGCATAAATGTGGGTTTTGTAAAATCTAAATTTGGTCTTGGAAATAGTCTAAATTGGTTGTGAAAATTTGTGTTATTAAAATTTGGGTTGTTAATTCGTGTTTGATTCATTTGCGTGTTAAATGGTGTAAATTTCGGTTGTGTGGGTATTTGTCTCGCGGCTTGTATAGTTTTCATCGGTGCATAATTTTTGTTTGCGGTAGGGTTATACGGTCTATTTCTGCAGTACATAACGTTTTCTTCCTTTGCAATCATGTTCATTGCTTCCTCTAAATTTTAGGGATGTTGAAATGTTATTGTGTCTGATAAGCGTTCAGGTAAGGCATTGATGTATGTGTCTAAGGCAATTTTGTCGTACATTTTCGTCTTCAATAATCTTATGTTTTGATCCGGTTCTTCAATTTTTAGTTTTGTCATAATTAAACTTCGTACATCTTTACATTTCATGCCGAATTGGTAGGGCGATAGGTTATTTTCCATCCGTAGGTTTATTAAATCGTGGGCTAGATATTTGATGTTCCTTTGGTCACCAAAATATGCAATTAATATGCGTTTGAATTCGTCCCTCTCGATCAGATCGTCGCGACTAGCAATCAAAGTTAATGCTCTGCCGGTCAGCTTACTTAGTATCAGGCGTAAAAGTAAAACGTTGCGTTTGCTGTCGCCGGGTTTATAAAAAATTTTAAAAATATCTCGCAAGCGGTGATGAAGATACCTAATAATGCTTAATTTCCGTCAAATACCGGGATTGACTTGAGGTAAAGTTTCATATCAGAGTTCATTGTTGTTAATGGTTGCTTTCAGTTCAGTTTGTATTGTTTTTATATAAACTAAGAGTTATTTTCAGTTTAGTTTGTATTAAGTTATCTAAAGAATCAGTTATCGTTTACGTATATTTTGTATGTATTTATCAACTGCTATAATTACATTGAAGAATTCTGCTTGGTAATTGTCTCAATTACTGTCGCGTTGAAGTATATATTTATAACTTTGCAGAGGTTACAAATTAATGCGAATTGAGTTTCAACTTTTCTGAAAAGTTTCTCGCAAGAACTGCGTTACAATTATACGCTTTTGTTTTAGATTTGTGCTGAGTAATTAGGTGTTGCAATAATAAAGTAAAAACGCTTTTATAATTATACACCTCCGTTAATTCGCTGCATTGAAAGTGTTTAATTATAGAAGAATGTAATGAGAATCAAGTTTGAATAAATCGTTTCAGTAATAATTGTTGTAATAAAAATGGTACAGATAATTGCGTTCTATTTATATAGTAAGGCTTCAGATTTACTGAATAAATCGTTTCGCTTATCGTAATAAATTGTAATACTTGTGCATCTAAATACGTCTTTATAATTCCTTTGTAAAAAAAAGTTTTCTGAGTAAATTCTTTTCAGAAATGATAAAATAATAAAATTGCGATAATAAAAAATTCTTTTTGTTTCGTACTAGCTAATATCAATAATCAGTTGATAATGGTTAAGAAAATGAACTTTGGTACTTACAAGAGTTTGTTTGCCAGTTCAAATATTTTCTTTTTCTCTATGTTTCTGGACTTAGTATATTCTTGTACTTTGTCCAGTTGGTTCCAGATTAAGAATAGAAATTCAAGACCACCAGTTTCCTCAATTTTAGATTCTGCTAGTGCCCTTCTGGAATACTGCCTGCGGCAGATAGGTTTTGGGCCTCTTGGAGCGGCTTTTTAAAAAAACTTCTTGAAAACTCTTCTATCAAATTTATTTTATACAGAATTACAATATTGATTTTAATTTACAAGTACGTTACATGCAATAACGTGTGGTGATCGAAATAATTCTAAGTTGATTTTCACTAATTAAATAAATTAAAATTACGGTGAGTGGATTGAACTACCAACAATGTTAAAGTTGTGAAGCTCTAGGCTGACTGGCCATCTTGGGCTCTCGAGGGTATTTATGCTATCCCTGCCCCTCACATTGCTTATGGGAACTGCAGAGCTCATGTCTGCTTATTTTTTTATACAATACAATGTATTACTTCTTAGTAATCTTAATTCTAATAATTGCTGTCTTATAACCTACTGTGACCTGCACCTGCAGTATCATGTTGCGTCTGCAATGCAATGTCTGCTTCCGTTCTCATGTCTGGCTTGTGAACTTTCATTAACCTTTTGTAATGTTTCCTTCAATTTATACATTGTAACAATCTAACTTAAGATTTAATAGTTTCATTTCATTACTATATATATATATATATATATATATATATATATATATCCTAATTTGGGGGATTTGTAACTTGCGTTACTGTTTAATTTTCTTTCCAAGTGGTTAAACCTTTTGATGACGATGTGTTCAGAATCGTCTAAATCCGGAAGATTATCCTTGAATGGTAAACTAACGGTAAACCTCCCAGTCCGGTTTTCACGTTTGTAGGTATTATTTTCGCATTTGATTTCTTCGCGACTAGACATATTGTTTAAAAATGCGGAATTTTCCAATTTCCAAAAAGATTCTATTTAATTATAAAGTATTTCATTAGATATTATTAGATTTCACGAGAATGTGTTTCTCTACATTAATTGGCTCGGATACCACCCAACCGAACTTGGTTTTCTGTAGAATGGGGTTATTATGACCCGTTTTGTTTTGACTCAAAATATCGAAAAATATTTTGGTACCTAATAAAATATCTACAGTTCGGGATTTGCGCAACCTTTCATCGGCTAATTTGATGTCGTGAGGTATTTGTACTATTGAAATATCAAATGATGTTTGTGGCATATTACTCGTTACCCAATTTACGATTAAAAAGGAATTCTTTATTTTATATTAAAGAGCGCATGAGCATATCGTAGTTTCTGTTTTCATTGAAATATTACTTGCCACGTTGTTTATACCGACTACCGGAATGTTCGTGTTGAATTTCTTTAACTGTAATTCTTCTGCTAAAGAATTACTCATAAAGTTTGACATTGAACCTCCATCAAGTAAAGCACGGCATTGTATTAGTTGCCCTCGATTGTTTAAAATGTAAACCTCAGCTGTTGCTAACAATACCTGTTTGATTGACCTGGCCGAGTGAGCCGTTATTAAAGAATTTACCAACCCTTGGACAGGTACTTGAGAATTTCCGGCCTCCACTTTCTTGATTGTATCTTGTTGGACACCATTTGAATTCTATGCATTACCATTTATGTGCAACAATGAATGGTGTTTCGCGCCACAATATTTACAATTATCTCCCCTACAATCCCATTGAAAGTGACCTGGACGCATACAGTGGCTGCTTAGTTTATGTTTTCTAATCTCTTCAAAACGTTCAGATGCAGACCTCCTAAGAAGTTTGTCACATTCAAAATTTATTCGAGCCCTATACAAAAGATACCAGATATTTTGTTAGTGCTTATGTGAACAAAGATTTTTTTATCCCTAATACCGTTATTCAAACTACTCTTAACCATTTTTGCCTAACTTTCAATTGTCTCCGACAATATACACCTTCTATAAATAAATTCAGGTGATTGTAGAATGGTAGGGAGTTCGTCTTTGTTGAGGGTTTCTTCGAATTGACGTTTTGTTATCGTATCTAGTTTAGACGATTGGATGTAAGTTAAAAGTGTGCCCCACGATTCTTCTCTCGCTTATCCTAACGATGCTGATGCCAAAAATATTTTTATTAAAGTTGTCAAGCAATTTTCGCAAGTGTGTGTGGGATTCGAATTAGAGGAGTTAGCTCAAAAGTGCTCTTTACATGCGTATGATTTACAATTCTTTTATTTTGATACTCTTTTTTTAACAACTGCCAACCTATTTCTTGATTACTAGGAGATATCTCTAGAAATTGAATAACCTGCGCGGCAACTCCTTTGACACATGATTTCAAATAATACAGCTTCTCACTTTACTTAATTGTGCATTATTGTTAGTTAATAAATCCAAAATCCCATAGAGACCAATCCATTCACTATAAGTGCCACAGGAATCTACTAAATTAATTGACGATAATTTACTACGACTTCGAGGATTTGAATTACGCTCCTCGTTCCCCTGACGTAGCCCGTCTAACAATCTTTTTGCTTCTGCCATAGCTTCATAATACGCGTCTTGGAATGCCTCGCCTTCAGGATCTTCGATTTGCGCGGATATTATTTTTATTTTATCCTGAATATCATTAAAATTATTTAACGCGGTATTTTCAATTGTCGAAAGCCGTGATTCTACTTTGAAATAATTTGGTGCATTGATAACTTTTGTCAAAAATGTCTTAAAACGAGTTAATTAATCTTTTATTTGACCGTTAAACCCCGTAATTCAGCGGCATTGTCGCCGTGTGGTTTTTGAGTAGGCATTTTTAACAATAACTAATTTGTTGAAAATAATTTAAGGAATACCTAAATTAATTTATTGTGCATTGTTTTATTTTAACCTCTTCACTGAGTTGATGAATGGAGTCTTTCGGCTTGATTTTTGATTTGGAGTTGCGTGTTGCTTTCTCGGTGTAGATCCGTCTCGAACATAAGGCCATATGTTCAACCTTACGGTTGCGTAGTTATTTTTGACAAGACTGTAGCCCCGGATCTCGTTGCTTGATGATTAATTTTATGCATATGTGGACTGTATGTAGTTAGTGCACCAATTGTGTTGATCAAGGAACGGCTATATTAAAGAAGATTTAATATTCTAACAATGCTTACATGCTAACAGCAACAAGTAGCGTATACAGACAAGAAGAAATATGCCATTTGGTTATGTATGCAGCTACTTAAATAGAGCGTGTTCTAAGGGTGGGAATGACGCAGACAACCACCTAATATGACTCATGGTCACACGTAAATTATAAATTTAATACATAGTTATACTCTACTATATATCAATATACATTTATTATACTATAATAACGTTTAGTTTACTGTATATAGTAATAATTGAATATGCACCTTACCATAGATCATTATACAGAATGTGCGAACATGAACATACTTTCACCGCGCTATATATCTAAAACGGCTTATTAAAATAAAAAAATGAGCTGTACCTTTTCTGTAGAGAATTTGATATCCTATAATTTCTATAAATATACTCATTGACCTAGTCATTGAAAACAATATTTTTAAGAAAAACCGTCCGTCGTGACTTTTGTCCTTCGATATTTCGCAACGCCGACACTATATCGATAGACACTTTATACCCCTATATACAACATTTAGATGATGGAGTAAAAAATATGGGAGTAAATAAGCCATGTTCGTATGAGCGCAAAAAACCGGTTTCCTTATGGGATTTAACACGGGAAATTCTAAGATTTAGTTGGCAAATTTTGGTACCCTTCAAGGTCATTCATTCGCGAATCACGTGACGTCATCATAGACAGACTTTCACTTTTTCTTTTCAAGTTTAAGGTTCAAATCAACACCACTTCCGCCCTATTCTCGTTTCACCAATAAGACAGTGCAAAGAGTGCAAGCGTCAATGATTAACCATAGTAATTGAAATAAGTTGACAAATCAGAAATAAAAATTTATTAAAAATATATAGATATAGTAAGAACCACGAAAGAAGTCCTCTACGTCATAGGTGTCTAACTCAATGCAAAACATACGTTTAAGATTATTTAAAAGCTTGACTGATATATATGATAAAGATAGCAATACGATTTGTACGTGTTATAATTAAAGACATACGTAACCACGTTCATCTGGGAAAACGACAGAGAAGAGTATATGTCCGTATGTTTCGACTTATATACTTAACAGGCTGTCCTTTGGTAATATGAACTAGATGCTACATTGACATTAAATTTTCAACTTAATTCGTACGAATACAAGTGATGACGCAGACGACTTCTTTCATGGTTTCGACTATAGTGGTAATCTATGTTTTACTCCTAATAATAGATGATAAATGTTCCTTCCAAAACCACAGTTTATCTTTGATCTCTATCCATTTACATGGGCAACTCATCATTTATCTTTGATTCCGAGAGCAGTAGCCGATCATGTTAGGTTGGGCACGTTATCATCGACCATCTTGGGCGCCATTTTAACTCTAGCTGTCAGCTGTCACTTTAACAGCTCCCCGCTATTTGGCAATGTGTTTCTTAATTTCTTTAATTGTGATGTGTCCTGTATACGTATATTTTCTTTGAGTATTTATTTTTAAATTGCGTGGAAAAAAGTCTACTCCGCCGGGATTCGAACCCGGGATCGGTTTTTAGCGATGGTAGCCAATATAGCCCGGAACACCGGCTTGGAACTCTGTGACACCAGCATATTCGAAATACACATTGTAAATGGTCTATTTTAGTTTTTTAACGGTTGCTAATACTTGCATGTGACGTTTAATTACTGTTATAGGTATAGCATAAGGTGTTAGTTTTCGAAACATTATTTTTCTATTCTGGTCGTCATCTTGGCAGCCATGTTTTTTTACCTTATTTTTCTATTTTAAATTACGTCAACTTCGGGTACCACCATTTTGGCCAATCTGTCACTCTGACAGTCCTCGTCTGTCGGCCATGTTTTTCCTTAATTTTCTTAATTTTGACGCACTCGGTGTATTATTTTTGGCTATTTCTAACCTTATTTGCAGTCGTGCGCCACTCTCGAGCGTCATCTTTCTTTAACCCTGAACTTTCGAATCGTCCCGTATGTTACTTTGGTGGCCATCTTCATCCTTAATTTTCTTAATTTTGACACACCCGGTATACTTTTTCTCTGTATTTAACACTGTAGACGTGAGAGGACCAATGGGATTGTCGGAGTTTAAAACTCGTACTCGCTCCTCCAGAGTACCACACACAGAGCCGGAGTATTTTTCTAAGCGAGCAGAAGATACCAGAACTCGTCTTTTTATCTTTGTATTAACCTTTGTAGTACAAATTTTTAGACGTACCAGTACGTCTAATCTATATTTTTCTTAACATTAATTTCTATCACCTACGGGCATCATATTGGCGACAATCGTTCTTTAACATTACACCACCCTAGGCGCCATGCTGGTGACCATCTTTTTCTTTAATCTCAAAGTTTCGACATACTCTGTATATGACTTTAGCGAACATCTTTTTCCTTAACTTTTAAATTTTGGATCATCCTGTATATTTACTTTTATGTAAACTTGCTAGGACCATTGGGATCTCTTCCAACTGCCTGCCGATATCCAATAAAAATGTAGACTTTTAAAAATTAAATCTTGTTAATGTAACGGCGGCCAGTGGAATCGCCTAATTAAAAGTTTTAAAATTTAGATCTTCGGAGAAACGAGCGGTGGTTCGGTATAGTTCGTTTGGAGACCAGACTTGTGTCGACGTGTTTTTTTTTTAGTTGTAACCCCGGGCGCGGGGGCAATTTCGTGCTAGTGCGGGTGCAATTCCGTCCTGGTGCGGGAGCAATTCCGTCCTAGTGCGGAGTAAATTTCGTCCTAGTGCGGTGACAATTCCATCCTAGTGCGGAATTACAACTAAAGAAAAATCACGTCGACACAAGTCTGGTCTCCCTAACGAATAGGGGCTCAGAAAGCATGCAAGGAATGAATTTGGGAAGAACCTGTATAAGCTAATGAATAATACCGTCTTTGGAAAACGATGGAGAATATACGAGAGCATTGTAATGTAAAACTTTTGTGCAACTGGGAAGGCAGATATTGTGCTGAAGCTAGAATGTCCAATCCTGTATTCAAAAATAATATCGTCTCTGATAAAAATCTTACTGCTGTGGAAATTCTTAATTTGAAGTCTATTTAAATAAGCCGATATATGTTGGTATGTGCATCCTAAGACATTGCAAAGTTAACCATCTACAATTTTCACTATAAATTATGAACGCAGTTTTTGGAAATGAATGCCATTTCTCTACACGGATACAGATAGTCTGATCTACAAAATCATAAATCAAACTTCTTACGAATTAATGAGACGAGACTGTATTTGATACTTTGATACATCAGACTAACCTTCAAACAACATTTATAGAATTCCTCAAGTTAACGATAAAGTATTGGGCATGATGAAGGATGAAAATAATGGACAACTAATGACATATTTATTGGTCTGCTATCAAAGATGTATGTAACATCTGAGGAAGAGGAGGCTAAACTCTCACGATTATTAGAGGAGGAATAATCATATTCAGCATCACTTCACATCTCAAACTTTGGTGTGGCTAGAAATATAAAGGGAATCAAAATAATAAAGATAAAAATGATAATATTAAGTAGACAAGTTAAAGTGTAAAGAGTATGTAAAGTTACTTCTGAACTATCAGACTCACCAGCCCATGTAAGCCAAAAGGTGTCTTGTAGCAAAATTCCTAGGTCATGTTTAACATTACCAATTGGATATTTATTTTTAGGATATAAGTTGTAAATATAGTATATAAAACTGTTAATACCTTGATCCTCAATCACTATTAGATATCTATTGTTATATGTTAGTTTCTATATAAATTATATTACATATGTGTAAACTGTATTTATAGTTCTCTATGTATTTTGATATATGTTTACCAAAAATATGTGTATAGGATGATACTATTATTAAGAGAAAAGTTTTGATTACTACTATATATAAATTTTGTAGCTATTTATGCACCAAGTGTGTTATTAAGAAGATAACGCCCGTAGGGCGACTCAACCAGCCCGATGGGCGTTATCATCTGGTAACCCAAGTGGTGCATACAAGATTTTATATTTCACCTCATATATAAAATAAAAAATAGGTGATAGGTAAGTTTTCTACTTTAGAATTTACCTCGGATTTTACTATATAACTATTAAACACACCTACATCATGTTTTTCCATGATGACAATAAACAGTTTGACGTTCCTATCTTTTAGACATTTGTCACATTTATTTAATATTAATAGTGCAAAATGGCTTATCAGGTGCTGCCAGCAAAAATTGCAAAGCAAGCTTTAAAAGCAACTGAAAGTTCGCTACCCTTTAAATCTAAACAGAGCTATGAGAAAGCTAAATAACACACTTGGTGCAAAAATAGCTAAAAAGTTGATTTGTTTCTGAGGGCATAATGAGCGGGCGTTATGAACCATTACTCCCTCCATTACGCCCCGGTTGTTATGGATATGTTTACATATCTCGTATCCTAGGTGTTATGACTAATTACAACGAGGTGAAACATAAAATAAAATTTTATTTTTGACTTGTCAAATCATTTATATTACTATGATTAATCAGTGAAGTTTGTACTCTTTGCGCTCTCCCATTGGGACGAAAATAGAGTGGAAATGGTGTATGTTTAAAGCTTGAACTTGAAAAGTGAAAGTGAAAGGCTATTTATGATGACGTCATGTGATTCTGGAATGAATAACCTTGAAGGTAACAAAAATTTGCAAAATAAAGCTTAGAATTTCCCATGTTAAATCCCATAAGAAAACTGTTTTTGCGCCACGTACGAACATATCTTATCTACATATGGATACTAAGAATTTTTTTCGCAGGGTTCCGTACCTTATAAGCTATAACGGAACCTTTATTATAAGATCACTCTCGTGTCCGTCCGTCCGTCTGTCGCAGAGGTTTTTCTCGAAAACTATGTAACGTAGATCTTTATGGCGCGCACATATATCAGCAGCCAGAAATTGGAAAACAAAATTTTGTAGATTAAATTGGCGGGGGCTAATTCGGTCAAAAGAAAAAAGTTTTAATAAATATATCGTAGAGGTATCATTTGAAAGAGGATTCTAAAGGGCTTCTAAAAATATTTTTTTTATAATTTTCGGTCCCGTAGTCTTGATGATATAGCTCAAACTGTACCAAATATGACGCCCCCCCCTGTTGTCGTACATTTCCAAAGCTAAAATTTTGATTTTAATAGGGACAGCAGCTATTCAGTTATAGATTATCGGAAAACTGCAGATTTTTTGACTGTATAATAGTTGCTAAGAAAAAATTTTTTAAACACAGTAATAGACAACGTATTTACTAATGTACCAGTGCAATGTGGGACAATATATTCATTTTTCAGTTATCACAATCAAATTTGGATAAGATTTAAATATATATATAAAAAATAAAAACAGCTTAATTTGGTTTATTGATTGCTCACTGTAGTATTGGTACGGAACCCTAATAGTGCGAGCTCGACTTGCTCTTGGCTAACTTTTTTTAGCTAAAATGATTGGGCTAGCCAGTGCGAATAGAATTTTTGACTGCAGAAGCATTTCAAATAATTTACATACTGTGATCAGTATTTATAAAGGTCTATAAAAGGATGAACTAGCACAGGTTATTTCCTTTATTGCTAGGTATCAGCCAATTATGTTAGGAATTAATAGAAGAGTGTGTTAGACTTGTTACTAGACGAATCATATTTCGCCGATGTACATGTGAAGAATTTCTCTAACAGATATGTTTAAAAGAGGTGTCTGTAGTTGGAATTCATATAATAACAGTAGTGGGATGGCACCGATCCGAAAACAACATCACCACCACAGCGCCACCGCCGCAGCACCACCGCACCTCCCAGATAAGTTTTCTTCGACTAACCATTTTAAGCTAGAGGATATTTTTAAAGATCAATATATCGTGTGACCAATCAAATTACTGTAAAAATTTTTCAGCTACCCGAATCTGAAAAAATTTTTAAATCGGACAGGACTTCTAGCCACCTCAACCATTTTTAGAATTTTTGCCAAAAGCTATTGTTAGCTATATTTTTAATACAAACCCGCCGTGCAAGCTGTTAATTAACGTTGCTTTTTCTTCAGCTTCTCAAATTTTTTGGTATTTTTTAAATCGGAATATCCCTTACTGATTTAGAAATTAACCCTTTACCAAACAATAAAGTATTCATGTTTAATCTATTTCTAAACAGCATTACTTTGTCTATTGAGATAAATGTATCGTGTGACCTATCAAATTCTGTCATTCAACTTGCCGTAAAAACATTAAGGCGCGAGTGTAAATTTACATTTTAAATAACCTCGTATTGTATGGACATATGTAGGATGTGTGTCGTACGGATGCGAGAGGAGGCAGGACGACTTGTGTGGACTTAGGTGAGATAGCAGGAAAAAAAGAATCTAAGCCGCATGTACGGCTCACAACCAAACTTAGACATTAAGTTCAACAAATATTACTTACCTTTGTGTTAAATATTTGAAATTTAATTGTACGCGAAAATAATAAATAGTAATGTGTAAAAATTCGTATTTAAAGTCGAATATCTTGATTAATAATTGAAATATCGAAAAGTGAATAGCGTATTCGTATTCAGCGTAAAAAACTGGATAAGAATCATATATTATATGTCTTGTAACATCACGGGAACCGTGCAACGGACAGACAGACAGACCGACCGACAGACCGACCGACAGACTAGACCATCTCATAAACCAAACGAAGTTTGGTTGATTAACAGGTCAGGTCAACGTCGCCGGTGGCGCTGAATCACAACTGATTCCACTTAGAAAATATGTCTCCTTATATAGTTTACTGTATCGGACATATGTCGCCTTATAGGACGAAATTGTCTCCACCTTGGTTTAACATGATTAGCGATTATATAAGAAAACGAAGTAGTGGATACAGTGAGGAAGCTTAAGATAAAGCTAAAGAAGAAGTCGACTAAGTAAATCGAATATTTACTCCATCAGTAAAAAATACAACATATCGAAAAAGACGTTAAGCAATCACCCCAAACAGCAGCAAAAGCAGATGCACTCTCAAAACAATATGGAGACTCCAACGCAAGAAATTGAAATACCGATACACAATTATTATAACTTTTCCACTGCTAATACAAAGGAATTTTACAAACATGGAACTTTGTTCCCATCTAGCCTACGAACAATATTCGCCGGACCATCGAGTTGTGGGAAGACCAATGCCTTAAATCACTGATCTTATATGAGAACGGTATTAGATTTCAAAATGTTTATGCGTTTTTGAAAAGTCTGTATCAACCAAAGTATAAACTGTTAAAACGTGTATTTGAACCTTTAAAAGACGATGATACCATGAGTTTGGAAATTATGATGATGTGATTGGACCTGACGATACCACTTGTAAAAAAGGTTAAACTCGATGACACGAACGTAGCTTTAAAGAAAATTAAACATCCTATTCTGGAGGACCCTATACATCTTTATTATGCAGATGTGTTGAGTCAAGGTCAAGACAATAATATAGACAAATTAGTTTATGGACTAAAGTATAATTATCAAACCGATACATGGCTTTTGGGGAAAAGTGTAATCAAAATTGATTCAGAAAACAGTAACAAAACCTTAAATAAAAGTATATATCCCGTTACTAAAGTCCTATAGAATCTTCTAACCTTTAAAAACATTAACCTCGAAGACGCCGATTTCAATCTATAAGATTTAGCAAAATACTTGGGCAAGATCAGATCGGCTTCGATTATTAGAAGAAAGTTTAATCCATATGCGACACGAGATTTAACAGGATTCCCAACAAATAACAAGAAGTTTGAAAAATATGTGCTAAAACATTCTCCAGATTTTCGGAGGAAGTCTAAAAGGGTGCTCACGAGTAAAGCTTTAGGTTTCTATGAACGTTTTTACAAAAAATTAAATGCGAGTCCTGTTGAGTACGTATATTAGAACAACATTCACGAATTAATCGATCAGTTAAAATTATTGAAGACGTCCAACCAGGCTGGAAATACAGTAAGAAAAACATAAACGAAATGGTGTCTATAATAGAAGAATTAAGAGAGGGTATAATAGAATAAGCGTAATAAACAATTGCTCAGTTTTAAAATATCTATGGATGACCTCGGACGTTCTGAACGTAAGCGGTTGCAATTTGGTTAGCGAGGACCCTCTGGACGACGTGTTGTAATAATTGCTAATGGTGGGGGTACGCGTGCAGCAGAAACGTCTTGTCAATGTATCGGAGCCGAAAGATTACAGAGATTGTGTTTCTAAAAAGTTTGCTGTTAATTTCGCAAATCGAGCACTTAACCACTGTCTAAAAAGTATGGAATATATTCAGTGGACAGTGGTAGTTTACAATGCAAGAAATCAACGTATCACACAGCTTAGTCCTTCTGTTGAAAAATCAGACGCAGCAACTAACTATATGTAGACAAAAAACTTGATAAGCGTGTATCCGATGTGAGAGCATTTGTACAGTTGTTTATGAATTTGAATACCACATCTGCAACTAACGATCAAGAACTTAGTCTCGCCCTTTCATCGGTTTAAAATGCCTCGCCAGAAGATGTTAAAAATAAGTATCATAAACCTAAACTCGAACTTACCCCGAAGGTTATTATACTCCCGGCGGTAAGGTACGATAGCCACTACGACCGTTGGTAACAATGATAAATAATTGTAAAATATTGTGCAAATGAGGTATTACGTCATATAAATGTTTTAAATTACTACATCACATGCAATAAAAACGAGAAAGGTACTTACGTAACTGTAGAACTTCTCACAGCATTACGCTGTTATAAAGGCAGCTGGCGTCGAGGAGCATTCCGGGCGTGGGTCATCCGTTAGGCCCCCTTGTCGAATCCAAATTTAATTTGTCTTCCTTCTTGTGTAAAGATACGGTAAGGAATACATACGGGTAGGAACGATAACAGGTACAAGGCAGGAAACCTACGTATAAAAAAAGACAAGATACGGCACAACGATAACTACACTCATCGACGTCTCGTTGACTAGTCCTCGACGTGTCGTAAATCACCACCCTTCTCCCACGCACCGCGTCTGCGTAATCCTTTACGCAAACGCACTGTCTGAAGTGACGAAAATACGCGCACAAGTCTTTTAAAATTATTGGCGCGAAATCACTTACAAATTAAAACTAAAATTGTAAATGTTTACGGCCGATTTTCAGCACGTAACAATCGCGACAAAGCCATAAAAGAAAAAACTTTAAAAAAGAAAATGACTGTTAGCACAGTAACATCTTAAAATCTAGATCCTAACTAACCTACATAAATCCTAACTTAAATTCTACAAAATGTTTATTTTAGGCGCCACCTGTTTTTTTCCGACCGATAACACGTCTTCCGGATTACCAGGAACCGGAATGTGTAGCCCCATTGTCTTTGACTACATTTATAAGTGCACACACGAGTCTTTAATGTGGCGCAGTTATAATCGACAGCACAAATTTGTCGGGGAGCATGAAACACTACTTAAACTAGAACAAATGCGATAGGTCGCCTAATCTATATACTAAACTAAAGCTAACATTACAGTTTCCTAAGTGCAGACGCACATGAACGTTGCATCTAGACTGTTTCTTCGTTGGCAAAAAAATGCCCAAATTTAAAAATGTTCAAAAGAGTGAGTTACTCTACACTTTAGCAAATTTTTAGGTACTGGTACTCTGGTTTAATAAACAATACACATCAAAACTTGTCCATGACATGGTTGTGAATCAACAAATTTACCAAAAGTACCATCTTACTAATTCCTTACATTACTAACCTAACAAATTACATGGCTACCATCAGGTTAGCTTTTTCACTCAATATTCAAAAAAATAATTCCTACGTCTGGTCGTAAATACCAAACGTTAGGAAGATAAAAAAGATAAAACAAGTTCTCAAGTTATTATCAAAGATAATAGGTAAGATAACGATATTGAGCTTAAGTTATTATCAAAGATAATAGGTAAGATAACGATATTGAGCTTAAGTTATTATCAAAGGTAATAGGTAAAATAAGAATATTAAACTAAAGTTATTATTAAAGGTAATAGGTAAGATAAAGATATTAAGGTAAAGTTATTATCAAAGATAATAGGTAACATAACGATAGAGTGGCTCCTTAGAGCCGTTAAATGGAGAAATGCTCGTGCCCCCTTAAAAGAGCGACCTGTGAAGCAGGCCCGTTTGCAATAAACGGCACGAGGGACCGGCAAAGGCATTTGGGTGCATTCCTGCACCCGGCGTTAATCGATATCGGTGATACCCACACGATATCCACACATATTTCTATATACACTCACACATTCACACACTCATACATACATTCACCGTTAGCGGCCATGTGCGCTGACAGCGGCACCGCATGACCTCACGGAAGATTCCCAGAGACGTGGTCCGGGTGTCTGTGAAAACCGGCGGCTTCGTGGCGTAGTGGTATGTGTGTGACTACTACGCCCAAGGTCCCGGGTTCGAATCCCGACACGGTCCGCTTGAAAAATGTTAGGCGAGCATTTTTCACAAAAATACACCCTCGTTCGGATGAGAGGTAAAATGGAGGTCCCGTGTGTGAGTGTTGTCACGCACGTTAAAGATCCCTACCTTGCTTGGAACAGCAAGGGTTCGGCAAAATTCCAAATTTTCCAGGTAAAAAAAACTCGCCTCCTGGCCAATGTAGTACCTTCGGGTGGAGCATTGGAAAATCACATGTAATGTCTGTGAAAACCCCCCGCGCAACCACACGGTGACTAACGGAAATGAAAAGGCAGTAAAAATAAGAAAAGTAGAAAGAGGGAGGTGGGCATTTTGAAATGCATAAGAGGCACTTCCAGGTAGAAGAAAATAGAGGAAGGGCTCGCATTGAGCTAAAGAAACAGAAAAGGTGGATAGCAAAGCACTACTCAACCAGCCAATGTGGTCAGTAACCCAGAGTGAGGGAAAAATCACTCTTATGTGGTAGACGGATGTTCCGGGACAAGAATAGGTCTACCGAAAGAAAGATAAGGCAGAAACGGAGACAGCGGGATAAGAAAAAGTAGAGTTTTTTTTTTGGACAAGCGTCCGAAAGAAGGTAGAGAGTTGTCCCTATAAAACACAAATCGGTCTGAAAGACCACCTGCTATATCAATCAGACAAGTTAAGGTATATCATAAGTTAAAAATTCACTAGACTCTTAAGAGAACTAAGTACAATCATTTTCCTAACGAGTGCATCCACTACGATAAGAAAATCAGACAAAGTCAAAACAACAACCTAAAAGTATTACTACAGATACATTCACACAAAAACCAACTGTTGCAAAGTAATTTTTTAAAACGGTAACGCCCTAAACACACAAAAATGCCTAATTATAAGCAGTTAAATACAGACACACTGTCCCAACATGCTAAAAACAACCGAGAATTTGATAAGATATCAATAAAAAGCGATAGCACCTCACCACGAAGTTCAATAAAATACAACGAAAAAAATGTTTATATGTTATGATTACTTAGTAGAAGAAGAACAAGTAATGGTATAGAATAATGTGAGCGACTGAGGAAAAACGTATGGAATAGAAACTCCTAGTTTTTTGCAACTGCGAATATGAACTATTTTTTACAATGGCATAGGCTGCGTCTCCTATGTGAGCCCAAAGAAAAAAGCATCCACTCAAAACATCAGCTAAAACCAATCATAAAAATTCAATGAGTTATTGCAACCAAAGTTACGACAATTACCACACAATTAAACGATGTAAGATAAATACTGAAAACAAAATAATCTGTTGTAGAAAAAGTGCGAGGATTAATTAAATAAAACGACAGAGTTATACTGGGAGACCTAGACAATAAATTGATATATGACTAACGATAAATTCAAGGAAAAGTTAAGAAGAAGCAAAAAGATAGCTAGTTTAAGGTAAATAAGTTAAACGTATAAAAGGTAGGTGTTGTATAAGAGAAGGAATAAGTATTTAAAGTTACTAATTGATAGTAAGGACAAAAACCATTAGGTAAATCGTTAAGGAAATGGAACGTGAAAAAACTTAACTAGCATTTGGGCCAGCAGAGAATGGCTTAAGGTTTTTAATATACCACCTTCCTTGGCGTTTTCCTTCAGCATCTTGAAGTTCATAGATAAGTGGACTAACAACACGAGTGACCTTACATGAAATAAATTTAGGAGCTAATTTTGAAGAGAATTTCTTAGTTACATCCGATAAGACATAATTCTTTTTCCAAACCTGTTCGCCCAGGGCGAAGGAAATATTTTGTTTACGTAGATTATAGTGGTCCTTACTTTTTTCGTAAGCTTTTAACAAATTTTTTCTAACATCGTTAAAGATAGAAGGTAATGATTGTTGGTCTTTGTCCCAGCGTACTTTTTCGTCAAATTCAATTACGTTAGTATCGTCAGGAACTGAACCATAATAGGTACCATCGATTGGGGTATATCTTCCAAAAACAAGAAATGACGGAGTGAATTAGGTTGCTTCGTGTTTAGATGTACGCAAAGCTTGAGCAATTTTAAAAATATTTTCATCCCATGTAGTATGGTCTGCATCAATATATGAAGAGATAGCAGTAATTAAAACTCTATTTATCTTTCGGTAGGGTTTACTTGGGGATGGTATTATGCGTTAAACCAAATTTTTTGTACTTTGTAACTCTTGACGAAATTTTGAAAATCTTTTGAGATAAATTGTGCCCCATTATCACAAAGAATAATCTGAGGAACACCAAAGATAAGAAATACATTTTGTTCTAGGAATTTAATTATAGCGGCAGATGTAGCTTTACGTAATGGTTACACCATAACAAATTTGGAAAACCAATCGGTGACAACTAAAAGATATTAGTTACCTTTTTTCGATCGGGGGAGAGGTCCTAGTAAATCAAGCGATATTAATTGAAAGGGATAAGATACACGTTTAAAGTTACCCATTAAGCTAGAACGAGCCTCTTGAGAGCTCTCGTGAGAACCACAAATTTTACAGTTTCTAATATAACGACACAGATTGTTTTAATGTTTTAGCTAGGGTTTTCGTAGCACCAAGATGAGCAGCTACAGGATCATCATGACACAATTTAAGCACTTCACTGCGGTTTGCGGTAGGGACAACAAGTTTCCATTCAGGGATGTTAGATATTTTTCGGGATGAGGAAGATACAAATTTATACAGTCTATTATTCGTTACACGAAAGGTAGGAAATTTACCGCGATTTTCAGAAACTTTTTTAATCATAATAAGATACCAGGCATCAGGAATTAAATGTGGAAGATTAAGAGAGACGACATCACGAGATACGGCATCAGGTACGATATTTAATTTGCCAGGTCTATGCCTAACGTCAAAGGTAAATTGAGAAATACACAAGCCTTAAGCAATTTTAAAGATAATTTTATGCCATCTAGTGTGGTTTAAGTCGATATAAGAAAAGATAACAGTAATCAAAACTCGATTTACTGATAAAATTGTTGAAGAACGAAAAGATATCTTGTAACACATATACTTGCTAGGATGACGAGCCCTTCTTTGAGCTTCACCTAGACTAATGAAGAAAAATCCCAACATCATTCTTTAAAAAATGATTCACAAATTGCTAGAGCGACAAACTTACCGTCAAATCTCGTTTGGACTTATAATGCTGAGCGACCTACCCTTGATGGGTCTTGTTTAGACTTATAATGCTAAGCGACCAATTCGGATGGCAAATCTCGCTTAAACCAAATTGATCTTAAAATGCTGCGTTGGAATATCGATATATCTAAAAAAAAATATGTTATCAAAACAAAATCATACTCGCTATACAAAAGAAATATTCTACGATACATGTATAGAAAAAACAGTATTCCAAATTATTAAAATATTCTTCTGATATCGCGTGATTTATCAACAACTATCGTAAATGAGCTTAAATACAAAACGTTATTAGCCACTTCATTATTGTAGTGTTTAAAGGAGGAGATATAAAGAAATCAAGTTATTATATCGTTCTAAAAGGTAAAAGATATACTAAGATAATTGCGTTAACTGTATTTGAAAGCAAAATTTTCGTTAAAAGGAATTCGTAAGTTATAGTTAATTGTTTAAATTACTAAGAAAACACTTTTAGGACGATATCAGAGTAAGATAATCTATACATTATTTAAGGAACACTTTTATAAGTTAATCAAAAAAAAACAGGTATATAATTATATTTAATATAATATCAAACAAAAAATTTTCATATGGAATAAGGAATAAGGCGTTGAATCAATTAATTAATTTTATATTAAGGTACTTACAGTCAAAATTATGTAATCCAAACACTAGGTAGTAGAGTTAGGTTATGTTGATTTAACACTTTTTAAAAGGTTATTCCAGCTTCCTGGTAAATTAAATTACGTCATTATCTAAAAGAATTTAAAATACAACCACACTATTTTTTATAGAGTCACATGTTAATTGAATTAGCAATACATTAATAAAAAGTAAACACAAAAATCAATAAACAATTTAGCTACTCATGTCAAATTAGCATAACAGCTGTTTGCATGTCATTTCATTTAAGGTTGTTATAGTAACATGTAGCGTTACCACCCTATATTTTAGTGTTATTGAAGATTAAAAAATTTTATTTTTGAGTGAAAATAACTACAGATATACAGGGTGAGTTTTAGTGTGGCAACGGTCGATAACTCCGTTATTATAAAAGCTACGTAAACCAAATTTGGAGGCATATTAGGCATGCCTAAAGTGCACATTTTAAAAATATATGAAAGCATACAAGATGTTTCATAATTCCAGGGAATATTAAACTTATATTTTTTTTAATGGAACACCCTATATATTATTACATTTTTGAAAAGCCCATAAAAAAAGCTTTAATTTGATATCAAATTGTATCTATCTATTCCTTTTAGTTTTTGAGATATTCAACTGTTTTTAGAAAAAATGACCCCGATTAGATACATTGCCACTCCACTAATATACAACTTATGTTAATTTTCAAGATGCAGTAAATTTTACCATATACCATAGTATATTTGTAAATATCACTTTTTTGAAATTTCTTCACAGTATACAGGGTGTGTCAGGTTTCGCAAAATGCAATTTTTAAAATTTTTTTTAAATGGCACCCTACCAATTTTATTGCTACAATGGATAGTTCATTAAGTGTCCTTTCATTTTTGTTAAGCATTCTCTATACCTAAATCCATTACTTTCTGAGATATTTTTGATTTTCTTCAAATTTTATGAATGTTTTTAATTTACATAACTAAAAATAACTTACTATTGGAGAATATTATAAAACAATTAATACATTTTGATTAACAATTAACTACACTTATCCAATAACAATTTTCACTAAAGATATAACAACCTACAATAATACGCTATCAACAGAATTCTGCCAGATCAACAATATGCATTTTATAGAAAATGTTCAAGCAGGAAATCAGGCAGGCTTTGAAAAAATAACTATTACATGTAAAGTGTCATTTAGGTTTATTAATTGTAGTGTGTTGTCATTTAACAGGACATCTCTCTTGGTATATTCTTGATGCAAGTAGGAAATTTTTTAAACTTGCTCCCAATACCCAAATCATATTTATTTGTTTTTCCACTGTAAAATTCATTTTGAAAACTCCTTCAAAGATTACATTTAAAACAGAACTGATAATGTGTTACATGACAACACACTACAATTAATAAACCTAAATGACATTTTGATTGTAATTGTTATTTTTTTCAAAGCCTGTCTGATTTCCTGTTTGAACATTTTCTATAAAATGCATATTGTTGATCTGGCAGAATTCTGTTGATAGCGTATTATTGTAGGTTGTTATATCTTTAGTGAAAAATGTTATTGGATAAGTGTAGTTGATTGTTAATCAATATGTATTAATTGTTTTATAATATTCTCCAATAGTAAGTTATTTTTAGTTATGTAAATTAAAAACATTCATAAAATTTGAAGAAAATCAAAAATATCTCAGAAAGTAATGGATTTAGGTATAGGGAATGCTTAACAAAAATGAAAGGACACTTAATGAGCTATCCATTGTAGTAATAAAATTGGTAGGGTGCCATTTAAAAAAAAAATTTTTAATTGCATTTTGCGAAACCTGACACACCCTGTATACTGTGAAGAAATTTCAAAAAAGTGATATTTACAAATATACTATGGTATATGGTAAAATTTTCTTCATCTTGAAAATTAACGTAAGTTGTGTATTAGTGCAGTGACAATGTATCTAATCGGGGTAATTTTTTCTAAAAACAGTTGAATATCTCAAAAACTAAAAGGAATAGACAGATACAATTTGATATCAAATTAAAGCTCTTTTTATGGGCTTTTCAAAAATGTAATAATATATAGGGTGTTCCATTTAAAAAAATATAAGTTTAATATGCCCTGGAATTATGAAACACCCTGTATGCTTTCAAATATTTTTAAACTATGCACTTTAGGCATGCCTAATATGCCTCCAAATTTGGTTTACGTAGCTTTTATAATAACGGAGTTATCGACCGTTGCCACACTAAAAACTCACCCTGTATTGTTCAATTTTAAAATTTGATGTATACTTTTAAGTTTTATATAGTTCAATGATATTGATGTGCATTCAACCTCAATTTAGTAAGTACTTATTGTATATTGCTTGATGCCCATAATGACGTTTTTGTAGTTTCTTTGATAAAGGTTTGAAATAAACCGAAAGCTAAGAATATAATAAAGAGTACGCTTTAATAACCAGCTGACCTACAACCTGCTAATATCATTCAATATATTCAAATCAGCAAGGTCGTTATACTACATAACATTTAGAAGATATGGGTTTCTATCAACGAACAACCGAATCCTATGGAGCTAATACCACTATACTCCTAAAACGCTGGGCTAAACTTAACACAAAATTGGCATCATTGAACAACAGAAAAATTTTTCTCATACAATGCAGAAAAAAATGCATCTTCCCACGGCATATTCCAGAAGCACTAACCAATTTACATGCCTTATTACAAAGAGATGGTAAAATCATTGCGCCGGTTCTTAAGAGATTTAACGATAAACTAAAACACAAAATTCTAAACTTGGAAATTAAACTAACTCATAATCTTATCAATAACACGGAAAAGAATTAACTATTATTAAGTCAAAACAGCTGATAGTATACCACACTACATGTATATTGAGTACACACGTCGGCAAAACATTGTCTACAATAAATTGTTTTATACTATAAAGAACACACACTTAAAAAAGATAGAGAATCTGTTAAATTCGCGTAATTGTAACTTTTATAATTTTGACAAGTGGTTTATAAATGCTAGTAATATTAATATTCCCAATGACATTAAACGAGTACTATCACTCGGCCCTAAATTCAGTGTCTCTCCGATAATAGATGACAAAACAGTTATAAATATTTTAGCGGATTTAGAGGATATTATAGTAAACATAAATGATGAAGAAAGAAACCTATGTAGAGCTCACACAACCAATATCATAACAAATTTTTTGCAAAAGAATTCTAATACAAACTCGATGATTATGGTTGAAGTCAATAAATGCAAAAAATTTCTAAAGGAAAACAGGGATCTACTTATAATTAGAGCAGACAAAGGGAACGTTACTGTAGGTATTTCAAAAAACGAATATAAGGAGAAGATGTATGAATTGCTAAACGACACAACGGTTTACAAAAGGAGTGTAAGAGATCCTACATCGCGTTTTCAAAACCTAACGATAAATCTAATAAAAAAACTTAAACAGAAAGAATACATTAGCGCACAGCAAGCCAAAACTTTGAGCAATTATAGCTCCACATGTCCGAAATTGTATGGCTTACCCAAAATTCACAAAGAAAATTACCCTTTAAGACCAATAGTTGCGACAAATAATAGTCCCACGGAAAATCTATCAAAATTTATAGCCGATATATTAAAAAAATCGATTAATACTAATAATTATAATGCACGCGATTCTTTTGAGTTTGCTAGCTTTATAAAGGATATACACCTACCTAATAATTTTGTTATAATAAGTCTTGATGCAGTCTCCCTTTTCACTAACATTTCCAAATTTCTAGTATTAAAAAATATCAAAAATTATGGCCTAGAATTACCAATACTTGTAATATTTCAAAATCCGTTTTATTGAAATGATAGAGTTGATTTTGATACCAGTTATTTCAGCTACAATAATGAATTCTATCTACAGACATTCGGCTGTCCAATGGGCTCGAATTTAAGTCCCATACTGGCGGATATTGTCATGGATGGTTTATTAGACGAAGTCATTCCTAAACTAAACTTTAAAATGCCATTTATAAAAAAATTTGCAGATGACATTATAACTTCAGTACCCATAAACAAAATTGACGAAACTGTTCGAATTTTTAATAGCTATGACGATAATATTAAATTTACGGTAGAAGTGGAAAAGGATAGATCGGTACCATTTTTAGACACTTTATTGATTCGAAACAATGACAACACTGTAACCTTAGACTGGTATCAGAAGCCTACTAGCTCGGGTAGATACCTGAATTACCTTTCATACCATCCTTACAAGATAAAAGTAAATTTTATTTTGGGCTTAAAAGCAGAATAAAAGAATATGTCATCCAACATTATTTCAAAAGAATTTAGACAAATTATTTATTATCCTAAAAACAACAACTACCCGCCAAAATTAATAAAGAATCTTTTATATAACCACGAAGCTCCTTTAAACAATTATCTTTCTAATGTACCCCAAACAACTATGTTGATCACGTTGTAGATATCCAGAAATACGGAACAATACCATATATTGAAAATTTAACGCCAAAATTAGAAAATGTAATAAAAAATACAACATAAAAATTGCAAAGAAGAACGTTTGGACTCTAAATGCCCTTTTTCAAAATTAAAAGATAAAACACCACCATTACAACAAAGAAATGTCATTTATAAAATTACTTGTTTAGACTGCAATTTAAAATACATTGGTCAAAGCTCTCAATATTTAAAGCAACGCATCACACAACACAAAAGCGACATGCGGATTAAACCCAATGCCTGTGCATTGACCACACACGCTAATAACAGCAAACATAAAATAGACTGGGATAACCCTAAAATACTACAAATGGAAAGTAAGCGATCAAAAGGAATTTTGAAATGTGCCACATATTTAAAAACACGGATACCATGAATAAAAAGACAGATATAGATCAACTAAGCTGTATATACACGTATCTACTTAATTTCAAACCTAGAACAAACTTAATTAGACCAATAGCATAACACAGGAACACGTACATGCGCGCGCACGCACGCATGCACGCACGCACGCACGCACGCACGCACGCACGCACGCACACACACACAAACACACACACACATACGTTCACACATACCCACACACATCCATGAGCATTCAACACACCCACACTCTATCAAGACAGGTTTAGAATACAATTGTCAAGATTATAAAAGAATTATCGTTGAAGGTTATTTACAGTATACATGTTCACAAGGCAAATAGTTTATAGTTTACAGTTTTAAATGTTTTATTGTTCAATTTTAAAATTTGATGTATACTTTTAAGTTTTATATAGTTCAATGATATTGATGTGCATTCAACCTCAATTTAGTAAGTACTTATTGTATATTGCTTGATGCCCATAATGACGTTTTAGTAGTTTCTTTGATAAAGGTTTGAAATAAACCGAAAGCTAAGAATATAATAAAGAGTACGCTTTAATAACCAGCTGACCTACAACCTGCTAATATCATTCAATATATTCAAATCAGCAAGGTCGTTATACTACATAACATATATATATATATATATATATATATATATATATATATATATATAAATGCTGTGAATCCTCTCTATTATTCGGGAACTAAGGTTTTCGAATCGAGCCCCAGCGTTGGGCCGTCATTTTAATTTGCATCCAGAATTAAAGTCCTTGTAGGATGCCTACTAATTAATTTAACAATATTTGCAGACCTGAGTCTGAATAAAAGGGAGCATCTTCCACCCCTTTACGTTAATTAAACAGGTTCGTCTAATTGAGCTCAAAGACAGACCCAAATTTTCATCATAATCAAGAACATAAATACTAAATACTCCTTTCTACTTAAACAAGAAAATTTCACCTTGAAATTAAAATTTTGTTGTTTGTACAAATTCACTACTGTCCATTTTAAGTAAACAAATTATAAAGTTATTCAACGCACACCAAAACATCAAAAATCGAACAACAAAGCATAAGTTACCTGAAGGTTAATGCACTCGTGGCTCCAATGTACATCGTCCTTTGTTAATCACACCATTCCAACTGGGTTATGTTTAGGTCCTCGGATTACTGGTCGCTTTTAAAAATTTTCTCTACACCACCATTCATCTAAAATTGTTTCAGGGCTTTTCAGGAACTCATCTAGGTATATCTGAATTTGTTTTGTGGATCCACTCACAATTACAAATAACATTTGATTATTAACACCCCGGAAAAATAGCAAAGAAATTCATACTTCTTTTACGCTATACCCAAAACTGCCTACTTTTGTTTATTCATTTATCGTTACAAATTTGGATACTTGGTACAGTAATACTCGCAAATATAACTAAACTTTATTACCTTGTATCTTCTTTTCTAAATGCACTAAATAACTTTCATCGTAGCACGTAAAGAGCAAAACTGTTTTAAAGTATTCAATAGTCACCAAAATATACGAGCAAACTGTTTAAAGTATTGAATCAAAATCGAAAATCTAAGAGAGCGAAACTGTTTAAAGTCCGGGTTTATATAATGGCTAGCCTGTTCGTCGCTTTTGTCCCTCAACGGCCAGTTTTCAGAATTTCGCATTCTCGGTTCCCTTCTCGACAGTCGGGCATGCGATTCTATTAAATTTGCACACGCGCCAGTTGAAAATCTGAGAAATTTTCCACACGGCACACAACCACGTCCGAGAATAACTAATTAATTTTGTATCGAAATCGTTACGTTTACACCTCTCATATCTGCATCTGATTACAACCAATCGTAGCTCTCGTGACGCTGCTCAAATCACGCCTTTAATTATTAGTGTCTCAGCTTGACGCATTTTCTCTTTCCTTTTCTAACTTGGTTTTAGTGGTGCAAATCGATACTCTTTAGTATCGGCTGTGTACAATCCACGTGGACTGTGAAATAACCCACCTTATTAGCATTTCCCGTAAATATTAAGCGACGGTTTCTCCAACATTCTCTGTAACCATTTGTTATCTACAAAATTTAAGCAGAACGTGACTTTTAAAAATACGCAGGTGTTCAATCGTAATACTTCTAAATAACACTTCTACGATTTGAATATTATTGGGTTTTTACAAGCTTTTATACATATTATATGTTACTAATGGTTCAATTAACTTCAATTAAAATAATAATGAATGGCGTTGACTTCTACCCTTTAATTTTTAGCGAATACAAATTAAATATTAATTATTATTTGTACATTTTGTTTAATATCGTTTACTTAAAATTGAATTAATATAAATTTTGCACGTACTTTTTATTTGATTCTTTACTTGGAACAATTAAATTACATTAAAATTGAGCATTTTAATTCTGCTTCTTTTTATATAAAGCGTCTAGTGAATAATTTAAATCCTTTATTTTTAATGAACGAATAAATTTTTATGCTCCACGGTTTTTAATAACGCGTATTATCTAATAAAATTCCTTATACACGGTGATTAAAATTATTTGCTGTAATTAATTAATTTTCCACCCTAGTCTAAATTTGAGTAATATATATATATATATATATATATATATATATATATATATAAACTAATACATTGTAAAATATAGGAAAATAAGAAAACAAATTTTTATTCAACATAAACACGTTGGATGTGTCACTATTATACTACCGGCGGTAAGGTACGAGAGCCACTACGACTGTTGGTAACAATGATAAATAATTGCGAAATATTGTTCAAATGAGGTATTACGTCATATAAATGTTATAAATTACTTCATCACATGCAAAAAAAACGAGAAAGGTACTTACGTAACTGTAGAACTTTTCACAGCATTACGCTATTATAACGGCAGCTGGCGTCGGGGAGCATTCCGGGCGTGGGTCATTCGTTAAGCCCCCTTGTCGAATCCAAATTTAATTTGTCTTCCTTCTTGTGTAGAGGTACGGTAAGGAATACATACGGGTAGGAACGATAACAGGTACAAAGCAGGAAACCTACATATAAAAAAAAGACAAGATACGGCACAACGATAACTACACTCATCGACGTCTCGCTGACTACAACGTGTCGGAAATCACCACCCTTCTCCCACACTCCGCGTCTTCGTAATCCTTTACGCAAACGCACTGTCTGAAGTGACGGAAATACGCGCACAAGTCTTTTAAAATTATTGGCGCAAAATCACTTACAAATTAAAACTAAAATTGGAAATGAGTTATGGCACGAAATTCTTAATATGCCGTTAAGAAGTGAAAACTTGAATAAAGATTTACAAAGACAACGATTTTTGTAAAAATCATTTACATGGATTGGACTGGAACATCTCCGCGACCAATGAATTGTCAGCTCAATATTTAAGTTTATTTTTGCAAGAAATCGTACCTGTAAATGGAATCGTTTATGCAAAAGTGTTGTTAAAGAAAAACGTAAGCCGCTATCTTCCAGCTAACGAAGTTGTGATTCTTGAACAGTTTGGAGTTCCAAATTTGAAGCAGTTACGAATGGATAGCCAATCTAGCCATTGTTTATTGCATTCGAAAAATTGCACCAAGCAGAGCGTATGTTTATTAAAGAACTGTATTTTTTAAATAAATTTTTATATTAATTTAATTCTTTTAATTAAAATGGTTTTATTAAAATATGTATTAAGAGCGGGTATGTACATAAAAATTAAAAAAGAGTTACTTTATTTAAGCCCTAAAGGTGTCTCGCGGCAAAGTTACTAAAACAATAAAAAATACAGTTTAAACATTCGAGTTTCAAAAAATATTGTAAATACCTAAGATTTCGACGTTGAAAATCTGCATCACTATACACTTTGAACGACTATGCGGTTTTTTTCACAAATAAATTCAAAATGAACTTTCAGTATCATTTTCTCCGTGTTTATGCAGATAGAGAAAGCGGAGTAATGGGCATTCACATAATTTAAGTCAAATTATTAAACTGCATGTTTGAGCTATTAACATTGTAGGAAAATATCTTGAAAGTTACCACTAATAAGTTAAACATCATTTACTAGACGAGTGTAATATTTCTTTGGTGTCCACACATAGGGAAAGCATGAGCGATAGACATTCACATAATTTATTTAGGAACGCCTTAGGCGGTTGAAGCTTTAATCATTGTTGGAAAATACCTTCAAAACCATAATATTAAGAAAATACGCCTTAATGTTATTGGTATTACGAATACTAAGTTTTACATTAAAATTCTGTTAAACAATTAACGTGTCACTATTACTATATTTGCTTTTAATTATATCGTGTGCGATATTCTGTAAAACAATATTAAAATCCGCTCATGAATTCCACTAATTAAACCATCGTTTGCATACAACGAAAGTTGCGGTATTATTATAAAGAAATTATCCACATTTCATATAATTCCCTTCCGTGATTCATGTAATCGATTTGAAACTAGCCAAGTCTTTAATTCCATACAATACGAGGCTATTTAAAATCCAAATTTACACTCGCTCGCGTCTTAATGTTTTTTCTGCAAATTGAATGGCAGAATTTGATAGGTCAAACGATATATATATATATATATATATATATATATATATATATCAAAAGACAGATGAACACGGTATGGTTTGGTAAAGGGTTAATTTCTAAATTAGTAAAGCATGTTCCGATTTCAAAAATTCCAAAGGCTTTGAGAAGCTGCGGAAAACAATGTTAATCAACCAACACCTTACACGGCGGATTTATATTAATAATATCTCTAGCAATACCGTTTGGTAAAAATTCTAAAAATGGCAGTGGTGGCTAGCTGTTCGGTTCGATTAAAAAAAATTCTTTTAGATTCGGGTAGCTGAGAAAATTTTAGACTAATTTGAACCGTCACACAATATATTTATCTTAAAACATATCCCCAACCTAAAAATGGCTAGTCCAAGAAAACGTTTATTTAAAAAATACCTCCAAGCTAAAAATGGCTAGTCGAAGAAATCTTTTACCTGGATGGCGCGGTGCCATCTCACTACTAATAACATATATTTAATTTCTTGTATTTACGATAGTATTACAAATTGTTTTAAAAAAGTATTTGTAACTATCGAAATATAAGTAGCTTTTCTTTTTTTAACGAGCACCAAAGATGCCTGCCCTTAGAAATCTGTCCAGAGTCGACTGTAGCAATAATTGTTATAAGAAACTTCAACGCATTTTAAAAGAGTGTCAGTGTATATTAATTCTTTTAGTTTATACACCAAGAACAAACATTCTTTTCTGTCACTAAGTAATGCTTTCTTTTCTTTTGTTTTTGCAAGTAGATGAATGAAATCCCACTCACTTTGTACCTTAGAAGCTTTATTAACCATACAATTCGCAAGCTTTTATCATGTCACGAGTTAACTAAAGCGCCCTAAAACCTTTTCATTTATTAAAGCCAACGTCATTGTTTCAGATTCCGAGTTCGTGTATAGAGATAGTCATGGAGGAATATCGCTATACAATGCAGATAATTTAACTACAAAGGTTTTAATGACCAACTTGACATTTGTAAGTACACTTCATTTATTTTAATAGTGTAAAACCTTAATTGTATGCAAATTAATTTAAGTATGTACTTTGAAAAACTTATGAAATAATACTGAAAGCTGACTACTGGAAAAGATTGTTTCTTTATAAATATAAATGAAAGCTTTTGTTTTGCTTATTACCAAGAAAGTTCTAATGGTTACTAAGGGCACCCCAAAGACCACTCAGTTTAATAAACTGTCTACATATAGCTCGCTTATGCAGTAGTAATTGTGTTCGTTAATTAAGATGTAGTTCCAACCTAGCTTCCAACTCGAACCAGAACCCTACAAAATTAAAGAAAGCTCTAAATACCCGCAAATTGATACAGCTTAATAGGTTTATGAAAGTAATTTGTTTACTGCATTTTACAAAATACTTCATAGTTTTCAACATTTGTCTAAGTAGTCTAATTACTGATGAATATTGTAATACGCGGTTGCATTATAAACACGCAATTTCTTAGATGCATTTATTGATTATGACGATCAATTATGACTCCCTATTAAATATAATTTTCAATAGCCTGGTATGTTATGATTTCTTCGTTGGTTACTCGTATCTACACGCAATGACATACGTATGATTAATTTACCTTGTCGTAGTTCTCTGAAAACCACATTTGTCCATTTACTGCTTTAATAGCAATGTACTCAATTTTATAACATACTGTAACGAAAACCTTTGCAATAGACTCTTTATTATCAACTGATTACACCAACCTTTTCAACTACCGTAAGTAGATATGCAAGGGGCGTACGAGCCCAAAAACCAGTTTTCTTATGGGATTTAGCATGAGAAATTCTAAGGTCCGTTTTGGTCATTTTTGTCAGATACAAAAGTCATTCACACCGCGTGAATAAATCAATTGTAAGAACTTCGAACCGTTGAGCATAAACGGGAGTAAGCAATGTTCCTGGTGGCTTTAAATTCGTAGCCTTGTACAATCGACACACTTGCTTACATAATCGCTAATGTACTTTCTCATACCAGTAAACTAGTATTTTTTGGCAATACGAAGATAAGTGCGCTCTATACCATAATGAGCGGCGGTGGCTGCATCATGCAACTCCTGAAGAACTCGTTCCCTTCCATGAACCGGAACAACTAGTTGTGCTTTTTCGCCATCATCGGCGACATAACGGTAAAGAATTCCTTGAGACAGCAAATATCCACAATCCGTCCACTTAGAAAAATTCATTATCGGTCGGATCTTCAAAACTACGAATTATTTTTTCAAGGTCCGGATCCTTGAGTTGTTCACGTCGAATTTCATCTGTTGAACAATGAGACAATTCTACGGATATTTGACATACACCGCAAGTCTCTACATTGTCGTGACTACAGGAGGGTCGTGATAATGTATCCGCGACTACATTTCGTTTCCCTGGCAAATACTCAATTTTTACATCAAAACTTTGTATTAACAAGGCCCACCGGGCCAGCCTTCCTGTGGGAGACTTAAGGCTCATTAACCATCGCAAAGGTTGATGATCCGTTTGGACAGTAACAGAATAGCCTTCAATGTATCCCCTAAATTTATTCAAAGCCCATACCACCGTCAGGGCCTCTCGGCGCTAGTCAAAAGCCGACTGGCGTATTCTATAGGGTGCTCTTCAGCGCCTTCGCCTTGTAAAAGCACTGCCCCTAACGCATAATTACTAGCATCCGTACGTATTAAATACGGTCTTGATTCGTCACAGTGTCCCAAGACCGGGGCTGAAACTAATGATCTTTTCAACGCATCAAATGAATTTTGTTGGGTTTCTTCCCATTTTCAAATAGCATTTTTCTTCGTTAAAAATCACTTAACGGTCGAGATATCGTTGCAAAATTCTCAATAAACCGTCTATACCAACTAGCGGTTTGCAAAAATGATTGAACTTCCTTTACATTTCGTGGGGCGAGTCTATCAACCATGGCTGCCGTTTTTTCAGGATCCACAGAAATACCAGAGGGCGTAATAATATGACCTAAATATTTGACTTGAGCACTAGCGAAAACACATTTTTCCCTAATTGCACGCAGTTTAAACTGGTCTAACCGGTCAAATACTAATTTCAAATCCTCTAGATGTTTGTCGAAAGTGCTGGATAACACGATAAGATCGTCTAAGTATGCCAACACTAAAATATCACCCAGTCCTCGACGGAACTGGTCCATTAATCGTTGAAAAGTACTCGGAGCAGTCTTTAATCCGAACGGGAGACGTAGGAACCGATACGTCCCGAAAGTGGTTACAAAACTAGTCTTATCCCGATCACTATCTTTAACGGCGATTTGGTGATAACCATAACGTAAGTCAATAGTTGACATGAAAAATGTTCGCTTGGCAGCATGTAATAAATCGCCTACGCGCGGCAACGGATAATATTCATTCACAGTGATCGCATTTAATCTTTGATAATCTACACACAAACATCCTTTTCAGGTTTTCAAGTTTTTGTGAATTTTTCGGTACTAATATTACTGGAGCCGCCCACGGGCTTTCACATTCTTCAATTATACCATCTTTAAGAAGTTTATCTAATTCAACTTTTAACTGTTGCTTCCTAACAGGAGATAAACGATAGGGAGGTAAGGCGATGGGTGCATGATCGCCTGTATTTATGCTATGCTGAGCAAATGGTGTGGGGTCTCCCCCCAGACTGAAGGTATTATGTCGCCGACAAAGTAGGTCACATTTCGTTTCTAACCGTAGGCAATCGCTACAATTTTCGGAACCAGGTTGTCTTGAAAGCACATCCGCATTACGATGATTTGAACCAACACCGTGTTCCAGTTCCAAATCATACTCATGCAGCCTTTCTATCCATCTGGTGACCTGCCCTTTGAAGTTGCTATATTGTAATAGCTAATTCAGGGCTGCGTTGTTGGTTTTTAGGTAAAAATTTTTTCCGTACAGTTATTAATAAAAGTGTTCAACTGATTTCGTCACAACCAGCAGTTCCAGTAACCAATGACCCTCTCTTTCCCGTTTTGTATCTGGAATACTACACTTCCGATGACGACATTCCTTGTGCGTCTGTATCCAATTAACCTTTCGACCTAGGGTACCCTAAAATCGGATCTATTATCAATAAATGCCATAGCTATTGGAGTGCATTATAGTAATCTTCATCCCAAACTTCAGCGAGTTTGGTCAAAGGCTTGGCAATATTCGCACACCCGAAAACAAATCGTGTATAAAAAGTGCACAACCCCAGGAATCTACATAGTTGATGTTTATCTTTTAGTGTCGACCACTCTTGTGCCGCCTTAACACTTTCCGAGTCTTACCTAACTCTGTTGCATGAAACTATGTGCCCTAAGTACTTCACCTCTTCCCCTAACAGGTAATACTTCTTTAGAGTCGGCTTCAAATTGACTTCTCTCAATTTTTTAAACACTTTTGTAAAATTTCCCAAGTGCTCCCTAACGACTTCCCAATTACGATCACGACGTCTAAATATACAAAACACGTTTTCCACGATAACCCGAGTAATATGTTATTAAGTAAATGCTCTAAAATGGGAGGAGCGTTGCAAAGCCCAAACAGCATGAGTGTAAACGACCAAAGGCCAGTACTAATAGTGAAAGTAGTATTTTCCCGATTTTTGGGTCCCATACACACTTACCAGTAACCACTCTTTAAATCAAAGGTTGAGAACCATCACATCCCTGAAAGTGTATCTAGTGTGTCCTCAATCCCTGAAAATGGGAGCTATCCTTTTTGGTAGCGTCATTTAATCGTCTGTAACATACACAAAATTATTTCGACCCGTCCATCGTCTTTACAAGTACAACAGACGATGCCCAGTGGCTATCAAAATGCTCAATCGCTTCTTGCCCATCCATATCTTCAATCGTTTTCTTGGCCTCCTCACATTGACCAATCGGAGTTTTCTTGGCTGCTGTTTTATAGACCGGACATTTCCTGTATTGATACTATGCTTGACTATTGCAGTATTTCTTAATCGTGTACTCCTACATGTGACTTTCCAATGCTCCACTCAAAGGTACTACGTTGCTCAGGAAACTTGAAATTTTGAATTTTGCCAAACCCCGCTATTCCAAGCAAGGTAGGAACCTTTAACGTGCAAAACAACATTCACACACGGGACCTGTATTTTACCTCACATCCGAACGAAGGCGCATTTTTGTGAAAAATGCTCGCGTAACATTTTTCAAGCAGTCCGTATTGGGAATCAAACCCGCGACCTTGAAATCAGCAGTCATACGCAAACCTGTATGATTCTCGCTACCGCTGACATCTAAATACCCCTACATTTGACTTCCCAGTGCTCTACTCAAAGGTACTACATTGGCCAAGAAACAAGTTTTTTTACCTAAAAATTTTGAATTTTGACGAACCTTTGCTATTCCAAACAAGGTAAAATTTTTCACGTGTGTGACAACACACACACATTTACCTCTCATTCGAACGAAAACGTTTTTTTGTGAAAAATGCTCACCTAACATTTTACAAACGATACGTGTCGGAAATCGAACCCGAGATCTTAGAATCACCAATTACACGGGAACCTGCCTGATCCACGCAGCCCCCTACCGGTATGCAGTGATTATTTTTGTAACAAGTTATTAGAGGATTGCATGTGAAAAATTTTTTCCAGTTTTATACAAGATGCAATTTATTTAGTTTAAGGGTTGCTGCTACCCTCAAGACTGGTTTTGATGCACCGTTGTTAGTGGATGTTTCTCTTATACATTCTTAAGCATTGTATGTGCAAATTTTGAAAACTTTCTATCAAGCCGTTTACGAGCTATAATGTTTTTTAGTATAGGGGTTGCTGCAATCCCCAAGACTGGCTTTTGCCAGCCGTTGACGGTGTTTATCTTTGTAATAGACTATTAAAGAATTGCATGTGGAAATTTTTTACCCAGTCCTGTACGAGGTACAATTTATTTAGTTTAAAGGTTGTTGACACCCCTAAGACTGACCATGTGCTTCTAATGGTGTTTATGTTTGTAGTAGACTATTAGGACTATTAGAGAATTGCACGTGAAACTTATTTTACACACCTTTATGAGGTATAGTTTATTTAGTTTAAGGGTTGCTGCTACCCCCAAGACTGGCTTTGGCACAGCATTGCCTGAGAGTAGTTTTGAAGGAAACTATTAGAAGATTGTATGTGAAAATTTTAAAAATGTGTATCGTGCCGTTTATGAACTATAATGTTTTTCAGTATAGGGGGTTGCTGCCGTCCCCAAGACTGGCTTTAATGCACCATTACTAGTAAATATTTTTGTATTAAATTATAGGATTGCATGTGACAATTTAAAAATTTTTACATCGCACCGTTTACGAACTACAATTTCTTTCAATGTAGAGGTCACTTTCACTCCCAAAGCTGGCTTTTACAGCCCGTTATGTGTGTTTATTTTTGTAATTGTGCGTTGGATAATTTTATGTTAAAACTATAAAATAATTTAGCCAGATACAATTTATTTAGTTTAGGGGTTGTTGCCACCCCAAGACTGGCATTGGCTCACCATTGCTGGTGGATGATTATCTGATAGATCCTTAAACAGTGCATGCAAAAATTTTAAATTCTTCTAACGAGTCGTTCAGAAGCTAAACATTTTTTAGCATAGGGATTGCTGCCGCCCTCTAGACTGACTTTGGTGCAACTTTACTAACTGATGATTTGTAATGTACTATGAGAGGATTGTATATGAAAATCTTAAAAAAATTTTATCCCGTTATTTACGAGCTACAATTTTTGTAGTATAAGGGTTGCTGCCACCCCCAGTTTTTGTGCACCTTTGCTGATGGATGTTTCTATTATAAACAATTGGAGGATTGGATGCAAACGTTTTGAATATTTTCTATTGCGTTATTTATGAGCTATAATTTATTCAGTGTAGGGATGAAACTACTCCTTAAGTATGGTAAGGGAGAATTATGTGCAGAATTATAAGTGCTGATGTAATCAAACGCAATTTGCAAACTTCGAAATCTATATGTAAATATTTGTAATAAAATATTTAAATTATATTTTCTAAGCTTTACATAATCGTTGCTAGAAAACAGTGAATAACATCATATAAATGTAGAAATATGATAGCACATCATTTATGCGATTTTGCAACCCAAGAAATAAGAAAAAACTATTAAATCCTCTCAAGCACATGATATATATTAGTGGATAGAAGTTTGCATTTTCTCAAAGTATACGGATGCAGCTTCTACATAACTGTTCGTTGCCCTATCATCTAAGCAGACTTACTGGCACCGCGCTATGTTGCCATTTAGCAGATGTAAAGATGATAACATAATAAAATATTACGTAGATTAAAATATATTCTGTGACGTCCTTAACGGAAAGTCACTAGACTAAAACTATACGATTTCTGTACATTTTTCTATCAATTTTAAAGCCACTTTGCGTTTCTTAAATATTTAAAATAGAAGTTTGTACAAAAACTCATTTACTTTGATATATTCCAAATCCTACCAATTTAGGCTTTCTTCTATATAAACATCTTAGTCAAAGAAATTCCATGTCAATAACGCCAAAAAGCTAAAAAGTTTACCTTGCGTCCGATATAGAGAGTTCGGTCTGTCGGGTGCATAAGGGTCTAACGAAGTACTTGGAGGTTGTCTGTTGGAATAAATTAACCTTATTGCACATTAAAAAGAACATTTAGGAATTGTGGTCACCTTTATTACAATCATTGGACTTATGTAAACATTAACACCACAAATACATATTTATAAAAACTAACAGGCCCTCGTGGAGGCTACAAACACTTAAACTAACTTGGCATCGCTTGCAATTAGCAGGAAGGAGCACCCACAATGTAATATCCTATTAAACCAATCTCTTAAAACTAACACTAATAATTACTAAATCTTAAAGCTAACCGGAAGGTACCTTATAAGACCAATTAACGGCAGACAATGGGACATGGGAGTTATTGAATTCGAAATTGAGTCTTTGGCAAGGGCGGTCAGATGTAACTATTTGATACCATTGATCTTAAGGCGTCGAAAAGAACTGAACTCACCTAGTTTCTATAGTTATTTTAAACTATGCACCATACATCAGTGTATGTGAGTATCTAATTGCATTTTGTTCGAAGTTGAGGTAAAAAGGCAGGTGCTGTCATTCTGACATTTCTAATTTAAACATTATTTTCATAATACTAATATTTTGCATACCTTTCTGACGAAAAATTATGCACACTTTTCTGTTTGTCAACATATAAAAAACCATTGCTTATAAAATAATGTATCAGAAATATTCCAAAAACGGAACATCTGAGTACTGTCTCATGAGCTTAACCCACCAGAAGCTCTAGCTGCACCCACCAAAAATTCTCGACTACTCTTCTTTTTTATACTCGGTATAATCAGAAGGAGCTTTATTAATAATAATAATAATAATAATAATAATAAGAAAGTGGTAGTTGGCATGTGTTGCTTACGAAAATTTTCACATTACTGTAACAAGGTGATCTACAATTTGTCGTCACCAACTGGCTAAGTACTGTCGGAAAAATGTAGCATTCGGAACAGCAATAAATATCTAGTCTGTCTCTAGATATTATTTGATAAGAGAATGGAGTACACTTAGTGGATAATTGTTTCAATAACTATTAATATCATGTTTTTTCACTTGTGTCATTGTCATATTTATTGCCAGAAAGCAGTATATTTCTTTCCAACATTTAAGTCTTGAGTTATCAGATGCACTCCCTGACATGTAATCATAATATAAATTGCACTGTTCTTCAATAAACTCAAGTATTTCACTATCAAAAAACACTTGAAAACATTCGAAAAGCGTAGTTGCAGCATCCAGAATAGGCACTTTTCAACCAGAATTATTATTATCAAATCGTGGATTTTTAGATCCAAGTCTGAATTTGATGGAATTAAATCATTTGGTTTTACCTTTTTGAAACACTGAGCAGATCCTAGTGTAACATGTCAATTTGCCGTCGCCTTGCCATGTTACATTGAGCGTTCCACTTCCTTCCTTATACAAGTATTTCTTCATTATAATTTTATATTAATACTGTTTACAATCACAAGTTAGTTTTGATTTGTGTAACATTTCCCTTTAGTATTATAAAATAATTCACTAAATGCGTCAATAGTTTTAATTTAATGTTCCGTTTAGTATATATAATATAAATAATTATGATCAGGTATAATTTTCTAATTGGTAAACCTCTGAATTATGTCCATAAATACACAACTGGTGTATATATGAATCTGTCATTTAGGATGGCTTTCTTGTTTGTCCCTTTCTCAAACTGTGTGGTTATCTTCAAACCAGAATAAATTTTCGTTCCCTTAATATCTGACTGCCTTCAAGTGCACTTGCCGTTTCCCGATAAAGATGCCCTTTCTAAGGCCAAGATGTCGTACCTGGTATGTAAAAGGTGTATTTTTCTTTTATTCTTCTTGAAATACAAAAATATAGTTTTAGAATACTAGCAGAATATGTACGGAGAAAGTCTACCTGAATTACCCGTTCAAAATGAGTATGAATAGTAAGCTGTTAACAGATAAACTTTCAGTTCGTTCCTCATGGCGTATTACAATATTTCGTTTTTGTAATATGTTTATTTTCTAGGATCCTCCGGTGATATATCCTCCAGTGATATATTCTCTGGTAATGTAATCTATGTTGAAATATTCTCTGACGAAGTGTTCTCTAATGGAATATTTAACTATACATGCTAGGCTATCTAACCTTGTTGCATAAATTCTACTACCTACAAATATTATCTATTATCATACAAGAATTTTATGTTGCCGTTATTTACCTTCTAAAATAAATTAAATGTCTGTTAACGAAACATATGACTGGAATAAAAGGTTTGGCTCTTACAAATTTGTGTTTGTCTTAACAAACAGTAAGAAGAAACTGAAATCTCTATAGTTCTGTACAAGCCGAAGCTCAATACTTAAGTATACGTTTCTTTCATACTTCATGAATACAGGTATGAGTTATGTCTTATTTACTTTTGTGACTGAACAATGTGCATGTGTTACATTTTAAATCTTAAATATCTAGAAAAATAATGCATTTAAAATATAAAGTTATACTTTTACTTACCTATTATCTTAATTAAAATAATATTTCCTTTTCTGGTATAACCTTACAAGTGTACACATAAAAGCTTTCATGAAACCTTTTTTGTGGATTTTGAGGTAATGTTCAATTTAAATGTTTAATTCAAATTGTCTTAACTAAGTTAAATACAACAAAGCGTATTTATGATTTCTTTTTTACTTAGAACGTTAACTTGAAATTGTGTCTAAATACAATAACAACTTTAGATTTTCTAATATTTTATCTGGTAGAGTTTAAGACAATTTTAAAATTATGAGAGTGTAGATATATAAACTACACTTAGTGATTTTGTCACATGAAATTTGGTTGCAAGAGAATAAGAGTATATATTTAGTTTTTTTAATGTTATTAACTAAACGTCAATATATAAGTTGTATTAAGGTATTTTCTTTTGTCATGTTCTAAATTGCATCCCTATAACTTCCCCGAGTAAAATTTAACTTTGTTCTCAAGATATCTAATAGTAAAAACCCCTGACATATAGTCTTTTTCAATCTGCCGCAGCCACAAAAGGTCGATGCTAGTCCCGCCAGAGTTTTGTATAGACTCTGTTGTACACCCATTCCTACTCGTAAAAAGGAAGGATGCACTACAATAAGCTCAACATCGAATTAGACCCCGAGGCTTCAATTCAGCCAAAAGCTCTGAATATTCTTGATTGCTATTCCATATACAGTGGAGTGCTTGGCTGTACATCGCTTTCAGTTTCATCCCAACCGCAATCATCTTCTGACCATGGAAGTAATTATTTTCCAAAATCTCAGCCATTTATGCATAAGTGAACCCTGTAGAACGTTTTCTGCCATAATGTTTGCATTTAATGCGAAAATCAATACTGAATTAAGCAACGTTACCACATTCAAGAACAACTAAACCAACACTGCCACATTCCTACACATACAGATATGTTAAGACCAGTTTGATTACTATTATTGGTGGGGTAGTGGAAAAAGTTAATCGTACAAATACGTTGAGAACAGTTTATAACTGCGTACATTTTTTAACACTTGTGTAAATATATGTTTGAAGCACTGATGCATTGTTGCATATACGTATGATTGGAACAGTGAAAGGGTTAAAAATATACTACAATTTTTATGTTAATTCAAAAAATTAAACGTGTTACAAAATTTACAATAACAAATATTTGCAAGTGTTTTAAGTAGCATAGATTTTTTGCTTATTCTTCTTTTTTAATAATTTACTTTAAGTATAGTACAAATAAATAGTCTACAAATAAATTTTAATATTAAAAATTTTATTTATAGTTGGTAAATACACAGGACTTACTACATTGATTGTTTTGATTTCAGAGGCAATATGACGCTGTTGACTTCAAAATATCAAGTAACTTAAAATATGTGCTTCTAATATCTGATGTGATATATAACTACACCTATACTAAGCTAGCTAGGTACCATATTTACGAAAGAACTTCCAGGTATGTATACATAGATAAACTGATTAAAATGTTTAAATATAGTGTTAAACTACAGTTTGTAGTATATTCTAATAAAAATATATTTGAGTACACTACAGAAATAAGATATATTGAAATATACCTTAACGGTTAATAATATACTTATTTATTTAAGTGCATGAAAATTCTTACCAGAAGGATTCATAAATTGAAATATCAAAAGAATTTTATATAGATATATTCACAATTCTTAAATACTAAACTTATACAAGATTTAAATATTAATGCCATAGGTCTCAAAATTTAAACTTATTTTTGTTTCCTTGGGTAAGAGCAATTTAATTTTGTCTTCAGTGCCAACTAATATGCGATTTACTTAAGACCATACAAACTTTTCAAGATGCTTCAATTCTTCAGAATCATATATAGTTTCCAATGAAATAGACAAAACCACTATTAGGTACAAATTTAATGTATTGTGCAAGCAAGCGCGTCCTTTTCTAGCTGAAGTATAATAAAATAAATAATTATCGAAAAAATATTCAGGCTGTTTGGAGCATTACAGACCAGTCAAACAAAAAATTAATAATCGGAAATTGTCTAAAAACGTATTTTGTAAACCTACTTATAATTTTGTTTGGGTTTTTGCCAAAATCCAGATTTATTTGTTAATAACAAAGAAGTGCAAGTTAGCAATCTCAAGCAATTATTGTAACGTCAAAGGTCACAATATAGGCTAGGAATACTATATGAGAGGTGCATATTAGATTAACTCGCTACCTAGTATGGACTTGGTTCTATCTATTGTTTTTGTATTTCTATTGTTATTTAGTTGTCAAAGGTGTTACTTATCATGCTAATATTTTTAAAATTTTCTAATGGTACGTTGAAAATGTGCTCTGAACGGACCCACACATTGAACAAGTTCTAGAATACTGGAATAGTTAGAATGGCTTGTGTGTTTCAGTGAGTTAAAAAGTCAAACTATAGGTTCAACCAAATTAGTGGGGTCTTTAGTGAGGAACCAGACTAAGACAGGTTCCCAAAAGAGGACAGCAACTCTTTCAATACAGAGTGGCAAAGACCATAGGAGTCAGATGGCATTTTAAGACACACTACTGAGGTGTAGAAGGCAATGGGAAACTTCCACATTACCTTTCAAGTACACACTACATTTGATTTGCCGAAGGTATTACATTGGTCAGGAAGCGAGTTTTTTTTAACCTGATAATTTTGAATTTTGCCAGGAACATCTAGCAAGTTGGGACGTGGAAAGTTAGAGGCATGAAGCATGAAACAAGTAGGTAAGTTAGAGAATTTGAAAAAGGAAATGGATAGGTTTTTGCAATGTCCATACATAACCAATCAATCTGCCTGCCAAGTTCAAGATTGGTAATCAGGAAATGACGATAGATCCCTAAATTAGGGGCTATAGAGCGCCCCTTGAGAAAGCCATGCTGTTCGGGTATTATAAGGTTTTTGTAAGTACAGTATTGCCCGAAATAAACAGTACTGAAATTGTAATTGTTTTGTATATTTAAAAAATACATATTATTGACACTTTATTATATGTTCTAAATGTGCACCTCCTCGTTCGAGACAGACTTCATAACGATGTTCTAAGTTTCTGGTCATGTTATTGAATAAGGGTTGTCTCAGGGCTGCGAAGAAGACTCTAACGGCATCCTTTAATTCATCGATGGTTTGTGGTGCCCGTTTGAAAACGGCATTTTAGCCATGCCCCAAATGTATGCGTCTGGAGGTGTGAGGTCTGGAGAATGTGAAGGATAAGGGAAGTCAGTAAATCGTGATATGAATTTGCTTGGAAAATGTTCTTGAAGAAATTGACGAATTGCGGCAGCAGTATGGCTAGTTGCCCGTCCTGCTGAAAAAATTGGTTTCGAAATGCCAAGTTACGTGCACGACAGAATTGACGTAGATCAGGAGAAATCGTGTTAAAATTTGTCTGTACCTCTGTTGATTAAGTGTGACTTGCCTACCATTCTCTTCGATAAAGTACGGACCAATGATTCCGTGTCCGAAACAGCACACCAGACACTCACTTTTTCACTATGTAAAGGAACCTCTTGAACCTCATCGGGTCTGGCAAAGCCCAGAAATCGATTTGTGCGACGATTCACATAGCCTGACAAGTGAAAATGTGCTTCGTCTGAAAACCAAACATTTTTCAAAAATTCAGGATTTTCATACTGTAACGCGAGAATTCTGGCGCAATATTCCACTCTACTGCGATAATCCGGAGGATGTAGTTGTTGATGTACCTGAATCACATACGAAAATGTACCCAGCTCCTTCAGGATTCTTTGAAAGGAAGTTCTTTTAAATCAAGTTGTAACGCTGTCCTTGCCTGGCTGACTTTTGGATTTTCTAAGATTTGCTCAAAAACACGTTCATGGTTATTGTTGTTGTTAACTGTCCTGGGACGCCCCGAGTTTCCTTTTCGTTGGCACAATACACTACCTGTATTTCTAAACTTTTCAATAACCTTCAAAATTACAGCATTACTTGGAGAACGTTTATTAAACCTTTGTGTGAATTGATCAGACACGTATAGCAAACTTGCACCATTATGTCGGCCGATTCCGTATGAACGAAAATAATGCTCTACCAGAAACACTTTCTCCTCTGTACTTAACACCATTTTTAACAATTAGGCCCTACTAATTACTTGTTTGAGGTTTACTTGACAGGTCTATACTAGCTAACTTGAGTGTGACAGCGCACGCATAAAAACACCGCCAACTTAGTTTCAGTACTGTTTATTTCGGGCAATACTGTACTAAGTAATTCATCAGTGATGATAGGTTCAAATATTTTAGGAATATAAGAAGTTAAGGAAAGAATATCACATTTTGACTCAGATTTGGAATTGGACATTTTGCAGGATTGCGGAAAAGTTCCTTGATCAAAGGAGTTCCAAAATATCAATTTTAATGGTTCGATTAAGGCAGGAACCTTTTAAGAACAAGCGGCGGAACACCATCAGAACCAGCCTTCTTACGACTATTAAGTAAAAAATTTTCGAGAAATTTCTTCACCTGTGAATACATGACTTGCAACAGTTGAAAAGAAATCAATATTTTTCACAACTTCAAAGTTTGAGGTTTCATGACTAGAGTAAGAGGTTTGAAAGTGATTTGCAATATCAAGTAGAGATTCAAATTAATGACTGTGTAGATTCATGATTTTTTGGATAAACTTACCTTTTCGTAACCACAATGTCCAGAAGTGACTAATATGATTAGGAATAATATGTTCAGGGCTACTAACATAAATCATACGACAAAGCTTAATAGTCGATTTGCAATCCTTGCACAATTGTGAATATGCATCATAATCAGATTGACATCCTGCACATTAGTCTATTTTTGTGAGCTTAAAGTTTTAAAGAGCATAAGAATACCACATCGGGAATATATCAGCAATAACTTTCTATTTTTGAATAAACGACTTGAAAGGCATCAAGTAGACGCTTATGAAACTTTGTGATAAGAGTGTCTAACGAAAGAATCTTATCATTTAAGAAAGACCAATCAATATTTTCCAGGTAGGAGTTAAGAAGCTTGTAATCAACTTTAACAAAAGAAAAAGTGAGAGCATTCAGATACATAAAAACATGGTACGAGTGAAGCACTAAAAGTAATTTCCAAACTGGGATGATGCTCATCCTCAGTAACTAATGAAATGTTAGATTTAATGACCAATAAATCCCACAATTCATCAGAAAATACGAGATCAACCATTTTCCCAGTCACATTCCTAATTAAATTTATTTGTTGAAGCTTCGGGAAATAAAGTTATTTATAATGATAGCAGCTTCAACTGAAGGCACATTTGATGGCACAATTTGACAATCCTCATTAATATACCAGCGGATTTTAGGAAAAGTAAAATCACCTATAACCAAAAATTTCTCATGAGGATATTTATTTCTTAAAATAGAACAGTAATCCATAAATAACCTCATGTGAACCACCGAACACTTGGGTGGAAAGTATACTGAGCCAAGAATATATTAGCATTTTGTAAGGTAATACTAATCCATAGGTTTTCAAAATATAAGTTATAGCTTTTGGCAATTTCCCAGGAGGGAATGTTGTTGTACACAACAATTAATGTACCACCACCACGATTACACTTTAACATATTATACTTTCTGTCACATCTGTAAACACTGAAATAAGTACGAAAAGTTCAATTCAAAAAATGTCTGCATGCAACCAAGTCTCGGTGAGCACTATGATACTGTAGTTGCTATGAAGAACATTCAGATGAAATTCATTAGTGTAGAACTTCAAGCCTCTCACATTTTGATAATAGCAATTTATAATATCAAAACTGTCATGATTCACTTGAGGTAGCCGAACTAACCTGAAAAATATATTGCTTCGGTTGAAAGGAAAAAGGAAATAAAAGATGAATTAGACTCTGTATACAGTTAAGCCTTCAATTCATTTACATGGTAAGAAGAGTAGACATTTGAACAATGCTTCTTTTTCTTGGGGTAGGCTATTTTTGCACATGTAAACGTATAAATAAGTTATATCCCAATTAATGCATATTTTACTACCAGTACACCCATTCAATTGTTTTGTCTTAGTAGTAAAACATTTCGACTACTAACCTAACTTGATACCTTAACACTATTTTCGCCTCAACACTAGTATCCTTATCTAACCTATCACATTCCATTTAGGTAGCCGGTATAGCAAGTTGGCTATATTGTGTCTACTTTTAGCCATCCTGATGGCACTTTCTCATTAAGAAAAGTATAGGTAGGACTACTCCATATTCAATAGCTCCATGTAAAACGTTTACTGCTGTAACATATCCTTAATACTACTTTGCACATGCAGCCTTTCGATTATTTTGTCTTATTGAAAATGCTATATGTGCCTTTCAGAAGTTTAATACTCTAACTATAAATGTTATTACTGAATTTAATACAATCTAAAATGCAAATCAAATTAATTAATTCTTTATGGATATACAAATTTAGCATTATGAATAATGGTATCATTTAGTACCTTTACCTGTGTTGACTGTGCTTATTAAAACCGAGATCTGTCAATGCATAAATTTTTCCGATCTGTATTCATCTACAACAATATATTTTATAACTTCATGCAAAATAAATCGGAAATCGAGGTTTTTTTTAAATTCGGAAGTTTTCTGCATATTTTTGTGTATTTTTATAAAAAAAAAAGCGTTTCTGAGTGTTTTTTTATATCTTTCTGATAATTTTTGACAGGTTTCCAAAAGGTTTTTGTACCCTCACGGGTTTTTTGCAACAAGTTAAGATGGCTGTCGTCCCAAAACGGACAATTTGTAGGTCAACACTTAAAAATATTCTTTTCCTGAATGTCACTGTTCATTAATATATCTTTTCTTTTTACTATTTTACCCATGAAATACTTGCTTGTCAAAAGTTGGAAATTATTATTCGCTGCTCTTGGTAAGTAAATGAAGACAAAGAAACTTACTTTTAACAACAAAGAATTTGTTGTGCCCTAGCAAATGGTTTACTATAAACCTAAAATGGTGACCTTTAGTCATCAGACAGTTAACCTTTTTGATTCTAAAATATCAAGCATAAACCACTTAGACTCGATAATTTCTTAAATTTTCAATTTGAATGCCTAAGAAGTTCTAATTGTCATAAGGTTCCAATTATAATTAAAAAATAACAAAACTCATCGATACAATATTGGCAAAAATTGTTAATTTAATATTTGTCCATTATTCAAATACTAAAAATTTCCATTTTTAAAAAATTAATATTAAATATTTTTTTTAATAAAAAACTGTAATCAATAACAAAATTAACCTAGACTTAAGGTCCATTACATTACATCGAACAATCAAATAATCAACGTTTCATATCAAAATTTTACTAAATAAAGTACATTTTATCTCGTAAAATATGTTTTTTAAATTTTCATAATTCGTGATATGCTTAATATTTAACCAAACTAGTTACTAACGCCGGCAACAAATTCCTTTTATTTTTAAATTACAGTTTATTAATCCGATAAATTATTGCCAGAATAGCATTCAATTCAGGTTATTTTTAATTTTTGGATAAATTAAAACATATGCCAATTCTGACAATAACAAAATTAAGACAGATAGTAACAAACATCGGTGTGATTCGGTTCTCTAGTAAATTGTGGCATTACGGTGTGTACGTCAAAATAACCCCTTGCACCCGTCTTATAGAGTGGGTTCGAAAATGATGAAATTTCTAAATTGGTGATCCTAGCCTTCCTTCACTGACCATCCTAAATCTCACGTTTTAAACACCTATTTAAAGTGAGCTGCAGATCTTGGGTAAGTTCATTGTTTTACCTATTGTTTGTTCATGTTTAAAAAATACAGTCCACTGTGTCTTAACCGAGCGTTAATACTAGTGCAATATTATTCATATATTTAAAAATACACCCACAACTAGAATTCGTTCTATATTAAATACAATTTCTGAATAATAACCATAGTAATTATATCTGTGAGAAGTTATTTGTTTTTAATAAACCAACAATACATAAATATTAAAACGTGTCACTCACTAAAGAATTGATATACTAAGCTACATATGTTTTCTAAACAACAAGTTCAAGGGTGTGACTATGACACTTGTACAAACCAAAAAAAAAAACATTTTCTTTAACAAAATTCTTCACACCATCTTTTCATAAACTGCAATTTTCAAGTACTTTGATGAATCTACATGAATTAATAATTAGATTCCAACTTCATAACTAAACCAAGTTATGCTAAAATAAAAGTAGTTAACTTTTCTATATTCACCAATTGGTGAATTGTTAACACATTAAACCACCTATGGCTTCAACTGACGAACCCAAACAAATACAACATTTTAAGGTATTTGGCCGGGAACGTCACACTGGTGGCAAATTCAATAATAATCTAACCCCAGCCGCAAGAGTCAAGCCTCTAGTCTTTTACAACCGCTTTTTCTGCTCATTATCATCATATGAACAACTTGATTGAGACTGTTCAAGCATGTCACAATCAAATTCCAATTAACAAAAGTAAATAAGAATCGCTTTGTACCTTATTACAAGCAACTTTCAATAGAGTATTATCTTTAGTAACTTATTCCTACAAATTTAACAATGCTAAATTGTGTTTTATAAACAACAAAATTATGATTTCTCAAAATGGAAATAGAACTAAATATCGAAGATGTAATGCGAAGATTAACACACTAATATTTTAATTTATAATATTCCTTAAGTAAAGAAATAGATAAGGTTTTGAATATACGAAATGTATGCACATTTAAATGAGCAGAAAATTGTTCATGTTACAGATTTGTATTTCAAAACTTTTATTTTTATACCCTGTTATAAAACATGAATTTATATATTTATATTCTGAATTGAAAACCAAACAATTTATCAAATTTCCAAATTGAATTAAAATCCACTAATTTTTGATAAAACTATGCATTCTTTAATATTAAAGTGATTAAGGCTAATTGAATTATTGTGAGATTGTTGGTCTTAAATTATTGTTAGAGTCTTTTTTTACTAGAGATTTAATGATAAACAATATTGCAAACTACCATTATCACAATTATTAATACATATTTAGAATTTTAATTGCATTTATCTTCTCAAAATCTAAACCTCGTAGCTAATAAAGTTATCTTTGTCTGACATGTGCATATATATTCAGTAGTATCTCGTTGAATTTACATCAGTATTTTTGTTTGCCGAATATCTTTTTAGAAGATGAAAGTAGATTCACTTCTTTCGTGGCTTTATTTTCATTTCTTTGAGTTAAATTCGTATCTTTTATGGATGTACTTTTATTGAGAATATTATGAAATTTTATGCAGAGTAGTTATTTTCTGTATCTGAAAAGAGAATTCAACTACAATATTTGAAATCAGACACACTACATGTGAGCTATTGCTACTACCAGTTATTAGGCATTTGGTTAGAAACCCCAGCTGGTTTACAGGATCCACAACTTTATAACATGGGGATTCATGTAGAAAAGCTCTTGCGAACACTTTTTTAAAAGTATCTTTCCGATTACCTATCTGATGTATTTAACCAATTGGTTATGGCTTTTGACACTCAACAAGAATTTTTTTGAATAATATTTCTGTTTGGATTCAGAGTTATGAACATTTAAGTTAGAATAGGCGGTGTTGGAAAAAAATGACAGATGTAAGAAAATCGTTCAAATAGACAGAATAAACTTTTTGGTTTTGATTACATGTATTTATTTGTAGAATTGCCTTCCATATCAGCAACCCACTGTTGTGACTAGAGTAAACAAAAGGCTCATTTTTTTTTATTTGAATCCAACCAGTGGTGTCGAGTGCAATAAGCAGATAGCTCATTGCAGACACCGATCTTCCAGAACATTTTATTAGAATCTTTACAAAATGGACAGGACTATCAATCTGGCAGTCTAAAACTAGTACTATTAAACAATCATAAACCACTACATTGAACATTATTTAGACATATCACTATCTAGCATTGCATTCCCCTATGTTTTTAAAAACTATAAGATGCTATGAACAAGTTCATAAAAACAAAATTTTATGTTTATCAGCAGTTTGTAACACACGAAATTGCTTATAGAATCGTCTACAATGTGCTCAGATTACTTTCAAGCCGGCTTGAAACTGAAGTTGAACAATTTACAAAAATGGTGTCATCAAACCAACCTCAGCTGCTTCTGTTGTATAAAGTTCTCTGCAACCTCTACTATTCACTACTATTCTAGTGTTTGAGCTTATACACTACTTATAGATATAAAGTAACTAGTTCAGATTTGCAAAGCATTAAACAAGTTTGTTTGCCAGTAAGTGACAGCTTCTACACTTTCTAGAAATTTGGCTCTTTTATAAGTACATTTTTTTTATTCCTGGATTGTTGATCGAATTAATTTCATCAAAGTTAAATATTCATTAAAAAATCACACATTTGTTTCGGCATTTTTTCAATATAAGAATAGTGATATTTATCTTATCATTAATAGGTACTTTAAATTTTTGAAATTTTGTGAGTTTTATAGTTGGTATTTTTTGTCGTTCAATAACTCTTCTTGTCCTTTCATCATGAGGCATATTAATTAAGGGACTTTGTTGCATTTTTGATCAAAATATCTTTTTTTATCAGATTGCTTGTATCTGTATGTGTATATGAAAAGCTCCATTCACCAATAACGATTCTGGTCAGGTTATAAAATATAAAATATAAAAACAATAAATTAGAATTCTAATCAATCTTTTTACTGACGTTCGCTTTTTAGTTTTCGATTTCAAAGACTAAAATAGTGATATGTAGTGTGTAGGTTTATTGTTTTTATATTTTATAGTTAATATTGTATATAATGATGAAACAACGTCAGCGGTAATAATGTCCAAAACGATGTACTCTAAATTGAACCAGGGAAGTGACGAAAGTAGCGAAGAGACCAAATTGACCACAATTTGTCGAATAAACTATAGAGAAAGTTGTAGATGATGGCGATACCTTGCAATCGCTTTGGTTACGATATCATTGCCATAGATCACGAGCCCACTTGGTGAGGAGGATATCCTCAGGTGTTAAAAACAAACTGTAGTAAATGTTTGTTCGGAAGGATCACTTCAGTCTACGCATGAGGAGAATATCCTCAGAAGGGTTTCCTGAACAATTTTTAATGTTTTTTACTTCGTAGTTTACTACTGATGATGCCCACATAGTGGTCGAAATACGTATTTAGTATTAAAAAAATATTTTTTGTGGTAAAGGGGTATTAATTATTTTAATTTGTATCGTGCGTGTTCTAATTTATTGTTAAGGTATTCAGATAGAAGGAACAGATAAAGGAATTTACACATAACTTCACTGCATTTCTCACACTAACTGTCGCTCGTCAGTTTAAGGAGGTAGTAAGATAATCTGCCACCATCATGGCGTCCATTTGCTCCAACTTGTAAGAACCCCTCCATTATATCGCCATAGTCATGTGCTGAAGCATAGAAAAACATCAATTTCACAAATATATATCAAAAATTATAAGTTATTGCCCTAATAATGCATGGGAATTCAACATTATCTTGAGTCATAACATATTTAAAGGTCTATTCTGTAACTATTCCGTTAAAATTTAGAAATCTCTTAAAAGTTAGAAATATAGAGACCCGTTAAAACATTCGATGCTATAATGGTATTCCGTAAACATATATTTTAAAGGTCTGTTAAAATTATATAAATTTAAAGGAGTCATCTATATTTTGCAAGCACATTTTGGCAACATTGCAAAAATGTTCGTTTAAACTATTTTAGTGCTGTTAATTTTGTTACCCGCCGTATTTCTCTACCACTTCCAACCTAAAAATAGTAAAAGGTTTAGGAGCTGTAGGAGTTTGGATATTTCTTTTTATTACTTCAGTAGATTTTGGTTGATTTCAATGTCTCGTAATCCACGAACTACTAAAGCACAGAAACAAAAGTTAATTGTTTTCTTTGAAGAAAATATAATGATGTGTGGGGGAAATTTTAATCCCGTGGAACTGCCGAAGATTAACAAATTATGGGAAACGCTGGCCCAACAATTTGAATAAAATTGAACCTGCAAAAAGTGTGAGGCAATGGAAAGATGTAAGTAATAGAAATCTTATTAGTTTGCATTGTTACCCAATTTAATTGTAGGTGTTCAGCGAAATGAAAACACATGTAAGAAGACATGCTAGAGATTTAAAGTATGGACAAAGAGGGACCGGCGGTGGTCCACCTGTGAAGCCACTTTCAGAAGAAAGGATTTTGGTTTTGATATCTTCACTTACAGTGGAAGGAGTGGATTTAGTAGAACCAGGAATTTCTCATACGGAAATCGTTGAAAAAGATGATGCTGCACCAGATATTTCTTTCTCTACTATTCATTACGATGAAATTGTTTTCATGTATGATGATGTAACTCCACAAACAATCACGGATGACCTAACTAATGTTGTTGCTCAGCCTATCAACATACAAAGCAAAACTGCACAGTTCTTCGACATTGGGGGTTACTGCAACACCTAAAAACAGCAAAGCAGTTTTACAACGTCGCTCACAAAGAAAAAAATCGAGCCCATTTAGCATTGGACAAGCAGGACAAAATTTTGGCTAATTTGACTAAGGCAAATTGCAATAGCAAAGTCCACCAACAATCTTGCTCGAGCTGTTAATAATGTAGCAAGATGCCAAACCATTAGAAAACGTAGAAGTTTTAATAGTAATTAGGTGTTACTAATATTGCGTATAAGTTTATTATTCTAGATTGATACAATACTTTAAGGTAACTAGAATTACATATTAAAATATTGAAATACTATTTCATTGCATTTGATTTATCCCATTCTCAGCCAATTTGCATCTCCAACTTATATGGCACCCATATTTTCATCACCGTTTTCATCTAAATCTACTAACTCATCTTCAGGAATGTCATCCTTGTAGAATTGTGCTATATTGTGTAGAACGCCACAACAGCATATTATTTTTCCAGCTTTTATAGGGTTATAATTTAGTGTGCAATGTTTTAATAAACAGCGGAATCTTGATTTTAAAACACCATTTACTCTTTCAATAATATTTCTAGCTCTTATAATTTGGAAGTTGTAAGTACTTTGTGATGTATATTCAGGAGCATTATCAAATGGAGTAAGAAGGAATGGTTGTAAATGATATCCACTGTCACCTATAAGACATGAATTATTACCTCGAATAAATAAGTTTTCCATGATAACATTTATATTGGATGCTTGCCAAATTGCAGCATCATCTGTAGATCCAGGAAACCAAGCATTCATATTTAAAATATTGTAGCCACTATCTGCAATTAATTCTATAATCACCTTTCCTGGAGTAATACGGAACGGCTGGAAAATTTTCTGGTGGCGATATGGTAGCAATGTGACTGCAATCTATAGCTCCGATGCAGCATGGACGTTAAATTTTTCCATAAAGTCACTTTTCACCTTGATTCTTTTTTCAGTATCAGGAAACACAATCCAGTTTGGTAATAAGTAAATATTAATAATGTTGGTTACTTCTTCAATGCATCTACTAATACTTGGTTGGCTTATGGCAAAATTGTACCCTTGCCCAGTGTTTAATTGATAGCACCACTTACATAAAATGCAAGGATGCTAAAATTTTTTAATGAGATGGTATTGCAGTACTTCTTCTGCCTCGTTGTAAATGTGGTTCAAGCATATTAATTATAATTATAGCTACATCTTTGGTGAAGCGAAAAATGCTTTTAAACTATCTGTTTGACATTTCAAATGGATTAGCCATATCTCTCATCTTTCTTTGATATAATCTAAACTCTGCCCTATAAAATTATAGAGAAAAGTCATTAATAATTCCAGTACAACTGAATTTTAACTCACTTCATTTTCTTGTAGCTCTTCTAACAAAGCTTCACCAACAACATCATAGAAAGCCATCCCTGTTGACAACAATCCTTTAACTAATAGAAGACTATTTTAACATCCCTTTAAAATTATGGGTGACTTTTTAAAGGAAATCTTCTAAACTTTTAACAGAAAAGTGTGTTACTGAACACAAACATAGTTTTAGGTGCCGCTAAAATTTATGAATCCTTTAAGTTTTAACGGAATAGTTACAGAATAGATCTATTATACTACTTAAATTATGATAAGAAATAGCGTTCCATTTTAGGATTAAAAATTCACTAATTTTAATTATTAAACTAAAGCTTGTGATGCCAAAAAAGTATAGTACAATGAAAATTAAAGTTCAGAAATCCTTTGAAGTTTTTTAAAACTTGGAATTTATCAATATTTTATTATGAAAATACCCGAGAAACTAATTAAAACTACAACAATATTTTACTGTAAAAGTTTTCATTTAAATTTGATTCATTCTTAAATATCTTTTTTGGATACTATTAGTAATTAATTCTAAAACTTGTGTTGTATAATATTGTATAATGAAATATATTTCTTAATAATTTCAATTATTTTAAAACATGAATAAATGCTCACAAATAAGATGAACGCTCTCAAATTGCTGTGTTATTGCAAAATGTCTATGATTTAATACTTAATCATGTGTTTCTGTAGTTAACTAATAGTAGAATTGTATCAGCTTCTCAATATAAAGTTGTATCTTTGTAACATGTCTTTTGGCTATGCCACTACACGTTCCAGTGTGCTTTGCACTTTGACAAAATATTTTAGTTTCCTCAAATTTTACCGCGCCTTATTATTTCCTACCTCAGTATAAACTTAAATTTAAGCTTCGTGATTTGTTTTCTGCTTTAAGGAATAATACACCGGATGCTGTGATCTTTTAATTTTATTGTTTAATCTCTTTGTTTACATTATACAAACCTCTAAGTTAACATGAAATTTCCCTATTGATAAATTTCCTATTATATGTCTCAAGATGTACAAGTGGTGTGTCATTTCATTCGGAGTCACTCTGTGAGATGGTAACATGTTCGTCAAAAAGATTGTGTGGTTATCTAAGATTGAACTATCTTTTCAATGCCTAACTATCTTTAAGAAAACAACTCGCCATTTAGGCATACGTTTCTTTTTGTATTACTAGTTTATTTCTGGTACGTAGTTTTCTTAACATAATTACATGTTGCTAAAAATATTGTTACAGAATTTTAGTGCGATTGGAAAAAATACCGTATCTCTATTCAACCTGTTCCATGTGCAAAGGAATGGTAAGCTGTTGTTAGATTTAAATTTTCCCTTTAGCTCTGTCACTCTTCGTGATATAATTTTGTTTTCTTTTACATGTGCAACTATTTAGGGTATCGTCAAGGTGTATTAGTTCCTGTCCTCAAGTAAGATAATGCGTCAATGGTCTTTTGTAAAATTGTCCTAAGCTCAAGTTCTTAATAATATTGTAGCGTTGCAGTACACTAAAGATATATAAATAATCACACTTTTACACGCTCGCATGTTTATGGTATCCTTGGTAGCTTACGACCATATTTATTAAATTCACAAACTGAATAAGAATACCTACATTCAAGGAGACTTTCAATCACGAGGCGTTTCGTCAGACAGCTTATGGAACTGAAAGGAAACTTAAGTAATTTTTATATATTTTTGTTTAATTACAAAAATCTCAGGTATGCGATTTAAGTTTTTATAAATAGTTTTGCTGTGTTAAAAATAGAGTTGGATTTTGATTAAAAGTTGAAATATCTAACTTTTATAGTACGGGAGGTAGCGTTACATTTTTGATGGTCATTTCATCCCGCTTAATTTTTTGTGTAATTGATAGTTGAGATACAGCTAATAATCAAAACAAGCGCCAGTCGCCGGAATCGTGGTAGGGCAGACCGTGAGAAAATGTACATCTTGTAAAAAAACAATTTTTCAAAAGTAATTTCAAGCCACTTGAGAATTTGCACAACTATTGTTTAAGTGATGGTAATAACAAAATAAATAGTCAGCTGCGTGCATAGTGGGGGTTAATCGTCAGTCGCTTGTGTAAACCTATCATAAAACACATTATATAAAGTCATTTCAAATTCAATGAAACTCAGACATCGAATTTAGTATACAATTAGAATAATAAAAACATAAATCAGCTGTTTATATAATGGTGGTAAAACCGTCAGCTGAGGGATTGTAAGTGCTAAGTCGGCATTTGGCTAAGTATTTTATAATGTTATCAATGATGCAACTGACGATCTTTACCCCGTTATGCAGGCAGCTGACTATCATTTTTATTCAATACAATATGTGAACTACTCATTATACAAATTTCATGTGATTTGAAATCGGTCAAGCTATAATTTCGTTGATTAATCTATTTTTCTCAACAAGTTGGCGCCTATTCAATTGTAGTGAATTTCGTGTCACTGCTTGTATTTCATTTTTCAGTTGAGTGTTTGCTTTTGATGAGTCTACTTCTGTACTAACAAAATGTCTAAAGATTTTAAACCTTTATGTGTATTCTGTTTAAAGAAAAATTAAACTTTGGTTACTTTTTGTGATGACATTTTAATGAGGTGCAATAATATTCTATTACTTCGAAAAGACAATAATTTATCTATGAATGATGCTAAAGTTCCAAAGAAAATAAATGATTTTCAAAAGTATCACTCAAAGTGTTATCGAACATTTTCAGCGTTACCGAAAAAATATAGACCGTATCTTAAATCTGAAACTACATCAGCATTAAGGTAAGCTGCAATTGTTTTATAATTACTATAACAAGCAATTTATTATTATGATTATGATGAGTAAGAAACAAATTTAAAAAATAAGGTAAGGTGATTATAATAAATCTATTTAATCAATTGAAGTACTACCATATTCCAAAAGCTTCAATCATGTACATAACTTTTCCGTATTCAAAATGGACACGAATTTATTTTTAAAGTTTAGTTTTTCCCATATGTTTGTATTATTATTTTTGATAGTGCTACTTTCTTACTTGCTATGAAATAATAATAATACATAATAGTATATTAAACAACCGAGTTTATAAGCCATGTATTACAGCACGCGTCCAAGTTTAAAACACAGCGTGCGTATCGGCGACTGTTTTAATAGATAAGTGATGCAAATGAACGAGTTGTTTATACTATTTTTTACATTTCGCGCCTTTAATAACTAATTAATTAATTTTAATAAATAATTTTTTATTAAAATATTGACTTTTCTTGTTTTTAGTTGGCAGAACTAATTTGGCATTTAAAATTTGAAGTTTGAATTTCATTAATGTACTCGGTTTGATATTATTTGAATGGAGCATCGCACTAACTTCAAAAAGAAAAAAAGCATGTTATAAAGAGGTGTATTACAGCACCCATTTGGGTACTGTAATGGCTTTGTTACAAATGCGAAATGTAAAAATTGTTTTTATTTTGTATTTTACAATTGTCAATAAAGAGTATTATAAAATTTTCATCCTACAAAAAAGTATTCCAGAGTACTTTGTAATTTTTCCAGTTTGCAAAAGGATCCAGGAACCAGCGACCACGGTGTTTTCAATGCAAGCACATGCAGTTAAAGATATGACGAAGCAAATACAAGCTACTCAGGTGTTGAAGAAAAATCAATTGAAATTGTTGTGGGAGCAAGTGGGCAATCCAATATTATGGATACTTCAATAGAAGATGTGCAACATCTGGATACAAAAGAAACATTAGAAAACAGCACTAGCGAACAAGTAGATTCGGTTTGTATATTTTGCACTAAAAAGCGAAAGAAAGTTCTTGGTCATGAACAATGACTACAAATTTGTTTATTGGAACATGGTATCGATAGAATAAAGAGCGAAGCTATTGAACTGAGCGATCAAAATTTATTAAGCAGAATAATCGAAAAATGTGAAATGAATTCTAGTATTTGTTACCATAAATCCTGCAGATTAAATTATCAAAATTCTGCACAGTCACATATGACTACTACAAAAACCGAGAAAACTGATTGGCACAAATCTCGCGACATTCATAAAAAAGCCTTTCAAGAAATATGTCGCTTTGTGTCAAAAAATATTGTAGAACAAAAGAAAAGTTATTATATCACATTTTTGAGATCATTATTCATAGATTTTTTAAAAAGACAAAACAGTGCCAAACCCATAAACCTTGAGCCACATAATTTAAAATCGAGATTGCTTGAAATATTCTCAAACAAAATAAATATCGTTAAAGTGAACGGTAAAAAAGTTGTTAAACCTTATCATGGGCATTTAGTAGAAAATGAATTGCATAAGCTAGAAGAGCAAGATATTTTAGATAAAGCTATACTGATTTTGAGGTCAGAAATTAGACAGATTCAGCGAAAACCGTTGCCAAACCAACCGACAGCTAATGATTTAATAAACGGAGAATGTGCCATTCCACCTGTACTTGTAGATTTTTATTCAAAATTGATATGCTCTAGTTTTCGGCGCAAGAATAATATAAATGTTGAACGAATTGCTCAATCATGTTCTGCAGATGTAATTTATGCTATAACCAATGCTAAGACAAAGCCAGCCAAACGCATATCTTTAGGAATGGCACTCAAAGATTTAACTAACAGTAAAAAAATATTAATATCATCAATAAGTACGGACACTGTTGTAGTTATACAGTGTTAGAAGAGCTAGAAACTGAAGCGACATTTGCTTCAACACAACAAAATGATATTTGTCCAGAGGGTATCGTCCGCTCAGAAAAACTATGCACAGTACTAGCGTACAATAATTTTGATAGATTTGTAGATACTTCGAGCGGAAAACACACTTTACATCAGGGGTGGGCAACTTTTTTCAGCATAAGGCCAATTTTCAATTTTCCTCTGACAATGCGGGCCTGATCAAATCGAGCGATTTATAATACTATATATATATATATATATATATATATATATATATATATATACTATATTATAAATAAAACTATGAACATTTTCGTGAAAAACAATGAAAATTCGGGGGCATTAGAAATACGGCACTGCAAATTAAGGGCTACCAAAAATTAGTTATCTAATTAAAAAATGTGAATTTATGCCGCGGGCCAACTTTAACATCGTAACGGGCCGGATTAGGCCCGCGGGCCGGCAGTTGCCCATCGCTGCTTTACATGATACTGTAGGTATAATATTTCAAAACATCAGCCAACCTGATGAAAATATTTCCCAAGATTCAATTGACACTTCTTCCCAAAATTCAAATGAAGCTCCTCAAGAATTAACTGATGATAATCCTCATGAGAAAGAACCTTCAACAAGCAGACCAAAAAGACGACAAACTTTTGATGCTATAACTGCCAAAATAGAATCATACAATAAAAGACTAAAATTACGGGAAACATTGAAAACATCAACAAGTTTGTTACGATTACAAACCCCAAATAACATTATAACGTTTGAACGTATTGATCTTGCTTGGATGATTTCTCAATTTATCTAAATACCTCGTATACCGTCTTGGGTAGGATTTAACAGCATATTTTATGACGATACAAGTTGTAAGCAAAAAATTCCATATTTAACCACAATAAATTCTTCTCTTACAAATGCTTCTGTGGTTATGAAAACCATGAAACAAGCCCAAAAAATTGCATTAAAATGCAACAAGCCATATATGGAAATAACTTATGATTTAGCAATTGCAAAAGTTGCTTTGCAAGTCAGAAGTACGGAAAAAACACGCTTCGATAATTTATTTATTTATTTGGGATCTTTTCATATTATGATGGCATATTTCAAAGCGGTTAGAAAATTTGTCGAAAATTGTGGAATCACAGATATGATGGTTAACTCAGAATTACTTGCAAGCAGTTCGGTAAATAGTTTTATAACTGGAAAGCACTTCAATCGTTGTAAAAGATTACATCTAATGTTGTTACTTGCTGCTTTTCAGATTTTACATTTTGAAAAATTCCTGAATGACAGTAAAATTACAATAACAGACGAAATCAAACAATCATTATCAGATTTTATAAAACAAAATTCTAAAAATCCCACAATAAGAGATGAAAAATTAAAATCGTTGTTGGACGCATACAAGACATATCAACAGACAACACTGGATGGCAAGCATGGCAAAACTACCCAATTTTATATGATTTATATTAAATTAATAAATTACTATTTTTTACCGAGTCGGAGTATCAGACAATCAAATCTTGAATTGTTTAAATTTGTATTGCCCAAAATTGCGAATATTTTCTTTACGTTTAATCAACAAAATTATTCTCGTTACATGGTATTATATCATGAAAATTTGATGAAAGTAAGTACAACTCATCCAGGATTAGAACTGCAATTTCATAAAGGATCCTATGGCATCAAAAGAACTGATAAACTGTTTTCACGTCAGCCAGTGGACTTAACTTTGGAGCAAACAATAAATGCCGATGCTTCAAATAGATTAACAGGAATAGTTCATTCCACCAATTCGATTTCTGCTCGTCAACGTTGGTGTAAGAGCCATAGTCTTCGTACAGCAATCATCAGCCAAGTAATGGAAAAAACAGGTTTGAAACAAAGTCAAGATATTACAGCTGAATTTGATAAGAATAGGATTAAAAAACATTCCATACAGAGGCAAAATATGGTTGAACAGATTAGACAGAACAATCCATTTTCAGAAGATATGGATAAAAGGTTTGTATTTAATATATTTACAGGTCAAGCTGCACCAGATGAAATTGCCGATTTTTTACTTAATGTAGAGAAATCAGGGAATGAACAGCGTAAAACATTTATTAATGAATGTAGCATCGACTTAGACAGATTTCAGAAAGCAATTAAAAAAAACAAGGTATTGACATTCGCAAATATGATAAAAAAGAAAACAATGTCAGTTGCGACAAAAATCGTGGAAGTTTGCATGCTGCGTGACTTGTTTGGGCATTTGGTATTATTATCTCGACAAAAAACTTTAAATGTTGATGCAGTTTTCATATATCCGCTAGCACCAGTTCCATTGGCTATGTGCCACTTAGGCGGGATGATTTGTAAAACTGATAAATCTAAATTGCTAAAATGTTTGGAAGCAAATATAGAATCAAATGCACCAGCAGCGTGTGATGTAATGATTTATGATGGATTTTTTATTCTACATTTCAATGACAGACGTTCCACTTACGTTTGGGAATATTTCACGCAAATTGCTTACAATGTTTACAGCTACTAATGATCGTTCTATTACAATAACGTTTGACCGTTATATTTGTCCATCAATAAAAGATCATGAACATTCACTGAGAGGTACAATATCAGGTCAACATTTTAACATAAAAAGTCCAGATCAGATACGGCCAGCAAATTTCATTAGTGAATTAAAAAACATACATTTTAAGGATGCATTAGTCAAGTTTTTCTGTGAGGACTGGCAAAATGATCATATGGCTTCCTTCATCGGTAAAAAAACTATTTACATAAATTATGAATCTTGTTATAAATACCAAGTAGAAAATGAGAAAATAGTGAAAAGTACAGTCCCAGAGTTAGACTGCAAAGCTCACGAAGAAGCCGATACGAAAATCGTCTTTCATGTTTGTCACATAGATTTTGATGCGCACGTGACTATAAGATGCTCAGACACGGATATTCTGATTATACTGTTGGGCAACATGCTGCATATTCAACAAAATTTAGAAATTAGCCTTTTATTTGGAACAGGGAATACCAAAAGATATATAGATGTAAATATAAAATATACGAAACTCTCGGACCAGATTTGTGCGCATCTATACCAGGGTTCCATGCCTTCACCGGATGCGACTTCAATCCAGCATTGTATAGATGAAGCAAAAGAATACCTTATAAGATATTAAAAAATTCAACCTCTTATGTAAAAGCCTTTACAGACATTGCAAACGTGAATAATTATCATGAAAACCAAGAACTCCAAAAAACTATAGATGAATTCGTCTGCAGAATGTATGGCTTTAAAGGTATTGGTGACTTAAATGTTGCAAGAGTTGCTACATTTAAGAAAGCATATAAAATGAACTTTAAAACAGACGTTTTTACCTTCAAATAAAAATATTGATGGCGCGATATTTCCGCCCTGTAAGTCCGAGTTATATCTACAAGTTTTACGCACTGCGTATATAGCCCACCTTTAGAGTCATGCTCATCTGCCAGTTCCAACTGAATTTCCACCAGGAGATTATGGATGGGAAGAAAGAGAGTATAAATATCATTTTAAATGGTTCGATGGTGACCAGCTCCCACCGAGTATTACCAGCGTCACAGGTGTTATCACCCCTACAGGTATTTATTAATTAACATAATTTTTAGCAAAAATTATGCGTAGCGTAATAAAATAAAAGTAATTACGAAGATCGAATTTGGTTTTGTTTCCAGAAAACACCGAAATGGACGAACAACCCATGATACTGGAAAATCTGCTGAGGAGGTTGCAGTAGAAGAAGCTGAAGAAGCAGAAGGTGTTATGGATAGTTCTGATGACAGTTTCCAGGACTATGAAAATCAATCTGACACATCAATAGATTCCACCGATGAATATGAAGAATTCTTTTAATTATTAAAACAATATTTGATCAATAAATATACAACATATTTTTCTTCTAAATGATTCATTACTATTTACCAGATCCAGATATTCTTATTCGACTGAACGATTACATAGATTGAAATAATTCAATAATATCATTCAAAAATAGATTAATCAACGAAATTATAGCTTGACCGATTTCAAACCACATGAAATTTGTATAATGAATAGTTCATATATTGCATTGAATAAAAATGATAGTCAGCTGCCTACATAACGGGGTAAAGATCGTCAGTTGCATCATTGATAACATTATAAAATACTTAGCCAAATGCCGACTTAGCACTTACAGTCCCTCAGCTGACGGTTTTACCACCAATACATAAACAGCTGATTTATGTTTTTATTATTCTAATTGTATACTAAATTCGATGTCTGAGTTTCATTGAATTTGAAATGACTTTACATAATTTGTTTTATGATAGGTTTACACAAGCGACTGACGATTAACCCCCCACTATGCATGCAGCTGACTATTTATTTTGTTATTACCATCACTTAAACAATAGTTGTGCAAATTCTCAAGTGGCTTGAAATTACTTTTGAAAAATTGTTTTTTACATGATGTACATTTTCTCACGGCCTGCCCCACCACTATTCCGGTGACTGACGCTTGTTTTGATTATTAGCTGTATCTCAACTATGAATTACACAAAAAATTAAGTGGGATGAAATGACCATCAAAAATGTAACGCTACCTCCCGTACTATTAGTGATGATGGTTTATTTTGAAATGTACACAAATTTCACATTCACCTAAGTTAAATTGATATATTCCAGATATTTAACATGGGTATCTTTAAATAGAGAATTTTCATTTAATTTTTTAGATAAAAAGTATACCTTTTGTCAGTCATTTAAAAACATAAATTTGTCTGTCTTTACTGACCGTTAATGCATGTGTTTGAGATTTTTTTGTTCCTTATTTATTCATAATCTTAAACATGCCCAAGAAATATATTACCCACCCATGACAATAGTCTTTTGTTAATAAACCGCAGCCACAAAGGTCGATGCTAATCCTGTCAGAATTTTCTTTAAAAACTCTGTAGTTCCACCTTACCCTTATAACGTACAGAGGGACAGTGCACCTTGTCTATGATACACTAACATTTTAATATCTTATAATAAAATAAAATTTGTTGAGACAATAATACACAAATAATTTTTTATAAATATAATGGTATAATATGAAAAGATTCTTTAATAAATATGTTTTCATGTTTTGTAGATTAAGAAAACCATTATCACCACATGAACTCGATGAAAATGCACCTCATCTTCAGTATGTCACATGGTCACCTGATGGAACCGCTGTTGCATTTATACATCAAAATGATATTTACTATAAACCAAAAGTTCATAAAGATTTAGTATGCAGAATAACGAAATCAGGAAAATACAATCTGATATACAATGGTGTTCCCGATTGGATTTATGAGTCAGAAATTTTAAAAACAGATCACACTATGTGGTTGTCGCGTGATGGTCAATATTTATTGTATTTAACATTCAATGACACTACTGTGGGAGAATACCACTATCCGTGGTATAACAGTAAAAACCTAAAGAACAAATATCCTATAATCAAAACAATTAAATATCCAAAGGTATGTATTTTATTTTTGTTTACCTTTAGACTTCATCTAGCATAATTTCAGAACTTACAAACTTTTTATTTTCTTATAGGTAGAGTTGGCAAACCCTGAAGTTACGGTATGGGTTGTAAATTTAAGTACACCCAAATACTTGTTTCCAGTACAACTTAAACCAACTAATAGTGTAGAACCAGAGAGCTATGTGACAAGTGCAAGTTTTATGGCAGGTCATCAAGTTGCTGTAGTTTGGTTAAATAGGCGACAAAATGTTTCTGTAGTGGTAACTTGTAAATCACAAACAAATTTTAATTGTAATGAAGTAAGTTTCTCAAGTGTTAATTTTTAATGTTTAATCATCGTTTTAGTTGCACGTGGAAAAAGATGATTGTGCTTGGACCGAACCAATTTTTCATCCAGTATTCTCCTCAAATGGATTCAATGCACTAGTACGATTGCCCGTAACTGATAGAGACAATGGCAATTTCATGCATATATGCCAAATACGAACAAAACTTGTAACACCACTAACACATGGTGCTTTTGAAGTAACTAAAATTTTACGTTGGGATGAAGATAGTCATTTAATGTAAGTGTTGTTTAGATAAACTTAAGACTCTCAGAGAATACATTTTTAAAATGGAGAGAGATATTTAAATTTTGTAAAAATGAACAAATCTTGTAACACCACTAATGCATGGTGCCTTTGAAGTAAGTACAATTTTAAATTCGAAGTGAAAAGAATAATCTATAGGAACACTGTGGCACAATTTGAATAAAATGAAAAACCCTTACCACAAAAAATATTTAAAATCCCAGATACGTATTTCGACCACTATGTGGTCATCATCAGTAGGAAATCTGTAATTAAATAATAATTAGCTGTTGTTCTGGAACACTTCAGAGGATATTCTCCTCACCACTTAGGCTGAAGTGAACCTACACAACATACAATTTACTATATTGTTGCTTTAAACACTATCGAGGATATTCTCCTCACCCGCAGGCTGGTGTTCTCAACAACAAACAAGTGAATTGTGACATTATAACTTAAATCTACTTAATTTATACTAATTCTAAATCTACTGAAGCGGAACCAATTTAATCTTGCTTTCTCATTGGTTGTTGACCAATAGGGAAAGCAAAGCAGATGGCTCTATTGGCCCTTTATCTGTGTTTAAGAGGGGTCCTTTATGTTTAACAATTTTAATTGATTCATAGGCATTTAAGGAGGAAAACGTTGATACCGTTTTTTTCATTTTATTCGAAGTGAAAAGGATAATTATATCCCTCTCAGTAAGCTCATCAAATACCAGAATCAAATACCACAAATAAAAATATAGTGAGTTCAAAATATCATTCTCACAAACAACACTAAATACGCCATTCACAATTATTCTCTACACTACTTCTGGAATAAATAAATTTTAAACACATGAGAATTATTTATCAATAAATCCTTACTTAAATATTTTCCTTGATATTGTTATTTACACAAGTTATTTTCTATTTACCACTCTTAAATAATTGGGCATATAGAAAGTCGTCTAGTTTAATGCCATACTAAACTTTTTGAATTCAGTATGTTTATTATGTTTTATGTAATCACAAATCCTTTACATGAATTTGCAGCCTCAAATAAATTATCTTAATTGACTTGTACACAAAAATCTTCTCATCATCATCACAGTTCTTCGGTCCTGGAATTGGTTAGACGTGTACCCTCACTGTTTCCTATTCCATGCAAACTTACACATTTCCCTGAAATTTGCACAGTCTGCATCCATCACTATCTGCGTGCAATACTCTGATATAGGTCTACAGTACTATTCCCCAAAAATGCCTTAGAACGTATCCTGCCCTTCTACATCTCCTATCTTTTTTTGTTTTCCACAGATATTTTTATTCCTCTACCATTACTATAATCTATTTGTTATTAACGTTGTCTGTCCGTGCTATCACCCTCATACATCTGAAGCACAACATTCCAAAAGGTTTCTACCGTTGTTCTGTCTGCTACTCCTACTGCCCCTATTTCATAGACGTACTGTGCTGTGCTCCACACATATGCTTTCAACAATTTTCTTCTTGTTTCTAAGTTTGTAGTCTTCAAACATAGCCGCTGCTCTTTCTTGTTAGATGCAGTTCAATTCCCCTTCTATTGTTTATAAATATATACCCTTTTCCCCCGATATTCAGTAGTATGTGAAGGGGGTTAAGCAGCCTGTGGCTACCAAGGATCCTCCAACACTTAGATATTTCCCGAGTTACTAGTTTTCCAGTAAATCCTTTCGCACTATTACCATTAGTTGAGAGTATCGCGAAACCAATACCTCTAGTTGCATAAAATAATCATCAGGTTTAAGTACAGTTATTTTTTTCGTCATTAGGTTTTCCATTTTTGAATTGGTTGCACACGTACGTCCATTGATTTCTATTCTGACCTAGCTTGCACATTTCCCTGAAATTCCCTTATCCTACATCTTTCACTATCTGTGTCTTTTTTCCTATCTTTGCTTCTAATATATTCCGCACTATTCCCTCATGCCCTAGATGTTCTTCTTATCTCTTCTCCTCTTCCTCTTCTTCTTCTTCTTCTCTCTTCTCCTGCCATTTCTAATATCTCTTTGTCTCTTTGCTCTTAACTTTGTCTGTCCATGATATCTTCATCATACATCTGTAACCCCACATTTCAACGGCTTCTACCTTTTTCCTGTTCGCTTCTCCTATTGTCCAGGTTTCACAACCGTACAGTGCTGTGCTTCACACATATGTTTTAAGCAATCTTTTCCTTGTTTCTGTTTGTTGTCTTTGAAATATTGGATCATGTAAATGAATAACAAGATTTGGGAGTTCTATTTGATAGTAGATTGTCATTTAAAATGCACATCAATGTATTAACAAACACAGCAAATAAAATGTATGGATTTATAATACGTAATACACGACAATTTACAAGTATGTCCTGTATTAGTATATTATATCTAGTACTGGTTAGGACCATATTGAAATATGCATCTGTTATATGGAGTCCAGAGTATGAATGTCATAAATATACTATAGAAAAAATACAAAAGAGGTGCTTAAGATATCTATATTACAAAGACAATGGTTGTACTTTGATTAAATTAATCAAGCCTAAATTTTCGAAGGACCAGTACATAAATACATATGTACACACACGTGACCAAGTATTTCAATTTATATGTAAATTCAACACACTCACCTGAACAAAACACATCACGTTCCAACTGTACTCTCGACACAACACATCACGTCCTTTCGTCTCTAAGGATGGCGGCAAACAGCCCGGAATGTCCGTTTTCCATTCACCAGGTAACAAACCACAGCAGGTGGTCGAGAGTGGTGGTTTCACTAAATTAAAATACTAGTCTATCCGCGAACAAAGTTTACACCCACAAATTTACAATATAACCATATTAATTCTAAACAATGGTCACTATGACTTAAGTATTACAAAAAAAGAACTATTAGCAAGCTACGATTTACAAAATCGCTTGAACTTAGACGCAAAATTGCATCTGTTACTTATCTATACACGCTTTTAAATAACAGGGTAGATAACCCATATCTTCTATCACTAATTATAATTAATGCACAACCGTAGCACAAGAAGCACACTTACCTTCAAAGTAGATCAGGTGCATTCAAATAGTTATAAAAATGCACCCTTGAATGTTATGTGCAGACTATACAGCAGTATACAAAGTGAATTGGACATTTTTAATAGTAAACCAGAAATGATGAAGGAAAGAGTAGATATTGTTCTAATATAATGACATATTTGTGCCAAGTGATAATGAGTTACATATTACTGTATACATTTTTCTTTTTGTTATTATTTTTCCTACTCTATAATTGGGTCAATGACCTGTTGAGTTTGTAACTAAATAAACAAATAAATAAACACAGTAATTGCTTTCTCTTGTTATATGTAGCACGACCTTGTGCTAATCTTTGTTTTTAACTTTTGCGCTCTACCCATCTTGCGTTATTTGTCTTCCTAGGTAGCAGAAATCCTAAACTTCTTGTAAGTTCTCGTTACCTATTTGTAATCTAGTTTTTAATTTATTTTCCCCTCCTTTCCATACTAGTACTTTAGTTTTATTTTTGTTAATTTTCATACCGTATATCTCTGTTAGAACTGTTTCCATTTCATTAAGAGCAGCTTCTAACTCTTCCTTGCTAGATGCTAATACCGTTATATCATCTGCAAATCTAAGCATATCAATCTTTTGTCCCTGCATAATAATTCTAAATGTCTTCTCGCATTTGACATGTTTCATTACATCTTCGATGTACAAGTTAAAAATTAATGGGGACATGGCACATCTTCTTTGCTAATATTTAATTCTTTACGTTCCTACTCTAATTCTATTACCACTGTTTGCTCTTTGTATAAGCTATGTACTATCTGACTGTCCCTAAAACTCATTCCAATCTTTTTGAGTATTTCAAACATTTTTTTTCCATTTTACATTGTCAAATGCTTTTTCTAGATCTACATACCCTATATACACGCTTTCCCCTTTTTCTATTGTTTTCTCCATTATCACCCCCAGAGATAAAATAGCCTCTCGTGTTCTCCTGTTTCGCCTAAACCCATATTGATCTTCTCCTAGTATTTCTTCAGCTCGTTTTTCCATTCGTCTTTGTACAATTCTAGTTAATGTTTTTGACACATGTGCTGTCAAACTTATTGTTCGAAAATTTTCACATCTATCCTAGCCTCTCTTTTTTGGTATAGTGACTATGATGTTACATTTGAAATCTTTGGGTATCTCGCCTGTCTCATACATATAGCTTACAAGTTGGAAGAGAAGTTCTGTTACTGCTTGTCTAGCGGCTTCTAGAGTTTCTGCTTGCACCCTATCGGTACCTGGTGCCTTACCATTTTTCAAACCTTTTAATGCTAATTCAAATTCACCTCTAAGTATAGGATATCCCAAGTCATCCTTTTCAATGTCCGATGCTTGTTCTAATGCTGTTCAGTCATCTCCTGTATATAAATTCCCTATATATTCTTGCCATCTAACCATTTTCTCTACATTTTCTATAATGATGTCTTCTTCCGCGTCCCTTTTTTGCCAACTAACCACTTTCTCTACATTTTCTATAATGATGTCTCCTTCCGTGTCTCATATTTTTGTCATACGGTTTTATATCCCTAAAATTTATTCTAATTGTTTTGTATGCTTCGTCTGTCTTTTCTATTTACATCTTAGTTTGTACCTCTTTGCATTTTTCATCAATCCATTGATCTTTAGCTTTTTTTGTATTTTTGTCTTTCTTCTATTAAATTCAGGATATACTTTGTTATCCATGGTTTCTTATTTTCTTTTTGTTTATACCCCAGAATAGTCTAACCGCCATGTCTTACCTGGATTTAATGTTATTCGATTCTGTTTCTACTTCCTTAGTATTAGAAGTTTTCTCGATATCTTTCAGCAATTCATTTGACTTTTTTTCAAATCTTTCGTGAATATCTTTATCTTCTAGTTTTTCAAAGTCAAAGTGCCTTTTTCCATTCCTTTTTTTTTCAAATTTTTAAATTTAAGAGCGGCGTTCATAATTACGACATTGTGGTCAGTATCTATATCTGCTTCTGGGTAACTTCAACAGTCTTTCACTTGGGTCCTAAACCGTTATCTAATAAGAATGTAATCTATTTGATATCTTCCTATATTCCCTGGCATCTTCCATATGTATCGTCTTCTAGCATGGTGTTGAAATAATGTGTTGGTGATGGTTAAAATGTTTTTGTCGCAAAATTCTACCTACCAAATAAACCTACTACCGCTCCTTCCCTACCCTCACCTACCACTACATTAAAATCCTTCATAATTATTAAATTTTCATGTCCTTTTACGTATCTGAGTATGTCTTCGATATCTTTGTAGATATATTCTACCTCTTCTTCACTGTGGCTCGAGATGGGCATGTATACTTGTATTATTACTGTATTTACCAGTTTAGATTCAAATCTAACCATCAGTACTCTTTCGTTCTTTTATAAGTGGTTTTCTATAAAGTGCCCTATCTTTTTTCGCATAACTATCCCCACACCAGAATTTCCTTCCTCTGATCCTGTATGAATTACCCTAAAAGTCTCCACTCCAAAAATCCCCCACCTCTGTCCACTGAACTTCGCTGACTCCTACTATGTCTAGTGATAACCTATTCATTTCGATTTTTAGGTTCTCTAGCTTACCTACTTGCTTCATACTTCTAACATTCTACGCTCTGACTCACAGAATGTTCGCAATTCTTTTTCTATTTTTTTTCTAAATTTTCTGATCACATCCTCCAAAGTATGTAGTCCCCTCCCGGAGATCCGAATAAGAGACTATTTTACCTCCGGAATCTTTTATCCCAGAGGACGCCATCATCTTAAGTAATAATTTAAAGTACGCTGCGTACTTGGGAGGTAATGTGTGGCTTCCAGTTGCCTTCCACCTCGCGGTAGTGTCTTAGAATGCAATACCGACCCCTATGGTCTCTGCTAATCTAGAAAGAGCCGTGGCGTCTTCCGGGGACCTGTCTTATTCTGGTTCCTCACTAACGATCATACTATTTTGGTTGAACCTGTAGTTTGACTTTTTAGTTCACTGAAATGCGGAAGCCATTCCATTCGTTCTAGTAATCTAGAACTTCTTCAAGGTGCAGGTCTATTCAAAATGGATCTATCACTAATAAACAAAATAACTGATTTTTTGTTTTTTTATTTATGTATTTATTTATTTATTTATTTATTAACAGCTAAGGCCAATTATAGGACAAATATAATAATACATTTAACAAAGTTTCAAACAATACATATACTGTTGCTATAACGTGTACGTCTGATGTATTAATACGCATTAAACATAATATATAAGCAAGCAATATATAAACAATTTAACCCTTTCTCAAATTTATAAGTTCTGGTAACTAACTAGACAAATAAGGCTAATACAATTTACCGCGAATATATAATTCTCATACGAAGTACATGTACTTACAATTGATATAATTGAAATCTATAAAATTCTAAACAACTTTCTTTGACTCTGAATAGTATGTTTCAAGTATACACACAAATCCGTCATTAAAAATATCACATTAATAACCGATTTCGTTAAACAATAAACATATTACCGTAATTGGTGATCGTAACAGGGAATTTGTTCTAGCAGTGTACAAGTTGAAGGTGTTAATAGCAACAGCGATTTCTTGAAAGATGTGAGGAATTTTTTTCTAATAAACCTGGACAATCGATTCGGTTATGCAAAAGTTTATACAAGAATGTTATCGCTATTATTGAATGCCTCGTATTCAGTGAACATATATTAAATTCTTTTAGGAGGGTATGATTAGGAAATTTTCAGGATGGGTCACATGATTCACTTTGAACCACAAATATTTTAGAAAGTTTTTTTGAGTGCTCTCTATCCATGACTTGTATCGGTCATAATATGGGAACCATACCAGAAAGCAATATTCCAAGCATGTTCGCACAAAGGTAAAATACAATACTTTTAACCTATGAACATCTAAGAAATGTTTCGAAGAGCGTATTATGAATCGCACGATTTTATTTGCTGATAAAATTGTTTGTAATACATGTGCATTAAAACATATTTTGCTATAAAAATTCACAAGATCTTTTATTTCATGACAACGTATTAACATATCGGATTCAACAGTATAATAAAATAGATTGGGGTTCACCATTTTAGTTAAGAATACAACTCTGCATTTAGAAATATTCGGAATAAGATAATTTTCTGCACACCATTCACTCAAAAGATCAAGATTATGTTGCAGTCCATTACAATCAGCTTGTGTATTAACGGAAGCAAAAATTTTCACATCATCTGCAAACATTAATACCTCACAGTTTAAAATAAATGTGAGGTCATTTATGAATAATAGAAAAAGCAAGGGACCAATATTCGACCCCTGGGGTATTCCAGATGTAGCTATAGAGGGAAGTGAGGAGAAGCCATTATGTTGAACAATTTGAGTACGACTTAATAGGTATGACTTAAACCACATAATTAGCGAATTACTAAAATTACAAAACTTTATTAAGCAATAACTCATGGTGGATATGATTAAAGGCTTTAGATATGTCAGTATATATATATATATATATATATATATATATATATATATATATATATATATTGCCGTGGTACTCTGGTCTAAATTAGTACTCTCTCAAAAAACATTCGAGCCCCAACGTTGGGCCGTCATAAGATTGCCGTGGTACTCGGGTAAGATCCTAGTCAACCATAAATATTTTCGAAAATAATATAAAATTTTCAAATTCGAAAATAGAAAACTTTCCAAAAATTTAAATAAGTCAAAAAAAAGATATTGCTTACCCGTTTTCCTCTCTTCCTAGGTTGAATGGCCTTCTTCAACTGCTTCCGGCTAGCTCATTAGGACCTCCTTTTGGATAGCTATATTCATTCATAAATCCTATCATTCACGCACACTCCCAATAAAACCACAAAATACAACAAACACAATCTTTTATTTATTCCTATTTACAAATGCAATTCATTATTATTTTACAATTCACGTTACACTTCAGTAAATTTTATTTTGTAATGTCCTGTATTTAATTTTTAATATCATCAAACACATAAAATGTAAATGGACCTTGAATAATACCTTCTCTAAAATTCCTTTATTATAATTTATTTATTTATTTTAATAATCTACGTAAACTGTGAGGTATGGTGAGCTCATAATAACCCAACTACTTCTGCATAATGTGAGCCCCTCTACTGTGCATACTCTAAAAATACAATAAAAACCAAGCCATATACTCTTCACAAAATTTCACGTTCTGATGGAACGTTTAAAAGCTTTCTAGACACCTTCAATTTCTAGTAGATTACCGTAATAAAGTTATTTACACAAAGTCTGTTCAATACTCAAATAATTCACACTACCTTGAAAACACTCTCATACTCTACCCCAATATTTACAGTTTATAGGAATCACAAATTTAAATCGTTACCTGGAATTTCTAGAAGATCTTCGCTCTGTAGATGATGCCATGTAATTTTCTATCTGGTCTGCAGGTCGATTCTCTCAATTACTAGACGACTTCCATTTCAGTTGATCCGCCAACGCCTCCTTCTCGGTGTAACCAAATTCCAAATTTCATTTCACAGTAATCTACGTTAGTTAATGTCCCGACACGAGTTGATTGAAAATTATAGGTGATACCTCTATTAAAATAAGTAATTTCGGCACATTAACCGCGTTTTTAATTAATTTAGAGGCTACCACTAAGCAATACAATTTAAATTATTTGTTAATACTCACACTCGTGTTAACTTTCATACGTACTTTTGGGACGATCGAAATAATAAGGCACGAAGTTAAGAGACAAGAGAGCGAGTCCTAGTTCTCTAGAGTATTTATGTCTTTCCAATGTAACCTCTCCAGGCCCCCAGTTATCCGAAATCCCGCTCACAACAACACATTCTCACAATTTTGCACTCAATCCCAATTTCAAATCTGTGAATTTCCGTACCTCGTTATAAAATTTTAAGAAAATCACGCTACACTATCCTCGTGTCTATGTCATAAACTCAAACTAACCTATCGACCAATCGTAGACTTAATGAAGTTTCTTAAATCCCTCCTATATTATTGTGGTCGCATGCTTATACGTTTTCTACGTCTCAGTCTAACCTTGCTTGAGTGGTTGAAAAATCGATATCCTTGTTTGTTCACTGTTTACACACGTGGACTGTCTACGTGCGTTAAATAACCCCTTCATTAGTATTTCTATAGAACGCATGCGACGGTTTTACAATATACGTGGAATCTTTGTTGGTTATCTACAGAATTTATTGGAACGTGACATTTAAAAATACGCAGGTGTTCAATCGTAATATTTTAAATAACACTTCTACGATTTGGATTTTCCACGTATTTCAACCCTCCTGATATATTTGTTCGTTAGCAAAGCGTCTCATCTTTGGTATTACCGAGTTTTTAACCTATAATCGTTCAATTAAATTCAAATTAATTAATAAATTAATGGCATTGGCTTCTACCATTTAATTTCTTTGCAAACCTACTTAAATTTCATTAATTATTTATAAAATTTCGTTAATACCAGATACTTAAAAATGAATTAACTAATATAATTTTCGCACGTAATTTCTGGTTGTTTCTTTATACAGGGTGTGTTGAAATTGTTTCGCTTATATTTATTTTTGATCTTTTAAAACCACTATAATATATATATATATATATATATATATATATGTGTGTGTGTGTGTCTACTTGTAATTTAGAATTTCTTTATAAGCAAAATTGAATATTAGTGTTTTACACTAATTTGACGATATCATTTTATTAAGTATTGCGGAAATATTTGTATGCAAGGTCGCTCGTATCAGACGTAAATTTTGGAGCCTTAAAAAAGGCGGAGATCAATAATTTAGATTGGGCTTCCCCTGCAATTTAAAAAAAGCAAAAAGTAATGATTCACATTATTATATCAGTTTTTAACTATACAATAATAATTTTATGCAAAATATATTCTGAATAAGCTGTATTATAATAACCTAATTATTACTATTTCAAATAACTGTGTTTCACATGTTTAATTTGTCAACCGGCCCTATATAATAATAATTATAAGTTTTATGTTTATCTTAATCGACTATCGTTAATACATTATGCAAGAACGCGTGATCAACAACATATAGGAATCAAATACCACTTAATATGTTATGCATTTGTGGCTGAGCTGTCAATGATGGTGACTTGGGATTCAGAGTTAGCGGTTTCGATGCATGTTGACTGCACTAGCTTTTTCTAGGTAACATGATGCTAGTGTCAGAAGTCCCATCTTTAGGGATAAATAACCTTTCAAATTTAGGAAAGAACAGTTACATAACCTACAAAAATTTGGTAACCCCCATTTATAGGACCCCAAAAAATTTGAAAATTGCCTACCTCATCCCGGAAGTCAGCAAATTTGAGGAATGGACCATCTTCACCCGGAAGTCTGCAAACATCAAAAGGAATGGTTCACAAATGAATTTTGCCATGGTATCAGTAATTTTCCTAGACTGAAGTGTCCCAATTACTAGTAACCTTCGTATTTTTCAGATGGGATTGCTAAGCTTCAAATTTAATTTAAATTAGGTGGGATCGAAACTGATTACTGATTTTGTGGTTTTTCAGATAATAGCATATCAACACTCTGCAAGTGCTAAACCTATTCTCCCCTGATTTAGTTGACGGTATTTTTTTTTTGTTGTTTTCGGTCAATGTCAATAGTAATGTATGGGATTACAAAATTTTAGACTAGATACTACTTCAGCAAGTTTCTTTGTCAAATATCCACATGATTTTGTGAACGAACTGTATATAATTCTTCTACGCTTACTTTAATAACTCTTATTAGAATCTTAGAATTTGAAACTTGCAAGTTAGTTAGTCTATTTTTACAATGCTGCTGTTTGTTTCAGATATGCTATAGCAACAAATGAAAATAGTCCTGGCGTAAGACATTTATTTAAAATAGGAGATACAAATTCCTCACAATCATGGACTTGTCTTACATGTAAACCAACTATAGATTTTAATTTTTCTTACGATGAGTCTGAATTTTTAAACGAAACTATTTTTAACAATAGTATGCTAGTAAATTATATTTGTGAATACAACAATGTGATATTTAGTAGTTTAAATAGATTCTATATCCAGGAGTGTTTGGGACCAGATATTCCAGTAGTGTTTTTAGTTGAAACTGCCACAAATATTAGGCTAGCAGTACTTGACTCAGGACAAACACTACGGAATAAAATAAGATTACTATCGTCTCCTCAAGTTAGAAAATTCCAAGTTGAAATAGAACATGGATATAAAGCGCAAGTACGACTGTTTTTCCCACCCGTCCTACGAGAGTATGAAGATGTTGCCTTTCCTATGATTGTTATATTGTAAGTATTATTGAAATTGCTTTTTGATATAGTTTAAGTATGTTAGAATTAAGATTTGGATTAATATAAAATTTACAAATTTCCATTTTTATAGTATGCTCTATTGATTGTAACTCATTTCTGTATTAAGGCACTAAAAACTGAAATGCGTTTGTTGGAATTTCGTAAATTATTTCTTATTCATAAAATTCTCTTTATTCTCTATAAGATTAATTACGTTCAAAAATGCACTATCCTTATTTCATTAGTTTTTACCAATATTAAATTCCATTTAATTTCCTGTCCAACAGACAGAACGATAACATTTGTGGCACGTGCAACGCTGTTTATCGCTCACCTACTTTTGTTCTAATAAACAAAAGACAGAGTCTGCTTCTAGTCTTTCTAAGTTACAGACGTATTCGCGCGGGTTGCAATTACCTTTATGCTAAGACGCTGCTCTATAAATTATATCTAGTGTGCAAAATTAGTAATGCATTCGTTTCAATCGTAAAAGTTACAGATTAACTTAAAACAAGGCGATCATTATTCGTAGTAATTTCTATTCTCTCAACACAGGTGCGTGTTTTTCCGGATGTATGTAAATTTCTTACAAATCGTCCAAACATTATTGATCCTTACGGTTATAATCGTAATTAATAACCATTTTCTTAATCTGGTATCACGACAAGTTATCTCGTGCTTGTGTGGTATTAATGCAATGACACTTTCCATTGGCGTATCATAAAATAAATACGTTGGTGAACTTGATTCAACCGCATACGTACTATAAATTCATAATAGTGTGATTAAAGTAGTGCGTTTATACAAACTCAGATAATTCAAAAATTGAATATACTGCAAATTGTCGTTATAAAATATGATCCTCTTACTACATGGTGTACGATTAATTGGTTTATTTATTCACTCAATAAAGTTCACCATATTGTCGTTGTGATTTGTTATATTGTCAATAGTGTTCATTTCCTACTATTCGGTCCTTCATATTTCTTCCCCTGGTGTCTCCCCCTAAATGATTATAGTTCACTGCTCTGGGAGATGGAACTCCAGGGGTGCCTACTTCGCTTCACCTACCCTGAGTTGTCCGATCGGCGTTCAATTTACATATTTTTTTATACATCAAGGAGGGCCAGTTAGTTATATAATAAGAGCAAAAAAAGCAAGATTAATTTAATTCTGAATCTGGAAACAATTCATAGCAACTAAGGATTGTGACATAGGATGCACATGTAAAAAATATTTGCAGATATCAGCAGGTTCAAGTAGATTTTCTTCAAAGTAGGCAAGGATTAATTCATAACAAGTAAATGACTTGGAAAGTTACCTGTGTATAGATAACTATTGATCCAATTTAATAACGAAATGAAAAACTTAAAGAAGATAAACAAGTATACAATGCTGTCCAAATTAAATATAAATAAACTTAAAGCACCCTATAGTAAGGGATAAAGAATACTACTATAGTAAGCCTGCTTATCGTAAAAGGCGATTAAAAGGCGCAACAAGGGGCAGCAGCCTTGCTGGCTAAAAGATATTGGAGGAGGGTCGGTTGGTCTCGGGCAATCCTCAATAATTTACAAGCTTGTTGGGGGTTGGCCGTGATGGATACGACTTTCTGCTAAAATCTTTAAAAACTGCGTTGTGGAAAGATATGGGAGCCTACCACAATATTTCCCAGGTGTGCGTGGCCTAAAACACGAAATACATATGATGGAAAGCTCACAAGTAAAATTCTTGTCTGGAGGTAAAATACTCCCTCATTCGGATCTCCGGGAGGGTGTATTTGGGGCTCGTCATCGTAAGAATATAAAACAACAGTTCGATTTAGTGATAGGGACTTGGAATGTAAGATCATTACTTAGAGTAGATAAATTAACGAATTTATTAGTCGAAATGAAAAAGGGAAAGCTGGACATTTTAGGTATTAGTGAGGTGACATGGCCAGATAGTAATGACTTTTGGAAAGATAATTATAGAATAATTACAACTTCTTCAACTAATGGACAGGCAAGGGTAGGAATAGTGTTAGGTAAAAGATTAGGGCATAAAGTTAAAGTGTACTTACAATTTAGTGATAGAAGAATTATGGTTAGATTGAGTACAAAACCCACAGACACTGTTTTAGTACAGGTTTACATGCCAACAACTCAGTACGAGGATGAGGAAGTAGAAAAGGTATACGAGGATATAAATAGTATAGTGAGAAAAGTAAAAGGAGATGAGAATTTAATAGTTATGGGCGATTTTAATGCGTTAGTGGGAGAAGGTATTGAGGGAAAAATGGTAAGAAAATTTGGGTATGGCAGACGAAATGATAGAGGAGAAAGATTAGTTGAGTTTTGCCAGGAACATAGATTAGTAGCTGTAAACACCCTGTTCAAACAACATGTTAGGAGAAGATATACCTGGAAAGCGCCAGGTGATAGGGCTAGATACCAAATAGATTATATTTTACTTAAACAAAGATTTAGAAACCAAGTTAAAAACTGTCGTTATCCAGGGGCTGACATAGATAGCGATCATAACTTAGTTAAAATGAAGTGTAAACTAAAATTCAAAAAATTGAGAAAGGTTAAAAGAGAGGGATAGGATCTAGGTAAGCTTAATGATAGTAGGGTAAAAGAGGAATATAAACAAGTATTAGATAATAAGAGCAAAGAGGTAGCTGTAGGAGGGAACGTAGAAAATAGATGGAAAGAAATAAAACTGACTGTAGATGATACAGCAACACAGACTATAGGTAAGAAAAAAAAGAAGCGAGAAAACCCTGGGTAACAAAGGAGATATTAGATTTAATAGAGAATAGAAGAAAGCTTAAACCTTTTAGCTAAGTGGATAGTGAAAGTAAGCAAAAATATAATACAGTTAGAAATAAGACAGTACATGAGTGTAGAAAAGCTAGAAATAAATGGATGGACGAGAATTGTAAGGGAATACAAGATGATTTGAGAGTAGGTAAGACAGACAGGGCATACAGGGCAGTTAAAAAGTTTTTTGGGGAAAATAGGAAAAAATATAATGGTATTAGAGACGAGAATAATGAGCTTCTAATAAATAAAGTTGAGGTAGCAGATAGATGGAAAAGATATTTAGAAGATTTATATAAGGGAGACGATATGGATGAGTTAGAGAACGACCAAGAAGAGGATTTAGAAATAGGGTTCTTAATATTAAGAAAGGAATTTGATAGAGCTGTTCGGAATCTTAAACTAAATAAAGCGCCAGGGGTAGACAATATTCCCGCAGAATTAATAAAATATGCAAGTCACAAAAATTTAGACAGATTATATGAACTAGTAAAAGTAATATATGACACAGGTGAGGTTCCAATAGATTTCGAAAAAAATATTATTATCCCAATCCCAAAAAAGCCAGGAGCTGATAGGTGTGAAAATTTTAGAACGGTTAGTTTAACTTCTCATGCTTCCAAAATACTAACAATAATAATTAAAAATAGAGTATAAGCTTTGACTGAGAATTATTTAGGCGAAGACCAATATGGTTTTCGTAAAGACAGAGGGACTAGAGAACCGATACTAATGATTAGGGTAATTATCGAAAAAGGTTACAAAAATAAAGACTCATTTCGCGTTTGTAGATTTAGAAAAAGCATTTGATAGGGTTAATTGGATTGTTATGTTCAGGGTTTTGCAAAAATAGGAATCTCTCATAGGGATAGAAAAATTATTTACAGTCTATATAAAACCAAAGCATAGTAATTAGATTTGATGAAATAGAAAAGGAAGCTAAGATTAGAAATGGTGTTAGACAGGGTTCTATACTGTCTCCCTTGATTTTTAATGTTTATATTGAGGAAGCTTTAAACTTAGCTAGAGAGAGAAAGAGATAGGTATTAGTGTACAGGGACAGAAAATAGACATGTTACGTTTTGCAGATGATATAGCCATTATAGCAGAGTCTAGAAAAGAGTTAGGAGAGTTTTAAATATTTTAGATGAGATACCACAGAGTAACTATAGTATGAGAATTAACTCAGTAAAGACAAAGATAATGACAAGTGAGTTACAGCCTAGTTCTAAACCAAAATTAAAGATAGGTAATACCGAGTTAGAGGAGATAGATGAATTTTGCTATTTAGGTAGTATAATTACAAAGGATGGACGTAGCAGAAGGGATATAGTAGCTAGAATAGCTCAAGCTAGAAAAATGTTTTTAAAAAAAAAACTTACTAATAGTATTAGTTTAGATAATAGAAAAAGTTTCTTAAAGTCGTACGTATGGAGCGTTCTACTATACGGTAGTGAGACTTGGACAATTAAAGAAGTAGATAAGAAAAAGATAGAAGCTTTTGAAACTTGGTGTTATAAGAGAATATTAAAGATTAGTTGGTCAGATAGAGTAACAAACGAGGAAGTTTATAGAAGGATAGGTGAGAAACCCTGTATGTGGAAACAATTGAAGGTCAGGAGAGATAGAATGATAGGGCACCAGTTAAGACATGAGGGACTATTTAGTAAAGTCTTAGATTATAGACTACCAAATAAAAGTAGAGTAGGAAGGCCTAGACAAAGCTATATTAGTCAAATTATTAGAGATTTAGGTTGTGAAGGGTATGCAGACCTTTTTAGACTAGCTCAGAATAGACCAGAATTTATAGCTGCGTCAAACCGTCTTTAAGTAAGTTCGAAAACAAAACAAAAAAAGTTAACTAAATGTCACCATGACATAACTCACAATTAGTTAGCGGTCTGGCATGTTGGTAGCGTTTCGTTGCTTAAGCCTTACCATAACATATAATTTAACTCTTTTCCTTTTTTGAAGCGGATAACCAGGTTATATTTCATTTCCTTATAAATGGTAATCATGTAAACATATTAGAGTTCTTTAACAACCATCAGGTTGCTAATATCAATGTAGAGCCAGGTGGATAGGAAAAAGATAGAAGGATATAGGAAGACCTAGACCAAACTATATTAGTCAAATTATTAGAAATTTAGGTTGTGTAGGGTATGTAGAGCTTTTTAGATTAGCACAGAATAGAAAAGAAGTTAGAGCTGCGTCAAACCGACCTTAAGTAAGGTCGAAAACAAAATCATGATGAAACTTAAAGGAATCAAAATTAATCAAAGGGAATAAAAATAGAATAAACTGTAGAATAGTTTAAGTTGTGGATAATCTAGAAATGCCCACGCATGCATGCACGCCCACACACACACCTAAGTGCATGTATATATAATTATCTACATGCATGCATGTGCGTGTGCATATGGGGGTGCATACATGCACTAGCACATGTGTTTGCATATATATATATATGCATACATACATACATATATGTAAGTATATGTGTCTATGTATTTTGGTTTGTTTGCATGTGTGCATGTGTGTGTGTGTGTGTGTGTCTATATATATATATATATATATATATTGCTGTTCTATTGGAATCTACGATGATGTGTTAAACCCACATTTTCTTTTTCTTCTATGCTCATATATATAATAAACAAAAATCAAGAAGCAGATCAAAGCAAATCACATAAAATTTTCAAAAAGTTCGCCAAAGTATAAATTTACACTTGTCATATAAGGATAATGAGCTTTCAGGGTTATACTACTCACCTCATCAGACTAAAAAATTTACATTTGAACCAGAAACTTATGTAAATTGCTTTTCGTTATAAATAATTTCCGAAATAAATATTGAATTAATAAGATCTTACAACTACAAAATTTTACCTTAAAATTATTAAATACACAATGCACATTTCCAATTGTCCTTTATAGAGAACATAAAACTTTAAAACTAATCTGACTTTGATTATAGTAGTATTGAATTATATTTAGTTAAACAATTTTTCAACATAGACATCTATCTCAAAGATTGATATCCAAACAAAGTTACACAAAACTGACACCCAGTTTCAATCCAAAATCCAATTCGCAACAACTTTTATTTCAGCAGCGCGCCAAACCAATTAGATTAGAACAAACATCCCAGTGAAAGCATTAATTCTCGTAAATGTGTTTGCAGTACTATTTAAAATTTTCAATCGAAACGATGTTGATCTAAAAGTCGTACTTAAATGATCCTCAGAACGCTAGTCAGGGCGGTTCTTAGAAGCTACTTAGGGTGGTTTTCAAAAGCCATAGAACAACCCCATTACCAAACAATTCAAACGTGCAAATTTTGCTTACGATTTCAATTGGCTAAGTCAAACTACACTTTAATTGCACTTTTCAACATAAAATATTCTTTATTCTTACTTAATTGCAGCACTTTATTTATTTTAACCCTTTACTGGTTCACTGAAAATCAACAAATCATCCTTTCTAAGTGAATCTACTGTTATTTATAATGTTTATTTCAACTATAGATAATTTGTTCCAGAATTTTCATGACGTGTCTCATGCTAAACTTGGTAATCACACTTTAAAAACATAGGATTATACTCGTTCAATGCTTTGTTTCTCGTTAGTTCGATATCGTCATCATATGTAAATTACAATAATGTTTATTTTCTATTAAATGACCCTAATCATTGTGCAACTTGGAATTTGCCGATTTGGGTAATTACTTACTTATTATCTCAATTGGCTGTGTACTCATTTTGATTAATAAAATCAAAAACTGATTTATTAATGTATAAAACTTAATTAAAATAAATAGCAAAGCGTTTTCAGCATGAGCTATCCTCAGTGCAATTTTTGTCAAATTTAATTAAAATTCCACAATTCAGACAACTATAAACAATATCACATAGTAAAAAATTTAAAAAAATTTGTAACAATTAAGTTAGAAGTTTTAGTTATACATGACTACATTTATAAATTTAGATGTGATTAGTTAGTTTGATTATGGTTTGATTATAAACCTTTTAGAAGAACATCGCAAGTTATTAAATTTGAAATACAGTACCTATATTCTATTTTTTAATACATTACAGTATTATTTTTGTAAACAAGTATATATAAAAATTTTACGGTTATGTAAATATCTTTCAATACCATTCACACCATCATATTTCTAAAAACATGTACATAAATAAATTAGGCAAATAAATTTTAACACCATTTTCATAATAATATTTGTAAACTATATATGGGTAAAAGTTTTAAATTACCTAAACCCAAATAATGACAACTAGCATAATATCTTCTAATATCCATATGTCTATGGTATTTGATAATACATAATTTAGTCACTTTTGGTTGGTTACGCCCTTTGTTTATTCTTCTATAACCATAAATTACATCATTCACTTTGTCACGACTTCCAATGTACAAACTTCTTAAATCTAATAAAGCCAATCGTATAACCTACAAAACAAGTGGCCGTTTTGCACTTTCAATTTCCAAGCTAAACATGTTTCAAGCCAAAATAAAACAATTGATATTAAGTAAACTAACCTTTTTTTTACTGCATGTTACTTTAATTAAGGTCTTCCATTTCACCAACTGAAATCCACCTTAAAAAGAATTAATCAGGTGGCCATCAAATTTGAGCTGTCGATATAGTGTCGTGACTTTTATCACGATAGACACACACAATTACTATTTCTCCATTCATGAGGTATGTCGACTCTCGTTTCTATAAATAACCTTTCAATGTTTCTTTCTTACTGGTTCAGAATTAATTATTATTTTCTTTCCAATTCCTGTCCATGAATGTCATTCTCCCCACTTTTCTCTGCTTTACAGGTGTATGTCATTAACATATCTACCACCTGAAAATGCATGCTTCTTTTTATAATTTCTTTTAGTTAATAACATATAAGTGTAATGTAAATGAATACATTGTACTGAATAATGATGTCTGGTTGGCAATTTAGTCTCTGTGGATTTCGTTAATTCATTGGTTTTTTGTTTGTATTTAACAACACTGCAAAATCAATTTTTATTGTGTCTTGCATAAATTGTAAACTATATCTATAATTATTTTGATGTATTATTAAATGGAATATTTTTAATAAACGATATACAAAAATTTTCATAATATTATATGAGAAATGTATTGAAATGTGTTCCTTTTTTGGTGGCTTTTAAAATAATTTATGAACAGGAGTTTCATTTTAACATGTATTTTAAAGAAATAAAATTTTCTATAGAACTATTATTTATCGCAATAACCATTCTTATTAAACTGTATTATATGTGAGATCAGAATTATACATTGTCCGTTTTAGATTAATTTTTCCTCTACTTCATTGTATTTTTGTTTATTGTAACGCTAAAGCATTACAAACTTTTATATAAAATCCATGTTTTTGATACTTTGTACAGAATAATATCTAACCAAAAAACTTTAATTTTAAATCTTTAACAAAAGCAAAATGCATTGATACTCTATACTAAACAGTTTGTATTCTTTTTTAGAGATTGTAAACCAGGAACCCAGTTAGTTTCAGAAAAATGGGAACTTTCATGGCCATGGTACTTAACTTGTAATAAGAATTTTATTGTTGCACAAATTGATGTAAGGGGATCTGGATATCAAGGCGAGCGAATGCGAAAAGAGATTGAATTAAAGTATTATAGTTCACTGTATGCATATATAATCTTTAAAAATGTTTTATAGTATTGGATCTGTAGAAGTAGAAGATCAATTAGCAGTTATAACATATTTAAAAGATACATTTAAATTTATCGATAAATCAAGGGTTTGTGTTGTTGGAAAAGGCTATGGTGGATATGTAGCTGCAATGCTAATAATGGAAGATTTTCATCACATTATTAATTGTTCTATTAGTATTTCACCTATAACAAATTGGAAATATTACAGTAAGTAAAATATCTTTTTCTTGTTATTATTGTATGCATGTTTTGAATCAAACTTAGCATTTATATAAATATTTACAAAGTTCTAAACAAGATATATCAACACTTTACTGGGTGTTCTAATTGTCACTTCTATGTTCATTTTTTAAACACAGTTTACAATCGTACACAGAACCTCAACATATTTATTTAAAATTCCTGAATACATTTCAATTTTGTGCTTCTCACGTGAACTAGAAATTAAATGTACTCGTAATCATTTTCATTTACACATTCAACTGAAATACTTGGTAAAAAGCTTTTTACACCAATATGGCAACAGAATTCTTCAATTTAAAATAGTTTTCCTTATATAAATTGTGAAAAATATGTATCAACAGACAAAGAAAATGACCATAAGCATAAGCTAGCATTATACGTGATTTGATAAAATTTACTCTTTCCATTATAATAGTTTCTTCTGAACTAAATAACTTGAAGCATTTTTATTTTATTAATATAATTAAGCAAATTAAAAGACATTGAATTTGATCATTGTTAGTAAATCACCATATATACGGCAAGTGTTGCGTTTTAATAGTTGAAAACAAATTTTGTCTGCATATCCTAATGTTTAAATAAGCATTCGTTAGTTCTTTAGATTTATAAAGCATTAAAAAGTCACCTTTGATTTATTTATTGAAATGGAAAACGTTTAGTTAAAATACACACGTGCGTGCACACGCACGGTGCATGCACGCATGCACACGCGCGCGCACCCACGCACGTACGCACGTACGGACGCACGCACGCACCCACCCACCCGCTCACCCACCCACTCACCCACTCACTCACTCACCCACTCATCCACCCACCCACTCACCCACGTTAAGCGTATTGGCTAGGGATGGATTCGGGCCGGGCCGGGCCGGGCTTTTAGATGCGGCCCGGCCCGGCCCGAAATAATTTGCTCCGGCCCGGCCCGAACCAAAACGCATCGGCCCGGCTTGAGGCCCGGCTTGAATTTCAGGCCGGGCCAGGCCGATTCGAGCCGGAATGTAACTAAAACCTTAAGTGATGTATAGATTTTTTAACATCCAAATGGAAAGTATTATTTGTTAATATATGTATTTTCAGTTGTATAAAATACTTCTTTACTATTATTATGCTTTTCTACAAAAGTTGAATATATCAACTTTAATAAATTATAGTTTATAGTATCATTTTAACCTCGAAGAATCCCAAAGGTATTTGAAGATGATGCACACTTGCACAGGCAATCCAAAATAGAAAGTGGTTTGCGTCAAACTTCAACCTTAAGTAACAAAATGCATTTTAAAACTCATGTACTACTACTAGTATATAGTAACATATTTAAAGGAAAGTATTCAAAATTTGACTGAATATTGTTTCCCCGTATTCTAAACAAAGAACGTTGCCAATTTCCATTTTATAGATTGCTTGTGTATAGGTCTACATTTCGAGAATGTGCTAGCATCCGTTCAGAGAACTGACTATTCAAGTCTCTCGTATCAGGTAGACATTACTTTGTTGTCTATGAATATTTTTTGTCGCATGCTTTACTGGAAATTTTAATTATTATGAAAGAAAGGCCGACTATCTTATCTATAAAAATGTTCAATATTAATATATGCAGGGTTATTCAAAAGTATGGAAACGCTGCTTTCGCCATATATAGAAAATCTGCTATGCATTGAGTAAAACAATAACATATAATTACAAAGAATCTAGCTCTTAAATATGAAAAAAGACATGTATACATGTGTCCCACACCGAGCCTCCATTAAAAGTATTTTAAAAACTAAATTTTACTGGCAAATTGAAACTTTGTGTAGGAGTTACTGAACAAGGCAAAACTATAACTAAAATAGTTTTGAAGTCTTGCAAATATCTGTCATATTAATTGTTTTAAATAGCAAATCCTGTATTTCATTCCATATATGAATGATGCTATAGCAGATGGTTATTTTGATTTAAGCGCATGTATTTGCAATTGTTCTGCATCAAGGAATTATTGATCTAAAAAATCGTGTTAATAAACATTTAATCAAAACGGATTATAAGTTGTGTTTCCATTACACCTTAAGAAATGTTTTCAATAAAAACAATAAAATAGTTTTTACAATTTTAGGAGGTGAAAAATTCCGAATTGAAAAATGTAATTTTTATAATTGAACCCCAATTTTTTATACCTCGACATGAACGAGCATAAAAGTATAATCAGTTATTTGGAAAATTTCGGTGTGTGCTTAATTTTCTTTAATTTTACTTTCGATTATGGTATTGCGGAAATTAAGGTTATACATAATTTTTTTAATAAATTGAGCTCAAGCAAAGTACAAATATTTGTTAAAGAATTTCATTGCTTATTCTAATTAATTCTAATTATTAATTTTTAAATTCGCGTTATTAAATTGCAAAAACTATGTTATTGTTCTTATTGAGATTGAGAAACATTTGTTACGGTGTTATGCAAACACAACGTATAAACCATTTTAATAAAATGTTTATTAATACCATTTCTCTGATCCTCCAAAGTGCACTTTTTAGGAGAAAAAATTCCTGGAAGCAAAACAATTGAAAATAGTTTTACAAACCCTAATATCAAAATAATAATCTACTCGTGCACTATTCAAATAAGCAATAAAATGTGGAGTATGCCATATAAAAGAATGAAATTGACAGTTACTTTCGATATAATCGAAAGTTTCACAACGATGAAAATTTCTTAGCTAAATTTGCTTTATTGGGTAACCCCTACATGCAAAGTTTCAATTTTTCAGGAATTGTAAGTTTTGAGATTTCTTTAATGAAAGTTTGTCGTTGGGGCATCCTGTATAGTTAAGTGTTTCTATATGGTTATATAAGTAAATATCAAGTAAGTAATTAATTATACATCCTGCAAAGTGTCAAATAGAAATAAGTTTTCCACATGTTTAAAAAAAAACTTTTTGACCCACCAGCGTGCTGCTTGCCGCTTGGATGGGAAAATTTATTTTGTAGCACTAGATGTGTAACCTTAATACCTGATACATTTTGTATCTATTGACTTATAAAACTTGATTACCAATGTACATTTAAAAATCGTTATATTTCTTAAATGCTTGAAGCATTATGCCTCCGACTATAGTGATTTTTTAAATGTGCATTTGTGGGGATATTAAGATTGAGACACTCAAAGTGAAAATTTTTAAACTAAATTTGTATTTAAAAATCAAACCTTTTGCTCTGAATAGAAATCAAACCTTGAGCATGTGGTTCGGTTTGAAAAGTTTACCTACCAGTGCGATTCTATGTTCAGTTAGAAAAAAGGTCTGGTTCGGTTCAAAAAATCGAACCGAACCTATAAACAAACCCTACCTAGTTCGTGTCCATCACTATATTATATTGCTTTTTACATACACGCCCCTTTTTCACAATTCTCACTCGATATCCCGAAACTTGTTATAAAAAACGTAGTCTTGTGAGATTCTACATTTTATATATTAAAACCCAATTTTTATTTCCCGAAATTATGTAATTAAGCAAGCTGTATAACATTACTTATTTAAAACTGGAAAAACCCCAAGATAAGCCGCATATAATAAGAAAAATTCGACGGATGAAAATTGAGGAAAGAAAAAGATGACGGAAAGTATAGGTTGTACGTAAACCAGCCGCGGAATAATGCATAGGAAAAGAAAACTGCATTTTTTTGCGCATGAACTTTATTTATGTATGCACAGTAATTTGTAAATAAAGTTTTTTAAATTTTATGTGGTATTATTATTGTGTGTTTTATAATAATTTTTTCATATTGGATTAATGAAATAACTGGCAACGTGCTTTGTCTGCCGAGAGTTCGAAACTGCAATACATATGAAAAAATTAATTAGTTATCACTATACATCTACTTACTTACACTATAATTTAGACAATTCGAATGCAATATAAGAATTTTAAACAGTTTAAAGGATATTAATTAATTTCTCTTATCAGCGACTTTTTTTCAGTTTTACAACTTTTTTATCCGTTGGCTTTTCTGCGGCTGTTTTTACAAGTTTTGTCGATGGTTTTTTATTTAGGTTCACTTAAAAGCTTTTACTATATTGGCGATTGCAATAAAACGGAAGTAAAAAATGTTCAATTAAAGCTATTAATAAAATAACAACAAATGGATAGCTCAAAATTTAGAATCTTGGTTATAATATTTTTAAAACAGTGCACTAAATAAAGAAATTTTTATGATTTAAAACAGAGTCCAGAAACGAAATTCAGCTTATTTATATTTATTAGGAAAGAATCCGAAATAGTCGCACCTGCAATAAATTTCTGTCTCATGGGTCAACCAACTTTAAGTGCAAAGGAAGTGAAAAATTGCAAAGACTTACCAAAATAAGAATAAATTCCAGCATGAAACACAGGCGCATGCCGCCTAATGCGTAAAAGGGATTATAAAACCGTTTGAAATGATAATCCAAATTTACACGGCTTTTGTTGAAGCACGCTGGAATCCGGTACATTCCTTGCTGGTTCGCAAAATTTGATGAAAATTAGTCGTAATAGGATTAAGTTCGATGGAGCAAAAACCTCTAAAATTGAACTACTACCGCATGTACCAACTACTACAGCTGTTTAAAATATGCCACCTAAAATGCAAATTATAAATTTTATGGGTATCCATTATTGGCCTAAGCTCTGCAGATAGCAGCAGCTAGAGACGCCTCTGTTAAAATAATATTTACTCTATTCCGTTATTTTGGTATATACCCTTTATAATATTATCGCCCCGTAAACGCGATATACGCGACACAACGGTAGTTGGTAGCTCTAATCTTCATACAGATTTTAGCGCGCCCATCTGTCAATGACGTCACACAATATGCAAATTTAAACGCACAATTGACGGAATATATATCAAATTCGCAAACAGTTCGTAAAAATTGAATACTCACATGAATAGGTCCAGCTTCTTACAGAATAAGTTAAATATGGCGTCTGCAACGTCCATCAGGGCTGCTGGGGCACCCTTCAAGACAATTTACGGATGGTGCGCTTAGCGTCCTTCGGGATGGCTCCGACTAGCTACAGCGGTCGTGGACTCCGGTTCGCCCAGGTTGCTTCAAATTTATCTTCTACCTATGTAGGGAAATGGCGGGAACAGGTTTATAGGAACGACAATCAGATAAGGCAAGGAAATCTACATAAATAAAGATAAAGGTACGATACGATACCTGACACGACCACTCTATTCGAAGTTCAGAGGCAAAAAGCCACGTTCAGCGTCTCCCGGAAACTTCCCACTTTTGTTCTCCCGCCACTCGCGTCAGCGCGATCTGGCGCAAACGCCCTCTGACGTGACGGAAATACACGCGCCAACCCTTTCAAATTTAAGGCGCGAAAACTCCCGCACATCAAAACTAAACTAAAAAATGTTTAGTGCCAAATTTGGCACGTAACAATAATATTGCGATTTTTCTTTATACCTTTTTAGGAGCCGCAACATAGAATATTATTTAGTATATACATTTTAATTTTCTATATCGATGTTATTTAAAGCTATAAAAACCTAATCGCGTTGTATTCGGTATGTTTTTCAACAAAAGATACATTCAAATAATTAAATATAATTGAGCTGGTTTTTGTAATCCTGAGTTTTAAATATTTTTTCATATACAGAGTGGTTTCGATTTATTCATAAATAATCTTCAGTGCGGGGCCACAATATTAAGTTAATTAATAAGTATAATAAAATAAACCAGCTCAATTAACATACGTTGCAATACTCCTTTAAATTAATTAAATATAACACGGACAATTTCTATTTAAAATTTTTTGAAAAGTGAAAAGAAGTGAATATTACTTATCGAAAAAAAATTGAAATTCACAAATCGGTTTAAATCAAATCATTTTCGTTTTCGATTTACTTCCATTATCACACACATACCAATATGTGTGTAACTGTACCTGGGTGGTATATTAAGAAAAGCGTTAATTATAATTTTGCTTAAGAGGCAACTAAAGAAATCATTAAATGGAATCTTTTACTAAATCAATAAATTTTGTATTTCGTTACATAAACTTCGGGCCGGCCCAAAATAGCCCGAAAAGCTTGAGGTGTCTGGCCCGGCCCGGCCCAGGCCCGACACATGCTTGACCCGGCTTGGGCCCGACACAAATTGGTCGGCCCGGCCCGAAGCCTGGCTTGATATTCGGGCCGGACCGGGCCAAACCCCGGGCCCGTGGCCATCCCAAGTATTGGCTACCTTAAAAAGCCGCTCCCAGGGTGTAACCAAGTGGAAGGCACTCATTCTTCTAAACTTTAAAATTTTCACCTAATGTATTCAAATCAAAGATTAATAAATCAAAGTCACCTTCAATTTATGTCATAAATGTTAAACTTACAAATTTTTATTATTTTGACAACATCCTAGGTCATGGATCAAAATGTAAATAAAGATTATTTTAAAAACTCTGAGTGGTTTAATTCCCAAAGAAAATTAAGAAAAATCATCCTCAAAATATTGAGAGTGAAAGTGCTTATTTTCTGTACTAAACTTATCTTTGTTATGACTTTCTAACCCATTCTCTGTAGATTTTTTGAATTATTTCGAAAGGAAAAGAAAAGTACCCCTTCTCCACTCTCCTTGAGCTTTTTCGAATTACTTTTGTAAATATTTACACTGTAAATTTTGTCACCTCGCACCTGCAAAACAATAACCTTTTTTATACCTAAATAGTAAGTATATCTAATTTTTTTGTTACATCTGAAAATCCCTGTTCCGAATGGACCTGCACCCTTGACCAAGTTCTAGATTACTAGAATGGGTGGAACGGCTTGAGTGTTCCAATGAGCTAAAGAGTTGAACCAAAGGTTTTACCAAATTGGAGGGGTCTTTGGTGAGGAACCAGAGTAAAACAGGAGCCCAAAAGAGGGTAGCAGCTCCTTCGGTACTCATTGTGACTTGGATAATAGGGGTCGGTATGGCATTCTAAGGCACACTACTGCAATGTGGAAGGCAACGGGAAACCACCATATTACCTCCCGAATACACAGTGTACTTAAATTCTAATAAACATGATGGAATTCTTTGGGGTAAAAGATTCCGAAGTTAATATAGTCCCACATTCGGATCTCCGGAAAGGGACTATTCTGGAGGATGCGATCGGAAAGTTCAGAATAAGAGTCGGGAACACTTTGCGAGTTGGAGCATGAAATGTGAGAAGTGTGAAGCAAGTAGGTAAGCTACAGAACTTGAAAATTGGATCGGTTAGCATTAGACATACTAGGGATCAGCGAAGTTCGGTGGCCAGAGGCGGGAGATTCTTGGAGTGGAGACTTCAGAGTAATTCATACAGGAGCAGAGGAAGAAAATTTGAATGTGGGGATGGTTATGCGAAAAAGATATGATACTGTGTAGAAAATTACTTACAAAAGAACGAAAGAGTACTCATGGTTAGATTAGAATCTAAACTGGTAAATAAGGTAATAATACAAGTATACATTCCCACCTCTAGCTACAGTGATGAAGAGGTAGAAGCGATCTACAAAGATATCGAAGATATACTAAAATACGTAATAGGACATGAAAATTTAATAATTACAGGGATATTAATGCAATGATAAGCAAGGGTAGGGAAGGAGCAGTAGTAGGTTTATTTGGTTTAGGCACGAGAAACGACAGGGGAAATAGGCTGGTAGAATCTGCTGCAGGCTGTTTATTTTACCAACCGTCGGGGGAGAGGAGGAAGTCAGTGTAGTAGCGTAGCTGCCATCGTAACTCCAATGGTCCACAGCAAGCAATGAACACGTGGGACTATACCCAAACAAAAAGAAACCCAATGTGGCCTCCCATCACAACCAGGGGACGACCATTTCCCAGGACTTCTAAGCCCCTGGACGAAAGCTAGAATAATTCATTGTTACGTGCCAAATTTGGCACTAGACATTTTTAGTTTAGTTTTAAAATGCGGGAGTTTCGCGCCATAAATTTCAAAGACTCGGTGCGCGTATTTCCGTTACGTCAGAAGACGTTGGACGAACTTCGCGCCAACGCGTGTAAGGAAGAAAGAGTGGGAAGTTTCCGGCAGACGCGGAAACGTAGCTTTTTGCCTTTGAACTTCGAGTGGAGTGGTCGTGTCTGGTATCGTATCTTTAGTTTAATTATGTAGATTCCCTTCTTGCTTATCTTTGATTGTCGCCCCTATAAACCTGTTCCTGTCGTTCCGCTACATATAGGTCATAGAAGATTAATCTGGATACAACCTGGGAGCAGCCCACGACCGCCGTCGCTAGCTGGAGCAATCCCGATGGACGTCGCAGACGCCATCTTTAACTTATTCTGTAGGAAGCTGTACCTATTTATGTAAGTACCTTATTGTTTATAATTCATTTCTAACTTTTTATATATTTCGTCATTACGCGTAATAATTTGCACATTGTGTGACGTCATTGACAGATGGGCGCGCTAATCTCAACTTTATAGATTGGTGTTACCAACTGGCGTTGCGTCACATATACCGCGTCGACGGTTATGTACAGAAAAACTTTTAAATGTAAGATCATAAAGAGCAATTAATTTAGTGTCGTCGAAAAATATGTTTTTAAAAAAAAACCTCGAAACTTACCACACAATGTGTGCGCAAAATTTCTACAACGCAAAACGAAACAAGAACAACCAACAATCTATTCACTGTTTTCGTGTTCAGAGTCAAGAGCCAAAATAAATATTAATTTCGTGTTCTTAACGAAGGAATACACTAGAAAAACCGCATTATCGAAGTAAGAAGAAGCTTTATCGGATAGCGCACAACTTTATTTCCAACAAGTTACTTTAGGACAACAGAGAAAACCCACTCTATGTGGTCGTAATATCTAACAAATTGAAGGTTTCTTAACGACATGCTACGAATTATTTGATTATCACATAACTTCCGTTCTAACGCAAATAGATTTGAAGAATAGCAACGTAATTTATGTAATAAAATGTATCGTACAGCGGACTTATGATTATCAAAGGAAATTTTACAGAATGTAAACTATTGAATTTTCGTTTTTATAACAGAAAAAGGGGTTTTAGGTGAAAATTATTAAACAGCATATTGTTATTTACAGGTTTAAGGATTTATAAGTAGAACGGAATTGATTGAAATAAGATAACCAATAAAATGACGAAAATGAACGTAACAAACTCTATTTTTATTGCATTTTGCATACATTAGAACTGATATCTGTAATTATCCTGCTGTATTATTGAATGGAATATTTTTAACAAAAGGTTTCTTTGTATTTTATGAGAAGTGTATTGAAATATTTTCCTTTTAGGTGGCTTTTAAAAAATAAATGAATTGATGTTTCATTTCAAATGTATTGTACAGAAATAAAATGATGCTTTTGTGATTTCCAAATTTATGATTTTTATAGAACTTCTATTTATTGCAATAGCTTACTACTATTATGCTGAAATCAAAATTATACATGGGTGCTTCAATAATAAGTGGTCCGTTTTTAATTAGTCCCCCTCCCCTTATCGTTTGATTTTTATTTTCCATAATGACCAAATGTTACAAATCGACTAGTTTCAAAAGGTGTTACGTGCAAACTGAATTTGCACTTAAACATTGTTTTAGTTCAGTTTTTTAATGTACGGAAGTTTTCCCGCCATAATTTTAAATACGCAAGACGCGCGAACATTTTTAAATGAACTGGGCGGGGCTTCCGGCACGTCACAATAGTGCAATTGGAAGTGTGAATTATCCCTATAGGGGTATAGCAATGCTACAAAGAGTAGGGAGTTCCGCGGTTCTCGCGCGGAAACGTGGCTTTTACGCCAAACTTTGAAGTGAACAGTCGTGCCGGGTGTCGTGTTATCTTATTATGTAGATTTCCTTATCTTGAGTATCTTTCCTTAATTCCCTATTCCGTCTTCCACTGCATATAGGAACGAAGATGACCCTGGACCATGACCCGAGATAATTTGGATGTCCAACTCTACCAGCAGCGATGCCGAGGTTACCGTGGCGTGATTTCCTGCCGGTTAGCGGATCCTTCACGTGAGTAGATTATCTAATTTTTATTGTTTAAATTTTATGTACCTTCTCTTAATTATGGCGCAATATAAATTATCAGTGACGTCATGTGTATCTTATGAACTTTGGTAATTGTATTACCGGCTTTGAAGAGCCATCTATCGCCATTTCAATGTACCAGAATCTAAGTGTAACATTTTGTTAACTGCATTACCGACCAGGTAAAACTGTAAACGAAGTGTAGCAGATGGCGCCTTCAACCTGTTCAGGCTATGAACTTCAGGGCTTCTTCTTTGTTTTTAGGTTAGAATAATTTCCTTTATAAGGATACAATGCATTAATAGCTTCTTCACTTAAAGAACTTTACTTTTATTCATGTAAGTATTTACCTTACCTTATGTCTTTAAATACAGTATTATAGAATTACCTATTAAAATATCTTTAGTTGCTTTCCTTAACTTTGAAAGGCCGTTTTTGAAACTTAAATACATTGTTCTTTATGTTACATTCTAAAATTGCATTATGGTTTATCTTTTACATGAAAATTTTGTGTTTAAAAAACACTTGAGTGAAATAAATTGCTAGTATACCTTTTTAAGAAGTGTTTGACTATACGTTGTTGCCTTATAGGTTAAATAACATATCCTCTGCGCCCATTTTCCATTTTGGAAGGCTTGTCTGTCATTATCTATAAAATATGTATTTAACTGAACATTGATTTCGTTTCCATATACCTTAAATGTGTTTCTTTGGTGTTATCGGTGACGTTCTAACAAGTTCTTACCTCTAAATATCGTATCGTATTACCTTAAAGTAACTGTAACGTGTTTTTACCTTCTAACCTGCGTCAAAATCGCATATTTTTATATCGTGTCTTGAATATTGTATTCATAATGAACGTATCACATTTAAAATCGCTGGAATTAATCTACGAGCTGGAATGTAGAAGTATCATAGCTGCGAGCAATCAGAATGATAGGCGATCTCAACTTAGGGCTGTTTTGTCACAGGAAACCAAAGGCGTTGCTATCTTAAAGAACCCTGTTGGCGATTGGCCACTCAACGTATCAGAAATTAAATTAACTTTAGATGATATATCGGGTATAATAAACAAAACAGATCCTGCGGCCACTAATATCGAATTAGGGAGATTGACTTCAAGAATAACCCACGTCAAACACCGTATCGAATCATTATCTTTATATAACGATGACCAAGCGACTCAAGCTAAACAAAGTTTGTTGTCCGAGGTGTTATTGCTTGAAGGAATTCTTTTAGAAAGACTTAATCCTAACGCAGACGTAGATATATCGTCACCTTTTTCAAATCTTGCGCTTGCCGAACCTAAACCATTAGGAAAACCTATACCTGTATACAAATGGGGTCTCACCTTTGAAGGGTTTGATTCGAAGGTTTCTTTATCATCCTTTCTTGACCGGATTAACGATTTTAAAATTTCCCGCGGGTGTACCGACCAAGATCTATTTATCTCAGCTGGTGATTTGTTCGCAGGCTCAGCATTAATATGGTACAGAAACATACGACACCAAATTTCTACCTGGAATGAGTTAGTTGCCTGTTTAAAACGAGATTTCCTACCTTATGGCTACATTAACGATCTTTGGAACGAAATTCGTAACCGAACTCAAGGTCCCGACGAAAATGTTGTGTCTTTTATTACCTCATTAGAAGCTTTATATAGCAGACTCGACAAAAAACCTTCCGAATCCGAAATTATCGATCAATTACTTAGAAATTTAAACCCCCATTTCTCAGAACGTTTGGCTTTACAGCCCATATCTTCGCTAGCTCATTTTAAAGACCTATGTCGCTCTCTCCAAGAAGTGAGGTCAAGGATTGACAAATATCGACCACCACCCGAGAAATTATCTGGTCTTCTCGAACCTGATCTAGCTTGCCAAGTTCGAGCTTCCCGTAAAGTATCTACCCTTAACGTTCCTTCTACCGTCACTAACAACGCACTTACCTGTTGGAACTGCAAGCGAAGTGGACATAGCTATACTGTCTGCACTTACCCTAAAAATATTTTTGTTATGGCTGTGGTCGCTCAAATATCTACAAATCTAACTGCACCAACTGTAATCCTAACGTATCGGGAAACTCCCGTCGAGATATTTCAAATCAGGGTGTGAATATCTCAAGAAACCAAAATCGCCCTCAACACCAATCATCCAACGGACACAGACGCCAATAAATTTAAATTATAAAACCACTTCTAACGTTGTACCGTCATTAAATTTATCTAATAATAATACCGCTACTATTAATGTACAAAATACCTTACCTTTATTAGAGGAATTATGCTACACTACTCCAGCCGAGTGGTCTAAGTGGTTACAAACCGTCAATTCCTTTTATCATAAAAGACTACCGCTGTTTCACAACTTGTTAAAAACCCTTCGATAACCGTCCACACTTATCTATCTCAATTGGTTCCTTAAATGTAATTGCTTTACTGGATACAGGTTCTTCATGTTCTCTTATAAATAACGAAGGTTTACATCAATTATCTCAACAAAATATCAAAATTCAAATTATTCCTGAAAAACTTCCATAAATTTAGCTGACGATAATCAAATACATGTAACCGGTTCCCTTAAGTTAAAAATTCGTGTAGAGTCTCTTGAACGTGATGTTTTATTTTTGATTGTCCCTGCATTAGCGTATCCTTTTCTGCTAGGCGTTGATTTCTGTAAACTTTTAATCTGTCACTTTACTTTCAGGATTTTCATGGCAAACCTCTATTAAAACGAACTCCTGTGCATCTACAGGAATATCTAACAAAATCTCTTACTGATTCCCAAGATGTAACTCTTAACGCTACAATCGACAAATTTCGCAAACTTAATACCTCTGAACTTGGTTGTGTTACAACGGCAACACACGTTATCTCTACAGGTGATGCCCTTCCCTTTAAGCAACGTCAATATCCCTTATCGCCTGCCTTACAAAAGCATTTACATGCGGAAATAGACAAAATGTTAGTATCTGGTGTTATCTCTCCTTCAAATTCACCGTGGACCTCTCCCGTATTGCTAGTTCGGAAAAAGAATGACGAATGGCGTGTCTGTTTTGATGGCAGGAAGCTAAATTCTGTTACTGTTCCAGACGCTTATCCTTTACCTAGAACTGATTCAATTTTGAGCAGGCTTCGTAATGCAAAATTTATCTCATCTATCGACCTTAGACAAGCTTTTTATCAGATACCTCTTGACTTATCTTCTCGTCAAAAAACTGCTTTTTGTGTCCCAGGCCGAGGTCTTTTCGAATATAATTTTTTGCCATTTGGTCTCTGTAACGCTCCACAAACTTTACAACGTACTATGGATCAAACGTTAGGTCCTATCTTACATCAAGAACGTGCCTTTGTATTTTTAGATGATATCTTAGTTATCTCAAGTTCTTTCGATGAACATATCGCCACATTAGATGAAGTTGCTGAACATTTAAATGCAGCAGGTTTTAAGATAAACTGGGAAAAGTCTCAATTTTGTCGTTCATCCCTTACATTTCTTGGTTTTATTGTCGATGGGACAGGCTTACGAGCCGATCCTGCTAAAGTTGATGCCATTACTAAATTTAAAACACCAAAAACTGTTACCGAAATCAAACGTTTGATAGGAATGATTAGCTATTATCGCATTTTTACCTAACCTTTCAACTATATCTGCACCCATTACCGCTTTAATTAAAAATAAAAGAAATCCCAAACTATCGAGTGGAATTTAGAATCCCAACAAGCTTTCGAACAAATTAAAACACTAATCACTTCAGCACCTATCTTAATCTCTCCAAATTTCGATGATAAGTTTTATATACAAACCGATGCCTCACTTACTGGGTTAGGTGCAATGTTGTTCCAGGTAAACAATGGTTTAGAACATCCAATCGCTTATGCGAGCCGTGCCTTAACTTCTGCCGAACAAAAATACTCTGCTACCGAACGAGAACTATTGGGTGTTATCTTTGGCATCGAGAAATTTAGAGGATATGTCGAAGGTACACACTTTACCGTAATCACTGATTGTGCAGCACTCACTTGGCTTAATAACTTGAAACAACCCGCAGGTCGTTTGGCAAGATGGAACTTGCGTATATCTCAATTTACTTTCGATGTTAGGCATAGGCCTGGCAAATTAAATATCGTACCTGATGCGTTATCTCGAGATGTTTTCTCTTAACCTTCCAAATTTAATTCTGGATACCTGGTACCTCAATATGATAAAAAGTTTCCGATAATCCCGACAAATTTCCTACCTTTCGAGTAACTAATAATAGACTGTATAAATTTGTATCCTCGTCCCCACATAAAATATCGAATATACCTGAATGGAAACTCGTTGTGCCCACTGCAATCGCAGTGAGGTGCTCAAATTATGTCACGACGATCCCTTAGCTGCACACCTTGGTGTTACAAAACTCTCGCGAAAATATCTGAATTGTATTACTGGCCCACACTTAAGCAATCTGTTTGTCGCTACATTAAAAGCTGCAAAATTTGTGGTTCCCATAAAAGTTCGCAAGATGCTCGCCCTGGTTTAATGGGTAACTTTAAGCGTGTATCTTATCCCTTTCAATTAATATCGCTTGACTTATTAGGACCTCTCCTCGATCGAAAAGAGGTAATCAATATCTTTTGGTTGTTACCGATTGGTTTTCTAAATTTGTTATGGTGCAACCCTTACGTAAAGCTACCTCCGCTGCAATAATTAAATTCCTAGAACAGAATGTCTTTCTTATCTTTGGTGTCCCCAGATTATTCTTTGTGACAATGGTGCACAATTTATCTCTAAAGATTTTCAGAATTTCGTTAAAAGTTACAAAGTACAAAAATTTGGTTTAACGCAAAATATCATCCCCAAGTAAACCCTACCGAGAGAGTAAATCGAGTGTTAATTACCGCTATCTCGTCTTATATTAATTCAGACCATACTACATGGGATGAACATATCTTTGAAATTGCTCAAGCTTTGCGTACATCTAAGCACGAAGCAACCCAATTCACTCCGTCTTTTCTTGTTTTTGGAAGATATACCCCAATCGATGGGAGTTACTATGGTTTAGTGCCTGACGATACTAACGTAATTGAATTTGACGATAAAGTACGCTGGGACAAAGACCAACAGTCATTACCTTCTATCTTTAACGACGTTAGAAAAATTTGTTAAAAGCTTACGAAAAGAGCAAGGACCATTATAACTTGCGTAAGCGAAATATTTCCTTTGCCTTAGGCGAACAAGTTTGGAAAAGAACTATGTCTTATCGGATGCATCTAAGAAATTTTCTTCAAAATTGGCCCTAAATTCATTCTGTGTAAAGTCACACGTGTTATTAGTCCTCTTATCTATGAACTTCAGGATACTGAAGGAAAACGCCAAGGCAGGTGGCATATTAAAGACCTTAAGCCATTCTCTGCTGACCCAAATGCTAATTAAGTTTTTCATGTCCCATTCTCCTCACCATCTACCTAATATTTTTGTTCTCGTCATCAATTAGTATCTTTAATTACTTATTCCTTCTCTCATATAGTATATAATTTCTTACACGTTTAACTTTACTTACCTTAATTTAGCTATCTTTTTCTTTTCGTTGACTTTCCTCGACCATACCGTTACTCATATATCACTTCATCCTCTACACCCCCCAATATAGCTCTGTCGTTTCATTTAATTAACCCTTGAAATTTTCCTACTACATATTGTTCGGTCTTTAGTATTTCTCTTATATGGTTTAATTGAAAGGTAATTGTCGTAACTTTGGTTGAAATAACCCATTGAATTTTTATGACTGGTTTTGGCTGATGTTGAGTGAATGCTTTCTTCTTTGGGCTCACATAGGACACGCGCAGTCTATGCCATTGAAAGAAATAGTTCATATTCGCAGTTGCAAAGGCTAGGATTGTCTATTCCATGTGTTTTCTTCTGAATTACTGCAGTCGCCCACATTATACTACATCATTACACTATATCTTTATTTGTTTTTCTACTAAATCAACATAACGTATAAACATTTTTTTCGTTGTTTTTATTGAACTTTGTGGTGAGGTGCTATTGCTTCTTATTGTTATCTTATTAAATTCTCGGTTGTTTTAGCATATGGGGACAGTGTATCTGTATCTAACTGCTTTTAATTGGACATTTTGTGTGTTTAGGGTGCTACCGATTTAAAAACTACCTTAAAACAGTTTGTTTTGTGTGTTTGTATCTGTGAAGATACTTTTAAGTTGTCGTGTCTATCTTTGTCTGATTTTCTTATCGTAGTCGAAGCACTCGTTAGGAAAATTATCGTACTAGTTCTCTTAGGAGTCTAGTGAATTTTAAAAATGTGTATATCTTATCTTGTCGGATTAATATCGCAGGTGGTCCTTCAGACTGCGCTGTGTTTTATAGGGACAATTCTCTACTTTCTCTCGGACGCTTGTCCAAAACTATACTTTTCTTAACCCGCTATCTCCGCTATGCCTTATTCTTCTCTCGGTGGACCTGTTCTTGTCCCGGAACACCCGTCTGCCTCATAAGAATGATGTTCCCTCATTCCGAGCTACTGACCACACTTGTTGGTTGAGTAGCGCTTTGCTATCCACCTTTCCTCTGTCGCTTTTGCTCAATGCGAGCCCTTCCTCTTCTTTCTTCTACCTAGAGGTGCCTCTTATGCACTTCAAAACCAACCTCCTTCTTTTTACCTTTCCTATCTCTACTACCTTTTCTTTTCTGTTAGTCACCGTGTGGTTGTGCGGGAGGTTTTCACAGACACCTGGACCATGTCTCTGCGAATCTTTCGTGGGGTCATGCGGTGCCGCTGTTAGTGCATAGGCTCTGGCAGTGAAGGTATGTATGAGTGTGTGAATGTGTGAGTGAATGTGTATATCTTTATACCGTATGGATATCGGGTGAATAGTTTCACCGATATCGATCAACACTGGGTGCAGGAATGCACCCAAAGGTCTTTGCCGGTCCCCCGTGCTGTTCTTACGAACGGACCTGCCTCACAGGTTTCTCTTTTTGGAGGGCACGGGTCAATCCCATTTAAACGGCTCTACTGGAGCCACTCTTGTTGTTATCATTGTCTTGGGTAATAACTAGGCCAATATCTTTGTCTTCTTTATTATCTTCGATAATACCTTTAGGTTTAATATCGTTATCTTATTGATTACCTTTGGTAATAACCTTAGTTTAGTATCGTTATCTTACCAATTACTGTTAGTAATAATTTTGGTTTAATTTATCGTTATCTTACCGACTACCGTTAGGAATGACTTCGAGTTATGTCGCGTTATCTTACCGGTTATCTTGAGCAATAACTTCTGTTTAAATTCATGTTACCTACTATCTCTTATAATCACTTTAACTTAATATCGTGTTATCTTATCGAGTATCTCAAATAATAACTAAAGCTTAATACCGTTATCTTATTCATTACCTTTGAGGATAACAACTTAAGCTTAATATCTTTACCTTATCTATTATCTTTAACATCAATTTGAGATCTTATCTTATCTTTTATCGTCCTAACGTGTGGTATATATGACCAGACGTGGGAATTATCTTTCTGAAAATTAAGTGAAAAAGCTAACCCAATTTAGAAATGTAATTTGTCAGGTTAGCATATAAGGATTTAGTAGGCGGTACTTTTGGTAAATTTGTGGATTCACAACTGTGTCATGGACAAGTTAAATGTGCATCGGAGGAAACCAAAGTACCAGAAACAAAATTTGCTAGAGTGCAAGTGACGCTCTCATGAACTTTTTAAATTTGGGCACTTCTTGCCAAAAAAGAAGAATAGTTTGATGCGACACTCATGTGTGTTTGCATATAAGAACTATATGTTAGCTTTAGTTAGATAAGTTTAGATAGGTTTAGATAGGTTAGGCGACTTGTCGCACCCGTGTTAGTTTAAGCAGTGTTTCATGCTCCCCGACAAATTTGTGCTGTCGGTAAGTAGTGTAGTCAAAGACTATCGGGCTACCTATTCCGTTTCCTGGTACTTCGGTAGACGTGTTATCGGTCGAAAAACCAGGTGGCGCCTTATATAAACATTTTGTAGGTTTTAAGTTAGGGTTTATGTAGGGTAGTAAGGACTTAGATTTTAAGCTGTTACTGTGCTAACAGACTTTTTCTTTTAAGTTTTTCTTTTGTGGCTTTGTCGCGATTGTTACGTGCAAACTGAATTTGCACTTAAACATTGTTTTAGTTCAGTTTTTAATGTACGGAAGTTTTCCCGCCATAATTTTAAATACGCAAGACGCGCGAACATTTTAAATGAACTGGGCGGGGCTTCCGGCACGTCACAATAGTGCAATTGGAAGTGTGAATTATCCCTATAGGGGTATAGCAATGCTACAAAGAGTAGGGAGTTCCGCGGTTCTCGCGCGGAAACGTGGCTTTTTTACGCCAAACTTTGAAGTGAACAGTCGTGCCGGGTGTCGTGTTATCTTATTATGTAGATTTCCTTATCTTGAGTATCTTTCCTTAATTCCCTATTCCCGTCTTCCACTGCATATAGGAACGAAGATGACCCTGGACCATGACCCCGAGATAATTTGGATGTCCAACTCTACCAGCAGCGATGCCGAGGTTACCGTGGCGTGATTTCCTGCCGGTTAGCGGATCCTTCACGTGAGTAGATTATCTAATTTTTATTGTTTAAATTTTATGTACCTTCTCTTAATTATGGCGCAATATAAATTATCAGTGACGTCATGTGTATCTTATGAACTTTGGTAATTGTATTACCGGCTTTGAAGAGCCATCTATCGCCATTTCAATGTACCAGAATCTAAGTGTAACATTTTGTTAACTGCATTACCGACCAGGTAAAACTGTAAACGAAGTGTAGCAAAGGGTAGTCCTGGAAATTGCATACCTCAGGTACAATTGTAGTATGACACCTCAATAAGGTGATAATTAATACCATGAAAATGGAAACCTCCAAATTTTCAACCATAAAATCTGTGATCAAGGAATCTGGCAATAACCTCAATTGGTAATAAATATGTCGCAGCTGTTCAACCGACCCAGAACAGATGCAGTATCAGAATTAGCCAAATAATATTAATTTGGATACATCAAATAATAGAAGAATTTAAATTTTTCCCTTAATTACTGTGGTAATAGAACCTTTTTTATCTTTATTACTTCTATTAGTTACTCATCAGAATATATCACACGTAACCCTGCTGCTTTTATTAATTACTCTAACAAAACGTAGTATGTTGTTTGTTGCTTGAAATGTAAAAGACCACCATTAGTTTTCATTTAAAGTTCTACTTATGAAATGCAAACCCCTATCAACCCGACTTCCACATTCGACCTATAGGTTCAATCTAAAAACTGAAAGCTATGAACACTAGAAAAATCTGTACCTTTAAAAGGAATAGACATCCTCCCCAGGTCAACTTCTACAGCTGGTTCTCTAAAACTCAGATAGCTGCACAAATTGAACACGCTGTAATTGCCAAATACGTCCTAGAACGCTTTGTTCTCAGAGATAGCTCAAATCACATAAAATGCAGCATATCACGGTAAATAGATAATTGCTGTTTTACTCCCACATTCTCATTTATTATTGAAATTCTTTAACTCTTGGCATATTTGAAGGATAATCAAGTACCTGAAGGCCAAACACACTATCCGTGAACTTAATTGGGTACATCAATACTTAGTGATTTTTGACAAAATTCATGAAATTAGAATCTGTATTATACGTATTTAAAATAAACATACCATGATAATTTTTTTTCAAATATTCGAAATGAACCCTTCATAAAAAAGGTGGTAATTAATATGAACCTACCCTAAATATTTGCACAGAAAATTTAATATACTACAAAGTATCTACAGCAGTAACAAAAATATAAGCAGTCTTTATACAACTGTTTTGTCCAATAAAATGATTTGCAAAATTTTTCCTCATTCTAAAAAGCTTTTATTTTTCAGATTCTTACTTCACTGAAAAATATTTAGGCCTTCCATCAGATAATTTAGGATACTATGAGAGTGCAGATTTAATAAGAAGAGCAGGAAATTTAAGAGATCGACACTTTATGCTTGTTCATGGAACTGCAGATTCAACAGTTAAACCGCAACATTCAATTTTATTTGCCAGAGCATTAATAGACCAAGGAGTACTTTTCAGACATTTAGTAAGTATGCAATTAACACTTATGCTACTATAACATATATTTCCATAAGGTTTATCCAGATGAAAATCACGATTTTAGTCCGCAATCTCAAATTCACCTATATAAGCAAATCGATCAATTTTTTAACGACTCATTTGGTCCTAGCCTTGATGATTGGGATGATGGAACTGGATTTTTTATACAGTAATAGTTATTGTTACTCTTTATTCTAAATATTGTTAAATTGTGTTAAAGTAAAGAATGAGTCAAATGTATTACAAAGAGTGATGTTTTAGAAAATTATTTTTTTAATGAACTTAACAATTGCCTAATTGTCTGTAATTGAGCCTTTTACTTTTTATGGAATTTGCTATTTCTGTTTCAGATTTCGTAACATGGTCCAGGCTGCTAACTATTCTTGGTGTCTCACAAAATGATCGCAACTTAGTCATTGGCCTTTCTTGCTTATATTTTTGGCAAGACTCTTGATGTTCTTCCTACGATTACAAGCGTATCATCTGTAGTTATGCTGTCAAATTTGTTCTAATCAAGTTCATATTCTACTATTAATTTTTTGATAGTTGAATAAATAACACTTGCAGCAACGATACTTTTTAACACAACAATAATTCTTTAGTTATGCCAAAATTTTGTTAATTCCATATATAAAAATCACAAAATATGCCGCATCTTTAATAAAAGTAACTGCAAGAAAAAAATGACTAAACCCTTGCATTTTCTTTTTCAACTGGCAGACTACAACATGATTACCCTTGATGCTATTGTATTTCTTAAAACTGGTATGTTCATATGATTTGTTTTTGAGGCATGATATTAAGATATACTTTCTTCCACATGCACATACACACCCACACACTATTTTACAATGTTGCCTGGTGAAAACTAGCAATATACTGGCATTTTTTAGTGCAATAATCAAGTTCAATTTTAATACATCTCTATTCTCAGTTCTCGATTTTTTTAGACATCAACTGTTTATTTTAAAGCAATGATTTTAAATGAGTTATTATTCTGATCTAATCACTATAGCAATAAAATTGTACTTTGTCATTTATTTCATGTTTCTTAAAATCGAATTCTTTACAAACAGCAAATGGTTTTTGGTTACAAGTCAAACAAAGTAGTATACAAGTTTATCATGTCAATCTAACCTGTTTATTCGGCATGTGCATTTCTAATTTTGATGCCGCAAATTGTTTTAATAAGGGCTATTAAGTCTAATTTGTTTCTTCCCATTTACATCTGCAACTGATGAAAGTAGTAAATTATAGATCCTGAATGTTTATAAATTTGTCAAAAGCTAAATAATGCTGTACAAGTGTTCAAACCACATTTGATTTTGATTTGATTTATTTATTTCCACAAAACATTTTCATGTTGTAGGAAACTACACTTATATTAATTTACAAAGTTATCTTATAGACTATTAAAACATGTCCTAATCTAATAAAATCACTAGTATTAATTACAACTAAAATGTCACAAATATCACTGTAGTATCAACTGCTCTGATTTATATGGTTTTGTCATCAATATATTCATGCACTGAGTAATATGCCTTCTGAAGCAGCAAAGCTTTAATCGCCCTTTTAAATGTTAGGAGTGAATGGTTTTTAAATCTGTTAGGAAGATGGTTGTACAATTTAACACCCATATATTGCAAGCTGTTTTCAAATTTTCTGGTATCATGTCGTGGCACTACCAGCAATTGGCCCGATTGCCTGGTTTTAATCATCTTGGCGACTTCAAAGAATACATTTTTTAAATTTGTGCACAAAGCACAGACATTCAAAGATGTAGACACATGGAAAGGTTAACAACGCTAAGGATACAAATAGTTTTCTGCAGCTTTCTCGTCTAGGAGACTTACTAAGTATGCGAATGGCTGTTTTTTGTTCGAGGAAAATTCTAAATGCATGAGATGATATACCCCAAAACATAATGCAATAGCGCATTATACTATAAAAGTATGCATGATATACCATCAATAGTGTTGAGTGTGACATTACTGTGAGAAGTTTGCGCAGTGCAAAATTGGCTTTCACGAGACGTTTATGAATTTGAGTAATGTGATTCTCCCAATCAAGCGAGCAATCTACAGTAGCTCCCAGGAATTTTATATCGTGAATGACCTTTATGCCAATGTTGTCCATGGAAATTGTAATCTTTTTGTTGAATAATATGCAACTAGTTTTATCCAAACATGTTAAACTATTTTTAATATTTTTATTAATTGTACCAATAAGACACTCAGTTGTAGGATTGACATAGGTACATGAGTGATCAATTTAAGCAGTTTTGTATTATCTGGTCCCAAAACTTTTTAAAAGTTTCTTTTAATAAGCACTTCTTCTCCATATGGGCATTTGGCACGAGCAAATATTCAATGTTATAAAAAACTAGCATTATTTGCTCTATCCACTTTCCATTATTATCAAAAATCAAAATTTTCTACCCACTGCCCTTGAAACTATTATTGAAATACCTAACCACCAACAAAGTGGTCAAATATTTGGCCAGGCTTTGTATTGTTACATAAATCACTCAATCATCAGTAGTGTAAATGCATGCAGATTTATTATACCCTATTAGCTATCTACAAGAGCACCCCATTGCTACTACCCCTTTCAACTTGCAGTGGATATATGTCAACCTCGAACTTATACCTCACCAGCCATTTGAGCAAGCACTAACTATGACCTATCGATGCAACCTAAATCTTATTTTCAATGCAATTACGTACGACTTGTACTGGGCGTTCCAAATTGAATGTGGTTATCGGCTAACTCTGGTATTATCAAAGATACTAAAAAAGCTATTTACACATCTACAGACCACTTTTTTTGAGATCAGTTCAATGGCAAAATCAGAAATGAATGATTTTCTTATGTTTTCAAACTACAGAGCTTTTAGGTAAAGTGGCAATCAATTGCAGTTTGCATTTAAAAAAATACAAGTTCATATTATAACTTTAAAATTGTTATAAATATTAAACATTTAAGTGCATCACTTTAACCTGCATAAAAAATTGTATAAAAAACTTTCACCCCATTTTTGGATAAATTTACAAACAAACGAGTTATGGGAATTTATAGAATTTGCTAAATGTTAATATAACGCTAGTGAAGAGGGAGGCATCAATGATAACAAAAGGAATTCTTTTCGAGGTATACAATTCTAATCTGGATAGATCGTCAACTTATCGTCTATAAAATGTTCAGCGCCAACTCATCAGGCTCTAATCTCATCTCGTAGATGGTAAGTGATCTTCGAAACGACTTAAGGATTTCTGAACTGAACAGGTGGATGGAACCCTATTGACATCGACTTCCTCCGTAGGAAAAAAGGCAACACTTTCGCTTAACCTATGAAAATCATGGGTTTTGACAATCGCCGCTAACACGGATAAACTAGATTCCAATCCTAATTTTTGGTCAATTTACATATCTCTAAAAAAGAACATCTTAAATTTTTTTAATGATTCAACAACTTTGACTGTCTATATAAAGTACATTTCACTTTGTGTTCAGTGTGCACCACGTAAAAGTCTGAATATTAATGAATTAGATGTGAATAATGCAATATATGTCAACAAAATATAATCAGGTAGGAAGTTAAAGATTTTATCACTTCCAGCGTTCTGGTAGAATGCAGGGTTCAACCACCCTTTTCAAAGCAAGATAATCTTCTGGTGTCAATGAGTAATCCTTTAATCCAACACGAAAAGGTTAATAAAAGCTTTCACTAACTCAGACCACTTTCACTCCATTATGGTAAATCATTTATTTCTGTGTTTTCGAATGCATTTGGGGAACTTTTACTTACATATACCGCATTCAAAATTATGCACTCTGTTACTTAACACTTGCCTTCGCTCGATTGGTTGATGGTCAAATGAATTCTAATTACTGGAAAATACATGACTCATTGTTTATATTCGAGTGCTCTCCACTATTATGATATGATATGTATATTGTAACAGTTTTAAAAATATATAATATATTTATGGTCCATGCTAATTATATGGTTGCTCTGCTAGAATTAAAAATGCCATACAATGTATTATTGCACGTGAGACGCAGTAGTACCGTACATTAAAGAAAATTATTAAAGTTTTTACATATAAGTATTAATCAACAAAATTATAATTTTAGAGTAGATACAGAAGCCCTTTCGGAGTTAATAATTCTAAAATTTTCTATTTAAACTCTTGGAGATTTGATCAGACTTTCTTAGTATAGAGAAAATTATCAGGATAAGAATACTTCGATTCCATAATACATATTTTGCATAAAATATAACTATATTTAACAAATGAATAACATCACAGGCTTTAGTTTTTTTAAAATAGTTGAACAAATTTTTGTTACATGACAGTTAAGTGCTTGAATGATTGTCAGATCTAGCAGTCACGTGTAATTTCAAGCAATCTTAATAGAAATCTAATTTCATTATTTGTAAGCTTAAGCTTTTCTAAGCTTCTCGTAAGTGAGAGCTTTAAATGTAACAAAATTTAATGAATGATTTTTCTTCCACAAAAATATACGGTCATATAAAATTAACAATATTAAGTAAGATTACTACAATTGACTCACATCTTACAAACTGAAACAATAGGGGTTTTCGTAGGTAAGAACTTAACCATTCGTAGAAAAGGAAGTTGTTGAACAAATCCATTTAAATATTCAGCAAAAATAGACTCACCTTTAACCATTGGTCGCCGACTGCTACCCTTGCTTTGGATGTGCCCAGGTTTCAGCTCATCCCCAGCTGTTTGCTTGCAAGTGTAAAATACAATGGACTCCAGTCGATTCAAATTAGAGAACTTATCGGCGTTCTTGATCTGTGGGTGTTTTCATTGGCGTCGCCGTGGATCAATGTAGTAAGCGTAAGACTACGGATCCCAAGGTCCCGGGTTCAAATCCCGACACGGCCGACTGCTTGAAAAATGGCAGGTGAGCATTTTTCACAAATATTACGCCCTCGTTCGGATGAGAGGTTAAATGGAGGTCCCGTGTGTGAGTGTTGTCACGCACGTTAAAGATCCCTACCTTGCCTGGAACGGCAAGGGTTCGGCAAAATTCTAAATTTCCAGGCAACAAAAAACTCGCCTTCTGGCCAATGTAGTACCTACTGGTGGAGCATTGGAAATGTAAATGAACGGGTGTTTTCATTGTTTTAACATGTCTTGAGTAGAGGGTGTTTCTTAACCAGAGTGTATTTCTTAACTAGATGGTATTTTTTGACTAAAGAGTATTTCTTGACGAGATAGTATTTCTTGACTAGAGGGTATTTCTTGACTAGAGAGTATTTGCGCTGAAACGAATATAATTTAAGGCACCTGATTTTTCACCAATAATTCTCACCATCAACGACTCCCATCCTGCTTGGCTCGAAGAATGTAGAAGTAAGCGGATTGCGAAAACAACTCATGAAGACAATTCGACCTGGAGAATTCTTATCAGAACAAATGTTTGATGATCATGTTCCGTGTTTATTGAAAACCTTGAGATATATGTGAACAATGGGTTATTTACACAGACTTAGAAAGATTAGAATGCTACTTACGACTTTCTAAGCAAGGTTTCAAAACACCTGAATTATTTTCTATATTATTGTGGGTACAAAATGTGGAACTTAGCCTTGCAATTTAACTAAACTAGGAAACAACAGATCGTATGTTGTCCTACATATGGGTCCAAGGACTTATTGAGAATTCGAAAACCTATTTAGGTTTGCAAATAAATACATTTGTGAATTTTTCATTTTTTCTATTGCCTTAATACAGCTTTGTTTTTCTGTAAAGAAATTTGTTATACACTAGAAAAAAAATTCTTACAATATAAGTTAAAATGTCCCCAGGGGGTTTATGTAATGGTATTTTCACACAGTCTATTTACTATGGACACCTGCGCATTGGGTTTGATCTCTATGCATTACATTTTATGACATTTCATGAATTCTATTTATTTGAATAATTTACAATGTTTTCGGTTCTTTTCAATAAGTGAGAATATTTTCGATTCCTCGCTTGTAGGTTGATGCGTTATGGATAATTTGTTGATGTTTGTCAAATTTAGTATGTTTATAATAAAAGGCCATACTTTATAATCATACGATGCGGTAGTCCCATTTTAAACTGTAAACTATCTGAACTTTTATAAAAATTTTATAAAATTATTCGTGTAGTTTCTTACTACCGTTCCTAAACTAACTAAAATTGAAAAATAGTTTCCTATTACAAATTGTTAAAAATATCAGTATTTCACTGTAATTGAAAAACAAAACAAAAAAGCTCACTTCAGATTTTGTCCATTAAATTGATCTCAAAAAAGTGGTCCGTAGACGTGCAAACAGTTTTTTGTATTATCTTTAATAATAACAAAGTTACCCATTAACTGCATCCAATTTGGGACACCCTGTACACTTCATTATCCGATTCAAGCAAAGATCTATCATCGATAACACCTAATATATACACTTGATCACTTCAATTAGTCAATTTGACAAGCATTGATGAAAAATTTAAAAAATAATAAGAAAGACGGATTTAAATTTTCAATTCTGATTTCTGACTAATAGGATTTGCAATAAGAAAATCATTGTTTACTTCATCATAATAGTTTTTACTATTCTTATTCAACTATGGATAAACAATGTATTTCTTTGGCATGCATCTGCTTTACTATTACTTCAAATTGAGATCACAAATTTTTATATTTTCTGGTAGTTTCAAAATTTTTTTTGCATTTTGGGATTAAATTAACATTTTTCAATAATTTGTGCTAAAATACCAGCACCAGATATACAAAGAAATAAATTTTTCTACGGACAAATCATTTATTTCTTTTTTGTTTATGTTATTTTACTATTTTTAGAGAAAGAGTTTATAACTAACTAGAAATTGTTTTCACTCCCACTTTTTCCTATCACTTAAGCTTTTACTAAAATATCTATATAGTTTATTATATTGTAAAATACTGATAAACCACGAGCACCATCTGCACTATCATTCTAAATTAAATTGAGATTGCGGACAGTGTGATGAATATAATCTGCATTTATAGTTTTTTGTTTAAGACGAGATTACAAACCTTTCTACCGTCCACTCGTCACAGCCGCACCATTATCTTGGCATTTTTTAATTGAAAGAGTAAATGTTGTTAAGAGAGTCAATATGCAAATATCAAATGATAGTGTCATTTGCAATAAATCCTAAAAAAGATTTGTGGTTCATGGTTTATTATTTTCAACTAATACATATCGAATAATTACAGAAAGCTGATTTTTTTTTGAGATGTCTCGAGTAGTATTAAGAATTAGATTAATCCGAGACTGATTTCGTTCATGATTAAATTTATTATTTAATTTGAAACTAAACTAAAAGTGTTCGTTTAGAATTAGTCACCTTAAATATTTTATTTTGACAGTATAGATTCTATCATGATTTTTAGCAAAGTATTACACCAAAAATATTTAAAAAATTATTTCTGTTCAAGTTCGCATTCATAAATTATTTTAATACATTTATGCAGTTGGAAACAATTTTATGCGGATAAAGCAACAATAAACAAAAAAAGAAAATATGCGGTTTCTATTCTATTAGGAAGTACCCACCCTTATTGGCAGAAAGAACACTGCTAAAAGAAATAAAAATAATTTAAATTTACTTACCGCTTATCCAGGTACTTTGCTAGCACAGGTGCTTAAAACAAAACGGAATAATTGAGAGTTAGAAAGGAAGGATGGGATATCAGTAATGGTTATTTTAGCACTAAAATAAAACTGTTTTTCACTAAGTAAAAAAAACTGTTGACTCATTAAAGACAATACTTAGGTGTATATAGTGAAAAATAGACAATGTAACCTAACCAGAGCTATATCTTTACTGCTTGTTCAGACAAGTAGGGTAGAAAAAAGGCTTGATGGGGTGAGACCAATGGGGTGAAAAAATGAAATATGAAAATTTAAAAATTAGCGCCACTAAGCACCAGAGTAAATACTAACGATAAATGTTCGCTAAACAATCTCTATTGTAAACTATGCGAAAGACAATGAATCCAATACTACAAGTTGCTAAAGTAATAATAACATCTAAAATTTTCTTCAAAATTGTTTTCAATATTTGAAATCTCTTTTCTGTTATGGATTTGGTACCCTTCTGTTTCATTACTTGATTATAAATTAAATCCTTTTTGGAGTGTACAATCGCATGTTCTTAAATTCTGTACTTACTCCTTACCAATCTCTAATTTTCCCTGATGTTCATTAATCGTTAACATGAAAATCTGCTTGATACCTGTAAGGTTTGTAAAATATTCCATTCAAAATTTTCATATTTTCAATTTAACATAACTGTGTTCCAAGCTAAAATATGTGCCACTTAGAAAATGTTTATGGAAGACCCTTCTGCTTTTACTTTCACACATGTACTATTTGCAAGTATAATTCATATACTTTATCGCCATCAAAATTGATGTCTGAAAAGGAATTTGCATCTTGTGTTAAATTTTTCTAAAATACCATAATCGATGGTGCTTTAGTCAAAAATCTGTCTAAATTCAGTTATTTGTTCTGGTGATGCTTTTGTTTCCTTTTCTTTTGTTGAACTCAGCACCACTCCATTTTTCTATACATATTTAACGTTAATGCAAATATATGGAGACGAAAGTAACTAATAGTCCTCTAGCCATGTCATATGTGTAATGTCTACACTTTGAAAACCAAAACTATTGTAGTAGATACAATTCTATGTTGTTGAATAAGAATTCTTTGTAAATAAACAAAGATCTATATTACTGCACGCATCTTCTTAAATGGTACACTCGACTAAAGATTGCATATCCACCTTGACTGTATCACCCTTTTCATCTAAACACATTTATACGTCTTTGAACGAGAGCAATCGTTACAACATGAAAACGATTGTTATTTACAAGTTCTTTAAAATTAAAAAAACAAAAAATTACTGGTAAGTGTATAAGTTTTATATCATTTTAGAATAGCCAAAATTATAATACACCAGATACCAGATGACCTAAACAAATCTGCATATCGTACTTATGATGCTTATCAGGACAGGAATGTAGTTGTTCGATACACAGACAAAACATGATAGGTATTGCTTAAACTGGCTCATATTTTATGTTTTCGTGTCCTAGGTACCTGTCATTGAAGGTGTACAGGTAATGGTTGCTATGGTGGAATCCTGCTTAACTGACATTTACATAAATTTAATAATTTAATTGTGATACAAATTTTTAAAATGTATTAACAAAAAAAAATATTTCATCCTTAGTAAAGGGTTCAAAAAAATAAAACAATAATGGACATTCGATCCATGCATTTTACTTTTTTTGGGTTCATCAATAACTTTTACTATATTTGTATTATTAATTTTTTTATACAGAAAAAGGACACAACCGAATTTCCATTATATAGATTATTGCCTTAAAATGACAGGTTGTTACGGTATTAAGTGCAGACGAGAAAGAAAGCAGCAAAGTAAGTAGAGAAAATCGCCTACACCGAATAGCGCAACAAAAACAGGGACAGAATGGTAGAATCGAACTCCAATAGAATTAGAGTTTGGACTAGCTCAAAAACGTTATAGAGTGGTGTGGGTGAGATAGAAAAAAAATTGGAAACCTCGGTAAAAACTATATTGCAACCTGTAAGTAAAACATACTGCCCCCAAAAGAATAATTACAAACGTCAGAAACACATATACGTAATTGTTTGTTACAACGTGATGTACACAAAGCATCATTTTACATATAATACAGTATTAAACCTAAACATTCTAAAATATCGAGAATAAAATCTTATTATCTAAATAGAATACTTACATGTTCCTGCCCTAAATATATACAAGAAATCAATAAATACTACAGTGACATCTGCTTTAGGAAGCGCGCATCGTAACATTAAAATTTTAAACAGAAAGTCGTTGACGTTAATATTAATTTAAACAATTTAAACAAAAGTGCTCTAACGCATTAAAATTATAAACAGCAAGCTTTAAGAATAAGGTACATAATTGTTCGTGTTGTGAGCGTGTGGTTGGTAACGTACAGTCTACAATTTATTGCGGAATCAAAAAAAAAAAAAGAAGTGTCTATCTTCCAAAACAGCAACACAAATAAAGCAAACAGAAACATACGCTGTACCTGGAGCTATACCATCTTAGGATGAGGAAATGCAGCTGTATTTGTCTATGGTTGGTTGCTGAAACCACCAAATTAACTATACTAGCACATAACGTATTTTAAAAGTGCAATTTTACAATGCTCACAGGACGTTGTATCACAGTAAGAGAATGAAGAAGTAAGAAACCTTTTTTCGAAGTTGGACTCTTATTTATACAACTTCAAAACCATGGAAGAAATAATCTAAAAGCATTCCCAGCAATAGAATGTTAATGTTAATTTTATACTTGGCTACTGAGACTGCCCGTTCGACGCCTCTGGAATCTTAATAATATAATAATAACAACAACAACTACCAGATACTTATGGTTAAAGAAATCAGTTGATGTTCAGTAGGGATGGTGAGTGGTAAATAGTTTGCCTTTGTAATAGTTTTTAAACCAGACAAAAATTAAGGATCTATGTTAATGTTAAATAAATAATATATTATTATTTACGCTTTTTTCCTTTTAACTTATGGTACAGTTTAAAGGCTGGGTTTATAAAAAAACTGATTTGTTCAATGCCTCTTATTAATCAATAATCGAATACTTATTTGGTAAAGCAGGTTAAAATTTATACGTTTTGTGCTTCATTCCTCAGTAGATTACTCAGCATTTAGTGTTTAGCGCCATTCTTTCTTATTTACTGCTTCTCAAGATCGGTGGCTAATTATTAAATAGAAACATACATCAGTGGTCAACGTGAAATATAAAGGATAAATGTTCTCACTTAATATTTGCAAGAGAACTATTATACAGTAAAAATAAAGTGAGTGAACCAGGTACACTTGCACATATCAGACTTGATCCGTTAGTTTGCTGGTGGTATATTGCATGTATAATTGAATTTTAATTTCAGCTTAGGGTCATGAACCCCCTCATATGATATACTGTTATCCTTATTCAAGGTGACTTTCTCTGTGTGGGGAGTTAGAAAAGCGGCAAATTTTAGATATGCACAGAAAACTCCTACTAAATATTATTAGTACTGATAATTGGCCAGGTCGAAATTTTATGAGAGCTTTTGAATTATCGTGGTAAGAAACCTACAAATAGATTTGTGGAAGTATCTATAGAGCAGCTTATATTGCTGGCTGTGCATTTTATTATCAAACGTCAAAAATAACTGGACTTGAGATAAAGGTTTTTTTGATTAAATACATTTCATGCAGTGCATGAATGTTCCAAAGATCGTGCAATTTTTTTTATTGGTTTTAAACGTTTACAGCAAAATCGAGCAACGATTCTAGATACACTTCAGGTACGTTTTAAATAAAATCATATATAATGAAAATGACTGAAAAAATATGTTGTTACTAACTTATTTAATAGATACTACTCTACCTTTCTATAAACAAGAAATTGGATTTTCGAGGTCATGATGAGTCTTCACAATTGCTAAAATGTGGAAATTTCAAAAACGTTTTTGAATGTTTGATTAAGTGAAATGCAGAATTATCAGAGCATTTATCAAAAATGAACCAAATTTCATGAGCCAGAATTCAAAATGAATTAATATCTTGCATGGAAGACTACTAGAATATGTTTTGCAAGAAATAATAGCAGATAGACCTTTCTTTATTTTAGTATTTGACGATACTGATCTAGCAGAAAAATCTCAGTGCATAATTACTCTTAGATTTGTTGCTCAAGATTGTAAATTAAAAGAAATGCTTTTTGGATTTTTTTGATGTTAGTAATGACCGAACTGCCAGTACTCTTTTTGAAGTAGTTCAGAGTGTTCAAAACCTATCAACTTATAAAGAAAGGTTAGGTGCTCAATGTTACAATGGTTCCAGGGTTATGGCAGGCGAGTAGCATACACTTTGGGCAAAATTAATGTCAATTACTCTCTACGCCCTTTTTACCCATTGCTGTGCTCACCAGTTAAAACTTGTTTTGCAATAAGGATAAGAATTTTGAACATTGTTGCAAGCGAATGACATAACTTTATAAAAGTTTTCGAAACAATAGTGAACGATTTGACCTTGGGAACTGAATCTATTTGTGCAGTTAGGGAATTCCTTAAGCACTTTGGTGATTTTAAATTTGCTATTTTAACTTTTATCTACAGCAAAAATTTTAATATTATCGATCTATTTTTTAAAATTTTACAGACCAAAGTTTTTTTGTGCCAGAAATTTAACCGTGTTATCTAGTTGATGCGGAATGACATCTGAGCAAGAGGTATTTGAAAAATTCGCAATGTTTTATTACAAAATTTTAGGTTACATTACTTTGCAAACTTATACATGGTTTTCCGATCTTGATAGCTTAGAATTTCTCATTATACTTGATCACTCCAAATGTGAACCCTATACTATGGAATTTCCTAAAAAATCTCTGTGGTTACTATTTAAAATTTACCCAAATATTTTTGGCAGGGAAATGAACTTTGCTTGTATAAAGATGAACAGTTTAAAAATACAGATTTATATACAACCTTGAAAATACTTTTTTGTAACTTTGCTGAAAAATTTTGCCAGATTAATAAATTGTTTTACAATTAATTTTAATAATTACTGCTACAAGTGTATCACTTGAAAGAAATTTTACTTTTTCGTGTCTAAAACGCATAGTTATACTTATAAAACACAATGAATCAAGAGTGGCTTAGTGCTTTAAGCTTAATATCTATCAAAAACAAACTACTGAGTAAAAATCCAAACGTTTATGAAAATATAATTGATAAATTTGGCAAACTTAAAAACCGTAGAATACATTTGATTTATAAAATTTAATATGCTATAAGAAATAACAATAAACGAAACATTTTAAATTTTTTGTTTCTATGCTTGCTGTGGACTTCTAATAAAAGTAAACGACTAATTAGAAATAGTACCTCTTAGATAACATATTTTTTTATATTAAATTTAAGGTTTCTAAATAAATGCATTATGAGCCTCACCTCCGGTTCAGAACACGAGCTGCCACTGTAGTAACGATTTTTAAGTAGGTACACGTAATTCAATGGTACTATATTTTATTATACTTACAATCTTAAAACGTTAAGTTTACATTTTTGTTGTAATTCTCTGAATTCTATTTATAAATGACTGTAAAAATTGGAGGTCATCCAACATTCATATTAAAAATTCGATGACGTTTAGTTGATTAAATGACGTTTTCCTAAAATAATCAGAAAGATAGAAATCTAATTCAAATTTAATAATCCATACTTAAGTTATAAAGTATCTACAATGAAAAATGTTTTAATGATCTTCTTGTACCGTTTGTATTTTCCAAGATGTTAAGTACTTAGTGATAACTTTAACATATTTGTCGTTGTTACTATATAGAAATTTTTCAAATGCTGTTGTGTAGGAAAAATGTTAAACTATATGCCTTCTGCTGTTAATGTTGAAGGTTGTACTGTCATATTTTTTGTCTCTCAATGTGAAATAATAACCTAATATAAAGTAACACAAGTGGAATGCTTAAAAATGTTGAGCAGGTGATGGTCCTATATTAATATGTAACAAAAAGGTGCACTTATTGCAAATTTACCAGATAAATTATTCTTCCTAAGAATTGTTTAAATACATTTGATTCATTTTGCACGACTTTCAACTATTCAAAATTATCTGTATTATTCTTCTTCATGTTTAAACAAAAGTCTATGTAAGTTAATCTTAAGAATAAAACGTCCATTCCCTTGCTGAATATTAGAATGTGAGCCTTTTATTTATTTTTTAACAACGAATAACACTTTTTTTAACACACACTTTACAATATATTCAATAAAGGCTAACATTCCAATTTTCATTTGTATATATGTGCCTAATTTTGGCTTTACATAGTTGTATGTAAACATAAAATTGAAATAATGTTATTACCTAATTTTTGTTGCTAAAATATGTATTAAAATCATATTTATTGTTATTATAATGTTATATTTGTATACCATTATTATATGTACTGATTTGTAAATGTGACACCAAGCCAAATAAATGTTATAACAAACATAAAACTGTAAATTAATTTGGTGCTTATCAATGTTAGTTTGCAAAAAATATTCAACGTATTCAATAATAGTAGTTTATATAACATATGTTGAAGCAAGTGGGTTATTTGATCAGTGGTAGTTTAGGCATCAATAAACTGAATACATAATTAACACAAATCAAACAAAACAGTGGCTAAACATGTTGTTTGCTTACGAACATCCTAGTGTGTGATATTTAGACTAAAGGAAGCCTGTTTTCCTATCTGTTATAATTCTTTTGATAAGGATCGATTTGCATCGTTGAACAAAAGCGCATTGATTTTTGGGTAGTTATAATTAATTATATTGACAGTAAACAAATTATTCTACTACTATGTTGACAAATAAAACCTTCCAATTAGATATACAAATTTTAATTGTTACTAGCAGCTTTGTTATTCTTCATATTCCTATTCTTTGTATACTTAATTGCAGTTTCACTCAATTAGTAAATAGTGAGATTGTGAAGTTGTTGTTGGTGTTTAACCGTCTAGTGGCTGACACTGTTATGTGAGTTGACCATTCTGAACCACTGGTTCATACCCTCAGTTCAGTTTCGAAGATATATGGCGTGTATAACAGCATGAAGATAATTATCCTATGACAATACTCAAATCTGTAAAGATAGTTATACCGTTAAATATGATGTTCTAAAGAAGCATAAACCATCAATGGAGTTTAAAATCCTTTATTATCTAACTTGCTTCTTTTTTATGGTTATATAGGTACCCCTTCCTAGCAGGACACTGGCCAATGTTGAAAGTCTTAAATAAGTGGACGTTGGTAAGTTGTTATAGTTGTGCCACTATGTGTAAGCAAAGACAGATTTTTTTGTTAATATATGTTTATTATGCCAACTTTGAATTGCTTATTGTCTAAAACTTTCGGATAACTTGCGTTCCTCTGCAAGAAAAGTTTCAGAACAGGCAATGAAATACCTTCTGATTATTAAAAAATTACAACAGAAAGATTGCTTTTATTTAAAAGCAGACACAGGTAATAGGCTGGTCATTCTAGACAAACAGAACTATGTTGATAGAGTAGAAACTTTGATATCTAAGGAGTCACAAAGAGGAAAAATGAGATTCCTTTAAATAAAATGATAAAAACAACAGAATCTGTTTTGAACGAATGCCCAAACCTAATTTCAACCACATTAAAATTAAAATTGACAGTTTCAAACCCTGAAATTTCAAAAATGTACTGCTTGTCTAAAATTCACAAGATAAATCGATGAAACCAAATGTTTCAGGTATTAACTCACCGACTTACCGGTTATCGCAGTGACTGTCAAATGAACTTAAGAATTTAAAGATAAATAGTTTGGTTGTACAAAACTCTTTAGAGATTATTAATAAAGTTAAGATATCTCATTAGAAGAGAACAAAATCTTAATTTCATTTGAGGTCAGCTCATCTTCCCTAGTGTTCCTATATCACGTACTTTGTGTATCACCCTCTCCCTTTTGTTATCCTCCGGGCTACAAAATCATATGAAATCATATGATTTTGTAGCCCGGAGGATAACAAAAGGGAGAGGGTGATACAATTTGGCGCACCAACTAATAGGGCTCGAAGCACGACCCTGAGACAGGATTCCAGTGCATTTTGCTAATTTTTTTTTAATTAGGAAAGTTGTAGGTTTTTTTTTTTTTTTTTAGTAAAGCAAAAGGTTAACATGGAGCCGGGAGGTAAAATAAATAAAATTGTTTCGTTGAATGAGTGGGAAAAGGCCGAGCAAGTTATGCAAGTAGATCGGGAACAATCTGACAAGACTGATCTATTCAAATTTTTAAAGGATATGCAAATGACAATCACTGAGAGCGTTAAAATAGAGAATGCAAAGTTAAAGGAGGAAATGAATGAAAATAATAGGAAATTGAACGGAGAGATAAATATGAACATAAATAAAATCAGTAGAGCAGTGGAAAACCAAATTGAAGAATTAAAAAGAATTAATGAAGTTAGGTTAGAGCAATTTAAAGGGGAAATAGAGCAAGAAATTGATAATAAAATTAAACCGGTGGTGGATAAGTTTTTTAAAATAGAAAATAAAATAAGTGTGAGTAATATGCATTTGGAAAATGAAGTCCAAATTCTGGACGATAATGTTAGGCGTACGGAAAATAGAATTTTAGATTGTGAAACAGGATTAGGCAAAGTGGAAAAGCAGGTAGACATAACGTTTGATGCATTAAATAAAGAAGTAAAAAATTTGCATAAAAAATTACAGGATAATGAAGGAATTTATTAGGAAACATAATACAGGTAAATACTCACAATACGAATAGTTTGGAGAAAATTAAATTTGATGAAAATCGTAGGTCGATGCATCCAGTTAGATTTATTCAGAATTTAGAGGGATATTTCGAGACTGTTAAAATTAATGAAATGAGGAAAATAAATGTAGCTCTTGGTTGTTTAGAAGGGGATACACTGATTTGGTCTTCACGTCTGCAATCAAATTGGACCACGTTTGAAAATTTTAAATTGAGTTTTTTGGGTACATATTGGTCACCGCGTAAACAAGAGGAAGTAAGACATCACATCCATGAACCGAGGCAGTTCAATGCGCAACTAGGGAATATGAAACACCACGTGTGGCATTGGGTTGAAAAAATACAATTTCTTCAGCCACCTATGGATGAAAGTATTTTCGTGGAGGCAATTATCAAACATTTTCCTTTTGAATTAGAACGATTATTGTTGGCATCACAGATTGATAATGTTGATAGGTTGTTGAGGGTAATAGAAAGTTTAGATAAGCAAGCCAATAGGAATGATAGGGGCAATAATAGAAACGAAGGGATACAGTCAGCAGGAAATACAGGAATAGGGAATCAGCGGTATAGGACAGAGAGGACCAATTTTGTGTCGCATAGGGGGTTTGATAATAATCGTAGGTCATTTAGGTGTACTGGAATGGGATACAATAATGTGGGGAATAGAGAACGGTTAGAGTCGAGTAGAGAAGCGCCAACTTTAGTTAACGAGGTGACCCCAAACGAGTCGTAACTGAGCCACAAGCTCCGGTAGTTCAGTTACCCAAGCAATCATTGGAGCAACAGCAATATTTAAAATTTTTTGTTAATTTTTGGACAATGTTAAAAACAAAAAAACATTCTGTAATAAATAATCATGTTGAAAAAGTAGTGGAGTACGATAAGGTCGAAAAGAAGGTTGGTTATACACTGAAAATAAAATGTTATGTCAATGATGACCATTTTGAAGCTTTAGTAGATACGGGGAGCACTGTTAGTATCATTTCAGAAGATACTTTACACTCATTAGAGTCAAAAAATCATGACATTTTATTTCTGCCAGTAGTTGGTATGTCAATTCAGGGCATAACAGGCAAGATCATAAAAGTAAAAAGACAAGCATTAATCGAAGTTAAAATTGCTAATCAAGCAATACCTATAATTTTTCTAGTTGTGAGTAATATACATATTCCGGTAATTTTGGGGACTGATTGGGCTGCTAAATATGATGTAATATTAGATTTTGAAAGAAAAAATATTAACTTTAAAATTGATAGCGAAACCTTTTTAGAAAATTTTGTGGAAGATTACTACCAAAGTGAACAAATGCAATTTGTGCATGTTAATATTGAGGGAAATACTGATGTTGACCTACAAAATATTAACAAGTTTTCAAGTATTAGGAATAATTTTAAAGATGGTATGGTCAATTCGAGTAAGGATGAAGTAGAGCCGGTTGATTCAACGGTAGACGATAGTTTATTAAATATTTTATTAGATTTGCAACAAAGTGTGGATGATGAAAGTGAAAATGATATTCCATTGCAATTTCAATGTACACAGTGTCCAAGTGTCTTACCGAATAGAGAAGAAATAGTGAAGAGTCATTTGAGTAGGCATGATGACGTCAAATGTATGAGTGTTCAGGCTTTATCAGGGGACCAATTGATAGAACAGTTGAAACAAAAATATAAGTCAGTGTTATCAGACGTGCCCGGGCTATGTACAAAATTTGAGTGTTACTTACAAACCAAAGAACACACGCCCTTTATTAAAAAATCGTATCCAATTCCTTTTCAAAAAGGGACGCGGTGACAAAAGAAGTAGAACGAATGATAAAATTTGGTATAATTGAAAGGTCAAGCTCACCGTATTCAAATCCTATAGTAGTGGTAACAAAAAAAGATGGATCGGTTAGGATATGCTTGGATGCACGTGAATTAAATAAAATTTTGATACCAGACAGGGAGTCGCCTCAGACTATGGAAGAGTTACTGCAAAGGTTTAATGGAACTAAATACTTAACGGCTATCGATTTTACCTGTGGGTATTGGCAGATTAAATTAAATAAATTCAGTCGCCCTCTAACTGCTATTCTTGTCAATGGGCGCAGCTATCAATTTAAAGTACTACCGTTTGGGCTCAATGTTTCGGTGGCAGTCTTCAGTAAGTGCCTAGACACCGTATTGGGGCCTGAAGTTTTGAGTTTTGCGACCGTGTATGTCGACGATGTTTTGATTACTTCTTCTTCGATAACCGAACATATTAATCAATTAGATATTGTGTTATCAAAAATACGCGATGCAGGAATGACCATTAAGGCAAGTAAGTCAGAATTTTTAAAAAATGAACTCAAATTTCTTGGACATATAACCAATGCAGATGGGATCAAAGTCGATCCTGATAAAGTACAAGTGATTCAGGATTTTCCTGAACCGCGTAATAAAAAGAACTACAATCATTTTAGGTTTCTGTAATTTTATAGAAAATTTGTACAAGAGCACTCAAACTTGACTTCAAATTTAATGCACTTACTAGAAAAGAATTCTAAATGGCATTGGGGTATAACTGAAAAGGAGGCTTTTATTGCAATAAAAAATACATTTTTAGAAACTGTCGAATTAAAACATCCAAATTTTAATGAACCATTTTACTTGGAAACTGACGCGTCCACTAAAGCACTAGGTACGCACCTTTTCCAAATTGATAACAAAGGAGGGGTATGTAGTATAGCTTTTGCAAGTAGAAGTTTATTAAATACAGAACGTCACTATATGATAACTGAGCTGGAACTTTTAGGGATTGTTTTTGGGTGTAAAAAGTTTAGATCTTATATGTTGGGAGTTCAAACATACGTGTTAACAGATCATAGGGCACTTGAATTTCTTTTTACATGTAAAGCACTAAGTGCAAGGTTGATGCGATGGTGTTTGTATTTGCAGGAATTTAAGTTAGAAATTAAATATAGAAAGGGTAAGGATAATGTAGTAGCAGATTTTTATCCCGCTATGGTTACGAAGGTGAAAAAGAAATCAAGCTATTGTTATAGCTCCTACTAAAATTAAAATTCAAGATAATAGTAACTTAAAACGAATCTTAAAAAATCTAAAGGAGAGTCAAGGTCTTGATGCTCAGATAAATTGGATAAGGAATGAATTAATTTCTAATGCAAATGGTAAAAGGGTGAACTAACAAAAATTACACTGTTAATGATGAATTATTATTTCGGAAAGTAAATCTCGAGAAGAATGGTGGCTTATATGTATACCAAATAATATAGCTAATAGGTTGATATGGAGTACCACTTAATTTATGGACATTTTGGAGGCAAGAAGTGTGCTGGATTAATCGAGATACGTGTTATATACCAAATTTGCGATGCAAGGTAGATAAGGTGATCTCAGGCTGTGAATTGTGTCAAAAATCGAAGGTAGGAAATATTAAACAAGCAGCACTTATGAAGAATATAATAGTTAGTCGACCCTTGGAGTTGATATCATTGATTTGTTTGGCCCCTTACCTACAGGTAGAGGAGGACTTAAATATATTTTTGTATCCCGTGATGTATTCTCAAAATTCATTAAAATATATCCCATTAAACGAGCAAATGCAAGGACATTACTTAATAAAATAACCAAGGATTTTATTCCTACTGTAGGCAAACCAATGTGTATATTGTCAGATCATGGATCACAATTTACTAGTAGTGTGTGGCGTGAAACAATGGCCGAACTAGGTATTGAAGTTCGAAATTCAACTGTTTATCACCCACAATCAAACCCTGTAGAGCGAGGTATGAGGGAGTTGGGGCGTTTATTTCGTGCATACTGTAATAAAAAACACACCCTATGGCCGGAGTATACCCAAATTATAGAGGACTGGTTAAATTGTGTAGAAAATGAATCTACCGGCTTTGCGCCGATAGAATTGCTTAAAGGTGTTAGGCACGAACAATTCATTGAGAAATTAATTAGCTTTCCAAAAAGAGAAGATTTGACAGAGAATATTAAGATCGAGCTCGCTCATAAGAATTTAATGACTAAAGCAAACAGGCGGAAGGAAAAACACGATAGAAATATCAAACCAATTGTCTATGAACCAGGGGATTTAGTGTTAGTAAAAACTCATTTTAAGTCATCTACCCTGGAAAAGGAAGTAAAAAAGTTCTTTCTGCTGTATGAAGGGCCTTTTGAAATTTTCAAACGGATCCACGAAAATGCTTACGTCCTTAAATATTTAAATTCTGATCAAATAAAATACACCCAAAATATAATTAATTTAAAGTTGTATAAGAAAAACCCATTAGTAGAGTGACGTATCCGTTTCGGAATACATTTTTGTAACATGTTAAGTACTTAGGTATAGGAAGTTTATTAGTTTAAAATAACTAAAGTTAATGAATAGGTTTAAGTGTTATAATGAGTCGATATTGTAAATAAACCAATATCTCAAATTATAACAGGGAGTAATTGTAATGCTTGAATTACAATAGCAATTCAGATTTTAATTATTTTTTTTATAATAATTTTTAGGTACAATAAATAATGTATAATAATTTGAGTAGGGTAAGGAATTTTGAATTATAATTATATTTGAAAAATGGGTTTGTGGAAAATTCCAATGCATTTAGAGTTAGGTTATTCTGTTCCATTCTATGGAAAATTCCATTAGTGAAATAGGTATTTGTGTAGAATGCAGTAACGCTCTCACTGATCGGTCAACAACTTTAAGGGACTTGTTAATCGCGCCAAAATAAGAAAGGTTATATATACCAGTAAAGGACGCCAACAGCACATTCTTGACTTTGACGCGTTCTTGGGCAGCTGCTTGCTACAGCTGAGCCCAAGTGGTTGAACAAAAGAACTAATTTGTAGATTGATGGGTGCTGATGCATCTACCTACATATAAAAATTAATAATAATTAAACAAGATTGTTTTGTGCGTTCGACTGTTTTGAAGTTAACGAAGATTATTAAAATTTTATGATTTGTGTATAATTTGTTCACGACGAACGTGTTGGTTCGTAAAAAGGGGGAAGCCATCTTAGAAGCGGAACCAAGGGATTGTTTACTGCTGTAATTTTCTTGATGAGTGAAATCAATTAAAAGTTAACGAAGATTATTGCACTTCATCAAAGAGGGAGTTTATGGTTGTTTAGTATCGCATTTGAGAATGCCTGCTGATCCAGCCCTTGATTAAATTGCTATGCAAGGAGACTCTTACAGTTGTACAGTCCTGTCAATGCAATTTGTGTCCAGAACCAGTTGAAGACTAAGTCAAAGAGAGCGCAGAACATTTTATGGAAATGTCTAACCTAATTAGATGTAAGTAGCTTCAGGATAGGGTAAGTTATTTTTAGTGCTGTATATAGGTTGATATTTGGCCAAATTATCCTTCAGGTATTGACTTAATCTTTGTTTAGAGGAGAATTTGTTTTTTTTTCTATTTTCCCCAATTACTATGGGCGATGATTGTTTTGTAAAGCTTATGGAATATACGTTTACTTTGTGAGTTTTGCAGCTTTTTGACTAGTGTAATATGTGTTGATGATATGTTACAGGGCAGGTGTACATCAGCTGTAGGAGCAACCTAGTATCAAAAGGTAATATTAGATTACCTAATATTACCTTTTGATACTAGGATACTAGGTAGTAATCTTCGTTAACTTTTAATTGATTTCACTCATCAAGAAAATTACAGCAGTAAACAATCCCTTGGTTCCGCTTCCAAGATGGCTTCCCCCTTTTTACGAACCAACACGTTCGTCGTGAACAAATTATACACAAATCATAAAATTTTAATAATCTTCGTTAACTTCAAAACAGTCGAACGCACAAGACAATCTTGTTTAATTATTATTAATTTTTATATGTAGGTAGATGCATCAGCACCCATCAATCTACAAATTAGTTCTTTGTTCAACCACTTGGGCTCAGCTGTAGCAAGCAGCTGCCCAAGAACGCGTCAAAGTCAAGAATGTGCTGTTGGCGTCCTTTACTGGTATATATAACCTTTCTTATTTTGGCGCGATTAACAAGTCCCTTAAAGTTGTTGACCAATCAGTGAGAGCGTTACTGCATTCTACACAAATACCTATTTCACTAATGGAATTTTCCATAGAATGGAACAGAATAACCTAACTCTAAATGCATTGGAATTTTCCACAAACCCCTTTTTCAAATATAATTATAATTCAAAATTCCTTACCCTACTCAAATTATTATACATTATTTATTGTACCTAAAAATTATTATAAAAAAAAAATTAAAATCTGAATTGCTATTGTAATTCAAGCATTACATTTGACATATATAAAGGATGCTCTAATAGATAGAAACGTTCATGATGATAAAGTCGAAGAGTATATCAAACTTGTTTCGCATTGCATATCCCAGAACTGTTTCCAATTTAACAACGAATTGTTTGAACATACATAAAGGTACAGCAATGGGAAACAGCCTTCCACCATTCATAGCTAATTTGTTTATGTCGCGCTTTGAAACTGAGTTTAAAGAGAATTCCAAATACTTCTCAAGAATATAGATAAGGTATGTGGATAACACTTTTGCCATTTTTGACACTTCCAAATCAAATACTGATGATTTCCTTAAATGAAATTAAAAGCATAAAATTCACATACGAACTAGAGAATAATGGGCAACTGCCATTTCTAGATACACTAGTAATTAGAAACGATAATAAACTAGAATTTGATATTTATAGGAAAGAAATTAATGTGAATCGTTTTATTTTATCTTCCTCCAACCACAGTTTACAACATAAAAGTGTACGGCTTTCAATTTTTCGGTGAACAGATTAATTAATTTTTCTTTAAATAGCAACAGGCTTAATAAGGAGCTTGCACGTATTAAACAAATAGCGATTCACAATGGTTTCTCTGAGGTTATTGTAGATAATATTCTAAGAAAATGTAAGAATAGAATTAACATTCGTAAATCAACGACTTTGCAACCTAGCACCATTAATGAATTTGTCAAACTTCCTTTTCACAACACCACTAAGGGTCTTAATAAAATACTTAAATAATAAAATTTCAAAATTGCTTATAGTAATACTAATAAAATTAGAGATCTATTAGGTAACCCAAAAGGCAAAGTGGATAAGTTTGCAAAAGTCGGGGATTTATGAGAATAGCTGATTGAGATCAGGATGTTCTCAAAAATATATTGATCAGACTAAGAGAAATATTACAACTAAATTTAAAGCACATTGCTTATTAATATTAATCTCAAGTCGCCAAACATATTTTTGAAACCAGCCACCCAGTTAAAGTAAAGGATGTCAGACTGTTGAAGGTTGCGCCAATGTATTCCTCACTAAATGCATATGAATCAATTAAAATAATTAAACACAAAGGACCCCTCTTAAATACTGACAAGGGTTCAATAGTGTCATCCGCATTGTTTTCTCAATTGAATTAACAAACAATGGGAACGAATGATTAACGTTGGTTCCGCTAAAACAGTTTTAATTTTAGTATAAATTAAGTGGTTTTGTTTATTCAAACAAATTTTAGTAAATTGTTTGTTGGGAAGGATCACTTCGCCCTACAAGATGAGGAGAATATCCTCAGAAGAGTTTTCTGAACAACTTTTAATTTTTAATGCGTTTTATTTTTTAGTTTACTATTGATGATGACCACATAGTGGTGGAAATAGGAATTTAGTTTTTAAAAATATTTTAATAAGCAAATACTAATTATCAACAGTCACAAGATCTTGAGAGTACCTATACTTGGCAACAAATGAACAAAGTCAACAATACGGATAATCCTATAATGCAAAATCTAAATTCTCAAACACATCTTTTAATCTTAAATGCTGCATCATTTTACAATCGAATTTTATTTACTCCATACCTCGCTCTGTAATAATACCATTTTGTTTTAAATAGCAACACCCTATTTTTCTTGCCAATCCTGGTTCTTTTGGAGACCGCATAAGATGGTATATTATATCGATATCTCCAACTAACAATGAAGTGACTCATTTTTTAAAGGTTTCAGTTATTGCTGTTTTTCCATTAAGCTAAAAATTTGCAAATTTTTCTAGAGCAATGACGTATCTCTAACATTTATATTAAGCAAATTGAAAATAATAACAAAGCCGTAAGTCGGTACTTTTTTCTTATTTTTGACGAGAAAGGAAGTAATTCAATAAACCTCTGTATACTATAGCTGTGTCCCTCAGTTAATAGTAGCTCACTTCACTTACGATGTCAATTTGACATGTTCTTTTTAGATATTTCATACTGAGACGATTTGAGAAAATCACTTTCACTCTTTCCCTTTAAGCACGACCTCGTTATTACTTCCAAATGAAATTTCAGCTCAGTTTAGTAAAAGTAGGGAGAATTCCTGTTTCCTGCATAGGACAAATTGATTGATAAATCAGGTTATGAACAGAAGTAGAGTTGTGATATGTGGTTATGATGTGAAATGTCGTTCTTTTTGCTTCACTAACGGGCAGATAAATCTCAATTCGAAGAATCTCAATATGATCTGAGGTTACTGGTAAAAAGAACAGCTTATATTTACTTTTTGTCTTAAAGATGATCAAACAGGAAAGTATCATTATTTGCTCCTTTGTTTAAAAATCAACATTAATAAGGTCAGTTGTAATTTTAGTTACTTCTGTATTGGAGTGCATTGTTCACTCTGATTAAGAAGTATAACCTGTTACTGTTCTTAATCATTAAAATGAAATGTAAAAACGAGTGCAATAACTACTTATCTCTTTATTCAATACAAGCATTGTACTTCATATCCATCACATTTTAGTTACTTTCTTATGTTTTATGTTTCCTGTCAAGTTTTATTCAGGAGCATTATCAATAGATTTTTGCACGAGTTTAACAACAGGTTATGAATTAGTTCTTTGTACAAAATACAATTATTTCAAAAAATATGGGTATACTCAGTTTTTGAAAGATCACTGACTGAAGTATTTGATCTTGATCGGTGCTGTTTTAGTTTATTCATACGCCTTTCAGGCTTACTAAGTGGTTTAAAATTAATCCTTCAGCACAAATACTTAAACTTTCACTTGAACAAAGAAATTTAGATGACATAGATGGTAAGTAACAGTTTGTAACTTAATAGTTCCACTATATTATCGGACTAGGATTTAGACAATAATTAAAGACATTACTTTGGCCCTGTTTTTATGTTTTGCAATATATAAATTTTCCGCAAATCGTTCAGAAATTTTGACATTTCTAATAAAAATTTTTAAAGAAAAGTCGAATATCTTCAAGTGTTTAGTCATTGCCAAGCAACGACAAATCACTGTAAGAAAATATTAATTACTGTACTGTACAGAAATAATATGTGTATACATGTGAACTACAAAAATGACTGAGAACATGTTTTCATGGTAAGTTCTATTTAAACAATCATAACACATTATATAAATACAGGGTGAGTCACGGGAAATGCCACGGAGTTTTATAGCAAAACGGTGTATTTGTTCAAAGCTTTTTCACAGTAGATCTATGTAAGTCCGAAAGGGCTACATTTTAAAATTATTTTGATATATACAGGGTGCCCCAAGAAAAAGTTACATATCAAAGTTATATTTTTTCTTGTGGAACATCCTATTTTTCATTGCGTTTTTGAATTGTACGTAGAAAATAAACTAGACTTCCTTGAAGGTTCATTATACCTAAATGCAGAGCGTTTTGATTTATTTCGCTTTTTCTAAAATTCTAAGGGTTTCGTAAAAATTAAATAATTCTAAAATCAATTCACCCAGACAAATTTGTTTTTAACACTTAATATTAGACCGTACCCTTCACTGATCAAGTAACTTACTAAAATCAGATTCAATACAGGGTGTTCAGAAAATGCAGTTTCAATATTAGCAGATTCAAAGTATAATATCGTTACTATTTTAAATGGAACATTCTGTATTTTATTAATTAATCTTATAGTAATTTTGATTGTCTTTCAAACGGTATTAGGGTTGTCTATTTAGGCGTTTTCTGTCAAAAATAATATTGAATAGTTTGAAAATAACATGTATTTTCAAACTATTCAATATTATTTTTGACAGAAACGCCTAAATTCTAGCTCATGATTTTGTGGGATTAGCATTCAGTTCTGCACCTTTATAAACAAAAAATTGATCTTTATTATTAAAAAATTTAAATAATGCACATACTTTACAGGAACAATTTGATTAAGAATTAAATACAAATTCCAGCAGTTAGTATCTGATAGACATGTGGTAAGTAATTATTATAACTAATTGAAGATGTTAGTATCTGATAGACATGTGGTAAGTAATTATTATAACTAATTGAAGATGTTGCAAGAATTTTAATTAAAAAATCATTGAACATAATACAATTCATATTCGTCAAAAATCAACTGCACTAAATTGAAAAAAAAAACTATAACAAATGTTCGATGTGATAGCCATTTTCCTGTAAACAGTTTTCATTACTTTCTCCAGTCTTGCAACGAATATTTTTTTGGCATTTTCAAAATTCTTATTGATTCAATAATATAAATGTTTAAAACTAATAACCGGTGTACTTGAACAAGAAGTTAAGCATTCAAGCAATGTTTCATTTAAGTGACAGCAGCATACTAGGTCTCAGTAGTCATATTAATAACTTCTTTTAAATCACTGAAAACCTACCTAATGTAAAAATGCACCTATAAGGATTTAATTTTCGTTTATAAATGAACATTAACTGAAGACCTACTCCTCAAAATCATAACAGCTATCATTTAATCATTTGGCATCAAAAAAATATTGAGTAGTATGAAAATACATGTTAAATTTCAAAAATATGCAAATTACGTCAACGGCAACCCTACTACCGTTTGAAAGACAATCAAAATTACTATAAGACTAAGTGATAAAATACAGGATGTTCCATTTAAAATAACAACGATATTATACTTTGAATATGTCAATATTGAAACTGCATTTTCTGAACACCCTGTATTGAATCTGCTTTTAGTAAGTTACTTGATCAGTGAAGAGTATGGTCTAATATTAAGTGTTAAAAACAAATTTGTCTGGGTGAATTGATTTTAGAATTATTTAATTTTTACGAAACCCTTACAATTTTAGAAAAAGCGAAATAAATCAACACGCTCTGCATTTAGGTATAATGAGCCTTCAAGAAAGTCTAGTTTATTTTCCACGTACAATTCAAAAACGCAACGAAAATAGGATGTTCCACAAGAAATAATATAACTTTGATATGTAACTTTTTCTTGGGGCACCCTGTATATATCAAAATAATTTTAAAATGTAGCCCTTTTGGACTTACATCGATCTACTGTAAAAAAAAACTTTGAACAAATACACCATTTTGCTATAAAACTCATCCTGTATAACAAACAACTAACTTCAAAATGTATTTGATTCTGAAGTAAGTTGTGTGTGATATTTTCAGGTATTTTACAATTAGTACAATTATAGAATTTGTATTGTTACTTTCAAAAATACTAGCAATCATATTTCAATGTGTCAAGTTAGACAATTCAATATTTTGATAGGAACGTTTGCATGGTTACGCAAAAATTTTACTAAGAATTTGACAGCACCATTTATTTATAAATAAAATTAATCAGTCCCTGTATGTTTGTTGTGGTTTGTTTAACATTTTTCTTAATCTTCTTTGGGAATTTGACCACTCATAGTTTTTAAAATCATCTTTATTTACTCCCTGTATGTTTGTTGTGGTTTGTTTAGCATTCTTCTTAATTTTCTTTGGGAATTAAACCACTTATATTTTTTAAAATCAACTTTATTTACGTTTCGATCCATGACCTAGGATCGTTGTCAAAATAATAAAAACTTCAAGTTTGACATTTATGACATAAATTGAAGGTGACTTTAATTTATTGGTGTTCGAAAAATTTGGTTTGAGTACACAAAGCAAAAAATTTTAAAGTTTAAAAGAATGATTGCCGTCAATTTGTGTTGTGACCTGGGATCGACTTTCTTTAGGTAGCCAATACGCTTAACGTGAAATCAGCTGATTAATTTTTATTGGTGAATTTTATATAAATTCAATAATTTGGAAATTGGAAAACATTGTTTAACATGTTTCTATTTATACAATCGAGAGGATGGTTATTAAAGAAGTGTGCCATTGTGTTACCGTAAGGCTTAAGCAGTCGTTTTTATATTTATTTTGAGGGGAAAAAATAATTATGATTTAAGTTACCTCTTTGGCTACCTAAAGAAAGTCGATCCCAGGTTGCAACACAAATTGAAGGCAATCATTCTTTTAAACTTTAAAAATATTTGCTTTGTGTACTCAAACCAAATATTTCGAACATCAATAAATCAAAGTCACCTTCAATTTATGTCATAAATGTCAAACTTGAAGTTTTTATTATTTTGACAACGATCCTAGGTCATGGATCGAAACGTAAATAAAGTTGATTTTAAAAAATATAAGTGGTTTAATTCCCAAAGAAAATTAAGAAGAATCTTTATTTACGTTTCGATCCAGGACCTAAGATCGAAAATTTTAATTATTTTGACAACGATCCTAGATCATGGATCGAAACGTAAATAAAGATGATTTTAAAAACTATGATTGGTTTAATTCCCAGAGAAGATTAAGAAAAATTAATCAGGCTTTTTTTAAATTAGTATTTTAATTTCTGTCGTTTTTTAACGAATTGCGGAAAAATAGTATGTATACCACGTAGGAAAAGCAACACTCCCGAGCTCCGTTACTTGTCTCGGCTTGTGCCTCGACAAGCAATCTTCACGTCGTCCGGGAATACTGAGCTTTTCCTACTGGGTATACAATATACTATTTATTTAAATACAAAAATTTTGTTGGCTAGTAAATATTAAAGTAGTTAAGTGAAAAATAAGAATAATACATGTTTCAGTACAGACCGTAACATCATTTCTAAATTATTAGAGATTCTACTGCCATCATAACTGATTGTGACCTTTCTAGAAACAAAGTGAACCAATTGTTTGGTATTCCTCTAGTACCAATAGTATATTATACAACGAGGCTATAATGAAAGCTATTATTCTCGAGGATGAAAGTTGCTACACATGCGAGCAAAGTGAACGAGTGTAGTAATCATCCGAGGGAATAGTACCCTTCATTATAGCAAGTTGTATACCATACTTTATCTACAACTAATATATAATATACATATTACACCTGTGGTTTTTACAGTATAATGCTATCAATCATGCCAGGGAATAATGAAGAGCAGAGGGAATAATGGCTCTTTATTCCCTTTTATAGACCAACTGGAAAATAATATTATTAAATCCCAATACCTTTGAAATTTAAAACAAACATCAAATGCCAAGTATCAAATACCATGGCTCAATACAATAATACAAACAACTAGCCGTTTTGGTTTTCGCTAACTTATTGTAGAATTTCGATAATTTGGAAAGTCAAGTTATACAAATTATGCTCTCTTATATTGATACTTAGTTGTAGATAAAGTATAATATACAACTCGATATAATGAAGGGTATTATTCCCTCCAATGATTACAACACTAGCTCACTTCGCTCGCTCGTGTAGCAACTTTCATCCTCGGGAATAATAGCCTTCATTATAGCCTCAATGTATAATATACTATTATCTACAACTAAGTATCAATATAAGAGAGCATAATTTATATAACTTGACTTCATCTCAAAACTGGTTGGACACGTACCTGCACTGAATCTCGGTGAAATAAGACAAAATTAGAAAACAATAGAAGGGAAACGAGCTATATACATGCTGTGTGAGAATTTCAGAGAACTATGTTAGCTAGCTCAGAATATAAATAAGTGCAGGTACGTGTCCAACCAGTTTTTGAGATGAAGATCCAATGATGATGATGATGATGATGAAGCATATTAACAACCCCTGTAAAACAGCATTGGTATCTGACAAGTGTAAACCCGCAATAAGGTTACCTCAACCATATACAATCTCCGTTAAACAGTATTGGTATCTGACAAGTGTAAACTCGCCATAGGGTCGCCTCAGATCCATATACAACCTTCATAGAACAACATTGGTATCTGACAAGTGTAAACCCGCCATAAGGTCACCTCAGAACAATGTTAAAATCTACCAAAGAGGTAGCCTAAATCATAATGATTTCCCCTTCAAAATAAATATAAAAAAACTACTACTTAAACCTTTTAATAATGCAATTGCACACTTCTTTAATACCATCCTCTAAATTGTATAAATAGAAACATGTTAAAAATGTTTTCCAATTCCCAAGTTATTGAATTTTACAATAAAAATTAATCAGCTGATTTCACGTTAAGCGTATTGGCTACCTAAAAAGTCGGTCCCAGGCGTAACACAAATTGAAGGCAATCATTCATTTAAACTTTAAAATTTTTGTTTAGTGTACTCAAACCAAATATTTCAAACATCAATAAATCAAAGTCACCTTCAATTTATGTCATAAATGTCAAACTTGAAGTTTTATTATTTTGAAAACGATCCTAGGTCATGGATCGAAACGTTGGTACTACAGACATATGATGAAGATATCATGGACAGACAAAGTTAAGAATCAAAAAGTTCTAGAAATGGTAGGGGCAGAAAGAAGTATGTGGAAAACAGTAAAAAATAGGACAGATAGATGATAGGCGGAATATATTAGAAGCAGAGATAGGAAAAAAGGGAGGTACATGTAGACCTAGATTAGACTATTGCACACAGATAATGAAAGATGTAGGCTGTGGAAATTTCAGGGAAATGTGCAGGTTAGCTCAGAATAGAAATCAATGGAGGTATGCATCCAACCAGTCCCAAGATGAAAAACCTAATGACGAAAAAAATAACTGTACTTACACCTGATGATTATTATAAGCAACTACAAGTATTGGTTTTGCAATACTCTCAACTAATGTTAATTGCGCAAAAGGATTTATTGGAAAACTAATAATTTGGCAAATGTCCAAGTGTTGGGGATCCTTGGTAGTCACAAGCTGCTTAACCCCCTGCACATACCACTGAATCTTCGTGAAATAGGGCATATAATTAGGAAACAATAGAAGGGGAACCGAGCTGTATCTAGGTTGTTAAAGAAATTAAAATAGAGTGAAACTGTGCATCCCCCCCTGGACTTTAGCAGTGCATACCCATCTTCCTTTAGCAGTATGATATAAATAGACGTAAGAAGGCGACCAGATCTTCGGATACTGGAGAAATTATTATCGAGGTAAGAAGAAAAATTGTGGCGGCTGCACTTGCATGAGCATTGATTTGTATTAATAAGTAGATTTGAAATAATTTAACGAGCACGTTTTTGTGAATAATGGCGCTAGCCGACATAATGCTTATGCGAGTGCACCTGATAAATTGGGAAATGCTTTTTTTTTTTGTGCACTGCTACATGCTAAATGCTTATTATATATCTATTTACATAAATATATTTATTTATATTTATATTTACATTTTATATTTATTTATATTCGTTTTGCATTTATTTTTGGAGCTTGATTTTTTTTGTCCGACGTTCTGGCGCCATTTTTGGTGGCAGCATTTTTATAGGAACAAAGATTGTAATTGTGAAGAATGTAATTATAATATAAATCAGTTAGGGAATGGTAGGGAAGGCTAGGGATGGATTTATGCTAAAGATAGAATAAATTACTCAGATCAGGGAGGACCAATTTGTAAATTTATAGAACAGGCAAAATAGCTGGATTCACTATTAAAATATTTGGCGAATGCTTAGAAATTTGAATCCGTTTTTAATATTAGTTAGCTAGATTTGGATAGTTTTAAGATGCCTCTTCAGGTCGCACCGTAACCATAGCTGGCGACTGCTATCCGGTATTATGGATCCCTTCTCTTTTACTTTCGCGTGTATCTTGTTGAACAGACACACTCCAAATCAACACTAGGGATACCATTATTCAAATCCTACTTTTAGTTTTTGTTTTAGTTTGTTAAATTTTTATTTAGGATCAATTAATTTTGAAGTTAGATTACATCTGAAGCACGTTTATATTTTCGCGTTTAAACCTAATGTAGTACCTTTGGGTGGAGCATTGGGGACGTGGCCGCAAATATAGCGGCCCTTATTCAACTTATAATGTATCTAGGATGTGGGAATTTCAGGGAACAGAGTAGGCTAGTTCAGAATAGAAATAAGTGAAACTACGCGCCAACCAGTGTCAAGACGGAATACCAAATGACGAAAAAATTATTGCACTTAATTCTGATGATTATTATAAACAACTACAGGTATTGGTTTTGAAATATTTTCAACTAATGTTGATTGTGCGAAAGGATATATTGGAAAATTATTAATTCGGTAAGTGTTCAAGTGTTGGGGATCTTAGTAGCTGCAGGCTGCTTAACCCCCTTCACATACTACTGAATATCGGGAAATAGGGTATATATTTGTAAACAATAGAAGGGGAACTGGTAGTGCCGGGCCACCATAACGTTTTATTATAAACATTGTATACCTGCGGCACCCTGGTTGCTGCGCCTCCCCTATTTTTAACAGGTTTTTGTAACTGCTCGCCATTCTAATAAACAGGTTAGAGAATTAGTATGAATTTAGACGTACTGGGTGAAAGATATGTTTGTTACTAAGGAGCATTCACACTCTTTTATTATTTCTGTAGTGAACATGTATTCGTTGTTTATTATTTACTTGTAATTAGATTATGTCCTAGTGTGAGTTATATACATAATTTGTCATTCGTAATTTATTTGTTATTATTTCAAAAAATATGTTGAAGAGCGAGCCTTTTTCTCTCAATTAATTATAGCTAATCGTGATTTCCAGGAACTGAACTGCATCTAACAAGAAAGAGCAGTGGCTATGTTTGAAGACAACAAACAGAAACATGGAGAAAATTGTTGAAAGCATATGTGTGGAGCACAGCACAGTATGTTCTATGGAATAGGGGCAGTATGAGAAGCAGATAGAAAAACGATAGAAGCCTTTTGAATGTTGTGCTTCAGATGTATGAGCATGATAGCATGGACAGACAAAGTTAATATAAAGACGTTGTAGAAATGGTAGGGGAATAAAGATATCTGTGGAAAACAAAAAAATATGAGAAATATAAGGGCAGGACACGTTCTAAGGCATTTTTGGGGAATAGTATGGGATATATTACAAGCAAAGATAGGAAAAAAGAGGTAGAGGTAGACCTAGATCAGACTATTGCACGCAGATAGTGAAAGATGTAGACTGTGGAAATTTCAGGGAAACGTGTACGTTAGCACAGAATTGGAAACAATGAAGATAGTCGTCTAACCAGTTCCAGGACTGAAGACCTAATGATAAGCATATGTACTTTGGTGCTTAATTTAAAATTATTTAAGTAGTTGTACCAAATGCATCAAATATGTAATATAGTGTAGGTATTGGTACTATCTTAAAATGTCATGCCATTGCCTAAACATTTTGATTTATACAAAACAAATAATGAATTATTATTATTATTATACATTATTACATCTCGATATTTCTATTTGACGACAAATGCAACTGTTTCTACTTTAGTATATCATTATACATACGTAAAAATTATATTTTAATATAAATAAAATTGCATTACCTGGTAAAGATAAACTGGGCAAACTACAATTCCTTTAAGAATTTGCAGTTATTGCTATGCCCTTCGATCAGTTTGCAGTGGTCATTAAAGTGGTTATGATATAGTCGATATTTTGCATTCACTAATGTCAGATCCATAGTCCTTAAGCTAGTACGTCCAGTTCTCTTCAAACATCTGCAAAATAGAATTTTGTTCTCAAAATTTTTGGTGTTGAATCGCTATCACATTGTTTTTAATTTAGGATCTCTTATTTATCTATGTTTAGGATATTAAACTCACCTTTTTATGTAAATGAGAAAAACAATGTAAAGTCCTCTTGGAGGTGAATAATCTGTGGTAAAATAGCGCCACTGCTTGTATTTTTGTAAATACAACGTCTATCGTTCTGACTATAAATTCATAGAGATATACGAAAGTACACAAGAAAAGTAGCATCCTTTAATTTCATTGTTTAATATGAGGTGTTGCTAATACTAATCTATGGTTGCTAACAATAACAATTTCAAAATTTGAATTCAATTGTCATTTTTCAAATGAAGAGCAGCAGCAACGTTGGAAGTGGCTCTCGATCCATAACTGTAAAAAAAATTTTGAACCATTGCTGTGGTAGATCTATATTTAAGTTAATCTGTGTAGGTGCGGATGTCGAACCGCAGTAGTTATTTTTTTCTTAATCTTGCTCCAGAGTCTTTATGCTTGAACGAGTCCGTATGCGATTATAATATTATATTATTATATAACCAAACCCAACCGTTCCTTAGTTATTCATTTTTGTTTTTTTTTGTTTCCAAAAGTATTGCAGATTGTTCTTATATGCGTGTAAAGTGATTAGTGTTTTTTAAAAATAATAAATGTTTCTAACAGTAACCCAACCTGTAATACCCTGTCCTGTATGTAGAAAAGACTCGTTTGAACGTAACCACTCGGGAAGAAAGTTGAGAAAAAAATTATTACAGTCGGGACCACGAAAGAAGGTAGTCACATGATCAATCGTATTCGTATTAACTAATATTTATGCATTTCTTAAGATAATTGACCATCTACAATTCTATATTTATTGAATTTACCTAAAAAGGAGCATTGGCGATAGGCAGTTATTTTCTTAGAAGTTATGCATTGTAAGCTTTAATGATCATAGCTTTTTATATTCCCATCTAACTAGTTGCCACATAATAATTTTTTATTTAAAATATATAGATTGCCAACTTTTATTCTATATATGTATTATAAACAAATCAATCTTTAAAACTTTTGAATATATCTCATCATATTTTCAAAATCGAACTTGACCGTAATGCAAACGAAGTAAAACGTGTGAACTTTTAACAGTAAACGACATTTGATTTCTGCAAATTTGACACCACAAGGAATTATTTTATTTTACATGCACTTCAATAATATCATAACTATTTATCAGCTGTAGAAGGAACGTCAAATAATATGGAAAATTTGGTTACAGTAATAAGCATCAAGCAGTAAGTTTTTTTTTAAATATTATTTATTAAATTTCTTTTTCAGGCACGAATTACAATTAATTGTAATTAAAACTAGCATCAGGAGAACCAACTCCAAAATAGCTGTCGCATAGAGGAAGTAGACAATCATTAATATAAAATATTCATTCTTTTACTCCAAAATAAATAAATTGCAAATGTAACAATCATTGAAACATTATCTACTGCATAATTTTTGAACTCCAGAAAATCTTTCTCCATTATTGAGGTTATATGCAGTTAAATTCTATGTGAATGTATTTTGTACAAAGTATTAAATGGTTACACCTAAAATTGCCTACAAACTATGAAAAATACTATTACTTCTTAATATATAAAACAAAAAAAAAACAAATGGGTAACAATTGAGTGCAGCACATTCTATACTCAAATAACCATAACCTTTTATTTAATTTGTCAGCAGATGAGTAGGCTTTGTTAACTATTGTATAAGTATGGTTAGGACCAAGATGTATCAAGTACTAAGGTGGTCTACATAAATTCAAGGTCATCATCGGCTGCCATATTGTGCATCATAGTGTCTGCCTTTTGTCAATGTTTGAATTTGTTTAATAGAGTTGTTATTCATTATTATCGTTTTTATTCTGATTTGTTATCAAGATAGCTACTTTATACACATCTTTGGTTATTATAGTTTTGTTGTGTGGCAAATACAATATTTTCAAGACATTAACATTATTTTAAATATATTATTTAAGTGACTCCATTTCTTTAGTGCATTATTTTTATTAAGGTATGCTGTAAACACTAGTATTTTGCAATTGGATTTTTAGATGTAGCAAAAAATGTATTTGTAGTTACTATTGAAATATTTAAAAAAAAAGCATTATTCTATTACAGATGTCAGGTGGGAAAATTTGCAGTGTAGCTATTTGCAAAAGTAATTCAAAAATGCTCAGAAAGAATGAAGAAGGGTGCTTTTCCTTTGCTTTCCAAATAACGAATGGATTAAGAAGTGTTATAGGAAAGCTACGCTTTGTACAGAAAATAAGTGTATATGTAGTAAGCACTTTCAGCTTCAAGATCTTGAAGATGAATTAAAATCTAGATTATTGCGTACCTAATCAAGATTACTAAAAAAGACAGATATACATTTATGTCCCAGGGCTAAATAAGAGCGATATCTGCGTTAGTTCGAGGATAAGTTAATTTTTTTCTAATATTGCAAATAAGATTTATTTTTAATTAAAGTCGAAAAGTGGTTAACTTCTCCCCATTTTACGGTATATTACATTGGGCAGCTCCGTGGCATAGTGGTATATGTATGACTACTACGCTCAAGGTCCCGGGTTCGAATCCCAACACGGTCCGCTTGAAAAATGTTACGCGAGCATTTTTCACAAAAATACACCCTCGTTCGAATGAGAGCTAAAATAGAGGTCCCGTGTGTGAGTGTTGTCACACACGTTCAAGATCCCTACCTTGCTTGAAACAGCAAGCGTTCGGCCAAATTCCAAATTTTCCAGGTAAAAAAATTGCTTCATGGCCAATGCGGTACCTTAGGGTGGAGCATTGGAAAATCACATGTAAGGTAATTACATTAAGCGGCTTCGTGGCGTAGTTGGCATGTGTGTGACTACTACGTCCAAGGTCCCGGGTTCGAATCCCGACACGGTCCGCTTGAAAAATGTTAGGCGAGCATTTTAAACAAAAATACACCCTCGTTCGGATAAGAGGTAAAATGGAGATCCTGTGTGAGTGTTATTACGCACGTTAAAGATCCCTACCTTGCTTGGAACAGCAAGGGTTCGACAAAATTTCAAATTTTCCAGGTAAAAAAAACTCGCTTCCTGGCCAATGTAGTACCTTCGGGTGAAGCATTGGAAAATCACATGTAAGGTATATTTCATTGAAATAATACATAGCAATATAAGCAAACCTTTAATAGGCTAAAATAAGAGAACATTAGGGGAGAGTGGGACAAAACCAACTGACTAAGCTTTAAACATTCAAGAAAATCTATTTTAAGATATTTTGTCATAAAAATCATTCATAATGTGTCCTTATATGTTAACAAAACAATGTATTTAGTAAAAAAGACTACTTATTTTAGTTGTGTAGAAAACAAAATTTTGTTCCAAAGTCTAAAGATTGTTGGTTTTGCCTTATGGGTGGGGTAAAATCGACAGTCATATAAATGCAATACAGAAGTTTTAATATTAGATTTTTGTGCAAATTAAAGAAATGCCTAAGCATAAATCTATAAAGGTAAACTAAGGCAATAAATTTATAAATTATCTAGGCAACATTTTAAAAACAAAAATTGCAAACAAAGTGGTTCTTATGTTCCTCGAAATTGATACAGGCATCATAGGCCCAGACGCGACAAGAGACGCATTGTATCCACCCTCTTTGTCTTTTGAGTTCGCATACAAGTCATTGCAAATAATGCACGCTTCTTTATAGTCTTCAGTTTTATTGTCATCATCATCGTCGTCGTCATCTTCGTCTTGCCGCCTACTAGTCATTTCCTTCTTCTCTTTACTAACTTTTCTTAATATCAAAAACAAGTTTTCTTTCCAGGCAATTTTCTTTTTCAGATAATTTCTTGTGTCTGGAAACTTTTCTTGCTGCCTTCTTTTTTCTTGATTGCTAATTCTGTATTGTAAGGTGTAGAAGTAAAAATAACAGTTTTCCCCTTCTTTTTGCCGTTGTTTTTCTTTTGTACACACTCCACTTCTTTTTGGAGAGGCATCAACATTTTAAGGGAAATCATAAATGTAGACCGCTCTCCTGAAGCTGGGCTTGAATGCAATGCCGTTTTAGAAGTGAAGGGCAGGGGATCAGCTACGACTTCTATTTGAAGTGCAGATCTGGAACTGGAAGACTGGGACTCCGCAACTGCTTTTAGTTAAAATGCAGGTCTACAAGTGGAAAACCGAAGCTCGACAGCGTCCTCTGAAATGATGTTTGGTCTTGAACTGGAGGACTGTCATTCCACAGCTGCTTCTGGTTGAAGGGCAGGTCCACAGGCAGATGCTTCTGGCCTGTCTGTGGTATCGCCAAAGGCGTAGTCGTTTGTACAGTACTTTAGTCAAATATCTATTTTTGTAGATTTCGCTTTTTATATTCAAATACGACTTCGTATATGATACGTTACTCTAAAGATTGTGTACTACAACTAGTTATTCAAACCAGCTTCGCCGCGAATTTGAAAGTTTGTTAACATGATTGTAGTCCGTACCTTGTTTAATAAAAGCCGTATTAATATACTTTGTTTTGGTTTACTTACATTACGTGATTGCATTCGGCTTTTCGAAATGTTGATTGGCTTTATCAATTGATAAAGACTTATTAAGAATTCTTCACACACCTGTTTTGATAACGTGTTGAATTAGACTTTTTGTGATAAAGTGTTTTTGGAGCGATAATTTTCTCATGTGGTAAGTTAATTTTCAGTTTACAAATTTTAAGTTTACTTGTGCATTCCTTAATTCGTTCACACTTGCTCTTCAGCTTCTGCCGTGGGCGTAATGTCTGAGATACCGTAAAGATGTTTCACTACCGTATAGATGGTTAATATTCACGGGCTTCAGTTGTCCATCCCATCGATGCGTACAGCGAAGCCACCTGTGACTTATTCAGTCGCGCACCGGAGGCTGTCGCTCGTCTCTTAAGACCCACCCCTACCCTCTCACTGAGCCCGGCACCTGTTCTTTCTGTCGATTCTATTAAGATTTACGTAACACATGTGTTCAGGAAAAATATTCATATTTCAAGGATATGTTCTCGTTTTTCAAACGCCCTGATTGCTGTTTGCATTAACACTGCTCTGGTGAATGTTCAATTTAATAGTTTCCCAACTTGATAAATGTTTACAACTCTCCCTGGATAAGCCACTAGCCATTGCCTTACTTCTTGTTCGTAGATGGTCACGTCCAGAGGCTGCAGACGGTGCTTGGCATGAGGTGGAAACATACTGGTATGACATACTTATAACGATCAAGTTGAATCAGCTCCAAGCTCTTAGTACGTGACTCATGCCCATCCAAGATCAGCAACTTATTTGGTGATAGATTTGAGAAGTCAATAAACTTGTTAAACTATACTAAAAAAGAGTCCTTGTCGATCCAACCAGATTCGTTGTAGCAGGCAAAAAATCCAGGAAAGGCATCGTCTATAAGCAAGGGTGTTTCGCGTTTTCTAGGAAAGACAAACATCGGTGGCATGAAATTGCCAGAAGTTCTCATGCACATTTTGACAGTGATAAGGACTCCTCGTTCTGCGGACGACAAACACCCAACCTGTTTCTTCCCTCGAAGAGCAAGGACCTTTGAGGGCATGTTACGTACAGTAAGGATACCCGTCTCGTCAACATTGTAGATATCATTTGGTGAGATACTTTTATCAGTGTAAATAGACTCTAACAGGTCGTAAAACTTCCCTACAATAACCTTATTGAACCCTTTTGCTCGGGATAAAGAAGTTTTCTTTGGAACTCTAAGCCTTATGGCAGGATGTCTCGTAAGAAACACATAAATCCAGTCTTCCCCAGCAATTTTTTTGATTTTGTCGAAGGAGCGGTTGATGCTATTTTTTTCAACGAGTTCATAGGCAAGGCGGCGAAGATCAAACAAAGTCAGTTCAAATAGCCTTTGTTCTATCAACAAAATGTAGTCAAGCACTGCTTGCTATTGTACTTCATGTATACTTGATGGTAACTAATTTTGAGGCTAACATATAATAATTAAAGTAGGGTCGATAACTATAGTAGTTTTATTTCAAACCTTTCCGCCTTAACGTCATTTCAGCGTGTATATTTGGGTTAAGTTATGGTCACACAGCATAAGTGTCACCAGCCACAGTCATAGATGACTAGATCAGGAGGCCAGGTATTGTGAAGAGAGGGCGTTCGTTTATCCGTAGGTAGGTTAGAGTTCAGATTTGTAGCTGCGACCAGGTGTGTTACATTACAGTACACTAAATTAAACTACAAAACCAACGAATTGAAGGGTATGTTTACTGGCGGTGAATCTTAATACCTGGAGAATGTTTGCTACAAAGTCTACAACGTCAAACGTTGTAAGAATTCAGTAGAATGTTTGTAAAACTAATGCAAGGTAACAACGCGCCTACCATGAACGGATACCAGCACCGCATACGGGTAGTGGCTTCTGCTTAACTAGTTCGCAATCATTCTGCAAGATATCAGTAGGCAACACGGATGTTTTAAGGGAGTCGGTTTGACCCGCTAGATCGAATTTGCCCTACTCTCCCCTACAATGGAATTATTTAAATGACAATGATAACTATGTGGATATCTAGATTAAGTATTATGTGATGTCCAAACTTTAAATAAATAATCTAATAAGATTTAGACTTGATGTTAACACAAAGTTATCATATTGATACTATACAAACAATTATTAGTTTTTTATAAAGATTAGCCAAAATCAGTTTTAAAATTTTAACAGCTACTGAAATATACATAACAATACATGTATTCTTATATAATTGACTAACACAAATTTCTTAATTTAAAAGTTTTAAATCAAATTATTTTTCTTACTCATATGGAATTTATTTCAAACATTTTTATTGGCAGGCAGGGTGACGTAGTTCTCGCGCGACCGCTGATTGGCTGAGAGTTTGTAGATCACCTTACTACCTTTTACATTTTGGGTTAGGCCAATCTATGGATAAGACGACATTAGGATAAGACGAGTGGTAGTAAATTACGTGTTTTATGAATTTGGCTCTACGGTATAAATCGGTTTGGTTAAATGTGCTGTGGCTTGGCTAACCAATCCGAAGCATAACATGTATCGTCGTTTTAGCGTTTACATCGAGTCATTTCAACTTGTGAAAAATCAGTAATATCTATCGCCACATGAAATTTTGAAAAACAAGCAAAATTTACTAACATTTGATATATTTCTAGGTGTTTATCAACATTAACCTTGTTTACGTTCACTTCCAAAATATTCTATGTGAAGTAACATGCGTATTTCGTTCATATCACTAGGAGCTTTCCGTTACAATTTGTGGAAACTTTTTTAAAAATACGGTTAAAATCGGCAATAACTCCCGTTTTTTGTAAGTGGTACTAAACGTATGATCATAAAGCATATTAAAAAAAATTTAAGTTCCACTGTAACCACATTTGTTAATAAAATTCGTGGAATTAAGATAGATATTTATTAGGTAGTATTAAATTTCTGTTAGCGAAATTTTAGGCACAGATTATTTTATTGTACGGTTGGTAGTCATTGATTGTACATTTGTATTTAAAATGGCTACTTGACATTTGGTGACATTCATTGACGTTTTGTGTTTACATAATTTTCTTAATCTTCTTTTTAGTTTGTGTAATGTGCACCGATACAGTATCCGTGTTGGTTATTAAGTGATTCCTGTGCATTTTCTTCATGTTCCAGAAAAATGTAATAACTGTCAATTATGTTCTCTTTAAATGGGAAGTGTGATGATGCAAAATCGGAAATGGTTTTTGACTAGCTGCTTAAAAGTGTAATGTGATATAGATTTGCAGTGAATTGGTTGAATTTAGGACAGTGTTCTGGTAGCAACAGATCATCATAACCCCTTAGTGTAAGTATTAATTTACGTTCTTAAAGTGACAGGTGACATTTATGTTAGAAAGCTCTTCTAGTTTAGATCCGTTTTTGCGACCTAAATACCATAAAACAGATAATGTTTAAGAATTTCTTTATCCAACATCACCTGCTTTGTAGCAGATGTATGAATAGCAGCAATTTAAGGTTAACTATTCCGGTAAAATAGTTAGGTACTTGCATTAAGCAATGTTATTGATGCAAGTTTTTACACATTAGGAAATGATTCCCTTCAATGTGTTTTCTAATTTTAAAAAACTTTAAAGGCTTTATATTAAATTATGTTGCGGTTAGTTAAATTTAATTAATTGAAATCGGAGTAAGTTGCTTTTCATGTTCATGTAAATTTTATTGTAATTTATTATTTCAGATGATGATGCTGTCACTGGTATCGCCATGGGAACACCAGGCGATAAAGCTAATGTTGATGAAATAATATGTGAATCGCTTGAAGAAATTGACTCAGAATATCAGGAAGAGTCTTTATTGCACGTGCCACTCGTTCAACCAATTATTGCGACTACAACAGGCGAACAGAGTGCTCCAAGTACATCAAACATGACTGTAATAACTTCAATTCCGCATTTTTCAACATTTGTAGACTATAGTGCAGATGCTTCACTACCACAAATTATTGAAGAAACTGTACCATCCAGCACTTCCATTCATTTAGAACAAGCCAGTATAGAAGAATATTTTGCTCAGTCAAAATATTATCCAGTTTCCTCTGAAAGTTTTCAACAAATACATATTTTACCAAGACCAGCAAAAACATTCCTTAGTATAGCAGAACCTGGACCTTCGGGGTTACAATCTTTTAAAGCAAAACCTACTGAAGCAAGTCATAAACGAACTAAATACTTAGTGCCAACACAAACATATGTTTGCACCATTTGTCAAAAAGTTTTTCATAATCATGCAAAATTAGTTAAGCATCAGTTAGGTCATAATGGGAAATCTCCATTTAAATGTGAACACTGTAGAAAGACGTTTAGCTCAAGGTTTAAGTTGGTAAGGCATATTTTAATACATTCGGATCGTAAACCTTTCAGTTGTTCTGTTTGTGATCGTACATTTCATAGAAAAGATCACTTAAAAAATCATATTAAAGTTCATAGTCCAAGTAAGAAACATTATATTTGTGAGAAACCTATGTGCAAGAAGGAATATACTTCTTTACTAAGTTTTAAGAAACATACTGCATTACATGCGGCAGAAGAGGGCAGTTTAGTATGTCAAATATGTTCAAAAACGTTTGAGACAAGGGACGATATATTATACCACTTAAAAATACATGCAGGTAGCAGAACAGTTAAGAATCCTAGCGAAAAGAAATTTACGTGTGATTATTGTGATCGCAAATTTTTTACTCGTAAAGATGTGAGGAGGCACTTAGTTGTTCATACCGGAATGAGAGACTTTTTATGTCAATTTTGTCCACAGAGGTTCGGACGCAAAGATCATTTAGTTAGGCATATTAAAAAATCACACTCTAGAAGCTTTGGCTCAGTACGTCAACCTATTCAAGTAGCTATAAAAGAAGAATTATTAGATCCTATTAAACTGGAAGTATTAGATGCGCCTGTTTCTGAATCCGATACTGCATCACCAAGTGTAAAGCTTGAACATAAGATAGATATTTCAGATTTAGACTTGTTTTATTCAGAAGAATATGGCGAGTTTAATCCATTGTTACCATCAACATCTGAGCAACTTCATTTTTTACCAAGTACTTCCGCAGACCCTGAGTTTAAGGATTTAGAACCTATTGTGTTAGACGAAATAGTGGAAACTTCGTCAATTGGTAGTTTAAGTCCTGTCGAATTGATTGGAGGTGAAAGTGTTGAAACATCACAATTATTAGAAGAACCAGTTTTATCAGATACTGAAATAATGCGGTTGCTAGAGTCAACAGATGAACAGAATTTACCATTACCTGGTTTTAGTCAAACTTTCCAATCGCAACCACCTCCACCACCGCCATCTACGCAATAACGTGTTATAAATTTTTTTTATTTATTATTCATCTGTTTTATGGAATTTACTTCAATAAATAATATTATCAGGGTCCATGCTTATAAATATTGGAATTATTTATAAGATTAGTTCGTTGTGTTCCAAAGAACATTTTTAAATACGTAACCTGTTAGAAATTATTGGTGCTATTAAACTAAAAAAGAAAATGTTATAGATTATTTTAAGAATAATATTTATTTTCCTATATATGTGTAAATTAATATATTTTTGTATATAAACACTTACTCTGTTGTAGTACAAGGCACACATTTTATCAGTATTCTGCTGTGTGTAACTTTTAAGGACGAGAATTGTTATTAAATTTGAGCAGAACACTAATAAAAATCCATTCCTATATTAAATTTGGTTCCATAAAAATGAATCTACCTCATTGTAACAGTCTTTGCTGTACAATCAGCTAGTCATAGATATAAGTGACAAAAGTTAATAGATGTTATTTAAATATATTCTATCAGATGGTTATATAAAATAGTGTTATTCGAAAAGTCGAGTTGATATATTTTTCTACAAAATAAAGTATTATATCTGATTGTTAAATTTCTTTATATGTGTATCATTGATTTTATTTTTGTAGTAGCAATAGGTATGGGTCATTCCATAAAAATGTGAAATTCTTGACAAAGTTTTTTGTAGATTTTAAAAATTGTTTATAATTATGTAGGTTTGTTTTTAAAATTCCTTGGGTATCCCACTAATGATTCAGATACGTAGCAGAAATCATATTAATATATTTTTGGACTTTTTAATAGAATTTAGTTTTTATCATGCTTCGGAGTTGACAGGTCAGGTATGGTGTTGACTTTCTCATTACCTAATTATGTAAAACGTAAATTACAAAGTCACAGAAAAACTATAATGTTATTAATTATTAGTCTATTTAAACTTATCTTTGCTCAACTTTACATTATCAAAATTAACACATCCTTGTATTTTTTGAAATAAATTTAAAAATATGGCGTCCTCTTTTTATCTATTTTTGGTGGATCCAAAACCACATCTATGTCATCATGTTCAACAATAGAGACATCCTTGACTTCTGGATAAATAAAACAATCTCTTCTCTTTCTCATAAAGCTTACTTCCAGAGTGTTATCCTCAAGAAGCTGAAGAACATGACCAACAATATTTCAATTCTTTTTTTCCAGGAAATTTTACTACTACAAAACTATTAGAATCCAAAGTTTTCTTAGTATTAGAAGGTGGGTTAGCTATAGAATTATTTTCATCTTCAGAGTCCGATGAATAAACATCATGATACCGTAACCGAGCTATAGGTGTTGCTTAAGGAATATGTACAATTAATACAAATTAGAAGAATTATAATTATAGCTAAAATAATCTAAATAAAAGGATACTAGGTAAAATATGACCTTTAAACGCTAATGATCCAATATTGTAGTCCATGCACAAAGGATTTTCAAAACAATTAAAACATGACAGTCTTCTAAACTGCAAAACATTGGATTGGCGACGAGCCCATACGATTTGGCGTGTTTTCCTCATACCCTTAAAACGTTTAATATTTTGACTCAACAAATGCTCATTAGCATCTACGATTTCTTATGGTACAAAGTATACAGTAATCTTGTTCAAATTAACATTCATCAAGTTTACCAAGTTGTTAACATTTGAAATGTCTTGTCCAAGAGCAACCAAACGATCAGCAATCCGTTTAACACAACCTCCTATGCCATCGGCGGCACCTTTGCCATGACCTCTTTCACTATAATTCCATGTAATAAATTCGGTTGAAGGTAGTTCTTGTGGAAAATATGTTCCTATGAGGTAGAACATTTTATAATTACGGTATTGGGTTGATGGACAATCACTTATAAAATGAATTTTTACTGGGTTGCAAATTGAAAAAATTTCTACAATAACGGGTTTCAAATGTGCAATTACTGCCAATGGATCTTTCCTTGAATTAGAAAATGTACAAAAGGCCCTTTTTATGATTTTATTATTATGACCTACGTAAACCATTACAGTGTGTAAAACAACTTGTTCCTTTGAGTCACCAAAGTGGAATGACTGAACTTCTGTTCCATATTTACAAACATATTTTTCGGAGAAGTCTAAATGCAAAATAGCTTCATTATTTTTTAAACTCTTTTTAAGTGAATCAAGGTGTCTATATTGATGGTTTTTATTAGCCATGTGCTGCATTATTATACGAACGGATGACAGTAGTCCATCAACGAGTCCTTTTGTTGTGATACTTATTTTATTTTTAAAGATTTTCTTACATAACTTTTCCTTTCCTGATTTAGTAATTATTTCTTTTTTAGTGCACCATTTATGGTATGTAACTAGGTCTACGCCATTAAATGTACTGCAAGCTACCACTTTATTTTAACATTTAGAACACTTTCTCTCCAAGCATTTTTTGTCCATATTATTAGCACAGCAAAGGGCCTGACAGTGTATGCATGTTAGTTTGATTAATTACATTCATTAACTTCAACTTTTTCACCACCAATTCAAAATTTTCACAAACCATACATAAACATGTATCACGTTTGTTTGTATCTGGTTGCCTGACCCAAAAGGGTTTGAACTGGCAAAATAAGGAATAACTTATTGGTTTAGTAGCAGTTCTTATAAATTCTTTATGCAATAATTTTAAAGAGTTATTCAAAAGCCTTTTTTGTTTTTTAACGCCTTTCTTTGTGCGATGTTCGTCTCGGTATAAAGACGTATATTGGTGTCGCTCCGTGCTATTATCAATATTAATATCTTGCAATCATTTTATGTGTGTGTATTATTACCGTTATCTTACTATGCCTTTTACTCGAGAACAGGTGAATGATATTACTGATATCATTAAACAATCCATAACTAACTTAATGCAAGATGTCAAGTTCATGGAGGTCATCACTGAGAGAGTGTCCAATAGAATAATGCAATCGTTAGAAGATAAGCTGGCTGGTTTACACAAAACTATAGGTGAACTTAAAAAAGAAAATGTCGATTTAAAAATAAAGCTAGATGACCTAGAAAACTACACTCGTCGAAATAATATAAGAATTTTTGGTATGGAAGAAAAGGTTGATGAGGAACTGTTAACTGTGATTCCTAAATTGTTTACGGAGAAGTTAGGTATTAGAATTACAGAAGCTGATATAGATGTGTGTCACAGGGTTGGAAAAATAATTAGCGGAAAGGCACGGGCTGTTATTGTCAAGTTCATGGCTCGCAGAAGTAAATATATGGTTTTAAGTAATAAAAAATTGTTAAAGGGTTCCAGTATTCGAATAGTAAAAGATTTATCTAGGCATAAATATTGGCTTTACCAGGAATGCTTAAAAAGATATGAAAGAGGTAAAGTATGGTCAATCAATGGAAATATTTTTGTTATCAAAAACGGTCAACGAACTAAGGTCACTGATATCACACAAATAAACTAGAATAGATTTACATCCAGCTTGTGTGTTTCTTGTTTATTGGTATTATATAGTAATTTAGTTTGTAATGTTTAAGGAAAATCATTGTTGATTATTAATTTACTGGTGTAGGGTAAATTGGTTGTATAGGGTGATCAATTTATTTAGCAGGTGAGTGGCGGCAAGTAGTTTTTACGGCAACCCCAATTATAGCAATTGATTAGTCCTTTTATTCAGTATTTACAATAAATTAACAAATTTGTTTTAAGTAGTTATTGTAATTATGCAACAACTTAAGTTAGCACATTTAAACGTTCACTCATTGCAGCCACATTTTCAGCAAGTTGAGGAGGTGATTTTGTTGAATAATTTTGACATATTCGGAGCTAGTGAAACCTGGCTTCAGCAACATATTACATCTGACAAAGTTAGTATTATGAATTATAATATTGTTCGTAAAGATAAACATACTTGTGGAGGGGGAGTTGCAATATATGTTAAGAATACCATTAAATAGGATATTATACAAACAAGTAATGAAATCGAGCAACTATGGAACGCAAAGTATCAGGTCATGTGTTTTCTGTTAGTGTAATTTATAATCCTCATAGAAGGTATTATAAGGAATTTTTTGATGTATTAGAAGATAGTATAAGAGATACTTTACTCGAGGCTGATACAGTATTTTGCATGGGTGACACGAATGTAGATTTATTGCATTTTGGTAGTGTGGAAAGTAAATATGCTAATAGGCTTTTTGAAGATATAGGATTTAAACAGATGGCCAATCAAGCTACTACGGTAACTCTGAACTCGGCAACATTGATTGACTATATTATTACAAACAAACCCGAACTTATTAGCATAATCGGGATATTACCCTTGGACTATGCTGATCATCAATTGGTATACTGTGAAGTTACAATTAAATCGCAGGTGCAACGATTAGTTTATAAAACCTTTAGCAACTTTAAAAAATTAAACTACAAGCTATTTAAGGATTCGTTAATGGCAATACCATGGAGAAATATATATGATTGTGACACTGTAGATGATAAAGCCGAGTTTCTCACCTCAAACTTAATAACTCTTTTAAATATGCATTTACCTGTAGAAACCTGCAGAATCACCAAACATTATGCGCCGTGGCTTTCTGATGATATAAAAGTTATCATGAAAGTGAGGGACCGTGCATTGGTTAAGTTTAAGCAAAGTCATGCCACTAGTGACTGGATGCAACATAAACAATTTAGAAATATGGTAAACTATGTCATTAGGCAAGCTAAAAAGTTGCATTTTGAGAGTGTTTTTGAAAAATATAGTAGTAAAAAGATGTGGGTGGAGATTAAAAAGCTAACTAACCGTAGTAAGTTGAATACTTTGCCATGCCATTTAAACAATGCGGAAAATATTAATAATTATCTTATTAATTCTCTAATTTCCATACCACCAGATATTGAAACAATACATTTTTATAATTCTAACGTCCTGGCAGGGGTGGATGAGCATTTTAAATTTCAAGTAGTTACAGAACTACAGGTATTCGATATTATAAACAAAATTAGTAGTAATGCAACTGGGTTGGATAATATTAATATATTTACCATCAAACTGTGTATTCCACTTCTACTGCCATACATTATGCATATTATGAATTACTGTCTAGTTCATATTGGTTTTCCAACAATATGGAAGAGGGCACAAGTGATTCCACTTCCTAAAATCTCAGATCCTAAGACTTTTAAAGATATTCGTCCCATTAGTATTTTACCAACTTTTTCAAAAATATTAGAAAAAATTATGAACATCCAACTTAGAACTTACTAGAGAAACATAACATTCTACCGTTGCACCAATCTGGTTTTAGAGAAAACCATAGTTGCTCGACTGCATTATTACATGTTACCGATGATATACTAAAAGCATGTGATGATGGTAAAATAACCTGTTTAGTACTGCTTGATTACTCCAAGGCTTTTGACACCATAAATCATGTAACACTACTGGCCATTCTACATTATATTGGATTAGATTCGTCAGCTATTAACCTAGTGCAACAATATTTAAGTAACAGATATCAATGTGTTAAAATGGATAATATGTCGGTCTTAAAAAAAGTTACTTTAGGTGTGCCACAGGGTTCAATTATGGGTCCATTACTATTCATAGTCTATACGTCATGCATGCAGACATGTTTATTGTCGAGTAATTTTCATTTGTATGCGGATGATACCCAGCTATACATGTCTTTTGAAGTCGATGAAATTGCACAAGCTAATGCTGCGCTGAATTATGATTTATCTCAAATAATGAATTTGTCTAAAAAGCACAGCCTGTGTCTTAATACTAGCAAAACGGATATGGTTATATTTGGCAGTCGTGTTAACAAACTTAAAGCAGTTGATTTTTGTCTCAATATTGGTGATACTGTATTAAGTGGTAAACATGATCTTAAATGCCTTGGAGTGCATATTGATGCAGGACTGCGGTTTTCCAAACACGTATCTAAATGCATGCAGAAGGCATATGGTAACCTAAAAAGTATCTACCCAAATAGGCATTTGTTTTCTGTTCAAACTAAAAACTTTTATGTAATTCACTCGTGCTCTCTCATTTAGATTTTGCGGATACAGTGTATGGTCCTTGTCTCACTATAGTAGACCAAAATAAAATTCAAAAGGTACAAAATTCTTGTCTCCGTATGATATACGGGGTAAGAAAATATGAGCATATTAGCTCTAAAAGAGTGGAAGCGCAATGGCTTAGTATGATTAATAGACGGACACTACATGCACCGACTCTCTTTCATAAAATTATATTAACAAAAACACCGCGGTACTTTTATAGTCAAATTATATTCCGCGCTGACGTCAATAATGTGAACCTTAGATTTAAGGGTGCTTTAACTCCTCCATCACATGTTAGTGCTATATATGAATGCTCATTTACTTATTGCATCGCCAAACACTATAATAATGTTTAATAATGTAATAAGTTAATTGTTTTCTTATATGGTAGAATAAAATTATTCAAATGTGAAGGTTTTTATTTAAAAATTGAAACTGGACACAAATTGTCACATTTTTATGGAATGACCCGTATGTTTTTCTATTTTATTGTATTCTACTGAAACCATATGCAGACAAAGTTAAAGTAGTATCTTTGATATCTTGAAAAATACAACAGTTTGTGATTTTGACTAAATAAAATAGTATGGTAAGTTAGATGCTTCGAGTTAGTAATTTTATTATTTCATATATTAAGTAGTATTATCGTCGATTTGTGTAGTTGTGAATGACTGTTATGATATTAAAAATATATAGCAGTCTGTCAAAGATGAATGTTAGTTGGCTGGGTTACGCTTGACAGGAGAAATTAATTAAAAATACTTCAAAAGCAAGGTGCTGTTTTTATTTCATTAACTACGTAATACTAATTACAAAGAACCTGATCTAAAGTTCGTAACATGATGCTGCGAATTGTTTAAGTACTACTAGTGTAAATAAAACTGACATTTGGAAAATGATAAATAAATAATAATGAATCAATTAACACAACCATCTTACTTTAATTTCGATGCTTCAAATCTTACTGAAGAATGGAAGATGTGGAAAAGAAAATTCAATTTATATTTGGTCGCATCAGGTGCAAGTAATAAGAGTAAAGAGATTCAAGTGGCTTTACTATTGCACATTATGGGTGAAGAAGCGTTAAATATTTATGATGATTTCAATTTAACCGACAAAGAAAAAGAAGATTGTAAACTAGTAATAAACGAGTGTGATAACTACTTCATATCGAAAACTAATTTAAGTATAGCACGGCATAAATTCAGTCTGCGTGTGCAAAAATTTGATGAGACTTTTGAAGCCTTTGTCACGGATTTGAAAACAGTACAGATTGCGAGTATGGGGATCTTAAAAGTACTTTTATCACAGATCGAATTGTATGTGGTATTAAGGATGTACGCATTAAAGATAGACTACTAAGAGATGAAAATTTAACCCTAGAAATAGTAATTCAAATTGTGAAATTAGCAGAATTAACATATGTCAGACTAAAGACGCTCACTCATGTTGCACACCAGTTCACAATAAACAATAATGAATCAATTCGGGCAAATCGAAGTCGACAAGTGCAATGGTTGTCACCAATAACAGAGGGATAAGGACAGCGGTATACAGCCACTGCAAATCACAATTTCAGACAGAACAGTAATAATAATCGTAAACTAATTAATAATTGTAGAAACTGTGGTCATTCACATGCTTTAAATGCATATCCTGCATACAACCAGACATGAAAAGAAAACGACCTGTCATTTTGAAGTTTTAAATATTTGAATATTTAAATTTTAAACTTTTTATACTTTACGCTTTATGTTATTTCCTTTTTTTTATTAAGTAATAAGCATATGAAAATTATGTACAAGTGTTTGTGTTACATTTTACAAACCCTAAAAAATTTTATGAGACAAATTTTGAAACTTTTTTTGTGCGTTACGGTTAAATTTTCGAAGAAGAAACATACAGTTGTCCATAAGGAAGAAGACCAGTTTTGTGGATACTCTTAATTCCTTTAGACCGACAGGTAGCTGAACACAGTTTTTCGAAAGCGATATTTCAAAAGATTTCCTTGAAGAAAGATTTCATCACGAAATTCAGCTACCCACAAGACATTGAGAATTTCCGGAAGTTGTTCAGAGTTTGATTTTGTCTTCCACAACTGCTAAATCTGATACCGAGTGATTACAATTACCACCTTCAAGGAACCTGAATTCTTTCCAAAAGCATTGCAATTACACAAATTATTACTGACTTCCGAATTGCAACAAACATCCGTGGTGTTATAGAGAATCCTACACTATGTCCATGTGGAAATAACGACAATTCTTCAGAAGTATGGATTTCATATGACCGATGTCTAAATTGGTTCCACTCGTCTTGTGCTTAACTAGATGATAAAAAAAAACCAGGGACTTAGGACTAAGGAATGATTCCTGGTTTTGCAACAACTGCACTGCGGAGAATATCAACCACTCACAAAAAATTCCTTGCCCATACTGTAACAAGCTCTATACTAATAAAGGTCTACCGATCCACATAGGAAGAAAACACCGTTTGGAAGCCAACGATGGAATCGCCACTTTTCTGACATCACCAACGCCAAACTTGAAATCAACTGAAGATCTATCTTTCGAGCTTTCTCAGAGAAAGAGGACCATCAAAATTCTCAAAAGGATTCCTAAAGGGGCCAGATTTGCCGCCGCAAACAAATTCACAAAAATTCTGAAAACCTGTGTAGAGAAAAACGACGTTACTTTTTGGAGAGCTTTGTTTATCTTTGGATTTTCAAGTCTCAGTGTACCCGTTCTGAAAAAAAAAATCTCTCGCTACATTAGTCAAAGCGAACATTAACGGGCATGAAAATTTTTCGACAATTACGACAAAACCTACATCTTTGTCAAAACGTGTGAACTCTAAAGTTGCCGAGGGGATATCAAAGGAGCCATCAAAATATTATCGTCTCAAGAAACAATTGCACCTATAACACAAGATACGTACTTGAAGCTTATTTCGAAACACTCATCGCCCACTCAAGCATTGTCGTTCTCTGAACCTGCCAGTAGTCAAGAATCTGTGTCGATGGACGAAGTGCGGAAAGTCATACTCAGCTTTCCAAATGGTTCCAGCGGTGGAATTGACGGGCTCAGACCCCAACATTTAAAAGATATGATTAACAAAAGAAACGGAGAGGCGTCTAACCGAATATTAAATGCACTTACGAAATTTTCTAACTTTGTACTTGCCGGGAAAATCAAAGGAGAAATTCTTCCAATTTTTTACGGAGCCAGTCTTTGCGCATTGAATAAAAAAGACGGTGGTCTACTACCTATTGCAGTAGGGAATACGTTACGCCGTGTGGTAGCTAAAATTGCTTGCTCTGCTGTTACGGAAGAAATGGGAATATATCTTCGTCCTAAACTGTTAGGATAAGCAACGCCAGGAGGTTGCGAAGCAGCTGTTCATTCTTCCCAAAGCTTTTTATCAAGAAACGTAGGATCTTCAAAAATAATACTGAAGATTGACTTTGCTAATGCGTTTAATACTGTTCATCGTGACACGATACTTGCTGAAGTATCAAAGTTAACACCAAAGCTATATGGCAAGCTTATTCAATAGAATCACGTCTTTTTTTTGGAGAATGGACTATCCCGTCAGCTTCTGGTTGCCAGCAAGGGGACCCAACTGGACCGCTCCTTTTTTGCCTCGCAATTCATCCTGTTATAGAGTCATTGTTATCCAAGCTCGTATGCTTTTATCTGGATGATGGACTGTTAGCTGGTGATCACGATACAGTTCTTGAAGACTTCAAATTACTTATTGACAGATGTAAATCAATCAGATTACAAATCAACTCCGACAAATGTGAACTTTATTTCTGTGGCGAACCAAACGAGAATTCTATCTCGACATTTCGAAAGATATCACCAGGAATCAAAATTGTTCGCAGCTTTTCTTTACTAGGATCACCGATCACGGAATCTTTATTTGAAAATTCTTTAGAAAACAAACGGGATGAAATGATGTTTTTATTTTCTCGAATTAAAGAACTCAAGAACTTTCACGTAGCCTACTACCTTCTCCGTCACTGTTTTGCAGTTCCGAAATTGACATCTTCTTCGTACTACTCCTACATGGTTTTGCCGTGATGTATTGGAAAGGATAGATGAAAACATTAAGGACACTCTAGAATTTTTACTAAATTCATGCAAAATTTGTGAACCACATACTTATGTGTGCGGCCTAGAAGTTGATTCATCAGGACATTATGGACTAAGCTGTGCCAAATGCATAGGACGATACTCAAGACATCAAGAACTTAATAACATCTTATCCAGGGCCCTCACCTCTGCAAAAATCCCGTGTCGTCTTGAGCCTAGCGGATTTTTCAGAGATGATGGAAAGCGAGTAGATGGAATGACCATTCCTTGGACACAAGCCAAAAGTTTAGTATGGGACGCTACCGGCTCCGACACACTTGCACCTTCTCACCTAATACATTCATCATTAGAGTCAGGATATACTGCAAAAATAGCTGCTTCTGGGAAAGTAAAGAGATACTCATCAGTTTTGGAACAAAATATGCACTTCCTTCCTTTCGCAGTAGAAACAATGGGAACTTTGTGTGAAGAAGCTATTCAGTTCGTGAACAGCCTTGCCGGAATATTAGTATTACACACTGGAGAACCTAGGTCGAAACAGTATTTGGTTCAAAGGATAGGTATCGCCATTCAACGAAGAAACGCAGCTTCAATTATGGGAGCCTTCCCTCCTCAAGAAAATTTGCACGAAATTTTTTACGTTCTAGTACATAGAAACAATTCAAATAAATAAAAATTTTAATGTTTAAAAAAAAATATTATTGTAAAAAACCAAATCACTACAAAGTTGTGCAGGAGTAAGAAGCGGGTAAATTGCATACAAAATGAAACATGTAGAAAACGAATATTTCCTAGGTGTAATTATAAATTTCGTAAGCAGTGAAAATGATTGGATTGAGAATATTAAAGTAAATGACCAAGTATTTGGCTTTAAGTTAGATACAGGGGCACAGGTAAACTCTATTAATTTAGTAACGGCTAGATGTTTTTTAAAGTGCAGTACAAAACATAACCCATTTAGAAATGTAAGTCTAGAGTTTCAGGTTATAAATTTAAAATATGCTTCTCCTGTATTAGGTTTGCATGCAGTACAACTTTTAAATTTAGTAAAACGTATTAGTGTTGTGAACAGAGAAGAGTTAATTAGTGAATACGATATATTTGAAGGTATTGGGGAAATTAAAATACCACCCTATCAATTACAGTTAAAAAATGGTTGTTCCGTCATACATGCCAATGCGTAAAATACCTTTCTATTTACAGACTGATGTTAAAACTGAATTAGACAGACTATTAAAATTGGGTATTATAAAACCAATTGATGAACCCATGGAGTTTGTAAGCTCTTTTGTAATTGCAAGGAAAGCTAATGGACAAATACGTCTATGTTGTTTGAATCCTCAGAATTTAAATAAAGCGCTGATGAAAGAACATGTAAGTTTGCCAACGTTTCAAGAAATATCTTTGAGTTTGAAAGGGGCCAAGTTCTTCAGTATTTTAGATGCAAATCAGTGGTTTTTTCAAATTAAACTAGATATTGAAAGTGCCAAGCTCACGACCTTTCAAACAGAGTAGGGACGTTTTCATTATACCATACTGCCTTTTGGAATTTTTCCAAGTCCAGAGGTTTTTCATAAAACGTTCTCTCGAATATTTGAAGATTAAGAGGGTATACAAATTTACTGCGATGATTTAATTTGATATGGCACCAACGAAGCCGAACACAATCATAGGTTGCAGTGTATACTAAAGCATGCTCAGGATATGGGTGTCAAATTTAAGAAAAGTAAATGCCAGATTGGGGTAAGTAAGGTCAAATATATTGGTCATATATTTAGTCAGGACGGTATTGAGGTTGATCCTGATTAGAGGCAATCAAGCAGATATTGACTCCGACTAATGTTGAAAAAGTTCGACGCATATTAGGAATGGTTACTTATGTTGCAAAGTTCATACCCAATCTATCTGAATTAACAAGTAACTTAAGGATGCTCTGTAAGAAAAATGTGGAGATGGACTGATGCCCACGAAAAGGATTTCCAGAAACTAAAGGAAATTTTATCAAGTATTCTGGTATTGCAGTATTTTGACAATAAAAAATACATTACCCTATCAGTTGACTGCAGTCAGAATGGGTTAGGAGTAGTAATTTTGCAAAATGGAGGACCAGTTGCATATGCATCCAAATCGCTAACAGAAACACAAAAAATGCATGAGATTGAGAAGGAAATGTTGCCATTCTTTTAGGTTGTGAACGGTTCCATCAATTTATGGGAGAAGGGTCGTTATTGTAACAGATCATAAGCCTCTCGAATTCATTTTTAAAAAACCATTAGATCAGTGTCAGATGAGATTACAAAAAATGCGAATTAAACTCCAGTGCTATGATCTAGATGTAAAATATAAGCCAGGCAAAGAGCTTTTTGTTGCTGACACGTTATCAAGGACTAGCTATGATTCTAAATTCTTGATAAGTGAAGATTCGGTAAAGAAATAGAAGCTTAAGTAGGTTTAATCAAAGTCGATGCTTCTGAGGCAAAAGTTGAACAATTAATTACGAAAATTGAAAATGACGAGGAATTACAGGAAGTTTGAAATATGTTCGAGTAGGATGGCCCCAAAAACAGTCTGAAGTTTCAAAATTAGCAAAAACATTTTTTACGTACCGCGAGTCCTTAATTGAAATACAAGGTTTACAGTATAAGAATACCCAAATTATTATTCCGCGAAGCATGAGGAAGGACATGTTAAGTAGGTTGCACTACAATCATATGGGTATAGAAAAGACCAAGGAAAGAGCCAGAAAAATTATTTTTTGGCCGGGGTTGAGTAGGGATATTGAGGTAGCAGTTGAACAGTGTAGTATTTGTTTAAAATACCGAAGAAACAATACCAGTGAACCATTGTTAAATCTACCGATTCCCAACAGGGCTTGGAATGTACTTTCTGCAGATATTTTCTATATGGAGGGTAACAACTATTTATTAGTAGTAGATTATTTTTCAAAATATCCGGAAATTCAGTTGCTTGAAAATATTACAGCTACCTGTGTAGTGACACATCTGATATCAATTTTTGCCAGGCACGGAATTTCTTCGTTAGTATATTTGGACAATGGAACCCAAGTTACGAGTTCTAATTACAAACAATTTACAAAGGAATGGTGATTTAATATTAAAACTTCATGACCAAACTATGCACAATCGAATGGACAAATTGAACGTAATGTTCAGAGAAGTAAAATCTTACTCTTAAAGACCCTTGAAAGAAAGTGTGACAAGTACCTGGCGCTTTTAGAATTTCGTTAATACACCAGTAGGGTACGGCGAACCTTCACCTGCGCAGTTACTTTTTTCAAGACGACTTAGAAGGTTACTACTATTAACAAATAATGCATTCGCACCAAAAATAGAAAAAGGTTTCAAAATTAATTTGAAAAAAAGGCAGGATAGACAAAAAATATATTGTGATAAAAAATCCAAAACTCTGACACCGTTAAATAAAGGAGATTTTGTGAAAGTATTTAGTAGAGAAAAGACAGAGTTAGGTAGAGTAATTGATTTGGCAGACAAACCTAGATCATACAGGATTGAGTTAGATAGTGGTAATATAGTAGAGCGAAATAGGAAACATTTAGTCAAGGACAATACTAGGCCAAGCCATTTCTTGAACAACGTTTATATGTCAATAAGGAAACACGTCGATAATACCGGTAGTGACATAGGAGAGATTCCATCAAATGTGGAACATAGTGTTAGCAGTAATGTATGTATGCCTAAAGTATTTACGAGAGTAGGTAGGGAAGTTAGGAGGCCACCATTTCTTTTGGACTATGACACATAGTTTAAGTGAAGGTTTATGTGGTGTATGTTGTATTTTGCATTTAATGTTACTATTTAGCCTGAAAGATGAATGTTAGTTGGTGGAGTTACGCTTGACAAGAGCAATTAATTAAAAATACTTCAAAAACAAGATGCTGTTTATTTCATTAACTAGGTAATACTAATTACAAAGAACAAGATCTAAAGTTTATAACATTTATTTTACCAATTATGAAGCTATAAATGAATAAATATATATACACCCATACCTTGCTTTACGGCCTAGATACGTACCACAAAACTTGACCGCAATAGGAAAAGCTGTATAAGGAATCAATTATTCTAATACAAATTCATACAAATTCAATGAGATCGGTCCAAATTTGTTAGATATATAACATGGTTTATCAATCAAAATGCATTTTATCTGTTTATTTCATTTAAATCAAAAATACATACATTTGTACATAAAATAATAACAGACTCCAAAAACCAACAATAATCTATAAACAAAAATGAAACAACTTCATGTTACATAAAATATGCGAATGTATACATAATTTTTTTAAAAATGGCTTTAATCTGAAGGCGATGAAGAAATGGTAATACTGAATAACGCTCGTAAATAAGAGGAGATAGAAAAAAGTGTGCATTGAGATTGCGCTTGTGCAAGATTGGTAACATGTAGATATATCGCCATCGAAAAAGTTTTTTTCGTCGTTATAGAGAAACATTTTAGGCTGTAAATTGAAAATGTGCCTGAATTGAAATTGAAGAGGGCCGTTATAGCGAAATACCGTATAAAGAGCGGTTGTATAGCGAGGCATGGGTGTGTGTGTCTATACAGGGTGTCCCAAATTGAGTAGGATAGCATGGGTATCTTTCTTATTATTAATGATAGAGATCTGCTTAAATGGGCAAAGTTGTGTCATTTGGATAGGTTATTTAAATTCCGCATAGATACATTCGAAATTCCAAACGGTTTAGAAATTATTTAAAAAAAACTGAAAACTGCCAATTTCTTCGAAGTTGAATATTTTTGTTATAATAAAAGATACGAAAAAATGTTTCTTATAAAAGTTACTTAGTTCAATTGTGTGCACTTAAAAATGATATTAAAATTAAATTCAAGATGGCGGTTATCGAGATATTAGCATCAACTTTTATATTTTAAATGGACGCCATATTGGATTTTTAGATGGTTAGATAGCATATTTTTTTCTCTTTTCAACGATGTATTACAACATATGTTTAAATGAAAAAATTTACTGAAAATAATAATTTTAATTTTTTATCAAGTAGGCATCAACACAAATCAGTTTTAAAACAAATTAAACGAAAAAAAAAACATTAGAATAACATTAAACACCAACTAATAAATCATAGCAATTGTTCAAAATGTTGACCGTTATTATTTAAACACAATCGGCAACGTTTGAGAACACTTTTTGTTACACGTCGTAATGTATTCCCATTAAGACCGTTTATTGCCTGCATAACCGCTTCCCGTAGTTCATCTACATTATTGTACTGGAAATTACTTCCATATACATTATGTTTTAAAGTGCCCCATAAATAACAATCCAGGGGTGTTAAGTCTGCTGATCTAGACGGCCATTTTACAGGTGTGTGGGTCGTGATTACCCTACCATCAAAACGGTTACTTAAGTAGGTGATAACATCTCTAGCGTTGTGTGGAGGTGCGTCATCTTGTTGATGCCAAATTTGATTATTTTGTGCCGAAGGTAGGTCGTCTAATAAATCTTCTAAAGATGTTTGAAGCATTTCCAAATAACGTTGAGAGTTTAAGGTTCCATCGAATATTATAGGACCAAGTAAACGGTTTCCCTATATACCACAAAAAACATTACACCCAAATCGAATTTGATTGCGGCGTGGAACTGTTATGCGTCGGTTTTCCTGTGCCCAATAGTGTTCATTATGACGATTAAATATTCCACAGTTAGAAAAATAAGACTCATCAGTCCACAAAACGCGATTGATAAAATCATCATTCTCCCTAACTTGATTGATAAACCATCTGCAAAATGTTGATCTGCGGAAATAGTCGTTTGGTTGTAAGTTTTGAGAATGTGAAATCTGTAAGGGTGATATTTATGCTTTTTTAAAATTCTTGATGCTCGAGACTTGGATACGTTTACTTGGGTTTCTATTTCCCGTGTTGAAATGTTTGGATTAGCTTCCACACAGGCCAGTGTCAACACCTCATCTGCAATGTTTCGAGTAGGTTTTTTTAAACATCCATACTGCTGCATATTTGTGTCCAATCTTTGAAAGATTTTAATGCTTGGCTGTCTTTTTTCGGGAAAGTTTCTTAAGTATGTTTCGGCAGCAAGGCGACTGTTCTTATTACATTTTATGTATGTACAAAACATATGATATTGTTCGCTTGTTGAAAAATTTTCCATTTGAATATTTTATAGAATAAGTATATCACAACTTATAACTGGGAAAGAATACACAAATGCCAATTATTAGCACAACAGATACACTAATTCAACATGACAGTTTGTTATAATTTCATTTGTTTAAGAGAAATCTGATGATGTCTACATGATAAAAAAAAAATAATTATCATTTTCAGTAAATTTTTTCATTTAAACACTTTAAAAGATAATGTATATGGAAGTAATTTCCAGTACAATAATGTAGATGAACTACGGGAAGCGGTTATGCAGGCAATAAACGATCTTAATGGGAATACATTACGACGTGTAACAAAAAGTGTTCTCAAACGTTGCCGATTGTGTTTAAATAATAACGGTCAACATTTTGAACAATTGCTATGATTTATTAGTTGGTGTTTAATGTTATTCTAATGTTTTTTTTCCGTTTAATTTGTTTTAAAACTGATTTGTGTTGATGCCTACTTGATAAAAAATTAAAATTATTATTTTTAGTAAATTTTTTCATTTAAACATATGTTGTGATACATCGTTGAAAAGAGAAAAATATGCTATCTAACCATCTAAAATCCAATATGGCGTCCATTTAAAATATGAAAGTTGATGCTAATATCTCGATAACCGCCATCTTGAATTTAATTTTAATATCATTTTAAGTGCACACAATTGAACTAAGTAACTTTTATAAGAAACATTTTTCGTATCTTTTATTATAACAAAAATATTCGACTTGAAGAAATTGGCAGTTTTCAGTTTTTTAAATAATTTCTAAACCGTTTGGAATTTAGAATGTATCTATGCGAAATTTAAATAAGCTATCCAAATGACACAACTTTGCCCATTTAAGCAGATCTCTATCATTAATAATAAGAAAGATACCCATGCTATCCTACTCAATTTGGGACACCCTGTATATATATATATATATATATATATATATATATATATATATATCTTATTCACTGTAATACGATAGTATTTATCAACTTACCTTATGTAATTAACCACATAAAATATTTATATATATATATATATATATATATATATATATATATATATATATTATAATATAACTCCCCTTTTAGGATTGATAATTATAATATATGAGCAAATTAGCAATGCACCAAATTGCCCTATAATTTCCTTTCTTTAATTAATTTATTAACTTTTCTATTGAGTCTTTAAATCTGTGCCTCGACCAATGAAACTCTTATCTCAGGTTAATTTTGTGAATAAATCTATATCTGCATACAGCGTGTAAACAATTACTTGAAAAATACGCACAGTAAAACAGTTTATATTAGTTAATAATTTAAGATTTCAATCGAGTATAACGGATTAAGTGTTTAAAATATGACACCGATAATAATAATACAACCTGAACTTCCAATGAAACGTCTTGCTGCTGAACAATGAAGCTCCACTGCCTACAGCGACGATTCGAACCAGATGTGGGTTCTTAATACCTGTGGATAAGTACGTTTTGAAAATTTGTGTTACTGAATTTACGCCTTTTATTTTAGGGTTTTAGGTACGCCAAAAATTCTTTAGAGACACTTATACTTATCGTCGTTGGTCTTATCAGGAAACTCAGCTCTGTAAAATCAACACCATGCTCAACACCAAAAGTTCAGCAATTCCAGCGTTCTGATAGCACCACTTTGGAACTCCTCTGTCTACACAAAAATACTCCCAGAAATCCAATGGTCAATAATAAGACAATGACAAGGACTCTTGCATTTATCACTTTTTAATATCAACAGTTCCTTTATACTTTGAATATCACAAATACATTTTTCATACGTTGAATTTTATGTTGGAGATTACAATAATAAAAGGTATACAATTCGTAAACTGTTACAAAAAAGATTATACTTTTTGTTCTATAGTTTGTAAAGTTCTTTTTTTCAGTTCTTTTCAAATCAGTTTTTCCCTTAAATCTTAAATTTCAACAACTGTCTTTTTAATTTTTTAAAAACTGTCCCTTATCTCTATGGAGATGCCCCTTAAAACATTAAACCAGCCTACTCTTTTACAATTCTTTTCCAACTAACATTCTATGATCCAAAATTTTATTAATAGATGTTATTGCTCTTGTCAAATTCTAATTTGGAGTAAACTAATACACAAATGTCATTGGCCGAAAATTTTTAAATTGATATTTTAATCCTAACAACAAGTGAAATTCAAATGATATAATAGACTTACAAACTATATACTGAAAAGTAAATAAAACTTCTACATCTTATAACTAACTTAAATCTAATAAAAACATACTAATTAACTTTTTTTTAGGCTTTACGCACTTATTCAAATGAAAGTGAAAGTTTAACATCTTATACCTAACTCAAATCAAATGAAAACGTACTAAGTGACTTCAAATCTTAGCTATACATACATATTCACATGGCAGTGAAGTTTCCTTTTAAATATTTTAACACAATTTTATGATATACAAGCAACAGTAGTTCACTTCATTGGCACATCCTTTTCAAAATTACTTTACGAAATCACCAACACCCAATTTGAAATCTTAAAACTTCATTTTCTCTTAAAGATCATTTCACATATCTTTAACAAGTAACTGCCCTCACCATCTCCTTCATCAATCATTTTACGAACTAGAAGTCTATGTCTGAGTGGTACTTCAGTGCGTCAAGGTTCAAATCTCATATATATCACATAATATCACAATATATATATATATATATATATATATATATATATTGCCGTGTATCTCTTGTAAATAGCCTCGCCAGAGTAAAAAACAACATTCGAGGATTTTATTTATTTTCCAAAACTCGTAAATTGCACACAATAGAAAAATTTCAAAAAAAGATTAATCTCTTACCCAGATTTCTCTCTTCATCACCTTAATTCTTCTTCAGTTCCCAGGCTAGCTCAGTTGGGCCTCCTCTTGGATACCTAGATTCACTATTATGCTTTGCATCGTTCACGCACACTCTCAATAAAACCAAAAATAATACAACCATCATACAATATTTATTTAGTCACTATTTACAAATAAAATTCAAGATTATTCACTTTTCAGAGATCAAGTTACACCTCAATAAATCCTATTTTTGTACTATCCTGGATTTTAATTTAAAATATCAAACACATTGAATATACCCGGAGTAAATGGGCCCTGAATAATACCTTATTTTCTTTCTTTATTTATAATTTATTTTAAATTAGTATACTCTGGAGTATGGTGAGCTCATAATAACCCAGTTAATTATGAATAATGTATGCTTTTGTACTTTGCATACTCTTACAACAAACAAAAAACCCATGTACTCGTAACAAAAAAAAATTTAAATTCCTGATGGAACGTTAATAAGCTTTATATACACCTTTAGATTTCTATTTAAATACCATAATAAAGTTAGTTATACGTATTATTTTCAATACGCAAAATAATGCACAATACCTTCAAATTCACCCTCACACGTCACACAATTTTCATAGTTGCATAGTTTATAACAACAATTTTAAAGCGTTACCTGAAATTTCTTGAAGATCTCCACTCCGTTGATGATGCCGCCAAGCTGTTTCGCTCCGCTCTGCTGGCCGCTTCTATCTATTTGTAGAGAAACACCATTTAAGTTGTGCTGTTTGCTCTGCCTTCACGGTGCATCCCAAATCCAAATTAATTACACTTCTTTCATAATTGCGTACTTTAGTTTAATTTAATTTAAATTTACGTTACTTCACGACTCGCCACTATTCACGTATCAAATTATGAGGCCAACACTGTACTATTTAATTTAAAAATATGTATACTTACAAACTCGCATTTTGAAGCGGTGAAAATACTAAGATATCGAAGTTAATAGAGAGAGCGATGCTAATTCTCTTCGACCAATATCGACCAATAGTATATCCATTGACGTCTTAAAAATCCCGTCTATATTAACGCTGTCCCTTTCTTATGCATATCATATGTTTCCTTCTAACCTGGTTTGAGTGGTAGAGAATCGATATTACTGTCCGCGTTCTTTTTACTCCATGTGGACTTGTATACGTGCTTTTGCGACTGCCGTTTAACCAATATTCTTTGAAACTTGCTTGTTATCTATAAAAATAAGGGGAACCTGACATTTCGAAAACATGCAGGTGTTCAATTAAGCAACGTTTTAAATAACATTTCTAGGAGCTTCTTTTCATGGTATTTCAACCCAACCGATATATTTGTTTGTTACAACGAAAGCTATTCGCCTTGGATTTATTGATTTTTCATGCTTTTATGCGTATTAGACGTAATGACCCGTTTAATTAAACTCCATTAAATTAATTAATAATTTGTATTGGCTACTAAAATTTATTTTCTTTATGAACCTATTTAATTTTTATTCACTACTTGTAAGATCATGGTCATATTTGTTCCTTTAAAATGAACTAAATGAAATAAATTTCGCACGTAAATTCTGGTTGTTTTCTCTATACAGGGTGTTTCAAATTGCTTTGTTAAATTTAACCTTTTAAACCCACTACAATATATATATATATATATATATATATATATATATATATATTATGTTATGTATGGTGATATTTAATGAAATGATGCTTTAAAATACCAGTTAAAAAATAATAAGTGTAACCTTAAAATGGTGTTGGCCTTTAAAATGATTTAAATAAATACCTCTTCAAATTTAATTATGCCACGGCTTTTAGAAACTCTCTCAGGGAAACTGAATCTACTATTTTAAACTCTGTAAGAAGACGTGGGTTCTTTGTCCCCTTACAGGTATTTAAGACACAGGCGCCTAAAGCGTTATTAGATCAAAATCACTTAACCTCTTTTTTGTGCTTGCGTATCGTAATTATACAAAGATTGATAAATCTATTCAGCATATATTAATTTAGTTAAACGTTTGAAATTTAAATTATTCACAAGTTGCTTTAAATGAAGTGTAAATAAATATAACTTAGAATACCTGCAACTCCGTTGAATGTGTCTGGGTGTACAGGGGCTTTGAAACAGGACACCACAAATCGCCTCGAACGCTTTCAGTGACTACCTAATAAAAGTATGTTTTAGCGTTGATTGAGGTATTAGGAAAGATATTGAACCACTGGCAAATAAATCGTAGCTTCTAAATGTTAAAAATCATAAATGGCTCCGCGTCGGGCCATCTCTGAATGCTAACATCAACTAAATATAGCCAAAAGTGGTTAAAAGACGCTCGTGCCATCTATCGCTTAGAAGCTACTTTTATGTAAATCAAGTGTTTGCTGCATTGAATGGTTTGGTTTGCAGTCTGGCAAATTTAAATTTGAAGAAAGTTTTTAATCTGAATATATGTTTATAATCAGTTTGTGTTTATATCTGTGCCAGCATATCCAAAATTTATTTTGTAAAAGTTTTAAAAGACATTGTAGTTTATTTTGATTTATATATAAAAATTCCAGGTTTTATATGGTGATTCACCATTAGAGGTATGTATTGACTTAGATCGTTGAACCTCAATCAATGCTTAAATGCACATTATTCAAACATTCTAGTAAACAATTCACATTACCTGTTGATTAATTGCAAAATTGTACCAGGTTGTTTGAAAGTACTAACGTTGATTGAGGTATTGCTCAATCAACGGTACTAAAATATATCAGAATAATATAAATGCTACTTTTAGATTGAAACCCTTTATGTATTACATGGAGTTTTGAAGTTGAGTAGTTTAAGAATGAGTACAACTGCCTGTCATCGTTGTGTATACAAAGGCTGTGGAACCTCTCGTAGGGATAGTGCATTAGCTTTTATACATTTCCGTTAACGATAAAAATCGTTGTAAACAATGGTTATACAACTGCGGTAATTCAGCCCTGTTAGAGGTGGACTTAAAAGGAAAATGCATATGTGAAAAACACTTCGATTCGAGTTCTTTAGGGTTCCCTCACTACCTAAAGGGATTGAATCGTAATGCAGTGCCTTTAATATTTGAAGAAAAGGTAAGTTTCTGTTTGAAAATTTTTGGTTATATAGTCAGGGTTCCCAACAGGTTCCTAAAGGGTGTACTTTAATTACTTTTCCATTTTTTAATCTTAATTGCCTTGATTTAAGTCGAGACTAATATGATTTTTTGCAATACTTTAAAATGCCTTGTTTAAATTATATCAATTTGAACTTCATCTGAACTTTTTAATAGTGGTAATATTGCTCTCACAAACGATGGAAGTTGCAAAGTCGGTTACATGAGAAAAAAGTTGCGTATTTTAAAGATGATTAAATGACATCACCATATGTGAAATTTTTCGTTCAGACAGCACTTGTCAGAAAAACACCATTAATTCAGACCAATTGTTTTGAAACACAAATTACCTGTTATTTAACATCCACCACATACGGTTTGGCAGGGCATTTTGTACAAACACTTAAAAACAAACTTAAATGTCTGCTTTCGATTACTAATAAATCTCCAGCAGATTTAGTTTTCAACTATTTGGTTAAAATTAGGTTTGACTAATGAAACCTGCCACATCAAAAAGAATAACTACATCATTTGAAGCTTGTAAGCAATTTCAATGGGGTGATAGGGTTGCCGTTATAAATTATTCTAATCCAAATACCAAACGGCAATGGTGTTCTATTAAAAATAGAGATGGAATCTTGCTCTATTCAGTGGTGTTAGACGATGGCCGAACATGCAAATGCCATATAGACCAAATGCGTGTGGTAGGGGAAATCACAAGTGATACACAATATATGTACTACTAAAGTATGTGTTAATTTATTTTTCTCTACAAGTTTCCAGCCCAACCATGTGATACAAATTTATTGATAAGTTTTTAACAATAATCATACTAACAAAATGTAGAAACATCAAGTGCTATATATTATAGTGAATCTTGTATTCAAAGTGATTGTAAAATATTAAGTAAGAGATCTAGGACTACATTTAAAAAATTAAGTTGATAGTGGTCCCGGAGAAACGAAATGTCAGGTTTTAAATTTATTGTTGCTACAGTTATTACAAATGTTAGTACAAACGCGAGTTATGTATCCCCCAATTGATGTATATATTATAAAGTAGAATAATTAGGAAATTACTAGAAAGTGTAATCAAATGTTAAGTGAAGTGCAACATTGTAAATACAAGGACAATTTGTAAAGTTTATTAAAGTTCATGAGAACGGATACGCTACTTTGTATCACAGACGATAGTGACACTGCAGATGTCAGGTCACAGACGGCCAGGTACCGTGATTACTTAAAAATTAAAATTACAACATTGTAATTATGAATAGTATTAAGAATAAGCAGACATGAGATCTGCAAGTTCCCACAGCCATGTGAGGGGGTAGGAACATTATAAAAGGTCCGGGAGCTCAAGGACCCGGCAGTGTCTTCGAATTCTATTCTTCGTTGTTCAAGCTACTCAAGTGAGTCAGTCAAGTATTCCGCTTTAGCATTGCAGTTTGCTATAGTACTCAAAATAGTACATTTATTAATTAATTTTGAATTTAGAATAATTTGAATCAACTTGTCAAAATTCCACAATTAATTTCTGTATAACTAAAATAAATTTGTTAACAAGTTTTGGAACTGGTTTTTAAAAAGGCAGCTCCCAAGGCTTGAACCTTAACTCGCGTTACCTGAGAAAACAGAAAAATAATTTCCAACTGCCAAGCTTAAAGATTGGAAATCTAGCATAGCTAAAAAGTAATTTAAATAGGTTTTTCCTATTAGAGTATTAGTTATATAACTATATTATTCAAATAGATACACTAAATGTAATCCTGAAAAGTAATTTAAAATTGTTAATTTTTAAAATTTGTAGCTTGAAGCGCATCCCTTATTTGTCAATTTTTACAGTAAATTGCTATCAAGACTGTGTCTCTTTGTTCTACTCGAACATTTATGTACTGATGTTTATTGAAAAGTTCATATTAAAAAATAGCTACCCCTATACCATGGTTAATAAAAACTTCCTTAACTAATATTCTTGCACTAAGTTTATGTCAGGGAACTATGATTAATATGTTTTTCTTGTTTTAGATGCAAGCATTAGCTCAATAAAGAATGTCAACATTAATCAGAAACAGTCAATAGAATTAACTGTATTGAAAACTGCAAATGTACGTACCTACAGCGCTTATAGAAAGAGTGATAGTGATTCTTCCGACTTCATTGAATTCCTACAATATATAGATAAACCAAATACAGTATTGCCCGAAATAAACAGTACTGAAACTAAGTTGACGGTGTTTTTATGCGTGCGCTGTCACACTCAAGTTAGCTAGTATAGACCTGTCAAGTAAACCTCAAACAAGTAATTAGTAGGGCCTAATTGTTAAAAATGGTGTTAAGTACAGAGGAGAAAGTGTTTCTGGTAGAGCATTATTTTCGTTCATACGGAATCGGCCGACATAATGGTGCAAGTTTGCTATACTTGTCTGATCAATTCACACAAAGGTTTAATAAACGTTCTCCAAGTAATGCTGTAATTTTGAAGGTTATTGAAAAGTTTAGAAATACAGGTAGTGTATTGTGCCAACGAAAAGGAAACTCAGGGCGTCCCAGGACAGTTAACAACAACAATAACCATGAACGTGTTTTGAGCAAATCTTAGAAAATCCGAAAGTCAGCCACGCAAGGACAGCGTTACAACTTGATTTAAAAAGAACTTCCTTTCAAAGAATCCTGAAGGAGCTGGGTACATTTTCGTATGTGATTCAGGTACATCAACAACTACATCCTCGGGATTATCGCAGTAGAGTGGAATATTGCGCCAGAATTCTCGCGTTACAGTATGAAAACCTGAATTTTTGAAAATGTTTGGTTTTCAGACGAAGCACATTTTCACTTGTCAGGCTATGTGAATCGTCGCACAAATCGATTTCTGGGCTTTGCCAAACCCGATGAGGTTCAAGAGGTTCCTTTACATAGTGAAAAGTGAGTGTCTGGTGTGCTGTTTCCGGACACGGAATCATTGGTCCGTACTTTATCGAAGAGAATGGTAGGCAAGTCACACTTAATCAACAGAGGTACAGACAAATTTTAACACGATATATCCCTGATCTACGTCAATTCTGTCGTGCACGTAACTTGGCATTTCGAAACCAATTTTTCAGCAGGACGGGACAACTTGCCATACTGCTGCCGCAATTCGTCAATTTCTTCAAGAACATTTTCCAAGCAAATTCATATCACGATTTACTGACTTCCCTTATCCTTCACATTCTCCAGACCTCACACCTCCAGACGCATACATTTGGGGCATGGCTAAAAATGCCGTTTTCAAACGGGCACCACAAACCATCGATGAATTAAAGGATGCCGTTAGAGTCTTCTTCGCAGCCCTGAGACAACCCTTATTCAATAACATGACCAGAAACTTAGAACATCGTTATGAAGTCTGTCTCGAACGAGGAGGTGCACATTTAGAACATATAATAAAGTGTCAATAATATGTATTTTTTAAATATACAAAACAATTACAATTTCAGTACTGTTTATTTCGGGCAATACTGTATTAGCTGCTCTTTAACAACTGCAAACAAGTACACGGAGAGTGTTGCTTCGGAGGTGGTTTCTATTAATGAATCTACTAGTTTATTGACCATGCCAAGATCACCTGGCTCTACCCCAAGGAAAAACAAACTGAGAGTAAAATTACCCAATTACGAAGAACAGTGAAAAGACAACAAGCAAGAAATTTTAAATTAGAAAATTCTTTTAGTGTTTTTGTTTTAAATTTTTTAAAGTTTAAAAAAACCCATTGGCCTTTTAACTAAATTACTGAAAAACATTATAAATATCCAGATCAATTTATATATTTGATCGTACAAAAATTGCTAATACTTAAGAAGTTAATTGCGATCTACAAAGATCAATTATTCCTTTTTGAAAATATATTACATATATTTATCAATTAATGAACAATTAATGAAAGCATTTGCATATACTACATAGAATCATGATAACTAAATCTTACTTCAGTTAAATATCATGTGTAATCCACATTTTAACAACAATTATGACTCATAGATTCAATCGGAAACTTTGACATAAAAATAATTATCGTTTTACTAATCCTGACTAAATTTCGACAATGAAGTTAACCATGTTATCTAAAGGTGAGATTGAAAACTAATTCTTGCATCATTTTAGATAATGCCTTCATGGAGAAATTACTATGAATTTGTCCGACTACTATGAAGCTTATACGTGCAAACATTAATGTGTGGAATTAACATGCATTAGCATAGATTAATGCATGATAAAGTTTCAAGGCACAACATAAATTGATGTTCGACCATTCAGAAGCTTAATTAACTAATGTGGAAACTTAAAAATTTAAAAATTATTCTATTAAATTTAAAAGGAATTTATCCGCAACATATACTTGAATTAGTCAAAGGCTTAAGTTGAGGGAACTAAACAGGAAGGATGCAAATATTTTATAACATCTGAATCAATCAACCCTGTTGAGAATGCCTATATTCAGTTATACTAGAACTGAACGGAGGTTACAATCCAGCAGCCAAGTGTAAAAGACTTTCGTACTGCACTGCAACATAATATGCAAATCAGACTGCAAATGCCAGTTAACTCGAGCAATCTGTGATATTTGATTTGTTAATTATTGATTAACGAATACAATGTATCAAAGTAACTAGATTTTAGATATAGATGACCTTATCATCTCACAGAACATTGCTTTGAATATCATGTTATTGCAACAACTCACTATCTACATAATGACTTAGCAACCTATATAAACATGTTTGAAACTAATCTTTATAGAAATTGACCAAATGTTTATTGTGGTTATTTGTGTCACTATTTATTTAAAAATTTAAGTCTGAACTTTTTTGAATATAACTATTAATTGCAAAATTACATTAAGCAGTTGATAGATTTAATGAACTAACTAGTCATTTACAATAGTGATTGGGAAAGAATTATAATCAAATCATTAAAGGATATCTAGCATAATTTGAACTGTGTAGATTTGAGTAACATTTTGTTTAGACCTAATACCATTATCTGTTATAACTGAAATGTAGAATTAAAAAATTAATACAATCAGATATTAACAAAGATTACAGAATAACTTCCCGACTGGATTAGAACCTGATTTAGCGAAACGTTATTTGGTATATTAGTTGACAGTATAACTACCAAAATTAATTAATATAAGGTATTAAAATTGATCATTCTTAAATATATTAAAAATTACTCAAGCTAAAAACCTCATGAGAAAGTTATGATTTATCCAAGTTAATGAACGTTTACAATTGAATCTAATAAGATTAGTACATTTCAAGCGCAATGGTATAAAATACAATTGCATATAAATCACTTAACATTCAACGATGTGAGCTACATAATTGCACAGAATATTTAGTCATATTTAGCTAGTCATATTTGTGTACATGTGTTCATACCTTAGTTGAAAGAGTGATGCATTAATACTGGTGTCTTCTTAAAGCTTAAATATACTATTGATTGTTTAAACAGCACTTTAAGTAAAGATCGCAATACAGATGTCTTTTAATTTATGAACTCAGCTTGTGAACATTAAAGACAGCCTTAGAATATATAAAACTATACATTTAAAACGAAAGGTTCGAAATAATGATTAAGGTATTTCAAGGCCATAAAGGCTGTTTATTAGTTTGATTCAGACAATACAACAGGAAGCGATGCAAATATTTTATAACTATCTTGAATAATCAAGACTTTAAATGCCATTTTCAGTTATCAAAACGTGGGTTAAATCGCAGCAAGTAAAGATTGTACATGACTTAACATAATATGCATATTTAGATTGCAAATTCAGTTAATCTTGATTGAATTTTCGAATTAGTAGGTGAGCTTACTTTTAGCATAATGGACAAAGAACGTAGAATTAGATTAAGATACCTCCACTTAACGCAGAACTTGCTTAGACTAAGTTATTCGCAACATCTCCCATTACATCAAGACACTTGCTCAACCTTATAAATTGTTGAAACATATTAGAAACTTGCACTAATGTGTTTATTCTGTTATTTAGTGTCACTAATACTTGTTTGAAATAAGTAAAGTGTCTGACTTTTTAAAAACATTAATGAAAGATTCTATTCAGGATGATAGATTTTAACGTGTACACTTCTGTTTGAACATAGGATATGGGGCGTAAGGGAATACATAACTCAATATTCTTAAAGCGACGATCAAATTACTGTGTGAGGTGTTCACATTTTGTGAAGTCATTTATTGATATGTTTACTCTTTATAAGACTGAAAATGTTATAGTTCAATCAAAAATTAAATAGTTATTAACAAAATTAATAGACTCACGACTGGATTAACCAAGCAAGGAAACAGATTACTAGATTTTGAGCATTTAATTAAGACATTGAATTTATGAGTTTAAAGTGCGCTAATGTTATCAAATTATAATAATTACTCACCGCTGTCTTGGACAAACTCATAAAGGTTATGATCTTAATAGTAATAATTCATTATCTCTATTTTTACATCAAATAGGATTTATTACATTTGCCCATTGAATAAACTCAACACATTAAAGAGCTTAAATTAACACTGTGGACTACTAATTGGATCAGAAAATATGTTGTATATTTTGCTACGTATATTTTGTATAACTTTTCTAAAGAGGATGCGACTTATGCTGATCATCTCAGAACGAATTAAGATGTAGCTCATATCACTTAGTGTGGTAATCTTTGATGTGAAGCAGTTTTATCAGAAGTATTATAAATACTCAAAAGTAAAGCGCTTGATAATAACTGATTAGTGTATTTTAAAGATTTTATATTTGATTCAGAACTAAATAAAAAGGCATGTCAACATTAATTGAACTGTTTTAACCATAATAAAAACTGGGTTAAATGCAGAAAGATATAGTAGACAGTACTTATTCATAATGATGTTATTTAATTAAATTTGCTCTATCTTTAATAATCATTAGTAGCGTTAACGCTATAAGCTTCAATGGTCTTACGGAGTGATAAATTTAATAATATTACTATAAACCGTAGTAGTACTTGGCCTTAGATAAATTCAATTCGCTACATCTCCTTGACTGGGATCCTTGCTTCTAATTTTTAACTCTTTCTGACTATTAGTTGAAAGCATAAATGACTATATTACTGAATATTGGCTTATAGACTATAGTTGACTCAAATTGATCTATGTCTGCCTGTAAGCATCTTTGAAATGTGATCGTATTGGCAGAGTAAGTGCTGCGTAGTGCTTTAGATTACTCAATTCTTAACCCATGATAAGATATATTAGCAACTTTGATTTCATCATCTATAAAGAAATATGATGTACTTTGCTAGAAAAATTTGACTATTAACATAAATAATAATGGGTGTCATATGCCATCTAATAAAAGTTAAACAATCTAGAATTTTGGTAATTTTGTTAGGAATATCGTTATGTATTTTAAATCATTTAAATCCATATTGCATATGGTATCGGTAACGTCTGTCTTGATTGCATGAACAGGTATTAAGTTTTACATACATAGTAATAAGTTATTCATTCATATGTTTTGACATCTATGATTGTAATTCAGTTTATTGATGACCGACATGTATATAGAAAAGAGGACTATGTTGGTCAGAACTCTTTGTAATGTACTCATGATATATTCCCAATCAGATGCCTTAATGCTGATACGGTTACGTATCATAAGACTAGTGTTGCTGTATCAATTTCTTAAAATATTCAAAAGCGCTTTGATACTATTCGTGATTTAAATCTTAATATGATAACTTATAAAGTTGACTATTCAATCAATTTAATTGCATACTGTTTCATCTGGAGAAAACTTAATAGAAAGTATATATTAGACAAATTACTTCTTGGTTTGTAATACACGATGTATCTTTAATCAGTACGCGAGCTAATGGACCTAAAGCTGTCTTGGCTTATTCGGTGATATTAGATTTTAATCGAACGTAGGATTCGACTTACAGTAAATCATAAGCTTGTTATGCTCCCTTATGACTTAGCAATAGACTCTATGGTCTGCTATCTAGAAAGTGTACCTATTATACAATCATTATGCTTAAGACTAATAGATCCAAAAATTATGGTCTACCTAAGCTCTAAAATTGTCGACATTGCAGGTTTTATCTGCGTTCCTTTAGAACTTTCTATACCTTGATAAGACTAACAATTCTTTTCATCTGTTATAAAAATGACGACTTATGTAAAGTCAGATTGATATGTACAACATATCAACTTATGTTGATGATACACATGCTTTAATTCATAGTTGTTAACCTGAGGATATGCGTTATGTTTTAAATCATTCTAAGACGAATGATATGGTTTATAATCTTGTCTTATTCTTTGCAACAGGCATTTCATAACTGATCCGTTATTCTTCAATAAAGTCTAATATGATTGAATTCATTCTTCACAATGTATTGGAAAGAGCTATGGGTAGCCTATATAAAATTCAACTGAATGTATGTCTACGTATTATAATGTCTTCTACCTGTCGATTATTCTAATATTAGAAAGGTTTTGTAACAGTATATGACTTTGGTTCAATAACTTTAAGTTTCAATGTTCACATCGTGGATTCGTAAGTGTTTTAGTAAAGCAGTACTCTTGCTTCTTAACATATATCTACGCTCGACGATCATGGCTTATAACTTTTTAAATTCTAATCTTGATTCCTTTAAGCTTCGATACAGTAAATCATAGCTTTTGTCTCATCTTAAAATTATGGTGCTAGTATAATGTCTCTTATGCAACTTGATCTTCTAATAGCATTCATAAAATGTATGGATTCAACATACTGCTAAATTCTTGACATTGTCAGTTTTGTTGGTTCGGTCTTCGAATTCTGATCATTCTTTTCTGCTTAACATCTGACATTTTAAAGCTCTGTTGGTTGTAAAATGTATAGCTTATGCTGTAGACACATCTTTCACTCTATGCTTCTTTTAGTTGCGTATGTTAAAGCATCTAGTTAGCATTAAATGAAATGTTAGTCTTCTTAGATTCGTTTTCAAGTCATAATCTGACTATAATTCTCAAAGATTCTAACTAAATCCTTCTGTCACACAGTATTACACATGTAGCTTCTAGAATATATTATACACATTATAATGTCCTTTAACTTATTTAATTCTTCTAGAATTCTTCGAGTTATTTGGACAATCTATTAAGTTTCATATCACATGTGCTAAAGTCATATTAAACAGTACTCTTCTCTTGAAATACTCTAGCCTCCGTCATTTTAACTTTTACAATAATTACCTTTAAGTTGTCTGGATTTGCTCATCTCAATTATGCGATATTTATGCCTTGTTATAGCATTCATAAAGAAGGATTAAATCTGCTAAATTCTTGTGTCAGTTTTTGTTCGTAACTTATAAGTTGATCAATTCTACATAAGAACTAAATGGTTAAAATGTACTATCGTAAACTTCTTCACCTTAGCTTCGTTTTTAATTTATAAGCATCCTTAGTTACTTTTAGAATAAGTTACTTCTAATTTCGTTCTCTCAGTAATGTGTTAGTATTGATTTAACTATGCCTCGCTATTCGTACTGCCATGTTTCAGAAATTTTACTTATAATGAGTTAAGCTTCATTTAGAGTTCGTTTAGTCTTCGATTATCGCTCTATTAGTTTCATAAACTTCGAAATCCAAATTACTCAGTAGCCTCTTAACTAGCCTGTTTTTATGTTAAGCGCAATATTCGTAATTTCTGCACTGTTCACTCAGTTTGTATACTTTTATGCTCATTTAACTTGCTACTCATTTTTTAATAATAATTAACACTAGTTCATGGACAAGAGAATATTACTACTAACTTCGTTAGCTTAGAAATAGTTTATAATTTATAACTCAAACGTATGACTTTTACTAAATTTTTACTTTATAGCTTTAAGTACTTGTGTTAGTTATTTATATGCCATCAGTCCTATTCGTTGCTCTTTCTTTACTTATTAATATTTAGCTTCAGTAGAGGTACTCTAAGAGTTAGCTCACAGCATATTGCTCTTCGTGGCCTACTTCAACAACTTTATGTTATCCAATTATTGTATATTCTTTGTACTTTTAGATTTGTATATCTTTTATGTTTCTGTTATTTGAACTAATAATAATTAATAATAGCTATGTAAGTTAATGAAATAGTCAACACTAAATTGTTGTTAATTAACTAACTTTAAACAGTTGTTTATTTTTATATTATTGAAACTTAAATGCATATAGTTAATATTTCAACAGTCTTTATGTTGTAATTTAATAAAATATGAACTAAATAAGACTTACTGCTGACTAAATTTCAACACTTGTATGTTATCTTTATAATTCTTTGTATCACTTATTGGAATTACTCTTCAGGTTTCTGTTGATATATCAAATAAGACTATATTAATAGAAGTATCAAAATAAGTTAGTATAAGAACATGAGACTCAAATTAATCTTTAGTGAAATTTGACTACTATAAACGTGTTATGATGAATTCAAAAATAGACATCATACAACATTAGCAAACATATACAAAAGATTAAAACTCATTCTCATGGTTGATTTATAAATCCTAGATCGTTAATTTTGTACTTCATATATAAAAATATTTCTTTGATACTTTCAAGCGCTGAAGATGGGCTAAGAATTATAAGCCTGAAACATGTAGTAAACTTTTGTACCATAATAATTTATTTTATTTTATTAAATTGACACATGGGGAGATTTTGAGTCATTCTATTCATTTATTTCATCATATAAGAACCCCATTTGGAGTAATAATTCTTTTCTCACATTATGGACAATACTATTATGTAACTTATAGCTTATTCTGTAGTGCAACAGTAAAACCTAGTAAGTAATTTTTTCGCCAAAATAAGGTTTTTACACAATCTGAATGTACTAATAGATAACATACAAGTGTTGGAAAATTTTCTAGTCGAGCAGGGCCTGTCAGATCTTAGAGCATGTTCCTTGAGTTGTTATTCTAACTTTACTTTAAATGTAAGTTACATAATATTCAAAACGAGCATACTTGCAACCCCAATACTGCATACAAAAATATGATTACTGCTTTATTATTGCTATCTAATGCAGTAATATTTATTGTAGGGCTATGCAGTTTAAACGTTGAACATTTAGTTTCTATTACACGTTTATAGTTTGTCTAAACAAAAAGAATTTTGAGTCATTCTATTCATTTATTTCAGAATAGTATTGTATTATTAGGATTAAAAGTTGTATAATAGTATGTATTGATTGCCTTCGAAAAGAAATTAGTAAAGTGTGAAGGCATCACAAAAGAATTTTAATAGTTATTTGCATACCAAGACCAAGAAATTGCCTTTTAGCGTACTGAGAAAAAGTTTATCGCCGAGACAAGATAATTTTGAGCTCGCTAAAAAATTTCACGGCCAATTTATACACACTGTTTGATCTACAACCATATGTATTGATGTTACAAAATTTGTTCTTTACCCGATAAAAGTATGGTTAGAATTTAGATGTTATAATAAATCTACCGTTCATATTTGTAGTGGCTTAAAATCACAACATTGCTATGGACATAATATATTAAAACTATTTGATAGTTCTTAAAATTTGTGAAAATGTCCGGCAATAACAGTGGTTCAATTTTTGCACTCAAGAATTTGAGAATAATTATTACTTAATTTTTTGTTCTTAATAAAATAAAACTATTAACATTGGAACAATATATAGACCACCTTCAACTTGCATCAGTCAATTCATAGATGATGTATATCAGTATTTAATAGTATCCAAAAATGTAGATTAGAAGTTTTATAGTAGGAGACATTAATATATATATATATATATATATATATATATATATATATATATATATATATATATATATTTTAGCTGACAATGATTCGAGTAATGAATATCTTAATGTTCTTAGTGAACAAGGATTTGAATCATTAATAAATAACTATACAAGAATCGACAAGCAATCCAGGATTTGTATTGACCACAGCTTTGTGAAAAGCAACTATGGATTAGAAAACTTCGACCCAGCAATATTACAAACAAATTTAACTGACCACTTCACTACAGTAAACATTCTTTACAGTACTGAAGAAAATGGGAGATGTAAACCCTGCCCTAAATTCATAAGCAGACTTAACAAAGCGAAGTGTAAAACCAAGCTAAAGAAATACATATCACTAGAAAAAATTATGAGTATGAACGTGGATGATGTGACAAATCATTTCATTGAGCAAATACAACACGCCATCACTGAATCAACAACACAGGTAAAGATAAAAAAAGTGAAATAAAACGAAAAGAATGGATCACAGAAGAACTAGTCAAAGCAACCATTACTAAATAAGCACTTTATATAGATGCAGAATATCAACGATGATATAAAAAAAGTAACTATATAAAGTACCGCAATATGCTCAATACACTTATAAAAAATACAAAATACAGTTACTATAGAGAAAAAAATAGATAAATACTCAGACTGCAAAAATTTATGGAACACTGTTAACAGAATAGTACAAAAAAGAAAAAACAACAAGGATATCAAAGAAATTATAACCGCAACTGGACAAAAACTAACTTCAGACGCCCAAATTGCATGCGAACTAAATATGCATTTTACCAAAACAGGACAAAAGTTGGCAAACAAGATCAACACAGTTTCAGATAAAATCAAATTTGAAACAGAAAAAACCCCTAATACAATATTCCTACGTCTAACCAACGAAAACAAAGTCATAAAGTATATAACGGAGCTAAAGGAAAATAAAAAGCGCCAGGGATCGACGGCATCACACCAAAAATAATTAAAAACATTAAACATATAATAACACCGGCATTAACAACAATAATCAACAAAATACTGGAATCCGGAATATGCCCAGATGCATTCAAAAAGGCAGTAATTATACCCATACATAAAGATGTCAACAAAAATAATCCAGAAAATTAGAAAACCAATTTCACTAATATCAAGTATAAATAAAATATTTGAAAAAATCTTAAAACACAGACTAACAAATTTTCTAAATAAGTACAATTTAATATCCTCAAATAAATATGGTTTCCGTGAGAACAAATCAACACAAGATGCACTAATTGAATTAGTAAGCAGAATACAAAATTCCTTGGACACAAACCAACGATCCCTTTGCATTTTTATAGATTTAGCAAAAGCATTTGACACGGTCAACCACGTGCAACTATTGAAATGTCTAGAACACTTGGGAGTAAGGGGAATTGCACATAAATTAATAAAAAGCCATCTCCATAATAGAAAACAATGTGTCAAAATAGGCGACAAAATCAGTGATATGACGACAGTCGAATGTGGAGTACCACAAGGAACTGTACTTGGCCCAACCCTTTTCACAGTTTATGTAAATGATATCTTTAAATTACAATCGACTGGAGAAATTATTGCCTTTGCAGATGACACAGCCATTTTCTATGCAGACGCAACATGGCAAGAATTAAAAAGAAAAACAGAAAAAGATCTAAAAATGATCAAAAACTAGTTTGACAAAAAGCTACTAACAGTTAATTACAACAAAACTAAGTACATTGCCTTTACTTGCCGTAACTACAACTTGCCAACATTTAACAAACTATGCATAAATGATTACAATGGATCCAGTATAACAGTAGAACAAGCAGACCACACAAAGTACCTAGGAATATATATCGACAATCACCTAAAATGGGACGTCCACACCAACAAATTTATAAGTAAATTAAGAGGGATCTTATACAAATTCCGAATTATTAAAAAATATTGCACTTGAAAAACTTAAAAATAATATACCATGCTCTTGTACAGTCTATTATTCAGTGTGGAATTATTGCTTGGGGTTCACGTAGAGATAGTACAAAAAAGATTCATTAGAATACTATACAACAAACACTGGAGACACCCAACGGAATTGTTATTTAATGAAACCGATATATTTAGTATTAGAAAATTGTATTTCTACAACCTGGCCACTTATCAGTACAACAATAAACACCTACTGCGTACAACAGAACATAAGTATAACACAAAAAGCAGGGAAAATGAGGAAAACATTATAACCAGAACATGTAAACAAATAGGCCTAAGATCACCTTCTGTTTTAGGTCCAAGAATATTTAATGTATTGCCGATAGAAATCAGGAATAGTAGTAATGTAGTAAATTTTAAAATAAATGTAAAAAGTGGATAAACCAAAGCAGTAACTACATAAATGATATACTTGAAAAGTACTAGTGCAATGAGAAACAAAATAAATAAATAAGAATTTAATAATAAATTACTAAAGTATAGAAAATGATGATAGTAGGTAAATATTAATTAAGGTAAGTTCAATAAGTATTAATATTAAAAAAATCCAAGCACAAACATTGCTTTAGCGGATAAATTCTGTTTATTTGAGACTTGAACTATGTAAAATATTATTATATTCCTAGTTAAAAATGTGTAGATTTAGATAAGTATAGTAAGATAGTTAGGAAATTGTACCTACTTACGCAAATGTACGTTTAAGTAACTCAAAACACCAATTATTATTACTATATTATTATTATTAATTACACTTTGTTGACGTATTTTAGAAATGTATAAGTATGATGCTCATTACTAGGGGTAACAGCCGCGAAATTGTATTTCGCGTACTGTGGAGAGAACACAAAATGTTTATACTTCTGCGGTTGCACAAAATAGTATATTGTGATATTAGGATTAAAAGTAATTCTTTGTTTGATATATAAATTTTGCGTTGGTGAGGCGAAACGCAGCGTAGCTGAGCCTATGTAATTTTGCTCGTCAAACAAAGCCACTTTTAAGACAAATAACACACACCACTTTTTCTCCAACTAAAAAATCTATCATTCAAAATTAATAAATATTGAAAATATTAATTGGCCACACTTGTAATCTCTGGAACTAAAAGCATTTTTATTCCTAGACTTTAATGAGTATCTATATTATACAACCATAACAAAAACCTCAACTTTGTCAGAAAATAGTACTAAAAATGAGGTTTTTTAATGAGGTTGGAGAAAAAATTTAGTTTTAGATGTATCTATAGAGTGTCAGTGTATTATTAGAAAATATTCCTTAAGGCTGACATTGTATTACGAAGCTGATACATTTTAGACAATTTTTGTATTATCCTCGAAAAAATAGTTACTATGGAATAAATATAGAAAGGTTTAAAAAAGGTGGTGAATATTTTCATGGTAATTCACCTTGAAATGCTCAAAATGTACGTTTTTAATGCATCTCCACTTGTAAATTTCTAATTGTATCTCCACAAATATACACTTCGTGTAATGATAATAGTGTTAAGAAGGTACTAACACTCTAGCTACAGTAGATATGGCCTCATTTTTTTGTGCAATTTCAAAGTGCGCGAGGTCATGAGATCATTTTTTACCGAACTTCCAAAGCCGTTTTAAATAAATGTGCTACATGGATTATGGTGAGAATTATTCAACACCTTTTTTAAACCTTTCTCAATTAGTTCCTAGTAGGTGTTTGCATATTTTCAAGGAAATGTCACAAAAACTGTCTAAAATGTATTAAAGTTTCGTAATAAAACGCCAGCCTTAAGTACAAAATAGATTTGTTTCCATTTGTAACATTATTTATTTACAAAAGAATTCATTCAATATATCTATAAGCATTTGACAATATAAGTATTCAAACTGTTCATCTTGCTACTATTTGTTCTTCAATAAGCTTTTTATAAGTATACATTTTACAATAAATTCATTTAGAATGGGACTGTTTGAAAGGACTATAGAACGATCATATACCTATGCACCTACTTTTTACGAGTCTGTCATCATTCAGTCATAGGCGCCCGTGTATATGAGTGAAACAGCATCTGTCCCTAGCAGCGGCGCCCTTTAAAGCAGAATATACTGATAATGGAGCAGCTTTTTTTTAGTTCAGTGACCTGAGTTCGCCACAATGAATAAACATAAATATACCCTTATTTACCGGCAAAACTCAACACTGGGACTACTTTTGCTTCGAAGTTGATTTTCAATCCGTTATAAAAATTGTACCCACAGCATTATAAATTATCAATATTTATTTACATTCTTTAGATTGTGTGATATAGCCGATATTACGGCCATGACATTTATTGAAGCGTCATCTGTTGATATCCCAAATTGAACTAAACTTAGCACGGAAATATACCGCTTAGATTCAATTACATTTTTCCATTATTAGTTTTAACGAACTCCGTATATTGTCGCTAAATTCGATGCCAAACTTACTTAAAATATATACAATACAATGTGACACGTTTTCGTCCATATAGTTGAGTATCTTCCCAATACCTCAATCAACGGTTTTAGTTTATGTTCAATAAGGATTTCACTATAGTTTTAGGTTCTACAATTTACTACTACTTCACCAACTATATGCTTTATTTTCTCAATTACTAAAAACACTTCAATACTTCGCCAAATAAACTGATCTGCAATCCAAGAAGACTGAACCCTGCTGCAAAATAATTCACTATCACAGCTGCAACTCTTCAATACATAAAAGATGCCCCGACGTTAGTATAATTGGAAATCTTCCTTTTGTAATTATTATGGTCGTATAACCTTTTCACTTTCTTATTATTATATTCAAATAAAATGCATGCACTTTAACACATCTATTAATTTTGATAAATTAAATTTTACAAGCTCTTAAGCCAAAACATCTATTCAGTCTACAAAATTATATCAATCAATTACAAAAATTTTTTATCAATTAATTATTTTTTAACAACCATCACCTAGGACAACTAAAAACAACTATATCTAGCCTACTAACTAATATTATATAAGTGATGCATTCAATACATTAACCTTAATTCTACTTAATTACTATTTTAGAACAGCTTTGGTATTTTTACATTTCATTTTGACATTTCATAATTTTATTTCGCTTTATAATTCAAATGTATTAAACGACTTTCATTGTAGGTAAATCAAACTTATAAATGGCATAAAGTATCCTGCACAAATTACAAATAATAATCTTAAAGACAAAACCTATACACATTCAATTGAAGTTACATTAGATACCCTTCGTATTGGAAAACAATGGAAAAATGCTTTTTTAAACCTCAAACGCTGTCTCATCAATACACAATATTCTATATCTGCATTTAACAAGTAATTATTCATCAATCTTTGTTAACCGTAGTGTTTTTAAATTTTAGAATAGCTTGATAAAAGTGGTAAATTAATGTTTTTATCCGTAGTACTAACAACTATCTTTTTAAATCCTTTAATAATGTCAAATACTAAAATATATATATATTATAATATATGAGCAAATTCGTAGTGCACCAAATTCCCCTATAATTTCTTTTCTAGCCTTGTTTTGCGCGAACGCTTAATATATATGAAATTTTATAATGAATAGCAAGTATGTATGAAATTTTTCTTTAATTAATAAATTACTAACTTCTCTATTGGATTTTTAACTGATCTGCGCTTCGACCAATGAAACTCTTATCTCAGGTTAATTTTGTGAAAAAATCAATATCTGTATACAGCGTGAGTTCTGAACTGTATACAGATGTACGTGACAGTGCCAGTCAAATAACCTCTAGTTAATTCTACATAAGCTAGTCCTAAATGTGACAGTGTAAACAATTACTTGAAAAATACGCACAGTAAAACAGTTTATATCAGTTAATAAATTAAGATTTCAATCGAGTATAACGGGTTAAGTGTTTAAAATATGACCCTGATAAAACTAATACCTGAATTCCAATGAAACTTCTTGCTGCTGAACAATGAAACTCCACTGCTTACAGCGATGACTCGAACCAGATGCGGGTTCTTAATACCTGTAGATAAATACGTTTTAAAATTGTGTATTACAGAATTTACGCTTTTTATTTTTAGGTTTTAGGGCACCCCAAAAATCTTGAGTTATACACTTATACTTTGTGAATATTTTATTCTTGGGTTTTGTAGAAAAATGGATTCCAGTGTTCTCTTAGCATCATTATACCCAGTACAGTCCTCGATGTATCTAAAAACATTATGACCAACAAAATTGACCAGTGGATTCAGTTTGTCTTCTTTTAAAGATTGCCAATACAACCAAGGAAGTTCTCCAAATGTGCAAACCAATCTAACCGTTCCTGTGCAGCTTCACCAGAATTGGCATCACAACGATTACGTTGACAATAAGATTAGCTTAAATGTGTGCAATTAAATTGTAATATAAAAATTTTTTTATGCATCAAAATGTAGAAATATCAGAACTGACAAAATAATAAACACCAGTAACCCAGGTGACTACTCTTTACAATTACCTTCCAACTAACATTCTATGATCCATCTTTTTATTACCAGATCTTATTGCTCTTGTCAAATTCTAATTTGGAGTAAACTAATACACAAATGTCATTGGCCGTAAATTTATAAATTTTGATTGATATTTTAATATTTTAATCCTAACAACAAGTGCTAAATAATTTCTTTTTAGATGAGTTGGATGTCTACAAAGTTGCAAAAAGTGAATGTCAATGATATAATGGACTTACAACTATACCGGGTGTTCCATTAAGCGTATTGCGCGGCTGTATATCATAAAGTATAAGGCCTAGAGCTTTGCGGAAAAAATTTATTAAGTAAAGTCGCCAAGAGAAATTGCTGGAAATTATTTTTAAGTTTCAATTTCTACCGCATGTGGGAATATTTGCAAAGGTCAACAACAAAATTCAATTTTTCTCCCAAAATTTAAGCACAAGGTATTATGCTCAAAACGCGAATAGGCAGTTATCTTTATTATTCACAACTTTTATTTGAAACTTTTTCTGTAGATCGCACAAGGACAGCTGCAGGGCCTGGTGAATTGGTTTACATGTAAATAGGGTTATCTCACAATGCCCATGTTGCAATTTAATAATCTTAGTATCGTTTAAAAGAGAATTTCTCAGGGATCAAGAAAAACGACTAAATTGATTTTTCTAATGTTTTCTAAATATGTTAGAGGGCGCTTTTTCCAATCATGCCAGTTTTTGGTCATATACTTAAAAAAATTAAATGGAAAGACATATTTATCAAAGGGAAATTGAATGAAAGGTAAAAAAACAAAGATTTTAGTGAAAATCGCACCTCGATATCTTTAATGGTTCTTAAGTTATTGCAAAAAGTATGTGCATTTTAGAGATCTATCCCAGTATTAATTAGAATTTTCCTGAATTTTCGGATCAAATATTTGAAATTATTTAGTCATAAATATTATTATAGCAGATGTTCAAAAGTGCCTTTCATTTAGTGACGATGTTTATAAACATTAATAATATGTCACTAATAGATCCCTTTAAAATGCATCAAGCAGGCGATGAAAACAAAAACATCCATATCTGTCAACAGGTATAACTCTGTCATACTAGTTATTGTTATAGTAGTTAAATCGTGCATGCTCTGTGTGTAAGTTTGTTTGTTAATTTTGCACTTCAGAAATGTCTTTCTCTAATGCTGAAGCTTATGACATGCTTAGAATTTACTTTCAAAGTTTTGAAAACGCGGCTATTGCTGAGCGTGAATATGCAATGGAATATCCTGAAAGAAAACATTATACCAAAATGGTATTTACACGATTGGCAAAACGTTTAAGAGAAACAGGGTGTGTGCATCCAATTAAAATGCCCACAAGAAAACGTACAATTACAAATGTTATAAATGTTCTTGCGTGCGTTGAAGCAGATCCGCATGTAAGTACCAGGCAACTTTCTGCAAATTTAGGGATACCTACGACATCGGTGCATCGTATTCTAATAAACCACAAATTGCATCCATATCATGCAGTTTTGCACCAGAACCTTTTAGATATCGATACTGACAGAAGATTGAATCATTGCCATTGGTTGAAAGATATGTGCACCAAATATCCCTTATTCTTGTCCCGCATATTATGGACCTTTAGTAGCGATGGAGGAGAAAATTTACATAATATGCATTATTGATCTGAAACTAATCCTCACTGGATGCTACAAGTTGATCACCAACACAGGTGGAGTGTAAATGTTTGGTGCGGCATTATTGAAAACAGAATTTTAAGCTCATTTATTATTAATGGAAATTTGAATGGAGCAACATACTTGCATTTTTTGATCAACAATCTACCTGAACTTTTGGAGGCTGTTTCACTAGAAACAGCATGACGGTTGCCCAGCACATTATTCTGTGGAAATTAGAAATTATTTAGAAACGACCTTCCCAAATCGCTGGATGGGAAGAGGAAGTTTATTTCCTTGGCCGGCTACATCACCAGATCTTACTGTTTTAGACTTTTATTTATGGGGAAGGCTAAAAGATATGGTTTTCCAAAAACGACCTACCACACGCGAGAATATGATTGCTCGAATTCAAACCGCCATAACAAGCATTTCAAGAGCCAAAATTGAAACTGCAGTGTCAAGCACCCATCGAAGGTTAGAAAAATGTATTTTTAATGATGGAAGGCACTTTGAACATGTATTGTAATAATGTTAGTTGTTTATTGTTCGTTTTAGTTGTTCTGTTTGTGTGCGTTAAATATGTATTTAGTTTTACCAGTTGACTAAAACTGGTAACCAAAAACGGCCTTTTCTTAGGGCTACAACCTTAGCCATTGAAAATACAACATTTTTATAGACACTCATGCTAAAGTAATCCCACCCGCATTTTCCTCAGATATTATTATTATTATTATTATTAATGTTTAATCGACTACAAGGAAAGACAACGTTGTTTGTAATTGTTTTTGAGACTATGTTAGCGTAATAATGTATCTAAGCAAAAATCACAATTCTGTATTTCCTTTTCTTTAAAATGAAGAATAACTAAATAATTCAAAATGCTATTTAATCCAAAATTCAAGAAAGTACATATTTTTTAATATGAATACGCTTTTTGCAATAACTTAAGAACCATTAAAGATATCGAGGTGCGATTTTCACTAAAATCTTTGTTTTTTTACCCTTCATTCAATTCCCCTTTGATAAATATGTCTTTCCATTTAATTTTTTTAAGTAAATGAACAAAAACTGGCATGATTGGAAAAAGCGCCCTCTAACATATTTAGAAAACATTAGAAAAATCAATTTAGTCGTTTTTCTTGATCCCTGAGAAATTCTCTTTCAAACGATTCTAAGATTATTAAATTGCAACATGGGCATTGTGAGATAACCCTATTTACATGTAAACCAATTCACCAGGTCCTGCAGCTGTCCTTGTGCGATCTACAGAAAAAAGTTTCAAATAAAAGTTGTGAATAATAAAGATAACTGCCTATTCGCGTTTTGAGCATAATACCTTGTGCTTAAATTTTGGGAGAAAAATTGAATTTTGTTTTTGACCTTAGCAAATACTCCCACATGCGGTAGAAATTGAAACTTAAAAATAATTTCCAGCAATTTCTCTTGGCCACTTTACTTAATAAATTTTTTTCCGCAAACCTCTAGGCCTTATACTTTATGATATACAGCCGCGCGATACGCTTAATGGAACACCCGGTATACTGAAAAGTAAATAAAATTTCTACATCTTATAACTAACTTAAATCTAATAAAAACATGCTAATTGACTTTAAAATTTTTTAGGCTTTACGTACATATTCAAATGAAAGTGAAAGTTTAACATCTTATACCTAACTTAAATCTAATAAAAACGTACTAAGTGACTTCAAATTTTAGCTTTACATACATATTCACATGGCAGTGAAGTTTTCTTTTAAATATTGAAACAAAATTTAATGATATACAAGCAACAGCAGTTCACTTCACCAACACCCAATTTGAAATCTTAAAACTTCATTTTTTCCGAAATATTCTTTTTCATATCTTTAACAAGTAACTGCCCTCACCATTTCCTTCATCAATCATTTTACGAACTAGAAGTCTATATCTGAGTGATACTTCAGAGCGTTAAGGTTCAAATATCATATATATCACAATATATATTAAAAATGCTATGATAATAAGGTGTATAGAGTCATAAGGGTCGTGCGATACATGTAAATATCATTAAAGTTCAAAAAAACCAAACAATTTCATCATGAAATGGAAGTAACTCGACAATTAAGCAAAAAGCCAATAACAAGCACACTATATAAATCAGAACTAACTTTAATTATTGAAAGGAAGCTTGTTCTTCAAAAACCATATCATATTTAGTAAGATAAGTAACTTGTACGTCGTATAATGCATTTTAAATTAAATATAAAAGCATAAAATTGAAAAGAAATACGCAGGAATAATGGTTTAAACGCAACGAGTTTTATTGAAATAAATACGCAATTAATGAAAGGAAATAACCTGGCATGCTAGCTATAAACAAATCTTATTCAAAATATTAACGTATAAATAAATAAACGCATTCAAATGCGTCATCATAGAAACTTTATATGTGATCAACAATATTGTATTTTCATTAAATCCAACAGATTTTGGAGTACTAAATAACAAATGTTTGGTTACATGATAAAATTTGAACAATAGCAAATATAAACAAGAGAACATGACTTAAACGAAGGTAAAAGTTGGCTTTTCAGAGAAATACACTATACAAAGTACGTGCCTACGTGAGAATAGACATCATTTCGACACGGGTCTGGATGGTAAAATTTATAGAAAGTCCGAAGGCTGCAATGATAAAGGCAAAGTACAACGCCTCAATCAATAAAATACGTGCGAAAACCAATAAGCACAAGTGGAAGGAGGAGTATTTATATAGAACACAGATTTAGTAAACGATCACTATATCTTCGACCAAGGACAAACTATACCAATTCAAAGCCGAATATCACGCGAGTGAAAATAGAAAAATTTAAATAATGATTTAGTGATTGAAAGATTTTTAAAGTCGTGATAATTCAAGTGTCAATAAATATAATAGAAGTTGCCGTTTACTGTGAAAAACGTAAGTAATAATTATTAATTAAACCTAATATTAATGTTTAATAATTTAGGGCACTAAATACCCTCTAAATATACTTTAAGCATATTCTAAATCTATTCTAAATATACTCCATAACTACATAAACTCCAACCTAAACGAATTTAAGAATCAAATTTAAGTCTAAACATTGATAGCTGAGCATCGAAAGGAAAATTAATCAACAAAAGGTTATACTGGGCGAAATTAATTGGAAACAATCCAGGGGTGCTGACCAACCGCATGCAGAGGCAGAAACAAGCAGGGAGAACGCAGATCAGAGATAAAATTATTTATTAGTATAGGGCATTATTTTAATTTTTAATGCTTACAATTTTTATATATTGAAGTATTTAATTTGTGAAGGGTCATCAAAAATCTTTTGAAAATTTATGTAGAGAGAAAGAAGGTCATTTGAACGTTCAAAAGTGCTTCTAGTAACAGACAATGGTATTTTTGCGGGATTTAAGGGAGTTATGATTTGGGCATAATAAGATAGATATTATTAATTTAATTCAGGGGTTAATTTTATGAATATCAGAACAAAGTATCAAAGTTATTAAAGTATAAAGTGTACATATTCATGATCATTATACAAATTTTGGTTTGTTTCGTTTATATCTTTCAAATAGAAACTAGGAGCTAAAGAAAAAGGGGGATCAAACAGTCTTTGTTGTCTACCTGTTAACGCTGTATCTAAAAACTTCGCTCACTGCTTCTATGCTGAAACCTAATAGAAATTCACATCCTACAAACACACTCAAAATAACGCAATTCACAAAATACACCACACTCTATTTACATGAAATAAATATTACCATTTCAAAATACCTTTCCTTATGTACATTCGTATTATTAATGTCAACAATTTCATTTTCAAAAGTATTTTCGATAACCTTATTTAAACAAATATTTTATTAAAGTAAGAAGAGGTTCCTCATACCTTACGTTAACCCCTTTGTCTTATCATGATCTCATAGTAAAACCCGTTAAATGTGAGTGCATATTTACCGCATACGAAATTAAAATAAGCCCCCTATACTTCTTTACAACATAGCCTGGTTATCTGTAAATTAATTATCCAGACGTAGCACTTTCTGTATATACATCTTACTCGTTCACTGAAAAATCAATAATCATCCTCTCCTAGAACGTCTACTATGTATAAACATTAGCTCCGATAACATAGCACTTACATGTAAGAATTTTACTGCCATGCCTAGTGTAGAACTTGAAGAATTGCACGTACATAATGACTAATGAGCGATTTCCATTTCAAATCTATGAAATTCTATTTGTTGAAACGTTCTAATATTGCTAGTTCAATATCATTCTCACTGGGAAATTGCGATAAAGTTTTCGTATTGAATTGATTCTGTATTCTCAAACTGTAAATAACAGCTTTGTTTTGATAGTGTCTTTATCATCTGCAAATGTGGTTTGTACAACAAAATTTTGCTATGCTACATGACCGGTTGACTGTAACAAGAATTCGGAGTTCCCAATGTAACATTATGCAATTAGTAATATTTGGATAATTTTTCAAAATAAAACTTGGTCTATTTAAGGTTTAGCAGCTTCATACTTTCAAATAAAGATGCATAAAATCTTTCCTAACTTCGCTCAAATAAAACGCATTTTCTACATCAAATGTATTCAATAAGAGTTGAGTCTTTTGTATTTGCTGAATCAGAGTCGGTATTCAACCCTTATGGACTAAAATGGCGTCTCACCAATATACTATGAAATACAGATTTTTGAACCCATATGCATAAAATTTAAATTTACTTAGTTCACCAAATTTACAAATAAAGAATATGGCAGAAAGACAAGTTCCATATAATGTGTGTGTGTGTGTGTGTGTCTATATATATATATATATATATATATATATAAAATCTGTCAATTTTTAATGTATAATTTTAATTGCGTCGACTAGCTCAGTTTTTGAATTACGCACGGAGCTTGCGACAATACGACAAACAAAGAATTTAAATCTACCTTCTATCTCTCCTTCCCGTTTTAATCTTTAAACCAAAACACCATTAAGCACAAATTATTATAGTGTTCTCAAAAATATTTACAGCGTATGAAAAGTTAAAAAAATTCCCTAACTAGAATTTTCTTCTAACAATTGAATAAAAAAATTTAATAATTATCATTCCCAAAGATGATCAAAAAGTCAGCAAAATCACTATTATTATTATTATTATTATTGACTGAAACCTGATGAACGTTCATTCAACCTCATTAAATATTTACGTAATTTACAACGTATACTCAAAAAAAACAAACCTTCCCTACCTCTCACATATATTATCATGAAAGCAATTTTTAAAGTATTTAAATTAGAAATATTCAATTAAATGTTAATTTTTAAATGATTCAGTTTAGCAATGCACAATGAAATATTCACAAATAAAATAATAAAACATTGAGATTGGCTAACCTGTTGTTTTCAGTTCTAATCAATCCATGGTCCAACTGCTTTTGATATTGTCTGCATCCCTCATAGCATAGCCTTAATCACACTAGCGTCCTCCATTAAACTCCTTGACCATTTATCGTTGAAGTAAATGCTTGTTGCATTTCCCCATTTGTTCCATTAATCATTTCTAATCGCCTCCAGTATTTATTTAAACTTGTTACCAGTAACCATTTAGATTTGTTCCCCAGTAGTCATTTAGAGTCCTTTTTATTAAGGTTAATATTAGAATTTAAATTAAAACAACTTTTAGTTACTTACGCCTTTTAAGGATAAAACGACAAACCCTTCAATTTTTCATAATTACAATGGTATAATTTCACTTCACAATTCATCACTTTTTGAAAATATCTGTGTTTTAAGAGACGCGAACTGTGCCTTACTTCATGGTGAATTGATTTGTTTACAAATCCGGTCATATTTAAATGCATCGTCTATCTATTGACAAGCGCAAAGTTCGTTGTTGTGTATAAACTTTCATACCAGGTTTTCGGATATTCCATGGTATTATTATTGTATATTAACATCAACGCGTTACTTTTGTCACGTACCATTTCGAGTTAATAGCATTGATTCGCTTGGATTTTCATACTTCTAGATAAGTAAACCATTGTTTGTTCAAATAAATTTGGCGAACTTTGATTTTAATTACCATGCCTTGCTTGTTTCCAATAAATCAGGTGTCGATTTTAATTTTGCATTCACGTAGACTAAATACAATGTATGTATTAAATTATATGCGTTTGCTATCTTACGCATTTCTAAACCTGCTTGTTTTAATTAGGATCCTTGACGTAATAATGATGCGTTAATCATGCATGTCGCGTTTCAGCTTGCAATTATGTTGTTTAACGCCTTCCGAATTTGTTTATTCTAATAAATCTTCAAAATAATTTTCATTAACTAAATTAATTATGCTTATGATTTATATACAGGGCGTTGTCCTTTACTTTCCAGTCTAATTATCGCATTTCTTGTTTTCTTCAGAAAATTGTCTCGTTTTCTGAGCCCTCGTGTATTTTATTTGAAGTATGCTATACTATTGGTCCTAACTACGCCTAAACGACCCTATTAACACGTTTTCCCCCAAATTAAAACAAAAATTTTTCGATAAATGTTATTTTTGGCGCCCAACGTGAAGACAAAATTCACATTGGTCCAAAATTATTTTGTTTTTATTTTTTACTATATACACAAATTCCTAAATTATTTTTACACCCCTATTCCTATTTTAATCTAACCTATCCTATAACTATACACTTATCCATTCCGAATTATTTTATGATATTTTCTAAATGATTATTATTTACACAAGCCTCTTTTGATCTCTATAGGTCTATACTTTTCCCATTTCTCCTAAATTTATATAATCTACTAATATTTCAATCTCCATTTGTCTTTGCTTTTCCCTTTTTTCTAAATTTACACCACATATTATAATCTACTAATATTTCAATCTCTATTTATCTATACTCTTTCCATTTACATATACTTTTCCCATTTTTCATAAATTTATACAACGTATCATCATCTCTTCATATTTCTAATGAACCACTCCTATTTATCTATCCCTATTTACATATTTCTTCTTTTCTCATAAATTTACACGAAGCACTATAGTCTCCTAACATTTCAATTTCTATTTATCCATACTTTTTCTTATTTACATCAACCTAAGCTAAATATTGTTTTCTTCGAATATTTCTAATAAACTATTTACTATTTAGATATTTCTTCTCATTTCCATCAACCTATACTACTCCTACTTTTCCTAAACCTATCCTAATTTTTATTAACCTATCCTATGCTTTATTGTTTTCTAATATTTATAATAAGTTTTTATTTACTTATACTTCCCATTTTCATTAACCCATCCTATGCCTTTTGTCGTCTAATATTTCCAAGAATTCACCCTATCTCAAAATTTTTCTTATCAATTACAATTCTGACTTTATGTACGTATAATAATTTTTCTTTACCTATAATTTTCAATGTTCCCTTAATAACGCCCTAGCTTTATTTTTCCTATCACCTGGACACTTAATACCTTCATTTTCTTCATCATCTAATTTCCCCTAACATTAATTTAGCTTCACACATTCACCATCGCCTTCCCTTTCTTCATCATCTAATTTCCCTTCAAATTTATTTATCTTCACACATTCACCATTTATTTTTAATTCTTCATCCCACTTGATGCATTTCCCTTTGCATATACCTCCTTGCTTTCCGCATTTAATTTTATCCCCAACTTATCTATAATATTCATCCCCATATAGCGTCCATTTTTAATCCAGGTACCATCACGTATTCATTTTCAAATTTCTCTTCTCCTATCTCACACTTCAGAATCACGATATTAACTTACGCATGCAAACTTTCTATTGTTTGGTGCTATTAAATTATACTTCTTCATCGGCATTATTTTCTTCATTAATTTTCTTCTTTTAATAAAATCTTCTGAGACGAGTGATACCTCTGCTCCAGTATCTATGAGTATCTCAATTACTTTATCCTCTAATTTTAAATTAATTATAGGCATTAAATTTCTACTAAAATCATTTTCCATTTCCAGTTTTATATTCCCGCTGATGTTCATATTTGTTTACTTCGAAGGGCTTATTTGGTTTGTCTTCTGTTACAAATTTGCATTTGTATTAGATGGGCCTGGTCGATTCGTGACCTCAGCATAGGTACCATTAATCCTTCTTGATTCCATTTCTCCTTCCTCATGTCCTTGGTTAATTTGGCTCCGGTTGTCATTCCTAATGGGGTCTCTCCTATTTGATGCTTGCCATGGTCGATTTCTCATATTGCCGTTGGAGTTGTTTCTAAAATTTTCTCTGTAGTTATGATTTGTCCTCTCATATTGTATCCTGTCGATTGGTACACTTCTTGGCATTCTCTGTTGAGTATTCGTTCAACCTTCTTCTCTGCAATTCCTTCCCATATCATCGTATCGCTGCAAGTATTCTAGGAATATGTCACGATCTATGATGTTCTGGAGAGCGATGTACTGCCTCACCTCTACTTCAAAATGTGTTAACAGATATTTAATAATTTGTTTCTCTTCCAACGGAGGATAGAACTGTTTTGCTATACTAAATTTCTTAATTGCGTATTGTTCTCTGGTCATATCTAAATTTTTAAAGTATCTCCCCATAATCAAATCATCTTTCACCTTATACTGTTGAGTATCCCCCCAGAATTGTCTCAAAAATTTGTTCTCAAAATCTTGAAACGTTGTTAATTCATCCTTGATCAGATCAAACCATGTTTCTGCATTGCCTTTTATCATAGCTTTTACTAAATTTAATTTATACTGATCATCCGTTATGCCCTGCGTTAGTGTTTTGATGTCCTTTAAGAGTAATTTTGGATTTAGTTTGTTATCTCCTGAAAATTTCGTATACTGATCCAATGTTATATTTGGGTGATTCAATCTTAAGGGTTCTTGATTATATGTCATCCTATTCCTGCCAAAATTCATTACATTAATTTTTATATCCTCAATATCTTTATTTACTTGGCTAATTACCGTTCCATAACTTTTTTCAATGTTTTGTACTTTTCCCCTAAATTCATAGTTTTCCACTTGTTTCGCTTTCATTAGCCTCTTGTATGGATCGTACCTTAATAACTTCATCTCTTACGTAGTCAATATCTTCCATAAGATTTATTACTTTACTTTGTGTGTGGAACCGCATCTCTTCCATTCACTGATTTGTCTCCCTAAGATCGTCACTTAATCTCTCTATTCTGGAACTTAAATCTTCCCCCAATTTATCCAAATTTTTCCCAAATTCTAGCATAGCCTTATCTATCATATTTTTCATGATCTGTTCATTACTCTCTGTCATATTTTTCATGGCCTGTTCATTCTTCTCCATCTTGTCATTTAGTGCCATTTACATTTCTATTATTCTCGAATCTTGGGTGGACCGGTGTTCTTCACTATGACTCCCCTTCAACATCTTTCCTGCAGCTTCCATTTTTATTATTACTCTACAATTATTTTTAAATTTAAAATAAAACCCTCAATTTCGTTGCCTTTAATTTTTACTTAATTTATTTTGATTTAACCTCACGTTGATGCGATATTTTATTTTTGGTTCAGCACTACGTTATCTCGACAATTATCACTTTTTGATGAGACTGTTTTAGTTCAATCCCACCCCACGTTCAGGTCTCCATATTACTTTGTGATGAGATATTTGAGTTCTGCCCCACGTTGTTGTGACATATAACTTTGTAGTGATACTGTAGCAATACCCCTATGCGCCCTTTTTGTGAATTAAAAAGGTAAAAATTTTTAATCTGTTAATTTTTAATGTATAATTTTAATTGCGTCGGCTAGCTCAATTTTAAATTACGCACGGAGTTTGCGACAATACGACAAAAAAATAATTTAAGTCTACCTTCTACCTCTCCTTCTTGTTTTAATCTTTAAACCAAAATACCATTAAGCAGAAATTATTATAATGTTCTCAAAAATATTTACAGCGTATGAAAAGTTTAAAGAATTCCCTAACTAGAATTTTCTTCTAATAATTGAATAAAAAAATTTAATAATTATCATTCCCAAAGATGATCAAAAAGCCAGCAAAATCACTATTATTATTATTATTGACCGAAACCTGATGAACGTTCATTCAACCTCATTAAATATTTACGTAATTTACAACGTATACTAAAAAAAAAAACAAATCTTGCCGACTCTCACATAAATTATCATGAAAGCAATTTTTAAAGTATTTAAATTAGAAATATTCAATTAAATGTTAATTTTTAAATGATTCAGTTTAGCAATGCACAATGAAATATTCACAAATAAAATAATAAAACATTCAGATTGGCTAACCTGTTGTTTTCAGCTCTAATCAATCCCTGGTCCAACTGTTTTTGATATTGTTTGCATCCCTCATAGCATAGCCTTAATCACACTAGCGTCCTCCATTAAACTCCTTGACCATTTATCGTTGAAGTAAATGCTTGTTGCATTTCCTCATTTGTTCCATTAATAATTTCTAATCGCTTCCAGTATTTAAACTTGTTACCAGTAATCATTTAGATTTGTTCCCCAGTAGTCATTTAGAGTCCTTTTTATTAAGGTTAATATTAAAATTTAAATTAAAACAACTTTTAGTTACTTACGCCTTTTAAGGATAAAACGACAAACCCTTCAATTTTCCATAATTACAATGGTATTATTTCACTTCACAATTCATCACTTTATATAAATAGCTGTGGTTTAAGAGACGTGAACTATGCCGTACTTCATGGCAAATTGATTTGTTTACAAATCGGTTCATATTTAAATGCATCGTCTATCTATTGACAAGCGCAAGGTTGTTGTTGTGTATAAACTTTCATACCAGGTTTTCGGATATTCCATGGTATTATTATTATATATTTACATCAAAGCGTTACTTTTGTCACGTACCATTTCGAGTTAATAGCATTGATTCACTTGGATTTTCATACTTCTAGATAAGTAAACCATGGTTTGTTGGCGAACCTTGCATTTAATTACCATGCCTTGCTTGTTTCCAATAAATCAGGTGTCGATTTTAATTTTGCAATCACGTAGACTAAATACAATGTATGAATTAAATTATATGCATTTGCTATCTTACGCATTTCTAAACCTGCTTGTCGAGATTTTAATGTTAATACAACTATAGTACTTTACTCCGCATATGTGAGATCTAACCTAGAATATGCAGCAATAGTATGGGAACTGTATTATGAAAACCACATAACTTGTATTGAAGCTGTACAACGTCGGTTCTTAAAGTTTCTATCAATTGGATTTTCTCAGACCCTACTTCTACAACAGTTCCAGTTTCAATCACTCCGCAACTGAAGAAAGATTAATTTATTAACTTTTCTACATAATCCATTCACATGGATTAAGGTAAAACTTAAATGCTTGCACTGCGGTAACTAAATTTGCCTAAAATGTCCTTGAATGTAATATAATTGTTAGCATGCCATCTTCTTCTGATCAAATGTGACCTTTTGAAGTCATTCACCAGACAAAATTAATACCGTTAGCTTATTTCTAACGTTTTGGCTCTACAATTCTTTAGAAATCCCACCTTTAAGATAGGTTTATACTTCAATAGATTTCGAGGAAATGAGCAGTAAATCATATTCCACAGGTAACAAGTCGTGTAATTGTCAATAATCAGAAAACCGATGATAATAAACTACAATATTTGAAACTCTTAAATACGTAAGTCATAATTGAAATTAATTTTAATTCTAACATTTCTGAAGGAATGTTACAACTTTTCAGTGATTTTTATGTAAATTTTATAATTTTATTTAAAATTTCTCTAATTGGCATGACATTGCCATTTAAATTTCTTGCGTCGTTCATTATTATTGTAAAATTTGCACATTTATTTTGCAGTAAAAAATTTATTAGTGGTAAAATTTTAAGCTCGAAATGAAAACTTTTGCAAGTAACGCCTTCAGATATTGTTCTAACTTCAACACACCATCACCACAGTGCTATGTTATGTATTTATGTAATAAAACTTTCTAAACTTAAAGAGTGTTATATTTTATATATATTAATCGCAAAGTGAGAATTTATCCTATGTCTGCGCTTATACCTATAGTAACAATATATATATATATATATATATATATATATATATATATATATAAAGTAATGTTGATGGAAAATCGTTATGGGATAAAGGCGTCCGAATAAAATAAATTATTGAATAATCATTTATTGAACATCAACGTTTCGGATAATATGAATCCTTAATCATGAGCTAAAAATTGCAATTAACAAAAACAGGAAAATAACATTATATACGGTACTTACATTCAATGTGATTAATAAAAACTAAAAACCCGGATCAGTAGAATTTGTGAACCACAATTTTTAAACAAAAATCTCTGTCTCCTTCAAGAAATTCTCATTAACAATGCTTATCCCACCATTTTGATCAAAAAACTTCTATTTAATACCACCTCTATTACAACACTCCCAAAACAACAAAAATAAAATATATAAATCACTTCCGTTTATTAAGAATCTAACACCCACACTCAAAAAAATTCTTGCTAACCCCTCTTGTACAATATCTTTTCGATATAATAATTTGCTTAATTCTTTGTTTACTAAACTTAAAGACCCAACCAATAAAATGTCACTGAGTAATGTAGTATACAAAATTTCTTGTAGTTGCAGTGCCACTTATGTGGGCCACACTAGTCAATGGCTTAAAAATCGCATCACCCAACACAAAAGTGATGCCAAGTTACAAAAGACCACCTGCACCTTAGCAGAGCATGTAAATAATACGAATCATATACCGAATTACACCGATACAAAAATCCTAGAAATAGAACCTAAATACAAAAATCGTTTATTTCTTGAAGCGTTACATATCCAACAACAAACTAATGGCCTTAATGGAAAATCAGACACTCAGCATCTAAGTGCAGTTTATTCCCTTTTATTTTCTATAAATAATAATAATTCCTAACAGTTTATTTATTTATTATTTTTCTATTTTTATAAAAAAAAAAAAAAAAAAATTTTCTTTTCTTGTTCTACACACCCTTTCAATCCTTTTCACACCATACAATAGTTATCAATATTCCTAATAGTTTTGAATTTTTAGAGTTGTTTGCTTTTGCTTTTTAGATATTTTAACTACAACTTGAAACATATGCAACAGGTTAATTTTTAGTAGATCGATACATTGCACTCTTCTTATTGGGTAGTTATATTTTAATTTTGTGACTTTTCAAATCAATTATTTGGCTATCCAAATCAATCATTTGTCTATCCTTATTTAAAACACTACTTGATGTTTTATCTGTCAAACTGACACTTTAATATTCTAGTCAATGTTTGTTATGAATTAGTGTTATTAATCACATTGAATGTAAGTACCGTATATAATGTTATTTTCCTGTTTTTGTTAATTGCAATTTTTAGCTCATGATTAAGGATTCATATTATCCGAAACGTTGATGTTCAATAAATGATTATTCAATAATTTATTTTATTCGGACGCCTTTATCCCATAACGATTTTCCATCAACATTACTTTATTAATTTCACGTCCGTAAATTTGATTTTTATATATATATATATATATATATATATATATATATATATATAACAATAATTATATTAACAAATAAGTGTTTATATTTTCTGAGTGTGATTTATATATTCAATAGAGGATGGTGGTAAACTGCATCATGTAATGTACTACATCCTAAATACCCCTAAACCCTTACATAATAGATTTTACAATTTAGGGATGCAAATTTCTATGCCATGATTATAATAGGTTTTTTCTTACACTTTCATTCTCCGGCAACAAAGTCGAGATCTCAGGGAGTCGTGGTCCGGGTTCTCAACAGATCTTCATCACATGGATCTTCCAATTCTAGAAGTGCCCTAAAAGGATATGGTAAAGAGAGATGGTGACGATAGTTAGGTCGCTACATCGAAAAACATCCACCAAACGGCACTTCGAACAAAACACAACCGCTCTAGTTGAGTCCCGGTACTAAAGTCTGTAATTCCCGGGAGAAATAGTTAGAGGTACAATAAAATTCCATATAATTTCTCCAAGTGCGGCAAAAAATTCCCTAGGCAGCATCTTTGGGTATTTACGCATATTAAAACATTTTATTCTTACAATGTAATTAGCAACTTATAAACTAAACAAGACCGGACTTAGGAAACAAAGGTAATTTGTATAACTTTACAAATAGTAAATTTAATGAATATGAAAATTTGGAAACGGGTTATTCAATAATAGAAAAGGTATGTTATAGGTTTTCACTTAACATGTAACAAATCGTTACGGATAATTACTTAAAATCTATGCAGGTGTTGTAAAGCAAATGAGAACCAGTAGGATGATAGAACTCTGTGCATATAATTATGATCTTTAAGGTGGTCAATCGCGAATCTCTTTGATTTTAGCAGAGTGATTTGTAATAAGTTTCAAATCATATCAACAAGTACAATTCATTATATATTAAAGTCAATTACAAAAGTATTAAACTTTACACACCATCTACTATAAAAATTTCAAAACATAAATACAAAACAATAATGGTAGCAACATAAATATTATTAAAATTAATCATCTTTTTTATTTGGCTTAACAACAGACTTCTCAGATTTTGGCGGAGAAAACAAAACAACCCAAAAACATATCCAATTTGGAACAATAATACATGTAATTACATTAAACAACCAATTACCATAAACCATAGAATCAATAACAGAATATGCTACACCTTGCTGCATAGCTATAATACCACGTACAATGTTTTCATAAAAAGTTTCTCCAGTAAAAGAAAAAAAGGTGTAAATTAATACTGCTGTAGATAAAATCACAAACGGATGGACTACTACCCATAATACTTTGATTAATACATTCACAAACCTGCAATAAAACTGAGTTTATAAAAGCACTTTAAGTGAGAACTTACTCATGATTATCGGTATTCATTAAAAGAATAGTTGGAACATAGATGGCACCGATAAGAAGTCCTAGTGAACAATTGTACATTGATAAACATATAATGCATGTTCCAAATTCAACGAGCGACACAATTTTAAATTGAAGCATATTTCTGTGATGCTTTGTAATAGTTAACAAACCTGGTATTACTAAAGAAAGTAAGGAAAATATTACAAATCCAGTATACAATGAAACTTCTGTATTCAAGCCATATCTAATACCCAATGACGTAATGACTTTAGGAGAAAATTTCATTACACAACCATATATATGGATGAATACGATAACAGTTAGTACCTCAACCATACTTGTGCCTACATCTTCATCTATCATAACTATATCTTCCTCTTCAGATTGGGAAGAATCCTTTCCTTTCTTATCTAAGAAGAAATAACATCAAAGCATCTAACACTCCAAAAGAAATTTTACCTAACTTCTTTGAGTAATGTGACTTATACCAAGATCCACAAGCTTTAACGAGAAGAGCACCTGCTACAAGACCAATTATAGGCATGTACAAAGCTAAAAAGTAAATTAACGTATTAACACAATAAAAAAACTAACTCAAGTTAATACCTATCGATATAAACCTATCTGGTGCACTTAACAAATAGAAGAAATAGCTTTGATGAAATCTCTCCAATAAATTATTTAAACTTCTAAAAATTCCTTCTAAAATAAATCCCATCTTAACAAAGCCGGTTGATTCGGTGTTCCTACCAGCAAAACCCTCTATCGTTACGGCTTGTATACCAAAGCGTAGAAACAATCCATGATTTCCATCAGGTATCTAAAAGCAACAATTACAAGGCATTACAGAAACTCATGTTTTCATACGCCTGTTGCCTGAGAAAGGATCATAATCAGTAGAGTTTTAAATGAATATAACCAGTTTTGAAATAAACCCTGATTAAGCTTCTCCCGATTTTTGAAAGTACGATGAAGTTCTATTTTGGTACACATGCGTGCACAAAGGTTGAAAAGATCCAAGTTTGGCAGTTGACCATTTAGTCCTTCAATTTTTAATTCTACTCTATCTGAAACAAAATAGTAAATTCCAAACTTAAAATATAATGTACCTAAAAAAATGTCGTGGAATTCTAAGTTTATAGCTGCCTGAATTGCACCTCCTCTCCCATGTAGCTCCCCATGGTTTAAAACGCCAGGCTCACCACAGCTTACACTATGGTAAGCTTCTAACCATGCTTGCATTCCTAGTTGTTCGTGTTCTGTAACGATGAATATAATATCTTTGGACCAGTAGTTTGCCTCTGAAAAATAGTACAGTACAGAAGATTTATTTATGCCTACATGCACATTTGCTAAACAAACTTACAAGTTGAAATTATAATTCAGAGAAATGACAATAGAAAAGTTTTATATAAATAGTTTAATTAGCTTTGTTTCTATGAACAAAACAATTACAAATACTTGGTATCGTTAATATTTAATTGTTCAGGAGAAACATGAGACATTTTACTTATATTTAATAAATATTCAAAGTAATTCAGCATGAGATTCACAAGTAACCAAATTCACATGCCGTTTCATATTTTTTTTAATTTTCAAATCTTTTAGTAATCAAAAATAATTCATAATTCATCAATTTTCAAGTTTTAATAATTTAACATACTTGAAAATTAGAAATTATTCTTAGGTAATCGATTTTTAGACAATATACAAAGTCAAATAATTTAAAATGCCGATAAAATCAAAAGTATTTCCCAATTGATCAAATGTCAAACTACTACATGTAAGACGAGCAAGCCAGGAAGAGAAAAACAAAATCAGTAACGGAATGCTTGCCCGAATTACGCTAGCACAGGAAGGAAAAGAGAGGGAATGAATGTTTGATAATACAGTCTGAGGTTGGGGGCAGAGTGAGAGCCCAAAGAACAAAACGAAAAAACACAACTCAGTCCCCCCAACACACGTGCACATGCACACACGCTTGCCCGCACGCACACACCCACATGCATGCACGCACACACACTAACACACGTACACACGCATGCACGCACGTATGCATGCACGCACGTACGCATGCACGCACACACACACACACACATACGAGTTTTCGTAGCGAAAAGACGTGTATTAAGTGCTTTGTATAGTTTAGTGAATTAAAGTGGTTAAGAACATATTTAGTACTTTGATTTTTCACGAAAGCGCTTCGCGTTGTGCAACCGAATTTTTTTAGCAAACTTTCAAACGCTATTCCGAGGTGTAAGTTGATAAATTCTGTATATATTGTAGGCATTTAGAATCCATTTTTAATAATTTAAAGAACATTAAAAGGTGTTAATAATCAAACATACGGCTTTATGCCGCATGTTGATAGATAAGAGCTGCCTCCTATCTCATTCCATTAATACTAGTGCTGTCAATAAAATTCGATTAATCGATTATTCAATTAATCGAAAATCGCGGTTTTTAAAAATTAACAAATCGATTATTCTATTAATCGAATATTCGATTAATCGAATATTTGAATATTCGAATAATCGAATATTCGATTAGTCGACCAATAGGACACACCTATCAAAAATTATGGGTAAATAAAATACAGTTAAAAGAAAAATGGTTTGTTTTTATTTCTATTAAGAGGCAAGTTCTTACAGAACGAAAGTTCTAGTAAAATTAAAAATATAGCAGTACAAACATGTTGTAAAACAAAACTTAAGCGTGCTCTGACCTGTGTACAGGAACCGGACCTGTACACAAAATTACAAACGATATATTTTTGTCAAATAAATTAGAAATATATCCACCAACACCTATAATCACTGTTATTTGATTAACCGACTTGAATCAATTGGAAGAATAATTTTTTATTGTGTTAATTGACTAACATGATCCGTGACGTATATATAATTCAGTTTGATTACCTGATAGATTAAAATCAACTACCTACGTGAGTGTACAATAATATAGTAAGGAAACGCCTGTATTAATAGCTGTTCGATTTCCGATTACCTGATTGGGTCCACTATTATAGTTTATAATTTAGTTGTTGCTTATTAAACTGCAAGTTCATAATTTTAAAATGATTTTGTAAGTTTGTTTCTAACTTGAACTTATAATACCTAACTAAATTATAGCCGTATTATTTGTATTACGATATAGAGCCCAAAGTTCTCTAATTTCTAATTTCTAACTTAAACTAATAAATCTAATCTAAAAACATGTAATTTACTATAAAAATTGATAGTTAAGTTTAAATTATATAAATTTAAATCTAATAATAACTTAATAATCTAATAAAAATATAGTACTTAAATTTTACTTTACATACATATTCACAATATTGAATTCTTTAAATATGAAACAAACATTCATACAACCATATTACAAATTTAAATACTTCAAACATTTAATATCATTACAAGATCTTCATTTTCTATCATTTACAACTAACATGAACTTCCTTCACATTATCTTATCAATATATATTAAATCTAGTATAGTTAGCAATTCATATCATAATTCAAATATTATTCATATAGTGTAAGAATAATTATATGCAAAATCATATATACACATTATCACAATCATTAAAGAAGCTAGAACTGATAATTATGATAAGATAAGCTCAAGACATCAATAAATAATATTTAATTCGAAAGATAGACTTAAATTAATAGCATAAATAAGTATATAGATAATAATTGAAAAGATTAAATAATATTAAAAGAAATTGCAAAAATTAAAAATTTAACATAGAATAATACTCAATTATGAAATAAGCATTCATAAACAAATTATTAAATATAATTAGTAAATAAATAAGCATATGAATTAATAAAAATTCATAGTACATAATTTGAGTAGTTAAGAAATCAATTAGCTAACATTAGTATAAATCATTTGAATATAAAAATATTCAAAATGAGTAAAGAAATATAAGGGCTATGTAAACAATAACAAGCTATACGATGAAATATCATTATTCAAGAAGAGTGTTAATAATAGAAAATTGCAGCATAATGAAAAAGGCAAATATAACCAAGCTACAAAGTAAATAAATAAATGCTATATAATAGAACTATATTGACATAGGCAGTATAATTAATACATAAATCACAGTATATTGAAAGTTAAATAATCGATCAACGATAAGTAATTAATCATAATTAAATATGAATATAGCAAATAAATATAATAAACTATAAGATTTTTAACATAACTAAAATTAAAATAGCTTAAAACTGAATAATACATAAATAATTAAACAATTAAATAGTTAGTATATAACAATTAAATATAAATAATTAGATTAAATCATAATGAATAGCATATCAATGAAAACAATAAGGTATAAGGTAAACTTAATAAATTAATCAACAAGCGCATAAGCTAAATAAGCAATACTAAATAGCATTATATCAATTATTAAATATAGCATTAATCAATTTAAGTAATCAAGAAGTAAATTTAAGTCATAGCAAATAATATTGTAAATATCGAAGAAAATTAAGAAAGAATGGCGAAATAATTGGAAAAATAGGTTAATCATAGTGTAGAAAAAGAAAGGTCGAAAAATTAATTTATTAATAAAGGCTTATTTAATTTAATTTAATTTATATATTAATTTTAATTGTGAAGGTCATAAATCTTTTAAAATTTATTAAGAGTATTTAACTTCAAATTTCCTAACAAAGTAGTTTTGGCAACAACCTCTGTTGGGATATCGACCTTCAGCTTTAAAAACAAAAATTTTAGAAATTTTCGTTGAACTCCTCTAGTGCTAACTTATGGCGGTCATAAATAGGAGACCAGACAATACAGCAATATTCCAGCTTTGATCGAACAAGAGCTTGATAGAGTATTTTCAAACACTCTACATTCAAAAAGTCCTTCCAATTTCTAATGATGAATCCTAGTGTTTTACATGCTGCACTTACAACTTTATTAATATGTAAAGTAAATGTGAGAGCAGAGTCAAAAGTAATGCCCAAATCTTTAATACTGCTAACTCTATTTAATTTTTGTTGTCCAATACTATATGAATAATTTATGGGTTCCAGTTTCTTTGTGTATGAAACAATGTAACATTTATCAACATTGATGGAGAGCTTATTAGTCTGGCACCAGCTAATAAGGCTATTAACTTCCATTTGCAAGTTATTACAGTCATTATACGATTCAATATTAGCGTAGAGCTTGATATCATCAGCATATAAAAGTTTACAACAGGTTAAGGATTTGCAAATGTCGTTTATAAAAAGGGTAAATAGCAAGGGTCCTAAACTGGAACCCTGTGGCACACCCGAGGTGGCAGTAAAGGGTGCAGATTTATAACCATTGTAAGTAACAAATTGGATCCGTTCTTTTAGATAAGAGTCAAACCACTGCAGTAATACGTTGCTAAAGCCATATGCTCGTAGTTTATGTATTAAAATAGCATGATGTATATGATCAAATGCTTTGGAAATGTCTGCATATATAACATCGACTTGGCCATGTGCATCTAGGGTCTCAGAGATGAATTGTGTCATAAGGACTAAATTAGTGGTAGTTGATCTTTTGGAAAAGAACCCGTGCTGATTTGACGATATAAGGTGTGAAACAAAAGGAAATATTTTGTTGTGCAAAATCGTTTCAAAAACTTTTGCACAATTAGATAAAATAGATATAGGTCTATAGTTGGCAACATTGTTCGGATCTCCATTTTTTAGGATAGGGCAGATTATCGAAGTTTTCCAAATGGATGGAAATATAGCACTTTTAAGTGAAATATTAAATATACAGGACAGCGGGTAAACTAAAGCACCAGCACAGTCCTTAAGAAAGAATAAAGGAATCTGGTCCACGCCGCAAGTAGCTTTATTTTTGAGTTTACAAATGCTGTCTTCAACCAGACAGAGTGACTTTGTTTATATTCAAAATGCTGTTGACGAGAACTTTACCATTCTCATTATCACCAAAGTCATATTCAGAGTGTGTCGTGTAGACACTGCTAAAATGGTTTTTAAAGACCTCAACAATTGCTTGAGGTGACTCAAAGGTTTGATTTTGATAACAAATTTTACCTGGTATTCTAGTTTTGGGTAGCTTCGAATGAATGTAGGCCCAGAATGATTTTGGGTCCTCCCTAAGTGAACGCTCTACCTGCAACAGATATTGCTTATAAGACGATTGTATGAGGCACTTGGACAGTGCACGAAGCCTTTTGTATTCAACTAAAAAATAGCTTGAGCCATGGAGTTTATATTTGCGAAGAGTAGTATTTTTCTGCCTGATGGCATTAATAGCTTCTTTTGAGTACCACCTAGGGTATTGTTGTTTTGTGCCTCTATAAGTAGGAACATATTCATCCAAAACAGAGTAAAGCTTAAGATAAAAAGCATTGCAAGCCATATCAGGATTTGTATGATTTACTAAAAAGGACCAATCCGTGGTTAAGAGGGTGTTGTATAATTGTACATAGTTAGCTTTCTGAAAATTATAGGATTTAGTGAAACTTATTAGAAAATTAGAGTAAGATGTTTTAATTCTAAGTTGTATCCGTAGAGGTGGGCGGTATTTGTCCTTTGTTATAAGTGGAGTCTTGTCTTCAGTTATGATACATAAATGATTAGAATAAACCAAGTCAATCAACCTATTGTTTTGATTAAAGACATTGTTATATTGTGTGACGTCAATAAAGTGTTCAAAGTTCAGTAGCATTGATGTCTTTATGTCCATTGCGTTACCTGTGCTGTAAAGTGGCACGTTAAAATCACCCATAATTAATATGTTGTGTGTGGCGAATTGTTCTAAGTATTCTAATAATATTTCTAAATAGGTGGTTGCAGTTGCTGGCGGTATGTAGATAGCAAAGATATGTAGATTGTCGCCCTTCATATTGATCTTGCAGCCAACAATGTCTATTACAGGAGCAACCGAACACACTTCAGTTACTTCAATAGGTGTAAATGCGAGACAATTTCTAAGAGCCAGCAATGCTCCCCCACCACGTGTTAGTCCAACTTCCGCATGTCTACGATCAGTTCTGATAACATTGTAATAGTTTAAAAAAAGTTCAGTTGATGAAATATCATCAGTGAGCCACGTTTCCACAAGTGCAACAATATCATACTCACAATCGGAAACACCTGCACTAAAACCCGGTATGTTAGTTCTTAAGCCTCGAACATTTTGGAAATAACACTTCAGATAGTTTGTAGAACCAACTACGGCTTTATTACCCATTTTAGGGATACTCCGTGCACATCTTCATAACGACTACTTTTATTCACATTAGTAAAGCAACCATATGAATTGGTTATTTTTATGTGATATTTGGTGTAGTTGTGTTGCTTGAAAATTTGCACCATTTTTGTTAGGTATAAATCTTCTAACAGCTATGCCTTCAGGCCAAAACTCAGGATTCAATAATGAGCTAGACAATGTTTACATTTCCTTCAACTTAAATAATAACACCATGAGTGAATCTCATTCACTTGGAGCTTCTGATAGCAGGGGTTCCGAAATTAATTATAAAACTACTGATCAAGATAATGATGAGTTAAATGCACTTAATGTTGATAAACAGATTTTAACTCACGATGCTAATAAGCAGTCTGGAGCAACAAAATCTGGACTTTTTTCCGATGTTATAAAGGCAACAGTATTTCCAAAAAAGGAGCAGGCTATTGTTCTTCCCGCAATAGAAGGCATACAGATTAGGGATTATGTAATAGCAATAGGCAAATTGATCACTCCTAAAAATGTGTTATTCACTTCCAGAATATCTAACAATAGAGTGTGCATATATGCATCCACTAAAGAAATCGTTGCCTCTTTCGTAACTACCTACAGTGGAATCAATGTGGGTGAGGTATTTATTCCAGCACGCAAGCTCATCTGCCCTTCAAAACGGATTGTACTATCAAATGTATCGTTCTGCATACCCCACCTAACACTTGAAAACATTCTTAAGCAGTATAATTTAAAGTTACTATCTCCAATTTCATTTGTTGGTGCGGGAATCGGTTTGAATGAATTTAGGCACGTAATGAGCTTCAGAAGGCAAGTATATATTGTTGATGATGATAAACAAACGATCGCGAATACTATCACTTTAACGTTCGACAACGAGGAGTACAGAATATTTATCACAGACGAACCAGTCAGATGCTTTATATGCAAGGAAATTGGACATATTTCCTCGAAATGTACAAGTCAAGCTCCTCCTATAATTTCAGAAGTTATTAATGCGATAGAACCCGCTGGTGCAAAACGAGCTGTCATCTACTACAAATGCAGGAGAAGACAGCAGTTTAGTAACTAACTACACGGAAGGAACCGAAAACTCTACAGCGCTACCCATTTCTGATACTCAAATAACTAGTAATGTAACAGACAACATCATAAATAATTCGAAGCAAGGAATGGATAAAACGGAAGAGAGCGTTAAACAACCACAAAAGAAAATGAAGGTAGACAGTACATCACAAAATACAAACGATTTTAGTGATCTTCAAGTATTACGGCACAACAAGGAACACTTACTAGATTTCACTAACTTTAGCGACTTTTTGAGAGAAGTTAAAGGAAGCGATCAGCAATTGGAAGTCTCAAAAAATATACTGACAACACCGAGAGCTTACTAACTTTAATAAAGGACGCATCTGGGGCGAGTAAGGTAAGATCAGTAAAAGAAAGGTGTAAGCAGTTAGTTACTGCCATCAGCAGAGCAGCAACTCTAGAGTAAATGGACACCTCATATCAAACGAAACAAATAAGTTAGACCAAGAGAAGTCTCGGTAAAAGCAACTCATCTGACAGTTTAAATAGTGAAAACAATTTTTACTAAATTACTTTGAACTAGTTGAAATTTAGCAGTCAACTCAAATCCCGTTTTATTAATATATTAAAAATACAATGCACACCACACAACCAATAAAAATTATTACATTAAATACAAAGAGCATCCGCAGCAAACACAAACAACTTGAATTATATGATTTTTTAGAACAAACTCAACCAGACATCGCCTTATTACAAGAAACAAATATTATCGCATTTCCAAACATAAATCGTCAAAATTGTAAATATAAAGTTTTTGATAACCCAGCGCACAATGATTATACGGGAACTGCGATACTTGTTAAAGAAGGAAATCGTATAAAAACTATAAACCATAGTATTCTACATGATTCTTATTCACAACTCTTAACTGTATCGATGGACAATGCAGAGTGGCACATAGTTGTTGTTTACTGTTCAAACGGCCAAAATAAGGCAATACAGACTCTTTGTGCTTTGGAGGCAGGACTGTTTAACCTACTTAGCGGTCCTAATAACGACCTGGCCAACATTAAAGTCATCCTAGCAAGCGATTTCAATTGCACATTGGAGCCCTCATTGGACAAGTTGAACATCATTGAATAATTTTGCATGACTGACTGCTGGTGTGTTTTTAACAGAACGAAAGGAGGTTATACATTTTTAAGTTCAAGAATTGACCGCATATACTGTACGGAGAATTTAATAAACTCCCTTAGCGGAATCAATGTTCAAATCACATTTTCTGATCACCTCTCAGTCGCCGTCAGTATTAAGCCTTTTAATCGAAAAACAAACCAGTGGTCGCCTTACTGGAAATTTAATAACGCTTTACTAGAAGACAAAAGTTTTGTTGAGTGTATGAAACTTTTTTTAGATCAGACGAAAAATATTGATTGTGCAGAAATAGGTCTTTTACCATGGTGGGAACAACTTAAAATTGACATTAAACTTATTGCACTCCAATATCAGAGACAAAAAAGACAACATCAGGTGGCAGAATATGCTATATATATACTATAGTAGGGGATAAAGAATACTACTATAGTAAGCCTGCTTATCGTAAAAGGCGATTAAAAGGCGCAGCAAGGGGCAGCAGCCTTGCTGGTTAAAAGATATTGGAGGAGGGTCGGTTGGTCTCGGGCGATCCTCAATAATTTACAAGCTTGTTGGGGGTTGGCCATGACGGATACGGCTTTTTGCTAAAATCTTTAAAAACTGCGTTGTGGAAAGATATGGGAGCCTACCACAATATTTCCCAGGTGTGCGTGGCCTAAAACATGAAATACATATGATGGAGAGCTCACAAGTAAAATTCTTGTCCGAGGTAAAATACTCCCTCATTCGGATCTCCGGGAGGGGTACTTGGGGCTCGTCATCGTAAGAATATAAAACAACAGTTCGATTTAGTGATAGGGACTTGGAATGTAAGGTCATTACTTAGAGTAGATAAGTTAACGAATTTATTAGTCGAAATGAGAAAGGAAAAGCTGGACATTTTAGGTATTAGTGAGGTGAGATGGCCAGATAGGAATGACTTTTGGAAAGATAATTATAGAATAATTACAACTTCTTCAACTAATGGACAGGCAGGCGTAGGAATAGTGTTAGGTAAAAGATTAGGGCATAAAGTTAAAGAGTACTTACAATTTAGTGATAGAATAATTATGGTTAGATTGAGTACAAAACCCACTGACACTTTTAGTTCAGGTTTACATGCCAACAACTCAGTACGAGGATGAGGAAGTAGAAAAGGTATACGAGGATATAAATAGTATAGTGAGAAAAGTAAAAAGAGATGAGAATTTAATAGTTATGGGCGATTTTAATGCGTCAGTGGGAGAAGGTAGTGAGGGAAAAATGGTAGGAAAATTTGGGTATGGCAGACGAAATAATAGAGGAGAAAGATTAGTTGAGTTTTGCCAGGAACATAGATTAGTAACTGTAAACACCCTATTCGAACAACATGTTAGGAGAAGATATACCTGGAAATTGCCATGTGATATGGCTAGATACCAAATATATTATATTTTAGTTAAACAAAGATTTAGAAACCAAGTTAAAAACTGTCGTAGTTATCCAGGGGCTGACATAGATAGCGATCATAACTTAGTTAAAATGAAGTGTAAACTAAAATTCAAAAAATTGAGAAAGGTTAAAAGAGAGGGATGGGATCTAGGTAGGCTTAATGATAGTAGGGTAAAAGAGGAATATAAACAAGTATTAGATAATAAGAGCAAAGAGATAGCTGTAGGAGGGAACGTAGAAAATAGATGGAAAGAAATAAAACTGACTGTACATGATACAGCAACACAGACTATAGGTAAGAAAAAAATAGAAGCGAGAAAACCGTGGGTAACAAAGGAGATATTAGATTTAATAGAGAATAGAAGAAAGCTTAAACCTTTCAGAGAAGTGGATAGTGAAAGTAAGCAAAAATATAATAGAGTTAGAAATAAGATAGTACATGAGTGTAGAAAAGCTAGAAATAAATGGATGGAGGAGAATTGTAAGGGAATACAAGATGATTTGAGAGTAGGTAAGACAGACAGGGCTTACAGGGCAGTTAAAAAGTTTTTTGGGGAAGATAGGAAAAAATATAATGGTATTATAGACGAGAATAATGAGCTTCTAATAAATAAAGTTGAGGTAGCAGATAGATGGAAAAGATATTTAGAAGATTTATATAAAGGAGACGATATGGATGAGTTAGAAAACGACCAAGAGGAGGATGTAGAAATAGGGTTCTCAATATTAAGAGAGGAATTTGATAGAGCTGTTCGGCATCTTAAAATAAATAAAGCGCCAGGGATAGACGATATTCCATAGAATTAATAAAATATGCAAGTCAGAAAACTTTAGATAGATTATATGAACTAGTAAAAGTAATATATGACACAGGTGAGGTTCTAATAGATTTCGAAAAAATATTATTATCCCAATCCCAAAAAAGTCAGGAGCTGATAGGTGTGAGAATTTTAGAACGGTTAGTTTAACTTCTCATGCTTCCAACATACTAACAATAATAATTAAAAATAGAGTAGAAGCTTTGACTGAGAATTATTTAGGCGAAGACCAATATGGTTTTCGTAAAGACAGAGGACTAGAGAACCGATACTAATGATTAGGGTAATTATCAAAAAGGTTACAAAAAATAAAAGACTCATTTCGCGTTTGTAGATTTAGAAAAAGCATTTGATAGGGTTAATTGGATTGTTATGTTCAGGGTTTTGCAAAAAATAGGAATCTCTCATAGGGATAGAAAAATTATTTACAGTCTATATAAAAACCAAAGCGTAGTAATTACATTTGATGAAATAGAAAAGGAAGCTAAGAATAGAAATGGTGTTAGACAGGGTTGTATACTGTCTCCCTTGATTTTTAATGTTTATATTGAGGAAGCTTTAAACTTAGCTAGAGAGAGAAAAGAGATAGGTATTAGTGTACAGGGACAGAAAATAGACATGTTACGTTTGCAGATGATATAGCCATTATAGCAGAGTCTAGAAAAGAGTTACGAGAGTTTTTAAATATTTTAGATGAGATACTACGGAGTAACTATAGTATGAGAATTAACTCAGTAAAGACAAAGATAATGGCAAGTGAGTTGAAGCCTAGATCTAAACCAAAATTAAAAATAGGTAATACCGAGTTAGAGGAGATAGATGAATTTTGCTATTTAGGTAGTATAATTACAAAAGATAAACGTAGCAGAAGGGATATAGTAGCTAGAATAGCTCAAGCTAGAAAAATGTTTTTAAAAAAGAAAAACTTACTAATAGCTAATAGTATTAGTTTAGATAATAGAAAAAGTTTCTTAAAGTCGTACGTATGGAGCGTTCTACTATACGGTAGTGAGACTTGGACAATTAAAGAAGTAGATAAGAAAAAGATAGAAGCTTTTGAAACTTGGTGTTATAGGAGAATGTTAAAGATTAGTTGGACAGATAGAGTAACAAACGAGGAAGTTTATAGAAGGATAGGTGAGGATCCCTGTATGTGGAAACAATTGAAGGTCAGGAGAGATAGAATGATAGGGCACCAGTTAAGACATGAGGGACTATTTAGTAAAGTCTTAGATTATAGACTACCAAATAAAAATAGAGTAGGAAGGCCTAGACAAAGCTATATTAGTCAAATTATTAGAGATGTAGGTTGTGAAGGGTATGTAGACCTTTTTAGACTAGCTCAGAATAGAAAAAAATTTAGAGCTGTGTCAAACCGACTTTAAGTAAGTTCGAAAACAAAACAAAAAGAAAAAGAAAAATCAGTTAACTAAATGTCACCAGGACATGACTCACAATTGGTTAGCGGTATGGCATGTTGGTAGCGTTTCGTTGCTTAAGCCTTACCATAACATATAATTTAACACTTTTCCTTTTTGAAGCGGATAACCAGGTTATATTTCATTTCCTTATAAATGGTAATCATGTAAACATGTTAGAGTTCTTTAACAACCATCAGGTTGCTAATATCTATGTAGAGCCAGCTAGATAGGAAAAAGATAGAAGGATATAGGAAGACCTAGACCAAACTATATTAGTCAAATTATTATAAATTTAGGTTGTGAAGGGTATGTAGAGCTTTTTAGATTAGCACAGAATGGAAAAGAAGTTAGAGCTGCGTCAAACCGACCTTAAGTAAGGTCGATAACAAAATGATGATGATGATGAAGGATCTGTGTAGCGTAGACCGACCAATAATCGAAAGAAACGTAATTCACACATACACCCCTCTTAAACAGCTGAATGTGAACGGAAAGATCTTGGAAAACCCCGTGGATATGTGTAAAGAAGTCAAAAACTATTTTCAAGCTCTTTACGCTGAAACACCTACAACTGCAGATAGTGAAACCGATCTGTACGCCTCACTCCCGAAATTGAAAAAGTGCGATAAGGAGACACTCGAATTGCCAATTACCATTGATAAATTCACTGATTCCTTATACTCGCTCAATAAAAACAAGGCTACTGGTTTTGACGGATTGACCGTAGAATTTTATATTAAATTTTGGCAACAAATAAAACATAGCTACCATAAAGTATTTTTACACGCTTTGCACGTAGAACAATTACCAAATACAACACTTCTACAGCCATTATCGCATTACTTCCAAAACAATCAGATCACTTAAGCTGTATCGATAATTGAAGACCTATTTCGCTATTAAACATGGACTACAAAATATTAGCAAAATCATTATCTAAGAGGATAATGGGTGTTCTGGGTACCATAGTTAATTCGGACCAAAGCTTTTCAATCCCTGGAAGAACAATATTTGACGCTCTCCACATCCACAGAAATGTAATGACGTACGCTCAGAATAACAATCTGCCCCTGTCAGTCATAAATCTGGACCAACAGAGTGCCCTTGACAACGTGAGCCACAAGTTTATGTTTAGTTTGTTAAGAATGTTTGGGTTCGGGCATCAGTTTGTAAACAGCATAAAAACTTTATATAAACATGCAAAATCGTATGTGCGTGTAGGTTCATTGTTAACAACCGAAATTCAACACGGTAAAGGTGTACACCAGGGATGTCCTTTATCTGATCCCCTATCTACCTTATTCTTGGAGCCGTTTCTATCCCTATGCCGGCAGTCTTTAAAAGGTTTTACCATTCCTTAAGAGCAGCCATTTAAATTAATGATCAGTGCATACGCGAACGATGTGTCAGTATTCATTTCACAAAACAATGATTTCCAAATTATTATACGAAGTATATTCTGGATCGGTGTTAAATACAAAAAAACAGCAGGTTTATGGATAGGTGCTTGGAGAAACAGACGAGACACACCTTTAAATCTGAATTGGTCTAACACAAATATAAAGATACAACTAATACCTAAGCTAGACCAATCATTAAAAATGTGGAAACAACGTTTGTCAAAACTATCATTGGTAGGATGGAAAATGATAGTAAATCGATATGTAGCCCCAAAGCTATGGCATTTTATGCAAGTACTCCCATTCAACCCATCACAGCTTAAATTAATACAAAATACTGGTTGATTTCATGTGGAACCGAAAGCACTGGACAACAGCGAAAGATTTGTATCTACAAATTGAGCAAGGTGGCATAGGACTGGTCAACCTGATGCCAAACAAGCAACTTTTCAAATATTTCTGGGTCTCAGGATAATAAACAGTAGCAAAGACAAAAATGGGCAGTGGTACTAAAATATTTATTAGGTTTAACCAATTCGCACAATGTATCCTGGCAAATAGTAGCATGCCATACTTGCAATGACCTTGTGAACGTAAGTGCAGGAGACGCTTTTGCACAAGCTTTAATATCCACCTGGAGAGAAATAGATACCGTATACCCAAACTTCTGCACATTTATCAAGAATATCAAACTTAAACCAACAACAGAAAGCAAGCTCATCGAAACAGCTATAAGACCCCCTCTGTTTAGCAAAAAATGGATACAATTCGGATTTCTCACTGTAAGTGATTTTATGAATGACAGCGATTGGAAAAATAAAATGGAAATTAAAGGACGCTTAAATCTGGCACCACCCTTAGTCAGAAGTGATCTACTGATACACTATGATAAAATAAAAACCTTCTTTAATGGTTACATCAAACAAGGAAATAGCACAACAGATCGAAGCAAGTTTATTAGAATATCCATTAAGGCTAAGAACGAAACCATAGAAATACGGAAACAAAATAAAAACAAACTGCAGGGACTTATCACATAGAAATATTGCGATTGCGGTGATGCACTCGCAGGCTACTGGTCGGATGACGCTGTTCATTGGTCCTCATTTTTATGCATCTGTCATTGGGACAAAATTCTGTAATTTCGTGGAGATTTGCGAAGAATCGTATGGCAGACTCTGTGTTTTTGAACAAAATGGGTGTTCTAGATAATACTGAAACTTACTTCGCCTCACTCCACTGAGCGTTAGTGAAGCTCTCTTAAAAGGATGTTCATTTTTTCTTGCAAAAGTCGTGCAGAAGATGTTGTTTTATCCATATTGACACAATTGACTTTTGAAGACTTCCGGACTAGCTCTGAACTCTATCTTCAGCGGTTTAGATAGACTATCAGGGGGGTCGTTAATTAAATACGGATGGGTAGGGCGCCACTGTACTTAGATAATGTGTAAAAAAAAAACAAGAAATATCGCTAAGAAAAATACAGGAACTTCAACAAGTATATTCTGTTATAAAAGAATACAAGATTTTGTATTTTTAGATGGTACTACTTTTATCCTGAAATACAATAAAATACATAAAATAATAATAAAAAGAATTAACAAACTACCATGAGATTAATTTATACTCACTGTGCTACTGACACTTAATAAAATTAATATTGTGTATTACAGATATCACTGAAGCAAAACATAATAGGAAAAGCTCTCTTCTCAAAACTAAAATGAAGCCAGAAATATCACTACGCGATGTTTTCCTAGTTTTACACTTTTTTCAAACCCGGCACCAAGCATAATTGCTCAGGGCCATCTTCTTGATAAGAAGTCTGACTTTCACCCACAACAGCTAACGTAAAAGTGTTTGTCAATTCGACAGTTACAATGACCAAGCGTTTCATTCAACTCATAGAAGGAGGGAGCTCTTAAAATGAATCTTATAAGAATTATTACTTGTCCCCATACAATTTGAAATGATGCTCACAGTTTTGAACCATAAAGTTAAATTAACACAACAGGTAATAAATACATGAAGTAAAACAGAAACGTAAAATCAATTACCACTTAGAAATTTACAATGATATAAAGCTTGAAATAACCTATCAAAACAACAGCATAAATATCCATAAAAATATCGATGGAAAATAAATTTGCTACAACCTATCTACCATCTCTACATTATAATGATGTCTCCTCTTATGTCTCATCGTTTTGATATGAGACTTTATATAGTCGAAATCAGGAAAGAATGAATGCACGTCATCAACCGTATTCGTATGCATCAAGATTAATCAATCGACTGTTTAATAAAGATTTCAAGAAATATTCCCATTGGGAACATATAAGTGTAATATAGTTAGGACATGCGACAGTTTACTGTTCCCATTCTTTAAGTATCATAAACTCCACAGCGTAAGTCGTTACTAAGCTACTTTGCTCGAAACACGTGCTACTTGTATTCTTTCTTTCTCTTACATGTTAAATACGCCCATTGTATATGCGGAAGTATATCTTGGATTGAATCAGAAATTAATGACGTGCATTCATTCTTTCCTGATTTCGACTATATCCCTAAAATTCATTGTAATTTGTATGCTTCGTCTGTCTTTCCAATTTCCATTTTAGTTTGTACCTCTTTGCATTTTTCCTCAATCCATTGTTCTTTAGCTTTCCTGCATTGGTAAATAATTTTCCATTTTATGGCTTTGTATCTGTTTTCTTGTGTCGTCTGGTCTGTTTTTGTATTTTCGCCTTACTTCTATTAAATTCAGAATATCCCTTATTACCCATGGTTTCTTATTTTCTTTTTGTTTATACCCTAAAATATCTCTGGCCGCAATATCTAAGCTGGATTTAATATGATTCCATTCTGCTTCTACTTCCTTAGTATCAGAAGTTTTCCCGGTGTCTTTAACAATTCGTTTTGAATTTTTCTCGAATCTTTGGTGGATATTTTTATCTTTTAGTATCTCAAGGTCAAAATGCCTTCTTCCCGTTCAAATTTAAGCTGAACTTTCATAATTACTATGTTGTAGCCAGTATCTATATCTACTTCTGGCTAGCTTTTACAATCTTTTACTTGATTCCAAGAATATAATCTATTTGATATCTCGCTACATCACTTGGAATCTTCTATGTGTATCATCTTCTAGCACGATGTTAAAATAATGTATATGTGAGGGTTAACTTGTTTTCGTCACAAAATTCGACCAGTCTATTTACCCTGTAGTTTCTCGTTTCTAAACCAAATACTGCATTAAAATCACATGTACAATTATTAAATTTTCATGCTCTTTTACGAATCTTAATATGAGTTTGATATCTTTGTAGACTGCCTCAACCTTTTGATCACTGCAGTTAGAGGTGGGCATGTAAATTTGTATTATTACCATATTTACTGGTTTAGATTCTATTTTAACCATGAGTACTCTTTCGTTCTTTTGTAAATAGTTTTCTACAAAATGTCCTACATTTTTCAGCATACTATCCTCACATAAGAATTTCCTTCCTTCATCCTGTACGAATTACCCTAAAGTCTCTGCTCCAAAAATCCCCTGCCTCTGGCCACTGGACTTTGCTAATCCCTCCTGTGCCTAATCTATTCCATTTCAATTTTCAAATTCTCTAGCTTATCTACTTGCTTCATGAGTCTAACGCTCAATGGCCGGCATGTTTCCGAAACTTGTTTTAAACTTGCCGATCATGTCCTCCGAAGTAGTACCCTCCCATAGATCCGAATGGAGGACTATTTTGACTCGAGAATGTTTTACTCCAGAGGATGCTTTTATTTAAATAAAACGTTTTTGGTATGTTGTGTACTTGGGCGGTAATGTGGTGGTTTCCCGTTGCATTCCACATCGCAGTAGCGTGTTTTAGAATGCCATACCGACCCCCTGTGGTATCTACCACTCCAAGTTCGAAAAATCTGTTGCCATCTTTCGGGGACCTTAGTCTGGTTCATCGCTAAAGACCCCACTAATATGGTTAAACCTACACTTTGGTTTTTAGCGTACTGAAACACACATGCCATTCTATCCATATTAGTATTCTAAATCTCTACAAGGTGCAGGCCAGTTTAGAATGGTCCTTAGTGATACAAATGTAATATTTCAAGTAATGCTAACAAATTATTTCATATTTTAAATATATACTTTAATATGGAGTAACAATATAAATTAAGATAAGGCACCTAAGAACAAAGAGTTCTTGCATGTGCCGTATGAAGTGATTAGTACTATAATATTTCAATGTAGCATATTTGTAGGTTTATTTCGCAGTTGGTGGCACAACCGTCTACAATTGCTCTTAAGTTTTATTATTTTCTAAAATATATCTAGTAATTTTTTTGCGGAATAGATTATGGTTGTTTATATTCCGTAATTGAAGTGGCAACAGATTGTATAACTTAAGGCCCTGATAGGCGATAAATTTCTGCTTAACAGATTTCTTAATTTTTGGTACAATACAGACTTGTTTTAATCTATCCCTTGTATGATACATTGTAACGATTTTATTTTCTATCATTATGTCTACAGAAATTTAATCTATTTATTTAATAAGAACCAATTTAATGCATAATAATGCTACACAATCCACTAAATAAATATTACATATTGTCCAATAAAATATTAGCTTTCAATTCAAATTTTAATTTATGCGGTGACAAAAGATACTTTTCAATTAGTGTCATTCTTAGAGCTCCCTCTGTTAGACAATTGTAAGGTTAAGCTTGTTGCCAGGCGGTAACCCGCGTGATATGATCACTTACAATACAGCTGTCGTCAGAAGAAGTCGAATTGTTCCTTGGACACAAGGACGATGACGTTTGAGGGATCTACGTGTTGGAAGCACGTGAGATTTAAAGTTGTTTTCGTGAGATAATGTCGTCTCCGAAGCTCACTTTTGTTGTCCACTTGCTGGAAAATAGCTCGCAGATGACGAGGAATTATTTTGGTTGAAGGGCCTTTAGTTAACATGTAACTTGGAAATAATATTTAACTTTGAAATAATATGCAACTTTTAGTTAACAGAACTTTTGTTTAACGTAAATTTAATCAACATACAAGTAGGAAATTTCTTTGTACAAATGTGGATTTGACGAGTATCGATTAGTTATTATCGACGCCGTGATATGGTTTGGAGCTTCAATAAGCAGCAAATTTGCTTGTACTGAATTGGAGATTTCCTTTATTTAAATGCTGAAGCAAGACGCCTAGCAGGTATTTTTCCGTCAGATGAACATCTGGTATGTAAATTTGCTTTCGTATGTCCGCTGTATTATGGATATAGCAGATAGATAATTTTTTGTTTAATCAAGTGATTTGAACTTCAAAGTAGGTGAATGACAGACTATATATTTTTCATATTAAGCGACAGCTACCTGTAAATTTTCATTTTTATATATTTTTCATATTAAGCAACAGGAACCTGTAAATTTTTCATTTTTAAATCTCTTTATTAATACATTGAAATTACGGAAGATGTCATTATGAGATAAGGAAAGTTAAATTCTAGCTTTTATGAAAGTAGATATAATTATTTGAAACATGACTTACTCGAATCATTAGAAATTAAACTTATACGTTTCATATTTCACTAATAGCTGAGTGGAAAAGTTTTTGTGAGGTTATAGTAGATCTACTCAAACCAACCGAAATTGTTATATATAAGTAATTATTCAGAAAGTAACTTCAGCCTCACTCATTTTTAAGCAAAATTTGGCTAGATATTTCTAATAGAAATGACCATATTTTAAAACTGGAAAGTACTTATTATACCAAGTACTTTTGTAAATATTTTTCATGAATTAAATTAATCAAAATTATATTAAAGGAAAAAGATGTTTTGTAAATAGCACAATAACTAAATACTGAAGGAATAGATTTTTATTTTGGTCAAGACTATTCTTTTTAATTGGAATGAATGAAGGTTGATGCTAATTGAATTTTTAAATTTTGGGTATAAAGGCACAAACAGTGCTATTCTTTGTTTAATCTGTTCACAGGTGTAGCAGTGAAGTATAAAGGTCAAAGTCGAGCCATAAGGTAAGAAACTTTAGTAATTGAGTTGTTTTTAATAAATTGTATAGCGGTAATTGAATAAAGGTTTCCGCATTCGCCTTGTACAAGGGACTTAAGTAAGGTCTTCTTCGTATAGAAAAATTCGGTGGCGCCATATTCTTTATATTTTTGGTCGCAGTCCAACCCCGACCCACAGCTCATGTTCCACCCAGAGCAAATAGTTCGACTAGCCGCTTTGCCTTTTGAGATTTCCTCAACTACGAGCCATTTTCCATCGGAACTTGCCGTGGGCTCTATCCGCTTACTGGAAATCCTCGTAAAATTTTTCTTGTGCCTTTCAGCTGGTCACAGAAAAAACCTAATAGGAAAAATCCCTTAATATACCGAAAGGCTATAACATATGAGTGAATAAGCAGTTTCTTATTTGTGAATTTTTATGTAGAAAGCAATAGATGCTTTTCATGTATTTCTGTTTTACGTTTAATATATTACTGTATGTATATAACCCATTAGTAGAGTACAATTTAGGTTTGTTAAACATAATTTTTAATACTGACTTGTGTGTTATTTCAATTGGTTTCAAGATTTCCTCATATGCCGAACCCCAACAAACAATACCATAATTGATAAGGGAGTCAACAAGTGCATAATATAAAACCTTGAGTGCCTTTATTTGTAATACATTTCTAGTTTCAAAAAAGACAGGAATTGTTTTACGTATACGCTTTATCAGTAACTCTACATGTGCATCCCATCTAAGATGTTCATCTATTATCACTCCCAGGTACTGTATTTTGGTTGCCTTATAGATTATGTCCTCACAAGAGCAGTTAGCGTGCATCCCACATTGGAAATGATGAATTTTGATTTCATTCAGGTTAGGTTGTTGGGGTTTATATAAGGAAAAAGTGATAAACTTTGTTTTATTCATGTTTAACGTTAGTAGATTTGAATCAAAATAGTTTTTAATTATCTTCATGCTTGTGTTAAGTTTATTTATAGCTTCATCTCATGTTAGGCCTTGAAATGTTAGGACCGTATCATCTGCGTATGATGTTATTTTACATTCTAATTGTAAGCTTTCTAAGTTATTAATATATAGCAGAAAAAGAAGGGGGCCTAGAACAGTTCCTTGTGGGACGCCACATGTGATTATTGACGCTTCACTTACATAGTTTTTGATTCTAACAAACTGGGTTCTGTTCGATAAATAATCCTGCAATAGTAATTTTGGCAAACCTCTAATACCTAGGTGTTCTAACTTCTGTAATAAGATGTGATGTTGTAGAGTATCAAATGCTTTGGATATATCTAAGAACACACCAATTTTCTTATTGTTCGAATCTAAAGCATCAACTACATTACTTACAAGTGAGAAAATAGCATTTTCCGTACATAACTTTTCCTTGAAACCAAATTGCGACTTTGCAAATAATTTATATTTAGTTAAGAATGACACTAGTCTCTTTTTAATAGCTTTTTCAAATACTTTAGCCACACTACTTATTAGTGATATAGGACGATAATTATTAATGTCATGTTTATCTCCCTTTTTATATATTGGCACCACTACTGCACGCTTTAGAATCTCCGGGAATTGACCATGTTGAAATCCTAGATTTATGATATGTTTAAGGGGTGAAGCAATTACCGTTTTAATCTCTTTTAGTGCCCTATTTGGTATGGAGTCTAGCCCTGCTGCTGCGTTATTTTTTAATGTGTCAATATGATTGATGATTTCGTCGTCCGTTGTTGGTTCCAGGTATAATGAGTTTCTGCATCCCCTAATTTTAGCATGTTTTTCCCAGATTGGATCAACTCGTATTTTTTGTGACATTTTAATCCCCACTGTGGAGTAATGATTGTTGAACAAAGTTGCAAGAAGTAGCTGATCTTCTATTTTGTCACCATTATCATTACATATGTAATCTATCGACTGTGATTTTGTATACCCCTTATTTGTTACCTCGTTTACTATTCTCCAGATTTGTTTTGGATTACCTTTAGCTTGAGATATCTTTTTGCGATAGAAATCATATTTTGCTTTTCTTATCATTTTGGTTACAAAATTTCTATAATGTTTATAATATGCAGCAATATGTGCATTTGTAGGATCTTTTAGAACTAATTTTTTTAGCAAATCTCTTTGCTTAATCACACCAACAATAGCTGTTGTAACCCATGGCTTTTTTTTATGTATTACAAATTTAGTATCTATTGAATTATTTAAGTTAGTTTTTATTATGTTTATGAAAGTGTTAGTTGCAAAGTTAATATCTTCACTATTAAGTACAATATTCCAGTTCTCTTCAGTACATAACCTTACATACTTACTATAATACACAATGAAATGTTACTGTTAAGCTACCTATGATGGGCCTAACGGAAGAAAAACATTAAGGGAGGGTGTTAAGCAGGCTAGTTAATGTTTTTGTTTATTCTATATAAAATGTCATAATAAAATAAAGTTCATATTTATAAGTTCCTAAAACTAAGGTATTTTCTTTTTTAACTCAAGAACTAATGGAATATATTAATGGTATATCAGGTTATGGGCCCAGTAGTTAGTCGTGAACTGTGTATAGGGTTTGAACTTGTCTGAAGTTATTTATTTTTAAATAAAAGTTTATGGAATAACTACAAAAATGATAGAGAGAGATATACGTTTTCAAGGTATTGAATTGCTAGATGCAAGTTCAAATTATAATAACTGGAAATTCGGTATACGCATGTGTTTAATTTATAAAGACCTATGGAAATGCATTGACCCAGAAATGGATAAAGAAGGCAATCCTATAAAAGTTGAAGAAAACAACTAAAAGCTTTAGCTAAAATTTGTCTATATGTCAAACCAAACGGTTATCCACATGCCAGAAATACAAATTCTGCCAAAGAAGCTTGGAATAACTTACAAAAAGCGTTTGAAGACAAAGGATTATTAAGACTGTTAATATTAATAGAATTGGCAATCCTGCCAGGCTGTTGAAAAAGGTAACAAATGTGGCGTAGTAGGCAGACGCAGTAGTCATAAAAACAATCGGGTAATGTCATGTAAATGTAAACAATTCATATTCTATGTACTGGAATTCTAATAAAATATATTACTCAAATTCCACTAATTTATTTACTTAACATTGGTTATGTGCCCAGGAAAGAGTAATATATATAATTAGCTGCGTTTAAGTTGCAAGAAACACATGGAATCGTTTTGAGGTTAAGTTACAATTTTTCTGCCGCCGTGTTTTTCTACTTAATTTTGAAATGGAATCCCGACTAGAAAATAAACACGGTATTGTACCTTTTGCGGGAATAAATTTCGACAATTGGAAATTTAAAATGCAATCAGTGCTGAAGGAGATGGAGGTGGCTGAATTTTTAAAAGGTGTTAAGCTGGAGGCGCAAAATGATGCATGGCACAAAAAGAACAACAAAGCGATGATGGTGATTGTGCAAAGTGTAGCAGATTCGCATTTAGAATACGTGAAAGGTATAGAGAATGCTGCACAGATGATTGCTAAGCTGGAATGCATATTTGCTAAGCGTGGCACATGTTCAAAGTTCTATTTGTTAGAGGAATTAATTTCTTTAAAATACGTCTGTAATACAAATTTACAAGATCACTTTGCAAAATCTGATAAAATATTTCGTGAACTGAAAAGTTTAGGAAGCAATTTTAGTGAATCGGACATGGCATGTTTTTTGTTATTGTGTATGCCACCCGATTATGAAAATGTTGTGACTGCAATTAGAACGTTATCTAAAAACGAGTTGAAGCTGGAGTTTGTTAAAAGTAGATTATTAGAATTCAATGTGAATAAAAAACTAGCAAAAGTGAAAAAGGTGTTGCGTCATCCTTTTCAGCAGAAAAAGTTATAAAATGTTTTAAATGTGGCAAGCATGGCCACATGAAAAGTGTTTGTGGAATTAAATGTTATACTTGTTATAAATATGGACATAAGGCAAATCAATGTAACCAGAAAAGGAAGGATATTAAGAAAAATACAGCTAGCTATGCAGAATGTGAAATTACATCAAGTGGTGAATCTTCAAGACAGTATATTGCTTTCTGTGCCGCACTAAAACTGGAATCAACAAAAGTAATAGAATGGTATGCCGATTCGGGCGATACGCATCATTATACGAATGATGAGAGTCTTTTATTTAATAAAAGAAGTTTTGAAGATCCCAAGCTTATTCAATTAGCTGCTCAGGGCAAGTCTATGACTGCAACCTGTGTGGGTGATATAAATGTTATATCACTTGTTGAAAATAAGAAAATACCAGTTACTTTGGAAAATGTAATGTGTGTTCCTGGTTTAAGAGTGAACTTGTTGTCAGTTTCAACTATAGAAAAAGCCGGTTACAAGATTGTTTATTGTAACGGTAATGTGTCGATTGGAAAGCGTAAAATGATTTATGCCTTAGGTAAACGTGTAAATAATCTGTACAAGTTGGCGTTTTATGTGGCTGATAAAACAGAAAGTGCAAATTTAGCTATGGAACCTGATATTGAACTTTGGCATAAACGTTATGGTCATTTGAACTATAATTCGTTGGTAAAAATTAATACTTTAAATTTAGTTGATGGGTTAAATTTTACTGATAAGAGAAGTAAAGAAATCTGTGAAGTTTGTGTGAAATCTAAGCAAAAATGTTTGCCGTATTATTCCAAAAAGACACGGTCCCGTAGAGTGTTAGAATTGGTTCATACTGATGTGTGTGGGCCAATTACACCGCTGTCACATAATGAAAATCTGTATTTTGTTACCTTTGTAGATGATTATTCTCGATTTTTAATAATTTATGTAATAAAAAGCAAAGGCGAAGTTTTAAACTGTTTTAAGGATTATGAAGCAAAGGTATCTGCACTTTGTGACAAGCAACTATCAAGATTAAAATGTGACAATGGTGGCGAATATTGTTCAAAATTACTACAAACATTTTGTACTGAAAAAGGAATTGAAATTTGTTACACTCCACCATATACTTCACAGTTGAATGGTGTTGCCGAAAGGATGAACCAAACATTATTAGACAAAGCAAGATCAATGATCATGCAATCGGGCATGGGCAGAACTTTCTGGGAAGATGCGGTGTTTACTGCGACATACATAACTAATAGAACACAATTGTGTGTTGTTTATGATAAAACTCCCTATGAATTATGGCTAGGTAGAAAGTCAAATGTTTCAAACATGAAAACTTTTGGGTGCACAGCTTATGCTCGTGTACCAGATTCATTGAGGAATAAGCTAGATGATAAAAGCGTGAAATGCAAATTTATTGGTTATGCTGAAAATGGTTATCGCCTATGGCAAGAAGATGAAAATAAACTCATTCACAGCAGGAATGTAGTATTTGATGAATGCAATTTTAATATAATCAAGCCAGATGAAAATGAATAAAAACATACCATAAATAGCATCAACCAAGATAATTATGAGAGCGATTATGATATTGAAAATGGTGTGACTGATCAGGAAGTTAAAAATGATTCTGAAAGACCAAAACGTAATAGAAAATTACCATCCAGATTTAATGATTATAAGGTTGACATAAGTTGCTTAGCATTATTGAGTGAGTTTACAGATATACCAAAGTCCTATGCTGAAGCAAAAGCATCTAAAGCATGGAATTTATGGGAACAGGCGATCATGAACGAGCTGGAAGCATTAAAGGAAAATGAGACTTGGTAGTTAGTTGAAAATCCAGGCAATTCAGAGGTATTGACAAATCGCTGGGTATTTCGTATTAAAGAAGATGGAAATGGATAACAACTTTATAAAGCAAGGTTGGTAGTAAGAGGTTTTGAACAAAATAATTTTGTTGACATTTCTAAGTTGGATGCTCCAGTTGCCAAACTTTCAACATTTTGTTAACAGTTAGTAATTATTACAATTTAGCATTGGAGCAATTAGATGCTAAGAATGGCTTTTTAAATGGTTCTCTTAAGCAAACTGTTTTCATGAAAATACCAGAAGGGTTGGAGGCTAAATGTACCGACAAAACTAAAGTTTGCTTATTAAAAAGAGCAATGTATGGTCTCAAAGAAGCACCTAAAAAATGGAACCAAACAATTAATGATTTTATATCTAGTTTGGGTTTTATTCATTCAAAATCAGATTACTGCTTATATAGTTTTGTTGATGAAAATGTGAGATGTTATTTACTCCTATACGTGGATGATATTTTAATATCGAGTAATAGTACTGAATTTTCACACTTGCTTAAGTTAAAATTGTGTCAAAATTTTAAAATAAGGTCGTTAGATAATGTAAATAATTTTTTAGGTTTGAGAATTTTAAAAGACAGATAATCATGTTATCACTATTGATCAAATGCATTCAATTGAGAATTTGGTTAAAAGATTTAATATAGAAAACTGCAAATGTGTTAATACTCCAATGAAGAAAAATTTAAATTTGCAAAGAAATTGTGATTATAAATTAAATACGAAATTACCTTACAAAGAATTGCTGGGATGTTTAATGTATATAATGATGGGTACTAGGCCGGATATTTGTTTTAGTATTAGTTATTGTTCGGTCTCTTTGTCGCAGGTTCACGTGGTTAATTTTAAGTTATTTAAATTTGTAGTCGTAAATCTAATAGTAAAACTGTCATCCCTTGTTCCCTTATATCCTGCCATAAAAATTCCTTGTGCATGTGCGAATAAGGTGGACAGAGTAGCGAAAAAACACTTGCTTATGGATATTGAAGCAGAATGGTCGTCGGTTTCTTCGTTCAGTACCGTAAGTTAGTCAAGTGCCGCAGATTTTCGTTGTTAAACCCTAAAAACCTCAGTGCAAGTGTAACGTTACATAGACTCAATTCGCATACAGTCCACTTGGTTGAAGGAAGAGGAACTGCAGCTTAGAAAAACACAAAACACCGCGGAGGTAAGTCGATGTATAAATTTATAAGACCCCCCCCCGCGCGTGAACAAAATTGGTCCTTCGAGCCGGATCTTTAATTAAATAATTAGTTCCTATCCTTTAAGCTCCTTATACTTAAATTTATAAAATTGTCGTCGTTTTTATTATGGTTAAACGTGTTACACAGAAAAGAACATCTTGCTTACACATTTACTGTAGATTACAATACATTCCTTATACTTTGTGGCAAAGATTAGGGTCGTCGTCGGTATCCTTTTATGTAAACTATTTATGAGTGTTATTGTATCCTAGATCTTTACCTTATTTGTCACTTCAAGTTGCAACCATTCGGGTTCATGCAACTTGTATAACAAAGGGGTTATTGGTATTTATTTGAAACCTTAAAAGCTTTGTCGGGCAAGCACTGTAGTTAGGTGCATTTTTCTATTAATAATTTAATTTCGTAGATGAATTAGTAATTTAGCGTATTCGAGTCACACATTGTTTTTACATTAATTTTTATTGTCGTTCATTAATCATTAATCAAATATGGTTATATCAATTGATAAAGCTATTCTTGAAGCTAAATTTGTAGTTAAAAGGTTGGATCACATTTACAGTAAGATCAACCAACCGGAAGACGTATCGATTGCTTTAATTAGAGCGTCGATTAAAAGTGTCGAACAGATTGAAACGCTTTTCAAATCCTTTTGCAAGGATATTTTCTTTGATGAAGAAAGTGAACAATTGGATGAATTTTCGGCTCTTAGGGTGAAAATCGATGATTACCTATTAGATATTCGTATTATCGCTGAACAATGCGAATTAGATCGGGTAGAAAATAAGCCAAAGGTGGAAAATATGAATAATTCCTTTTCGTCAAACTGTGCAATTCGCTTGAAACATCTTTCAGTCCCCCGCTTCTCCGGACGCATATCAGATTTTGAGAGTTACAATGCAATCTATAAGCGGTTGATTCATGATAATGTCAGTTTGTCACCCGTTGAAAAATTTTGCCATCTCGTTGATACATTAGATGAGTCGTCGCGTGCATTGATAAAACACTTGCCATTAAATGATTATGCATACGTGGAAGCCTATAAAATCATTACTAATCGTTTTCAGTCCAAGAGGTTATTACTTTCAACATATTTTAATGCTCTCGAAAAATGCCCTAAGGTCAGTTCCTCAGACTCGCATGCGAACTCCGGCAATTAATTAGTTGTTTTGATGAAAATATATTCGCGTTAAGGCAGATGGAAATAGATTTATTAGATTTCATGTTGTTTAATCTGTTATCGAAAAATTAGATACAAACATTTTAAAGCGTTTCGAATTAGGAAATAGTGAAGAAATTCCTCGTTTAAAGATTTAAGGTCGTACATTGAAAAACAATGTAAAGTGTTGGAAATCAATGACATTGCTTCAGGAACATGCTTAAAAGCTCGAGATTCCGTTAAAGAAAGAGAAAAGGAAGGTTTGTTAGCACTTGGCTAAAACTTCTTTAGTTGGTACCACCAATGATGTTAAAAATTGTAGTTTCTGTCAAGCTGTGCATCCTATTTATAGATGTAAGCAGTTTCTCGATAAAACCCTCAAGAAAGATTTGAGGTGGTAAAGCTTAAAATCTTTGCATTAAATGTTTAAATCCTTCACATTCGATGAAAAATTGTACGTTAGATTGGTCGTGTAGAAAATGTCATCAGTCGCACAATTCGTTGCTTCACTTCGATAAACAAGAAAAATCGGTGTCGCCACGCCGACAAACCCATCGTCAAAGGTCAGCGTCTCCTCGGAGAGCGGCGCCTAGACTTACTTCTACTAGTAGACCTAGTGAAGACAATCTGTCGCCGCCGGTTGTGCATGAACAACCTGTCACTAGTTCGTTGATTTCGACGTCATTAGAACACACAACCACGCTGTTAACTACGGCAATGGTGTCGGTCCTTGATTATACAGGAACATTGCAATCTGTTCGTGTAATATTAGATAACGGATCCATGGAAAGTTTTATGACTGAAAGGTGCCGTCAGAAATTAGGTTTAAGGAAGCGGAGAGCCAATGTCACTGTTCAAGGACTTGGCTTGAATTCGTCGTTGGTGTCTGGTGCACTATCGTGTGTAGTCAGCCTCGGGAGCACGGTCTCCAGCATATGGAATTGATTGTTATATTTTACCTAACATTTGTAATCAATTACCTTCGTCGTCGATAGGGGTCAAGGAGTGGTCGCATACTCGAGGTTTGGCCTTAGCTGATCCTAATTTTAATGTTCCTGGTAAAATTGACATGCTACTCGGAGTGGAAATCTTTGCTCAGATTTTGTTGAACGAGTCTCGTTGGGGTGTCGCTAACGAGCCAGTTGCTATTAAAACAACCTTTGGTTGGGTTTTAACGGGAAAGGTCGTTTCCCCGAATAGTTCTATTACGTCGTTGTGTGCTTTCGTTGAGCCCTTAGACAGTGACATTCGTCGATTTTGGGAATTAGAAAATATTCCCTTCAAAAAACACATTTCTCCTGAAGAAGAAAGGTGTGAAAATCAATTTGTGGAAAGTTATAGTCGTAACAAGGACGGTCGTTTTGTAGTGTCCTTGCCCTTTAAAAATTCGGAACCCTCATTCGTGGGTACGAGATCAATTTGTATTAAAAGATTTTTGTCGTTAGAACGTCGTTTGTTAAAAAATCCTGAATGGTATTCAGATTATAAAAAATTTATGGAGGATTATTTGACAAGCGGGCACATGGTTCAAGTGAAATCGCTTGAAAATTCGTCGGGTCATGAGAAAATGTACTACATTCCCCATCATGCTGTACATAAGCGTGACAGCACTACCACCAAATTGCGGGTGGTTTTCGATGCTTCGTGTCAGGATCAATCTGGAAAGTCGTTAAATGATAGCTTGGCTATTGGCCCTGCTTTGCAAAAGGACATTGCAGTTTTGTTATTGCACTTTCGTGTACATCCTATCGTAATTACAGCTGACATTAAACAAATGTATCGACAGATTTTGGTTAAAGATACTCATCGTGATTATCAACGTATCGTCTGGAGATTTTCTCCGTCAGATCCTATTATGGACTTTAAGTTAAATACTGTGACTTATGGAGTTTCGTCGTCGCCTTTTTGGCCTTGCGTACTGTTCAAGAATTGGCAAGGTTAGAATCAATTAATTTTCCTTTCGGCGTCATCGGTATTGGCGGCGATACCTATGTTGATGACTTAGTCACTGGATGCAATTCGATTAAAGCTGCTAATCAATTAATTGGTGAATTGAATAGTATTTGCACTAGTGGTGGTTTTCAATTAAGAAAATGGAGTAGTAATTGCCGGAAGTGATGTCCAACTTGAGGGAGTCCCTGTCCAGTTCGGACGCAATTACATTTCAAGATAAAGATAGTGGTTCAATAAAATTTTGGGCCTTTCGTGGCGTGCTCTTACAGATGCATTTTATACAACTTAGACGTTGAAGAGCGCACTTGCACTAAGCGTAATATTTTGTCGGCTATCGCAAAAATTTTGATCCTCTCGGGTTGATAGCACCTGTAGTACTGTTCGCTAAACGTTTAGTTCAAGATCTTTGGCTTTTAGGTCTCGGTGGGACCAAGAGCCTCCATTGGAAGTCATACAAAATGGAAACATTGGTTGGGTGAATTGCCAGTGGTTTGAATATTGAGATTTCGCGTCGCATCGTATGTCATAATTTTAAAAGGGTGGAGTTGCATGGATTCTGTGATGCTTCTGAAGCCGGGTATGCAGCTGTCATCTATTTCCGTTCGTTCGATTTAGAAGATAATATTACCATATCATTAGTATGCGCAAAATCGAAGGTTGCTCCTACTAATCGCGTTTCATTGCCCCGTCTCGAATTGTGTGCTGCCGTACTCTTGGCAAATTTAGTAGATTTCGTCAAAACTACTTATAAAGATATTTTATCATTTAGTAATATTTTCGCGTGGTCAGATTCTACTGTTGTTTTGTCTTGGATTCGGTCTTCCTCGCATAAGTGGAAGACATTCGTTAGCAATCGTATTTCGCATATTCAAGAACGTATTCCTCCATCTTCATGGTTTCATGTTAAGTCCCAGGATAACCCTGCGGATTGTGCCTCACGTGGACTTTTGGCTTCAGAGTTGGTTCATCATCCATTATGGTGGACAGGACCTTCCTGGTTAGTGCGTCGTAGCGAAGAATGGCCAGTAACATCGCTGCCAAAAATTATCGACTCATCTCAGATGGACGTCGAATATCGTACTCTGTCGTTAACAGTCGTTATGTCTGACAATTTCTTAGATACGTTGTTGGATAAATTTTCAAACCTGCAGAAAATTTGTAGGATTATTACCTGTATTCGTCATTTCATTCGTAATGTTCAATGTCCAGATTTGCGTTCAAAATATTCTGATAGTTTGTCTCTAGCTCAACAGCAAGAGGCTATACAGTTATTGATTAAAAGAGTTCAAACAAATGTTTTTTCCCAAGACATTGCTAATATTAAAACTGGAAAACTTGTTAGTAAACAACCGTAGCCTTAGTCCGTTTCTAGATAGTCGTGATTTGTTGAGGGTGGGCGGTCGCCTACGTAATTCTGACTTGTCGCATGATGCAAAATTTCCAATTTTGCTTCCTCGGTCGCATCGGTTGACTGCAATTATTATCTTAGATTACCATGAAAGATATTTACATGCTGGTAGGGACGGTATCTTTCGGATACCTACCATCAAGACAGCCCAAGGGTTAGTTAAACGTCCTCTGGTGAAACTATGTTTACTGCCAGGTACTTGATATTTAATGGTATGTACACATATATTCACTTATATAAGTTTGTCGGTTAGGTTTCTTAGTTAATAGCTCTAATTAGTTTTTAAATATAAAATAAGTTAGTTCATACTTATTTTGGTGGGCGGGATGTTCGGTCTCTTTGTCGCACGTTCACGTGGTTAATTTTAAGTTATTTAAATTTGTAGTCGTAAATCTAATAGTAAAACTGTCATCCCTTGTTCCCTTATATCCTGCCATAAAAATTCCTTGTGCATGTGCGAATAAGGTGGACAGAGTAGTGAAAAAACACTTGCTTATGGATATTGAAGCAGAATGGTCGTCGGTTTCTTCGTTCAGTACCGTAAGTTAGTCAAGTGCCGCAGATTTTCGTTGTTAAACCCTAAAAACCTCAGTGCAAGTGTAACGTTACATAGACTCAATTCGCATACAGTCCACTTGGTTGAAGGAAGAGGAACTGCAGCTTAGAAAAACACAAAACACCGCGGAGGTAAGTCGATGTATAAATTTATAAGACCCCCCGCGCGTGAACAGTTATTTTGGTCGTTTTCAAGATTGTGCGACTGATGAACACGTTAAACACCTTTTGCGAGTTTTAAAGTATTTAAAGTCTACAATTAATTATAAGTTACATTTTTACTATTCCAATACTGGTCTGGTAGGTTATTCGGATTCAGATTGGGCTAATTATATTAAAGATCGAAAATCCGTTAGTGGTTACTGTTTCAAATTATTTGATAATCTAGTATTTTGGAGTTCGAAAAAACAATGTATTGTAACTTTATCAAGTACTGAATCAGAATTTGTTGCTGTTTGTGCTGCTTCATGCGAACTATTGCATATTAAAAATTTGCTAACTAATTTGTGTTTAGATTATAAGTTACCATTTATATTGTACGAAGATAACCAAAGTGCAATTAAACTTTTGCAGAATTTTGAAAATAATAAAAGATGTAAACATATAGATGTTAAATTGCATTTTGTGTTTGACTTAATTATTAAGGGCACTGAACAGGTTAATTATATTTGTACAAACGAAACAATTAGCAGACATTTTTACAAAATCATTGGGTCAGGTGAAGTTTTCGAATTTTATTAAAATGTTAGGATTATCTTAATAATAATGGTTTCTTGTAGAATGCCAGGCTTGAGGGAAGGTGTTAATATTAATAGAATTGGCAATCCTGCCAGGCTGTTGAAAAAGGTAACGAATGTGGCGTAGTAGGCAGACGCAGTAGTCGTAAAAACAATCGGGTAATGTCATGTAAATGTAAACAATTCATTTTCTATCTACTGGAATTCTAATAAAATATATTACTCAAATTCCACTAATTTATTTACTTAACAAAGACGATTAAGTCTATTACGATCTCCTTTTAATTTAAAGTTAACTAAGTTCAATAATATGGAAGGGCATGTAACAAAATTATTGTCAATTGCACAGCAAGTAGCTGACATCAGCAAACCGATTGAAGATGAATTTTTGGCAGTATTAATGCTAAATGTTGTAGAAATTGATGTTAGTAAATCATTTTATGTAGGTGATTCTGCTGGTCGTCCTAAAATATTTTTTTTTATATTAGATGAAATATATATTATGGATAGGCAAATTTTAACAAAGTTCACTATTAATCTAGAGTAAATAAAAATTTCCTCCATGGCCACCGAAGGAGAAAACGTTCCCATAATGCAAGCAGCATTGCCTCGTTGTATTGCAATACTTATTCGCTGGATAAGATATGATTTCGAGCGTGGTTTACCTGTCTCTATTGCAATTAGTTTTCCAATGGAGTCGATGAAATCTAAAGCTTCTTGACAAAATGGGTCCATTGTCTCTACTGCGAATGGGATGAAACAGTAATTTTGCTCCATAATGTTTTTATATTTGTTTAGTTTCCTTAAAGCTGCATTAGTTGCCACTTTTCTGGCTTCTTTGGAGGAGTGTTCAAGATGTGAAGGTGCAAGCGTGTCACTGCATGTGCTGTCCCACATAAGTATTTGCCAGTTTCTCCAAGGAACCAGGGTCATGCCATCAGGGCGTTTTCCATCATCTCTATTGAGTCCAACTGGTTTAAGTACTGAGGGAATTTCAGCAGATGACAAGCCACGTTTTATTATATTATTTAGGTTAAAATGTCGTGTCTGCCTTCCTGCACTTTTCGAACACCTCAATCCATGTGTTCCGGTGGGGTCAACCTCACTTCCACATATGCATGTATGAGGGACACATATGTTACAGCCCATGCGTAAAGCAATAGAGATACGGAAAGTGTTGTTGTCTAGGAAAGTCCCGATATTTTTGGAGGGGATTGCTTTTAACCATGCTCCGGATTCCTTCTCATAAGTTGCTAAATATCTAGCTTTATCGAAACTTAAAGTACAACGTGTGTTGCAGATATTTTTGAGGTCCCAATTTTTTTGAAAAGACGGAATGACTGGAGTTGAGTTAGTGGAGTATTTTGAGTTCCACTCTTGTAAAGCATCTTCATAATAAGCAATATTAACTTGGTCAAAGGAAGAATTAAGTAACATGATTTTGACCACGTCAAAAGCTGAATTACTAAATGCCAAAAAGGCCGAGAGTGCAATGTCGTCAACTTTCCATTTTCCAATACCTCCGTATCGAATTGCCAGTGATGCAACAGTCCATTGTATTGGGTCTAAAGGAAATATGTTAATTTAGGAATCGCAAAGCAATTACGTAGTAAATAATAAGCTACGTGGTCGTTCAAACTTTTTAAACAAGTAAACAATAGTCTTAATTCATTCATTTTAGTATTTAGTAAAGTTCCGCAAGCAGGTTTAAAGATCGCTGCACCTAACAGATTCAAAGTATTGTCAGATAGAATTTTAATTCCAGGGGAAATTTCTTTTGACAGTATCATCAACATCAGAACAGAAGTATATCTTGCATTTTGATGGGTTAATTTTCAATCCCAAAATAGAGCATCGTGTAATAATTACTTCGAAATCGGAAAGTACATTTCGAGGAATCCCTCCTAGAGTGCCATCATCCAAGTACCAAGTATTGAATTCCGACTTTTAAGGACTCGATAATTGACTGAATAACTAAACTGAATGCTATTGGTCCAGCTGGGTATCCTTGTTGGGCTCCTACTTGAGAACCAATTGTTTCTTTTCCGTAAAAAAGTAATGAAGGTTCCGAGTAGCATTGGTACATGAATGGAAACATGTCTGGAACTTGTTTCAAAATCTCTTCTAACATTACATCTCGTTCCACGGAATTGAAAGCATTTGCAAAGTCGATCTTCAATATTACTTTATTTGAGTTTCGATTTTCAGAAATATATGTCCAAAGATCATGTATCGTAGCCTCACATCCACCTTTTGTAGCGAAACCAAGTTGTTTCGGTCTGAAATACGTTGTTATGTGCTGAAATCGGCCGTAAACATTTTTAAAAGTTTTAATTTGTAAAGATTTCGCGCCAATAAATTTAAAAACACGTGCGCGTATTTCCGTCACTTTAGACAGTACGTTTGCGCGAGATTGCGCCGACGCGGTGTGCCAAGAAGGGTGGTGATTTCCGGCAGACGTGTCGAGACTGGTGATCGAGAGGCCAACGAATGTAGTTGTCTTTGTGTCTTTTTTTGTTATGTAGGTTGCTTTTGCCTTCTCTTTGATTATTGTTCCTTAAACCAGTTTCCTGTCGCCCCTCTACAAATAGAAAGAAGACAAATTGAATTTGGATTCGACCGGGCTCAAAGATTACCCACGCCCGAAAGATCAACTGAGCCCCGCTGTAGCCATCACGGAGTAGTGCTGCGAGAAGCCCTGCAATTTATGTAAGTAGCGTTCTTGTTTTCTTTTTTTATGTTATGGAGTAATTTTATATAAATATATGACGTAATCTTTATTTGCGCGTCATTTTTACAATTATTTAACATTGCTACCAACTGACTGTAGTGGCTCGCGTACCGCACCGGCGGGGGTATAATAACGTACCTAGTTTTTCTCTGTTTTTGAGACATGCTAATTTTGCTACCAGTCTGCGGAAAGTGTTACCCACAGCTATTGGTCGGATGCCACCACATTTCTTATTTAGGGCACAAAGGGAAGCTCCATAAAGAATTTTGGTTATTGTGGTATTCACTCGTCCAGCTAACATTTCATTACATAGTCCTGTTATGGAAGATAACAAACGTTTTCTGGTGTCTTCAGTAAGTTTAGAGATAATATCTTTAAGATGTTGGGTTTTCAGACCGTCTCTTCCTGCAGCAGAACCATTTGGAAAACAAAATATTGCTTTAGATACATCTGCCTGTGACACAATTAAGTATTCGAGACAGTAGGGGGTGTTTCGCCTTTAATTTCCTCAGTGTTTCTCCATCTTGAGGAGCAAGGTCATTTGTAGAACATAACAATATAACTGCTCCGCAAATATCTCCGTCCCCAACTTTAATTTCGGCTCTTTCAGATACTGGAAGCTTATGTTTGATATTACGTGGAGGAAATAATGTCATATCAAACTTATCCGTATTGAGTTTCACTGAAGTGGCGAGAGATTTTGATTTCTCGGGGATCCTTAGGGCAATATATGCAAATAATAAAAGGTTTTCCCAAGATTTCTCGTCATTTCTGGCGATGCATTCATCAATTAATGAGGCTGGTTTGTTTGCTGCAGTTATACGGGCTCCTCTCGGAATACGCTTTAAAACTCGAAGTTTTTCTTTGAACTCTGCAACTTTTTTGTGAAAACGCATTTCTTCGAAAGTTTGTGACTGTGACAAGAAAGGGAGTTAATCATGATGAGCATGTGTTACATGGCGGCGGAGTCCTATTAGACCTTTATATTTCTTGTTCAACTCCTCTAGACAAAAAGGACATGGAATTAGGTTTGATGTTGGTTGTGTATCTTTCTGATTTGATAATAAAGCAAAGCACATAGGTCAGAACCAGATCTCGTCATTTGATCCTAGAATATTAATTTGTTCATTGGAAAGGTTCACGCATTCTCCATGAATCCAGGAATTGCAATGGTCACAAATAATCCAGTCACATAAATCATCAGAATTTAAATAGATCGGGCAGGTGAAAGTCACTTCCTCTTCTTTCGAAGGTTGCTTCTTCCATTTCATCTTTAATTGTTCCTTGTAATTCTTTAATTCCTATTGAAACTAAAATGTTGGCTAATCAGTTTTACATAAAGCAATTATATAAATTTAAAATGTCACTTATTCTGTAATAATTTTGTATACGAATTGTTTTGACATCATCATCTATTTGTTTTGACCTTCATTCACTGTATAAAGTTTTCATCTAATTTTTTCAAATAGTTTGTAGCATTCTCTAAAAGTCTAATTCATTCACTAATAAAGTTTCTCATAGTTTTAGCAAATAGTTTGTAGGTCTTCACTATTCAGTGACAAATAATAATTTTGAAGACACTTTGACAACTTATAGCTTCACATGTCAGCGTAATTGCTAAACCTGAGTTTAGTTCAATAGAATTATGATCCAATGGTTTACAATGGCATTTATAAGGAATGAAATTCTGCAATAAGTCTTACTACGAGTTGGTCAAATCAAAACTTTTACAAGAAGATATAAAAGGAAACGAAATTCCTTCAAGTTTAGTATTTATGGTTGGAAAAAAGCAATTAATCCAAAAGTAATAATCCATTCGTTTCAAAATGCTTTAAATGTCACCAAAAAGGTCGCAAAGCAAATGAATGTCCAAAAAATGGTTCTAGTAACAAGAAAATATAGAACTGAATGTACGCAAAAAATAACGGTCAGAGTAAAAGTTCTAGTGATTGGTGTTTACTTACAGCTATGGCTACACAAATAAATAGTACTTAGATTCTGCTTGTACAAATCACATGACTGGACAAAGGGAACGATTGAATAATTTTAAAAGCACAACTACTAATCTTGATGTAACAGTAGCTAATAATAAAAAATTAATCAACGCTGCTAAAGGAGACGCTACAGTGACGATAAATAATGTAAAAAGGTCTATATCGGATGTCATTTATGTTCCAGGACTTGGTCTTAATCTACTTTCTGTAAATCAAATGATTCAAAAAGGGTTAGTTGTAACTTTCTCCAAGAGTGGATCAAGTATTTATTTAGAAAATAATTGTTCAATTAAAGGCAAAAAAATTGTTCATGCATCTTGTCATTGACTTTATCAACTGAATGTTAACACTTCAAATGACAAAAGTATTTCAGTGCAGATAGTTCAACAAGATGATAGAAAGTTAAGGGCAAATTTTACTTGGGATATGACCAGTCAAGAACTGTGCCATCGTCGTTTAGCTCATTTAAATATGAAGTACATGAATCTCCTTAAGAATAAAATGTCAGTTGGTATAAATTACAGTGGAGAAATTTCTCGCTGTTTCTTGTATTAAAAAGAAGCAAACTAGAAAACCATTCCCAAAAAGAAAGAAACTCGTGCTACCAAAATTTTAGAATTGGTGCATTCTGATTTATGCTGTAAAATGATTGTTACGTCACATGGAGGTGCACGATACATTCTGAATTTAACGCATGATTACTCGAGAAAAACGTTTGTTTATTTTATAAGTAGCAAACATGAAGTTAATTCAAAAATTAAAGAATGGAAATTACTAGTTGAAAATGAGAGTGGTAAACATTTAAAAATACTGAGATCAGACAGAAGTGGTGAATATCTGAATAAAGAACTTCTTGAATATTTCAGTAATTGTGGTGTTAAGCACCAAACCAGTGCTCCACATTCTCCGGAACAGAACGGGATTGCTAAAAGAGTTAATTGAACAGTTGTAGAAAGAACAAGAGCTCGTTTAGATGATTCAGGTCTAGATAAGTCATACTGGGTTGAAGCGGCAAATACAGTAGTATATTTGAAAAATAGATCTCCTACAGTTGCAGTTCGTGACATGACTCCAGAAGAAAAGTGGTCTAACAAGAAGATAAATTTAAGTCATTTAAGAGTTCAAAGCAAATCATGCTTGGATACTTGTTGATCTGTCTAAAGGAACAAAGGCAATAAGAAACAAGTGGATATTTAAATTAAAAAGGAATAGCAGTGGAGAAATATATCAACATAAAGCTCAACTGGTAGCAAAAGGATTCACTCAGAGGTATGGTATTGACTACACCGCGACGTTTTCACCAGTTGTCATACATTCGACTATGAGAATATTATTGGCTATTGCTGTAGAGCTAGATCTATATGTCGATCTCTTGGATGTGTCAACTGCTTTTCTCGATGGAGATCTAAAAGAAACAATTTACATGGAGCAACTAGAAAATTTTGTTGTTTCAGGAAAAGAAGATACAGTTTGTTTGCTAAAGCGCTCAATTTACGGGTTAAAACAGTCATCTCGAGCATGGAACCAAAAACTTAACAATGTTCTCGTTTCAATGAACTTGAAAAGTTAAATTCTGAACCGTGTGTATATTGCAGAAACAAAAATGGGAATTTATCAGTAATTGCAATCTACATTGACAACTTTTTGCTGTTGTGTAATAATCAAGAAGAAAAACATTTAATAAAACAGAATTTAATGAATTCATTTAAAATGAAGGATTTAGGTCCGGTAAAACACATACTTGGTATGCATGTGTGAAGAAAAAGGATGTTATGTATCTGGATAAGTCAACCTACATTATGGATACTTTAAGAAAATTTAATATGGTTGATTGCAAACCTGTAATCACTTCAATTGATTCAAATTAAAAATTGTTAAAGGGAAATTCGGATGAAAATTGTACTTATCCTCACCAAGCACTGATAGGTTGCATCATGTATTTAGCTGTAATATGCAGACCGGATATTGCACATGCAGCAAGTGTACTCAGCCAATTTAATAACTGTTATAATGGTACACACTGGACAACAGCTAAGTGTGTACTTAGATACTTAAAAGAAACAGCCGGCTACTGCCTGGAATTTAGGAAAACCGGAGAAAACCTAACTAGATTCGTGGATGCAGACTGGGCCAGTGATGAGGATGATAGAAGTTGAGAAAGTAAAAAATAGTGCACCGTAGCACTATCCAGCACTGAAGCGGAGTACTTGGCAATTAGCGATGGAACCAAAGAAGCAAAGTTTTTAAAAAGTTTGTTAAGTGAGTTACTAGGCACCTCATGTTCAATGACAATCAGTCAGCACAGAAGATATCTGAAATCAAATTTTAAGTAATCGAACAAAACATATTGATATTCGATATCATTTCATTAGACAGGCTATTGAAGACGATAACATATGTTTAAAATACCAGTCAACACAGAACATAATTGCAGATGCTTTTACCAAGCCTCTTCCTGGTCCAAAATATAAACATTTGCTACCTATGATGGGCCTAACGGAAGAAAAACATTAAGGGAGGGTGTTAAACAGACTAGTTATTGTTTTTGTTTATTCTATATAAAATGTCATAATAAAATAAAGTTCATATTTACAACAGTTCCTAAAACTAAAGTATTTTCTTTTTTAACTCAAGAACTAATGGAATATATTAAAAGTATATCAGTTACGCATCAACTTGAAAGATTTTACAACAACGGAAAATATTTTCCAGGCAGTTAATGATGTCGACGCAAAAATAACTTACATTTGGAAATTCTACTAGCATATAGACTGAAGGTACACAAGTTACAATAACTAAAGATAAGGCAGCTATAAAATTATTAATGAATAAATTATATTGTTCATCAATAAAATGTGTTTAGCAAGTTGTCATAAAACCATCGAGGCGGCTCTGTGACTTAGTCTGACATATCAGCATTGTGTTAACTTTGAGCAGACATTATCGTTAGATAGGGAACAGTACGCTATCTCCATCCCAAAAAGGGAATTAAAACAACTGCAAAAAGACTGGGGTATTATTGATATCAGAAATTACAGAAAACACGAAAATTATGCATTGTTTTTAAAAATATGTACTGTATCAGTTTGTATTTTTAAAAAATTGTTATCGCCCTTCAATATGTTAAATGTTACACATAATGACTTCGAAACATTTCTTTGTATAGGTATAATTCTAAATAGAACTTACTAAACTTAACTATAATATCAACTTAGTTTACATATAAAATGTGTTGTTATTCTACTTACGCCTAGCAAACTGTGCAAAAGCCAACATAATTGCAATTGAGGGGAATGTCGTGGGAACTACACTAGAAAGTGTTCTATATGGAACACTCACAACCAAAGCCTCTGTACTTGCAGCTCTAGCAGCCCTTAGAATCCCATAAACGTTTTTGCCAGTGTACTTCTGCAATAAATAAAAATAATTTTATATACGTATTCAAAGTGAATCGAAAATGTTAGTTCAGGTAGGAAACAGATGAGATATCAAAAAATGACATATGAATGTTATATGACCTTTTGTTTAACATTAGAGTTTTCAATTGTAAAGTACAACTAACTTGACGGCAAATATTCATAGACTAGGTTAGTTTATTATAAATAACTGATATTAGTTAAAACAATTCAGCTTTAATTGTTGGAAACACAACAGGACACATCTGTTATTTCGGTATCATTGTTAAATTAATACCTACTTGGTGATTTCCCAATGGAAATGTTACTGTATAATTGTGCGTATATGTATCAAGCCCAATTTGTCGAAATTTTGCAAGAAGCCAAGCATATGGTACAGAGTCTCTATGGTTAAAAGCTTCATCTGTTAACTCATTATAGAATTGTAACGGGGTGTATTCATCACGATACTCTGATTTAACTAATCCAGGTAAAAGTGCATTTTCAGAGAAGTACATTTGCAAGTTAACCCATGGATGTGCAATGCAACAGAACCATATCATGCCACACACGTACATAACAGTACTTAAAGGACGGTAATACTTAATTAAAGTTTTCGTAAGTTTTCCTTGGCCAGAATTTGGATCAGTTAATATACCCATTGTTGACCAATAATGTAAAATATGGAATCGCTTTGTGTTTTGATTATCAGTTAGGTATGTCTATAAATTTTATAATATAACGTACACCATTAATAACTGCATAATAGTTCTTTATTTGCGGAAAAATAACCTTAAAAACAACATCACTATGAAATTGTGATAAAACTGATAACATTACATAACCTTATTTTCCGCTTAAATATTGGAAGTGGCTATTAGTGCTTTAGATTTACATAGTTTGATTTTTTAATATTCATCATGCAACACAGCCAAATTGATAAGCATTAGTTTGAGTGCTGTAATTTCATTGTGTGCAATATATTTTATAAGCTATGCCTACACAATAAAGAGAACTGTTTTTCTAGTGTTGATCGAATTTGGTATTTCAAATTTATCAAGAAATCAAGACCAGCGAAAAAGAGATTGTTATCGATTACCGATATAATCAATGAAGATGCACACTGTTTTTGGAAATAATTGGACTAGGGATATTGGTATCTTTGAAACTAAGTTTGGTTAAAAAGGCAGATTGCTGATAATCTGTATAGTAACTAAAGAGAGAGATATATATATAAGGTTCTTGATAATTCTTGAGCGTACTTAAATTAGAAAAGATTTTGTTTTTTGGTTCTTGGGATAAAGTCCCTCATAAAATTAAACACAAAACCTTAAATGTGTATCATTTGTATTAAATCGTACGTTTCGGTGATAATTTACACCTTAATCATCGATCTATATGAAAAAGTATATAAATAGGTAATTCATATAACAGGTAATATATGTTTAACTTACTTATTACTTGATAAAATTATTTTATGTATTCACCCATAATAAAAGTAACAGAAGGAAGCTTGTAATATTACTGATTAAGAATTAAATTAATTTTAAATTTTGAATGAAATGTCAGTTCACTTATTTGACAAAAATGTAGGATCAAGGATGACATCAATCAACAAATTATGACACTATTTGCTTATATTTTTTTATTTAAATAGTAGTATGTGGTTTATTTGTAAAAATTTTTTTGTATGGTGGGTTGCATAAAAATAGTTAGATTTTAAAATCATATATTTTTACAGGTGTAGTAAACAGGTTGACTTTTGACTTAAATTAAATAGAATTCTGTGTGTAAGCAATATCATTATAGTTAGTATATTTTTTTGGATTAAAAGTGTATAGGTATGAGTAAACTGTATGTAAATTATTGATGTCTTCTTTGTGATTGATGGAATTTTGTTCTTGGTTTATATGAAATGATTCTAAGAAAAGTCTTTTTTGTAATTGCTTTCTATATCTAAAATTTTTACATTATTATAATTGACTTTGTGTTTTGTATTGTATAAATGTGTAGAAAGAGCACAAAAAGTTTTTCCTAATTTTGCATCACTTTTGTGTTGTCATGCGATTTCGGAGCCACTGTTTGGTTTGGCCTACGTAGGAAGCTTTGCATTCATATTGAATTTTATACACTAAATTGCTACATAAAGCTTTATTTGTTTTTTCTTTTAGTTTAGTAAAAAAGTTTCCAATGGACTTAGTATTTGAATTTATTATAGTTACAAAAGGTTGTTTTAGTAATTTTTTTATTAGTGGTGAAAGATTAGTAATATATAAAAGTTTTTGTAAATGATATCAGTATGTTTATTTTGAGGTGGAAATATGATTGTGTTAGTATGTAGTAGTTTTGATAAAAGTGGTTTAGGGTAACCGTTGTTGATTAAGATTGATATTAGTTCTTTCAGATTTTTTCTTTAAATTTGGGTTCACAGATAGAGACCATACGATGTTTCAGTCCTAATATGGTGTTAATTTTTTGTTTCATGCTATGATTGGAATGGTAATTTAAATATCTTTCTGAATTTGTAGATTTTTTGTAAATATCAAAATTGATCTTGTTGTCATTATTGCGGATAACTAGTGTATCAAGAAATGGTATTGATTGGTGAGATTCTAGTTCGTAAGTGAATTTCAAATGTTCGTTAAAATTGTTAAAATGTTGAATGGTGGTTAGTAAAAAATGTTCAGGAAGTGAGCAGAGAATGTCATCAACGTATTTGACTAGAAATACCATTTTGAAAGGTAAGTTAGGTAAAACACTTTCTACAAGTTTGTCATTACTATTTGTGCAATAATAGGGATAATGGTGAACCCATAGGTACCAAAAATCTGTAAGTAAAATTTTGAGTTAAAACTAAAATATGTTGTTGAAGATAAGGTTTATTGAAGTGATAAATAATTGTAATGATATATGGCAATGTGGTTCTATGGAATCCCATTTTCTGTAAATCATTCAAATTATTACTGAAAATGGGATTCCATAGAACCACATTGCCATATATCATTACAATTATTTATCACTTCAATAAACCTTATCTTCAACAACACATATTTTAGTTTTAACTCAAAATTTTACTTACAGATTTTTGGTAAAAAATGTCACAAATAACAGAGTTACCCATACAACGTGTAAGAAATAGGGCACCCTGTATATATATATATATATATATATATATATTCGTTTTGTATTTCGTGACCTTCTTTTATATAATATTATTTGAAATTTTGTTTCTTTGGAAAAAGGTCTAAATAAATAAAAAAAAAATTTTTACATTATATGTGTGTTAATCAGACATTTCGATCGTCGCTAGATGGTCTTTATGAATGATGTTCTTTTTCCACCCATAACACATAATACATAACAACAATATTTTAATTTGTGACGTAAATGTTTTGTACAATTTTATATTAAATAAATTAAGTTGTAGTAACCGCACGACATTATTCAATGAATGACTCAATTTATACTACGTTATAAATATATAAAGCTCCGTTTATGGGTGGGAAAAAAACATCATTGATAAAGACCATCTAGCGACGGTCGAAACGTCTGATTAACACACATATAATGTAAAAATTTTTAAATTTATTTAGACCTTTTTCCCAAGAAACAAAATTTCAAGTAAATTATATGTAAAGAGGGATAGATTAGTCAAGAGAGTAATTTTGTAAGGACCGTGTATATAGAAAACAGGAATAAATTATTTACGCTCTAAATTAATTAGTTTTGACCTTAAAACAAACGGATAATAGCATACATTTGTATTTATAAACCGTAATTTTAAGTTGCATAGTGTGGAAGCTTTGTATTACGTAAAAACTCAAGGAGAATGCGAGGACAATTAGCTTTAATATTCGAAGGTTGTAAATAGAGCACATCAAATAATAAGGGAGAGCTTTTGTATATAAAATTGATAATGTAAACACATATGTTCATTTAACTAACAAAGCGTTCGTTAAAAACAAATCCTAGGCAATCTACAGGTTAAACAACATGAGAAAGTACAATTTCAAACTGGCAATCGGTTCATAGAATAGACTGACAGACAAATAAACAATTCAAGAAATCAGAATGTACGTTGAAACATAATTCTTTAGAAATTTGAGTTAACAGTCGAAGCGAAAGGTGAGAAACAAAAGGTGGTTTGAAAACAAAGTAGAGACGGGATATAAATAGCATAGGGTTAAACGAGGATGACAAATAACAGACGTTGGATAAAACAGCCATTTAAAACACGCGATATAACAGCTATTTAGAACACGCGACAAAACAGCCATTTAAAGTGCGCGATAAGTTATAGATGATAACAACAATATCGATTTTAAGTTGCTATAGTGGAATTTTAATAAAGACAATGAATATGAGTTAGACGAGGATAACATAGTTGGATGATAGACCTACGACAGGGGAAATGGTCTGAATTGGCTGATTGCGACTGGCGTGAGAGACCTTCCTAGAAGCATTGCGACCGTTGTGCAGGATGATCAGTGTTTTCGGACTAAAGCTAAGTGGAATGAGAAATTTCTGAGTTTTAAAGGATCGTTGCATTTTGGATTTTCAGAATCGGTTACAGTGGTGGTGTTTTTCGATGAAAATAGGATACAGGAGGTAGGCTTCAACGATTATAACTACACTAGGAAACGTAGTGGGGCTCTCTTACTTCTTCTGTTCGCTTCAGACGTATATGGTAACATCTAAGTTAAAAATTTGTAAGTCGGTGATAGTGCAGTCCGTTTAATTTAAATTAAAAGTGTTTGAGAGCACGAGTGGGTGCTATTTTATAAACGATGCTGTAAGTAAATACGAATAACGAACAAAAGATGTTACTAAGGTAAGCGAGACTAGTTAATTTTTCGGAACGAGGGTGCTGGGTGTATGGTAGATTCAGAATCAATCAACTTATTTGGACAATTATATGGGTGGATGTATTGAAGGTGTCTGCATAGAATTGGATAACGTGTGGAAATGAGTTTGATGTACATATAGCAGAGAGTAGTTGGATGGAATGCAACGACGAGATCTTGGTGGACGACATCTTCAGAGGTGATGGTGCAAAAGCTTATACCAGGTAACGAAATTTGTTTCCTTTTGTTATTGCTTGAACATTTTGTGCTGTTATTTTGTGCTAGAGTGATTTGACATATTTTGTGCATATTTTATGAACATAAAATCTAATTTGAAGGTTATATGAAAAGAACAATTTGAATTCATTATTTGAAGGTATAAATACAAGACGTATAATTTTGATGTAAGGAGTAAACGGGTCTTTAGAGTTGTTGAAAACAAAGATGCGATTTATTTATGCATTTAGAGTAACAAGGTTTATACTGAGCTCACCATAGACCAGAGTAAATTTCAATTTAAGGTTTTAAGATAGGCCCATCTACTTGAACTCTATATAAAAAAATGTTGAAATAAATTAAAATTATTAAATTTAAAATGACTTAATGGTTGATATTGTAAAATTTTATGAAAATGCTTATATCCGATTTTGTAAATATTGAGCTGGTGGTGTAGATTTTTGATTTGTATGAATATAAGGTTGTATGTTTTGTTGACTTATTTGATTGGTAATTTTTATTTGGTAGTCTAAGTGAGAGAGAGAGAGTAAGCATAGGATAGATAAGTATCTCTGAAGAAGCTGGAAGCAGAGCTAGCCGTGGTATGCTGATTTAGGGGAGCTTTTCCAGAGATATTGGAATTTTATATTTTTCAGGAATAAATTTATAACGGCCCAGTTCGTAGGGGCATAATCGAGTGTTTAAGCTAAAGACCACTGTATATTTATGGTGCACAATTTGTGGGGCGAGAATAAAAGGGTAAACCACATCATATTTATGGCTCCCAACGCAAGGGCTCGAAGGTAATCCTGAACTCCACAGCAATTTTATGGTGCACAAATCGTGGGGCGAGAATAAAAGGGTAACACCACAGTTATATATATATATATATATATATATATATATATATATTATTATGTATGGTGATATTCAATGAAATTATGCTTTAAAATATGAGTTAAAAAGTAATAAGTGCAACCTTAAAGTGGTGTTGGCCTTTAAAATGATTTATATAAAATAAATTTTCAAATTTAATTATGCCACGGCTTTTAAAAAAACTCGCTCAGGGAAACTGAATCTATTATTTAAACTCTGTAAGAAGACGTGGGTTCTTTGTCCCCTTACAGGTATTGAAAACACAGGCGCCTAAAGCGTTGTTAGATCAAAATCACTTAACCTCTTTTTTGTGCTTACGTATCGTGATTATACAAAGATTGATAAATCTATTCAACAAATATTTAATTTAGTTAAACGTTTGAAATTTAAATTATTCACAAATTACTTTAAATGAAGTGTATATAAAGATAACTTAAAATACCTGCAACTCCGTTGAATGTGTCTGGGTGTACATGGGCTTTGAAACAGGATACCACAAGATCGCCTCGAACGCTTTCAGTGACTACCTAATAAAAGTATGTTTTAGTTTATGTTCAAAAAGGATTTTACTATAGTTTTAGGTTCTACAATTAACTACTACTTCACCAACTATATGCTTTATTTGCTCTATCACTAAGAACACTTTAATACTTCACCAAATAAACTGATCTGTAATCCTAGAAGACTGGACCCTGCTGCAAAATAATTCACTATCACAGCTGCAACTCTTCAATACATAAAAGATGCCCCGAGGTTTGGTATAATTGGAATCCTCTTTTGTAATTTTTTTTGGTCGAATAACCTTTTCACTTATTTGTATTACAATTCAATTAAATGCATGCACTTTAACACATCTATTAATTTTGATAAATTTTAATTTTACAGGCTCTTAAGCCAAAAACATCTATTCAGTATACAATTTTATGGTCAATCTTTTACAAATTTTTTAATCAATCCTATTCTAAACAACTATCACCTAGGACCACTAAAACAATTATATCTAGCCTACTAACTAATAATATATATGGGATGCATTCATTATCTTAACCTTAATTCTACTTAATTACTATTTTAGAACAGCTTTGGTATTATTTAATTTCATTTTGACATTTCATAACTTTATTTCACTTTATAATTAAAATATATTAAACTACTTTCATTTTAGATAAATCAAATTTATAAATGGCATAAAGTATCCTGCACAAATTACAAATCATAATTTTATAGACAAAACCTATACACATTCAATTGAAGTTACATTAGATACCCTTCGTATTGGAAAACAATGGAAAAATGCTTTTTTAAACCTCAAACGCTGCATCACTAGTACATAATATTCTATATCTGCGTTTAACAAGTAATTATTCATCAATCTTTGTTAACCGTAGTGTTTTTAAATTTTAGAATAGCTTGATAAAAGTGGTAAATTAATGTTTTTATCCGTAGTACTAACAACTATCTTTTTAAATTCTTTAATAATGTCAAATACTAAAATATATATATATATATATATATATATATATATATATAGATTCACACACACATATTGCTGTGATGTTGCTATATAAAAAAGATCCAACCATAATAAACAAAATTATATAAAATTGTTATGTTGTAATCTTAAAATTTAGGGAGCGAATATAGTTTGAGTAACACAAGGTCTAGAACTAAATTTGTTAACTATTTTTAGTAAGATTTTGATTTAACAACTCATTTTTATAAATTTACTTTTATAAATTTCGAAAAGGAACAGTCCCGAGTCCAAATATTTAAGGCATTCCTTGAGAGAACAAACACAAACTAAGCTTAGGTTCACAAAACACCCACAGGTGAGTGCTATGTGTATAGGTTCATAGACTGCAGCATAGGTTAGATATGGTTAGAATAAATAGGGTCCTATATAAAAACGAGCGTCTCGCGGCAGTAATGCCGTGGCTGCAATGATAGGTTAGGTATTGTTAGAAATGGATATTATTAGTAAAAACACAAATCACTTAACACGCATATCAGAACAGTTCTTGCTAAAACTATTGCAGACTGTTCTGATATGCGTGTTAAGTGATTTGTGTTGTGTGTTTTTAATAATAATATCTAATTTGTGTTTTTTAATAATAATATTTATTTCTAACAGTAATCTAACCTATCATTGCAGCCACGGCATTACTACCGCGAGACGCTCGTATATAAAACTGTTGGCAAATTAGCGCCACCTATTGAAATGTCGTAAAACTAAACGACGTTATTATCTGCTGCCATTGTTGCGACTTTTCTATTTAAAAGGTTGAGAACCAGATTCTCTGAACGTTTTAAATAAAATAAAAATTGCAATTATAAAAAATAATTTTTACTAGTATCAAGCAAGTGTTCTACAAGCAACATCATCATCATTAGGTCTTTAGTCCTAGAATTGATTGGACGCGTACCCTCATTGTTTCCTAGTCTGAACCAACTCACACATTTCCCTGAAATTTGCACTGTCTGCATCTGTCACTATCTGCGTGGGAAAGTCTGATCTCGGTCTACCCCTATCTCTCTTTTCCTATCTCTGCTTGTAGTATATCCCGTACTATTCCCCAAAATGTCTTAGAACTTATCCTATCCTTCTATTTCTATTTTTTTTATTTTCCACAGATATCTCTATTCCTTTACTATTTCTACAACCTATTTGTTATTAACTTTGTCTGTTCATGTTACCATCCTCATACATCTGAAGCACAACATTCCAGAAAGCTTTTCCTACTGCTCCTATTTTATAGATGTACTGTGCTGTGCTCCACACTATGCTTTGAACAGTTTTCTTCTTGTATGTATGTTCGTAGTCTTTGAACATAGCTGTTCTTTTGTGTTTGATGCAGTTCGGTCACCTTCTATTGTTTTACAGTTATTCACCCTATTTTAACGATATTCAGTGGTATGTGAGGGGGGCTCCATGGCGTAGTAGTATGTGTGTGACTACTACACCCAAGGTCCCAGGTTCGACTCCCGAGACGGTCCGCTTGAAAAATGTTAGGCGAGCATTTTTCGCAAAAATACACCCTCGTTCGGATGAGAGGTAAAATGGAGGTCCTGTGGTCACGTACGTTAAAGATCCATACCTTGCTTAGAACAGCAAGAGTTCGGCAAAATTCAAATTTTCCAGGTAAAAGAAACTCGCTTCCTGGCCAATGTAGTACCTTTGGGTGGAGCATTGGAAAAAAATCACATGTAAGGTTTGTGCAGGGGGGGGGGGTAAGCAGCCTTTGGCTGCCAAGTTTCCCCAGCACTTGAACCTTTGTTGAATTAATAATTTTTCCAATTTATCCTTTCGCATAATCAACATTGGTTGAAAATATTTTACAACCAACACCTGTAGTTATTTATAATAATCATCAGATTTAAGAGCACTTATTTTTTCGTCATTGGGTTTTACATCTTGAAACTGGTTGTACGTGTACCTCCGCTTATTTATACAGCCGATATACACTACATTTGATTTTCCAATGCTCCACCCGAAGGTACTACATTGGCCAGAAAGCGAGTTTTGTTTTACTTGGAAAATTTGGAATTTTGCCGAACCCTTGCTGTTCCAAGCAAGGTAGGGATCTTTAACGTGCGTGACAACACTCACACATGGGACCTCCATTTTACCCCTCATCCGAACGAGGGTGTATTTTTGTGAAAAATGCTCGCCTAACATTTTTCAAGCGGACCGTGTCGGGATTTGAACCCGGGACATTGGGCGTAGTAAACAGTCGATATACAGCTCGATTCCCTTCTATTGTTTTCTAATTATATGCCCTATTTCAACCGAGATTTAGTGGTATGTGAAGGGGTTTAGCAGGCTGTGGCTGTCAAGGATCTCCTAACACTTAGACATTTGCTTTACTAATAGTTTTCAAGTAAATCCTCTCACACAAATAACATTAGTTGAGAGTTTTGAAATCCAATATCTGTAGTTGTTTATAATGATCACCACGTTTAAGTACAGTTATTATTTTTGTCATTAGTTTTTTCATACTGCTACTGGTTGGAAGCATACTTCCATTGATTTCTATTCTGAGCTAGCTTACACATTCCCCTGAAATTCTCACAGCCTACATCTTTCACTATCTGTGTGCAATAGTCTAACCTAGGTCTACCTCTACTTCTCTTTTCTCCTATCTCTGCTTCTAATATATTCCGCACTATTCCCTCACATCTTCATATGTGGCCTATCATCCTATCTTTCTTATTTTTTACTGTTTTCCACATAGTTCTTTCTTCCACTACCATTTCTAGTACCTCTTTGTTCTTAACTTTGTCTGTCCATGGTATCTTCATCATACATCTGTAGCATCACATTTCAAAGGCTTCTTTGTTTTTTCTTGTCTGCTTCTACTACTGTCCAGGTTTCACAGCCGTACAGTGCTGTGCTCCATACATATGTTTTAAACAATCTTTTTCTTGTTTCTATGTTTGTGGTCTTTGAACACAGTAGTTGCTTTTTCTTGTTAAATGTAGCAAGACCTTGTGCTAATCTTTTCTACAAGCATAATAGATAAAAATTAATTTGTTCATTGTTTTATATAGAGAACAATAAACAAATTAATTTTTGTCTAGTATACTTGTACAATACTTGCCTAATTCCAAACAAAATTATTTTCTATAAGTTAGAGGATCATAGTCTCGGATGACCGATTTCTTCATCAATATTGGGTGCAGTACTTTCTTTGAAAGTCCGCTGATGTTGCAGTGGGTAATCAGCGATGTGCATTTTTCACCTTGGATGAATTCAATTTATATTAATTTTTTATTAAATCAGAAACTACATATACATTATAAACAAAATTTACAATTAATATAAATAAAATACAAGATTGGAATTTGATTCTAACAAATAAATAGATGTATATAAATTAGGTAATACCAAATTTATTTTTGATTATACACAATACAGGTACATCAATTCTATATCATTTATTTATGAGTGTTTCAACAAGATACCTTATTGCAAGTACTATTTCTAACAGTAACAATTAAAAAATTCGCAGTTCCTGAGATATTCTTAATTTATAGGGACAGTATAAAGTTTCAGAAAATTTGTAATGTTTAGTAAATACAATCCTTTAGTTGTTATAGAAACTATTAAAACTGCATTTTCAAAAATTTATGTATACAATATGAAAGAAGTGCATTTATCACATTTGAAATAAAAAGCGGAGCAGGATGTAAAATGCTAAGAACGGAATTTGGAAAAAGCGTTAAAGTAACCTAAGTCGTAGGAATGAATCCATATAGGTTTGCCCCATGGAAAAGCTGTAAGTTTAAATGCTGAATTGTTTAGTTTTTACTGTAAATATGTCTAAAATCGCTTTTCTCTAATTTTGATATTACTTGAAAGTACACTTCTCTATTCTAATTCTTAAACTTACAAGCAATTTTTAAATGTAGCTTTGTTTATAGGAATTTTTAAGCCAGATTATGGGGTCCAGTGTAGAGTTGAAACATGTACATGTAGCTGCACAACTTGCATATTTTATTAAATCGAACAAATTACTTATGGGAAGATTGGGATCAAAAAGTTACAAAAATTTTAGGGTCTTTAAAGTTCAAAAATATTAACTAAAATAATATATATAATAGGGTACAGAGTAAAATTGAGAAGAGATTAGCAGATCGGTTCGGATTTAGGAGGAACAGGTGTGCGAGGGAGCAACCCTAATCCATAGTGTAAATAAATATACACTATGTCTAACCCTAAGACTAGTTTTGCTACTTAGGAAGTGTGATCATAAAGGAGAATAGAAGAAAAGATGTAAAAAGTAGAAGGTCCAAAGAAGGGAGGCCTTGGAGGTGCCGAACAGATAGCATTGGATATTACAAAACAGACTACTGAAAATCTATGTCTGAAGCATAGCACTGTATAGTTGCAAACCATGGATATTAGCCAAAATGCAGTTAGATATGTAATGATAGAATTTTAGAAAATACCTAGAAGTATTGCTAATGTAATTAAAAGTGAGAATATTCTATTAATTCTGGAAAATTGACAGCATAAGGTTCTATGGAAAGGTACAAAACTTGTTGAAGAACCTACCTACCCTTAGTGATTAATTGTAGTAGGCAAGGACAATCTCAATATGTTAATATTTTTATAAAAGCTTAAATTCAAGAACCAAAATATTCGCACATAGGACAAAATTTTGAAATGTGCCTACTTTTTAAACTTCGTTTTATTCCTATCAATATCTGCAGCTTGCTTATATAAACTGCAACTACTGCTAGCTATTCTGCTATCCTTACCAGTAATTACGGCATTAGTTGCTTTACAGAAATTAAAAGTACATAAATTAATTACAAAACTAATAATAAAATCAATTATTGAATACTTATGAGCACAAACAAAACTAAAGGAAACATATTGTTTTACATGCTTAGAAATAACTTGACGAACATTTTTGTCTAATGCAAAATTTGAAAAAGTATAAATTTTGTTATATTGTATGTTTTATATATGCATAAAACAAAAAGTCATTACAATAGTAAAGACTAAAATGTTGTTCATTTAGTTCTTTAGCCATTGTTAAAGAAGTAAAACTTGTGTTGTCCTTAGTGTTCTTTAACATATGAATTTTACAAAACTCACGGGGAAACTTTTTAATAACAGTTTTCACAATAAAGCCTGTTACATACCCTATTGCAGCTTTACGTATAGGTCTTTTCAACGCCCCACTATCTATAGTAACTAGTCCCCTATGAATTACTGAATTTTGCAAACCACTATTATGATTAGAATCCCTCGGCAACATTTTTACAAAAAAAAATTTTTTAAGTTGCTTCAATGATGACTCAAAGGTTTCTTCACAATTTGCCCCTACCGAGTGAACTCCAACAACATTTCGCACTATAGGAGTCTTTAAACTGTTCACACGTTGGACTATTGTGTCGTTCCCTATGCTGTCTTATTTGACCAAAGTAATTTTCTAATCGATCCTGATTAAAGGATCTCGCTAAAAAATATGTGAACCATTGGAAAATATTATATCACCTAGTTCAATAAATCTATCAAGAGTACAAATAAATTTTTTTAAAGATGGTGGCACACTAATTTCGTGTGCGCCCTGTACGTGGAAATACATTTGAAGTAGGCTGGCCTTTGACTTCTTTCAAAATTCAATAAGTTGCGAATGTTTGGTAACTGCTCCAGTAAGTGGCTTTCCTGGCTTACATTTAAATGTCCCACCATTCAAACTATCAAATAGCGTGTCCAAAAATTTAACCACTTTAGCTGTTTCTTGTGCACGTTTGTCCAATTTGTTTTTTCATAACATCAGTTTTACCTACAAATTAAAACAAATAGTATGCTCATCATACGAGTATAATTTTTCTATAACACAACATACTAAAAATCCAAACAACATGGTGTTTTGGTGCTTTGAAACATTAATTATAGTAATAATTACCATTTCGAACCATGATATTCATCGTTGCAGCCATTGAATGACTAAATACTTGTGTAACAAGTGAAACCTTCATCTTTTTAATTTTTCTATTAACCACCTGACCGTCAGTTATTTTTGGCAGGCAATGTATATCATTACTGCTATAATCAACAACTTGATCTTATGGTGTACTCAAGTGAACTTGAGGTTATGGTCTCCTTAAGATGATGGAATCTCAACTATCTTCCAACTAAGCTAGGGGTCTATTCCTCGGGTAGAGCTTATGAGGAGTGGTCGTGGCTCTTATGACAAAACATTATTTACTAACTGACTCTAATAATACTAAAATAGGGGTGCAAGAGGGGTGTCACCAAGTCCTTAAATTATCTAAACATGGGTTTGCTCTAAGGGGGGACTTGGAAGTCCTTAGAGAGATATATCATATTTACTGCTTAAGCAGAAGACGTAAAGAAAATATAATTAATATAACAAAGAAGGACACAAGAGGGGTACTCTTGTTACCTTATACTATAAAATAGTAATTGAATTAACCACAACGTTGTTGGGTATATTTTTTGGTTTTAACTTGTAATGCCACAATGTGTTTAATTTTCAAAAGTACGTTTTAACCGATGCAATCATAATGAATAATTTTTACCATTTGCTTACTAGAGTTAATACATTTAACTAACATGCATTTATATAAAGCTTTAGCGTCTGAATCTGAGTTTGTATTTATGCTGTAGAATTTTGGGGTATGTATCTGCTGTCATCATATTTTATAATGTTTTATATTTGTGATTCATTTGATATTTTTATTTTATGTGTAATTGTTTTATTTCAGCATATTAATCATATTTACAACTGCACCGCTCATATGGTTTAATCGTAATTATGTTTGGTGTTTTGTTTATCCGATTATTTAGCTGATGTTTCTATATAATTAACTAATATTTAACGTTTGTGATAATTGTTGTGATGTAATTAAATTGAACCTCTGGTATGACCGACCATCTTGTGCTTTTCGCGTTTGCATTTATGACTATGTTGGAGATAGTATATTCAATAATGAGCACATTTTTTAACTATGCGCAATCATACCATAAGTTCATTTCAGCGATTCGTGTCGTTTTGTCAATGTACTTGTAGTTGTACTCTTGCAAACAATAGGGAGTCGGCTAGGCTTTGTAAAATATTTTGTAACACGGGCTGGAACCTGTTAATGTATGTATGTGGGCGCGTGTGATCAAGCCTTGTTAAAATATTACTAACATTTTATGTCCGTGCAGGGAAGAACATTAGTAGTCAAGGCAGATTTTACCTTCCTGGCGTTTCCCCTCTTTCAACTTTAGCTGGGTAGTGTTGGTTATCCGACCTCAGTACCTAACGCTTCTTCAGTTGTCAGGTGTGGTATATCTGGGTAACAGTTGGCATCCCGTTAAATTCAATGTTGGTGATCTGGGTACTTATATGTCACCTGTCCTTTTCGAAATGTGTCAAATGCAGTTGGAAGTGTGAGGGCAGTTTGGGGCTTTCTCTGCCGTGCTCGTTCACTAATCGCCCAGGTTGAGTACGACACTTTTTGCTTTAAATGTCATTTTTCTATGCTTTCGTGTGAATGACCTATTTAGTGGTTATTCTTTTGAATAAAAGTCAAGTTAGGCAACTTCTGTTGTTTTATTTCAAACCTTCCCGCTTTAACGCCATCTTTTTAGTGTGAATTTGGGTCACATTATAACAACACAACGTAGCTGTCATCGAGCCACTGCCACTAGATGTTAGATCATGAAGCCAGGTGTGCCGTTTATAGAGGGCGTTTGGGTCAGCCTTCAGGTCGGTTACACTACACATAGACCTAATAAATAATTATGTTGTATCAAAACACCTATAAGATTTGATAGTCCATCTTTGAGTTAAAGTTGAGAGGTGCAAATTGATCGTTAATTGCGTATCTCCTCCAGGGGATAGGTGGGTTTAGGTGCGGGGGGGTTGGGGTTTGGTGGGGAATTTTTGCGTTCATGCCATAGGCCGGTTTTTGTCGCGATACCCCTATGAATAAGAGAGAAATAAGGCTTTTTTCAAACAAGATTAATTTGAAGTGACATTTTTGCTTACGTGTTAAAAATGTTAGGATTCTTTGAATATTTCCGCTCTGAAAAGCCGAACGAGCCGTGCGACGGTGGCGGCAACAGGTCTGTAAACGTTGGTGCGGGAGAGAAAAAAGATCGAGTTGGTTTCCAAAATTCGTATCTGGGCTCTAAAAAATATATAATATATACCAAAAAACACTATTTGTATCCTAAAACCTGAATTATTAACGGATAAGAGAAATATGGTAGGCTTGGGGATGATTTACATATAGGTTGGCAGATGTAGTAACATCGTCTAGACTGAAACATGTGAGTAGACACCAGAACAATAGTAAGTGATTTTTCCTGTAAATTTTAGGTATTAACGTAATTTTGTTTATAGTGCAACTAATATGGGGTAACTGTAACTAATATAAGTAACGCAAATAATGTAGGGTAACCGCAATTAACTTTTGAGTAATATGAAAATAATTTGGATTGATGAGTGATGAAGAATTATTAGTATTATGAAGTATGTTATAATTCCTTTTTAATGGACGAATTTGGAAATATTGTTTTTACTTATACAACTATAAAGTTTTTATTGGTTTTCCGAGTTATTTGAAGAAGATATGATTCTTGTTTTTGCAGCCGTTGACATAGTTGCCTTCACAGATGTTTGTTTCTACATGACACACAACGTCGAGTTCAACAGTTGAAAGTGATTTTCCTGGTAGTTTGAAACTGACTTGTTAGCTCTCTGAAGCTTTACAAGTTTTAATCAGGGCGAGTGTTTTTAACAATCAAATATCTGGACATTAAACACTTTATTTAATGTTGTCTACATTTTTGCAGCATTTTTTTTTCATTTATTATTTTATATGGGAAGAAATCCCCTTTTTTTACAATACTAAAATGAATTAAGACAAATTAATGTCAGCTTACTTAAAACTATTTAAAACTTTTTCCAGTTGCTTGAGAAACATTCTGGTGGTAATTTAAAAAAAGTCCATTTTAGAAGAGAGTTTATTTGCTGCAATGCACAATCTGGTGATCATAGAGTTTAAACCATAATCAGTTCTATGTTGGGGAATATGAAAAGGAGTTTGATGATGTATAAAACGAGCAGGTACTCAAAAGTTAATCTGCTGATAAATTTCACTTGAATCAGCGTGTGAGTTTATAATTTTGAAAAGCAATAATGTCATAGGCGAGTCTTCTAGTTTTTAGAGTTTTCTCATTTTAAAGAAGTTCAATGAGTCTTTGTAATTCAATATATCAGTAGAACTACAAAATTTTAGAAGCAAAAAATTGACAAACTTTTTTGAACCCTTTCTATCTGACTAGTTTGATTTTGGTAAAAAGGATTCTAAAGTTGACAGTTATATTCAATAATGGTACGAACCAAACTAGTACAGAGTATAATCATAGCTGTTATATTATTGAAATCTTTGCAATGCCTTTTTATGAACCCTAACATCTTATAGGATTTATTAGTGATTGTATTGACATGCTCATGAAAATTCAGATACGAATCAAAAATAATGCCCAAATCTCTAATGTTATAAACAACACTCAAATTAGTTTTATTGATGTTATAATCGAACATGAAAGGCTTATGAGATTTGCTGAAAGTAATTCTAAAGCAATTTTTTATATTCAAACTCATTCCATTTTCTTCACACCATAGTGAGACTGCATCAATGTTTTCTTGTAGTTTCACACAGTCATCAACTGTTCTTATACGACAAAAGAGCTTTAAATCGTCAGCATACAATAGGTGTTTAGAATTGACAATCTTTGGACTAAGGTCATTTATAAAGACTACAAAGAGTAAGTATCTCAGGTGGGAACCTTGTGGAACACCAGAAGGAACATTGACCTCTTCAGATGCATGACTAATCGGACAATCTGTTTTCTATCAAGAAGATAGCTACTCAACCATATTAATAAGCAGCCATCAATTCCTAGTGCTTCAAGTTTTGCAATCAAGATTGCATAACTTACACTATCAAAGGCTTTTGAAAAGTTGGTATAGATGGAATCAACTTGGTATCCCTCTTCTAAAGATGCAGAAATGAAGTCCTTATAGTATAACAAATTACTCAAGGTGGATCTACCAGCAGCAAACCCATGTTGTTCCTGGAGATTAATAGTCTGATGACTGAAGCTAATTTTTCGGTGATCAAACTTTCAAATATCTTTGGAATGTAGCTGAGTACTGATATTGGCCTGTAACTACTAATTAATTTTTTTCCAGATTTATGAACAGGTGTTATAAATGAAAGCTTCCAGTAATTGGGCATATAGCCATTATTCAAAGATTTAGTAAAAAGTAAGGAGAGAGGATAATATAGTGTCGTTGAACAAGATTTTAATAATTTCGGAGGGCTACTATCTGGTCCAGGACCTTTAGATATGTTCAAAGTCGCAAGTTTTTCCTGTATTAACTCAGATTTAATGTCAACGTTTGAAATATGAAGACTATGTATAAATTTGATATTAAAGTTGGACAATTCATCCTTTTTATAGGTACTTGCAAAGTCCTTTGAGAAGCTATTTACTATATTAAGACCACCGGTAACCTCAACTTCATCTACATACATTGTTTCTGGAATCCCCGATTCAGTTCTTTTGGAATTCACAAAATTCCGGAAGCTTTTAATTTTGTGCGGGATACTATGTTCAATGCGATTTATATATTCTTCATGAAATTTTTTATTTAATTGTTTGCATTCTTTTCTAAGATTATTGAAATTGTTGTATTGATCCAAAGAACCAGTTATCTTGAATAACTTATAGCCAGCTTTTTTTCGATCTATTAAAAATCTTAACTTTTTACTGTACCATTTTGGATAGGTTGAGGATTTCAAGCTAATCACTGGAATGTATTTATCCATAGCATCATCCATAGCTTATACAAAGAACAAACAGCAGTAATAGAATTAGGGCAGGAACGTAGAGAAGTAAACATTAGGAAAGGGGTGAGACAGGGATGTGCCCTATCCCCATTAATTTTTAACTTGTACATTGAAGAGGCAATGAATACTGTCAAATGCAGGAAGACATTTGGAATTACTATGCAGGGACAAAAAATTGATATGCTTAGATTTGCAGATGATATAGCAGTATTAGCTTCTAGCAAGGAAAAGTTAGAAGCTGCTCTCAATGAAATGGAAGCGGTTCTAACAGAGAGATACGGTATGAAAATTAATAAAACTAAAACTAAAGTACTAGTATGTAAAGGAGGAGAAAATAAATCAAAAACAAGAATACAAATAAGTAACACGAACTTACAAGAGGTTAAGGATTTCTGCTATCTAGGAAGCCAAAAAACGCAAGATGGGAAAAGCACAAAAGATATAAAACAAAGATTAGCGCAAGGTCGCACTACATTTAACAAGAAAAAGCAACTACTATGTTCAAAGACAACAAACATACAAACAAGGAAAAGATTGTTTAAAACATATGTACGGAGCACAGCACTGTACAGCTGTGAAGCCTGGACAGTAGGAGAAGCGAACAAGAAAAAGGTAAAAGCCTTTGAAATGTGGTGCTACAGACGAATGATGAAAATATCATGGACAGACAAAGTTAAGAACGAAGAGATACTAAAGATGGTAGGGGAAGAAAGAAATATGTGGAAAACGGAAAAAAATAGGAGAGATAGGATGATAGGCCACATACTATGGCATGACGGAATAGTGTGGAATATATTAGAAGCAGATATAGGAAAAAAGAGAAGAAGAGGTAGACCTAGGTTAGACTACTACACACAGATAGTGAAAGATGTAGGCTGTAGAAGTTTCAGGGAAATGTGTAGGCTAGCTCAGAATAGAAATCAACGGGGGTACGCATCCAACCAGTCCCAAGATGGATAAATTAATGAATAAGAAAGTAACTGTACATAAACATGATGATTATTATAAGCAACTACAAGTATCAGGTGGGCAATATTCTCGAATAATGGCAATTGTGTGAAAGGATTTACGTGAAAACTATTATTTCGGCAAATGTCTAAGTGCTGGGGGATCTTGGCAGCCACAGGTTGCTTAACCCCTTCACCGAATCTCGGTGAAATAGGGCATAAAATTAGAAAACAATAGAAGGGGAACCGAGCTGTATACATGCTGTGTGAGAATTTCAGGAAACTATGCAGGCTAGTTCAGAAAATAGATAAGTGCAGGTACATGTCCAACCGGTTTTGAGACAGAAAACCTAATGACGAAAAAATAAGCGCAGATAAATCTGATGATTAGTATAAACAACTAGTTGTTGGTTGCGAAATATTTGCAACTAATGATGACTGTGCGAAAAGATATATTAGAAAATATATTAAATCGGTAAATGGTTAAGTGTTGGGGGAACTTGGCAGCCACAGGCTGCTTACCTCCCTTCACAACCACTGAAGGTCGGAAAATTAGGGTATATAATTGTAAAACAATAGAAGGTGACTGAACTTCATCTAACAAGAAAGAACAGCGCCTATGATGAAAGACAACAAACATAGAACAAGAAGTTGTTGAAAGCATATGTGTGGAGCACAGCACAGACTGTATGCCTATGAAATATGGGCAGTCTGAAAAGCAGACAGAAGAACGGTAGCAGCCTTTGAAATGCCGTGCTTCAGATGTATGAGGAGGGACAGACAAAGGTAATAACAAATAGGTTATAAACAGTAGGGGAACAAGGATATCTTTGGAAAAAAATAGGAGAAAGAGAAGGGCAGAATACGTTCTAAGGCATTTTCGGGGAATAGTATGGGATATATAACAAGCAGAGGTACGAAAAAAGAGGCGGATGTAGACCGAGATCAGATAGTGATAGATGCAGACTGTGCAAATTTCGGGGAAATCTGTAGGTTAGTTCTGGAATAGGAAACAATGATGGTATGCGTCTAACCAGTTTCAGGACTGAAGACCTAATGATGACCCAAGTAGCAGGCTGACGTCATATCTCGTCAATTTCACGTGAATATTTGGTGTACACGACGACGGTCTCCAAGCGACGAAATTGTTACGTGAAAATGACGTCATATTGTTACCATCTTTTTAGAGGTGTATAGGTCACGTGCGCTGACGTCGATGCGACGTCAAAATAAATGGGTTGTATTAAACTATCCTCGTTGTAATGTATTTAATAAAAACTATTGTGTCTTAAAAAATTATTACATTATATTATTATAAGTGTTGTCCTAGGCCGTTAGCGAAACTGACAGTTTTTCATTTTTATATTTTATATATTCTCAAGTTTCAACTAAGTATATCAGATGGACGTTGAATTTGATATACCTCGCCGTCGTAGAGTTCACTTGCAATTTGTTTCTGTCTAACATAACAAAAATACATCCGTATTTTTCACTCTTCAATATATGCGGCGTGCTCTAAGAGTATAATTTGTGGTCATTGTCACTATTGTACATCTTTTAATTAAATAGCGTAGACGTTGGCATGTGATACTTGTATATAATGGCTGCTGTTGTGGTATTGTAGTAAAGCGGACTGTGTATATTTAAGTAGAAAAATATTTAATTTGTACACATGGCATATATCAGAGTGGAGTTTATGGAAGATGGTGTTGGTGGAGGAGAATTAGGTTTAATTCATTGAACTTGGCTTACCCCTCGAAAGAAACAAGTATGGTGGCCTTCTTACAAACAACAAAGCCGATTTCACAGAGCGGTAAAACGTGGCGAAGCACCAAATCCAGACGATAATAAGACTTGGGAAGTGTATCCAATTTGTAGAATTTATTTTGAAGAAGGTAAATTGTCCTGTAAATATTGTCAGAAATCATGTGTTTATTTCTTGTAGATAATTATTCCAAGGCATGGCAGAAGCTTAAAAGGGCTGAATCTGAATCTGATGTTCAAACCGAAACAGATAATCCTTTGAAGATGCGTAAAGTTAAACCACCTAGATGAATTCTAGATAGTAGTGACGAAGAAGTTCTCTCAACTCATCTTGTATTACCGCCTAAAGTAAAGGGAATTACTACACTTTTAAGTAATGCAAGTGCAAAACAAGAAATAGATAATAGTTTTTGTGGTAAGAATATCCATGTTTAATTTAGATTTTATTTCATCACTTTTATTTAGAATTGTTGCCGACACCGATGATTCAGTCACTACCCTTTTTAAATCAGGCTTATGATAAGGAAAAGATTCTACAAACAAATCAAGCTGCAAGCGTTGTTAATTCATCTTGTGTTAGTCTCGCTCAACGTGTGTCTCCTTCTGTATCTCGATATAATACACCTTCGTCGAGTGTATCTACATCGCATAATATTCCAAAGCAGATTGATAATGGTAATTATTGTAAATTCTATGACACACTGCTTTATTGTATTTTATTTTAGATATTGCTGATAAACTCCTGTCCACATTGATACATGTTAAACACCAAAATACAGAAATTATTAAAGGCTAGACAAACTTCTTGTACAGACTTGCCTCTCGGTCTCCCAGTTGACTTTTCAGTTACATTACCTGTTACTAGTGCTACCGATCTTTATTTAATAGAAGAATATCTAAATGATATAGGCAATTTATCTGCTGTGGTAATTATAACCTGTATGTAAACGATTAAATATGCAGACGTATTTATTTTTAGGCATCCTATTTTGCGACTATCGGTGGTAGAGACCTGACTTCAAAAACTAACACTATATTAAAAAAATCTTATGTCAAACGAACTGGCTTCTCAATATAGCTTTTAGGGCACACACAAGCAGAAGAAATCATTTGCAGAGCTACAGTTGAAGAAAGTTGTTATTCGTACATATTATTTAAATTGGTAAAAGTTGCTTTAAATATAATTCTTTATATAGAGGCAGTTCTGACCAGTTCTCCTAATACAACTGAGAATCAGGTTAATGGTTTTATTAAAGTATGGTTAAAACATGCACCAAAAAGAATTATAAATGCTCGCCAGGCTCAGAACAGACGACAACTGTGTAAACATTTAAAGAAGTTGATTACATTTATTAATATTATTATAAGAAGTTCATATATTTGTAGATTTGAGTTTTAGGTTAATATGTATGTATGTGAACGTTGTGGCTAGGATCATAAAATCGTATCTTGTTCATTTTGCTTTTACCTGTCATACGGTATCAGTATAAAATTTAAAAATGTCTAAAAGGGGTAAATTTAAGCATAAAGAACTTATTTCAAAGCGTTGGTTTTATAGGAGGGTAAAAAACGAGGTAAAGTTTACACAAAATCAATTTCAAAATAATCTACAAAATGGTCAGGGTCAAAGTAATTCCAATATAAATGAAATAAACGACAAATCAGTCAATCAATCTAATAATTTTGATGATAAATATTTATTGGATTTATCTGATTCTAAATCTTCCTCAAAATTTTTTGAATGTGAATTGTCCCCCGTTGAAGTTGCTGTATTTAATGAAAAAGATACACTTCATGTGACCGATAATTTTATAATCACAGAAGATAATCTTTTGATAAAATTAAGACAGTGGGCTGTATCGGAACATGTAACTCACAAAGCCCTTAATAGTTTATTAAACATTTTAGTGTTGTAACAGTTTTTTGACCACTGCAGAACATTAACGATTTTTTAGTCCTAATAACCCTAGTATAGTCATTAATATCATGCAAACCATTTTTAAACAAATAAATACCAGTATTGATATTGTATGTGCTAACCGCCATACAGAAATGCTAGTTTGGTTGCTAACATCAGGTGTCGAATGTTAATACAATAATTATCAAGGCCAAGCAGCTTTCCTGTTTCGTGCATAGCACATCTGCACTGACATTAGCTAGATCTCTCATTGAGAACGATTATGAAACGAATAAGGGTTCTGGCATGTAACTTGCGTCTGGATTTTTGTGCGGTAGTAGAACCCTAGTGCGCTGAACACTAGACTTTGTGTTTTAATGATGGTAAGAATTAAAATAATAATTAATTAGACTAACTGAATAATTTTGTTGTAGCGCTCTTTTCGTATTTTTTCTTTTCCTCTGTTATAACGTTCCTTTTAACGACGTTTTTAAATGACTTCTAATAAATAACTTTGTTTGGATAATTCCTTTGATAAATTCATTTAATAACTCTTTGGACATTTGTGTAAATAGCACTTAAAATATTCCTTTAATGATTTCGTAAAAGTTACGATAAAACATGTTTTTCAACGCTTCGTAGAAAGTCCTCAATTAGATTTTTATTTTATAATTCTCAACTTTAAGAAGTCGTTTTGTATTATCTGGTTTTATAAAACTAAGGCAGCGTGTATGCTGTATTTAAAGAAGATATAAATTCTACTTTTGCACATACGAGTATCAACTTATGGTTCATTCACGTCAACTTTGCGATAGGGTATCAATCCAATATGAACGTCCTTCAACCGTACGATGGATAGTTGGATTTTATGTAATGTTATGGAGAAAACAATAAGTTCCAATTTTAAGGAAACGTTCTACAAAGTATGTAGAAATTTTTATTGTTTGTAAATTAAGTCCGATGATGCATTGGAATGGTACTATTGAAACTTTCGTTCAAGATTTACACACAGTAGAACATCTAAGGTTAGTATTGGAATTTGGTTGGTCCAGTTTGTGCGTATAACAAAAACGCATGGAAGTTAGTATGGTCCGGTCCAAAGGTCACGCAGCTGTTTGTGTTCTGTGGAACATGTGGATTTTACGTTACTTATTTTCTGAAAAATGTATGTATTAACACCTGCCCAAACATGTTGTAAAGACAACATGTAAACAACACCTGCAGAGCCAAGGTAAGAGATTAGAATTATTCTTGCATCACGTCTACATTTGGTGATCTTTGATACGAGGCTGCTTCAGAAAATATTTTTGTAACTATCTATTCTCATAAATCCGTTTCGCAAATTAAGAAGGACCTTAGTAAATTTTTATTATCAATACTAGTTCAGTATAATTACAGTTACTAAATTTTATGAGGTTAGGCAAACCTAAAGAGTTCTTATTGATGTTTCATATATGCATGATTTCACTTACAATTTTTGAATAATGAATTAATAGACAAAGTAGTTAAAGTTTTATAAATATGTAAACAGAAAAAACATCTGATATTTCTGGTATAAATTCAAGTTAAACATTTGTAACTAAAGCAACATTTAAAGTTTTTGATATTTTTCTTTGAATATATAATCCTACCTTATGAGTAGATGAAACTTGTATTATCTTTTCTTAAACATGAATTTTATATTTACAATTTTTATGAAAGGACAATTTTAATTAAAGAAACAACATTTAATTTTCTTAATTAATTGTTTTATTCTGAACAAGTACGTTCAGAAGTAGGGTAACAAAGTATAAGATCAAATAGAGTAAAGTGGTAAACCTAATTTAATAAGGAGCTTTAATAACCTTTCCAGTATTTAAAGAACAAAACTTGTGTTCATATTATTGTTGCCTGATTAATCTTTGTGTTTTTTTTTATATGAGGTAGCAAGAGAATACCTCTTATGTCCTCATTTTTGTATATTTAATTAAATTTTCTTTACAGCTCCTGCGTTAGCAGTTAATACGATATTCCTCCCTAAGGACGCCCAAGTCCCCCTTAGGGAAACCCTGTGTTTAAAGTTAATGACTTGGTGGCGCCCTATTCAAACCCCTGTTTTGTTGAGAATCTAGCCCTAGAAATAAAATAACGCTTTGTAAAAAGAACCACGACCAATCCTCATAAGCTCTGTCCAAGGAATAGACCCCTAGCATAGTCGGAAGATATTGCGTTCAATCACTTTAAGGAAATCCTCCCTTAAAGGTTACTGGTCACATTTGGGGATATAAAAATAACCCCTAACTAGTTAACCCAATCAGTAATTTTATTAATTTACGTTATAGTGTCATATCATCCACAATTGCCTTTGGATAGTAGAACCTTGTTACAAACACCTACATTGTTTAAATTAAAGAAAATAGGTGACGGTGAATATGTACATCTGGGATTATCTATTGCACTACAAAAATTTCTACAAAAAAATCAACCTTCTGGCAACATTTTAAAAATTAGTTTTATTGTTGATGGCCTCCCTTTGTTTAAAAGTTCAAATATTCACCTATGGCCAATTTTAGGTCTTGTTATTAATTGTAATAGCAAACCATTTGTAATTGGTATATACTGTGGTCCAACAAAACCAAAACCAGTTAGTTTATTCCTAAAGGATTTTGTATGTGAATTTAACAGCTTAAAAAAGAATGTTCAATTTTAAAACAGGAAATATTCTATCGAAATACACAGCTGTATATGTGATGCCCCAGCAAAAGCATTTATTAAATGTATAAAATCACCTGGACAGTATTCTTGTTGTGATAAATGTATGGAGGTTGGTGAATATATTAATGGTCGGGTAATATTAAAAGGTTTAACATTTACTGAAAGAACAGACAAATCATTTTGCTTGAAATTAGACGATGATCATCATCTTGATGTGGAAGATTCTCCTTTATTAGAGTTGCCTATAGATATGGTTAACAATTTTCCTACGGACTATATGCATAATGTTTGCCTTGGTATAATGCGCAAACTATTAAATTGTTGGGTTGGTGGAAAATTATCGGTTATATTGTCAGGCACACAAGTTAATACAATATCTCAAAGATTAATAGCCTTAAAAGGCTACATATCTAAGGACATTAATCGCAAACCTAGATCTCTAAGCAAACTACAACGCTTTAAGGCAACAGAGTTTAGAACATTTTTGTTGTATACCGGCATTGTTGTTTTGTATGAAATTATTGATATTGCTATTTATCAACATTTCTTATTATTTCATTGCAGTATAGCTCAGCTTGCATTCCTTAAAGTTGAAAATGATTTAAATAAATGTGAATTGGCTTCCAAGTTGTTGATGACATTTATTAAACATTCTGAAAAGTTATATGGGGCAAATTTTTTGATCTACCATGTTCATGTTTTAAGTCACCTTAGCAAGGATGCTTTATGCTACGGACCTTTGAATACTTTTTCCGCGTTTCCTTTTGAAAACTTTTTAGGTCAATTAAAAATATTGGTTAAGTCTCCTTCAAAACCGTTACAACAAATCTGTCGTAGGTTGTGTGAAATACAATTTGCTTCTCCTAATGAAAGGATTCTGGATGGAAATAATCTCATCAATCATGAAATAAAGCATGTTTTAGGGCCTCTCATTCTTAATATTTCCGGCAAACAATTTAAAAAAGTAATGCTCGATCATTATATGCTCAGTATTAATTCATATTTAAGAGCAGACTCATATTGCTTTACAGCGGAAGCTGTAATCCAGGTTGAAAATATTGTAAAGGAGGCGACAGGTGAAACTGTAATTATAGGAAGACAATTTGAACGGTATTCATCGTTTTATGAATATCCCTTTAATTCACGTCAGTATTTAAATATTCGTAAAGTTTACAACTTGTCAAGATCCTTAAGCTTTTGGTCTTTAAAAGATATAAAGGGAAAATGTTTACTTCTACCAAGTAATAATGATTTGGTTGCTATACCACTTCTTCACACAAGCGCATGACACGTTATGGTAGCAAGAATTTATATGGTAATGTGGTATTCGTAATGGGTTCACAACTTATATATTACGCATATCCAGAATTTTTTGTTTTATTTTGCTTTGTATTTATCCAACTTTGATACAGATATCGTGTGTTTTGTGTTTTTATGTTATTTGTGTAATTACAAATATAGGCGTACCTTTCTTGAAAATAGACTGTACCATATGACTATTACTGATTTGTGTATAAAGTATTGAATAAAAATGTAAAAAGGAATACCCCCCCAATACTTTTTCAGGTTAAAAGTATGTCATTAATAGGCCTTTTGGAATGTCACATGTCACGTTATATAGACGTCATATAGGCGTCATAAAATGTCATATAGGCGTCATAAAATGACGTCATTTCGATGTGATATATTACCGTCATTATCACGTGAAAATTACGTCATATAATTGGCGATTTCGATGTAATTAGTGACCCAGATTTCACGTGAAAATGACATCATGCTGCTGCCTGGGGATGAGCATCATACACTTAGTTATAAAAATTGTTCACTGCGTCGATAATGCTATATGGGGTTAAATGATATGCCCAATCAATATTCAAGAGATAGTTGTTTAAGCCTGAGTAATTATTACCTTTATCAAAGCCTAAGCAATCAATGCATGTTGCGAAATGATTCAGTTTCACTTGAATTTCAATAGATACAGCAGAGTGATGTATAGAATTTGCAAATGGAGAACCTAATGCCGGAGAAACTATTGTGTAAGTTGATTTGAGAAAATTAAATCAAGATATGTTCCCTGTGAATTTGACAAACTATTTCCTTGGACCATGTTTAGAAAGGCATAAGTATTGCTCATAATGTCACTATTGACTGTGTTACAGCCCGATTTAGCAATCGTTCTGTACATGGTTTTGTAAATATATTTCATGTTTAATAACTGTACAAGGGGGTGATGGTAATTATTTGTTTATTTAGAAATGTATTTTAATTTACAATGAATTTCCAAAGTAGTTTCTGTAGACTATACGAATAGTTTAAATTAAATTTCTGTTATAATTCACGTTTACAATTTTGTAGGGTTACGTCTATTTAGATACATCAATACATCAACTTCCCGGGAACATCAAAGGAGAAATTCTTCCAATTTTTTACAGAGCCAGTCTTTGCGCATTGAATAAAAAAGACGGTGGTGTACCGGCCTATTGCAGTGGGAAATACGTTGCGCTGTTTGGTGGTTAAAATTGCCTGCTCTGCTGTTACTGAAGAAATGGGAACATATCTTCGTTCTAAGCAGTTAGGATACGAAACACCCGGAGGTTGCGAAGCTGCTGTTCATTCTTCCCGAAGCTTTTTGTCACGAAACGTAGGATCTTCAAAAATAATACTGAAGATTGACTTTGCTAATTCGTTTAACACTGTTCATCGTGACGCGATGTTTGCTGAAGTACAAAGTTAACACCAAAGCTATATGCTTTCCTATGGCAAGCTTATTCAATAGAATCACGTCTTTTTTTTGGAGAATAGACTATCCCGTCAGCTTTCGGTTGCCAGCAAGGGGACCCATATGGACCACTCCTTTTTTGCTTCGCCATTCATTTTGTCGTGGAATCATTGTTATCCGAGCTCGTATGCTTTTATCTAGATGATGGGCTGTTAGCTGGTGATCACGATATAGTTCTTGAAGACTTGAAATTACTTATTGACAGATGTAAATCAATCGGATTGCACATCAACTCAGACAAATGTGAGCTATATTTCTGTGGTGAACCAAACGAGAATTCTATCTCGGCATTTAGAAAGATATCACCAGGAATCAAAATTGTTCGCAGCTTTTTTTTACTGGGATCACCTATCACGGAATCTTTGTTTGAAGATTCTTTGGAGAACAAGCGGGGTGAAATGATGCTTTTATTTTCTCGAATTAAGGAACTCAAGAACTTTCACGTAGCCTACTACCTTCTCCGTCACTGTTTTGCAGTTCCAAAATTGACGTATCTTCTTCGTACTACTCCTGCATGGTTTTGCCGTGATGTATTGGAAAGGATAGATGAAAACATTAAGGACACTCTGGAATTTTTACTGAATTCACCTCTATCACCTGAACTGTCTAAAAAGGCTTCTCTGCCAATGCGACTGGGAGGACTTGGAATTCGGAAATGCAAAGACATCAGTGTTCCTGCCTTTCGCTCTTCTTCTTTTAGTGTCAGCAGGCTTGTCAATTTGATGTTAAGTCTAGATGACTCCTACAGGCCCCAGAACACTTTCTATGAAGAAGGAATAAATGAATGGGCAAAGTTGACCTCTGACTCGGAGATACTCAACGCTTCCTCTTTCCAACGATCATGGGATCATTAATAACATTTTTGAGAAGAGTAAACCGACCGCACCAGCAGATAAGGCTATAACTCTGGCTTTACAAAATCCTGAAGCTAATGCGTGGCTAAACGTCATTCCATCCAAGACAGTCGGCACACTGTTGGAAAACAATGCATTTCGAATAGCAATGGCTCTTAGACTCGGATGCAAAATTTGTGAACCACATATTTGTGTCTGCGGCTTAGAAGTTGATTCATCAGAACATCATGGACTAAGCTGTGCCAAATGCGTAGGACGGTACTCAAGACATCAGGAACTTAATAACATCTTGCCCAGGGCCCTCACTTCCGTAAAGATCCCGTGTCGTCTTGAGCCTTGCGGATTGTTCAGAGATGATGGAAAACGAGTAGATGGAATGACCTTAATTCCTTGGACACAGGGCAAAGGTTTGGTATGGGATGCTACCTGCTCCGACACACTTGCACCTTCTCACCTACCACATTCATCATTAGAGTCGGGATATGCTGCAAGAATAGCTGCTTCTGGGAAAGTAAGAAAATACTCATCAGTTTTGGAACAAAATATGCACTACCTTCCTTTCGCAGTGGAAACAATGGGAACTTGGTATGAAGAAGCTATTCAGTTCGTGAACAGCCTTGCCGGAATATTAACATTGCACACTGGAGAACCTAGGTCGAAACAGTATTTGGTTCAAAGGATAGGTATCGCCATTCAACGAGGAAACACAGCTTTAATTATGGAAACCTTCCCTCCTCAAGAAAATTTACACGAAGTGTTTTACGTTTTAGAACATAGAAACAATTCAAATGTATAGTTCAGTTTGTTTGTTATTTTCTCTGTGAAATGTTACAAAATAAAAATTTTTATATTAATTATTTGTTTATTTACAATTTATTACAGCTGTTTTTATAACATAAAAGAAATTAAGAGTTGCAATTAGTTTTTTCATCAGATTTGAATATGGTAATTTAGAAAAGAGTAATAATTGGACATTTAATTTGTTGGTTATTTAGCAGAATTGAATTAAAGTTTGGAAGAGTAAAACAACAAATATGTATTGTGCAAATGTCAACTATAGAACTCTATTTTCAACGAACTTCGTTCGTTTATGAAATCTATTTGTCTGTGTGTCTGTCTGTCTGTGTGTCCGAGGCCTTTTTAATGGTCGGACATCAATGTGTGATACATCAATCGATTCAACTCGGTGTCCAGAGCTTAAGTTTTGATGTCAGTTAAAATCGGGCCACGGGGACGCCGAACCCCCGGGAAAATCCACAGGGATAATTAAAATTTTAAATAAGTTTAAAATCAATATGCGACACATATTTGAACAATTTATGGCATTTCATGCCAATTATTCCAATATTAACATATTGCGTCAATGATAAATACAATATATTAATTCAATAGAAATATATTGCTTACAACATACTAATTTTAATTTCTTTAATTTTTTTAAAGTAAGTCTACATTGGGAAGTTCGTTGCGACAATGCCTTGCATTTTCAACTTGTTTATAATAATTAATACATCAAAATACTACGAAAGTCAAAGAGACATTAGTGGTTATTAACTGCTGATGTCGTTACCAATATCCACATTATAACTTTTTATCTTTACTAACACTCCCACTAGATTAAAAGTAATAAAACGTTAAACAATGCTACAAGTTACTCTAATTCAACTATACCTAGGTCTTTAATAAATTTGTTAGGCTTAATTGGACTTAAACTTTTTGTCAAAACATCTGCTGGCATATTAATTGTTTCCAAATATTTAAGTTGAACTAAATTTTAATTTACTGTTTTTCTAATAAAATGGTGTCTAATGTCAATATGTTTGCTACGTTTGTTCACAATAGGATTTATTGCTAGTTTTTGAGTTCCCATATTTTCATTAAACAGAGTTACGTTATCTTCAATACCTGTTACCTCAAATAATAGGTTTTTCAAATAAATTGCTTTTTTAGCAGCCTCAGAAACTGCAGCTCTGCCTCAGTTGATGAGAGTGCTTCAGTTTCTGTTTTCTGCTCTCCCAAGCTATAGAATGATCAAAAAGAAAGAAACAGGAACCTGTATGCAACTTTCTGCCATTGATGTCACTTCCCCAATCAGCATCTACAAAACCTTCTAAGCAATTATCGGTTTTGCTAAATTTGAGGCCATATTTTGTTAGTTTTAATACTTTAAAACATGTTTAACGTGATTCCAATGCGTTTCAGTATAACAACTGTTAAATTGGCTCAAATAACTTATTGAAAAAGAAATAGCAGGCCTTGTCAAAACTGCAAGATACATAAGGCTCCCTATAAGCTGTTGATAAGAAATGTGTTACGGTATTCCGCGCAAACACGAAAAAAAACAGTAAGAATTGGTAAAGAAATCGTTTATGCCAAATACCGCAACAAAATGGGGACAGAATGGTAGAATTTGGGCTAGATCAAAAACGTCGTAGAGGGGCATGGGTGAAATAGAAAGACCACATTGGAAACCTCTGTAAAACTATATTGTCAACATACAATCTCGAAAGGCTATTTACAAAAACAAAGATTCCCATAATTTGCGAAATCGTTTGTTACAGTGTGATAACACAGAAATATAAAATTGGTAAGCAAATATAACATCTTATAATCTAGATACTTACTTAATGGTTCACCTTAAATACATATAAAAGAAAATAAAACATAAATTTTACAATAATTCTAAGAAAAGAAATATACATAAATTATACATACATGCTGCATTGTGAAGTGCACCTCCTCAAGAAATATTGTAACATTAAACTTATACACCCTAACTTAAATTAATCAAATATTAACTACTTTTAAATTGATGCGTAAGTTCTTTATGATAATGTCTATACCAAAAGGACAAAAGAAACAGTAAAACGGACAAACTTTAATTGACTAATTTTTAATATAGTCGCTCGTGTATTGTAATTGTGTTTTGTAACGTGATGTTGGTAATTTATTGGATAATCATAAGTAAGAACAGCAAATGGAAAGTCTATTCTTCACAGCAGCATTAAAAAAAATTACAAAAACAGAAAACTACCTTGAGCTATTGGCTTCGTGCTGGTATCATCTTAGAACTAGGAAAATGCGGCTGCATTTTTCTATGGGTTAGCTGCTAGAACCACTAACTCAGCTCACACTAGCACAGAAAGCATTTTTAGTAGCGCGACTTTACAACATGTATCTTCGGTAAGATGTTGTATTCAATCTTCCTTTCAAAGCACGGTCTTTATTTTATAAAGACAAAATCATGTATGGGGGTAGGTATTTTGGCTTTCAAAGATATCGCCGAAGCTTCATGTGTGCAGAATTCCCAGACAACAGCTGCCGAAATACAAACTGCAACAGCTTGCCAACAAGCAGATAACGCATTTATCAAAGGATTTTTAGACAAACGAAAACAATCTTGTTACTTTGTAACATCTTAACAGCTGCATGATAACAAATAACAAGTCCATTGTAAGCAGATGTAGACAGGTGGTAAGTGGCATTATCTTTTAGAAGAAAGCTGAGCATATATTTGCAACTTTAATTAAAATGTAATCACTACAGGTGCTAGGAAATATTGCAACTACTTTGTAACGTGACGTTTCCTAAGCGTCTGTTTGATTTTATAAGGCACAGCTTTATATAGAGTAATTACTCGAGAAATTTTATAAAATAACAGTAATTAAAATGGCGGGAAATCGAGCTTGTATAGAAATTTTAGGCCGTTTAAAAATAAAAGTAGAAAAAATTATTTGCAGGGTTTTGAACGTGATAAATTTTCACCTTACCAACACTGTCATTGTTTTTAGCGAGGTTTAATCCTACCTCCGTTGGAGTACTGACAGTTTTGGATTTGGACATATTAAATTTTTTAACAATCTTTCGATGTGCTATGTTTGATCCAGGGTGATGAAGCCATCTTTTTTGTTTATATTTACTGCCATACCCAAATAACTTCTAATTTGTTTTAGATCTTGATATTTTGTTCTTTGGATTAATTTTTAGTCCTTCAGGAATCATCATAAAAACTTTTTTTTTTGAAGTCCATGTTAAGGAAAGCTGTTGCCGCATCAAGATCAAAATTATTCATGTTTAATTTAACGGATAGTGTAAATAACAATATTAATGTTGAATGTTTAACAACGGCTGAAAAAGTTTCATCAAAATATATACCCTGGTTTTTGTAAAAAAACCTCTTTGTTTCCAGTCTGACACTGTACTTCACCTCATTGGCACTATTTAGTTTTCGTTTAAACACCCCTTTGGACTTTACTATTGTATCGTTGTTTGTCGGAATATTTGCTAACTTCCGTGCATCGTTCTCCTGGAAAGACTGAAACTCTTCCTGCATAGCCTTTTGCCATTGGTTTCGATCCAATTGTGACATTGCTTCTTCCAATGAAAAATATTATTGTCCCTTTCTAAGCACAGAAAGCTAACATAATCATCAAACTTTTTGGTTTAGGAATTCTTTCTGATCTAATTGTGTCAGTAATTTGTGGAACTTCTTTCTGGGTCAGGAACAGTCTACATCTGTGCTATCATCTCCTTAGTATCTTGAACGTTATCTTGAATAATATCAGTATCTCCCACTAAATCTAATGAATTGAGTTTATTATGGTTTGCCACAATGTTGACGCTATTGTACTTCTTATTCACAACTGTCTCTACTTATGACAATCTTTTTTCTTTCCATGTCGTAAATTCGATAGCTTTTTATGTTTGCACTGAAACCCATTAAGAGCATCCTTTTTGACTTTTTGTCCCATTTTTGATGTTTTTGTTCGTTATATGAATCATTCATTACCTTAGTCCTAAAAATGCACAAATGACCAACGTCTGGTTTCTTATTGGTCCATATTTCAATAGGTATCTTGTCAAGTCCTGTAACTATAGACTGGTTTCTTAGATAAACTTTTTTTTAGATTCGCGTCAATAAGTACAGATCTTGCTTTTTCTACAAGTGTTCGATTTAGATGTTCAGCAGTACCATTCTGTTGTGAACTGACGCATTCGTTTTTTGGTGTGTAATTCCAAGTTTTGCTAAAAAAATGTTCTAATTTTTGTCACAAAATTTGCCTTCGCCGTCCGTATGAAAAAATTTTATTTTTGTATCTTTTTATGTTTCTACGAAATTTTTTAAGTTTTGAAGATTTTCAAAAGTTTCGTCTTAAGCTTTTGAAAATATACGAAACTCATTTTGTATTGTTTTGCAACACAAAATATTTACGCACCACTCTACAAAATATTTTTATCCAATAGGGCCACATAGATCTGCATGAATAATCTCTTAAACAGCAGAAGCTTTGTTGCCTTTGTGATTAACAGGAAACCTTGTTCGTTTCCCCAACAAACTTTCACATCACATTATGCCTTAATTTCCTTGATTACAATGGTTAACAATCAAATCTATACAATCATTTAAACGCCAATTGAGGGCAACGATGTCAAGGATGTGATGTAGATGAACTCTGGTATCAACTATCTATATGGTTGTATTTTCTATGTAATATATTTTATAATATAAGGCATTTGTAATATGTATTATCATACATTTAAATAAAACTTACTTACTTACTTGCTTACTTACAAAACCAGTTGTTATTAGCTTTAAATCTTTGTAGTTAAGATGACCAAATCTTCAATGCCATACTTCACTTGTAACTGCATTGGCTGCGAGAACTGAATGCTGTACGAATTCAAAATTTAATTTATTACTCTAATCCAACAAATCAGACGTTGCAATGAGAGTGCCTTTACTGTTGTAGATATTACACCCGTTTTCATGAAACAGGACTTCATTACCATTTTTGATAATTTGCTACACAGATATATGATTCGTTGTTAAACCAGATACATAATGAACATCGTTTACTTTTATGTCAAATTTATCTTGATTAACAATGGTGGTAATACCAATATAGACCAAACAAACTACTGAAAGTGTGCTTTTATTTGTCATAGTTATTTCTATTTCATCATTCTCTTCACGAATGTTTTTAAACCAATCCCTTCTAGCCATCAAATGCTTGCTACAACCAGAATCGATACAGAAATCTGTTGTCTTAAATATACCACTTAAAAATCCTGCACTAAAAGCATTGCTACTGCTTTCTGGTGTTTGGTTATTATAGTCAGGACATTTATTCATAAAGTAAGCGGCCTTTCTTTTTGCTACGGTAACATGTGATATTACTTCGATCTTATACAATGCTAGTTTGTTATCCTTCACTTTGGTTTGAACTTCCTTCAATTAGCTTTAATAGCAAATGCCCCAGTAATTCCACGAGTTTCACCATTATTGATATTCATATCAAGCAACTTAGATTTTATTACATCAGTTTTCATATCGATACGAGAATGTTCAAAAGCTAAGGTCATTGTCATGAATTTATCTGGAAGGCTAGCTAACAGAAGTGAACCAATCCAGGTGTCATCAATTTTAGATCCTGTACGATTTGATTTCTGTGCAGTTTCAATTACTTGATTTACATAATGCTACACTGAATCACGTTTTCAAGCCTTAAGGATATAAGTGTTCAAAGTAATCCGATTTTTCTAATAAATCCGCTATCTTCATAAAGTTTTTTGGCATATTCCAAACTTCCTGTGCTGTTTGCTTCTTTTACATGCAAATATAAGGAGGGATTTAATGTTAAAATTAATTTTGCTTTAGTTTTACCAATTAATAGTGTCCTCTTCGGTTCCATTAAGGCATTTTTACAAACTTTCAAAATAAAGACAATCAAGAAATTCACCAACTAATGCGGCGATAACGTCGAAATGCTATTTTTGTGGTTATAATAGACACCCACGTCACGCCTGTCCTGCTAAAAACGCTACTTGTCGTAACTGTGCAAAAAAGGGGATGCTTTTCAAAGATTTGCAAAAGCGCTAGCTGTACTAGCCAAACATCAGCAATGGCGCAAGCGATAATATCTGCATTAGCTCTTAAATGCCTGTCAAAAGCAACACTTCAAGTTAAAATATGTGGGGCTAAGACATATGCCCTAATAGATACAGGGAGCTCTGAAAGCTTCATTAGCAGCAGCATGATCAGAGAGCTAGAACTGGAGACTTTCCCCGCTCATGAAAACGTTGTGATGGCTTCCAGTGAATACATTCACAGATAAAAGGGTATTGTTGGGTGGAGTTAGAAATTAATGAACATAGATATCGAAATGTAATCCTATGGATTCTAAATGCGCTATGCGCTGATATCATAATAGGGCATGACTTACTGGGGCTTCATTCTGATCTGAAAATTTCGTTTGGGGGAGTAAAACCAGCTCTGAAGATATGCAGCTTAGCTGAAGCTAAAGTAGAACTGACCTTCCTGTTTCTCAACTTAACCAGTGACTGTAAGCCAATTGCTGTAAAATCTAGACAACACCTAATTCTGATTCTAAATTCATGAAAGAGGAAATTCAGAAACTGTTAGAGGAAGGAGTTATCAAACCAAGTGTATCTCCGTAGCATGCCCAAGTTGTAGTAACTACAAATGAAAATCATAAAAGACGACTAGTTATAGATTATTCACAGACAATAAACCGGTTTACATTACTGGATGCTTACCCGCTACCGAGAATAGAGGGTTTGGTAGACAAGATTTCAAAATATCTAGTATTTAGTACCATCGACATAAAAAGCGCTTATCATCAATTCGCTATCAAAGAAGATGACAAAAACATACTGCAATCAAAGCCTGTGGAAAGCTGTATCAATTTAAGAGGATTCCGTTTGGGGTTACTAATGGGGTTGCCTGCTTTCGAAGAAACATCGACAACATCATACACCGGAAGACTTGAAGGACACTTTTGCATACTTGGATGATGTCACTATATATGGTAGAAACAAACTAGAGCATGATCAAAATCTACAAAAATTTGTGACGTGTATACAAACACCACCTGAGTCTTAATGAAGAGAAATGTAAATTCTCCCTCGATCACATAAACTTATTAGGCTACGCTAATTCAAAAGGAACCGTTAAACCAGACGCTGATTGAATGAAGTTCCTCTTGGATCTAAAGATGCCAGCAAATATCAATTCCTTGCGTCACTGTATGGGAATGTTTACTCATTATTCTAATTGGGTGCCTAAATTCTCAAAAAGAAATTCAACCGCTTGCTCGATGTAAAGTATTTCCCATGCAAGATGATGCGGGATCGGCGTTCGAACCATTAAAGCAAGAAGTTGCCAAAGCGGGCATTACTTCCATTGATGAAAACCCATGTTCGTTGTAGAAGCAAATGCGTCAGATTTTGCCATCGGGGCTACTTTAGGTCAATTGGGAAAACCGGTTGCCTTCTTTTCCAGAACACTATCTTATTCTAAAGGGAGACACTCTTTTATTGAAAAAGAAGCACATGCTATCATAGAAACTGTCCGTAAAAGGAGACATTTCCTCCTAGGTAGACCATTCCAGCTAATAACAGACCAAAAATCTCTCCCCTTTATGTTTAACACATCACTTTCTGCGAAAATCAAAACCGAAAAAATTATGAGATGGAGGCTAAGCTTTGAATATCATTGATAATTGACGACCCAGTAAAGAAAATGCAGCTGATACCCTTAGTTTGAGACTGGGGATACAGCTTAACCTAATAATTCATATATCCTTGGCTATAGGTAACCACTGATTAAAACAAAAATCTTACCGTACCATGGAAGAATGGCAGTATCTAGATTAATAGTGCGAGTAAGGCCAGTTTCTTAATGTAAGAACTTGGCCTTCTACAGCACTTCGAAGGTGTTGGATATTTTAGCCTTCGGAGTAGTAGATCTTTCTTATCATGTTCTACCTCGTTACAAGGACTAAATTATATTAAGGTTTAAGCTTATCACCACGTTAGTAGAACTAAGGTCCACAGCTATTTTCTTACTGTCGAGCAATGTTCCATTATGCTTCAACGTTAAGGCCTGCAATTTTTTGGTTTATTAAAGTTGTTCCACAGCGGAGAATTTTGAGTTATTGCGGATGGTCTACTAGAGGATTTTAGGACAGTCATGAAGCTCTCGTTTTAATGAGTGCTAAAGGGAAATTTGTGTTTTGGAAGGAGGTCGGTTTCCATGTGCCTAAGTGCGAGGCTAAAATGACGTTTCTGAAGAACGGTTTTATCATAAGTAACGTTGCCGATTGGAACTTTGCTTTATGGTTGAACCGATCGCTACTTATGGAAATCTTGTTCGAGCGTGAATTTCTTGAATTTAGACTCATTGAAATTGAATTCGACGTGCGAAGAATTGATTGTGGCATCTTCCAGAGGCTATCAATGTCTGGCATCTTAGGTCCTTAGACCTTTCAGCATGTTTATCGTGTCGCAGGAAATGTTACATGATCGTAGTAAGACTCAGGTGGTGTTTGTAACACGTCGCAAATTTTGTAGATTTTGATCATGCTCTAGTTTGTTTCTGCCATAAGTGACATCTCAAGTATGCAAAGTGTCCTTCAAGTCTTCATGATGTTGTCGATGTTTCTTCGGCAGGAACCCCATTAGTAACCCCAAACGGAATCCTCTAAATTGATACAGCTCCACAGGCTTTGATTGCAGTATTTGTCATCTTCTTTGATAGCGAATTGATGATAAGCGCTTTATGTCGATGGTACTAAATACTAGATATTTTGAAATCTTGTCTACCAAACCTATTCTCGGTAGCGGTAAGCATCCAGTAATGTAAACCGGTTTATTGTCTGTGAATAATCTATAACTAGTCGTCTTTATGATTTTCATTTGTAGTTACTAACTGGGCATGCTACGGAGATACACTGGTTTGATAACTCTCCTCTAACAGTTTCTGAATTCTCTTTCATGAATTTAGAATCAGAATTAGGTGTCGTCTGATTTTACAGCAATGGCTTACAGTCACTGGTTGTTGAGAAACAGGAAGGTCAGTTCTACTTTAGCTTCAGCTGCTGCATATCTTCAGAGCTGGTTTTACCCCAAACGAAATTTTCAGATCAGAATGAACCAGTAAGTCATGCCCTATTATGATATCAGCGCATAGCGCATTTAGAATCCATAGGATTACATTTCGATATCTAGTTCATGTTCTAACTCCACCCAACAATACCCTTTTATCTGTGAATGTATTCACTGGAAGCCATCACGTTTTCATGAGCGGGAAAGTCTCCAGTTCTAGCTCTGATCATGCTGCTAATGAAGCTTCAGAGCTCCTGTATCTATTAGGGCATATGTCTTAGCCCCACATATTTTAACTTGAAGTGTTGCTTTGACAGGCATTTAAGAGCTAATGCAGATATTATCGCTGCGCCATTGCTGATGTTTGCTAGTACAGCTAGCGCTTGCAAATCTTTGAAAAGCATCCCTTTGCACAGTTACGACAAGTAGCGTTTTTAGCAGGACAGGCGTGACGTGGTGTCTTTATAACCACAAAATAGCATTTCAGTTATCGCCGATTAGTTGGTGAATTTCTGATTGTCTTTATTTTGGAAGTTTGTAAAATGCCTTAATGGAACCGAAGAGACTAAATTGGTAAAACTAAAGCAAAATTTTAATATTAATCCTCCTTATTTGCTGTAAAAGAAGCAAACAGCACAGGAAGTTTGGAATATGCCAAAAACTTTATGAAGATAGCGGATTTATTAGAAAATCGGATTACTTTGAACACTTATATTCTTAAGGCTTGAAAACGTGATTCAGTGTAGCATTGTAAATCAAGTAATTGAAACTGCACGAAATCAAATCGTACAGGATCTAAAATTGATGACACCTGATTGGTTCACTTGTTAGCTAGCCTTCCAGATAAATTCATGACAATGACCTTAGCTTTGAACATTCTCGTATCGATATGAAAACTGATGTAATAAAATCTAAGTTGCTTGATATGAATATCAATAATGGTGAAACTCGTGGAATTACTGGGGCATTTGCTATTAAAGCTAATTGAAGGAAGTTCAAACCAAAGTGAAGGATAACAAAACTAGCAAGATCGAAGTAATATCACATGTTACCATAGCAAAAAGAAAGGCCGCTTACTTTATGAATAAATGTCCTGACTATAATAACCAAACACCAGAAAGCAGTAGCAATGCTTTTAGTGCAGGATTTTTAAGTGGTATATTTAAGACAACAGATTTCTGTATCGATTCTGGTTGTAGCATGCATTTGATGGCTAGAAGGAATTGGTTTAAAAACATTCGTGAAGAGAATGATGAAATAGAAATAACTATGACAAATAAAAGCACACTTTCAGTAGTTTGTTTGGTCTATATTGGTATTACCACCATTGTTAATCAAGATAAATTTGACATAAAAGTAAACGATGTTCATTATGTATCTGGTTTAACAACGAATCATATATCTGTGTAGCAAATTATCAAAATGGTAATGAAGTCCTGTTTCATGAAAACGGTGTAATATCTACAACAGTAAAGGCACTCATTGCAACGTCTGATTTGTTGGATTAGAGTATATAAATTAAATTTTGAATTCGTGCAGCATTCAGTTCTCGGCCAATGCGTTAAGTGAGTTGGCATTGAAGATTTGGTCATCTTAACTACAAAGATTTAAGGCTAATAACAACTGGTTTTGTAAGCAAGTAAGTAAGTTTTATTTAAATGTATGATAATACATATTACAAATGCCTTATATTATAAAATATATTACATAGAAAATACAACCATATAGATAGTTGATACCAGAGTTCATCTACATCACATCCTTGACATCGTTGCCCTCAATTGGCGTTTAAATGATTGTATAGATTTGATTGTTAACTGCATAGAATGCAAAGGAAATTCAATGGCAATGTGATGTGCAAAGTTTGTTGCGAGGGAAAGCAGACAAGGTTTCCTGTTAATCACAAAGGCAACAAAGCTTCTGCTGTTTAAGAGATTATTCATGCAGATCTATGTGGCCCTATGGAAATAATATTTTTAGAGGGTGGAAATATTTTTTTGTGTTGCAAAACGATTATACAAAAATGAGTTTCGTATATTTTCAAAAGCTTAAGACGAAACTTTTGAAAATCTTCAAAACTTAAAAAATTTCGTAGAAACATAAAAGATACACAAATAAAATTTTTTCATACGGACGGCGAAGGCGAATTTTGTGACAAAAATTAGAACATTTTTTTTGCAAAACTTGGAATTACACACCAAAAAACGAATGCGTCAGTTCACAACAGAATGGTACTGCTGAACATCTAAATCGAACACTTGTAGAAAAAGCAAGATCTGTACTTTTTGACGCGAATCTAAAAAAAAGTTTATCTAAAAAACCATTCTATAGTTACAGGACTTGACAAGATACCTATTGAAATATGGACCAATAAGAAACCAGACGTTGGTCATTTGTGCATTTTTAGGACTAAGGTAGTGAATGATTCATATAACGAACAAAAACATCAAAAATGGGACAAAAAGTCAAAAAGGATGCTGTTAATGGGTTTCAGTGCAAACATAAAAAGCTACCGAATTTACGACATGGAAAGAAAAAAGATTGTCATAAGTAGAGACAGTTGTGAATAAGAAGTACAGTAGCGTCAACATTGTGGCAAACCATAATAAACTCAATTCATTAGATTTAGTGGGAGATACTGATATTATTCAAGATAACGTTCAAGATACTAAGGAGATGATAGCACAGATGTAGACTGTTCCTGACCCAGAAAGAAGTTCCACAAATTACTGACACAATTAGATCAGAAAGAATTCCTAAACCAAAAAGTTTGATGATTATGTTAGCTTTCTGTGCTTAGAAAGGGACAATAATATTTTTCATTGGAAGAAGCAATGTCACAATTGGATCGAAACCAATGGCAAAAGGCTATGCAGGAAGAGTTTCAGTCTTTCCAGGAGAACGATGCACGGAAGTTAGCAAATATTCCGACAAACAACGATACAATAGTAAAGTCCAAATGGGTGTTTTAACGAAAACTAAATAGTGCCAATGAGGTGAAGTACAGTGTCAGACTGGAAACAAAGAGGTTTTTTTTACAAAAACCAGGGTATATATTTTGATGAAACTTTTTCAGCCGTTGTTAAACATTCAACATTAATATTGTTATTTACACTATCCGTTAAATTAAACATGAATAATTTTGATCTTGATGCGGCAACAGCTTTCCTTAACATGGACTTCAAAAAAAAAGTTTTTATGATGATTCCTGAAGGACTAAAAATTAATCCAAAGAACAAAATATCAAGATCTAAAACAAATTAGAAGTTATTTGGGTATGGCAGTAAATATAAACAAAAAAGATGGCTTCATCACCCTGGATCAAACATAGCACATCGAAAGATTGTTAAAAAATTTAATATGTCCGAATCCAAAACTGTCAGTACTCCAACGGAGGTAGGATTAAACCTCGCTAAAAACAATGACAGTAATGGTAAGGTGAAAATTTGTCACGTTCAAAACCCTGCAAATAATTTTTTCTACTTTTATTATTAAACGTCCTAAAATTTCTATACATGCTCGATTTCCCGCCATTTTAATTACTGTTATTTTATAAAATTTCTCGAGTAATTACTCTATATAAAGCTGTGCCTTATAAAATCAAACAGACGCTTAGGAAACATCACGTTACAAAGTAGTTGCAATATTTCCTAGCACCTGTAGTGATTACATTTTAATTAAAGTTGCAAATATATGCTCAGCTTTCTTCTAAAAGATAAGGCCACTTACCACCTGTCTACATCTGCTTACAATGGACTTGTTATTTGTTATCATGCAGCTGTTAAGATGTTACAAAGTAACAAGATCGTTTTCGTTTGTCTAAAAATCCTTTGATAAATGCGTTATCTGCTTGTTGGCAAGCTGTTACAGTTTGTATTTCGGCAGCTGTTGTCTGGGAATTCTGCACACATGAAGCTTCGGCGATATCTTTGAAAGCCAAAATACCTACCCCCATACATGATATTGTCCTTATAAAATAAAGACCGTGCTTTGAAAGGAAGATTGAATACAACATCTTACCGAGGATACATGTTGTAAAGTCGCGCTACTAAAAATGCTTTCTGTGCTAGTGTGAGTTGAATTAGTGGTTCTAGCAGCTAACCCATAGAAAAATGCAGCCGCATTTTCCTAGTTCTAAGATGATACCAGCACTAAGCCAATAGCTCAAGGTAGTTTTCTGTTTTTGTATTTTTTTTTAATGCTGCTGTGAAGAATAGACTTTCTATTTGCTGTTCTTACTTATGATTATCCAATAAATTACCAACACCACGTTACCAAACACAATTACAATACACGAGCGACTATATTAAAAATTAGTCAATTAAAGTTTGTCCGTTTTACTGTTTCTTTTGTCCTTTTGGTATAGACATTATCGTATCAATTTAAAAGTAGTTAATATTTGATTAATTTAAGTTAGGGTGTATAAGTTTAATGTTACAATATTTCTTGAGGAGGTGCACTTCACAATGCAGCATGTATGTATAATTTATGTATATTTCTTTTCTTAGAATTATTGTAAAATTTATTTTTTATTTTCTTTTATATGTATTTAAGGTGAACCATTAAGTAAGTATCTAGATTATAAGATGTTATATTTGCTTACCAAGTTTATATTTCTGTGTTATCACACTGTAACAAACGATTTCGCAAATTATGGGATTCTTTGTTTTTGTAAATAGCCTTTCGAGATTGTATGTTGACAATATGGTTTTACAGAGGTTTCCAATGTGGTCTTTCTATTTCACCCATGCCCCTCTACGACGTTTTTGAGCTAGCCCAAATTCTACCATTCTGTCCCCATTTTATTGCGGTATTTGGCGTAAACGATTTCTTTACCAATTCTTACTGTTTTCTTTCGTGTTTGCGCGGAATACCGTAACACATTCCTTATCAACAGCTTATAGGGAGCCTTATGTATCTTGCAGTTTTGACAAGGCCTGATATTTCTTTTTCAATAAGTTATTTGAGCCAATTTAACAATTGTTATACTGAAACGCATTGGAATCACGCTAGATGTGTTTTAAAGTATTAAAACCAACAAAATATGGCCTCAAATTTAGCAAAACCGGTAATCTTAGAAGGTTTTGTAAATGCTGATTGGGGAAGTGACATCAATGGCAGAAAGTCGCATACAGGTTCTTGTTTCTTGCTTTTTGATCGTCTTATAGCTTGGGAGAGCAGAAAACAAAAACTGTAGCACTCTCATCAACTGAGGCAGAGCTGCAGTTTTGAGGCTGCTAAAGAGGCAATTTATTTGAAAAACCTATTATTTGAGGTAACACGTATTGAAGATAACGTAACTCTGTTTAATGAAAATATGGGAACTCAAAAACTAGCAATAAATCCTATTGTGAACAAATGTAGCAAACATATTGACAATCATTTTATTAGAGAAGTAGTAAATACAAATCTAATTCAACTTAAATATTTGGAAACAATAAATATGTCAGCAAACGTTTTGACAAAAAGTTTAAGTCCAATTAAGCATAACAAATTTATTAAAGACGTAGGTATAGTTGAATTAGAGTAAGTTGTAGCATTATTTAACGTTTTATTACTTTTAATATAGTGGGAGTGTTAGTAAAAGATCAAAAGTTATAATGTGTATATTGGCAATGACATCAGTAGTTAATAACCATGGATGTCTCTTTGACTTTCATAGTATTTTGCTATATTAATTATTATCAAAAATAGAGTTCTATGGTTGACTGTCAGAATGCATATTTGTAGTTTTATTCTTTCAAACTTAAATTCAATTTCGGCTAAATAACCAACAGATTAAGAGTAAGAAGCCATTTTAGTTTCTAATTTTAATAATGAAATAGTTACCTTTGAAATGATAAAAATAAAATGTCAAATTAAAAAGTGTCATGATTGCCACCAGTTCTACTTGTATTGAATAGTTGGAGCAGAATTATTCAATTCCAGAGGTGAGTTTATTATATTCTCACGGGTGTTGACTTGTATGAATTGATGTGCATTCTTCTATATTAATTATTCATTCATGAGTAAATGAAACTATGTAGTATAGCACTTTGAAAGACTGTATTGCATACTTTTGCACAGACTGTTCTGACAATATCGTATGATCACTGAGGGCTATAGCTATTATGTGCTGAGTGTGAAATAATGTTTATTAGAGTATATAGTTAGGGATGCTACCAAGTATCTTGTACATTTAATTATATAAAGATAAGATAATAGTCAAAGGCATACGGTGTTAAGAATTCTGTTGTTACATAGCAAACCATTCGACACACAGGATAGGGCGTACTGTTGGAAGATACGCCACGCTAGTTGTCTAGAGCCATACAGGTATGATAATGATGGTTTGAATGGTGTTGATGTGAAGTTAGAGATTGAATCAATTGTAGGTTACATTGGTTGTGTATGTCAGTGATAGTTGATACCATATTAGAATGTAGTTTTATCTATTCCTTATTAGAATGACTGAGAGGTCAGCACTCATCGTGACTATTATTTCTAGAATTGACTGTAGTTGCCGATATAAGAATACATTCTAACAGAGCCCTCTACGTGACTGCAGATTTGGTTAATAAACAGGTACGGTTAACTTAGAAATACCTCTGATGTATATATTTACAATTATACAAGAAATTTGGGTTAATTTCAATTACGTTAAAGTAAGTACCCACATGTCAAGTTTCCACGCCTTACATAAGTGACCAATTATTACTCTTTTCTAAATTACCATATTCAAATCTGATGAATCTTGAATAAATTGTAAATAAACAAATAATTGTATCCTATCTAAAATCACTACAATTAATTAATGAGATCCGATAAAGTGTTTTTAGTTGAAAGTTATTGAGTTTATGATCTGAATACATAGTTTGGTGATCAATTACTAGAAGTTAAATTTTGAGTTGGCATTTGAAATACCCATTCCGAATTGACCTGCACCTTGCCAGAGTTCTAGATAACTAGAACGGTGGAATAGCTTGCACGTTCCAGTGATCTAAAGAGCCAAACTACAGGTCCAACCAAAGTAGTAGGGTCTTTAGCGAGGAAACAAAGACAGGTCCCCAAAAGAGGGCAGCAGCTTTTTCGATACTTAGAGTAGCAAAGACCATAGGGGTCGATATGACATTTAAGACACACTACTGCGATGTGGAAAGCAACGGGAAACCGCCACATTACCTCCAAAGTACACAGCATACCTAAATTGTTATTAAAGATGATGTCATCCTCTAAGGTAAAAAATTCCTGAGTTAAAATAGTCCCTCATTCAAATATATTGTTTTCATTGTTTGTTATTGCTTTTGTTATAGTTGCCTTCTTGTAAGCAATAGTAACTGTATCCGGAAATATGTTCAGCAAACGTTCTAATACTTTCTTTCTGAGGTGTTCCCTATCAGAATATTTACCAGCATTAACCTCCCGATGCCAGGAGACCATTTTCTAAACATTCTTCAATTACTAAGATCATACCAATTCTATCTTCAAATAATTGTTTTATTTTAGAAAGTGCAAACATTAAGTCTATTTGAAAGTTAAATAACAAACTAGTTTCATCAAGTGACAGTAGCATTCTAGATTTAGTGAGATATTAACATGATATCATACAGCTTATCGTAAAGCCGCCACAGCTTACTTGATTAAATATTGATTTTAAAGAAAACTGCTGTAAATTTGTAAAAATTGTACATACCATAAAAAGTTCGACATTTACGTATAGGGAAGGTTATAGCAGTTTGATAGAGAATTAAGATCACAATATGTCTAATAAATAAAATACAGGGTATTCGTTTTAAATAACAACGGTAATGCTACATGTGCTCATGGAAGAACATAATATTTTGAGCACCCTGCACAACATTCAAAAGTACTAAATACTATAAGCGATTAGACAAATATCCAACTATTTCCGGTTACAACAATTTTCTCTTAAATAATTTTTTTCCGGAATTACACACATTTTTTGAAATATTCTTCTTTATACAACAGACGCAGAATCTTCCATCTAAATAGAAACAACCACTTCCTCGACTAATTCAGTTGATGGAACATAAACACTCTGCTGTTCGAAGAAATAACGATATTAAACCTTACTAAAATTTTTAAAAGTACAAATATTTACATATATTAGAAAATGGAAATTATTGCAATATAAATCACAAAAAATAACTAAAGTTTCAACTTACACTCAAAATAAAGCTACACGAATTTCATGTGTCTGTGTACTTTCATCCATTCCGAATGGACTTGCACCTTGAAAAAGTGCTCGATTATTAGAACGGTGGAATGGCTTGCGCGTTCCAGTGATCTAACGAGCCAAACTATAGGTCCAACCAAAGTAGTAGGGTCTTTAGTGAGGAACCAGACTAAGACAGGTCCCTAAAAGAGGGCATTACATGTGATTTTCCAATGCTCCACCTGAAGGTACTACATTGGCCAAGAAGCAACATTTTTTTTACTGGAAAATTTGGAATTTTGCCAAACCCTTGCTGTTCCAAGCAAGGTAGGGATCTTTAACGTGCGTGACAACACTCACACACGGGACCTCCATTTTACCTCTTATCCGAACGAGGGTATATTTTTGTGAAAAATGCTCGTTTAACATTTTTCAAGCGGACCGCGTCGGGATATGGACCCGGGACCTTGGGCGTAGTAGTCACAAACATACCACTACGCCACAGAGCCGCCTACTAAAAGAGGGCAGCAGCTTTTCCGGTACTTAGAGTGACAGAGACCATAGGGGTTGTATGGCATTCTAGACACACTACTGCAAAGTGGAAGGCAATGGGACACCATTACATTACCTCCCAAGTACACAGCATACTTAAATTGTTATTAAAGATGATGACATCCTTTGGGGTAACAAATTTCGGAGTTAAAATAGTCCCCCATACGGATCTCCGAAAGTGAACTACTTCGAGAATGTGATCGGATTTTAATGCAGTGGTAGGTGAGGGTAGGAAAGGAGCGGTAGTAGGTTTATTTGGTTTGGGCACGAGAAATGACAGGGGAAATAGGCTGGTAGAGTTTTGCAACAAGAACAATTTAACCATCACAAACACATTATTTCAACATCATGCTAGAAGGTGATACACGTGGAAGATGCCAGGAGATATCAAATAGATTACATTCTTGTTAGACAACGATTTAGGAATTAAGTAAAAGACTGTAGAAGATACCCTGAATCAGATATAGACACTGACCATAACATCGTAATTATGAAGGCCGTACTTAAATTTAAAAATTTGAAAAAAAGAAACGGAAAAAGGCACTTTGACTTTGAGAAACTAAAAGATAAAGATATCCACGAAAGATTTGGAAAAAAGTCAAATGAATTGCTGAAAGATGTCGAGAAAACTTCTGATACTAAGAAAGCATAAACGGAATTGAATAGCATTAAATCCAGCTTATACATGGCGGCCAGAGATATTCTGGGGTATACACAAAAAAAAATATGGATAATAAAGGATACACTGAATTTAATAGAAGAAAGACAAAAATTCAAAAATGGATCAAACGAAACAGGAAAACAGAGATACAAAACCATAAAATGGGAAATTATTTGCAAATGCAAGAAAGCTAAAGAACAATAGATTGATAAAGATTGTAAAGAGGTACAAACTAAGATGGAAACAGGAAAGACAGATAAAGCATACAAACTAATTAGAATAGACTTTAGGGATATAAAATCATATAGGAAAAATATAAGGGACGTGGGAGGAAACGTCATTATAGAAAATGTAAAGAAAGTAGTTAGATGGCAAGAATATATAGGGAACTTATATGCAGGAGAAGAACTCAGCATTAAAACAGAAATTAGACATTGAAAATGATGACTTGGGATATCCTATACTTTGAGATGTGTTTGAATTAGCATTAAAGGGTCTGAAAAATGGTAAGGCACCAGGTACAGATAAGGTGCAAGTAAAAACTCTAAAAGCCGCTGGACAGGCAGTAACAGAACGTCTCTTCCAACTAGTAAGCTATATGTATGAGACAGGCGAGTTACCCAAAGATTTCAAACGTAACATCATAGTAACTATGCCAAAAAAGAGAGGCGCGGATAGATGTGAAAATTTTCAAACACTAAGTTTGACAGCATACGTGTCAAAAATATTAACTAGAATTGTACAAAAACGAATGGAAAAACGAGCTGTAGAAATATTAAGCGAAAATCAATTTCGGTTTAGGCGAAAGAAAGGAACACGGGAGGCTATTATAGCTCTGAGAGTGATAATGGAGAAAACAATAGAAAAGAAGGAAAGCGTGTATATAGGGTTTGTAGATCTGCAAAAAGTATTCGGCAATGTAAAAATGAAAAAAATGTTTGAAATACTCAAAAAGATTGGAATAAGCTTTAGGGATAAACGGATAGTACACAGCTTATACAAGGAGCAAACAGCGGTAATAGAATTAGAGCAGGAACGTAGAGAGGTAGATATTAAGAAAGGGGTGAAACAGGGATGTGCCTTATCCCTATTAATTTTTAACTTGTACATTGAAGAGGCGACGAATACTGTCAAATGCAGGAAGACATTTGGAATTACTATACAAGGACAAAAGATTGTGATAAGGAATTTTAAAGCTGCTTTTACCGTTAACCCTTCAGCATTCTTTGTTTTCGCTTACCTGCATCTTTCCTTTCCTATATATAGCGCAAGATGCGGTATAGAAGGTCGATAGGCACGTGAGTGGTGTTCAAGACTCTATTTAAGCCGTAAGTGCATCCGTTTGCGGTTTTCTCATAGTGTGTGTGTGTGAAATAAAACATTGCACATCATCATTATACACTTCTCTATAAACACTTTTTGGAATGCTTCGTAACCTATGGTATATGTCATGGTAACAGATAAAATAGTAAGTCTTAATATTAATTTATTACGTGCTGGGTGGGATTCTCATTAGTAGTGATACAGATGAATGATATCATATTTAATAATTATAATATAACTGAAATAAGGAATCCTCTGCCTAAAATTAAAGTTGTGGGTATAACTGAAAAATTTAATGCCGCCTGTGTTGAGAAATTCCTAATAAACCAAAACGGCCACTTCTTTGGACAGAATTTTACCTGCAAAGTTTTTAGGATGTGGTCAACCAAAAAAAATCGCCACGTCTATCAATCTCTTGTGGCATTGGATATGCTTTCTTTTAATAATTTGATGGCTCTTGAAAAAAAACTCTAATGGTGAGACTTCATAGCGCTTCTGTCTATGATGGAATTGAACCACGTAGATGTCTTAATTGTTGCTCTTATACCCATAGAGTCTGCAAAAGTAATTCCATTTGTCCCCGATGTGCACTTGAACATACGACTGATAGATGTACTGCCGATGACGCAAAATGTATTAACTGCATTAGTTACAAAAAATGTATCCTGATAAGACAGAAATCAATGTTGATCACACAGCATGGACTACTGATTGCTCTGTGTATAAATTAAAGTTAGGTGCAGTAAGGTTTTCTATCTTCCCTGGATAGCAATCACAGTTTATAATTCACTCTGCAAACGTAATTAATTCTTAGGCGTTGGCCAGTTATATATACTACCAAAATGTTAGAGGTCTCTGTACAAAATTGGATGAACTGTATAACCTCCCTTTGATATGTGATTATGAAGTCATGTGCTTAACTGAAACATGGTTGAGAGATGATATACATAACAATGAACTTTTTTGTAAAACCTTCAATGTATTCAGAACAGATCGACATGGTACTGAATTGGGTGTTGGCAAGGAAGGAGGGGCACTTCTTGCTGTTCACAAAAAATTCGCTTCTCATCAGGTTCCCTACACATGTATAAATATTAACTTTGATGGCTTAATTGTTGAAATTAAAGATCCCTATAGCCAGTCTATGGTTATAATAACGGTATATATCCCGCCATATCAAGTGAGGGATGTGTATGACCTTTTCTTTGATGAATTAATAAATCTTCATTTTATCTATGACAAAAATCTTATAATCATAGGAGACTTTAACCTACCTGAATTTGTATTGAGTTGTTGCGACAACGTGCCCAGATCAGCACCTCTCAATGATTTTGTAGCTTTCTTTGATCTCATACAGTACAACTACATATACAATCTAAATCACAGGCTACTGGACCTAGTTTTTTCTAATTTCGCTTGCAACATATCTGAACCAAAGTGTGTTGACCTGCCTGTTGACAATTATCCACCACTTTGCATTGAAGTACATAAACCACTTGTAAGAATCTATGCTAAAACAACCAGTAAAGGAGCCCACTACAATTTTAAAAATGTTAACTATACTACCCTCTGTGATGATTTAGCTACACTAGACTGGAACTCTCTGTATCACTTTGATGACATTGAAGCTGCTACATCTCACTTATATGCTTTACTCATGGGAGTTATTGATTTGCATGTCTTCAAAACCAAGGCTCACTAAGGAGATCATCAATCTTACTAAACAAAGAGAAATTTTATGGAAACAATATAAACTAAGTAGTAATACATTAGACAACGATTTTAGAATCCTATCAACTAGGCTAAAAATGCTATGAATATTGCTCACAACAATTTCCTAAGTTCAAAGAATGACAAAATAAAATCTGATCCGAAGAAGTTCTAGGCATTTGTGAATGATAAATGAAAGTCAATGAACCAACAAAGACAAATGATTTATGACAATAAGTCCTATTCTGATCCTTATGTTATAGCGAATATTTGTGATTCTGAACCAGTCTCCTCTTATCAAAATATTGGTGTATCTGTGATACAGGAATAGGATGTACTCAAAACTATTGACAATTTACAATCTAAATATACTACGGGTCAGAACAACTTACTATCTTTTGTTATTAAATGTTGCAAGTTTCAACTTATCAAACCCGTAACCTTTCTGTTTAATCACTCTCTCAAACATTCTCAATTTCCCAATATCTGGAAAAATTTTAAAGTACGACTTATTTATAAAAATGGGAATAGATCCTGTATAATAAATTATCGCCCTATTGTTATCCTTAATAACTTCAGTAAAATATTTGAATTCGTTATTTATGATTACATCTACTTTCACTCACATTCAAAAGTATGTCTTCAATAACATGGCTTTGTTTCTAGTAGATCTACTGCAACTAATTCAACCTGTATGACACAATATCTTTAGATGAGGGAATGCAGGTAGACGTGATATCTACAAATTTGTCAAAGGCGTTTGATCACCTAGATCACAATCTGTTACAACGGAAACTGTCTTACATAGGATTTACACCTCAGCTGCTGACCTTTTTCTTTTCCTATTTAAATAATAGAAGATTCTATGTCGATTACTTAGGCTCTCAATCTGAATACTTTACTGCTAGCTCTAGAGTTCCTTGGACCCTACTTCTTTATTTTTTTCATCAACGATGCTGTTGTTGTTATTGATTGTGAATGTTTAATCTATGCAGATGACATAAAATTGTTCAACACGATAAGTCAAATCGAAGATTGTTCAAAACTGCAGCAAAATTTAAATAATCTACATTTCTGGTGTATTCTGTTGTATTTACTTATTTAACATCATTTTTTAAAATTTGGTTACTTTGCATATTAAGTGGTGTAAATAAATAAATAAATAAAGGAATAAATAAATAATTAAATAAATAAATAAATAAATATATAAATAAATAAATAAGTAAATAAACAAATAAACACTATCTTCGTTCACAGAGACAGTGTAATTGAAATTTTTTCATCGGTTTTAGAAAACTCCGTATATTGGGACAAACACACAATAACATTGGCTGGAGGTTATAACCAGATGTTAATCAAATTTGAAACAGTGTTTTTATTGCATATATTCAAAAAAAAATTTCATCTACCTATATGTTGTACAAAATCTTGCAGAGTTCTAATTTAAATATTAGTTTCTCTATTAAGAAAATCATTGAATCAAAAGGATTGATCTCTAGTTTAAGAAATTCGTTTACAAAAATTTATTGAGATGCAACAAAGATTGCAAGGCTACCTAAAAGTAACAGGAAAATTCGAGAATTTTTGATCATTTCAAAATTATGTTTTATGAAATAATCCATACAATAATCACTCAAATAGACAAGCGCTTTGAAAAACTCAGCTCTTTGAAATTTTTGGAACAATTTAACATTGCTAAGTTTAACTCCTATGCAATGGATTTTCCAAAGCCTTCTATATTTGTTTAAAAAAACATATTCAACTCACTTTAATTTTGTAGAATTAACTAATGAATTGATTGTTTTATATAATAGTAAGAACTTTGAAAACAAAAATGTAAAGAACATTTTAAATTTTATAAATGATAACAAATAGTGAATTATAATGGTTTTTCTTCTGATATTATAAAAAATATTTTTAGAAAGTGTAAAAACAGAATTAACATCCGTAAATCAACGACTTTGCAATCGACCATCTCTAACGATAATGTTAAATATGTTAAACTTCCGTTTCACAAAACCACAAAGGGTCTTGATAAAATATTAAAACAGATTAACTTCAAAATTGCTTTCATTAATACTAATAAAATTAAAGATTTCCTAGGTAATTCAAAAGACAAGGTAGAAAAATTGCAAAAGTCGGAAATTTATGAAATTAGTTGTTCAGAGCCTGGTCAGACCAAGAGCAATATAACAACAAGATTTAATGAGCACATTGCTCACTTCAAATATGGTAAATACGAAAGGTCTCAAGTCGCCAAACATATTTTTGAAACCAGCCACCCCGCTAAACTAGAAAATGTCAAATTGTTAAAAGCGGTACCAACGTTTTCCTTCTTAAATGCCTATGTCAATTAAAATTATTAAACATAAAGGACCCCTCTTAAACACTGATAAAGTACCCATAGAGCCATCTGCCTTGCTTTCCCTATTGGTCAACAACCAATAAGAAAGTAAGATTAATTTGGTTCCGTTTCAGTAGATATAGAATTAGTATAAATTGAGTAGATTTTGGTTATAACGTCACAATTTATTTATTTGTTGTGGATAACACCAGCCTGCGGGCGAGGAGAATATCCTCGATAGTGTTTAAACCAACAATATAGTAAATTGTATGTTGGGAAGGTTCACTCAGCCTAAGTGGTGAGGAGAATATCCTCTGAAGTGTTCCGGAACAACAACTAATTATTATTTAATTGCAAATTTCCTACTGATGATGACCACATAGTGGTCAAAATACGTATCTAGTATTTTATATATTTTTGTGGTTAAGGGTTTTTATTAATTTTTATACTAGTTATTGGTCAAGGAAAGTGAAGAGTTACTCTGTTCACCATTACTTTTTCAGAATTTCGTTCCCTTGATTTTCCAGAAAAAAATTTTTATATGTCGTTCCATGTGATTTCGTAGATGTCGACTATAACTAGTTGTCGGCCGGAACGGAATGTCCGGCTAAGCTGTAAGAATTCTTATTTATTGTAAAGTTTTTCCGGGTGCTCATCACACAAATTGGGGTATCTTAATGTTGAAATTAAACATACTTCACACAAACTGGCGGAATATACTAATGAAGACAGTTTTTCTTGTTTGGAGTATTAACTTTAAAATATAATTATCTAACTAAACACTTGATTTAGTATACATTATGTAAAGTGTGACGTTTGCTAATGTTTTTTTTTATCCACGGGGAAAATGCATTTCGACTCGTAGCGAGTTTATTTGTTTGCTACTGTAATTTACCATTATTTTTTTGGTAGTTGTTTATCCAGAACTACTTGTGGACAATACGTAAGTACGTGAGTTTATCACTATTTTTATATCAAATATTTAACACTTTATAACTACAGGACTGAAAACAGTTCACTGTAAATATATTTGTCTAATTTTTCTTTTGTATAAACGTTAGGGTTAAGATAGCAAATTAGCTTAAGCTAATCAAAGAAGGGTATTAATTCTTTTTGAGAAGATTTTTGCACTGTGGAAATCCTCCAGGATATTTTGGCTAAATGTTTTGTTCTATACGAGTTGGTTTTCTTTTTACACATGTTGATTTCTTAAGGATTTGTTTTCTTAAGGTTTCCTTTTTCTTTCTGTGCAGCCCACCTCCTCTATGATGTTATTAGCTAGCACCGTATTAATTCGTTGAATTCCCCTTGTTTTGTTGCGGTATTCGGTGCAGACTATTTCCTTTTCTTACTTTATTATTTTCTTTCTTGTCCGCACGGATTACAGTAGCAACCGCTTCATCCGCTCGATGATCGTGTTTTTCACTCGACTAAAACTAAAAACGTGCTTTCAAAGATTTGAATGTCCTTTCATTACGCTATGTTGGTATTTATAAGATATATTATTTTAGAGGATTCCCGAGTTTCTCTATTCACGCGGATTGTACGATTTGAATTGAACTTGTGGTTGAGGTCAAGGGGTTTTTGGTGCATGGGAATATATGAATTGGCATTTTTACACTGTCCATTTAAAACCACATCAACGCCATTGGTTAGTTACTACGCATTAAATTTTATGACGTTTTATGGTTTCTGTCTATTTTAGTAACTTACAATTATTTCAGTGCCTTGGCAATGCGTAAGAGTACAAATTCATAGGATGATTAGTCATGGAAAAATATGATGGTGTTTTTCTAATTTGATATTTAACACGTGAAGTCCCATTTTATTTCTGGTTTTAAAAGAATGTACTGAGGACTTTTCCTATTTATTTCGATACTTTACTTTAATCTTATTATTGAATGGCCTCTTTCTAAACCGTAAACTACCTAACTTCTGTAAAATTATACCGGTATTTTCGCGTCAAAGCTCCTTTCACTAACTTAAACTAATAAATGCCTTTTTATTTTAATAATTTTATATATATTTGTACGTACTACGTATATGTATTCCACTTTTGTTGTTTGTATTTTTGAATTATTATAAATTAAAAAAAATTAAAAACTTCTATTTTAAGTTGTAGGTATGTCTTGTCTATTATCTGTAAAAATTCGAAACCGGTTGGTTTCATGGAAAAGTTAAAACTGGTATTTTAAGAGTAGGCCAGTGTGTCAATTCCTCCATTTTTGTTCGGCTGTTCTAGAATATTTACCTTAAGCTAGTTAGATTTAAAGCTGAACAGACCCTTACAAACCTATTTTCTGTTGACTGACATCGTTAGTGCTAAATAAGTCTTTCCACATTTATATTAACCTTATCAAAAATATTGACTATATCGGTTTGGAAGCAAAAAATATTATTCACAAGAGTGTAGTCTACTTCCCCCATAAATGATCATTATTGAGGTCCCTAATAGGATTATTGAAATACTCAACTTTGGTAGCAACACATTAATTTCGCTCAGCAAGTTTAAAAACAAACCAAAATGTTGCTACACGAGTTATAGGAACCCCCATCTATTATATATATAAAACTAATATCTGTATTAGAAAATATTAGGAAACATTAGTAAATGTTAAGACAGTGCAACAATGTCGTTGCAACATTTTATTACATTATATTATGATGATTTCAGTTCCCACGAGTGGAAACGCTACAAAGTAGCACAAGTATAAGTGATACTGCAAATGTCAGGTCACAGACGGTCGACGGATGTCACGTACCGTGATTACGCAGAATAAGCCTGCAACATTGTATTTATGAATAGCTTTTAAGATAGCAACTAAGTATTACAAAGTGTAAGCGGACATTACGTCCGCAGGTTCCCACAGAAATGTGAGGGGGAGAAAGTTATATAAGGACTGGGAGCTCCACTCCTAGTCAGTTCATCAGACGTACAGCTTTTACCTTGCAGTTCACTGGTAACTCACTGTACAATTAATTAATGTATTTCGACTTAGACGAATAATTCAAGTTTGTTAAAATTCAATAATTAAATTCTGTATTAAAACCAAATAAATGTGTTAAAGTTCAAAGAAGTCTTTTTAAAAAGGACCGCTCGAAGCCACGAACCTTAACTGGCGCAGTCGTAACGGATGTCAAAAGGGCACTAGTGAATCCAACTTCGAGGAACTGGTGGTCCGGGAATTTCAATTCCGATTTTGGCAGAACAAAACCAAAAACTGGAGAAGAAACACGCATTGTTCAAATCCAGTCGTTGAAGGAGAAACAAGCATAGTTCGAATTCAACAAAAGAAAAATTGGAGGCGATACAAGAATAGATCAAATCCAAGAAGCCCAAAAGAAAAAACAGAAACAAAGAAAACAAATCAATGAGAGCAACCAAGCAAATAGTGTAAGTTCATTTTCCTAAACCAATTAAAAATTTATTTTATTATTAACAAAGACAATTGATATTTGCTAGTTTATGAATTTATTTATGTATATGTTAACTATTGTTACAAATATTTTATGCCAATTGTTGAAAATAATCGACTTAGCAATTGCTAGAGATTATCTTCAAGCCTTTATTGAAATTTTATTATTATTTTACTTGTATATATGAGAAACTTGAGACAACAAAAAAATTCTGAGACTAAGAACTGAGAAAAATTATTCTGAAACAAAAACTAGAGACAATTATTAAAAAAGTCGCAAAGCGCAAGAGACTAGATCACGTTTTAACTAACGTAAGAAAAATTCTTAGAAACAAAATCAAACCTCTTAAGATTACGGAATTAAATCTTAACTGGCGCGAAAAAATTTAAAAAAAAAAAAACCTCTGACTCGACTACCTTAACTGACACAAAAATTTTTAGAATTTTTGAATCGAAACTTAACTAACGCCAGAAATTTTTTTAGAATTTCTAATTCAATCTTAACTAACGCAACAAATTTTAGAATTTCTAATCTCAACTAACACAAGAAATAAAAAACTTCCAACCCCACAATAAAAGAATTAACTGACTCACAAATTTAAATACACCAAGAATAAAAACGCGAAAGCAAAACGAGCAATTAAAAAATCAAAACCTTATAACACCACGATTCAAACGCAAATACCATCCATAAATAGACAAATCGCATTCAATTGTTAAAAAACCACATCTTAATACGAGAATTAACTAAGCGCGAATTCAAATTGAACGTAATATCTCATCATACTTCATCAAAGTGAATAGAAACTAACCTTGAATAAATACGCATAAAAATTTAATAATAAATCACATCAAAAGCTATTTAAATACATCGCGAAACTTTTCAGCATTGTTAAATTAAAAACAGCATAAAATTACGATCAGAAACCTTATTTAAGTATCAATCTAAAACTACTCAGAACGAATAAATAAAGTACGGTACTAAAAAGTAAATTACAACCGTATTCAAACGTGAAAACATTTCAGTAAATCTCACAAATTTCATTGTACAAAAACACTGCGAGTAATAATTTACACTCACGCAAAAATTAAATATAACTTATAATAAAGACGCAAATGCAACTAAGTGACTAACAACATCCTGTAACAGCAGATAACAACATTGTAAGCATTACAGACACCTTACAATCGCATAAACCAACGAGAGAATTAATACGCATCTAAATAAAATCGACATAATAAAACCTTAGCGAAGTAATAACTGACGCAAATAACGCAAAACATTCACACCCGATAAATTACCACAAAAATAACCCAGCCTATTGAAACTTCGGAAATTAAAATTAAAAATCGGCAATTCAAAAGTAAACTCAACCAAACTAATACCAAGCGTAAAGCTCATTAAATAACACCAAAATCTACGAAATAAATCCAAATTTTTTCAAAAAAAAAAAAAATTTTTTTTTACTTTTTTAAAATTACCCAAATATTACCCCAGCCAAGATGAGTAATGAAATGAAGCTGTACCTCGAAATGATACCGCCATTTAATGGAAATGATACCTGCTTACTCAGTAATTATATTTCGGCTTCCGAAATATTCTTAAAGACCTTTTACAAGCCGGGAGATAACGACAGAAACACTCTGCTTATCCGCCTTATAACCAGTAAACTAACCGGAAATTTTAATAATTCAAACTTTAACAACCAATACAAACAATTCTCAAAACCAACGTTTTATCCGAACTTTTCAAGACCCGCATTTCAACCAAGATTTAACCAAAATATAAATCAACAAAGACCAGCATTTAACGCGAATCCTAACAGAAACTCACCGATGATAAACACTAATAATCCCAATAATTATTACAAACCTACACCAATGGATACCTCATCTGGTAACACCAGACCTAACACAAAAATAACGCACATAAGACCAAACCCTAATCAAAAACGCACTTTCACTTCAGAAGAGCTATTTCATCAGGAAGTAGAAGAGTATGAAGATGAACAGAATAATAATAATCGACCGTGTACGAATAATGAACAGAATCAATCAAACCATTATGAACGCGAAGAACCACAAGAAAATTACGAGGAAGACGACGAAGAGAACACATGTTCAAATTTTCAAATGGACCATTTTATAAACGACCTAACGTAATAAATCTAAATAATATGAATCACCTTGTATTACCCTATATCGAAATACCCCACGCTGAATTTAAATTACTAATCGATACCGGATCTTCTAAAACATTAATAAGCCCGCGAACAGTAAAGAAACATTATCTAAACTACGTAGAGAGAGAACCCTTTAAAATTAAAACCGCCCATCAAACAACCATACATCAATTCGTAGCAAACATACCTTTACCAAAAACCTTTAACGTAAAGATGAAACACAAATTCTGCATATTTGAATTTAATGACAAATATGACGGACTATTAGGAATGGACCTTCTAAGAAAATTAGAGCCAACATAGATATCAAAACCGGTTATTAAGAACCAAATATGGACGAATCCCATTAAATTTCAAAATACCCAAATAGACGAAAAATATACATTAGAACCCCGAACGGAAAATAAAAAAGAATCCCCGTAGATTCAAATAAAAACTTAGGAATAATAAACCACATAACTTTTCAACAAGGAGTAGAAACCCCAACCGCATTAGTAAAAATCAAAAATAATTACGCCACAACAACAATAATAAACTCAAATGATTACCCCGTAGAAATATCTTTAACAAACCCGATAAACGTAGAAGAATTAAACTTTGACGAGATGGAAATAGATGAATCCCAAACGAAAATTATAACCCGTAGAAAATGACGAAATGTTAAAACAAAATTTAAATAACATCCGATTTAACCGCGAAATAAATCACGAAGAACAAAAGCAATACAAAAATTATGTTATGAATACCGCGATATATTCCATTGCGAAGGAATACCCCTAACGTTTACAAACACAGTTAAACACAACATTGAGCTAACGGATAACAAACCCCTATTCACCAAAGCATACCGATTACCCCAGGCAAGTCAGGAAGAAGCTGACAGACAAGTAACCGATCTATTAGATCAAGATATTATACAACACTCCAATTCACCATGGAGCAGCCCCGTACTAATAGTACCAAAGAAACTAGACGCATCAGGAAAACGGAAATACCGAATGGTAATAGATTACCGCAAATTAAATGAAAAAACGGTAGACGACAAATACCCGTTACCGAATATCACAGAAATATTAGACAAATTAGGCAAATGCCAATATTTTTCAACGCTAGACTTAGCATCAGGATACCATCAAGTAGAAATGGAAGAAGAAGATACACAGAAAACAGCCTTTAGCACACCTAGAGGACACTACGAATACAAACGGATGCCATTTGGACTGAAGAACGCACTCGCAACTTTTCAACGAGTAATGGATAACATACTACGAGGGATACACAACGAAAAATGCCTTGTGTACCTAGACGATATAATAGTGTATTCAACATCATTAGTGGAACACATAGAAAGATTAAGAGAAGTGTTCGAAAGATTAAGAACCGCAAAATTTAAAGTAAAACTAGACAAAAGCGAATTTCTACAGAAAGAAATAACCTTTTTAGGACACGTAATAACACCCCAAGGAGTGATGCCAAACCCCGATAAAACAAACGCTGTATTAAATTACCCTATACCCAAAACGAATAAAGAAATTAAAGGATTTTTAGGCCTTAGCGGATATTACCGAAAATTTATAAAAGGTTATGCTCAAATAACAAAGCCTCTAACCAATTGTTTAAAGAAGGGAAACAAAATTGTACATACCCCAGAATTTATAAAAGCAGTAGACAAAATCAAAAGTATTTTAACAAATCACCCGTATTAGAATACCCAGACTTTTCAAAACCATTCATTTTAACAACTGACGCATCAAATGTAGCCTTAGGCGCAGTATTAAGCCAAGGAACAGTAGGTAGCGACAAACCTATCAGTTACGCATCAAGAACCCTCAACGAAACAGAGCAACGATACAGTACGATAGAGAAAGAATTGTTAGCCATAATTTAAGCAACAAAATATTTTAGACCGTACCTATATGGACGGAAATTCTATATATACCGATCATAGACCATTAGTTTGGCTATGCAAACTCAAAGAACCTAACTCGAAATTATAAAGATGGAGAATCAGACTAGAAGAATATGATTATGAGATCATATACAAAAAGGGAATTTACAACAATAATGCAGACGCCTTAAGTAGAATCCAACTTAACGCACTTGAGACAGAATCATTAGCAGGAAACGTAGACGAAACCGAAGTCAGAGAAGACCCAGAAGAAATGGAAACTATACATTCAACACAAAATGACGAACCGGAAACCGCAATAAAAATTTTAAACGAAGCCATTGACATGAAACCCAATCAATTTATAATCACAGAAGTTTTAAACAACCCCAACCCTGTAAAATACACGAAAGTGGACAATAAGAAAATTTACCAAGTTCAAATAACTAAAAACGACAATGAATCACAGATAATTAAAATATTAAAGGAATACACCCCCGAGAAAAAACGATTTTACTTTTATTTTAACACGGAAAACTTATACAAACGATTTTCAGAAATATATGTAAAACTATTTAACAATTCTGGCCCCGAACTTATAAGATGCACGAGAAAATTAATAACACTAGACGACCCTGACGAAATAAATGACGTAATAAGAAACCAACACGAAGGAAAGACCAACCATCGAGGAATAAACGAGACCCTAAAACAAATTATGAGACGCTACTATTTTAAGGACATGAAAGAATTAACTACAGACTTTATCAACCAGTGCGAATTATGTGATAAAGCCAAATATGACAGAAAACCCCCAAAGATACCCTTAATGTTAACTAAAACACCAGACAAACCTTTCCAGAAATTACATGCGGATACTCTAGTAGTAGAAGCACAAAGTTACCTAACAATCGTGGACGCATTTACGAAAATAGGACAAGCAATACCAATCACTTCTAAAAATAGTTTAGACGTAACCCAAGGATTTCTACACTATTTTACATTTTACGGAACACCCGAAGCAATAACATTAGATAACGGAAGCGAATTCAAAAACGAAACAATTCAAAACACTTTAGAATTACACAAAATAAAAATTCACTTTATAACAGAAAACCACCCTGAATCAAACGGACTAATTGAGAGACTACATTCAACCTTATTAGAACAGATCAGACTATTAAGATTAAACTACAAGAAAGAACACATAACTAACTTAATGTCATACGCATTAATCGCGTATAATAACACGATTTATTCAACTACAAATTTTACACCCTTAAAACTAACCTTAGGACATTCAGATTCACGCAACCCCTACGATATACACTATAACAAAGAAATCTATCAGCAATACGCTAAAGACCACAAGGAGAAACTAAAAATAACCTATGACAAAGTAAAGGACAAATTAGATAACGATAAAGAGCGAATTACCGCGACCCATAATAAAAACTCAGATATAAACAAATTTTCCATAGGACAAACCGTATTCGAGAAAAATTACCAAAGTAAAAGACACAAAACGGCACCGAGAAATTTAGGACCCTTTAAAATAAAACGAATATCCGACAAAAACCTAGCCGCGATAGACGACGGCAAGATAACAAAATATGTTCACCTCAAAAATTTAAGACACCCTGTACTTTCAGATGGACAATCGTCACCCTTACCGTCAACCTCCACCCAGGTAGAACGGACACAGAAATTATAATTGAAGACATAAAGAACAACCCCGGTATACTACCAATAAAATTATGCAGTATGCTATAGATTATTGGACCTTTGCACAAAAATTCGATTTAACCGAGCTAAAACAAGAATTTCAAATAATCAAAAATAATTATTTTCGACTAAAACAATCAATGGACACAACAAAATTCGGAAAAGAATACGCAATAGAAATGATGAACTACGACAGTATAACAGAAAGTATCTTGAAAAATATCGAAGACAAATTTAATCGACTAATACCTACAGAGCAAATGACTAGAAGAAAACGAGGACTAATCAACGGATTAGGAAACGTAATTAAAGCAATTACCGGAAATTTAGATAACCAAGACGCAGAACGCTATGACAACGCGATACAACAATTAATAGAAAATCAAAACGACATTAAAACTATAATCAATAATCAAATATCGTTAACACAATCAACGATCATCAAATTTAATGAAACCCTTAGAAAATTAGTTAGAAATCAAGATAGTATAACCAACCGAATAGAAACCTTAGAAAATAACATGCGAACTACCATGTTAGGCATGCGAGATTTAATCAGATTCAATACGATATATAATCAAATAATATCAACCCTAACTTTAATTCAACAAATCCTAGCAACATTAGAAAACGCAGTAACCTTTGCAAAATTAAATACCCTACATTCAAGTATAATAGAACCGATAGATTTATTAAAAGAATTATTGAGAATAAAAACTTTCATAACTAACAGTAAATTACCTTTCGATGTATTAGAATCAAACATTTTAATATTTGAAAAAATAGCCATAGTTAAAGGCTATGTAAAAAACAACGATATAACATTTTTAATAGAAATACCAATAGTAGAGATTAACAGTTACAATTATTATCACTTATTTGCTTTTCCAATGAAAATGACTAGCACATACCAAGTTATTATTCCAAAAACCAAATTCCTATCCTTAAATGAACAAAGATATGGTTATACGAACGACAAATGTAATGAAGTCACACCCAATCAATACTTATGCCAATCATTAACAACCACAACAATTCAAGAAGACAGCCCTTGCGAAGTACAACTACTAAAATTTACCAATCACTATGAAAATTGTGAAGCCAAACCTGTATTAATCAACAACATGAAAATTCAGAAAGTAACGGAAAATAAATGGATAGCCATTTTTCCCACCGAAGTAATCGCAACAATGTATTGCAATCAAGACGAAAGTAATTTAGCATTAACCGGAAGTAAATTAATTACCCTTAAGGAAAATTGTTATTTAAAATTAAAAAACGAAATAATTAGAGTTTACCAAGATCCAGTACAAAGCAAGAAGTTAGCAAATCTACCCGATCTGCAAATCAAGATTACCCAAAAAGAAGATGAAGCAACCCTTCAAAAACCAATGCAATTGGAACACCTGGAATTAGACAACTTAAACCACGCCATGAAACTCATGGAAGATTACAAAGAAAAATTAAACGAGATCAAGACGCCCAAAGTGCACTATGATAACATTAGTGTATGGACAATTATATTGATTTTATTGACTATTTTATTGACCATTTATGTAACGTACAAAATATGTATTAGATTTAAGAATAATAAAGAAAACAGTTTTAGATTTAAGAAACCCAAACAAACAAATGTACCCCTAGAAAATATGAATTTTAAATGAGATTAAACGAAAACGAATTTAATTAAAAATCAAGAAAAAGGTAAAAACCCTTAATTTTTAATGTACGTTGGGAGGAGTTATAGGAACCCCCATCTATTATATATATAATACTAATATCTGTATTAGGAAATATTAGGAAACATTAGTAAATGTTAAGACAGTGCAACAATGTCGTTGCAACATTTTATTACATTATATTATGATGATTTCAGTTCCCACGAGTGGAAACGCTACAAAGTAGCACAAGGATAAGTGATACTGCAAATGTCAGGTCACAGACGGTCGACGGATGTCACGTACCGTGATTACGCAGAATAAGCCTGCAACATTGAATTTATGAATAGCTTTTAAGATAGCAACTAAGTATTACAAAGTGTAAGCGGACATTACGTCCGCAGGTTCCCACAGAAATGTGAGGGGGAGAAAGTTATATAAGGACTGGGAGCTCCACTCCTAGTCAGTTCATCAGACGTTCAGCTTTTACCTTGCAGTTCACTGGTAACTCACTGTACAATTAATTAATGTATTTCGACTTAGATGAAAATTCAAGTTTGTTAAAATTCAATAATTAAATTCTGTATTAAAACCAAATAAATTTGTTAAAGTTCAAAGAAGTCTTTTTAAAAAGGACCGCTCGAAGCCACGAACCTTAACTCACGTACGACGAGAGCCAAGAAGAAAAGACTGAAATTCGTGACGGTGTTCGCTCGAATTGCGGTAACCGAGAAGGGAAAGAAAGAAAATGAATGTCACGTTAACACAATATGTGATGGGGTCTGATAATTACGATAAAATACAACACTCAATCAATAACACGGAAAAATAAACATTTATTCTAACATGTTTATACATATTTATATTCCATAACACATATAAATAAAAAAATATGACATATAAATGTAAGTATGATAACAGTCTTACCTACCTTCTTACTACGTTGACTATGGCGAGCTCGCCTGCATTAAAATCTACTAAACCTAAGAAACAAAATAAATGTTTACAATAGTGTCCTTAGGCGCATAAACTAACACCAATAGTTAATCAAGTATTGCAGCTGATGGATAATTATTGTCTATATATAATTTCAAAACTAATTAACTCGGTCTCCATCAATATAAACAAACAATATCACACAAAACTTACACTAATATCCTTATCCTAATAAATAACGGCAGTGAATACTAACAAAAGTTTTCTCAGCAATTTTTTAATATTTCTATGGTACAAGTAAAACCCATGTACCATAAGTGAAATAAAGCTATCGATACCTGTTGCTTTTATTGATATTTCTTAACATATTAAGGGTTATTGGTAACCGCTATGAACTTATGTAATCATAACTTAATTTGGGTACGAACGGCAACCAGACGAAATGTGTTGTAACAATGTAAAATTTCTGTTTTAGGCCAAGTAAGCATTGGTTCCAAAGAACTCAGAATGTGGGATAAATTTTAGCGTAAACATTAAAATTTCTATTAAAGGAACATCATGCTTCAAATACCTACCAGTCACATAAAAAGAAAGCAAGTTTTTATCCATATAGATTTTGTAAATTTGTCACAAGAACCCACGCAAACCAACACTCGAAATATAGCGAACCAGTTCAACAAACGTATTCTAAAATTGTTTCCTAACAATATTCATGGACAACTCATTTAGAATTGAAACAATTTTGAGCATAATTCTAGTATTCAATGATAGCACAATGACTTTATCTAATTACAATTAAACTAATGTAACTACGATAAATATTGAATATTAACGCATCATAGGCGGACCCGTATAATTGAGCAATTATCCAAACGCGAAGGCAATCATTTACTAAAATAGGGTATAAGGTGTAAAGTACAGAGAGTATTCCAACTACAAATGAAACGCGACAACGTTAAAACATTTTAATTAAATTATTCTGCTTCTTAGTTAAACTAAGCTCCAAAGAACAAAGGATAAAAATAAACTATGAACGCAAAAGCCGTTTAAGTTAATTCAAATTTAGTACAAGTCCCTTTACAAATGTAGCATCCTCAGTTTTTGTGTAGCAAAAATGACAAAGTTTATGCAAATGTTTGTTTGTCTTTACACAAAGTTTGTTTTGACCCAAGAGGAAAAACTTTACATTAAAGGCTGCAAGACAAATCAGGATTTAATGCAAGTTTGCATTCTATTTTCTAAATTTAATAAACAAATTTAAATATTACTACATTAAAATGTTATATCAATTTTATTAAGAAAGTGGCCACTTTATAGCTTTTAAACATAAATACAGTATTCTTGAAAGAAAAACTTTAAGCTTTGGAATGAAGATAGATTGCCAAACACGAATCATTATATAGTTTGGGATTTTACCTTGTCTTTGAAGTGATTTTTACTTCATGTTTAAGAAATTTGAAAGAGCTCTTTGGTGTAAGTGAATAGACTTTTTGAACGAATTTGACGCTTCTGAACTCTAAAATATTATGTTTTAAGAAAACAGTTTGTTTTATGTAAATTCTATTTTATGGGAGCATAACTATCCTATTGCGTTTTCTGCTTACAACTTTGGGTAAGTCGTGCTTCGACCAGTTTGGCTGATCAGAAATGTCGCGTTTGAATGGTTTACCTGATCAATGCACTTCGTCGATTTGTTTCTATGTTGTCGCTTCCTTCTGCTTGTTCATTCTGAAAATTTGTTTTCATACCACCAACAGTAGCTGTTTGTCGTCTCGAGTATTCACGCCCTTGTGTTTATCTATTTTTATTGGCTTTCATAAATGAAACGAAACTTTGACAGAGGGAACTCCCAGCTTCTAGACCTGCATGTCAAACTAGTAAACAATCTACGTCTGCTGATTTTGAAAGCCATCGACCAAATACGGAAGACCAAGCCGCCGTAACAACTACAAAGCTAACATATAAGTTTGAACAGATTTACGGTAAACCAAGACGAAAATATAAACATACGTTGATAGAAGTTGAAAACGTATACCACTGCATAATAAAGTTAGAACTAAACGAAGCCTCACCGAAAGTACTGCGGTAAGGCTCCAAAATGCGACTCTGATGAGACATTATTTGCGGAGTAGAATCGTGGATCACACTACTCGACCAAAATATAGCAGACGCATTGCATGAAGATAAAAGAGTGTTCTAAAAACGGCCAGAAAAAATATAGCCGTGGGTGAATAGAAAATATAACTAACACTGCCTGTCGATACAGAAAAAGTCATAATTTTGCTGAACAAGAAAGACCATAACAAAAGTATCTAGAACCTGCTAAGTGATCCTTGTTCTATTCAATTACAACGAATCCTACGACATTCTTGGTAAAAACACCAAAATACCAAAATTCAGAAATGAGGGAGGAAGAGCAGAAAAGTTAAAACTTAAAAAGAAGTCATCAAGACATCCCACGTTCAACGATCTTCTTAAAATTTACAAAGTCATACCTGTGAAGTCAATTGTGAACTAGAAAGAATCGCCATTGCAACCGCTAGACAAGTACCTAGTAAAAAAGCTACCCAAATGAACGCTGTGACCTTGTCCTTTTCTTTTGTTTCGCTAGCTCCACAGAGACTTATGCTGTGGAATTTACGAAAATGAAATGAAACACAGAAACCTCAAGAAACATGTATGCATTCAAAACATTTTTTTTCATACAAAGAATCTCTTACATAAAACAGTTTACAGCCTAAGTTCATACAGAAAATTATTCCTACAAGTTACTTATTTATTAAAATAATCCTTACCTAGTCTTTGTTAACAGAAGCAAAATCTTCTTTAATTTATATGCGGATAATTTGCACATCTTTTACTACCCTATTCGTGAGTGTAATTGGCCAACGACGCTCCACAGATAATTTAGTAAAGGTCAAAGTGCTTTAAACTCTGACTTTAAAATTTTGCTGGTATTCATCTTCTTACAAATAGTTTTATCAGCTTGAGAACTAATTCTATCTTACGTTATAAGTATTTAAATATTCATATCAGTTACCAACAAAGAACCAAAACTTATACTTGCGATTGTCAAATAGCGCCTATTAAAATTTCATTTTCATTATCATTTAACTCCTGAGACCATTTTAAATTTCAATTTGACGTTAAAATAAAGCGCATTTATTTTTAATCGATGAAAATCATTAGTTGTGATCCTGTACCAAGATTATTTATACTATTGTGATAAATCTTCATTGTACTTCATTCAATTATTACGTTCGATAAATTCTATATTACTTGTGGAACGTCAATGAAATAGATTTTAAATTTCTCAAAACGTATAAGTTTCATGTCGTAATTTAAAGCTTACAACTTCGCTTGAATCTTACATATTCAATGTCGTAAAAAGAATTAATTCTGAATGTCAAATACTGAACCTCGAATAAATACAGAATGACCCATTCTAACTTAATTCCGGTTTATATACAAAATAATCTGGATAGGTTATCTTTTCTAGATCCATTTCGAAGCATTAGTCATGTTGACTGATGTAATATTTCCAAAAGTGTCTCGTTTATTGATCTAATTAGTGTAAATTTATTGAGCTATTATAATTTATATTTCTCTTGGCGCGTCGTTTATTCTTTTCTAATGCACGAAATTAATGTTCGCCGTCTTGTTTTTTCCTTAATACGTAAAGTTATTAAACTCGCTTTATCCTCTCTCGGTTTTATTTTATGGCCTCTTAATAAATGCGTGTTCCTTTGAATAGGTCGTTTATTCATTTATTGAAAATAATTGGCTTATTAAAAACATTTTTTGGTTAATTCTGAAATTATGTTTTATTTTAAAGATTAAGTGTTATTTTAAGAATAATTAATGTATTTTTGTTTTAAATAAAAATGCGTAAAACTGACATTATTTTCTGTCATTTAGCTTTCAGTAATGTGGCATATTTCGTTTTCAATAAATGTTGCGCCTATCTTAATGTAAAAACTGGTTTTTACTAAATATAGACAGTGAATGAAATCTGAAATCTGAAATCTGAAATCTGAAATCTGAAATCTGAAATCTGAAATCTGAAATCTGAAATCTGAAATCTGAAATCTGAAATCTGAAATCTGAAATCTGAAATCTGAAATCTGAAATCTGAAATCTGAAATCTGAAATCTGAAATCTGAAATCTGAAATCTGAAATCTGAAATCTGAAATCTGAAATCTGAAATCTGAAATCTGAAATCTGAAATCTGAAATCTGAAATCTGAAATCTGAAATCTGAAATCTGAAATCTGAAATCTGAAATCTGAAATCTGAAATCTGAAATCTGAAATCTGAAATCTGAAATCTGAAATCTGAAATCTGAAATCTGAAATCTGAAATCTGAAATCTGAAATCTGAAATCTGAAATCTGAATCTGAATACTGAATGCTGAATGCTACTTGTTGTTTGACTTAGGAAAGAATGAATGTCTCGTTTTAATTCAGTTTCTGTTTATATACAAAAATTAACTCAATATGTCATATTCTAGATCCTTTCGGGTCTATTTCGAAAAATGCCACACCCGGGAGATGTAATATTTACAACGATTTCACGGTTTCATTCAACTAATTAGTGTAAAGCTATAATTTATAATTCTCTCGAAGCGTCGTCAATTCTTTTCTAGTAAACGAAGTTAATGTTCGCAGTCTGCTTCTCTTTGAAGTACGTAAACTCTTAAGCTTTTTAGTGGTCACTCGTCTCTTTGAACAGAAGCGTTTATTTATTTACGGGAAATAATGAACTATTTACAGATGATTTACGTCTTCATCAAATTATCTCGATGGAAATAACCTACATGGTCGAATCTTTTGGAATTAATACGTTTTATTTTAAAGATTAAAGTGTTATTTTTAAGGAGAACGAATGTATTTTGTTGTAAATGCCCCATATACACATAGAAGCTTGCAATTGCATTCTTAATGGTTGTAAATGGAATCTCACTTTTAGTAATGTAGCGTATTACGCTTTCAATAAATAACGAGTATATCTTAAAATAAAAACTTGTTTTTACCAAGTATAGTAGGATTTATTTACACAAGGTATCTCTCAAGAATAATTATTTTAGGCAATGAAATTGAATGGTTTTTATACTTATATCTTAAAATAAAAACTTGTTTAAGTAATTCATACACACGGCTGCAGTGGATTAATTTAACAATTGGGAACCTTTTTACACCCCGTACTAAATGCAATACATGGAATTTAATTAATAAGGGCTTCGTCTTATGTCTCATAAATGCATTAAGATAATTTTCATTTTCACAAGATTTAAAGTTAGGGTTTCCCGATGAGTTAATGAAATATGCTTATATTTATACATGGTAGAAAAATTAAATTTTGGGATATTTTAATTTCTTCTGTTTTTTTGGTTTTTTAAGTGGTTATTTTTCTTAGAATTTGGCTTTCAATGACTCTCGTGACCTCTTTAACACACCAATATGATATATATATATATATATATATATATATGATATTAAAATAATTGCTTTTAGCAAATTTAATAAATAAAACAGTATATATACGATGTATAAATAAACACCCACTTTACGAAGGATCGAAAAAGAGAGTTTTTAATTATACAAAGCAAGCTAGCAATTTGCATAGCCATAAATGAAAGAATTTGGAGAATAAACATTCATCGACTAGTTTCGATTTCACTGGATCTCATCAAGATGAAGTGGTTTATAACCCTTATGAAACAACCAAAAAAAAAGGCAAAAATAACTTCGAAAGAACTTCTGTAAGATGGCAAGAGTAAAATAAGAACGCCATCAGGTGAGTATCCACTAGTATTAGACTAGTCAAGTACAGAAGTAAATTCGAAATTAAGTCGATATTTCATAGATGACCATAACAAATACGTTTCACCTTTGGGTTTGTTCGATGTGCTAAATGCAAGAATTTTGCAAAAATATAACACACCGTCCCTTGGCGACGCTCGACATAATACCCTAGAGGGGTAACGATTAAGGTAAAAATGATATTAAAAATATTAAGACGAAGATAGATAATTTGAATACTCTCCGATTATCCCGTCTCAGTGTTACTGATCAGTAACCTTGAGCAAACCTTTTGTAAGGTCAAACCAATTCGAGATTTGACCCACCTCAAAATTTAAGGAATTATCCACTCACAAGTAATTTTCTAACGCAAAAATCTTAGAACGTCTTTTTTTGTGGTAATTTGTTTTTTATTCACCTGGCTTCTGTTTCTATTCAAAACCTCATCCTGTATTGTTACTGCGTTACGCGCAATCAGAACATTTTTTCAAATCTATTCATTCTAAAACGAAAACTTATTTCATAAATTAAATAGTCAATACCTTGTTTTAGGTATCCGTTAATTTGTAAAACATTCCGAGAACGTATAATTGCTTTCTCTTGTGTTTCCCATTTAAAGACTTGTCGAAATAATAGATCCTACTCTTATTTGATAGCATGTTTTCCAGTTTGCTAATCGCGCTTTGATAACGCGAGAATGGCAGTTCGAACTCGTATTATTTGAACCAATTTTTAATTTGGTTCTGCAGCTTGTGCTTTGAAATATTTTGTACATTACTCGTTCCAGTACTTCAAAAGCGCTGCAGATTTTTTTGGTTCGACCAGTAGGAGCTCTTAGCTGGAGGTCAAATGGGGTTTTTCTTTATGTAGGCCCAACTGTTCGTTGACGTAGACCACCTGCTTTTGTCTGTAGACTGCTGCTGCAGTTACGGTGTCAGGGCGAATGGATCCTGAGTACCGTGGTGTTGCTGTGCTGACTCATCCCCGACGGATTGCAAGATAAGCATCCCGACGCATAGAGGTATGTGACTCGTTTTCTTTTATGCACATCGAGGATTATTATTTATCAGCGGTTGATGTTGTGAAACCAGTTCACCATACATGTTTAAAAGCTAGCTTTGCTAGTGCTTCTGGTTATCTTTTTTTAATTTTTACTACACCTTGACCTACATTGGATACTTTAATTTAACACACTTGCTATTGAAAAAACAAACATTTAATACTTTATTTAACACACGTGCTATTGAGAAAATCTACATTTAATACTTTAATTTAACACACTTTTTTGTTTTTTTGGTATGTAGGTGAATCCCCCCACTCTACGCGTTTGGTAGTTAGCTTGGTATTTACTTTTCTTCCGGCTACGTCTAGGCACGTAGCAAAATATTTACACATTAGTTAGAACATGGGTTTGACTTATGTACTAGTAAATATTATAATATGCCTATCTTACTAGAAATATTATACAGGGTAAAATTAAATATTAAAAAATTTAATTATATATATTGCAGTGGATTGTGGGGTCAGTCTCTGGATCTCCCTAAAACCTATTCAAATTCTAAGGTTCGGCTGTCATAAGATTGCTGTGATCGGACTTATGGGTTTGACATTGCCCGTGTCAACACTGATTTTCAAAAAAACAATAAAAAATTTTATAAAAATATTCTTACTCGTTTATTCTGCTGCAACAATCTTCAGCAGCTTCCCTGGCTAGCTCAGCTGTGCTTCTTCTCGACTACCTAAACTTACAATCATTCTTTCTTCCCACTCACACATCATTCAATAAAAGCACAAAATAATACAACAATCATACAATCTTTATTTACCGCTATTTACAAACAATTATTTACAGATATATACAGTTTGGTACACTAATTACAACTCAATAAGTGCTATTTTTGTAAAGTTCTTGTTTTAAATTTTTAATTTCAAACACATTTAATACAACAGGAGTAAATGGGCCACAAATAATGCCATATATTTATTGCACACTGGAGTATGGTGAGCTCATAATAACCCAGTTTATTAATGTATGCCTTTTACCTTGCATAAAATTACTACAAATTAATAAACCCATGTACCCTTAACAATCCAATTTAAATTCGTAATGAAATTTAGTAAGCTTTACATACATCTTTTTTTTTCAATATTTAAAATACCCTAATAATTGTCAAGTACACGTATCTTTTCCGATACGTTAAATAACCATAAATGACCCCCAAAGTTCACTCACACATCACAAATAATTCCAACAGTTTATCAAATAACAGCAAATTCAAATGAGTTACCTGGAAAATGCTTCAAGTCTCCAACTCCTTCCATGATGCACTATCCTCCAGAATCCCTTGGCTTCCTGACTATGCGCTCTGATTTACCAGATATTTATAGCTAATAACCTCAGCATACGCCGAGCTCCGTGCTACCAATTACCATTCCATCCCAGCATCCAAATTCACGTATATTATACTTTTGTTTATTGCTTTATTAGCTTGTCATGGTATTAGTTGAACCTCGGTTAATTTAATTCACTCGACACTACACACGTTCATAACTATAAGGCCGCAACTTACCACGTTATAAGTGCTAATACTACTTTTACTGAATTATAAATTTTTTCAATACTCACAAGACTCTACCATAACGTCGGTTGAATATTATACGTAGTCTAAAGCGATGAAAATACAAAAAGCGATCAGAATACAAAGAGAGCCCTATTAATTTTCTTAGAGTATTTATACAATTCAAAATGCCACCTTTCGGCCACTCTTCACGCGAAATACTTAATTAAAAATAATACTTTTGCAAATTTTAATCTAACTGACTTAAAGCTCCCAGAAATTTACCTCAGGCACACAATTTAATCCGAAAAATCGCTTTCACCTGTCGCGTGTTCGTCCGTTGTAAAACTATCTATTTCAACCAATGATACAGTCCTGTGTCGTCCGCCTGTTAAATTTTTATCTTTGTCTTATGCATATTTGATGTCGCGTTCCAAACCCCACTTTAGTTATAGAAAATCGATATTGCTGACCGCGTCACATGACTCCACGTGGATTAAGTACGTGCGTTTTGAAACCAATGCTTTTATATCCGTCTTTATCTGTAGCATATTATTGATCGTGCATCCCTTCCGCTCTTTAAGAAACTTTGTTAGCTTGTTTATTCGAAGCAACTGACGGTTGGAAATATTTTCTTTGAAGCCCGCGTTATTATGCCTATAAATTCGACGAAGGTAACCTTTTCAAACATGCAGGTGTTCTTGATTATTGACCGTTTAAAACAACAATCCTAAGAGCTTATATTTCACAGTATTCGTTACAATTGACCTCTTTTTCTGCTACCACGAACCCTTTTGCCTTCGGATTATTGATTTTCTATACCCTGGTGTGTTTCTTAATGCTATTACACGTTGAATTAAAATAAATTAAATTAATTATGCGTTTCTATTTGTTTTTAAAACTGGGTTTCTTTATGAACCTATTACTTTTCAATCATTAATTATAAAATTTACGTCAATCCATGTCCGTTTAAATTAAATAAATGAAATAAATTTTGCGCGTAAATAAATTGTTCCTTTCTCTATACAGGGTGTTTGACATTGCATTGCGTACCCCAAATTTAACCCTTTAAATCCATAACTATATATATATATATATATATATATATATATATACATATTAGGTACTTAATTGCACCAGGCAAGTTCATAAATACTAAGTTATTATAATTAATAAGATGAAATAATAACTATAATACCTTGGTATTTATCAAATTGCCTAATATGTATATTAAATGTTGGCTTACAGCCGTAAATTTGTGCGTCGCTTCCTGTCTATATTTGACATAAATCAAAAACTTGACACTATCAAATATGATTGACAAAAATGCCAAATGTAATTGAAAGATAGGTTGATTATGGTGACATACATGATTTAACATGATTTAGATTTGTAAAAATTTTTCAATTTCATTACCAGCCCCGGTAGTATAATTGGTAAATACATCAGCCCGAAAAGCTGAGAATGCAGGTTCAAATCCTGTCTGGAACCTTATATTTTCCTTTTTTCAATTACTAGCTTGATTTGAAATGATCATTTGAGCATTGCATAAAAATCTAAGTTATCAACTTACCTTGTGTAATTAACTATCTAAAATATTTATGTGTATATATATATATATATATATATATATATATATATATATATATATATTGATATGATAACGCCGTACTCGGTGTTATAACGTTTTTACTTAACTCCACCGCTTTGTGTTCTCAAATCAAATTTAATCTTACTAATTTTATTATTATGCCACGGCTAGCTCTTTTTCATCTACACAGAGTGCACAACGTTACGATGATCAATTTTTCTCTTCTCCACCCCTTTATGATTACCTATTTGTTAGAATTGATAAAGCAAAGTCAATTAGTTTCATATAATGAAAAGGAATTTTATTTATAATTTTTGAAAAGTATTTAAATACACCCTTCAGTCAATCAATATCATATGTATCATTTATCCAAAAATTTATATACTTTGAATTCAATCTAAAGTCACCAAAAACTATCTTTTTACCAAAGAAACCTGGAACGTTCTAGACCCCTTTATAATATATTACGTAAGTTTAACGTATGCAATGCTTGTTGTTGACTTCATTACAAATTTTATATAAATTGAATAAATTCAGTATTGAAATTTAAATAGAAAAATATCTTAAAATTAAATAGATCTAACCTGCTATATATTTGTTCGGGTTGTGGATCAACACTCCCTCTTCATTCGTATACCAATGCTCTGCTTAGCTAAACCAATGTTTGATTACAGTTACCCCTCTTTTTCAAAAATTACTTCGTGTTTCTTTATTTTATATGCCTTGAATCTCGCAACTCAAAATTGTACCAGAATTGTACCAAAATATAATTGTCGACGCTGATTTGAATTATTATATTGACTCAGGTTTGAATTATTATCATTGACACATTTGAAATATTCAGAAATGTACCGTAGATTCGAAATGTTAATTCACAGATTCAAATTATTACATCACAGATTCGAAATGTTATATCTATCCAAATTTGAATTATTGTCATCAACACATTCACAGATTCGAAGCCCTATTATTATAAAAATTTAGTTTAAATAAGTTACCCCAAATTCTACTCACGTTAAACGGCAAAAGAAGTCTTCGTAATCGTTGCACTACTATCACTGTAACATACACTTAATATTTTATTAAATATTAAATTACGGGTGACTTTCTGGTTAACAGTGACGCACTTCGCTCTGCATGAGTTGTGAACTGACCCGTTTTATCATTGCTCTGTGTTAATATAGGCTCTTCCCACTTGCATGTGGGCTGGATTTTCAAGCAGTTTTGCCGATATCCCAACCAACCAGGTCTTTAATATTCCCTGCATTTCGAAGTTGTTTCTGATGTAATTTATTCGGTTTTCCGTGTGATGGTTTATTTGATACCTTATTGTTCGTTATCTTGACCATATGTTGTTTTGTGTAAATATCACCTTTTCAATAATTGTACAAAATAAATGATGTAACTTTAATTCTGCTTTCGTTTATGTATTTTTATGCGTCTTTGAAAACTGCGTTTTCTTATCAAATGTTTCTTGTTTCCGCGTAATTGCATAAAGCTTTGTTAGGTTTTATCTCTTATCTTCGTATTTGTTTTATAACTAATTAGAACACTTCTTAATGCGTGTTTAATTACATGTACTATCATTTCTTTAAATACGCGTTCTACTGTTAAAAGGTATGCTCACTGGCATTACTTAAAATTAATAACGGTCTATATACAGAGTGTTAAATACTTGCTATTTACATAATGTATGAATTACCTATTTTTCTGCTAAAAACGCGTTCTGTTGTTGTAAGATATGCTTCCTTGCATCACTTAAAGCTAATTATGGTCTATATACAGGGTGTTATGTGCTTGCCATTTACATAATGTACGAATTACTTAATTTTCTGCTAAATAAATGCAGTTTTCTGATTGCTATTGCAATTTATGGTTATTACACGACCTTTGCTACTCAATACACCCCTAAACAACTCCTTATCACAGCAATATATATATATATATATATATATATGTATGTATATATAATGAAGAGTAATTAAGAAATATGTGAAACATTATTCAGTATTAACGCAAACGGCCTCAAATCCGTTGAAACTCGTCGCTTTGTCGTGTCGAGAATGTTCCGAACAATTTAGTACAGCAGTCTTTCAATAATACGCTATAGAGTAATCAAATCTCAATTCACACGGGTATAGGAAGAAGGAATAAAAATAAGCAATTGTACGTCTATTTTATATCTATTTACTACCACTATATTGTGAAAAGCAACCTCAATTGAATGAAATAATTGAAACTAGTTACAGATTAGAGCGATAAATCAAACTTAGCCTGTATGGGAACGATAGGTTCATTATAGAATCCGACTGTCGATTTATGTTTCTACACAATGTATGATTTAACCAGCTTGTTCGACCACCGACAATGGGAAAGCTCTTAGAAGATTCTAATAAGGAAAACTTTACAAACGACCCTTCAACATTGAATACTAATTTCTCTAGAGATCCGGCAATATTTGCGTTACTAGTTCTTCCTATACTTTCGAACTTTTTGAATCCTTTTCCCAAAAGCCACTTTGCATTAAAATGAGATCGAAGTTGTGTGCCATCACCTGTAAGCGATAATAGGAATTCATGATATATTTTAAAATATCAAATCGGGTTGCTAAAATGGTCTATTTAGCGAACGTTTTAGTTTTGAAAACTTACAATCACCGTAATTAATAAAAAATAGTAAAGATAATTTTATTTGTCGTTGTGTTATATATATATATATATATATATATATATATATATATATATATATATATATATATATATATTACTCATATTTAGACCAGGGTAGAAAATTAAATAATCACATCAAATAATTTTAATCACCGTGTAGAAGCTTTGGGAAGAGGTACGCTTTATTAAAACCGTGAAGCATAAAAGGTTATTAGTTTCATTAAACATAAGAGATTTAAATCATGTACAAGACGCTTTATATCAAAAGAAGCAGTATTAAAAAGCTCTGCGTGTAATGTAATTATTCCTAAACAAATGGAAATTACGTGCAAAATTTATATTAATTAACCCTATTTTAAGTAACCAGTAGTAAAACAAAGTGTACACATAATAATTAATATTTAACTTGTATTCGCTAAAAATGAAAGGATAGAAGTCAATTTTAATTGGAGTTAATTAAACCATTATCAATAATAAGCATAAAAGTCTGTGAAAACCCAAGATTATAATACCAGAAAATAAAGCTCTGTGAATTAATATTATTTTGAACACCTGCGTAGTTTAAATATCACGTACGGCGAAAATTGTGTAGATAACAAATGGTTTCAAAGAATCTTGAAGAAACCGTGGCTTAATAGTCACGAGAAGGTGCGATACGGGGTTATTTAACCCAGATAGTCCACATGGACTAAAATATAATCGATAATAAAGAATATCAATTTGCACCAATGCGAACAGGTTAGAAAAGGAAAGAAAAAATGCGTCAAGCAAAGACACATATAGTAAAAGGCGTGATTTAAGCAACGTCACGAGGGTCACAATTGGTTGAAAATAGGATGCAAATATCAGAGGTAGAAACAACAATTTCTGTACAAAATTAATTAGTTTTTCTCGGACATGTTTGCGTGCCGTGTGAGAATTTCTGATATTTAAATGGGGCGAGTGAAAAATTCGTAAAAACCGACGTGCGAGCGACGGACTGGGAACATAGAATGAGAAATTCTTAAGAATTGTCTGTTTTGAGGACAAAAGCGACGTGCCGGCTATTCGCTATATATACCGGTGGTAATATGAATTTCGGCCTCTTAGACTTTTGACTATTCGATGCGTTAAAAGCTCTTACATCCGCGACTTGATTGAAGATGTTAAACAGTGTATTTTAGTGTGATAAAATAATTTAAAGTTTGCTCGTATATTTTAGTGATTCAAAATAGTTTGTTATTTACGTGCTAACATGAATGTACTTCAGTGCACTTAGATACAAGGTAATAAAATTTAGTATCACTGTACCAATTAACAAAATTTACAACGACAAATGTATACACAAAAGTAGGCAGTTTTGGCGTTTATTGGTGAAAGACGCATGAATTTCTTTGCTATTTTTCGGGGTGTTAATAATTAAATGGTTCAAATACGTGTCTGGATCCACGAAACAAGGGCAGATATACACAGATGAGTTCCGGAAAAGCCCCGAAACAACTTTAAATAAATGGTGATGGAGAAAATTTTAAAAGCGTTGAGAATTAGAAGCCGTAAATATAATCCTGTTGGAATGGTGTGATTAACTAAAGGGACGATGTACATTGAAGCTACGAGGACAGTAACCTTCAGGTAAATTATACTATTTTGTTTGACATTTTGTGTGTGTTGAATAACTTTATAATTGATTTACTTTAAATGGACATTAGTGAAATTGTACTAACCATAAAATTTTAACTTTAAGATGAAATTTGCTTGTTTAAGTAGAAAGGGGTATTTAGTATTGATGTTCGGGAATATGATGAAACTTTGGGTATGTCTTTGAGCTCAATTAGACGAACCTGGTTAATTAACGTAAAGGGGTGGTAGATGCTCCCTTTATACTCAGACTCCGGTCTGCTTATATTGTTATATTAATTAGTAGGCATCCAACAAGGACTTTAATTCTGGATGCACATTAAAATGATAATAAAATTAATCTTGAAATTCTTTTTAAAACTGAATTTTATGCTGAAATTTAATTTGAAAATTTAATGTATTCTGAATATTGATGTAAATAGAGTTTGTTCTTTACGTGCTACAATGAATGTAATTTAGTGCACTTAGAAAAAAAGATACAAGGTAATAAAGTTTAGTATCACTGTACCAATTAGTCAAATTTGCAACGACAAATGAATACACAAAGGTAGGCAGTTTTGGCGTATATTGGTGAAAGAAGTATGAATTTCTTTGTTATTTTTCGGGGGTATTAATAATTAAATGATTCGTAAACGTGTCTGGATCCACAAAACAAGCTTCAGATATACACAAATGAGTTCCGGAAAAGCACTGAAACAACTTTAGAGGAATGGTGGTGTAGAAAATTTTAAAGGCGACCAGTAATACGAGGACCTAAACATAACCCAGTTGGATTGGTGTGATTAACAGAGAACGATGTACATTGACGCCACTAGTGCAGTAACCTTCAGGTAACTTATGCTTTGTTGTTCGATTTTTGGTGTGTTGGTGTGTGTTGAATAACTTTATAATTGATTTACTTAAAATGGACAGTAGTGAAATTGTACTAACAACAAATTTTTAATTGTAAGGTGAAATTTTCTTGTTTAAGTAGAAAGGGGTATTTAGTATTTATGTTCTGGATTATGATGAAAATGTGGGTATGTCTTTGAGCTCAATTAGACGAACCTGTTTAATTAACGTAAAGGGGTGGGAGATGCTCCCTTTGTACTCAGACTCAGGTCTGCATATATTGTTATATTAATTAGTAGGCATCCTACAAGGACTTTAATTCTGGATGCACATTAAAATGATAACAAAATTTAATCTTGAAATTTTCTGATACTAAAATTTATGCTGAAATTTAATTTTGAAATTTTAATGTATTGTGAATATTGATGTAAATAGAGTTAACGTTGATGTTTGTAGTAGGAATGTGTTTTTTTTTTTATGAATGAGGATGAAGGTTTAACTAGGTGAGCAGCCGAGGCGGAAAAGAGTAAAGAGGCGATTAACAGAAGAAAGTCAACGGACCAGTTAAGTTAATAGCTTTTTTTTACGTTTCACAGCATTCTTGACGCCCAATTCGTGAGGCTCGATTCGAAAAGCGGAGTACCCGGATTTTGGTGGTTTCACAGAAATATATATATATATATATATATATATATATATATATATATTGCCTTGTAACTTCGCTCTGGACCTCAGTAGATTCGAAAATTATCAATTTTCAAAAATCGAAAATTTCACAAAAAAGGAAAATTTTCAAAAAAAAATTTCTTACCGGGATTCTACTTCCATCCACTTTGATGTCTTCAACAGCTCCCTGGCTAGCTCAGCTGTGCCTCCTTAAAGTTCACTCTCGCACCTCACAAATAATTTCACAGTTTATAAAAAGACATCAAATTCCAATGCGAGTTATGTATCCCCCAATTACCTATACATATTGATGTATTGAATCTAATATGAATTGTTAGAAATTATTAAGTAAAAGTATAAGTTCAATGCAACATTGTAACACAAGGATAACCCAGAGAGGTTATCGACAGTTCATGAGAACGGAATGCAGCATTGCATCCGTGAGGGCAGTGATACTGCAGGTGGCAGGTCACAGGCGGTCAACATACTGCAATTACTTAGAATTAAGTTGTTACATTGTATTAAAGTGTACAATTAAGGAGAAACGCAGACATGAGATCTGCAAGTTCTCACAGCCGTGTGAGGGGCAGGTTATTATAAAAGGCCCGGGAGCTCAATGCCCGGCAGTCAGTCTTCGAACTCCATACTTCGTTGTTCAAGCTACTCACTAGTACAATAATTATTTTAGTATTATGTACAAGTTATCAAAATTTTAACTAATAAAAATGTGTTAAAGTTTCAAAGCTTTTTAAAAAACCAGCTCCAAAGGCCCGAACTTTAACTGGCGCAGTCGTAACGGATGTCAAAAGGGCACTGAAAATCCAAAAATCGGAAGATTGGTGACCAAGAATTTTTATTCGAAATTTTGGCAGAACCCAAACCAAGTTGGAGGAAGAACAAGCATCGTCTAAATCCAGCAACAAACCAAGTTGGACAAGGAACAAGAATCGTCTAAGGCCAACAAAACAAACCAAGGTGGACAAGATACAGAATCGATCGAACCCACCAAAGAAACAGATGAAACTAATGTAAGTTCATTTCCATAAAAAATTTTTTTTAAACCAAATTATAATTGATATATGCTAGTATTATAACTATTGATTACTATCGTTTTATGTATTTTATATTATGAATATTTTTGAAAATAGTTCAAAGTGAATTATTTTCAAAACGAGACTATAAAACATTTTATTAAACTTGAATGTTAAAGAAATATTTTTTCTTTAAAAAGCAAATGAAACTTGAATTTTAAAAAAAGAGACTTGATTATTTACAAAGAGATTTTCTTAAAACAAATAAGAATTAAATTTAAAAAGAAATCCTTACCATAATTAATAGAACGAACTCAAAATAATCCAAAAATAACGGGCGCACATTCACTAACACCAAAATAAGAAGCACGATTCAAACCCACGTTTATAAACCGGTAAACTAACGCGAAATTAATTTCAAAGCTAAAGCTAATCTTTAAGCAATCACAAAACAATTATTTGAAACCATTGACCTGATAAATCATAGCAAACACTCTGCTACGGTAACCTAAAACCACCTAAGAAAACAAAGCTCGCATCTATTATACAATTAAAACTCGGAGAAAATCGTTTTCAGAATCCTTGCACAGTACTAAAAAAATAGCTTTCAGGAACTTTCAGTACTAAAGCAATTCGCATCATAAGTATTAATCTATCACGGAATTATAGAAGCGCATGAAAATTACACCACAACACTCTATAAATAAAGTGCAGTAAAACGGTCATCATAAGAATCTTTAATTAAAACGCTAAAACGTTATCATACGCTCATAATTGTAAACCTGAAAACGCACATAACGAAGAGTTCAATTACCAACAAGCATTATAATACCAAGAGATCTAAAAATAAAACAGACATAACACTTTACATTAGCGAGTACGGAAAGTCAATTATCTAATTCCATAAACCAACACCTGTAAGTGCAATTACCTCAACAAAGTATTCAATTTCAACCATGAAGTACAGGAGTAATCAACCTTAAGTTATAAGTAGAACACAAGACAGACGAACTGTACGTTTACGCAACTCAGTAAAACCCACGGAAAGAGTATTAATTAACAGAATTTAACCAAAACAAAGCTAAACGAGAATAAACCCATCCATTTAAGATTCCTTAAGAAGCAAAAACTCAAGACGAACTAAAAGCTGCATAAAAACAATTAATCCAAGACTACGGTAAATAAATTCAACATTATTGAATACAAATCTCGTGAATACATCACCGCATTGTGTAATTAAATATAAATAAACAACGACTACGATTTTAAAAATAACTCTACGCAATATAAACTTAAAATTAATAAATCTAATACTACAAGTACGAAATTAATCTCAAATTCTTACCAAATTTTATCCACCCAATCCAAACTGAAAATTAACCATTCCTAACTAAAAAATAACGCCGAAAAATAACGAAACAAACATCAACCTTTACCAAAATTTTATTTACCTAATCTAATTGAAAAATTAACAAACCAAAACCGAAGTTAACGTTTCAAATAGCTAAATCAACATCAATTTTTACAAAACTCTAAGTTATCCAATCTAAAAAGGAAAATTTAAAAAACCAAAGCAAAAATAACGTCATAAAAAGAAAAATCATCCCCAATTTTTACAAAATCCAAAATTACTTAATCCAAAAGAAAAATTAATACATCCAAAGCATAATAAACGCTACAAATAACAGAACCAACCCCAATTTCTACAAAATTTGAAATTTCACAACCCGAACTGAAAATTAATAAATCCGAAGCAAAAGTAACAATACAAATAGCGAAATAAACCTTAATTCAAAAAAAAAAATAATTTTTTTTTGAAATTTCCAAAAAATCGAAAACAACCCTTAACCAACATGAGTAACACAGACTTACGTCTCTATTTAGAGACAATTCAGACGTTTGATGGCACGCAGGCCCATCTCTCGAATTTCATTGGAGCATGTGAAATGTTCCTAAAAACCTTTTACAAACCCGGAGATGACGCAAGAAATTCATTGCTTATACGCTTAGTAATAAGTAAACTAGCCGGAAGGGCACTAACCTTAATCGCCAGTAGGGACGACTTATCGGAATGGGACCAGTTTAAACAGCTACTAATTGCATATTTCGGAAACCAACGTAATATAAAATGCCTGGTACGAGACCTAATAAACCTTAGAATGGAACACAATCAATCCCCTACCAATTCGGAATGAAATGCCAAGACGTGAGAAGTTTAATTTTAACAAAATTAAAAATCGAAAAACCCGATCAAAACGTTAGACATTTAAAACCAAAAATGTACGACGAAATGGCACTAGACACATACATAAACGCTTTACCAGAACGACTATCGGATAAAATCAGATTCCAACGACCCCAAAATCTAGAAGAAGCTATGAGCCTAGTAATAGAAGAAGAAAATGTAATGTATTACCGCAACAGACTATACAATCCCAACGCAAATAAAAATTATTCACCAATAAAAACTATACAAACTACAAGACAAACAATCCCCCAACAAAAATTCACACCCTTTAACCCACAAACAAATCAACCGCGAAGTAACAACCCAAGTTTTAGCAATACCAATTTTAATAATCAATTTAAAAATTTTTCAAGACCAACATTCAACCCAACTTTTACGAAACCCGCATTCCAACCGAGATTCAATCAAAACCTAAACCAACAAAGACCAGCATTCAACGCAAACCCCAATAGAAATACACCAATGACTAATAATAATAACAACCCTAATAATTATTACAAACCAACACCAATGGACACCTCATCTGGTAACACCAGACAAAACACAAAAATAACACACATCCGACCAAACCCTCATCAGAAACGTAATTTTACATCAGAAGAATTATTTCATCAAGAAATCGAAAAATTTGACACTGACCAGAATAATGACATTGAGACACCCACAAACAATGAGTCAAACCATACAGAAACTTACGAATGTGACGAACAATACGAAACTTACAAGGAGTATGATGAAGAAAACTCGAACTCAAATTTTCAAATGGACCCATACATAGACAACCAAACTTAATAAACTTAAACAACATAAATCACTTAGTACTACCATACATAGAAATACCCCACGCCAAATTCAAACTATTAATCGACACCGGATCATCTAAAACATTAATTAGCCCCAGAACCGTACAAAAACATTATTTAGATTATGTAGAAAGAGAACCATTTAAAATCAAAACAGCCCATCAAACAACACTACACCAATTCGTAGCAAATATACCCTTACCGAGAACATTTAATGTCAAAATGAAACATAAATTTTGTGTATTCGAATTTAACGATAAATATGACGGATTAATCGGAATGGATCTTCTAAGAAAATTAGGAGCCAACATTGACATTAAAAATCGCTTATTAAGGACAAAATACGGAAAAATCCCAATTAAATTTCAAAACACACAAGTTGAACAAAAATACACTATAGAACCCCGAACGGAAAGAAAAATAAAAATCCCAGTAAAATCTAACAAAAATTTAGGAATAATAAATCATATAACTTTTCAACAAGGAGTAGAAACCCCAACTGCCTTAGTTCAAATAAAAGATAACTTTGCAACCACAACAATATTAAATTCAAACGACTATCCCGTGGAATTATCATTGACAGACCCAATTAACGTAGAAGAACTAAATTTTAACGAAATGGAAATAGACGAAAATTTAGAAAACGAATACAACCCAATGGAACATGACGAAATGTTAAGAGAAAATTTAACTAACATCCGCTTTAATACCGATATCAATCAAGAAGAAGAAAGAGCAATTAAGAACTTATGTTTCGAATACCGAGACATATTCCATTGTGAAGGAATACCATTAACATTCACCAACACAGTAAAACATAATATCGAGTTGACAGACAATAAACCAATCTTTACAAAAGCATATAGACTACCTCATGCAAGCCAAGAAGAAGCTGACAGACAAGTAGCAGATTTATTAGACCAAGACATAATCCAGCACTCCAATTCACCATGGAGCAGCCCCGTGTTAATAGTACCTAAGAAATTAGACGCAACCGGAAAGAGAAAGTACAGAATGGTAATAGATTATAGAAAGTTAAATGAAAAACGGTAGATGACAAATATCCACTACCAAATATTACCGAAATTTTAGACAAATTAGGCAAATGCCAATATTTTACAACATTAGACCTAGCATCAGGATACCATCAGGTAGAGATGGAAGAAAAAGACATATCAAAAACAGCCTTCAGCACACCTAGAGGACATTACGAGTACAAACGAATGCCATTTGGATTAAAGAACGCACCCGCTACTTTCCAGAGAGTCATGGACAATATACTACGAGGAATACACAATGAAAAATGCCTTGTATACCTTGACGACATCATAGTTTATTCCACATCATTGGTAGAACACATAGAAAGATTGAAGGAAGTATTCGAAAGACTTAGACAAGCACATTTTAAAGTACAATTAGACAAAAGTGAATTCTTACAAAAAGAAGTATCATTTTTAGGACATGTAATAACACCCCAAGGAGTAATGCCAAATCCAGACAAAACCAATGCAGTTCTAAATTACCCATTACCAAAAACAAACAAAGAAATTAAAGGATTTCTAGGACTTAGTGGTTACTACCGCAAATTCATTAAAGGTTACGCTCAGATAACCAAACCCTGACAAATTGTTTAAAAAGGGAAACAAAATTGAACACACCCCAGAATTTATTAAAGCTGTAGACAAAATTAAAAACATATTAACGAATCACCCTGTATTAGAATACCCAGACTTCACAAAACCATTTATACTGACGACAGACGCATCAAATGTAGCATTAGGCGCAGTATTGAGCCAAGGAAAAGTAGGTAGCGATAAACCCATCAGCTACGCATCCAGAACCCTAAATGAAACCGAACAAAATATAGCACTATAGAAAAGAGTTATTAGCCATAATTTGGGCAACAAAATATTTTAGACCTTATTTATACGGAAGAAAATTTTACATATACACCGATCATAGATCACTAGTATGGTTATGCAAACTGAAAGAACCAAATTCAAAATTACAAAGATGGAGAATCAGACTCGAAGAGTATGATTACGAAATTATATATAAAAAGGGAATTTATAACAACAACGCAGACGCTTTAAGCCGAATCCAACTCAATGCATTAGAAACGGAATCCATTATAGGTAACGTAGACGATACAGAAATAAGGGAAGATCCAGACGAGAGCGACACAATACATTCGACACAAAACGAAGAACCAAAAAACGCGATTAAAATTTTAAATGAAGCAATTGATATGAAACCTAACCAATTTATAATAACAGAAGTTTTAAATAACCCCAATCCAGTAAAATATACAAAAGTAGATAACAAAAAGATATACCAAATTCAAATAACTAAAGATGATAACGAAGAACAAATAATTAAAATTTTAAAAGAATACACCCCCGAGAAAAAACGATTTTATTTTTATTTCAACACCGAACATTTATACCAAAGATTTTCAGAATTATACATTAAACTATTCAATAACTCTGGACCTGAACTCATCAGATGTACTAGAAAACTAATAACACTAGACGACCCTGACGAAATAAACGATGTAATTAGAAATCAACACGAAGGGAAAACCAACCATCGTGGAATTAACGAAACAATAAAACAACTCATAAGACGTTATTATCTTAAAGACATGAAGGACTTGACCACAGATTTTATTAACCAATGCGAACTATGTGACAGAGCGAAATACGACAGGAAACCCCCAAAGATACCCTTAATGTTAACCAAAACACCCGACAAACCATTTCAAAAACTACATGCCGATACTCTAGTAATAGAAGCGCAAAACTATCTAACAATTATAGACGCATTCACAAAAATAGGCCAAGCAATACCAATCACATCCAAAAATAGCATTGACGTGACCCAAGGATTTTTACAATATTTCACATTTTACGGAACACCCGAATCAATCACTTTAGACAATGGTAGCGAATTTAAAAACGAGACAATACAAAACACTTTAGAACTTCACAAAATAAAAATTCATTTCATAACGGAAAACCACCCCGAATCAAACGGACTAATCGAACGATTACATTTAACCCTGCTAGAACAAATTCGATTATTAAGAATAAATTATAAAAAGGAACATATAACCAATTTAATGTCATACGCACTAATCGCCTATAATAACACAATTCACTCATCAACTAACTTTACACCCTTAGAATTAACATTAGGACATTCAGATTCACGAAATCCCTATGACATACACTACAATAAAGAAGTATATCAACAATATGCGAAAGACCACAAACAAAAATTAAAAATAACTTATGACAAGGTAAAAGATAAATTAGAGAAAGATAAGGAACGAATCACCACAACCCGAAATAAAAATACCGACTCAAATAAATTTTCAATAGGACAAACCGTATACGAGAAAAACTTTCAAAGCAAGCGACATAAAACAGCACCCAGAAATTTAGGACCATTCAAAATTAAGAAAATATCAGATAAAAATATAGCAGTAGTAGACAACGGTAAAATAACAAAGTATATTCATTTAAAAAACCTAAGACACCCTGTAATTTCAGATGGACAATCATCACCCTTACCGTCAACCTCCACCCAGGTAGAACGGACAACCCAATAACAATAAATAAAAAGCAACCCCGGTATACTACCAATAAACTAGGCAGTATACAAAATTACAATATTTACTCAAATAATATCAACCCTTACTTTAATGTAACAAATTTTAACAACATTAAGAATAACGAAATAATATTTTTGATAGAAATCTAGATAGTAGAAAGTAACAATTATCATTATTATCATTTATTTGCTTTTCCAACAAAGGTTACTAGCACATACCAAGTAATCATACCCAAAACCAAATTCCTATCCCTAAATGAACTAAGATATGGTTATACAAACGAAAAATGTACTGAAGTAACACCAAATCAATATTTATGTCAATCGATGACGACAACAACCATTCAATAAGACAGCCCTTGTGAAGTACAACTATTAAAATTCTCAAATCACTACGAAAACTGTGAAACCAAACAAGTGCAAATAACTAATATGAAAATTCAAAAAGTTACAGATAACAAATGGATAGCAATTTTCCCAACAGAAGTAATAGCAACCATCCACTGCAACCAAGATGAAAATAACCAAGCATTAATCGGAAGCAAACTAATTACCCTCAAAGAAGATTGTTATGTGAAATTGAAAGATGAAGTAATCAGAGTTTATCAAGATCCCATAGCAACAAAGAAACTTGCAAACCTACCGGAACTACAATTCAAAATACAACAAGAAGACGAAGAAATAATCAAGAAACCTATGAAGCTAGAGCATCTAGACTTAGACGACCTCAACCACGCCGTGAAATTAGTGGAAAGTTATAAAGAACAATTAAGTGAACTCAAAACGCCAAAGTTACATTATAATAATATAAGTGTTTGGACAATTGTATTGATCATTTTAGTAATTTTTGTAATCATGTATGTATTATACAAAATGTACCTTAGATATAAGAATGAAGGAAACAGTTCTAGATTTAAGGAAACAAAGAGAAAAAAGGAAACAATAAGCATACCATTAGAAACAATGAATTTTAAATGAATTTAAATAATGTATTTTATGTATTTAAAATTAAAAAACCTTAATTTTTCATTTACGGTGGGAGGAGTTATGTATCCCCCAATTACCTATACATATTGATGTATTGAATCTAATATGAATTGTTAGAAATTATTAAGTAAAAGTATAAGTTCAATGCAACATTGTAACACAAGGATAACCCAGAGAGGTTATCGACAGTTCATGAGAACGGAATGCAGCATTGCATCCGTGAGGGCAGTGATACTGCAGGTGGCAGGTCACAGGCGGTCAACATACTGCAATTACTTAGAATTAAGTTGTTACATTGTATTAAAGTGTACAATTAAGGAGAAACGCAGACATGAGATCTGCAAGTTCTCACAGCCGTGTGAGGGGCAGGTTATTATAAAAGGCCCGGGAGCTCAATGCCCGGCAGTCAGTCTTCGAACTCCATACTTCGTTGTTCAAGCTACTCACTAGTACAATAATTATTTTAGTATTATATACAAGTTATCAAAATTTTAACTAATAAAAATGTGTTAAAGTTTCAAAGCTTTTTAAAAAACCAGCTCCAAAGGCCCGAACTTTAACTTGCGTTACTTGGAAAAACTTGAAGATTCCATCTTTGTTGACGATGTATTATGTTCCCGAACCCTCAGTCTAGTGGTAATGCGTTGCTTGCCGCCTCCAGCTATTTATAGATGAACACCATCTAAGTTGTGCTGCATGCTACTCATTCAAGATCCATCTCATATCCAAATCCACGTATAGTACACTTGTTATTATTGCATAATTTAATTTACTTTACGTTACGAGCTTGTTACAGTATACGTTGTACCTTAGTTAAATATAAATAAACTCGACACTATCTGCGTTTAAAGTATAAGGCCAACCATCTAACACTGTACTATTTAATTTATAAATTTTAATACTTACAAGCTCGTTAGTAGATTTTTGTACGTCGTAAGCGATGCAAATTAAAGAAGTCAAAGAGAAACTTAATAACTCTCCTTTCATATTTATAGGATTCAAAGTGAAACCTCTCCAAACCCTCTTAACGCGAAATATTTAATTGAATTAACTCTTTCTTCAAATTTTGTATAACCGTTTTCAAACTCCCCAAAATTTAGCTCGTCGCTACGCTATTTTCCGAAAAACCCGTATTCATCTGTCCCGTGCTCGTCTGTTGTTACAACTAACTATTTAGACCAATGGTACCTTTCAGTGACGTCTTGAAACCCCGCCTGTATTAGCTCTATTCCTCTCTTATGCATATTGGATGTTTTTTTCTACCCTTGTTTGAGTGGTAGAAAATCGATATTACTGTCCGCGTGCTATCTACCTCACGTGGAGTTGTATACGTGCTTTGCGACTGTCGGTTGACCAATATTCTTTGAAACTTGTTTGTTATCTACAAAAATAAGGGGAACATGACCTTTCCAAAACATGCAGGTGTTTAATTAACGATCGTTTTACAATAAAATTTCTAGGAGTTTGCGTTTCAAGGTATTTCATATACTCGATGTCTGTTTGTTTGTTAGTAAAGCGTTTCGCCTTGGAATTATCGATTTTTCACGCTCTTATGCGTTTTTTGACGTTATAACCCTTTGAATTAAACTGAATTAAATTAATTAATAATTTCTATTGGCTTATACAATTTGTTTTCTTTACGAAACTACGAATTTTGAATCCCTAATTATAAAATTATGGTATTATTTGTTACTTTAAATTAAATACATGAAATAAATTTCGCACGTAAATTATGGTTGTTTCCCCTATATAGGGTGTTTAAAATTGCATTGTTTATACCCAAATTTAACTCTTTAAATCCACTACAATATATATATATATATATATATATATATACAAAGTAAAAAGAAATTATTGGCAATAGACTTAAATTCTGCCACGAGGGCATCCTGTCGAAGCGTTTCGCCCTAATTGAGGCTCATCAGGACAGGAGTAGTAAAGTTGTAATATTTAATACAGACACCACATTACAACTTTGTCCAAACACTTATGTTGTCGTAGTGTAACTTGGGCGTTTTTAGTTCACTTAAATGTTCTTTATAGTTTTCCATTAGTTTCATGGCGTGGTTGAGGTCGTCTAATTCTAGATGCTCTAGTTGCATGGGTTTTTGGATTATTTCTTTATCTTCGATTTGTGTTGTCTTGATTTGTAGCGCTGGTAAGTTTGCGAGTTTCTTGGTTGCTACGGAATCTTGGTAAACTCTGATTATTTCGTTTTTTAGCTTCAAATAACAGTCTTCCTTGAAGGTGATTAATTTGCTTCCTGTCAATGCTAGATTGTGTTCGTCTTGATTGCAGCGGACGGTTGCTATTACTTCTGTTCAGAAAATAGTAATCCATTTGTTTTCTGTCACCTTTTGAATCTTCGTGTTGGTAATTAGTACGGGTTTGGCTTCACAGTTTTCATAATGTTTTGAAAATTTTAATAATTGTACTTTGCAAGGCCTGTCTTCTTGAATAGTTGTTGTTGTCAATGATTGGCATAAATATTAGTTTGGTGTGACTTCATTACATTTTCCGTTCGTATAACCATATCTTAGTTCATTTAAAGATAGAAATTTGGTTTTGGGTATGATAGCTTGGTATGTGCTAGTAATTTTCATTGGAAAAGCAAATAAATGATAATAATTATTATTGTTATTTTCTACTATCGGGATCTCTATTAAAAATGTTATATCGTTATTCTTTACATAGCCTTTAACTATAGCTATTTTTTTAAATATTAGAATGGTTGATTCTACTACAAGCAAGGGTAATTTACTGTTAGTTATATATGATCTAATTCTTAATAATTCCTTTAATAAGTCACTTGGTTCAATGATACTAGAGTGTAAGGTATTTAATTTTGCAAATGTTACTGCGTTTTCTAATGTAGCTAAAATTTGTTGAATTAAGGTAAGGGTTAATATTATTTGGGTAAATATCGTATTGAATCTAATTAAATCTCGCATGTCTAACATGGTAGTCTGCATGTTAGTTTCAAGGGTTTGGATTCGGTTCGCTATACTATCTTGGTTTCTTACTAGCTTTCTTAGTGTTTCGTTGAATTTTATAATAGTTGATTGAGTTACTGATATTTGGTTGCTAATTATGGATTTTATATCGTTTTGATTTTCGATTAATTGCTGTATTACGTTATCATAGCGTTCTGCGTCATGGTTATCTAAATTGCCGGTGATTGATTTTATTATGTTACCTAATTCGTTAATTAGTCCTCTTTTTCGTCTTGTAGTTTGTTGTAAAAATTTTGGAAACAAGGAGATTAGAGGGACAGATTATTTTTGGAAATGGTACACATTGCAAACGATCCAAATTGTGTAAATGACAAAACTGATGTAAACAATCTCAGCAATATTTATTCATATGTGCACAGTTTTCAAAAATCCCTCAAATTGCCAATAAATACATGAGCTGCTAAATATGCGTATACTGTATTATCAGAAGATCTGCTGTTTTGGATTATTTACTACTGAGAGTCTATATAGTTTTTAAACAAAACTATTCCCTCCATGTCTTAGTAAGTGGCCTATCCTCCAATCTCCCCTCCAATCTCTCCAATTTTTTTTTACTGTTTTTCACATATTTCTTTCTTCCTTTACCACTTTGTTCTTAACCTTGTTTGTCCATGATATTCTTATCATACGTCTGTAGCACCACATTTCAAAGGCTGCTTTGTCCTGTCCCCTTCTCCTACTGACCAAGTTTCACAGTCGTACAGTGCTGTGCTGCACACATGTTTTAAGCAATTTTTTCATTGTTTTTATGTTTGTTGTTTTTGAACACAGTAGTTGCTTTTTTTTTGTTAAATGTAGCACAACCTTGTGCTAATCTCTGTTTTATATGTTTTGTGCTTTTCCCATCTTGCGTTATTTGGCTTTCTAGGTGGCAGAGATCTTTTACTTCTTGCAAGTTTTCGTTACCAATTTGTATTCTTGTTTTTAATTTATTTTCCCCTCCTTTGCATACTAGAACTTTAGTTTTATTCTTGTTAATTTTCATACCGTATCTCTCTCTTAGAACTGTTTTCATATCATTAACAGCAGCTTCTAACTTCTCTTTGCTGGATGCTAATACCGCTATATCATCTGCAAATCTAAGCATATCAATCTTTTGTCCCTGCATTTGAGAGTATTCATTGCCTTTTCAAAGTACAAGTTAAAAATTAATGGGGATAAGACACATCCCTGCCTCACCCCTTACCTAATATTTACTTCTCTACGTTCCTGCTCTAATTCTATTACCTTACATGTAATTTTCAAATGCTCCACCCGAAGGTACTACATTGGCTAGGAAGCGAGTTTTTTATCTGGAATTATTTGGAATTTTGCCGAACCCTTGCTGTTCCAAGCAAAATAAGGATTTTAACGTGCCTGACAACACTCACACACGGGACCTCCGTTTTACCAGTTTTTCCATTTTACATTATCGAATGCTTTTTCCAGATCTGCAAACCCTACATACACGCTTTCTTCCTTTTCTATTGTTTTTTCCATTATCACACTTATAGCTAAAGTAGTCTCCCGTGTTCCTCTGTTTCGCCTAAACCCAAATTGAACTTCCCCCGTGTATTTCTTCAGCTCGTTTTTCCATTCGTCTTTGTACAATTCTAGTTAATATTTTTGACACGTGTGCTGTCAAACTTATTGTTTGAAAATTTTCACATCTATCCGCACCTTTCGTTTTTGGTATAGTTACTATGATATTACTTTTAAAATCTTTGGGTAACTCGCCTGTCTCATACATATAGCTTACAAGTTGAAAAAGAAGTTCTGTTACTGCTTGTCTATCGGCTTTTAGAGTTTCTGCTTGCACCTTATCTGTACCTGGCGCCTTACCATTTTTCAGACCCTTTAATGCTAATTCAAACTCATCTCGAAATATAGGATATCCGGTCATTATTTTCAATGTCAGATTCCTATTGTAATTCTGTTAGTTCCTCTCCTAAAAATATATTTTTTATATGTTCTTGCAATCTAACCACGTTCTCTACATTTTCTATACAGACGTTTCCTCCAGCGTCCCTTAAATTTTTGCTACATGGTTCTATATTCCAAAAATTCATTCTAATTAGTTTATATACTTCACCTTGTTTTCCTATTTCTATCTAAGTTTGTACCTCTTTGCACTTTTCATCAATCCATTGTTCTTTAGCTTTCCTGCATTTGCGAATAATTTCCCAGTTTATGGCATTGTATCTCTGTTTTCCTGTTACGTCTGATCTATTTTTGTATTTTCGTCGTTCTTGTATTAAATTCAGGAAATCCTTTGTTATCCATGGTTTCTTATTTTCTTTTTGTGTATATCCCAGAATATCTCTGGCCGCCATGTATAAGCGGGATTTAATATTATTCCATTCTGTTTCTACTTTTTTAGTATCAGAAATTTTCCCGATATCTTTCAGCAATTCATTTTACGTTTTTCAAGTCATTCGTGGAAATATTTATCTTTTAGATTCTCAAAGTCAAAGTGCCTTTATCCGTTTCTTTTTTTTCAAATTTTTAAATTTAAGTGCGGCCTCATAATTACGATGCTGTGGTCAGTGTCTATATCTGCTTCTGAGTAGCTTTTACTTAATTCCTAAATCGTTGTCTAACAAGAATGTAATCTATTTGATATCTTCCTATATCTCCTGCCATCTTCCACGTATATTGTCTTCTAGCATGATGTTGAAATAATGTGTTTGTGATGATTAAATTGTTCTTGTCGCAAAATTCTATCAGCCTATTTCCACTGTCATTTCTCGTGCCTAAACCAAATAAACCTACGACCGCTTCTCCCTACCCTCACCTACCACTGCATTAAAATCCGAGCACATTCCCCGAAGTAGTCCCCTACCGGAGATCCGAATGGGGGACTATTTTAACTCAGGAATTTGTTACCCCAGAGGATGTCATCTTTAATAACAATTTAAGTATGTTGTGTACTTGGGAGTTAATGTGGTGCTTTCCCGTAGTCTTCCACGTCGCTTTTATTATGAATTATCATAAATTAGTATTATATACATATATATGTATATCAAAAATTGAAAAAGTTACTTCAGTCTATACAAATGCAGAATAAGTGGTATCCGTGTACTTTTAAAAGTACTTCCCAACTAAATTTTTTTTCTGCATCAGAGTACAAAGATATCAAAGACATACAAGATTCCTAAAAGACACGAAAACTTAATAATTACGCGATATGGGATATTTTAATGCAGTGATAGTTAACGGTAGTGAAGGAGCGGTAGTCGGTTCATTCGGTTTAGGGACGAGAAATGATATGAGAAATGTGCTGGTAGAATTTTGCGACAAAAACAATTTAACTATCATGCTAGAAGGCGATACACGTTGAAAATGCCAAAAGACATAAGGAGATATTTAATAAAATACATTCTTGTTCGACAACGGTTTAAGAATCAAGTAAAAGACTATAGAAGTAAACCCAGAAGCAGATATAGACAATGACCACAACAAGTAATTATGAAAGCTGCTCTTAAATTTTAAAATATGAAAAAAAGGAACAGAAAGAGGCACTATGACTTGGAGAAATTAAAAGATAAGATACATATAAAAGATTTGAGAAAAAAAGCCAAATGACTTGCTGAAAAACATACAAACATACAACATACAAAACCGCATAGCAAAAAACTATAAGGGACGCAGAGGAGACATAGTTATAGAAAACGTAGATACTGATCATCATCATTTTGTTTTCGACCATACTTAAGGTCGGTTTGACGCAGCTCTAACTTCTTTTCTATTTTGTGCTAATCTAAAAAGCTCTACATACCCTTCACAACCTAACTTTCTAGTAATTTGACTAATATAGTTTGGTCTAGGTCTCTAGGTCTTCCTATATCCTTCTATCTTTTTCCTATCCACCTGGCTCTACATAGATATTAGCAACCTGATGGTTGTTAAAGATCGCTTTGGTCTAGGTCTTCCTATATCCTTCTATGATTACCATTTATAAGGAAATGAAATATAACCTGGTTATCCGCTTCAAAAAAGGAAAAGTGTTAAATTATATGTTATGGTAAGGCTTAAGCAACGAATCGCTGCCAACATGCCAGACCGCTAACTAATTGTGAGTTATGTGATGGTGACATTTAGTTAACTGATTTTTATTTTTGTTTGTTTTGTTTTCGAACTTACTTAAAGTCGGTTTGACGCAGCTCTAAATTCTTTTCTATTCTGAGCTAGTCTAAAAAGGTCTGCATACCCTTCACCACCTAAATCTCTAATAATTTGACTAATATAGCTTTGTCTAGGCCTTCCTACTCTATTTTTATTTAGTAGTCTATAATCTAAGACTTTACTAAATAGTCCCTCATGTCTTAACTGGTGCCCTATCATTCTATCTCTCCTGACCTTCAATTGTTTCCACATACAGGGTTCCTCACCTATCCTTCTATAAACTTCCTCGTTTGTTACTCTATCTGTCCAACTAATCTTTAACATTCTCCTATAACACCAAGTTTTAAAAGCTTCTATCTTTTTCTTATCTACTTCTTTAATTGTCCAAGTCTCTCTACCGTATAGTAGAACGCTCCATACGTACGACTTTAAGAAACTTTTTCTATTATCTAAACTAATACTATTAGCTATTAGTAAGTTTTTCTTTTTTAAAAACATTTTTCTAGCTTGAGCTATTCTAGCTACTATATTCCCTCTGCTACGTCCATCCTTTGTAATTATACTACCTAAATAGCAAAATTCATCTACCTCCTCTAACTCGGTATTACCTATTTTTAATTTTGGTTTAGAACTAGGTTGTAACTCACTTGTCAGTATCTTTGTCTTTACTGAGTTAATTCTCATACTATAGTTACTCTGTAGTATCTCATCTAAAATATTTAAAAACTCTCCTAACTCTTTTCTAGACTCTGCTATAATGGCTATATTTTTAACATTCTCCTATAACACCAAGTTTCAAAAACTTCTATCTTTTTCTTATCTACTTCTTTATTTGTCCAAGTCTCACTAGCATATAGTAGAACGCTCCATACGTACGACTTTAAGAAACTTTTTCTATTATCTAAACTAATACTATTAGCTGTTAGTAAATTTTTCTTTTTTAAAAACATTTTTCTAGCTTGAGCTATTCTAGCTACTATATCCCTTCTGCTACGTCCATCCTTTGTAATTATACTACCTAAATAGCAAAATTCATCTACCTCCTCTAACTCGGTATTACCTATTTTTAACTTTGGTTTAGAACTAGGCTGTAACTCACTTGTCATTATCTTTGTCTTTACTGAGTTAATTCTCATACTATAGTTACTCTATAGTATCTCATGTAAAATATTTAAAAACTCTCCTAACTCTTTTCTAGACTCTGCTATAATGGCTATATCATCTGCAAAACGTAACATGTCTATTTTCTGTCCCTGTACACTAATACCTATCTCTTTTCTCCCTCTAGCTAAGTTTAAAGCTTCCTCAATATAAACATTAAAAATCAAGGGAGACAGTATACAACCCTGTTTAACACCATTTCTAATCTTAGCTTCCTTTTCTAATTCATCAAATCTAATTACTACGCTTTGGTTTTTATATAGACTGCAAATAACTTTTCTATCCCTATGAGAGATTCCTATTTTTTGCAAAACCCTGAACATAACAATCCAATTAACCCTATCAAATGCTTTTTCTAAATCTACAAACGCGGAATGAGTCTTTTTATTTTTTTGTAACCTTTTTTTGATAATTACCCTAATCATTAGTATCGGTTCTCTAGTCCCTCTGTCTTTACGAAAACCATATTGATCTTTGCCTAAATAATTCTCAGTCAAAGTTTCTACTCTATTTTTAATTATTATTGTTAGTATTTAGGAAGCATGAGAAGTTAAACTAACCGTTCTAAAATTCTCACACCTATCAGCTCCTGACTTTTTTGGGATTAGGATAATAATATTTTTTTCGAAATCTATTGGAACCTCACCTGTGTCATATATTACTTTTACTAGTTCATTTAATCTGTCTAAAGTTTTCTGACTTGCATATTTTATTAATTCTGCGGGAATATCGTCTATCCCTGGCGCTTTATTTAGTTTAAGATTCCGAACAGCTCTACCAAATTCCTCTCTTAATATTGAAAACCCTATTTCTACATCCTCTTCTTGGTAGTTCTCTTACTCATCCATATCGTCTCCCTTATATAAATCTTCTAAATATCTTTTCCATCTATCTGCTACCTCAACTTTATTTATTAGAAGCTCATTATTCTCGTCTCTAATACCATTATATTTTTTTCTATCTTCCCCAAAAAACTGCCCTGTCTGTCTTACCTACTCTCAAATCATCTTGTATTCCCTTACAATTCTCCTCCATCCATTTATTTCTAGCTTTTCTACACCCATGTACTATCTTATTTCTAACTCTATTATATTTTTGCTTACTTTCACTATCCACTTCTCTGAAAGGTTTAAGCTTTCTTCTATTCTTTATTAAATCTAATATCTCCTTTGTTATCCAGGGCTTTCTCGCTTCTATTTTTTTCTTACCTATAGTCTGTGTTGCTGTATCATGTACAGTCAGTTTTATTTATTTCCATCTATTTTCTATGTTCGCTCCTACAGCTATCTCTTTGCTCTTATTATCTAATACTTGTTTATATTCCTCTTTTACCCTACTATTATTAAGCTTACCTAGATCCCATCCTCTCTTTTAACCTTCCTCAATTTTTTGAATTTTAGTTTACACTTCATTTTAACTAAGTTATGATCGCTATCTATGTCAGCCCTGGATAACTACGACAGTTTTTAACTTGGTTTCTAAATCTTTGTTTAACTAAAATATAATATATTTGGTATCTAGCCATATCACATGGCAATTTCCAGGTATATCTTCTCCCTAACATGTTGTTCGAATAGGGTGTTTACAGTTACTAATCTATGTTCCTGGCAAAACTCAGCTAATCTTTCTCCTCTATCATTTCGTCTGCCATACCCAAATTTTCCTACCATTTTCCCTCACTACCTTCTCCCACTGACGCATTAAAATCGCCCATAACTATTAAATTCTCATCTCCTTTTACTTTTCTCACTATACTATTTATATCCTCGTATACCTTTTCTACTTCCTCATCCTCGTACTGAGTTGTTGGCATGTAAACCTGTACTAAAACAGTGTCTGTGGGTTTTGTACTCAATCTAACCATAATTATTCTATCACTAAATTGTAAGTACTCTTTAACTTTATGCCCTAATCTTTTACCTAACACTATTCCTACCCCTGCCTGTCCATTAGTTGAAGAAGTTGTAATTATTCTATAATTATCTTTCCAAAAGTCATTACTATCTGGCCATCTCACCTCACTAATACCTAAAATGTCCAGCTTTTCCTTTCTCATTTCGACTAATAAATTCGTTAACTTATCTACTCTAAGTAATGACCTTACATTTCAAGTCCCTATCACTAAATCGAACTGTTGTTTTATATTCTTACGATGACGAGCCCCAAGTACCCCCTCCCGGAAATCCGAATAAGGGAATATTTTACCTCCGGACAAGAATTTTACTTGTGAGCTCTCCATCATATGTATTTCATGGTTTAGGCCACGCACACCTGGGAATACTGCATACTGAATACTGAATAGATGTCAAAAATACATAAGGAATTCATATGCAAAAGGGAGGAAGAAGCGCTAGAACAGGAATCAGATATTGAAAAGGATGACTTGAGATATCCTATACTTAGAGATAAGTTTGAATTAGTATAAAGAGTCTGAAAAATAATAAGACACCGGGTATGGATAAGGTATAAACAAAAGCTCTACAAGCTGCTGGAGAAGCAGTAACAGAACGTCTTTTCCAACGTGAAAATAATAAGTATGAAGCAGTCGAAATACTCAAAGATTTCAAACGTAACACCATAGTCAATATACCAAAAAAGAAAGGTGCTTATAGATGTGAAAATTGTCGAATAATAAGTTTGACAGCACACGTGTCAGAAATATTAACTAGAATTGTACAAAAACGGATGAAAAAACGAGCTGAAGAAATACTAGGAGAAGATCAATTTACGTTTTGGGCAAACCAGGGTGCCACGGGAGGCCGTGTTAGCTTTAAGAGCGATAATAGAGAAAACAACAGAAAAATTGAAAGCATGCGTATAGAGTTTGTAGATGTGGAAAAAGCATTCGACAAAGTAAAATGGGAAAAAATGTTCGAAATACTCAAAAAGCTTGGATTGAGTTTTAGGAATGGACGCATAGTATATAGCTTATACAAGGAACAAACAGAAGTAATGGAATTAAAGCAGGATTGTAGAGAGGTAAATATTAGGAAAGGGTTGAGATAGGGATGTGCGTTATCCCCGTTTTTAATTTGTATATTGAAGAGGTATTGAATACTATCAAATACAGGAAGTCATTTGGAATTATTATGCAGGCACAAGCGATTGATTTGCATACACTTGTAGATGATTTAGCAATATTAAGTTCTAACAAGGAAAAGTTAGAAGTATCTCATCATGAAATGGAAGCAGTACTAACACAGGGATATTAACAGAAATAAAGTTAAACTACCAGTATAAAGAGGGAACAATAAGTAAAAACCAGAATAAAAAATAGAAAACGAGAATTTACAAGAGGTTAATCATTTGCGCTACCTAGGAAGCCAAATAACGTAAAATGTAAAAAGTGTAAAGTGTGTGTGGGTGTTTTGACATATAGCGCTATTCATGATGTTCTTTCGTCGTTTCAAATAGCATTTTTATGTTCTTTCCTCCTGACATTGATTTGCCAGTTTTGTTTGTTGGATGCACATGGTAAACTGTTTGGTTTTCTAGTGCTACTTTTGTTTTTGCGTTACAAAAAGCCCCATTTATTTTCTTGTGTTGTTGGAATATAGTTTTTATTCTATATCTTTCCAGACCTTGTTGATTCTGTCAGTTATTCGTTCGGTATACAGAAGTTGAGTCATGTTGAAAGCTTTGCCTCCTTCTTTTGCTGTTCGTTAAGTGTAGTTTGTTCCTGTTTCTTAATCTGTTTGTCGCATTTCGTTTCAGGATTTATGGAGGTATTTCTTTCTGTCCCCTTACTGATGAATTTTTAAATATTATGTTTTGCGGCTGCAAAAGTAGGTGTGGAGCAGTCTGTAAATGCAACAATGTTGGTTTATATTGTTCTGCAGCATACTTTATATGTAATGTGCAAGAATGTTTGAGTTACGCTTCTGTCATCTATACTTAAGGCGTCTAGAATTGCGAATGATATTGTAGTTGTAAAATAAAGTATAAAATTGTCATATTAAACAATTGTAGCGGGCTACTGCTACTGCGTTTCACTAATTTAAAACAAGTAATAACAAAAGTCTTTATTACTCACTGCTCACAAGTCTAATTAACAGTATATGCCTTATTTATAGATGTTTTCAGTCCAATTAACAATGAAGCACTATAACACTAATGAATTTACAAGCACTAATATCTTCTTAAACTAACTTCTTTACCATAGTTCCATTAACAACACTAACACAACTATTTATTTATCACACTTTTGCCTATTTATGTATTCTACAAGCTGCATATACATTAGACACATAATATAACATTTATGTATGACTTCCAAAAGCTCAACTATTTAACTTTATACGATATAATTTAAATTCGACATTCTGATATAGACTAACTCGGTACTTCCTCATCGGTCTTGTAACGGGCATTTTTATAGTTTTAACATTTTACGCTTTTTCCCAATGGGTAAATACATTGCTTTTGGATCGCTGTTTGTATAAAGTAAATACTTTCGAATAGTTTTCAGATTTGTATGCAATTTAACTCGCGTGTATTAATTTTAAAAGTAGATTAATTAAAGATAGATAATTTGAAGGTTGACTTTCATTAATAAATAAATTGCAACGAAGTGTTAAATTGGATTATTCGTAAATTGCTTTCCGGCTTATCGAAAATGATAAACAACTGTAATTAGTTATGAGATATGATGGTGCATTCACGTTTTGGATGTTCCTTATGTTATTAGCGAAGGAGATAGTCGTCGACAAGAGTTCGTGGTAACAACTAGTTTAAATAAACAGATTAGAGTGCAGAGTTGTAGTTTGTTCTTGGTTGCTATATATTAATTACGTTGGAAATACTGTTGTTTTTCTGCTTTTGAGAATAGTGAGAAGTAATGCGGGATCAATTTCGAATTGTTCATGAACGAGCGCGGCGCGATTTTAGTTGTTTTTCTGGTGAAATAAAAGTTGTATATTAACTGTAGGCAGTGTAGTTCTGATTACATTCGAAGGAAGTATGCTTTATATGTAACGTGTTAGATTGTTTTAGTGATACGCGTTGCTTTACAAATTGTTTTTGTTGCTTTTCGGTTTGAACTAAAAGTAGTAGAGCTTGTTAAACTCGAAGCACGTGTGCTTTACGGAACATTTGACGGACGGGTTTATTTGCTTACGCGTACTTTACAAATTTGTGGTTTTTAGTTGTTTGTCTTGTGAAATAATAGTCGTAGAACTTGCTAAACTGACCGATTCTTTCTTTGGGATCAATGTGTGTGCAATCTAGTTTCGCGGTCCTTTTCTTCTCAGAGTAGCGCATACTTTGGATTATTTAAATACAGTGATACTGTAGTTTCTGAATTTTTCTAACCACAACGAATCTAAAATAGATCGTTGTTTGCGCAGATTTCGTTATTCAAAAGCATTATATTTTTCTTTGTTACCATAGGTAGCAAATAAAACACCTCACGTTACTGTTAGTTTAATGCATTACGTCGCGCCTTGAAAGCCCGTGATTCTAAATTTCTATTACCATTTTTTTTACGATTTGTGTTACAAAATATTTCGAAATTATTGTCTCAGGAAATAGAATTAACAAGAAATTTATCAATGCTACATAGTTCTCTCAGCATGATAATGTCTGCTGCTAACGCCAGTGAAATACATAGGTGAGATTAGTGTAAAGTGTGATAAGTTCCATCAACACCCGCACAGTCAAGGGTGAAGTGCTTTGTTAGTACAGGACATCGTGAATCCCACACTTCAATTGTAAGGAAGCGTTACTGAAAGACCTTTTGTAAGTTGAACTATTTCCTGCTTGTTATTACTTTAAATATCTATCCGTTGCTTTACCATATCTTTGTCGTTCTGATACCTTTTACAATAGACTTGCATGCTATTTTAAAACACAAGAAAAAAAAAAGAAAGAACAATCTATACTACTGAATTACTAATACCAATGGTGTCTTATCTTATCCCCAATATTACATCACTTTGTGATAAAATCTTTTGTAATGCTTTTACCATTATTATATTATATAGTTTATCTAAACAGTTTTATTTACATTCTACAAAGTACTGAATAATTTAGACTTACCATTGCTGCTATACTTATTCTTTTTTTTTTTAGGTTTGCTTACCTATTTTTCTTGAAGGTATTATCACTAACTCCTTACAGCCGCGTACATCATATGTTAGTCTGCTTTCTACAACCCCCCCTAATCTCCCATTGAGCCCGATCTTTTTTTTTATTTTCTTTGTGTTACGCACGGCTACGAGCCAACGTAGCATAACTTTGGCGCCCGAACAGGGACTGCCACGAATTACGTAACAGTCTTATTTATACCGTGAATTAAAAAGGATGACTCATCCTCCAGTAATTGCTAGAAGATTCCCGGTTCATGGAGAATATACAGAGCTTGCGGCGCTTGTGTGTTTGACGGTTTGCCTAATAGTAGCTCGCAACACAATAAAGTTTTTAAAATTATATAACATAGTTCTTATTATATTCAGTCAAACTATAAATTACTTATCATTTTTACAATTGTTTGGTCCACCATTTGGTTCCGCAACTTAGAGTTTTGAAAAAATATTAAATTTGTTTTATGGCAATGTCAAAACATCAAGATAAGTGCCGTTAGCGGTTAATTATGATCATTTCGTGAGATATTAAATTTCTCACCTAAAGTTATAAAAAAAACTGTTTTTCAAAATTTTCCATAAATTTTTAAAAGTTGCACAATTTTAATATCAAAACTTTGACTAATATGAGTTCCAGGATAATCTAGAATGTTTCATCTATGTTGATGCCGCCGGAAAGTATTTCGAAATAGTTAAATATTTTTCTGCGGGCACTGAACTAAATAACAAGATAATACCCTCTAAAGGAGCAATCACAGTTTATTTTACTAAATGTTTAATGTTTAAGAATTTTGAAGAAATTGGTTTATTTATTATTTCATATCCGTCAGAAAGTAAAAGATTTGTAGTGATTTTGCAACAGGCTCTGACCCTAAAATACTTTTATGTATTATTTTTATGGCGTCAAACACAAATATTTCATTTTATAATTTAAAGTTTTGTTTAGAATATCATTTTCACAAAAAATTAAACATAGAAAAGCAAATGTTTACTTTTATTCTGCTACATCGAGTTTTTGATGTTTATTTTTTGATATTTTTAAGCCGTTTAAGATTAGACGCTCTGTTATCGCGCACACTTTCGGGTTTAAAATTTACATCACCCAAAATAACCGTATTTATTTATAATTTTTCCATAAGTTGACTTAAAACATGCGAGCAAAGTACAGCATAGTTTGAAGTCACCTATTCCACGAAAAAATGTACCCTTTTAAAAACAGTATAAGAACAAAGAAATGGCGCGTTCAAAATTTACGAAAACTCTGGTCTCTTCAATTAAACAAAGCTCGTGTGACGCACAAAACAAGTTGTGTGTTTGTATTAACTTTATAATATTGAAATTAAAAATTGAGAAAAATACATCGTATAAGTTGTGTTTGTATTAATATTTTAAACAAAGTTTGTTACAAGATTTCCCTTTTAAAGGATATTATATTCTTTTCGGAACTATAAATTGCCCTATTTATTGTATTGTTTGATAGATATACACCCCTAAAAGTAGATGAACTAATCATCTCATTCTATCCGCCCAAGCCTGAATGCAAGCTTTAGTACACTGGTCACGTCCTGCCTTCTGTCCGCTTCGATTCAGGTTATTATATGGGCAAGTCAAAGACACGTTCGTGATAGGACTTGAAATTGAAGCATGCTTTGAACTGACTGAAAATCCGTGTTCAGAAGTTATCTTTTACATCTATAATATTCCATAACTTAAAGAAATTTAAATTATTTGGAAAAAAATTGACTAGCCACATTCATTCGCAATAAAATCAATAACCTAAAATTGGAGCAAGGTAATTATATGTTATTTTACAATGATCTATATGATCGTTTTCCGTTCTTAGATTTATCAAAACGTTAAGCTCTGTCCGTCTAAAATTTAATGAAAAACGTGTCAGTGGTGTATAAATTAGAAAAATTATTATATGTGCACTTTTTGGGTAAAGAACGTACCGAAGAGTAACAAGAAGTTATGTGAAATAAAATAAATTGGCTAAGCAAATCCACTAAGCAAAAATCTGTTTGTAACGTGCATTTTTGTAGTTTAACATTTTACGCTATACTTAATTCGTAAATACATTTCTGCAACTACTAGCTCTCTGTTTTATATTTATTAACTCGTTTGCGAATAATCCCTTTATATTATATTACGCGATTATCGACTTTCACTCTCTACAATTCGATAGTGTGGTTAGGTGATCGAGATTGAAACACATCCTTAGGTGAATGCGTCGTATTATAATGAGTGGTTTGCATCGTTCTTGTCTTGCCGTTCGTATAAATTTTGTTGCTTATGTGGATATACAAGTCTAGATAATAGACGATAAGAGGTTGTAATAGAACGAATTGATATAAACAGATGAGCAGTGGTTTTTTGTTCTTGGTTCCTATATATTAATTACGTTAAAAATACTGCTTCTTCTTTGCTTTGACAATAGTGAGAATTAATTCGAATTGTTCATGAACAAGCACGGCACGTTTTTAGTTGTTTTTCTTGTGAAATAAAAGTTGTATATTAACCGTGTTTGGTCGACGCACGTGTGTTTTTAAGGACATTTGACGGACGGGTTTATTGCTTACGCGTGCCTTACTAATTGTTGTTTTTGTTGAGTTTCTGTTGGAAATATAAGTGGCAGAACTTGTTAAACTCGACCCGCACGCGTGTTTTATGGAACATTTGACGGACTTACTTTAGTGATACACGTGCTTTACTCATTGTGGTTTTTGTTTTGTTGGTGCTTCGTCTTTTGATACTTAACCTGTGTGTGCGATCTAGTTTCGCGGTACTTTTTTTATCAGAGTAGTGCATACTTTGGATTATCCAAATACAGTTGATACTGTAGTTTCTGAATTTTCTAACCCCAAAGAATCTAAAACAGCTCATTGTTTGCGCAAATTTCGTTATTTGCGAAATATAACAGATTACCGGTTTACAAAGGTATTGGTTGAAGTTTCTCACTGCTTTTTGGATGTTTATGAAAATAATATACATTTGGTCCCAGTTGAAATTAAACTAGTGCCACAAAATATTTCGAAGTTATTGTCTTAGGAAATAGAATTAACAAGAAATTTATCAATGCTACATAGTTCCGTCGCGTGATAATGTCTGCTGCTAACACCAGTGAAATACGTAGGTGTGATTAAAGGTTACGTGTGATAAGTTCCACCAACGCCCTCACAGTCAAGGGTGAAGTGCTTCGTTAGTGCCGGACATCGTGAATCCCACACTTCAATTGCAAGGAAGGTTTTACTGAAGGACCTTTTGTAAGTTGAACTATTTCCTACTTATTTTTACTTTAAATATCTATCCGTTGTTTTGCCATATCTTATAGATTATCCAAACAGTTTTTTTTTACATTCTACAAAGTACTGAACAATCTATGCTCGATCAGCATGCTATGCTTTTTCTTTATTTCAGGTTTGCAGGACTAATTCTTTTTATTGCAGGTATTGTTACTAATTCCTTACAGCCGCGCACATTCTATGTTGGTCTGCTTTCTACAACCCCCCTAATCTCCGATTGAGCCCGGTCACTTCTTTAGTTTTCTTTTTGTTACGCACGGCTACGAGCCAACTTAGCATAAATTTGGCGCCCGAACAGGGACTGCCCCGATTAACGTAACATGTTTATTTATTTAAGTATTCGTCATACATGGTAAAGCATGAATGTAATATGGGAAACGATATTTCAAAAATTAATATATAAATTCGACTTCATTTAAAAAAATGTTATCAATTTGACAAGTGAAAAGTACTATAGGTAACCGCTTGTCCGTACAGAAGGAATGACAATATTGCATAAATTGTACATCACCATCACCGTTAGGTCGTTAGTTCTGGAATTGGTTAGATGCGTTCCTCATTGTTTCCTATTCTGAGCTAACCAACTCATTTCGCTGAAATTTCCACAGTCTGCATTTTTCACCATCTGCGTCCATTAGTCTGATCTAGGCCTACCTCTAACTCTTGTTCTCCTATCTCTGTTTGTAATATATCCCGCACTATTCCTGAAAAATGCCTTAGAACGTATCCTGCTCTTCTATTTCTATTATTATTGTTATCCACATATGCTTCCAACAACTTTCTCCTTTCTATGTTTGTTGTCTTCGAACATAGCCGATGCTCTTTCCTGTTGGACGCAGTTCGGTTCCCCTTCTATTGTTTTACCAATATATACCCTCTTTCCTGATATTCAGTGGTATGTGAAGGAAAGGCAGCTCCGTGGCGTAGTTGGTATATGTGTGACTACTACGCCCAAGGTCCCGGGTTCGAATCCCGACACGGTCCGTTTGAAAAATGTTATGCGAGCATATTTCACAAAAATACACTCAGATGAAAGGTAAAATGGAGGTCCCGTGTGTGAGTGTTGTCACGCACTTTAAAGAACCCTGCCTAGCTTGGAACAGCAAAATTCGGCAAAATTCAAAATTTTTTAGGTAAAAAGAACTCGCTTTCTGGTCAATGTAGTACCTTCGGGTGGAGCATTGGAAAATCACATGTAAGATATGTGAAAGAAGTTAAGGAGCCTGCGGCTACTAAGATCCCCAACACTCGAACATTTGCCGAATTAATAGTTTTCCAATATATCCTTTCAAACAATCAACGTTAGTTGAAAATATTACAAAACCAACACCTGTAGTTGTTTATAATAATCATCAGATTTAAGTGCAATTATTTTTTTCCTCATTAGGTTTTTCGTCTTGAAACTGGTTGGATGCGTACCTCCACTTATTTCTATACTGAGCTAGACTACACAATTTCCTGAAATTCCCACAGCCTAGATACCGTTCAGTTCGCCATCGTTGTTTTCTAATTATATGTCCTACTTTAGCGAGATTCAGTGGTATGTGAAGGGGGTTAACTAGCCTGTAGCTGCCTAGATCCCCCAACACTTAAATATTTGCCGAATTAATAGTTTTTCATTAAATACTTTTGCACAATTAACATTAGTTGAGAATATTGCAATACCAATACCTGTAGTTGCTCATAATGATCATCAGGTTTAAGTACAGTATTTTTTTCGTCATTAGGTTTTCCATCTAGGAACTGGTTGGACGCGTACTTCTATTGATTTCTATTCTGAGCTAACCTACACATTTCCCTGAATGAAACTTTACTCGAAACTTACATGTTGTTTGTTTTTAGAAAGAACGGCTTTGATCCTCAATCACTTCCTCTTTATATACTCAAAATTATAAATGCGTAACTTCTTCCATTCCATTCTAGATTTATTTCGATCCATTAGTCACTGGATAATGTAATAATTATGCGGATTTTGCTCTTTAATGAGCTAATTAAGTGTAAAGTTATCGCGGTTGTTATAATTTATGTCTATCGTAAAACGTCTTTCATTCTTATTGATAAATTAAAGTATAGCTGTTGTTTCTCTCTCTCTCTCTCTCTCTCTCTCTCTCTCTTTCTTAGAGCTATTAAGCGCGTTATCTATTTATTTTATAGCTATTTTCGATATCGGCGTTTCTTCGAATCGGAGCGTTCATTGATTGATACAACATAATTAAGTTATGTAATGGCTTTTGGAACATTTCCAGTAACTGACGTATTTTTTTATTCAAAATTCAAAAATTCTGGAATTAATTCTAAACTAACTACTTTGGAAAAAGGTCCGATTTATTTAAAACTCATAAAATGGCAATTTCAAAATTGGTTTTATTCTAGCAAAGTATGGATTTCAGTTTCGCATATCTTAAAGAAGATAGCTTAAAATCAAAGTTATTTTCAGTATTTACAAAATAATTATTTATACACGGATGAAGATAAATGCTTTGCTTTTATGCTTTAAAATGAAAACTCGTTTTAAGGTATCTCTTGAGAGTAATTATTTACTCACACGACTGAAATGAATTAATTTTAAAATTGGGAATCTAAGTTTATATTCGTTTCGCAATCTTTAAATTATGCAATAAATGCATACACACGGATTTTAATTATATAATTATTGACGGCTTCGCTCCTATGCTTCATAAATGCAATAAGATTTGTTTTACAATAAGTGAAACGTGTTCTAGCGGATATTTCCACACAAATTTGAGTGCTTTTATTTTACGGGTTTAAAAATTGGTATTTTATGTGCTACTGAAATACGCTTATGCTTATAATGGGTGGAAAAATGAAAAATAGAGAAACGTTACTTTTCTGCGTTTTCCGTTTCCTTGGGCGCTTTTTCACAGAATTTGGCGTTCAATGACCTCTCGTGACCTCATTATCACACACACACACCCAAACACACACACACACGCACATACACACACACACAGACAAACATATTTAGAACCATATTTAGACCAGGGTAGAAACATAATTAACGACATCAAATAATCTTAATCATCGTGTATAAGGAAGCTTTGGGATAAAGTACGCGTAATTAAAGGCCTACTGTGAAGATTTAAATCATTTAATTAGAATGTAGGGTTTGTATAGAACTTTATTAGATAATACGCGTTATTAAAACCGTGGAGCATAAAAATTTATTCGTTTCATTAAAAATAAGGGATTTAAATTATTCACTAGACGCTTTCTATAAAAAGAAGCAGAATTAAAATGCTCAACTTGTATGTAATTTAATTGTTCCAAGTACTAAAACTAGCGAGAAATTACGTGCGAAATTTATTTTAATTAATTCAATTTTTAAGTAACAGGAGTTAAGGTTCGGGCCTTTGGAGCTGTGTTTTTAAAAAACAACTTAAACACTTAACAAAAATTTAATAATGAAATTTAGAATAATTTGTACATAATAACTTTAAAAATAATTATTGTACTGGGCGAGTAGTCTAGGTAGACAACAATGCAAAAGCTGTATTACTCAGACTGACTGCCGGGCCTTAAGCTCCCGGGCTTTTTATAATAACCTGCCACTCACACGGCTGTGGGAATTTGCAGATCTCATGTCTGCTTTACACTTTGTTACAATGTATCAATCTTAATTCTAAGTAATTGCGGTATGTTGACCGCCTGTGACCTGCCACCTGCAGTATCACTGCCCTCACGGATGCAAAGTTGCATGTCCGTTCTCATGAACTGTCGATAACCTCTCTGGGTTATCCTTGTGTTACAATGTTGCATTGAACTTATACTTTATTTAACAATTTCTAATAATTCCTATTAGATTCAATATTTCAATATATATAGGTAATTGGGGGATACATAACTCGGGTATTAAACAAAGTGTACAAATAATAATGAATATTTAATTAGTATTCGCTAAAAAAATTAAAGGGTAGAAGTCAATGCCATTTATTATTATTTTAATTGGAGTTAATTCAACCATTAGTAATATATAATAAGCATACAAGCCTGTGAAAATCCAAGTTTAAAATACCATGAAAACAAAGCTCGGAGAATTATATTTAAAACATTCATTAGGAGCACACACCTGCAAATTTTTAAATGTCAAATTCTAATAAATTCGAGCTGATAAACATGCAGATTCTACGTATATTGGAAACGGTCGGATGCTTTAGCACGAAATACAAAACAGCGTTTATTTAAAAGTCACGTCGCGAGTCCACGTGTAGTTTAGATAACAGATAGTAAAGAATATCGATTTGTACCACTCAGACCAAGGTAGAAAGGGATGAATAAAACGCGCAAAGCAGAGACACGGATAATAAAGGCGTGATTTGTGAAGCTTCACTAGGGCCATGATTGGTTGAAATAAAATGCAAACATGAGAGGGGAAAGCATAGCAGTTGGTGTGTAAATTAATTAGTTGTTCGCGGACGCGTTGCGAGCCGTGTGGAAAATTCTTAGATTTTTAACTGGGACGTGTGCAAATTCAGTAGAATTGCTGTGCCGGACCGTCGAAAGGAAAAAGAGAATGCGAAATTCTAAAAATTGTCCGTTGCGGAACAAATTCGACGTGCAAGCGGGCCATTATATAAACCCGTGTTTATAGGAGTTTCGCTCTCTTAGATTTTTGACTTTATTCGATACTTTAAACAGTTTTGCTCTTTATTTTTTGATACTTTAAGTAGAATACGTGGTGATTACGTGCTACAATAAAAGTTATTAGTGCACTTAGAGAAGATACAAGGTAATAAAGTCTAGTTATATTTGCGAGTATTACTGTACCAATTATCCAAATTAGTAGCGATAAATAAATACATTGAAGTATGCAGTTTTTAGTATAGCGTGAACGAATTATGAATTTCTTTGCTATTTTGTTCGGGAGTGAGTAATCAAGTGTTATTCGTAAACGTGATTGGGTCCACAAAACAAGATTTAGATATACATAGATGATTTCCTGAGAAGCCCTGAAACTTTTTAGATGAATGGTGGTGTAGAACAATTTTAAAAGGCGACCCGAAATCCGAGAACGTAAACATAACCCAGTTGGTATGGTGTAATTAGCAAGGACGATGTACATTGAAGCCACGAGTGCAGTGACCTTCAGGTAAATTATGCAATTTTGATCAATCTTTAATGTTTTGGTGTGTGTTGAATATTTTTATAATTTATGTGATAAAATTGGACAGTAGTAAATTTGTATAAACAACAAATTTTTAATTTTAAGGTAAAATTTTTCTTGTTTAAGTAGAAAGGGGTATTTATCAAGTTTTTGATTATGATGAAAATTTGGGTCTGTCTTTGAGCTCAATTAGACTAACCTGTTAAATTAACGTAAAGGGGTGGGAGATGCTCCCTTTTATTCAGACTCAGGTCTGCACATATTGTTAACTTAATTAGTATGCATCCTACAAGGACTCTAATTCTGGATGCAAATTAAAATGATGACAAATTTGAACTTGAAATTTTATGATACTGAAATTTATGCTGAAATTTAATTTTGAAATTTTAATGTATTATGAATATTGATGTAAATAGAGTTAACGTTGATGTTTGTGGTAAGAATGTGTTTTTTTTTATGAATGAGGATGAAAGTTTTAACTAGGTGAGCAGCCGAGGCGGAAAGAGGAAAGAAGCAATTCAACGGACAAGAGAATCAAAGCAAATCTAGGTGCCCAATTCGAGAGGCTCGAATGTTTTTCTTTTACTCTGGTGAGTTTTTTTTGTAGGTTTCACAGCATTTTATGACGCCCAATCTGTGGGGCTCGAATAATCAGCAGAAAGTACAAGTTCCCGTGATCAAAGGCGCATATCACAGCATCTTTATGACGGCCCAACGCTGGGGCTCGATTCGAAAACCTTAGTTCCCGAATAATGGGTAGGTTTCACAGCAATATATATTACTCATATTTAGACCAGGGTAGAAAATTAAATAATCAAATCAAATAATTTTAATTACCGTGTATAAGGAATTTCATTAAATAATACGCTTTATTAAAACCTTGAAGCATAAATAAACTCGGTCGTTTCAGTAAAATAAGAAATTTAAATTATCTATAAGACGCTTTACATCAAAAGAAGCAGTATTGAAAAGCGCAGTGGATAATTTAATTATTCCTAAACAAATGGAAATTACGTGCAAAGTTTATATTAATTAACCCTATTTTAAGTAACCGGTATTAAAACGTACAGATAATAATTAATATTTAGTTGGAGTTAATTGAACCATTATTAATAATAAGCATAAAACTTGTAAAACCCAATAATAGTCAAATCGTAGGAAGGTTATTTAAAATGTTACGTTTGAACACCCCTGCGTGTTTTAAAAGGCAATTTCAAGTTAATTTGTTTGGATAAACATGTTGATTCTAAGGATATTGGAAACGATCAGATGCTTTAGCAGGAAATACAGAACACCTGCGTATTTTTAAAAAGCTCATTCTGCGTAAATTTGGCAAATAATTAATGTTTCAAAGAATCTTGGAGAAACCGGGACTTAGTATTCACGAGAATGTGCGATACGGGTTTATTAAACCCAGATAACAGTCCGCGTGGACTAAAATATAATCGATAATAAAGAATCTAAATTTGCACCAATACGAACAGGTTAGAAAAGGAAAGAGAAAATGCGTCAAGCAAAGACACATATTGTAAAAGGGCGGGATTTAAGCAACGTCAAGGGGTTGCGATTGGTTAAAAATAGGATGCATATATCAGAGGTAGAACAACAATTTCTGTATAAAAGTAATTAGTTTTTCTCGGACAACTTTGCGGGCCGTGTTGAAATTTTCTGAGATCTCAATGGGTGAGTACTAAATTCATAAAAATCGACGTGCAGGCTACAGACTGGGAACGTAGAATGAGGAATTCGTTGGAATTACCCGTTTTAGGGAACAAAGCGACGTGTCGGCTATTCGCTATATATACAGGCGGAATATGTGTTTCTCTCTTAGACTCTTAGACTTTCGACGATTCGATGCGTTAAAAGCTCGTGCATCCGCGACTTGATATTAAACAGTGCATTTTAGTTTGATTAAATAATTTAAAGTGTGCTAGTATGTTTTAGTGACTCAAAATAGTTGGTTATTTTACGTGCTAACATGAATGTACTTCAGTGCACTTAGATACAAGGTAATATAATTTTATTATCACGGTACCAATTAGTAAATTTTACAACGACTAATGTATACCCACAAGTAGGCAGTTTTTGCGTATATTGGTAATATTGTTAAAAGCAAGTATGAATTTCTTTGCTATTTTGCGGGGTGTTAATGACTAAATGGTTCGTAAATGTGTCTGCATCCACTGAACCAGAGGCAGATATACACAGATGAGTTCCGGAAAAGCCTAGAAACAACTTTAAATTAATGGTGATGGAGAACATTTTAAAGCGTTGACAACTTGAAGCTGTAAATAGAATCCGGTTGGAATGGTGTGATTTACAAAAGGGACGATTACACTGAAGCTACGAGGACAATAACCTTCAGGTAAATTGTACTATTTTGTTTGACATTTTTTTTTTGTATTGAATGACTTTATAATTGATTTACTTTAAATGGACATTATTGAAATTTTTCTAACCATAAAAATTTAATTTTAAGATGAAATTTGCTTGTTTAAGTAAAAAGGGGTATTTTGTTTTGATGTTCGGGAATAGGATGAAACTTTGGGTAGGTCTTTGAGCTCAATTAGACAAACCTGGTTAATTAACGTAAAGGGTGGTAGATGCTTCCTTTATACTCAGACTCCGGTCTGCTTATCTTGTTATATTAATTAGTAGGCATCCAACAAGGACTTTAATTTTGGATGCACAGTAAAATGATAATAAAATTAATCCGGAAATTCTTTTAAAACTGAATTTTATGTTCAAATTTAATTTGAAAATTTAATGTATTCTGAATATTGATGTAAATAGAGTTAACGTTGATGTTTGTGGTAGGAATGTGTTGTTTAATTTTATGATTGAGAATGGAAGTTATCTAGAAGAGCAGCCGAGGCGATTAACAGAAGGAATCAACGGACCAGGTGATTTAAAAGGTTTCACAGCATTCTTGACGCCCAAACTGTGGGGCTCGAATGTTTTTTTAAAGGGCCAGTACCTGCAGATAATGAGAAGATTCACAGCATTCTTGGCGCCCAACTGTGGGGCTCGAATGTTTTTTTTTTGAAAGGGCCAGTACCTAGAGATATGAGAGGTTTCACAGCATTCTTGGCGACCCAAAAGTGAGGCTCGAGTTCCAAATAAAATTTTTGTTATTTTATTCCAGGAAACTGGCGATCTGAGAGAGAGTTTCTGTTTGTGGATAAATTTAAAAGTATTTTAGAGTGTGTGAGAGTGATTAGAACGTATGCAGAGAAAGGAGTGGTTAAGGAGTCAAGGAGTGGAAATTGGAAGTGACGATAGTGCATTGTGTGGGAAAATTCGAAAATGGAAGAAGCAGGAGGCAGTAGAGATCAGTCGAGGACGGAATCAGGAGATCAAGGAAACGAGATGATAATGAGAATGCTAGAGAGGATGAATGAAGAAGCTAATAGAGCTAGGAAAATCTAATAGAGCGAGGGAGGAGTCCAACCAAAATTAGAACAGCTAAGCGATGAATCGAACAGGAAGTTAGAAGAGATTAGTCAGAAAATAGATAAGACGAATCAAGAAGTTGTAGAATTTAAAAATAGTCTTACTGTAAAGATGGGGAAGTTGAAAATAGGGTAGATAAAATGAGCGTGACATTACAGGTCTTCGACAGGAAATGGGACATTTAAGGTCCGAAGTACGCATTTTCTGTGAAGAAGAAATAAACGTAAAATGACCGAAGTAACGGACTCATGTAGGGATCAGTTAGGCAGGGTAGAACGCGAAGTTAGTAGTATTAAATACAACATATCAAATTTAACGGGGAAGGTCCCAGATTTTATACAGGTGGAGTATCATTGGACCAACACATGAAGTTTTATGGTGATAACAGGGTAAATCCACAAATTTTTATTAATAGTGTAAGAAATCTAGTGGGAAATTTATTTGACGAACAGACTAAACTGAATACGATAAAGGCTTTATTAAAGGACAACGCGGAAGCATGGTACAATTTAGTAGGACAGGACATAGACACGTATCAGGACTTTGAAGACAAATTTTACAACATTACTGGAGTGATCACAAACAGGATCAGATTAGGGACGACTTGATTACAGGAAAATTTAAGGGAGAGTTTGCAGGATCTAGGAGCAATATGCCATCCGCAAGTACAGTGTGGCCAAACAACTGAATCCACCATTGACGGACAGACAGATAATCAAGTACCTATCACGACATTTTGAACTGGAAATTAGACAACACGTGGCCTTACAAAACATCACAGAACGGGAGACATTTTAGAGTATTTACAGAGATATGACGATGTATGTGTTGGACGGACAAGAGAGATACGAGAACGAAACGTTAACACAGTTAGGTTTGACAACAGGACACCGAATTATCCGAGACGGCCTGACTACAACAGAAATTTTCGACCGAATTGGGAACGACGAGGACAGGAATACCGGAGCAATAGTGTGACTAGGGGACCGACGCCAAGACCTAGTTACACGCGACAGAACAGTTTACCGGAAGTAAACAGGACTGTGACCAGCACGACGAATAGAGACAGGGACACGGATATTAACACGAGTAGGACGTACGCACAGGTTGTAGAAGGACAACCAGGACCAAGCACGGAAAACAGGATGAGACAGGATTTTTAGAACGCGACAGACCACTAGATTTCTGTGTAAATGTATACGAACATCCACGTGAATTTTTCAAAATTGAGGAGGAAGTAGAGCCAGAAACTGAGGAAAAATTATGTTTGCCAATTATTAATTTAGAAATTTTTGAGAATAATGTAGAAGTATTACTTGATACAGGGGCAGAGGCGAGTTTAATATCGGAGGAATTCGTCAGCAAAATTAGGGATAAGGTTTGTGATAGAATTATGCCTATAAAACGTAGCCATTTAGTAGCTCCAAATAAAAAGAAGTTTGCTGTAGTAAATAGTGTTGTGGTGCTTAGGATAGATATAGGAGGTTTAAGCTGTGAACAGGAGTTTGTAATTGTACCTGGACTGAAGTTTCAGAGCATTTTAGGTGTTGACTGTATGATGAAGTTAGGGTTTTGATAGATATGGAAAGGAAGGTAATAAGAATTAAGGATAGGTAGTGCCATGGAAGGGCAGTTATGAAGTCACAGAGGATGACACTGGGTTTAGTATTAATGTAGTAGAGGTAGAGGATGATGAGGTTAAACAGATCAACACAATAAGATGTCCAGAGGATAGGAGAGTAGAGGTTCAAGCTTTAGTACAAGAAAATGCAGAATTGGTGGGGGTAGAAGCAGCATATCGGGAGCAGGTGAAGGCAGAATTATTTTTGACGAGGTTAAGTGGCAAGTTTGTTTTTAATAAAGTAGATTTAAGGAATTCATTCTGGCGGATTCCATTACACAAAAATTCTAGAAGGTACGTAGGGTTTTCCATAGAGGGAAAAATCGATAATTGTAAAGTAGTATCGTTTGGTTTGTCGGCAGAAAAGGAAATAAGAATAAATAAGAAACAGACAAGTGTAGGGACTGAAGAAGAAGTGATATTTAAGAGTCAGGATAAGAGGGATGATAAGTTTATTGTATGTGAGATAATAGAGATGTTAAGTATAGATATAGAAGGGGGAGAGATAGGGATGAAGAGTATTAGGTTGGTGAGAAAAAGACTTGGAGGGTCAAGAAGAGAGTTAGATTTAAATAGAATAGGGATAGAATAGGTGTATAAAGAAAAGTAGAAGTAAGTGTTTATAGAAAATAAAGCTAGGTATAGGATAAATATGGGGGATAGTTAGAAATAGGTGTTTAGGATGAGAATAAAGATTAAATGTAGGAAGAAAATAAGATAGGTTAAGTATAGATATTTCATATAAGATTAGTGGAGAGTTAGGAATAGAGTAAAAGTAGGATAGGCATATAGGATTAGGTAGGGGGAAGTAAAGTATAGTGAAGATTAGTTAAAAGTTAGGAATAGGATAGGTATATAGGATGTATATAGGATTAGATGGATAAGTAGGATGAAGTTAGGGATAATTTCAGTTTATAGAAGTAGGTGAGAGTTAGGAATAGGATAGGGATATAGGATAGGTGTAAATATTTTTTTGGATTGGAGACAAAGTAGGTAAGTTAGATAGATAAGGATAGAGAGATAGGCATAATTTTGTAAAGATTTTTGGCAGTCTAAATATTTGATATTTGCATTCAAATAAGTGGGATTATTTGTATTCAAATAGGGGGAAAATACTCATATTTAGACCAGGGTAGAAAATTAAATAATCAAATCAAATAATTTTAATTACCGTGTATAAGGAATTTCATTAAATAATACGCTTTACTAAAACCTTGAAGCATAAATAAACTCGGTCGTTTCAGTAAAATAAGAAATTTAAATTATCTATAAGACGCTTTACATCAAAAGAAGCAGTATTGAAAAGCGCAGTGGATAATTTAATTATTCCTAAACAAATGGAAATTACGTGCAAAGTTTATATTAATTAACCCTATTTTAAGTAACCGGTATTAAAACGTACAGATAATAATTAATATTTAGTTGGAGTTAATTGAACCATTATTAATAATAAGCATAAAACTTGTAAAACCCAATAATAGTCAAATCGTAGGAAGGTTATTTAAAATGTTACGTTTGAACACCCTGCGTGTTTTAAAAGGCAATTTCAAGTTAATTTGTTTGGATAAACATGTTGATTCTAATGATATTGGAAACGATCAGATGCTTTAGCAGGAAATACAGAACACCTGCGTATTTTTAAAAAGCTCATTCTGCGTAAATTTGGCAAATAATTAATGTTTCAAAGAATCTTGGAGAAACCGGGACTTAGTATTCACGAGAATGTGCGATACGGGTTTATTAAACCCAGATAACAGTCCGCGTGGACTAAAATATAATCGATAATAAAGAATCTAAATTTGCACCAATACGAACAGGTTAGAAAAGGAAAGAGAAAATGCGTCAAGCAAAGACACATATTGTAAAAGGGCGGGATTTAAGCAACGTCAAGGGGTTGCGATTGGTTAAAATAGGATGCATATATCAGAGGTAGAACAACAATTTCTGTATAAAAGTAATTAGTTTTTCTCGGACAACTTTGCGGGCCGTGTTGAAATTTTCTGAGATCTCAATGGGGTGAGTACTAAATTCATAAAAATCGACGTGCAGGCTACAGACTGGGAACGTAGAATGAGGAATTCGTTGGAATTACCCGTTTTAGGGAACAAAGCGACGTGTCGGCTATTCGCTATATATACAGGCGGGAATATGTGTTTCTCTCTTAGACTCTTAGACTTTCGACGATTCGATGCGTTAAAAGCTCGTGCATCCGCGACTTGATATTAAACAGTGCATTTTAGTTTGATTAAATAATTTAAAGTGTGCTAGTATGTTTTAGTGACTCAAAATAGTTGGTTATTTTACGTGCTAACATGAATGTACTTCAGTGCACTTAGATACAAGGTAATAAAAGTTTATTATCACGGTACCAATTAGTAAAATTTACAACGACAAATGTATACCCAAAAGTAGGCAGTTTTGGCGTATATTGGTAATATTGGTAAAAGCAAGTATGAATTTCTTTGCTATTTTGCGGGGTGTTAATGACTAAATGGTTCGTAAATGTGTCTGCATCCACTGAACCAGAGGCAGATATACACAGATGAGTTCCGGAAAAGCCTAGAAACAACTTTAAATTAATGGTGATGGAGAACATTTTTAAAGCGTTGACAACTTGAAGCTGTAAATAGAATCCGGTTGGAATGGTGTGATTTACAAAGGGACGATTACACTGAAGCTACGAGGACAATAACCTTCAGGTAAATTGTACTATTTTGTTTGACATTTTTGTGTATTGAATGACTTTATAATTGATTTACTTTAAATGGACATTAGTGGAATTTTTCTAACCATAAAATTTAATTTTAAGATGAAATTTGCTTGTTTAAGTAAAAGGGTATTTTGTTTTGATGTTCGGGAATAGGATGAAACTTTGGGTAGGTCTTTGAGCTCAATTAGACAAACCTGGTTAATTAACGTAAAGGGTGGTAGATGCTTCCTTTATACTCAGACTCCGGTCTGCTTATCTTGTTATATTAATTAGTAGGCATCCAACAAGGACTTTAATTTTGGATGCACAGTAAAATGATAATAAAATTAATCCGGAAATTCTTTTAAAACTGAATTTTATGTTCAAATTTAATTTGAAAATTTAATGTATTCTGAATATTGATGTAAATAGAGTTAACGTTGATGTTTGTGGTAGGAATGTGTTGTTTAATTTTTATGATTGAGAATGGAAGTTATCTAGAAGAGCAGCCGAGGCGATTAACAGAAGGAATCAACGGACCAGGTGATTTAAAAGGTTTCACAGCATTCTTGACGCCCAAACTGTGGGGCTCGAATGTTTTTTTTAAAGGGCCAGTACCTGCAGATAATGAGAAGATTCACAGCATTCTTGGCGCCCAACTGTGGGGCTCGAATGTTTTTTTTTTGAAAGGGCCAGTACCTAGAGATATGAGAGGTTTCACAGCAATATATATATATATATATATATATATATATATATATATATTAATATGATATCAGCGCACGCCGATGTAATAAACGTCCAGTTTCCTGCTGTCCGCCACCGCTCTGTGTTTTTCTAATATTTTAATTTTGATTATGCCACGGCTAGCTCAGTTTAATTCACACAGAGTCCACATCATTACGATGATCAAATAATTTACCCTTTTTTCCTTAAATCTTACCTGCTTAAAATGATAAAACGAAGTCTATCAATATTTGTATAATGAAAAGAAATAATATCTACATTTCTCAGTTTTGTAATCTGACAAATAAACCCTTATATCAATTAATAATATTTAGATAATTTATCCCAAAAATTGTATCTTTCCTTCTTTAATTTAAAGTCACCAAAAACGACGCTTTTACTGAAAAATCTAGGACGTTCAAGATCTTTTCTCATTTTTACGTAAATTTCTACGTATAAAAATATTTTTGTTGACTCTATACAAAATAGAAAAATATAGTCAGTGTTTAAATTAAAATTTGAAATGATTTCTTATACTAGGTAACCCTGACCTGTGGTTTCCCTGGTGTGTCCTTTTCCCCTTTAGTCTCATATACCAGAATGTATTTTATTTAAAATCAGTCGGTAATTGATAGGTCTCCGGTTTGAAACAAAGTACTAATATTTTTCTTTCCTTATTTTTAATTACTCCGGTGTCTTCGAATTACTTTATCCGCTACGTATTTTTTAATACGGCCAGCAACCTGGACTACAGTTGTGTCCGTTTCTATTTTATTGTCTAATTTTTACTACTACTCCTTAACCATACGGAGCCATAAATTGTGTTTTTCACACAAATCGATCATACAATTTGTTCTCTATTTTATTTACACAAACGTATAATGATGTGTTAAAATTTATATTTGTTGCTTTCAACATCAGCAAACAGTGCTGCTGAAAAAACTTACTTTATCAACATTGTAAGCTATTATAAACTTAACATAGTCAGACCTCTAGCAAAAGCTAACGAGCTCAAAGGCTAACGCAAATCCAGAGAGCAAGCTGAAAAACTCGAGATATCAATATAGAGCTAACATCCATCCAGCTTGACGATGCTGGGTTTTCCTTTGCCCATTTTCCTCTTGCAGCGTTAATTTTAGAAATTTTGGCTGCCTTGTAGCTATCCTGTCTTTTCCTTTTTCTTACGGCGTTATTTGCCCGTCTAGTGATTTCTTCTTACTCTTTCGATGGTTGGTAAAGGTGGAAGGTGGCAGTTTGATGGTGACTGGTTGATGACTGCTGACTACTGGTTGTTGATTGCTTGTTTATTTGGATGTATGACTGTGCCTGTGCCTCTTTTTTAATAATTGCTATTCAACATCTAGTATGTGTCGGGGATGTGGCTTTCTTTTGGATATGTTTGTGTTATATGGAGTTGCGATGTTGGGTAATTGTGCTAGATCTGTGGTGTCTATTGTATTGTAGGTGTTTGATGCTAATTGCGTAAAGTAGGTTTCTAGTGTTGGTAGTTGTAGGTCGTGTCTTAGTGTCTCGTTGCGTACACAACAGGGTGCACCTGTGATGGTTCTCATAGTTTCGTTTGGTAGTGCTTCTAGTTTACGTTTGTTGGTTTGCTTAGTGTATGTGTACCAGGCCTCAGTCGCGTAACTAATGGTCTCAGGTACGTTTTGTATGTCTTTAGTCTTGTGTCTAGTGGTAGTCCGTTTTTGTGGGTAAGTATACCGTGAAGGTAGCCTTTTGTGCGTCTTCGTTTTGTTCAGCGTTTCTGTTACGCGTTACTGTTACGTGAGTTGTCTGTCAATGCGTATACTTAAGTATTTTATCATGGAGTTCCAAGTCAGTTATTGTCGTTCAAGCTGTGGTGGGTTATGTGTGGTTGTTCTTCGTTTGGAGAAGTTAATTGTATCTGCTTTTTGTACGTTTAGTTTGATCCTCCATTGATCAAACCAGCTTGGTAGTGCGTCGAACTGTTTTTGTATTTTGTTCGTGGCATCTTGGGTGTTGTGTCCTTTTGTTTCGATTAGTGTATCGTCGGCGTAGGTTGCGTATAACAAGTCGGGTTGGTTTGGTACATCGTGTGTAGGCGTTAAATAGTGTCGGGGAGAGGCAGCCTCTTTGTGGGACACCTGGGTTGATGTTCGTCAGTGGTAAAAGTGCGTCCTCAACTTTGATCTTAATAGTATTGTTCGTTAGGTAGCTATGTAACAGTTGTATGTATGGTATCGGTATTGTGTGTATGGTGGCGAGTTTAAAGAGTAGTCCATCGGTCCATTCCTTGTCGAAAGCGTTTTTTATGTCTGGTGCAACTGCTACAGTGGTCAGTCCCTATTTGTAGTTTTTGGCAAGTGATTGATCACTCGGATCGCTTGTAGTGTACTGAAGTGTTGTTCTTTGAATCCGCATTGTTCGTGTCTGTCTTGTAGTAGTGGTTTAAGTCTCGTCAGTAGGAGTCTTTTGAAAATTTTTGAAATACAGTTTAGTAGTGATATGGGTCTGTAGTTGTTAACGTCTCTTGTGCTTTTGTTCGGTTTCGGTATCATCACTACTATTGCGGACTTCCAGTCTGTAGGGAAGTGTCTTTTTTGTGATGTGTTTCCATGCGATGTTTGGTATTTCGTCCATTCCAAGTGCCTTTGTGTTACTCTGTTTGTTGATAGTTTGTCTTATTTCTTGTGGTGTTACGTGTTGTATGTCATTGTGTGTTGGTAATTGTAGTAAGTGGTTTAGTGCCGTGTTCACAAAGTCGGAGAAGTTTTTGTCTTTAATGGGGTTAACAGAGTGCATTTCTTTCAGTACGTTTGCGAATTGTGTCGCTTTGTCCTCGGCTGTGTATAGCATACCGTGTTGTCCTTGTAGCGGAGTGAGTTTAAGGTTTTTTTTTGAAAGTAGCTTCCGATTTAGTCTGTACAAGTTACCGTCGGATTGTAGTGTGCCGTGTATGTGTTTGGTCCATAATTCGTGTTACCTGTCAAAATTTGGCAATGTACTTTTTTTAGAGTTAGCTTTAATTTGTAAATAAATTCCCGCGGATATTATTAAAATTAAAATGTCAATTACCGTCGTTCCCGAGTCGCGCCTGCGCAAAGTAAAATGGCCATTAAGCCACGAGACCTGAAGCCAAAAACATCTATCTGTGGTGGTGGTGGTGTGTGTGTGTGTGTGTGTTTTTTAGGGATGTAAGTTCCTGTATCTTACCTTCTGCCGTTCCTTTACCTGGTATTTCTATCAAACCGCTACAAGGAAAAAAGTGTTTTAGAACGGATTGGCAATTTAAAACTCAGCAATGGTGTAATCTAACCCACAACCATAATGGACCCTGAGATCTAGCTACGAAATACCATCCACATGAGAACTATGTTTTACTTATATTGTGAATGTAAATTGACCTTAAATGTGCATGAAAATTTGACTATTGCATCATATTTAAAACATGGTGATACGTTTTTAGCAATTACGCGTTTACAACATTCGTTGAAGTGTTCTTTCAATATAATTTTGATCGCTTGTTTAGTGTTTAGGGTGCATTTTATGTATGGATCACGTGTGTTGTGCCAACGTCGTACTAGCGTTTCTTTGCCTTTGATAGCTTGTATAATGTATTCTGGTAAGTTCGGTCGTGTGTTTTTGGGAAGACTGTGTCTTTGCTGTATTGCAAAGCTTGTTTTATTGTGCTCGTTAGGTATTGTACGTGGGTGTCTATGTCTTGTGCGTTGTTTATGTCCGGGTTGCCGTCCGTAATCATTCTTTGCAGTTCTTTGTTAAATTTTCTCCAGTTGTGTCTATGTCTGGGTCGTACCGGTGTCGTCTGTGATTATGTTTGTATTGTTGTGATAACAACGAGTACTCTTGTCGTGTTCAGAAAAGAAATAGTGAATCAAAAAGGGTGTGATTTTTTAAACTTACCGTCGAAAGTGAACGTAACAAAGTGTCAAATATTAAAAGGAATGTGATATAGTCAGCTGTCCATACAGACAAACCTACTGTGAACGTTTATAGCAGAACAACCTCCTCAAGATACTTCCATTGCCATGCCTGCAAATGGCTCTTCGTTAAGAATGACCCTACATTTTACCTTCAAATGCTCCACCCGAAGGTACTACATTGGCCAGGATGCGATTTTCTTTATCTGAAAATTTTGAATTTTGCCAAATCCTTGCTGTGCCAAGCAACGTAGGTATTTTTAACGTGCACGACAACTCACACGCGGTACCTACATTTTATTTTTCATTCGAACAAGGACGCATTTATCTGATCCACGCAGCCGCCTCTTTAAGAATGGCTGTTGATATAATCTTAATACCAACTTGCTATGTAACCAGTGTTTAATCCAGGGGGGTGACCGGGTGGGGGACGCCCCAACGTTATAGAATTCCCTCCCGGGTAACATTAATCCGAGTGACATTAACCTTAGTAATAATGCGTAATATTTTTTATAGAGACCAAAGCAATATTCATATTTCGTTTCGTGAGAGATTAAAGCGATGAAAAGCATAGGTACTAAAAATCCTCAATTTCATTAGTTAAAACGTGAGATAGATTTTCACTATTTAAATATAGTGAATTTTGGGTTTAAACTGTGACAAAAATACCACCGACGGGTACTCAATTATTTTAACTTTCCATAAATTTAAATTCCGATTAATATTGTAAAAGATAATTTATCATTAAGCCAATAAAGTAGAAGTTGGTGGAAGGAGTATTACAAAATTATTCATTGATCAGATAAAAAGATCTACTACTTTGTAATATCGGGTAATGGTATAACGTTTATTAATCTTCGCGAAACAGGCCGGTAACTTATATACATAAATTCCTTGTTGCAAACCATCAAAAAATGTCTACCAATCACATCTTTATGTCGCAGATCTTTATAATATACGAAATATAGCATGAGCTTTCTAGTAGCTTCTGATTTATTATGTTAATCTGTTATAAGAAATTAGCTTAAGAGCTCATCATAGTAGCGGCCATCTTGAAATTTTTAAAGATCCAAATTACTTGCCTATTAGGCATCCAAATTAAAAACAGTTTTAGTAAAAGTTACTTATAAAATAATTGTCTATGTGGGAAAGTCATTTAAGTTTTTTTTAATTGCAAAAAATTTTTTTTTGCTGATAATAGAGCCATTTAAACAAGACCAGTAACTTTCCCAAATTTGTGAATAATTTTTATGAATTTTCATCAAAATTGCACAATAAAATTCGCTTTATTTATGGAATAAATTAAATATTAGTATTTTTAGAAGAATGCATCTGCAATGTGCTGCCGTGGGGATATTCAGAACTTCCATGATACACACTATTGTAAAACAGAAATGGTTTGAATAAATGCTATGCTATTGAAATCAAACTTTCGTATAAAAATTTTCGACCCTACCTATTCGCAATTGATCGCAAATCTATTTATGACTATAAGGGTATTATCTAGCGCCTCGCAATTTTAGAAAAACCTTGGATTTAGGTATATAAACTTTTGTTGGACTTCCCACTTAGTAAAATAGTGAAGTCAAACGTAATTGGTTTTCACCCAGTTTTGAGGTAAAGTTCTCGCAAGTGTCGATTTTGTTTATGTAATATTTTTTTGTTTATAAACTTGAAAAGTGTTGTCCTAGTGTGTGCCTGATTTTGTAGAATGGGGAATAAAAACTTTATTTAAAAGGCAGCCATAAACGCAATCGTCGTTTAGCGCAACTACATAGGTATGTAAATAAATACTTATTCTATTTGCCTTAACATTATTGCATAATGTTATGAAGTAATTTTGTGGATTTGAAGCATGCTCTGGTAAACATAAATTTAGTAACCATTAATAGAACGAAAGTAATTCCGCGCTGCTGTTTTGAAATCTTCAAAAATACAAAACCCTACGTAATTACAGTATCCTTGCTGTACATTTAAATAAAAATGTCCCGGATAGATTAGTACGGTGCAAAGGTCGGAAGTCGAATTAATTCTCACACCATTTTAAAGCTTCTTTCAGCAACGGTAAACTTACCTTAGCATATAATGTACTTTTGACAAAATGTGAAACTAAAGATTTTTGCAGCTCGTCCATATGGTGCATGTATGGTCCAAAAAATTAAGTGCAATAATCATTTGCTAAGAAATTTTTTAAAACACCTTCGTGAACTTGGTACAAGAAAAAAGGCAACTCAAAAGCATTGCCTGTTGCCCCTCACTTAAGAAAGCATGTACTTGCCCAGTCCTATCGACTTGTAGCTGCAGTTAAAAAATCTGTTCAGTATAAAAGCAAGAAAAATATTTCTTTGGCAGATCCAATTGCAACGATTATTGAAGACATGCGAAATGCTCCATCACACGTGTTTGGAGAGCATAAAAAATGTGAAGTCATCAAATATTTTCATTGTAAAAGAGGTGCAAATGATGAAAATTATGTTGATGCAATGCCTGCTTGTGGCTTGTACGAGGATATTCAAGACTGTTTTAAGAGATTACTTGATAATGCTTCTAGTTTAATTTTAAATATGACAAATAACCTGGCTGAGCAATACAATTCTATTGTTTGTAAGTTTGTTGGAGGAAAACGAATCAACTTCTCTTTAAAACGGTCATATCAAACAAGATGTGAAGCTACTGCAATTTCATTTAATAGTGGTGGTGATTTTTAAAGAGTTATGCACAAACAATTTACTGCGAGAAGTCCAAGTGGTCCAACAAAAAAATATATTGAAAAACTGAAACGGCAAGAACTCATTTATGAAGAATCTAAATTATGCAAAAAAAACTGTTTAGAACAAAAACTGTGGCAGGACCTGACAAACAATATGGAACGGAAGCCACTCAGTATAAAGCAGATATGACTGAAGAAGAATATTTGATCAAAACAACAGCTTTTTTAAACAAATTTAAAAAAACTACAGAAGAAATTGCGAAGGTAGAAGAACAGACAAAAGAGCAAGCCAAAAATCATATATGGTTCGAAGAACGGTCAAATCGAATAACAGCGTCAAATTTCAAAATGATATGTTCAATGAAAACAAATACTTCTTGTGTAAAGACAATAAGCAACCTTTTGTATGGCACATTTAAAGGATATTCTAAAACTAGATATGGCAAGCAGAATGAAATAAGAGCGATTAAAGAATTTGAAGGAAAATTTACAGTAACTGTGGAGAAATGTGGGTTTTTTATAGATTCTGTAAATTGCATGCTTGGCGCAAGTCCTGATGGATTCATTGGTGATGATTCAATCATTGAAGTAAAATGCTGCCAAGTTAACTCCGATTGATGTTATATAGCAGAAAGTAACCAAGTATGTCGATTTGATGAAGGATGATTCGTTTCATTTAAAACGTAGTCATGCGTATTTTTACCAAGTGCAAGGCCAGTTACATATTACTAAAAGGAATACATGTTATCTTGTTATTTGAACACCTCTGGGAATATTGGTGGAAAAGGTATGAACAAATACCGAACCTATGAAATTGATTTTAATATGTTGAATATTTTTATATACAAAAGGATGATGAATTTTGGGAAAACAAAATGTCAACTCAACTTTGCAACTTTTACCATACATGCCTTCTTCCAAAAATTATTGACCCAAGAAAATGTAGAGGGATGGATCTAAGAAATCCATCACGTGATTGTATATGAAAACCTATAGCTTGGATGCGTACATGAGTCCATCAATATTAAGATTGAAGTTTTGTGTTTCAAATTCAGTATTGGACTTATAAAAAACAGACAAGTGCTCAAGACCATTAGGTATTGGAGCCGCTCCTAGTTACTACTATTTTTTACTGCCCCTGTTACTGTAACAGTGATGAAAGATTCTAGTATATTTTAAAACCTTTTACTTATATGTGTGTACCAGTAATAAAAGGATAATTGACAGGTATTGCATTCTATACTCCAAAACATTTGAATAATTTCTCAGTTATATTTTGTGCTTGTTACGCGTAGTCAATCAAATAACGAAATGGATGCGGAAATGATTGCGTTTTTGAATGAATTCAAGACTAACAGAGAAGGAAAATCATGAAAATGAAAAATTAGATACAGGCGACATGTTTGGAAAATATTAAAAATTTGAACAGAACAGAGAGATTGGTGACGACCTTTAGGTAAAGGCGTAATGAGCATGCAGAAAAATTTGATAGAAATGATGCGATCTATATGGTAAAGTTAAATGAAAATAGGGATAGTACAGTGAAACTGGAAGCGATCGTTAAAAAAAGTCACCAATCAGAATTAAAATTATTTACATAAAAACTGTCGGAAATTCATAAGAAATAGAAGAATAGTATTAGAAAATTCGCGAAAATGGAGCAAACAATGTTATAAAACTTTAGAAAAATGGAAGAGTAACGAATGAGGTCGATTAGAACTCCAGTAATTAAACAGTACACTTTGGAAGTAAGAAATGTCGAGGAAAATGAACCGCTGCCATCGAATTTTAAAGTAAAACCACTTACCTTTAACGCAAAAGCACATTGGGCGACGTATTTCAAACAATTTGAGACGGGAATGACTGTGGGAAGGCGTCTGCATTGATAGCCGCACTACGAGGTGAAAGTTTGAGCATCTTGCAAACTATACCGAACCCTGATCAAAGAAACTACAGGGTTTTAACATCAAGGCTGGAAATGGGCATGGCGATTTTCACTTGTAATAAGTATACAACGCTCGATAAATAATTGTTACCAGAAAGCAAATGAAAATTTACAAAAGTTCGAAACAAATATTACTCTCTTGGAAAGAGTAGCCTATTCAACAGTACCGTACAGTTTCTTGGAGCAGCTGTCCGGATTGCTGCTTTCCCATATATGACTTGTTTTTTTTGCACAGCCGACGTTTATAGTTGAAATAATATACCATATAGTTGATGAAAAACTGACTTGTAATATTGTGAAAGAATGAGTGTAGTGTAAGACTTGTAAAATAGAATAAACACAGAATTGTTTTATTTATTAATGCCTAAGTTCAAATAATGTTTTGGGATAAATTAAAAAAGCCAACAGTAATATTTCGCTCATATTTAGGCTTGTATAGTAATAAGGAATAATGTATTAAAAATTCTTACGGTTAATTAGAATTTAGAAATCATGTATTTTGTTTCGTTATTTACACTCAAACTTCTTTAATACACGTAAAATATACTAAGCATGCATTTTGTTCATCATGGCATAAATTCACAATTTACACACTCCCATACGCAATTGTTATACAACAAAATTTGAGAAGCTGCAAGTAAAACGTAAATAAATAAAAGTAAAACAAACTTTGAACTACTTAAAAATGCAAGACATACATTTTTATTCTACTAGAGGAATGTTTACTGTGTCCGATTCAGTTTTTTATGTAATAGCAATGTAAACATATTGAAACATTTGTATTTTATACTTATATCCATTTTTAATTGTAAAAAATTCACTGAAATAAAACATTCTTGGCCGTTGCGGCCACTTTGTTTATTATTCCGTCGTTAGAAAATGACAAAGGAAACGAAGCTGTTATATAAGAAAAGAAACCCACATTTGAAGCTTTTCACAAACTGTATTCAAAACTCACTTGACACTTTACCTAATCATTTTTTATTACAGATACGTTTAAACCATTGTGTTTCTTTTTCCATTTATTGGTCAACTAATTATTGCAATAGCTTTATCAATTACAAATTAGAATTTTTAAAATAACTATGCGATGCAATGTAGGAATGTTACATCTTATAATTTCTTGTTCCCTAATATTTTGTTTACATTACCTATCGGAATTTCAAAGGTTTTCACTGGTTACAAATGTTACAGAATAATGTATAGTTAAAATATCTCTGATGTTAATAACTAGACTAATAATGTCTACAGCACTGCCATCTATATGCGCTCCTTAGTACTTTATAATTAAAGTAGGCGCAGTAGTAAAGTTCATATCTTTTTCTAATGTATATCTGCATCTCTACATTTCATCCCGCCCAGCACTACCTTACCCCAACCCACGCTATTACAGCAGATGGTAGGTAACCTACTGTGACGAGCTCTTAAATGTGAAATTAAAATTTCTTTCAAATAATTAATTATTCTATTAAGAAATATTTTTGTTAAGAAATGTAATCTAGTAGACAGTTATATGTTAAGAAAAGTAATCAAGTAGGATGTGAATTTGGAAAATAACTTACTGTTATAATAAAATGCACAACCAATAAAGAAAAGATTTCAATAAAAACATTTATTATCAAGTGAAAAAGTGTTTCTGAATGTAATACTGCAGTCAAACAGTAAAAATTTTAAGTGCAAATTTTATGTTTATCGAGTAACACCAACAAATATAGCATTCTTTTATTATTTAAAATGTGCGAGTTTTTTAATTTTATATCATAGGAGGTCATGTTTCGGCTTGCATCGTTCTTAAAAATTTTACTAATTAGTTGCTCAAAATTGCCTGATATTTTTTCAAAAATGAAAAGATAACGTATTCCTTCTTATCCAAAATATATGTTACCATGAAAACTTTGAACATCAAATGTTAAATTCAAATTAATGCATATGTATTCTTACGCGCAATTATGATTTCATACATTAATGTACACTTTTCATTTGGTTTTCATTACGTTTGTATGGCAACTGTTATTTTGGATAGAAGGAGTTTGTTTATAGAATGTTAGGATATGTTGAGTAACTAATAAATAAGATTTGTTAAGAATAAAATACCCAATAACTTCTATTTGAAACTTTTTTCTCCAAAACTTAGATATATGAACTGCAATTGAAAACAACAAGGTAACATCCGAAACGAGACATACGGTATAAAATAATTAGTTAGAGCTTTATACACATACTTTTTTGACTTTTGCAAAAAATTTAGTAATTCCAAAGAATTACCAAAATCCATTCTATGCAATTCTAAGGTTATGTATTCTCTATGATCCGTTTAAATGTGATTAAATTTTTTGTCTGTATACTACATGTATATGTTCTCTGTAGTACATTTCGTTTGTAAAGTCGTTACCTACATACAACTCCTTTTTTGTATCACTACTTACAGCTTTGACTACGTACATTCATATTGTTGTAAAACTTATCGCAGAATACTGTAGTAGTATTTCTACATCAAAGCAAACTCTTACAGTACTGTACAGGTGTGTATTATGATGACAGTAGTATAACGATGAATAATAAGACAAAATATAATCAATAAGGACGAAGTGACGCACTTATTCAAAAATATCAAAGGAATCCAATCAAAAGTAGCCAAAAGCTAATGGCATACAATTTGTGTGTGAAACTTGTCGAACCAATTATAGTCGCAACTATAAAACAAACGGTACAGAACTTGACATTGTTGAAAGCAGTGTATGAAGCATCATTAAATAAATTGAAAGGTCAGGTACTGTAAGGCATATTAAAGCATAAAGACGCCCAATAATCTACACAAACTTGACGAAATGGACATTTTAGTGATTCAAAGATATGTTCACTCTTACTTTCATAATGAGTTGCCCACTGTTCAAAAGATGCTACGCGAAATCACTAATGATGATTTGTGATCAAACTTCATTAACTCATCCCTTATCAAAATCTGCGAAAAATTAGACTAAGTATGATACAAGAACAAAAAAAATTCATATTAACAAAAAAGCTAGCAATTGTTCTTTGGAGAAGAAACTATTAAACATTATTTGGACGAAATCTAAGTGAATGCAAGATACATTACAAATAAACCACGGTTAAAATTGCTAAGCAAGCAGCTATTGAAAATTTGTCAACGACATAAAAGATTCCTTAGAAAAAGGCAAAAGGTTAATCGTAACTCACATTGGTACTGAAAGGATTTGTAGATCAGGGACTTTTTCTTTTTGAATCGAAGAAAACAGCCGTGTTAAATTTGTTTCATTTCATGATTCCATTAAAAACTCTTTAGGAGACTAGACTACCATCAAGACATAAACAGTTAATACTCCCTGTATGTTTGTTGTGGTTTGTTTAGCATTCTTCTTAATCTTCTTTGGGAATGAAACCACTCATAGTTTTTAAAATCTATTTTATTTACGTTTCGATCCATGACCTAGGATCGTTGTCAAAATAATAAAAATTTCAAGTTTGACGTTTATGACATAAATTGAAGGTTACTTTGATTTATTGATGTTTGAAATATTTGGTTTGACTACACTAAGCAAAAATTTTTAAAGTTTAAAGAATGATTGCCTTCAATTTGTGTTGCGACCTGGGATCGACTTTCCTATGGTAGCCAATACGCTTAACGTGAAATCAGCTGATTAATTTTATTGGTGAATTTTATATAAATTCAATAATTTGGAAAACATTTTTTAACATGTTTCTATTTATACAAATAAGACATAAAATCAGAAATCTCTCAATTGTATAAATAGAAACATGTTAAAAAATGTTTTCCAATTCCCAAGTAATTGAATTTATATAAAATTCACCAATAAAAATTAATCAGCTGATTTCACGTTAAGCGTATTGGCTACCATAGGAAAGTCGATCCCAGGTCGCAACACAAATTGAAGGCAATCATTCTTTTAAACTTTAAAAATTTTTGCTTAGTGTACTCAAACCAAATATTTCAAACATCAATAAATCAAAGTAACCTTCAATTTATGTCATAAACGTCAAACTTGAAATTTTTATTATTTTGACAACGATCCTAGGTCATGGATCGAAACGTAAATAAAATAGATTTTAAAAACTATGAGTGGTTTCATTCCCAAAGAAGATTAAGAAGAAACATAAACAGTTAGATTTTTAAGCAATGACTTCAGAAAATTTTGCCGGCGATAAAAGTTGATTGTGCGATAGTAATGTATAATGCACCTTATCATAGTGTAAAGACTGAGAAAATCCCTACGCAATGCTGAAAAAAGTAAATATTATGGATTGGCTTATAAATAAAGTAACTAAAATTGAAAATCGTTATCTAAAGCTTCAGTTAATATAATTGGTTAAGTAGTACTGGATTTCACATTCCCCAACATATGCTGTTAATGTATTGGTGAAAAATAAAGGACGAATAGTACTGCGATTAAATACCCACCACTGCAGTTTTAACCCTATAGAATTGGTATGGGATAACGTAAAATATTATGATGCTGTACATAACAATGCATTCAAATTAAATGATATGAAAACTTTGTTTCAAAAATGGCATCATCATCAATAGGTCTCAGTCCTAGAACTGGTTGGACTCCTTTTAACCACTCTTCAGGAATATCTTCATTCATATCTATTTCTCATCATCATTAGGCCTTCAGTTCTAGAACTGGTTGGACGCATACCTTCATCGTTTCCTATTAAGCTAACCCATACATTTCTCTGAAATTCCCACATGCTACATCTTTCACCATCTGTATATTGTAATGGCATTACAAGAGTAATTTATGCTATGTGAAAAAGTATCGTCGATTATGTTCTTGGAAAGGAAGAAACCCCGATTTGGAATTTGGCATTGTAGAAGCTGTGGTTGAAGAATTAGTGACGAGTGAATTCAGATACAGGTAGTGATTCAAGTGATAATGATTTGGGTTCGTTATAAATTATTCGTACAGTAATATCTACTTCTATTTTTGAATTTAACTATACAATTTAATTCTATTCTTCATGATTTTATACATAGACATGTCCTATGCCGCTTAGGTATTTACTATAAATGTAGTGATAATTTCTGAAAATGACAAAGTATTGTATTTAAAAAATGTTTTATGTATAGCTACTATCAAAATTGTTTTTATAAATATTATTGTTTGTTTGGCTATGTTGAATGTCAAATAAATAAGGTTACGTAACTATTTTGGATTTCCCTCTCATGATATTCCAGTGGTGTAAATGGCTCTCAGTAGAATCTGCCCTCTACTTTATTCTTTCATGGAACAAATTATAAATATTGACACAGTTAGTCAGGTCTAAGTGCATTAACCCTTTCGAAATAATATTTTTCACTTTTAGACACTCGCCAGTCAGTATATGAAACAATTCTTTGACGTTGTATTAAACCCTTATACAACCCGTAAATGAATAGAAAGAAGGGTTAAAGCCAGAACAAGCTCCGGCGCAAAGAAGTCCTTGTAGAATATGGATTCTTACATTGACTTGTTGGCTCGCTGTTTATTCATTGTCATTCTACTTGAGACATTCGTGTATTTCGTGTTAAGAGAATGAATTGAATACTGTTTATTTATAGCGAATATAATTATCAGATTAGTAATTTAAGTTGTTTTGTGATTTAAAAATTATTGATTACAATTATAGTACTTAAAATATTAAAATTATTGTAAGTTACATGATTCTAGTAATAGTTCTTAATTTAATTACAGAAATTTTTAATCCGGTTTGTCATGTCAGAAATTAAAAGACAAATGGGTATACCTCATTTTTTTCCAAGAGACAAAAAGTGGAAACAATTGAAATTAAATCGAAAACCGAATATCCACATCGGGATGGTGGCTATGCTGTTGAAGCTGGTGGTGTGGCTTGTTCTTCTGTATGGACCAACAGTGATAGTATTGAAGTAAAAAAAATTTCTGCGTGATGTTGATAATGATAAAAAACAAGTTAATTTTGATAAAATTTGGATTCTCAAGTATAACTGGCTGTATTACGATGAAACTCGCGGTGGGGCATTTTGTAAACTTTGCGAAATATTCTTCAAAAGTGATTAGAATGCCTTACAAAAAACGTTAGGTGTATTTATCATCCAACCGTTTGTCACTTATAGGAAAGCTACTGGTAAATCAGGAAAGCTTGAGAAACATGCTAATTCTGTCCTTCGCACACGTAGTCTGTCTATGGAAAAAATGCGTTTGTAAAATGTGAAAGTACCAATTCATACTTTATTAACCACTGAAAGTGAAATGCAAATAGCCGATAATAGACAGTCATTATCCTCTCTTATTAATGGTCTATACTTTCTAGCTAAAGAGGAAATTCCACATACAACTAAATATGAACCTCTTGTTAAAAAGCTATTGCTAAAAAATAATATTTCTTTAAATAAGTGGGTGCAATCTCAAAGTCATCGTTCAATATACATTAGTAAAGCACCAGTAAGTGAATTTCTTTCCTGTATAAGCGAGGTTATTGGACATACAAGATTCAAATAATTTAAATAATAAATACTTCTCTTTGATGGCAGATGAGTCCACAAATATAAATAATGTAACAGAATTAACTATTCTTTTGCGTTACATAAATGAGAATAAATTAACTAAAGAAATGTTTTTGTGTTTAGTTGAACTAAATACTTCAGATGCAAACACGATTACTGAGATTATTGCAAATGAACTATTACGTAGAAACATTAGTTTGAATCAAATGGTGGCATGCGCATTTGATGGAGCAGTAACATTTTCTAGAAATATTTCGGGAGTGAGACTAGGGATGGATTCGTGCCGGGCCGGGCCGGGCTTTTAGATGCGACCCGGCCCGGCCCGAAATAATTTGCTCCGGTCCGGCCCGATGGCCCGACCCGAATCAAAGCGCATCGACCCGGCTTGAGGCCCGGCTTGTATTTCGGGCCGGGCTTCGGGCCGGGCCGGGCTGATTCGGGCCGGAATGTAACTAAAACCTTAAGTGATGTATAGATTGTTTAACATCCAACTGGAAAGTATCATTTGTTAATATATGTATTTTCAGTTGTATAAAAATACTTCTTTACTATTATTATGCTTTTCTACAAAAGTTGAATATATCAACTTTAATAAATTATAGCTTATAGTATCATTTTAACCTCGAAGAATCCCAAAGGTATTTGGAGATGATGCACACTTGCACAGGCAATCCGAAATAGTAGGTGGTTTGCGTCAAACTTCAACCTTAAGTAACAAAATGCATTTTAGAACTCATGTACTACTACTAGTATATAGTAACATATTTAAAGGAAAGTCTTCCAAATTTGACTGAATATTGTTACCCCATGTATGTTTGTTGTGGTTTGTTTAGCATTCTTCTTAATCTTCTTTTGGAATTAAACCACTCATAGTTTTTAAAATCATCTTTATTTACGTTTCGATCCATGACGAGGATCGTTGTCAAAATAATAACTTAAGAAGAATTGTTTCCCCATATTCTAAACCAAGAACGTTGCCAATTTCCATTTTACAGATTGCTTGTGTATAGGTCTACATTTCGAGAATGTGCTAGCATCCGTTCAGAGAACTGACTATTCTAGTCTTTCGTATCTGGTAGACATTACTTTGTTGTCTATGAATATTTTCTTGTCGCATGCTTTACTAGAAATTTTAATTATTATGAAAGAAAGGCCGACAATCTGTCCCACACCGAGCTTCCATTAAAAGTATTCTAAAAACTACAATTTACCTGGCAAATTGAAACTTTGTGTAGGAGTTACCGAACAAATCAAAATAACCATCTGCTATAGCATCATTCATATATGGAATAAAATACAGGATGTGCTATTTAAAACAATTAATATGACATATTTGCAAGACTTCAAAACTATTTTAGCTATAGTTTCGCCTTGTTCGGTAACTCCTACACAAAGTTTCAATTTGCCAGCAAAATTGTAGTTTTTAAAATACTTTTAATGGAAGCTCGGTGTGGCACACATGTATACATGTCTTTTTTCATATTAAAGAGCTAGATTCTTTGTAATTATATGCTATTGTTTTACTCAATGCATAGCAGATTTTCTATATACGGCGAAAGCAGCGTTTCCATACTTTTGAAGAACCCTGCATATATTAATATTGAACATTTTTATAGATAACATTGTCGGCCTTTCTTTCATAATAATTAAAATTTCCAGTAAAGCATGCGACAAGAAAATATTCATAGACAACAAAGTAATGTCTACCTGATACAAGAGACTAGAATAGTCAGTTCTCTGAACGGATGCTAGCACATTCTCGAAATGTAGACCTATACACAAGCAATCTGTAAAATGGAAATTGGCAACGTTCTTTGTTTAGAATATGGGGAAACAATTCTTCTTAAGTTTTTATTATTTTGACAACGATCCTCGTCATGGATCGAAACTTAAATAAACATGATTTTAAAAACTATGAGTAGTTTAATTCCCAAAGAAGATTAAGAAGAATTACCGATTCACTTCGTCGAGGTTGATAATTTGGATTCCCCCACGCTATCCTCATTATTGAAATCCGACATTGTGATTGAAAACGGATAGCTCAAAATTTAGAATCTTGGTTATAATATTTTTAAAACAGTGTACTAAATAAAGAAATTTTTAGGATTTAAATCAGAGTGCAGAAGCGAAATTCAGCTTATTTATATTTATCAAGAAAGAATCCGAAATAGTAGCACCTTCAATAAATTTCTGTCTCATAAAGACCTACTAAAATAAGAATAAATTTCAACATGAAACACAGGCGTATGCCGCCTAATGCGTAAAAGGGATAATGAAACCGTTTGAAATGATAGATCCAAATTTACACGGCTTTTGTTGAAGCACGCTGAAATCAGGTACATTCCTTGCTAGTTCGCAAAATTTGATGAAAATAAGTCGTAATAGGATTAACTTCAATGGAGTAAAAACCTCTAAAATTGAACTACTACCGCATGTACCAACTACGACAGCTTTTTAAAATATGCGACCTAAAATGCAAATTATAAATTTTATGGGTATCTATTATTGGCCTTAAGCTCTACAGATAGCAGCAGCTAGAGACGCCTCTGTTAAAATAATATTTACTGTATTCCGTTATTTTTGTATATACCCTTTATAATATCACGATTTTTCTTTGTACCTTTTTAGGAGCCGCAACATAGAATATTATTTAGTATTTACATTTTAATTTTCTATATTCATGTTATTTAAAGCTATAAAAACCTAATCGCATTGTATTCGGTATATTTTTCAACAAAAGATACATTCAAATAATTAAATATAATTGAGCTGGTTTTTTGTAATCGTGAGTTTTTAATATTTTTTCATATACAGAGTAGTTTCGATTTATTCATAAATAATCTTCAGTGCGGGGCCACAATATTAAGTTAATTAATAAGTATAATAAAATAAATCAGCTCAATTAACATACGCTGCAATACTCCTTCAAATTAATTAAATATAGCACGGACAATTTCTATTTCAAATTTCTTGAAAATTGGAAAGAAGTGAATATTACTTATCGAAAAAATCGAAATTCACAAATCGGTTTAAATCAAATCATTTTCGTTTTCAATTTACTTCCAATATCACACACCTACCAATATGTGTGTAACTGTACCTGGGTGATATATTAAGAGGACCGTTAATTATAATTTTGCTTAAGAGGTAACTAAAGAAATCATTAAATGGAATTTTTTACTAAATCAATAAATTTTATATTTCGTTACATAAATTTCGGGCCGGCCCGAAATAGCCCGAAAAGCCCAAAAGCTTTAGGAGTCTGGCCCGGCCCGGCCCGGGCCCGACACGTACTTGGCCCGGCTTGGGCCCGAAAAAAATTTTGTCGGCCCGGACCCGTGGTCATCCCTAAGTGAGACCACGTTTATCGAAGAAAGTGCAACAAGAAATTCCTTATGTTCACTGTAGGGCTCATATTTTAGCACTAGCGTTAACTAGTGCACGTAATAAATACCCCAAATTAAAAGTTTTGCATGTAGTAAAAGACATTTATAAATTATTTCATAAATCGTTCAAACGTGAAAGAGTACTACATCATGTGCAAGCCATATTAGAGGAGCCTATTTTAAAAATTCCAGAATCAATTGATGTGCGTTGACTTAGTAACTATAAATCAATAAATGCTGTAAAAAAATGGTATGTGGCAGTAAGGATGACATGTGAACATATACATAAAGATGGAGCAGATCTTGCTTCTTTGGCAGGTGGAATTTTGCTAGAAATGGAAAAATCTAGTTTTCTTCTTACTTTGTGTGTTTTGAATGTAGCTTTATTTGCAGTTTATAACTTGAACAAAGTTTTGCAGAAAGAGAATTTAGTGCTTTCAAGTTTACCGGCGCTCGTTTTTCAACTTTAGTCATCTAGAAAGTATTTCTTCGCAATGCAAAGAATTCAATAAAGATGGCAAATTATTTAAAAATTATGAAAAATTAATTAATAAATCTTCAATTTCACGAAGAATTATTGAAAATGAGCCCAAAAGCACAACGATGAAGTCTGTAGAAGCATTTGTCATTCTGACCATCCACGATATCATAGAGTTATGTTCGTATCTTAATATTAATGATGCTGAAGCAGTTTGGGCAGATATCCGTTCCTTTAAGTATGTTTTGAACACTGGGCAACAAAACGATAGCAACATCGTTTCATATATACTTGATTCAAATATAGGATATGAATATCTAAAAGATTTGTGCATTCGCTGATGGTGCTTACCAATTTCTACTGCCAGTGCAGAACGATCATTTAGTACAATGAATCGTATTTGTACAAAGCTTTGCAATCGATTGGGACAAGATACACTAAATTCACATATGAAAATTAGCATTGAAAGGCCGGAAGAGCTATCCCAGGAATTAATTAACAAGGTGTTAGATTTATGCGCCGTGAAGAAACAGCGCAGAGTAAGACTACTCAAGTGAAATACATTTTGTTCATGTATACTTAAGTTAATTTGTATATTGATTACAAAAATATTTCTTTAGAAGTTTCTCTCCCTTCCTCACCGATATATAAAAAGTCATAGTTTAACACATAAGAAAACCCTCTCGATTCGATATAAATCCCCTATGGTAGAACTGGTCTGAATTCAACAATGTATGTAACCGATTAATAGTATAGCACATATAATTAATTTATTATAAGGTAGGAATTGCAGCGCCATCTTTGTTTTAAATATATTGTATGAATTTAGATATTGTAAACATGTGAAGATTATCAAGTAGGTAAGTTTTGGAGACGAAGAAAAATGTACATTTTTAAACTTAAACTACTTTTAATATTAGTAATCATGCAAATGCGGTAAAAATGTTCGCGCTGCACGCGATAAAATCTGTTCTTCTTAACAATCTTAAGTTAACGAATACCATTCAATTTAATTTCGTATAGTTATCGTAAAAGCTCATATAAATTCGATGCCTTTTTGGTGTTTTAGGGAGGTGAGATTCTACTCAGGAGAACACTTTTAGCATTGGAGCAAAATTCAGGTTACAAATAATTCTAAACTACTTAGTCAGTTTCAATTTTCAGTAGCATACCACATCATTACGTACTTTAAATTTTTAACGCATTCTTCTATAAAATTCGTTAATTAGTAGCGAAAGGTATTTCACAAAATTATGTACAAAAGTTGAGAAAGTTTCCCTTAACAAAATTTCCTAGTCGATTATGTTGATATAGGCTTTCGGTCACACCGTTTGGACATTTACTGCAAATAAAATCAATGTGAAACCGTTTATAGATAAGCACATAGAACCAGGTGTTTTAGGAATCTGGCGGCTTTCTCTTGTGCGTAAACCTGGGTAAACATGTAATTCATTTCATGAATGTATTCATGGGTCTTTAAAGGAGAACGTCGTATTTGAAACCTGTAGCTTGTGCTTTGATTATTTTTATTAATTTTTGTATGCAGCCAATTGCTACAGGGTTTTAAAGTATTTACATTGCACTCTGATATAGTTTTAGCAATAGGCTTAGTGAAGTCTACAAAGTAAACGCATTTATAGTACAGTAAAGTTAAGTTTGAAAAACAACATTAAAAAATGTTTTAAACCAGGCACAAATTATTCATTACATTTCCATTAATACTTGGAAGAAATCAGAATTTTTTACATCGCGTGCAATGGGTGAAAGATAAGTTGCGAAAATTTTTAGCCTTTGTGAACTTCGTAGATTGCTGCTTTTTCTGGGTCGTAAAAATATAAACAAGTTTTGGCCGTGATAATGTAACGTCGTGTCACCTAATTTTTGATCAGAATAATACAACAAAACGTAAACGAGGCATCTGTATACAAAAGATAATTGGTAGGTATTAGCCCGACAACTTCAGATGGACTTGATTGACGGGTTACAAAAGTTTGCATTTAAGAACCTTATTAACCTTACAATATTTCTAGTACATTCTCAAAATAATTTAGAACAATTGGAAAAGATATAAATTGCTCTCGAGGGATTTTAAAGTTTAGTTCTAATTCAAACTTATGAGATTACGTTTTTATTCCAGCAATGAAGTCGTGATATGAAACAAAATAGCTATTTTAGCGTGATATCCTTATATTCCAAGAATATTTTTTTAAAAGGGGTAAGTCTCTAATGTTTTATAGTATATTGTGTGATTTATTTTAAAATGTACCATACGTACTTTCTTAGATTTCAATTAATAGCTCTTAACCTATTTCAATTATAACGATGCATTACCAAACATATTCTAAAAAATAATATATACATTTATAATTCGTTTAGGATACATATAACATTTTGCCGAACACATGTTAAATAGTTGTTTTATATAGCTAATAAAATCGCAAAATCGTTGAAATTTCAACTACTTTCCAAGGTCACCGTTTAAGTATGCCTGTATTTAATAATTCTTGGGAACTCTATATTAAAATTGTTGTATTTTGACAACAGATTATTAATAGATATTAATACCTGTAAATAAAATTATCTTATAGTTTTAAATAAAGCGATTCTGATTAATAATTTTGTATAATAGTTATAGCACTCTTTTAATAAATATACATCTTTGTTACAATTCTTTTCTCAAGAACTTAGATACACATTTCAGTTATTTGAAGATTTGAACAATTAAAGGATAGAAATGTATGCTTTATATTTTATAACATAAACAAGCTCACATGTATAAAAATAATTTCTAAATTTACATAATTTATTTCTTATTATAGTAGCTGCGGTGCTTGTTTTTGACATACTTGTTTACTATAAACATTTTCTCTGCTCTTGGAATACACTGACGAAATACGTTGTCATTAACCTACTTCCTAGAATACAGATATCTTCGTTTATTACAGTTGAACTCATTATCATAACAATAGAAGCATACACGCTGATTGTTTGCGTTCAAGAAATGTTGATACAATGCCTGATACAAATAGTATTCAACTAACGGTGAAAATTGAAATATGTAAAGGAGAAATCAGCTTTCCATTGGTTTACCGTTCTCGAAGATGTTGTCATTATCATAGTCGGATTTCACAGACAGGTATCAACATCGCATCCGTATTATATACACGTTTACATTAAAACTTACAATTTAGTATATATTCGCCAACAGTTTTATAAACCCTGTCCTCGGTTATTTCCGTAAAATTATTCAAATCCTCGGATAATACTAACACAGCAGTACAGTGCTGTATTGTTGCCTCGTATGATTGACACATCAGACATTTTTCTCCTTTTATCGAAATCCGTTGTCCGCATTTTGCTTTTTTTACACGTAAATACTCGACAAATAATAACTTTTGCGCAAACAGTCTTTTTATATGAGCTACATATATTAGGTTATGCCTCGATTGTACCCGATTCGTGAACATGCACGAAACAACAGGTTGGGAATGTAACCCCTAAACTCATTTATTACATTCCTTAGGTAAATGCTAAGAACTTTAAAAATAATTATAACGGCAAATTTTTAGTCACGAAATCGCCTTCTTCTTTGGAATCTATTACATCAACTAGTCTTCTTTTACGAAAACTGATGATTTTTTCTCCAGGTTTAAAAACGACCATGCTTTTTGAATTAATTAGGTCATATTCATCTTTTAGATCCGATGCATTTACTAGCCTTTTTTTGTTGCACATCATATCCTTTCCCATCCAAGTTATGGCAGAACCGTGATCTAAAGGTCTTTGTCGCATACTTTTATCTAATGGTGTATCTGAGGGATCGACTCGGTCAACAGGCATTTTGAAATTGGTTGTATTTTCATATAGCGTATTTTATTATACCCTCTTTTCTTAATTCTTCTATTATAGACACCATTTCGTGTTTTCTTCGTTTGTATTTTTAGCTAGGTTGGACGCACGTAATAATTTTAACCGGTCTATCAATTCGTGAATATTGTTCCAATATACGAATTCAACGGGGTACGTATTCATTTTTTTTTGTAACAAGATTCATGGAAACATAAACCTATACCGTGAGCACTCTTTTAGATTTTTCGAAATATTTTTCAAACTTCTTGTTGTTTTTTGGAAATTCGTTTAAATCTTGCGGTGGGTATGAATTAAACTTTACATCCGACATACATTTGACATTCTTCCGACATGGTAAAGTAAGGAGACAGTTTTTAAGTGAAATCAGTTGTAATACAGCATTCTTAAAAGTTGCAAGCACGCAATGAACGCTACACTAAAGAGTCTGACAAAAGCCTTAAATGAAATTTTACATGGTGCGTCAAGCTTCTGTATTTGAACCCTTAAATGAAGAAATTGATTACCACGAATATGAAAATTATGATGATCTAATAGTGCCAAGAGGTGCCAAAGAAAATTCAGTTATAGTGTTTGACGATATTCCTGCGAACGAACAAAGCAAGATCACACAGTTTTCCTCGTATGGTAGGCATAAGAGCATTAGTTATTTTTACTTATGCCAAACTTATGCTAGCACCTTAAAACACTTAGAGATAACACCAATGTAATCGCATTATGGAAGCAGGATGATACGAATCTTCGCCATATTTTTTTAGATCATACAAGCGGGGACACATCATACCTAAAATTTAAAGAAATGTGCTTAAAATGTAGGAATGGCGATGTCTCGAAACATAATTTTAAAACTATTGTTAAATGTGTACTTAAATGTGTCTCTGTAAGTGTGGAGCACGGCACTGTACGACTGTGAAACCTGGACAGTACGAGAGGCGGACAGGAAATGTGGTGCTACAGACGTACGATAAAGATATGGACAGACAAAGTTAAGAACAAAAAGATTCTAGAAATGGTAGGGGAAAGAAAAAAGTATGTAAAAACAGTAAAAAATAGGAAAGATAGGATGTTAGGCCACATATTAAGGCATGGGGGATAGCGCGGAATATATTATAAGCAGAGATAGGAAAAAAGAGAGGTAGAGGTAGATCTAGGTTAGACTTTTGCACACAGATAGCGAAAGATGTAGGCTGGGTGAACTTCAGGGAAATGTGCAGGCTAACTGAGAATAGAAATCAATGGAGGTAGCATCCAACCAATCCGAAGATAGAAAACCTAATTAAGAAAAACATAACTGTAATTAAACCTGATGATTATTATAAGCAACTACAGGTATTGGTTTTAGAATGAACTAATATTAATTGTAATTAAGGATTTACTGGAAAACTATTAATTCAGCAAATGGCTGAGTGTTGAGGGATGCTTGGCAGCCAGAAGCTGCTTAACTCCCTTCACATACCACTAATTCTTGGTGAAAAAGAGCATATAATTAGGAAACAACAGAAGGAGAACCGAACTGTATGTAGGCTATGGGAATTTCAGGTAACGGTGTAGGCTAGTTCAGAATAGAAATAAGTGAAAGTAAGCGTCCAACCAGTTTCAAGACGGAAACCTAATGACGCAAAAAATAATTGCACTTAAATCTGATGATTATTATAAACAACTACAGGTGTTTGTTTTGAAATATTTTCAACTAATGTTGATTGTGCGAAAGCATATATTGGAAAACTATTAATTCGGCAAATATTCAAGTGTTGGGGAATTTTCGTAGCCGCAGGTTGCTTAACCACCTTCACATACTACTGAATATCGGGGAAATAAGGTATATATTTATAAACAATAGAAGGGAAATCGAACTGCATACAACAAGAAAGGGCAGCGGCTATGTTCGAAGACAACAAACATAGAAACAAGGAGAAAACTGTTTAAAGCTTATGTGTAGAGCACAGCACAGTGTGTTTATGAAATAGGGGCAGTAAGAAAGCAGACGGAAAAACGGTAGAAGCCTTTTGGAATGTTGTGCTTCAGATGAATGAGGACGCCCTGCATGGGCGGACAAAGTTAGTAACAAACAGGTTACATAAATAGTCGGAGAATAGAGATATCTGTGGAAAAAATAGGAGAAATAGAAGGGCAGTATACATTCTAGTGCGTTTTTGGGGAATAATGCAGGATATATTACAAGCAGAGACAGGAAAAAGGAAGTAGAGGTAGTGAAAGATGTAGACTGTGAAAATTTCAAGGAAATGTGTAGGTTAGCACAGAATAAGAAACAATGAAGGTAGGCGTCTAACCAGTTTCAGGATGAGGTTAAATATTTGGATATTGATAACGGATGGTATAGAAAGAACTTCGTTCAAAATATAATCATTGGAGATGATATAAATGGTCAGTAGTTTGTAGAACATAGAAAGGGTTATACTAATTCCTTGTAAAAATGCAAAGGAGTGCATAACCAATTGATTAAATCCTTGCAACAGATATTTTTTATTTACAAGACATCACATAATAATTCTGAAACCAGTTAAAGATAAAAACGAGGAACCGTTACATCATTATTATGCAGATATGTTGTCCCGAAATAAAAACGAAAATTTAGCAAATCAGTTTATGGAGTAAACTATAATTCCCAAACCGATACATGGAGTTTGGGAAAAATTGTGTTAGAAATTGATCCAGAAAACAGTGACATAACCTTAAATAAGAATGTATATCCCGGTACTAGAGGTCTATACAATCTGTTAATCTTTAAAAACATCAGCCCCAAAGACGGTAATTTCAATCTAAAAGAAGGTTTACCAAAATACTTGGACATGATCAGATCAGCATCGATTATTAGAAGAAAGTTTAATCCATACTCACTGCAAGATTTAAACGAATTTCCAAAAAACCACAAGAAGTTTGAAAATATGTGCTGGAAAATTCGTCAGATTTTCGGAGGAAGTCTGAAAGAGTGCTCACGAGTAAAGGTTTAGGTTTCCATGAAAATGATTGCGAATACCTTTGAGTGCGTATATTGGAACAATATTCACGAATTGATAGACCGATTATAATTATTGCATGCGTCTAACCAGGCTGGAAATACAAGCTAAGAAGACATTAACGAAATGATGTCTACAATAGAAGAATTAAGAGAGAAGGGTATAATAAAATAAGCTATATGAAAATACAACCAGCTTCAAGATGCCTATTGACCGATTCGATGGATCAGACCGTAGGATGAAAGTATGCGACAAACACTTTAAGGTCGCGGTTTTGTCATAACCTCGGATGGGAAAGGATATGATATGCAACAAAAAAGACTTAGTGAATGCATCGGATCCAAAATATGAATATGCCCTGGTTAATTGAAGAAGCACGGTCGTTTTTAAACCTGGAAAAGAAATTTTCAGGTTTCGTAAAAGAAGACTAGTTGATGTATTGAATCCCAGAGAAGATGACGATTGCGTGACTAAAAAGTTTGCAGTTATAATAATTTTTAGCATTTACCTAAGGATTGTAATAAATGAGTTTAGAGGATACATTCCTAAATCGGGTACAATCGGGACAGCCGAATATGAGTAGCTCATATAAAAGGACTGTTCGCGCAAAAGTTATTATTTGTCGATTGTAAAGTTTAAAGAGACGATTAAACAAATATGTATAAAGACTTTGGAGAGGTTATTTGAAGATTTCGCAATACTTTACGCGTAAAAAAGCACAATGCGGGTAATGGGTTTTGATAGAAAGAGAAAAATGTCTTATGAGTCTATCATTCTAGGAAGCAATACAACCAATACAAAAACCATCCATTAAGAACTTAGCTGACATGTGTATTATCTGTGATCAAAGTACACTTCTCTAAGATGTCCACCAGATTACTTTCGGAGTGTAATTAATACGTCTCTGTCTTGTGCCTTTAAAATTATTCTGAAAGTAGTTGTATTTGGAGGCCTAAAAGGGTTCCGCGTACGAAGTACTATGTTGCGACACCCTACAAATAAAGTACAAAAGAAGAGCTTTCTGTATCTTGTTAACACGCGATCAATAAATCCCTCTAATATTAAGGTACTTAATTACGGTACAACCTAAAATTTCGGCAAAACCGCGATTAAAAAAAACAACTATTTCGTACACTAGACCTAGACCCCCTTACTGATTAATAATCTGAGAACAACTGAAGTTTAATTTTCTTGTTGGACTCTCGTGATGTTTAATACTTCGTTAGAAAATATTTGAAATACATCGTTAAAAGGGTAGTTTAGAAAATAATTTTTGGAACTGTTTCTGTTCGCCGGGATCAACTGTTTTGCATTCTCATGACTAAATATAAGTATAATAAAAGAAAGTTCCTAGAACTTCAATTGCGGTATTTTAATGACATACTTAACTGACCCTGAGTAATACAGATTTCACGATGCAAATATAATTAGGAAAGAGTATGGGTTTTTAGCTTATTCATACGGGCATTTTAAAATAAAAATGAATCATCCTCAATAATTATGGTCCTTGTTTTATAAAATAATGTAGGTGGATATTTTTATTCTTGAAATTATTAATTTTTGGCGGCGAACGTACTTGATAATTATGCTATAAACTTCATGCTCATAGAAGTTAGTCGTTCTTGAAAGCTTCCACATCCACCTTCTAGTGTATTATTAAGATCTCCATCCTACGACAGGGTATACTGACGCCCATTATTCCGTCTTTAGTTCATTGATTAAACCCTTTAACCAAATCTCATCTTGTTCACAAATCGTCATACACACGCACAAGCTTGTGCTCTTTGCAGGCCTGGAACGCCAGTTAGCTGTTTTGCCAAATTAGATTTTCTTAACTTTACAGCCCATTTTTTAACACTACACAGAAAATCTGAGCTTCTTTTGTTATTTTATGTTAGGGGTTCCAAAAAATCGATTCACTAGAAGTATCGTCAAACATATTAAACGACGTTAAAAAATAAATATATATAAAATATATAACAGTATCTAGAATACCGTTCCAAATACACCTACATCTTGAAGAAGTTCTACATTACTAGAACGGGCAAAATGGCTTATGCGTTCCAGTGATCTAAAGAACCAAACTACAGGTTCAACCAAAGTAGTAGGGTCTTTAGTGAGGAACCAGACTAAGACAGGTCGCCGAAAGAAACAGTTGTTTCAGTGCTTAGAGTGCCAGAGACTATAGAAGTCGGTATGGCATTCTAAGACACACTACTGCGATGTGGAAGGCAACGGGAAACCACTACATTACCTCTCAAGTACACAGCGTACTTAAATTGTAAGTAATATGATGGCATCCTCTGGGGTAAAAGATTCCGGAGTTAAACTAGTCTCCCATTCGGATCTCCTGGAGGAAACTACTTTGGAAGATGTGATCGGAAAGTTTAAAGGAAAAGCAGGGAACATTTTGCGCTTCGAAGAGTGGAATGTCAGAAGTATGAAGCAAGTAGGTAAGCTAAAAAACTTGAAAATTGAAATCGATAGGTTAGTACTAGACATAGGAAGGATCAGCGAATTTCGTTGGCCAGAGGCGGGGAATTTTGGAGCGTAGACCTTAGGGTAATTCATACAGGATCAGAGGAAGTTCGGGTGCGAGAATAGTTATGCGAAAAAAGGTAGGATACTGTGTAGAAAATTACTTACAAAAGAATGAAAGAGTAATCATGGTTAGATTAGAATATATACCGGTAAATACGGTAATAATACAAGTATACATGCCCACCTCTAGTTACAGTGAGGAAGAGGTAGAAACGATCTACAAAGATATCGAAGATATATACTTAGATACGTAAAAGGACATGAAAATTTAATAATTACGGAGGGATTGTAATGCAGTGGTAGGTGAGGGTAGGGAAGGAGCGGTAGTAGGTTTATTTTGTTTTGGCACGAAAACGACAGGAAAATAGGTTGGTAGAATTTTGGGACAAAAACAATTTATCCATAACAAACACATCATTTCAACATCATGCTAGAAGACGATTCACGTGGAAGATGCCAGGAAATATAGGAAGATGTAGAATAGACTACATTCTTATTAGACAACGGTTTAGGAATCAAGTAAAAGACTATAGAAGCCACCCAGAAGCAGATATAGACATTACTACAACACCGTAATTATGAAGGCCGCTCTTAAATTTAAAAATTTGAAAAAGAGAAACGCAAAAAGCTTTGAGAAACTAAATGATAAAGATATCTACTAAAGATTTGAAAAAAAGTCAAATGAATTGCTGAAAGATATCGGGAAGTAGAAAAAGAATGGAATGACATTAAATCTAGCTTAGACATGACGGCCAGAGATATTCTGGGGTACATAAAAAGAAAATAGGAAACCATAAATAACAAAGGATATTCTAAATTTAATAGAAAACGAAAATACGAAAATAGATTAGATGAAACAGGAAAACAGAGATACAAAGCCATAAAATGGGAAATTATTCGCAAATGCAGGAAAGCTAAAAAACAATGGATTGATGAAAAGTGGAGAGGAAAATAAATAAAAAACAAGAATACAAATAGGTAGCGAGAACTTACAAGAGATTAAGGATTCCTGCTACCTAGGAAGCCAAATAACTCGAGAAGGGAAGAGTGCAGAAGAAAAAAACAAAGATTAGCACAAGGTCGTGCTGCACTTAACAGAAAAAAGCAACTACTGTGTCCAAAAACAACAAACATAGAAACAAGGAAGCGAAGCACAGCAGTGTACGGCTGTGAAACTTGGACAGTAGGAAAAATGGACAGGAAAAAGATAGAAGCCTCTGAAATATAATGCTGCAAACTTATGATGAGGATATCATGGACAGACAAAGTTAAGAACAAGGAAGTACTAGAAATGGTTACGGGAAGAAAGAAGTATGTGGAAACCAGTAAAAAATAGGAGAGATAAGATGATAGGCCACATGCTAAGGCAGGAGGGAATAGTGTGGAATATATTAGAAGTAGAGATAGGAAAAAAGAGAAGTAGAGGTAGACCTAGGTTAGACTATTGCCCACAGTTAGTGAAAGATGTAGACTGTGGGAATTTCAGGAAAATGTGCAGGCTAGCTCAGAATAGAAATCAATGGAGGTACGCGTCCAACCAGTTCCAAGATGGAAAACCTAATATTGGGAATTGGCTCTTAGTTGAGTTGTAGAGGATAGCCAAGAACTTGATCTCTTCTCCTTGCAGCGTAGTGTACTGTATTATATGGTGATGTAGAAAAATTCAGATGTAAAACAATCTTTAGAAAGTTAGAATTCAATGCTTATAAAATACTCCACAGAACTTGGATGAACGCACTTTTATTTTAAAAGCAAAACATTACATTTATTGAAGAAGGAAAAAAAACTTGACATAAGAAATTAACAATAAATTATGACAATAACTGAGTACTAGATTTTTAATTACTGTACATTTTGCAATGCACAAGTTCACTTGCATCTAGAACTCTTTATGAAATGGAAAGGAGCTTAACATGTTATTTTTAAAAGGTGAAAATGTTTGAGAAACCCCAATATCTACTGACGATGAAAAATAACTGTACTTAAACCTGATGATTATTATAAGCAACTACAGGTATTGGTTTTGCAATACTCTCAATTAATGTTAATTGTGCGAAGGATTTACTGGAAAACTATTAATTCGGCAAATATCTAAGTGTTGGAGGATCATTGGTAGCCACAGCCTGCTTAACTCCCTTCACATTTCACTGAATATCGGGGAAATAAAGAATATATTTGTAAACAATAGAAAGTGAACCAAACTGCATCTAACAAGATAAAGCAGCGATTATGTTCGAAGACAACAAACATAGAAACAAAAAAAAAAGTGTTGAAAGTATATGTGTGGAGCACAGTACAGTAAGTCTATGAAATAGGGGTAGTAGGAGAAACAGACAGAAAAATGGTAGAAGCCATTTGAAATGTTGTGTTTAGATGTATGAGGATGATAGCATGGACATACACAAAGTTAATAACAAAGAGGTTGTAGAAATGAAGGGCAGAATACGTTCCAAAGCATTTTTGGGGAATAGTGCCGGATATAATACACGCAGAGATAGGCAAAAAAAGGTAGAGGTGGACCTAGATCAAACTATTGCATGCAGATAGTGAAAGATGCAGACTGTGGAAATTTCAGGGAAATGTGTAGGTTAGTTCAGAATAGGAAACAATGAGGGTACGCGTCTAACCAGTTCCAGGACTGAAGACCTAATGATGTTGATGATGATCTAGAATTGTAGGTAGATTCAAAAATTAGTTTAAAAATAAAGCGCTATCCTTATATTTTGTATGCATCTAATGAGTCATATTTGTCTTTGCACCTGTATGTTGTAAAAAGGAAGTTCCAACGCTTATTTTTTATTCACAAGAACCGTCAAACGTTAAGAGTGTAAATAATGATAATTTTTAAAGTTCGCACTGAAACAATTAAGCTAGAAACTACGGCTTAAAACTCAATTGCGAAACTCTAATTTGCCACATAAATCCAGCAGAAGATTATACAAGTAACAGATTTGCTTAAAATTGGTCTAAGCGATGCGATAAACGACGTGTCAGTTTTAAACGAAACTTTAATTAGAGCAATTTTATTAGTTCTCTACCGACTTTATGGTTACATTCCAGTTTGTTAAAGATTTTCTCCTCTACTTTCCGCTCCTTAATTTTGTAAATTGCTACCATTAAGGAGTAAATAATAATCAATTTTTCCTCTAAAAAGCATTACCGTTAATTTTCAAGTAGGAGGAGCCACTTTATTACGGGTACTTGAATCAAAATAAAATCAGTGGCATGCCTTTGAACAAGTTCGTTCCAAATTCATAAAAGTAAATGGTTTTGGTCAATGATCGCTGTTTAAGACAAATGCAGAAGACAAGAAAATGCTCCTTACGACGCTTTTAATTTAATTTTCTCCGTGTGTATTTTATATGAGCGCAATAAAGATAACAAACATTTCGATAAAATTGCAAATTTTATTGTAAGTTAGCATACGTCAAAGTACATTATGTTGTAGAAAAGGCGTACTTAGGTGTAGTGTCACTCGCTGCAATAGTTTATGATGCCTTCAGTATTTTTAATACACTTAGTGTACATAAAAGAATTAATTTTTATTTAAAATATGATTAGTGTAATTTAAAATAGTACATACGAAGAAATAAATTATTTAATTAAAAATTGAAATAAATAATCCGTTATATTAGAAATGTTCGTGACATTCCTATGAAATGTTTGTGGCTCTTGACTAGTCCACTTCCCTTATTTCTAAACGTCTTATCGAAATATGGCACTGACTATGTATATTGAAAGCCAAAACGTGGGAAATAGGAAAGGGCCCCACTCGCGGTCTAACTAGGGTCTATTTCTGGCGGAGGACAAAAGCTGGGCCGTGAGCTATAACTAAAACTAAAACTAACAGAATAGGGAGCCACTACGTTACGGGGAAAGAAAAATATTTCAAGAAAACGTAGAAGTCCCAATAAATGTAACCCAATATTATGGTCGATAAACAATTTATACGCCAGTACCAACCCAATAATGTACCTATAAGAAAGATTTTTGATAAATAAATAAATAAATAAATAAGGAACACGATTTGTGTCCCTAAGAAAAGTAAATTCGAAGTCCGAAATATAAATGTTATCATTACCTTATATTCATAATACCCACTACACTGTTTTTATCTATCTGCATAAACTGCTCTTTTGTATGACTCTAGATTTCTAGTTTTGTAAATAGAATTCTTCACTTTACTATCATGAAGCACAAATAATTTGGTCTTAAACCTTAGTAATTTCTCTACTGATCCAAACGTAATCAAAAGAATTTTAACTAGTCAAATTGTTCTTACATCAATTCACTTCCTTCATACATCAATACCAAGTAAATAAACAAAGAAAATAGACAAATGAATTTCTTTTATTTACTTAATTTTTCTTTCTTTTATTTAAACGTATATACATCAATGCAAAAGCTTCCAGATATATATATATATATATATATATATATATATATATATATATATATATATATATATATATATTACTCATATTTAGACCAGGGTAGAAAATTAATTAATTATAGCAAATAATTTTAATCACCGTGTAGAAGCTTTGGGAAAAGGTACGCGTTATTAAATAAAAGCGCGAAGCATAAAAATTCATTCGTTTTATTAAAATAAGAGATTTAAATTATTTATAGGACGCTTTATATAAAAGGAAGCAGTATTAGAAAACTTTACGTGTAATTTGATTATTCCTAGTAAAGAAACAAAGAGAAATTACGTGCAAAATTTATATTAATTAACCCTATTTTAAGTAACCGGTATTAAACAAAATGTACTGATAATAATTGAATATTTAATTAGGATTCACTAAAAATTAAAGGGTATTATTTTAATTGGAGTTAATTGAACCATTAGTAACATATAATATCTATAAAAACTTGTAAAAACCCAATAAAATGCAAATCGTAGAAGGGTATTTAAAATGTTACGTTTGAACACACCTGCGTATTTTTAAAAGGCAATTTCAGTTTAATTTGTTTAGATAAACATGTCGATTCTACGGATATTGGAAACGGTCGGATGCTTTAGCACGAAATACAGAACACCTGCGTATTTTTAAAAAAGCTCATTCTGCGTAAATGTTGCAGATAATTAATGGTTACAAAGAATCTTGGAGAAACCGTGGCTTAATATTCACGGGAAGGCGCGATACGGGGTTATTTAACCCAGATAGTCCACATGGACTGAAATAATCGATAGTAAGGAATATCAATTTGCACCACTAAGAACAGGTTAGAGAAGGAAAGATAATGTGCGTAAGACAAAGACACTAATAATTAAAGGCGTGATATGAGCAACGTCACGAGGGTCACAATTGGTTGAAAATAAGATGCACATATGAGAGGTAGAAACAACAATTTCTGTATAAAATTCAATTAGTTATTTCCAGACGTTGCGTGCCGTGTTGAAATTTCTGATTTTAACTGGGGCGAGTGCAAAATTCGTAAAAATCGCATGCCGGGCTGCGGAATGGGAACATAGCAGGCGAAATTCTTTAGAATTGTCCGTTTTGGAGACTCGACCGACAGACAGGCTAACCTCTATATATACACAGGTGAATATGAACAAGCTCTCTTAGATCTTCGACTTGATTCAATGCGTTAAACGGTGCTTTTTAGTTTTCCGGTTTTGATTAAATAATTTAAACAGTTTGCTTGAATATTTTTGTGATAAAAAACAGTTTGTTCTTTACGTGCTACAATGAATGTACGTTAGTGCACTTAGAAAAAAAGATACAAGGTAATAAAGTTAGTATCACTGTACCAATTAGTAAAATTTACAACGACAAATGAATACACAAAAGTATGCAGTTTTGGCGTATATTGGTGAAAGAAGTATGAATTTCTTTGTTATTTTTCGGGGGTATTAATAATTAAATGGTTCATAAACGTGTCTGGATCCACAAAACAAGGTTCAGATATACACAGATGAGTTCCGGAAAAGCCCTGAAACAACTTTAGATGAATGGCGGTGGAGAAAATTTTAAAAGCGTTGAGAATCAGAAGCCGTAAATATAACCCAGTTGGATTGGTGTGATTAACAAAAGGGAAGATGTACATTGAAGCTACGAGTGCAGTAACCTTCAGGTAAATTATACTATTTTGTTTGAACTTTGATATTTTGGTGTTGTTGAATAACTTTATAATTGATTTACTTAAAATGGACAGTAGTGAAATTGTACTAACAATAATATTTTAATTTTAAGGTGAAATTTGCTTGTTTAAGTAGAAAGGGTATTTAGTATTGATGTTCTGGATTATGATGAAAATTTGGGTATGTCTTTGAGCTCAATTAGACGAACCTGGTTAATTAACGTAAAGGGTGGTAGATGCTCCTTTGTACTCAGACTCCGGTCTGCATATATTGTTATAGTAATTAGTAGGCATCCTACAAGGACTTTAATTCTGGATGCACATTAAAATGATAATGAATATTAATTTTGAAATTTTCTGATATTAAAATTTATGCTGAATTTTAATTTTGAAATTTTAATGTATTGTGAATATTGATGTAAATAGAGTTAACGTTGATGTTTGTGGTAGGAATGTGTTTGTTTTTTTTATGTATGAGGATGAAAGTTATCTAGAGGAGCAGCCGAGGCGATTAACAGAAGAAAGTCAATGGACCAACACAGTTAAGGTAATGAATAGCTTTTTGGTGGTTTCACAGCATTCTTGACGCCCAATTCGTGAGGCTCGATTCGAAAAGCGTAGTTCACGGATTTTGTAGGTTTCACAGCAATATATATTTACAAAAAAATATATACTATGCCCTTTAGTTTCAAAAATCGTATAGTGCACACATCAAATTAACCCGGTTATCATTTCCTTTTAAGTTTCTTTTTGTGCTTAACATTAACTTGACATGAATAACTATTTCAGATCTGAACTAGCTTACAGCAGAACAAAGTATCTACGGTGTCATCTAAAAATATTTAAATGAATTTTTAATAATGAAAATACAGAAGAATTAATGATAGTATTTTATAAACTGGGACACATTTGTAAATTATGTGGTCAACACAAATGTTGAAAACTTTCTAAACATCGTAAACTTATTAGTTAAAAATGATTATGAATAAATTTGTTGTAGATAATTTTATTGGTTATATCCAAACATAAAGAATAAGCTTGTTGAAAGTACTAAATTCAATCTAACAATTATTTGTAACAATGATGCCTCGTGTCTTGTATGTAAGATTTCCTAGTCCGCAAAATTATTGTACTTCTAATTATTACTTATAATTAGGGCTGGGTCGGCGTATCGATATATCGATACAACCCCTGTATCGACCCCCCCCCGATACAGAGAAAAATAAATATCGATATATCGATATATATCGATACGTATCGATATGTATCGATACGTATTGATACGCATCGATACGAATCGATACGCATCGATACGTATTGATACGTATCGATATATATATATATATATATATATATATATATATATCGATATTCGATATATCGCTACATATCGATATAGAAAATGTATCGATATTTGATACGCAAAATCCCGTATCGTTCACCCCACTGATTGGGTGCCATAACAGTGCAGTGGAAATAAAAATAAAAAAAAATCTTACTTTTTCTTTGGAACGCCTCCTTATTTCTGCACAACCTGGCTAGCTCAGAAATCTTCTTCTTCTTGAATACCTACCATCCTAAGTACATTCCTTTCTCACAAACAGTCAAATGAAATTACCACTCAAATAATGCAACAAAACATACAACCTTTTTATTTACACATATTAACAAGCTTCCATTAGTAAGAAAATATTTACACATTGGTACATACAGTTTGATAAAAACTGTTATCATATCAATCTTTAAATCTTTTTCAAATTTCATGATTTTAGTATATTTCAACAATTTTATTTTAGACGAGTACATGGACCCGTCGTGCAACCCTAAATTGATTTTTATTCTGGTCTATTTTGAGCTCAATATAACCTAGTTACGCTAAATGCTTTTAAACCTTGCATTTTTGTTTAAAATAAAGCTAAAGACCCGTTTACTCCTTACAACAACACTTTTATATTATCAATAAACATTTTAAATAATCAATATTAATTGTCCTGTACATATACCCCTTTAAATGAGTTTTTATGGTAATAAATACACTCCCAATAAGTCAAAACACTCAAGCACCAAAATATCAGCACAAATGTTTAAGCAGAAAGCAAGAAATTAATTTTCTTTACCTGGAGTAAGCTTCGTCCATCGTTACCTCTGAAGATGTGTACCAAAAACCCTCGTCGTTGTGTCCATATACTTTGTGATTATGCCTGGATCCAACTGATCCCCACACACTATCCAAATCTCTGCAACCACCTTTAATAATGCTACCCGGATAATTGTCTTGACCAAACTTAACCTTCCATACCACTACACTTCACGCATACTAGTTAAGCTTTTCGATTCGCTTACCCAAGTACCATCCTATCATTAGATTGTATCGTGTAGTAACTGCACCTTTTGTCACGCTATCACTCACTTGTGCCAATCACTTTTAATACATTCCGGTACGTTACTAACAGCTTTACACATTTTAAAATAGGATGTGCTATGCTACTTCAACGAATAAACAACTATCAATACAACGTAAGAGCACGTAATAGCAATTACGTAAGCGATCTAAGAGCAGTATAAGGTCTAAGAGCAAGAAGAGCTTTAATATCTCTCCCAGTGTATTTATACGCTTTTCAATACCCTCACAGAACTTCTTTTCATCGAAAAGCTTATTTTTAAAACCAATTCTCCAAATTTTGATCGTAACGTTTGAAAAATTCCGAGTTTACCGGGCTGTTACCCTAAAACTCGTTCAATAACATCAACGGACGCGAGCTTCTCAAAACTGCTAGCTTTAGACCAATGATATTGCTTTCCCCCGTTATAACGTTTCACCTCTTAGCTACCTCTCTTTGTTTCACCCATATTTATTGTTTCTTTCAGAACCCCTCACAATCTACAGAAAATCGATATTGTGTTGGCCTTCAAATCTCTCGTGTATTTTAGACGTATGTTGTAACCAACGTTTTCTTATACGTGTTCTCTATCTGTTTTACATTATAGATCTTTCATTTCCTTTAGTCTTCAAAGCACTTGTTATATTAACAGTTGGTCGGACCGACCGTTACAACCAATTCCATAGAAATTCTGTCTCAACGTATATTTCAGTTCTTTAAACTCGACATTTAACTAACAGGTGTTTCTTCGAAGCAACTTGTCCGTTTAACATAATAATTCCGAGTTTAACCACTTCTTAGGATTTGTATAACGAACGTTTTCATTTATTTAAATGGAAATATGCGTTTAAATTATTGATTTTCTATACTTGAAAGCCCCGTTTCTTATCCTATGCGTTTGATTTAAACTATTACAACTAATTATGCGTATCCTTGAGTTTTCATGTTCTCTAAAGCTTCCTCCGTTTATGCAATTTTAACATTCTAATTTAGTAATACAAAAATATTTTAATAACCCTCCGTTTTTCACTATCTGAACTGACTAATTTGGTGCGTAAATAAGTTGTTCCTATTTCTTATATACACAGTTGTTAAAATTTTATTATCTAGACCTATTTAACCTATAATTCCACGACAATATATATATATATATATATATATATATATATATTACTCATATTTAGACCAGGGTAGAAAATTAAATAATCACATCAAATAATTTTAATCACTATGCAGAAGCTTTTGGAAAAGGTACGCGTTATTAAATAACAGCGTGAAGCATAAAAATTCATTCGTTTTATTAAAATTAAGAAATTTAAATTATTTATAAGACGCTTTATATAAAAGGAAGCAGTATTAGAAAACTTTACGGGTAATTTAATTATCCCTAGTAAAGAAACAAATAAAATTACGTGCAAATTTTATATTAATTAACTCTATTTTAAGTAACCGGTATGAAACAAAATGTACTAATAATAATCGTAATTGAAGTTAATTGAACCGTTAGTAACATATAATATCTATAAAAACTTGAAAACCCAATAAAATACCATGAAATCAAGCTCTGAGAATTAATAGTATGTTTAAACACCTGCGTATTTTAAAAAAAAAGCTTATTCTGCGTAAATGTTGCAGATAATTAATGGTTACAAAGAATCTTGGAGAAACCGTGGCTTAATATTCACGAGAAGGTGCGATACGGGGTTATTTAACCCAGATAGTCCACATGGACTGAAATAATCGATAATAAGGAATATCAATTTGCACTAATAAGAACAGGGTAGATAGAGACAGATAATATGCGCAAGACCGAGACACATATAGTAAAAAGGCGTGAGTAGAGCAACGTCATGGGGTTGCGATTGGTTGAAAGTAAAAGGCAAAATTGAGAGGTAGAAATAACATTTCTGTATAAAATTTAATTAGGTATTCTCAGACGTTGCGTGCCGTGTGGAAATTTTCTGAGATTTAACTGGGGCGAGTACAAAATTCGTAAAAATCGCATGCCGAGCTACGGAATGGGAACATAGAATGACGAAATTCTAGAAACTGGCCGTTTTGGGGAACAAACCGACAGACAGGCTAACCGCTATATATACGGAGATGAATATGAGGAAGCTCTCTTAGATCTTCGACTTGATTGAACGCGTTAAACAGTGCTTTTTAGTTTTCCGGTTTTAATATTAAATAATTTAAACAGTTTGCTCGAATATTATGTGATTTAAAGCAGCTTGTTCTATACGTGCTACAATGAATGTACGTTAGTGCACTTAGAAAAGAAGATACAAGGTAATAAAGTTTAGTATCACTGTACCAATTGGTAAAAATTTACAACGACAAATAAATACACAAATATAAGCAGTTTTAGCGTATATTGGTGAAAGAAGTATGAAGTTCTTTGTTATTTTTCGGGGGTATTAATACTTAAATGGTGCATAAACGTGTCTGGATTCACGAAACAAGGGTCAGATATACACAGAGGAGTTCCGGAAAAGCCCTGAAACAACTTTAAATAAATGGTGATGGAGAAAATTTTTAAAGCGTTGAGAATCAGAAGCCGTAAATATAACCCAGTTGGAATGGTGTGATTAACAAAAGGGACGATGTACATTGAAGCTACGAGTGCAGTAAGCTTCAGGTAAATTATACTATTTTGTTTGAACTTTGATATTTTTGTGTGTGTTGAATAACTTTATAATTGATTTACTCAAAATGGACAGTAGTGAAATTGTACTAGCAATAAAATTTTAATTTTAAGGTGAAATTTGCTTGTTTAAGTAGAAAGGGGTATTTAGTATTGATGTTCTGGATTATGATGAAAATTTGGGTATGTCTTTGAGCTCAATTAGACGAACCTGGTTAATTAACGTAAAGGGGTGGTAGATGCTCCTTTGTACTCTGCATATATTGTTATAGTAATTAGTAGGCATCCTACAAGGACTTTAATTCTGGATGCACATTAAAATGATAATAAATTTAATTTTGAAATTTTCCGATATTAAAATTTATGCTGAATATTAATTTTGAAATTTTAATGTATTGTGAATATTGATATAAATAGAGTTGACGTTGATGTTTGTGGTAGGAATGTGTTTGTTTTTATGTATGAGGATGAAAGCTATCTAGAGGAGCAGCCGAGGCGATTAACAGAAGAAAGTCAATGGACCAACACAGTTAAGGTAATGAATAGCTTTTTGTAGGATTCACAGCATTCTTGACATCCAATTCGTGAGGCTCGAATATTTTTTTTTTAGGGCCAGTACCTGCAGAATGAGAGGTATCACAGCATTTCTTGACGCCCAATCTGTGGGGCTCGATTCAACTACAGGGAAACACAGCAATATATATATATATATATATATATATATATATATATATATATATATATATATATATATTGTCGTGGAATTATAGGTTAAATAGGTCTAGATAATAAAATAGACGTACCTCTTTTGTAAATAAACAACTAACCAAGCCTAACAAGAGACGCATGAGGGTCCCAGGTTATGTCCTCAAACTGCTTCAGTTGTTCACACGCTAGATGCTGATAAAACCAAAAATAACGGTGACGTTGCTACAAAAATAATTTTCCACTTTTTTGAAACAAATACTCTCACTTAAATTTCATCATGTAAAATATCGTCTGCAATTGTATTTGAAGTATCATCATGCATATTTTTCAACCTTGTTTTCATTGTATGGATTATGCCATAAAATTCGTTATCACTCATTTATTTTGTACTACGTTGTTTTGTGCAACTACAAGGGTATCACTTCATATCGTCACTAACATTAACTAACAATTACTAGCGAGCACGCCTTTCTCCAAGACAAATCTATTCTTTCTCTAAATTACCACATTACTAAAATTACAAAAGCCCTCGGCTTCCATGCGAAGCGACGAGACGACGTCTTGACTGATTAGGGGCCCGTACAAATGTGACAAATCTCCACGATCGCAAATTACACAAACTTCTTAGCTAAAATCGACGCGTACGACGGCCAACCTAAGATCAAATACCAGACAGAAGTAAATGAATTTTTAGTACTTATAATACTAGCACCTAACAATAGATAACACCCATCAATTTTGATATTACTTTAGAATAATTGACACGTTATATACTTAAACCATACGAATTTTAGAGTAAATGTTACTGAACTAAATTACAAAAAAAACCGCAATCGAACAGTGACATTTTAAATTGTTACATGTTTATAACCGTATTTCATTTTAATTAATTGCTTCTGTATTAGTAAATTCTACCAATAATCTCCATTAAGGTGAGGTTATTTCCTTTAAAAAATATGTTTAGGTTCATTCATTCTTGATCTAAGCAAGGATTATTTTTGTATCTTATATTGTTCATACCTAAAGGTTGTCAAATTCATTATGGCGGTTATTAAGGTAAAAAAGAGTTACCACGGCTACTTTGAATATTAAAATTATTACATTTTTATGATTTATTTGTTTTGCTTAATAATGTAGCATACTAGAGTCTATGACCTCATCGTCTTGGCACGAAGTCGTTCACGCGTAAAATTGTACTGATTCACAAAATGAGAAATCTCTTTCCCTGGTTCTAGTTAACCTTTCCGTAAGTCAATGTTACATATATTAGATGGAGAAAAATGACGCAAGTAATTTCAATTTGCAGTTTTAATCTATCTCTCCGAGTTCTATCAAAGACATCTGAAATTGTTTTATGGAAGGAAGAATTCTTTGTATAGGATATTTCATCTTTATATCCAAAAGACATAACACGTAACTTCAGAAGGTTAGTTTACGCTGAAGGAGTCATCGAACTGATTAAGGCAGTTTGTCATTGAAGTTCTGATAATACCCTACCTGGTTGGTTACTTTTACTTTTAAGAACATCTTTGTTCCCATTAAATTGACAACTCAATCTTGAACAAAAGAATGTTGATTTAGAACAGCTAGTTTCTTTCGAAGTCATTAGTGGTGTCCAAGTCATCTACAGTGAAAAATCACCTATCAACTAATTATGAAAGCCTCTGAAATTATAACCTATAGTAATTATAAATGAATAAATATTTTTAATTAATTGCATAAACTGATAAACGTATCCACAGTACGTTATGGTCATTTATATGGTAATTTTGTTTTTCGGAAACGTTTTTAAATTAAGTTGTGTAATTTACGATATATTTGGTTCTTAATTTTTTTTTTTAAGAATGTTTATAGTTATTTGTAATTTTGTAGTAGTCATCTATCGGTGTTTTTCATTAATGTGAAGATAATAGTTTCAAATTGTGCTGTAATAAATTATATTGCATTTACCTAGAGGCCAGATTAATATTAAGGTAATTTAACATTAGATTTTGGAAACTTTCATTCCAACTAGCAGTTTTTAAGTTGGTATACGAGTGCTTCCATCATAACGTTTAATTTGGGTTTGTATTAGCAATTGTGTACTAAATTGTTCCTCGTGTGCAACTTAGGCCAGAATCACTTTCCTGATCTAGGGTTTTGGCATAATTTTGTTATTCTTCTGGGGATTTTCAAGATTAGGTGGCGTCCAAGATATTTCCCGCTTAAAACATTTCACACACGATAGCATTCTGGGACCCTCTTCAAATACTTACACCACCCTTCCCACTAAAAAAGTGGGCAACCATTCTTGTTAGTACAGTCGAGGTTTTCATTACTTTCTCAAAAAAGAATTTTTAGAAGGGTACTCCACCACGTTTTTCTGTGGAATATTGGCTCGATTTTCTAGGGCCAAAACTGTACTTAACATGTTCTTCGTTAACTTTTAAAGTTGCAAATGTATCAATTTTTTTTCAAAGTTAACGTCTTTGGCAGATTTATTTTCTGTTGAGAATATTGCTAGGTCTGATAATCTCGATTGTTTAACGATCTTAAATAGTTTTCCATTAGCTTATTTTAGAAAAACTTCTTTACTTAAAACTACAGACACGAACCCTTATAAATAATTTTAAACTAAGGGTAATCATTCGAAGAGATTTAAAGAAGCTTTCTTTGACAGTAAATTCTAAAATTTCTATTGCCATTTACTCCTCAACTTTTTCAAAACTACTTTCTGCTACTCTTAAACGTCGTTTTAATCTAGGTATTTCGAGTAAAATATCTGCATTGGATATTTTATCTATTTTGAAAGAGAAATTTCTAAATCTCTATCAGTAATATATTTAGATGTAAAATAATTCACTTAAATGCGTTCAAACATATCTGATATGCTTTAAGTAACTTTTAATTTTGTGTCTAGATGAAAAATCACATAATTACTGCGTTCAAACATTGCTGTCTTGTTTTCTTATTGTAAAGTGAATTCAACATATTTTACCTGCTCCTTTATCATCCATTTTATGAACCCTCTCTGTATTGAAATTTTGTATTTATACCATTTTAGAATAGCTTCTTTAATAGCACTGTTGATTAGATAATTGTGTTTTTCAATCGGAAAAAGTTTTAGTGCTTTCAGCTTTGTAACTAACTTTCTTATGCAAATATTTGTGACAGCAACACAATCATTATGCATAAACTCTCATTCTTTAATTTGTTGAATATATCGAAACTGGTGTCTACAGTTTTGTCTTTTTAAGACACTTTCTTCACTCCACTTTTCTGAATTTAATTTTTACGTACATCTAATCAATATGAGTCATACAAGTGTGTTATAATAAATTAACCTAAAATAATAACTAAATTTTATGTCAAAAATAAGGTTTTCTCTAACATGATTACCGAGGCAGTTATATACACATTTTGGGTTTTCGGTGAAAGCTTGGAAACGAAGGTTAGTATTGATGTGCTATTGTTATAAAGTTTTCCAAAAGTTGCTTAATACTTTGATAATTCTACCATTGCTTCATTTGAACGAACTTCCTCTTCTTTGTGATTAGTAAAATGGTGAATTTGTTTGATTTCCTCTCCTTTTCTACAAGAAGAATAGATTTGGAATCAACGGTTTTATTCATTTTCAATTTCGTTCCCAAATTCTTCCATTTTCCGGATAACCTAGGTACTGCAAAACCCTCATTTTCGCTCAGTTTTAGAATCAATTTCAACCATCTTGAAATGCAGTCACAAATTTGGTCTTGTAATTGTAGGATTGGAAACAAACTATCAAAAACAAAAACAGTTTTTTACGCTTGGAAGTCATCACTCATGAACGCATAATTTTCTTCTCCATTTTCTTCTCCATTTGGAATTCTTGCTTTGGTATTACTTCTTGTCGCAAAAGTAAAAGGTATTACGTTTTTTTTTTGGCTTCACAACCCTTATTTTAATAATCAAAATTATGCGATTTCTAATCCTAAGTTGTAAGTGTATTTGGTATTATAATTTAGCTAGGATAAGTAGGTCATGACGCATTAGAATACGATTTTGAGTTTCCATGCCCTGTAGGGCAACAACTTATAATTTAACATTTATGTTGACGGGATAAGGGATTACGAGAGGTCATTGAAACCCAAAATACGAAAGGAATAGAAATCTGCGAAAATTCATTGTTACACTTTGTATAATACAAGCGTACTTTTTAGCCGTTAAAGTGCCAAGCGGAAATGCAATTGCGTGCGTGTAAATAATTTCCCTGTATAATATAAGCGTATTGTAAATACAAAACTGTTAATGCACAATAACGAAAACACAAATTTAAGCCATGCCTGTAAATAATCACTAAGATAAATACAAAGCCATTTATTTTCACTTATTAATTATCAACACATTTCTGATGCATATAGAAATACTCTTCAGTTGTTGTAAATAGCATAAATTAGTGCTAGTTTTACGCATTTTACGTAAGAAACTACGATCAATCTTGTTAAAAGCAAACGCTTTTATCTTAATTTTGTGTATTAAAATACGTTTTACCGTAAAAGCTAATATTTTCTATAAAAATGCACCTTGCTTGCATTAAAAGGCAATTAAAGTTTAAACTAATTAGCCTTTGCTCATAAAGAATCTTCTGGAATATAGGAGATTAAGAAGAAATTTTCGGGAGGATATGTCAATTAATAAAAAATATGGTATAAACCGATTAAAATAAACAAACATTTATTCTAAGAAGCGCAGGAACATTGAAAATCCCATAAAATTGATAACAATTATTTATTAGTTTTGGCAATCATTGTAGGAGAGATGCGATGCGACCAGTAACCTTATATGTATTAGAGAAAGATGGGCAGTGTACGTCACTAATAAGTGGACCGCACTAAGGAGGTAATAAAACGAGGAATTACCAGAAACTTGCATCAGATGTGCGTGTAGTATTTGAAATGGAATCACGTAAACACTAGTATATTCTAGAAAAAAAGTTAATTTTTATATATAACAGAAGTAATCGACATTAGATTCATTCATATATTCGATCGCGAAAATGTTACTTTGAGAAGGATTGTTTTAAAGTATGCAATACGCATACAGTAAATAATAATTACCATCTAACAGTAAATAAGGAAGTAAATTTTAAACGTAACTTGCGTAAATATGGAAATTGATAAATACAATTATTTGATTTTATAATATACAATAAAGATGGAAAATGCTTCGATATAAAAAGCTATTTAAAATTTTATTGAATAATCAAACCGAGGATGCACATTGGTTTCTAAATGGAGATTTAAATAATATGCATGATTTTGTAAACTGGAATTTGACGTCAATTTAAGAATGGAAGCCGAAGATATTTAATACAGTTGATTGCGATTTGGAGAAGCATTGTATGGATTTTTGCAAGTATTACTTTTAAAATATTGTTTGTAACTGATATTTGAGTATTTGTAATTTAAATTCAAAGTAGAATAGGTCTTAATTATACAATAATATTTTTGTAAGGGTATTTAACAAGGAAAGTTTGTGCTCAGATTTTGCAACACTTTGACCTTTTTAGTAAATTATCTGTCAAGGATTTTTTTGGCCAAACAAACCTTACAAGCGTGCAAATCAAAGTCAGGTAAACTATCTATAAGAGATGAGATTTAGTTCTGTAAATTTAAACCTAAATTAGGTAAGAGACATTTTGATAATTAAGTAAATAGGCACTTGTTAGAAATAATTTAATGTTTAAAGGAAACTATGCTGTAAATGCTCTATATGAATTTGTATGAGAAAATATTTTTGACCGTTTAGATGCTTTGCAATATTGCTGTGTTTGATTTCATTTTGTAAACTCCAGCATTTCCGTTAAGCTAGCCAGGCAAAGTAAAGTTAGAGATGAAGGTAGGTCAACAATTTCAAATTTTACAATTTGCTGTATTTGTATCACGGAATTTTCTTTTAGCGGCGCCTAACGCCGGTGTTGTCACAGCACTCGTTTAGCGGCGCTCTAAAGCCGGCCGTTGCCACTTCAATATATATATATATATATATATATATATATAGATTTAGTAGCATGAGATTTTTCTAATGCTTTGAAGAATGTGCGTTATTGCTTTAACAAATGAGAACGGCAATATAGTGGAGGAATTTTACAAGTTGGTGTGAACGGACGCCATGATCGCGGCAGATTAGCCCGGGATATCTTACTGAAAAGTTAAGTGGCAGCGAGTGTGTGAAATGCAGTAAAGTTACCTGGATAGCTCTTACCTTCTTTCTATCTAAATACCTTTCATGTGTTTCTTGTTTTAAATGTTGTAGGTATCAACAATAAACTTTATTGCGAATTTGGAGTAAATAGGACCTTGACGTATGTTTGGAGGAACAACATTTGTCATACGAGGTTGCAGCATTTGTTCTGCCTTAAACATCTATATTGATAAAAGTAAGCTATTTCATGCTGCTAATTTGTTTTGCTTTTTATTGAAAATCTGGGCAATGTTATGCTCTCTATAGAATCACGCTTGGAACTAAAGTACGTTTATCTGTAACTGTCATTTACGCATAATAATTTGGCGCTAAGAACGTGGTTTTTATTTATAACGCACTGACTATCCAGCTATAACGCTTTATAACAGTTTATATGTGTTAAGAGATTTTACCTATAATTATTTCCGTAACAAATTATCTACAGCTTTCACAAAAATTTGTCAGTAGTATATAAAATCACTAATCTTCGTGTTTTACATTTGATTTTACTCGAAAGTGTAGAATTTCATATCAGATTTAGTGGATTAAATAATATTTACGTATACCTTTTAGTAAATTTTTATTAATTTTACTAGGGTTTTTATCCTGATTTTAATATATTGGAGTATTTGCTCTTGTCTATAGAATTTTGATTAATAAAATGACAAATTATGATGTATTGAACTACTTAAAATTTTCGGGAAAACCTCTTGCCTAATAAGCTTTTAACTTGATATATACATTTACTTATTGACAGATGATGTTCTGTTTTCTATGAAAACAACTGTTTCAATTTCGTTCTAACCAGTAAATAAATTTAGCTAAGTGCCTTTAGTAATTATTATTTGTGTCTAATGATTGTTTCCATGAAAAATACTTTAAACGTTTTTCTTTAAAGGTAATTACCTGCACATTCTAATGATTGATTTTATCTACATCCACTTTACTTTATTTAATTAATTAATTAAATTATTAAATACTTAATTAAATTAAAGTTATTTTTGGGTTCTTTAATATTGTTTGATGAAACCAGTAAACTTAAGGAAGGATTTCCTTAAGATGATGGAACTCAACATCTTCTGACTATGCTAGGGGTCTATTCCTCGGGTAGAGCTTATGAGGATTGGTCGTGGTTCTTTTTACAAAACATTATTTACTTTCTGACTCAACTTGTACCAAAATAGGGGTGTGGGGAGGGCGCCACCACGTCATTAAGTTTTAAACACAGAGTTACCCTAAGGGGAACTTAGGAGTCCTTAGAGAGTGATAATGTATTTACTGCTTAAGCAGGAGCTGTATAGAAAATAGGATTAAATTAGCAAAGGAGGATACATATATTATTATATCGAAGGTATTTATGCCTTTTACTCCTTGATTCAATTACCCTATTCTTGAACTCACTTGTTCAAAATAAAATAATTACTTAAATAAAATAAATGATGGTTCATTAATCAAATATTGGTTTCTCTATAATAAAAAATTGTATGTACAAAATATATACATCAAAATTGTACTTCAATTTCTTCTACGCAGTTGTAGAATAATAAATCAAACAAAATATCAAAACATGTAAAGCATTTCTTTTTTTGTTACAAAGCTATTTCAAATCAATACCCAAAATATCAGATCTGTTATTTGGTTTATATGGAAATTTCAAAAATCTAATAATTTAACTTTCATATTTGCTTTAAGCTTAATTACACATAAATGAAAACTTTAATCAGAACTCAATTAAGGTGTTTAAGTTCATTTGTAATAATAACAGGTACAACCCTGGATTTAAATGTTGATAAATACAAAACATCAAAAGTCTTTTATAGTTCGTTAAGCAAAATAAGAATCGTAGGTCATCACAATGTTATGCTTAATATGCTGTCTTGTATCAATGTTGGCCAAATGCGGATATCATGAGAAAATAATAAAAAAGGCTTACCTTGTACAGCGAGGTTCTAGTTTATGTAATAGTGTTGCATTGTCTAAACCAGATGTGCTTACATACGGTGCCTCGACAAACAAATGACGATTGGAAATAATTACTGCTAATTGAAGAACGTTCAGATTAAATCAAGAGAATTATCATTAAATTGAAGAGCGCTATAATAAATTTATTTAGTTTGTTTTAGAAATTAAATCTATGTGCTTACCATTATTAAGAACACTTTTTAAAGTGCATGTTGCACTTGAATTAAACGTGTAGGCGTAAGACCACACGCAAATTGCTAGCTAGAACACTCCACTTCTGCCTCATGTGTCCTTATCAAATGCTCATACCAGACTGATGGGTTGGTACACTGCGCACAAATATTTCAAAGTCGTTTGACATTGAGGTATTTATTCAAACAGCCAACGTCTGTTGTTAGCAACCAAACTAGCACTAGAGAATAATCTCTGCATTATGATTGGGCTACACGATCCCAATACAAATATTTATTTGAATGACGATATTTACTTGTTTAATTGAATAGACAAAATGACGTATTTAACGAATAATTTTTAGGTGATTTGCAGTCGTCAAAAAAAAATTGTTACAAACTAACATGATAAATATTTATGGTTCCGGGTTGGGGCCGTGTCATTTTATAAACTAAGGTCGACGTTTCGCCCACTTTTGTAAAGCGCTTTATCAGGACAAGAAATTAAAATAAAATATAAATATAAAAATGACATATAAATATAAAAAATAATAATAATAAAGATAAAAATAATAAAATATTAAGAAAACACGTTAAAGTGTAAAAATATGAAAAAGTTACTTCTGAATTACCAGACTCACTAGCCCATTTAAGCCAAAAGGTGTCGTGTGGCAAAGTAACAGTTACTTTACCACAATACACCTTTATATTTGTAAATTTCCCAATTGTCGTCATCGGTCTCGGTGGCGTAATTGGTAACGCATGGTCCCGGAAAGAATAAGACCTCATATTTTCCTTTTTAGCTAAAATATTTATATATATTTATATTTTTATATATGTATGTATGTATATATATATATATATATATATATATTTATATATTATATATTTAATACTTGGCTTATAGCGGTAATTTTGTGCATTGCCTCCTGTCTATAACTGACTTAAGTAAAATACTTGACAATGTCAGATATGGTTGATAAAAATGCTAAACGTAATTGAAAGTTAGGTTTCTGTATAGTTGTGTACACGATTTAAATTTGCAAATTTCCCAATCGTCGTTATCGGTCTCGGTGGCGTAATTGATAAACGCATGGTCCCGGAAAGACTAAGATACAGGTTCAAGTCTTGTCCATGACCTTATATTTTCCTTGTTTCAATTACTAGCTCGATTTGAAATGATCATTTGGGCTTTGCATAGAAGTCTAAGTCTAAATCTAAGTTATCAAATAAACCAAAATATAAAATTAAATAAACTAAAATAAAGGTAGTTATATAGTAGCAAACTAAAATTGCTTGTTAAATTAGGATGATTTTTTGAATGAAAGCATGGAGAGCGTAACAAACAGAGATAAGCAATTAGAAATCGATTTCGTGTTAGTTTTTTAAATGGCTGTTGATATAGAGAATAGATAATAATTTTACAATATTGTACTAGTGTAATCATAATTTTGCACAATAAATTCCAGTAAACTAATTACCACAATGCTACTCACTTACAAAAAATTGTACGCCTGGCTCTTACACTAAAATTTGTTAATATTATTTGCTAAAGAATGCCAAAATCAACCAAGTACGTGTTCCCAATCCTTTCTGTTCATTAAGAGCTGCAGACTTGCATCATCGTTTAGGGCAGTGCAGTTACGTAAAGACCAGAAAAATACACAGAAACATCACCAATTTCAACTATTAGTGCTTGAATTTAAATACAGTAACATTAATTTCTCTTAGAAATGAATAGTATATTAAGCCAAATGTATTTCTAATTTTTTTGCAGTTAAATCTCTAGACCAAGCGGAGCTTAAATAATAAACAATTTTGAAGCTGCACTCAAAAGCTACATATCTTTTTTCATATTCTGATATATAGTCTGACAAATAGCAGGTATAAACTTCACAGAGTTGTGGATATGGATATATTATTCCCTGGTCTACTCATAAACAATTCACCATAGTTCCAACGACAAACATAAAACTCCAATAATACGCGGCAATGAAAACAAGTAGGTTATATATAAAGCTCCTCACAGAGTAATGAATTATTTCAAAAAAAAATATTAAAAAAACTTTGACGTATATATTTAGGATATAAGATACTTTCAGCGGTATTCACAATATTATTTCATTGCGAACGTTTTAAAGTGCTCACATAAAGCTGTACAAAACATATTTAAAGGTATTTTGAAATTTCAAAATTGTGACGTTTGTAGAATGTATACGTATAGCATGTAAAGTTGATTTCCTAAATCATAAATGAAGCAATCGATTGCGTTCTCACTAATTTTAAAATATGTATTAAAATTTGTTCCACAATAAATAGTAAATAGCATTCTGCCTTGATGGAGCAAAAATAGTTAATACATCATCTTTATGAAATGTATTATTTAAACTCTCGACAAATTATTGCATTGTTGCACAAAATCAGTGGCGGCGCTAGACCAAACGTGGGTGTCGGCGACATCAGTTTTTCGAGGCCCCTAACATTTCTCAGAGCCCAAAACAAAACGTTTAATGACTTGAATTATACCAATACATACTAGGTATATATAAGTATTTTGTTGCTAAGCTAATCAAACTGTGGCGGTTAATTAGAACTCAAGGAGCAAATTAACTCTACGTAGTTGAAGGTAAGATACATGAATGAAGGTGAATAGACAATTTGAGTGTCTATAATATATTACACTTGGGTTCACATGTTATTTGTCAAAGAAGTACAACCAAACAATTTCTTTTAAAAATTATAAATTATGATTAAGGACTTGCTTGGAAATAACGAGGTGAGGAAATATCCATTATCCATAGGCGGCTAGTTGCACAAAAATGGTCTCTGATGAAATTCCAATTACACTCATGATATTTAACATGCAAATTTCACTGCGACATTTTTATCTGTTGAGATTAATTGACACGAAACATTATAACTCCTAACGTTCAGAGCTCTAGTTTAGTGGATCATATTATTATCGAAGCATGTATAATTGTTATATGGATAGTGAAGCTAACACTTCTGAAGTGGCGTAAAGCTCGAAGTGATAAAGCACCTGATTCTTGTTCTAAGCGCAAATTTAACATTGACGACCGAACACAAATAGACGAATTACACACTCAAACACAAATTACAATATACGAACTTTTCTGCTTTTAGTTTTACTGAATTTTTTCACTATTTTGTATCATAATTTAGACCAGCCGCTATTTTTGCTTCAATCGATAGAATTGACAACGCAGATAGTGTCTCTTGGCCCATGGTACTTCGTAAGTAGGTGTTAATTAATTTTAACTTTGAGAAGCTTCTCTCAGCAGAAGCTGTAGTGACCGGAACTGTAAGCATAATTCTGATTGTTATGTAAACATTTGGGTATACTTCTTGTAAATTATTTTCTAAAATGTACTGTATAAGTTGTTTGACATCTTTGATAGAGTCTATTAATGAATTCGATTGTAAAAGCAGAAGTTCTTCACATAGTTCGAAAGGCTGAATGTCGCTGTTTTCGCCATCCCGAAGTATTGCAGTTAAATCATAACAATGTTTAAGAAGGTCTTCTTTTGGTATAGATTTTAAATAATTTATGTCAAAAATAAAGCCAAATTGTTCAAAATAATTATGGAGCGATTTGAATCGGCATTCGGTTTCGACTATAATAGTATCTAACATCTTATTAAAAATGTCAACTTTGTACTGCATTTCAGCAGATTGTATTGGTTCATCAATATTTTCATACAAGAACATTCTTTTATTTTTGGCCAATCTTTTTTCTTTAAATTGAGACGAAATCTCATAACTAATTTTTTCCACAAACAATCTGGCTTCTGCAACGCTTTTTTCAAATCCTGTATCACGATATTCTTGAATCCAGTTACATAGCCAACGTAAAGTATCAACAGCGATCTTCAAGTTAACTTGAACCGATTGCCATAATTTACTTAAATTGTTCACGAGCAGTAAAATCTCGTACTAAACGTGTATTGCAACAATAAACTCAAAAGTAAACATTTCGTTGAGTACAGCTTCACAGTCACTTAGAGTTTCGGAATCTTCAGTTTTGTTTTTCAGGTCATTTACACAATCGACAACATTATCAAATTGCAACAATGCTTAATGAAAAGGTAGAAGCTATTTAGAAAGATATTGAAGACATACGGAGATTTGTAGAATAGCGTAAAATTTAATAATTACGGGAGATGATTTTAATGCAATGGTTAGTAAAAGTTGTTACGTTTTTTTCACGTTGGGCGCCAAATTTATGTTACGTAACACAAAGAAAGTCAAAGAAATGACCGGGCTCAATCGGAGAGTAGAGGGGGTTGTAGAAAGCAGACTGACCTATGATGTATGCGGCGGTAAGGAGTTAGTAACAGTACCTGCAATAAAAGAAATTAGAATAGCAAACCTGAAATAAAAAAGATTAGTCCTGCAAACCTGAAATAAAGAAAAAGCATAGCAGCAATGCATAGTCTAAGTTATTCAGTACTTTGTAGAATGAAAAAAAAAGAAACTGTTTTTATAATCTATATAATATAACAACGGTAAAAGCAATATAAAATTTTTTATCACAAAGTGAGGTAATATTGGGGAGTAGCAGAAACGTTTCCTCACACACCAATTAAACATAAATCAGACAAAATGTTAACAAAAGATAAATAGGTAAGACACAATTGGTATGAGTAATTCAGTAGTATTGATTTTTCTTTCTTTTTTTTTCTATGTTTTAAAATAGCATGCAAGTCTATTGTAAAAGGTATCAAAACCACAAAGATATGGTAAAGCAACGGATAGATATTTAAAGTAATAACCAGTAGGAAATAGTTCAACTTACAAAAGTCCTTCAGCAACGCTTCCTTGCAACTGAAGTGTGGGATTCAACGATGTCCTGCACTAATGAAGCACTTCACCCTTGACTGTGAGGGTGTTGATGGAACTTATCACACGTTACCCTAATCACACCTACCTATTTCACTGGTGTTAGCAACAGACATTATCACGCGTCGGAACTATGTAGCCTTGATAAATTCTATTTCATAAGACAATAATTTCGAAATATTCTGTAGCACTAGTTTAATTTCAACTGGGACCAGATGTATATTATTTTCATAAACATCCCAATAGGCAGTGAGAAACTTCAAACAATACCTTTGTAAGCCGGTAATCTGTTATATTTCGCAAATAACGAAATTTGCGCAAGCACTGGTCTATTTTAGATTCTTGGTTGTTAGAAAATTCCGAAACTACAGTATCACTGTATTTAAATAATCCAAAGTATGCGCTACTCTGAGAAAAAAAAGGACCGCGAAACTAGATCGCACACACCGTTTTAAAATATCAAAAGACAAAACAACTAAAAAGAACTATAACGGGTCAAGCAAGTGTATCACTAAAGCAAGTCCGTCAAATGTTCCTTAAAACATTTATCTCACAAAAAAACAACTAAAAACAATTAGTAAGGCAACGCGTATCACTAAAATAATGTTCCGTAAAACAAGCACGTGCGGTCGAGTCAACAAGTTCTATCACTTTTTTTCCAACAGAAAAGCAACAAAAAGAACAATTAGTAAAGCTACGCGTATCACTAAAACAGTCCGACTCTTTTCAAAGCAAACAGCACACACTATTTTGAACGTAATTAATCTGTAGGATCGAAGAGCAAACTCAAAACTGTTTATATAAACTCGTTGTTACCATAAACTCTTGTCGACTATTATCTCCTTCGCTAATAACATAAGGAACAACCAAAACGTGAATGCCGCAATCATATCTAAATAATTAATTACAGCGGTTTATCATTTCCGATAAGTTGGAAAGTAATTTACGAATAATCCAATTTACAATCCGTTCCTCGCAATTTATTTATTAATGAAAATCAATCTTCAATTAATCTATTTTTAAATTAATACACACGAGTTAAATTGCATACAATTCTGAAAACTATGCAAACGTATTTACTTTATACAAACAGCGATCCACTCATTATAAATAAGATATAGAAATAGTAATTGCAGAAAGGTATTTACTAGTTGAGAAAAAGCGTAAAATGTTAAACGATAAAAAAATGCACGTTACAAATTCCCCCCTAGCAAAATAAAGACGTCGGGGTGAGAAAAAAAAAGAAAAACGACAGACAAGGAACCAAACAAAAAAAAATATTTTATCCGGTTCGAAGGACCAACACCAATATAAGAAAAAGAACATTTTTTTTCAAAAGAAGACAAAGTCATCTATCGCAACCAACAACGACAGAATAGGTAAAGAAAGCATTAAGTAAACACTCAATGAGGATTAAAGGTCTTCGCTACTTTCAAACACGTCAGAAGACAGATGTCCACCAAAAGGGACATTTCTGTTCTCCACCTCAAAAAGTTTTGGCTTCACGCGGAGAAACCAAGAGGAAAGTAAAAAACGAGGAAGAAAACTCGTAGCAAACCAACTAGACGACAAAACTGTCAACCTCAAGTGTGCAGTAAAGAAAGAACCAAAACAAAGCAAAGGACAAAGGCAAGCTAGTACACCATCTAGAATACTTCCAACTGAGGTAACACAGATTCGTATGAACACAGATGTAAAAACTCAAGCAAAGTATGGCTATAAAGATCCTTACAGAAGCGACCAAGTCGAAATCACCTAAAAGAAAAGAAAATAGATCTGAAGCCTACCTCAAGGAATGGATGTGAGAAACAGCGACTATAATAGTCAAATAGTGAACAAATGGTAGAACTAGCCAAAAGAAAAAGTCACAGGGATGAAAAACAAAAGAAGCTAGACTACAAAATATCAATAGGAATACGAAATGAGGCGTCCAGTAAGTTTTCGGACACAAGCTTATCAAAGAAAACACAAGACCAATAAGCCAAGAAAATTACAAGTCACTAACAGAAAAATTTAAATAAAAAAATCAAGAGCAAACCAAAAGAAATCGGAGGCCCCACAAAAAGATATGGGCGCCTTTGAAAATCTCTGTTAAAAAACGTTTACATTGAAATGAGCAGCCTAACGTTAGACGCCAAATTTATCAGTTACGTAACACAAAGAAAGTCAAAGAAATGACCGGGCTCAATCGGAGAGTAGGGGTTGTAGAAAGCAGACTGACCTATGATGTATGCGGCGGTAAGGAGTTAGTAACAGTACCTGCAATACAAGAAATTAGAATAGCAAACCTGAAATAAAAAAGATTAGTCCTGCAAACCTGAAATAAAGAAAAAGCATAGCAGCAATGCATAGTCTAAGTTATTCAGTACTTTGTAGAATGAAAAAAAAAGAAACTGTTTGGATAATCTATATAATATAACAACGGTAAAAGCAATATAAAATTTTTTATCACAAAGTGAGGTAATATTGGGGAGTAGCAGAAACGTTCCCTCACACACCAATTAAACATAAATCAGACAAAATGTTAACAAAAGATAAATAGGTAAGACACAATTGGTATGAGTAATTCAGTAGTATTGATTTTTCTTTCTTTTTTTCTTCTATGTTTTAAAATAGCATGCAAGTCTATTGTAAAAGGTATCAGAACCACAAAGATATGGTAAAGCAACGGATAGATATTTAAAGTAATAACCAGTAGGAAATAGTTCAACTTACAAAAGTCCTTCAGCAACGCTTCCTTGCAACTGAAGTGTGGGATTCAACGATGTCCTGCACTAATGAAGCACTTCACCCTTGACTGTGAGGGTGTTGATGGAACTTATCACAGGTTACCCTAATCACACCTACCTATTTCACTGGTTAAACGATAAAAAAATGCACGTTACAAAGTAGATAAACTGTAGTATGTTTAAGAACGAGACACGACAGGGGAAGTAATCTGGTAGAATTTTGCGACAAAAATAAATTAACCATTATAAACGCATTATTTCTACATCATGCAAGAAAACTATACACGCGTAAGATGACAGGAGATATCAAATAGATTATATTCTTGCTAGACAACAGTATAGGAATTAAGTAAAAAATTGCAGAAGCTACCCAGAATTAGATGTAGACACTGACCCCAACATAATTACGAAAAATGCACTAAAATTAAAAATTTGAAAAAAAGGAACGGAAAAAGACGACTTTGAGAAATTAAAAGATAAAGATACGCCCAAAAGATTTGAGAAATAGTAGAAGCAGACTGAAATATCAATAAAACCAGCTTAAACATTACCACCAGCGATATTTTAGGGTATAAACAAAAAGAAAATTAGAAATCATGGGTGACAAAAATATCCTGTTAAACGATAAAAAAATGCACGTTACAAATTCCCCCCTAGCAAAATAAAGACGTCGGGGTGAGAAAAAAAAAACGACAGACAAGGAACCAACCAAAAAAAAATATTTTATCCGGTTCGAAGGACCAACAGCAATATAAGAAAAAGAACATTTTTTTTCAAAAGAAGACAAAGTCATCTATCGCAACCAACAACGACAGAATAGGTAAAGAAAGCATTAAGTAAACACCCAATGAGGATTTAAGGTCTTCGCTACTTTCAAACACGTCAGAAGACAGATGTCCACCAAAAGGGACATTTCTGTTCTCCACCTCAAAGAAAAGTTTTGGCTTCCCGCGGAGAAACCAAGAGGAAAGAAAAAAAACGAGGAAGAAAACTCGTAGCAAACCAACTAGACGACAAAACTGTCAACCTCAAGTGTGCAGTAAAGAAAGAACCAAGACAAAGCAAAGGACAAAGGCAAGCTAGTACACCATCTAGAATACTTCCAACTGAGGTAACACAGATTCGTATGAAACGATTACTCAAGCAAAGTATGGCTAACAGACCTACAGAAGCGACCAAGTCGAAATACCTAAAAGAAAAGAAAATAGATCTGAAGCCTACCTCAAGGAATGGATGTAGAAAGCGACTATAATAGTCAAATAGTGAACAAATGGTAGAACTAGCCAAAAGAAAAAGTCACGGGATGGGCTAGCTACAAAATATAAATAGGAATACGAAATGGGCGCCAGTGTTTTCGGACACAAGCTTATCAAAGAAAACACAAGACCAATAAGCCAAGAAAATTACAAGTCATAACAAAAAAAATTTAAATAAAAAAAAATCAAGAGCAAACCAAAAAAAAATCGAGCCCCACGTTGGGCGCCAAAATCTCTGTTACGTTTTTTTCGTGGCAGCCACGTTGGCGCAAATTTATGTTACGTAACACAAAGAAAGTCAAAGAAATGACCGGGCTCAATCGGAGAGTAGGGGGGGTTGTAGAAAGCAGACTGACCTATGATGTATGCGGCGGTAAGGAGTTAGTAACAGTACCTGCAATAAAAGAAATTAGAATAGCAAACCTGAAATAAAAAAGATTAGTCCTGCAAACCTGAAATAAAGAAAAAGCATAGCAGCAATGCATAGTCTAAGTTATTCAGTACTTTGTAGAATGAAAAAAAAAGAAACTGTTTTGATAATCTATATAATATAACAACGGTAAAAGCAATATAAAATTTTTTATCACAAAGTGAGGTAATATTGGGGAGTAGCAGAAACGTTCCTCACACACCAATTAAACATAAATCAGACAAAATGTTAACAAAAGATAAATAGGTAAGACACAATTGGTATGAGTAATTCAGTAGTATTGATTTTTCTTTCTTTTTTTTTCTATGTTTTAAAATAGCATGCAAGTCTATTGTAAAAGGTATCAGAACCACAAAGATATGGTAAAGCAACGGATAGATATTTAAAGTAATAACCAGTAGGAAATAGTTCAACTTACAAAAGTCCTTCAGCAACGCTTCCTTGCAACTGAAGTGTGGGATTCAACGATGTCCTGCACTAATGAAGCACTTCACCCTTGACTGTGAGGGTGTTGATGGAACTTATCACACGTTACCCTAATCACACCTACCTATTTCACTGGTTAAACGATAAAAAAATGCACGTTACAAAGTAGATAAACTGTAGTATGTTTAAGAACGAGACACGACAGGGGAAGTAATCTGGTAGAATTTTGCGACAAAAATAAATTAACCATTATAAACGCATTATTTCTACATCATGCAAGAAAACTATACACGCGTAAGATGACAGGAGATATCAAATAGATTATATTCTTGCTAGACAACAGTATAGGAATTAAGTAAAAAATTGCAGAAGCTACTCAGAATTAGATGTAGACACTGACCCCAACATAATTACGAAAAATGCACTAAAATTAAAAATTTGAAAAAAAGGAACGGAAAAAGACGACTTTGAGAAATTAAAAGATAAAGATACGCCCAAAAGATTTGAGAAATAGTAGAAGCAGACTGAAATATCAATAAAACCAGCTTAAACATTACCACCAGCGATATTTTAGGGTATAAACAAAAAGAAAATTAGAAATCATGGGTGACAAAAATATCCTGAATATAACAGAAGAAAGTTGAAAATACAAAAACAGACCAGACGAAGCAAAGAAACTGAGATATAAAGCCATAGAGTGGGAAATTATTCGTAAATGCAGGAAAGCTAAACAACAATGGATTAAGGAAAAGTGAAAAGAGATACAAATTAAGAAAGGTATTTACTAGTTGAGAAAAAGCGTAAAATGTTAAACGATAAAAAAATGCACGTTACAAATTCCCCCCTAGCAAAATAAAGACGTCGGGGTGAGAAAAAAAAAACGACAGACAAGGAACCAACCAAAAAAAAAAATTTTATCCGGTTCGAAGGACCAACACCAATATAAGAAAAAGAACATTTTTTTTCAAAAGAAGACAAAGTCATCTATCGCAACCAACAACGACAGAATAGGTAAAGAAAGCATTAAGTAAACACCCAATGAGGATTTAAGGTCTTCGCTACTTTCAAACACGTCAGAAGACAGATGTCCACCAAAAGGGACATTTCTGTTCTCCACCTCAAAGAAAAGTTTTGGCTTCCGCGGAGAAACCAAGAGGAAAGAAAAAACGAGGAAGAAAACTCGTAGCAAACCAACTAGACGACAAAACTGTCAACCTCAAGTGTGCAGTAAAGAAAGAACCAAGACAAAGCAAAGGACAAAGGCAAGCTAGTACACCATCTAGAATACTTCCAACTGAGGTAACACAGATTCGTATGAAACGATTACTCAAGCAAAGTATGGCTAACAGACCTACAGAAGCGACCAAGTCGAAATACCTAAAAGAAAAGAAAATAGATCTGAAGCCTACCTCAAGGAATGGATGTAGAAAGCGACTATAATAGTCAAATAGTGAACAAATGGTAGAACTAGCCAAAAGAAAAAGTCACGGGATGGGCTAGCTACAAAATATAAATAGGAATACGAAATGGGCGCCAGTGTTTTCGGACACAAGCTTATCAAAGAAAACACAAGACCAATAAGCCAAGAAAATTACAAGTCATAACAAAAAAATTTAAATAAAAAAAAATCAAGAGCAAACCAAAAAAAAATCGAGCCCCACGTTGGGCGCCAAAATCTCTGTTACGTTTTTTCGTGGCAGCCACGTTGGGCGCCAAATTTATGTTACGTAACACAAAGAAAGTCAAAGAAATGACCGGGCTCAATCGGAGAGTAGGGGGGGTTGTAGAAAGCAGACTGACCTATGATGTATGCGGCGGTAAGGAGTTAGTAACAGTACCTGCAATAAAAGAAATTAGAATAGCAAACCTGAAATAAAAAAGATTAGTCCTGCAAACCTGAAATAAAGAAAAAGCATAGCAGCAATGCATAGTCTAAGTTATTCAGTACTTTGTAGAATGAAAAAAAAAGAAACTGTTTGGATAATCTATATAATATAACAACGGTAAAAGCAATATAAAATTTTTTATCACAAAGTGAGGTAATATTGGGGAGTAGCAGAAACGTTTCCTCACACACCAATTAAACATAAATCAGACAAAATGTTAACAAAAGATAAATAGGTAAGACACAATTGGTATGAGTAATTCAGTAGTATTGATTTTTCTTTCTTTTTTTTTCTATGTTTTAAAATAGCATGCAAGTCTATTGTAAAAGGTATCAGAACCACAAAGATATAGTAAAGCAACGGATAGATATTTAAAGTAATAACCAGTAGGAAATAGTTCAACTTACAAAAGTCCTTCAGCAACGCTTCCTTGCAACTGAAGTGTGGGATTCAACGATGTCCTGCACTAATGAAGCACTTCACCCTTGACTGTGAGGGTGTTGATGGAACTTATCACACGTTACCCTAATCACACCTACCTATTTCACTGGTTAAACGATAAAAAAATGCACGTTACAAAGTAGATAAACTGTAGTATGTTTAAGAACGAGACACGACAGGGGAAGTAATCTGGTAGAATTTTGCGACAAAAATAAATTAACCATCATAAACGCATTATTTCTACATCATGCAAGAAAACTATACACGCGTAAGATGACAGGAGATATCAAATAGATTATATTCTTGTTAGACAACAGTATAGGAATTAAGTAAAAAATTGCAGAAGCTACCCAGAATTAGATGTAGACACTGACCCCAACATAATTACAAAAAATGCACTAAAATTAAAAATTTGAAAAAAAGGAACGGATAAAGACGACTTTGAGAAATTAAAAGATAAAGATACGCCCAAAAGATTTGAGAAATAGTAGAAGCAGACTGAAATATCAATAAAACCAGCTTAAACATTACCACCAGCGATATTTTAGGGTATAGACAAAAAGAAAATTAGAAATCATGGGTGACAAAAATATCCTGAATATAACAGAAGAAAGTTGAAAATACAAAAACAGACCAGACGAAGCAAAGAAACTGAGATATAAAGCCATAGAGTGGGAAATTATTCGTAAATGCAGGAAAGCTAAACAACAATGGATTAAGGAAAAGTGAAAAGAGATACAAATTAAGATGGAAATTAGAAAAACAGACGAATTATACAAACCAATTATCATTAAATTTAGGAAATAATCTATAGGAACACTGTGGCACGATTTAAATAAAATTAAATAAAAACCCTTAACCACAAAAAATATTTAAATTACTAAATACGTATTTCGACCACTATGTGGTCATCATCAGTAGAAAAAAAAAAACTTTAGCTGTATAATTTACTATATTGTTGCTTTAAACACTATCGAGGATATTCTCCTCACCCGCAGGCTGGTGTTCTCAACAACAAACAAGTGAATTGTGACATTATAACTTAAATCTACCTAATTTATACTAATTCTAAATCTACTGAAGCGGAACCAGTTTAATCTTGCTTTCTCATTGGTTGTTGACCAATAGGGAAAGCAAAGCAGATGACTCTATTGGCCCTTTATCGGTGTTTAAGAGGGTCCTTTATGTTTAACAATTTTAATTGATTCATAGGCATTTAAGGAGGAAAACGTTGGTACCGCTTTTAACAATTTAACATTTTCTAGTTTAACGGGTGGCTGGTTTCAAATATATGTTTGGCGACCTGAGACCTTTCATATTTACCATATTTGAAGTGAGCAATGTGTTCTTTAAACCTTGTTGTTATATTCCTTTTGGTCTGACCAATATATTTTTGAAAACACCCTGGCCCTGCACAACTAATTTCATAAATCCTCGACTTTTGCAATTTTTCCACCTTGTCTTTTGGATTACCTAGCAAATCTTTAATTTTATTAGTATTAGTAAAAGCAATTTTGAAATTACACTGTTTGAATATTTTATCAAGACCCTTTGTGGTTTTGTGAAACGGAAGTTTAACATATTTAACATTATCGTTGGAGGTGGTTGATTGCAAAGTCGTTGATTTACGGATGTTGATCCTATTTTTACACTTTCTAAAAATATTATCTATAATATCAGAAGACAAACCATTGTAATTCGCTATTTGTTTAATAAGAGCAAATTCCTTATTAAATCTGTTTTTATTTAAAGGAAATTCAATAATCTATTAATTAAAAGTTAAATGAAGCCAACTTATGTTGTATGCTATGATTAGAGGAAGACAAAATAAAGCGATTTACATTGGTTTCTTTTCTATAAATGTCAAATTCTAATTTATTACCATTTCTAATTACTAATGTATCTAAAAGGGTAATTGTCCATTATTCTCTAGTTCATACGTAAATTTTATGCTTTGAAATTTTGAATTCATTTCTTTAGGAAAATCATCAACATTTGATTTAGAAGTGTCAAAAACTGCAAAAACATCATCCACGTACCTTAACCATATTCTTGGGAAGTATTTGGAGTTTTCTTTTAACTCGGTTTCAAAACGAGACATAAATAAATTTGCTATGAAAGGTGATAAGCTATTTCCATTGCTGTGCCTTCATGTTGTTCGTACAACTTGTTGTTGAATTGAAAACAGTTCTGGGACATGCAATGCGAAACAAGCTTGATATAGTCCTCAACTTTATCATCATCAATATCACTATCTATAAGAACATCCTTTAAATATGTTAAAGTACGTGGTATTGGAACACTAGGGAATAATGAACTGACATCAAATGAAATTAAAATTTCGTTCTCTTCTAATGTGATATTTTTAATTTTATTAATGAACTCTAAAGAGTTTTGTACAGACAAACTATTAAACTTTAAATTCTTAAATTCATTTGACAGCCATCGTGATAAATAGTAAGTCGGTGAGTTGATACCTGAAACTATTGGTCTCATCGATTTATTATTTTTGTGAATCTTTGGTAAACAGTAAAGCTTTGGCATTTCAGGATTCGAAATTTTTAATTTTAATTTTAGTGTGGGCGAAATTAGGTTTGAACATTCTTTCAAAACAGACTCTGTTGATTTAATCATTTTATTTAAAGGAACTTCATTTTTACGTTTTTTGACTATTGGTCTGTAAGGACCCTCAGACAGCAAAGTCTCTACTCTATCAACATAGTCTTGTTTATCCAGAATAACCAACCTATTCCCCTTATCAGCCTTTAAATAAAATTGTTAAAAGCGGTACCAACGTTTTCCTCCTTAAATGCCTATGAATCAATTAAAATTGTTAAACATAAAGGACCCCTCTTAAACACCGATAAAGGGCCAATAGAGTCATCTGCTTTGCTTTCCTATTGGTCAACAACCAATGAGAAAGCAAGATTAAACTGGTTCCGCTTCAGTAGATTTAGAATTAGTATAAATTAGGTAGATTTAAGTTATAATGTCACAATTCACTTGTTTGTTGTTGAGAACACCAGCCTGCGGGTGAGGAGAATATCCTCGATAGTGTTTAAAGCAACAATATAGTAAATTATTATTTTTTTTTTCTACTGATGATGACCACATAGTGGTTGAAATACGTATTTAGTAATTTAAATATTTTTTGTGGTTAAGGGTTTTTATTTAATTTTATTTAATTAATTAAATTTAGGGATATAAAGTTGCACAATAAAAATATAATTGGCGCGTAATTAAGGTTCTTTGCAGTTACTACTGTCATTTTGAACTGGTAGTGGACAAATGGTTTTAGCTGCTCTTCTAAAGATTCCTTTTAGAGTTTTAATAGAGACGACTCTGGTGATTGAATCTCCGCCAGGACGTATTTCAACGACGCGCCCAAGTGACCACTTTAACGAAGAAAGATTCTTCTCTTTCATTAAAACTAATGTGTTTAACTTTATGTTTTAGCCATCCTTTGCCATTTACTACGTGTTTGGAGCTCCTCGCGTGCTCCAAGGGCCACCGTCGCCAAATTAATTGACGTATTTGCTCTAATTTTTCATACCGACTTAACCGATTTTTACTTATAGCTAGAATGTTTGGTACTGGAGTTGCAATCAAAGATTTTCCAATTAAAAAATGAGCTGGAATGATGGGTTCTAGATGTGTTAGGTTTGAAGATAATGGACTAAGAGGACGCGAGTTTAGTATTGCGTCCACCTGTATTAAAATTGTTATAAACTCTTTGTAAGTGAAGTGATTGTACCCTACTGTCCCATACCAATCCAGTAATTGCAAAAGTTAATAAATAATTTGTATCGATTTTTATTACATTTTATGGGTTTTTTAATGTTCGGGCCGCTTCTTGGAATAAACGTTTCTTTATTAATTAGGTCATACAAAATTGACGCATTTCTTCTCAATGCTTCACGTCTATTAAAAAAAAAAGATTAATTTAAAATAAATTTATGTAATACAAAAGTCAATTGGTATGAATAGTTTTAGACCTTAATGGCTTTATAATGCAAATTAGTTGCATTTTTATAAAAATATTTTCCTTCACGGTAAAACGTGTTTTAATACCTAAAATTAAGACACAAAATTATTTATTTTTATGCACGAAAAGGTAATTTTTTTAATACAAATGAATGGCTTGGTATTTATTTTAGAGTGATGGATTTGCATTCACATTTAATGCGTTTTAAGGTATCTTAAAATTGAATATTTTTACATATACGCTTATACCATACAGTGTGATTATTTATACACGCGAAATTGCATTTTTTACTTGGCAATTTAATGAATAAAAGTATACTTGTATATAAAGGGCGTAACCATAAATTTACGGATATTTCTATTTTTCCGGATTCTTTTATATCTTGGTGGGATTTATTTGTAGAATTTGGGTTTCAATGACCTTTCATGACTACTTATCACGTCAATATATATAAGGTTTGTTATAATTTTAAATGAAGTATATGCAGCTTTTGATACACATCGTCATAAGTCCTTGAATCGATCTACTATCGTTTTGTTTTAGAACTTTTACAACTGTAACGTAAGCGTGGGATTTTCTATTTATCGATCGTAGTTAGTTTTGTTGATCCTTATCAGCAGGTGGATATTTTGAAAAATACCTTTCGTGTAGTTTATGTGTTTATCGACAGAAAATGTTTTGAAAGAAAGTTACGCGTTGGATTATTGGTACTTGTTATGTGTATTTTCCTTGAACTAAATTGTTTTGAGTAATAGCTTACGAGTACCGTAGATGATTCTTTTACGTAGTTTCGTTTGCGTAAAATTTGAAGTATTCTGTGCCTTTTGACAAGGAACGATATAATTGTGCAATGTTTAGTGAATAACATATGCGATCTCATTTTATGCGAAGTTGGTATTAAATTCTGGTTGAATAAGTAACGTGAATACGGAACATAATCCGGTTTTGTTTTTTGATACTCAGTTTGCTGTCTAGTTAAGAAAAAATACGTCGACAAGTTGCTTACCAAACAGACTTAAAGTGTATCAAAGATGTAGTTTTTCTCTATATGACGATAACGACGTTTACTAATTTGTTGTGTTTGAATTTTTGTTTTAATGAAGGATTGTGGCAACATATTGCAATGTTGATTGGAGATAAAATATAAATTTGTGTAATCGTAGGTAAACGAGTACTGTAAGAATATGCAGAGGTCTGCGACATTCGAAATGCAGTTGGCTTCTACAGTTAGTGTATTTGAAACGCGGGGTTCTGAGAATTGATTTGTACAAAGTTTTTCCTTTGAGAGATGTAATTTTTTCAACTAAATTATATACTGTAATTGACAGTAAATTAATTTCACAGAAACTGCTGTTTTTTCCCTAGGATGATTTGATGGTTCCTTTGGGAAGAATTCGGTCTAAACTTTTCAGATTACCTATCACACAATTGCAGATGCTCAGGTGTTGAGATTGAACCTATTTTGCCACAATTGTTGTAGTGTGCTTATAGCGATGACGGCTATAGTTTCATTATTTATTTAGAAAATAATATTAACTTGGATAGTCTATAAAATGTTTTTCTGTATAATTTCTTTTTAAAGCAAGACATTAGTATATACACCGAGAGCACCTACGGCAAAAATGCATTTCAGCTTGTGGAGGGTGTTTTTTATTGCTGTGACGATGTAAGCACATAATTCTTTTCTATTATCATTTAAAAATTTTGGTAACTAAAAGATTGAAAACAGTCCATTATATATTGCTTCTTAATCTTTGTTTATGTACATATTAAAACTGAGCTTAAATTTAGCTCTAGGCAGTTAAAGAAGGGTGTACATTATCTTACGATAAATACCAATTATTAATATTTAAAATTGGGTAACTACAGGACTGAAAACAGTCCATGATATTTTTTTCATACTTTTGTTTATGTACATATTAAAACTGAGCTTAAAATTTAGTTCAGGCAGTTGGAAAGGGTATACATTATTTTTGCGATAAATTATAATTGCGTTGATTTTTATATTGTGTAAATCCGTTGGTATGTATTTTGTTTTCTACTCGAATTGGCTTTTTGCATCTTTTTTTAAATTTTAACTCGAGATCTTGTAAATGTTCTTTTTGGTGTCATGTTTCTTTTAGTAGGTTTGTAAATAAAATTCTTTCTTTTTTACTTTAGAAAGACCAAATCATTAGTTGGAAACAGTCAATGACAACAACAGTTTGAAATTCATACAATTGCTATTATGTTTATTTTCCATAGCTATCTTTCATAATTTAGAAATGAATTTCTTAATCAATGGAAATGTATGTATTGACACATGAAAAGTTCAAAGTAATTTTTTTCGAAAACGGTGTGTCATTGCAGTTTTAGATAAAATAATAATTTTTTTTTAAGAAAAAATTAAATTTGTTAAATGCTATATCAAAATGACGAAATTTAAAAGACAAAAAGATAATAAATAAAAATTTCCAATACACCTCTCAAACGAGCAGCTTATACTACAATTAAAAAATCGTTTCCACACCATACAATTAGGCATATTCCACAAATTAAATGTAAAATATGTTAATACTTAAAAGGAAACCGTTTTGAAGATATTTGAATTAAACCGATCTTACAACGCCATCTTTAAAAGGCACTTACTCCGTTAGCAAGCATGTTTGGATAACAAGATGTTACGTTCAAAACCCTGGAAACAATTTTTTCTGCTTTCATATTTATAACGCCCTAAAATTTCTCAACAAGCTCGATTTCCCGCCATTTGAATTAGTGTTATTTTATAAAATTTCTCAAGTAATTACTCTATACAAAAGTTTGCCTTATAAAATCAAACAGTTGCTTAGAAAACATTACGTTATAAAGTAGTTGCAATATTTCCTAGCACCTGCAGTGAATACATTTTAATTTAAAGCTGCATGTAAATGCACAGCTTTCTTCTAAAAGATAAGACCACTTACCACCTGTCTACATCTGCTTACAATGGACGTGTTATCTGGTATTCTGAAGCTGTTTGATGTTACAAAGTAACAAGATTGTTTTCTTTGTCTAAAAATCTTTTGATAATTGCGTTATCTGCTTGTTGGCAAGCTGTTTCAGTTTGTATTTCGGCAGCTGATGTCTGGGAATTCTGCACACATGATTTTTCGGCGATATCTTTGAAAGCCAAATACCCTACTCCATACATAATTCTGTCCTTATAAAATAAAGACCGTGCTTTGAAAGAGAAGATTGAATACATCTTTTACCGAAGATACATGTTGTAAAGTCGCGCTACTAAAATGCTTTCGATGTTAGCATGAGTTGTGTTAGTGGTTCCAGCATGCAGCCAATAAAGAAATGTAGTCGCATTTTTCCATCCACAACATGATACGAAGCCAACTAGTTCAAGGTACAGTTTTCTATTTTCGCAATTCCTTCATGCTGCTGTGGAGTATAGACATTCTATTTGCTGCTACTCATGATTATCCATTAAATTACCAACACCACGTTACCAAACACATTCACACTGCACGAGCGACGATGTAGTAATCATCCTTCAAATTAAAATTTAATTATTCAAAGATTGTGTTAGAGTCCGTTTTACTGTTTCTTTTGTCTTTTTGCATAAACATTAAAGAAAAGAACGTACGCATCAATTTAAAAGTAGATTAATATTTGATTAATTTAGGTTAGGGTGTCTAATTTTAAGGTTACACTATTTTTTGAGGAAGTGCACTTCACAAAGCAGCATGTATATTTCTTTTCCTGAAGTACTGTATAGTTTATGTCTTATTTTCTTTTGTATGTATTTAAGGTGAACCATTGTAAGTATTTAGATTATAAGATGTTATATTTATTTTGCTTACTACCAATTTTATATGTTTATGACGCTTTGTTTACTAGCCGTAACAAACGATTACGCAACTTATTTGTTTTATTGTTTTGTAAATAGTCTTTTGAGATTAAATGTTAATAATATAGTTCTACGGAGATTTCAATGTGTTCTTTCTATTTCACCCACGACCCTCTACGACGTTTTTGAGCTAGCTCAAATTCTACCATTCTATCCCTTTTCTGTTGCGATATTCGGTGTAAACGATTTATTTACTTACTCTTACAGTTTTCTTTTGTGTTTGCGCGGAATACCCTAACATATATTTTTGGCGCCTAACGTGGGGCCGGGTTTTCAAACCTTCTTTTTTTACTTAAAATATGCTATATTTCTGAAACTGTTCCTTTACTTAAAAATTCGTCCCAGCTTTTTGGAAACCTCTTTCCTATTCTACTTTTCGTCTCAAATTTTTCTGTACATATATACTCTGAATACTAGGGGTTTATGTAATTGATATAACATAAAGTCAGGATAGTCGCTGGTTATTTTTCAATGATATTTATAATTGTCCTTGATACATATACGGAATATAAGCAAGACAATTGTAACACTTACTGCAATATTTCTTATTCCTTCTGCACAGATGATACGTTGACTGGCGAGATTCTCAACCAAGTTTCTAACAACTACACTATAATTAATTACAGCATTTCTTTCATTGCTGAAATTTCAACGGCACTAAATACACCGTCGCGGTTTATCTGCACCACACTTTCAACTAAAAAATATATACAAAACTTATTTAGTTTAACGCTTCACTGTATTCAATATTTGTAGGTTGCTATCACACGTAATCCGACTCATACATTAAGCTTTCTGAAGATGCAAAATGATGCTCTCTGAAAAAGGAACTTAAAACACCGATGCGTATCACAATCGTCTACATTTCTAAAAACTCATTCGACTAACTATTGTTTGTTAAGCGTGATTTTATCCGTAGTCTTTTCTGTGATTAAAAAACTTGTACGCTGCATTTTCAATTAAAAATATACAAAGCTCAAACCCGGCATCGTAATTCAATGATACTTTGAAATCACTAATTAACCATAAGCGTTACACTTCTAAAAGGATCTGAGTAATTATCTTTTGTTTATTTGACATGATTAATTTTCTTTTTCGCAGCTGTCTCTAAGTACGCATACAAATTAATAATTACGAATGCTTGCATTTTAATTATAGTGTGATGAAAGCTAACATACCTTCCTCGAAGAGATTATGTTACTACTAAAATTACTTTAGACTTTCGATTTCCGAGTTACCAGAATTGTGTTTTCGCTGGCGACTCAAGTTTTTTGTGAAAACTCTGGCGCCCAATTTCTATTCCTAGATCCTATTTGTCTTAATTCGGTGCGTTATGACTGCAATTTCCTCCTTCGCGTATGTTCTAACGTATTCTTTTGACTGTAATATTTTTTGATCGTATTTAAATGGCAGACTTTAAAATGGACATATATCGGTTTCGCAAAGACGAACTTACCTTTGACCATTTGATTAGGAGAACTCCTGTTTTGGCCACAGAAACCGTCGAACGCCTAAGAGCACGTCTTCGCGTTCTGATCAAGATCGAATCAGTCGATAAATCCTTTATTGATTGACTTTATGAGATAAACCATGAGGTCGAATTAACAACCATTGAGACCAAATTGGAAGAATTGAGTGGTAACTTTGCGAATTCAAATTCACCCATCGCTACCATCCGCTCACGACTCGTACACATATTAGGACGTATCCGGTTCCTTTCTCCTGTAAGATTACCGCCCGAACAGCGAGTTTTTTGTGACGACTTACAAACAAGACTCTTTACTTTACTTGGTAGTTTGGAGCAACGCCTTCCGAACCCAATAATCTGGAAGCCAGGGTTGCAACATTGAATCTTGCAGCCATAGCTCCCGACGTAAACCCCCCCGATATGTCGACCACCCTTCAATCAGAAAGCTCTCACTCTACGGTTCCTAGCCCACTTGGTAAATCCTGTTTGCAGTTTGTAGTAAAATGGAATCTAAAATTTAGTGGCGACCCTAACGTTCTTACTGTACATGACTTTCTTGTTGAAAAACTTAGATTAGCCCGTAACGTGTCTGAACCCTAATTATTTGAACAAGCAGTCGAGCTCTTCGAGTCGAAAGGAGTAACCGTCATCGGTTTTCTAATTGGCGGACTTTAGCTGTTTTACTGGTACGTCATTTTGAACCACCTGATTACAAACGAAGACTATTTGATGATATTTTACGTAGGACGCAAGGTCCGTCGGAAAGTTTCGTTGACTATTTAACATCTATGACTTGCCTGTTTCGTCGACACGCTGCTATATCCGAGGATTTTCAGTTGGATATTGTGCTTCGTAACCTTGCTCCATTCTATGCAATCCATTTGCCTGCCGTCTGCTCTTTACAAGAATTAGAGAACGAATGTCGGAAATTGGAACTGAAAAAGATTCGGGTCGATAATTACGTAGCCTATCGCCATAACCAATATACTTTTACTGCTGAACCAAATGTTGCTTATAAGTCCGCTACGATTCAAACAAGTACTTTTACTTCACATGATCGAACGACTAAGATTACTCCTACGCCTGTTCCTATGCTTACTTTTACTTGTCAGGTCACATGCTTTAATTGCGACAAACCTGGTCATGTGTCGACACGTTGTACTCATCCTCAAGTACTACATTGCTATGGTTGCGGACATAAAGGAGTTACTCGACGCATTTGTCCGAACTGTCATTCTACTCCTAATAAGAACCAAATTTCTGCTGTTTCTAGTTCTACGTTCTCTTCTGTGCCTCCTTCACAAGTTGAGCACATACTTCACATTAGTGACGTACAGGTAGCAACTCAAGAGTTTGTTCGTGCTTTCTTAATTGATTCTACCAAAGAAAGTAATGGCGTGCCTGCAATAACAGAGGTAGCTGAAGTGACGGTAACTTCCAATACTGACAGAGAAGGTCCTGCCGAAATTAGTGAACCTGTATCCATGATGCCTGTTGCTGTTCTTGTCAAAGTTTTACCTGATCCTGTTTCTTTATTGGCTGTTGTCGAAGAAGCAGTTCCTATTGTGGCTGAAGTTCTGCCTGCTTCTATTCCTTTATCTGACGTTGATGAAATTCTATTTGATCTTGCTCCTTTATCAAATATTGATGAAATTCTACTTGATTCTGTTCCTTTAGCTAACGTTGACAAAGTTCTATCTGATTGTGTTCCTTTATGTAATGTTGCTGAAGTGTTATCGGATTCTGTTCTTCTTCCTGAGATTGATACTCCTACAGCCAATGCTGTTTTCTTTCCTAACGTTGATACTCTGACAGCCAATGCTGTTCAGTTTTCTATCATTGACTCTCCTATAAACGGCACTAAAAGCAAAATGGCTCCTCCCATGACGCCTACTGGGTTTCCTAAATCACTACTACCTCCACCCTTGTCACCACTTATTCAACCTCGTGTTACAACTACTACACCTCCTGTTAATTTTGTTTTGTGGAAAATCGTCCAACCAATACTACTCCTTGTTCCGGTATCTCAAACAACGAAACCAGTTAACAAAAGAAATACGAGGAAAAAAATGTTCTATATTGATTCCGAATCCGAAGATGTTGGTTGGCAAATCCCTAATGTTCTTGATCTCGCTTCCTTTTCCTTCTGGCGACGCAAACGTCTTAAACTCCATTATTAGTCCTGTACGTTCCCAATTTCTGTACTACTAGTACTACTAGTTTTGGTACTACTTACTTCTAGTTTTATTTTTATATTTTATTTTTTATTTTTATTTTTACTTCTCCATTCCTTTTGATACACCTTCCTTTCCTTATCCTTCTGCTGGTTTTCTTACTGCTAGTTCTCTTACGAACTTAGATAAATTTTTCGATCCACTTCCTGTGGTAGATGCTTTCTAGATCTTCTTCCTTTCTTCGGAAACCAGGACTTAGTCGACTTTTAAGCCTAGTTAGCCATTCTTTTCTTCGGTTGTTTGTTTAATACGATTTTTTGTTACCACACTCTCATTATTGCCTTGCATACGTTGAGGCTTGACATTTATTATCTCATATTGGCTTGTACTGTAGGTTTTCCTCCTTGCTCTTTTTCTTACTTTGGGTTTTTTCGCGAAAAAAAATTTCTTTTTCTTGCGGTAAGAAATGTTACTGTTTCTTTACTAGAAATATCCGTTCTTCGACGACTTTTTGCAGTGTTAAGCCATTCCATCTTTGTTCTCTATGATTGCTACCTTATACCTTTCTCTTTTCCTATATCCTTTGCACTACTTAACTTGATCCGGTGTACTGGTCCTTCAAGCCGAATAAAATTTTTTTGGTGTTAATTCTTGAGTTTTTTTTTGTAGTTTTGTAAGATTCTTTTTTATTCTATCTTATTAATGTGTATTAGTTTGTTTTGTAAGATTTTTTTATTTTTCCTATTAGTCCTTCAAGCCGGATGAAAATTCTTTTATCGGTATTTAAATTTTTCGTGTAACGAATTTTCTTTTACTTTGTTTTATTAGTATACTGCCTGCTTTGTTGCTTTTGCTTCTTACCCCGACTTTTAAATTTTGCTAGGGGGAATTTGTTACGTTCAAAACCCTGCAAACAATTTTTTCTACTTTCATTTTTATAACGCCCTAAAATTTCTCAACAAGCTTGATTTCCCGCCATTTGAATTAGTGTTATTTTATAAAATTTCTCAAGTAATTACTCTATGCAAAAGTTTGCCTTATAAAATCAAACAACTGCTTAGGAAACATTACGTTACAAAATAGTTGCAATATTTCCTAGCACCTGCAGTGATTACATTTTAATTTAAAGCTGCATGTAAATGCACAGCTTTCTTCTAAAAGATAAGACCACTTACCACCTGTCTACATCTGCTTACAATGGACGTGTTATCTGGTAATCTGCAGCTGTTAAGGTGTTACAAAGTAACAAGTTTGTTTTCCCTTGTCTAAAATTTTTTTGATAATTGCGTTATCTGCTTGTTGGCAAGCTGTTTCAGTTTGTATTTCGGCAGCTGTTGTCTGGGAATTCTGCACACATGATTTATCGTCGATATCTTTGAAAGCCAAATACCCTACCCCCATACATGATTCTGTCCTTATAAAATACAGACCGTGCTTTGAAAGAGAAGATTGAATACATCTTCTTACCGAAGATACATGTTGTAAAGTCGCGCTACTAAAATGCTTTCGGTGTTAGCATGAGTTATGTTAGAGGTTCCAGCATGCAGCCAATAAAGAAATGCAGTCGCATTTTTCCATTCACAATATGATACGAAGCCAACTAGTTCAAGGTACAGTTTTCTATTTTCGCAATTCTTTTATGCTGCTGTGAAGTATAGACATTTTATTTGCTGCTACTCATGATTATCCATTAAATTACCAACACGACGTTACTAAACACATTCACAATGCACAAGCTACGATGTAATAATCATCCTTCAAATTAAAATTTAATTATTCAAAGTTTGTGTTAGGGAGTTCGTTGTACTGTTTTTTTTTTTTTTGTATAAACATTAACGAAAAGAACTTACGCATCAATTTAAAAGTAGATTAATATTTGATTAATTTAAGTTAGGGTGTCTAATTTTAAGGTTATACTATTTCTTGAGGAGGTGCACTTCACAAAGCAGCATGTATAAATAACTTATGTATATTTCTTTTCCTGAAGTACTGTATAGTTTATGTCTTATTTTCTTTTGTATGTATTTAAGGTGAACCATTGTAAGTATTTAGATTATAAGATGTAATATTTATTTTGCTTACTACCAATTTTATATACTTATGACGCTTTGTTTACTAGCACGTTACAAACGATCACGCAACTTATTTGTTTTATTGTTTTGTAAATAGTCTTTTGAGATTAGATGTTAACAATATAGTTCTACAGAGGTTTCTAATGTGTTCTTTCTATTTCACCCACGCCCCTCTCCGACGATTTTGAGCTAGCCCAAATTTTACCATTCTATCCCCGTTCTGTTGCGATATTCGGTGTAAACGATTTCTTTACTTACTCTTACTGTTTTCTTTCGTGTTTGCGCGGAATACCGTAACAAAGATTTACGTCAAATTGACATGAAATGAGTTCTAGAATTTGCAGTTTTTTGTGAAAAGCGTTTCTTGACATCCTGTATAATTAGGTTTTGCATTTTAGGACATCAGTGCCGTCGAGTCTTTTGTACTAAAAATATTAAATTATAATTTAATTTGTTATACTTATTTTCTTCACTATAACGCCGTTATCATTTACTTATATTATTAGCAAATAATAACTCTATATTCTGTCATTCTGAGAAACGCTTTGCTCTAGAACTAATAAAAAAAACGTACTTTGTATGTGAGAGTACTTATAAAACGCATTCTCCTAACCCCCACAGTAATAATTCAACTACGCTACTAATATTATTACATTTCTGCGCAATCAGTCACACGACGTTGAGTTCTTTTTAAAGTGAAATGATTCTACCGAACTGATTCAACTCTATAGACTTGTTTCCTTTCTAAATTGTAGAAATGTACACACATTTTGCTCATGATTATAATGCATTATAATTTGAATAAGGGCAGCTATACTTGCGGCCACGTCACCAATGCTCCACCCGGAGGTACTACATTGGGTTTAAACGCGAAAATAACCGTGCTTCTTATTAATCCTAACTTCATAATTAATCCACCCTAAATAAAAATCTAAATAAAAATCTAACAAACCTAAAATCTAACAAACCTAACAAACTCTAACAATCTAACAAACCTAAAAATCTGACAAACTGAAACAAAAACTAAAAACAAAAACTTAAAACAGGGTTTAAATAATGGTATCCTTAGCGCTGACCTTGGAGTGTACCCGATCAACAAGACACAAGCAAAAATGAGAGGGGGAGGGATCCGTAATACCGGATAGCAGACACCGGCTCTGCTTACCAGTGCGACCTCAAGGGTCGTCTTAAAGCTATCCAAATCTAGCTAACTAATTTAAATCCATCAGTAGTGGGGTAAGGCCGGTCCTAATTCAAAACGTGTTCAGACGTATTTTCCATATGTAAAATACACGTGTACCGTTTTGAATTAGGATCGGCCTTATAGACTTTCAATGTAAAATAGTTGTGAAAACATGGATTCTTATATACTTTCAAATGTAAAATACTTGTGGGCACGTTTTAAATTAGGATCGGCTTTATATTACTTTCAATGAAACATAATTTAAAACACACGTATGTTGAAAAATGTGAGTGCAGAGAAAAATGTGTGTAGCTGTTTTGAATTCGATTTTCTAGCGAGAAGTTTATGGAAAATAAATTATGCTATCAGTAATATACAACGAAATTAATCTAATTTAGGTTTTTTATTATGGGCCTTCATTGCAATTTCTTTTTCAGACAATGAATCTAATTCATTATTTCTGCTGAGCAGTACCTTTAAAGAAGTTCTTATGCGGCATAAATCGTGTAAACACACAATTACCTGTATATGCATATAAATTATGTCAGCGGTAATCTAAAACGAAATTAATCTAATTTAGGTTTTTTATTATGTGCCTTCATTGCAATTTTTTTTCAGACAATGAATCTAATTCATTATTTCTGCTGAGGTATAATTATATTCGCTTACATACTGTTTTATTCATTAGAATAGATTACAGAGCTGAATTTTTCAGAAAACGATGCAAATTTTAATTTTTCTAACAGGTCAGTTTATTATTTAATATAAATACTTCACGTAGATTTTACCAACAGTATTCAATCAGATCTCTTGTATAATTATTAGTTACTATTACTTTTAAAAATGAGTAACTTATCATCAATCAAAAATTGTAATATTACCAACGTAAAAGTTCTAGAGCAATTTATATTACATTCTGACGAAGACTTGATTAAAGAAGTTTTTGGTTCTTCTTCGCCTCAACTCGACACTGCTGCTATTTTTGATAGTAACGTAATAGATATATCACGGTAAGTGCTTTTTCACATTTATACATGTGTTTTAAAACACTACTAATTTATAAGTTACATTAGATCAAAAAACCATTCTGGAAATTCTGAGGCTATCGTAGGATCGTTGACACACTCTGGTCCTCTCAGAAACATCAGGTAGTATACAAAAGAAAAGGTGAACCTACAATAATCTTTTATGTTGTGCTCACAGATCAGGCAAAAACATGTTGGCTATGAAAAAGCTATGTACAGAATCTAATATGGCTGTTTGCTTAACGCATTTAAAAAGCGTGGAGAGAAGCTACTGCGTCGTATAGATTTGGAGCTGCGAGGGAGCAGCAGATACTTCAAGAACGGGAGTTATTAAATACTTTTTCATTTATAAATAGTTAGATCAAAATATTCAACAATTTGTAAAATAAAAAAGTATTTTATAAAAGTTTCTCTTTTGAAACATGACTTTCTCTAAACAAGGTAGTAAACTCAAAGTAAAACGCACATAAATCAGAACTTACTTTAATTAAATACATCATTCTTTATACAATCGACTTAGATGTGTAATAATAATTTAAACAGTAAAGAACAAGATGTATATTATTATAATAATAAACTAATTTCTTAGATTAGTGACATATTATTCTGAAAATTCTATGTTGACAGTTAGACCGATCGATCCCTTACTAGTTATGTATACGTGTTTGTTCGAGCCAATACCTTCATTTAATTGTTTCACTCCATGTGCTTGAAGGTATTCAAAATATCTTAATGGCAATATACTCTTGAACTCTTCTGTTTCCACTAATACTCTTTCTCCATATTTTGTCTTGATTGTTTCCACTTTTAAAACTTTAAACCTCTTATTCACTACAAGATCTTTTGAATTTACATAAGGTTTGCGATATGTGGTTTTATTAAGAGTATTAAAATCCATATTGCTTTTCTTCGACTAATTAAATTAATATTAGGAGCAATCTCCTTATATAGCAGATTACCACCATCTGCGTACTTTGCCAACCCACTTTTCAACCTACCACAAGAGTGAACACATTTTGAATTAAAATCGGCCCATGTGTATTTGCAGCCTCTAAACATAAATAAAAAACATAAATCAGAATCCACTTTAATTAAACACAATTGACTTGAATGCGATATTTTGCATCTGGCATACTTTATAACTTCTCGCTAGAAAACCAAATTCAAAACATCTACACACATTTTCTCTGCACTTACATTTTCAACATACGTGTGTTTTGAAGTATGTATGTTCCATTGAAAGTAATATAAAGCCGATCCTAATTCAAAACGTGCCCACAAGTATTTTACATTTGAAAGTATATAAGAATTCATGTTTTCATAACTATTTTACATTGAAAGTATATAAGGCCGATCCTAATTCAAAACGGTGCACGTGTATTTTATATATGGAAAATACGTCTAAACACGTTTTGAATTAGGACCGGTCTTACCCCACTACTTCCATCCCTAGCTTTCCCTATCATTCCCTAACTGATTACAATCTTCACAATTGTACTCTTCCTTCCCAAATATATACTGCAACCAAAATGGCGACAGAACGTCAAACAAAACAAATACGCCACAAAATACTACAATACATACTAATAAATTTAAAGTGTAAATATAAAATATAAATAAATATAATTATATAAATAAATGTCTAATAAGCGTTAAGCATATATAGCAGTGCACAAAATAGCAAAAGCATCACCCTATTTATCAGGTGCACTCGCACAAGCATTATGTCGGCTAGCGCCATTACGCACAAAACGTGCTTGTTAAATTATTTCAAAACAACTAATTAATGTAAATCAATACTTGTGCGAGTACAGCCGCCACAATTTAAGTATTACCTCGATAATAAAATTCTCCAGCATCCGAAGATCTGGTCGTCTGCCTACATCTAACTGTAACTTACTTCTAAAGGGAAGTTGGGGTGCACTGCTAAAGTCCTGGTGGGTATGCACTAAATGTCCTGGGGGAGATCACAATCACTATCACTTCACTTTCAAGTCCTGGGGAGATGCGCGGTTTTGATTATAATGCATTACATGTGATTTTCCAATGCTCCATCCGAAGGTACTACATTGGCCAGGAAGCGAGTTTTTTTTACCTGGAAAATTTTGAATTTTGCCGAATCCTTGCTGTTCCAAGCAAGGTAGGGATCTTTAACGTGCGTGACAACACTCACACACGGGACCTCCATTTTACCTCTCATCCGAACGAGGGTGTATTTTTGCGAAAAATGCTCGCCTAACATTTTTCAAGCGGACCGTGTCGGGATTCGAACCCGGGACCTTGGGCGTAGTAGTCACACACATACCACTACGCCACGGAGCCGCCTATGATTATAATGCAGCTTAAAAATTAGTATCTTCCTTAAAGAGTAAGGATTTAGTGATGATTCCCTCATTGCTTGCATTTGGTTAAGGTTCAGGCATTTGAGAATTCACCCTGCTAACCCTTTTTGCATTTCCAAATCAGAGTGGTTATGTGAACGATGTGTTTCTATGTAATCTTCAGACAAAGATAATTTTTAGTATCGCAGTATGAGAAATATAAAGTTAAAGCTGCTTACATAAACTGTAATATTAAAAACACTTAGGGCCACTTGCACCGTATTTACTTTAAATGACGTTTAACTAATCTAGGTATTATTTTACCCTACGATTAAGGTGTGGTTGATTTGTAAGGTACTAGATTTATCTCCAGTTAACTAAACGAATTTTAAGACACCAGCAACATTTGACAACATTGCAAAAGTCACCTGGTTGCTAGGCAACTGCATTAAATTATCAAATACGATTTTGAGGTTCAGCTAGATTTCTATATATTACTTTATTTATATACGGAACAATTGAAGTGGAGGAAGACGTTATTAAAAATTGATCCAGAACTTCAAATTTTACAAACGATGAAAAAATGTATAATATCTCTACTTGCGTCAAGTACAAAGACATCTGGAAAATAAAAATCCGATTAGGTTACCTCAAGAGAAAAAGTTGCAGGACGGCATTTACAGAGGAGCTGAATATGTAAAATGTTTTTTTAAAAATAAAAATAATAAGTACGGAAAATCACTGTTGCTGAACAAGATTATATCAATTTATCAATAGCAATTATTAAAGTAAGATAAACAATAAGAAAGGTTTTAAATATGAAACGAAACTTTAAACTAGGTTTAAATTATTAAACCCCCAAAATTGACAGTTTACTTTAATCTCGGATTAGATGGATTTAATCTCAATTTACAGAACGGTGGAAAGCAATTTTTGAATTTTAATCGGAGTTTAGCATTAAACGTTGTTTAAGATGTACGGGACAAACGGACATTAAACATTAAAATTTCTTGAACTTTTTTTAAAATAAACTGAAACAAACACGAACTCCGTTTAAGTTTAAACAAACACAAACAGTTAAACTTGCTCTTTGCTTCAAGAGTGAATTTTATTTAATTTAAATAAACTAAAACCCAACGAAAACAATTTTTTTATAGATCTAGGTTCTGACTAGAACTTACGTTGATTTGTAAGTTAAAATCTTTTGTAAAATCCATTGAAATTAGAATTTGTCAAATTATTTTTAATGAATACTCATACTATATATCAATTACAGCTTTAAGTTCCAGAAAGAATGCAAACAAGCTATTATTTTAAAGAAGTATTATCTTTATTGGAAAATTGCATCTTTTATGGAAAATACTTAATGCAATTTATCTCCTAGAATAAACAAGTAATCGTTTCACCGAAATTTCGTATATCTTTTCAGCCTTCAGGCACATGAAAAAGTACTACCAAGAATCTATAATGAAATAAAAGTAGGCGGCTTAAACGAAAATATATTACCCTTTTACATTTTATTTATGGAGGTGGATCTAAGTCAATAGGTGTAAAGCAGTAAAATTGATTACCTCTGTAGTCACTGAAAAGCCTGAAATTTCTTTTAAAGAATGTTAACTGAGTTTCGTTCCGCTATTCAAGTAATTTTAGACGGTAAATTTAAAAAATGGCTCATATTGGGTATCATTAGGCAGCACATTGTTCTCTTTTATATTGCTGTTGTAACTTACTTGCAATTATCAAGCTTAGAGGAAAGACGTTTTCATGTTTAGAACAGCCACAGTCACAAAAGCTTTCATAAGTATTAGGAAAAAAATATGTGGAGCAGACGTAGTATAAGAAAATAAAACGACTGCAACTTTTGGAAAGCTGTAATTTTAATAAACACACACACGTATGTGTGTGTGTGTGCGTACGTGCGTGTATGTGTGCGCGCGTGCGTGCGTGCGTGTGTGTGTGTAAGTGTGTGTGAGTGTGTGCGTGTGTGCATACGTGAGTGTGTTACGCTCCCTTTCTGTATAGCGTACTTAAAATACATCGTTTTGTATAGCTGGTTGTATAACGGTTGATTTACAGTAATAAATAAATTGAATTATTCGTCTTATAAATTTTGGTTCCTTATGTTATTTATCGAAGCCGAGATAAGAGGCGCTCAGATGTTATGGTAACAACTATTTTATATCTACAGATTAGCGTAGTTTGCAGTTGTTCTTTGTTCATAGATGTTAATTACGTTGAAAATACGGCTTCTTTTGCTTTGACAATTTGAGTTGTAGATTAACTGCAGAGTGTAGTTCTGATTGCATTGAATGAAGGATGCTTTATATGCAAACGTGTTTTACACAACCACACGTGCGGTTACCGATTGTGTTTCTTAGTTGAGATTTTCTTTTGAAATAACGTGCGTTACGGAACATTTGACGGACTTAATTAATGTTTACACGTTTTTACTAATTGTGTTTTTAGTTGTTTTTCTTGTGGGAAAAACGTTGTAGAACTTGTGAAACTTGACCGATTCTTTCTTTAGGATTAATGTGTATGCGATCTCGTTTCGTTACCTGTTTTTATCAGTGCAGTGCATACTTTGGATTATCCAAATGCAGTTTTAAGCTTGGGTTTTGGTTCTAAAAATGATGATACAGTTGTAGCAGGTTTAGTAGATGAAAAAAAGGTTGCTTCTTATAAATATGTATTTCATTCACATGTAAATACAGTTGATACTGTAGTTCTGAATTTTCTACTACCAAAGAATCTAAAATAGATCAGACTTGTGCAAATTTCGTTATGCAAAAGCATTAGATTTTTCTTTGTTACCATATGTAGCAAATAAAACACCTCGCGTTACTGTTAGTTTAATGCAAGAACTTATCAGATGACATGCATTACATCGTGCCTTGAAAGCCCGTGATTCTAAATTCTAAATTTTTTACTACAATTTTTGCGATTTGTGTTACAAAATATTTCGAAATTATTGTCTCAGGAAATAGAATTAACAAGAAATTTATCAATGCTACATGGTTCCATCAGTATGATGATGTCTGCTGCTAACACCAGTGAAACGCGTAGGTGTGAGTTAGTGTAAAGTGTAAGCAATTCCATCCACACCCTCACAGTCAAGGGTGCAGTGCTTCGTTAGTGTAGGACATCGTGAATCCGCCACTCCAATTACAAGGAAGCGTTACTGAAGGACTTTCTGTAAGTTGAGCTATTTCCTACTTAGTATTACTTTAAATATCTAACCGTTGTTTTGCCATATCTTCGTCGTTCTGAGACCTTTTTGCAATAGAACTGAATGCTTTAAAAAAAAAAGAAAGAAAAAAATACTACTAGATTACTCATATCAATTGTGTCTTATCTTTTATCTTGTATTAACAGTTTGTCTGATTTATGTTTAATTGGTGTGAGGAAACGTTTCTGCTACTCCCCAATATTACCTCACTTTGTAATCAAAAATTTTTTTGTAATGCTTTTATCGTGATTATAATATATAGTTTTTTTCCAAAACAGTTTTCTTACATCTACAAAGTACTGAATAATTTATGCTTAATCTTTTGTTTTTCAGGTTTGCTTAATTATTTTTCTTACAGGTACTGTCACTAACTTCTTACCGCCGTATACATTATATGTCAGTTTGCTTCCTACAACCCCCAATCTCCGATTGAGCCCGGTCATTCCGTGATTTCTTTGTGTTACGCACGGCTACAAGAACAACGTAGCATAAAATTGGCGCCCAACGTGGCTGCTCGAGAATTACGTAACAAGTGTGTGAGTATGTATATATTTCTAATTTTTGTTGGATTTAAGAATAATAATAATGAGTTCTTTCGGTTGTTAGTGTATAAGTTTGTTTAAGACTGTTTTAATTAGTTTAAATGGTGTTTAATACTTTTTATTTAAGGAGAATAGCTATGCGTAACTTTTGTGTAGGTTATCGATATCGTATTTAAAGTTACTTGTTTTGATTTGTTTTTGGATATGGTAGTTTTCTAAAAATAATCCGTTTTATACATATTTTCTGTATCTAATATTTTTGTGTTGAAAAATATGTTTGGTGGTGATATTCATTTAAATGTATAGTTAAGGCACATGATTGTTTGTTAATTTTTAGTCAGTTTTATGTTGTATGATCACGTTCTTCAGCCATTCTTTGGATTGTCGTATATATTTTTTATTGCGGTTACAAGGGATGTTGAATATGATATTGCTTTTTAGTGACTTTGGGGTATTGTCTTTGGTCTTGGTAAAGATGTCCTTAATCCCATTTTTATATTTAGTCCACATTTTTATTTGTGAAGTTTCTAATGTTTTTATTAAAAATGATGTTAGTTGCTGTATATATGCGAGTGTTTTGTATTTGTTATGTTCAGTTCGTATGCTTTTTTCTAGTTGTGTTTCTTTAGTTTGAAAAATTAGTTTATTTATTTAGGTTATCCATTGTTTAGTAGAGTTTTTGTAGTTCTTTAAAATTAGTTGCAAGGAAAATTGGGTCGCAAATTTTTGAAATTCTGTTTTTGTTGAGCAGTATTTATTTTATATCTGAAAGTAAGAGTTGAGTTATTGAGTTAGCGACCTGAAATTGTTAGTTTTTTGTATAAATCAAATATAAGGTTATTATTAGAATCTTTAATGACGATCGTATCCAAAAACCTTAGTTTTCTGCTAATTTCTGTTTCTGTGATAAACTGAAGCTTTGGATGGAAATTGTTAAATGTTGTAGTAGTTTTTCGATTTTGTATCTACCCGCAATGGAGTTATTTTGGGGGTTTTTTTTTGTTGTTTTGTGAACATCTTTTTAAATTCCAATAACTTGATGTGTACGTTAACATTTTTTTGAATTCTGAATGTAGGATCTTTGTTTAGTTTCCTTCTGTACGTGGTTGTATTGTTTAATACTTTTTCTGATGTGTTGTATTGTGTGTATGTCATAATAACGGTAACTGTCCCTTTATCTGGGGATTATTAATTCTGGGTATGTTTTCAAAAATCTACTTACTGTACATTTAGTTTTATAGATAGTACCGATGTTATTTGTTTTCTGGGTTCAATTAAAAAATCGCAATTTTGTTATTGATTATATATAAGTTGTATTAAGGTATTTTCTTTTGTCACGTTCTAAATTGCATCCCTATAGCTTGTCTGGGTAAAATTTAACTTTGTTCTTTAAATCCCTGAGATGTAGTCTTTTACAATCTACCGCAGCCACAAACGGTCGGCGTTAGTCCCGCCAGAGTTTTGTTTAGACTCTGTTGTACACCTATTCCTACCTGCAAAAAGGAAGGATGTATGTACTGCAGGTTAGGGATCTACATGTCCAGTTTAATAAAAGCTTGAAGTTAAATAAAGAATTAGAAACGGAACGTAGATAGTATACGTAGGTACTACGACCTCTATTTTGGTTTTGGAATGTATTAAAATTAGGAAATGAATGGCGAAGGCAGTAATCAATAATTAACTCATTATAAATTGGAAATTTTGGAAGTTGGATGTGGATGGTTATTTTTAATGAAGAAAAATTTTGGGGTAGCAGCATGCAGAGAGCGACATTGATGCAAGCGGATAGCGGTTCCATGGAGTAGAGCCATGCTCGACGGCATCATTGCAAGGGCTAGTTGGAGAATAGCTGTTAAAAATAGTTACCAGGTAACGATTTTTATACAAACATTGTGTGGTGACTATTTGCAATGATTCTGTTTACTTTTTGTGCTTTGTTGTACTTTTTTTAACTGATGTATATATTGAACTATAAATTTATGGGACTTTCGAGGTGAATGAAAATTATTTAGGTTGTCAAGGAGTAGTGATTTATAGATAACCAGGATATATTGTAAAAAGTATAAAGGGCTTATTTAATTTATTTGGTAGTGCTGTAATTTTGCACTCATGGTTAAAAGTTTTACGAAGAGCTGATGTTAAAACGAAAGGATAAAGTCAGGTACGAGGAATGCCCTCTCACTTTAACAGGATAATTGTTTAATAAGGTTATCGAAGTGAAATATTTCTTTAAAATAAAAGTGTTGTTAGTACGAAGCATCCAAATGTACATAATGGAAAATATTATGAAAATGTAGTATTTATTGACTGCAAATAGAGTGTGTTGTATTTGTGTATTGCGTTATTTTGAGTGTGAGTGTAGAGTGGATCTTCTTTTAGGTTATAGCATGGTAGCAGATAGGCGGAGTTGTTAGATTCAGCAATCCAGGTAAGCGTTTGTGTTAGTATAAGAGTTTTCAATGAAGTAAATATATATATATATATATATATATATATACTTATATATATATATATATATATATATATAGCTACAATTATAAGGTAGTTTAGGGGTAGGTTAAGTCACAGGGGTCGTAAAATAAATTAAAAACAATTCCAGTTAACAAAAGCACAAAATTACAGATATTATAAAAGTAAATAGATCACTATACATATTGTTAGTTAAGAGCACACCTGTACATAAAAGTACAATAAATTAAACGCATAAGAAATAGAAATATCCAAGAGTAGTTACGAGCAAAGATAAGATTTAAAAACGTAACGAAATGCATCAAAATTAAATCAACGGAAAACCTATTTGAATTGGCTTGATAGATATTTAGAATAAGTGCGTTAAATATATCATCGTATATGCAGGCTAAAATTATGCATTATTTGAATAAATCGTACGTGACATAAAAGTATTACATTTGTTCAAAAATCCAATTTAACTAGGAAATAAACAAACACCAAATTTATTTCGGTATAGATTAGAATAAGCAAATAACAATGAGGATGTGACAATTTACTCAGAAATTCGTAGGATTTCCCAAATAAACATCATGGTATGTGAATGAATACGTGACAATTTAAGCGTTCATCCAAGTATTTGAACTATACAATTGGTAAAATTTCCCGGTGTACACATAAGATAATCGCAGAAGGTGTCGACCCAACACGTGAAACAACGAATAAAAAGAAGAGTATAAATACGATAACAATTGAGCGACGAGTTGAGTATACATTTTAAACTGGGCTATCACGATACTCAGAAGTGCTAGATTATTTACGTAACCACTCATACAAAAATAAATGAAAATTATTTTATAAAAGTGTAAAAATTGTGCAAGTGAGCCGATCTATTATAGACGGCTCTGGAGACGATTCTGGAGACGATTCTGAAAACGATTCTGGAGATTACTCTGGTTAATCACCTCCTGTTAAACTAATTTTGGTAATCACTGACATGGTAAATGTTCTATTACTGTTTTGTTAATTACGGAGATGGAAAACCTTTTATATACTGATATACAATTTGAATCTTAAATTGGATAGTATTTTGGTTTGATGTCGACTTCAAATTCAACTCTAAATATTCAGACTTGACACGAAAACTCTTGGGGAAACTACTGAACAATTCCAGGTTAACTATATTGATAATTTATTTCTGTAAAACTGTTTTAATTCAATATTTTCGCAAATGTAAGAGTCGACAAAACCGAGGTTTGTTTGATCAATTTATGAAAGGTAATAGGCATCTTGAAACGTTTCAAAAGTTCTCTAAATATAACAAAAGGCTCGTTTTGCTGGCTTAAATTTCTTAAATCTAGTATATGTAAATATTCTAAAAAGGGGAGATTTTAAATATATATATATATATATATATATATATATATATTGCCGTGGAACCTCAGTAAAATTCGTGCCCCACCTGGCCCAACATAAACTTTTCCAAAAACACACTTAAAAAACTTCTTACCCTTTTATTAGGACTCCTTCGAATTTATGTGCTCAGCCCTGCTAGCTCAGCAATCGGCCTCTACTTGTATACCTATTTTTACGTACATACCTCGTTCACACTCACACACCATCAAATGAAATTACCAAAATAATACAACAACCAAACAACCTTTTATTTACACACATTAACAGATAAAATATTTACACATGAGTACAAACGTTTTGATACAATTATTACCAGCTCAATTTATTGAATGTTTTCAGGTCCTTGATTTTTAAATGATTTTAAACATATTCGAGTAGATACGAGTAGATGGGCCCCACATGTAACCCTAATTTGGCTTCAGGCTGGTGTATTGTGAGCTCATTATAACCCAGTTTTTGTAAATCCTTTTTAAACCTTGCTTTATTGAAAACAAATTTACAGACCCGTTTACTCCTTACAACCACAATTTATAGCCTGCATAAAATTTTATATATTCTCAATAAACCCTTTTTCAGTACTCAAAATTATTAAATTGTCCTGTACATGTACCTTTTTAAATAAGTTTTAATAACAATAAATTCGCCACCAATAAGTCAACCACACAAACACAAAAGCATCCACAAATGTTTATATAAAACAGAAATTTCAAATTTATTACTTGGAGACCCTTTCACTCTTCGACACCGATGGAGATGGCTACCATGAACCCCTCGTCGTTGTGTCTATCTACTATGCTAATTTCAGGATCCACCGATCCCTACCATCTAATATCTCCGCTACCACGATTCTGCTTCTCCCAAGATACTAGCTTCGTTTCAACAGTAGCATTCCATACTAGATACTTCACGCATACAAATTTTTTTGAGTTCTGCTTACCCCAAAATCATCCATCCATATAATAACTTAGTCGTAGTAACGGTACCTTTTATTTAAATAAGCACTAACTTGTGCAATCACTTTACTAACTTACCGTCCGCTACTACAACTTTTATACTTTCAAATAAGACGTTTAATGTAACATTACTGAACACACAAATTCTAACCGAAAGCTTTGACTACTATGTAGGTCTGAACCCGTATTTAGAACTCGATGAAAGGAAAGAGAGCTTTAATGTATTCTCCTGGGTATTTATATTATTAAACCCCCCAGTAAAACTCGTTTTAAGAGAAAAGCCTATTTTCAAAGCTGTTTCCTAAAATTTTTAATGTAACGAACACTGAGTTCTGAAAAATTTCTCCCGTCCGTCGCGCTGTCTACTAGAATTTAGCTTACCACCGTCACGATCGCCCATTTTTTGAAAACTGCCGGCTATCAACCAATGATATAATTTCCTGTCGTCACAATGCTCTACCTAGTGGCTTTTATCTCTGTTCTACACATATCTGTTGTTTCCTTTAAAAACCCTACTTGAGTTACAGAAAATCGATATTGTAGACATCCTTCGCCTAGTCCACGTGTATACCTTACGTGACTTCTATCCAACGCTTGCTTTCTCTGCTTCTCTATCTATCTTACAATATCGATTGTTCATTCCAGTCACTCCTTAAGATATTTGTTATTTACCAGTTTATACAAATTGGCCGTTGAAAACAATTTCTATGGAATTCTATATTAACGTCCGTTTCAAATTCTCTGAACTAACATTTAACCAACAGGTGTTTCTTGAAATTATCGATCGTTTGAAAATAACAATTCCTAGATTTTCTGCTTCGTAGTATCGGTGTAAATAAACGTTGGTTTTTAAAACGAATACATTTGCGTTAGCAATTATTGATTTTCTTATGCATGCAAGCTCCCTTTTCTGCTTTCATGCGTTTGATTAAAAGAAATTATAATTAAATGTGCGTATCCTTGAGCTTTTATGTACTTTCAAACTTTTTTCCCTTATGTAATTTTAACATTCCAATTTTAAATATAAAAATACCTTAATCCCGTCCGTTTTCACTATATGAATTAAATTAATTTGGCGCGTAAATAATTTGCTTTTATTTCTATATACACGGTTGCTAAAATTTCATTGTCTACACCTATTTACCCCTTTAAATCCACAGCAATATATATAAAGTAAAAAAGAATTAATGAAAAGTGATTCAAATTCAGTCATGAGAGCAACCTGTCGACGCGTTTCGCTCTAATTGGAGCTCATCTGGACAGGAATAGCAAAGTTGTAATATTTAATACACACACATTATAGGAAGTACAGCATCACTTAGCTCACAATTTATGTCTTTGTGTTGTTGAGCCCCAATTAGTGCGAAACGCGTCGACAGGATGCCCTCGTGGCTGAATTTGAGTCACTTGTCATTAATTCGTTTTTACTTTATATTAATTTAAGACTCATTAAACTTACTTATCTTTTAACTTATAACTTTTGGCTATGGAAAAAAGCAATTGAACCGGATCTCCTCCATGCCGACTGTTGCTAAAACCTGCGCTGACAGGTGAAACGACATGAAGGCACAAATTGTGAGCTAGGTGATGATGTACTTCCCATAATGTGTCTGTACGAAATATTACAACTTTGCTACTCCTGTCTTGATGAGCACCAATTAGGGCGAAACGCGTCGACAGGATGCCCTCGTGGCTGAATTTGAGTCACTTGCCGTTAATTATTTTTTACTTTGTATTAGTTTAAGACTCATTAAACTTATTTATTTTTTAAATTATAACTTTTGGCTATGGAAAAAGGCAGTTGAGCCGGATCTCCTCCGTGACGACTGTTGCTAAAACCTGCCATGACAGGTGAAACGACATGAAGATACAAATTGTGAGCTAGGTGATGCTGTACTTCCCATATTGTGTTTGTATTAAATATTACAACTTTGCTACTCCTGCCTTGATGAGCACCAGTTAGGGCGAAACGCGTCGACAGGATGCCCTCGTGGCTGAATTTGAGTCACTTGCCATTAATTCTTTTTTACTTTGTATTAATTTAAGACAGCCTAAGTAATTATTTCTAATTGAGCTAGTAATTGAAAGATAGAAAATATAAAATCCCGGACAGGATTCGAACTTGTATTTTCGGCTATCGCGGCCGACGCACTAACTACTTGCGTCACCCGGACGGATGATTATAATGGAAATAACATAAATCTAAATTATGTACATAATCATTCATTAACCCAAGTTTCAATTTCGTTTGGCAATTTTTGTCAATCATACCTGCCTGAAAAGCTTTTGCCTTATGCTAGATATATACAGGAAGCCTATGACAATTACCTATTATGTGTATTTAATAGTTGGCTTATAGCAGTGATTTTGAGCGTAGATTCCTGTCTATATCTGACATAAGTCACAAATTTGAGAGTCAGATATGATTGACAAAGATGCCATACGTAAAAAGTTAGGTTGATGTATGGTTACGTAAATGATTTAGATTTGAATATCTTTCCAATTGTATTACCTGTTTACGTGACGCAATTGGTAAGCGTATCGGCAGCGAGAGCCCAAGATGCAGGTTTTAATTCTGTCCGTAACCTTATATTTCCATCTTTTAGTTGCTAGCTCCATTTGAAACGATTATTTAGAGTTTGCGTAAAAATCACAATTATTATTTCACCTTATTAACTAATACCTTAGTATTTATCAACTTGCGTTGTGTAGTTACCTACTGTGTGTATTTAATGGTTGGCTGTTTATTGCCGTGATGTTTAGCGCAGCTCAAATCTATATCTGATATAAGTAAAAACTTGACACTTTCAAATACGATTGACAAAAATGTTAAACGTAATTGAAAGTTGGGTTGATGTATGGCTACGTACATGATTTAGATATGTATACCTTTCCAATGTGTCACTCGTCCAGGTTGCGCAATTGGTGAGAGGATCGGTCGTGAACGCCTAAACTCAGGTTCGAATCTTGTCCGGGCCTTATAGTTTATTGAAACTGGAATTGAAAATCAATGTTTTATTTTATTTGAGAACTATACATACTTTATTGGGTAATACTCTTATTATATTTGATTTTTTATACAAAGTATTAACAATTAGTAGATTTTAATTTTTCTAATATCATTATTGTTTATCTTGTATCACAGACACTAATCTCATTGAATTTATTGATTGTACTTTTCCTTTAGAGGTGCAGTCTTTCTTACTGGAAACCACTGTTGAATGCACTTAGGGTGTTTGTCTCGTTGTCTTAAGAATATGGGTTTCTACCTCTTCTTTTGTGCATTGTTCCATTCTTATGTAGGTGTATTAGAAGTAGTGACGCCCTCCCTTTCCCCATCCACTTTATAGCTAAACATGTAAACAACAAACATACGACCACTCTCGTGCCTACTGCTGGTGTCGTTCTTTAGCTATGCCGAGGTAACACTTTACCTTCTTCTAAAGTCGTTTACCATTTGTCACCTAGGCTAACTTTTGTGGTAGGTAATACGCTTTTGATATACAAGTGCAAAAGATAGATAAAGGAGTTTTAGTTCCCTCTTTAATTCCCCAGGTAAAAAATATAGGAATATCAAATAAAAAAATCAGAAAAACTAAATAAAGTGAACGAAAATTGCATGGAGATTTTAACACGAGAATCATAACGCGAAAATAAAACAGATGGGGTATATAGTACAGCAAAGGAAAATTAACAGAAAATTTATGTTAGAAAGATTAAAAGATTTATGGGAACTTTGCTCTTTGGAAGCTGTATTACAAATGACAATAGAAGTAAAAGGAATGCTCGAATAGAATAGCTCTAAACGTAAAGTGCAAGATTACAAAGTAGCGTAGGCGTAAAGATTAAGAAAGGAATATATAAAAGCTGTGTTTGGTTTGTAACGCTAAATATCTATGAAACATGTATATTTGGCAAAAAAAAAGTTAACGATTAAAAGTTTTCGAAACGTAATGATACAGGAGAAGAAACATTTAAGACCAGCCGTACGAATAAAATTAGCAAAAATTTGATCTTAAAAAAGTTTCAGGAAAATAAAAGTATTACCGGTTTAGAAAAAATTACACACGATACGACGGCAGATAATGTTTTGGTTCATAAAGTGGTTGAAAGCAGAAAAGAAAATAAAATTCGTAGAGGAAATTAAAGACTCAAATATATAGACAGATTAAGAAAGAAGTAGAAAAGTATGGTCAAAAAGTTGCCTTAGAATAGGAAATAGTAAGGATCTGCGTCAGATCAACTTTAAGGTTGTGACTAAAAGGAAGAGAAAAAGAGAAAGACTATAGCAACGCTAGATGAGAATTGTCTCTAATTTAACTCACGACAGTTTGATTAAATTGAGCTTGTTCCTAATCATTAATGCTTTAATTTGCAAATTAACAAACGGAGATCAGAACAAGATTCGTTAATAAAAAAAAAAATAGTTAAAATTCTCCAATTTTTCTTTCTAGCAGAGATCTCACTTAAATCGTAAAACGGAATTTTATACAAATTCTTTGATTTATATTAATTAGCATTTGCTGCAAGCAGTTCTAAACTTTTGTAATTAGGATTAAAACCTATGGCGCAATATTCAATGCTCTTTGCAGAACTTCTGAGTATACGAATATTGTAAATCTTAAAGCAAGATTATTGGCGTATATACTGTGTAATAACTACGAGCGGTTTCGGTGCGTAAATGCAACGCCAAATTTTGTTGTTCCGTCATGGTTTAGTTGCAAAACGAAATAATTTTACAAAAAGTCTTAGGTGCTGTAAGCAAAGCATTAAAAATCACGCTCCAATTATCTATTATCATCATGATTTTGTTTTCGACCTTACTTAAGGTCGGTTTGACGCAACTCTAACATCTTTTCTATTCTGTGCTAATCTAAAAAGTTCTACATTCTCTTCACAACCTTCATTTCTAATAATTTGACTAATATAGCTTGGTCTAGATCTTCCTAAACTCTTATCTTTTTCTTATCTACCTGGCTCTACATAGATATTAGCAACCTGATGGTTGTTAAAGAACTCCAACATGTTTACATGATTCCCATTAATAAGGAAATGAAATATTATCTGGTTATTCCCTCCAAAAAAGGAAAAATGTTAAATTATATGTAATGGTAAGGCTTAAGCAGCAAACATGCTAGACCGCTAACTAATTGTGAGTTATGTCATGGTGACGTTTATTAAATTATGTTATGGTAAGGCTTAAGCAACAAATCGCTACCAACATCCCAGACCGCTAACTAATTGTGTTATGTCATGGTGACATTTAGTTAACTGATTTTTATTTATTTATTTTTGATTGTTTTGTTTTCGAACTTACTTGGGGTCGGTTTGACGCAGCTCTAAATTCTTTTCTATTCTGAATTAGGCTTCACAACCTAAATCTCCAATAATTTGACTAATATAGCTTTGTCTAGGCCTTCCTACTCTATTTTTATTTGGTAGTCTATAATCTAACACCTTACTAAATAGCCCCTCATGTCCTAACTGGTGCCCTATCATTCCATCTCTCCTGACCTTTAATTGTTTCTACATACAGGGTTCCTCACCTATCCTTCTATAAACTCCCTTATTTTTTACTCTATCTGTCCAACTAATCTTTAACATTCTCCTATAACACCAAGTTTCAAAAGCTTCTTACAAAATAAATATATCGTCGTACTGGTTACAAGATTAACACTTACTGTTGGGGTTAATTGAATAATTATGGTAACCAGTGGGTTGTTTTAATATTCTCAAATGGAACTAGTGAACTGTGAAGAAGGATTTCCTCAAAATAATGGAACGCAAATATCTTCCGACTATGCTAGGGGTCTATTCCTCGGGTAGAGCTTATGAGGATTGGTCGTGGTTCTTTTTACAAAACATTATTTGCTTACTAGGGTTTGATTCGTACCAAAACAGGGGTTTAGGAAGGGCGCCACCAAGTCATTAAATTTTAAACACAGGGTTTTCCTAAGGGGGACTTGGAAGTCCTTAGAGAGGAATATCGTATTAACTGCTTCCGCAGGTGCTGTAAAGAAAATTGAATTAAATTAACAAAGTGAGGACACAAGAGGTATACTCTTGCTACCTCATAAAAAATGCTGAAAGATTAATTATGCACACAATTTTATAAATACAAATATTAGACTTCAAATTCTGAAAAAGCAATTAGAGTTTCTTTATTAAATAGGAGCTACAAATAACATTACCTCGAAGGTATTTATGCCTTTTGTTCCTTGACCTGGTTACACTATTTCTGAACTCACTTGTTCAAAATAAAACAATTAATAAGAGAATTAAATGGTAATTCTTTAATTAAAAGTTGTTTTGTGATAAAATTGTTTGTACAAAATTGACATTTCAAAAAGGTTACTATAGTTTCTTCTACTCTAACGTAGAACTATGAATTTAAATAAAATATCAAGTACGTTAAGAGTTTGTTTTTACTACAAAATTTAACTCAAATCAATACCAAAAATATCAGATCTGTTATTCGATTTACAAATGTATTTGAAAATATCGAAAATATCTAATAATTCAATGTTCAAAAGCTTTAACTATAATTATACATAAATGAAACTTTAATCAGAACTCAATGGAGTTGCTTATTTTGTTAATAATAATAACTGTTATTAATTACACTGCATTTATATTGGCAATAAAAATTTATCAAAGTCCTTTCTAGTTTCTTAAACAAAATAATAGTAATAGGTCATCACAAAGTTATTTTCCTGGTGCAGCCTTGTATCAAAGTTCGCCAAGTGTGGACGTGATGTAAGAATAATATAAATTTCTTACCTCGTTTCAACAGGTGTTGTTTGTGTGACAGCGCTATATCGAGTTAGAGCAGATGCTCATACACACGGTCCCTGGACAAACAAGCGACGTCGCCCTCACGTGTTGTGCTGCAAATAATCAGCTGCGTGATTCTTGTACCTGACCATACGAGTTTAAAGCGTATTTCCTATACACAACAACGGGAAAAACCAAAATCCATTACAACGGTTATCACAAATATGCAAAACTTTGATGTACTACTATATGTAGATCGTTACCAAAATAATTATCTTCGTGTAGTTATCCACATAGTTACTTGTAAATTCACACTAGCAATTTAAAAAAACACTATTGTTAATTATTGGACGTTAGATTCAAACCAAAAAATTGCTAATCTACATTGCAGAACATTTCATTAAAATTTAAAACATACAGTTTCACCGCAGAACATTTCATTAAATCCAACTATTATAGTAAAGTTGAAGGACGTTCATGCTAGACCAATATTTTCTTATTGCTACATTGAAGTAATTGAACTGTAAACTCGATAATCTTAAATGCAAAGAAAGGATCCATAACACAAAATTTAAACGGGCTAATTTTTATAAAACCAGATAAAACGGAATCATACTAACGAAGGAATATACAATGAGTGTTTAAAAGAACTTTCAAAAAGTTTTCAAAAAGAATACACGAAAGAGTCCTCAAAAGGATATACGAAAGAATTTTCAAAAGTATATACGAAAGAGCGCTACAACAAAATTATTTAGTTTGTCTAGGAGATTATATCTAATTGCTTACCATTATTAAAAAGCACTATGTCAAGTGTTTATTACACTTGAGTTTCACTACGGCGTAAAGCCACACGCAAATTACTCGCTAGAACTCTCAGGTTCTCCATGGTACCTTCGTGCCAAGTGTTCTAGCTGAAGTGATCGTTGACTCATTGTGCACGAAATAGGAAAAATGCTTGACCTTTAAATATTTATGCAAATAATTAACGCCTGATGTTAGCAACCAAACTAGCATCTCTGTATTGTGGTTAAACCACATGAGCCCAATACGGATATTTATTTAATTGACGATGTTTACTGTTTTAATGGACTAGACAAAAAGATGTATTTAACTAATAATTTATTGGTGCTTTGCAGTGGTCAAAAACTCTTTTTCCTATCTACCTCTTTAATTGTCCAAGTCTCCCTACCGTATAATAGAACGCTCCATACGTACGACTTTAAGAAACTTTTCATATTATCTAAACTAATACTATTAGCTATTAGTAAGTCTTTCGTTTTTAAAAACATTTTTTTAGCTTGAGCTATTCTAGCTACTTTATCCCTTCCGCTACGTCCGTTTTTTGTAATTATACTACGTAAATAGCAAAATTCATCTACCTCCTCTAACTCGGTATTACCTATTTTTAATTTTGGTTTAGAACTAGGCTGTAACTCACTTGTCATTATCTTTGTCTTTTCTGAGTTAATTCTCATACTATAGTTACTCTGTAGTATCCATCTAAAATATTTAAAACTCTCCTAACTCTTTTCTAGACTCTGCTATAATGGCTATATCATCTGAAAAACGTAAAGTGTCTACTTTCTGTCCTTGTACACTAACACCTATCTCTTTTCTCTCTCTAGCTAAGTTTAAAGCTTCCCCATTATAAACATTCAAAATCAAGGGAGATAGTATAGAGCCCTGTCTATCACCATTTCTAATCTTAGCTTCCTTTGCTATTTTATTAAATCTAATTACTACGCTTTGGTTTTTATACAGACTGTAAATAATTTTTCTATGCCTATAAGAGATTCTTATTTTTCGCAAAACCCTGAACATAACAATCCAATTAACCCTATCAAATGCTTTTTCTAAATCTACAAACGCGAAATGAGTCTTTTTATTTTTTTGTAACCTTTTTTCTATAATTACCTTAATCATTAGTATCGGTTCTCTAGTCCCTCTGTCTTTACGAAAACCATATTGGTCTTCGCCTAAATAATTCTCAGTCAAAGCTTCTATTCCATTTTTAATTATTATTGTTAGTTTTTGAAAGCGTGGGAAGTTAAACTAACCGTTATAAAATTCTCACATCTTTGCGCTCCTGACTTATTTGGAATTGGGATAATATTTTTTTCAAATCTATTGGGAACTCACCTGTGTCATATATTACTTTTCCTAGTTCATGTAATCTGTCTAAAGTTTTATGACTTGCATATTTTATTAATTCTGCGGGTATATCGTCTATCCCCGGCGCTTTATTTAGTTTAAGATCCCTAACAGCTCTATCAAATTTCGCTCTTAATATTGAGAACCCTATTTCCACATCCTTTTCTTGGTCGCTTTCTAACTCATTCATATCGTCTCCCTTATATAAATCTTCTAAATATCTTTTCCATCTATCTGCTATCGCAACTTTATTTATTAGAAGCAAATTATTCTCATCTTTAATACCATTACATTTTTTCCTATCTTCCCCGAAAAACTTTTTAACTGCCCTGTAAGCCCTGTCTGTTTTACGTACTCTCTAATCGTCTTGTATTCCTTTCGAACTCGGAACACAAACTTTCCTGGTAAAAAAATCCTTTACAAAAAAATTATTAGGGCTATCTTAAACTAACTTAAGCTAAATGGCAGTTACAAAAAAAATATATTTGCAAAGAATCCACGAAGCCTTTCTTTATCTAACTCGTAATTAAACATCTTATTTTAAATTAATATCCAAATCAGCTTACATGATTTTCCTATTAAAACTTCTCGTTTCAAACAGCTGTTCTGTTACCAAAATACATTTTTGGTTAAATCTTCCTCTTGATTATATATAAAATTTTTAAAATAGCGTTATATTGAAGAATTTTCCTTCTTTATTGTAATTAATAATTTCCATTTTGTTATGTAATTTGCGTTTAAAACATCACTTCTACATTCATTGTACCATCGTAATTATTAAATTACAGTATGCTTACTGCATACTTCAAATATCATCTTCGCAAAGCAACAGCTTGCGATCGAATTTAAGAATCGAATGAATCCCGGTTTTCAATAAACGTTTCCTTATATATCCAAATTATTTATTTCCAGAAGGTAGTAGAATAGTATAAAACATTATAATGCAAGATTTCCCAGAAAAACTCATTGGCGTCTAAAATCGCGGCGTTTATTACCTCGTAATCTTGAACCACTTATTTGTGACGTGCGCTGCTGCGTTCTTGTCTAACACCCAAGTTTATTGTGTCGCATTGTTTCTCTCCAACAGTGAATGCAAAAGGTGATAAATAATTTTATCAGTTATTCCAGGTATTTTACGGGTTTTCGTGTGATTAGAGGCCATCAAGAGGTCATATAGCATCATTTCGTGAACATACAATGCCGTTAACCTGAGAAAAATTAAGAAAAAGGCTCGAAGAGTGTTTGAAATGTACAGTGGTGAGCAATATTTAGAAGTACGTTAAAATGGTTACAAAATGGAGAATAAAATAGATAATGATCTACTATGGCAAGATAAAATTTTAGTTTCAATACAAACATATGAAACTGGAATTATTTAATGGTAAATCGATGATAAATTTTAAACGATTTGGACAATTTCGGTATACGGATTTAAAATGCAATTTTAATTGTATTTAATGGACAAATTTTAACGATACGGAAAAAGACGACCAGAATAATTTATACGGTAAAATGAAAATCACATTGTTCTAAAAATTAAGAAAAGGGACATTTTTATTAGTTAGTTAAGTTACGTAAAATTTTGTGTGCAAGTCTTTGTGTAAGAGTTGTACAAGTGAAAATTTAATGTGATAGTGGCTGACCTCAGTAAGATTTTACTAGTTATATATAAAAAAATACTACTAAATATAACTGATCAGATACGTTTAAATCCGATTTTAAGGGGAGGTTGTTAAAATTATTCAACTGAATTTATAAAAATTTGTACATAATAAGATTTAAATATGGATTGATTTGTGAATGAAAATTCTAATTAGAAAAGAGAGATTTTGAACTCTATTTAGTGTAAGCGAGTGATTATCCAGTAGTTATATATTTTTTATCTTAGACTTAAGATATTGTTTGTAACAAAAAGACGTTGTGGCAATATTGGAGTCTACCTTAAGATTTTAATGTTTGTATGAAAATATTTTTTGTAGGTTATGTGTAAGATATGGTTTGTTAAAGAAAAGCTGTTGTGAATGTAGTAATTACTATTTCAAAGATTGTTTATTAAAGAATATTTGATGTCATTATATGTTTGATGTCTGATTCTAGTGATTTAATTTAAACTAAGCTGGCAAAAGTGATCAAGGCAACACTTTTACTAAAATCATCTTCAGACCACAGCAACGTTTATTAACGTCCATCATTGGGCACGTTCAGTCCACAGCACTTTTATTGGAATCTCAACTTGGTGCTCGATTATGCCGCTTGAAAATTACAGTTTTGTGTCTTTTTGAATTTTGTATGAATTTTCTCTGTTAAGTATATTGGGTTGGTTTCTGGAATTATTGCTAGAATGAAAGAAATTCGTGAGGGATTGAGAGCCGAAGGTGTGGAGCTAGTATCTCAAGAGAGTGTATATTTAGACGATTTGAAAAGGGACGAGCCCTGAGGAAAAGACAGAACAGAGTGTAGGAGATACCCAGAATCTAAAATGTTGGTTCTGTTGTTGAGTTTAAATAAAGCATGCAGGACCAAAAAGAAATGGGTAAAAGGAATGAAAAAGGCATGAGGGAAATGAGGGAGAACATGAAGGAAATGAGTGAAAAACATGGAAATAGAATGAAAGAAATGAGCAAGAAGTGAGTGCAAAATCTGACAAGAATACCCAAGAATTACGGGAAAAATTTGTAGAAAATCTAGCAAAATTGAAAGAAAGTTTAAAATCAGACAGCGAAAAGAATTTAAGGAAATTTAAAGAAATGAGTGATACATTAACTGTAGACTTAAAAGAGACAAATTAGACCATAGAAAAGATGAAGTTCGAAATTTGAGGGAAAGTGGTACAGGCTTTAGAGCATATGGATGATGTTAAAGAGGATGCCGTGCAAACAAAATTTAATCAACAAGCGTGTGAGAAGGAAATGAGTGGGAAAATTAAGATCTTAGATCAAAAAGTGAACAAAATTGACGAAAGTTGCCAAGCGGCGTTTAAAACGTTTAACAATGACTTAGGCAATTTCAAAACAGATTTAGGAAACAAGGCAGAAAATATAAAAGATAGAGTGAAAAATATGAATGTTGGAGAACCTATGAGGTGGAGCCAAAATAGGGTCCCGTTAGAACAGTATTCCAAATTTTATAAGGATAATAAACTAAATCCTAAAATGTTTTAATGTTAGAATTTAGTACTGGGTAGCTTGGATGAACAAACCAAATCAAATATAGTCAGACGGAATGTTGAAAGGAAGTGCAGATGTATGGTTCGGTTTAATAGAAAGCGGATTAATAACATTAAAGTAACATTCCGAGTAAGGGATAACTTAATCATGAAAAAATACCATACTGACTCAGGCATGACATGGTAATTATATGCCATCAAGAAATTCAGTGTTGCAAAACAACTCGATCCTTTATTGGAAGACAAAGAAATAATTAAATATCTAATAGAACGTTTTGAAGTAGAAGTGAAATAATGTATAGCTTTGCAAAGCATTGTAGACCGGGACGTATTTTTAGAATACTTGTAAAAACACGACGAAATGGGCCAACCCAGAAGAATAGAAAGTAGGACTAGAAACCAAGCGATAAATTTTGTCAGGTACCAAAGAAGTACAGGACCTGAACGTTTCAACGGCAGAAATTTTGTAGGGGACGTTTGAATAGGACCAATTGGAGCCAAAGCTACACACCCAGAAGAGATGTGGGAAGAGATAATGGGACGAGAACTACTGAAATTAGGGGTATAGACAAAGAAAATAATAATAATGAAAATTCTCAAAAGAATAGTTTAACAAGGGAAAACAACAGGACATCCTCAGAAACAACAAATAGGCCGAGACCTTCGACAACCAGACAGGATTTTTAATAAAAATCAGACCAAGCATAACCGTTAAAATCAATTAATATGAACGCGAACGTGAGCTTATAACATTTTATTTAGAAAGTGATGATGACGTAAATAACAACTTATTGCTTTCTTAAATTTATATATAGAAGATAAAATAATTAGAGTACTTACAGGTGCTGCAGCAGCGTTGATTTCGAAAAAGTTTGAATTTTGCTAAATCCTTGTTGTTCCAAGCAAGGTAGGGATCTTTAACGTGCGTGACAACATTCACACACTGGACCTCCATTTTACCTCTCGTTCGAACAAGGGCGTATTTTTGTGAATAGTGCTCGCCTAACATTTTTCAAGCGGACCGTGTTGGGATTTGAACCCGGGACCTTGCACGTAATAGTCACACGCATGTCAACTACGCTACGAAGATGCACCTAAAAGCAACAATACATTTGATATTTCAGTGATCCACTAGAAAATCTTTAAAAGCAACAGCTGACCGAAAGAAAGGGTACCAATTTTATATTAAACACAAATATTCAGATTTACAAACACTAGAAAATTATTCAGAATGTCGGACAATTAATCAACTCTTATCTATAGCGTTTTTCAATGACGCCACTTGTGTGTAAAGGGTAAACGTATAGCCACAATAGACTGATATTGATCGTCCATGTGATTTTATTTCAGCCGGATTATATGGAATTAAATAAAATTCGTTCTGAACAATTTACTATAGAACATTTTACTATCGAATTTCAATTAAATGTGATTTCACTAAATGCGCGTGGACATTACTAAAACTACTAAATACGATATAGTTAGTTAACAGTTAAATTTATTTTCTAAAGTTATCCGTAAACAAAGTTGTTTACAGGTTCGGAATAATAACCCACTCCATGTAGTTGATTTATTCTGCATCGACCCCACATAGCTTTTATTTCACATTGTGCTTTATCCTGGTTTTTAGCAAATTTTCCTGGTTGTTTAGCAGTTTTCAACGAAATTGAAAGAAATCCAAGTCAACTTTATTAAATGCTTATGTGCTTTGTGACTGTAGAAGACAAAATTTATCATTGCAGGAAAACTTGACCTAAGAAATAACAACCTTCAAATGTGACTTCAGCAAATCAAAAGCATAATCATCAAATCCCGCCTTTCTCTCAATATCTCTCGTAAGAAACCCAATTGCAGAAATACATGCTAACACCACTTGAGATTCTGCACTTTAATACAAAAGTGTGCGTAGCCCTACAACTTAAAGGCCCAGGGAAATGACTCACGCAAGATTTAGAGACAGATAATGCCTTGCATATTTTTAACGTACATAGTAGGAAATTGGATACAGCGGGTAAGCGGTAACTTTGTGAACACGATACCGTTGAAATTAGCAACGTTGCAAGGATGTTAAAGTTAACAAAAATTTGATGGATGTTACAACTTTTGAGTACAAAAAAATGTATATTGGACATACTGTAAATGTCAAAGAGATAAAAAAATTTATAGTTTATTTTTTCCACCACATCTACTCATGATAAACTTAAAAAAAATGTTTTATAATTTTTGTTTTATTGGCTTGTGAAAATAACTACTTAAAATATTTATAAATTTAATACTGGACTAATAGCTGAGATTTCTAAATTTTTCAGTTGTCGACATTGGTCTCGCTGGCGTAATTGGTAAACGCATGGTCCTAAAAAGACTAAGATACAGGTTCAAGTTCAGTCCAAGACCTTATAATTACCATCTTTCAATTACTAACTCGATTTGAAATGATCATTTGGGCTTTGCATAAAAGTCTTAGTTATTATTTCATCTTATTAACTATAATACGTTAGTATTTATCAACTTACCTTGTTTAATTAACTACCTAAAATATTTATATATTTAATACTTGGCTTATACCCGTAATTTTGAGCGGTCATTGAATCTTAAATTCTAAAAATAAATCCCACCAAAATATAAGAGAATCCGAAAAAATAGAATTTTCCGTAAATTCATGGTTATGCCCTGTAAAGTACAGGCGCACTTTTATTCATTAAAGTGCCATGCAAAAACGTAGATTACGCGTATAAAAATAATCACCCTGTATGATATAAGCATATTGTAAATAAATAGGAAGTAACGTAAGTCGTATATGTAAAAATAATTAATTGTAAGATACCGTAAAAGGCATTAAATGCAAACGTAAAAATCAATCGTTTTAAGATAAATACAAAGCCATTTATTTTACTTATTAATTATCAATACATTTTTGATAAAAATGTATTTGATTTGCTGTAAATAGCATAAAAGAATCTTTATTTACGTTTGGATTCATGACCTAGGTCATGAATCGACACGCAAATAAAACAATTTAAAAAACCCTGAGTGGTTTAATACCCAATAAAATTAAGAAAAATACAAAATAAACCACAACAAACATACAGGGAGTATTAGCATAAAAAGTACTAACTTTACACCTTTAGTTTAAGCAACTATAATCAACGTGTATTTAAAACCCCTTTTGCATTAAAAAGCAATAAAAGTTTTTATTAATTACCCCATCGGTCTCGGTGGCGTAATTGGTAAACGCATGGTCCTAGAAAGACTAAGATACAGGTTCAAGTCTAGCCCCAGACCTTATAACTTCCATCTTTCAATAACTAGCTCAATTTGAAATGATCATATATATATATACATATATATATATATATATATATATATATATATATATATATAAAACTTTATAGTAACGACCTTGCTATAATCATATGAATTGTTTTATTGCGGGTTTAGGTCTGCTGGTAAGTAGGTATATAAACTCTTTCTTTAACTGCCTAAATTTTCGGATTTATTTTTGAATCCTTGATCACAGGCTTTAAAATTGAGATTAATAAAATGATTGCATCTAAATTAAAATGTAGTCGTAAAAGGATTCAAAAATAAATCCGAAAATTTAAGCAGTTAAAGAAAGAGTTTATATACTCTACCAGCAGACCTAAATAATATATATATATATATATTGATGTGATAAGGGGTCACGAAAGGCCATTGAAACCCAAATTCTACAAATAAATCCCATCAAGATACAAAAGAATCCGGAAAAAAGAATAATTTCCGTAAATTCATCGTTACACCGTGTATAATACAAACGTACTTTAATTCATTAAAATGTACCAGCAATAACTGCAATTGCGCGTGTATAAATAATCACCTTGTATGATATAAGCATATTGTAAATACATAGCAAGTAACGTAAACAGAATAGTAAAAATAATTAATAGTAAAATGCCGTAAAACGCATTTAATGCGAACGCAAATCGATCATTTAAAAATAAATACAAAGCCATTTATTTTCATTTTTAATTATCAATACATTTTTGATAAAAATGCTTTTCATTTGCTGTAAATAGAATACAATAGTACTAGCTTTATGCAGTTTGCTTAAGAAACTACAATCTTGTTAAAAAAGCTGTAATTTTAACATTAATTTTGTGCACTGAAACATGTTTTGCCGTAAAAGCAAATACTTCTATGAGATGTAACTCCTTTTGCATTAAAAAGCAATTAAAGTTTAAATTAATTACTCTGTGGATTACAGAAATTTATTTTAAATAAAGAATTTTCTAGAATATTAGGAATATAAAAGGATGAGTCATCTATATTTAGAACTACGTAAATATTAAATAATAACTAAAACATTTATTCCAAGAAGCGCCGGAACACAAAAAACCCGTAAAATACTTGGAATAACTATAAAAATTATTTATCACCTTTTGCATTCACTGTTGGAGAGAAACAATGCGACACAATAAACTTGGGTGTTAAACAAGGACAAAACAGCGCACGTCACGAATAAGCGGTACAAGATTACGAGGTAATAAACGCCACAATTTTAGACGCTAATGAGTTTTCTGGGAACCTTGCATCATAATGTTTGATACTATTCTACTACCTTCTGGAAATAAATAATTTGAATATATAAGGAAGCGTTTATTAAAAACGAGGATTCATTCGATTCTTAAATTCGATCGCGAGATGTTGCTTTGTGTAGATGATATTTGAAGTATGCAGTAAGCATACTGTAATTTAATAATTACGATGGTACAATGAATATAGAAGTGATGTTTTAAACGAATATTACATAAAAAATGGAAATTATTAATTAAAACGAAGAAGGAAAATTCTTCAATATAACGCTATTTTAAAAATTTTATAAATAATCAAAAGGAAGATTTAACTAAAAATGTATTTTGGTAACAGAATAGCTGTTTGAAACGAGAATTTTAAATAGAAAAATCTTGTAAGCTGATTTGGATATTATTTTAAAATAAGATGTTTAATTAGGAGTTGGATAAAGAAAGGCTTCGTGGATTTTTTGCAAATATAATTTTGTTGTAACTGACATTTAGCTAAAGTTAGTTTAAAAAATCCCTAATAATTTTTTTGTAAAGAATTTTTTACTAGGAAAGTTTGTGTTCCGAGTTCGAAACATTTTGACTTTTTAATATATTATCTTTTCAGGATTTTTGGCCAAACAAACCTTACAAGCGTGGAAATAAACAAAGCCAGATAATATATCCATAAAAAAGAAAATTTAGTTCTGTAACTTTAAAATAAGGTAAGGAACATTTTTTTTATAATAAATACTTCTTAGAAATTATTTTATGTTTGAAAGAAACTATGTTGTAAATGCTCTATATGCTTTTGTACGAGAGAAAATATTTCATACTGAATAAATTGCTGTGTTTGATTTCATTTTGAAAACTCCACCAATTCCGTTGAGCTAGCCAGAAAAGTTAGAAAAGAAGGTAAGTGAACAATTTCAAGTTCTACAAATTGCTGTATTTGTATCCCAGCACTTTTTTAGCGACGCTCACATTGCGGCGTTGTCACAGCAACATATTTTCTTATAATTTTTCGAACAAAAGTAGGTATCGACATAAGTTGTGATATCTTAGGATACATTGGTTCGTACAACAAAAACTACAGTGTCAAATTGTAATTTTATTCAACGTTAATTACATACAAATTAAAAATATATAACTATCTACGAAAGTGACTGATGTTAAATCTACAAAGTGCAGTATACACTTCTTCGGGTTAAAAATATTCAGTTTGCTATTAACGAGATTTGGTTTCTTATGAATATTAAAAGATTACAGGAATGGCCTCTTATGTTGGTTGCGTTCAATTGGACCGTCCCCATTTCCAATGAGATATAAAAGGCAGGTGTACTGCAGAATAAACGAAAACAAAATTTTTTAGCAGAACTAGCGTCGGTTTTTAAGGGTTGCGGAGTTTGCAAGAGATCTCAGGCGGAGGAAATTAATTACAGATACAGCTTCAAATCTTTTTTGTACGGTTACTATCTTATTATTGATTCCCTTGCTGTAAAAGAATTTAGAAACTAACTTAAGTGAAAGCAAGAAAGATACTGAATTTGTATATTCAAATTTCAGTCGAAAAAAAAGTTGAACAATTATTTTTATAAATTGGGAACAATTAATAGTTAGACAATCACAACCTTAATGTGATGTTTTAATAAGCAGTTACACAAAGGTTCTTGCAAAGACAAATAAAATAGTTGTTTAAATTTAACTATCTGCTTAGAAACCTTTTTTACCATAAAAATTTCTCGAAATCTTTTATACTCACAGATTGAGGTAATAAACACTTTTAAAAAATATTTGTAAGCAAATTTTAACTAATTGTAAGATACACCGAGTTGTGTATATTCCTCTAGACAATTTAGTAATTTGTAAAAGGTTAGGTTAGAGTTCTACTGTCATTGACACAAAAGACACAACGAAAATCATACCTGAGGCAAACCAAGTATTCCAGTTATTTACTGTTGTCTTCGTATATTTTTGTGTATGGGTTCCACCCGGCATTCAGCAGGAAAAGCAAGTGCCACTGTCGAAAGACTCGTCCACCAAGCGAAACCTTCAACTTCTCTAAATAGAAAACACCTGTTCCACCAAATAGTCGCAAATAGATGCTATTTGATACCATCCAAGGATGTTCTGGTTTCCATATGCTTTTACATTGTGGAGGTAGAAACGAACATTGGCAGAAATTTATAAAGGAATTGACGACGTCATGTGCTTAAGATAAATTCAAACACAAACGGTATGTTGTACTTCTATAGAAATTTACTGATATATGTTTGAATAAAGTGTTTATCCGACGTTAAATTCTTGGATCCTGCAAAATCAATTGTGTTACCAATTTATAAGGCACTAACTAATATGAATCGGGTTTTATCTTACCATCTTTAATTTAAAAGACAGGTCCAATTAGACAAAATTTCATTTTACAGGTGATACAGGACGTCTATAAATTATTATTATTAAAAAGCTTCTAGATATAAAGATACATACTCCTTCAAGCAGTCGGATCGAAAAAGAAAGCGAAAATTACTAGGACGTTATCAGGTAACCAACATAGAAGAAAGAATGGAACGATTAAAAGACAATCCTGACATAGATTCAAACCCACCTCAGTTGTGTCTTGAAAAATATTTTCTTAAAAGGATCAACAAATCAGAAAATTTCTTGAATATTTATTTATTTATATTATATAAGTAGAGAAGAAACACGAATAAATATAATAATATTGTGTTTAGCTTTATTTTCAAATGCAAGAGTAAACGTAAACATATATTCGGAATCAAACTTAATTCCAAGAAATAATAAAATATGTTTTTATAATAATGCAAACATAAATATTTTATAAAGTGGGAGGCACACTGTAGCATTGCCACGCCTCAGCCAAATGGCATGGTACACAATATCTAACATTGTAGTACCACAATAAAAGGCTATCCTGAAATCCTTTTATATTCAGCAGTAATCAAATACACTCAACAGCAAACTAGACCCTGATAAATTGAATTTAGTGTATTTTGCGCTTTACAGATTTAACAACAGTCACTTCGCAGATGATTAGAGGTTTTTAACAATGTGGGTATTTGGTACGTGATGTATATGTTCTTGTGATTCTTCAAACTATCTGTAATTGACACACCTACTATATTATCTTGCTGCCATGGTCACCAGGTGAGAAATGGCACTTGCCATTATTATTAGTTTAGTTAAGTTATTGGAAATTGTAGTTATCTGAAACATTCTTCCCAAATTACCACATTATATTTTATCAAATAGTTACACGAAAGCACTTTCCCTTTATACCAATTTATTACTATACAGTCCGAAATATTCTTTTTAAATTTGCACATTATATTACATAACATAGTTACCCGAAGCATTTCGCGTTTATACCTATTTGTTACGTTAGAGTCCACAACATCTCTGGGGCTCCGAAATACTTCTTAGGTTCGAATCTGTTTAGTGGAAAATTAAGTATTTTAAATTAAATCGTAATAAATAAGCGTGGAAACGTTGTCTTTGATTTTAATTTCAATCAAAATAACTAATATAAAATATTATCTCTTAAGACAAAGTATAGAACGCCAGTTATTATATTGGAATTTGACACAAAATACTTCTATTAAACGAAACTTGTTGTAAAGCTAATTCTTGGTTATGTTTGATGTCTTGTTTCAGGTCGGTTTACTATTTAAAAGTGTATTGATGTGTTATAAACCAAATATTTGCTAACTGTATTGCAGTCGAAATATTTTTACGAGATAAAGTTTCAGATTATTTTAGATACAATAGAAAGAACAGGCCATTTAAAACAAACATGACTGGTTTGTTCGTAACTCAAAAGAGGAAATAATTCTTGTTGGAATATTAAATAGCGTTTTGTATTCATGGCATCGAATTTATTGGTACAACAATTTTATACTTTACACTGTTATAATTGAAACTAGTTCCTAGCATATATTTGCTCTAGATAATACTGTTTTATTTGGTGCAAAATTAACCTTGTAATTAATAGCAGTCTAAAAGCATATGTTGTATATAATTAACTTGTATAGGATTGTCGTTTGATGGTTTTAGAAATCTGTCCTTAATTTCGTGTTTTTGTTTTGGCAAGTTCTACATAAAATTTGTTTATATTTTTAATGCATTACATTAGAAATTTCTTGGGTATAATAATAGAACTGCTTATCCAACATCATTAAAAATCCATTTATACAAATTGTTAAATTTAATCTAGGTGTTACATGGTTTGACATTTTAATATTTTAGAAACCAAATACCTCCCAGTTGGTTATTTTTGAATAAATATAATTAGCATTACGCTTTAAATTTCGAGAGGTTGTTTGTATTTAAGCAGGTTAAGAGAGGAGTACTATTTACATTTTGTTACCTTGGTCGTTAAAAAGCGGATAACAAGAAAATAAATGCCGTGTTTTGTAATCTGGTACATTTAATTCTGTTGTCGTTAAGTTGTTATGGTACCCGTGTTTCTTGTAATTTTGTTTTACTGATTCATTTTTATTCTATCAGCATTGCAATGCAGTTTGTATAGTGCGTCGCTATACACCGTTTTTCTGTCGCTATTGTTCAATGCGAGTCTTTTCTCTTCTCTCTTCTACGTGGGTGCTATAAAGCTCAACCCCCCCCCCCCCACCTACTTTTCTTATATTTTTCTTTTTCATTTATCTTCAAAGTCGCTGCATAGTTAGAGGGTTGTTGCTTCACGAGGTTGGGCCGTGGGCATGGAGAACCTCCGTCTAGCTGTGTATTGCCACTGTTTCCCACTGATGTACGTCGACAGTGAACGTTGTTATTAATTTGCTGTGTGTTGATTTTCTTAATGTACTGTACTCTCATGCCGTTCATGTGAACGAGTGCTATTTGAGGGAACTTCTCATTTTGGAAGGCAAGTGTTTAAAACCCCATTTTAAGTTCCCACGGGAATACTCTACTCCCTCGTGAATCCCTGTGTTTGTTATTACATTTATGGGAGGGGCGGTGTGCCTCAAGAATAAGGCCTCCGAACCAAAATTAGGTTTAACGTTCTTTTTTAAAAAACTTTTTTGTAATATTTTATCTTATATTAATCTTTAGGTTAAATCATAGATGTCCAGTGTCTATCAGCTTTCTTTAAAGTTGTCTTAGAAATTTTATTTTACCTAATTAATATGTGACCATAACTGGTTAATTATCTCTTTTTTTCCATCTAATCGTACCTTAAGTAGTTCTCTAACCCATAAATGGCTAAGTATTTATCTTTCTTTCTGCAATTATGTTTGAGATGATATCTTGATCTCGCATTTACAGTTAAGTAAATAAATTATCTATATCTGTTTCGTTATGAAATGCATTAAGAAAGTATTGTAGCGGTATATGCCTTATTTATAGATGTTTTCAGTCCAATTAACAATGAAGCACTATCACACTAATGCTATTAACAAGCACTAATATCTTCTTAAACCAATTCCTTAACAATAAATCTTTTTAACAACACTAACACTACTATAATTTATTTATTACCCTTTTGTCTATTTATGTACAAGCTGGCGATACAATATGCACGTTCTCATAACACAAATTTATATTTACTGTAGGAACTTGAAAACGTAATGACCAACTAATTATACACGATTTGATTTATATACAACATTTGGATATAGACTAACCGATGTACAATCATCACCGATCTTATATATACCCTAAAATTAATTAGATGATTCATAGTCTGGTGTTTATTCGAATGCTCTGGACTTTTGTAGAATACATTTCGGTTATGCAACTTGTGTGTTTGACGAGTTCCCTAATAGTTCGTAATACTGAACCTCTTTAAAACCGTTACGTCCCGTAACTGTAAAAAATTTTAACGCTAATTTGATGACTGATGACGGTATCCGCAGCTTTCTCTTCTGGTGCATCCACCACGTCGTTGGAAATAACACTCAACATTCTTTGCTTGGCCTTGGTAGGCAACCGGTTGAGACAAACATACAAGGACCTGGATGGTGGTTACCTGGAAAATTACTTCTAGCATATTTCGAACTATTCTCCAATCTAAGCGATCCAGTTCACAGCCTAGCTTGGGCACCGCTCGTCTCGTTACTCCATTTTCCATCATCTGAGCCTTAAGATTCAGCAAAGCCTCCCATAGATGTCCATAACTAGGTCTCTGCCATGAAGAATTTTTGGTTACCAGATAGTAAACATAACAATTACCATCCTGAAGAACCAAGGTTTTTCCTACGGTTGGTTGCTATTGTACTAATTTATCCACACATCCAAACTTTTTCTTGAAAACAACAGCTATTCCTCTTGACATTTGCAGATCTTGAGCTACGCAATGTGCAAGGGAATACCCTTCTGGTGCTCTAAACAGATCTTGCTGTTTTTCAACAACAACGCCAAATCTCACCTTAGCGTAACCACCATACACCGTCATAAAACTCTCAAAATCTACATTTGGATCACGTTTAATAACTCTTCGAACACCATTTTCATTACTCGAGTCTTCCTGGTTGTTGTCAGCATAAGATGTTTAACGGTCAAAGTGTACCACTTTGGGTTTACCACGGGGAGATCTTCTGATCTGGTACACTACATCATTAATCCTTTTAACACTTCGTACGTGCTTCCCATTGTCTTTGTAATTTTGGCGACAATCGACGCTTCCTGTGTGATTGCACAACCACACTAAATCTCCAGGTAAGAAATCACTTTCTTGTGCTCACGTGTCATATTGTGATTTCATTTGATCGCTTGACGTCTGGATATTCTTTCGGACGTTTTCGTAAATGCTATTTAATCTCTCTCGAAACTAACTAACGCAATCTTCACTTGCGATCTCTTCTCCGGGTATAAATCTAAACTGAAAATCACATGGTAGCCGCAATTCACGTCCTAATGTCACGCAGGCGGGAGAGTATCCTGTGCTGTCATGTACCAAAGATCAGTACGCCAGTAGCAACAAATGTAAATATTGGTCACAGTCGATGTTAGGAAACAACTTTGGCTAGGTACTTTCCTAACGTCCTGTTCATTCATTCAACCCTTCCATCCGATTAAGGATGAAGTGGCGTGGTTCTAGTCTTCCTGATTCCAAGATACTTGCAGATGTTCTGAAACAGCGCTGATTTGGAGTTTCAACCTTGATCGGAGTGTAATTCTAACGGAACTCCAAAGCGACAAAACAACTCCCTCACTAGTAAATCTGCACCCGTTTCGGTTTCATGGTTAGGTATAGCATACGCCTCCGGCCAATTGGAAATATAATCCATTGCAACCAAGATGTATTTATTTCCTTTCTCTGACTCAGGAAACGAACCAGATAAATTAATGGCCACCCTCTCACAAGGATTCCCCACGTTATACTGTTTCATTGGGGTTTTCCGTTTTGTGACCGGGCCATTTCCAGAGGCACACAACTCACATTTTCGGCACCACTCCTTCACATCTTTCTTGCAGTTCACCCAATAGAATCTTTCTCTCACTCTTTCAAGAGTTCTTTTCACGCCAAAGTGTCCTCCGGAGTTACCATCGTGGAAGTGCTGCAACACTTCCGGTACTTTGCTTCTCGGTACTATTACTTGAAGTCGTCTCTCAGTGCTACCTGCATACTCCAGGCGTTTCAAGATTCTATTTTTCATCACCAAGGAGTCTCACTGTGCCCAATATGCCTTCAGGCGCCTACTTGAAATACTTATTTCTTTCCAAGCTTGTTGTTGTCCTCCTACCAATCGTTTCCATTGCTGTGTTTATTGATCAAGGCTTGTACTTTGCCTTATCTCTGGCAGAACTCGGTATTTTCTCAAAATCCCTGTCTAATTCTTGGTGACAATGCTTTATCAGTCACGTAAGCGTTTTCAGAAACCACGACTTAGTTGATTTTAGGACTAGTTAGCATTTCTTTTCTTTGGTTCTTAGGTTGTTGCAATTCCTGGTTACCACAGTTTATAATACATCGTTTCTGTTACCGACGCTTTTCCTCTCTTCCTCTCGTTCTCCTTGTTGCTCCTTTGCATACTTGAGGGTTGACCCTGTTTTGGTTGTCACTGCTCGGTTTCATTCTCGCTTTCTTTTTTCTTATCTTTGATAAAGCTTGGGTCGAGCTTTCTAATCTCCTTTCTAGTATTTGATAACGAGAGGATTGAAGCTCGAAATCCTGTTATTTAAAACAATGTTGGAATTTTATTCTGCAGTTTGTCCTCATAGGTATTTTTATAAACTACTCGTTCCATTACTTCAAGAGTGATGCACGTTTATTTTTTATACGAAGTGTAGATCTTAGGTGTATCGCTCTTAGCTGGAGGCCAAATTGTTTGTTATGTAGGCCCGATTATTCTTTGACGTAGATCAACAGCTCTTGCGTGCGGACCGCTGTTGCAATTACGGTAGCAGCATGGTGGTTGTTGACTACCGTGGCGATGCTGTGCTGATTCGCTTCCTACGAATTGCAAGATAAGTATCGCAACACATATATGTGACTTGTTTTCTTTATTAACATACCAAGGAATACACCCAATTCGCATCGTGCTGACGAACAAAACACGTTTTTTTTAAAAACCTACTTTGAAATTAGATTCGCTAATGTTTCTTATGGTAAAATCCTTACCCAGAAAGGTTTCTAAATTTAAAGCTTTTTTTTTACTTAACTCTTATACTCCTTATACGAAAGCATCAGCATTATTTTTTTTACTGGTTAGATTTATTACATGTTAGCTACGAAATGCGCACTTCGTGGAAAACTTATTGTGTATTATTTAGTTATTTCTTAGGATTCTCAATTATTACCCACATTCAATTACGTAATTTTATGTTTGTAGTTTAAAAGTCCAAAACTTATCATATAATGAACCGCCTGATGTTTATTTGTTTGTTACAGAATGTTGGTTTTCTGAACAAATGTATTCTCCGTAGTCACGTATCCATGTTCTAATAATGACGTATTAAGATGCGTTTTCTTATACAAACGTTGATATTTTCGACGAAATTATAAAATAATTGGAATGCCAATTTATCTATGTTTCCCGATAATTTATTTTTGATGCAATTAGTTGTTTCTATAACCTTATCTTTACTCGTAAATTATACTTAAACATATTATACTCCGTACATATTACTATTCCAATTAAATGGTATCAGATTATTACTAAATGAGCTCTTTTCTCATGCATTAAACCAAATACCCTTTATATACAGTGTCCTCGCAATTGACTTTTTGTAGAATAGTCGATTTACTCTTATAATAGATAGAGTTATTTGATTTTCTTAAAGTTAAAGTTATTTATATCTATCCTGCGACCCCTATGACTTAATCTACCCTTAAACTACCCTCTTACCATAGCAATATATAATATATATATTACTCATATTTAGACCAGGGTAGAAAATTAAATAATCACATCAAATAATTTTAATCACTGTGTAGAAGCTTTGGGAAAAGGTACACGTTATTTAAAAAACCGTGAAGCATAAAAATTCATTCGTTTTATTAAAATTAAGAGATTTAAATTATTTATAAGACGCTTTATATAAAAGGAAGCAGTATTAGAAAACTTTACGGGTAATTTAATTATCCCTAGTAAAGAAACAAATAAAAATTACGTGCAAAATTTATATTAATTAACTCTATTTTAAGTAACTGGTATTAAACAAAACGTACAGATAATAATTGTAATTGAAGTTAATTGAACCGTTAGTAACATATAATATCTATAAAAACTTGAAAACCCAATAAAATACCATGAAATCAAGCTCTGAGAATTAATAGTATGTTTAAACACCTGCGTATTTTTAAAAAGCTCATTCTGCGTAAATGTTGCAGATAATTAATAGTTACAAAGAATCTTGGAGAAACCGGGGCTTAATATTCACGAGAAGGTGCGATACGGGGTTATTTAACCCAGATAGTCCACATGGACTGAAATAATCGATAATGAAGAATATCAATTTGCACCAATAAGAACAGGTTAGATAGAGACAGATAATATGCACAAGACCGAGACACATATAGTAAAAGGCGTGATTTAAGCAACGTCACGAGGGTCACGATTGGTTGAAAATAAGATGCACATATGAGAGGTAGAAACAACAATTTCTGTACAAAATTTAATTAGTTATTCTCGGACATGTTTGCGTGCCGTGTTGAAATTTCTGAGATTTAACTGGGGCGAGTACAAAATTCGTAAAAACCGACGCGCGAGCTACGGAATGGGAACATAGTAAGCGAAATTCTTTAGAATTGTCCATTTTGGGGACTCGACCGACAGACAGGCTAGCTTCTATATATACCCAGGTGAATATAAACAAGCTCTCTTACATCCGCGACTTGATTCAAGATGTTAAACAGTGCATTTTAGTTTGATAAAATAATTTAAAGTTTGCTCGTATATTTTGGTGATTCAAAATAGTTTGTTCTTTACGTGCTAACATGAATGTACTTGAGTGCATTTAGATACAAGGTAATAAAATTTAGTATCACTGTACCAATTAGTAAAATTTACAACGACAAATGAATACACCAAAAGTAGGCAGTTTTGGCGTATATTGGTGAAAGAAGTATGAATTTCTTTGCTATTTTTCGGGGGTGTTAATGATTAAATGGTTCATAAATGTGTCTGGATCCACAAAACAAGGGTCAGATATACACAGATGAGTTCTGGAAAAGCCCAGAAACAACTTTAAATAAATGGTGATGGAGAAAATTTGAAAAGCGTTGAGAATCAGAAGCCGTAAATATAATCCAGTTGGAATGGTGTGATTAACAAAAGGGACGATGTACATTGAAGCTACGAGTGCAGTAACCTTCAGGTAATTTATACTATTTTGTTTGAACTTTGATATTTTTGTGTGTGTTGAATTACTTTATAATTGATTTACTTTAAATGGACATTAGTGAAATTGTACTAACCATAAAATTTTAATGTTAAGGTGAAATTTGCTTGTTTAAGTAGAAAGGGGTATTTAGTATTGATGTTCTGGATTATGATGAAAATTTGGATATGTCTTTGAGCTCAATTAGACGAACCTGTTTAATTAACGTAAAGGGGTGGTAGATGCTCCCTTTGTACTTAGACTCCGGTCTGCATATATTGTTATATTAATTAGTAGGCATCCAACAAGGACTTTAATTCAGGATGCACATTTAAATGATAATAAATGTAATCTTGAAAATTTCTGATACTGAAATTTATGCCAAAATTTAATTTTGAAATTTTAATGTATTGTGAATATTGATGTAAATAGAGTTAACGTTCGTGTTTGTGGTAGGAATGTGTTTGTTTTTTTTATGAATGAGGATGAAAGTTATCTAGGGGAGCAGCCGAGGCGATTAACAGAAGAAAGTCAATGGACCACAGTTAAGATAACTGGCGAGGCTTTTTATAGGAATCACAGCAAATATGACGCCCAATCTGTGGGGCTCGAATGTTTTTTTTTAAAGGGCCAGTTCCCGCATTCAAAGGAGCATTACATAGCAATATATATAATATATATATAATATATATAATATATATATATATATATATGTATGTATACATATATATCCTAAAATTAACTAGATGATTCATAGTCTGGCGATGGCTGGAATGTTTTAGACTTCGGTAGAATACACTTCGATTATGCAACTTGCGTGTTTGACGGGTTGCCTAGTAGTTTGTAACAGTATTTTTTCGATTTATTGTTCCGAACTCTTAGCATTTATGACCAAGGATTTATTATTGTAAGGTGAAAAAGCAAACTTGCACCGTAGAATTGTACTTGATAGGGTAGGGTTAAGAAATTATGTATTGTAAATGCAGCGGCACCGGCTAATTTGTTAACTCAACGTTTTCCCTGCTGCATCATATTTTGCCTTATCCTGTTGAAGCTGGCAAAAATTTGTTTAGGTTTAGAGAATGTTTTTAAAGACACGGATGTAAATTTGTACTTATTCATAGGTGAATGTGAAAATAACGTTTGTATTTGAATTTAAAGTGAAGTTAAGTGTTAGTAATAAGTATGTGAGTTTCAAGTTTCCGACTAAATTTGTGCGGTTGTTGCTGCGGGTGGCTACTCATTTCCGTTTCTTGGTATTGCAATTTTTGCTACGGTTTAAAAAAACCAGATTGCGTCTACAAAACATTTGTAATTTAGTTTACAGCGCAAGCTCTAAATACGGGTTTTTAAGGTATTTCAACCCCTATATACTAAAACGATTTTGAACCTTAAGATTAATTATTAAAATAAAATCGTTGTGGAGCCAAATAAGGGGTAACGATGTGGTTTTTAAGGTTTTGAATTAGAGAAAATGCATACACTTTTGAAAAAAATTAGCGATGTCGCTATTTCAGCATCTTTTCTGACACAAGAATTTATAAACAGAACATATATGTTTTTCAGCATCAAATTCAGTATTCCTGCACGTAATACGTCAGAAAAGCAGTGTTCGCACTCATGCTATACATCATTTCAAATTGAAAAGGTTCCACATCTTTATGGATTGTTTGAGTGTGTTTACAAGTTTCGTTTCGTTTAAAAGGCAAGTTTAGTATTACTTTTCGTTAAAAGGTTCAAAACCAAAAATATTCACGTTACTGTCACTATGCTTTTGTAGTCTCCCAGTTTGTATCGTTTAAAGCAGGTCCTAAACAAATAAATGCATGCTCAACTTTAAATCTATTTATACAAGTTTGTTGATTTAGAGTTCCCTTATTACAAGTAATTTAAACAAATAATCATCAAACTAGTTTGTAAACATGACCACAACCCCACTTTACTAAGTGTAAAGATAAAATGACAAAAAAAACTTAGTTTCGAAGAAATTTGAACTGAAAGCTGATGGATGTAAATACTGATATGATCTATTGAAAAAGTAGTTTCTTTAAATAACAATCGTCATCTGTAGTGTATTAGTATTCATTCCTTTAACTGCGCTTAATTGCTGATCTCAGGTAGGGTTGCCATCTGTAAATTCAATAAACTAGGACAAGAAGCTTAAGAACTCCGGAGTTTTGAGCTTAAACCCCGGACATTTTTGCAGAAAATTGGTTACCTTAGGTATCAATAAAACAAAACAAGTTTAAAATGTTGCAATTTATCACTTTTTGTTTATTTTTATAAAATTTTATGAAAGTATGTAGGTATTGTAGTAGATGCCACATCATTACAGATGACAGATCTCAAATACTACTAGAATGTACAATACAAAAACAATCAATATTGATTGGTTAGTTATAATTTTTATAAAAATGAATTATATGTAAATTATAGTCTAAAGCCGTTAATAAAACATATGCAGGTCTTTTCTCTTTTTTAAAAGAGAACAAAAATAAATCATCTAATTAAAAAAATAAACTTTTTTTGCTAAACTAGTAATAAACCAACAGTTCAACTAAAAATTAGAAACTAAAATATCTACTTTAATATATCATAGGTTATTTGCAATTAATCAGGTAATATATACTTTTATTTTGATATATATATATATATATATATATATATATATATATATATAAACACTATTTGTTGTTGAATAGAATTCTTGTGAACTATTTAGTTCCATACGAAATGCTTGTAGTAGAATGTATTTATTTATACTCCTGACGTTTTGAATCCTTTTTTGATTCTTTTTCGAAGGCTACAATGGTGACAGTTAAAATACAATTACGTACATAATAGAAAAACTTACATATAAATTTACATCAGCATTTAACTTTAACCAGCAAAATCTTAAATAATTTAAACTTTCACAACATTAAAACTATAAAAAAGAGAATAAAACTAGATATTAATAATTAATGTACAAAATTTTGATTGAAACTTGTCGAAAAATTAATATAAATGTCATTTTTAAATTGAGGCATACGCCTTCTAATGTATCAAAAGCAGTTCGTAATTTATCAAATCATATTTTATATATATATATATATATATATATATATATATATAAGCAAAACTTTCTCTGCAATCTGCAGTTACAATTAAACCAATTACATGAGATGTATCTGTAAATACACATTGTATTTACCTATACAAATCGAACTGGTATTTGCATAGCCATTACAAAACAATTACTTGATCATTTTGTAGGGGAAAAACATCCATTGACCAGGTTTCGACCTCTTGGGTCTCGTCAGAATGGACTAGTCTTAACCCTAACAAAAAATCAAGAAACCTCAAAGTATAGGCACGAAGAAACCTCTGTACGTTGGCGAAAGGAAGATAGAGCGCCATCAGTTTGCTAGAACTAGCACTAAGGCTGAAACTGTACAGAAGTTGATTCGAATCTATACTGTGTTCTATAGATGGCTATCACAAATACGTTCTGCCTTTGGGATTTTAACAATGTACATGCATATTTAATGCAATAGTAACATTATTTCCCGTGGACGCCGCCATCATTATTTGTACAATTTGATTAATACCCGTTACTTAAAAATGAATTAAGTAATATAACTTTCGCACGTAATTTCTGGTTGTTCCTTTATACAGGGTGTTTTGAAATTGTTTCGTTTATATTTATTTTTGATCTTTTAAAACCACTATAATATACACACACACACACACACACATATATATATATAATATATATATATATATATATATATATATATATATTTTATATATATATACCTTTTCTTTTCTGTTAGTCGCCGTATGATGTGGGAACCAGGCAACCCGTGGTACTGGGTTACGTTGCGCGGACCTAATTTTCAGTCATGCGTCGCCACTGTCCTCGCCTTAAGCGGTGGCAGTGTTCTTGTTAATTTGTTTACCGATGGCATACGCCATCAACTCCACACCTGGTGCACAGGAAATCCTGTATCTACGGTAAGCCGGTCTCTTGTGCGTTCAACAGAACCGGTGTCACTTCATTAACTTGCATTTTGGGCATAAGAATGTCCCCTTTTAACGGTTTTACGGAACCACTCTCTGAATTTAGTTTTAAGTATGTCTATGTCTTTATATTAGAGTTTTATTTTCATTTTGGGGTTATTTTTGAAAATAATTTTGGGATAGTATCTTTATTTTGGTTTACCTTTAGAAACTCTCTTGGAGATATTATCTGTGAAAAATGTCTTGGAATATTATCTTCATTTTGGGATTACCTCTAGAAATTGTCTTTAGGATTTTACAGTTATTTTGAGCTTATCATGAGGAATTATTCATTTGTTCTTGTAACTGGACAAAACTTTTTAAGAAAACTTTAATAAACGGATATTTTCAAACTATGATTTATATAACTCTAGTGAAAAGTCAAAGTTAAAAGAAAGAAACTAACTGGGTTTAGATTTATAATTTATTAAGGCAGTTGGAGCAAAGCAATGACAATTGGCTGAGCCAGATGCCAAACAGACAGGGTAAGATGGGACCACTATCCTTATTTTTGTAAATATCTTGTGTAGTATATTCTATAAATTAAAATGTTCACATAAAAAGAAATCTCAAAAACTTTGTTAGGTTGGATGTTGCAGAAAGAGAAAGGAGTAAAAGTAATTTAAAGTTGATAACTTATTATGGAAGCACCCTCTATAACTTTGATTTCAAAATAATAGTGTTTAATAAGCTATTACAGTAAATATGAATTCTATAAAAATTATAAATTTAGAAATCACAAAAGCATAATTTATTTCTGTACAATACATTTAAATTGAAACTCAGATTTATTAATTATTTTAAAAGCCACCACGAAAGAAAACAGATTTCAATACATCTCGCACCAAAAAATAAGAAACTTTTCGACTGTCAGATAGTTATAATGTATACAAGACGCAATAAAAAACGAGTTGTTACAATGTCGTTAAGTACTAGGAAAAAATCATGAGTTAATAAAATCCGCAGAGATTAAATTATCAACTAGACATCATTAATAGAGGACAGTGTATTTATTTATATCACAGTTAAGCGGGGTTAAGAAAAGAAACCGACGTCAGGCATCTTACATGTTAGGTATATATTAATTGCATACCATTCTGAGGCAGGAAATGGGAATGACATCCCTAGACAGCCACTTGAACAAAAGAATTTAAATTCTTAGAAGTCATCAACATAAACAAATGTACGGTTAGACAGAAAAATAAAGGTTTGGTTTGTCGTAAACATCCAGTTGATTATGGAATAGTAAATCGGTGTTCACGTGATTGATCACGGATATTTGACATATTCTACAACCTCAAGCACATCCGGACGGCTTGCTTCACAACAAATCAGTTTGGGATTTAGTGTCTCAAAGGATGAAGTGATATCTCTTGGCTTTAGTGGAAATTCAAGATGACTTGTAAGGTAAATTTGTTGTAGAGTTAAATGTGTAGTTTTAACGGTTTTGGTGTCATCTATAAAGTATTGTCCGATGTGTAGTGTTACATCTTCTTAGGAATATAAGGTTTGGACATGGTGAGTTTAAATGCAATTAATTATGATATTTAGCCCTAAAGGTTAGATGCATTAAGAATGAACTGATTATGAGTTTAATTATTTTTGTTTATTGTATACGTTTTGTTATAGGAATATCTGTAAGTCACTAACCCGAATATTAATGTAAGTACATTTGTAAATTGTAGTATGTCTATTTGTTTACAGAAATGCCAAGTAATATAATTTTAGAATAAATTTAAACAAGATGAGTTGAGAGTGGTTTATTCGTTCAAACAGACAGGTAACCTTTTGCAAGAAAATCCACTTCACGAAGAGAATATCTCGTCCCCTGTGTTCCACGTAATCTAGAAGAAATACCACTAGAGTTAGACGTAGTTGGCTCCCCTTAAACGTGACGGATTGAAAATCTAACAAGGTAAGTGCTCGTAATAACCTAGCTTGAAATCGCACTTAAGTAAAATTTTGATCATTACTCAATTTTGTTAAAGTTTCTGCCATTTATCGCTATAAAGACTCACTCTCGCACCACTGCAATTGGCCTTGCATTTTGATCTTGTTACGGTATTCTCATTCCTTTAGGCAATCCCAAATTTAAATCTTATAGCTTCAAACACCCGTAACAAAATATTTTGTTAAACAAAATTGTATTTTAAGACATACAAATTAATTTGGAACTGTAGAGTTTTAGGTTAACGAAAGTCCATTGCTTTCCGATTAAATGTGTTGCTAACGGAAATTGCGACAAGAAAATAACTGTGCGTCTAAAATTAAAGTAGTCGACTAATTAGTGGCTATGCCTCCATTTCCGTTTCCTCCTTTAGTGCGGTTTGTTTCAAGAAAAATCAGGTAGCGCCTAAAAACTGTATCTAGTTATTATGGCCTTTATGGTATAAGTAGTTATACGGACCTGGAGAAATAAGAAGCTTTTTTCTTTTTTTTCTTTTTCTTTTTATCAATTTTGCCGCGATTGCTACGTGTTAAGGTAATTAACTCGTGCTATGCCTTTTTATTTATTGGATAACCAGTTTCTATTTCTTATATTAATTAAATTTACTGTATTTAATTTAAAAGCTAAGGTGATTTTTATTGTGTCCTGAATTCGGTGTTGCTTATGATATAAATTATTAGCTTCATTGTAGGTTTCAAATGATTTAATTAGTATGAGGTTTTTTCTATCGTTCTCAGGAAGGTACCGTGAACACACATTATCAAAGCGTCAAGGTTCTCTATTCCAATTGGCTGTAGGACATTCAGTTAATTTGAATGAGCCAATTTCACATAGTGATTAATGAGTATTAAAACGGTAGAGGTCATTTACACGAGCAAAAATTGATCGTTTCAGTACCGGAGGAGATTAACAGGAATAGTTGCGCTTCTTCGGTGTGCCGTTCTTGCTGGTGCGTGGAGTGCTGGTTAATCTTTCTCATCTACCATACCTTTAACCATAAGGCACTACCGGTAGTGGAAGCAGCAATATTCAGCAATGTAAGGAAACCGGACCCAACTGAAAACCCTGAGATAAGCTCGTCGCCGAGGACTGACCATAAGTGTATCTCTATGTACAAATTGGCGTTATTTGAATCTTAATATTTATTTAAGTATGGGGAGATACATAATAAATATTTTTTTTTCTATTTCGAAATGACAATTTCCTGGGATTCTTGAAGGTGTTTTCGTTGCTTTCCACCAAAATAGCTAGTTACAAGAAGAATGTCATCAACTGGCTGCAATCACGTATCTGGTATAGTGGGAAGGATATTTTGTAGAATATGTGGTTTACACCAAATTGATTAAATTTGAATTCTTTGTGAAATGATGTGTAAAAGTAATACAAACAATTTGTAGCTTAAATTTATAAAAACTGTAGAAATCCATGGATAAGAAGCGATCTAAAGCAAATAAATCTAACTTGTTTCTTTCAAGCTGTGCTCGATCTAATTAATGAACCATTTATAACTAGGACGCATGTTTTATTATCCTCATCTTCAACGATATAAGCACTCCTACAGTTCGATCCATATGTAATAAACACGGCAAATGAATTATTAACGTCAAGAGTTTCAAAACTTTATTTCATAATAATAAATGCCTCAATAGCCACTGAAAAGTATTACTCCATACATTGTTTTCTTATTGCGATTAAATTAGTTTTTCTTTAAGAAGCGTTTTCTTAATTAGTTGTAAATTCCATTGCAGGAAATTGTCCTCCTATATCACAAATATATGATGAAAACAATTTCCTAAGGCTGTTTCGAAAATATCATTTCCTGGATTTGAAGGCTTTAAGGGAAAGTCTATTATCTCTATTACAGTTCTATATTACGGATTCAGGTTGCTCCGTACATTTGGTTTATATCTTCCTTTCCTGTTGAAACAAATAAATTCTCCACATTTCTCTCAACGAAATAGATAAGGGTTAAATGGGAGCAATTTCATATTTCGTGTTAGTCAAGCAATCGCTATTGGTAAATTATTGAAATAAACTGTTGGTTGCCTTCGCAATTATTTTTATTACAATTCTGAGTGTGTTGGAGTGCAGCAGTTTCCTCGGTCATAAAAACTTACATGTATTCAAATTAGAAATTCAATTATTTTAGTTTCTTGTGTAGATATTTGACTTTGTTAATTATGATCTTACTTAATACACAAATGAGCTTTTAAACCGGACTAATTCGACATTAGTGTTTTTTGAATTTAATAAAATGAAGGTGAAGTTTAAGTGCCTACTGAAACGACAGGAAGTGTAAAATCGCAGGCTACTTATGCCCAGAGATTCGTTTCGAAGTGAAAATTAACAACGGCATACGCTGAGAAATATTTACGGCTAACAACCTTTCTATTAACCAAAGTCCTACAAATAATTAATTTATGGTTAGTAAAAAAGAGTAAACATTGATGTCTCCAAAATGAGTGTTAATGTAAGGTACTCTTTTCACAATGTCTAGGTTTTTAATCTTCATCTAGAAATTGTTAGGTCATCATAAATACTTCACAGTTTAGTTTAAGTCTAAACTTCAGTTCTAAACTAGTTAGAATTAATGTTGCACCTACACTGTTTGTCCAGGAAAGGAAGGTATTACCATACATACATTCACACAAACCTATCACACTATTCCCTAGAAAGAGCAGGCGGGTGTTGCAACACATTCTAAAATTAATTTCTATCCTACAAAGCTACAAATAAATAAGTCAAATATATTTAATAAAACTTACTCTTTAAACGATTGAGTAAAATTAAGTTCGAATCACCCAACATAAGTATATTTCTACATTCTAACGTGTGTAAACAAGGAATATATGTATTTTAGTTTAAAAATTATACGTTTTTAAATATTAGTTATAGTGAAATTTATTCTATGAGTTCGATTCCAAATTCAGGAAATACTAATAGTTTCTCAGAATGGCGGTGTTTATAGTTTAAGAAATAAATCGTATACAATATAAGTTCGTTGTTTTCAGCACGTTGTTTTTTATATCTGCATTTGGCATTTTTATAATAAATTAGCCCGAGAACTTTATTAGAAAATTTGAATTAGTCTAGATAAGAAATCTGAGAAGCATCAGAGTATGAACGTTTATGTTTAGTTCGACTCATAATTTATTTAACGATTGAAAACGTATAAGGCTTTATAGGGTAGGAGATACGGAATATGAGCCTTATTGGAAACTATTTTATACAAAATGCTTGATTTAAGGGCTATAATAAAAGTTTTTTCATAGTTTTTAGTGCACTACTGACCATATTTAATTCATAAATGGTATAGAAATGACTAAAAACCTACCTATCATCTAGATGCTATTGCACTTATTGATTTAGTCATGATCATCATCATAAATCAGTAGGTTTTTTAGTCTTGGAACTGGTTGGACGCGCACCTCCATTGTTTCATATTCTGAGCTAACTTACACACGACTCTGAAATTTCTACGCTCTACACTTTTCACTATCTATGGGCATTAGTCTAATCTAGGTCTACCTCTACCTGTTTTTTTCATTTCTCTGCTTCTAGTATATCCCGTACTATTTCCTCATACCTCAGAACGTGTTCAATTATCATACCTTTCCTATTTTCTACCGTTTTCTATACAATTCTTTCTTCTTCTACTATTTCTAGAACCACTTTCGTCTTAACTTTGTCTATGATATCTTCATCATAAGTCTGTAGCACCACATTTTCCTGTCCGCTTTTCCTACTGTCCACTTTTCACAGCTGTACAATGCTGTGCTCCACACAAGTTTTCTGCAGTATATTCCTTTTTCTACGTTCGTTGCCTTTGATCATAGTAGTTGATTTTTCTTGTTTATATCTTATGCATTTTTTCCATCTTGCGTTATTTGACTTCCTAGGTGGCAGAAATCTTTAACCTATTGTAAGTTCTCGTTACCTATTTGTATTATGGTTTTTGACTTATCACCTCTCCTTTACTTACTAGTACTATAGTTTTATTTTTATTAATTCTTATATCGTACCTCTCTGTTAGTATTCTTTCCATTACATTAAGAGCACCTTCTAGCTCCTCCTTGCTAGATGCTAATACCGCCATATCACATGTAAATCGGAGCATATCAATCGTTTGTTTCTGCATAATAATTCCAAATGTCTTTCTGCATGTCACAGTATTCATTGCCTCCTCGATATACAAGTTAAAAATTAACGGGAAAAGGGCACATCACTATCTCACCTCTTTCCTAATATTTACTTCACTACGTTTCTGCTCTAATTCTATTACAGCTATTTGGTCTTTGTATAAGTTATGTACTATCCGGTCTATTCCTATAACCCATTCCAATCGTTTTGAGTATTTTTAACACTTATTCATATTTTACATTGTCGAATGCCTATATACACGCTTCTTCTTTTTTCTATTGTTTTGTCCATTATCACCCTTAAAGTTAAAATGGTCTCCTGTTTTTGCAAATCAATTCCATTTAATAATTTACTAAATGGATGTAAAAACCGCATTCCTATTCTAAAAGAAGAAATCTATATGCGAGTGCCCGATGGAGTTAAAGTCGAAAACGATAATTTGGTTTGTAAACTAAACAAATCGTTATACGGCATGAAATAATCAGCTAGATGTTGGTTTGAACATTTCGACAAAGTTTTAAGACAGTGTAATTTTACGAATACATCTGTTGATCATTGTTTATATTTTCTTAACAAAACTCATACAAGTGAAAATATTTATATCGTTCTTCTTAATCTTCTTTGGGAATTAAACAACGATCCTAGGTCATGGATCGAAACGTAAATAAAGATGATTTTAAAAACTATGAGTGGTTTAATTCCCAAAGAAGATTAAGAAGAATGCTAAACAAACCACAACAAACATACAGGAAGTATTTATTTATATCGTATTATATGTAGATGATCTATTGATTGTTACAGGAAACATCACAACAATGATAAATTTTAAAGCTTATTTAATGAAAAGTTTTTTCATGGTTGATTTAAATGAAATAAAATTATTCCTTGGAATAAAAGTCGAACGAAACGGAAACGAAATTTCATTGTCCGAGTACCTATTTGAAATCAATATAAAAAAAATGTAACATGAGTGATTTTAAAGCTAGGAGTACCCCTCTTCCAAATAAGCTAAATCTTGTTGAATTAAACTCTGCTGAAAATTGTTAATTACCCTGTCGCAATCTTATCGGATGCTTAATGTATGCCATGCTATGTACACAGCCGACTTTATGCATCGCTACAAATATTCTTAGTTGATACCAAAGCAAAATAACCGAGAACTCTCGCAATGCTTAAAAAGGGTATTAATATATATTAAAGGTACTGTTGACATAAAATTAATATACAAAAAGGGCGCATTTAACGAAATATTAGTTGGTTTTTTAGTTGGTGACTGGCGAAGCAATGAAGCTTATTACGTTTTTTTTTCGTCGTGGCAGTCACGTTGGGCGCCAAAAGTTATGTTACGTTGGCTCGTAGCCGTGCGTAACAAAAAGAAAATCAAAGAAAAAATGACCGGGCTCAATCGGAGAGTAGGGGGGGTTGTAGAAAGCAGACCAACATACCATGTACGCGGCCGTAAGGAGTTAGTGATAATACCTGCAATAAAATTAATTAGTTAAGCAAACCTGAAAAAAAAGAATAAGCATAGCAGCAATGAAACGTCTAAGTTATTCAGTACTTTGTAGAATGTAAATAAAAGAAACTGTTTAGATAAACTATATAATATAACAACGGTAAAAGCAATACAGAAAAATGTTTAGTACAAAGTGAGGTAATATTGGGGAGTAGCAGAAACGTTTCCTCACACACCAATTAAACATAAATCAGACAAAATGTTAAAAAAAATAAATAAGTAAGACACAATTGATATGAGTAATTCAGTAAATAAATAGGTAAGACACAATTGGTATGAGTAATTTAGTAGTATTGATTTTTCTTTCTTTCTTTTTTTTTTTCTATGTTTTAAAATAGCATGCAAGTCTATTGTAAAAGGTATCAGATCCACAAAGATATGGTAAAGCAACGGATAGATATTTAAAGTAATAACCAGTAGGAAATAGTTCAACTTACAAAAGTCCTTCAGCAACGCTTCCTTGCAACTGAAGTGTGGGATTCAACGATGTTCTGCACTAACGAAGCACTTCACCCTTGACTGTGAGGGTGTTGATGGAACTTATCACACGTTACACTAATCACACCTACGTATTTCACTGGTGTTAGCAGCAAACATTATCAAGCGTCGGAACTATGTAGCCTTGATAAATTTCTTGGTAATTCTATTTCCTAAGACAATAATTTCGAAATATTCTGAAGCACTAGTTTAATTTCAACTGGGACCAAAGGTATATTATTTTCATAAACATCCAAAAAAGCAGTGAGAAACTTCAACCAATACCTTTGTAAGCCGGTAATCTGTTATATTTCACCAATAACGAAATTTGCGCAAGCAATGATCTATTTTAGACTCTTTGTTGTTAGAAAATTCAGAAACTACAGTATCACTGTATTTAAATAATCCAAAGTATGCGCCACTCCGAAAAAAAAAGGACCGAGAAACTAGGTCGCACACACAGTTTCAATATTAAAAGACAAAACAACTAAAAAAAACCATAATGGGTAAAGCACGTGTATCACTTAAGTACGTCCGTCAACATGTTCCGTAAAACACTTTTGTACAGTTAATATACAATTTTTATTTCACACGAAAACAACTAAAAAATCGTGCCGTGCTCGTACATGAACAATACGAAAATTAAATCCCGCATTAATTCTCACTAGTCAAAGCAAAGAGGAAACAGTATCCTTAACGTACTTAGTATATCGGAATCAAGAACAAAACACGACTCCTCGTCTGTTTATTCAACTCGTTCCGTTACAACCGCTTATCGTATCTTATCGAGACTTAATAACTTAATAACATAAGGAACATCTAAACGTGAATGCTGCAATCATATATAATAATTAATTACAGCGGTTTATCATTTCCGATAAGTTGGAAAGCAATTTACGAATAATCCACATCAGGAACGAAATTTATATTTACAGCAAGACAAGAACGATGCAATCTATAATTAACTTCAGCATAATTAACTTTTACCTTACAAAATATCAAATATTTGATACACATACTCTGTGCTAAGTTTGTTATCTACTCAAAGGCATTAACACTTTGTGGTTCGCTTATCTACACTAATATTTTTCCCACATTTAAATATCATTTTATTATTACATTAGTTAGACTAGAATTTGAAGCAAAACATTATTTACACTTAACTTAAAATGTCAAAATATACATGAGGAACACCATCAAATTAACAACAATAAATATCAAATACAGAAACAGCAATTTGCAGAAATGCATTTATAAATTGGGAAACAGCGTAAAAGTTTAAAACTACAAAAATTGCACGTTACAAATTGACCGCAAGAGCACTACAGGCTATTTATTTCAGCTTTTTGAACGTTGTTTAATTAGTTGAAATACAAAAAAGCAAAGTTCAGTTGCAGTTTCTTCTACAGAAGCCGAATACATGGTTCTATATGAAGGGGTCAGAGAAGCCTTATGGTTAAAATCTTTATTAAATAGTGTTAATTTCCTAATTAAGCAGCCAATAATTATTTTTGAAGATAACAATGGTAGTATTTGATTAGCGAATAATCCTACTGCTTATAAACACCCAAGATGTATTGACATAAAATACCATTTTATCCGAAAACAAATCAATAATACTAAAATATATTTCCGCATGAAAGCGGTTAGCGGATGCTTTTACTAAGCAGGTACCAGGACCAAAATTTCAGGAAATCCGTTTCAAGATGGGCCTAATTGAATAATTTTGTTTTGTTCAAGTCTACTAATAGAAATTAACAAACTTAATAATTAAGGTACTATATAAGTTGTGGTCTGGTCGGGTTTTTTAAGGGTTTTTCCCGATCCTTGCAACAAATGTTGGGCCATTGTAAAAATATTTTATCTCTAGATGGACACAAATGAAATCGCAAAGTAAATTGTTTATATTGATTATATTTTTGAGGGAAAGTGTTGGAATTTGTTCTAGTGTTAAGCAAAACTAAATCAATACTTCTTCTACTAACTTTCAGGTTTTGCGATACTAAAGAATTTATGTTTGATTAAAATAATAATCTGCGCTCTATGTAGAGTGCAGGTAGCTACCCTTACGTTTTTATGTTTTTAAAACACTGGTTTTTCTAGCTAGAAGTCTTATACTTGTATTCAAAACGTTCAGACGTGCTTTTGAATGAATGTGTCTAAATAATACAATTTATGCCAAAGTGACTTATAATTATTTTATTTTAAATCCTACTCCCATATCCAATAGCCAATATTGAATAAATCCTAATTAGAAATTACTTTCGCTATCTGTTTAACCTGTTTATAAATTTCTTTCTTTGTTTACTTAAAAAATGCATATAAAGACTAACTCCTATCCTTCTTTCTATGTACAATTTGTGAAAACATCTGTCATTATAGAAGTTTCAGGAACAAATCTTTATATTGTGTAATATCCAAGGTACTAAAGCTTTGTGTAAATTGCAATTTACTACATGATTTACTTGCACGTTTTCTACTTCGACGGTTTTCCATCTAATTCCTATAATTTATTACTTATAGGAAGACCCTACTTTAGAATGCCGTTTCTTTACGAGCAAGGGATTGTGTAGCTAATAAATATTCCATTACTAAAAGCAATACGAAAAAGAGTTTCTGTTCTTTGTATATTTAGTACAACATACATATTTAAGAAACCAATTTAGGGTCTCCAATACGTAAGTCCTCTTAAAAATTTTGATATACATACTCCACTACAAATTAATCTATAATATAGAAAAGCGTAAATGTAGTCGCAATTTTGCAACGTGTGCGTTACGCTAAACATCGATTAGATAGAAAAGAAATAATATTTAATCTTGAATGGGCTAACTTTTTATTGAAGCACCCTGTATAATCTGTAACGGTAAAATTTGTAAGGTTAAGAAACGCAGAAATACCGAGCTAACTACAAACGCGGAGGTGTGGTGATTCACATGGACAAAAAGTACATCGCCATCGATTTTCTATTTACAATTAACAAGATAAATATTTATATTTAAACAAGTAAAAGAATAAATAAGAAGTTACTATTTAAACAAGCAATTATACTCTACGGACAAATTGTAACAATTGATCTACAACGTGCGTATTTCGTATATAACATGTAAGAATAAGCTAATCGGTAATGAACAACAAAAACAATTTAAACTTGAACATAGTACATTTAAAGCTATTTTAATAGCAATTTAAAATATTAAGTAACACCACTGAAGCTAGTCTTTAAACAGGGTCAGTACACGTGCCTCGCTCGTCGTCGCAATGCGACTTGGGATTATCCCTCGATATGTACAATGGAAAAAGAACAGGTCACATACCTTTACGTACCGGGATACTCATTTTGCAGCCAAATCATCGGAGGCGAATTAGGTAAGCATCGTCACGGTGATCAGGATCCATTAATGCTAGGACCATACTCGCAACGGCAGGCTGATGCAAAAGAGCATTTGGGGCTACGTAACAAAAAAATAGTTTGGTCTATGTAGAAAGGCTTGGCCTACGCAGAAATACTAAAAAAAACCTTATTAGCATTAATAAGCCTGCACGAACTTACCAATGCACAGGAATATAGCCAATCTAAAGAATCGTGCATTACTCTTGAACTAACAATTCATTACGCATAGTGTACATGCCAGTGCGGAAAGCAGGATCAGAGTGAAAGTAAATTAGAAAACGAGATGATAAACGATTCCAATATTTAAGTAACACATGTCAAAAGAACACTTCTAAAGCTATTGTAACGAAAACCGGCAAATACGAATACAATCATACAAGATGTACCCTATTCAAACTTGCATTATTACTTATAAAATAAAACAAATATATTATTTTCAGAAAACAAGGATTGTAGGTATCCGAGTATATTTGCTGTGTTATCTCAAAAATAACGATAAATTGAAGTACTTTTAACTTAAACTAAATGCGCTAATAATGTTCTACAGAGTGTTGAAAAAGTACTCGCTTCAATTGTATCAGGATGTGTTTTACAGGGACTAATCGGTTTGGTTAATTATAAAACGCAATCAGGGACGTCTCCCATGGCAGGTACTTGCACAAAATATCGGAACAGAAGCGTGAAGATATCTAAAAAGAATCCTAAGTTAAGTGAACATATTTATAAGGGCAGAATTGAACGTGACAAATCTTAATCTCATATAAAATAGTGCTTAAAACAAAGATGCAATTAAATCGGTATTTTTATTCCAATTAAACTAAAAATCCCAAAGATAAACGTTTTATTTCTGTAAATACATAGGGAATCTTGAATAACGAGCTGTAAATTATTATAAACTACAAGAATGTAAACAAATCAATTATAATAATCAAATTTTAAAGTAGAGCGTGTCATAAAAAGCTTTCAGAAATTATTAAGGAAATTATAAAACTTATTAATATGCACCCCAAATATAAGTTTTGGTGAGTTGGTTTAATAAATTCCATGCAACATGACATAGTTGTTAATAGACAGTTTCAATAAAGGAAAACCCATACATTTTTGCAATTATTATAATGTAAATCGAAAATACACTTTATTACAATGTATTAACCACACATCAGAAAATCAGTATACAGAAGTATGGGTTGACATAGATGATGTAATCGCTTTATTGTAATAGACTGAAAGCTCGAGAATGTTGAAATAGTATAAAATCGACTTGAAACTTTGTATTGAGTAGATGCTAACCGTAATAAAATATTACTTATAGCAGGAGGACAAAAGGTTTTGTCGGACCCAGCGGAAGTAGAATTAATCAGTTATATCGGATCCAGTTATCTAAAACATCAAAATGTAGAGAGGGCGCGAATAGACGTTGGTGGACTTAGCCGCGAGGGGAGAGTTCGTGTAAAATTCAGTTAGACTTAACATTAAATGTAGTCTAGCTGCAAGAAAAATTAAAGACTAATTTCTCGCAGAAGCAACAAAAACGGCACACACGATGTTTAATGTGAACTTACTCTCGCGTGAAACGCGGTATTTACCACCATCGAAGTGTGGACTTATTATAGTTGCGACCGTTTAAAAGGGGTGGAATTTTGGACAGTTCAAGTATATACCGCCATTAAATTGGGATTTTTGGGTTGTGTTGTAGCTGTTGTTTAAGAAAGCTGGTGTGGTTTGGACATTCTGAACCTTAAATTAGAAGAATCTAGCTATAGGTAATAGCGAAAGTTGGTACTGAACTTTTTCTTTTGTTTTATAACTGGTATTGTCGATAATTTATGATGCAAGAATGTCATCATTAAATAGGGAAGCAGGAAAATTTAGAATGCGAATAGTTTATTGATGGCTAAGAGTTAAGACTTTTTAAGAATTTTCTTTTAGGAAATTTTTATTTTATTTTAGCAACGCCTGGCCTGATTACAGGGTAAGATTTATTTTTAGAAAAGTATATTTGTATGTGTAATGAAATTATTTTTATGTTAATTGAGATTAACTATAGGTCGATTTTTACTTTAATTGATTTAATAAATAGGTAGTCGGTAATTTGTAAAAGGTATCCAGCTACCCCAATAATAGTCGTAATTGAAAGGGGCATTTTAATTTGCGAAATTTAAGTAAGACCAACTTTAGGACACCAAAGCACGCGAGTTTTTTGCGGAATAACAGTGTTCCACATAAAATGACATCAAAAGTCTTGCGGTGACAGGCTGTTTAGCGCCCCTCGATTTTAACAGTAGGAAGATCTTTCAGGGTAAGTGTTGACGTAAAGTACAATTTGGAATGTAAATCTTTGTTAGTTATTATTTTTGTATTTCTTGATTTTTCTTATTTTATTTCTCATTTATTCATAGCAACGTACTCCTGCATCATTGCACTTAGCTAACGCACGCATTTATAATTCCGGGTCCCCGTCTTTTCTGGGAAAATAAAAATTTAATTAATTCAACGCTTAATTCACTCGTAGTAAGTTTTCACTGAAAAAAATTAATTATCTACAGATATTGGCCTCTCGTGACGTAGTTAAGTGCTCAGGTAACTGACTCAGCGCGAGACATTCAGAACGGGGCAATAATCACGTACTGGACTAAGAAACTTGCGGTTCTAGCGGAAAAGTCAGCTGCGTTGAAATGAAATTAATGGGTACCAGAAGAGTGGGAGCGATATGAGGCAGTCAGAGCAGAAAAAGCTACTATATAGCCAAATAAATGGGGTTCAATTAGTACGAGACACCTCGAATTTACAGCAGCTTAACGGCAACACAACAAGCCCCAAACATAAGTTAACGCTAAATAGTAGGGCGTTGTATACCGAACGCTCCATTGTAACACATGACGTATAGGCAACACATCACACAGTTACATAACTAAGGCGGCGGAACACAAAACCAAACTTAAGGCTTAGCACCACTAATTTTTGTAGTGGGTTGCTAACATCAAAAAAGTTTAAATTTTTCAGTATACAACAATGGTACGATTGGTGCAACTTACGTGAACAACCATATCACGAACCTGAATTTCTTAAAGACTTGCAGATGAGGGTAATCAAGAAACAATTCGTTTTCTTAGATTCGAACACCCGGACTTCTAGAAATATTTTATCTTTTGCTTTGGCCTCCATTAATTTTTAATTGTTTTTTTAATTAACGGTAGCTGCTTTTGTAATGTTGTGCTTCAGGTGTATGAGAATGACAGCATGGACAGACAAAGTTAATAACAAACAGGTTATAGAAATAGTAGGGAAATAAAGATATCTGTGGAAAAAATATGAGAAATAGAAGGGCAAAATAAGTTCTAAGGCATTTTTGGGGAATAGTATGGGATATATTACAAGCACAGATAGGAAAAAGGAGGTAGATGTAGACCTAGATCAGATAGTGATAGATGCAGACTGCGTAAATTTTAGGGAAATGTTTAGGTTAGTTCAGAATAGGAAACAATGAGGGTACGTGTCTAACCAGTTCCAGGACTGAAGACCTAATGGTGATGATGTTTTTTAATTATCAAATCAGGATCACTACTTATCAAGTTATGTTTTAACTACATTATTAATAGTTCTATTTTATTGAGTATCTATATTCACCCAGCTAGTCCTAAAGTACTCTTATACGGTAATAGATCTTTAAAGCTTCTTTTTTTTCCTAATGTCAAGGTTATTCAGCTGTGTAGTGTTAATGTTCAACAGCAGACATTTTCTGATATATAGAGCTATCCTACTTTTTGGTAGAGCGGATCGTACATCAAAAGCTTTTCTTCCATTTTTCACATTCCATTTTCTTCTAAGTAGCAAATCGTTTTTTTCTACTGCTACCCTGCTTAATTCATTTAATTGTTTTTATTTTGGTATTGTTGATTTTCATGCCTTCCTAATGTTTTAATAAGTTTATAAAGTTCTGTTTTCAGTTTCTTCGTTTTTGCTAATATTGCTATATTATTCATACACCTAAGCATTTATATTTTCTCTCCTTCAATTATGACACCTATACCCACTTCGTTTATTTATTTATTGCTTTTTCAATATAAAGCAAGAAGTTAGAAACAGCTATAACATACCAAAGCGATAGAAAGAGTGTAGCAGCGACGGGTCCAGGACCGAAAGTTTTACAACTTAAATTATCTATCGCTTTTCGATTTTAGACTATCTTCAATATAGGATTCTAAAAATATTACCCTTTTATAACTATTTGGTGTACAAAAAAGTTCTGAGCTTTAGATTTCATATAACCGAAACCACAATTTAAAATTCATTAGTTTTCCCGCTCTTTTACGGTTTTCCAACGTTGATATTTGGTCTTTAAAAATCCCGTGCGGTTTGACGTTTGATGCACATAACCTGCAAAATCAATAGTGTTCACGATGGCAATAACAAAAGAGCATATTCGATTTTCCATCCACTTCGCGTTTCATCTGAAGAAAAATGCTGTTGAAGCCACTGACATGATTTGTGCTGCATATGGAGAGAAGGCTGTAAGTCATGTTACGTGTAAAAGGTGGTATCAAAAATTTCGACAAGGGGATTTCAGTCTTGAAGATGAACCGCGTGCTGGACGCCCTCAAAAGATTAAAACGAACGAACTGCAAGCATGGTTGGATATAAACTTTGCACAAACTGAAAAGGAGCTTGCACAGCAGCTTGACATTACGCAGCAAGCCATTTCCACACATTTACATGCAATGGGAAACGTTCAGAAGGAAGGCAGGTGAGTTCCGCATGCACTGTCCGAAGACAACAAAAATCGACGGCGTGACACCGCACTCACTTTGCTTTCAAGGTTCTGGAAAAAATAATTTTCTGCACCAAATCATTACAGGCGATGAAAAGTGGATACTTTATATTAACCTGAAGCGTAAAAAATAATGGGTTGACCCTGGTCAACCTTCGACATCGACTCCAAAGCTCAATATCAATTCCAGTTGCTGCAGCATCACTTGGCTGATACATATTTTGTGACACTTGAAGAGGTACAAAATGCATTGACGACTTTATCGCCTCGAAACCAGTGAGCTTCTATCATCAGGGAATTCGCAGGCTGTCCGAAAGATGGCAAAAGGTCATCGATGCAAACGGGGAATATTTCGTTGATTAATACCTTTTTGTTTGTTTTTAAATAAATATTAAATTTTGCAAGAAAAAGCTCAGAACTTTTTTGTACACCTAGATTCAATTGTAAGAATGTTAGCATCCTTATAATCTGGTTGATCATCGGTTGAATGCATGTGTGTAGATAGTTTGCATGATGGTTTACAGTATTAAATGCTCGTGTCATACGTAAAGCAGTTTAAATAACACATTAGTAGAAGATTAATGTAGTGTAGTAGTTATAGAAAATAGGGATACCATCATGCAAATTTTTTACACTCACACATTTAATTGGAAACAAACAATATTTTAAGGACTTAATTGTTTGGTAGTTAAACTTAATTATAAAGAATAGTTGTTTTTAGAAATAGCAAAACGCAAAATACTATAACTTTAAAAACAGGCATAGATAGTTTAAGTACTATTTAACCTTTGCTATACCAATATTAGTGAACTCATTTTCTAATTTTGACTGAAACTTATCAAGTTTGTAAATTAATAATTTTAATTAATAATTTTGGAAAACCAAATAAAAGTAGTAGAAAATCACGTTGTTTACAATTTTACAAAATAGTTATTTACAATTGTTACGTGTTAAGTGAACTAGCCCGTAACGTACATTTTTCAATTATTGAATAACCAATTTCCATTTACTTATATTTAATAGATCGCTTAAACAAAGTTTTTCTTCCTGTCCATTCAGAAGATGAAATCTGGGACTTAATAAACTCTCGTCGTCAAAAAAAAGGACAAACCTATCGTTTTGTTTGTTGCTCACATAGATAGTTTGTTTAGTAGACTATCTAATGTCCCTACAAAAGTGACTAAAGCAACGCTAATTAGAAAAAAATTTACTGCCTAATTTTATCTCACAATTGGCCTTGTACAAGATTGAGGACACTGCAAGTTTAGTAAAGTTGTGTAAAACATTGGAGGAAGGTAATTAGACTAAACAAAGCTGAGTTTCTTCTTCGTCAAGTAATAAATTTAAACCTCAATTAGAGGAAAACCCCTCAATTGCAGGTGAAAAATATTCTCCTTTCAGAAGTCGAGTTTATAAAAATAAATCGCGTCCTCAAGTTCAATTCTTCAATAATGATATTTCCAGTTCCTCAATAGCTGAGCCATCTTCAGGCGCAGTGAAGGTAAATAAATTAGTCTGTTGGAATTGTGCACGTGGTGGTCATACGTTTACATATTGTAGAGTTCCTAAAAAAAGATTTTGTTTTAGATGTGGTCGCAAAGGAGTTACTGTAACTTCATGTCCATTGTGTTTAAAAAAACGAATGAGGAAGCAAGTACTTGGTAGTCGGCAAACTGTTACGTTCCCCAAGGTTACTATAATTTTGTGTAAAGAAAAAAAAATCCCTTCCTTGAAATGATTGGTAAGAATGACACTTGAAAAAGTAAAAAGTTTATATCAGATTTCCTCAGAGCCCAAAATAAATTCGTTGTTTGTAAAGAAAAATTGTGACAATCGTTCATATGTCAAGTTGAAATTGTTTGATAGAACTATTACTGGTTTATTAGATTCTGAATGTACTGTTTCAGTGGTTAGGTCTGTAGCTGTTCCATTGCTTCAGGAAATGAAATTGAAAATTTTTACTTCAATGAGAAAGGCTTATCGACAGTTGATTTGATTAAGTTTGTCATAGAATTATTTGATTTACCCATTTATATTGGAAAGCTCTGTCACTTTCTTATGCGATTGTTGTGCCGGCGTTCAGTTTTGGAAGTGATTTTGCTAAATTATTTAGTTTGAAAGAGAATTTCAGGAATTATTCATGACATACTCAAGGTGGCGTTGAAAATAATATCCCGCATGTTGGTCAGTTTTCTATACCGTTAAAAATAGATATTGTTCGTTCAGTTTGGATGATCTTTTCGACGCCCAAAGGTCAGTTAGTGATCAGGTCCTTTGATGAAATTAATAGTGATGGAAGATTAGGTCGTACAAATAAAATTGTCATGCACATCGAGACAGGAGATGCGAAACCAAACTGTAGAAAGCCATATGCTATGTTTCCCTTTTTAAATAAAATATTAAATGTTATTAAATAGTGTTATTCCACAACTTCCGTTTAACTTTCCATTTTTAAAAAAAATTGTTGATGATTTAATAACGGCTATCCCAGAAAATAAAATAGTTGAAACCCTTAATATTTTTAATAGCTATAATAATCATATCCAATTCACAATAGAAACAGAATCAAATAAATCGGTACCTTTCTTAGACACTTTATTAATTCGAAACGATGAAAATTATATAATTTTAGATTGGTATAAAAAACAAAGCCATGCCAACAGGTATTTAAATTACCATTCCTATCACCCTTTCAAAACAAAAATAAATTTCATTTTAGGATTATAAAACCGAATTAAAAGAATATGTCATCCAACATTCTACAATAAAAATATAAAAAAAACTTTCAAACATTTTAAAAAACAACAACTATCCTACTCCTTTAATAACAAAATTACTATATACCTCTGAAGAATATAAAAACACAAACAACAGTAACAGTAATATAAACAAAAATAACACAAGTAGTAACGACAGCAAAAATTTAGAAATATATAAAACAATACCAAATATAGACAATGAATTAACTCATAAGCTAATTAAAGTATTTAAAAATTATAATTTTAAGTATGCAAAGAAAAATATTTTAACAGTCAACAATCTCTTTTCAAAATTAAAAGATAAAACACCCAAACTATTTCAAAAAAATATTGTGTACCAAATTAATTGTTTAGATTGTAATGGCTTGTATATTGGACAAACATGTCAATCATTAAATCAACGTATAACACAACACAGAAGTGACATAAAAGTTAAACCAAATTCCTGTGCTTTAGCGAGTCATTCAGCTAATTTAGATCACAGAATAGATTTCAAAAATCCAAAAATTTTAGAATTAGAGAAAGATAAACAAAAAAGACTATTTCTTGAAATGAATCACATTTTTAGTGCAAAAGATAGTATTAATAAAAAAACTGATATTAGTGGTTTGAGCTCGATTTACACATATTTACTTAATTTTAAAACATAACTACATACCTAATGTAATATTTGTTAATATGTTTAACGTTATAAATACATATACACATACACACCATACAACCTAACACATGCGCATACACACTCACACACACACACAAACAAACACACACACACACACACACAAACGCACACGCATACAAACAACAACTATCACATACAACATAACATATACATTAAACAAAGGTATCAGGTATTCTATTAAAACAGAAAATTTGAAATATTTCAAAATCTGACATAATTTTTAATTTTTATTTTTACATTTTTTCTTATACAAATTATATATCCTTCTTACATTTAAAAGTGAAAAACTAAAAAGTTATGTTTAATACTTCGATGCTAATTTTTTAAAACAACTCATCTTGTAAGTTCAATTAATATTTATATAATTTAGCCTAGTTGTTTGTAACATTTTTAGAAGCCTGTGATCAAGGATTAAATATATCCAAAAATTCAGGCATTATAAAAGAGTTTTCTTTTTACCAGCTGACCTCAAACCCATTAAAGCATTTAATATTACTAGAAAGTCATTATCTTTAAAATATATATATATATATATAATAAATAAATAATAATAAATAATAATAAATAAATAATTAAATAGATAAAAAATATAATAATAAAATTAAATTTTGTATCTCTTGTACGGTGAATTGTAAAGTATTCTGTTTGAATTGATGTCAGGTGTTGGTGTGTCTTTTGTATTTATTAGATTTTTTAATAACGGTCAGAAGATATGAGTAAATGTTGTTGAGATTTTGTGTGTCTGTTTTCTTATTCAAGGGTGTTTTTTGTAAAAAAATAGCGATCATTTCTAAAAATAATCGTTTTTTGTAGTTTATTTTAATGAAGATTATACTGGTATCGTTATAATTAATTTTATGACCTGTTTCGATGGCATGGGAGGAAAGTGCACATGTTTTATTGTTGTGTCTGCAGTTGCTTTTATGTGAGGCTATTCTGGTTGAGAGCCATGTAGAAGTGTGTCCTATGTATTTTCCATCACAGTCCTGGCAAGGTATACAATACACAATTCCCGATTTTCGTTGTTTTGTAGTTACATCTTTTAAGTTTGTGTATAATGCTCTGTTTAAAGTTAATGTAGGTTTTATTGAAAATTTGATATTGTTTAGGTTTTTGAAGAGTTGTTTTAATTTACCAGTAAGTTTATCTATGTGGGGTAGTGAGATGTAGGTTGAGGGATCATTACTGTTGTTTACGGTGTTGTTAATTATATATATATATATATATATATATATATATATATATATATATATATATATATATATATATATATATATATATATATATATATATATTTAGGTTTTGAAGAGTTGTTTTAATTTACCAGTAAGTTTATCTATGTGGGGTAGTGAGATGTAGGTTGAGGGATCATTACTGTTGTTTACGGTGTTGTTAATTATATATATATATATATATATATATATATATATATATATATATATATATATATATATATATATATATATATATATATTTAGGTTTTGAAAGTTGTTTAATTTACCAGTAAGTTTATCTATGTGGGGTAGTGAGATGTAGGTTGAGGGATCATTACTGTTGTTTACGGTGTTGTTAATTATATATATATATATATATACATATATACATATACATATATATATATATATATAATATATATATATACAACAGTAATGATCCTCAACCCACATCTCACTACCACATAGATAAACTTACTGTAAATTAAAACAACTCTTCAAACTAAACAATATCAAATTTTCAATAAAACCTACATTAACTTTAAACAGAGCATTATACACAAACTTAAAAGATGTAACTACAAAACAACAAAATCGGGAATTGTGTATTGTATACCTTGTGATGGAAAATACATAGGACACACTTCTACATGGCTCTCAACCAGAATAGCCTCACATAAAAGCAACTGCAGACACAACAATAAAACATGTGCACTTTCCTCCCATGCCATCGAAACAGGTCATAAAATTAATTATAACGATACCAGTATAATCTTCAATGAAATAAACTACAAAGAACGATTATTTTTAGAAATGATCGCTATTTTTTTACAAAAAACACCCTTGAATAAGAAAACAGACACACAAAATCTCAACAACATTTACTCATATCTTCTGATCGTTATTAAAAAATCTAATAAATACAAAAGACACACCAACACCTGACATCAATTCAAACAGAATACTTTACAATTCACCGTACAAGAGATACAAAATTTAATTTTATTATTACCTAAGATACACTTACAGTTGTCTTCAATCAAAATATGTCAAATTCAATTTATACAAATTCAAATTAATTTTAGATGCTACATTTTAATTCTAATTTATAAAAACTTCATTATTCGTAAGTAACCTACAATTGTTAATTACTCTAAGTATGTACTTATAGTTTTCCTGAAGAAGAAAATAATAATTTTCGAAAGCTTGAATTAGTATAGAAGAAGTTTTATTTCAACAAAAGACCTGACTGATACCCCAATATCTCATCAATCTAATATATATATATATATATATATATATATATATATATATATATAGTTATGGATAATCAGACGTATCATAGAAAATTCTCAAATAACAGAATATCTTTCACTTATCCTACAATTGTCTGAATAGCAGTTTTCTCTTTGCCGCGTATTATTTTATGGTACTCTAAATCTTTCAGTATCTTATCGAAACCTGCGAAACAGCAAAGCAATTTCTGTTTACTGCTCGTAAACATACCGTAAAGGGATTGCATCTGAATGTAAGGTTCTAGACGGTTGTGTTTGATTAACATTTATCATTATAAACGCAAAACAAGCAATTCTAGCTAGAAAATTATACTGTATGGAACAATTTATTCAAGAATTTTTCAGTTATTTATAAGATAAGTTTCACAACATATATCCAAAGTAATATAGTCAACATTTTTACGCTTTTAGATGTGTTATGTATCAGCCGTAAAATGGAATTGAACATCGCCTGAGCACGAGTGTCTTATATAAAATGGCAATCAAGCATACATTTTAAAATGTCATAGATTTCTAGGGCTTTGACGCAAAACGCGGGAAGTATCCTATAACTTCATGTGCCTAACGTAAGATTTATTAGGTAAAAGTAAATCAACACAATCTATTATTATCTATTACTCAGCTTCATTTTAGACCATTAATTGAATTTGACGATGATATCATTTTGGTAATGTAAAAGCAATAAATTTGTCGATACCCGTGTTTCTACTTTCTCAAAATTGATAAAGTGTCGATTCCGTAAGAAATATGCCATTAAACAAAACAAGCTATACTTATATGTAGCAAGTTCTGAACATTATGGAAAGATGGTTAAAAATTTGACTTATTGCAATTCAGAAATTTTTTCAGCACTAGTCGTCGCCATGTATGTGCTTGGAGCATTGACCTGCTGTTGCAAAACTTCAATCGGGTATTGCAGAGTTGGAGATGCCGAAATGGCACCGTTGCAATTGCAACTCAGCTCTCACGAAGTAGTTCATGGTGCGAAATTTCGTCAAAGTGAAATCAAATGATAATCATTGCTTTTAGGCAGAAGCGGTCCTAGTAAACCACTGAGGAGCCTTTCATCCTTGTGCAGTTGACGTTTTTTGTTTGCTTAAGTTATAAAAAACAACTCACTTCTAATTACTAGTAACAGTTTTTCTGCAAAAACACTTATCTACCGAATTTAAAATATTTCTTAAGAAATGTTTAGTGTTGAGTGTTTATTCGTCTGATTATGGGAATCCGTTAGAAGTCGTTGATTTACCAAAAATATTTTTCATCAAATGTCAACTAACACTGGATTTGAGGAATTGATTTTACTGAGAAATCGCTAACACTTGGTTGCGAATTGTTTTGCAGTATTTCTCTATAGACTGCTTCGTCCACATGAGATGGTCAGCTAAACGTCATTCAACAGTTAGTCGGACGTATTAAAAGTAATGAGTCTTTAGTGTTTGTTTTTAGAGAGCAACCATAAGATATTTGGCAACGTTGATTTCCTTATATTGAAAATTTGATTCTTTAAAATATGTATTATGATATATTTCCATAGTTGTTGAAGGCAACTTGTGTTAGTTCAATTTTTTACATTAGAAAGTATCTAGGTAATTAATATTAGAATTAGGAATTTTGTTTTGAAAACTCACATGTCAATTTGTAACGGGCATTTTTAATAGTTTAACATTTTACGCTTTTTCTCAACTAGTAAATACCTTTCTGCAATTACTATCTCTATATTTTATTTAAAATGAGTGGATCGCTGTTTGTATAAAGTAAATTACTGTCCAACTTATCGGAAATGATAAACAGCTCGTAATTATTTAGTAGATATGATGGCTGCATTCATGTATTGGATGTTTCCTTATGTGATTAACAAGTTTAGATAATAGTCGACAAGAGTTTATGGTAACAACGGGTTTATATGAACAGATGAGGAGTTTTGAGTTTGCACTTCGATCCTACGAATTAATTACGTAAAAAATAGTGTGTGCTGTTTGCTTTGAAAAGAGTCGTATTGTTTTAGTGATACGCGTAGCTTTACTAATTGTTCTTTTTGTTGCTTTTCTGTTGAAAAAAAAAGTGATAGAACTTGTTGACTCGACCGCACGTGCTTGTTTTACGGAATATTATTTTAGTGATACGCGTGTCTTCCTAATTGTTTTTAGTTGTTTTTCTTGTAAGATAAATGTTTTAAGGAACATTTAACGGACTTTCTTTAGTGATACACGTGCTTGACCCGTTATGGTTCTTTTTAGTTGTTTTGTCTTTTAATTTTTTAAACTGTGTGTGTAATCTAGTTTCGCGGTCCTGTTCTTCTCAGAGTAGCGCATACTTTGGATTATTTAAATACAATGATACTGTAGTTTCTGAATTTTCTAACAACAAAGAATCTGAAAGGGATCATTACTTGCGCAAATTTCGTTATTTGCAAAATATGGCAGATTGCCGGCTTACAAAGGTATTATTGGAAGTTTCTCACTGCTTGTTGGGATGTTTATGAACATAATATACATCTGGTCCCAGTTGGAATTGAACTAGTGCTGCGGAATATTTCGAAATTATTGTCTTAGGAAATAGAATTTATCAAGGCTACATAGTTCCGACGCGTGATATTGTCTACTGCTGACACCGGTGAAGTGCGTAGGTGTGATTGGTGTGACGTGTGATAAGTTCCATCAACACCCTCACAGTCAAGGGTAAAGTGCTTCATTAGTGCAGGACATCGTTGAATCCCACACTTCAGTTGCAAGGAAGCGTTGCTGAAGGACTTTTGTAAGTTGAACTATTTTCTACTGGTTATTACTTTAAATATCTATCCGTTGCTTTACCATATCTTTGTCGTTCTGATACCTTTTACAATAGACTTGCATGCTATTTTAAAACATAGAGAAAAAAAAAGAGAGAAAGAAAAATCAATACTACTGAATTACTCATACCAATTGTGTCTTATCTATTTATCTTTTGTCAACATTTTATCTGATTTATGTTTAATTGGTGTGTGAGGAAACGTTTCTGCTACTCCCCAATATTACCTCACTTTGTACTAAAAATATTTCTGTATTGCTTTTACCGTTGTTATATTATATAGATTATCTAAACAGTTTTTTTTACATTCTACCAAGTACTGAATAACTTAGACTATGCATTGCTGCTATGCTTTTTCTTTATTTCAGGTTTGCAGGACTAATCTTTTTTATTTCAGGTTTGCTATTCTAATTTCTTTTATTGCAGGTACTGTTACTAACTCCTTACCGCCGCATACATCATAGGTCAGTCTGCTTTCTGCACCCCCCCCCTACTCTCCGATTGAGCCCGGTCATTTCTTTGACTTTCTTTGTGTTATGTAGCATAAGTTTGGCGCCCAACGTGGCTGCCACAAAAAAACGTAACAGAAATTTGCAAGAAAGACAGATCTTAATTGCACTGTTAATTCTGTTAAAGACTTAAAGATCTAAGATTGATTTAAAAGAGACGATTAAATATTTTGTCCTTTATCGTGTAATTTAAAGATAATTCTTTTTACTAAACTAAACTTTTAATACTGTAGGGTTTTTTGAATTTAAAGTTAAAAATTTTCGTTTAAACTCTGTGCGAAATTAGATTTGATTTAGTTTAGTAATATTGAACAAAAGTTTTCTAAGAGCTACAAACAAGAACATTTCTTTATGTATACATTACAGACATTTTTATTATAATTTTTTTGTTTTGTTTAATAGTGAATAAATTTATGTATGCGGGTAAATATTTTTTATTGAGGTGATCTTGTTGTACACGAGTGCTTATAGTAAAATCTTGGAACGAACCTTCAGAGGTTCATTTATATATTATTATTTATTTTATTATTATTTTGAGGCGCAAACTGCCGTTTCCATTTGTATTATAATAACTTGTTTTTATTTCCGGTTTACCCCGCACATAGATCAACCTTTTGTTTGAAATTTCGCCGACAGCGAACAGTTTAAAGTTTAGAAATTGTTTCACCTAGTAGCGATTGTGTATCTAAAGTAAAGTATTTTCTTCATTGTGAGGAACAAAATTTTCTGATGATTTTTGAGTAACTTGATTTGTTTTAGTCTAGTCGGGGTTAACTTGATTTGTTTTAGTATGAGGTTGTGGCATAAACATCTATGTTCTGTTAAAATTTTTCTTATTTTCGGAAATCATATATTCAACTATTAAGTAAGTTATTTATATATAATAACATTTTTATCTCATTATCTGAATTCGATTTGAAACTTTTGAGTTATAATTTCTAAGTTAATAAACAACTTTCCAAGTATTACTTTTAAAAGTATAGAAAACGATTAAAATGTCCAGTAAAAACGAAAAATTCTGGATCGTTTGTTGGACAAGGGAACTAAGACACCTGGTTGTCTTATAATTCTTAACGAATATAAAGTAAATTTCCAAGATGAATGTGGAATAATAAATTCGTCAACTAAAGCCATTTAAAGTATATTATCTGAATTCAAAGTTAACATATCTGATTCTGCTTTAAAGTGAGCGATGTCGCTTTGATTTATCTTACGGGCATATAAAGCGTATGCAATTGAGTTCAAAAGATCTTGATGAAACTAAAAGATTTAAAAATGAAGCATCAGCTTCAGTACTTATATTAGAGGCAAATTTCTATTATGAAGTCAGTAAAGACAAGGACCTTAATCAACAACATGACGTGTCGATTGCATCATCATCACCTGGTAGTGTACCTGTTCTATCGGTTATGCATCTTGCACTTCCGATTCCCATTTGTTCTTGGGGAATAAAATTTTCTGGAGACTTTGGACAATTATACAACTTTTTAGAAAGGATAAAAGAGTTAGCGCACTTGCGTAAAGTAATTAAAGAATATCTATATGAATCCATCTCGGAATTATTTGTAAATAAAACTCTTATTTGGTACAGATGCGTAAGAAATTCTGTGAAGGAATGGAAGTCGTTAGTCATTCGTTTGAGAGAAGATTTCTTACCGACACATTTCCAAGACAATATCTAGGAATAAATTAGAAATCACAGGCAGGAAAGGAATGAACCTGTATTATTATTCTTGGCACAAATGGAAAGTTTGTTCAGCAGACTACCTAGTTCTCTTGCTGAGTTTACAAAAGTCAGAATGATTTGTTAAAATTTATTACCTGAATATATTTTCCATCTTGCTTTATTCGATATTGAAGATGTACACATACAGCCTCCATTATTAACCAGAAGTTAAATTCAACTCTTTCACGTAATTTCCGCTGTTCTCAGGAATATTCTGAATCACAGTCAAGAAATAAATTTTTAGCTTCTAATAAAAATTGTTCCATGTGAAGTTGTACCTTTAAAAATAAATAATTTTCTTCAAATGTTCGATCTCAGGATAGTATACAAATTTCTAAAGCAGTTTTGAAAGTCCATCTGAAACAAAAGGAAAAGGATTTGCTATAATTGTTCAAACCTTGGTCATTCGTATGGGATTTGCAGAGCTCCAAAAAACCATTTTGTTATGGGTGTGGCGATAGAGGGGTTATAAGTACAAGCTACGTTGCGTGTTCAAAAACTTATAGAAAGGCATAGACAACGAACTCGGCATTTGGAATCTTTAAAACAGGCACTTATCACAATATTAAAAAAGAGAAATTATTTTGTGCAAAGGAATAGTTCAACTGGTTAAAAGCGTTAAAGATCTTTGTGGAGTCCAATTAAATCTAAGACATGTTTTGTTTGAAAAGGAAACTTGGCGATAATCGTCTTTATAGTATGGTAAATTTTTTGATAGAAACATCGTAGGTCTATTTGACTCTGGATGTACCACTACAGTTATAGGATATTTAGCAATTATGCTCACAAACCATCTAGGATTGATAGAATGTTTTAAGAGAAACAAAAGTTTCCACAGCTCATGGATCAATGAAAGTAATCATAGGCTCAGTTGATCTTCCGATTAGTATAGGCAGGCAGTCTAGCATTTTTAATGCGTTAGCGGTTCGTTTTCTACTACACCTTATAATCTTTGTCAGTGATTTTGCAAACCTATTTTGTATAGTAGCAAATTTTAAAAATAATTTTTGGGTTGTTTATTGTGACGGTGGCAACGATCTTTAGTATGTAGGTTGATGTTCAACACCAATAATACAAGACAATTACTTACTTAGTTTGGATGACTTAACAAGTGTTTAGCGATTAGAGACTGAGGCTGTAGTTGATTTTTTAGCGATATTAGTAGCGAGAGTCGGTTGGGTCGAACTCAAAATGGTTTTGGAAATCATTACTGGAGATACAAAACCTGTTCGACGGAGGCCTTATGTCATATTCCCTTATATGAATAAGCCTTTAAATAAAAAACTGAATGAAATGTTACATTTAGGAGTATAGAACCTCGTGTTAATGCTGGTGTTCGCCTATTCTTCTCGTAAAGAGGAAATTTTCTGACGAGAACAGATTCTATTTCGGTGGACGAATGCTTAACGATGTGAGAGTACACGATAGTTTCACCTTCCAAATATTGACAAAATTTTTAATTTGCTTAGAAGCGCTAATTAGATTTCTAGTTTAGACTTGCGTCATCCTTTCGGCAATTTCCGCTCTCCGAAAGCGCTAAAGAAAAGACGGCTTTCCATGTCATATCTAGAGGACATTTACGCTTTGTAACTATGCCGTTTGGGTTTCGGAACGCAGTGCAAACGCAAAGCATTTGATCGACACCAATTTAGGACCGCAATTTGAACCTCACGTCTTGTGTTACCTAGACGATATAGTCATATGTTCGTCATTATTCGAGGTACACGCAAAATTACTATAAGATGTCAAAAAACGTCCTGAGGAAGCTAACTTAACTTTAAATCTGAAAGAGTGTATATAGTTAGTTCCAATTCTCTTCATACTGATCTCCATAAAATCTGGCCGATGATAGGTTTTCAACTTTCAAAGACAGTGCCAGAAGTAAAAATATTTATTGGCATATATAGCTGTTACCGTAGATTTATTAAAAAATTTTCAGTTTCAGTTTCTTTAATAAGGATCTCATTATAAAAAAAAGTCTGGCCGTTGTTTGGAATCCAACTGCAGAATCTTCATGCATACATTGTTATAAAATGTGATGCAAGTGACACGGGTATAAGTGCAGTATTGCTACAAACTATATACGGCGAAGAATGCGTTATCTTGTATGCCAGAAAGTTTCTTAATAGAACTGAACGAAATTACTAAGTGACGGAAAGGGAGTGCTTAGCTCTAATCTTCGCCATTGAAAGATTTCGTCCTTGGTCGGAGGAGTTCGTTTTGGGATTGTTATTTACAACTTCTTTTTGTTACTGTTAAACAATATTGAAAATCCAAAGGCAAACTCGTCCGATAGGCTGCTCGTTTAAGGCAGCAGACCTTCAATCTAGTGCACAGGAAAAGAAAATTTAATATTGCCCTTGATTGCCTTAGCAGTGCATCAGAAATAAAAAATCCAACTGTTAATCTAATTGAAATTTCGTTAGATAAGTTAGACCCCTGGTAGGAGTGTTTAAGAAAAACAAATCAGTCATCAAGTAAAGATTATCCGCGATAAAAAGTAAATAACGGTATTGTTTTTAAGTTTCCCCATCTAACTTACCTTTAACATCCAGTGTCAATGAGATGATATTATTAAACTTTGTCATGAGCTCCCCGTTGTAGAACATTTTGGATATTTTAAAACTTAGTTGCCAGCTCAAAACTGTATTATTGGCCGAAAATGAATTTGGATATATTAAAATTTGACGAAGGTGCCAAGTTTGTAGGTTGCGAAAATCATCTAGTGCTGCTCCGCAGGTTTAATGGGCAGAAAAAGGATTTGAATTTTCTTTTCAGACGATAGCGCTAGATTTTATATGGGTCCATTTCTACGCTCTAAATCTGCTTATAGGTGGCTATCAGTTATTGTTGATTCATTTTCCAAATATAATATTTTAAATCCGCTACGTAATACTGAAGCTACGGCAATTATTCGTATTATAGAAAAAAAAGTTTGTTTTTTTTTATTATTATACCGAAGTTTATTATTTGCTACAATAGCACACAGTTAAAGAGTATTACTTTTAGGGATTCTTGCAAGAAGTTCGAGATCCAAAGGATCTGGTGTTCCGCCATTTATTCTCCGCAGTGCGATTTTGTAGAGCGATTTAATGGAACCGTTGTCACTGCAATTAGGTTTTATGTTCAGAAGGATGATTCTCGGAACACAGATTTGTTAACAATTCAGTTTGCTAAATATTCTGTAAGGCATCAAGCTGCTGGTGGTACCTGTACTTATTTTGGTCGGTATGAATTAATCTGTGGAAAATTATATTGCGTAGGATTAGAGCCTATGAAGGATACTGCAGTAATCCTGGTCGTATATCTTTATATGTTTCGGATCGACAAGGTCTAGCAAAGAGCTATAAAGATTTTAAAAGTTACATGTAGCATATGAGCATTGGAGAAGCAATTTAACTTAAGGAAAAAACATTTATTTTGAAAATAGGTGAAAAAGTCTGGAGGTCAAATAAAGTACCCTCCAGTGCTGGTTGGAAATCTATCTCTAAATTAGCACCAAAATTTGTGTGATGTACAGTTTATGTAAAAGACTCAAAACCTTTAAATCAGCAGCCGACGAGGTATAGATGATCTAATGATGTTTAGAGTTGTATAATGTTCGACTTATTTCTTAAACATGTTTCTTAGATTGAGATCTATCGTATAAGTATCACTTAATGTTTTCTAAGTAAGGTCTATAGTATAAGTATCGGTCAATAAGCTTATACCATGTTATGTTAAGAAATGTGTATTGGTTGTGAATAATGAAGAGTTCCCTTTTATCTCGGAGAAGAAATTTTGTGAAAACTCTAGTTAGGATTTTCTCTACACACTAGCGTTGAAAGGTACCCATCTTAATTAGACTGCAACTTGAACCCTATTTTGTGGACTCAGTTAAAATATTTGTATATCTTTATTTAGGCGTGGCTTGTTTTAAGGTTGGTCACCCTAACGGACAACATCTTTAGTTAGGTATGTGTCGTCGTATCTGATAATTTCTATGTAGTGACATTATTCGACCAAAGGTCGTTTGGTTTTCTTTGAGACTAGGGACTTCCGATCTTATTAGTTAGAGATGGTTTTAAAGCGATGTCGTTACATTGTGTGTGATTTTCATATAATAATAAAATCATATGGAGGTTATCTCTTTTAGGGGTATGAAGAATTCTTGGCAAGGCAGTCTCTGCCGTATTGACCACTGTCCTAAAAACCAAACTGAACGTTAGTGTATAAATTATTTTACGAATTTTTTTTTTTGGTATTACTAACTGAAGTGCAAATAATGATAATGCTTAGGACTCGCATCTGTTCAAAAAAAGTAATCACATCTTTAAAGAAAATGTTTTTCGAGCTTACTTTTCTGTGTATCTATGTATGTTTGTGTCTTACAGATAAAAGTCTTTTCAAGAGAATAGTTTCTCTATTTTTTTGCTTATTCCTATTTTGCAAACTTTAGTAGAGAGAATTTAACAAATACGTAGAGATATAGTAAATATTTTCCTATGTATTATTTTGTATTAAAGGAGTTTAGTTAAAGACATGGCGATTATATTTTGCTACATTTTTCATTCCCCCTTGTTATCTTTGAGTGGTAGTTTTCACTTATTTTGTTATTACCTATTCTGATTTTATCTATTTTGTCTTATCGATTTTGATTCCATTATGTACGAGCTGTACAAGTAGTTACTGAAGCACTCAATTTCTATAAATTTTTTGTTGATATTGTTATATACAGCGAGCCAATATTTTAGATTACTTTGAAAATAATTCACTGTAACACAATCAGTAAGTCGCACATCCTTTGTTCTAGGAAAACTTGCAACATGCTTATCAAATGTCACGTTCCTGAAATCACCTCACCACACTTATCTTTTTGTATATTTCATCTTTTGGTCAATACTTTACTATGTCTTTACTTTGTAGCAACCACAATTAGGTTTCCTGCACATGTCCTAGAACTCAGGGAAGTTTTGGCTTACCACTATTAAACATATATTCTTATCGCCTGCCACAGCCTTAAGCAGAAAACCCATATCTTGTAATCAGCAGTTATAAAAGACTAAGCATTAGAAGATTTGTCGATGATTTAGTTAGTTCGCATGAAGCCCTAGTTCATTCACTGCTCTGGAGCAAGTCGGCTTGGAGCCAACCCTAAGAATGGTGACTTGATCTTTTATGGTTGCTGAGTCATTCTAGTCAAGATGGTCACGTAAGTAATTCTTTATTATTATAATTGTCTAATTTATGTACCGATTCATATTTTTATTAACATGCCATTTAGCTCTAAGTTTATTCCTTATTAAATACTGTTGTTGATTTTTTCGTTTTGTTACCCCTATTGTTGCTAGATCCCTAGGTCCCTAGGACCTGAGTTAAATACCACCTCTCACAACTTACCATCTCTAAAGACTCTACCATCACCTTACCTTAGCTACGCCCAAGCACATTTAACCGAGGTATCAAAAGTATATTTAACAATCAGTAAAAATGTATTTAACAATATATAAATCTGTTCTACTAAGAACTCCTATAAATCAAATTATTTTTGTGTTAGGGTATACTGCCTTAGATTTTTGTATAATCCAAAATATATGTCAATGAGAAATAGTAGTAGTTTTTAGATAGTAAGAAAAAATCTTTTCGATCTATAATTGAGGTTCTAATAGTCTTCAAGATGTTTCTTGTTGGAGTGAGACAGTGTATCATTATTTAAAACTCCTAGTCTATTATGCAATATTACGGTATGTCCCTTTACTATAATATTATTGACGTTTGCTTATAGAGGATTTGATTTCAATGTCGTTTTTACAGAGCGTTTAAGTAACAACATTTTTAGAAATAACGTGGTGATCACCATCATTAGCTCTTCAGTCCTGGAACTGGTTAAAAGCGTACTTCAATTGTTTCCTATTGTAAACTAACCGACACTATCCGCACGCAATTGTCTAATCTAGGTCTACCTTTACTTCTTTTTTTTATCTATCTTTGCTTGTAATATATCCCGCATTATTTCCTAATGCTCTAGAATGTGTCCTATCCTTCATTTTCTCCTATTTCTTTTTTCACAGATATCTTTCTTGTTCTACTATTTATAAAATCTCTTTGTTATTAAACTTTGTCTGTCCATAGTATCATCATCATACATCTGAAGCACCACATTCCTGTCTGCTTCTCCTACTGTCCTCATTTCATAGTTCTTCACTGCAGTGCTCCACACATATGATTTCAACAATTTTTCCTTGTTTCGATGTTTATTGTCTTCGAACACAGAGACTGCAATTTCTCGTTAGATGCAGCACGGCTTCTTTTCTATTGTTTTCTAAATATTTTCCCTATTTCACCGATATTCAATTGAACGCCAAAAGGGTTAAGCAACTTGAGGCTGCCAAGATCTCAAAACACTTATACATTGTGGAATTAATAGTTTTCCAATTATTCCTATCGCATAATCAACATTTGTTAAGGATATTTCAAAACCAGCACTTGTACTTGTTTACATTAATCATCAGGTTTAAGTGTAATTATTTTTTCATCATTAGTTTTCCGTCTTGGAACTGGTTAGACGCATACCACCATTGATTGCTATTCTGAGCGAATGTACATAGTCGCTTAAAATTTCTACAGCCGACATTTTTCACTACCTCTGTGCAATAGTTTAACCTAGGTTTACCACTACCTCCTTTTTTTAGTATCTCTGCTTCTGATATACTAGGCACTATTCCCTCATGCCTTAGTATGTGCCCTGTCATCTCATCTCTTCTAATTTTTATTTCTTTCTTTCTTTCTCTACAATTTCTAGAACTTCCTTATTCTTAACTTTCTCTGTCCACATCTTCATCATCTGTAGTACCACATTTTAAAAGCTTGTACTTTTTTCTTGTCCGCTTCACCTACTATCCAAATTTTACAGCGGTATGGCGCTGTACTCGACACATATGCTGTCAATAGTCTTTTCTTTGTTTCTATGTTATTGTCTTTGAACAAAGTAGTTGCTTTTTTTTGTTAAGTGTCAGCACGAACTTGTGCTAATCTTTGTTTTATAACTTTTGCACTTTTTGCATTTTGCTTCCTAGGTAGCAGAAATCCTTAATCTCTTGCAAGTTTTCGTTTTGCATTTGTATTCTGGATTTTAATTTATCTTCCCCTCTTTTACATACTAGTACTTTAATGTTGTCTTTGTTTATTTTAATATAGCATCTCTTTGCTAATACTGTTTACATTTAATTAAACGCTGCTTCTAACACTTCCTTGCTAGATGCTAATACTGTCATATCAGCTGCAAATCTAAGCATATAAATTTTTTGTCTCTGCATATTATTTCCAAATATCTCAGGCATTTGACAGTGTTTGCTGCGTTTTCTAGGTACAAGTTGAAAATTAATGAGGATAGGGCACCTCGCTGTTTCACTCCGTTTCTAATATTTATTTCTTTACGTTCCTGCTCTAATTCTGTTACAGTTATTTACTCTTTGTATAAGCTATGCAGCATCCGTCTATCCCTAAAACTTATTCCAATCTTTTTGAGTATTTCAAACATTTTTTTCTATTTTCTATTGCCGAATGCTTTTTCCAGATCTACAAACCCTATACACACACTTCTCCTTTTTCTATTTGTTACGTTCATTTTCGTAAATAATTAATTAGTGTATATACAATAATTTTTATCTTAAATTCCTTTGGCGTTCAACACAAACATTAATTCCGTTAATTAAAAAATAACCCTTTTGTGTATTAAAATTTGCATAGTAATTAATAATAAATATCCTATCTATGTTGATAAATCTTTGTGCTTCATTAGAAAAATAAATATCCTTTCTAAGAATTTTGTCCCGTGGAATTTACGCCTTAATTAGATAGACGACTTTCCAAGTATTTTAATAATTAAATGCTGGCGTGTTTTCCCTTGTTAAAAAATTCAGCGAATTTATTTTAATAAAATTAGGGTTTTCCTGGTTTATTTCCTTGCTTTGGTGCTTTAACAAATGTAACAATTTATTTGCTGTTCGATTAGCGGCCAGAAAACACGTTGTTTTGTTTTGCTCGTTTTTTTGATGCGAATTTCCGGCACGCATTATTTAGCGTGGTGAGTATATGGAGTTTATATAAAACAATACGCTTCGGCTTCATTAAATTAATTTATTGTTCATAACTATTCTAGCTTCCTGCGGGGGACACGTTAATCCCTTGAGCCTCTTCTGGGAATGCGCAGTCAAATGCGCTCTGCCTGAACGTAAGACCAGCGACTGGTTCTACCCCGATGCCAGTAACTCGGGGGTGAGTCCTTTTTTTTCTTTGTATGCGATTCTGACTTCGGAACCAGAACGTTCTAAGATGGCATTTCCAAATTTGATTTTTTATATATAAAAATTATTAAACTATTTTGGCATTTACTGCTCGTGTGTTACGGCCTTACTCTTTGTTGCTAAATTACTAAAACTATACATTGTTTGTAAAAATAGGTTAAGTGAATATTTACGATAGTCTAGAGCTGTGGTTTTTAGGGTTGCATTTGGTTATTTCTTTTTTTTACTAATTACTGTCAGGGGGTTATCGCCTAAAAGCTACAGCTCGCCATTTTCATGGGTAATTTTTTAAAATGTAATATGTAAATTGGGTACATTGACTTTTTTGGGGTTGGGTTTGGGAGTACTGCTTTTTGTATATATATTTTGTTTTTAATTATAAGTTTTTTCCTTTCCGTTGTATGTTTTGATCGGAGTGTGAATGAGTGAGTGTATATATATATATATATATATATATATATATATATATATATATTATTATTTATTTCAGGTTCCTTTTAATTTAGCTATAGGTATAAGACCCCGCCCACTCGCCGCCTGAGCCCGGACTTACTTACTTCCTTCTCTTTCTTTTTTTTTATGTTACGTCAATGTACGTAGCATAAAATATTGACGCCCTGACGTGGAGCTCGATTCTTTTTGTGCTTAATTTCGGCTGCGATTTTTTTTGGTGCTTAATTTTGGTTGCGATTATTTTTGTTAATTAATATCGGCTGCGATCTTTTGGTAATTAACTTCTGCTGCGATTCTTTTTGTGATTAATTTCGGCCGCGATTTTGTTTAGTTAATTTCTTTTGCGATTTGGTTTTCGTTAATTTACTTGTGCTGCGATTTTGTTTCATGTAACTTTGGCTCCGATTTTACTTTAGTTAGTTTGGCTCCGAGTTCGTTTTAGTTGATTTTCGCTCCGATTTTTTGTTTATTGTTCTTAGTTTCTAAGTTCCTACATGACATGCATTTTCTCGGCTTGATATTACTTATGTTTCGTCTCTTACGCTTAATATGATTGGTTGGCTTATTTCAGATTATTGGTCTTGTGTTTTCGCCAATAGTCCTAGTCCGTTGAAAACGCTGGCGCCCAAGATTTTTCTTTTTCTTCCTTCCCTCTCTGTACATTTTGTTCTCCTTGTCATGTCCAGAGTTAGTTTTTCCCTCCGATTTTTCCTTTATTCTACAGTCCTATTCTGATTTCTATTTTGTTGTTTCGCTCCTATTGGTGTTCCCAAAGTTTATCTGTCGGATATGTTTTAGATTACCCTGTATTCGCCATAATTTTCTTTTCTTTTGGTTTCTATCGAGTTACGGTTAGCCTTTATTTCGTTACCTTCTACCCATTTCTTTCTTGTTCGTATTCAAAATGACTTCTTTTTCGGCTTCCTACTACTGTCTCCCAGTGTGGGAGTGGAATTTGAAGTTTTCTGGTGTCCCGAACACTCTTACTGTACGTGATTTTTTGGAGCGAGTCGAAAAACTCCGACGAGCTCACCATGTATCCGAATTTGATTTATTTGAGTCTGCAGTGGATTTGTTCGAGGCTGATGATTTACGTTGGTATCGTGGTTTTCGGGATAGGTTTTCTGACTGGAAATCCTTGTCTAATTTACTAATTCTTCATTTTGAACACAACGAGCTTATTTATAAGGCTACTACTATTGAGAAAAATACTTTTGCTTCACATGACCGAGTTGTTAAGGTTTTTCCTACGCCTACGAGTAGATCCGTTACTTCTTCCGTACGTTCTACTGTTCTTCCTCCTACTTCTACTCCTACTCTTCAGGTCGTATGCTTTAATTGCGACAAACCTGGTCATGTTTCGACCCGTTGCACTCGTCCTAAAGTGTTCCATTGTTATGGTTGCGGACATAAGGGAGTTACTCGCCACAACTGTCCCAACTGTCATTCTACTACTAATAGATTTTCGAATAATCCTTCAAATTCTAGCCTCGCCTCTAGTTGCCTAACTTCTTCTACTTCTCATTCTACGTTCTCTTCGATCCTTCATTTAGGTTCTCCCGCTCCTACTATCAAAACCTACTCTCCTTCGGCAAATATAGCTTCTAACAAAATTTTCTCCGTTTCTAGTTCTGCCTCCTATTCTACTCCTCCTTCTGCTCGCCCTACTTATTCACTCTCACCCCAAAATGTGCCTCCACCACGCTTACAACCCATGCTTTTAATTAGTGACTTGCAGCTAGCTGGACGTAAGACCAGCGACTGGTTCCACCCCGATGCCAGTAACTCGAGGGTGAGTCCTTTTTTTTCTTTGTATACGATTCTGACTTCGGAACCAGAACGTTCTTAGATGGCATTTCCAAATTTGATTTTTTATATATGAAAATTATTAAACTATTTTGGCATTTACTGTTCTTGTGTTACGGCCTTACTCTTTGTTGCTAAATTACTAAAACTATACATTGTTTGTAAAAATAGGTTAAGTGAATATTTACGATAGTCTAGAGCTGTGGTTTTTAGGGTTGCATTTGGTTCTTTCTTTTTTTTACTAATTACTGTCAGGGGGTTATTGCCTAAAAGCTACAGCTCGCCATTTTCATGAGTAATTTTTTTAAATGTAATATGTAAATTGGGTATATTGACTTTTTTGGGGTTGGGTTTAGGAGTACTGTTTTTTGTATATATATTTTGTTTTTAATTATAAGTTCTTTCCTTTCCGTTGTATGTTTTGATCGGAGTGTGAATGAGTGAGTGTATATATATATATATATATATATATATTTTATTTATTTCAGGTTCCTTTTAATTTAGCTATAGGTATAAGACCTTGTCCACTCGCCGCCTGAGCCTGGACTTACTTACTTCCTTCTCTTTTTTTTTCTTTTTTTTTATGTTACGTCAATGCGCGTAGCATATTGTTAATTATTTTAAAGTTTTACATAATTCAAGGATTAACATCTTTAGAAGATTAACACCTGTAGAATTAATATTATTATGGTTTTACATTACTAAAGTTTTACATAATCTGTGAATTAACTACATAATGCGTTAATCTAATTAAGCATCAGGCAGTTGTAATTTTATGAGGAGATTCAAGGTCTTAGGTTTATTCTTGTGGAGTTCATTCTGAAGTTGGAGTTCGTTGAATACGTGAATTTTATCTGTTTCTGGTTTGTTAAAAAAGAGCTCCTTCAATTGACGTGTAAGTTAAAACTTTTCTTTTTTATTTATGCAAGTTTATTTAAAACGATCAAGAAATAAAACTTTGCATTGTTGTGTATATTACTGGTTATTGTTGATTTTTTATAAAGTACTTCTTTTGCTAAATTTTTCATATACATAGATGAATACCGCCAGGTTGAATCAATGGACTATGTAGGGTATAAACTACTATCACTAAGCTCTTTCCATACACAAAACTTTGTATGATTAATTAAAATCAATAATTACCATTTGGTGTAATACCTTCTTATCACAAGTGTCCGGAAACTTTTCAATTACGTCAGTTGAGAAGAGATTGAACTAAGTTAGATAGGCAGGTCCTTAAAATAAGTTCCAGCATGAAACAGCATTTTACAAACAGCCAAGTAATCTCTGGAAATACATTACACCGGGTATTATGCATTTTAATGCAATGCAAATAAATGAAGTTTTAAAAGTCGAAGTGGGCATTCAACTAGATACACGCTTTCCTGGCATATACCTTTCTGGAATTGCCAACAACATAAGTACAGCATTAAATATTTATTCCCGTATAACAATCGCTTCCTGTACAATAAAATGCATATTTTCTTTTAATGTTTAGAAATAACATTTTACTAAAGTTTCCCGGCATTTTCGTTCGTAGTTTCTAACATTGCCAAATAAATTTAAAACTTTTAAACCGCAAATCAACTAAACCAATATTTTGATATCTACATCGCTTTGTTTACGGTGCCAAATGCTGAAATTTATAGGCGCCGGTTAAAATACTACGAGCTTCTTTAGTGTTTTTTCTCTAGCCTTTTCTTATAATTATTCATTTCTGCATAGCGCTGTAAATGATATAAATCCAAGGTGATAATTTATGACGGACGCTAAGAGCGTAAGTTAAGCAATGTGGTTCAAATACTGCAATTGCAATCTTTGTAAGGATGAAATTTACTTTAATCTATTCCAATGTAAAGAAAACAGAATAGACATGCAAATATCAAAAAGGCGTTATATTTTATTTTCAGCATTATCTGACACAACGACGTTTATTTATGGAGTGAATTCTACATAAATGAATATATATTGCATATATCACCGAAGATGTGGTAACAATTGGTAGTAGCGTCCTAGCTCGGAGAAAATATACCTATTTTGCTTGAAAAAGCAAAGCAGTTATCAAAACCTAAAAGTTATTCAAGATATACAAAATTTAATGTACAGTTAGTATGTTATATTCAGTTGACATAACAGTTTCCTAATCTAAAATTTAAATCAGTGTGTACAAAAGAACATTCTCTGACTTCTTTTAAAAATTTAAAGCTATTAGTTTGTATTGTTTATTTTGCTTCATTCTATATTTGACAGTGTTTGCTCATTACCAATCTGTGGACAGAGGCGAATTTTGGACATAGTGTTACAAAAACTTCTGTTAGACTTATCAATTTTTCTAAAAAATTGCGTTAAAGACGCAACTACTAGTGATTTCTACAGCTTGAGTTTCCTACTAGTACTGTTTAGCGTCTCTAAAAGAAATTTAGTACAATCATGAATGTCTTCTAAAATGTTTTTAGTTTAACAATAATTCCTCAAGATTGTGTCTTCACCGTTATTTTAATACGGTTAATACTCAAAACAAGTCAAATTCATCATGGCAACCTTGTATCCTTAATTTATTACAGTTTTAGGATTTATTTGTCGTGATTAATAATGTATTGCGTTGGCACTACGAACTCATCACTTGGGCATTAAAGAAAGTTCACATGCATACTGCAGATACAGAAAATAAAAGAATCCCTTTCTCTGGCTATATCCCTAAGTTCATTTTACATATATATATATATATATATATATATATATATATATACCGATATATTATTAATGGGTTTGAGGTCATCTGGAAGAAAGTGTACTCTTTTTTAAGGCCTAAATTTTCGAATCTATTTCAAATTCTTGATCACAGGCTTTCTAAAATACAATTAACTAGGCTAACATATACATCAATTGCTATTAACTTACAAAGTGAGGATATATATATTAAATTAACATAGATATTAAATCGAAAATATTTTTAAAATAAAGTTTGCTTCAAGTTGTTGTATAAAATTGTATAACTTGTATAAATATAAAATGTCAGATTTTGAAACCTTTCAGTTTCACTTTTGTTATTTAAAGCTTTAAATATAGGATGCCTATGTGTGCGTGTGTGTGTGTGTATGTATGAACATGAGTGTGCGTTCATGTTATATTTATATGAGTGTCAAAGTATATTTCTGATTATATATTTTAAATCTGTTTGTTTGTTAGTACGTGTGTGTATGTGTACATGTGTATGTATGTATGAATGTGATGTGCATGTATGATGTGAAGTATTAATCACTACAATATCAATTACTGCATTAGGTACAGGTTACTTCTGAAGACTAAGAAAGTATGTATAAATCGAACTTAAACCACCAATATCTGTTTTTTTATTTATACAATTTTTTTTGCGAAAAATATGATACATTTCAAGGAATAATCTTTTTTTTGTATCTTTTTCTAGTTCTAAAATTTTAGGATGTTCAAAATCAATTTTGTGATCTAAATTGTGCGAGTGACTTGATAAAGCACAAGAATTTGGTTTGATTCTAATGTCACTTTTGTGTTGGGTTATACGTTGTTTTAAAATTGTGACGTTTGTCCAATATAGGGTTACCACAATCTATACAATTAATTTGATATACAACGTTTTTTTGAAACAAATCCAGAGTTTTATCTTTAAATTTTGAAAAAATAGTTCCTAATGTTAAAATATTCTTTTTAGCGTATTTGAAATTGTAATTTTTAAATACTTGAGTTAATTTATTAGTTAGGTGATCATCTATGTTTGGTAGTGTTTTGTATAGTTGTAAAGTTTTGTTATTTTCGTTAGTTGTGTTATTGCTATCTATATTACCATCGTTATTGTTTGTATTAATGTATTTTTTTGAGTTATATAATAATTTTGTGATAAGGTCTATAGGATAGTTGTTGTTTTGTAGAATATTTGAAAGTTTTTTGATGTTCTTATTATGAAAAGAGGGATGGGATATTTTTAAAATTCGTTCTTTTAATCCTAAAATAAAATTTAGCTTTGTTTTAAATGGATGAAAGGAATAATAGTTTAAGTATCTGTTTGAATGTGTAGGTTTTTGATACCAATCTAAAATGATTTCATTTTTATTATTTCTAATTAATAGAGTGTCTAAGAACGGTACTGAGTTATTTGATTCTGTTTCGACTGTAAATTGAATATGTCTATTGTATTTATTAAAAATGTTAAGAGTTTCATCTATTTTATCTTCTGGAATAGCTGTCACTAGATCATCAACAAATTTTTTAATAAATGGAAGATTAAATGGAAGTTGTGAAATAACAGAATTTAATAGTTCATCCATAACTATTTGTGCAATAATGGGACTTAGATTTGATCCCATCGGACATCAAAAATTTGTAGATAAAATTTATTATCAAACGAAAATAACAGTTGTCAAATAGAAATTCAACTATTTGTAAAAATGATGTTTTGATAAATTACAATTTTGTTCAATGTCGGTCCAAATTTTAATAATGTTATTCATAGCTTAATTTTTAGGTATATTTGTGAAGAGGGAAACGACGTCTAAACTGATTAATACATAATTTTCTGGTAAAAGAAAATTATTTATTTGTTCAGAAAATTCAAAGGAATCTTTTATATTAAATGCGGTTTTACGGACGGATTTTGTTAGAATTTCAGAAATGAATTTGGAAAGTTTTTCAGTTGCAGCGTTATTTGTGGAAACAATGGGACGGTATGAAAAATCGGCTTTATGTATTTTAGGTAGACCATAAAGTTTAGGAATTGTGCTGTTATAATTATTAAATGATTTTGCGTCTAATTCGCTAATCATTTTTTATTTTTAACTGTTTTATAAGGTCTAATGTTTGTTTCTGAAGTTTTGCTGTTGGATCTGTTTTAATTTCTTTGTATATTGTATTATCTTTCAGTAAATCTGACATTTTTTCTAAATAACTAGTTTTAGATATAGCAACGGTGATGTTGCCTTTATCAGCATTAACTATCAATAAATCTTCATGTTCTTTTAGAAATTTTTTGCATTGATAATAATCGTATAAGAATTTTGATTTTCTTTTTGAATTTTGATGATAAAAATTTGTTAAAGTATTAGTTATGTAAGTTCGTTTTAAGTCTCTATCTTCTTCGTTAGTGTCTAAAATTATGTTTTCTAAATCAGCTATTAATTTGATGAGAATGGTGCTATTAATTGAATTTTTACAAATAGTTGAATTTCTATTTGACAACTGTTATTTTTCGTTTGATAATAAATTTTATCTACAAATTTTTGGATGTCCGATGGGATCAAATCTAAGTCCCATTATTGCACAAATAGTTATGGATGAACTATTAAATTCTGTTATTTCACAACTTCCATTTAATCTTCCATTTATTAAAAAATTTGTTGATGATCTAGTGACAGCTATTCCAGAAGATAAAATAGATGAAACTCTTAACATTTTTAATAAATACAATAGACATATTCAATTTACAGTCGAAACAGAATCAAATAACTCAGTACCGTTCTTAGACACTCTATTAATTAGAAATAATAAAATGAAATCATTTTAGATTGGTATCAAAACCTACACATTCAAACAGATACTTAAACTATTATTCCTTTCATCCATTTAAAACAAAGCTAAATTTTATTTTAGGATTAAAAGAACGAATTTTAAAATATCCCATCCCTCTTTTCATAATAAGAACATCAAAAACTTTCAAATATTCTACAAAACAACAACTATCCTATAGACCTTATCACAAAATTATTATATAACTCAAAAATACATTAATACAAACAATAACGATGGTAATATAGATAGCAATAACACAACTAACGAAAATAACAAAACTTTACAACTATACAAAACACTACCAAACATAGATGATCACCTAACTAATAAATTAACTCAAGTATTTAAAAATTACAATTTCAAATACGCTAAAAGAATATTTTAACATTAGGAACTATTTTTCAAAATTTAAAGATAAAACTCTGGATTTGTTTCAAAAAAACGTTGTATATCAAATTAATTGTATAGATTGTGGTAACCCCTATATTGGACAAACGTCACAATTTTTAAAACAACGTATAACCCAACACAAAAGTGACATTAGAATCAAACCAAATTCTTGTGCTTTATCAAGTCACTCGCACAATTTAGATCACAAAATTGATTTTGAACATCCTAAAATTTTAGAACTAGAAAAGATACAAAAAGATTATTCCTTGAAATGTATCATATTTTTCGCAAAAAAAAATTGTATAAATAAAAAAACAGATATTGGTGGTTTAAGTTCGATTTATACATACTTTCTTAGTCTTCAGAAGTAACCTGTACCTAATGCAGTAATTGATATTGTAGTGATTAATACTTCACATCATTCATGCACATCACATTCATACATACATACACATGTACACATACACACACGTACTAACAAACAAACAGATTTAAAATATATAATCAGAAATATACTTTGACACTCATATAAATATAACATGAACGCACACTCATGTTCATACATACACACACACACACGCACACATAGGCATCCTATATTTAAAGCTTTAAATAACAAAAGTGAAACTGAAAGGTTTCAAAATCTGACATTTTATATTTATACAAGTTATACAATTTTATACAACAACTTGAAGCAAACTTTATTTTAAAAATATTTTTCGATTTAATTTCTATGTTAATTTAATATATATATCCTCACTTTGTAAGTTAATAGCAATTGATGTATATGTTAGCCTAGTTAATTGTATTTTAGAAAGCCTGTGATCAAGAATTTGAAATAGATTCGAAAATTTAGGCCTTAAAAAAGAGTACACTTTCTTCCAGATGACCTCAAACCCATTAATAATATATCGTATTTGTGCAAGGTCATTATCTCCAAACTATATTATATATATATATATATATATATATATATATATATATATATATATTATACTGTCAAGAAGGGGGGTGGGCTTATAAAATGTTTAAATAGGGCTTTGAAACGACTTGCTAGAATGGGGGTATATTTGGGTTTGTTAGGGTATTTTGTTTGAGGTATTTTGGTTTATAAATTAACAACTTTTCCACGTTTATAAATTTGTAAAGCTTAAAACATTACAGCCTCAAGCACTAAGCGTTAGTAAAACTTTCTAAAAGGATGTTTATTTTTTCTTACAAAAGTCGTGCAGAAGATGTTGTTTTATCCGTATTAACACAATTGATTTTTGAAGACTTACGCACTAGCTCTGAACTCTATCTTCAACGGTTTAGAGAGACTATCAGGGGGGTCGATAATTAAATACGGATGGGTAGGGCGCCACTGTACTTAGATAGTTTGTAAAAACAAGAAATATCGCTAAGAAAATACAGGAACCTCAACGAGTATATTCTATTATAAAAATACAAGATTTTGTGTTTTTAGATGGTACTAAGTTTATCCTGAAATAAAATAAAATACACAAAATAATAGTAGAGACAGCAATTTGCGCCTCAAAATAAAATCAATAAATCAGACAGGTTTTGTACATCTATGATTTCTGTCTTTTGTGTAATAGTGCATGGACACTCTACTTATTAAATTTATGCACATCTGGTTTATATGTAATTCATAGAATCCAGTGATAGGTATGGACAAAATAAATACTATTGTTTAAGTACTTTCATGAGTGTAATTAACCATGTTTAAATTCATAAAGAAATTAAGACTGTTAAGTATGAACACATATATTAACTGAAAATAATTTCTGATTTATTCTGACAGATAATTATTATAAGTTTCTGAATATTCAATTAATTTTTATATTTGTATTGTTAATCTTGGACAATTTAAATAAAAAAGCCTCTAAAGCAAATAGGCACTATAAATGTCATTAACATAATTATGCAATTTTTTTGTCATATTTTCAGTACTGACTAAATGACTCACATACATACAAAATAAGTTTGTAATAAGATCTTTCAAATTAGTAAACTTAAACTTTGTTAAATAAATATCGTGTATAAGCAAGTACATGATTACATTATTTGTAATGCAAATTCATAAAGCTTTTGTTACATGGACAATTTTATAAAGCATAATTTTGATATGAAGCAACGTTGAAAATTTTAATTCATAATTAAATATTATCACAAAGATGTTAGTTTCCATGGGTTCAAACTACCAAGGTTAGAATTATACATGACGTTAAACGTCAAACAGATAATTGCCTCAACAAATGGATATCACTTACCACCTTGGCCTCAGGGCATGGCTGCTTGCACCATTTAACAAACCATTTCAACCCACACGTGGACTTCCAACATTGAACAAACACATGAAAAAGCAGTTGTATACGTCGTTATAACATCGCCTTGTAAACTAGAACCACATTGTAAGTTTCCGATGCGTAATGATTTTATACGCAATTAAATCAACTTCTTACAACTATTAGTCAGCTATAAGTATTGCTTCTGAATTAAAACAAAATTTCCATGTTGAAATATCTTATACGCAGTAAAAATTCAACAGTCTCGCACGACCATTTTGCTTCAGTTATTAAATGTTATTTCTTCCGGTACGTTAGTGTTTCTTTATTTTTCTAGTTCATTAGTTCTTTTGTGTTGCGGATGATGAGTTTCTAAGCATTAAGATTGATGGATTTATTGAAACTATACTCGCAAGTCAGCTATAGATATGAATTTAACCATATTGACGTTGTAACGATCAAAAGCCGACTGATTTGACTCGTCAACAACAGCCTTAGCAAGCAGGTGCGCGAAAGCACGCTATACGATATCACCTTGAAGATACGTTGTAGAAATTTTACAATACCAACTGGACATTTATAACTATGCGCTGTATTCACTATATGATTAAAAATAAAGCAGGACAATAATAGGGGTGTTTTGAAATTATGATACTTTGTTTTGATTTTGTATTAATTGTTGAAATACGATTTATATTGAATTATAAAAATAAATTTAAAAATTTTATAATACAATACATAATTTTTATGCGTTAATTTAGCAGAGGAAAGAGAACTGTTACAAGCTTTTAAAACTGCATTGCATTTCACAACGTATACCGGCCAGATACCAGGCTAGGCTAGTTGTTATTAAAGTTGCATGTATATAAAATTTAATTTGGAGTTAGCTTATTTAGAACCTTTTGAATGTAAAAACAAATATCAAAATTGTGTGGTATGCGGCGCGTTTTAAAAAATTTGAGGAGTTAAGTGATACTCCTGAAATATTTCTAAATCAATTTCAGTTTGAATATGTTTTAACAATTAAAGATTTGTTATGTAATGACAAGAAGTTTACCGAATAAGACATTAATGATTGCTACGTACAATTTAAAAGCTGAACCACCGAAGTTTGTTAGCTATTTTCAATATTGTAAAAGTTCAATATAGATAAATCACTAGATTGTCAAACCAATCAGTTTAGCAAGAGGTCGAGACACGTGTATAATTAATAATTATGAATTGCATAGTGTGCGTATACGTAGGTGTTAAGGCAACGCAAACTAGGGGACGCGGGTTGTATTTATAGAGGATTTAAAATTTGTATTACTGAATAATTAGACGTATTTTTAGAATGTTCTGAGTTTTATTTCATTTAAAAAGTTACGAGTAAATTTGAAAGTCAAGTTGTACCTGGAGGTAGCAAATAGCAAAGAAGAGAAGTAGATTCAGTGGTACTGGAGTGCAATAAAGAAAAGCCTAGGGTAACAGTTCTCTGACGAAGGAAAAGTAATTGACAGAAGGAGTGATCGTCTGTACCGTTATCGTTTTGAAGAGGAAAGAATAGTGGAATTAAAGTTATCCGAGTATTTGTATAACATAAATTTTTTAGAAATATTAGTAGTTTTATAGTCGGGAGATTACCTTTTGCTCGAGTTATTTATTTTTCAGGAGATGCCTGTAGTTGGTCACTTGGCTTCAGGAAGGCTGGAAGGCGGCGTCTGTATCTGGATTCCAGGTATTAGTATTTAATATTTACGCAGTGTTTTAATCAAATTTATAAAAAAGGAACTAGTGTTTGGGGATACTTCTGACTCTTAAAATTATTTTGAAAACTCTTTGGACATTGGTTTGGGTGTCTACTTGAGAGGGATTTGCCTAGGGTGGACCCACCCTAGGTACATTCCGCTACGTGGTTGACGGCCCTGTGAAATATATAAGTGCAGCAGCCGGGTAAAATATTTAGAGTTAAATTTGGTAGCATAACTCAACAAGGCTCTAAAATAAGACAAGGAGTGAAAGATAGAGAGATAGATATACTAGGTCTATCACTCATAGGGTAGGATCACAGTATATAAAACAATATATATATATATATATATATATATATATATATAAATATTTTAGGTAGTTTTTACACAAGGTAAGCTGATAAATACTAAAGTATTACAATTAATAAGACGAAATAATAACTTAGTTTTTGATGCAAAGCTCAAATGATCATTTCAAATCAAGCTAGTAATTGAAAGAAGGATAATATAAGGTCTTGGACAGAATATATATATATATATATATATATATATATATATTGCTGTGGTCGGGGACATTAAGGGTTTGACATCGCCAGTGTCATGAAATAATTTTCAAAAATAAAAAAAATTTCACAAAAAAAATTTCTTACCCTGTTTTCTTTCTGCTTCAAAAATCTTCAGCAGCTTCCCTGGCTAGCTCAGCTGTGCCCCTTCTCGGATACCTAAAGATAAAACTATTCTTCCTTCACACTCGCACACTAAAATCAATAAAATCAATAAAATCACCAAATAGTACAACAATCATACAATCTTTTATTTACCGCTATTTACAGACAAATTATTCACATGTATAAAAACAGTTTGGTACATTAATTACAAACTCAAAATGTGATAAGTATTAAAGTCCTTGCTTTTCTAATAATTTGCACACAAATTTAATAAAATATGAGTAGATGGGCCCCACATAATACCCTAAATTGATTGTACTCTGGAGTATGGTGCGCTCATAATAACCCAGTTTATTTAATATATGCCTTTTACCTTGCATAAATTAATACCAAAATTAATAGACCCGTTTACCCTTTTACAATCCAATTTATATTCAGAATAAAATTTAGTAAGTTTTAAATACACCATTTTTTAATATTTAAATAACCCCAATAAATTGTCCAGTACATGTATCTTTTCCAAGAAGTTTATATAACCATAAATAAACCCTAAAATTCACTCACACAGCACAAAATTTCGCAAAAGTTTATCAGACAACAGAAATTTCAAATAAATTACCTGGAGAATACTTCAGGCCTCCATTCCTTCGACGATGATCACCAGAACATCTTTGCTTCGTGCCCATGCGCTGTGATACTCCGCATATTCATAGACGATAACCCCAATTATTCGCCAAGCGCTTTGTTTCAAAGTACCATTCCATAACAGCATACCATTCTTGGTTGTTTGCGATGCGTACCCACGTATATTATGCTTCTATTTATTGATTTTCTAGCTTGGTAAAGTAGTAGCCGGACCTCTATTAATTTAATTTACACTGCACGTATCTCTCGTTAATAACTAGAAGTCTACTGCTACTCAGCTACACGTGCTAACCCTATTATAAACATATCTAATATTCATATAACAAAAACTCTACTATAATGTTGGTCTATCGTAGTATAGTAGTATAAAAGCGACGAGAAGACAAAGAGCCCTAATAATTTAGCTAGAGTATTTATATCTTTCAAAATGCTATCTCCCGGACACACTTCACGCGAAAAACCTATTTTCAAATAACAATTCTGTAAATTTTGATATAACTGTGTTGAAGATTCCTGAAATTTACTCCGTGAACGTGCCGTACATATCCAAAATTATTCCCACCTGTCCCATGTTCGTATGTTTGGAAAACTATCTGTTCTAACCAATGATACTATTCTGTGTCGTCATAAAACTTCGCCTGTAATATTTTTTCTGCTGTCGCGTTCAAAACCCCACTTGAGCTATAGAAAATCGATATTGCTGACAGGTCATCTCCACTCCACGTGTATTAGTACGTGCGATTTCAATATCGACGCTTTTATCTCTGTCTTTAAATATATAACTGATCGTGCATCTCCCTTGCTCTTTAAGAAATTTGTTAGCTTGTTGTTCGAACCAACTGACAGTTGAAATTATTTTCTATGAAGTCCTGTCTTATTATACTCATAATTTCGACGAATGTAACCTTTTAAAAATGCAGGTGTTTGTTAATTATAGACCGTTTAGCACAACAATTCTTGGAGTTTATATTTCGTTGTATTAGATAAACTGACGTTTGCTTGTTACAAAGAAACCTTTTGCCTTTGAATTATTGATTTTCCTTACCCTAGTGAGTTTTCTAATGCTTTTACGTGTTGAATTAAAATAAACTAAAATTAATTATGCGTATTCTATTTGTTTTAAACTTTTTCTTTATGTACTTTTAAGCTTTTAACCATTAATTATAAAAATACGTCAATACTTCTCCGTTCTCCCTAAATAAATTAAATAAATTTTGCGCGTAAATAATTTGTTCTTTTCTCTATACAGGGTGGTCAAAATTTTATTGTTTACCCCAACTTTAACCCTTTGAATTCACAACAATATATATATATATATATATATATATATATTGCTGTGATATTCGCTCCACGGCTTGGGCATGTCATATTTACTTATATTATATTTATGTCGTGTTAACCTCCTGTAGAAAAATATAACCCTTGTTATTTTATTAATATTTAGCCCCACGATTGGGTCGAGTTATATTTATGCTGTGTTACTCGCAGCCCCTACGATGAGCGTCATATTTACTGTTATATTTCCTTTATATTAAACCTCTACGCTTGAGCCATATTTATGCTATGATTTATACTTTTATTACTCAAGCACTTGTTAAGATGTTAATTTATAATTTTCTTTGCCTTGGCTAGCTGATTCAATTAAATAAAGCACTTCTACAATACACAGTATAATGATTGAATATTTACAACCCCTTTAAATATCTTCCCCCTTTTTAAATTATATACATCTGTCAAATTTTTAGAAAATCAAGCCAGCAAAACGAGCTTTTTTATTACCTTTAAAGACCTATTGAAACGTTTCAAGATGTCTATAACTTTTCATAAATTTACACAAGAAACCCCAATTTGTCGGCTCTTACACTTTAAATTATTATTGAGATAAAACAGTTTTAAAAATAAATCATATCAAAATTATCTAGCCTGAAGTGGTTTTGTAGGTGCTCTGCATTGCTAAGAATTGAAGTCGATATCCAAATCGTTATTGGTGCGTTTATTCCAATGAAAGGTTTTTCATTTCCGCAATAGAATATTTACCATCAATTTGCTTGAACAGGTAGGAATCTCCAAAGTCTCGTATCCATAAAATGTATTTTAGATCGCAATTGATCGTTATTTAAAGTTCTAACAGGAATCGTAACGTTATTTTGATTGTAATTGAAGATTGTAATGGTAGTTAAGACGATAATTAAGATGATAATCAAGATGGTAATTCGGATGTAATTAGAATGTTATTAGGATGGTAATTCGGAGGTAATTAAGAGCCCTGTTTTATTTATTATTAGAAATGGTATAATTTCACTAAATCTTATCTACTTACGTCTTCAGAAGTACGGTTCGCTTGTACAATTACACACTCTTGAATTTCACTTTTAATTTAATTTACTATTCACGTAAATATTTAGCACTTTCAAATATAGTGACTGCCCAGTTTTAAAATATACTAACTCGATATTCAATTGTCAAGATATTTATAGGATCGGCCCCCTTTTGTTTGTGATTCGTTGACTTCACGTGCTAGGCGAGGTCAAGCGTCTTATTTCTCGTTATTTTGGGAAAGTTTACCAATTGTATGTATTTCAATTGCATGAAGCGATGCTCTTAGTCACGTAATTTAATGTTATACCTCACATCTAATTCAGAAATCCCAAGAAGTTTCGTTTATAAAGCACGCACTAATGCTGTTGACCTTATTCTAATCTGAATGGAATAAATTTGGTGTTTGTTTATTTCTTAATAAATTGGATTTTTGAACAAATGTGATTCTTTTAGATCACGTACGCTTTTAAAATAATGCATAATTTCTGCGTGCGTTTAAGGTGATATATTAACACACTTTTTGAATGTTTATCTAGCCAATGCATGCAGGTTTTTCACTGATTTATTTTCAATGCGTTTCGTTACATTTTTAAATTCTAATCTGTGCTCGTAGCTATTCTTGGATATGCGTTTTAATCGTTTGTACTGCTGTATACAGTGTGCTCTCAACTAATAATATTTATAATGACCTATTTACTCTTCTAATATCTGTAATTCTGTGCTTCTGTTACTTGGGAGTTTCCCTTGTTTATTTTACGACCCCTATGACTTAACCTACCCCTAAATTAACCCTGTAATTACAGCAATATATATATATTAGATAGAAGAGATGACACATAGTAACCTTTTTTTGGAGTTGAAGTAGACCGCAGGTACAGTGGCACCTTTGACTCTTTCGCATCATATTTGGGGTGAAATTTAACAATATATTTCTTTTTAATATGTTTCACTAAGAATCAATAACACTAAAGAATTTAGTAAACTTCGTGTTCCGCCAATTGTCGGTGGGCACCGACCCCTGAAGACCCTGAACTTTTATCGGACTACCATGACCCGTCAGGTAGTGTTTTCTCGTCCAGCGGGGGTTTTCTGAATTTGTCCTTTGTGTAACCACCAGTAGGTTATTTCAAAATATTGTTTCTTCCACTTCCGTTTTTATTTGGGAGTAATATGTACCTTCACACGGGACAACCACGATAATATAAAAGACGCTCATTAATTGCTATTCTTAGTTATTTTTCAATTAACCACTGCGAGTATTATCAGCTTTTACTGCTAAGTGACTCTTTTTTTTTCATTAAAGGTTTTTCTACGCACTATTTTTTCCAACCTCGCGAATTCTACCGAAGGTATTTCGGATTATTTTATGGAGGGAACAATTTTTTATACAGAACACTTCGTATTTACCATTCAATCAATAAACATATAACTTGAGTAGGTTATCAACCCTTGAAGAATATGTTATAGAACTGCCTACGAGAAGTTAATAATATTCGATTAATACTCTACCAGGTTGGTTGCTTCCAATTTTATAGCTACCGTTGTTCTCAAATCGACAACTTTGTTTGACATAAGCATGATGAGAATAGCTAGTTTCGAAGTTACAAGAAATAAAGACATTTAGTGGTGGTCGAGTTATCTACATGCAAAAATCACTCATCAGGTATTTATGAAAATCCCTGAAACTATAACCTAGAAGAATTGTAAATAAATGAACATTTTTAATTAATCGCATGAAATTTATAAAAATACCCCCAGTGCGCTTCAAATTAATAGGTTAAGAATTTATATAGGAATTTTATTTGTTAAAACGTTTACCATTAAGATGAGTACTTATTGATGTATTTGATCTTTAATATTTGTTTAAGAATGTCTTTCGTATACTTCCAAAGACAACAACTATGTAATATGGTTGAAAACATAATCGTGTAATAGTATAGACTTTTTCTATTGGTGTCTGTCACAACTAATGTAAAGGTAATAGTTCCAGTTTTGCTATAAGAAAGTATTCTGCAATTACCCAGAAGCGCGATTAAAATTCAAGTCATCTAGCAATTGATTTTAGAAACATTTCTTTCAGCTAACCGTTTTAAATAGATAGATTAGTGTTCTCTTGGTCAACGTTTGTTTTATGTTTACTTTTATAATAGTGTACTTAGTGATTTCTCATGTGAATTTTATGCCAAAATCCTGAGAGATTGTGGCATTCAAGATAGTGACCGTTTCAGACATATTTTACACACGATAGCACTCTGGTTCTCTCTAATCGCCTACACCATCCGTCCCACTGAGTTAGTCAGCCCATTTTTCTTAATTCAGTCGAAATTTTCGGAACCTTCTCGAAACATAATTTTTAGCGGTGTACTTCACCGAATTTTTCTGTGGATTAACGGATAGATTTTATGGGGCTAAAACTGTACATAACACAATTGATATTAGTGTTAAAGCTTCAACGATTCTCTTATATCCATTGTTTAAGGCTAAGGGACGATGAAGCGCCCTACGCTACGTCGGCCGTAGCGACTGCTTTGCTCTGCTCAAACTACACGGCACTTACTGGCAACTGATGATTTTTTTATAAGCTCTCACTTTCCGTTGTTACCAACTTTAGTCGTGTGCAGAATAACCATAAGGTATGGGTTGTATCAATTCTGTACGGACCTGCAAGTTGAAGAAGTTCTAAAATTTTAGAATGAGTAGAATGGCTTGCGCGTTACAGTAAACTAAAGACTCAAACTATAGGTTTAACTAATTTAGTGAGGTCTTTAATGAGGAACTAGGCTAAGACAGGTTTCCAAAAGAGGAAAACAGCTTTTTCGGTACTTAGAGTGGCAGAGACCGTGATGGTCTGTATGGCACTCTAAGACACACTACTGCGATGTGGAAGGCAACGGGAAACCACTACATTATCGCACAAGTACACAGCGTACTGAAAGTGTTTTAAAGTGATGGCATCCTTTGAGGTAAAAGATTCCGGAGTTAAAATATTCCCACATTTGGATCTCCGGGAAGAGACTAGTTCAGAGGATGTGATCGACAAGGTTAAAAGAGGAACCGGGAACATTTTGCCAGTCGGAGCGTGGAATGTCAGAAGCACGAAGCAAGTAGGTAAACTAGAGAATCTTAAAATTTAAATGGATAGGTTAGAATTAGACGTAGTAGAGATTAGCAAAGTTCGGTCGCCAAAGGTGGGGGATTTTTGGAGCGGAGATTTCACGGTATTTCATTCGTGATCAGAGGAAGGAAATTCGGGTGTGGGGATAGTCATGCGGAGCAAGATTGAACACTGTATAACAAAACAAAGAAATGAATGAATTTTCATGGTTAGATTAAAATTTAGACCGACAGATAGAGTAATAATGCAAGTATACGTACCCACCTGTAGCTTCAGTGAGAAAGAGGTAAAAGCCATCTATAAAGATATCGAAGACACTAAATTCATAAAAGGACATGAAAATTTAATAATCACGGGGAATTTTAGCGCAGTGGTAGGCGAGAGTAGGTTTATGCACGAGAAATGACAGGGAAAATAAGCAGGTAGAATTTTGCGACAAAAACAATTTAACCATCACAAACACATTATTTCAACGGCATGCTAGAACATTACATCCATGTTCGACAACGGTTTAGAAATAAAGTAAAAGACTGTAGAAGCTACCCAGAAGCAGATATAACATTCACCACAACATAGTAACTATGAAAACCGTGCTTAGATAAAAAATTTTAAAAGAAAAAGGAATGGTAACACAGGCACTTTAAATTTGAGAAACTAAAAGCTAAAGATATCCACAAAAAATTTGAGAAAATGTCAAACAAAGTTCAGAAAGACATCGGGAAAATCTTCGATACTAAAAAAGTAGAAACAGAATGGAATAACCTTAAATTCAGCTTAGATATGGAGATCAGAGATATTATGAGGTATAACCAAAACAAAAAAAGAATATTCTGAATTTAATAGAAAAAAGACGAAAATACTAACATAGATGAAACGGAGTAGGAAAACAGAGATACAAAGCCATAAAAAGGAAATTATTCGCAAATGCAGGAAAGCTAAAGAACGATGGATTGATGAAAAGTCTAAAAAGGTAGAAACTAAGATGGAAATAGGAAAAACAGACGAAGCATACAAACTAGATAAAATAAACTTTAAGAATACAAAACTAGATAGAAAAAATCTAAAGGGCGTGGGAGGAAACATCATTATAGAAAATATAGGGAAATTGCTTAGATGGCAAGAACATATAGGAAATTTATATGCAGGACAGGAACCAGAAGCTTTAGAACAGGAACCAGATCTTGAAAGGGATCACTGGGTTTATCCTAAACTTAAAGATGAGCTTGAATCGACATTAAAGAGTCCGAAAAATATTAAGACACCGGGTATAAGTAAGGTGCACGCAGAAATTTTAAAAGCCGTTGGACAAACAGTAACAGAACGTCCCTTCCGACTTGTATGCTATATGTATGAGACAGGCGTGATACCCAAAGATTTCAAACGAAACACCTTAGTTACTATACCAAAAAAGATAGGTGCGAATAGATGTGAAAATTTTGAACAATAAGTTTGACAACACACGTATGAAAAATATTAACTAGAATTGTGTAAAAACGTATGGAAAAATGGGCTGCAGAAATACTACGATAAATTCAATTTGGATTTAGGCGTAAAAGGGAAACACGGGATGCCATTTTAGCTTAAAGGATGTTAATGGAAAAAACAATAGAAAAAGGATAAAGTGTGTGTATAGGGTTTGCAGATCTGGAAAAAGCATTCGAGAAGTAAAATGGGAGAATATATTTGAAATAATCAAAAAGATTGGAATGAGCTATAGGGACAGACGAATAATATATAGCTTACACAAAGAGCAAACAGCGGTAATAGAATTAAAGCAGGGACGTATTGAAGTAAATATTAGGAAATGAGTAAGACAGGGATGTGTCTTAACCACGTTAATTTTTAATTTGTATATCGAAGAGGCAATGAATCCTGTCGAGTGCAGAATCTGCTGGAACAAACGATTGATATGCTTAGATTTACAGATGATATTGCGGAATTAGCATCTTGCAGGGAAGAGTTAAAAGCAGCGCTTAATGAAATGGAAACAGTACCAACATAGGGATACGGTATGAAAATTAAATAAGGTAAAATTAAAGTATTAGTATGTAAGAAGGAGTAAATAAGTCAAAAACTAGAATACAAATAGATAACGAGAACCTACAAGAGGTTAAAGATTTCTGCTACCTAGGAAGTCAAATAAGACAAGATGGGAAGTGTGCAAAAGATATAAAACAACGACTAGCACAAGGTAGTGTTGCATTTAACAACAAGAAGCAACTGTTATGTTCAAAGACAACAAACACAGAAACAAGGAAAAGATTGCTGAAAACATATGCATAGAGTACATCACTGTACGGCAGTGAAACGCGAACAGTAAGAGAAACGGACAGAAAAATGTGGTGCTACAGACTTACGATGAAGATATCATGCACAGATATAGTTAAAGATAAAGGGGTTCTCGAAATGGTAGGGGAAGATAAAAATATGAGGGAAACAGTAAAAAAAATAGGAGATATAAGATAATAGGATACATATTCTCGCATTGGGGAATAGCACGGGATAGATTATAAGCAGAGAAAGGATAAAAGGAGGTAGACCTGGATTAGACTATTACACACAGATTGTGTAAGATGTAGGCTGTGGGAATTTTAAGAAAATATGTAGGTTAGCTCAGAGTATAAAACAATGGAGGTACACATCTAAACAGTTCTAGAACTGAAAACCTAATGATGATGATATTACACGCATGAATTATGAAATTTTTTATTTCAGCGGTTTATATTTCACGACATTTATTCTATTTAGTGACCAATGCGTTATCTTAACATTGCATTAGATTGTACTAATTCATATTAAGAAATTTCATTTCCTATCGATTTAATTATACTAACTACCCTAATTGAAATTATATTCTCTAAAAATGAAAAATTGAAATATCATGTTTAAATAAAAAAATATATTATATAAAGAACGTCCATATTTAGTTTGTCAAATTAAAATTTCTCTTTTCTCGTCTAATTTATAGCCTGTATAACGCAAGGCATTACAACACCATTTAGTATTGAACAAAATATTTTCAGAAGGTTTAAATACTATGCAACAAATGCCATAACATCATTTATAAGTTTTTACAAAAAATTCAGTACATCTGCCAAGTACAACGCGAATGCACGGGTACAAAATGGGCATTATTTACATCTTTTATTGTATGTATAAAACATATGGTTCTGTAAAATTTACACTTGTAGCTGCTGAGAAACAATTATTTCCTAACACCATTTGCTCTACGTACACCAAACTTTGTGATCATTTGAATCAAAACTAATTAAGTTTAACAAATATTATTTGGAGAAATGCTCTTGATACGTACCTAAAGTGGACCACAAGAAAAAGAAATTTTAGTCGTGTTAATCAATTAAACTACCTTAGATGAATAGTTCATCTATAATAATTTGTACTTTTTAACGGTAACCTACAAATAAGTAAACTCTGGGAATACAATTGTGTCAAGTAATATGTACTTTAATGTAATGCAAATAAAGGAAGTGCTGGAAGAAGCAAAGTGGACTTGCAACGAGGTGAACTATAAAACATTCCGCTTTCATCTTGTAGTGTATCACTTTGGAGCTGCCAGTAACACAAGTACGGCTTTAAATATTTATTCTCGTACAATGTATAACGTATAAAGAAAATGCACCAGAATTACTTTTGATGTTTTAGAAATAACATTTTACAAACTTTACGCAACACTTTAGTTGCAAGCTTCTACGAAGGCTGAAAAAATTTAAAACGCTAAAACCAGAAACAAAAGTTGCGTGGTATTTTAATATATAATATAGCACCTTGCTTATGTCGCCAAATAGCTGAAACTTGTAAAACGTTACTCAAATCTAGAAAACTTCCTTTTTATTTACTGTCTTGATTTTTCTGAAAATGATCGTTATTGAACTGTGTCAATGTTACACATGTAAAATGACAATTTATAAACAGAATATGTTGTATAGTGTTTCTTAATACAGGAATTGTAATATCTTTAGAGATGAAATAAATTGTAACAACTTTTGCCCGTGTCTAAGATGATAAAAGTCTATTTGCTAACTCTGGACTTTACTCCAGTGTTGGAGATATAAGCAGGGAGGTTCACTGTAAAATTAGGATGTAAAAGAATTAAAGTTAGATGCCACTAGATTCGTTTAAACACTAGTTGTTGTGACACTAGGGATAGTGTAGGAACCTCAAGGTAAATATCCCTCTATGAAAAGGGTAATCCTGAAATAGAAATAACTTGTTATAGTACAAATGAAGACAACAGTTTGCGTCTCAAAAGAATAATAATAATATTATATGAATGAACCTTTAAAGGCTCCAAGATTTTATTATAAGCGCTCTTGTACATCAACATCACATCAATAAAAAATGTATACTCGCACAAAAACATATATTAGCTGTTTAATAAATTTCAACATTGAACAAAACAAAAAATTATAATATACATGTCTGTAGTATCTACATAAGGAAATTTCTTCGTTTGAAATTCTTAGAAAAATTCAGTTCAATAATACTAATCTAAGTCGAATCTAACTTCGCTCTATGTTTAAATAAAAATTTTTGCAAGTTAAATTCAATAAGCGTGAGATAATAAAAGTTTAGTTTAGCAAAAAAAAATTAGCTTTATATTACATGATAAAAGGCAAAATGTTTAATGGTCTCTTTTAAATTAATGACAAATCCCTAGATGCTCGAAATTAACAGTGATTTAAATATGGAAGTCGGATTTGTCTTACTTTCAAATTTATACTTTGGTTTTAAAACAAGGTTCTTATTTCAAAATTTAATTACTGAGATACTATCTAATGTAAAAAAATTGAACTAATACAAATTACCTTTAACAACTATCGCAAGGTATTTTTAAGAATCAAATTCGCAACGCAAGGAAATAAAAGTTGTTAAGCATCCTATGGTTACTCTCTAGTAACAAACACTAAAAGCGCACTACTTTTTAATAAGGTTTTATTATCGTTTCAGTTTTTGAACATTTTAAATAGACTTGCATTAAGGGTGTTATAATACCGTTGAAACAAATGTCCAATCACAATAAATTTCCAGTGCTTATCAAACGACTTGCAGATGTCTTTAGTGCAACAAATGAACAAAATAACAGCTTTAGCTTACTCATCAATTGAAGAAACCTTTTTTTAACAAATCGGAGACAAGCAAAACCCATGATTTGATGAACATCAACTTTGTTATGAGCTCCATAAAAATAAACATAAGATTCTGAATTTTCTCACAAAATAACAGCTGCCTGATGTTTAATTAGACAAACGCCTTATGTAGTTAATGCACGGATTATGTAAAATTTTAGCATTATACTATTACTTATAAAGGTGTTAACCTTTTAAAGATGCTATTGCTCGAATTTTATAAAACTTAAAAAATATTTAAATAATTGAAAAAAAAAGAAAGCGTGTGTATAGGGTTTGTAGATCTGGAAAAAGCTTTCGACAATGCAAAATGGAAAGAATGTTATAAATATTCAAAAAGATTGGAATGAGTTTTAGAGATATACGGATACATAACTTATACAAAACGTAAACGGCCGTAATAGAATTAGAGCAGGAACGTAAATCTTAGGACAGGGGTGCGACAGGGAGGTACATAGAAAAGCCAATAAATACTGTCAAATGCCGGACGATATTTGGAATGAATAAGCATGGACAAAAAATTGATATGCTTAGATTTGCAGATTGTATATAGCAGTATTAGCATCTCACAGGAAAGAGCTAAACGCAGCTCTTAATGAAATAGAAACTGTATTAACAGAAAGATTATAGCAGTTTTAATTTTAACGCCACGATGTTGGGCGCTATTGTAGGAAACAGGTTTAAAAAGAAATTACCTAGTTTAAGAAGACTTTTTCGAGCCCCATGTGCGGGGCAAATGTGGAGATTTCTATTTTTAGTATTTTCGACTCAGGGCATTAGGGAGGAGGTAGAACAACAATTCGGAAAAGAGACTTGAACTTTTTATGCTTGTGAGTTAGAACTATAAGAACTTGCTGATCCGTAGGCTAGTTTCGCTATTATCCCATGAGGGATCATGAAAAAAAGCAGAGTTGTAATATTCTTCGTGACACACAAAATTAAGTAAAGTTGGACTCCACTGTATCTAGTAAGTATTAAAGAAGGTGTTTTTGGGTAGATACAGAAATCATATTGGAATGGATAATTTTAAACTCTTAATTTACCTTCCTTAGAAAATTAAACCTTTTAGAATCAGAAAGTATCTATTGTATACCAATGAACTTTTATCCAATAAAAAATTAAATCAATTCACAAAGCTTAGTGATATAAAAAACTATCATTACATAAAGAACGTTTTTTCTCTTAAGCTTTGAATGAGCATCAGATCTGATAATCACGTACGTACTGTAATTTAAATCATTTTACAATGGTTATTGCCAAAAATCCTAAGGTATTAAAACTTAATCAATTAGCACCTTACAAGAAACATATACTTTAAATATGAAATTTAATCAAGCACAGGATTATGATGCTTAACAATGGGTGCCGATTCATACAGACTATAGCATGGCGGCACGGGATTTAGCCATAGTGGAAAATAGCGTTTCCAAAACAATTAATACACTCGTTGGGGCCCAGCAAAAATCACTCACCCTTAACCACTAGTAGTTGACGGCTGCCTTCAGGCTGGTCTAGCACAGGTCTCGGCTGGATGGTCAAAAGGTGTCGGCTCCAGGCTAATATGGTATAGGGTCGATCTGCTTTAACATTTCAAACTGGTTGTCCGGTTGTCTCATTATCTGGGTTATTAACCTTATAGGGAGTATGCGCTGCAATAAAAACCAATTAAGGAACTTGAAGCTTTTAGACAGTAGATTCGCCATCAATGATCTTTCAGCTTGCTTGCCTCGAAGATGTTGTGGAAGTGAGCAGATTTAGAAAATTACTTCCCAGGACAGTTCAAGCAGGAAAAGTGTTATCAGAACAAAACTTTCCACGCCCACGCGCCGTGTGTATGAAACAAGTTGAAAACCATAATGTATTACTTAAACAACAAGGTGTATACACAGACTTTTGGAAGATTAAGTCGCTATTTGTTACTTTACAAACCAGGTTTCATATCAGCTGAATTGTTTCTGCAAAATTGTGGGCACGCAATGCTAAACCTAGCCTTGTAATTGAATTAAATTAGAAAAAACAACGAGGCTGCTGTTTTCCATATGGGACCAAGGACTATTAAAAATTGAGAATTGACCTAACACTGTAAATAAATGGTTTTGACGAATTTTTTCAATTTTTAGTTTGCTGCTTCCGGTAGATATCTATTTTGTTTCAATTAGCCATTATTCCCTTTCAACCAAAAGAAAAATTGTTACAAGATACGGTATGAAAATCAACAAAGATAAAACTAAGGTACTAGTATGTAAAAGAGGCGAATATAAACAAAAAACCAGAATACAAATTGGAAACGAGAACTTACAAGAGATTGAGTATTTCTGCTACCTATGAAGCCAAATAACGCAAGGTGAGAAAAGTGCAAAAGATAAAGTACACTGAGAGTGGAGTATTAACTTTATCATTACAATTTTGATTGTAAAAATGAACACGTTGCTCAAGGCAGTAACCCAATCTGTGATTAAATGCAGTTGGAATGTTTCCTAGCATTTCATGTTTTATCCTGTATAAGGAGTCTGTAATTTTGACACCAAGCTTGTTTAAATTGTTAGCATGTTTATGCCTGTGTCCATAGATTTGCTGGGTTACGTGTACTTAAAAGAAATCATTCGGCTCAAATCAGGTAAGCGAGGGGAATATTTAATAGTACCCTCTTCGACTAATAATACAGTTAAGAAACGTAATTTTTAAAAACACTTAAACCTTTATTGTATTGCGAGCAGGACAGCCGTCTTGTTGATACTAAATGTCATCAAAACTTACAGTGAGGCGTTGAGCGCTGGAACTATCTGGTTTCTTAACTGTTCCAAATATTTGTCGGCATTCAGGTTTCTGTTGATAATAAATTGTGCCAATTATGGAATTGCTCAAAATTCTAGCCCACACTAACTTTTTGGAGGTATTATGTTAAGTAGGGAATGAGTTTATTTTCCCGAGAGTAAGCAACAACGACGGACGGATTGTGATGGCCGAATAAGTTAAAAGAAGACTCCTCAGTAAACAGCATATTTCCAATAAACTTTTTGTTTTTACTAGCCCGATTCATCACCTCCTTACAAAATATCATACGCTTTGGATGATCTTTCGGAAAAGATTCTTGTGTAGTTCGCAACTTATAGTAACGGTATTTATTCTTTTTTCAAGATATTTCATACTGTTCTTGGCCGAATTTTCATTTCTTCCGCAATTTTTGTACTATTGCAAGGAAAATTAGTTCCTGCTAAAGTACACACTGTGACGTGTCGCAATTCGCACTCTTCATTTAAGTCGCGCGCAGGTTGCTCACCATCAATATCATCAATGTTATTCCATGTTCTATAATTATTTGAACATTCACATTATTCACATACCCGAACACTACGCATAATCGTTCTTTCTGATGCAATTATTGGTCTGTTTTTAATAACAACACTTTATAATTTTCACTTCTACTTCTATCGAACGCACTAGCATTATGTCGAATTCACCCAAAATACCGGTTTTCGATTCTTATATGTAGACAGCAGCAATTAAATTAACAATAATGATACCAGTAGTAATTACTTAGTTATTTCTGAGTACCCTCCCAAAGAGGAACAAATTTTTCCAAATCGTAAATATTCCTTATACCGAAAACCCTTATATGAGTCAGGAACAGCAACTACATATGGCCCCTCATAAACTAAATAAAATTTTTTTGTTAATGCTTCATCAGCTGAAGATTTAGGACGAGTCCTAACATGTACCCGATTTCCCCTATTAAACCTGGTTATTTTCTGATGATTCTTACAATACCGCAACTTACGTTTTTTCCGCTTTACTCATCAACCTCTCTCTAGCCAACTTAATTATTCTTACATGATCTGGCAACTATTCATTAAATAGATTTAATTTTTGAAAATGGGGTCTCGTTTTACTGAAGTGTTTTTGATTGGGGTCCCCCAATACTGTGGCAGACAGTTTCATTTAACCCTTCCTTCTATTTGCTTTACAATCTGTGCCCACTAAGCATGGGAATGACTGCACATTGTAATCAACAACCGCACAACTTTCTTATTTACCCATTCATTAATATGGCCCTAAAGCTATTATGAAGAAGTATGCACCATTCTAATGTTTTCGTTTACTAGAGGTTGTTCCCACGTTTTCCCAAAGTGCGTACCATTATCAGTCAGAATGGCATCTGATTTCTCATTTTGTCAAAATAATCATTCATTAATATAATCAATTATGCTCGAGTCGTGGCACAGTGTAACAGATAAAGGTGTACTACCACTTTAGAAAAAGCATCTATTATTACCGCCGACTGAGTAGCGCTACCTCGCGAAAGGTGCAAAGAACCAATGAAATCGATGCATACTAACTTCCTCGGTCCCTCCTGCACCATGTTCTCATCCGGATTAGGTCACACTATGCGATCCCCCACCATCCTCGAATCCTCGAACGTAAATGATGTGAATCCATGCAAACTCGGACACTCTCATTCTTCTTTATTACTACTACTGTCTGGCTAATGTATACGGTATGTCCATTTCCTTGATTTGTTTCAGTATAGCTTTCCTGTGCGCTATTTAAATTGGATAAGCTTTCATACTAGACGGCTTCTCATTATTGACTTCGATAATATGCTTGCATCCCTTAATCAACCCCGGTTGATTCGAAAATATCTTTATGTGACGGCTCAACACTTAAACGACCTTTTTTTTCGATTTCCGTAAAAACCAGCTATTCTCACACTCGTTTCTGTATCATCCAAAGTATAAATATTTTGTTGTTTAACCGTTTTTGGCCATCCGCGGTTAATTCAATTTCAGAAGAACACTGAATGTTACACAGATTATACAACGTCTTCTTTTGGAAATTTAATTTAAAGCAAATATTTTCATGCAACACAGTCATTTTGCGCATCCCAAAATCCAATTTTATATGATACTCCTCTAACCATTTCCCTTAAAATCATTTTCTCGTTATTTCTGGAATTATAATGAACTGCATTTCACACTGGAAAGATTCAAATTTTACACCTAATAATGTTTGCAGCTTGATCTTGGTCATCTTTGTACCCAACGCCCCTCTAACACTGATACCATTTACAGGAGATATAGGTATTCTTGGCTCTCTGCTGCACACCTCTTGAATGCTATCTCTGCCATACAATTAAACTGACTACCTGAGTCGGCCAATGTTGTAACCTTTACGCTAATTATCTCTACATTAACGCACGGCAAAGATACCTGCTCTACATCTACTTCTTCGGCGTCTGACATTAAATCGCTTTTTGTTTCCCACTGAAAAACTGTGGCGACTGTCTCTGTTTCCACTAGTTTCACATTTGATAATCCCCTGCCTGATTACGCACGTCTCTATTCGCTTTGTCTTCATTGAATTGCCTATTTCCTTTGTTATCCCTTGCAATTTTCCTCCTATTATTATACCGTCTGTACCTACGTCCCCTTCCTTCCTCGTAAATCCCATCTAATTTTCTCAAGAATAATTCAACTTTGTCAATTCCTACTTTCTTTAAATTTGATATACCTTTCTTAGTTTTTGGTGGAAAATGTTGTATCAAAGCCTCAACTAATACTGTTTCCGTTAATTTACTCGTCAAATAATTGGCCTCCCGCACTAATTTTAAAAATAGTAAGATCTGCTACTTCCTTCGCATTTTCCATAAAAAATATATTCCCTTCGCCCTTTGCACTCCAGTATCTATTTATAAAACGGTCGCTAAAATATTGAAAACTGTTAAAAGGACCTACTTTAGCTTTTACCCAATCACTGACAGACTTTTTTAAACAATTTACTGCCAAAACAAACTTTTTATATCTAGGTACTCCCGCCTCATATAAAAGATTAGTTAATTTCTTTATAAATTCAACTGGATGAATGTTGCCCGACGGGGAGAATGACAACAAATTATCTGCAAGCTCCTTCTATAACGCAATATACCCAGAATTGTTTTCCTTATCATTCTGTTTTATCGGCGACGGTGGTGTAACGCCCGTATAACTGCCCGTTTATTGGTTTGTCCGGTATCATTAATTTATTCATATTTTGCTAAATCGTGTTTATACTCTCCGTTAATCGTTGTAGTACTCCCTGTATCGACTTTGATCGGAAAATATTTTCCTCCTCGAACTGCCTCACAGCTTTCTTTGTCTTATTTTTCGACATCGTATTAAAACTCTCGATTGTAGATCATTTGTTTTATTACCTTACAAAGATGAATATTGCATCCTAATCATTCCCTTACAAAATAACCATACCCTCTAAATTCTATTCGTTAAGTCTTAATTTTGTAACCTCAGTTTATACATTCATCGCCCATTCGTTGGAAGCCAAACGTGTTGTCCGGCTAACTTGAAATCAGAGAGGAGGTTCTTATAGCAATCAAAACAAAATTAGATTACAAACTAGGGCATTTATTAATATATAAACAAGCAAAACGTTAATAAAAAAAATGTTTACAAATCTTTATAAGTGAAATTCTTAGTACTTTTAAATATTAAAAAAAAATTACTGTCCGCTAAACAACTTTCTAAATTAATTCCCCACTGAGCGTTGGTGCTTAATTCTAATTATAAATCAAAACATTCAAAGCACTCACAATTGATATTCCCAAAAATCATATCGTTCCAGCAAAATCACGTGCATTTTGAATTATTCCTTGTAGACAGCTGTGTTGCCGGTGTAAACTTGAATACCTGTGCGCAAGGTCCCGGACTTAAATCTCGACACGGTCCGCTTGAAAAATGTTAGGCAAGCATTTTTCACAAAAATACGCCCTCATTCGGTTGAGAGGTAAACCGGAGGTCGCGTGTGTCAGTGTTACGCACGTTAAAGATCCCTACCTTACTTGGGACAGCAAGGGTTCGGCAAAATAAAAAATTTTCAGGTTAAAAAAAACTCGCTTCCTGGCCAATGTAGTACCTCCGGGTGGAGCATTGGAAAATCAAATGTAGGAGAAACTTGAATACCTCTGTAGATCACTTGCAGAAGGGAATCAGTGCACTTTTTAGGAGGTCAAGTGCAAGCTATAACAAAAATAACGCCTAACCCACCATAAATCATCACATTAACTGTGATAGTATTATTTTTATCACCCAATAACGTCTTTCAGTAACTATAATGGGATTTACAGTGACGACCGTAAACTCTTAGATACTCTCACGACGTTAATCGGAAAGTACTTGATTTTCAATTACCACTCATGGTGCAGTACCAGATTATAATCATTAAAATTACATTCTTATATGTTTTTGTGATATAGAGCATATTGACTTGCAACGCACTCTGAATCTACTACTCGACGACTGATTTCCTTACACCCTTCATCACCACTACCCTAAAAGATTATCTACATATCTCAACTTGACCGTTAAAATGGTCATCTTATTGTCTCTTCTAAACGACAGGTATTCTAATGAACTCTTATGAGTAACCTACCCCCCTGTTATTGTTAATAGTTCACATAAAGTATCAATAACTAGTAATCCACAACGCCCTTAATTAACTATCAAGTACTCATCAGACAGAAATATGTATACACAGAGTTACCCATTGTAAAAACATCCCAATAATTACATCATATAATGCGTAAATACAACAAACTCATGACAATACCTGTATAACTATTTCTTTGTAAAATAGGATTCCATAATTATTATATTGTATGCATTGCCAAAGCATTCCTTTAGATGTGGAATAAACAGAAGAAGAAACCAATCTCGGTGCAGCTGCTAGGAAATCTGACATGTCAATTTCTCCAAATACGTTCGCCATAACTGATGTAGTCACTACAACAGCAACACAACAACACATCAATCACGGTATTCACTTTTGAGGTAACCTAACACCTCTTACTTATGGGATGTACATGGTATAGATCTAGATTATCACACTACTTTTACTCCCAGCACTATTTACAACCTTTCCCCACATCCCTCGGGCCCTACACACTTTCTTTGCCTCTACAACATTCAGATATTGCTTTTTGCATGCTCTTTTATTCCTCTACTACATCCAACCATCCTTTACGTGGTCTGCCTCTTGCATCTTTTTTACCGGTCGTCTTACTTGCATATATACGCATGGTAAGTCTATCCTCATTCATTCTTTCCATGTGTCCAAACCATCTAAGGCACTAACACAATCTCAAAACTAACATTTTTAGGTGAGGCAGTAAAATGGAGAAGAACGTGTTTTAGTATTCTTGCGCAGGGAGATTTGGAAAAACATACTATTTTTCGCGGGTAAACAAATTACACATTTTGGGTCAATAATAGTTTTCGCCAATTTTGTGGTAAGTTTTAAATGTACCCAAATGAGCCGATGTAGGTATATCATGATTTTGCTTGATTATTTTTCTCTATAACTTTTGGGAGTAGGCACCTGTTTTCATTCCTGCAAATTAGATACTAAATTGTGTTTAAATGAGACATATTTGTATTTCCGTAATGGATGGTGTTCAGCCTGTTGCTGAAGTTGTTGTTTCATTATTGTGTACCACGTACATTCTTCATTTTCATCAATAACGACGGTATTTATTTTAAAGGATGCTCTTGAGAGTGCATCCGTAACTACATTATATTTTGTTTTCCTGTGAATTACATCATATGAGTAATGCGATAAGCGTAAGCTCTATCTTTGTAACCTTTCTGACGGATTTAGGAATTTATCTAAGCAGAGTAGTGAGTAGAGATCTGGAATGCTCTTGAAATGTGATTATTTAGTATAAGGACGATATTTTTCAACTCCGGAAAGTACAGCTAGCCGTTATTTTTTAGTTGCACTATAAGCTTTTTCTTGCTTGTTTATTGATTTACTTGCATACGCTATTACGTGTTCTGTACCTTTTTCGTTTTGCAGCAGTACTGTACCCAATCCAACTTCAAACGAATCGGTTTGAATTATTAAAATCTTTTGAGAAATCTGGAGTTCGTAATATGGGAGATGATATTAATAAGAATTTTAATTTCTGAAAAGCATCTTCCGGTTCTGGATTCCATTTAATTCACTGCTCTTTTGAACTACTATTAATTAGATTCAAAATCGGATCAGCTAAGGTTGAAAAGTCTTGTACAAAGCGTATATACCAACCTGCCATTCCTAACAACCTCTTTACAGCTTTTATATTAGTTGATATAAGAAATTCAACTATTCGCCTTTTATAAAAAGCTCGTCCGCCTTTTATTATCGGTCGACAGTTTTACTCTTAAGAAAAAATGCGCCTTTTATGCTCATAAAGTACGCAACAAAGGCTCATGTTAGACTTTCCTAACTGATCTTTAATCTGCAGGGTAAACAACAAAATTCGTTCTGTAGGCGTTTTGTTTTATTTCAACACTTGATCAATCTACATATTGCTCTTTTTCACTTAGTACAAACACCCAACGATATAAATTTAAACAACTTTAAACAACTTTAGCAAGGGAAAATTAATCTATTAACCAAAATAAATCTTAGTAAAATTTCAGTTACTTAAAATTTCATACAATTTAAGCATACTTACAATTTTCTTTCAGTCACACTAAGTACCACATTCAACCACTTGCTGGCTAACAACTCGCTTTCAATGGTCACATAGATCACTGTGTCTGCGCTGACTAGTTGTGCCTTCGCGAAATCTAGTCAATTAATCCATGATAATCGAACCACTCGCGGTGGCTAATGTCGGTAACTAATGCTGCTTAACTTGAGCCTTTGTATTTTAAGTTGATGCTTTATTTGCAACTGCGCATGAAACGCATTAAAATAGACAATAGTTTTAATAAGCTATGTTTGTATGAGATCAAAAAACCGGTTTTCTTATGAGATTTAAGATGGGAAATTCTTAGGTCCAAAAAGAGCAATTTTGGTAGATACAAAGGTTATCCACCCCGAGGTCGCCATGGCGACCCTGGAGGGAAGATGTCAGTTCTAAACCCACCACGACACACCACAGAGGGAGGAAGTCGATTCTAGACTCACCACCAACATCACCACCATCACCACAATCACCACCACCACAACCAGCGCCATATTAGTATATATTTACACATCTAGTAACAGTATTAAAAAACATTGTCATCTTAAATCTGCACAATAGTTTTCTTCAAGTAAGCATTTTTTAGCTCCAGACATAGATTTCGTTCTCGACACCCTGATCTGGGAGCTAGACCCTCTACCCCACAACCGCCACCGCACTTGCAAAAAAATTCGCACATCTGATAACAGTATTAAATAAATTTGGCATCTTAAATTTGCACAATAGTTTTTGCTTCAACTAAGCATTTTTAGATCCAGACACGGATCTTGTTCTCGATACCCTGATATAGACCGTCACCACCACCACCACCACCACCACAACCACCCCCACCACCACCATCACCACCACCACCACCACCACCACCAACACCACCACAACAATCACCACCACAAAACCACCACCACCACCACAACCACCACAACCACCACCACAACCACCACCACCACCACCAACACAACCACCCCCATCACCACCATCACCAACACCACCACCACAACAATCACAACCACCACCACAACCACCACCACCAACACAACCATAACCACCACCACAACCACCACAACCACCACCACAACCACCACAACCACCACCACCACCACAACCACCCCCACCACCACCATCACCAACACCACCACCACAACAATCACAACCACCACCACAACCACCACAACCACCACCACCACCACCACCAACACGACCATAACCACCACCACCACCACCATAGCTACTACCACAACCACCACCACCACCACAACCATCACCACCACCACAACCACCACAACCACCTCCACCACCACCACCACTACCACCCCCACAACCACCACAACCACCACTACTATCACCACTACCACCACCACAACCACCACCATATTAGCAAATATTCGCAAATCTAGTAACAGTATTAATTAACATTTTCATCTTAAATTTACACAATAACTTTTCTTCAAATAAGCATTTTTAGCTCCAGACACCGATCTTGCTCTCGATACCTTGATCTGGACTGTCACCACACCACCACCACTACCACCACCACAACCACCACCACCAGTAGTAGAGGGAGGAAGTCGCATCAATTGGAAAGCATCAAAGACGCAACTGTTGATTTAAGAATGGAATTTGAAGCTTCAAGAAATTTTGAACCGTCGATGAAAGCTTATGCTTTAATTATACATCACTCTATGTTTGAATATAACCAGTTTACAAAAATTGTTAATATATATATATTTAATAAAATAGTATAAAATCGATAAATTAATTTGTTTCAGTTAGTTCACTTTTATCTGTCGAATGGTGAGCATATCCCACTCTGCAAATAAGTACTAGTTATTTTAGAGCGAATTTATCTCCATCAGAATAGGGTGAAAGTGTCTTATAGGATGAAATTACCCCATAGGGTGAAATTACCCCATAGGGTGAAATTGCCTCATAGGGTGAAATTGCCTTATAGGGTGAAATTGCCTCATAGAGTGAAAGTGTCTTATAGAGTGAAATTGTCTCATAGGGTGAAATTGACTTATAGAGCGAAATTGCCTCCTAGGGCGAATTTGCCCCATATAGTGAAATTGTGTCATAGGGTGAAAGTGCTTCCAACGGTATTGGTTAGCATGGTTACCAATTATATAAAAAAACAAAGTAGTGGATACAGTAAAGAATTTTTAGAAGAAGCTATAAAAGAAGTTTGACTGGGTAAATCGAGCATTTACTCCATCAGTAGAAAAAACAACATACCGAAAGAGACGTTAAGGTATCACCGCAAACTGCAGCAAAAGCGGGTACACATGCTCGAAGCAATATGGAGACTGCGAAACCAAAAATTACATTACCTTTACAGAATTATGATTACTTTGCTATTGCTAGTGCAAAAAAGGATGGTAAATATGGACCTTTGTTTCCGTCTAGTATACAAGATATATTCGCTGGGCCATCAAACTGCGGAAAAACCAATGCTTTAATATCTCTGATCTTGCACGAGAATGGGCGTAGATTTCAAAATGTCTATGTATTTTCGAAAAGTTTATATCAACCGAAATACGAATTGTTAAGAAACGTATTTACACCATTAAAAGAAGAAATTGGCTACTATGAGTTTGAAAATTACGATGATTTGATTGAACCCGGAGATATCAAAGAAGATTCAATTATTGTCTTTGATGATATACATACAAACGAGCAAAGCAAGATCGCGCAGTTTTTCTCCTTTGGTAAACATAAGAACATTGATTCCTTTTACCTATGTCAAACGTATGCCAGCGCAGTAAAGCACGGGCTTAGAGATAACGCCAATGTTATTGCAATCTGGAAACTGGATGACACAAACCTTCGCCATATATTTTTAGATCATATAAGTAGTGACATGACATATCCAAAATTTAAACAAATTTGTCAGCGATGCTGGAATGGTGGTGACTCGAAACATAGTTTTATTACTATTGTAAAAGATTTTGATTTGGATAAGGGGCGATATAGGAAAAATTTTGACGAGTATATAAATATTTGACATTATTCAAAAAAATAGTTAGTTACCATCCAGAATCTGATGATGACAGACGGTAAGAATTTTATCGCAAATAAATATAATCTTCAGTTTTAAAAGCAAATAAAGAAATAGTTTAATATTATTGCAATATCACAAAAGTTATACACAACAACTAACTTTAAATAAATTGTCCTTGAAACTTAAATGGATGTTATGACTAGTTTTATCATTACAGTGGTACTATATCTTGTTGAACCAAGAAACATTGCAATTAAGGTGATGACGAAGACAAAATCGCTGTGAATTGGTGTAGCTCTGACTCCCTGCAAGTGGGCTAGGCCTGACTGACCGCAGAGTTATCATAGTAAGCCACCAACTCAAAGGTACGACTTCGTAGAAAGTAACCCAACTAGGTCAATTCATCATCAAGCCTTCAAACCTACACAGTTGCATAAAAAGAAGTACAATATACCCCATTTTATTCCTATTATATGTTAAAACATGTTTACTCGTAATAGAGTATCCAACAATATGAAGTCTAGGAGGATCCGGTAGTACTTTATAGCAACCAAGCAGCATTTTCTCTATACTGTATATACCTGACATTAGCGGATGCCAACCTGGTTTGTAGGCAGAGCTAAAAATCATCCAATGTCGATACACTTCCACATTGTGGTATCTGTTGTATAAAGAATGGCCGATCACCAGTTTAAACCCCAATTTATTTTTCGAGGAACTTTGTACCTGATCATAACGCTATTTTTAAAAATTATGTGTTTGCTTATTGTCATGATATTTGTGCATAAACGTTTACCACATATCCCAGTCGCTAGATTTTAGATGTTGAGTTGGAACTATGCCGCAAGCACCATGGATCTAGCTTTGGTCAGAAGCACATGCAAAGGACAACCACACACGCAATTATCGTAGCATGTTATGCAATCAAAACAACACAGTTAACAATAGCAAAATCATTTTCTCTACTAAACAAAATATTGGTGCATTTTTCGGAAATTGCAACACTACCTCGATCAAATGTTATTAATATTAAATGTGATGATTACACATATCGATAAACCATACTTAAATATGTTAATAATTGTTTATACAAAATATGAATATAACCCATTTTTAAATTATATATCAAAAACCAAAAAGGCTTTATATATATATATATATATATATATATAACAATTACACCAATCGATGTGTATTACTAGAATAATGATATAATCACCTCTACAAATTTTTTATATTTTGCACCATTTTCAAGTTATCATCGAAAACCAAAACGGCACTAAGCACTAATATGACAATTGCACCCATTGATGTGTCATACTTAAATATATAAATAATTGGCTTTACAATTCTTTTTATTTTGCATCGTTTTCAAGTTATAAGCACAAACCAAAACGGTACTAGGTACCAATATGCTATCTGTATCCACTGCTGTGTTTTCTTATATAATTGGTAACTATACTAACTAATATCGGTGGAAGCACTTTCACGCTATGAGGCAATTTCACTCTATAAGGCAATTTCACTCTATAAGGCAATTTTACTCTATAAGGCAATTTTACCCTATAAGGCAATTTCACTCTAAAAGGCACTTCGCCCTATGAGGTAATTTCACTCTATAAAGAAATTTCGCACTATGAGACAATTTTATCCTACAAGACACTATCACCCTATTCTGATGGAGATAAATTCGCTCTAAAATAACTAGAACTTATTTACAGAGTGGGAGATGCACACCATAGGACAGATAAAAGTAAACTAATTGAAACAAATTAATTTATCGATTTTATACTATTTTATTAAGAATATATACAAAATAGTTAATTGTGAATAAATCTATTAACAATTTCCGTAATCAAATTATATTCAAACATAGAGTCGTGTATAATTAATGCATAAGCTTTGATCGACGGTTCAAAATTTATTGAAGCTTCAAATTCTATTCTTATATCATCAGTTGCGTCCTTGATGCTTTTAAATTGATGCGACTTGCTCCCTTTACTACTGGTGGTTGTGGTGGGGGTGGTGGTGGTGTGGTGACGGTCCAGATTGGGGCGTCAAAAGCAAGATCCATGCCTGGAGCTAAAAATACTTAGTTGAAGAAAACTATTTTGCAGATTTTTGTTAGTAGATGTGCGAATATTTGCTAATAGGGTGGTGGTTGTGGTGGTGGTAGTGTTGGTGGTGGTGGTGGTGATAAGTCTAGAACAGACTTCACCTCTCTGTGGTGTGTGTTGGTGGGTCTAGAACTGACATCTTCCGTCCTGGGTCGCCATGGCGACCTTGGGGTGGATGACCTTTGGAATGGTCTTTTTGGACCTTACAATTTCCTGTGTTAAATCTCATAAGAAAACCGTTTTTTTGATCTCGTACGAACATAGACTACCTACTGTTATTAATTAGGTATGAAAATTCATAATTATCATCGCAGTGGCAGTAATTCAAATTCCGATTTTAACAACCTCAGCGTGGACGATTTTGTCCGTTAAAACGTTTTTTCCACGAATATCCAGTAATACACTTCCTATGCATCTACGAATGGGTCACTAATAGTACTCCGTATTTTGTAGGCGTACATATACATCCATAATCCAACACGTTTAACCAATCGCAAACATCCAGATCGTGGGTTATGATCATAATCCTACACCTCTGATCAATCAGTACAAATCTCCAATTTTCATAATTCACGAGGTAGAATTTTCGTGTTATATGAAAGTAAATTGTATCACTTTGAACACAAATTTTTACTTGTCAGTGTTTGTGATATTTGTTTAAATGTTTAGAAAATAAATAACTGGTAATGAAGATTTGTGTAAGTGTGAGAAAAGTACAGTATTCCACTCGCGAGCTATGACCATTATTCATTCGGATAGAACAATATATATTATTTAGTAAATCTCAGAGAATTATGGTACATATTTATAGCAGTAATAAATAAATAGCCAGGGGAGTTCCCAAAAGATCAAAGAAAGATATACGTGCAAGGCTGATAATAACCACTATAGGTGCAAACATTCTTTACTGGGGCTCATAAAAATTTTCGTAGGAGCCTACTTTTTTAAAATTATGCCACTTGTGACGTCTGTTAGAGATACAGTCTTGCAGTTCGTGTTGAATTGGTGGTCGCTTATTCTTATCGGATGGATCGTGCTTTGGTGTTATTACAAGTGAAATGACACGCCTTTATGCAAAGAGGAAGCTGTGTATTATTTGTATTACGTATAGAGCCCAAGTTCTCTATTTCATATGTGTTTAAACTATACCCTGAGAGAAAAAATAAATACAATCATTCATATACAGATGCAGACAAGATCTTGCTATTGAATGGAAATTGTATAGAGGATACTTGAAAATTAAATGAAACGTGACCTGAACGATTTTATAGGTGGCTACCCCGCTCAATAATTAGATAGTGAATATTTTGTGAAAAATTAATCAGGCAAACGATTATTTGGTTAGAAATCATTTGTTTGACTTATTGATTAGTCGATTAAACGGTTAGTCGATTAATAGACTAACTAGACAATCGTACGATTAGTTAACTTACCGATTAATGGACTAATCAATTAGTTAACTAAAAGATTTCTTAACTAAACGATAAATCGAATATTTCATTAACCGAATATTCGATTAATCGATTATCCGATTAATCGAATATTAGATTAATGGATTAACCGAATATTTGATTAATCGAATATTCAGTTAATCGATTAACCGAATATTCGACAAAAAATCGATTCATCTATTTAATCGCTTTTCGAATATTGCAAAATTAACCGAATACAACTTTCTTCGAATTTTGCCAGCCCAAATTAATACTCTCCGCTTGTGTTACCTTTATAGCTGTCCTCGGCCTTATAGTTTTCTTTCAGCAAATATCTAGATCATCTTCTTCATCTGACAATATTCAAAGATGTGTTCTTCTGTAACAGCATTTGCTTAGTCTTGTTCTTGATTTTGGATCGGCAGTATTAATGCGCGTTCTCTTGCTATTCTTTAAAAAATTTGCATAAAGAAATTGAAACTCCATGGCCGAACATGCTTCGTTATATGAAGTAAATGTTCTCTTTGAAATGCATTGTTTTATACTCGCTTGTTTAAAAAAAGTAATTGCAAATGGTTTAATCAGATGGTGCTGTGAGTATTGGTGGTACACCGAAAACAGTGTGTTTGTAGTAAATATTTTAAAATAATGAGATAGTTTTTGTTAATAGACCGTAGAACCAAAGACAATATGATAGTGATGTCCTCAAGAAATGTTTTACACACACACACAGTGCAATCAAAAGATTGTGTATGTGACCTTTACGTGTATGAAGTCCTGTACGTATTTTTAGGAGGGAAAGGGATTTTGTTTTAGCTGCCCTTCCCATATTTGGAGAAATATTTTCCGCATGTATACTAGTAATCGCGTTTCTTTATCAGTGTTAAAATAGGGGAATATTAAGTAGTTTCTGCTCCTAAGCAGCGAGTCGATAACTTAAAGGTCTCAGGAGTTTTGTTGCAATCTAAAATATTAAAAGCGAAAAATTTTAAAGCACGTACACATTAAATTTTAAATCTTACCTGTATTGTAGCTTTCCAATACCTAAAGTGTATAAAGTTAGTTAATAGATACAACTTTAAAATATTGAGACGAAGGTTTATTTGTAGCTGTTGCAGAAATTGATAAATCGACAAAACACGAAGCCTGCAACATATGTCTTGCAAAATCCAATAAGGAAAATGAGATTTTCTTTAGCATGACTGAGTTTACTTGGGGAACCCATAGACACTAATTTTATTTAATTCAGGAAATTTTCGCGAACGTAATTCGTAAAGATATAAATTATATGACTATATATTGTTGACTAAAGTCACATAGCAAGAATTGTATTTTCATGATCATGCTCTCATTTTAAGGATCTGTGTAGCTGAAAATTCTGAGAAATATGAAGTGCTTTTGTGCATTCACCTGCTTTGGCATTTAGTATCCGGCAAGAACCGTCGGGTGTTGATTATGATTGAATCTTACCAAGTATTGGTTCTATACCTCGCTTTTAGCAATCGATTAATCTTATAAATATTTATGATTCCGGGTTGGAACCGTGTCATTTTATAAACTAAGGTCGACGTTTCGCCCAGTTTTGTAAGGGACTTCATCAGGACAAGAAAAGAAAATGAAAATAAATAATAAAATAATAATAATAAAGATGAGAATGATAATATTAAGCAGACAAGTTAAAGTGTAAAAAATGTGTAAAATTACTTCTGAACTAGCAGACTCATCAGCCCATTTAAGCCAAAAGGTTTCTTGTGTCAAAGTAACTGATGAAAGTAGCGAAGATGGTAGTTTATATAGGGCGTGAACTTGTTGCATGAGTGATCATGAATAGAGAGGAGTGTCGTAGGGGGAATTATGTTTTCGAGTGTGAAAACTTAAATAAAAAAATTAATTTTAATGTTGAATCAATATTACAATTCGCACAACTGTTATTACAACTAAGTTCAGTAATACTAGCTATGACGTTCAGTAAGAATGATCGTCTTTTGGATGTTAACTATCGTTTTTATACGTTTTACTAGTTAAATGAAAGTATAGAAAGGCAGAAGATTTGCTACATTGAGAATTTACCTTAATTGACTTAATATTAGCTTAATAGTAATTTAATAACAACATAATATGGAAAGATACAATCTAAAATGGTTATATCCTGTTTTTGTTGACTTAATGCGGATATCGATAACATCACTCTTCCCTCCTTAAGTTAGACAATAGTGGTTCTGCTATTTTCGATTTAAAACTATATTTTTCTTAAATTTAAGTTTAACAATTTTTACATAAATTATAATAGAAATTATAGTTAAAATAAGAAGTATAGAGAACGATGCACGAAAGTGATGTTTTCACAGGCTCTTCTAGGTTTATATGTTGCAGATCTTCTGCCATCAATTTTAGATGTTTAATTTTCTCGCCGTCAATTTCTTGTAGTTGGTGATTTGTTCTCTTTTCATCAAACGTTGCGTTGAATTTGGGTAGTTGGTATACGAACTTTTCGTAGTAGGGTAAATTCAAGAATCCTGGCGCCTCATTTCCCCCAGAATCCCTCATTTCCCCACACATCTGGACCAAATTTACATGTAAATTCGCACTATAAAGTCTTATTTTTTAAGAATCTCCACCTTGCTCCACCTGACTCCGCCTTGCTCGGACACCCCCCAACCATTTTGATTACATCACACCCGCATTCTTTCCACCCGCGAGATAAATCTTTTTCCACACTTCCACCCACGAGATAAACCTATCTTGTTTGGTATTAATTAACATTAGAATTTTCTCAGCTACCCGAATCTCTAGGAATTTTTCGATTGCATCACCCCAAGGAGCTACCCTGATTTTAAGATTTCTTACCTATAGCGACTTTTGAGCGTTCTTATAAATTTTTTAGTCATGCAATACATTAAATTAGCTTAGAATTTTACACAACCCGAATCTGCAAACAGATTTGAAATCGGACCACACGCTGCAAAGTTATACCCCTTTAAAGTCTGGAACCTCTAAATTTTGCTCTTTGCTCTATAAGCAAACCTAACAAATAGTTTTCTTCGTCTATCCATTGCATCTTTCGAGATAAACCTATCTATCAATTAATATTAGAATTTTTTCAGCTACCCGAATCTTTATGAATTTTTAAGATAGCGCCATCCCCAAGGGAGCTACCCTAATTTTAAGATTTCTTACCTGTAGCGACTTTTGAGCGTTCTTATAAATTTTTTTTAGTCATGCGATACATTAAATTAGCTTAGAATTTTACGCAGAATTCGAATCTGTAAACAGATTTGAAATCGGACCACGCCCTGCAAAGTTACACATATACCCTCTGCGAGATAAATCTTTCTCCACATTTCCACCCACGAGATAAATGTACTTTGTTTGGTATCAATTAATATTAGAATTTTCTCAGCTACCCAAATCTCTTTAAATTTTTCACATAGCACCATCCCCCAGATAGCTACCCCCATTTTAAGATTTCTTACCTGTAGCGATTTTTGAGCGTTCTTATAAATTTTTTATACATGTAGCACATCTTGTTAGTCTAGAATTTTATGTAGAATCCGAATCTGTAAACAGATTTAAAACAGGTTCACCCCTTACCATTTTACACACACCCGCTAAATTATAAATTTCCTGCAGCTCATATCTAAAAGAAAATCTAAAAGCCATTCTTAAAACTTTTTATTACAGACAATTTTTAATAATACAGTTTAAATTTTGTAAACCACATTTCTAAATACATATTCACAATTTTTATTCTTAACCTAGAACTTCTCATATCGGGGTATACTTATTAAGATTTATTTCTAAATAGAGCACTTTTTCCAAAGACCAACCGGACTCACATGCCTCAAATTCCTCTGATTTTGTTCTTATGGTTTCGCTTAAGACCTCGTACATATTTTCCAGATTACTAGAAGACGTTATAACCACATTTTTTGTGTTAAAGGATTTCACATCGGTAGTCTCTTCCCCCATTTTGGTGTAAACGCCGTAGAGTTCGCAGTAGACTTTTATTGCTGTATGTTGTATTCTTTTTTCATTTATTAATCGAATAAATCGCTCTTTCTGCTTCCAAAGAAACTCGGGCACTCCATCGTCGACACTGGCGTTCTTTATGCGATAGCTAGCCATACGGTTGTTAAACGCTGTACTAACCATTTCTACACCATCGTCGCTAGTAGCGGTAACTGATGCATTTTTATGTCTGTTGCTCCTTAAATGTGCGGCATACGTAGATTTTTCCATTTCGAAATCGCATACTTTACACATAATTCGTGGTTGTTTCGTACAAGGCCCTTTAACAGCTTCCGGAGCTGAACGTTTACGGCTTAATGACATACCGTGCTGTTTTTCCTTGTGTCGCTGTAAGTTGCCCATTCTCGTAAAAGCGATACCGCAAGATTCACAGTTTAAGTACTTTGCTGCGGACGGATGTATAAGCTTAACCGTAGACGATGTTACACCACGACATTTGTTCTGGTGCCGTATGAGAGCATTTTTCCAGGTATAGGAAGCACCGCAAGAGTCACATTTAAAAACGTTTGCAGATACCATTTTAGTACAAAACAAAATCCGCACTATAGCACTTGACTTGTAAGCGAACTAACTTATAACTAAAGAGTTTACTCTTGCGCACCTGCTTTATGTACCCTATAGAAGGCAAACCGAAGGTTTCCGAAGACACCCGAACGAAGTTGAGGATTCAGCGGGGGACTAAATGACGTCATAATCCTTGCTGCTCGTCCAATACATTTAGCGCCAATGCATGCACCTGGTTCGCATCGTCGATGGTGCGTGTGCAGTTAGTAGAAACACCGGAAAACGTCTTCCATGTTATACGGATCGCGTGCATATTAAAAATCCAAAAGGGTGATAGCACACGCACACAAATTGTGTGCAAGTCGTGCTGTAGAAGATGCAGTGCTACTATAACCAAAAACACTTTAAACCTTTACTAAGGAATACCAAACTTGTTGTCTACAGAATACTTACTAATAAAGCAATTTAATTTTAAACCACTTCTACGTCATATTTTCGGAAATGGCAGGTTGAATATACATTAACCAGTCTAAGCTATTTTATTTAGTCCACGAAAACTATTTTTTCTAAACACAATTAATAATCGTCTTTATAGGTTTAACATTTCTACCATTACCCAATGACAGGTGCTACGAACATGGAAACTTTAATTTCTTATTGGAGAATTCTTATTCTCCACGCACTGCAGCGTAGTTGCATGCCTACCTCTTTTGAGGTATATGCTCGTTATAGGTTGTAAGACCCTCGGTTTACTTAACTACAATTCGTGAGACCCCTTTAATCTTTTAATCGTATCTTTCTCGCTACAATACAGTAGGACTTAACATTACTACCAACAAATTCTAATACTGGACCCCATTAAATACGTCTTTAAATTTCCCTACAAGTTTTATCGACAAGTGTTATATTGTATTTATTATAGCAGGGTAGTCACTCTTTTAAGATAAATATATTTTGCTAGGTATCAACTAATATTAAATTTTCTAGGGACCCCAAATCTGTAAATAGATTTTAAATAGGACCACCCATACAAAGTTATGCGTTTTAAAGACCCAAATCACTGATTTTGCCCATCTTTATTTAACTCCATCTTTAAAATCTTTTCGCTACCAAGACATATGCCTTAGCCAACCATCTTCGAAATCTAAAACCGCAGTGTTCCGCTAACACAACGTGGAGATAACACGTATACTCTGTCAACCAGGATAGAAGCAGAGGAAGGATTTGGAAGGTGGGCGAGGAACTTAAAATTATGGAATCTTAAAACTAATATATACAATATAAACAACTATCTTATATCTTTACGCCCCCATGCGTAGATTGTTGTACTATTAGAATGATGTACCTTTGTCATCTTCCTCGATAAACTAATTTTATTAATAAGCTGCGTATACAAATCGTATTCTTTACTCCGGATACATACGCAGACAAGTACTCGATACCGTCCAAATAAAGAATTGGATGCTGGCGACTGTTAACATCCGCTTCCCTCGTGTACGCCACATCCCAGCCCATGAGCACCCTGCGCATGCACCCCTGCCCATGCACACCCTACGCGTACGCACCTGTCCATGCACGCTGCCCATGCGCACCTCTCTGTGCGACTGCTATTTCGGTAACGTCACAGTTTTTATAAATAAAGAACAATGTTATATACTATTATAAAATGTTTATTCTGACATTATACATAACAAATTTAAAATATTTAATGCCAAGCATGGAGTCATTTAAACTTAATTTTAATATAAAGTTATACACAGAAGCAGTCCTTTCTTTATGTTTGTTTGCAGTGGTTTTAATTTTATCTAATTTTATTCGCAGCTTAAAATTTAAATCGATACCAAGTCTTCTATCTCCTTTTCAGCCAATAGTTTGATACATAAGACCGTCTAGGTTTTCGAATTGTAAAATGTACCGAAGTTTGCCTCTATATTTAAAGTCTTTGATTCCACCGACAACCAGATCCATTCCTTCGTGTAATTCTTGCAGTTTTGACAATCTTTTAATCGCAGCTTTCCACTATATCCTGCATACGTATCTTGTTAGCTTGATCGACTTCTTCTTGTCGGTATTGGAGGAAATTCTTATTCTCCCACAGACTGTTGCGTAGTTGCATGTCCACCACTTTTGGGAAATATGGTTGTTATAGGTTGTAAGACCTCGGTTTTAAATGATCCAGGTTTACAGGCAAATATACATGTTTAGCGCACTCTTTGCGTGTCGGTACGCAAAGATTACGAAACCCGCATTTCTTAGTTCGTCTTTGTTATCTGTCATTTTGATAAATACGTTTTAGAATAACCTTTTAAAAATATACTGATTTAGTGCCATCCTTTTCCGCAAGGACACATAACTGAAAGAGTCTTTTTACTAACCACAATGCAACAGAAACCAGATGTATCTGTCAGTCCATCGGCACATAAAATAATCTTAATTCTTCCTCATTTTCTCTAATAAGATGTTCTTTTCTAACACATCTTTGTATTGATCGCTAGTCGCAGTGTTTTCCATGTAGTCAATTTCGTCTTTTGCATCCATTTCCTCTAATTCCCAGTTGTCTTTTCCTTCACACACAGCGTGATACATAATGGGGCAATTCTTTGCGTAAACGGATGAGGTTTACAATATTTACGCGTTGTCGTACAACCTCTGGACAATTTAGGCTATCTATCAATCCAACGACTATTTTCGAATTGTAGAATATGGTGTTACAGATTTGTAAAATTTATCCTGCTTTAATGTAGCACTTGTGCAAGTTATATTTTATCTGGCTATCTTCCTCTATCTCCAAATAATTAGGTAAATAGTTAAAACAAAGCAGCATACTTTATCAATTTTTTTCCTCTAGTTTCGGACAACTTAATTTGCAAAGCGTCAATTTCTTTTTACCATTCCCCCAATACCACTGCAGCAGGTTATTATAGACTAAACAACAGCTATTTTGTAGCTTGTCCGAAACTTACTCCACATTTGGCAAGTGATACCGAGTACATTGGCGCCTTTAGAAGTACAACTTACTATCTTCCAATAAAGTTAAACAGTCTTACAGGTTATACATCTCTGTTTCGCACCGACATTGTTCAATTGCACAGTTAGAATTTTGTCCTAATCGCAGTATCCGAGTCTTTTACCAGATGACGCATTTCTTAAACTACATCTGCAACTAAGTAAACATCTATAGATTGATGCATCGTTCCCACGACTTACCAATCACATTTGTGTATATGCTAACTGCTTCTTGCCACACATATTTCAATCCATCTGATTTAACGTAAAAATCTAGACTATTCTCGTATTCCATGCTTAATTACGCTTGTCAGTTAAATGCAGACACAAATTTTTTCTAGTATCTAGCATCTTGTAGTTACATCATTCAGATGAAACCACTTTCGCACATGTCAGAATATTTGCGTTCAGTTCATCCAAGTTTCAACCAACATCTAGTTCCATTGTCATCGAACAATTAATTTGTTACCGCATTCGAGTCGTTCCGATAATTTCCATCAGCCATCTTGTCCAGAAACTGCAGAGCTTAAGCTTTAAACATGCCTAGCGAACATCGTTACCAGATTACGAGACAATTTTCTTGATAAACATCCATGTTGCAGCTCAAGGTCGCAAATTTTAACCAACATTATCGTCACAAAATGGTCTTAATTCGTGAGTCACGTTCAACACGCATTGCACACAGCTATTACCACATATCTGTCTACATGACACAAGCACTTTTCGATATCACCATGAAACCTGCACTCATTATCGATATCACTACAATGAGACTTATGCCGAAGATGTCGAAACACCACCGCGATCGCATCGACATATCCGGATATAGATGTTGTTATGATATGCCACAGGTGAAATTTACAGACCACTGACCACATGACCATCATGACCACATGACCATGACCACATGACCATACATGACATGACCACATGACCACATGACCACATGCGACCACATGACACATGACAATTGCTTTTAATGAGTTTTCCATTAAAACCCATTAGCACCACATTGACACAATTGGCCGCGGCGCTGACCCAACCTATTAATTTTTCCTTTATCTAACCTAGGTCCACACTTGTTTTTAATGGAAAACTCATTAGAATGCAATTAGGTTAATGGGTTTTAATGAGAAAACTCATTAAAAAGCAATTAGGTCATATGGTCATGTGGTCATGTGGTCATGTGGTCATATGGTCATGTGGTCATATGGTCATGTGGTCATGTGGTCATATGGTCATGTGGTCATATGGTCATGTGGTCATATGGCCATGTGGTCATGTGGGGTAATTTCACCCTATGGGGCAATTTCACCATAACTAACATCCTACATATATCCGGATATATGTCGATGCGCATCCCTGTCGGCTTAGGTTGATAACAACATATTCGACTATCTTCGGCAATATACGTCCTCACTCTGTAGAATACGTAAGAGAACAATTTTTCGTATTCAATTTAGTATTCGATAGTAGCTAGAACGGTAAACATGAGCGTCTCCAAGATGATTAACGTTTCTCAACTTTGGGAATAAAGTGAAACCGACAAATGAGCGATTTGGATTATGGCTGTTGACAGAAAATATGTGCAACAATAATCTGGTAAAAGATATTGGTAATATTTGTTATGTCGAAGGCGAACAGATGCTGACTGTTGGACTACACACACCAACTACAGAACCATTTTGTGACAATATAATGTTGGTTAAAATTTGCGACCTTTCTGACACCGAACAAGCATCTGCAAACAAAAAGATGTTTATCCTAAAAAAAGAAATTTGTGGTGCATTTAACAGCTATCTACGAAGAAAGTTCAACCGATTTGTTTCCGCTAGGGTTGGTGTTAAAGCTAAGCTTCCGTTTTCTCTGGAAAGCACTAACAAGATGGGCCAGAGAGTAAAAGAAATTATCGGAAAAAGAATACCTCGAATGCATTAATAAAAAATTCCAAAATCCTATATGTGTTCCATACAAAGTGGAACTAGCAGATGTTAAGTTGGAAACTTTATTGGAGGAACTACCAGATATATTAGACAAAGTCGAACAAGATTATTTCTATCTTTTTGACATGGATGTAACCCAAGATTTTGCGGGCATATTTAGCAAGATGGAGATGTGTAATTATTTAACTACAAAGCATAACTTTTGCTATAAGGGAGAATACGAAGAAAAGTGTAATATTATAGTTGACAACGATAAAACTGCGGGGATTGATTGTTTAACATGGCTAACAACCAATGCAAGAATTAAGATATACAACAAATTTGTGTGTCAGATAACAAGTCCTGGTGTTAATAAACAACTTGGCAATCATATACTAGATTTTTTACGTTGTCCAGATGTACGTTTAAGGGAAATATTTGCGTCTACTTTGGTCAAAGAACATGGTATTACGCGATTGGAACGAGTGTATAAACCCTTAAAAGACTGTTTAACCTTATTGGAAGATAGTAAGTTGTACTTCCTAAAGGCGCCAATGTACTCGGTATCACTTGCCAAAATGTGGAGTAAGCTATCGGACAAGCTACAAAATAGCTGTTGTTTAGTCTATAATAACCTGCTACAGTACGTGTATTGGGGGAATGGCAATACAAAGAAATTGACGGGCTTGCAAATTAAGTTGTCCGAAAAACTAGAGGAAAGGGAAAAATTGATAAAGTATGTGCTTTCGGCTTTTAGTTTTAACTATTTACCTATAAATTATTTGGAGATAGTAGAGGAAGATAGCCAAGATAAAATATAAATCTTACACAAGTGCTACATTAAAGCAGGTAGTACATATTTTACACAATCTGCAACACCATATTCTACAATTCGAAAAGAAATAGTAATTTCGGAATTGGGATTGATAGATACGCCTAACATTCGTCCAGAGGTTGTACGACAACGCGTAAATATTGGTAGTAAACTCTATCCGTTTACGCTAAAGAAAATTGCCCCATTATGTATACCATACGCTGTAAGTGGAAGGAAAAGACAACTGGAATTAGAGGAAATGGATGCAAAAAGACGAAAATTGGACTACATGGAAAACACTGCGACAATACGCGATCAATACAAAGATGTGTTAGACAAAGAACATCTTATTAGAGAAAATGAGGAAGAATTAAAAGATTATTTTATGTGCCGATGGACTGACTTAGATACATCTGGTTTCTACAAGTTGTATGCATTTGTGGTTAGTAAAAAGACTCTTTAGTTATGTAGGCGTCCTTGCGGAAAAGGATGGCACTAAATCAGTATATTTTTTAAAAGGTTATTCTAAAAACGTATTTATCAAAATGGCAGATAACAAAGACGAACTAAGGAATGCGGGTTTTGTAATCTTTGCGTACACGACACGCAAAGAGGTTGCGCTAAACATTGTATATTTGCCTAGTAAAGAACCTTTTGGATCATTTAAAACCGAGGGTCTTACAACCTATAACAACCATATATTCCCAAAAGTGGTGGACATGCAACTACGCAACAGTCTGTGGGAGAATAAGAATTTCCTCCAATACCGACAAGAAGAAGTCGATCAAGCTAACAAGATACGTATGCAGGATATAGTGGGAAAGCTGCGATTAAAAGATTGTCACAAACTGCAAGAATTACACGAAGTAATGGATCTGGTTGTCGGTGGAATCAAAGACTTTAAATATAGAGGCAAACTTCGGTACATTTTACAATTCGAAAACCTAGACGGTCTTTATGTATCAAACTATTGGCTAGAAAAGGAGATAGAAGACTTGGGTATCGATTTAAATTTTAAGCTGCGAATAAAATTAGATAAAATTAAAACCACTGCAAACAAACATAAAGAAAGGACTGCCTTCTGTGTATAACTTTGTATTAAAATTAAGTTTAAATGACTCCATGCTTGGCATTAAATATTTTTAAATTTGTTATGTATAATGTCAGAATAAACATTTTATAATAGTATATAACATTGTTCTTTATTTATAAAAAACTGTGACGTTACCCCGAAATAGCAGTCGCACAGAGAGGGGTGCGCATGGGCAGCGTGCATGGACAGTGGTGCGTACGCGTAGGGGTGTGCATGGGCAGGGGTGTGCATGCGCAGGGGTGCTCATGGGCTGGGATGTCTGGGCGTACACGAGGAAAGCGGATGTTAACAGTCGCCAAGCATCCAATTCTTTATTTGGATGGTATCGAGTACTTGTCTGCGTATGTATCCGGAGTAAAAGAATACGATTTGTATACGCAGCTTATTAATAAAATTAGTTTATCGAGGGAAGATGACAAAAAGTACATCATTCCTAATAGTACAACAATCTACGCATGGGGGGCGTAAAGATATAAGATAGTTGTTTATATTTGTATATATTAGTTTTAAGATTCCATAATTTTTAAGTTCCTTGCCCACCTTCCAAATCCTTCCTCTGCTTCTATCCTGGTTGACAGAGTATACGTGTTATCTCCACGTTGTGTTAGCGGAACACTGCGGTTTTAGATTTCTCGGAAGATGGTTGGCTGAGGCATATGTCTTGGGTAGCGAAAAAGATTTTAAAGATGGAGTTAAATAAAGATGGGAAAAAATCAGTGATTTGGGTCTTTAAAACGCATAACTTTGTATGGGTGGTCCTATTTAAAATCTATTTACAGATTTGGGGTCCCTAGAAAATTTAATATTAGTTGATACCTAGCAAAATATATTTATCTTAAAAGAGTGACTACCCTGCGTATAATAAATACAATATAACACTTGTCGATAAAAACTTGTAGGAAATTTAAAGACGTATTTAATGGGGTCCAGTATTAGAATTTGTTGGTAGTAATGTTAAGTCCTACTGTATTGTAGGCGAGAAAGATACGATTAAAAGATTAAAGGGGTCTCACGAATTGTAGTTAAGTAAAACCGAGGGTCTTACAACCTATAACGAGCATATACCTCCAAAAGGGGTAGGCATGCAACTACGCTGCAGTGCGTGGGAGAATAAGAATTCTCCAATAAGAAATTAAAGTTTCCATGTACGTAGCACCAGTCATTGGGTAATGGTAGAAATGTTAAACCTATAAAGACGATTATTAATTGTAGTTTAGAAAATAGTAGTTTTCGTGGACTAAATAAAATAGCTTAGACTGGTTAATGTATATGATTACATATTCTCGTACACATCCACAAACATCTGTTTACGTCCACAATGGCGATACCGGTAGTTTTGTTTAACAAATAGTAGGAAAGATACGTCAGGTGTTAGTGGCGGAAGGCCATAGGATCGTTGGATTCAAAAAGAACGGTGCGGCGGGATGTATGGTGGCCTCCGTTAGAATAATCAAAAGTGGTTAATCAATTGTATTAGATGTTTAAATAAGCGAAAGTGTAAAGGTCTACATAAACAAAATTTAATTATCCGACAAAAAGTGCGCGATGTGCTACACTTATAAAGAAAGTATGGAATGGCGCTTTTTAGCGGCCCTAGCAGTAAAAAGGGCGACTGACTTTTTTAAGCAACTACAAGAATAGCAGTAGCGCAGAGGAGGGGTATGCATGTATTATAATAATAATAATAATAATATATCTTTATTATTTATAAGCAAATCTCGATACATATGAGAAAGAAAAGATACTCCTAGCGAGGTTTAGGCTATAAAGCCCACTCTTACACCTAACTATTATACAGTGCACAGTTGCTACAAAATATGTTAGTTTACGGGTAGCTCGAACGTGTAATTGATCACGACTTATAGATCTCTCGGAGGTTTAAAAATTCTCGGCCCATTGTCGTTTGAAAAATGTTTGTAAATTATCAGAACAGGAGCGAGTCGAAGTATAATGGATGATTGACCGAGCTTTTGCTACCTTTTATGAGGGAATTGGAAGTTGACAGACATCGAGCATCTAATTCTCTATTTGGGCGATATCGAGTACTTACCGGTTCTAGAAATCATTACGTGCTACCGACCGCTATGTGGAAGATTTGTTTCTAGGAAATGAGCAACCTACGAAAGTACGGAATACTTGATATTAATGCTAATTGGTTTAGTAACTGCGCTCGTGCACTCTTCGAGTGTCTTCGGCAATCTTCGATTGTTTCCAAAGAAAATATTCAACCTGCCATTTCCGAAAATATGACGTAGAAGTGGTTTAAAATTAAATTGCTTTATTAGTAAGTATTCTGTAGACAACAAGTTTGGTATTCCCTTAGTAAAGGTTTAAAGTGTTTTTGGTTATAGTAGCACTGCATCTTCTACAGCACGACTTGCACACAATTTGTGTGCGTGTGCTATCACCCTTTTGGATTTTTAATATGCACGCGATCCGTATAACATGGAAGACGTTTTCCGGTGTTTCTACTAACTGCACTCGCACCATCGACGATGCGAACCAGGTGCATGCATTGGCGCTAAATGTATTGGACGAGCAGCAAGGATTATGACGTCATTTAGTCCCCCGCTGAATCCTCAACTTCGTTCGGGTGTCTTCGGAAACCTTCGGTTTGCATTCTATAGGGTACATAAAGCAGGTGCGCAAGAGTAAACTCTTTAGTTATAAGTTAGTTCGCTTACAAGTCAAGTGCTATAGTGCGGATTTTGTTTTGTACTAAAATGGTATCTGCAAACGTTTTTAAATGTGACTCTTGCGGTGCTTCCTATACCTGGAAAAATGCTCTCATACGGCACCAGAACAAATGTCGTGGTGTAACATCGTCTACGGTTAAGCTTATACATCCGTCCGCAGCAAAGTACTTAAACTGTGAATCTTGCGGTATCGCTTTTACGAGAATGGGCAACTTACAGCGACACAAGGAAAAACAGCACGGTATGTCATTAAGCCGTAAACGTTCAGCTCCGCCAGCTGTTAAAGGGCCTTGTACGAAACAACCACGAATTATGTGTAAAGTATGCGATATCGAAATGGAAAAAACTACGTATGCCGCACATTTAAGGAGCAACAGACATAAAATGCATCAGTTACCGCTACTAGCGACGATGGTGTAGAAATGGTTAGTACAGCGTTTAACAACCGTATGGCTAGCTATCGCATAAAGAACGCCAGTGTCGACGATGGAGTGCCCGAGTTTCTTTGGAAGCAGAAAGAGCGATTTATTCGATTAATAAATGAAAAAGAATACAACATACAGCAATAAAAGTCTACTGCGAACTCTACGGCGTTTACACCAAAATGGGGAAGAGACTACCGATGTGAAATCCTTTAACACAAAAATGTGGTTATAACGTCTTCTAGTAATCTGGAAAATATGTACGAGGTCTTAAGCGAAACCATAAGAACAAAATCAGAGGAATTTGAGGCATGTGAGTCCGGTTGGTCTTTGGAAAAGTGCTCTATTTAGAAATAAATCTTAATAAGTATACCCCGATATGAGAAGTTCTAGGTTAAGAATAAAAATTGTGATATGTATTTAGAAATGTGGTTTACAAAATTTAAACTGTATTATTAAAATTGTCTGTAATAAAAAGTTTTAAGAATGGCTTTTAGATTTTCTTTTAGATATGAGCTGCAGAAAATTTATAATTTAGAGGGTGTGTGTAAAATGGTAAGGGGTGATCCTGTTTTAAATCTGTTTACAGATTCGGATTCTACATAAAATTCTAGACTAACAAGATGTGCTACATGTATAAAAAATTTATAAGAACGCTCAAAAGTCGCTACAGGTAAGAAATCTTAAAATGGGGGTAGCTATCTGGGGGATGGTGCTATGTGAAAAATTTAAAGAGATTTGGGTAGCTGAGAAAATTCTAATATTAATTGATACCAAACAAAGTACATTTATCTCGTGGGTGGAAATGTGGAGAAAGATTTATCTCGCAGAGGGTATATGTGTAACTTTGCAGGGCGTGGTCCGATTTCAAATCTGTTTACAGATTCGAATTCTGCGTAAAATTCTAAGCTAATTTAATGTATCGCATGACTAAAAAAATTTATAAGAACGCTCAAAAGTCGCTACAGGTAAGAAATCTTAAAATTAGGGTAGCTCCCTTGGGGATGGCGCTATCTTAAAAATTCATAAAGATTCGGGTAGCTGAAAAAATTCTAATATTAATTGATAGATAGGTTTATCTCGAAAGATGCAATGGATAGACGAAGAAAACTATTTGTTAGGTTTGCTTATAGAGCAAAGAGCAAAATTTAGAGGTTCCAGACTTTAAAGGGGTATAACTTTGCAGCGTGTGGTCCGATTTCAAATCTGTTTGCAGATTCGGGTTGTGTGTAAAATTCTAAGCTAATTTAATGTATCGCATGACTAAAAAAATTTATAAGAACGCTCAAAAGTCGCTATAGGTAAGAAATCTTAAAATCAGGGTAGCTCCCTTGGGGGTGATGCAATCGAAAAATTCCTAGAGATTCGGGTAGCTGAGAAAATTCTAATGTTAATTAATACCAAACAAGATAGGTTTATCTCGTGGGTGGAAGTGTGGAAAAAGATTTATCTCGCGGGTGGAAAGAATGCGGGTGTGATGTAATCAAAATGGTTGGGGGGTGTCCGAGCAAGGCGGAGTCAGGTGGAGCAAGGTGGAGATTCTTAAAAAATAAGACTTTATAGTGCGAATTTACATGTAAATTTGGTCCAGATGTGTGGGGAAATGAGGGATTCTGGGGGAAATGAGGCGCCAGGATTCTTGAATTTACCCTACTTTTCGTGTATAGTATCTTCAGGAAAGAACATTTTTCCGTTTATTTTTATTGGACATTTTTCTATTGATATAACACTGGGTGTCTTGATTTCAAAAAGTCCTTTATTGTTGCATTGTGATTGTATGATAATGGTTTTTGCAGGTATTACCAAAATATCTCCAGCATTTATTTGAATTATCGTGGAATCTAAGAATTGAATTCGAGTACTTTGGCATGTATTTTCTCCGGTTTTTACTAGATTTGCGATGCAAGGCTTTTATGTAGGTTGTATTGTTGACAATAGTAGAAGGTTTCTACTTCTGGACATCTTTCCATAGTGATCCAGTAGTTTTCGTTGTTTATTAACAAGTAAGGTTGCTCTGGATTTATAATTAGATTGGAAATAGGTATTGCGCATTATTGGAGGTATTTAAATTGTTCTGATATGACAGTAGTATTAATTTTAAATGGTATCAAGTTATTCTGAATTGTTACTTGTGTAGAAAATAAAGAGTAATAATTGATAAATTTTTGCAAGGGTGAGATTTGCTCATTTTCATATATTTTGTTTAGTTTTGAAACGATTCCATTTATTTGTTTTGGTTCAATTATAGAACTGTGCAAGATATTGAGGCGAGCAAATGACATTGCTAGCCCAAATTATTGACCAAATTTTGTATTGAGTGTAATTGTGTCATTAAACTGTCTATGATACTCAAAAGTGAAAATGCTTTTTCTAGAGCAATGACTTCGGTTAGTCCTTAAGTTAAATTATTTAATTGGTTTCTTAATAGGATCTAATTCTCGTGTTCCGAATAGCCATTTTGATAACTTACCAACGCCGTTTATTAATCCTCGTTTTATCCTAATATTGTAAGAAAATGTATTTAATTCGGTTGCTGAGATTGATGTCAGAGATAACGCACTTGAATTTTTATTTTTGAGTTGAAAATTGATTTTGGGTTTCTTTTTCTGTTATAATATTTTCTAAAGATTTAAGATCTGTTTTAGTTCTTTTCAGTGATTTTTCGAGGAACGTTAAATTTACATGATACATGCATGTGTGTTTGGAAATAATGATTTTACTCTGCCCGATTTGTACAGGAAGGATGGGGTTCTTTATTTCTTCTACCCTCATTGCTTATCTCTTCTACATTAAGGCATATGAACAGGACGAGTATCTTCATTTTGTTCTGAAACAATACGTTGGGGATTGAATAGATTTTTGTGATGTTTTGCCTGTCAATGAAATTTTATTGTCGTCGATTAAAATAGGATTTTTTGCATTTTGATATGGGTTTATGGTTTTTCTTTGTGAACCGTCCTTTTTTTCGGATTTTATATAATTTTTGAGTGGTGTCTATATTTATTGCGGGTTGTCGGTCTTTATTTTGTTTATCCAGATTCGTTTGTTGGTTGTTATGGAGGTGTTTTGATATTACTTCATTTATGATCTTTAAATTTTCTACGTGATCTTATAGGTATTGGTTTAATTTAGTTTTCTCGTCAATTTCGAATGGGTTTCTATAAACTAACCTTCCTCTAGTTATATGAAAAAGTGTGTATTCTGTGGAGCTATGGATAGAATTGTTATCGGATAGTAATGTGTAATTCATCAGTATCTCGATATTTTCGTGAAGTTTGGTACTTTTCAATGTGAGGATTGTTTCTGCTAGGGTGGAATGAAATCTTTCTATTGGGCTGTTACTACTGGGGTTATATGGTGTAGTATAATGAATTTCTATATTATGTGCTTAACATAGTCCTTGAATTACCTCGTTTTTCATTTCGCTCCCATTGTCTGCGGTTATTTTTCTGGGTATTCCGAAGTGGTTGGAGTATTGTATTAGTCTGTTTGTTATTTCTACCGATGTTAATGCTTTTATTGCGTAAGCTTGTCCAAATTTTGAAAAACTATCGATTATTGTTACAAAATATTGTCCGTGCGTTTTGTATGAATCGGCGTAAAGATGGTAGAATGATTCGCTTCCGATAGGGGTTGGTTTGAACACTAATTTATTGGGGTGTCCTTCGTACTTTGTTTCTTGGCATATTTTGCATGAGTTTACGTAATTTCTAACGTCTTGATCAAGTTTGGGCCAATAATATATTTTTTTGATGGCTTCTAAATTTTTTTGTATTCCGCGATGCGACGTTTTTTCTCGTGGTATCTTTTGAGTATTTCTTTTTGTCTTTCCGTGTCTATTATGTCTAAGTATTGTGTTAGATATAAAAAATGTAAAAAAATTGTTTTTAAAACAGTTTTTCAATATCCTAATAAATTTTATTTCAATTTTTTATTTGAGAAGTTAAAACAATAGATTTGTTTGGGGATCATATTTTGTTTAATAAAAGTAATTATTTTTCTTCGTCTACATTATTAGGTATAAAAACTTTGATGCGATTTTTGTCAAAAATTTTAAGTCTTTCTAAAGTATATACGTTTTTGTTCGAGGGGGTAATTATAATTTGATTTTTAAATATGTTTAATCTCCGTAAGTCACGAATTCCTATTATACCGTTGAAGTAATCATGGAAATTATATAGAACGAATTTTCTTCGCAAAGGGTTGAATTCATCGAATATAAAAATGTGTGCTTTAAATTCAGCTTCACTTTCTCCTGTGCACATAGTTATTGGTATGTTAGACTTAAATATTGCTTCCGGAAGAAAGGTTTCTGCGAAATACGGTCTTATCATTGAAGGAAGACAACCTGTATCAATTAATAGTTTCATAGGTGGTTTGCGTATTTGAATGTAAGGTAATGAGTTTGGAATTATTTTGTTTAAATCAATTATGTTCAGTTTATTAACAGGCTTGTTATTGGAAAATTTACATCAAGGTAGTTGTCTTCACTAGATTGCTCGTTAGGGTCATTGATTATGTGATTTGTTATATAAGTAGTTTGTTTCTTCCTCATTATAGTTTTTATTATGTCCGTAATTATTATTGTCATTACTTTTTTGAAATTCGTCAGTGCATTCTAACTAGTATGGAAATATTGCAACATTTGTGACTTCCTCATTTCTAGGCCTAGTGTAAGGTTCAAATGGTCTTTGAACTTGGTTGTTGTTTGTTAGTCTTGAACTTATTGACATCGGTTCCGGTGTGCATTGGGCTTTATTTGAATGCTTTGGTGCGAATACGGTAATTGATTTCCCGAATACTTAGCTGTTCGTGGGGAATTTTTGAGAAATTTGTCTAGTTTGTATGTTTATAGGTTGACTCGGAAATGGGGTTTTATTATTTCCAGGATAACTATTGTTCTAAAAATAAGGATTAGCGTTCTTTGTGGGGCTTGTTGAAAGCGGTTATTATTATTGTAATTGCGGTTTGCTTTGGGAATTTTGGAATGGTTTGTTATCGTTATCGTATTTCTGATTTTTGTTGGTTTGGGTATTATGTTGTGGTTGGTGTCTGCAATTGATTTGCTGTTCCATTGAGATGTGGTTAACAACTAATGATGTTGCTTCGTCTATTGTGTTAGGTTTTTGTAGCATTAGAAGTGTTCTTAATTCCGTGCGCGTGTTTGATATTAGAACTGTAACAGCTGTTGCATCGTTTTGAGAAATTAACGTGACTTTAGTGGCTTCAGATAACGTTGAGTCGGAGTTTATTTTTAAGTTTAGTCGCATTTTTATTAATTTTAGTCTGTCTAAAAATTCTATAATGTTTTCCTCTTTTTGCTTTGTTAAATATATAAATTGCTGTTGTAAAACGTGTCTGTCTAGTCTGTCACCGAATTTTTGTTTTAGTACTTCTCTAATATGGCGCCGCGTCGTTAAGTCTGGTCGACATAAAATAAAATCGCCAGCTTTGTCGACTATTTTAGAGCATATTGAGGCAAAAACAAATTTGCTTAAACTTTTGTCCGTAGTTCTTCCGTATCTGTTATCATATTTAGTTACAGAGTTAATGAAAAATCGAAATGTTTGCTGCGTCTCGAAAAAAGTCAAATTGTGTTTGCAATTTCCTTTGCCGCTTGGACTGATGCTATATCGAATATGTTCATTTGTTCAAAGTTTTTAATTAAAAATTCAATTGTTATGTCACTTGACATAAAATATTCAGAAATTTATAAAATGTTTAAATTACTTACTTGATTTTATTTATAATTCATAAAAAATATAGGAAAAGAAAAAAACTCAACACTTACTTGTTTCAGCGCTTTCCGAGTTTCTTCCTTCTTGTTTGTATTTGGTTCTCTTACAAAGTTAATGGTTGAAATCAATGGCTCTCAGGTGCGTTTTCTTCCTTGCAACTAGTGCTCTTTGTATCCTACCACTGACTGCGCCAATTATGTTTTCAAGTGTGAAAACTTAAATAAAAAAAAATAAATTAATTTTATTTTTGAATCAATATTACAATTCGCACAACTTTTATTACAACTAAGTTCAGTACTAGCTTTGACGTTCAGTAAGAATGATCGTGTTTTGAACGTCAACTATCGTTTTTATATGTTTTACTACTTAAATGAAAGTATAGAAAGGCAGAAGATTTGTTACATTGGGAATTTACCCTAATTCACTTAAGATTAGCTTAATAGTAATGTAATATCAACATAATATGGAAAGGTACAATCTAAAATGGTTATATCCTGTTTTTGTTTACTTAACGCGGGTATCGATAACAGTACTCGGGTTAGTGAACGTTACGGTTCTGCTTTTGTAAACCTAAGCTCGTTTTCCAAATGGAAGAAAGGTAATGAGTGTCTAAGGTTAGTAAATGTTCTTGTATTGCTTACAATATTCTCCCCGTATAGGTTTTTGTGATATTGTCAGAGGCTTTCACGGCCGTGTCAAGTTCTCCCCCTATATAAACTACCACCTTCACTACTTTCACCAGTTCCTTTGCTACGAGACACCTTTTGGCTTAAATGGGCTGGTGAGTCTGCTAGTTCAGAAGTAACTGTACATACTTTTTACACTTTAACTTGTCTACTTAATATTATCATTCTTATCTTTATTATTATTATTTTATTATTTATTTTCATTTTATTTTCGTGTCCTGATGAAGCCTGTTACAAAAGTGAGCGAAACGTCGACCTTAGTTTATAAAATGACACGGTCCCAACCCGTAGTCATAAATATTTATAATGACTCTAGCCGTGAAAGCCTCCGACAAAATCGATTAATCTATTTAAGAAGATTGAATGTGATTTAAGAACCCCGCGTAAATTTTTTGCTTTTACCCAGAACGTCAGTTTTCTTGCTAATCTCACATTTGCTTCGAGATTATATTAAAGTGGGACATTATCATCATTATGAAGTGTATCTGATCTTTTATACATTATAATATAAGTAAAACCAGTTTCGTGTTAAAAGTTGAATTAAAAAGTAACAATGTAAAAAGAAGCTTTATTAACTAACTATGAGCATAAGTTTAATTGATAAGAATAATAAAAGGGCTTTTGTGTCTCACTTGCTTCTATATAACTCTGTATAATACATATCAACAAGTTGCGTGGATTTACCGGAATAATTTTGACAGGAATAATTTTAAGTAGTGTAATGGTTAGTGTTATGCTAGTGCTACTTACTGCCAAAATATTAAAACCAGTGGACTACTCAAAAAGGGATTATTGTAATGTAATAGTGCTAGGTTAGTGCTGTTTACTTCCAAAAAATTAAATCTAGTGGACTACTCGAAAAAGAGTTATTAGCAGTTAAAGTTATACCGCCAACTTTACGCCTGGCAAAAAAATGTTGGAGGAATAATTTGAACTGGTCAAATGGTTAAAGTTGCATGATTGCTGTGTAATGCCAGAATATAAAGTTGACGAACTACTCAATGTAACGTTATAACCGGGTAAAGCTACTCCACTAACTTTACACTTGGCAAAAATATGCTGGCAGAAATAATTTAACTGGTGCGATGGTTATTGTACGTTATTGCAGTTCCTTGCCAACGTATGAAAGCCTGCACACTACTCAAAATGAAGTCACTAGTTAAAGTTATTCGGCTAGCTTGCGCCTGCCGGCTAAATTACTCCAACTTCACATGTGGCATAAAATATTATCAGAACAATTTGCCAACGGTCTACTTTAAGAGGTATGATATAACAAACCCAAAAAAAGAAACAGTAAAATGTTCCAGTATTTGTATAATACATTTTAGCAAGAAGGTAATCGAACGATGATGTGTTAAGGTTATTTTATTTTATACAAAGTACGTTAAAAAGGGGAGATTCATTCAAGATTAGTTCTTTATTCTTTCGGCATCCAACATGTAAATTATTAGGGATTCATTCTTTGGGCATTCCACATGTAAAACAGAAGTTTGAACAGAAGTTATGAAACATAATTATAGAATACAACGACGATTTATTGCGTCAATATAAATAATATTAGGGCAAGGTCACGGACTAATGTTAATCTATTAAAAATAGATGTACTTTGTAAACTGATTCTTCTACGTCTGAAAATTATTTAAAAATAGAAATCAAAAATGGAACCAGGACTTTTTCAATGCAGTTATGTTCCAATGGTAACTATATTTTTATAAGCAAAGAGAGGTGGTCGTAAAGAAAAATACCAACAGAAATCTCTCTCTCTCTCTCTCTCTCTAAACCGCAAGTATAAATTTGTTTTAATTCTAAAGATACATTTGTATACTACTAAGTAAAGAAAGCTAGAATAAATTTTTATTTTTGGCATAAAAATTATTTGAATTAATAATTAATTTTAGCAATCTTGAGGCCAGAACTCGATGTGATTTGAACCTTAACAAATTTTTTTTGTCCATCTTCGTTGATTAACTATATTGACACGGGTTAATATCAGTATATTTGAATTATCCATGTCTTACACATCAAATATTTTGGGGTTCTCTAATTATTAACAAGCATTAGGTGAAAATTCTTTCAATACGCAGGTAGTGATAAGATAATTTTTCATTCTAAACTTAAGCTGTAGATTGCGTTTATAAGCGTTATTTATATTTGTGGGTGTAGGTAGATTATTTAGATAATGCGTGTAAAAGAAACATTTTTTGAATGTATAGTGAATTGTTCTTCAACGTTTCTTGAGATTTCTTTGTTTCATTTCATTTTGGTAAAGTTCACAACATATTTGTCGCTGAGCTAGTTAAAAAGGAAAAAGGGCACAAATTCACATTTTCATTAGGCAAGCATCTATTTGCATCCTTATATTGATCAGGCATCATAGCAGTATAAATAGTTAATAAAATGAAATAATAACTCATACTTTTATGCAAATCCCAAATGATCGTTTCAAGTCGAGCTAGTAGTTGAAAGATGGAAAATATAAAATCCCGGACAGGATTTGAATCTGTATTTTTGGTTTTCGCGGCCCTTTGGTTTTTTCAATTACGCCACCGAAACGGGTGACGAGAATTGGAAAACTATTAATATCTAACTCATGTATACAACAATATATTAACGTAACTTTTAATTACCTTTTGCATTTTTGTCAGTCATATCTGACAGTGTCAAGTTTTCCAGACTTATGTCAGATATAGACAGGAGTAGACGCTCAAAATTGCGGTTGATGCCAACTATTAAATATACATATCGGATAAATGCACCAGGCAAGCTGTTTAATAATAAAGTATTGGTTAATAAGATGAAATAATAACTTAGACTTTTATGCAAAGCCTAAATGAACATTTGAAAATCGAGTTAGTAATTGAAGTATGAAAAATATAAGATCCCGGACAAAATTCGAACCTGTATCTTAGGCTTTCGTAGCCTATCGGTTTACCAATTTCGCCACCGAGACTGGTGACGACAATTGGAAAATTATACAAAGCTAAATCATGTTCACAACCATATATCAGACAAACTTTCAATTACGATTGATATTTTTGTCGATCATATCTGACAGTGTCAAATTTTTCTGACTTATGTCAGATATAGTCAAGAAGAGACGATCAAAATTACATCTGATGCCAACTATTAAATATACATATCGTTATAGTTGCACAAGGCAAGCTGATTAATACTAAAGTATTAGTTTGTACTATGTAATAATAACTTAGACTTTTATGCAAAGCCCAAATGATCATTTCAAAATCGAGCTAGTAATTGAAAGATGGAAAATGTAAGATCCCGGACAAGATTTGAACCTGTATCTTCGACAGTATCGACGAGGGGTTCCCACCTTCCTACCTCCGTATAGTCTAGCGATAAACACCAGCAGAAAGATACCAAGCAGCAGGAAATGGCCACAAAACCCACCCCGAGGACCGGTAGCGTCGCACCTGTATATGGGGTAAGTGTTTGATAAATATTATTTGCCCTGGATTATATATTTGACTGCAAATTTAAGGTTATAACTTAGAATTTTGAATATCGTAATGGGGGTGTTTTCAAACATCGTTTAAAGATTTTAAGGGCATGTAGTACGATCGAAAGTCATAATAAACATATGCCCACAAATTAATTGTTTACGAGATAATAAATAAGTAAACGATAATATATCTCAGTAAACAAGTGCTTATCAGCTTTTGTTTTATGACAGTTTAATTTAACGTTTTGTGCAATTTGTAGCAATTACAATTGATGCATATTCTAATGCTGAAATGAGCCATATGGTGTCATGTTCGGTCGTGCTAATGGGAATTCTGTACAAGCACGTCACTTATATGTTGAAACGTTTCCTGATCGCCAACTGCTTTCGCATGTGATGTTTCAGATGGTGTTTCAACGCCTAATAGAAACTAGTTCGTTTGAGAAGCGGTCTTATGATACTGGACGGCAGAGGATAGCATGTACTCCACAGATAGAAGATCGAATGTTGAATATTACTGATGAAAATCCCGAAACTAGTCTTATAAAAATTCGACTCAGGTGGGTGCAGGCAGCTATCTTGTTTGGAGAATTCTTCATGAGCAACTTCTATACCCCTACCATATCCAACAGGTGCAAGCCCTTACTGCTACGAATTAACAAGCGATAACTTTCTATAAGCGGTTTTTGCGAACAGTTGCTGATCAGCAAGATTTCGCTTGTAACGTCCTTTTCACTGATGAAGCTGGTTTTACTAAAAATGGAATATTTAATTCCCACAACAATCACGTTTGGTGTGACGAGAATCCTCATTCTATCGTTGAAGCTAGACACCAGCAACGTTTCTCTCTTAATATCTGGTTAGGCATGATAGGGGAACGGTTGTTAGGACTAATTGTTTTGCCACAACGCTTAATAGGTCTTACATACTTTACATGTGATTTTCCAATGCTTCCCCCGAAGGTACTATATTGGCCAGGAAGCGAGTTTTTTTAAAATGGAAAATTTGAAATTTTGTCGAAACCTTTCTGTTCCAAGTAAGGTAGGGAACTTTAACGTGCATGACAACACACACACACACACACGGGACCCGCATTTTACCTCTTATCCGAACGAGGGGGGTATTTTTGTAAAAAATGCTCGCCTAACACTTTTCAAGCGGACCGTGTCGGGATTCAAACCCGGGACCTTGGGCGTAGTAGTTACACATATACCACTATGCCACGGAGCCGCCTAGGTCTTACATACCTTACATGTGATTTTCCAATGCTTCACCCGAAGGTACTACATTGGCCAGGAAGCGAGTTTTTTACCTGGAAAATTTGGAGTTTTGCCGAACCCTTGCTGTTCCAAGCAAGGTAGGGATCTGTAACGTGCGTGACAACACTCACACACGGGATCTCCATTTTACCTCTCATCCGAACGAGGGTGTATTTTTGTGAAAAATGCTCGCCCAACATTTTTCAAGCGGACCGTGTCTTACATACCGTTCATTTACATTTCCAATGCTCCACCCGAAGGTACTACATTGGCCAGGAGGCGAGTTTTTTGTTGCTTGAAAAATTTGAATTTTGCCGAACCCTTGCCGTTCCAGGCAAGGTAGGGATCTCTAACGTGCGTGATAACACTCACACATGGGACCTCCATTTAACCTTTGATCCGAACGAGGGCGTAATTTTTGTGAAAAATGCTCACCTGTCATTTTTCAAGCAGTCGGCCGTGTCGGGATTCGAATCCAGGACCATGGGATCCGTAGTCTTACGCTTACTACATTGATCCACGGCGACGCCCCGTGTCTTACATACCTCGAGTTCTTGGAAAATACTTTACCTGAACTGTTGAAAGATTTACCTCTAAATCTGAGACTGAACCTCTGGTTTATGCAAGATGGAGCTCCACCGGGCTTTACGGTTGCTGTTAGCGAACATACTAACCATGAATTTTCTGGGAGATGGATAGGGCGGGTAGGTCCGCTTGGCCTCTAAGATCTCCCGATCTAAACCCGTTGGACTTTAGTATCTGGGGTTATTTGAAAAGTTTAGTGTATGCAACACTGGTAAATGATCTTTCAGAGTTGCGTCAACGAATAGAACACTGTTGCCAGATAATTCGAGAATAATCTTTATTTTTGAAAGAGTGGGCGCTTTTTTTGAAAGAAGATGTAGATCCTGTGTCAAAATGGAAGAACGTCATTTTGAACGACTTTAGTTATAATCTATTTTATGTTAAAATGCAATAACGTCTTAATAAAGCAAACTTATTCTGCAATTGCGATAAAATCACTGTTATCTCCTAAACATTTAATTTGTGGACATATTTTTATTATGACTTTCTACCTTATTTTCGATTGTACTACGTGCCCTTAAAATCTTTAAACAATGTTTTAAAAAAACCCTGTATAGATTCTTCCTGATGAGAGTTTCTGTGTTTTTATGTTAAAGTCAAAATATGCTATTGTCATATCACATGCACCTGTTCAAGGAATTAAGTACTAAAGTGAGATCGAAATATTAGTAAACAAACATTTCGAAGAATACAATTTTATGCCTCTTTTTCCATCATTTTATCGTATTCTATGTTTCGACAAAATTGCGTATATTCTTACATAATAGTGCAGTTAAAAATGCGGCGGTATTTCGATAACTAACTGATGGTAAAGAAAAGTGGAACATGTATACGAAAAATAAATGATAATAATAAAACAAACAATTGTTTCAAATGCTTACCTTTGCAAATAGCGAAGTGAAACACATTTATTTTCTTGCGGTCGTGCAGAACAGAAATCGAATACAAATCTTCTTTATTGCTACCGTCTAGTACGGAATACGAAAGTAGACTATTCTTTTCTTGACCATGACATGTGATAAAAATAGTGCTTGCACATGCGAAAACAACATAGTTTATTGATATCGCGGCACTTACAACACAGACGCGGTGTTTGAAGTAATGACACGGTAATGCAATGACATTTGAATACCGCTCGGAGGTAAATAATTAACAAATTCTAAATGCCAGAAATAATGCAAGCGGTTATTATATACATTAAAAACAAAACAAGTGCTTTATGCTAAAGAAAATTTATTGCAAGTAGCTTTCTTGCGATGATATTAAAGGTTCTCACAAGTAAGAGTCATTTTCAGCATCAATCTCTTTATGAACTGTCAACGTTTGACCAACCGTATTTGACGGTTGGTAACTAAAAGTTAGGACATTTGTAAAAATAGAATGATGCACAGCCGAGAAATATACTGAAATTGTTAGAATTCACTATAAAAACGGTGAACAGAAACCGCACGAAAAGTTTGCAATCAATTTGATCATCAGTAATCAACTATTGTGAAATTAATCAAGAAATTGTCGTAGAGGGAAGAATCATTGCTAATAGTTCCAAGGCGACTTATGATTTGAAAGATAACATGCATCCGTTATTCCTTATATTGTACCAGAAATTTGTAAAAATGTCATGAAAAACATCGCCGAATGAATGAATGACTGTTTGTCAGAAGGGTAATGGCAGATATTCAAATGATATATTTTTCACTTAATCTCCATGTTTGTACTTTGAATCGAAATAAAATATCAGTACTTTTTCGAAATAAATTCCGTTTTTTCTTAGTCCTATAATGATACTTACTTTTGAACACCATGTACTAAAGTGACCTCTCAGCTTCATTTTACGTTTCACTGTTAAAGAGTAAATTGCTGCTTTAATTGCAACGGGAAGCAAATATTACCAATAACGAAAACATTTCTAAGCTTTGTCGTTTTTCATACACTTCTCCAATTTCTAGTAGCAAATATAAGCTATGTATATCACTGACGAATTTTCAATTACCAACAGGTGGCTCAAAAGTAATTATAGCTCCATCATGATATTGCGTACCGTAATAGATGTTCACTTATACGTAGAGAAACTAATCGTAAACACAATAACCGTTATAATTAATTTATGATGACCCATGAGTATATTGCAACTACATCAAATGCAGAGAGCCCCGATGTAATAACCCTCAGCGACAATGAATAGTGGAGTAATTAGTATACAGAGGAGAAAATATTGTGCAACTTTTCCAGATAATGTTTATGCTTATTATGCTATTTATACGTTTCTTTTAAAAATATCTAATTTAAATTCCAAGTGTACAGCTGTTGTAATTTGATCTTAAGTTAATAGGTGTATCATTACAGGTCTACTACTACAAAGCTACCTGCTAAACGTCGACCAAACAAAGTAAGTGTTGAATAGTAGATACAATGCAACGATTTACGGACATTCTGACTCAATCCTGTTATCGTTCGGGTGGGCGGCGTCTGAAAACATGTAAGCTTTGTTACGGGCCAATTCAGCACTACGACACCAAGGGACGGATCGGGACCTGTGAGCAGCCTACCTTTAGCCGGCGAGGGGTAGGTCAGACAAAAGTCGTAGATTGGGATTGCTAAATGCCCTAAGATAGCAATTATAATGAGATGTGAATTCCGTAGAACGTCAAAAATCGGGTGGGCACCACCAGTAATGTCACAATGGTAGATGACAAAAGGAGAATCTCGTCACTGGTCGGTAGACTCCTTGCAGCTCAATATTTAACATAAAATCCTCAGAAAATCTCGCAGAGTAGAGAGGTTGAATTCACCCTACTAACATAAACTTCTTACTAAAATAACGCACGTACACAACTTTACTTAAATCTATTAACAAATTCCAACGACTGAAATAAATACATGGCTAGTTATATAAACAAATATGGCACATACATATATGAACAAGTAAATGTAAACATTACCACAAGTAATATTGTCGATAAAGTAAATGGCATACAATTATTATTACTATAAAATGTACTGGCCAGTAAAGCAATGTGTAATAAAATTAAGGTGGAGTTGAGTGCACAGGACACCCCCACTTGCTCTACTTACACCTTAACTAATAAAATGTTTGAAACGTAACGCGAGTTAAAGTTCGGGCCTTTGGAGCTGGTTTTTAAAAACACTTTGAAACTTTAACAATATTTTTATTAGTTAAAATTTGGATAACTTGTACATAATACTAAAATAATTATTGTACTAGTGAGTAGCTCAAACAACGAAGTATGGAGTTTGGAGACTGACTCGGTTGAGTAGCTTGAACAACGAAGTATGGAGTTCGAAGACTGACTGCCGGGCATTGAGCTCCCGGGCCTTTTATAATAACCTGCCCCTCACACGGCTGTGAGAACTTGCAGATCTCATGTCTGCGTTTCTCTTTATTGTACACTTTATTACAATGTAACAACTTAATTCTAAGTAATTGCGGTCTGTTGACCGCCTGTGACCTGCCACCTGCAGTATCACTGCCCTCACGGATGCAAAGCTGCATTCCGTTCTCATGAACTGTCGATAACCTCTCTGGGTTATCCTTGTGTTACAATGTTGCATTGAACTTATACTTTTACTTAATAATTTCTAATAATTCATATTAGATTCAATACATCAATATATATAGGTAATTGGGGGATACATAACTCCTCCCACCGTAAATGAAAAATTAAGGTTTTTCTTAATTTTTAAATACATAAAATACATTATTTAAAATTCATTGTTTCTAAAGGTATACTTATTGTTTCCTTTTTTCTCTTTGTTTCCTTAAATCTAGAACTGTTTCCTTCATTCTTATATCTAAGGTACATTTTGTATAATACATACATGATTACAAAAATTACTAAAATGATCAATACAATTGTCCAAACACTTATATTATTATAATGTAACTTTGGCGTTTTGATATCACTTAATTGTTCTTTATAACTTTCCACTAATTTCACGGCGTGGTTGAGATCGTCTAAGTCTAGATGCTCTAGCTTCATAGGTTTCTTAATTATTTCTTCGTTTTCTTGTTGTATCTTGAATTGTAGTTCCGGTAGGTTTGCAAGTTTCTTTGTTGCTATGGGATCTTGATAAACTCTGATTACTTCATCTTTCAATTTCACATAACAATCTTCTTTGAGGGTGATTAGTTTGCTTCCAATTAATGCTTGGTTATTTTCATCTTGGTTGCAGTGGATGGTTGCTATTACTTCTGTTGGGAAAATGGCTATCCATTTGTTATCTGTAACTTTTTGAATTTTCATATTAGTTATTTGCACTTGTTTGGTTTCACAGTTTTCGTAATGATTTGAGAATTTTAATAGTTGTACTTCACAAGGGCTGTCTTCTTGAATGGTGGTTGTCGTCATCGATTGACATAAATATTGATTTGGTGTTACTTCAGTACATTTTTCGTTTGTATAACCATATCTCAGTTCATTTAGGGATAGGAATTTGGTGTTGGGTATGATTACTTGGTATGTGCTAGTAACTTTTGTTGGAAAAGCAAATAAATGATAATAATGATAATTGTTACTTTCTACTATTGGAATTTTTATTAAAAATATTATTTCGTTATTCTTAATGTAGCCTTTTACTATAGCTATCTTTTCAAATATTAGAATGTTCGATTCGGTTACATCAAAAGGTAATTTACTGTTAATTATAAGTGATCTAATTTTTATTAATTCGTTTAATAAATCGGTTGGTTCAATAATACTAGAGTGTAAGATATTTAGTTTTTTTTAAATGTTATTTGGGTTTTGCATATTGCCTAATTTAATTGGTAGTATACCGGGGTTGTTTTTTATATTTATATTATTACTTGGTTGTCCGTTCTACCTGGGTGGAGGTTGACGGTAAGGGTGATGACTGTCCATCTGAAATTACAGGGTGTCTTAGGTTTTTTAAATGAATGTATTTCGTTATTTTACCGTTGTCTACTACTGCTATGTTTTTATCTGATATTTTCTTAATTTTAAATGGTCCTAAATTTCTGGGTGCTGTTTTATGTCGCTTGCTTTGAAAGTTTTTCTCATATACGGTTTGTCCTATTGAAAATTTATTTGAGTCGGTATTTTTGTTTCTGGTTGTGGTGATACGTTCTTTATCGTTTTCTAATTTATCTTTTACCTTGTCGTAAGTTATTTTTAGTTTTTGTTTGTGATCTTTCGCATATTGTTGATATACTTCTTTATTGTAGTGTATGTCATAGGGATTTCGTGAATCTGAATGTCCTAATGTTAATTCTAAGGGTGTAAAATTTGTTGATGAGTGAATAGTGTTATTATAGGCGATTAGTGCGTATGACATTAAATTGGTTATATGTTCCTTTTTATAATTTATTCTTAATAATCGAATTTGTTCTAGCAGGGTTAAATGTAATCGTTCGATTAGTCCGTTTGATTCGGGTGGTTTTCCGTTATGAAATGAATTTTTATTTTGTGAAGTTCTAAAGTGTTTTGTATTGTCTCGTTTTTAAATTCGCTACCATTGTCTAAAGTGATTGATTCGGGTGTTCCGTAAAATGTGAAATATTGTAAAAATCCTTGGGTCACGTCAATGCTATTTTTGGATGTGATTGGTATTGCTTGGCCTATTTTTGTGAATGCGTCTATAATTGTTAGATAGTTTTGCGCTTCTACTACTAGAGTATCGGCATGAAGTTTTTGAAATGGTTTGTCGGGTGTTTTGGTTAACATTAAGGGTATCTTTGGGGGTTTCCTATCGTATTTTGCTCTGTCACATAGTTCGCATTGGTTAATAAAATCTGTGGTCAAGTCCTTCATGTCTTTAAAATAATAACGTCTTATGAGTTGTTTTATTGTTTCGTTAATTCCACGATGGTTAATTTTTCCTTCGTGTTGATTTCTAATTACATCGTTTATTTCGTCAGGGTCGTCTAGTGTTATTAGTTTTCTAGTACATCTGATGAGTTCAGGTCCAGAGTTATTAAATAGTTTAATGTATAATTCTGAAAATCTTTGGTATAAATGTTCGGTGTTGAAATAAAAATAAAATCGTTTTTTATCGGGGGTGTATTCTTTTAGAATTTTAATTATTTGTTCCTCGTTGTCGTTTTTAGTTATTTGAATTTGATATATTTTTTTTGTTATCTACTTTTGTATATTTTACTGGGTTGGGGTTATTTAAAACTTCGGTTATTATAAATTGGTTAGGTTTCATATCGATTGCTTCGTTTAAAATTTTAATCGCGTTTTTTGGTTCTTCGTTTTGTGTCGAATGTATTGTGTCGATCTCGTCTGGATCTTCCCTTATTTCTGTTTCGTCTACGTTTCCTATAATGGATTCCGTTTCTAATGCATTGAGTTGGATTCGGCTTAAAGCGTCTGCGTTGTTGTTATAAATACCTTTTTTATATATAATTTCGTAATCATACTCTTCGAGTCTGATTCTCCATCTTTGTAATTTTGAATTTGGTTCTTTCAGTTTGCATAACCATACTAGTGGTCTATGATCGGTGTATATGTAAAATTTTCTTCCGTATAAATAAGGTCTAAAATATTTTGTTGCCCAAATTATGGCTAATAATTCTTTTTCTATAGTGCTATATTTTTGTTCGGTTTCATTTAGGGTTCTGGATGCGTAGCTAATAGGTTTATCGCTACCTACTTTTCCTTGGCTCAATACTGCGCCTAATGCTACATTCGATGCGTCTGTCGTCAGTATAAATGGTTTTGTAAAGTCTGGGTATTCTAATACAGGGTGATTTGTTAATATGTTTTTGATTTTGTCTACTGCTTTAATAAATTCCGGGGTGTGTTCAATTTTGTTTCCCTTTTTTAAACAATTTGTCAGGGTTTGGTTATCTGAGCGTAACCTTTAATGAATTTGCGGTAGTAACCACTAAGTCCTAGAAATCCTTTAATTTCTTTGTTTGTTTTTGGCAATGGGTAATTTAGAACTGCATTTGTTTTGTCTGGATTTGGCATTACTCCTTGGGGTGTTATTACATGTCCTAAAAATGATACTTGTTTTGTAAAATTCACTTTTGTCTAATTGTACTTTAAAATGTGCTTGTCTAAGTCTTTCGAATACTTCTTTCAATCTTTCTATGTGTTCTACCAATGATGTGGAATAAACTATGATGTCGTCAAGGTATACAAGGCATTTTTCATTGTGTATTCCTCGTAGTATATTGTCCATGACTCTCTGGAAAGTAGCGGGTGCGTTCTTTAATCCAAATGGCATTCGTTTGTATTCGTAATGTCCTCTAGGTGTGCTGAAGGCTGTTTTGATATGTCTTTTCTTCCATCTCTACCTGATGGTATCCTGATGCTAGGTCTAATGTTGAAAAATATTGGCATTTGCCTAATTTATCTAAAATTTCGGTTATATTTGGTAGTGGATATTTGTCATCTACCGTTTTTTCATTTAACTTTCTATAATCTATTACCATTCTGTACTTTCTCTTTCCGGTTGCGTCTAATTTCTTGGGTACTATTAACACGGGGCTGCTCCATGGTGAATTGGAGTGCTGGATTATGTCTTGGTCTAATAAGTCTGCTACTTGTCTGTCAGCTTCTTCTTGGCTTGCATGAGGTAGTCTGTATGCTTTTGTAAAAATTGGTTTATTGTCTGTTAACTCGATATTATGTTTTACTGTGTTGGTGAATGTTAATGGTATTCCTTCACAATGGAATATGTCTCGGTATTCAAAACATAAGTTCTTAATTGCTCTTTCTTCTTCTTGATTGATATCGGTGTTAAAGCGGATGTTAGTTAAATTTTCTCTTAACATTTCGTCATGTTCTATTGGGTTGTATTCGTTTTCTAAATTTTCGTCTATTTCCATTTCGTTAAAATTTAGTTCTTCTATGTTAATTGGGTCTGTCAATGATAATTCTACGGGATAGTCGTTTGAATTTAATATTGTTGTGGTTGCAAAGTTATCTTTTATTTGTACTAAGGCAGTTGGGGTTTCTACTCCTTGTTGAAATGTCATATGATTTATTATTCCTAAATTTTTGTTAGATTTTACTGGGATTTTTATTTTTCTTTCCGTTCGGGGTTCTATAGTGTATTTTTGTTCAACTTGTGTGTTTTGAAATTTAATTGGGATTTTTCCGAATTTTGTCCTTAATAAGCGATTTTTAATGTCAATGTTGGCTCCTAATTTTTTTAGAAGGTCCATTCCTATTAATCCGTCATATTTATCGTTAAATTCGAATACACAAAATTTATGTTTCATTTTGACATTAAATGTTCTCGGTAAGGGTATATTTGCTACGAATTGGTGTAGTGTTGTTTGATGGGCTGTTTTGATTTTAAATGGTTCTCTTTCTACATAATCTAAATAATGTTTTTGTACGGTTCTGGGGCTAATTAATGTTTTAGATGATCCGGTGTCGATTAATAGTTTGAATTTGGCGTGGGGTATTTCTATGTATGGTAATACTAAGTGATTTATGTTATTTAAGTTTATTAAGTTTGGTTGTCTATGAACGGGTCCATTTGAAAATTTGAGTTCGAGTTTTCTTCATCATAATCCTCGTAAGTTTCGTATTGTTCGTCACGTTCGTAAGTTTCTGCATGGTTTGTTTCATTGTTCGTAGGTGTCTCAATGTCATTATTCTGGTCAGTGTCAAATTTTTCTATTTCTTGATGAAATAATTCTTCCGATGTAAAATTACGTTTCTGATGAGGGTTTGGTCGGATATGTGTTATTTTGTGTTTTGTCTGGTGTTACCAGATGAGGTGTCCATTGGTGTTGGTTTGTAGTAATTGTTAGGGTTGTTATGAGTATTAGTCATTGGTGTATTTCTATTGGGGTTTGCGTTGAATATTGGTCTTTGTTGGTTTAGGTTTTGATTAAATCTCGGTTGGAATGCGGTTTTCGTAAAAGTTGGGTTGAATGTTGGTCTTGAAAAATTTTTAAATTGATTATTAAAATTGGTATTGTTAAAACTTGGGTTGTTACTTCGCGGTTGATTTGTTTGTGCGTTAAAGGGTGTGAATTTTTGTTGAGGGATTGTTTGTCTTGTAGCTTGTATAGTTTTTGTTGGTGAATAACTTTTATTCGCGTTGGGGTTGTATAGTCTGTTGCGGTAATACATTACATTTTCTTCTTCTATTACTAGGCTCATAGCTTCTTCTAGATTTTGGGGTCGTTGGAATCTCATTTTATCCGATAGTCGTTCTGGTAAAGCGTTTATATATGTGTCTAGTGCCATTTCGTCATACATTTTTGTTTTTAAATGTCTAACGTTTTGATCGGGTTCTTCGATTTTTAATTTTGTTAAAATTAAACTTCTCACGTCTTGGCATTTCATTCCGAATTGGTAGGGGATTGATTGTGTTCCATTCTAAGGTTTATTAGGTCTCGTACCAGGCATTTTATATTACGTTGGTCTCCGAAATATGCAATTAGTAGCTGTTTAAACTGGTCCCATTCCGATAAGTCGTCCCTACTGGCGATTAAGGTTAGTGCCCTTCCGGCTAGTTTACTTATTACTAAGCGTATAAGCAATGAATTTCTTGCGTCATCTCCGGGTTTGTAAAAGGTTTTTAGGAACATTTCACATGCTCCAATGAAATTCGAGAGATGGGCCTGCGTGCCATCAAACGTCTGAATTGTCTCTAAATAGAGACGTAAGTCTGTGTTACTCATGTTGGTTAAGGGTTGTTTTCGATTTTTTGGAAATTTCAAAAAAAATTTTTTTTTTTTTTTTGAATTAAGTTTTATTTCGCTATTTGTAATGTTATTTTCGCTTCGGATTTACTAATTTTCCGTTTGGGTTGTGAAATTTCAAATTTTGTAGAAATTGGGGTTGGTTCTGTTATTTGTAGCGTTTATTATGCTTTGGATGTATTAATTTTTCTTTTGGATTAAGTAATTTTGAATTTTGTAAAAATTGGGGATGATTTTCCTTTTTATGACGTTATTTTTGCTTTGGTTTTTTAAATTTTCCTTTTTAGATTGGATAACTTAGAGTTTTGTAAAAATTGATGTTGATTTAGCTATTTGAAACGTTAACTTTGGTTTTGGTGTGTTAATTTTTCAATTAGGTTGGGTAATTTTGAATTCTGTAAAGATTGAGGTTTATTTTACTACTTTCGGCGTTATTTTTTAGTTTAGAATGGTTAATTTTCAGTTTGGATTGGGTGGATAAAATTTGGTAAAGGTTGAGGTTTATTTCGTTATTTTTCGGCGTTATTTTTTAGTTAGGAATGGTTAATTTTCAGTTTGGATTGGGTGGATAAAATTTTGGTAAGAATTTGAGATTAATTTCGTACTTGTAGTATTAGATTTATTAATTTTAAGTTTATATTGCGTCGAGTTATTTTTAAAATCGTAGTCGTTGTTTATTTATATTTAATTACACAATGCGGTGATGTATTCACGAGATTTGTATTCAATAATGTTGAATTTATTTACCGTAGTCTTGGATTAATTGTTTTATGCAGCTTTTAGTTCGTCTTGAGTTCCTGTTTCTTAAGGAATCTTAAATGGATAGATTTATTCTCGTTTAGCTTTGTTTTGGTTAAATTCTGTTAATTAATACTCTTTCCGTGGGTTTTACTGAGTTGCGTAAACGTACAGTTCGTCTGTCTTGTGTTCTACTTATAACTTAAGGTTGATTACTCCTGTACTTCATGGTTGAAATTGAATACTTAGAATGTAATCTTCGTTACTTTGTTACGTACGTTGAGTTAATTGCACTTACAGGTGTTAGTTTATGGAATTAGATAATTGACTTTCCGTACTCGCTAATGTAAAGTGTTATGTCTGTTTTATTTTAGATCTCTCGGTACTGCTTGACTTGTAATTGAACTCTTCGTTATGTGCGTTTTCAGGTTTACAATTATGAGCGTATGATAACGTTTTAGCGTTTTAATTAAAGATTCTTATGATGACCGTTTTACTGCACTTTATAATGCTGATTAATTAGTTGAAAACGTTTAGAGTTTATTGCAATTGTACACGCTTTTATTAATATAGAAACTGCGTCGATTTTATTATCCCGTGTATGATGCAAATTGAAATTATACTGAAAGTTGAAAGTTATTTCTTTATTACTGTGCAAGGATTCTGAAAGCGATTTTAATAATGATATTGCGTTGTTAAGCTATACTTTAATACTGAAGGTTGAAAGTTATTGCACTTCTCTGATGTTCTAAGTGTATAAAAGATGCGAGCTTTGTTTTCTTAGGTGGTTTTAAGTTACCGTATTTTTAGTTAATGCAGAATGTTCTTGTGATTTATTCAGTATTATAGAGGTCAATGGTTTAATTAAACGTTCTGTACTGCTTGTTCGAATTAGCTTTGAAATTGAATTGCGTTCTGTGTTTTTATTTTATCGGATTGAAACGTGGGTTTAAATCGCGGTAATTGATGTTTCTTATTTTGGTGTTAGTGAATGTGCGCCTGTTTATTTTTGGATTATTTTTGAGTTTGTTCTATTTATTATGGTAAGGATCTCTTAATATTAATTCTCATTTACTTTAAAAGAAAATTTCTTTTTAAATTCAATTCTTATTTGCTTTTTTAAAGAAAAAATATCTCTTTGTAAATAATCAAGTCTCATTTGCTTTTTAACATTCAAGTTTCATAAAATGTTATATAGTCTCGTTTTGAAAATAATTCACTTTGAACTATTTTCAAAAATATTCATAATATAAAATACATAAAACGATAGTAATCAATAGTTATAATACTAGCATATATCAATTATAATTTGGTTTAAAAAAATTTTTATGGAAATGAACTTACATTAGTTTCATCTGTTTCTTTGGTGGGTTCGATCGATTCTGTATCTTGTCCACCTTGGTTTGTTTTGTTGGCCTTAGACGATTCTTGTTCCTTGTCCAACTTGGTTTGTTGCTGGATTTAGACGATGCTTGTTCTTCCTCCAACTTGGTTTGGGTTCTGCCAAAATTTCGAATAAAAATTCTTGGTCACCAATCTTCCGATTTTTGGATTTTCAGTGCCCTTTTGACATCCGTTACGACTGCGCCAGTTAAAGTTCGGGCCTTTGAAGCTGGTTTTTTAAAAACACTTTGAAACTTTAACAATATTTTTATTAGTTCAAATTTGGATAACTTGTACATAATACTCAAATAATTATTGTACTAGTGAGTAGCTCAAACAACGAAGTATGGAGTTTGGAGACTGACTCGGTTGAGTAGCTTGAACAACGAAGTATGGAGTTCGAAGACTGACTGCCGGGCATTGAGCTCCCGGGCCTTTCTATAATAACCTGCCCCTCACACGGCTGTGAGAACTTGCAGATCTCATGTCTGCGTTTCTTTTTATTGTATACTTTATTACAATGTAACAACTTAATTCTAAGTAATTGCGGTCTGTTGACCGCATGTGACCTGCCACCTGCAGTATCACTGCCCTCACGGATGCAAAGCTGCATTCCGTTCTCATGAACTGTCGATAACCTCTCTGGGTTATCCTTGTGTTACAATGTTGCATTGAACTTATACTTTTACTTAATAATTTCTAATAATTCATATTAGATTCAATACATCAATATATATAGGTAATTGGGGGATACATAACTCGCGTAGGACGCCGTGTGAATGCAACTCTACGCTACTAACTTAACGGCATCAATAACTTTCAATTCAAAATGTAAATTGTGATCTTAATCCAACAAATATGTAATCATAATAATTTTGAATAAATGGAAGTATCAGTACAACTGTCTTAAATATTACGTTTAATTGGAAATAATATGGTTTAACTATTTATACTGATTAAATGTGTTTGTTGTTCGCGACAACGGTAAAGTATCAATAAAGCGCACACACTTTAGAACTCAATGGTAAGGGATTAACACCACTTCATGTACGGGTTGTGCTTAATTTAATTGCACAAACATTTAATATTATAATCGACGTATTTGGGGCTGCACTGTAAAATCTACGAATACAGTCGCTTACCTTGTAAGGTGGATGGTACCAGTCAACACTCTGAGGGTGTCGAGTTTTCTACTTTTAAACACGTGACAATTAATCTATTACTTGATCCCCAACAACTGGGTTATATTACGGGCCTACCGCAACCGTAACGAGATTTCCATTCATCCTCTAGACAGTAACTCCCAAATTCATTGGCATTAATTAATACTTCTAAAACGTAAACAACAAAAGAGGATGCATCAACCTACAACAGAATGATTAACCACGTGCAGCACGTGACGCTATTAGCGAAGATCAACAATCAAAACTCGGCACTTGTATTATAACTTCCCCTGAACCACCAAAATAAACGATCGATTAACTATGGTCTTGTAACTACATATTTCATGTAAGAACTGAATAAATCCGCTCTAAGCGATTTGTTTTCTATCACAAAAACTCAACTTGACAAAACTACTTCATGAACGTCACAGCCCTCGGCCCTCTTGATTACCTCCAAAAAAAACTGTCGAAATTATGAAGGAATGTGCGGGCAATGCGCTCTTTGTTATATTTTAAACTAATGAATTACTTACACAAACTAATTGACTTTATATACTTCTTAATCTTCTTTGGGAATGAAACCACTCATAGTTTTTAAAATCTATTTTATTTACGTTTCGATCCATGACCTAGGATCGTTGTCAAAATAATAAAAACTTCAAGTTTGACGTTTATGACACAAATTGAAGGTTACTTTGATTTATTGATGTTTGAAATATTTGGTTTGAGTACACTAAGCAAAAATTTTTAAAGTTTAAAAGAATGATTGCCTTCAATTTGTGTTGCGACCTGGGATCGACTTTCCTATGGTAGCCAATACGCTTAACGTGAAATCAGCTGATTAATTTTTATTGGTGAATTTTATATAAATTCAATAATTTGGGAAACATTTTTTAACATGTTTCTATTTATACAATTGAGAGATTTCTGATTTTATGTTTTATTTTTATTCAGTGAATCTCGGTAAAATAAAACATAAAATCAGAAACAACGTTAAGTTACAAAAAATTATGATTTGAAATTAAAAACTACTAATTGACAATATATACAAGTATAGAGGGTTCAGAAGTCTTCGGTTGTCTTTGGAGGGCTTCGAAATTTAATTGTGAGGCCCAGTAAGAATTTGGACAGCGATAATTAGAAAATATTTACAGTTTTAAGAGGCCTAGACGTCTTCTATGATCTTCGGTACCCTTCGACAGACATCGTGGAAGAGGTGCCTTACACCTCGTTGAGTGTGTCGCCGTTAAACTCTACAGGGGTGTTATTCTGGAGGTAGATGCAATCGGCGACATCGCAAATAAACACTTCTCGGGATGTACTTGTAGTGGAAACGGTTTGAATACGTTCTTTCGGCGATAGTGGCAGAAGCGACAGAAGCCTAGGCTGCGGTAAGATTGAACGGAGCGCACGTCGGGGAGCATTCTGTGCCTGCTTCCGGTTGGCCTGGTGTATGGAACGCAGCTTATCACCCATACGTATATTATTTGACTAGTACAATGAATTAGAGTGGTGCGCCCTAGGTACGGCGGCGGACAGCGTCACTGTCGGAGAATACGCAGGCTATGGGGAGCATTGAAGGTAGTATTAGCAGGCTATAGAAAGCGCTGCTCACTAAAGGTTTTGCAGGCTATGGGGAGCACTGCAAGAGGACTCCTTAGGCTATGGTAAGCACTAACGAACGTTTTACGGAGAATTTGAAATTATATTTATACACGTCCTTTTCCTTTGCTTCTTGTGTTACAAAATACTAGTATTGATGATGTCTTTAACTAACGGAATTGTGTATTTCGATTTTCAAGTGTAAAAGAATCTCCAAATTTAGTTTGACCAATGAGCGTGCTAATTTTTTTGGGTACCACAAAAAATGAGTTGGAAATTCTCGCGATTCTTAGTTTGTTCTATTTTCAGCTCGTGTACTTTGATATAGTCAACTGCAATTCTTTAGTCTGTTCTAAGCTCAGCTTGGGTGCGGTGATATAACCAACAATCCATTCCGGATCTTTTGTCTAAGACACACTGGAAAGATCTCAACATTTTATTTTTTAAGACTTTTTCTGAGTATATTCAAATGCCAACGGAAGCTGGTAGAAAATTTTTTAAATAAAATAATCACCCCTACAAACCTTGCATTCTGGTATCCCCTTTCAAAAAATGTTCTTGAGTGTGGCATATATCATGCATTAAATTGATTCTTGAATTTACCGTTTTTTTGTAGTTTTTATAACGCACACATATTGTTTTACACTCGGTTTTGCTTCAAGCCCCATCGTGCCATAAACTATTTTGTTTGATCTTGCAAATTCCATCTACCGTCTTTATCGAGTATATGTACAGGCAACACAAGAATAAAGTATACGAAATATAGCCAAGATTTTAATTGAGGAAGTTTTACTTCCGCATTGGATCAAAGTACTGGACATCTATTACCTACCAAGATGTGGACACAACTAAACATTTCAGAGAATTAGAACGTGCTTTCAGAATGTATTCCACTCATTTCAACACGTAAGGAAATTTTGATATAGGATCGTTTTAAATATCCATTTTAATTGAAATAGCATAAGAAGCGGACTGGTGCTTAGATTAGACTTTGTAGGAAGCGGTTAATTAAAGTAGTTGGAAATTAATGCAGAAATCAGTTGCTTTCAGAAATTCAACGTAAGAAGTTGAAGGTTAAGGACACGCGTTGTTTATAATATGATTTGTTTATAACCAAATTAGTGTTTAAATAACTCTTACTTAAAAATATCTAGTTGTATCTACATATCTTAGATACTTTTAAGATATATTTTAGAATGCTTGGCAATTTCAACACTAAAAAGTGCATTAATTATAGCATCAGCAAAAAGTAATTGAGAATTCCATACGAATTCTATTAATAAATAAAGTTTGCAAAAAAATTTGTAACATAAACGCTGGCATGTAACTAGAAAGAGGTATATAATAAAACTTATTCTAGTCATTGATTTCAAATAAATTATAATGAACTTGAACTGAGATTTATAACTGTATAGTCAGCAAGACGTCAGGCTAAGTGTGGTATATCTTGCAGTAATATGTATGGCACCAGCGAACCCTCATTCATGAATACTCCTCCAACCTTCAGTACTAGTATCTTTATACCAGTATTTGTAGAATCCAAAAATCATTTCTGTACTACATGCATAACGTAAAATAAATATTCAGTAATTTATTTTAGTTCTTCAGGTATACCGACTGTTGGCAGACCTCTTTCGGTCACTAATACCATTAACAGAGCACTTAGCCTCTGTAATTACGACAAGGCCTTTTATGATTCCATTGCAAAGCGGTTGCACAAACTGAATAAACCACCGCCTCTAGGAACATTTAACCATGTATGACACAAGCGCGATCTGCGAAATAATTTCAATTCCTAGTAAACTACTGTTCATATGGGCAATCTTTCGTTTATTGTACAAAATGAATACGAACAAAGCAAGTGCAAAAAAATAACACCATAAGTAGTTGAATGAATAAATCTGCACAACATTCAACGCTAAACACGTTATATATCTACACAGTGAACGTTAAAACATTAAACATTACAAACTAGTATTCCTTTCTGTTTCTTGAATAAACGGAACATAAAATTGCTTTTCAACAGACCTTTCGAAATGCGGTTCTTGTAGTAGATAAATAAACACGGAAAAATAACTTGTCACAATATTTTCAATCCAGAAAAAGTCATTTTACCACATTGACGTAGTATAGATTGAAAGTCGCATGCACGGAATTGCTTGTTACCATAAAACGTACAAGTTAAGATGTAAGCATTTCTATTCTATAACTTTGTAAAATACTTTACCGAGAGGGTTATTGAAATGCAATTGAATAAAGTGAAATGTATCCGTATTTCAGCGTACCTTCTGTTTAATAATTGTGAGAAATGAAATTATTTAGCTATCAGAGGTTACTACACATTGCTTTTTGTTTAGTAATTGATAGTATAACTTATCGTCGCTGTTCCTTTTTAGCTAAAAACTTAAACGCCTATTAGAGTTTGAGTAGACTAGTTACGAAACCATAATTCCAATACAAAAACCCTGGACATGTATAGTTGTTGACAGTTCCATTTTGGAATTCATGCCCGCTACCTAAAGTCATCACTTCTACAATTCCGTTGATGTAATACTGTCTTCGACACAAGTTGCGAAACGGTAATCTTTTAGGAACCCGATGTGAAATTTTTTTAAACGAAACTAGATTGAGTTTAAGAACACCTCAAGTGCTAAAGCACTTATATTGCAACATCAACAAAATCCTTTGTAAAGTAATCGTATAAAAAAGTCAGTTTGTCCGTTTGGGGGTCATAAAATTTATTTCAATCAATTCACATAGGTTGGTTATAAGGCAGTTATTACAGTGGTTACCTTAGATGTATCAAAACAGCAAACAATTCGTTATAAAGTACAAAACGTGTGATTACAGGATAGAGCATATACATTTTGAAACTTCTATCCAAAAAATAAAGCAGAAACTGCTTTATGCACGTCGATTCCACAGAAGTCAAAAAATATTGGTAAATAATCCACTGTTGATGCATTTTTAAAAATAGGATAATGTGATGAAAGACCTATCAGTTCCTACTATTTTCTATGTAAAATATTGAACAACTTAAAAAAAGCATACGACAGGTACTAATTGATTACTGGTGTAGCTGATGCCTGTAGGAGATAAGACTTAACTTACTTACACCTAGAGAACACTGAAAATACTACGTAGTATTGGTCAAAAAGTGATACAAAAACTAATGTTCCGAGATTACTTTATCATCATCATTAGGTCTTCAGTCCTGGAACTGGTTAGACGCGTATCCTCATTGTTTCCTACTCTGAACTAACCTACACATTTCCCTGAAATTTGCACATTCTGCATCTGTCACTATCTTCGTGCGATAGTCCTATCTAGGTCTAGCTCTATCTCTTCTTCCTATCTCTGCTTGTAATATATGCCGTACTATTCCCCAAAAATGCCTTAGAACGTATCCTGCTCTTCTATTCCTCCTATTTTGTTTTTGTTTTCGACAGATATCTTTATTCCCCTTCTATTTCTATAACCTATCTGCTATTAACTTTGTCTGTCCATGCTATCATCCATATACATCTAAAGCACAACATTCCAGAAGGCTTCTGTCTCTTTCTGTCTGCTTCTCCTACTACCCCGATTTCATAGACGTACTGTGCTCCACACATATGCTTACAATTTTCTTCCTGTTTCTATGTTTGCCGTCTTTGAACATAGCCGCTGTTCTTTCTTGTTAGATGCAATTCGGTCCACCTCTATTGTTTTACAATTATATACCGTATGTCCCCGAAATTTAGTGGTATGTGAATGAGGATAAGCAGCCTGTGCTGCCAAGTTCCCCCAGCACTTGAACATTTGCCGAATTAATAGCGTTCCAATATATCCTTTTGCACAATCAACATTGGTTGAAAATAGTTGTTTATAATAATCATCATGTTTAAGTGCACTTAATTTTTTGTCATTAGGTTTTGTCTTGAAACTGGTTGTACCCGTACCTCCACTTTTTTATATTCTGAGCTAGCCTAGACAGTTCCCTGAAATTCCCACAACTACCTATATGCAGCTCGGTTCCCCTTCTATTATTTTTTTATTATACACCCTATTTCACCGAGATGCAGTGGTATGTGAAGGAGGTTAACAGCCCGTGGCTGCTGAGATCCCCCAACACTTAGACATTTGCCGAACGAATAGTTTTCCAGGAAATCCTATCGCACAATTAACATTATTTAAGACTATTGCACCACCAATACCTGTAGTTGCCGATAATAATCATCATGTTTATGTACAGTTATCTTTTTTGTCGTTAGTTTTTCCATCTTGACTGGTTGGATGCGTACTTCCATTGATTTCTATTCTGAGCTAGCCTACACATTTCCCTGAAATGCCCACAGTCTACATTTATCACTATCTGTGTGCAATAGTCTAACCTAGGTCTACCTCTACTTCTCTTTTTTCTGATCTCTGTTTCTAATATATTCCGCACTATTTTCTCATGCTTAAGTATGTGGCCTACCATCCTAACTCTCCTATTTTTTACTGTTTTCCATATATTTCTTTCTTCCTCTACCATTTCTAGTACTTCTTTGTTGTTAACTTTGTCGGTCCAAGATATCTTCATCATACGTCTATAGCACTACATTTCAAAGGCCTTTTTCTTGTCCGCTTCTCCTACTGTCCAGGCGTCAGCCGTACAGTGCTGTGCTCCACACATATGTTTTAAGCGGTCTCTTCCTTGTTTCTATGTTTGCTGTCTTTGAACACAGTAGTTGGTTTCTTAATGGGAATAAGGCATATACCTGTCTCACCTCTTTTCCAATATTTACTTCTCTACATTCCTGCTCTAATTCTATTACCGCTGTCTGCTCTTTGTATAAGCTATGTACTATCCGTCTATCCCTAAAATTCATTCCAATCTTTTTGAGTATTTCGAGTACTTCTTCGATTTTACATTGTCGAATGCTTTTCCCAGATCTACAAACCCTATACACACGTTTTCTCCCTTTTTTATTGTTTTCTCCATTATTATCCTCAGAGCTAAAATAGCCTTCCGTGCTCCCCTGTTTCGCCTAAAAACAAATTGATCTTCTCCTAGTATTTCTTCAACTCGTTTTTCCAATCGTTTTTGTACAATTCTAGTTAATATTTTTGACGCGTGTGCCGTCAAACCTATTGTTCGAAAATTTTCACATCTATCCGCGCCTTTCTTTTTTGGTATAGTTACTATGATGTTACGTTTGAAATCTTTGGATATCTCGTCTGTCTCGTACATATAGCTTACAAGTTGAAAGAGATGTTCTGTTACTGTTTGTTCAGCGGCTTTTAGAGTTTCTGCTTGCACCTTATCTGACCCGCGTCTTACCATTTTTCAGACTCCAATGCTAATTCAAACTTATTTATAAGTATGAAATATCCCAAGTCATCATTTTCAATGTCTGATTTCTGTTCTGATGCTGCTAGTTCCTCTCTTGCATTTAAGTTCCTTATACATTCTTGCCATCTAACCACTTTCTCTACATTTTCTATAATGATGTTTCCTCCCGTGTCTCCTATATTTTTGCTATTTGGTTTTATATCCCTAAAATTTATTCTAAGTAGTTTGTATGCTTCGCTGTCTTTCCTATTTCCATCTTAGTTTGTACCTCCTTCCACTTTTCATCAATTCGTTGTTCTTTAGTTTTCCTGCATTGGCGAATAATTTCTCATTTTATGGCTTTGTATCTCTGTTTTCCCGTCTCGTCTGATCTATTTTTGTATTTTCGTCTTTCTTCTATTAGATTCAAGATATCTTTTGTTATCCATGTTTTTTTATTTTCTTTTTGTGTATACTTCAGAATATCTCTGGCCGCCATGTCTAAACTGTTTCTACACCACATATTTTATAAAATAATGTTCAACGTTTTAAATTAAAACTCATATTATAATCAAAATTTCAATTAGAACTAAACTAACAGACCCTCATCACGGCAATTATATTTTACCTAATTATTCTCGATCACTTCCGAGCACAAATTAGAAGTTATGCAAGTAATATTCTAGAGATTTCCTATTGTATAGTTAATAAGGCTCTTGTAGCCTTTGAACCAAGTCCATCTGAAAGAAGTCGCTCCGCAGAGGAGCAATCAATAATACTTTGTATAAGATGTCTCGTTCACGTTCCGACTATTATTTTGCTCCGAGGTAGATCCAGGCGCGCAGTTGCAGTATCCAATATTTTTAAAAGTCAAATTTGTACACTTAGCGAATATATTTAAATATACAAATAGTAATAATACATGTAGAGGAGGAAATTATGATATGTTGATATGTACCGATAAATTGTTAGCATTTTAATAGAAAACACCTCAACAGAAATTCCGCATATTAGAAAGGACACCATGGGATATGTTTCCTTATATTTAAACAGAAAAGTAAAGATATGATTCCTAGTGAAGAACATTTGGTATTACTGGAGGAAAAGTTTTGCTATTATTTTTCTACAATAAATGTTAAACAGCAACACCTTCATTGCAATGTATGTAAATTAGGGTTCTAAACTTTAACTAATATAAAAACTAACAAACGTAAGAAACTAATATAAAGGATGAAACGAGGATAGCTATATTGTATATCAGACCTGATATAAATGAAATTTGTAGTAATCGACAAGCACAGATTTCTCATTAATTTAATTTAATAAATTTATTTAAAATTTATATTTTTGGAAATGATTCATAATCATATCCTAGCGTTAATTTAATTTAATGTAAAATTATAACTGTTTTGGTGTTCCGCAATAATTATTAAAAGTGGAAAGGTTTTTATAGCAAAAATAAGTTCTCCTAAGATAGATTTAAACCAAAAGAGTATAGAGCTAGGGTATGTGCAAGAACATTCTTTCTTATGCGTTTAGTGTAAACGATAATCGTTACTTGTTATTTACAACAAAAGAATACAAACAAACAAGAACGAGAACAATATAGAACTAACATTTTTGCACATGATCTAGTGGTTTTTAATCATCAAGGCTAGCGAATCCCGGTGTGCCGGGTGGCTTCACGTTATCTTCCACTCGGAGATTACACTAATACCATCGTCAACACCTTAAATTATGCTACAAAAGCATCTTTATTACCCGTAACGATTTACATAGTACTTCTCGCTAAATCTCTAAAACACAACTAGCAAATATCTGCAATTGATATTTACAGAGTAAATATCAAAGCTTTTATCCCAGAGGTATGTGAACATCCGACTTAAATACTTTATAATTAATAAACTTGATATACGCTCGGCATAGACAGCTGGCATAGCTACCTGTATCCACATGCATCTAAACATCAACTAACTACCCGTCCTCCTCGATTGACCTTCCTCGCTAAGCACCCCATATTTATCAAGCACGGCTGGAAATACCAGTCTTATGTAATTACCGCGCAGTGCCCATATTTTAAATAATCCTATGAAATATAAGAATAAAATATGTTTACATTGTAACGAATATATATTCTGTAGCACTAGTTTTGGAGGAATCACATCTATGCATTGTTGGTCTGTGATATTTGATTCTTGTATTTGATATTATTATATCTGTAAGAAACAATTCCACAATGGAACAGGAAATTATGACCATTTAATTAGCTTAAATGCTTTACCCAGAAATATTTAATAACAATATACACTCTGAAAACATATTTAAAAAGGAACTAGTCGTTTGTGTTGCCTAATTCATAGGCGGATTATATCTTTTCAGTTGTTAAAATTAAGATAGCGCTTGCGTAAATACGGTCACGAGGTAACGCGCAAGGGATCAGCTGTTCTTTACGTGCACGGCACGGATAGCCGGGCCGGCCATTGTAGTTGAAGATGTAATCAAGACTGCAACTTATACAGATTGGGTCACGAGTTCGTCACAAGTGGGGCCTCAGAATAGGCGTGCCGAGATAGGCGCAGGAGAGCTGGTCGTCTTGGTGGCACGGAAGAATATTCATTCCTGTGACTCCGGCAAGGCACTAGACCACGCTTCCTTTTAAAAATGGTTCGAGGAGTCGGTATTTGTTAACGGTGAGACCGCATTATTCAAGTAATTTAATACTAATATAAAATATCTTTATTTTCTTAGCGCATGAAGTAATTAGATGTATATGTATAAAGATTGGGGCAACTTTTGTTAACGAAAAACTTACAGCTTTTGTTCGATGCTTTTTTGCATCAAATTTGTAAGCAGGATCCAGAACATGTGCATCGCGGTTCGATAACAAGGGGTAACGTCTTCATTAAGAACAGGTATCAAATCTTTCAGTTCTTATGTTTGTCAGACTTTAAAAGTGCTCACATAAAATTTTAATCAAAGGTTGCTTAATTATGCTAAATTTTGTGCACGAATAACAACGTGAAATATGATTGTTAGGAAGTACTAATAAGGTAATTTTGTAAGACACGCGGAACATCCATGTGTTTAAAGTATTGTGATTCTAAAGTCCACTTTCTGTTTTTTAAAAAGTTCATTACAGATGTCTAATGTTTAATAAGGTCATTATATCTGAATAAGTTTAAAATTTTATTTATCCAAGTTAGCTGCACGTGATTTAAATTTTTTATAAAGAAATAAATTAAACTGATGTGAAATACATGTAAACCGATACACAGATCTGTCCATTGGGTATCAGAAATCTTGTTTTAAAATATTATTAAAAATTAAGGTCTTGTTATATCAAGACAGATTTACAAGAAAAACCAGAATTCAATTTATTATTTTGTATTTGTAACCATATTAACAAAAAAAAAACGATAAGAGAGAAACTATATTAAATTACATTTTTGGACTCAAGTTTTTTTATTCCATGCATAATTAATTTTAATAAGAATATTTTAGAGTAAAAAAATTTTTTGAATAATGAAATTAGACGAATGCTGAAGTAATTTAAAAACACAGATATGTTACAATTGATTTATTCTAGATATCCATTTTTAATTCAAATACCTTTGGTGTGGTAATCTCAAGATTATCCACTCGTAATTATTAGTATGCTTTTTTATTAAAAAGCACAAACAGTGTCTTCTTAACGAATAATTTTGCCTAGCATGGAGAAAGTAATTCGAGCATAGAGGATCGAAATCAATATATAAAATTATTCGTTAATGTTTAATTGGAAACGGATTGGTTTCCGTCGACCAACTTCCTCGATTAGCACTGGGTGTAGTACCTTCTTAGAAGGTCCGCCAGTGCTAGGTAGGTAACAGGTCATTTGTTTATTTAAGTGTCTTCTTAATAGAAAATTTGTTGTGTACTTTTTCTTTCAGGATCATTGAGATTGAAGAGGTTGTAAGTATGTTCCAGAGGTTTCCAGATGTGTTAGTTTATTAAGTTGTAAGTTTATATGCTGCTTATATCTCATGAGTTTCTGTATCTTCTCATAGGAGTATTGAATTTTTTGTGTTGTCCCTTTTTCTTTTTATGTTAGCTTATTGTAGAGTTTATACTATCCCCACGCCCTTTCTCATTGCTCACCCTTGGGGTAATTCCCAGACTTAGCCGCGAACAAGTAAAAAAGGATAAAGCTTCACTTGTATCCAACGAGTGGAGGCGAAAAGTGTTTCAACATATATGGCGCGTTACATTATTTTGAGCTAACCTACACATTTCCCTGACAGTCTGCATCTTTCACTATCTGCGTGCAATAGTCTGATCTAGGTTTACCTCTACCTCTTTTTTCCTATCTCTGCTTGTGATACATCTCGCACTATTGCCCAAAAATGCCTAAAAACGTATCCCGCCCTTTTATTTATCCTATCTATTTCCACAGGTATCTTTATTTCCCTTGCTATTTCAATAACCTCCTTGTTATTAAATTTTCTGTTCATGTTATCATCATCATATATTTGAAGCGTACCATTTCAAAAGACTTCTACCGCTTTTCTGTCTGCTTTTCCTACTGTCCGTATTTTATAGGTGTACTGTGCTGTGATCCACACATATGCTTTCAACAATTTTCTCCTTGTTTCAACGTTTGTTGTCTTCGAGCATAGCCGCTGCTCTTTCTTGTTAGATGCAGATTGGTTCCTCTTTTATTGTTTTACAAATATATACCCTATTTCCCCAATATTCAGTGGCATGTGAAGGGGGTTAAGCAGCCTGCGGCTACCAACATGCTCCAATATTTGAACATTTGCCACGTTTGTAATACAAATCATTATGTGGGTTTGTATTTCTTTACCACGACCACTAAATTTCTTATACCCTCCCTTGGATTGTGAATTTACATCTACATTAAAGCAATACAATTCATTTGTAATATTCCCCTAAGTGTTTTCGAGGTCAACGCGTTAAAAAGATTAAAGTACCGTTAAGTTTGGAACTTTACTGTCTCGTCTTTATATTGTGATAATGTTGTAATTCAAAATACCAACCTTGTATGTATGTATGTATGAATATTCTTTATTTTAAACTTTGCCTAGGCCATTGGACCATCCTAGCTTGAACAATCTAAGTTTAAATAAAAAGAAATAAACAAATATGAAAAACAAAATAAATTAAAGTTTTTTGGTTTTAGGTGGTCTTCTCTTCAGACTCGCTTTTACCTTCGGGTGACGTCAAAAACTTGTTCCGGGGCAGGCGGGGGGTGGAGTTTTTTGTGGTCCGATGCAGTATCAAGTTGTTTTCGTGCTAGATCGCTGGCTACAGGGGTTAGGTTGGAGATATAGGAGATTTAGTGTCTAAAATTTCGTGTAGGAAAGCGTGTAAAGGGAGGGAAAAGTTAGTGATTAGGAATTTAAAATCGGGTAGTGGGAAAATAGGTCGAGTTGAATGATTTGTTTGAAGATATTTCGGATGGGAGTAAGGGCGGGGCAATGGTATAGTAAATGTTCTGGGGTTTTGAGGAATCAAGATTGCATGGACATAGAGGAGAGGGTGTTAGGTGGAAAGAGTGTAGTTTGGATCGGAATTTTTCATGACCAGTTAGGAATTGGATAGTTGTACATGTCGGGATGTCGGTACTGGTAGGAAATATTTGGTAGGTGTATCTGCCGGTATCGGAGTAGGACCATGATTTTTGCCAAGAGTGAAGAAGGGAGTTGTAGATACGGGTCTTAAGGTCGGAAGTAGGGATTATGCGGAACGTATCTGGGGATAGTGTTTTATTATGGAGGTGGATCGCACGAAGGAATTTTAGATTTCGGGTTTGCACGAAATGATGTAGTTGGATTTGTAAGGATGGAATTTTTAATATTGTGTATAGAGAGGCAGTGGAGGTGGTTCGAAAGGCTCGAGAGACGTATAACAGATAAGGACGTGTGATAAGGTTTAGGATTCTGCGGGAATGTGGGGTTGTGAGGGGACACCAGGAGTTAACAGCGTAGCGGACGATGGGATGATGATATCGTTCAGGATTAGTCTTCTTGTAGGTGATGCTAGTTGGATTGATTTAGGTAGCGATTGCTGAATGTTATGAAGGATGAACGGTTTTTGAACAGATTTTTTGGAAGTGGGTGTGCATCTTCAGGCGGATTTCTAAATGGATACCGAGGTTGGAGACAGATTCAGAGAAAGTTAAGGGTGTTCCTAGGATATGGATAGTGGGACTGCGGCGGAAGTCAAAGAAGCCTTTTAGAAGTAACATTCTGGATTTTGTAGGGAAGATAGGTTGCTTATTTAGGATAGACCATTGTTCGATATGTTGGATTAGGATATTTGCAGTGACTTGTAGTTGGAAGCGGGAGTTTCCATGAATGAAGAACGTAGGGTCGTCTGCATAGGCGAAGGTATCTGTGTTTGAAATATTAAGGTCAAGGAGAGGGTTAATAGATAGGTTCCAAATTGTTGACAAAGGATAGATCCTTGGGGACAGCCTTGTGTTAGGGACGCGGTAGTGAAAAAGTAGTTTGTACGGAGGATTGCTGTTCGGGAGGACAGGTATGATTGGATGATTTTATATATATTGAAGGGGAAATTCAGTATTTTGAGTACTAATCTTATTAATGTCGACTGTTTTCCTCAGTTTGTACTTGTCCATTAAAAACTGCATACTTGTAACCGCAAATCATGACTAAACAGAATCTGCCCCACTGCCCGATTTTTAGTTTTCACGGCGTTAAGATGCAAGAAAGATGTTTATTTTCTTTTTAGCTTCTTCAACACTACATTCTATTATAGTTGTGTTTGATTGACAAAGTTTCTTGTGTACACGATACATATTCATAATTTTCAAAAGTGGGATCCAACAGACATCTATAATTTTTGTAAATTTCTGTAATTTGTAGATATTTTTCATTAGTCCAGCTCATAATTCTCCAATTAAGTAGATAACACAAATATATTGAATATACACATTACTACGTATCGTAGGTCACAACGTTCTAGAACTCTTTGAAGTAACCGCCATCGGGAGCGAAAGAACTATCGTATGCTGTTGAGGTATTTACGTTTAACGAACGAGCGTTCTTAGAGCATTCAACGAATTTCCGTCGAACGGACATAGAATGCCAAAAGAATGCTCTCTAGCTGTTTACACATAAAAAATATGACAGAGTAGAGGTAGAATGAGCATTCGATCGTTTGGTCTAAGTCGACCTGTAGTCGTACCATAATTACAAACAAAAATAATTTTTAGAGGTTCTCATCTTTTTATTTATATCCATATCTAACTACTTAAAGTAGAATTAATAGTAGTTTTGTTTTGATTTTATATGAATCCTAACGTCTTCCCCAAACGTTTTGTGTAACGAAGCTTGTTGTATTCAACAAGGAAAATGTAATTTTTTAGTGTTGTTAACATTGCATGCACACATACGGCTACTTAAAGGTCTACCAGCTTCATAAATTAGTTTATAGTAAAGTACGGACAGCGAAACTTTTTAGAGTAGCTAGAAGTTGGCGGTTGTAAATTGTTTTTTTTAAATATGTATGCACTTCAGATGTAGAAAAAGAACCCTATTTTTCAAGTTGTCTTTAATAATTGATCAAAGAGTAACATAATCACGTACACTGATCTTATGTCTAGAATAGATATCGCGCAGTAAAGTTTCTATTAGCGGCAAATTGTCTGAAGGAAATGATATAATATTTATCCAATAAGGAATAGGTTAGTAGATGATTTGACAAGTTGCGAGTTAGATACAGCTTTCGTGTTATTTTGATACGCGATGCATTTAGAAATTTTAAAGCATCTGTATCACGCTGACTGCGGGAACGAGAAAAAGAGGAAAAATTAAAAAATTTGAGAACTAGTTCCAAAGGAAGTCGTGCCAATTGTAAGAACTGGAATAAATGTAATGAGCACAACAAAAAAGAAAGAAAACCTTAAAATAATCAAGGCGGGAAAATAGCGATCTGAGGAAAAGAACTGCCTTGCTCCCGCAAACGGCTAGCAGTGGAATGGAGTGTGCAGAAAGAAAAAGCAATAAACAAAAATAACTATATATATATTACTCATATTTAGACCAGGGTAGAAAATTAAATAATCACATCAAATAATTTTAATCACCGTGTAGAAGCTTTGGGAAAAGGTACGCGTTATTAAAAAACCGTGAAGCATAAAAATTCATTCGTTTCATTAAAAATAAGAGATTTAAATCATCTACAAGACGCTTGCTATAAAAAAAAGGAAGCAGTATTAAAAAAGCTCTACGTGTAATTTAATTATTCCTAGTAAAGAAACAAAGAGAAATTACGTGCAAAATTTATATTAATTAACTCTATTTTAAGTAACCGGTATTAAACAAAATGTACAGATAATAATTAATATTTGATTAGGAGTCACTAAAAATTAAAGGGTATTATTTGTAATTGAAGTTAATTGAACCATTAGTAACATACAATATCTATAAAAACTTGTAAAAACCCAATAAAATGCAAATCGGAGAAGTGTTTATTTATAAGTATTATGTTTGAACACCTGCGTATTTTTAAAAAAGCTTATTCTGCGTAAATTTTGCAGATAATTAATGGTTACAGAGAATCTTGGAGAAACCGTAGCTTAATAGTTACGAGAAATGCTAAAGGTGGGTTATTTCATAGTCCACATGGACTGAAATAATCGATAATAAAGAATATCAATTTGCACCAATAAGAACAGGGTAGATAGAGACAGATAATATGCGCAAGACCGAGACACATATAGTAAAAGGCGTGAGTGGAGCAACGTCACGGGTTTGCGATTGGGTGAAAATAAAAGGCAAAATTGAGAGGTAAAAATAACATTTCTGTATAAAATTCAATTAGTTATTTCCAGACGTTGCGAGCCGTGTCGAAATTTCTGAGATTTAACTGGGGCGAGTGCAAATTTTGTAAAAAATCGCATGCCGGGCTGCGGAATGGGAACCTAGCATGCGAAATTCTGAAGAATTGTCCGTTTAGGGGACTAGACCGACAGACAGGCTAACCTCTATATATACCCAGGTGAATATGAACAAGCTCTCTTAGATTTTCGAATTGATTCAATGCGTTAAACAGTGCTTTTTAGTTTTCCGAGTTTGATAGAATAATTTAAACAGTTTGCTCGTATATTTTGGTGATTTAAAACAGTTTGTTCTTTACGTGCTACAATGAATGTACTTTAGTGCACTTAGAAAAGAAGATACAAGGTAATAAAGTTAGTATCACTGTACTAATTAGTCAAAATTTGCAACGACGAATGAATACACAAAAGTAGGCAGTTTTGGCGTATATTGGCGAAAGAAGCATGAATTTCCTTGCTATTTTTCGGGGGTGTTAATTATTAAATGGTTCATAAACGGGTCTGGATCCACAAAACAAGGTTCAGATATACACAGATGAGTTCCGGAAAAGCCCTGAAACAACTTTAGATGAATGGTGGTGGAGAAATTTTAAAAGCGTTGAGAATCAGAAGCCGTAAATATAACCCAGTTGGAATGGTGTGATTAACAAAAGGGACGAGGTACATTGAAGCTACGAGTGCAGTAACCTTCAGGTAAATTATACTATTTTGTTTGAATTTTGATGTTTTCGTGTGTGTTGAATAACTTTATAATTTATTTACTTAAAATGGACAGTAATGAAGTTGTACTAACAACAAATTTTTAATTTTAAGGTGAAATTTTCTTGTTTAAGTCGAAAGGAGTATTTAGTATTTATGTTCTTGATGAAAATTTGGGTATGTCTTTGAGCTCAATTAGACGAACCTGGTTAATTAACGTAAAGGGGTGGTAGATGCTCCCTTTGTACTCAGACTCAGGTCTGCATATATTGTTATATTAATTAGGAGGCATCCTACAAGGACTTTAATTTTGGATGCACATTAAAATGATAACAAATTTAAATCTTGAAATTTTCTGATACTGAAATTTATGCTGAATTTTTAATTTTGAAATTTTAATGTATTGTGAATATTGATGTAAATAGAGTTAACGTTGATGTTTGTGGTAGGAATGTGTTTGTTTTTTTGTTTATGAATGAGGATGAAGGTTTATCTAGGGGAGCAGCCGAGGCGATGAACAGAAGAAAGTCGACGGACCAGTTAATATAGGAGGTTTCACAGCAAACATGACGCCCAATTCGTGAGGCTCGATTCGAAAAGCGGAGTACCCGGATTTTGGTGGTTTCACAGCATTCTATATATATATATATATATATATATATATATATATAAATCGTTAATGGACTGGTTAGCTTAATTATTTTGGTAACAAGATGGTAGTATACTGGGTATGAAGTCCAAATAATACTAGTTTATGCAAAATTCAAAATTTAATTTCTTCTGCTTAACGTTTCGGCAAAATTTTTTTTCCTTTGTCAAAAGCATCTACAATTAGAAGAGTTGTAATATAAAACTAACATAATATAATAGATAAGTTCCTTACTGTATAAAATCAATATTTGTCAAATTTGAAAAATAGCAAAATTGTCAAAATTTAAAATTAACAAATGATTACGTTGATCAAAATTATTAATAAAATTCATTTAGTAGGAAACAGGATCTAGATCTAGTAACAAATTGGGCCTTAAAACTAATATGTTGGAAGATTAATATGGTTGAAGTAGATGATGTAGATTTAATGTTTATGTGATTATTATAAAAAGCTCTTAATGAAGTGCATTAGATTTAAAGTGATTTAAATTGTATAGAGTAGAATAAAATCTGTGTGTGTCTTCTATATCTTGTTTATTATTCAAACATTGATCTTCTTTGTTTATATAGTACGATTCTAGAAAGAGTCTGGTTTTGTAATTACATTCTTTTTCTAATATTTTAATTTCATCATATGCCGGAGTATGTTTGGTTGTATAAACATGTTTAGCCAATGCACATTTGTTAGAATTGATCCTGCAGTCACTTCTATGTTGTGTCAGACGATTCCTCAACCATTGGGAAGTTTGACCAATGTAGGATGCCTGACAGCTACAGACGATCTTGTAAATTAAGTTACTGTTTAATAATTTAGGGGTAGGGTTCTTTATTCTAGTAAATAGGTTGTTAATTGTATTGTTATACTCAAATGCAATGGCAATATTAGATTGTTTAAGAACTCTTACTATTGACGGAGCTAAACCTCGAATAAATGGTAGTTTTTTGTATATGTTGGTATTTAAATTGTTAATGTTGTTGGGTGGTAAGTTATTGTTGTTGTTATTATTGTTATTGGAATTGTTGAAATTGACATTGTCTTGGTTATTGTTATTAATGTTTTGAGATAAATTATTGTTAATACTATTATGGAAGCTATTGTTTATCTTCAAAGTGTTGGTGTAGATGAGTTTACGTAAAAATTGTTTGGGGTAACCATTGTTTAATAAGGTATTGAAAAGAATTCTTTTATTTTTATTTAAAAATTAATATTTGACTATTATACTAAACCTACCAATTCAGGTAGATATTTGAATTTTCTTTCCAACCATTCATTGAAACATAAATTCAACACCGTCAATGCCATGAAATATCGTATTGAAAAGATTTCTGATCCCCAATTTTTAAATAAAATAAAAGAATTCTTTTCAATACCTTATTAAACAATGGTTACCCCAAACAATTTTACGTAAACTCATCTACACCAACACTTTGAAGATAAACAATAGCTTCCATAATAGTATTAACAATAATTTATCTCAAAACATTAATAACAATAACCAAGACAATGTCAATTTCAACAATTCAATAACAATAATAACAACAACAATAACACCACCCAACAACATTAACAATTTAAATACCACCATATACAAAAAACTACCATTTATTCGAGGTTTAGCTCCGTCAATAGTAAGAGTTCTTAAACAATCTAATATTGCCATTGCATTTGAGTATAACAATACAATTAACAACCTATTTACTAGAATAAAGAACCTACCCTAAATTATTAAACAGTAACTTAATTTACAAGATCGTCTGTGCTGTCAGGCATCCTACATTGGTCAAACTTCCCAATGGTTGAGGAATCGTCTGACACAACATAGAAGTGACTGCAGGATCAATTCTAACAAATGTGCATTGGCTAAACATGTTTATACAACCAAACATACTCCGGCATATGATGAAATTAAAATATTAGACAAAGAATCCAATTACAAAACCAGACTCTTTCTAGAATCGTACTATATAAACAAAGAAGATCAATGTTTGAATAATAAACAAGATATAGAAGACACACAGATTTTATTCTACTCTATACAATTTAAATCACTTTAAATCTAATGCACTTCATTAAGAGCTTTCTTTATAATTAATCACATAAACATTAAATCTACATCATCTACTTCAATTGCCATATTAATCTTCAACATATTAGTTTTATAAGGCCTCAATTTGTTACTAGATCTAGATCCTGTTTCTCTTACTAAATGAATTTTATTAATAATTTTGATCAACGTTAATCGATATGTTAATATTAAATTTTGACAATTTTGCTATTTATTCAAATTTGACAAATATATGCCATTTTATACATAAGAATTATATATAATATATTATTTAGTATTTATATTACAACTCTTCTAATTCCTGTATGATGCTTTAATGAAATTAAAATTGACACAAAATTTATGCCTTAAACGTTAAGCCAGAGAAGAAATGTAACATTTATGAATTTTTCTAAACTTCAGCAATATCTATTTACACTTCATACCCAAGTATACTACCACTATTGCTAATAAACAAATAATATATATTATGTATTATAATTTATAAATTATTAATATATTCTACTTTGTTATCGCTTTTATCGACAGATTACAACATAATTGCTGCTGATCGCCATTAACTCTGTGCTTATAAATTTTTAATTAAAGGATTAACCAGTATAGAAATTGTATCTCTACTATGAATCAGTTTTGATACCAACGCTAAGAGCGTTTTAAACACAATATGATACCAGATAAATTTTTTTGACCTTTTACACACTATGTCTTAATCACAAGCAAATTTTAATATCACTTCACGAACACAAATTATGTAAAATTGCAAATGCAACGTTCTATAAATTGAATAAATAATTCTGACCTTATAGTTCTTCTGTTTCTCTTGCTGGAGATTGCAGACCCAAATTCGCCCTTTTTGAAATTCCATTTACTTTATAGAACTTTTAAATCGAAATTAAAATAAATATTCCTATCGAATTAACTCTTTACAAAAATTATAAATTTTTACGCCTTTTTAAAGCGATTAAAGCCAGTAAAGAAAATGTATCTTACTATGAATAGTTTTGTAGAACGTTCTAAGAAATATGACCTTTTTAAACACAATTCTACGTACCAATCAAATTTTTGTTGACCTTTTACACACTATGTCTTAATCACAAGCAAATTTTAATATCACTTCCGAACACAAATTATGTAAAATTGCAAATGCAACGTTCTATAAATTGAATAAATAATTCTGACCTTATAGTTCTTCTGTTTTTCTCTTGCTGGAGATTGCAGACCCAAATTCGCGCTTGTTCTGAAACTTCCATTAACTCGGCTTAGAAATCACTTTTAATTGAATAAGGGTCATTTCCTTAGTAGCTTAAAGTTGTTCATCAGTACCCTGGAGTGTTAATCCGGTAATTTGAAGCCTTTACCCAACAACTTAGAGTCGTTTACCCAATAACTTAGAATGATTTATATCCAGTAATTTAGAGTATTTTATCAGTGACTTAGAGTGTTAAGCAGCAGTTTAGGGCCCTAAATTAATAAATAGTAGAGATTTTTATTTAAATTAATTATTTCTATACTTACGTTTATATCAACGGCAAATTCTATATAGATTTATTACAGCACGCGCTCTACTGTTTATATCACTTGAATGATAAATTTTTGATAAGTTTCAACCTTTAAAATTATAAACTTTCACTAAATTTTATTCACGTAACAATTTTGTTTCAAATGGCACAGTCGGCGCGTGAATGATAAAACAATCCTCCCTTACCTGCTTCTTTACTTTTATAGAATCAAATTCTTTCTCGAATATTCCACCTGTTCTCATTGGTTGACAGAACGCTATCAGTTGTTCATATGGGAAAAAAGCGTTTCAATTATGCGTAATATCTGCAACCTATTGGGTTCCCGATGATCTAATACGTACGTTCTAAATTACACGTATTACCGTCGCCTCTGATATCCATCTTTATTTAAATATGCTGATTTTATTAAATATTGCATTTTATATACGTTCTGAATTGCACGTACATCAGAACTTTCTAGCGGGACTTCATTGACAAATGGTATTTTATGTACGTTCAAAATCGCACGTATTATCGTCGCCTCTAATATCCATACTTTATTTAAATATGCTGGTTTTATTAAACATTGTATCTTATGTAAGTTCTAAATTGCACGTATTTATTAGCTTCTTTACGCAAATGCGTTTAGATGGAAAAAAATTTTATTTCACGGTGGTTCTTCTTTGAATATCTTGAATTTGTATTTGTCTTGAGCTTAAGAATGTTTTTAAATGTTCTAAGATGATTGAATTGCTTCCGCAATTATTTATTTTAAGGAATGTAGTGAAGTTATTACGGAATGAGCTTCGTTTAATAAATTGTAGTTTGTTATTGATTTTATACAGGGTGATTTGTATTTGCTTTTTTATAATGAATGAATTATGTACATTTTTGGATTTTAAAGTTTGGTTTTTGTGATTTTTATGATATTTACATGAGGTATTCCCCCTTTGTGATCTTATATGACCTTAAATAACCTTATAATCATAGCAATATATATATATATATATCTGCGTATCTTCCCTGCTGGATACTCCCCCAAATTTTAAAGTTGTTACAAAATTTTCCACCTACCTGAAATTAAAGCCCTACCACCAAGACTTGCAATTCATACTACCCTACAACAATATCCTCTGAAGATGCTTTCCAATTCGGACGCCAAAACCTCCAGCTTCCTCAGGAATATTCGAATATTCCATGGCTGCTCACTCATTCCCTGAAAATCCTATCCTACTAAAAATAAAGTTGACTGCCAAAAGTACATCACGATTTATTAGCATATCCAATTATTACTTAAAATTTCAGTTTACACTCCTCATGTATTTCAATATCTAATAAATATTATCAATTTTGAAAATAAATCTCATTGTTAAATAAAATAATTTTGAAATTTTATTACATCAACCATGAACCAAAAGTTACTGGGTTTATTCCCAATCGTTACTCTAAACCCCAGGTCTAATACAAGCTCATAGTAAAAACTTTATCTATGTGCTGACTACGGCACTGAAATTACCAAAAACCCTTTTACTTTTCACAAACAGCTAAAATTACACCTTCATGTTATACCATTAAGATATTACATAAATAATTTTTCATCTAGTCTTTTCAAGGTAAATCATCAATCAAAATGTCCTTACATTATAATAAATACACTAAAAATCACCAAATTGTCACCTATAAAATAACACAAAAAAAGCAAAAGTTTTATAAAAGTAGAGTTACCTGGAATCGTTTGCATCACCAGCTCTCTACTTGGACACCATCTCCTACGTGATCGTCCCTCTCGACTGCCCGTTCAAATACAATCTACAGGTGGCCTCTCACCATCCGGAATAAACCGCTTCTAACCAGATTCCTCCAAAAAAATGTACGGTTCTACCATGCTCCCGCAAACCTGCTACTGGTCCATCCATCAACTCGATAGGTACCCAGAGTACACATACCGTCTTCAACCACAAGTACTACAATTGTACTTACTTGATGTTTAATTGCAATTATTTACTGCATTTTTGTTTGTTTCAGACTTGCCAAAATATCTGTGCACCCACTTGTGCTAATTAAATTTTTATAAGATCTAAATTTCGCTTAATTACTTTTGTAAGTAGCTTGGTTGGCGATCGAAGGTAAAAAAGAGCCTGCGCCCCCTCCTAGTTTATATAAGTTTCAAAAACTACCTCCTTGCATCTATTTTCAATACCCCTATAACATTTTTCTTGGTAACACAGCACAAACAACACAACGGTTGCTCAATTCCACAAAACTTGAGATATTCTTGGTACAATTTGTTACCTGTCGTCGAAATCCCAGAATTTTTAACCCCAAACAACCGCTTTACGCAGAAACCCCCATTAAAAACCTTCAACCGGCGCTGCCTTCCACGAAAACCCGATAACTGTCGTTTTACTTTAGTTTCTTAAATACGCCTCCTGTGTACGCGCATATCTCTCGTTTTACTCCAACTTGTATTCAAAATCTCCCGTCTTATGTTATTTCTGGTTGTTGTTCCTCCGCTATTCACAAGCTCTGTTCTACCTAACAACCGATATCATCGTCTATCCTACTTTTGTTTACCTAATCTAACAGTCGTACTTTGTTGGTAAAACGACCCCAGAGTTCGTATTACCTTTCTACTCAATATCTTCCGAAAACATAACGCGTCTTTGTTCCCCTCGTTAACCTCTAACTTTTTTGTCTAGCAGGCGTTTCAAAGTAAACGTTCACTAAACACATGCTATTCTTCTACCTTTATACATCATGTAAACTATAGTCTTTCTCTTTATATCGATATGTTTTCGTACGTGCAATATAAGCCTGTGTTTGTCCTTCAACTATCTATTTTTAACAATTTTATAACTTGTTGACGAGCTTTTATGATCGTTATCTCTTTACAATAATAACCTTCCTAGAATTTATAACACGTGCTCAAGCTCGAATAAACAACTGCCTTTTGGATTATGCTATACTAACTAAACCGTCTTCTATTATTGATTTTTATGTTACAAACCTGAAAGATTTTGTATTTACATAATTCATACGCTATTTTAAAACAAATTTTAAATATGCTTAACAAAATTACGTTTCACATATTTATGCAATTATGCTCCACAAAATTAAGTTTCCTTACTTATATTAATTAATATTTACAGTGAAATTTTATCACTATATACAACTAACCCTAATGTTTAACGACAATTGGCGGGGCTTCAGTGCTGAGAAACGCCACTGCGTCGGAGGTAACATCCGCTTTAGTCCTTAATAGTCAACTGTGAAGTTTAGTCTAATGATGTGGATGCCATGCAACTCCAAGAATAGTATGTCATAATAATCGAATTGGAGCATGTTAAAGATAGTTCACCAGGTCGCTACTTGTCCCTCCCAGTAAGGATGTCGCAATGGATAGTTTAGCGCCTGTTGCTTTTCATATTATATAGGAAGTCGACTGAGATCTCCAGCAGGCACCCGAGCATGTTGGCCTTTCCGCTCCTGTAACTCCTTTTGTGGTGCCGAGATGGCTTTGGACTTCTTTAAGACGGTAAACAGAGTCTTAATCTACGTTCCTCTTGAGATGAGGTTCGAACAGAATGACCGATTTGGAAAAATTTCCTTGTTTTATTCGTTTCGGTACCCATGCCCTCAATGTATACAATTTTAACCAATTGACTTTATGTATTCGGTTTGGGGCGGGTCACTACAAATCTGGCGGCGATGCAATCAATCTATAATTAGTGGTTTCAGTCGGACACGTTCGCTATAACAGCAACAACGGTTAAAGTATGATAATAAAATTCACTAAGAGTAATGCGAAGCAACTATCAGGTAAATGCACTGTTACTGACTGTGGAAGAAATATTAATTTTTTACAGGCATTTCTTTCTATAGCTTTAGCACTATGATGCAATAAAAATAATATCAAATTTCCATCCATCACTATATTGGCTTTTGCATAAAGAGAGATTGGATAATTTAGAATGTCCTGAGTATAGCAAGGGGATTGTGTGTATAAACGATTTGTTAGCACAACGTATTTCAACGCTTGATTATTAAGTAAACACTCCGTGCAAAATTAGATTGAATAACTATGTAACGCATATGAATTGTACACATTTACACAACACACATTAGTGAATAGGGAATTAGCAAGATAGAATTATTAGCATGCGGGCCGTGAGCAATGCAAATTCTCAACATTTGAAGCTTGCTTGTTGTCATAAAAAAAGTAAGGAAAGGGAATATCAACGCAAATATTTTAAATCGATTTTAAATCAATTTCCATTACTTTGCTCAAGTAACGCTTACATTTGAATGCTCTGATTTTTATATTCCGAACTGTCTATTACCAAATTTTCAGTTTACTTAACGTTATCAAAACATTTTTGTAGCTTTAATTACTAAGTGTGTGCTGGGATACTATAAAAGACCCACGAAAATTTTGCTATATTCGACTCGTTAATCTGATTAAAAGATATTAAATTTTTTTCTAATATTTTGTTACATGCCGAAAATTTGGCATATAAACATTTCTATAAGTTTCAATTTGTAAGGATGTCGCGCCAATAATTTGAAAAGACGTGTATGTATTTCCGTCACTTCAGAAAGTGCGTTTGCGCGAGATTGTGCCGACGCGGAGTGCAAGAGGGGGGTGGCAGTTTTCCGGACACGTTCAGACTGGTGACCGAGAGGTGGATGAATGTAGTTATCTTTGTGTCTTATCGGGTCTTCTTTTTTCGATATGTAGGTTTCCTGCTACACCCAATTATCGTTCATCCTTACCTGTCTTTCTTACCGTACCTCTACATAGGAAGAGAAAGAAGACGCATTTGAATTTGGTTTCAACCGGGCTCAACGAATTACCCACGCCCGAAAGATCCACGGAGCCACGCTGCCACCACTATATATATATATATATATATATATATATATATATATATTGTAATTCAATTCTTTCAGTTTAATTGTCTGCTTTTTTGTATTCGATCCCACTTATATAATTCTATTATTAATTCCATTTTTTTCTAATTACAAAGATATGCAGAAATATAAATAAATTCGATTAAAAATGTATTTTAAACACTTACCTGAAAATACTTGATTGTTATTATGTTTCAGGTGTAGTGTAGACCACTTAAGTTGGTCTCATCTTCTATTACAGTTTGACTTTGAAACAGTTTTATAAAATAAAGCATACTAAAGAAACAACGTCCCACGCTGTGAGAGTCAATGTAACAGTTTTCATATTAAATGCTTAAGAAATTTCGAGCCTAAAGTTGCGGCGCTAATTGCGACTAGTATTTTACTTTAAAAAATAACGTGTTATACTTATAGGATAGAAAGGCTAATACTGTATGCCAACGACTAGCTTGGTTATTACACCAAGTGAGAGTTAGAGAGGGGATTTAGTTAGTTATTTAGTTAGAGAACAATGTAACCATTAGTTGGGCGCCACTGTATTTAACAGGTATTAATTAATTTAAAAAGGGCAGATACAGAAAACCCTTTCGCGCTTGACAATTCTAAATTCCTCTATTTAAATTCTTGGATAAACATGAACCATATGAGAGGTATTATCTGAAGCAATCAGACGTTTTCCTAAAGAAATATTTTTAACATATGTACACAAGAAAAAGGACTAGCTTGATAACGTTTATTTTGCATCGAGAGATAAAAATTTAACCAAACAACTTTATAACATTTATTTTCAACAATTAATATATATCACAGGTTTTTAGTTTTAACTACTTAAACAAAATTCCTCTACACATTTATATCTTTAATTACGGAGTAGCAGATCTGACAGCAATTTACATAGTTGAATAAAAATTTTATTTTATAAAAACTAATTTTAAGCGATTTTAATACAAATCTTTTTTTGTTGCTAATAAAACACAGATTCATTTATGCTTCTTGTAAGTGAGAAAACCCTAATTTGTTACAAAAATTAAAAGATTTATTACTTAAATGATCTTCTTCCACAAAGTATCTGAGCTTATGAAACATCAATAATTTTGAATGCTATTAAGGTTTTTGATGAAGCAGAGATATCTTGGAGCGAAGCGATGAGATTTTTATGACTATCGGCTTGACCTTTCATGTTTGAAGAGAAGTTGTTTTGTATAACCGGTTTTCTTGTACAAATTCGGTTAAGAATTCAGCAAAATAACCCACCCTTAACTGTAGATCATAGACCGCTACCTCTAATAGAACCATAGTTTCCTGGTCATATATCTTCACCTGCTGTTCACTTTCAGTTGATAAAACAAAGAACTCCAGTTCGACGTTTCTTAAATGATAGGTGGTATTACTGTCCTGATGGTTTTTGCGCATTTACGATCTCCATTCCGATTTACTCGAAGAATAAAATGCAAGTAATCAAATTAATGAAACGATTCATTAAGACTAATCGATCTGAAAATTCCCATCTACTTAAAGTTTTATGTCTCTCAGAACAAGTGCTTAACGATCACGCGCCGTGTTTATGAAACTACTTGGACACCTGGAAATAATTATGAACAATAACTTATTTATTGTCAATTCCTAATGATAAAAATGCTATTTAAACCCATCACTTTGACGTTCATAGCAAGGTTCTAAACACCTGAAGTATTTTAATTCTATTTTTGCAACAAAATGTGGAATTTAGCCTGTGATCGAATTAGAATAGGTAGTAACGAATCGTTTATTGTTTTCCACATGAAACTAAAAATTTATTATGAATGCAAAACCTTATTTGTATTTGCAAATAAATAATTTTAACTGAATTTTTTTCATTTTTTCGTTACTTTATGCAGAATTTTTTACACTCTAAAAAGAATAACTCTTACACCGTAAAAAATGGTTACAAGTTAACACGTTCACTTCACTTCACACTAAACTTTCGTTCAATTGTCTTGGACATTTTAAACCTGTGATAAATAAAACTACTATAGTCCTCGCAATTTCTAAAAAGACTTTCGTCACAAATGACTTCACGCCATATCAACTACAAATGAAATTTTTGTCTTATTCTAACTCCAGAAAAAAGTTTCCTTTTCGGTTTGCAAATTTTGCAATGTTGCCGCCTTCATTTGAAACATTTGTTAACAATTAATATTACTTCTATTGGTTATATTATATTTTCGTTGGCGTTCTTATTTCACGTCATTAAGCTCTTGCGTTATTTTTGTCCCGCATTTTGTGTTATTTTTGCTTGCATTTAAAATTGTCCTTTTCAGAGCAGACTATCGTTATTTTTGTTTGGATGAATAAACCATGTCCGGTTCACGTTTAGAAAGCAGAAGAAAGCTATTTGTAGCTAATTTAATAGCGTTTTTTGAACAAGAACTAGATAACGGTGTTCCATTTATTCTTTTGACGGCAGTTCGCGAGGTAAATTAATTATTTACTTCAATTTGTAGTTCATTAATTCTATTTTAGCGTGTCGCAGCGGCTTTAAATATCAATTTGTCCACGGTAAGTGCTGTGTCAAAAGCATTAAAAACAATGAACCCTTGACTTTTAAAAAACGAGTTCACAAAAAACCTATTTCTGTAGTTGACCAATTTACTAAATGCGGCATTCGTAATGTAATTTACAGAATGTCTGAAAATCGTGAGTAAATTTTATTAATTTTGAAATTATCTATATAGCAGTAAATAATTTTACCCGAGCATATTTCTGCAGAAATTTTGTGGCAAAAGGTAACACACGCTGAGCTCTTTAAGGGTAGCGAAAGATCGTTAAATACAGTTCTACATAGTATGGGTTTTAAGTGGAAACAAAATAATCCAAGACGGGGACTTATGGAGTTATCCGATGTTGTTAATAGAACAGTGCAGTTTTTGAAAACTTATATACAAGTCAAACAGCAAAACTTGTATCAATTTGTTTTTTTGGATGAAACATGGATTTTTCAAAATGGTTCTATAAGCCGTTCTTGGCAAGATAACAATCTGAAAAGTGTAAAAAGTACAAGTGTTGACGGAAAAAGGTTAGTGAGATTTACATTTGATAATGTGAATGCATGAAGTAATTCTGCATTTTAGGTACATAGTGTTGCATGCAGGCAATGCAGATGGTTTTATTGATGGTAGTGAATTGATCTTTAGTTCATCGGCAAAAAATCAAGATTATCATGGCGAAATGAATGAGGATAATTTTTTACGTCGGTTTGAAAATCAACTACTAAAAAATTTAGAAACACCATCTGTAATTGTTCTGGATAATGCTTCGTATCATAGTACTATAGAACAAAAAATAGCAAACATTTCGTGGAAGAAAACAGAAATAGCAGAATGGCTTAGTAGAAATAAAATCCGTTTTGAATTAGCATTATTAAAAAGTGAACTGCTAAATGTGGCTGCAATGTAAGTAGAAAATGTGGTATTCTTGTAGCCGACTAACATATTTTTCCAAATTGTAAGAATAAACCACCCAAAATTTTTAAAATTGATCGTTTAGCTGAACAGTATGGCCATAAGGTACTAAGGCTGCTTCCCTACCATTGTATTTTTAATCCAATTGAACTGATTTGAAGTATTGCTAAAAATTATTTTAATCGTCACGTTGGTAGGGATGGCAGATCTATAGAAAACTGTATGGCAATGTGATACGAAGCATTAGCGACCGTAACGCCTCAAGTTTGGGCAGATTCTGTACAACACACAGAAACAATCATTAGAGAATGGTGGAATCGCGAAATTTAGTTTGATATAAAAGATGTAGCAGTTGGTCATTGATGTAAATGAAGTAGCGACGCAGCAATTGGGATTCAGACTGCAGTGACAACTAATCAACACAAATTTATAGAAGCTTAGGGAATTTAATAAAAGATATTTTTACACAATAGACACATTGATGTTCGTAAATAAATTAATTATTGGCATTTAGTTTATTGTGTATTAATACATATCTTTAACTTTCTGTATAATAAATAAATACAAAACGAAAAAGATTTTCTATTGCTAAATATCAAATTTTTAATAAGTACTTTGTTAATGTTTGGAAGTCGATTTCCAATAATAAATAGCATATCGTTCCTTTTAAAGATGGATACTCCTTTAAAGAAGATGAAATTTTTCTTCAGAAGAATCTCGCAGTTGCTTTAGACGCATTTTAGATGCTTTAGTCCAATATTCCTGGACCTGTGCTCAGGGTTCTACACTATTTCTTAACCATAACAACAGTTCGTCACAATTATCTTTAAGAAAATATAATATAATATTTGTTATGATTGTGAGTTTGTTACCAGGCGTATCTTCACAGTGGTGTAGCTAAGGGATGAGAGGCCCCCCCGCGAAAATAACAAGGGGCCTCTATATATAATTTAAAATAAAGTAAATATATGAAAGAAAAAAGAAATCGTTGTCCTTGGCGGTTATATACATATAAAACTTTTTTATTTAGTCATAACAAATCACCTAAATTTTAACAAAAGAAAGTTATCGACTAAACGTTCCAAATTAATTTTTGTGTATGTTCTGTTCTTACTTAATACTGCTAAATCACTTAACCTAGTTTGAGTTATAGTACTTCTTTAGTATGTTTTAATCAATTTTAATTTAGAAAAACTACTTTCGGCAGCTGCTGACGTTACAGGGAGAGTTAAATGCAAAAATAATAAAGTACACACATCTGAGAGGCTGCTTGCCATACACGTATTGTCTAATATTAGGAAATTTTGAGCACTTTGATCATGTGTTTCAATAAACCCCAAAAACGATTCCTTTATTTCTAGCTTGCCATGGTCTGCATACAGGTAGCGAACAATAATACTAAGTTGGTCATTTTTTGGAATGTCCTGAGTTGTATCCAAAACAAGTAAAAAAATGGAGGGTGTGTTACCTCTTCAATAATTTGTTCTAAAACACATTTTGCAGAAAGGGATATGAGTTGGTTCTGAATATCGGGACTTAGGTATTTAGTCCTGCAATTAGTACTGGCGATATGCGCTTGAAGCAAATGGTCGTATTTTGAAACTAAATCAATTATGTTTAAAAAATTACCGCTTTTTGGACCTGTTGCAGATGCAACTTCACGATGTCCTCGTAGCAGAGGATTGCACATTGCCAATGTACGAATTACATCACAAATGCAAATCAAGATTAATTTAATCTTCTCCTTTTCTCTACCAATTAAAGTATCAACAGTCTAATTTCTTTCCCATGAAGAATAAGTTATGCATGCTTGAAAATAGGCAGAGGACTCTTCGTGAGTTTTATTTTTTTGCTCAAACCTTGCCAGTCATTAATATTTCCATCACACCAAGATGTTGATTGCGACAAGTCCTTATTAGTAAAAAGCCAGCATGATTGACAATACACTGCATTTAAAATGTCTGAGTAGCACAACCAAGAGCGTTCAATTTTCTGTCCTGTCTTTGTGCTTTTATAATAATAATCCGCGCTAGAGGACCTCGACGATTTTGGATCGCGAGGAAATGGCCACGTAGGCCTGTTTGGGCTAGAAAAAATAATGCTACGTTTCAGTGCGTCTGAAAGCGAATTGTGAATTAAAACTATGTCCGTATCCACCTTTTGTTTAACTACATCTACATCTAAATTTGACGCGATTGCTCACGAGGATTTACTAGAAGTATACACTCAACGTCCACATCAATCTACTGATGCGAATGTAACTGAACATCGCCAGCAGTATCTTTACTACATTCTGAAAGTTCTTTTTCTAAATGTTCCATATTTAAATTACCACTATCACTGTTCTCGGTTTTTGATTCTTGATTACAATCCGATAGCTCTGCATTTTTAATAAAAATCTGTAACTTTAGGTGATTTTCTTTTAGCTTTCAATTTTTCTTGTTGCAATTTACGTTTTTTTGCACCACTCATATAAACTCTATTTGTTCCACTCATTACTAATACTTAGGTAACAAATATTTCAGAACACAGACGAAGTTAAACACCAAACACCAAAGAAACAGATATATAATAGCGAATCGAGCAAAAAATGAATGTAAAGCTAAAGTTAATGTGGTAAGAGTAAAAAAGATAACACAACATAATATCTTGATCTTAAAGACGGCATTCAAATACAGAATGTTCGTTCTTTGATAATGTCGCATGTTATTTTACATGTGTAGTATGTGCTATAATATAAAAGAAACGACTCAGAAACTTACGAAAAGAAATATTTATTTTAAAGTGTTTAATTTTTCTATTTTTACATCTTAAGTAGGTTATAGGTATATAAAGTCAACTGACACTCTTATCAGCTAGCCGGTTTTCAACAAAAAAAGAAACAGTCACCATTGTTGCAGTGTAAAACAACACTTTCCTGTCTATTGATTAGACATTATGAATATATGAATAGAAACTTATACAAGATTAGCTTGGCTTAATTCTTGCATCAAAGCGTACATTTTTATAAATACAACGGTTAAGATAACCAGTTGTTCTATACAAAAATAAGTATCCTGATTTGTTTTGTAGGCCTTTAGTGGTAAGTATAACTATAGATGAAACACTGGGGTCCTTGTTTCTGTTTCTGGTTAAAAATCTTTAAACAAATTCGACATCGCCTATTTCACGATGGTGGGACCGGACCGGTGCCCTTTAATGTTTGGGGCCTCCCCGCATTACGTGGTCTGCGGGGGCCTTAATTACGCCACTGTATCTTCAATTTGATTTATCATAACAATGGGTTTTTTCAATTTCTTTTTTGTGTAGTAGTATTTATATACAAGTTTTCCTAATACTATAGTATAAATTTTCCCATTTAACATGAAAAGTACCTTAATTTCTGTTAGAAATACTGCCACAATTCCATCTTCAATATCATTTAAGGTATCTGCATCGCTCCTGAAAACACATTATCAGAAGTTTGTAAATTTAACAATTTCAACAGTATCCAAATACTAGCTAGTTTTCACAATATTGTGTTGGGTTGTTTAACATCCGGCAAACCTTAAAAACAAATTTTTATAACTGTTCGTCCTCTTACTTTTTAGTTTAATAAACATAACTTTTGGAAGTCTTGATTATTGGTGGCTATTATGCCGTGCCCAATATAACATGTGTGTGGCTATTTAATTAAAAATATATGACAAAAAACATTCAATTATACAGGGTGTTTCAAAATTGCACGGCACTATTTTAAGGGAGTGTTCTTTAGCACAAAATAAACATAAAATTTCTAATAAACGTATGCTCTAAAATGTACCCCTATGGAGTTATAACCCCTTTAAGGGGGCTAGGTGAAATTGAGTTTTTTTAATTATCTGAAGAACCACAAAAGATATTTTATTCAGATTTTTGTTGCCTACTCATGTTTTTATGCCAAATAAGATAGGCTTATCCATTTTTCGATAATAAGATCGGGGGGGGGGGGGACAATCACGTTTAACCCTGTATTTTTTTTGTATGTAAGCTTTTATAAATTATAATACCAGAATTAGAATCTTTTGACATTTCTGAGTAAAAAAGTCACTCTTCTTTGAAGTCGATATCTGTAGCCGTTTTCGAGTTAATTGGGGTGAAGCATTCAGGATGCCCTATGATACTTTACATACCTACACAGATGTTGATAGTTGAAAATATTTATTACAATTCAACATTTAAAGTAACTGTTCAAAATGCCCACCATTTTGTTGTATGCAGCATCCAGCACGACGAATCCATTGCTCTTTGGCAAGTTTTATAACATCAGGACGATTCTTAATAGTATCAGCAGCCTCCACGCGCCGATTGTTTAACTCCTCTTGCGTGTAGATAGACTTAGAAAAAACTATAGTCTTCATCCAACCCCAAACAAAATAATTTAACGGTGTTGAATCGGGAGATCGAGGTGGCCATTTAACAGGTCCACTTCGGCCAATCCATCGGTTACCATATTTTGCGTTTAAATAGTCAGTGACAATATGAGTGAAGTGGGCTGTGGAACCGTCATGCATAAACCAAATCCCACATCTATCGGGAATAAGATTATTTTGCAGAAAATTCAAATAAAACACTCCTGAAAGTCTTCGTGGTAAAAAGAAGGGGCCGATGAGATTGTTACCAAGAAGTTCACACCAGATATTTAAGGAAAATGTATTTAAAATATACTCACTAGTACAAATTCCCACATAATAACATTTATTATTAAGCTAAACAACTTACACTGCAATTTTGTCAGTATAAAATCATTTTACAAGTTACTGTTTAAAAGTAACAAACGACATTCCGTCACCAATTACTAAATACTTGCAAAATTTATATTGTACCGATGCTTCATTGTAGACACGAGAAATTGCTATTTTGATAGTAGCAACGGCGCCAATATATGACATCACAAATATTGATGACGAAAGTCAGTTTAAAAATTGCAAAAGCTATATACAAACTACAACAAGCAACTATGTGCGAATAACCCATGCGTGAAAGAGGGAACTCCCCATAACGCAGATGACAAATAACAAGCTATGCGAATGATGTGCACTAACGTAACTTGTTTAAAAATAACCCTCGTATAATAAACAATACAGTTGAAGCAACACTGCTTTCATTTTGCAAAGGTCCTGGATGAGCAATCAAAAAACTCATTTTGATATCAAATAATACAAGCAAAATAATGGCCTGTCAGCTTTATTAATGCTTTTAATATCCAATGCGTTGTTGACATTCATTGAAATTATTTTCTCAACAGCAAGACATAATTATTTTGTGAAGTGCTCCCGTGAAACTGTACGATTTCATTAAATGCTAACCAACTTTGAATTATTATACTCATCCATTGTGTTTAAATGAGGATTATTGATCTACCAGTGCATTGCTACGGAACATAGAAACTTTTTATATTACAGGATGAAATCATAGTGTTAAGGTCCATAATTTAACGGCATCGCAATGCAATTCATTTTTACGAAAATGTACACGTTTCTGATATGAATGCACATTCTTTAACAGAATCACATTTTTTAAAGTTGCATTTTTAATCTAGTATCAGCAAAGTGTCGACAATTACTATATAAATTCCTGTAAAATGCTCCATTATGCCGATCAAGTTAGAAACTTCCTTACAGTTTCCACACGCTACTTTATTATTCGATTATGGATCACCAATTATTTGCAATAATTCTCTCCTGGTTGATCCTGCCCTCTCAGGGCGCGTCTAGTAGTCAGCGTTAACCTAGTGGTTACTGCCGTCTTGTCTGTATCATTTGTCGTGCAAGTGTTCTGCAATAATTAAATCTGTATCTACATAGCAGAAAATGACCATAAGGTTTTCGCTGTTTCACGAAAGAATTTTTGGTAGTTCAAATGTAACATTTTCAATTTCTACCTCTTTACTGTGCTTATTTATTTTAGTACACGTGCTTTGTTTAGATAGCATCCAAAAACCGATGTTTATCATGGTTCTTTTTATTTTTGTACAACTTTTTATACTTCCGTTTCGGTTTCTTTTGACATCACTTCAGTTTCTTTACCAATCAAATATTTTCAACTAGATTAACAGATTCGTCTTTCAGTCTCGTTATTTATTCTTCCGTTCCTCGGAACATTATACAAAGATATACAAACGCAACCTTCACTGATGTTTTTCTATTTATAAGGTTTTGCGGAACTTGGTGCCAATCATGTCGGCGGACTTCTTGGACAGAGGAAGGAGGGATGTTAAGCATAGCATCAACTGTATCGGGATCAACAAGGTGACCATCTAGGTTAACAACGTAACCAAGATAGCGGAGTTCATGGAAGCAGAAATGATGTTTGTCCAGCGGAAAAGAGACGTGAAAGGACTAGGTTGAGGATGCGGAGGTGTTCGTCGAAGTAAGGGGTAGCTATGATGATATCATCGAGGTAGGCACAGTAAAATGGTTCCAGGTCAGAAGAGATGAGCTGATGAATCAGGCATTGGAGATGCGGTAAAATTGGAACGAACCACGATGAGGGACGGTAATGACAGTGATAGGTTTGGATTCGGGAGCTAAAGGGATTTGCCAATAGGCGAAGTGAACTATGAAGAAGAGAAAATGGGCATCACGGAGCAGATCTAAGATAGTGAAAATATAAAGAAGAGGATACACATCTTCTTGGGTGACTTGATTGACTTTGCGAAAGACAATGCAGAACCTATAGGATTTGTCCTTATTTTAGCTAGGATTATGGAACTGGACCAGGGACTAGTGGAAGATTCGACAACGCTGAGTTGGAGCATATCGTCGAGTTCTGAATGGGCTATCTAAAGAACAGAAAAAAAGGATAATAGCGTTGTTTGACAGATTCTGCGGATGTACGGACTTGATGTAGAACAAAGAGGTGCAACGAAGTCCAGGAAGCTGTTTGGAAAAGGCAGTGGAAATAAGGGAATTCAACTGATGTCGTTGTGCGGGAGTAAGGTCGGACAAAATTTGAACATGATTGGAGGTAGTAATGACCAATGAGGAAAAATCATCGAAGGTCTATTGGCCATCGCGAAAATTGGGAACACATTGTACCGGCCTCCAAAAGTCGATATCCAGAATCAGTTGATGAGAAACTTCAGGCATGACAAGAACATCTAGGGTAATGACGGAATTTAAAAGAGTAATGGGAAGGGAAACGGAACCTAGGATCGTGCATTTAGAAATGTTAGCCAGACTTCAGAAAGAAAAAGAGAAAGTATGAAGATAAAGGTGTAAAAAACGTAAACGGTGCCAAACGGGACGATCAAGAGCAGTGCACGTAGCTCCGGAGTCCAACAGACCATTTAAAGAAATTTCAAAAATTTGGAAAGATAGATATGGGCATTTGCCGCCACGGACAATGGCACATACGAAGACTAGCAAGAATCGGGATTGATCATCCAGAACCTGGAAGGAGGAATTCGAGACTAAGGTCAAAGTAGGGATTTCGTCTCGCTCCTAAAACACTATCGACGAGTGAATGGGTTCCCATGTTGCTACGGGCAGTCGCGTCGGATTACTCTCTTGCGGCAGCATCCGTAACAGTGCGAGACTTGGGGCTGAGTACAATTAGAAGAAATATGCCCCATCTGATCACAATTCCAAAATCAAAGGACAAAATTCGGAGTATTGTTTGAAGATATATCTGCCGGAGAAGAGCATGTTTTGGAAGTAGTAGGATGACCAGGATGAGGTACAGAAGCAAATGTACAACTAACCACAGAATAAATTTGGTTCCTGTTAGGGGGTGTTCGGGAATGGTGTTGGGATGGCCATAGAAACCGGCGGTATTTTTAAATGCGAGGTCTGTCCAAAAACGAACTTAGGTTCCAACAATCACTTCTCCTTTTAGGTGGCACAAAATTACCGACCTAAACTTTTTCAACCCCCATGACTCGAAGAGATCGACCGCCAACTTAAATATTTGGGATTCCGACACATTATGAGCTAGCCTGAGATCTTCAACCTCCTCAAAAAAGTTAGGTACAGTAAGTACATTAGAATCTTCACTAGCTTTTAAATTCCACCTTACGTCGGGCTACGAACAGGATTTGCTAAGCGGGCTAGGTACCCTAGATTTTGAACTTTTTGACTACCGTAACAAAAAGGAATTCAAAGAGCTAAAAAGTCGCAGAGTGAGATGAGGCACAAAGAAAGAAGGAAGAAAACTTCAAGAAAGGAAGTATATTTACACACCTCTAATTAAAAAACGTGTTACAAAAAAGAAAATCAACCCGCGAAGGAAACAATACTCATCCCACGTATCTCAGAGGATTTACATATTACAAAAATATTTGCCAAAATAATTAATACACCCCATAATGACCTCAATTCCAATATTCACATAAAAAAGAAATGAACAAATAAATATTTTATGGATTGTTCTCAGTAACTTGTTTAACACAATTTCTTAAAAAATTTATATCATACACAAAAACAGAAAAATAGGAAAGTTATATATATATATATATATATATATATATATATATATACTTATATAGTGTTCATCCGTTCCGAATGGACATGCACCTTGACGAAGTTCTCGACTACAAGAACGGGTGGAACGGCTTGCGTGTTCTAATGAGCTAAAGAACCGAACCAAAAGTTTTACCAAATCGGGGAGGTCTTTGGTGAGGAATCAGACTAAGATTGGTCCCCGAAAGAGGGCAGCAGCTCGTTTGGTATTTAAAGTGTCAGAGACCATAGGGGTCGGTATGGCATTCTAAGGCACAATACTGTGATGTTGAAGGCAACGGGAAACCACCACATTACTTCCCTTGTACAAAGTGTACTTAAATTGTAATAAACGTAATGGCATTCTCTGGGGTAAAAATTCCTGAGTTAAAATAGTCCCCCATTCGGATCTCCGGAAAGAGACTTCTCCGGAGGATGCGATCGGAAAGTTCAGACTAAGACTCGGGAATATTTTGCGAGACAAAGCGTGGAATGTTTAAAGTATGAAGCAAGTGGGTAAGCTAGAAAATCGGAAAATTGAAATGGATAGGTTAGCACTAGACATAATAGGGATCAGCAAAGTTCTGCGGTCAGAGGCGGGGGATTTTTGGAGTGCAAACTTTAGGGTAGTTCACACAGGATCAGAGGAAGGAAATTCGGGCGTGGGGATAGTTATGCAATAAAAGATAGGACACTGTGTAGAAAATTACTTAGAAAAGAACAAAAGAATACTCGTGGTTAGATTAGAATCTAAACCGATAAACACAGTAATAATACAAGTATACATGCCTACCTCTAGCTACAGTGACAAAGAGGCAGAGGCGATCTACAAAGATATCTAAGACATATTAAGATACGCTAAAAGACCTGAACATAATAATTACAAAGAAATTTAATGCAGTGGTAGGTGAGGGTAGGGAAGGAGCGGTAGTAGGTTTATTTGGTTTAGACACGAGAAACGACAGGAAAAATAGATTGGTAGAATTTTGCGACAAGAACAATTTAATCATCAGAAACACATTATTTCAACATTATGCTAGAAGACGATATACGTGGAAGATGCCAGGAGATATAGAAATATAGTAAATAGATTACATTCTTGTTAGACAATGGTATAGGAATCAAGTAAAAGACTGTAGAAGCTACCCAGAAGCAGATATAGACACTGACCACAACGTCGTAATTATGAAGGCCGCTCTTAAATTAAAAAATTTGAAGAAAAGAAACGGAAAAGGGCTTTGAGAAACTAAAAGATAAAGATATCCACGACAGATTTGAAAAAGGTCAAATGAATTGCTGAAAGATATCGGGGATTTTGGTTCTACATTGTTGTGGTTGTAAAATTCCGAGTATTTGTCATGTTCCATTTCTTATTTGTAAATCTACTACCTCCTAAATTTAAAACCGTTTTAATTTTTACTTATTTGAATATACGTTTTGTTACACTTTTATTATTTCAAGTTAGCTCAATTAGGCAACCAACCTTGCTTGTTCTTTACCTAACTCACACGACCACATTTTTATATTACCCTTTCTGGTTTCTTATCTAAGCATGTGGTTGAATGATGCTAGTTTAATTGTAATTACATAAAGCGGCTGTGTTATCTTTGATAGATAAAAATATACTCAAATTTATTTCTATTCCATGAGAAATTTCCGTGATTATTCTTCAGAAAACAATTTTATAAATACATTAGTTGAACCAGTTCCTTATATTTCTGGCGTTAGTTTGCGTTGTTTCTTTTGTGAGAAATATTATCAGCTCAATCGGGCAGTTACAAAATTCTTATGGTAGAATCGTACTCCTGTTTATGTGGCTGCGCAAATTGTAACCAATATTTTTCGAATTTAAACGCACATCCTGAACCGTATATTTTACTCTTACATTGTTAGACTCTTTAAACTAATGCTTACTCGGTCGCACTACAGAAATTTCACACTAGCGTTATCACTCATTTTGTCTGGCTGAAGTTGTATGCAGATTAAGTCATGACAAGACAAGTAACTTGGAGTTACTTAAATCCCTCAAAAGCTTATGTGAATGAACACTATTAAATGCCAACAGGTACAATTGCTCCATTTACTTACACAACGTTGATTTGCTAATAGTAGGTAAATATTCAGAGATAATGAGCTACACATTGCTTTCTACTTAATCCTGTCATTATTAGAATAAGGGTTTAGTATAATCGGTATAATAATATTTTTATATTAATGGATAACTGTGTTAATTGATATCGCAATTTTTGGTGTAGATTGGTTGAATGTTCCTAAGCGCACCATTGTAAATATTAATCTTGTGTACAAAGTGTAGTATCTGCTTGTGTTAGGAGCTTGTCATGCTTATGTCAGCGTACATCTAGCAAGCAATTGGGTAAGATTTATTTGTATAGTTATTTAGGCTTATTTGTGTATTTAGAGTTTGAAATCGGTTTACACTTGTCGTCCTGTTTTCTACGTATCATCGAGTTTAATAGACGTGTTACATATTAAAGAAAATCATGTGTTCGCCTTTAAATTAACAGTTTAATATTACGTAATTAATATTAATTAATAATAATAAATAATATATTATAATATATATAATATATATATATATATATATATATAATAATATATTATAATATATTATTATATATAATAATTAATTAATAATATTAATTAATATTACGTATTAGCGTTATATTTTACATGTGTTTTTGTTTTTAATTATCCTTTTAGCTACAGATGTTCTATAAAAGGAGATTTTGGTCTTTTGTACTATTTTTTCGTTCTTTAAACTTCCAATCTCCAACTGCGGTAAGCGCGGCATTAGCTTTATTGCTCTTTCTCTCCCTTTCTTTGTTACACGTAATACAGGCATTCATTCTGTTACAGATTTCGTTCTTTTCTTCCTGGCACGTTTGTCTTTCGGGTAACATATTGCTATGCTGTCGTACTTGTTTTTTATTGTTTGTTTTATTTATCGATTTTCTTGTTAGCAATAGCTAAATTTTTTGCTTGTGGCAAAATAATATCTTAGGTTGTTACTTTGGGATCTGATTTATTTGGTACTTCTACATTATAAGGTCAGGTGAGAAAAACTTTGCTTAACTGTGTTTAGTATTTTAAATGTTTATTATTGTATTTAAAGTTATGTAATATAAGGCATAATGCCGCTTTCATCCTTCCCAGTCGCTATGAAACTTTTAGCAAGTAATCGATAAACTACTACAGCATGAATTAATAATAAGAATTGAGATTAAATTGTTTTAATAATGCTTATCGTCCAGTGTGCTATGAGCAATTATTGAAATTATTCTCTCAGCTGCAGAACTAATTATTTTGTACTGCGTTAACATACCTAACGCCGCAATTTCATTAATCATCATGTATTCTGTACGTTAAATTATTATTCTCATATTTCATGTTTAAATGGGGATTCCTGATCCAGTAACAAATTACTAGATAATAACCTACTTCTAATTCAAGACGAGCAAATTGTTTAAACTGTTGCAATCCCTTTGAATTTTGTAGTATAAATGCAATTTAAAGATTACCAATCCATAAAATTAGGCACGTGTTGCGGGTAAAATGGACCTGTAAGTGAATAAATTATTATTTGCCATGAAGGAACAAGGAATCCGTAACAATGCAAGGGTGCGTCGGCTAACTGCAGTGGTGTGGAAGTGGGTTCCTATGGCGAAATTTAAAAAAATAGAGAAACTTTAAATAAAAATGATATAGAAAAAAAATTGTAAACAGAAGGACTGAATTGCAAAAACAAACACCTTCCATTATCACTTATCCAGAAAGGTTTCTTCTGTGTTAAATTTTAGGGACTCAAATCCGCCTGTCACAGCAATGTTTCGATATTATTTCTACACGAAAGACGGCTATTCGCATAAATATCCCTTGCTTCAGTACCTTAAACTTTGCCACATTATAGTTACCTTCCTCTAAAATATCTTCAAAACTCTCATTAATTTTTTTAAAATAATTAAATAGAATTGTGTAATAAAATGCTCCCCAAATACGATTCCATCACTAGAGTAGCTGGATATCTTCTACAAATATGCCCATTTACCTAGCTTTCTAAATAATTTCAAATAAAAATCTACCCAACACTTAATCTATATTAACATAAAATAATTTCAAGTAAAATTACAAATATACTTTCATAAAAACAATTTCTTAACTTATCTTAAAAAATTTAAAAAGACTTTAAATCTAATACAAACACAATGATACATACCACTCTACATTCTTCCTGTTTTCAATATCCAGTTATCTAACATTTATAAATCCCAATATGTAAATAATCTATAGGAACACTGTGGCACGATTTAAATAAAAACCCTTAACCACAAAAAATATTTAAATTACTAGATACGTATTTCGACCACTATGTGGTCATCATCAGTAGGAAACCTCTTAAAAAAAAACAATAATAATAATTAGCTGTTGTTCTGGAACACTTCAGAGGATATTCTCCTCACCACTTAGGCTGAAGTGAACTTTCCCAACCTATAATTTACTATATTGTTGCTTTAAACACTATCGAGGATATTCTCCTCACCCGCAGAACACCAGCCTGCGGGTGAGGAGAATATCCTCGATAGTGTTTAAAGCAACAATATAGTAAATTATAGGTTGGGAAGGTTCACTCAGCCTAAGTGGTGAGGAGAATATCCTCTGAAGTGTTCAAACAACGCTATTATTATTTGTTTTTAAGAGGTTTCTATTGATGACCACATAGTGGTCGTATTAAATATTTTAACTGCCTTTAATAACAATACACAAAAGAGCTAGATACCAGTTTTTCATAATCCGTTTATTGTCCATTCCAAAATACTTTAATACCATTACCTACATATTCCTTAATATTTTAAAGGGATAACGTTATGCATAAATTTAGTTCACACTCGTTCCGTAAGTAAATCATTGACAATAAAAATAATCACTTCTGTGCTTGAATAAAGTCCTACGTTATTAAATACTAACTATGTAAACATCCAAAACTCACATACACATAAAAGACTATATAACCATAAAAGCTCATAATTACCGATGGTTGGATCACCTATTGTACAATCAAAAATTTTCTATCTACCCATTATGTATGCTGGCAGCAAAAGGAGTTTTGTTCCTGATGGGTTGCTAATTTTTAAATCAGGAATAAAACTAGGGATTATCACGATGAAATGAATAATTAAAATTTCTGTAAATGGTTACAAGATAAATTATTACAAAACCTTGAACCAAATTCTGTATTAATGATGGATTATGCAGCATATTGTTATTGTTTTCTTCTTGGCTAATTGCTTCTCTGAGGGTGACTTTTAACTAGAATGTAACTGGGCCAAACTGTGTTGCAGAATGAAAATAGGAAGCTCGCGGTCTAAACTCGGAGGCATGAGAAGGTCGGAGTATTTTCTAAGGTTGAACCTGTTGTTGAATAAACTAGGGCGCCACTGCGTCAATAAAACTAACTAAAATCGTCTTAAGGATAGACCAAGATAAGCCTTGAGGGAATTACATATGTCTGAGTGTAAATTTTTAGTAACATAATCTCTTTTCTTTGTACTTAATTATTCCAACCAGAAATGGATAGATCACTTGTTCTCTTATTAGACTTTTATAAATAAAACTATTACAAAATTTGACTGGTATGTAATGAAATTAGTTTCTCTTCTTTTATGTACAAAAAATTAAGAAAAATGTCATACAGTATAAATACAATAGCATGAAATTGAATGCTGATAAAAATATTAAGTTGGCAAAAAATTTACAGTTACTAACTCGGCTCGTCATAAAAAAATATCCAATATCTTATTACATTAATCAGATGCTGTAATCAGAGATTTTTGATTCGGCTCACAAAATTGTTTTTAGTTTAAATTTTAATCTTTCTAATGTTTTAGTGAATTTACTTCATATCAAGAATTATTTCATTATAAAACTTATTTAATAACATAAATGCAACTTGTTTTGAACAAACATGGAAAACTAGATATTAATCTTGACAGATGTTAGATTGAAATGTTATTTTTAACGACTATTCAATACAAGAAAATGGCTACAAAAAATTTGCCAGATCATCTTATCTATACTAAATAAAATATGATTTATTTCAATAGGCATAACTTTCATATTCGTTATTCAAAAATTTTTTGCTGAATCTTACATCGTTTAACCAATTATTTTTCTGTCTAGCAAGGTACATTTTCTAACAAAAGTTACTTCTCGTACAAATTGATGCTTGTTGTTTCTTAAAGAAATATTACTCACCCCAGCTCGCAGACATTTAGTGTAACAAAAAAATTACAAAGCACCTGTCTGGTCGCAGCCTTGTGAATTTGTCGTCTTTAATACGAACAAGCAAAAATTCCTCGCCAAAGGTTAACACACTTTTATTGACTAAACTTTAATTCGAATCGATTTTCTTATACCCATTATAATTTCTTAAACTACACCATCTAAAATTTGCTTGCTAAAAATTTAAACATAAGTTAGTAGCGATTAAAACGCCATGTTCTAGAATTTACAAACCTCTTTATAAATTTTGAATTTACTTCATTCTTCTGTTTGGCTAGCATAGCTGTCTTTCTACACCTTTACTCAAGCAATACGTCTCTGCCAGAAGTGATAATTCTTATTACCCATAATGACTAGAAAAATTCTCACCACACTTAAAAAAAACGTCTTTTCGGACTACATGCCACGACGAGAATAATACTTTCCGTATCGGACCGGCACATCGAGCATCCCGCCCACGGCTGCTCGGACTGACAATTACGTCGGCAAACACTGTTTCGTCTAAACTCCGGCAACCCACATAGCATAAAGCAGATTCCAGGTTTGCCTAAAACTAAAGTGTTACAATATCATAACGCATATCATAACGCATTACCGCAGCATCGTCTTGGAAAGAACGAGACATGAGGTATTGGATATTGAAAAGAGACACACCTTTTGAGCTAAAACGTACAAAAGCAGAACTACATGCAAAAATTAACCAACATAAACCCACATGCAAGCAATATCCTGTTGATAAATTGTTAGCTGAACATGGCCATACGGTGTTAAGATTGCCTCCATATTATCTTGAACTCAACCCCATCAAAAAAATATGGGCGTCAATAAATAACCATGTTGCTGTAAAAAACGCCACTTTTAAATTAGATGATGTATGGAGGTTAGTTGAAAATGAGTTTGATACTTTTGGCCATCAAGATTGGGCGAATGCTTGTTCTCATGTATAGAAAATTGAAGAACATTACTTTGCCTGGCAATATTTAATAAAATATATAGAAGAATTAACATTAAACGTTAATAACGATAGTGATTATTTAGAGTTTGTTTTGTCTGATGATAGTGATGACGATCTTGGTTGTAAACCGTTATAATTACACATTCACTTAAACGAATATTAGAAAACGAACACATCAAAATTATAACATATAATACATAAACTACTCAACAATTATTTAATAAAAATTAAAGATATTATTTGTAAGCAATACAGATCAAACATAGTGTACCAAATTCAATGTAAAGATTATGATTCCACATACATTGGTCACAAATTGGTTACAAACTAGAATAACAAAACATAAATCACATTGTAGAACCATTTAAAAAAAAGGTTCGACTGCTTTAACTTCACATCAATATAAAAACAAACACAATTTTAATTTTAACCTTAATAATATAAAAAAACAAACTATAGTAAAAGATTCATATTAGAAATTATGAAAATAAAAACAACACCCAACACCATCAACAACAAAATAGACATTGAAGGCTTCAGCTTAATTTACAATAATATTTTAAACAGTTACTGATATAATGTATGTTGGTGTGTTGTGATAATGCATGTGTATGTATGTAGATAGACATTACCAATGTCAAAGAATTAGACCTAACCATCAATTTTAAAAGTCAATTCGTAGTTGTCATTCTTTCAACAAAATCTGTTTAACTTCAAGTTAACCAATAAGCTAGATATATTCATGTAAGTTTTATTAAAACATAGCAGTAATTAATTTACATTTGTAATTGTAGGGTACTGAATTAAATCGAAACATGTCAACTGTGAATTAAAGCGTATTTAATAACTGTAGAATAGTACCGAAAAAGTTCAGCATATTATAATTATATAAACTGGACACAAAACAATATAAATTGACGTGATAAGGGGTCATGAGAGTCATTGAAACCCAAATTCTACAAATAAATCTTACCAAAATATAAAAGAATCCAAAAAAATTAAAATTTCCATAAATTCATGGTAACGCCCTGATAATACAAGCGTACAAGCGAAAAATACAATTGCCCGTGTATAAATAATCACCCTGTATGATATAAGCGTACTGTAAATAAATAGCAAGTAACGTAAGTTGTATATGTAGAAACAATTATTATAAGATACCGTAAAACGCATTCAATGCGAACGGAAATCGATCATTTTAGGATAAATACAAAGCCATTTATTTTCACTTATTAATTATCAATACATTTTTGATAAAAATGCTTTTCATTTGCTGTAAATAGCATAGAATAGTAATAGCTTTACGCATTTGGATAAAAATAAGTAATTTCGTGTATTTGAAACCCCAATTCTAACCTTAATGGATGTATTAAAAAGATGTTTTGATGTTAAAAGTAAACATTTATAAAATACAACCCCTTTTGCATTAAAAACCAATGTAAGTTTAAATTAATGACCCTGTGCATTACAGAAATTTATTTTAAATAAAGAATTCTCTAGAATATTAGTCAAACGTATTTAGAACTAGGTAAATAAACTAATTAATAAATGAAACACTTATTTCAAGAAGCGGCCCAGAAAATGTAATAGAAAAAAATATTTATGATCTTCGCATTCACTGTTGGAAAGAAGCGATGCACCACAATAATTGTATATGTGTTAAACAAGGACAAACAGCGCTTGTCAAGAATAAGTGGAACAAAATTACAAGGTAATAAACGCCGCAATTTTAGACGCTAATGAGTTTTTCTGCGAAATCTTGCATCATAATATTCCGTACACATTCTACTATGTTCTAGAAAATAGATAATTTATATATAAGGAAGCGTTTACTAACTAATGAGATTCATTCCAGTGCTTAAATTCGATCGCGAAATGTTATTTCGATTTAAACCGCAAGCTGTTGCTTTGGGAAGATAATATTTGAAGAATGCAGTAAGCATACTGTAATTTAATAATTACGATGTTACAATGAATAAAGAAGCGATGTTTTAAACGTAACTTAGAAAAAAAAGAAAATTAAATTACAATGAAAAGGGAAAGTTCTTCAATGTAACGCTATTTTAAAAATTTTACTAAATAATCGAAAGGAAGATTTAACGAACAAAATGTACTTTGGTAACCTGCTGTTTAAAACAAGGATTTAAATATCTAAAATCTTATAGGCTGATTTGGACATCAATTTAAAATAAGAAAATATTTAATTACGAGGAGCGTTTTTGTGGATTCTGCAAGTATTACTTTTAGATTTATTTTTAACTGATATTGGAGTATTTGTATTTACTTTAAGGTAGAATAATAAGTGTTAATCATATAATAATTTTTTGTAAAGGATTTTTACCAGGAAAATTTGTGTTCAGAGTTGGAAATACTCTGACCATGTTACTAATTATTGAGTCCGGCATTTCCACAGCAACATTATTAAGTTCCAAGCGGTCTATTTCATGCATAACCTGAAACACATTTTAAACTTGGAAAAATTTAACTGTACATATCTCAGGTTGGTTTAGATCTAACAGCGATTCAGATGAAATAGCGGAACTAATAGCACTAGAGTTTTTCTGTAGATTATAAAACATAACGTTTCCATATTTCTATAAATTTAAAGGGTGGGCCTATTTTCGGAATTAATTCCGTTATCGTATTTGTATTCAAAAGAGATAATGCTTCTTTATCGATACCTTGATCTATAATAAACAAATTTTAAACATTACACATCAGCAAGAAAATATCTTGGTAACAGTTTTGAAAAACCTATTGGAAGTACGATCACGATCGTCCACTTCAATGAACGCATGCAAACACTGAAGAAGGACTGAAAAACAGTTTAATGTTAAAGTCATAAATACCAATACCTAACGTTAGTTGTCTCTATAAATGCGAATATTACCATTGTAGTTGGGTATTACATGTATGAATCATTATGTGGTGGTATTAATAGTGCAAGTTGCTTGCGTGAAACCCTACTCGTATTTAGTTTCACAAACATTTTGCTGGTGCCATTCCTACACAAAGTTATAATTACTACCTACAGTTGGGTTTCCTCAATCAATAATCACATATAGCCAACAATAATTGTTATCGAGAAATCCATCATTTAAATGTAGCATAGTCTCAATACCAAAGTGAAGGTCTCTTGTACATAAGGAAAAAGCTTATCAATGCATACTTTAAAATCGCTGATTGATCATAAGCGGTTTTTTAACGTGCTATATTAATCACCAACTTAAATGGCAGCAGCAAGTGGGTTTTATAACTGCACCTTTAATGACGCATCTATTCAATTTATTAGATTGAACTTCCTAAAGTGAACACAGCACGATCACATATATTGAGGTTATACGGACAAACTTAACCACATTAAGACTATAGTACTGAATTACTTAATATGAACTTATAATGAAATAGAATGATGAAGGAATTTAATTGTCACTGTCTGCTATCTTTTTTTTGTAGGTTAGTTATACACTGTGTCCGAGATAAGGAGGGCCACTATGGGGATCTTGAAAACGGCATGAGATACAGATTTGGTTAAATGGGAGAAAAGTTGTGTAATCAAAGGCCTAAAAAAATGGCGTTTAGAAATCCCCAAAATAGTTTTTGGTTTTTGAGATATTTCGAAAAAATTGGATTTTCTTATTTTACATATTATTTTGTTCTGGCGTTAATATGGCACCTATACCAAAACCGAAGGCACTTCTCACAGCAACTTTTAATGTCCCTTAACATGGCATTGTCAGTTTTTTCACCTGACGTTTCGTCTTTGCGGAACCATCTTCAACTTTTTTTTAAATACCGTCCTGGTAATCTGGTATCAGATTCTGAAAGCCCTTTTTATGCCGAATTCAACGATGTATTACACTTTATGGTTTAATTGCGTTTTCGTTTTTTTCGGCCTTAATCAAGAAAATTCTTATTACGGACCTGAAGTGCATAGTTTTTAATTTTAAAGAATAAACAATTAGATATACAAATTAATAGTTTAGTCATTTAGGTGTTTAATAATAGTCTACTGGCTGAGTTTATGCACTAATTTAATAGAATAAACAACGAACAAATAAAATTAAATTAACAGAAATTGTTTTGTTGCAGAGCGTATGTATTTGCAGAAATATCCCGAAAGGAGACAGCCAAACAAAAGGACTTTTAGCAAATTAGTGGCAAACCTTAAAGCATATGGTAGTTTTAAAAAACCTGTAGTTTCTCGGACAAAAACCAGCCATGAAGAAACTGTACATAATGTTTTGTGAGCCGTCACAGAGGATCCTGGTACATCAGTCCGGCGGATTGAACAAAACGTTGGTATACCAAAATCAACGGCACATTGTATTTTACAAAAACAAAATTTACATCCCTATAAGTACAGAATTTGTCAAGGACTTAGACCAGGTGATTTAGAACGTCGTCGCTTATTCTGTGAATGGTACACAAGAAAATGCCAGGAAGATATAAATTTTCCATATCAAATAATATGGTCTGATGAAAGCATGATTACGAATAACGGTATTTTCAACAGACGAAATGTTCATTATGGGTCTGAAACCAATCCACGTTTAAACAAAACATCAAGGCATCAACACCGTTTCGGTTTTAATATGTGGGCTGGGATATTCGGCACAACGATTGTAGGACCGTTTATTTACCACCATAACTTAACATAAGAGCGTTACCTACATTTGCTGCAAAACGATTTAGAAGATGCTCTCGATAACATGCTTCTGGCGACAGTTCGCAACTGTTGGATACAGCAGGATGCACCTGCACATAATTCCAGAGCCGTTCGGTAATACCTTTCAATGAGATTTCCAGAGAAGGTGATTAGTACGCATTCGGAAACACCCTGGCCAGCCCGTTCACCCGATGTAGCCCCGCTTGATTTTTTTGGATGGGGGTTCGTTTGAATCATGTTTATCAGCAAAATTTTGCTACAGAACAAGACCTAAGGGGATTAGTTTTAGAAGCATTTGCTGGTATTACTCCACAAATGTTGCCTAGAGTTTTAGAATCGACAGTTAGAAGGTGTTTGGAAAATAATGGAAGTTTGTTCGAAAATATGCTGTAAATTTAGTGGTTTTGTTCGTGTTCGTTAATTTAATTTTATTGGTTTGTTGTTCATTCTAGTGCATAAACTCAGCCAGTAGACTATTACTAAACACCTAAATGACTAAACTGTTAATTGGTATAGCTAATTGTTTATTTTTTAAAATTAAAAATTATGCACTTTAGGTCCGTAATAGGAATTTTCTTGATTAAGGCCGAAAAAAACGAAAACGCAATTAAACCATAAAGTGTAATACATCGTTGAATTCGGCATAAAAAGGGCTTTCAGAATCTGATACCAGATTACCAGGACGGTATTTAAAAAAAAAGTTGAAGATGGTTCCGCAAAGACAAATTCAGGTGAAAAAACTGACAATGCCATGTTAAGGGACATTAAAAGTTGCTGTGGAGAAGTACCTTCGGTTTTGGTATAGGTGCCATATTAACGCCAGAACAAAATAATATGTAAAATAAGAAAATCCAATTTTTTCGAAATATCTCAAAAACCAAAAACTGTTTTGGGAATTTCTAAACGCCATTTTTTTAGGCCTTTGATTACACAACTTTACTCCTATTTAACCAAATCTGTATCTCATACCGTTTTCAAAATCCCAATAGTGGCCCTCCTTATCTCGGACACAGTGTAAATGACATAAAAATTCCTTAATAAGAGTGTTATATTTACCTTGAAAATTATAAATTCAGATAATCCCCATTATTCCAAGAGCCCATTCTTTTCAACACCAATTTGTACCGTCATTAGTAACTGAATGAACTCTACACAACAAAATTCAGTAGAAGTTTGTTTTAAGTATGAAGTTTAACCAATTAAACAGTAAAAGAAAATGAAAAATTAGTAATTGAATTGTGGTTACTGTAACGCAAAGGTAACTTATCTCAGTTACAACGACACCTAGTAAATTGAACTATGGCGAACAGTATCCAGCTTAATAAAAGAATTAGTTTTAAATACTGCAATTTCAGTAATAAAAACGGACATTTAACCAAATTTTCAACAAACACTACTAATTCCTTAGTGCTCCTTACCAAAATTAAATTACTTAGTGAAATTAGTCCTGACAACTAATTCATTTTTCTCAGTGTAGATACTCTAGTTATGAGGAGGTTTAATTGAATAAAATCAAGAGTATTATTTCCATTTTGCTGTATAAAGAACGTATTAAATGACTTATCTGGTGTTTAGTATTCATGGCGACTCAACTTTACATACCCAAACTAACCCTGTATAATTTGATCCGCATTCGCTAAGATATACGTAATAAATTTACATTTCTTTACCATGTAATTATAAAATTATTAATATATGTTTCGAGGAGATGTAGTGTGTTCTATGAATTTAGAGTGAGGTAAATTACTGTCGCTGAGTTTCTTTTCGTGAATTGTTTTGCAATGAATCTTTCTACTTATATCTAAAGCTTTACATCTTCAAATGGATTCTTTTAAACACCAAGTAATTATTTCCAATTTCTATTTAGATACAAGATGATTTTTAGATACCTTGTACTGCGCGTGCGTTACAAATCTTGGGAAAATAATAGATAATCAATTAATTACTTTAAATATTTGTTACCGAAGATAAAAGTTTTCTGGCAGAAAGAAAGACATATAAGTTCTCTTTTATAGATTTTAAACCAAGGCGAAGCTTTTATCTTTAACTGAAGTTCTTAATACACGCAGGTCTTGGTTTCTGGAACTGCTTCACACATTTATCCTGAATTGGGAATGCGCCACTGCAAATGGCTGTTCACATCATTTGTCTAACACGACAGGTAGAAAATTATTTATTTTTAATCAGTAAGGAACAAAGAAGTCGCGAACATAAAAGGTTTTAGTCTTCTTGTCTGCAGCTGCCTTGCCTTTAAATTTGCAGTGCAAAATCACTTCTGACAGATTTAGCGCACGTATTCTTGAGAATCTGTTCTAAATCGCACACCACAAAGCTATAGTGTGTAAATCAATAATAAAGTAGTCTAGTAGTGGTTGACTTCTCCTATTTTTAAGCTGAAAGGAAAAATATTAGTCTACATTAACTATGAAACTTAATAAAATGTAGATATTCAGTGGTGAAGCGTGTATTTGTAGTTAGGATTGGCTGCTCAAAGTGAGATTTTCATCGCAGTATGTTGAGTAATTAAAGACCAAAGACAACTTTATATTTATTTCTTTATTAATTCAATCGTTGTATTTTTTCTGCAAAAACATCTGTAACTGCCGATGCTGAAAAACGGAGGTCTTCAATTACAAGTGTCATCAAATTGGAAAGTCGTTCGTTGGCCATGCTGTTACGCAAAAATATTTTAACCCGCTTAGTGGAACTCACGCCTGTTTCTCAAGAAGTGATTGTGGCCGGAATGCAGAGAATTACTCCACACATCTTTATTATTTATTAAAAAAATTCAAAAATTTTTTTCGGCGACTACTTTATATCATCACTTTCGTTTAAATACTAGGTTATCATAAAGTAAGGGATATATTTTAAATCATTACAACTTTTTAATAAATTAAGTTAGTAACATAAAATAAACGAAATCTAGTTGCTTAATGAATGGGATTTTACTGTATCTATGAGAAACAAAAGCGTTGTCATAACAATTGTTGACACTAGTGTCAAAACGAAATTATTCAGTTTGAAGTTTTATTTTGAAATTAAAACTCAAGTAAACGTTGAGTTCAAACGACTCAACTGTAATAACATGGATTTACAAACAAGAATTGGTTTAGTTCAGTGCTATTATGAATCCGGCAGAAATTACACCGCTGGATGACTAAGATTTCGCACGAGAATGGGTTTGAGAGCGGGACCCTGTCAAATGAAAGCGTACCGCAATTTGATACAAAAATTTGAAAGAACAGGGTCTGTAACTGACTTACCAAGATCAGGAAGACCAATAATTAGTGATGTCCAAGTTGCAGAGGTTCTTCATGAAAATCAAGACATAGTCAGAAGCAATTCACTCGCAATCAGCAGTGCAAATGCGATATCCAAGCGATTGCAAATGCCGTATACCACGGTTTGGAAAATTTTACGCAAAATTCTAAACATGTATCCATATAAACTGAAGATGCTGCTTGAATTAAAGGACGCAGATTTGGCTACTAGGTACGATTTTTCTTTGCGAGTAATGGCTCAGATGGAAATTGAACCCGAATGGTTATCCCGTATTTTATGGACAGATGAGGCACATTTTACTTTGAATGGTGGAGTCAATACTCAAAACTGTAGAATCTGGTCTGCAGAAAATCCGCAACAAATCGTTCAAAAAGGTCTTCATGACAAGAAAGTCACCGTTTGGTGCGGTTTTACAGCTGATTTTATTATTGGTCCGTATTTCTACGAGGAAATGCAGAATGGACAAGCCGTATCTGTAACTGTAAATGGTGAACGATACTTGCAAATGTTACAAAATTATGTTATTCCACAGCTGCAAAACGAGCACTACGGAATTGAAAACATCATTTTTATGCAGGATGGAGCACCCCCGCACATTTTTCGACCAGTCAAAGAATTGTTAACCAACATTTTCAAAATCGCGTGTTAAGCAGACATTTCGTAAATTCATGGCCACCAAGATCACCTGATCTAAACCCAGCGGATTACTGGCTGTGGGGTTATTTAAAAAGTTTAGTGTTTAGAAGACGACCAACTACGCTACAAGAATTAAAAGACAGTATTACGGAGCAAATTGGTACAATTCAACCAGAAATGTTACGAAATGCTGTGTACAATTTGGAGGTAAGGATGGTGATCTTACAACAACAAAATGGAGGTCATATTGAGCAATTGCCGTAACCTGTTTTGGGCATACTAAATCCCATTTCATAAGCAATTAGATTTCATTTATTTCTTGTTATTAACTTAATTTGTTAAAAAGTTATCATAATTTAAAATATATCCCTTACTTTATGATAACCTGATACATTGGTTCACCGTTCAATTTTATAGCTTGCCGTAGGAAGGACAAATGTTAGTATGTTTTTCTGAAGTTTTGTAATGTACTATAAAACTTAATTTTTTTCCATTTGTGAAAACAGTCAGAAAACAACAGTAAATGCTGATATCCTGTGTCACCCTTAAACTGAAATGCAAAATCTGAAAATTTCACTGTCAAGGATTTCAAGAACCGAGATTTTCATTATGTGTAAACATGTAACATATTTTTTAACGCGATTTATAAATACGTAGATTCTTTTGTTTACTAATCTTAGAATACCAATTATCTAAATCAGTAGTTAATTCTCTTAATATTAATTACAATTCAGTCATTTACAATACAGGGTGTCTCTAAAAGGTATGTACAAAATGACACCACAAACTCCTGAGACTAAAATATGAGGATCTAGCCCAATTTACCTGAGTTCAGAAGTTGATAGTTTTCAAGATACAGGGATGTCAAAGATTTATCTTTTTAAGCTATTTTTTAAATAGGTGGCTTGATAATAGCAAAATTTACATGAAATCTGTTATCTATTAGTTTTTAAGATGAGAAATGTAGTTTTGATAATAGTTTTGATGTAGCTCGTAGAGGGCGGCACCAGTAGTCATTTGCCTACATTTAAAGTCCCATAACTTTTTGTGCTTCGGTATATCAATTTTCTGGTTCAGAATTCTTATTCCCTGTCATTGTTAATACAACCCCGATGTCGGACGAAATGTAATTAGATTTTCCTTCGATGTAGTGGACCGCCGATAAAGGAGTGGTATTAATCTACGTAAATTTAACAAAGTCAAGGTAAAAAAACGCCACTTACCAAGTTGAAGCAGCACAGGTGCTATTGTTTCAATCTTCTGGAATGATTTGGGAAATTGGAAAGATAGGAAAGGAATATTTACTAACACATAATTTAACACCGAAATGCAAACATAGATTTGTGAAAACTGCACGTAATAATGTCGAACACAAGCGTCTTTACCTCAGGGAAACTCAAAAGTGACTGTCGTTTTACATTGCGCACAGATAATTGTTTATCGGTATCGGCTGGAAAACGACTATTGCAGTAAATACACGATCGCACCTTAAACGTAATTAAAATACGAATTTTAGTATTTCTGGCGCGAACTTGCCCGTCGCCGAAAACACACAGTGTTTTCCCTAAAGCAAAACTAAATTCAAAACGAAAGATGAAAAACAAAAAATGAAAAATATATATCTCTAAAGAAAAAAGGGAAAAACGAAAAATGAAAAACGAAAAATAAAAAACGAATTTAATGACTGGCCTTCTAAAACTAGCGGTAGCTGATAATAGCCAAAATTCTTGTCTTAGTAAGTAATGTAAGGTTTTGAATCCTGGATGTAAATATTTGAAATGCATAAATTCTATAATCAAAGTTGTAAGCCTATGTGAGCCAGGTAATAGTAACGGATGTTTTGCTTCATAAGGCAAGTCAGAATTTTGCTGTCGACCTCATACTCTTAAAAGGCCATCGAGATCAAGAAATAAACAAAGAGATCTGAACGATTTTGGCAACAACTGATTGTTATTAATTTTCGCAATAAGTTATGAAAAAACGAAGGATTGTACATGCTTAATTAGACACATTAAAACACGCTGTAGCTTGTTGGCGGTAATAGTCCTTTGTATGCTCCGAGAATTTTTTCGGAAGTTGGTAGAGACACATAAACAATAAACTAGACTTCTAAGAATTTTTGTTAAAGAAGAAAATGCTTCAATTAATGAAGTTAAAATGTGACATTTCGTTGTAACCGTAAAAGTGTTACATCTTTCTTCGAAATTCAAATCTGTATCAAGTGTAATAGGTGTAGTAGAAAAATCGGTCCACATTTTGTTTGGCATATACAAAAATTCAGGACCATTCCACCATATGTCGTGGGAAAGTAAATCGCGAGGAAACATACCTCTTGAAACAGCGTCCGTGGCGTTCAGTTCTGACGGAATATAATGCCAAGAACACGCATGAACACGATCGTGAATATGGCTCTCTATTTGCGACAAACGTCTTCCAACGGCTCGGGAAAGCATTCAACCAGGCGAGGACTATCTGAGAATCTGTCCAAGCGTAAACACTCTCGAAAGAGATTTTGTTCGAAAATGTGTCTTTAACGAAAGAAATTAAATCTGATAATAGAACAGCTCCCAATAATTCCAAGCGAGGTATATTTAAAACTTTAAGTGGCGTAACTCTACTCTCTGCACACACAGAAGAAATCGTAATATTATTTGACACTTCCATGCGCGTATAAACTACAGCAGCATAACCCACTTTAGATGCATCAGAAAATCCGTGTAATTCACAACGGAAGTCATTATTGAAATTAATATTATGGCGCGGAATTTTAAATTCCGACCGTAGAAAGAATTCAGCTTTTAGTCGAAACCAGGTGTGTATAATATTTTGAGGGGGTGGTTCATCCAAACCTATTTTCAATTTCCATAAACACTGCATTAAATATTTAGCGGAAAGTAATATAGGACAAATGAATCCAATGGGATCGAAAATCTTGCCTATATCTGAAAGTATACTTCGTTTCGTACCAGGGCGAATACTAATATCTCCTTTGTAAGAAAAGGAATCATCATGAGGGCATCACTGAAGCTCCAAGACCTTCAAAAACTAGAGTTCCTCTTTATCGAAAGAAACAGAAATTTGTGGATCCGAACTAGCAACTGAACACAATAATTCGGGAACGTTGCATGCCCACGTACGTAATTCAAACCCTCCTGATTTTAGTAAGATTACCAATTTTTGCTGGAGGACGAGTGCGTCTGAAACGGATGTACTCGTTCCCATCACATTGTCTACGTACATTTGTGTTTGTAAAAGACGGCAGGCTTGAGGAAATTGTTTTTGCTCTTGCACAGCAAGTTCATGTAACGTCTGCATAGCTGAATAAGGCGAACAAGTTAAGCCGAACGTAACTGTATTTAATTTATATTCTAAAATAGAATCTTCGGGTGAAAATCGCCATAGAATTTTCTGTAAGTTCCTATGCGTAGGTACCACTAGTACCTGTCGAAACATTTGTATAATGTCAGCGACAAAAACATCCGGAAAAATACGAAAAACTAATAATAAAGAAATTATATCCCTTTGTAATTTGTACCCTGAAAGTAATGTATTGTTGAGGCTTAGCCCTTTAGTCCCCTTGGCAGAGGCGTCCCAAATCACTCTAAGCTTGGTACTAATACTCTCAGGCTTTAGCACACAATGATGCGAAAGATAGCATGCTAAGAAAGCATTCTTATCGGAATCTGAACTCAACGACATATGATTGTTATCCAGATAATTCTTCATAAAATTGGAATATGCCTTATACATATGTGGAAGTTTAAGTAATCTAGCTTCTAATACAAGAAAGCGGCAAACTGTTTGTGAATATGTATCGTCTAAATCGGGTTCACCATCCTGAAATGGAAGAGAGACTGGAAAACGACCTGTTTCGTCGCTCGTAATTGTTTTTTGAAATATTTCTTCACACTTGACTTCTTCATGTGTAAGAATTATTTTCGAAGGAATTTGCTCCACTCCGCAAAATCTGGGAATTGAAACTTCTAAAGGAACCGTAAAAAATGAGTGAACTTGTGTATTAGTAAGTTGATTTTTAATCTTTCCTAAAATTACCCACCCGAACGCTGTGTTCAGAGCGGTAGGCTGGTCGAAATCACCAATAATTTTGCCTTCTTTTATAATCTGCGGAAACATCTCTGCCTGTAGTAATAAGTCTATAGGTCCGGAATTGAAGTACGACTTATCCGCAAGATTTAAACCTTCTATATGGGTCCACTTATTGTTTTCAATTAAAAGGCAGGCGCATCAGAACAAAGTTTGGAAACTACAATAGCGTCAAAGAAAAATGTAGGATTATCTCTATTTTGAGGTTTAATCAGGCAAGGAACTAACCTTCTAGTAGAGGCGGAAGTCATTTGGATAAGACCAAAAATGGACGTAGAACACGAACGCCGTGGTAACCAAAAACAACGCGCAACGTTCAGTAATTAAATTACATTAACTGCCTGAATCAATTAAAAGCCGAACTGGCTCAAACACACCATGGCCGTCACATATATCTACGACAGCAGTAGCTAGTAGAGCGGTGCTTCGCTGAAAATTAGCAATCCCGCACATGGGATTCGAGAAATTACTAGGAACCTCATTGGCAGTAGAAATATGTTGACTACTGGGAATGGCCGTAGACAATGAAGCTTGAGGATGACCTATAACTTTGGTAGGTGAAACAGGATGTAAACAATGTACAATTGCTCGCGATATGTGAGGGGTGTAAGCAATTAAGACACATTTTTTGTTTGACGAAAGTCATTTTATCATTATAATCTTTGCCCAGAAATTTAGGACTTTTCGAAAGAACATGGCTTTGACCGCAAATGTGACATGTGATTGCAGAAAATCGCTTCTGTATGGGAGTTTCATTACAGAGCGCTGAAAAGGAGGCATGAAATTTCGTGTTAGCTGTTGACGGCTTATTAGTACGCGTAAACTGATTATTTTTATCCTGTATTCAGAGCTTTGCATTTCTTCTCTAGGAATGAAAATAAATTATCGAACGTTGGAATCTCCACTTGGTTATATTCCAATTCAAAATCTGTACGTGAAACAACATCTAACTTTTCAATTAGAATATGAAATAATAAAAAATCCCGTTCATCAGTATAAAATTGCAAAGCCTTTAATGCTGAAATGGATCCAGAAAAAGTATTCAATAGAAGACGAAAATTTTAGCTGTTTCGCCTTTTAAACAAACTTTCATCAGACTTTTAATAGCGTCGGAAGCCAAAAGGCGTTTGCTTTGTTAATACTTAATGAGCTTGTGATAAGCGATTTCAAAACTGTCATTTGTAATGGGAATACCTGAAAGTAATTTTAAAGGTTCATCCTAAATATATTGTAGTCTTGGACTTTTGAAATCGATTGATTAGCATTAACTATATTTTTGAAAAGATCACAGAAAGTTGGCCAGAGAGACCTTTTGACCTCTGAAAATAGGAATATTTAAAGGAGATAATTTTACATTAGATACAACTGTTGCAGAACTTGCGGCAGGTACTTCCGAAGTAGCCACACACAATTTCGAAAATGCAACTTTAATTGCGTAATAGAACCTTTCTGTTTGTTCACGAATTTTATCCTGAGCGGAAATTTCTACATCGTCGACTAAACCTATTATTTCGTTGTGTAGTTTATAGAAACGATCGAAAAAAATTTGTAAATCAGCATTTTTCACTTTAAATTCGTCTACGAAAATGGAATATGTAGTCGCTTTAATAGAAATTTGATACAAATCTGTAATACGGTGAATATAAATTCTTCTTTGCCTTTCAAGTTTCTTGAAATCAGTCATCTTGTAGGTAAATCACTATAATCTGTAATACAAAAATCCACGAAAAAATGTAATGTAAATAACTCTGAGAAATCTTCTATCGAAGTGTAAAGTAAGAAAATGTGCAAATGGAAACTAATCGCTAGTAGATAGTTGGCAGGGTTTCTGGGCTCTCGTTTCCTCCAGAATCCCTCATTTCCTCATTCATCTGGACCAAATAGTTTTCTTCGACTAACCATTTTTATCTTTCGAAATAAATGAGCATCCAGATGCAATGGGTAGTCGAAGAAAACTATTTGGTCCAGATGTGGGAGGAAATGAGGATGCTCATTTATCTCGAAAGATGAAAAATGGTTAGTCGAAAAAAACTATTTGGTCCAGATGAGTGAGGAAATGAAAGATTCTGGAAGAAATGAGGGCCCAGAAACCCTGCCAACTATTTACTATCGCCCACTCTCTAATTCGAAATTAATTAGTGTTTCGCAATTGAAACATAAGAAAATGTAACCATGTCAATAACGAAATGAAAAATAATAAATCGCAGAAACGGGAAAACCTTGAATAAATGTTCGACATGTAAACAACAAGCACCTTGAAATCTGGGGTAATTTGAAGTCGAACGACGAACTTGTTTACAATAACTCGTGATTACGATGGGAAGGCTAGACACCCGTGTTTTCGACGTTTTTACTACCCGATCTTCATTGAATAGAATTGAAATTATCACTGGTTTGAATGTTTATTGTTTAATTTATACGTATACTTTGCTGAATGAAATCCGGTCGAAGTGATGAATCTGTTAATACAACCCCAATGTCGGACGATTTGTAATTAAATTTTTCTTTGATATAGCGGACCACCGATAAAGGAGCGGTATTAATGTACGTAAATTTAACAAAGTTAAGGTAAAAAAAACGTCGCTTACCAAGTTGAAGCAGCACAGGTGCAATTTTTCAATCTTTTGGAATGATTTCGGAAATTGGAAAGATAGGAAAGCAATATTTACTAACATATAATTTAACACCGAAACGCAAACATAGATTTGTGATAACTGCACGTAATAATTGTACTAGGCCGCCCCCTATAATAACAGGTAGAAGTATCCGTAATGTTTAAGTTGGTCCGATAGGTAAGGGTCAGTCGGGGTTAAGCGTGCGAGAGAGTGCGGCACGTTATCAAAACGCGTGTCGGTTGCTCTAGAACCCAGTTAATTTGTGAACTTTGCGTTGCAAATAAATTATACATTTATCCGTAAGAGTGTGGCAGTGATAGTTGATGCTAATGAGGATCAGTTGGATTGTACTTTACAGATAAGTTATAGTTGTAGTATTGTTTCTTTGTTTGTTTTTTTTTAATGGCAACGCCGCTGGCCACATGGTAGTTACGGTGCGTGCTGCATTTTTTTTATTTAGCTGTGTTTGTTTTTTTTATTTTGTGACATTGGTTACAATTCATTAAACTACATAAATCCATCTACGAGTTAATATTACATATCCACAGGTTGTAACAGGTAAAAACTTAAAAGATCACGAAAATACCACATGAGAGAGGTTGCCGCTAGCCTGGGCCAACATCTGCAGGGGCAACCACTCGTTTCCGCACCGCTGGAATTTCTGAGCTTCTGAGGGAACTGGTTCATTTTGGCGCCAACGGGGACGTTTTCTTGTTACACAAATACCTGGAACTGTAAATGATTCGAGTTGTTTACGTAGAATTTGAAAAAGTTCCGGTACCTAAGGTCATTAGTAAATAATTACTGCTATTGGTATTTAGATAACATTGAATGACATCTTTGAAACGAACAGTACATTTTAATTTCTAATAAGTGTTAACGGTTATTCAACAACCAGGTCCATGTTAATTGTATTTACGGACAATAGTTGGTATTAGGAATGTTAATTAGACTAAACTGGAAAAAGTTTAATTCTTAGGTGTTTGGATATTGAGGTATAACATTCCAAGTTGCATTAAGTTTGAGTGGACAATTCAGAGAAATTCATTGAGTTTATTGTGTTAGTTTGGAACAAAAATAAATAGAGTAATTTAGAGCTTAAGAGTTAATGATCGCACCTCAAGGTGAAATATGTTTTTGATTGTTGTTGAAATGTAATGTCACATAAGTATAATACGCGTAGTAAAGATCAAAGTAATTTAGAAAAAGCTAATAAAATAGGCGAGCCTGATATCGCAGATGCTTTGAAACAACTAGTTGCAGCTGTTAATAGTATGAATTGTAACAATGCCATCCTAAAGGAATCAATTGAACAAATGAACGTGAATATTGCTGCAAATATTAGCAAATTAAGTTTTGATGTAAATCGTGTTTCTGAATCGGTTAAAGAACAGGTAGAAGCTAGCGATGTTGAATATGTTAGGGATGAAGGTATTGTGCATGTACACGAACCAGAGACCAGGCGCGGCACGTTCTAGGTGTTTGGGTATTATAATTATATGAGCTTATATAAGGATCTGGGGGGTACGAATTTGTGCTTTGTGCCGGAGGGATCTGTGCATCCGGTAACTTTCATTAAAAAACAGGAAACAATATTTTTGGAAGCTAGAGTTCCTGAAAGTAGAAAAGTTCCTTTGACCGTTAGTAATTTACGTAATTCAGCTCAAGATTGGGGCGTATTAAAGGAAGAAAAAGTAAGGGATTTCCAAGAATTTAAAGAGCTATTTTTAAGTCGGTATTGGGGGGGTTGACAAAGAGAGGAAACTTTTTCAAAAAAATTAAATTTGGGTGTTACGAAAGGGGGTCAAGGGCTGATTATTTTTTAAAGTTGGTGAGAGAAGCAAATTTCTTAACTACTCCTCTTGAGGAAGGTGCGCTTATTTCTTTATTAAAAAATCATTTTCCGAGTGAAATTCAACCAGGTATTGTAAATTGCATGCCCAGAACTTTTGATGAAGTAGAAGCTTACTTAAGGGAAATTGATGAAACTTATAATCGGAACCCAAATAATAATAATAACAGTTTCTACACGAATTGGAGTGGTAGAGGTACGATTAATGAACAAAACGGGAGCGCTCGTTACAATTTTAGATCAAATACGTCAAATTCTGGAGGCGGTAATAGTGCCCGCTCTGAAAATAGGGAAAATAATACTAATAGTAATTACAATAATGGTGATAGGGATGAAGGGCGTCGCGAATCTCAAACTGTTAGTAGTCCAGGGGGAAATCGACCATCGGCTGTGGCCGCGTTATTTAATAAAAACGGGGATGACTTTTACTAGAAGACAAAAAGAATATAAAATTAGTTGCGTTGGCACCGACCATTGAAGCGACAGTTGAGACAGTTTTGGTAAAAATATTAGTAGATTTGGGTAGTCAAGTTACCTGCATTTCAAAAGACTTTTTATTAAAGATAACGCAAATTAATAGCGATATTTTACGTTTGCCGTTTGCATCAACTATTTTGGTGAGTGCGACGAGCAAGAATTCTATTGTTAAGGATCAATTTTATTTGAATTTTAAATTTAATAATTTCGAATTGGCTTACTCTTGTCTGGTAGTTCCGAATTTAATTCGTGATGTCATCTTCGGATGCGATTTTTTTGCTGATCATCAAATTAAAATCGATTTTTCAAAAAATTGTTTATCGGGTATTTTTGAAGGAAGAGCGATAAGCGTAGGGTTTAGTATGGAACCAAAACCTGATGGTCGGTTGACTGTTTGTCAAGTGTCGGAAGAGAAAGATGAGGAAATTCGATTAAAAAAGGAGATAGTGCCGTGTAAGGTGTCTGAGGTTAAAGAGGTAGTGGATCGCGCAGAAAACTTTTCTCAAGAAGAAAAAAATAAATTGTACGAGCTGCTGTTGTCACATAGGTCGATATTTTCGAACCAACCAGGACGAACGAATGTTTACTTTCATGAAATTGAGTTGTAGGATGAGTCTCCATTTTTTATCAGATCATACCCAATTCCGTATGTATATAAAGACGAGGTTGGGCGGCAGATAGAGGAGATGGTGGCGTGGGACGTAATTGAGGCGAAGCAAACTGAATATATCAGTCCGTTAGTAGTAGTTAAAAAAAAGGATGGGGCTATAAGGGTTTGTTTGGACGCTCGTTTTTTAAATAAGCGAATGGTGAAAGATCGAGTTATGCCTCCGAATCCTACAGAATTGTGGTATAATTTTTCTAGTGGCCAACGACTGAGTACGCTCGATGTAACGGCGAGTTACTGGCAGATTAAAATTAAGCCTGAACACCAAAAATTTACTGGGTTTTTGTACGAGGGGAATACTTACGTTTTTAAGGTTATTGTGTTACAGAAAAAAAGGCATTAGCCGTACTACATTGTTTGCAGCAGTGGCGGGTATTTGTGCTAGGTCGAGAATTAACTGTGATCACCGATCATAAATCTCTATCGTTTTTAATGTCCTGCGGACTATTAAAATCGCGTTTGACTAGGTGGGTGTTGTATTTTCAAGAATACGCTTTTAATGTTAAATATTGTGCTGGGAAGGAGAATGTCCTTGCGGATGCTCTATCGCGTTATCCAATCAAGGGAAAGGAGAAACTTGAAAAATTTGAGAGGGTGCATTAAAGAAGTCGGAACTATGTAAAAGGGTCCAGTTAGGTATAAAAAATATTGTTGAGGAGCAAGGGAAAGACGAATTCTGTTGTAAAATAATGTCTAGATTATTGAAGGAGGAAGTTCCGAAAAGGTGCGCTGATTGGTTTGTGGTGTATCAGGGAGTTTTATTTAGGCGAGGCTACGAAGGTTCGCCAGAGTTTAAAGTGTGTGTGCCTGCTTCCCAAATAAGTATACTGGTTTGGCAAGAACATGTAGATAATGGGCATTTTGGGGCGGAAAAGTGTTTCCAGATGCTGCGTCGTGATTATTATTTTCAGAGGATGAAACATTTCATTCGAAAAATTATTTCAAGCTGCGATTTGTGCCAGAAGGCGAAGAGTTCGATTAGAATTTATGACGAATATCATAGTGTTTTACCTAAAGCGCCCAACGAAATCGTATGTGTTGATCTCGTTGGTCCGCTCCCAGTATCAAGAGCGGGGGCGACTTTCTTATTAGTTATTCTTGACGCTTTCAGTAAGTTGGTTACTTTGCACCCTCTTAAACGTGCTAATACAGCTGCGATTCTTCGTTGTTTGGTCAAGAAATATTTTATCGAGATTGGTAAACCAGGGATCATTCTTTCCGATAATGGTAGCCAGTTTACGAGCAAAGATTGGAAAGAGTCGTTGAATCTATTAGGTGTAAAGTTAACTCACACGTCAGTGTACTTTCCGCAGGGAAACCAGACGGAACGGGTTAATAAAGAAAATGTGCGTATTTTGAGATCATTGTGTTACTCGGCTCACGGGGAGTGGGCTTTGATGCTAGATAGAGTAAGGAAATGGATTAATAGGGCAGTCCATGACTCGACTGGGTATAGCCCTCGTGAACTACATTTTGGTGATCATATTGATAACCCTAATATTAACAACCTTATTTTTCCTACAAGTGACATACCGGATGTTGGTAGGGATAAAATAATAACACTAGCTTATAATAAATTAAAATCTAAGGCTGAAAAACGTAAATTACGTCATCAAAGGATCCATAAAAATTGTATTGATTTTAAGATTGGTGATAAAGTACTGGTTCGTACTCATCCCCAGTCTTCTGCGGAAGACAAGGAGATTAAGAAATTTGCTACGATTGTGGCTAAGCGCGGGCCAAATTTTTATGAAGTACGGGACGACACTAGGGGTCTCTTGTTGGGTATACAGAACGTTAGGAATTTAAAACCGTATGTTGTACCGTATCAAAATTTAACACTGTAATTATTAAGTATAAGTTCAATTTAATTACAAAAATATGTTTAGCAATTAAGTTTAACTTATAGGGGGGTGATGTACTAGGCCGCCCCCTATAATAATAGGTAGAAGTATCCGTAATGTTTAAGTTGGTCCGATAGGTATGGGTCAGTCGGGGTTAAGCGTGCGAGAGAGTGCGGCACCTTATCAAAACGCGTATCGGTTGCTCTAGAACCTAGTTAATTTGTGAACTTTGCGTTGCAAATAAATTATACATTTATCCGTAAGAGTGTGGCAGTGATAGTTGATGCTAATGAGGATCAGTTGGATTGTACTTTACAGATAAGTTATAGTTGTAGTATTGTTTCTTTGTTTGCTTTTTTTAATGGCAACGCCGCTGGCCACATGGTAGTTACGGTGCGTGCTGCATTTTTTCTATTTAGCTGTGTTTGTTTTTTTTTATTTTGTGACATTGGTTACAATTCATTAAACTACATAAATCCATCTACGAGTTATTATTACATATCCACAGGTTGTAACAGGTAAAAACTTAAAGGATCACGAAAATACCACATAAGAGGGGTTGCCGCTAGCCTGGGCCAACATCTGCAAGGGCAACCACTCGTTTTCGCACCCCTGGAATTTCTGAGCTTCTGAGGGAACTGGTTCATAATGTCGAACACAAGCGTTTGTACTCCACGGAAACTCAAAAGCGACTGTCGTTTTACATATGCGCACAGATAATTGTTTATCGGTACCGGCTGAAAAACGACTACTGTAGTAAATACACGATCGCACCTTAAACGTAATTAAAATACGAATTTTAATATTTCTCCGACAAACAGTCATTTTATTTTCCAAAAAAGGTATACCCTGTAGATATCGCTTCCAGCAGCCGTTTCCGAGATAATCGAATTTAAATATTTTATTGCATACTAACATGTATCATAGCAACGACCAAATAATGTTTAGCCTTGCCATTAATTACAAATAAGCATTGTCAAACGATTCAGTTTAACAAATTTTTATTGTAATTTTAAAAGATGCCATTTCGTTCTTGAATTTTTCGGAATGGCCGTACCCTACATTAACGCAGAAGTGACCGATATGATATTAGTTTATGGTTATAGCCAAGAAAATGGTAAGCAGTCGGCAAGAGTATACCAAGAAAGATTTCCAAATAGGCGTATACCAACCCACCAAACATTTGCCGATGTTGAAAGGCGTCTTCAAGCAACCGGTAACTGTAACTGTTGATTATGGACAGATTCGTACGAATAGAACACCGGAGCTTGAGGAAGAAATTTTAGAACAAGTTGAAGAAGATCCGAGTTTTAGCACCAGACAGCTAGTTTTAGAAATTGGAGTTTATAAAAATACGGTTAATAGTATTTCAAAACAACAGCTGTTGCATCCATTTCACCTCCAAAGAATACAAGAGCTTGTATCTAACGACCTGGAAGTAAAACTAGGCTTTTATCGTTTCATTAATGAACAGCGAGAAAAAGTTCCAAATTATTATAGAAAAATTTTATTTACGGATGAGTGCTGTTTTACAAGAAGGGGTATTATTAATTAACATACTGAACACATTTATGCTGACTAAAACCTGCATGCAGTGAAGGTTGTGCATTATCAACGTGAATTTAAAATTTTGGTGTGGGCAGGAATTATAGACAGTTTTCTGTATGTTTGTTGTGGTTTGATTGGTATTAAGAAAAAAAAATCGAGAGTTTTATTATTGGTCCTCTCATCTTACTACCTCATTTAAATGGTGTAAATAACCTAGAACATTTAGTAAATTTGCCAAATTGATTTGATGACCTTCCACTGGCTATTAGAGAAACTATGTGATCCATGCATGACCACCACACTTCACGTTAAATGTTAGGAATCAAATAAATTAGAATTTTCAGAATCGATTCGTCAGCAGAGGAAATAATGTTCCTGCAAATTGGCTACCTCTGTCACCGTATTTGACGCCAATAGACTACTTTTTTGGGGAACACTTAAAAAGATGGAATATTGTGGACCTGTAAACACCGAAGAAGAACTGTGGGAACGAATACAAAATGCAGTAGTTATTTTACGGTTAGATGCAGTGATTATGCAAAGATGCAGTCCAAGTTTCTTCGTAGAATTAATCTTTGTGTACATGAAAACGAGGGTCTTTTTGAACATTTACTTAGTTTTATTGAACAATTTGTAATTTAATACAATTTTGCTCAGCGAGAAATTGGTGTAAAATCTTTCTTTAAACGATATACTAATGACTTCCAGTCAGCTAAAGAATTTCAATTACTACAATACCATTCTAGACCGTTCCCACCAAACAATTCTACTGCCGCAGTAAATAAGTCTTCTTGACTAATTTTTCTTGAACATGAGAGTTCACTTATTTCTGTTTAAAAATTGAAATAATTTTGAAGGTTCTCCTAAGAATTTTAGTGACCAGATTTCGATGGGAATAGGCGGTGTGAAATATGTGATATTTTGGATAGGTGTCGGGTAAGGTAACTGTGGTAATGTAGAAGTGCCATTAACATTATTAACATTAATTTAATTTTTATTAGCTTTTCAAAAACGTTTGCTTTCAAAACAAGTATTGAAGTTAGAGTTTTAAACTTTTTACCATCATTATTTAATGGGGATGTTTGCATCCTTTTAACACGAGCATTAGGATAATATAATTTTGCCATTTCCCGTTTGAATGCACTATCAGAAGAATTTCCTTCAAATTCTGTTAAAATATTTTCTAGTTTTAATAGAATTATCGATCTTGTCAAGTTCTTCAACAAAAGTTGCTTTGTATTCAGTTAGATCTACTTGACTGTAGGGTTTTATAACTTTTTTGCCAACAATCTCGCTAGAGTTTTACGATTCATATTAATATCTCTATCATTAACAATACCACGTATGGCTGGTTCATAATTTAACTAGTCTTTATTTATATGGACTATTTGAAACGTTTTCATTTTCGTTTCAAGTTTTAATTTGTAAAAAATTTCACTCTCGATTTTATTTTACAGGCAAAAATTTGAGTGTCTATAAAAATGAATGACTATGGCAATAAGCGAACAAAAACTAATTATACTTTAAGCTGTTAATTTAATAATATTAAATCTGATTTACAAAAAAAAAATATTTGGGGTGAACACGTTATTCTTAAATTGATTTAACTTTAATTTTTTAAAAATATTAGTATAGTTGACCATTATGTAGTTTTAGTATCATATATTTAATTTAATTTTATTTTTAACTTCAGGGAAACACTTTGTATTGGTATTTAAATAAAAGAGTTAATTAAAAAAATTTTTAAATTCGTAGTATTCCTTTTTAAAATTTAGCTAATAAAGACCAAATTTAAACAAAACAACCGGGCCACTCGTTGATGAGTAAGTCTTATATATATTTTTTTGATCAAGCCCTTGCGCTGCGGTTTGAGAGTTACAATTTTTTTTTTTAATGATTATGGCCCCTTGATGTTATTACAGTCTTTTAATTTCACAAAGTCTCAGCGTTCGGCGCTAGTGTTACAATTTTTACTTTTCGGAAAATTTGTATGCTTGACAGGTAAACTCTAGACTTTATTCTAAGCGGTAGATAGCAAGGGAGCGTGCGTGGGGGTTGTTTCAAAGATGTTATAATAAGCGCAACTACAATTTGTAGAAAGATAAAATGTAAGATTAAAAAAAATTGATATTAATACGGAAAAATTAAGTAAAACGATGGGATGCCTAAAAAATCATAAGCTTAAAAATAAAACACATGAAGCAGTTATTTATGCCTCCACTTTAGTTCATAATTAAAGCAATACCATAAATTATTACTTTCCATCTTACAACTTAACCAAGCATCTTTAGAATATTTTATTTTTTTAATTATTGTGAAACCGTTCTTATAATAAAAAGAGATAAAAATTTCTTTTAAGTCATATAATGTAAAGTAGAAATATTTCCGTTACAAATTAGCAATTTATAGACAGTTATTTCATAATAAATTAATAAATTTAATCATTCTTATTATTTTAGATTTTAAAGAATAAAAAATCTAAACCTTAGTGTTTGGTTCTTAAAATTATAATTGGATCCATTTTCTACTTGCAATCAAAATGTATAGATTTTAAATACTTCATAGTTATAAAACAAATTCATAGCGTTACCAAAACTAGATGTATAGAAAAGCAAAAATATGTTTAGATTTGTAAACAAAATTAGATATGTAAATAATAGGTGTTCTGAATATTAATATAAATGCGGTCCTCTTCCTGCATATTCAACGAGTGACATTTAACAGGTTGCTTGTTAGATATTATAACTAGGCAAGGCTAACAATATTGTTTGTAATGTTAGATGCTAAAGAGTACAAACCGTGATTGTGTAGTTAAAAGTAATACTACCTGCATTAGGACTACTTTATCTTCGAATTTAAATGAGGGTGGTCCAATTTACTTAATACAAATTAGTTGATAATCTGAACTAGTTATACAGCATCGGAAATTACCAACATTTCTCTCATACGTAAGTATTCTAACAACTCTTCAAAACCAAATTAATAAAATACGTGTCTCTATTCCAGATGATTTTAAGATAAGATCCAAGTTTTAATAATAACTTCCATGTTATTTGAAAGCTATTTAGATGTTACTTGAATATTACATTAAATACCACGATAAATGCTACATCAAATGTTACACTAACCGTTATTCCAAATGCACATTGTTAATTAATTTTAAAGGCGGTCAGTGGAGTAGCTTTGCGACCTTGTCAGCACTATTCAGTCGCTCTTCTCAAGCCGCAGATGTCCAAATGATCCATCTTGATTTCTTGAAGGACAACCTTTGGCCTGCATTTTTGATGAGGGACCAGTTGTACGAGTTGACGCGGAAGGTTATTCTAGCGGCGTTTTGTTAAACGATATCTACTAGTTTGTGAATGTCTATGGTAGATGGCTGCACTACATCATGAAGTAATATATGATAAACGAATATAGATGCTTGTTTACATTGTATCTAACAAGGTATTCAAATAAACACAATAGAAATATTAAAGGTGTTCCAAATGGGATCTAAGTGATTATTTTTGGGTGTGTAATATTTATGAATTTTGGTTTTGATAAGCGTAGATGTGGGTACTCAATGTGTATTTTGTTTTGTATTCTGGGTCGTCCAAATTTAACAAAATGCATTGTTGCGTTCAACAATATGGACGTAACATTTGAAATGTTTCAACCTGTAATTTACTGTGCAGGTACTTCCATAAAAATATCAGCAAAGTACTAAAAAATTCCGTATGAATTATATTAAGTATATTAAGTATAACATTTTGTATTACAAATCAGCACCATAAATGTTGTCATCCAATGGAAATAAAGAAAAACTTACCCCCAGTCATGGGTTTGAAATGGCATTTGTAAAACATGATAGTTACTAAGACTTCGGTATAGATGTAGTCATTTGACGTCATTTTGTATATACACCCCATACGCCAGGAATATCATGACTCGTAGGCTATTTGTGCCGTTACCGAAACACCTACTTTACATGATCCTGACTAGGTCTTTCTTACTCCCATTGCGAGGCCGTCACAACAACGTAATAAAGCATATTTCAAATTTACTCAAAAAGTCACCTGGCTTTAGCAATGCGCGACACAAAGACGACCTAGATTAATCTCTAACATACGTGAATAGAATTGAGATAAATATTCTTTCGCTCATGATACTAAAGAAACCGCTAACTACAGTGGGCCAAACATCAGTTTCCTTAGTTTCCAATATAATACGTCCAAACTCAGAATCCGTGTTATTGTCAATCAATTGAAAATATTTAGCAAAGTGCGCAATCATAAGCAACTCAATTCAGCTCCAATACAATTTGGTGTTGTAGGTCTCGCTTAATAGAATGCTTACAGTTCTGCAAATTATTTAGGTAATTTCAAAGATTCTATAAAATGTGTTTTAACTTGCACTGAAGTTGATTAATGGGGTATCAAAAAATAACTTTGACAAGCTCTTTGATAATTTAAATACGTTTCAAAAGTATGAAGTAAAGCGAAAGAGTACTTGTTTGAAAGTGTCAGGCGTTTAATGAGTTTAACAGTTTAGGTTGATGGAAATAAATGGGACTAAACGAACAGAATATAAATTACACTGCGATTAGCTTCAGTAGCGATAGTAAAATGATGGCTTTTGTTTATTGGTCCCAAAGGATCTTTTAATATGGAGCATGATATTTATACCTCAGCCTCAAAGTTACTAAAAGCATAGTCAATTTATGTGCAAGTCTTGGGATTAACTCAACGATCCGATTTACTATTACTATGTATTGATTAAAAATTGGTTTAGTTTTGCCTGCTTTATTGCTGTTTACATGTATAAACGTCAGTAGCCGCAGCGTTTTTTTTGGTCAGGTATAAACGACAGAAAGAACTCGATCATTGATATATAACGCTTCCCATTGAATTCAACGGAGACTTTGAAGTTAACACATGCATTCAACAACGATCTCTGCAGTTAGTATGATCCTAAAAGCACGAAATTCGAACAGTCAAGGTAATTGTAAGTGTACCTTATTGAGAAATAGTTAATTGTGTGGTTGTGATAAAAATTTCCGTATTTTTACAAAAGATGTTTAGACCAGGGCTAAAGCCTTTGAAAATGGTAAAAAATGGAAAAAAAGAATAGTAGGATGAAACTCATTGGAAAAGGAAAAAAATATAACAAAAATGAAAGGAAAAATAATTTACAAGCGATCTGAGGTCGGGAAGTGGAAGGGGGTGAGTTTTAAGGTAGAAAACGGTTTATCTCGATTTCCGGCAAAACTACAAGTCCTATGGAAAAAATTAAATAGCAAAGTTGTCGGTAGTAAAAATATCTACAACTTTTGTATTTACACTTTTTTCACATAACCTCAAAATTTATGTGAAAAATTCAAATAACCAAGTTTTTGGTTTTTTAGTTTTATCTTTTACAAAAAAAAATTCTTTTTTTCACAAAATTTGGTGAAAACGTACCTTTTTATATCCCAAACTCACTGCAACTTTTTGATTTAAAATATTAATTTTTTCACCTTATTTTGACTTAATATTGAAAAACCACCCTAATTTTTAATCGAAAATTCTCACGTCAAAATATCTGCTTTTTTTTTTAAAAGTCGGTGGGCTTTTTGTTCGCTGAAATCGATATTTTCTGAGGGTGTAAGAAATATATAAAATTACTATAATTAAATGTTCGCAAAAAATGCAAAGAAACGAAAAAAACTCGAATCCGAAATTTTGTTTTTTATTATTATGTACAATTTTGAGCTATTTATTAAAATTTTTACTTTAATTACTCGAAAAACGTAAGATTCCATGTTACATTAATAAACAAAAAATTACAAGTCGATATATACTACTATAATTAACAAGCAAATAAGTTAAGAAAGTTATTATTTAATAAGACATCTACAATATTTTGAGAAAGTGTAGAATCTTCTTTAAATTATATGCGTAGATACCTATTTATCGCTATTTTAAGATAACCTATATCACTGTGTGACAACGGAAAATTTTAGGCCATCAATAGGTATTTCATAGAGAAGTGGGGAAGGGGCTAGGATGGTCAGGGCCTTACTACCTGTTATTTCGTAGCAGCTGTAAACACCGTTAGCAGTATTCGAGATACAGAGCAGTGAACAACAACGTTCATTAAACAACACGTGCAGGCTGAGTGACATTAAGTGAATTGTGATAAATTTACTTTACAAGAAACTTTTGGAATCTACTTTTTGGAGTACTACTAGCAAGGTAAATATTGCCTGTATTCTAATCTGTATCAATCAGCTCTAAAATAAAAATAGTAATATTTTCTTTCATTTATAGTATGTTTAACGTAACATAAACCTACAAAATTAAAATCGAATAATATTTTGGTACAATTTGATTTTGTCTTTTCAGATTATCAGTATGGATGAATCTGTTTGTATAATCTGCAATAAGGCTGATGATAAGCAAGTGTATGAAATAAAAAAAGCAGCTTTGAATCGTTTAGCAAGAAGAGAATCGACAATAAATACAAAAAATTGGAGACTTTCACATCAGCTTTTATTCATCGAACTCAATATAACTCAATATAATGATGAGACTGCAATAGCTACATTCTGGGGTTCCAGACATAGAAAATCAAACGATGGAAAAGAAATAAATAAAGACGCCCTTAGATTTAATTTTGAATCTCATTGCTTTCTCTGTGGTGGGTTTGTCGGTAATATTTCAAAAGAAAAAATTTCATCTGTTCAAAGTAACGATACGACAGTGAATATATTACAGTATATTCAAAAACAAAACACATTAAGTCAAAATAAGGTGAAAAAATAAATATTGTAAATCAAAAAAGTTACAGTGTGTTTGGGATATAAAAAAGTACGTTTTCACCAAATTTCGTGAAAAAAGAAATTTTTTTGTAAAAGATAAAAATAAAAACCAAAAACTTGATTATTTGAATTTTTCACATAAATTTTGAGGTTATGTGAAAAAAATGTAAATCAAAAGTTGTAGATCTTTTTATTACCGATAACTTTTTTCAATAGGACTTGTAGTTTTGCCGGAAATCGAGATAAACCGTTTTCTACCATTATAAACTCGCCCTCTTCCACTTCTCGACCTCAGATCGCCCGTAAACTATTTTTCCTTTCATTTTTGTTATATTCTCTTCCTTTTCCAATGAGTTTCATCCTACTATTGTTTTTTTCGTTACAAAAATTTTCGACCCTGGTCTAGTTAGAAAACTGTAGAGTATGTGTGAAAAGTTTAAGCCATGTATAACAATTGTTATGTGTGAAATGGACGCTAATGACCTTTCGAACCTGCTTTATCTTGGAAACGTAACAGAAGAATTGCAGCGCTACTTTTCGGTGGTGAGTGGCTGGATTCTATAAAAACAACAGGAGTTGTTATAGGGGTATAGAATTTTAACACGTGTACCAACCTGCAAAGGTATATTAACTTACAGTCCTATAAAAATGCTAAACGCCAACTTCACCTGGAACTGGTCTTATCTCGTTAGACGGAGAATGATCTCCGAGGTGATGTTAAAATAATAAACTATTGCAATTCAGATTAGCAGAGCTTGTACACACTTGCTTTTTCCCGAAGATGCTAACTTAAAATATACAAATAAAAGCTCTAAGCTGCTCGCTTAACCAATGTTAAAACATGAATATCAACGTAATATAACTTAACTATCTATTTGGACAAATTTATTAAATATAAGTATCTAATCAAGCCAAATATGTATTATCGGTTTCTAAAATTATAATGTTGTCACTTTCCTTGGTTATAAATCGCTTTCATTCAAAGGTGCACCCAAGTAAATGCGCTTAATAAGAAATGGTTGTGTGCATAGTTTTTTACCAGCAACTTTGAATTTATTACGTTTTTGTATTTTGAATTACCTAACAACTTTTTATCATTCGACGATGGTGGTTGTTGGTCGATTAAATTATAACCTTACAATTCTCCACCCAAAGGTACTACATTGGCCAGAAAGCATTTTTTTACTACCTGGAAATTTTGAATTTTGCCGAATCCTTGCTGTGGCGTGTAAGGTAAGGATCTTTAATGTGCGTGACAACACCCATACACGGAACCTACAAAACCATACATTCAAATAAGGACATATTTTTGTAAAAAACGCTTCATCATCATTACGTCTTTAGTCCTGGAACTAGTTAGACGTGTACCTTCATTGTTTTCTATTCTGAACTAACCTACACATTTCCCTGAAACTTGCACAGTCTGCATCTATCACTATCTGATCTAAGTCTACATCTACCTCCTTTTTCTTATCACTGCTTGTACTATATCCCATACGATTCCCCAAAAATGCTTTAGAACACATTCTGCCCTTCTATTTCTCCTATTTTTTTCCTCAGATATCCTTGTTCCCTTATTATTTCTATAACCTATTTGTTATTAACTTTGTCTGTCTATGCTATCATCCTCATACATCTGCAGCACAGAATTCCAAAAGGCTGCTAGAGTTTTTCTGTCAGTTTTTCCTACTGTCCGTATTTCATAGGCATACTGTGCTGTGCTCCACATGCTTTCAACAATTTTCCTCTTGTTCCTGTTTGTTGTCTTTGGTTATAGGCGCTGTTCTTTCTTGTTAGATGCAGTTTGGTCCCCTTCTACTGTTTTACAATTACATACCCTATTTCTCGGACATTCAGTAGTTGTGAAGAGGGGTAAGCAGCCTGTGACTGTCAAGTTCCCCTAGCACTTAAACATTTGCCGATTTAGTATTTTTTCCAATATATCTTTTCGCACAGGCAACATTAGTTGCAGATATTTTACAACCAACACCTGTAGTTGTTTATAATAATCATCAGATTTATCTGCGCTTATTTTTTCGTCATTAGGTTTTCTGTCTCAAAACTGGTCGGACACGTACCTGCACTTATTTATATTCTGAGCTAGCCTACACAGTTGCCTGAAATTCTCACACTGCCTATATACAATTTGGTTCCCCTTCTATTGTTTTATAATTTTATTATTCTAATTGTATGCCCTATTTCACCGAGATTCAGTGAAGGGGTTTAAGCAGCCTGTGGCTGCCAAGATCCCACAACACTTAGACATTTGTCGAATTAATAGTTTTCCCGTAACTCCTTACACACAATTAACATTATTCGAGAATATTGCTCTACCAATACCTGTAGTTGCTTATAATAATCAACATGTTAAAGTACAGTTACTTTTTCGTTTATTAGTTTATCCATCTTGCGACTGGTTGGATGCGTACCTCCATTGATTTCTATTCTGAGCTAGCCTACACATTTTCCTGAAATTCCTACAACCTACATCTTGCACTATCTGTGTGCAGAAGTCTAACCTAGGTCTACCTCTACTTATGTGCACTTAATTTTTTGTCATTAGGTTTTCGTCTTGAAACTTGTTGAACGTGCACCTCCACTTATTTATATTTTGAGCTAGCCTAGACAGTTCCCTGAAATTCTCAAAACATCCTATGTGCAGCTCGGTTCCCCTTCTATTGTTTTCTTATTATATACCCTATTTCACCGAGATTAGTGATATGTGAAAGGGGTTAAGCGGTTTGGGGATGCCAAGATCCCCCAGCACTTAGACATTTGCCTTCTATTGTTTTCTTATTATATACCCTATTTCACCGAGATTAGTGATATGTGAAAGGGGTTAAGCGGTTTGGGGATGCCAAGATCCCCCAGCACTTAGACATTTGCCGAATTAGTAGTTTTGCAAGAAATCCTTTCGAACAATTAACATTAGTTGAGAGTATTGCAAAACCAATACCTGTAGTTGCCTATAATAATCATCAAGTTTAAGTACAGCTATTATTTTTGTCATTAGTTTTCCCTCTTGGGACTCGTTGTGAACGCCTATCTCCATTGTTTTCTATTCTGAGCTAGCCTACACATTTCCCTGAAATGCCCACAGCCTACATCTTGCACTATCTGTGTTCAGTAGTCTAACCTAGGTCTACCTCTACTTCTATTTTTTCCTATTTCTGTTTCTAATATATTCCGCACTATTTTCTCATGCCGTAGTATGTGGCTTATCATCCTATCTCTCCTATTTTTTACCGTTTTCCACATATTTGTTTCTTCCCCTACCATTTTTAGTACAACTTAGTTCTTAACTTTGTCTGTCCATGATATCTTCATCATATATCTGTAGCACCATATTTTAAAGGCATCTACCTTTTTCTTGTCCTCTTCTCCTACTGTCCAGACTTCACAGACGTACAGTGCTGTGCTCCACACATATGTTTTAAGCAATCTTTTCCTTGTTTCTATGTTTGTTGTCTTTGAACACAGTAGCTGATTTTTCTTGTTAATGTAGCACGATCTTGTGCTAATCTTTGTCTTATACCTTTTGCGCTTTTCCCATCTTGCGTTATTAGGCTCCCTAGGTAGCAGAAATCTTTAACCTCTGGTAAGTTCTTGTTACCTATTTGTATTCTTGGTTTTGATTTATTTTTCCCTCCTTTGCATACTAGTACTTTAGCTTTATTTTTGTTAATTTTCATACCCTATTTCTCCGTTAGAACCATTTCCATTTCATTAAGAGCAGCTTCTAACTCTTCCTTGCTAAATGCTAATACCGCTTTATCATCTGCAAATCTAAGCACATCAATCTTTTGTCCCTGCATAGTAATTCCAAAATGTCTTCCTGCATTTCATAGTATTCATTACCTCTTTAATGTACAAGTTAAAAATTAATGGGGATAATGCACATCCCTGTCTGACCCCTATTCTAATGTTTACTTCTCTACTTTCCTGCTTTAATTCTATTACTGCTGTTTGCTCTTTATATAAGCTATGTACTATTCGTCTATCCCTAAAACTCATTCCATTTTTTTTAGTACTTCGAACATTTTTTTTCCATTCTACATTGTCGAATGCTTTTTCCGGATTTACAAACCCTATATACACGCTTTCTGTTTTTCTATTGTTTTCTCCATTATGATCCTCAGAGCTAAAATAGCCTCTCGTATTCTGCTCTTTCGCCTAATCCCAAATTGATCTTCTCCTAGTATTTCTTCAGCTCGTGTTTTCATTCGTCTTTGTACAATTCTAGTTAATATTTTTGATACGTGTGCTGTCAAACTTATTGTTCGAAAGTTTTCACATCTATCCGCGTCTTCCTCTTTTGGTATAGTTACTATGATGTTACGTTTGAAATCTTTGGGTATCTCGCCTGTCTCGCACATATTGTGTAACATACTGTTTTAATAAGCTCTAATAGTTCTAGTATTCCTAAAAATAGTTAGTTTCTAGTTTAATTTTAGCATGCTAATTATTAGAATTGTAGCGGCTGCAGGATCACCCAAGTAGCTTCTCAGCGAAGTTCCCAGAAAGATCTAATCCAAGAGTTAATCAATTTTTCTAAAGGCACTTACTTTAAGGGCACTAAACATGTCAAATTAGTCCATATCTATGATTAGATGTCAATCATGCTTTAGGATCCTATTTATGTCAGGGTGGTCTGAAGCAATTTTTCAATTAGCTGAGCACTCAACTAAAATCAATTCTGAGAGCTACGGTTGTGGTTATCTTGGGCATTGACAGTTTTAATTAAAATTAAAGATTTACGACCGGCGCATCCTAAGCCGAGTAAGAGCGTCAAGAAAGGGGTTATTTTCAATTAACCAAAATGTATATAAGGAGGCCAGCCGGTGGGAATCGGGGTTGTTTATTTCAGACGCGTTAGAGGTTAAAGCTAACGGTTACTAGTGATGTGTTTATTTCTCTGCAGTCAAGTGCGGGCCGTTATGTTTTAAGTTATTTATTTCTCTGAGTAAGTAATTAGTATATGTGATATTACTATGAACTCAAGGCTGTGTTATGCAGCATAAGTCAGTTATTTGTTTAAAAACAGTATTTGTCGACTTCCATAAAATACAATTCCGGGTGAATGCCCAGTTCAAGTAAATTGATCCGTTTTATTATTGCTTTGGAGACCGCATCGTTTTAGAAGGGTCTTCTATTATATTGTGTTTCGACGGTGTCAGAGGTCGTTAATCACTAATCCACGAGACTACCTGAGAATGCAAAGCTCAGGCCCGAAGTCAAGTTACGGTACTATTTGACCCTTGAGAAGGTCGTATTTTCATGGTGTAGATGACCCCGTGGTTAAAAAGGGTCGTCGAACTATGCAAGTTAATTAGAATAGGGTAGCATTAATAAATTTTTGTTATTGGGTGTGTACACCTAGAACTGTATCTATTCAAAATATGTTTGTTAGTTAAGTTTAGTTAAGTTGTGTTTGTGCTAGCCGGAGACTATAAGTGACTTATTTTCTGTTCTGCCATTTTGGTTCATCGCCCACGAACAAAGTGCGACGAGAGCTATTACCGCGATTGGTCCATGGGCCGTTTAATTCCCATGGTGGCGCCCTTTTGTACATAAGGTTATTTACTTTATATTTTGTTATGCATATGTAATTAGTTGAAGTTTTAGTTAGTAGCTCGTTCAATAAAACAATCGAATTTTCGTCTCAGTGTGTTTGTTTAATGAACCCCCCCTTCACCGACTGCTGCAGCTTGCGAGGCAACGTCCCGAAACGTGAGGGTACGATGGTGTTAGAGGTCCTGTTATTTATTATTTATTGTTAATTGGATACGCTCATGCGGTAGGTAAATATTAAAATTACACTGGCGCATTAACGTGGTTAAAATTGTAATTATGGTAAACAACACACGGACGAATTTTTAGATTGTTTTGTTTTTATTTAGTGTTAGGCAGAATTACAGTTTAATATTAGTGATTTAGAAACAAGTTTCGTTATTGTTGGCTTTTACCTTTTAGTTAGTCATGTATGTGGTAGAAGCTTTAAGAAGCGATGAGCTTAGTTATGAACTTTTAATTAGGAACGTTGAACCAACAAAGTTAAGTGTGTTAGAAAAGCGAAAATTATTGCGTAGAAAACTCATTGTTGAGAAAGTCGACAGTAATGTTTTTTCTAAGTATGAGAAAATTGAAATCGTTCAAAAGGACGAAATTGAATTATTAAAACTTAAGATTTTTGAATTAGAAAACTGTTTAAATTCTTTTACCATTCTTCCTAAAAGGACAGAATATATTAAACTTAACACGAGATTAATGCATGTAACACAGAGACTAAATTATGTCAATTTCGATATTGAATTTTAGAAGTACACAAAGAACTGCATTCCAAATGCATTAGAGCTTTTGAGATTTTAGAACAGGTAAACGGGGAAAATGAGATTAACGATAACCCTCTTTATTGTTCGGCTAGCGGTAATAAAAATCCTACAATAACACCAACAGCAGAGGGTTCATGCCCTGGAGCATCAGCGGTTTCTTCCATTAATACCCCATCGGTCTCGATTTCTAGTAATGATTTAGGTACGCTAATTAAGTCCTTGAATAAAACAACGACATCAGTCCCGATCCACAAGTGGGGATTACAATTTTCGGGTGAATCTGATTCTATATCGGTTTTAGATTTTATTCAACGCGTCAAAGAACTGCAAGTTGCAAGAAAAGTTTCGTCAGATGACCTTTTCGAAGGGCTATTGATCTTTTCACCAGTTCAGCACTGGATTGGTATAGAGCAACGCGGTGTACAGTAAATTCATGGGAACAATTAATTTTTAAATTGAAACAAGATTTTCTTTCAGCCGATTATGCAGAGAATCTTTTAATGTTAATTAAATCCAGACGGCAAGGCGCCGATGAATCACCTACCATTTATATTTCAAAGATGGTAAATTTATTTTCTCAATTAGAAGAGTCCATTTCAATTAGGGAACAAATAAAAATTATTAAAAGAAATTTACAGACTTTTATGCCACGCAACTGGCGTTAATTGAAGTGACTGACATTTCCCATTTGATTTCTCGTTGTAAGCTTTTAGAAGACATTAAGCCTACACATTTTATTAAACAGGAACATTCGGATTCTGCCAACGTACCAGTTATCTTAGAACGTCAAGTTCGACAGAGTTCATTTTCTAATAATAATTTACCACGGTCCGACGTTTCGAATTATTTTAAAAACACAGCAAAATTTTCGACTATTTGTTTCAACTGTAAAAGACGAGGTCACTCGTTTCATACTTGTCCGGAGAAACGCGGAATATTTTGTTATTCTTGTGGGCAGTTGGAAGTTACGTCCACAAATTGTTCAAACTGCTCAAATAATTCAAAAAACTAAGGACAGGAAAGCGCGTAGTCAGCCGTTGCTTTTCTTCGTTTAATAATATTGCTGCTGACAAAAGACGTGGTCGGATTGGTTAGTAAAAGTTAAGAATTTTGTAAATCATCTAAGGTTTTTCAAATTTTATAAAGTAAAAGATGATACAAGACCTTATATTAATATCGAGATATTTAAGGAAACTTATACTGCACTGTTGGATTCCGGCGCGAATACCTCTATTTTAGGCAGACATGGTTTGTGTTTATTGGATAAATATAAGTTAGAATTAATTAAAAATGTAAAACGTCTATATTAACAACCGCGGATGGCACTGCACAATCAATTTTAGGTTCAATTAATTTGCCCTTGACTATAAACGGGTTACTCGGTCTTTAAATGTTTTAGTTTCCGACTCAATAGAGTGTACCCTAACGTTAGGGATTGATTTTGTCATTTATTTGAATTGAAAGTAGATTTTCAAAAATGAATTTTATGCTCATTCTGCGGAAACGAATAAATTAAATTTCATTAAAGTCATGGCCGATTTAAATGAAGACCAGAAATTTGAATTAAACAAGGTTATTTCTTTATTTCAATCCCTGGATCGTCCTACCTTAGGCCGAACCACTAAAATTTCACATCATATTACAACGGAAGACGTTGAACCAATTAAACAAAGGTATTACCCATTATCACCGGCGATGCTGGAACATGCTAATAAAGAAATTGATGCAATGCTTGAACAAGGCATTATTAGCCCAAGCAATAGCCCGTGGAACTCCCCATGCTATTAGTAAAGAAAAAGCAAAAGGTGAATTTCGTGTATGTTTTGACGCTAAACGATTAAATTCAATTACAAAAAGACGCGTATCCCATTCCGTTTGTAAATGACATTCTTGATAGATTACGCAATGCGAAATATCTCAGTTCAATCGATTTAAAAAGCTTTCTGGCAATTGCCCTTGAGTGACGAAAGCAAGGAAAAACAACCTTTACTGTCCCAAGGCGCGGATTATTTCAATATAATGTAATGCCGATGGGTTTGGCCAATGCTCCAGGCACATTACAGAGGCTCATGGACTCTATTTTTGATTTTCATTATCCCAATCAGTATTTGTTTATTTAGATGATATAATTATTATTTCAAGCACATTTAAGGAGCATATTAGAATTTTGAACGAAGTGTATGAGAAGTTGAAAGGCGCTAATTTAACAATTAACAGTTCAAAATGTGAGTTTTGTAAACCAGAGTTACAATATCTGGGATATATTGTGAATAAAGATGGTCTCCGAACTGACCCAGCAAAATTGACGCAATTGTAAATTTTCCTCAACCCAAGACAGCCACTGAAATAAAACGTTTCACCGGTATGTGTTCTTGGTATAGGCGTTTTGTTTTGGATTTTGCCACAATTATAGCACCTATTAATGATTTACTAAAGGAAAGAGAAAATCGCAAGCGATTAAATGGACGGACGAGGCTCTTATTTCGTTTGAAAAATTAAAGATGTTCTTACAAAGGCTCCTATTTTAAGGAGTCCTGACTTTTCGAAAGTTTTTCTTTACAATGTGACGCCTCAAATTACGGCGTAGGTTGTGTTTTAACTCAGGGAGAAGGAGACGAAGAACATGTAATTGCTTATGCTTCTCGCAGTTTAAATTCAGCAGAGAAAATTATTCAGTCACAGAACGGGAACTTTTGGCGGTGTGTTTTGCTATTCAAAATTCCGACCATATATTGAAGGAACTCATTTTAAGGTCATTACGGACCATCATTCTTTAATTTGGCTCCACAACTTAAAAGATCCTGCGGGACGTTTAGCTAGATGGAGTGTGAAACTCCAACAATTTGATTTCGAAGTTATCCACAGGAAGGGTAAATTTAATGTGGTACCAGATACATTATCCCGAGCTCCTAGTGGAGCCTATGCTATTAATTCTTTAAATTTTTCTTTACACGAGGTCGAGGATTGGTACAAAAACATGTTAAATAATATTAAGGAAAAGCCAGATCTATATCCCGATTGGAGAGTAGAAGATGATAAAATGTATAAGTTTATTCCGAATAATTTGAATATCAAAGCCAATTTAATTGAGTGGAAGTTAGTAGTGCCGAAATCATGCCGTGCACAAATTTTAAAAGAATGCCATGATGATCCAGTTTCGGCCCATTTGGGTGTATTTAAAACATATACAAAAATCAAAGAGCTCTATTACTGGCCTAAAATGCGGTCATATATTTCTAAATACATTAGTAAATGTGTTACGTGCTGCCAAAGCAAATCCAGCACGTTCAACCATTATGGTTTTATGGGCAAAGAGAAAAAAGTTTCATTTCCGTTTCAATGTTTGTCGATTGATTTAATGGGGCCCTTTCCGCGCTCGAAATTGGGGAATACTTACCTTTTAGTTGTTACTGACTGGTTTACAAAATTCACTTTATTGCATCCCATGCGCAGCGCTTCAACAAAACAAATTTGTAATTACCTGGAAAATTTTGTATTTTTGGTATATGGGGTACCTCAAATTTGTATGATAGATAATGGCCCCAATTTAAAAGTAATTTATTTTCCAATCTCATGACAAATTATAAAATACCTTCGGTTTGGTTTAACGCCAGCTACCATCCTCAAGTTAATTATGTAGAACGCGTTAACAAGGTAATTGGAGCTGCCATTCGCAGTTACATTCAAGATTCTCATAAGAATTGGGACGATAATATTCACAAAATTGCCCATGCGCTTCGTAATGCTGTTCATGAATCCACAAAATATTCCCCAACATTTTTAGCTTTTGGACGCACGGTTCCTCTGTCCGGGGAATTCTATAATAAATTAAAGGATTTAAATCCAGAGGATCTAGCAATTGATACTCGAGAACAATTGGTTCAAGACCTTAATGAATTATCGCCCATCTTTAAAGAAGTTCAGAAGAACATACATTTGGCGTATGAACGTAATACGCACTCGTACAATTTAAGGCGCAGACCATTAAATTTCAAAGTAGGGATTTAGTGTGGAAGCGCAATTTTATATTATCAGATGCTTCTAAACATTTCAATAAAAATTAGCCCCGAAGTTCCTAGAAGCAAAGGTGATGGAAGTTTTAGGTTCTACCACTTATAGACTATCTTCCATGGACGGAAAACCGCTAGGGTGTTCCACGTCCAAGACCTAAAACCTCACTAATATTTTATTTTTTCCAATTTTTTATTTTTTCCTTCCGCCAATTTTCTGAAAAGACTCAGTTGTCTTAAACATAATTGCGGTTGGATGTGTTAATTTCTACATTTATTTATTTATTTTTTTCAATTTTCTTGAAATTCCTAAGAGCAATTTCAATTTTTCGAGGGGGGCTGTGTAACATACTGTTTTAATAAGCTCTAATAGTTCTAGTATTCCTAAAAATAGTTAGTTTCTAGTTTAATTTTAGCATGCTAATTATTAGAATTGTAGCGGCTGCAGGATCACCCAAGTAGCTTCTCAGCGAAGTTCCCAGAAAGATCTAATCCAAGAGTTAATCAATTTTTCTAAAGGCACTTACTTTAAGGGCACTAAACATGTCAAATTAGTCCATATCTATGATTAGATGTCAATCATGCTTTAGGATCCTATTTATGTCAGGGTGGTCTGAAGCAATTTTCAATTAGCTGAGCACTCAACTAAAATCAATTCTGAGAGCTACGGTTGTGGTTATCTTGGGCATTGACAGTTTTAATTAAAATTAAAGATTTACGACCGGCGCATCCTAAGCCGAGTAAGAGCGTCAAGAAAGGGGTTATTTTCAATTAACCAAAATGTATATAAGGAGGCCAGCCGGTGGGAATCGGGTTGTTTATTTCCAGACGCGTTAGAGGTTAAAGCTAACGGTTACTAGTGATGTGTTTATTTCTCTGCAGTCAAGTGCGGGCCGTTATGTTTTAAGTTATTTATTTCTCTGAGTAAGTAATTAGTATATGTGATATTACTATGAACTCAAGGCTGTGTTATGCAGCATAAGTCAGTTATTTGTTTAAAACAGTATTTGTCGACTTCCATAAAATACAATTCCGGGTGAATGCCCAGTTCAAGTAAATTGATCCGTTTTATTATTGCTTTGGAGACCGCATCGTTTTAGAAGGGTCTTCTATTATATTGTGTTTCGACGGTGTCAGAGGTCGTTAATCACTAATCCACGAGACTACCTGAGAATGCAAAGCTCAGGCCCGAAGTCAAGTTACGGTACTATTTGACCCTTGAGAAGGTCGTATTTTTCATGGTGTAGATGACCCCGTGGTTAAAAGGGTCGTCGAACTATGCAAGTTAATTAGAATAGGGTAGCATTAATAAATTTTTGTTATTGGGGTGTGTACACCTAGAACTGTATCTATTCAAAATATGTTTGTTAGTTAAGTTTAGTTAAGTTGTGTTTGTGCTAGCCGGAGACTATAAGTGACTTATTTTCTGTTCTGCCATTTTGGTTCATCGCCCACGAACAAAGTGCGACGAGAGCTATTACCGCGATTGGTCCATGGGCCGTTTAATTCCCATGGTGGCGCCCTTTTGTACATAAGGTTATTTACTTTATATTTTGTTATGCATATGTAATTAGTTGAAGTTTTAGTTAGTAGCTCGTTCAATAAAACAATCGAATTTTCGTCTCAGTGTGTTTGTTTAATGAACCCCCCCTTCACCGACTGCTGCAGCTTGCGAGGCAACGTCCCGAAACGTGAGGGTACGATGGTGTTAGAGGTCCTGTTATTTATTATTTATTGTTAATTGGATACGCTCATGCGGTAGGTAAATATTAAAATTACAATTGCTCACAAGTTGGAAGAGACGTTCCCGTTACTGCTTGTTCAGCGGCTTTTAGAGTTTCTGCTTGCACCTTATCTGTACCGAGCGCCTTACCATTTTTCAGACCCTTTAATGCTAATTCAAACTCATCTCTAAGTATAGGATATCCCAAGTCATCATTTTCAATGTCTGATTCCTGTTATAATGCTGTTAGTTCCTCTCCTGCATATAAACTACCTATATATTTTTGCTATCTACCCGCTTTCTCTACATTTTCTATAATGACATTTCCTCCCGCGTCCTTTATATTTTTGCTATTCCGTTTTATATCCCTAAAATTGATTTCAATTAGTTTGTATGCTTCATCTGTCTTTCCTACTCCCATCTTAGTTTGTATCTCTTTGCACTTTTGATCAATCCATTGTTCTTCAGCTTTCCTGCAATAGCGAATAATTTCCCATTTTATGGCTTTGTATCTCTGTTTTCCTGTTTTGTCTGATTTATTTTTGTATTTTCGTCTTTCTTCTATTAAAGTCAGAATATCTTTTGTTATCCATGGTTTCTTATTTTCTTTTTGTGTATACCCCAAAATATCTCTGGCCGCCATGTCTAGAGTGGATTTAATGTTATTCCATTCTGTTTTTACTTCCTTAGTATCAGATATTTTCTTGCTATTTTTCAGCAATTCATTCGACTTTTTTTCGAATCTCTCTTGAATATCTTTATCTTTCAGTTTCTCGAAGTCAAAATGCCTCTTTCAGTTCCTTTTTTTCAAATTTTTAAATTTAAGTGCGGCCTTCATAATTACGATGTTGTGGTCAGTGTCTGTATCTGCTTCTGGGTAGCTTCTACAGTCTTTTACTTAATTCCTAAACCGTTGTCTAACGAGAATGTAATCTATTTGATATCTTCCTATATCTCCTGGCATCTTTTACGAATATCATCTTGTAAATACTCCCTGTATGTTTGTTGTGGTTTGTTTAGCATTCTTCTTAATCTTCTTTGGGAATGAAACCACTCATAGTTTTTAAAATCTATTTCATTTACGTTTCGATCCATGACCTAGGATCGTTGTCAAAATAATAAAAACTTCAAGTTTGACGTTTATGACACAAATTGAAGGTTTCTTTGATTTATTGATGTTTGAAATATTTGGTTTGAGTACACTAAGCAATTTTTAAAGTTTAAAAGAATGATTGCCTTCAATTTGTGTTGCGACCTGGGATCGACTTTCCTATGGTAGCCAATACGCTTAACGTGAAATCAGCTGATTAATTTTTATTGGTGAATTTTATATAAATTCAATAATTTGGGAAACATTTTTTAACATGTTTCTATTTATACAATTGAGAGATTTCTGATTTTATGTCTTATTTTACCGAGATTCAGTGAAGGGGGTTAAGCAACCTGAGGCTACCAAGATCCCCCAACATTTATAATTTGCCGAAATAATGGTTTTCTAGTTAATATGCTTATTGTTATGTAATTAGTTATTGTATGTATAAATAGAAATCATGTATGTAGGCTGTATTTCATGTTAATATCGCAAGGAAAACCCAGGAAAAACTTGCAATGCTACCTAGATATTGTGGGCATTTGATCTTCATTTGTTATTTCTTTTGTTATTTCTTTTAGTAATGGAATCCATTGTTTACTGAAAGTCACGGATTCGTTTGCAACGCAGTTATTTTTATGTAGGGTTATATAGGCAGCTTCTTTGATTTTGCGTTTTGGTGGTTTTCTTCTTTGTCGATAATTTTTGCATCTTCCCATTTTATTTTATGACTGGAGTCCCATGCATGTTGGCAAATCATGGATTTTTCAAATTTTCTATTTTTTATATATGATTTATGTTCTTTTAATCGAACTTCAAATGGTCTGGAAGTTTCTCCTATATAAAACTTATTACATTCGCACGGTATTTTGTAGATACAGTTTTTTGAATTTTGTATTGCGTTTTTGGGTTTTGTTTTTGTTAATTGTGCTCTTAGTGTATTGTTGGTTCTAAATACTGTTTTAATTCTAAATGGTAAGCTTTGATGTAGTAAATCTCTTTACAAATGTCCCTATAAACAAAACGCTTAATATTATAAAAAACAAACTAGAAAAAGATGGCAATCTTAAAGAAAGAACAAAACTAAGTATATCATCGATTATGGAATTACTTGGTTTATGCGTAAATACCACATATTTTCAAATAAATGATCAATTTTACAAACAAAGCTTCGGAATGGCAATGGAAGTCCACTATCCCCAATCTTCAGTAATATATTCATGGAGGAATTCGAAAAAATGTGATATTCACACAAGAATTGAAACCATTGATCTGGTGGAGATACGTTGATGATGTTTATGCTATTTGGCCTCATAATATAGAATTAATTAAAACTTTGTACAGTCAATTAACGAAATAGAACCAACTATTAAATCCACATATGAATTAGAACAACATGGAAAACTTCCGTTTTAGATATTCTAGTTAGCAAAAACGATACAACAATTAATACATCGGTATACAGAAAACCAACGCACACAAACAGATACTTAAACTTCGATTCAAACTACCCACAATGTGTCAAACGAGGAATTATCAAAACCATGTATGATAGAGCAAAATTAATATCATTAAACGAAGAAATTTTAAAGAAAGAAAAAGACCTAATCAGATATACACTAATAGAAAACAAATATCCTAAAAGAATAATTGAAAAGGAAATGAATAAAACCCTAAAAATAAAGAAAAAGAAAACAAAAACAACGATACACACCAAAAAATTCTCTCATTACCATACATAAAAGGATTCTCCGAAAAAATCCAAAAAATAGGAAACAAATTTAGAATTAAAACAGTATTTAGAACCAACAATACACTAAGAGCACAATTAACAAAACAAAACCCAAAAACGCAATACAAAATTCAAAAACTGTATCTACAAAATACCGTGCGAATGTAATAAGTTTTATATAGGAGAAACTTCTAGACCATTTGAAGTTCGATTAAAAGAACATAAATCATATATAAAAATAGAAAATTTGAAAAATCCATGATTTGCCAACATGCATGGGACTCCAGTCATAAAATAAAATGGGAAGATGCAAAATTATCGACAAAGAAAAAACCACCAAAACGCAAAATCAAAGAAGCTGCCTATATAACCCTACATAAAAATAACTGCGTTGCAAACGAATCCGTGACTTTCAGTAAACAATGGATTCCATTACTAAAAGAAATAACAAAGAAATAACAAATGAAGATCAAATGCCCACAATATCTAGGTAGCATTGCAAGTTTTTCCTGGGTTTTCCTTGCGATATTAACATGAAATACAGCCTACATACATGATTTCTATTTATACATACAATAACTAATTACATAACAATAAGCATATTAACTAGAAAACCATTATTTCGGCAAATTATAAATGTTGGGGGATCTTGGTAGCCTCAGGTTGCTTAACCCCCTTCACTGAATCTCGGTAAAATAAGACATAAAATCAGAAATCTCTCAATTGTATAAATAGAAACATGTTAAAAATGTTTCCCAAATTATTGAATTTATATAAAATTCACCAATAAAATTAATCAGCTGATTTCACGTTAAGCGTATTGGCTACCATAGGAAAGTCGATCCCAGGTCGCAACACAAATTGAAGGCAATCATTCTTTTAAACTTTAAAAATTGCTTAGTGTACTCAAACCAAATATTTCAAACATCAATAAATCAAAGAAACCTTCAATTTGTGTCATAAACGTCAAACTTGAAGTTTTATTATTTTGACAACGATCCTAGGTCATGGATCGAAACGTAAATGAAATAGATTTTAAAAACTATGAGTGGTTTCATTCCCAAAGAAGATTAAGAAGAATATCATCTTCGTGCATTATGTTGAAATAATGTGTTTATAATGATTAAATTGGTCATGTCGCAAAATTCTACCAGCCTATTTCCCCTGTCGTTTCTCGTGCCTAAACCAAATAAACCTACTACCGCTCCTTCCCTACCCTCTCCTACCACTGCATTAAAATCTTTTGTAATTATTAAATTTGTATGTTTTTTACGTATCTTAATATGTTTTCGATATCTTTGTAGATCGCTTCTACCACTTCGTCACCGTAGCTAGAGGTGGACATGTATACTTGTATTATTACTGTGTTTACCGGTTTAGATTCTAATCTAACCATGAGTAAATAATTTTGTAAGTAATTTTCTACATAGTATCCTATCTTTTTTCGCATAACTATCCCCAGACCCAAATTTCCTTCCTCTGCTCCCGTATGGATTACCCTGAAGTATCCTCTCCAAAAATGCCCGCCTCTGGCTACCGAACTTTGCTGATCCCTACTATGTCTAGTGCTAACCTATTTATTTTCATTTTTAAGTTCTCTAGCTTACCAACTTGCTTTAGACTTCTAGCATTCCACGCACCAACTTGCAAAATGTTCCCGACTGTTATTCTGGACTTTTCGATCGCATCCTTTAAAGTAGTCCTATTCCGGAGTTGCGAGTGGGTGATTATTTTAACTCCGGAATCTTTTACCCCAGAGAATGCCATCATGTTTATTTCAATTTAAGTACGTTGTGTACTTGGGAGGTAATGTGGTGGTTTCCCTTTGCCTTCCTCAACGCGGTAGTGTGTTTTAGGCTGCCATACCGACCTCTATAGTTTCTGCCAATATAAGTACCGAAAGAGCAGCTACTATCGTTCGTGGACCTGTTTTAGTCTTGCCTAATATTTTTTCAAGCGGTTTATGAGTTACATATCCACTATATTAATATGTATTAAAAATTAAATGCAATAATTATTTTATAGAAATAGAATGCTACATTGTATAATGGAATGCAATGTAATAAGTGCCAACCGAGTTTATGCTATATATAAAATAGGAGACAATTACTTTGTAACACAGATGCAAGTTGTTACGATTAGAAATAAAACAACGAACTGCTACGAAGCAGAATTATTTATAATTATCTAAAAGTAAAAACATTGTATGTTTTCAAGAAGCGGAAGAAAAAGCGATTTTGCAGTTTCCCACAGAGGCTTCATGTTAAATCAGAGAAGCTGTGCAATTTAGTTATTATTTGAATCTCATAACTTTCACAGTATTAGAATTCAAGCTACTCATCACTAGTTTTAATTATTGAAAATAGTAACTTATAAAATTTCAAACTTGTACTTAAAAAAAATGAATTAAGAGATAATTTAAAATTATACTTAGATTAGATTCCTATGCATGACGGAAGCCATACTACGTATTTTATTACAGTCTGCGAAACATTTTTGACAACTTTTTACAAACAAGAGGCAATAGAAAAGGATATGTGATTACTAAGATTAATTATAAGCAAATTAACAGGCAGAGCATAAACGTTAGTAGCGAGCAGAGACGATTTAGATGACTCAAAAGATTATACTAATTGCTTATTTTGGCGATTAAAGAAATATTAAATGCTTAATTAGAGCTTAATTAAATTTACGAATAGAAAGTAATCAATGGCCCCATCATTTTAGTATGAAATTGCAAGACGTAAGGAGTTTGATTCCAACCAAACTTAAATCAGAAGAACCGGATTTTAATGGCCGTATTATTAAACCCTAAATGTACAACAAAATGGCTTTTTGTAGAATCAATAATCCGTATTCTAACAATCAATTTAGACCACTTCCTAAACCCACGTTCAACTCAACTTTTACAAAATCATGAATGAGCAATACGCCTGATTTCAATCAGAACACAATCCTTCCATGGCCAACATTTGGAATTAATCCTAACATAACTTCATGGGAAAACAGTAGACAGCACAGTAAAATGCCTCAGCTTAAACCCGACAATACACACAAACGAAACTTTACTACTGAAGAGCTATTTCAACAAAAAGTAGAAGATTATAATAATCGATTTATGCCCGAAGACACGGATAGTTATGTAAATCCAAGTAATGACTACCATTTTACTCCGAAAATTACGAACGTTTCAACACACAAAGATTACGAACATGACGATAACGGAAACACGTACACAAATTTTTCGTTGAATAGCCTTATACACGATCATACGTAATAAACTTAAATAATATGTCATCATATTTTACCCTATAAAGAAATACCACATGTTCAATAGTATATTACATTACTAATATAGAAAGTGATCCATTTCACACGAGTGCGACAATCCTACGAGTGTGAAATGGCATTTTCGACACGAGTACTGTACACGATTTTTCCGACAACCACAACCAAAGACAAAATTATGAAAAATATTTTAAATAAACGAAAACTGTTGCTGCTACCCTTAAATACCTTGCTTTGATGCAAGGTTGTGCGATCGTCTAGTGTAATGTCGAACAAATCCTACATCATGTTTTTGACATTGGGCATCTTGAGTCGTCTAGGTAATTAACGTACTAATATCTCATCCGTCATATCACTCTCGAGTTGAAAATTATTTCAACACTACAGTTATGTTTACTTTCGCACTCTAGAGTGATATTTATTTTCGCACTCTAAAGTGATATACTCCACTTTCTAAATAAATAAGTAGTGTGCAATCTGTTGTTTTCATACGTGGTTGTCGGAAAAGTAAATTATTAATTGATACAAGATGTTTTATACCTTTCTTAATTGAAGTAATCTAACTGTTTTCCCCCAAACACTTACTTATAAATGTAAATCCTGGTTTATTAACATGTTACGTTGTTTGAAAAGAAACCTTCACCGTGATTATAATTTATTAATTTTAAAAACCTGCAAATAGTAAATGACGTAATACAAATCTTATTAGTAAAATGTTTATTTGAATGTGTTTGATTTTAAATCATGCAAGAAATTATACGCCTTGCAATTCAAATAATTTAAATTATTTCACACTGTATGCTGTAGATTTAAAATGTATAAACAATATTATCACATTCGTTGTCACTTTTATATATTATTCAAAAATAGCTCAAAAATTCCTGATATCCAATTGCACGCAAATTTTGATATTATTAGGTTAAGCATGCAAAATGCATTACACCCGTCCAATGTTACTAGATGCGCTAAAATTTAGTAAAACTAGCACATTTTTAATATTGTTTTCTATTTTTAGATTCCTGAACCATAGACAATCCTGCTTTGTGGTATGGATGTAATAATGCCCCCAAGTAGCAATAGAAATATTACATATTAATTATATATTTTTTACAATATATACTTCTTCCGATTAATGTATTTCACATTGTATGTAGTTTTTTATATCACACAAGAATAGATTTTAAAATTCCTGATATTCAATTGGTGTTGATACTATTATTGTTGGATTTCACAGACAGGCATCGCCACCGCATCCATATTATATAAATTTTTTACATTATAACTTATAATTTAGTATATATCCCATCTGAATATTTGCCAACAATTTTATAAAACCCATGTTTTCGATTATTTCCATAAAATCTTCCAAATCATAGGACATTACTGACACAGCAGTACAGTATGATGTATTGTTTCCTCGTATGACTGACACATGACATTTTTCTCCTTCTATCGAAAACCGTTGCCCGTATTCTGCTTTTTACTCGTAAAGCATTGTGAAATCTTTGATTAACCTCCCCAAAGTCTTTATACATATTTGTTTAATCGCCGCTATAAATTGTATAATCGACAAATTATAACTTCTACGCGAACAATCCTTTTATATGAAGTACTCTTGTTTGGATATGCCTTGATTGTGCCCGATTTGTGTGCACGCACGAAACAACAGGTAGAGAACGTATCCTCTGAACTAATTTATTACATTCCTTGGAAAATGCTAAGAACTCTAAAAATAATTATAACCCTTGTTAGAACTCTAGTACTGGGATAAACGCTACTATTTAAGGTTATGTCACTGTTTCTGAATCAATTTCCTACACACTTTTTCCAAACTATGCGTATCAGATTGGGAGTTACACTTTACTCCATAAACCGACTTGTCCATATTTTCATCTCGATCTCGAGTCAACACATCTGCATAATAACAACGTATACGGTCCACCAGAATAGGTTGTTTAATTTTCTTTAAAGGTACGTCTGTGTCTTCGACTTTAACCTTTACAAGTGGTATTTTTTGTAATACACCCACCCGCCCGCTAGCCCGCCCGCCCGCCCGCTCGCCCGCCCGCTCGCCGCCTGCCCGATCGTCCACCTGCTCGACCGCCCGCCCTCGCGCCCGCTTGCCCGCTCGCTAGCCCACGCGCCCGCCCGACCGCTTGCCTGCCCGCCCGCCCAACCGTTAAACTATGTAGATAGAACATCAAAACTTATGATATAATTAAAACAACATAGATTGTAAACTTTTGACCATTTATGTCATCTCAAATATTTATATACTCGTCGAAATTTTTCCTATACCGTCTTTTATCAATATCATAACCTTTGACAATAGTTATAAATTATGTTTCGAGTCACCATCATTTCAAACCACTATAGCCTACCATTTAATTAAAAGAATCGGATCAATATAAAAATGATTTAAAAAACTATAAAATCATTTTAATTAAAGAATCAAATTAATATAAAATTCAAACTGAATTGAAAAACATCATTTCCTTGTCAACCCCTACCGCCTGTCGTTTCTTAACGTCTTTTATCTATATACCGAGTTTTAAAACCTAACGTCGAACACTAAAAATGTTAACGTGCTTCAAGCGTTCGGAAAAAAATCTGATATATGATTCAAAAAGATAAGGTTCATGCTTATTTGTAGTCCAAATGACTCTATCTAACTTAGTTTTCAAGATTTCAAATTTTAGATACTTTGGGACTTGACAAATTTTTAGTTGAAAATTATGCAATTCGATATATGGGAATAAATAACAAGATTGGTAGATAGTCTCACTCAAAATCGTAATCGTGATAGAATTTGTATAACAGATTGCATAGTGGTTAATGTTAAATATTTAAGATGTGTGTATAAGGTATGTTAAACTTTGCTAGCTAGGATTTAAATTTATATGATGAGCTGTTTAGCGGTAACTGAAGAGATATATATGTACATAAACTTTATAAATTTTCTTTGAAGGGCTATTGAGAGTTAGTATGATGAGTTGCGAGATATACACTTGCAGTTCATATAACGTTTTAATTTATTCGTAGTTACAGGTGGAAATCAACCGTTTTAGTTCCATCTTAGTACTCCACATAAATGTGTTTGAATGTTAAGTATCGGAAGCGAGATTATTTAAAATCGAACACACCCCTGTTCAGTTAGATTGCTTTGGGAATAAGTCAGGTAGGTAAAATTTTGAGTAAAAAAGATGACGCAGGTTTAATGGCTCAAAGATTAACTGACCTGGTTGGGTTACTTTCTACAAAGTCGTACCTTTGAGTTGGTGGATTACTATGATGACTCTGCGGTCAGACATGCTGAACCCTACCTGCTGGGCATCAAAGCTACACCAATTTACATCGATTTTATCCTCGCCGTTGCCTTGTTTGCACACCTATCATAGTGCCACTGTAATGATAAAACTTAGTCATAACATCCATTTAAATTCCGACTATTATTAACTAAGAGACTGTGGTTGAGTCTTACGTTGGGGGTATTTGGTTATAATATTAAGCTATTCTCTGATTTGCGTTGTCTCTGATTGCGGGCGCTCTAATGGCAAAGTTCCCCTGACGCCAGATATTACGAATTGGGAATAGATTATTATTATACAAAATGCTCATATGAATACATTAAACTTTATGATTTGTTAATATTAATAGCCATGATTCATATACGTATTAAATGATATTTACTACATTGTTTTGGTTTTGAATGCATGGTAGTCCATTGTATGCCCCTGACGAACGCTGGGTCCATGGAGATCGCGGCATAGTTCCATCTCGACGTCTAAAGCTTGGCAAGTAGGCTATGGGGTAATCGTTAATGCACTGTACTACCTTGTACTTAATATCATCGCAATAGTTTTTATTTATAAAGTTTATGAAGATTGATAATAAACACAATATTTTTATATGCCCATTCTACTCTACCAGGTGGAAGGTCTATTATAATGATCACCCAAATGTGTTGAGCAGTCTTTATGACTGTGACACTCGGTCCATACCGACATGCCATGCCTAAATGTTTTCTTGGAAACCTGTCAACTATAGATTCATCGTTAGCTTCCCCATCTTTAGAAACATAGGCTTCATATCTAAACGAATATCCGTTATTAAAAAATGAATGTTCTGGATTGACAAATGAGAAGTTTGAATTACTAACTAAAAAACGCGTATACCCATATGATTTTATCGATTCGTTTGAAAAGCTGGGTTACACTTCACTACCTAGTCAACAAGAGTTTTACAACATGCTGGAAGGTAGATGAATTACTAAGAAGCAGTACGTGCATGCACGAAAAATGTGGGATGCATTTAATATCCAAAACCCAGGGCAGTACTCTGACTTATATCTCAAGACCGATGTGATGCTATTGGCTGAAGTATTTGAACAATTCCGGACAAGTTGCCATTTAACTTATGGACTAGACTCCGCCCACAACTACACTCTTCCAGGATACACTTGGGACGGAATGTTGAAGCATACATGGCAGGAACTTGAGTTATTAACTGAAATTGATCAACTCTTGTTCATTAAGAAGGGTATACGAGGAGGGCTTAGTCAAGTGTGTTCGGAACGGCGTGCATCGGCGAACAATAAGTATTTATTAACGTATGGTCTTTCCAACCCTGATATGTATCTTATGTACTATGACGTTAATACTCAATGGATGGGCAGTGAGCCAGCCCTTGCCCTAGGGAGAATTTGAATGGGTGGACACCAACATCGACGTGATATCAGTTCCTTCTAATGCAAATGATGGCTATATCTTGAAGGTGGATTTGGAGTATCCGGAATCTATTCATGATTTACATAAAGACATCCCATTCTGTCCGGAGCACATTGATCCGTAGACTGGAAAACCGCCTGTATCAAAAACTCAAAGTACCAAATGAATGGCTATATTAAATTCTAAAAGAAGATATGTGATCTATTATAGAAATCTGAAACAAGCTCTGAAAAATGGACTTAAACTATCTGCAATTCATCGAGTACTAAAATTTAAACAAAGCTGCTGGCTAAAATTTTACATTGATCTCAATACTGAACTTCAGAAACGAGCAAGGAATGAATTTGAGAAGAACTTGTTCAAGCTAATGAATAATGCGGTCTTTGGGAAGACGATGAAGAATATACGCAAACATTGTAATGTGAAAAACGGGGATGGTGAATATGGAGCCGAAACCTGGATATCCGGCCCATTATTCAAAAATGTCACAATCTTCAATGAAAACCTTCTAGTAGTGGAACTTCTCAAATCGGAAATATATTTTAATAAACCTATATATGTTGGTATGTGTATCGTCGATATAGCCTAGTTGATAATCGACGATTTCCACTATGGATATATGAACGCAGCCTTTGGAGATGGTGCAGAGTTCTTTACACAGATACGGATAGTCTAATTTATAAAATAATAAATCAGGATCCTTATGAAACTATGAAGCGGGACTGTCAGCAACGCTTCGATGCTTCCGACTATCCTTCCAACAACATTTATGGAATTCCGCTAATTAACAAAAAAGTATTGGGGCTGATGAAAGACGAAAATAATGTGCGACTTATGGCAGATTTTATTGGGTTACAATCAAAGATGTATGTGACGAGCATATTTAAGACAGTTATGGGGAATTCAATGTATGGTACAAAAATGACCAGAACAGACCTTAGATTTTTTAAGATTTGATGCTCAAAATACATGATAAAATCGGTTTCTTTCGTTAGAAAATTGCACTTTTGTGGTCGTACGCCCCTTGTATATCTACTAACAGTCTATATCGGTAATTACTCTAATACAAAAAAAGCCCTTAACTCGGTTGAATACGACATTTCCATTAGGATCAAGCAAGGTGTAGATAACAGAAACAACATATTTAATATGCAAGCGGTCTAACAGCATAGATTGTCCAATTAAATGTCTAACAAATTAGGCGAACGAGACGCTGCCGGATATGCATATCAAATAAAGCATGAAACTGTAAAGTATGAACATGATCGGTGTTTAAAAGTTTATATGGAGAATTGAATATAAGAGAGATAATCATGGATGTCTCATGGAATAGAACATTTACACAAAAGGGTCAAGTATGCAGTACTTAATGTGAACGGAAAGAATTCTTTCCTATTCAGGAAACGAAAGCAACACTGTAAATTGACAACTCATGGATTTAAAAATTGAATTTTTTATTATCGCTTTCTTAGTTTTCACGAAACATCTACCTCGCATAGAATATGTTCTTCTACTGAAGTTTTGATTAAGCGATGTTGTATCCAATTACTTTTTTCCCCAAACATTAGTATAATTCACGATAAATTAGTTTTATTTTGGTCTTTGATATTTGAATTGACCAGCTTTTTGACATGCGAACCCCCATACGCTTAAATCTTAACTAAAATAAAGCATCTTAACTTTACTATTTACTAACAGTTTCAAATATGGTGCAAGAGAATGTTCTTTTAGAGTTGGCGTACAGATGTAACTTTGTTCAAGCCTCTCTCTTAACTTACGGAAATGCAAAGCAAAGCTTTAGAAAACATAAGAGTTATAAATAATTCATTCCACTGATGTGAAGTGATACGGGTGTATAAACTTTATTCGTTACGCCACGAGACAAAACACTATTTGAAATTCATTTTATTTTACGTTCCATGAGGAATTTAAAATCTTGTTTCTTAGACTACAATAAGTAAGGTACTTGTTTATTTGTACAAACAGATTTTGCTTACTGCGCTTAAAGGATCTTATAAACGAGAGTTTTAGAATTTATAAATTTATATTAGGAATAAAAATTCAAGAAAAACAGAAATTTTTATATCTGGATTTATGCCCCGCAGGTTCTTTATGTCGTTTCCTATACAACCACCTTGTTCCACAAATAAGAAGGACTATACATAACCTGTTTGTTTTTATTTCCTCATACTATTACGGTTTATTCCTATCCTTAGCGCCCTGTAGAGTTATTTGAAGGTAGACTAGGGAGTAATAAATCTATATCCACTTCACTGAGCTTTTGTGTTTATATCTGCAATTTGAGAAACCGTACAACAACACTGTGAATATTTGCGGCTATGTGCAATTTATAAATCGCTCATTACTTATCCTGGTTTTCCCAAACATTTATCTTCAACAGATTATAAATATCTGTGAAAAATGTACCAAGGATTTCCAAAAATCTAAATATATAGCAGATTTTCACGACTGAAAACTTCCAAGCAGTAGATAAAATATATTAAATATAGAAAACTCTTGATTATACTTAAATATCATTTTGAAAATTGTAGCAAAAGTGCCGAAAAATCTAGAATCGACTGGATCACCTTTAAACCAACAATGGAAAACCAATAGCTGCAGAGATGTATTGAAAAACAAATATAAAGCATACAAGAAAGAAGAATCTGAAATGGTCTCATAATATCTGGCAATGTGTGGAAGCTTTATAATTAAGTATATAACCCTAGGACTAGGCATAAGCTTTAGCTGGAGTTGACGTATTACTTCACAAGCATTATGAACTAAATTGTTATTAAAGTGGCTAAATATATATGGTTGATGTCTATAGAAACTAGGACACAGCAGTGAGTGCTGATGTAATTTAATTTGTGGCAAGCTTTTTACTGAGGTACAAATGGACAAAACGTTTTAAAATTGCAATCTTGTCAAAAAGTACCAAAAAGAAGTTAACGGAAAATTTTTCAAGTAAAAGCACCCCAATAGTGGTGGAAATAATGGCCAAGGCAATTACAAGAAAAACTATGGAGATGATATGGCTAGATGGGGTCAGGTCCATAGTGGTATGAGGGCAAGGGATAAGAAAACTACAACTAATTTTGTTGCAAGAGAATGGGCGACATCTAACCAGGGAACGGTAATAAAGAGTAGGGGTTAGAGCCCTTTCCAACAAAGGAAAAGTTTACATTAAAATTGTTTAAGCTTTTTGATTAAAAGAGAAATAAGGAAAGATACGTTAACAATTATACAAATCTTTATAAGCACGTGATTAAACTTTATCTCAAACCACAAACTCGCGAAAACTCGTACTTAAAGCCTACGCTAAAAAAATGGACACTAAATAAGTAACAAACTATCAAACGCTTGAATAATAAAAAAAAACTCAATTTAATATTTACACACGTTTTATGGAGGTCTTCAATTTTCTGTACAAATAATTCATATTCCTTATTTCCAAGTTAGATTCAGCCGAAACGTCCAATTTCTAAAAATACCTTATATATTCCCAAGTTTATATTTAATAAATAATTTAATGGAAAAAAAATTCACACAATTTAGTAATCGTAACACTTTCACAGAAGAATAAAACCTATGCATTTTGAAAAAATTGTCAGAATAACAAAAAAAAGGATACTAAAAAGAATAAACATAACTATTTACCTAACTGTTAAAAAAATTTAACCAATATTTTTTATTCTTTATTTAAAAAAGGAACTTAAACAATTTTAAGTCTTATGCAAGAATAAACGAATTTAGTGTACGATGTACGTACTTCGTTTACAAACAAATATACGTAACAAGACTGAACGTTTATACTTAGTAATTGAAGTTTTGTATTTTTGAGAATATTTAAGGAGTTTGAGCGATTTAAGGTTTTTTGTAGAGATTCTATTTCAGATAAGATTTCTTACCAATGGTAGACCTTCGCCCTTAAAATCGAAAAGTCTACATAACATTAAATTTTAAATAACGTAATCAAGTATTAATTAGCAAGTTGTTGACGTTAACATTAAGGTACACAGAAAAGCAAACAGAAAAAAGTGCTCTAACGCAAGCTTTGGGTTAACTCGTTGTAACTTTAAGGATAATTGAATAATCGTTCGCGCATTGTGAATGCAGATTTAGTAACATACAGTCTGCAATATATTGCGGAATCAACAAAAAATAGTGTTTATTTTCCAAAACTGTACAATAAGTTATCAACTTCTCTGATATCATCTTAAATTAAGAAAATGCAACCTGAATTTATGGATAGGCTGCATGGTGAATGGCCCAATTTAACTACAGTAGAACATTACGTAACAACAGCGCATTTTAAAATTGCGACTTCAACGCTCAAAGGACGTTGTATAGAATTCGAGTCAAATAGATAAGAGAGAAGTCGAATAAATAAAGAGCCTTTCTAAAGTTCAACTTGAATTTATACAACTTAGAAACGACGGGGGTAAGTAACGAGGAATCGTTTCCACCAACAATATTGTGAAATATTCTGCGAAAGCAAGTAAGATTATATTCTAGACAAGAACTGCAAAATATACCTAGAAGAATGGCCCATTAACGCAACCGATAGACAATATTCATTTGAATCCATTGAATTTTATGTTCGTATGTGAAAGCAAAATATATTTTAAAACAACCGAGCGACTATGCAACCTAGCGTACCGCCAAAGGAAACGCAACGTAAACCGATGGTCTGATTTCTAGAAATGAATAGATATTCGTATTATTAATCGATTCACGCTACGAGGTTACCAAAAATGAATTAATTAGGGGGCCGATCTTATTACTCATAAAGCTCAAGCGGCCGAACACGTGTAAATATAACGAGGTAGGTTTTCTCAGTATCGAATATATATATATATATATATATATATATATATATATATATAGTTGGTATGTTTCTTGACCTTTTATTTATCAAATCAATAAAAATATTCTTGAGATATAGGTCATTTATTAAAATATAAAATTATATCAACATATATTACGCGTTTCGGTCTTATTAACCTTGATCACATATTAAAAATCTAAAAAATATTATATATAGTTAATTAATAAAACTTACAAAATCTTACGTGTAATTTACATATTGTTTTACATTCTACTAGACTATAATGAATGGTGAAATTTATACTAGTGTTAATATGTCCAAGCAGTATCAGTATAGATAAGATTATTTTACATAAAGATGTGTTAATTCCTATATAATTGATTATTATTTAGTACATTTGTAAAAGTTTAATAAAAATTTTATTTTCATATGTATAGGGTGTTTTACTTAAATTGTGTTAGTTAGAATCGTAATATAAAAATTAAACGGCTTTATTATTAATGTTAGTCATTCTTTAAAATTATTTTTAAAAATTATATGAAATATTATAATTTATTTAATGTATTAAATTTTAAAAATTATTATGTCAGATAATCGTGTATGTTTCTATTGTTCTATGTTATTGTTATATTAATGTGTGAACAATTAACTACTAAAAATTAAAATTAATATAACAAAAGAATAAAAACAAAACAAAAATAAAGTACTTGAAATATAACACAAGTGTAAAATATAAAATGCAATATAATAAAATAATCTAACAAAATAACAATAAATATCAATATAACTAAACTAATACAAATATAAATAAAATAAATGAATATAAATAATATAAATAAAATAAATATAATAATATAAATATAAATAAAATAAATAATAAAATCACACTATTGATAATTTAAAATAAAGATAAAATATATAAACCTGTAATGATAGGATGTACGCGTAAAATTGACTAGATATATAATGAATGATTTAATATTATTTGTGTATAAGATTGTGGTATATGTGTGTGAAATGTTCATGATCGGTTTTACAGTTTATGCTATTATTTTGTCGTTGGATGTGAATTATTTCCAGTGTGTTTCGTTTGCTATCATTTTTTTCTGTGTCTATTATATTAGTATTTTCAAAGTCAAATTTATGCATTTCATTTAACGCGTGGTTAGTGAGGGCTGTATCTCTTTTATGCATTCGAATGGAGTATTTATGTTCATAGATTCGTTTTCAAGATATTGTTTTGTATTACCGATGTATGAGCTATTGCATCCTGTACAGTCTATTTTATATACACAATGGGTTTTATTTTTATAGGAGTTGGTGGTTTGAATTTTGTAAATAAGGCGTTGTTACTATTATTGGGTTTATGAACTAATTTTATATTATAGTGTTTTAAACAATTTTGAATTTTGTGTGATAGCTGTTTATAGTATTTTATGCTTACATAATTTGTTTTTGTTCTGTTTTGTTGTTATTTTTATTCTGGATTTATTATATATGAAATGTATGCATTCTTTTATGATGGGATTAAAAATTTTGTGGGTATCCATTTTGTTTTAAAGTATTTTTATTAATTGGAGTTTATTTGATCTATTGATGGGGTGGGTAAATTTCATAGCTCTGTTTATTAAGTTTTTAATCATGTTTATTTTATAAATAACGGGCGTATTAGAGTTGTAATTTATATATCTTCCGGTCCAAACTTTTTATTATACCAGCTGGTGTGGATGCTTCCGTTGCTATTTCTTTTATTTCAATATCTAAGTAGTGAATGGTATTATTAATTTCTTGTTCTGTTGTAAATTGTAATCTTGGATGGAAGTTATTAAATTTATTTAAGGTTTCAGTAACTTTTGTTTGTGGTATACATAATAATATATCGTCAATATATCTTTTATAAAATGTTGGTTTGTATGACAATGATGGTATAACATTATTCTCGAGTTCTTCCATTACAAGGTTAGCTATTGGAGAAGATAAGGGTGATCCCATAGCAGTTCCATGAATTTGAGAGTATATTTTGTTATCAAAGGTGAAACATGTAGATTGTAGGCATAATTTTACGGCTTCGATGAATTCTTTTGTTTGATAGTAGTATATTGTTTGATAATATTCCATTTGTTCTTTATGACATTGAGGCGAGATCTATAGGTGTGTTTGTAAAAGTGATACGACATCAAAAGAAATTAAAATGTGTCCATCTGGTATATTTTGTTTGTAAATGAATTTGTGAAAATCCATGAGTCTTTAATATGAAATTCAGTTTTACCAATTATATTTTGTATTATATTTGCCAGAAACTTTAATAAATTGTATGTTGGTGAATTAATGTTATTTATAATCGGTCTTAAGGGTATATTTTTTTTATGGAGTTTTGGCAGACCGTAAATATATGGAATTTTACCGTTGTGATTTATTAGCAAGTTTTTTTCTTCTTGTTTTATTTGGTTTTCTTTAAAAAGTTTGTTCATCATAGTATTTAACGTCATTTGTATTTTCTTAGTTGGATTAAATTTCTCGATTTTGTATGTGTTTGTATCATTTAGGAGTTCGTATATTTTTTTTATATATTCATTTTTGTACATAACTACAGTTTTTTTACATTTATCCGCGTTTGTAATTTAAATATTTTTGTTAGATTTTTGTTGGATAACCAATTTAACGAATATACAAATTCCAGATAATGTAAAATATATTTTAAGTCTTGGAAATAAATTTTACACACATTTAAATAAAATTAATTACGACCACATCATTGCAAGTATCGAAAATGTAATAAAAAGTAAACCTACACTAATAAAAAATGAAATCAGGCATAAAATCAATATTATATTAACTAACCATAAAAACGCGATTAACATGAAAAAATCCAAAAACGAATTAAAATACCAAATAAATTGCACAAAAAAATTTATTCAAGACAACAAAAATATTATAATTACAAACGCGGATAAATGTAAAAAAACTGTAGTTATGTACAAAAATTAATATATAAAAAAAATATACGAACACCTAAATGATACAAACACATACAAAATCGAGAAATTTAATCCAACTAAGAAAATACAAATGACGTTAAATACTATGATGAACAAATTTTTTAAAGAAAACCAAATAAAACAAGAAGAAAAAACTTGCTAATAAATCACAACGGTAAAATTCCATATATTTACGGTCTGCCAAAACTCCATAAAAAAAATATACCCTTAAGACCGATTATAAATAACATTAATTCACCAACATACGATTTATCAAAGTTTCTGGCAAATATAATACAAAATATAATTGGTAAAACTGAATTTCATATTAAAGACTCATGGGATTTTCACAAATTCATTTACAAACAAAATATACCAGATGGATACATTTTAATTTCTTTTGATGTCGTATCACTTTTTACAAACACACCTATAGATCTCGCCCTCAATATCATAAAGAACAAATGGAATATTATCAAACAATATACTACTATCAAACAAAAGAATTCATCGAAGCCGTAAAATTATGCCTACAATCTACATGTTTCACCTTTGATAACAAAATATACTCTCAAATTCATGGAACTGCTATGGGATCACCCTTATCTTCTCCAATAGCTAACCTTGTAATGGAAGAACTCGAGAATAATGTTATACCATCATTGTCATACAAACCAACATTTTATAAAAGATATATTGACGATATATTATTTTGTATACCACAAACAAAAGTTACTGAAACCTTAAATAAATTTAATAACTTCCATCCAAGATTACAATTTACAACAGAACAAGAAATTAATAATACCATTCACTACTTAAATATTGAAATAAAAGAAATAGCAACGGAAGCATCCACACCAGCTGGTATAATAAAAAGTTTGGACCGGAAGATATATAAATTACAACTCTAATACGCCCGTTATTTATAAAATAAACATGATTAAAAACTTAATAAACAGAGCTATGAAATTTACCCACCCCATCAATAGATCAAATAAACTCCAATTAATAAAAATACTTTAAAACAAAATGGATACCCACAAAAATTTTTAATCCCATCATAAAAAATGCATACATTTCATATATAATAAATCCAGAATAAAAATAACAACAAAACAGAACAAAAAACAAATTATGTAAGCATAAAATACTATAAACAGCTATCACACAAAATTCAAAATTGTTTAAAACACTATAATATAAAATTAGTTCATAAACCCAATAATAGTAACAACGCCTTATTTACAAAATTCAAACCACCAACTCCTATAAAAATAAAACCCATTGTGTATATAAAATAGACTGTACAGGATGCAATAGCTCATACATCGGTAATACAAAACAATATCTTGAAAAACGAATCTATGAACATAAATACTCCGTTCGAATGCATAAAAGAGATACAGCCCTCACTAACCACGCGTTAAATGAAATGCATAAATTTGACTTTGAAAATACTAATATAATAGACACAGAAAAAAATGATAGCAAACGAAACACACTGGAAATAATTCACATCCAACGACAAAATAATAGCATAAACTGTAAAACCGATCATGAACATTTCACACACATATACCACAATCTTATACACAAATAATATTAAATCATTCATTATATATCTAGTCAATTTTTTACGCGTACATCCTATCATTACAGGTTTATATATTTTTATCTTTATTTTTAAATTATCAATAGTGTGATTTTATTATTTATTTTATTTATATTTATATTATTATATTTATTTTATTTATATTATTTATATTCATTTATTTTATTTATATTTGTATTAGTTTAGTTATATTGATATTTATTGTTATTTTGTTAGATTATTTTATTTTATTGCATTTTATATTTTACACTTGTGTTATATTTCAAGTACTTTATTTTTGTTTTGTTTTTATTCTTTTGTTATATTAACTTTAATTTTTAGTAGTTAATTGTTCACACATTAATATAACAATAACATAGAACAATAGAAACATACACGATTATCTGACATAATAATTTTTAAAATTTAATACATTAAATAAATTATAATATTTCACATAATTTTTAAAAATAATTTTAAAGAATGACTAACATTAATAATAAAGCCGTTTAATTTTCATATTACGATTCTAACTAACACAATTTAAGTAAAACACCCTATACATATGAAAATAAAAATTTTTTATTAAACTTTTACAAATGTACTAAATAATAATCAATTATATAGGAATTAACACATCTTTATGTAAAATAATCTTATCTATACTGATACTGCTTGGACATATTAACACTAGTATAAATTTCACCATTCATTATAGTCTAGTAGAATGCAAAACAATATGTAAATTACACGTAAGATTTTGTAAGTTTTATTAATTAACTATATATAATATTTTTTAGATTTTTAATATGTGATCAAGGTTAATAAGACCGAAACGCGTAATATATGTTGATATAATTTTATATTTTAATAAATGACCTATATCTCAAGAATATTTTTATTGATTATATATATATATATATATATATATATATATATATATATATATATATATATATATATATATATATATATATCTATCTAGACTTTACGACCTACAAGTTTAATAATTATGCAGATATTTGTGGGTTATAGGTCTCTAATAAAAGTATACTCTTTTTATACCAACTGAATTTTCGAGTTTATTTTTACTCTTGATCACAGATTTAATATCTATGATAGATGTAGTTCAACCTTATTTTAGCATACATGTTTTGTAAAGACGTTTAATTTTATATTAATTTTATATATGTATTTGCCAGTCAGTGTTCAGTTCAGAAATTTTAAAATGTTTTATTATACACATGCCAATTAATTTTAATCTCAAATATTAAATCTGTGATCAAGAGTAAAAATAAACTCGAAAATTCAGATGGTATAAAAAGAGTATACTTTTATTAGAGACCTATAACCCACATATATATATATATATATATATATATATATATATATATATATATATATATATATTTCGTGTTAAAAGCAAAAGGCATTTGAGTGGAGGAATTTATTCGAGAGCGTGTTTATTCTTAATTATGTTGAAAATAAACGTAACAAGATGTATACTTTTTTAAACACCTTTCTTACTCTCCGGAAATGTAGGGCTTTAATCAATACACTAGTTATAAATAATTCATTCCACAGATGTGAAATGATACGAATGCATAAATATTATTTACACAGACGCAGACGACACTATTTAAAATTCATTTAACTGCATATTTTACGAAAAAATTTAAATCGTATTCCTTAGAGCACAAGTAACGTACTTGTTTAAGTATAAGAAAAAAATTTGTTTGCTGCGCTTTCATGCAGTCTTAATTTCAGAGTTCAAAAATAGAAATTGTGAATTTATTTTCTGCATATAGCTACGTGCAACAAACAAACTAATATCTAAATTTTTATTCTAAAAGTGCTTTATGTAGAAGCAAAAACAACCTCCTTATTGTACTAGCAGCAATAGCTTTATACTACCTAGTTGTTTTTATTTCCACATACAATTGGGGTTTATTCTTGTCTTTAGCACCTTATTGAATTGTTTATAGGTAGACTAGGGAGTAATAAATTTATATCTACCTCACTGAGTTCTTGTGTTTATATCTGCTATTTGAAAGAGCATACAACAGAACAACGATAAAAATGTGCCGTTATGTGCAGTTTCTAAATCACCCATTCCTTAAACTTAGTTTCGCCGAATGTTTACTTTCAACAAAATACATCTACTTTTGAAAGATGTAACTGTTGATTTCCAAAAACCTAAACATACAAATTTCCATATTTAAGGCAGTTTTGTCTAAGAAATTTAAAGGTTAGATGTGTATTAAACGTCGTTCTGCAGTGTTTAGCAATGTAGTACCTGAGTACTACTGCATTCCTTTTTTAATGGAATTATAATACGATGTTTTAATAACATCAGCAATTAATTGCTAAAACGGCACTTTGACACTAATTTTAAGCATTTTGTTTATACCTCAGTAACTGTGAAAGATAAAGATATTAGGTGAGCGTTTTTTGCAAAGAGTTCGAAGGGTACAATATATACTGACATAAAATATACCTCTGCATTAAAAAAACTTATTACGTCAAACGTTAAACTAACGATGTTACACACGTAACATATATCAAATTAAAACAACTAAAATAATTAGTTCAAATGTTTCAGCGATTTTCTGAAATATTTACAATTTTGGATGACTGAATTGATGTCAAAGTGGTTTCGATGTTAAGTATAGAATGAATGGCAGAGTCGATATTTTGGTTTTTCACGCAACAGTCTAGTGGGGACGGTAGATTTATTTAGAAAGATGCTACCGTAGACGAGGCTTTTCAGTATCTAATGGCGTGCATCCTGAGACAACCTTTGCTGTACATCACGTGAGTGAAGCGGGAATAGACACCATATAATTTTCAAACAATTAATATCCCATACGTTTGTGTCACGTTTGTTTAGAGAAGTATCAAGAATTCAGCATTTATGCTCAAAAATTACACAAACTATACGTGATTTAAAGTTTCGCAAGAACTTGGATGCCCACCAAAACAAATTGAATTTTTTTTACTTTTATTATCTTCCTCGGTTGCGTTCCATTGTGCCAGGTAGTTGAACAATTGGACATTATTTTAAAAAATCGTGTGATATATATGTGATTCAAAAGACCAATACGATTTCACTGAAATAGACACTATAGAAAATTACAATTTTTAGCTTTCTTTGTTTTTTTCATTTATGCTGTAACATGCCAGTTATCCACTGGTCATGTTCTAGCTTTTAAATTGCCTCCCTATGCCTTTCCCCTTTCTCTTTTCCTTACAAACTAAAGAAAGTTGCCCTTGTAGTGTAACCGACCTGAAGGCTGACCCGAACGCCCTCTATTAACGGCACACCGGGCTCCATGATCTAACATCTAGTGGCAGTGACTCGACGACACCTACATTGTGTTGTTATAATGTAACCCATATTCATACTGAGAAGATGGCGTTAAGGCGGGAAGGTTTGAACTAAAACTACAGCATTTGACTAACTTTACGTTTAATCAAAAGCATGAAAGCATAGAAAAATGACATTTAAAGCAAACAGTGCCATATTCAGCCTGGGCGATTGAGGAAAGAACACGGCACAGAAAACCCCAAACTGCCCGCACACTTCCAACTGCATTTGGCACATCTCGACAAGGACGGGCAACTGACAAGTACCCAGATCACCAACACTGAAATTGACGGGATGTCAACTGTTACCCTGACATACCACACATGACAACTGAAGAAACGTTAGTGTAAACCAGCTAGTCCTTTTTGGTGGGTACTGAGGTCGGCTAGGCCAATACCACCCAGCTAAAGTTGAAGAGGGGTGGACACCAGTAAAAAGACCTGTAACTTGACTACTAATGTTCCTCCCCGCACGAACATAAAATGTTAGTAATATTCAACAAGGCTCAAATACACGCGCCCACATACATACATTAACAGTTTCCAGCCCGTGTTACAACATATTGCACAAAAGCTAGCCGACTTCCTATTATTTGCAAAAGTACAACTACAAGTACATTGACAAGACGACATAAATTGTTGAAATGAACTTACGGTATGATTGCGCATGGTTAAAACGCGAAAAGCACGTGAAGGTCGATCATACCAGAGGCTCAATTTAATTACATCACAACAATTACCACAAACGTTAAATACTAGTTAATTGTATAGGAACATCGGCTAGATAATAAGATAAACAAAACAACAAACATATAATTAAGATAAACCCAGATGTGAGCAGTGCAGTTGTAAATGTGATTAATATGCTGAAACAAAAAATTACACATACTAAAATGTCAAATGCACAACAGATATTAAATATTATAGAACATGTAACCAGCAAATGTATATCGATATTTTATAGCACAAGTACAAGCTTAGATTCAGACACTAAATCTTTAGATAAATGCATGTTAGTTGAAATATATTAAACCGAGTAAGTAAATGGTAAAAATCATTTATTATGATTGCATCGATTAAAACGTACTTTTAAAAAATAAACACATCATGGCATTACAAGTTACAAACAAAAAATATACACAACCTTGTGGTTAATTCAATAAAACCCAAAACAAATACAACATTCAAATATAATGCCATTCGTATTCAGACTTGCCTAATAATTCGATTCAATATCTCGAAAGATGATCTTGGAACAAATTAGTCGTACAATCACAGTAGGGGTACATTTACTATTGATTCCGTAAAAGGTGCAATGCAATTGGAGTTAGTTACAACTCCGTATTAGATACTAAATAAACATAATTTCAAATAAACAAATATTAGGTTTACTCTGATTTAGATACTAAATAAACAATTCAAATAAATAAATACTGGCTTTTAGTTGTTAAATCAAACAACACTCATTTATACATACAACGTGCAATAAAAACGTAAATCACCTATAACGGGTGTAACAAAATAAGTGTAAAACATTTTAGGGGGTTATTTCTCATCGTAAAAGAGATAGGATTTTTCATATAAAGAAACTTTATTGGAGCATCCTTTGTAAAGATACAGCCTCTTAAAGGGGGTACATAAAATTTGTTTTTCATTTTTTTTACAAACACTAAAAAAGTTACAAAATTGAAATTAAAGTGACATTTTTTACTATCAAAAATACACTTACTCAGTAATTTATTTGGTTTACTCCATGGTTGTAAGGGGTGGAAAACGCAACCCCTAAAATTTATTTCCATTGTAACTTTTTGTCTTATTATTTGTTTGTCACTTAAAAATTTATTTCCAATAGCTTATTTCATTCTAAACAAAAAATGTCTCTTGAATTTTTTGTTCAAAATTAACCAGTCCGTGGAAAAAAATTATTTTACAAACCTTAAATAACCCCTATATTATAAAATTAAACCATTATCTTTAATAAAATACCACCAAGTGAAATATTTCAACTAACCATCTTGAAAGCCCAAAACAAAGTCCTTTTAACATTGTCGACTCGATCGATCGTTCCTACACATGCGCGCACATACATAAATTCTGACATAACGGTATGCGTTCAGAAACCTGCAGATGGTTACTGAGCTATTTGAACAAATACTTTCATATATCGATATGTACACTATAATATTTTTAATAATTATCAACCAATGAGAAAACGACTTAGAAACCCTACGGATCACTTCACCTTTTAACTTATCTTCATGCACTGTATCTTATTATTTAAAGTATGAGCTATATTTAGGTCGTGTTATGCTATAATACGAATTCATAATTTCATTCATGTAAGAATTTACCTTCTTTTAAAATAAATATATCGTTTATTATATAACAAGTTATTTGGATTGTTATTTCGGAAGAAATGTAATAAAACGTAACCCCTATTTTATTGATAGTTATTTACAGTAACACAAGTGAGGTAGTTTCGAATCTACACTTTGTAAAAGATTTACCTTGACGTTAGTTTCCTCCCTGTATTACCTGCCGATCTATCTTTAGTTGTATGCGCATGGCAGATCCTTTTTTAAATCTGGCTGTGAGCATATCACGCCATTTGTTCCTCAAGATGCCTGGCCTTCAGATGGTACGTATTAGCGTTCGGTGTTATATCGTAATATTTTAACAGAAATAATTTTATAGAATCACTTGATGTAACGTCTTATAGTCCCGCAGTTTGTTTACCCATCGGTTGGCTTAATGATGGTAAGGATTGTTATAGATTGAAACCTGTTATAATTTCAATGTAAGCGATGGAAAAACCGTTTCCCTTGTTGTTATAGGTAGAAATATGAAATTCCAGGCATTAACAGTGTATTCAATATACAATAGAATTCTCTTTTGCTCCTGGCATTTTTCAGTGTTCAGAACTAACTTCCTCAAGTCAAGTGCAAAATACTAACAACAGGAAAGCGAAAGAGAAATTTCTATATTCATGAATTATGCCGCCTTCACAATCTGTATACGACCGTTCGTAGACAATTGCCCGTCCTCGTCTGCCTGCACACAAATAAATGAACTTTCGGCATTTTATAACGCTTCCAAAGTTCAAACGATCTCAGTTCCGATTCATCCCAGACGTCATGTGCTCATCACTATTGTGTATTGTCGAATGCAGAGGATATTAACCGAGCTGGATGCACTGTTCACTGGAGCTTCTTGCAATATCGTATACGTACTCGTACTCGTACTGTGTTAAAAGCAAAACATCGATTGTTATGTGATGGTAAAGCGTATACACATTTGGAATTTGCGTTATTTTAATAATAGCACGGCTTCATAAGTAAAGTATTAGTTAATCTTATGTGTAGAAATAATTATTTTTAAAATTACTGCACTTCATCTATATTTTAGATGTTTTGTAGTTGGAATGGACTTTTATCATAAATATAAATACTTAACGGGATATGACACACTAAAAAATTATTTTGTTGGCTTTGTTTGCTCTTTAATATTTTTCAAAACACTTCTTGGAACTCAAACGGGTTTTCGGACTTAAACAACTTCCATAAAAATGTTAAAAGACACACTGATAGCAAAGAACGTCTAACTTCGTTACTTGAAGAAAAGATATTTGGTAAGTCTCGTATTGAATATAGTTTGGACAATCAGTTAAAACTTTGTCATAAGCAATATAATGATCTAGTGAGTATAAATAGGAACACCTTGAAGCAGTTAATTGACGTTACGTACTTTCTTAAAAATCATGAACTAAATTTTAGGGGTCATCAAGAAGATAAAGAATTCAATAATAGTGGAAGCTATATCGACATGGTGGAGTTCCTTGCTAAGTATGACGAAACCTTAAAACCCATTTAAAGGATTCAACTGTTTTTCGTGGCACATCTAACCGAATCCAAAATGATTTAATAAAATGCGTATCCGATATTGTACTGGATAGCATTAAACTAGAAGTAAAGGAAGCATCTTTTGTATCGATTGTTTTAGACGAAACAATCGACATAACTAATTTTAGCCAACTAGCTGTGGTAATAAGTTACATAAAATTGGGCGAAGATGTTCAAGAACGGTTTTTAAAATTTTTGGATATAACCGCTGACAGAACAGCAGATGCCATGTTTGAAAAAGTATGTGACATTATTGAAGAACTACAGTGTGGTACAAAACTTGTTGCTAAGAGTTACGGCGGAACTGCTGTAATGGCAGGACACTTGGGCGGTCTTCAAGCAAAAATAAGACAAAAGTTTCAAAATGCCATTTTTGTTCATTGTTTGGCACATAGATTAAATTTAGTATTATCACAAAATGTAGGACTTATAAGAGATTGTAGAGTGTTTTTTTGACGTTAAATGGAATGGCTGCATTTTTTCAAAATCCACTGAACGAACTCGCGCTGTAGATACACATGTTCAAAAAAGATTTTCTAGAATTGCTCCCACACGCTGGAATTATAGCGCGCGACTGGTACAGATGCTGTCGCAATATCGTGAAGCTCTAATAGAAATGTTTAAAAATATTTTAGCGCATAAAGAAATGTTTGATATTTTGCAAACTAAATCGAATGATATTAGTTTCTGCGTTCAAAACATCAATTATTTTGAAAAACAATTAAATCAAAAAAGAGAAATCTTTCAAGAAATTTGGGACAAAACACTAAATTTGAGTTTAGAACCACAAAGCACGCGTATTAGAATTGACAATATAGGCGATATGGTAACTTCCTATCGTAGATTATATTTAGAAATTTTTGATAATATTTTTCAACAATTCACAAGCACATTTCAGAACTTCAGTGAATTAAAATTCGTCGAATTATATAATTATAACAACTACAATAAAGCCCGTTTTCCTGAAGAAGCCTTTAATAGTTTAAAACTCAATTATACAAATTTTGACATTTTGGCATTAAATTCACAGCTAAGTCTTGTATACAACACTCCAGAAGTCCATAATCAAAACACACCGTTAAATATGCTATGCTTTCTTAAAGAAATTGATTTGGCAGAGTTCTGTAGTGAAGTCCTTAAATTGTGTCAACTTGTTTTAGCAATTCCGGCAACAAGTGCTTCGGTTGAACGCAGTTTTTCTGCAATAAAGCGCATTAAAACCTTTATCAGAAATTCAATTGGTAAAGAAAAACCATCCCATTTAGCGGTGTTTTCTATAGAAAAAGAATGTATTAGTAACTTGCCACAGATCCAAGATTTTGTGATGATGTAATAGACAGGTTTACACAGGTTAATAGAAGAATAGAATTGCTTTATAAATAAAATAATGAATAAGAGCCAAAGAAAAAAGTGCGTCTTCAACACTGTATATAATGTTTAAGTGTGTGTATATTCGTGTGTCTTATTGTTTATAATTATTAATACTTAGTTTTTTTAGTGCTTAGAGCATAAGTGAATTTAACTACATAAATTGTTTATATATATAGATATATATATATATATATATATATATATATATATATATATTGCTATGAATTAACTGAAACTATCGAGCCCCGACGTTGGGCCGTCCAATAAAAACTTGATATGATAACGCCGTACTGGGTGTCAATGGCGTTTTCTACTTATAACTCCACCTCTCTGTGTTTTCCTAATCAAATTTCACTCCCACTAATTTTACTTATTATTCTGCCACGGCTAGCTTTTATTATTATTCTACACAGAGTGCACAACGTAGCGATGTTCAATTTTTCTCTCTTTTACTTCTTTATGATTACCTCTCTGTTTGAATTATTAAATGAAGTTAATTAATTCCATATAATAAAAAGAAATATTATGTACAGGTTTTGAAAATTATTAAAATGCTCTCTTCAATCAATCAATATCATAAGTCTTATTTATTTCAAAATTTATCTGCTTTGCAATCAATCTAAAGTCACCAAAAACTACTCTTTTTATCAAAGAAGCCTGGAACGTTCTAAACCTCTTTATAATCTTAGTTTTAACGTATGCCAAGTTTGTTGCTGACTCTGTTACACTTTTATATTAATTAAGTAAATTTAATATTCAAATTCAAATAGAAAAAATGTCTTAAAACTAATAAGATCTAGCCTGCTCTGCTTACTTCGTGCTTCTTTATTGATTCTCGCAACTCAAAATTATACCAAACTCGTCGACACCTCAATTAGAATCTTCCATGCATTATTATACCATCCATTATCAACCAACATCAATTCAGAATTATTGTCATCAACACCTTTGAAATATGATCAACCAACTAAGATTATCCATACACTCGGATTTATTATACACCCATTTAAATCATTACCATCGTATACTCATTTGAAATATTTTATATCTATCCACTTGAATTATTATATTATTACACTTCTAAATTATTGTCATCCGCCTCAAATTATTACATCTATCTCGAATTATTGTCATCCGCCTCAAATTATTAAATCTTACTTGAATTATAGCCATCTGCCTCGAAGCCTTATTATTATCTTATTAGTTTAAATGAATTCCCCAAATTCTACGTACGTTAATCGGCAAAAGAATTCTTCATATTTGTATCGCTTATCTGTCACTATACAATTTCACTATTAAAATATTAGTACACGTGACTTTTCGATTTAGAGTATTGTAGCTTGGCCTTGTTGAGTTAAAACTGAGCTCTGTTATCATTGCTCGCTGTTAATATATGGTTTGATCTCCCTTGGATGTGGGCTTGGCTTACAAGTCCGTCGCTAATCTTAACCAATGAGGTCTTTGTATTTCCTGCACTTGAAGTGGTTTTCTGATGTAACAAATTCGTTTCCCAGGTAATGGTTGTTTGCTTATACATACGTCGTTATCAAACCATACGGTGTTTTGAGTAAATAATCGCTTTCCCATATTATACAAAAATACCTGATGCAATTTTAATTTCAATTTTCAAGTATGTTTATTTTTTTACGCATCCTTAATTACATTTACTATCAAAAAATGTTGATTGTTTCTACGCACTTACACAACGCTTTGTCAAGTTTTATCTCTTATCTCCGTATTATATCATTACTAATTAGAATCCTTTTGAATGCGTGTTTAGTTACATTTATTATCACTCTCTTCTAAATACGCGCGCTTCTAGTGAAAAATATTGTGGTTTGCACTACTTAATATTACTAAAGCTCTATATACCGGGTGTTAAATATTTGTTCTTTACCTAATGTATGAATTACCTATTTCTATGCTAACTATGCGTCCTATTATTGTAAGATGTGTTTTTTTGCGTCGCTTAAAACTAATTATGCTCTATCTACAGGGTGTTAAATGCTTACTATTTACAAACTATCCCAATTACTCAATTTTCTACTAAATAAATGCAGTTTTCTGCTTCCTATTATAATTTATGGTTACTAAACGACCATTGCTATAAAATACACCCTTAAACAACCCCTTATCACAGCAATATACATATATATATACATATATATATATATATATATATATATATATATACGAATCGTGTAGAAATATCAGGTAGTTAAACTTTTTTATAAGTGTTGTGCATTGTGCATAACAAATGACTGATGATATAAGTAATATTTATACTAGCTGATAAGTAAATTAAAAAATACACTCACATTAGTTTGAATTTTTACGTCCTTAGGTTTATTATCTTTTTAACCAAAAATGCCTTTTTAATAATTCTAAAATAAGATGATTTAGTTTTACTTCGAATAATAAATAGGTTTTAAAGATTTTTCTTTGTTAATGTGAGTACAATTCTTTTAATGCATAATTCGGACAAACATTTATTGGTTATATTTTAGCATATTTTTTAAAAAAGTTGGTTCAATTCTAAATAGAAGTTTATTGGCATCAAAGGTTTTGAATAACTTATTAGGTAATTTGAAAATTTAAAATAAACATTAACAATACACAAATCAGCAAAACTAATTATTTCAAATTCAAAGAAATAAAGCAATATGCTGTAATACGCCTCCAAAACAACACATACTTTCTCATATCTACTTTTTTGCTTCTAAACACAAAGTTCAAGCTTTGTAAGTTACACACAGTCACACACACACACCACACTCACGATTGTCGCACACACACACGCGCGCAACACACATGCGCACATGCAGACACACACCTACACCAAGTGTCGTTCAAAATGCGAAAAATGGAATTTACTTATGTTAAAAAAAAGGAGTATTAAAAATCTGAGATTCTAAAAGAGATAGAATTAAATAGTATAAGTGCCAACTTGAAGCGCTTCTTAAAGGAAATAACATAAGCCTATTGGTGGGATTTACTAATACAGAAACTATTAAAATAAAATGTGATTTTGAACGTACTAAAGGAACGTCACAAGCGAACTAATGTTTAAGAAATATTCCCTCACAACGAAGTTGCTTTAATTTGGTTTCAAGCTTGACGCGAGTTATGTATCCCCCAATTTATCTATATATTAAATAATAGAATCTAATAGGAATGATTAGAAATTGTTAAATAAATCATAAATCAATTGCAACAATGTAAAACAGGGATAAACCAGACAGGTTATTAACAATTCATCAGAACAGATATGCAACTTTGTATCCGAGACGACAGTGATACTGCAGGTGGCAGGTCACAGACGGTTAAGATATCGCAATTACCTAGAAATAAGATTGAAACAATGTAACAAAGTATAGAATTAACAGTAAAGCAGACATAAGATATGCAAGTTCCCACAGCCATGTGAGAGGGTAGGATATTATAAAAAGCACGGGAGCTCAAGGAACCGGCAGTCAGTTGAAGTATCCAGCTTTAGCATTACAGTTTGCTTAAGCGATTCCCAACATTAGTTCAATTAATTATTATTTAGATTTAAAGTTAAAATCAGTTTGTCAAAATTCCACATTAATTTCTGTAACAATTAAAATAAATTTGTTAAGTTTTGAAAACGTTTTTTAAAAACGCAGCTCCCAAGGCCCGAACCTTAAATCGCGTTGTATTCTAGACTTATCGCTGGCTATCACCCAACAAAAATTAAAAAGATGGCGCATTGAAAGAACGCAGTCAGTGGTTATCATATTTTACACCACGTACTTAAAAAATACAACTAGAAAATCTCTAGCTATAGTCGAAATCAGGAAAGAATGAATGCGCGTCATTGGTTTCTGAATTAAAAAACGACATACTTTTAAAGAATCTATCGGAATATACTTAATGCATAAGATTTGAAATTATGTCGTTTTTAAATTCAGAAACCTTTGACGTGCATTCATTCTTTCCTGATTTCGACTATAGTACTAGCCTTCACTAGAATAGACTAGCTGCTATCAGAAGTTTTTAGAAATATACCTCATTATTTCTAGGTGAAACCAACTACCCTAAAAACAATGATGACAGTATATTAAAGATTCAACACACTCTCTAACGTCAAGAGCATTTCAACCTTCAACTCCTGTTTGCTTCCAGCCATCATCAACCGCCAACCTGCAAACCTATCTTGGAAAACTTCCGTAATATTTTTTTTTTTGGTTTTATCAACATAATATACCACGAGAGTATCCTGTATTTAGTTCCCCCAATTTTAATATAATGACCATATTCCTCAAATGACAAGTGCTCGAATTCAAATTCGGTGTCAGATGGTTCTGGCTTAGATATATACCTTTAACATTAGAATCAAATTAATTTGTTTCTAGGCAAGATCAACTTGACAGAAGAATCTCTTCCGACAGTAAAGTAAGTACTAAAAGATTATGAAAAACCGAGTAATTTTTTATTTATTGGAAAAAGATGGCATTTCCTCTTATAATTAATTCCTATTAAGTTGTAAGTTTTAAACAAGACACAATTCTGTTGATTTTACACGTCTAAAGCATTTGAGGTGTTTATTTTAAATAAACGATCGCACACCTTAAAATTAATTTTCACCAAGTTACAAAAAGAAAAACAATTCATCTGTTAAGCGATGTGTTGAAATGGCCTTAGTGCAAATTGTCAAAAGGCCTTTGTCATCTATTTACTTATCGTCCCTTTGGGTTTAAATACTTATTGTTTCAGTATATTAATTAATCCTCTCGTATCTTAATAAACCGGTCTGCATACCTTTGTTTCTAGTCTCAAAGCACAGGATATTTCAACAAAGCTAATCATAATGGTCTTTACTGCGCTCTTAGAACTCTGAAACTTATATTTTGTAACCATTGAAAATTATTCACAGTATCTTTCTGAGACTATATTATCTTAAGTTTCGCTTTATACCTCGATATGAAGTTTAATCCTATACGATTGTATATATGTTTTATTGCCTGAAATGCAAACGTATTAGAAAGACAACTCTACATGTTGCTGCAACGCTGATTTGAGCACGAACTAAATAAACTTCTCTATCTTATACACTTTCTTGCAAAGTACAAACAATACACATACAAGTTTTGGTTCAGAGGTTATTTCCGTAAACAGGTGATCTATGTAATGTTCTTAACATGCGCAACTATTTATTTCTGTAAAAGCTCTCCTACTTATTGGTGCATTTAATTTTTGAATTTAATAACATAGCTGATGCGATTTATGACCCGCAATGATCTTCTATTAGTTTCTTTCTACCTAAACTCTCATCTTTGTAGAAAATCCAGTGGAGTTGCTAAAGGCCGCAGCATACAGATTAGAATCTTGTCCGGTACCTTATATTTTCCATCTTTCAATTAACAGCTTGATTTGTAATGATCATTTGGGCTTTGCATAAAAGTCTGGGTTATTATTTCATCTTGTGAACTAATACCATGGTATTAATAATCAACTTTCTGTGTAATGCGTAGGTTAAAATTGATTAGATAAGTCAGGTAATAATTTATGGCAGGTTACCGCATGTAAAGAAAATTCATTAAAAATTGGACACGCTTTTCCAAAACTTTAGTGTAGGAATTAACAATTTTTAGAGTTAATTTTTCCTTCATTATAGCGTGTGTAAATATTCACGAAGAAATATCTAAAGGTTATGTAGTATAATAGTAAGTAATAATTGCAGATATTAGTGGTTAAGACTAAATAATGTAGTGCAGTATAAAAGCACGCATCTTAAAATTATAGTAGATTGCATGTATTAGCGAAAAGCATTTCAGATTTGTTAACGTATAAATCAATAATTCAAGGTGATAATTAAGGAGGGTGAAATACAAATTTTCATGAATTAACAGGGGTTATAAGTGTAAATATTCCTAGTGCAATTTATTATAGTGTTAATAAGAAGCTCTAATATTTGTATAACCTATAAAAGTTTAACTATAGCGAAAGAGAAGTGGTTGCTAACGTATATAGTTGAAAACACGTTCCAGGTATTAATTTAAAAGGGGAAACTAGTTGTTAAGGATTTATTCGTAACGCTCTAGATTGTTGTAAACAAGTACAAAACATTTAGTTTTTACAAATGGTAGTTAGCTGATAACCAGGCAGGGATCGATATAAAGTAAGGACAGATTACTTTGGACATGTATTAGAATGAGATGAGGATATCATACGTTAAAGCGTTCGTTTTACTTTGAAAGAAACTGTGGGACAAGTAGGAATTAAAGTCTTTAGGTGCAAGTGAGAGGCAGAGTATTTGTATAGACATAGTTTTAAAATGGGAGTGAGAAATATTGTAGAATAGGTTATAGACAAGCTGTTAATGAGAGACAGAGAAAAAGTATTAGATTACGCGTTTATAAGAGTAAGATGCGGGTATTTTGTATATGTGGAAGTGGTTGATTTCTGCAAGGACGGATGAAGCTTGCATGTGAGGAACAAAGAAGAAGCATTGTATCTCACATTTATAAGGGGTTTTGACAATAGTATTAGAGAGGGCAAATGTTACTTTAGGGAGAAACAAACTAGCAAACATGGTGTGAGCAGGAGAGAAAATGTGGAACACGTGTTAAACTAGAACGGAGATAACTCATGATAGGATATTAAAGATAGTAAGGGTATAAAGTTAGCAAGAAAAAATTTTCTTATGTTCTTTAGAGTGAGATGACTTTAATACGCGTAGTATGAGGGTCGTGTGTTAAACAAGAAACGATTGGCAGTTGAAACTTGGATTCAAGGAACTATAGTATCCATTGCGAGGCTAAAGTGGGTTTTCGTAAGAAATGTTTGTTTGCATTGTTAAAAATTCTCCGATTTTGGCGACGGTTTGTGCGTTAGCTCGTGTGTTAGTAGAATTAAAAGTGGCAGTTGAAAATTGTTGGTGAGGGGTTTTGAAAAATGTTGTGACCGTTGAGAAAAATTACCAAGAAGACTTGTTTGTGTGTATTGAGGGATTTTGAGAAATTTTAAGTATAGGGGGGCAGATTTGGCTATATAACCACGAGGAGATGGTGATAGAGCTCTCTTTTCCTGATCATCAACGCGTACACTAGTATAGGTGAAGAAAATTACTGTTGATTCTTAACAAGTGATTTTAGTATTTTAATTTGATAACAACATATACAAGTGGGTGTAATGTTGTACTAACAGTTTGACAAATTGTTGAAATAGATTTTGAAAAATGCTAAACTTGTGCAAGTAATTTAAGTACAGACTGCTTTATAATTTGGTCATTAGTGGAAGATATGCACACAAATAGAATAGAGTTCATTGATCGATCGATTTGGTGGTTTACCTATGGTAAATGGACCAGTAGAATAATCGAAGGAGTCGGATGTATTGTAAATTGGTTTGGGAGAATTGAGTAGCAGATTGCCGTCACGGATGGTGTGATTCAACTTAGGGGTGGTTCCAGAACGTGCAGCCATTGATGAGGGCAACGTTATCGATGGTTTGATTGCAGATCCTGGCGTGGTGGTGCATTTCAGGTAACAGATTTTTGTGACCCATTGCTTTTATGTGTTTAGTCGGTGCCTTATGGGTATAATTTTATAAACTCTGTAGACTAAAAAGTTGCCTATTGAATGTCAATTACTTATTATTTGACAAATGCTTGTAGAAATTTATATTCATAAAATAATTTTTATAATATTTGGTTATGTACAAGGTAAGAGGAATTTTTGGGTAATTTGCAGTGCAAAAATTTAGCACGAGTGTTTAAAAGATTTTGCTATGAGCTCGTATTAAACCAGTATAACGTAAGGTTTATGGACAAGCCCTATTACTTTAAATTGCTTTTTTTATGGACAAAATGTTGTTTTGAAAATAGTTGAAAGAAAATGAACTATTTCAAAACTGAGGATGGATGTAATTTACTAATGTGTAAAATAAGAAGTGATAAAGATTTTTGGTGTTGAATTTTCTCTCTGAATTGTATGACTTAGAACTCTTAAATTCGCAGTAAAAAATGACGTCCCAACAGTGGGGCTCGAGTTAGCGATACAGCAAAGCAGAAATAGGATAACTGCAGAGAAAAAATGACAACCCGAACGTGAGGGGCTCGAATTCAAATAAATTAAATTTTATTTTAGAAAACTGGCGACCTGGGGATTAGGGTTAATTGTGTTGTAAATTTTGAGAATATTATTAATTTTTGTGTGTTAGCGTAGTGTTGTGAACGTATCTTGAGGAAAGAGTGGTTGCGGAGTTAAGGAGTAGAAATTGGAAGCAGTGCTTTGTTTGATAAACCAGGACAAGAAATGGAGGAAGTCAAAAACGGAATTGGGAGAACAAGGGAACGAGTTGATATTGAGAATGTTAGAGGAAATGCGACTAGGTAGGGAAGAATCGAACAGGAAATTGGAACAGATGACAGAAGCTTTAAGTGAGAAAATAGATAAATCGACTAAAATCGATTAAAAATAGTTTGACAGTAAAAATGGGGGAGGTTGAAACGAGAGAAGAAAGGAATGAAAGGAATATAGTAGGTATTAGGTAAGAAATAGGACAATTAAAAACTGAAGTTAGGATTTTCTGTGAAGAAGAAATTAACTGTAAAATGACAGAAGTGAGCGATTCGTGTAGGGATCAATTAGGACGGTTTGAGAAAGAAGTAAGCGGAATTAAACATAATATGACAGCTCTAACGGGGAATGGATCGAGATTTTTTCAAATAATGTACCTGTAAAACAACAGATGAAATTTTATGGGGATAATCGGGTGAACCCTCAGTTATTTATAAATAGCGTTAGGACTCTAGTTTGTAATTTATATGATGAGCAGGCCAAGCTAAACGCTGTGAAGGCTTTATTAAAGGATAATGCTGAGGCCTGGTACAATTTAGTTGGACAGGACATAGAATCGTACACAAATTTTGAGGAAAAATTCTTAAACCATTATTAAAGTGACCATAAACAAGACCAAGTGAGCGACAACTTGATCACAGGAAAATATAAGGGGGAATTTGCTGAATTTAGGGAGCAGTATGCCATAAGAAAATATAGTGTAGAGAAGCAGTTAAATCCAGCAGACCGCCAAATAATAAAGTATCTATCTAGGCATTTCGAGGTAGAAGTTAGGTAACATATGGCGTTGCAGAATATAGTGGAAAGAGAAACATTTTTGGAATACCTCCAGAGGTATGGTGATGTGAATACGGTGAGACCTAGGGAACATTGGACCGAATTGTAAACCAAGTTAGGTTTGGAAATAGGTGGGAAAATTTCAATAATAGGCGAGAGATGAACGTCAACAGAAATTTTAGGAACAACTGGGAGCCAAAAGGCAACTTTTACAGGAGCAATAGCGGTACAAGAGGTACAAGTCAGAGACCGGAAGTACCACAGCAAAATAGCCCACCAGAAATGACGAGAGCACAAACAGGTGCAAGTGGTAGTGACAGTGGGGTAAGAGATAGGCCGGACGGAGAGCGTATGCAGAGGTTGTACAAGGACAACCACGACCAAGCAGTGAAACAAGGAGTAGGCAGGATTTTTAAGGAAAGACAAACCACTAGAAATAAAAGTATGTAAATAAGAACATCCGCGTAAATTTATGACTATTGCGGAGGAGGTAGAGCTAGAAGCAGTAGAGCAAATATGTTTGCCGGCTATAGAAATCAAAATTTTTAGATTATAGTGCAGGATCGTTGCTCGATTCAGGAGCATAAGCGAGTTTAGTATCGAAGGAATTCTTTAAGGAAATCAAAGAAGAAATTTGTGATAGGATTATGCTGATTAAGAGGAGTCATTTGGTAGCTCCGAATAAAAAGAGGTTTGCTGTAGTGAATAGGGTTGTGGTATTAAAGGTAGAAATAGGTTCATTAAGCTGTGAACAGGAATTTGCTATCGTGCCTGGACTGAAATTTAAGAGTATCCTAGGTATATATTGTATGAAGTTAGGTGTGATAATTGATATGGAGAAGAGATTAGTGAAGGTTAGGGACATGGCAGTGCCCTGAAAGGAGAGTTATGATGTCACAGAAGATAATATAGGTTTAAATGTGAATGCAATCGAGTTAGATGAAGGAGAAGAATTTGGTACTGTTAAATGTCCAGATGAAAAGATTGAAGAGGTTCAAGCGTTGTTAAACAAACATTCTGAGTAAGTAGGTGTAGAGGGGAGCACAGCGTTAGGTTACGTGCATGTTTTAGAGGTAGATAATTCCGAACCTTTTAATTCTATGGTACATCTAATACCTGCAGCATATAGGGAGCAAGCAAATCAAGAATTACTTTTGACGAGGTTAAGTGGCAAATAATTTTTAGTGAGCTTGATTTGAGAAATTCTTTCTGGTTGCTTCCGTTGTATAAAAAGTGTAGAAGGTACACAGGATTATGTGTAGAGGGAAAAGTTGATAATTCTAAAGTGGTACCATATGGTTTGTCTGAAGCAAGGATAGTGGAGAGTAATATCAATGATAATTTAATGTTCCGTAACGTTGTTGTACAGACAGATAGAAATAGGGGAGAAGTTAAGAGCTAAGGTTGTTAAATATGTACAAAGAATAACTTTCAGGATAAAGAAGTTCAAGTAGTTAGTAGGGAATCGGTGTAAATAAAATATAGTTAAGAGTAGGTCTAAATAATAGGTGGTATAGGTTAATATTGGTATAAATAATAGTTGATAGGTATAAATGATAGTTGAGATAGATATGAATAATAGTGATAGGTATCAGTAATAGTTGATAGGTATAAATAATAGTGATGGGTATGTAGACCAGTAATTTTTTTCTTCTAAAATACTTGTGTTATTAAACATAATTTTCAATTACAATACAATACCTTCCTTTCGCTCGTCTACTGCTGCGTCTATAATAAGGCCGCTTGCAGTAGAAACATAATCATGCTTTACTACAACAACCACGCCTCTACTTTCTGGTGGAACTATAAAAAACGTTGCCGTTATTGAATTTTTGCATGTTGTAATCTCGGTGTTTGCTTCGTTTTCATCTATTATTTGCACAGTTTCAATTACAAATCACAAATTACTTATGTAAATAGTATACCTACAATATAAACTTATTCTGTGCATCTCTGTCAAATTCTGACCGGGTTTCCTTCTATTGTATTTCCCAAAATGTCTTTAATTTCAAAATCTGTATTTGTAAATGTAATATCGGTAGAAGCCGCCTGTTTTATGTAATGAACACTTTATATCAGCAATTTTTTTACTTGCTTTTTAGTTTATCGCATTTTCTACGTAAGACAGTCACTAGCCGATATACTTGACCAGACTACATTAAATCTCTTTTTCAATATTCTGCCAGGTCTGAATTTTTTGGGAATGTTTTACTATCTGTTAATTTGCATTCTAAAATGCTTTTGAACTCCTTGACTAAAGTTATTAATATGGCTTCTTTTGCTACACTAACATTAGCATATCTTTTTTTCAATACATCCATCACTGTAAAGGTAGGAGAGTAAAAAATAGATGTTCAAATGGACAAATATAGGCTGGAGTTCGGTTTAGAAAGACAAATATTTTTATGGGTCGTATATATATTTAGATTAGTTTTGGTCCTGTGAGTTTAAAGACATACGACTTTTGTTTAGGAAATGACCCCTTACAAAGTTATGGTCAATAAACTGTCCCATGTTAAGCTTATGGGAAAAACCATAGGTTAGGTTTGGTCTGGTTTGGTTTGGTTAGGTTAGGTTGGGTTAAGTTAGGTTAGGTTAGGTTAGGTTAGGTTAGGTTAGGTTAGGTTAGGTTAGGTTAGGTTAGGTTAGGTTAGGTTAGGTTAGGTTAGGTTAGGTTAGGTTAGGTTAGGTTAGGTTAGGTTTGGTTTGGTTAGGTTACGTTACGTTAGGCTAGGTTTGGTTTTACGGGGAAAAATTTTTGGTAGAAAAAAACCCCTATAGGTTAGGTTTGGTTTGCTTAGGTTAGGTAGGCTAGGTTAGGTTAGGTTAGGTTAGGTTAGGTTAGGTTAGGTTAGGTTAGGTTAGGTTAGGTTAGGTTAGGTTAGGTTAGGTTAGGTTAGGTTAGGTTAGGCTAGGTTGGGCTAGATTAGGTTAGGTTAGGTTAGGTTAGGTTAGGTTAGGTTGTTAGGTTATGCTGGTTATGTTAGGTTAGGTTAGGTTAGGTTAGGTTAGGTTAGGTTAGGTTAGGTTAGGTTAGGTTAGGTTAGGTTAGGTTAGGTTAGGTTAGGTTAGGTTAGGTTAGGTTAGGTTAGGTTAGGTTAGGTTAGGTTAGGTTAGGTTAGGTTAGGTTAGGTTAGGTTAGGTTAGGTTAGGTTAGGTTAGGTTGCGTTAGGTTAGGTTTGGTTTTATAAAAAAAAACATTTTTTGGTAGAAAAAAAATTCCCATAGGCTTAACATGGGTTAGTTTATTGACCATAACTTTTTAAGGGGTCGTTTCCTAAACAAAAGTCGTATGTCGTTAGACTCAGGGGACCAAGTCGAATCGAAATATATATACGACCCCTAAAAATGTTTGTCTTTCTAAACCGAACTCTTACCCAAATATTCATGCCAATAGTAATGACACCACAAAACATGTATGGATGACACTAATGACAATGACAATACACTAGCAACTACTTGTACAAATCAAAGGTATACGTTCACTTGAATAAACATTGGAAACGGATGCGTCATTATACCAACCTAGCGTTTTTTCAATTAAACAGCAAATGTAATAAACACGGTCTAAACTCACGTGAAACTTAAGCGCATGTTCAGTTAAGTTTCAGTATACATAAGCATGAGGCTGAACCTCTCATTGTACAATCGGTCCTAAGTGCGTTAATGAGAGTATGCACAAATATAATGCTGTGTTGCCCTTTTTGGGATCCACCAAATTTCAGTTTAATATTCGAATTAGGGTATTTTTGAATCCAGCATGGGAAGATTTTTTTTCTAAAGTAAATATTTAGGTCCGTACTTTGCCATTAGTCTCTCACGAATCCTAGGGCAATTACCCCATGATTTATGGCATGTAAACAGCATACGCGTTTCCCAGGCTAAAGAATTGGGATGTTAAAACGGTGATTGTTGTATATTTAATCGTACAACTATAAAGTTTTAATCAACATAAACTAAACATGACGATTTTAAAAACACTACTAATGACATTAACGGCAGCTAACTAGATACTTTAAATATTACTACATTCTCCCCCCACTAACGTTGATAATCGCGCAGGTATCCTGGAGGTTTCCTGACTTTTTCAGATCGAAAATGACTCACGTCCGAAGGGTTAGGAATGTCTTGTAATCCGACTGGAACACTGTCTTGCATCTGCTGTATATCTCTACATAATCTCCCTTTCTTTCGTTAATAGCTTCAGCTTCCGGTTGTTGTCCCACTGCAGCTAGGTGGTGGTTAGACAAAGCTAGCTCTCGCTCGTCAGGTAATCGGACATAGCTGTATTCCGGATTAGGTTCTATTAGGTCTACTTCCTCAACAGTTGGATCATATTTACTCGCACGAGTAAACTTTTTCAACAATACTTCCCAGTTTGCACCCACGACGGCGTTGATTGTCCACAAGAGGATCTCCTGGAATGGTTGAACATACGATCATGTGGAGTGATATTTGTGGCGGTGCATAATAGAGACCTGACACTGTGAACAGCTTGCGTGATGACAGACTCCCACAAATTTATGTCACACTCATTCATTTTTAAGGTTAAGCGAACGGTCGTCCATAGCGTCCTATTTAGGCGTTCCACCTGACCATTGCACAGAGGATTGTATCTTGCTGAAGGGCTGGTAGCAATGCCTTTCGAGTGTAAGAAAGTTTTTAGCTCCGATGACATAAACGACGTACCTTGATCTGAATGTATCATTGAAGGCATTCCAAACATACTAAAAATTTTGGTTAGGCAGTTACAAACAGTGCTAGTAGTAATGTCTTTACAAGGAAAGGCAAACGGGAATCTTGAGAATTCGTCAATTGTTGTTAAAAGATACTTATTTGCAATAACGCTGGGTAGGGGTCCTTTGAAATCCAAAAATAGTCTTTCGAATGGTGCAGTTGCTTTAATAAGAGTACCTTCACTTTTATTAAACCCAGGCTTAATTTCCGCTCAAGTTCTACAAGACAACACCACACGTTTAATGTCATCCGCAGAGTAAGGTAAGTTCTAACACCATACCCAATGCATAAGACGAGTCACTCCAGGATGGCATAAGGATTGGTGTATTTGTAACAGGTCGTTTGAAATGCTAGCACAAGTTTGTCTTGATAGGTTATCAGCTACAATGTTGGCTTTTTCCGGACGTTACTTTATATCAAAATTGTAGTTTGAAAGCTCTAAACACCAACGTTGAATCTTGGTATTTTAAATTTTACTCGCATTGTTTTTGAACATAAAGGATAGCGATTTTTGGTCTGTAATTAAATAGAATCGTCGCCCGAGAAGATTATGCCCCCAGTTTCTAATACTTTCAATATTGGCGCACGTTTCTTTCTATAATTGAACAGTTCTTTTCGCAGTAACTGAAAGCCCTCGAAAAGAATGCAACAGGCTTTCCTGCTTGTGTGAGCGACGCCGCTATCGACGAATCCGAGGCATTCGTTTCTACCGTAAAAGGCACTTTTGGATCTATTGCACCCAGCGCCGACATAGATATGATAAGTTTGATGTCTTCAAAATCAGTAACTTGGTTGTCGCTCATTGGGAAACTTTCAACGGTAACCAAAACTCGTTTGAGAGATATGGAGTCGTGAGGCACTGGCATTTAAAGTAGAGCATTCAAGCGCTCAGGATCTGGTTTGACACCCCGTTACTTATCCTATAACCAAGAATAGCGATTTCTGTTAAGGAGAAAATACTTTTCACTTTTGTTAATTGTCAAGTTATATTAATTCGCAACGTCCAAGAATTTCTTTAATTAGATATTATGTTCTTCCTGGTTGGAACCACATATAGTCAGATTGTCCAGATATGAAAACACTCCTTCTACTCCCGTCTTGCGAATTATGGAGTCTATTGCGCTTTGAAAACTTGCTACACCATTAGTAACCCCAAAAGGAATGCGGCAGAACTGGTACAATTTACCAACTGCCTCAAATGCTTTAAAAATCTTATTTTCCGAACATATAGGTATTTGATGAAAAACGAATTTTGGATCAGTTTTGCGGAACACTTTGTATGAAGAAATCTTTGAAACAATTTCTTCCAGGTTGGATAATGGATAAGCATCAAGAGCTGTGAATTTGTTAATCGTCTGTGAGTAATTTGACACACATGCGCTTTTTGAGATTAGCGCTAGATGCATCGACGAATTGGGCACGTCAAGGTGATCTGCTTGCTTCAATTATGTTAGCATCTAACAAAGCTTTTATCTCAGAAATGATACATTTTCGGTCTTCATCCGTATACTTTCTCGATTTGACCGCTATAGGTTTATATTCGGATGGTAGATGAGAAAATAGATTTATGGATATGTTTTTGCTCTGGTTAATGTAGAGCAATTTATCTTAAGAGGAGGCGCAGCGTCGCCGAGTTGGACTTATAGAGAGGAATACCTTTCAAGCAGATCGTGACCGTACATAAGTTGTCCATAACTCGAAACAGCGCTTTTGAAATCTTGCGCTCATGTAGATCGAGTGCCAGGTGGAAAGCCTCTCGTTTCCTCTGCTGATAAAGACGACGAAGCCATGGTGACATCTTGATGGAATGGAGTCTTAGGCATTGCGTATCTCTGAACTATATGTTTACTAATAAAGCTAGCAGACCTTCATATGTCAATAAGGGCTTTTAAAGGCTTCTTTTCTACACAAATAGGAATTATACAGGTTTCTATTCCTGTTGCACACACAATACTAGATACGACAGTGTTACTTGTTCTACTCCTGCAAACTTTAGCAGAACGACTACGCTTGCCACAAGACAAACAATTATTGTTAGTAGCGGGGCATAGATGGCGGGTATGTCTATCATTTCCACAAAAATAGCATATATTTTGATTCTCCATTCTAGCGGGAGTCGTTCTTTTAGCTTCTTTCATAGCTGCGACTGATTTATTCGCGTAGATGTCAAAGGTACTGATATATGCGAACTCAGACTTGATTCGCATTTTTCAGAATTGTCAGTTGGGTTTATTGCTGCTAAAGGCGGTAGTGTGTAGCCCTCGGATTGAACCTGAGCCGCTTCTAAAGTACAAGCTTCATTAAGAGCATAATCAAGACTAAGAGACATATTTTCAAGTAATCTTTGACGTATTGCGGATGAGGATAAACAGGCAATAACAGCATCCCGTACAAATTCGTGTTCATTTTGTTCGGGCGTAAGTGCCTTAAATTTACAATCTTTAGAAAGAAATTTTAAGGCTTACACGTATGTGTCGACGCTTTCATTTGATTGCTGTTTTTTTCTATTTGCTGTGTTTTGCAAATATTTCGCTTCTAGGTTTTATAAAGATTTTATCCAGCAAGGCCACAGCGGATGTATTAGTAACACAGCTGGAGAAATGCTCGTATATATTAGGCGATAAATAATTCACCAGTAGTTTCAGTTTTAAAGTCTCGTTTAAAGTCTGCTCGGTAGGCTCTTGTTCATCTGATTCTTCTATGCAATTATAGAACGTCCTCTTCCAATGTACCCATTCGGATTCGAAGTTTTTTCCAGATCAGCTAATTATAGTTTGGTAGTTTGAAAAACGCTTTTTAAAAACAATTTTTATTACACTTCTAATACAAATAATGGAAATGCTTGTTATTAGATTAAATTCCAACTACAGACTAAAGTTCGTACACCTCACTTAACACGTCCGTTGTAGAAAACTATTCATATGCACATCAGCGAAATACGATCTGTCTAGTAGGAAGTTCATTACACTTTCTAACAACTTCTAACATAATTCCTCCCGTGCGAGTTTCAAATTGCAGGCTGCGACGAAATTTGACTCATGGGAATATCTTCTGGTTTCCTTGCTGAGTTATTCTTCGACATTCTTCGTATACACAATTTTTTATAATATAGGAAAAAAACAATTCCAAGGGCGATAGCAATAATACAGTAAGTTACGTAATTATGGTAATTCTCCTCAGATTGGGATTCCAGTTGAAAGTTACTGTAAAGGTATTTCCTGTTTGCATCCCTAAGTTCATCCAAATTAACATTTTCCAACTGAAGAGGAGCAAAGGTCTCATTTCGAACAGCTAATTATGCAATATCGATCTCAAAGAACGTCATTGTATAGGTCTCTTCATTTTCGTTGTAATATACGGTTTTCTTGTTGACCGTAACTTGGCAATCGCTTGGAATTATAATCAAGTGTGTACCCATTAGATCTTTAACCTCGTTTTGTGTTTTACACTCGACGTGGATTTTCTGGCGACCAGGACTTATCAGTATCCATTTATTAGTTTCATCAATATTGAATAATTGCGGCGAGGTGACCGTCACTTCTTCGGATTGGCATCCGATGGTTGTTTGATTATACAATAAATTGATTTCACAGCTGTTGTAGTTGCTACCCTTTGGGATCAGGGGTAGTTGTTTGCAATAGTAAGCATTATCCGAAATCTCCGAACATCTTTCGTTTGTTTGTGCATAAAACTCATCAGAAATAGCAATGTATTTTGTTTTAGGTAAAATAGTATAAAATTTAGAATTATCATACAGGACTGGAATCGAGTATAAATGATAAAGATTAAAATCTTGAGGATGATTGATTGGTAAATTTAAAACAAATACAATTCTATAATTGCTGATATAGCATTGAATTTTTATTAATAGTTCATAAGGTAAAATATTACCGTATTCGATCTTAAAAGGTAATTGACCTGGGGAAAGCAATCCCTCTAGTTTTGTTAAAATAATAAACATTTCTTCGGTTTTTATAATGCTCGGATGGAGCACATTTAATTTCGCGAAAATTATAGAATTTTCGATGTCTTGTAGTAAACTATAAATTATTTGATAAAGTTTAATTATTTGATTTACAACGTTTGACGTCACTAAAGCCTTTTCAACGACCTCATTTTCTCTCTCGATAAGCATAATGCGGGCCTTTAAAGAAGCTTCATTGTGGCTTATGCCTTGGATAGATGCATTAAACCTTTCGATTATTTCTACAGATATAGAATTCTGCTTTCGAATTTGGTCCGCTAATTTGTTTTGATTACGCTGTAGACTGGAAATAATGTTGTCATAATGAACGCCGTCATCGGCATCCAGATTGCCAGTAATGCTTTTGAAAATTGAGCCAACTCCATTAATTAGACCTCTCTTTTGTCTCTTTCGGCGTGGGACTATCTCGTACATTTTTGATTCTACCATGCTTTGCGCAGCATTGAGAATTTTAATATAATTATTTAACTCTACAGAGTGCACACGATTTGTGTAGATGACGTTAAGACATATTGTCTTTGAGAATCCAAACGATCCATTTCATAAAGTAGAGGTTCCAAATCGAAATAGTGTATCAACTTGTGGGTGTATTCCTGGATTTTTGCGGTACCTAATTTTACTGGAAGTAGTCCTGGGTTGGTTTGTAAACTGCGTAGGATTACTTGGGAACTTACGTGCGTGATCCTGAAACATTATTCAGAATCAGAATCTATGAACTTTGAACAACTGGGGTCTGTTTGACGAGGCTTTTGTAGGCCCCTAAAATGATATCTAATGTTTGGTCGACTCTCGGTTTTCAACGTTTTAGTCACCGCATCAAGTTGGCTAATTTTTGTTTCAGCAGAGAATCGATCTCTGAGTTTATCTCTTTCCGTAATATTTACAGGGGTTTTTAATCTTATTGCTTTTCCTACTGATAATGCGGGGTCATCCTTATTCCGCTCATTTAGTTTAGATGCCACCTTGTCTTTGTTTCGAATTAGTTTTTCGTTTATGGATTCGTAGAGCAATTTAGTTCTTTGTTTATGGGAGTCTACATACGTGGATATGATTCTAGCATCTAAATCTATGTTTAAGGGGTCGCCGTCTGATATATGACCATTGATTACCTCTACTGGTTTTAATTTAATCACAGAATGGATTGAGTTATTGTATCCTAATATGGCATATAACATTTGGGTTTTCATGTCTTGGGAAGGGTGCATTTTATTTAGGATTCTTAGGTGTTCGAGTAGGGTGGAATGCAACCGTTCGATAATACCGTCTGAACTTGGGTTTCCTGACGAGGTAAAGTGTACATCTATCTTATGCAATTTTAACAACTCTTCTAAAATATTATTTTTAAATTCAGTACCTAAATCACACATTATTGTGGAGGGAATTCCATGATGACAAAAAAACTTAATTAAGCCTTGCATAACCTCGATTGAATTAATAGCATTAATTTGGTATGCCTGCGCATATTTTGAAAACGTATCAATAATTGTAAGAAATCTGTTTTTTTTCACCGAAAATGTATCAATATGAATCATTTCAAAAGGTCTGGTTGCTGTAGGGGTTATATTATAAGGGATTTTTAAGGGATGGCGGTCATATTTAGTTGTCTGACATATATTACAACGATTTATTAGGTTTTGGATAGAAGTTTTCATATTTGGCCAATAATATTTAGATTTTATTCTCTCGTGGGTTTCATTAATACCACGATGGGTCGTTTTCGAGGCATGGTATGCGTTTATAATTTCTTCGATCCGATTATCTTCAACGTCTTCTAAAATTTTGTTACATTTTATAAATTTATAAGATTGCCAATTAAAATTTCGTCTTAGTACTTCACAGAATTTCGTATACGCGTCCTCGTCCTTAAAATAGATATAATACGTTATTTGGGGGACGATAAATTGTTTGATAAAATCGATTAAGTCAGTGTCAAAATTATTTTTTGATAGTTGAATATGCATTCTTTGTCGATCACGATAATATGAAATTTTTGGCAAACAAGGTGAAAAATTTACAATTGTCACTACAATTTGATTAATACCATAATTTAGTGGTTTTCTGAAATCGGTACTTCCAGGATCAGGTTTTCGTCATTGTTTGAGTGTTGCGTCATTTCTTCGGAATCATTAAAGTGTTCTTCTTCATCAAGGTTTACAAGTATAGACTGGTTATCTGAAATTTCATCGTTAGCAGGTTCCTCGGGGGATTGATCATTATCAACAATCGAATCCTGAGTTATTTCTTTAGTATGAATTTCAACGCGTGACAAGGCGTCGGCATTGGAGTTTAGTTTACCTTTCTTATAAATAATATTATAGTTATATTCGTCTAATTTTAGTCTCCACCTTAAAAGTTTCGAGTTGGGCTCTTTTAATGAGAACAACCACTGTAACGGTTTATGGTCCGTGATTATGTTAAATTCACGCCCATACACATATGGTCTAAAATATCCTACTGACTGCGCCAATTATAGTTTGGTAGTTTGAAAAACGCTTTTTAAAAACAATTTTTATTACACTTCTAATACAAATAATGGAAATGCTTGTTATTAGATTAAATTCCAACTACAGACTAAAGTTCGTACACCTCACTTAACACGTCCGTTGTAGAAAACTACTCATATGCACATCAGCGAAATACGATCTGTCTAGTAGGAAGTTCATTACACTTTCTAACAACTTCTAACATAATTAGCTTCAAACCTCTCAGGTTCAAGATATCTGTTCATTTGTGTTAGAGTTTACTTTGATTAAATGATGCGTATTTAATCGTACAACTATTAAGCTTTAATCAACATAAACTAAACATGACAATTTTATAAAACATTACTATTGACATTAACGGCAACTAACAAAATACTATAAATATTAGTACAGTGAGCCATGAGAAGCATGGAATGGAGGCGATATACCGGCTTGCGCGAGCGATGCATTTTAGAGTAAGGGACTTTACTATCGGTGATCGAAGAGATCGAACATGTGTGCGGGTTAGTTATCCGCGAAGTGATCCGTTCCTACCTCCGTACATTCCCTATTACGTAAAAACAAACAATCTTATGTTCCGCTAACACGTAGCTACTTTCGCTTCGCCTATAGCAGGTAAGCCCTGGCTTATAATTGTTTGTGTTAGCTTTACCCGTGATGGCAACACCTACAGCCCAATTTGGGGACATAGTACTTTACGCCTAGGGTTATGCAGTGTTTGGCGACACGGGGAAAGCGTAGATTTACTTTAATTTGTATTATTAAACAACTGTTTGTGCAAATATTAATAAATCATTGTAGCTAAGTGTGTTTATGCTTATTAATATTATTCCTATCTATACTTTCTGATTTTAAAGTATTGAAATGTGTTATAATATTGACTATATTTACACAAACTGACTTTGTGTCTACGTAGAACTGTTAAAAATATAATTTTTGCAAAAATGCCAGGTAGTGAGTTTATGCTACAAACCGAGTATATTCAATGCGACTTTTTTATAATTATACTAACTTCGTCGATTTATGTCCACTTCAGAGTTGAACCAGTTCTCTCAGAAGGCTCAGAAATTCCAGGAGGTGCGGAAACGAGTGGTTGCCCTTGCAGATGTTGGCCCAGGCTAGCGGCAACCCCTCTCATGTGGTATTTTCGTGATCCTTTAAGTTTTTACCTGTTACAACCTGTGGATATATAATAATAACTCATAGATGGATTTATGTAGTTTAATGAATTGTAACCAATGTCACAAAATAAAGAAAACAAACACAGCTAAATAAAAAAATTGCAGCACGCATCGTAACTACCATGTGGCCAGCGGCGTTGCCATTAAAAAAACAAACAAAGAAACAATACTACAACTATAACTTATCTGTAAAGTACAATCCAACTGATCCTTATTAGCATCAACTATCACTGCCACACTCTTACGGATAATTGTATAATTTATTTGCAACGCAAAGTTCACACATTAACTCGGTTCTAGAACAACCGGCACGCGTTTTTATCACGTGCCGCACTCTCTCGCACGCTTACCCCGACTGACCCTTACCTATCGGACCAACTTAAACGTTACGGATACTTCTACCTATTATTATAGGGGGCGGCCTAGTACCAGAGTGCCACTTGTAATTCTGTAATTATTTGAATTCTTTATTATACTTTTTGCGATGTATATTCGCTTATTCGTGTAAGGAAACTTAATAATCTAGTCCTACTTTCACACTATGTATACGTAATAATCAATTTTAGATGACGTACACTTGACACTATGTTTAAATAAATTGAAACTGTTTTGCTGGTGTTGCTACTTTTAAATAGTTTTCGTCAAAGATAATGCCAACAAATTAAAAATCCCCTGCGCGTGCTTCTAGAAAAATTTTAATAAAAACGACTTTGGATGCTCACCCATAATTTACATGGGCCTTCGCAAATCTAGAATTCTTTACATAAAATCTACTCTCATTTGAGTTCAGCTTGAACCACTCGATATGCCAACTTCCGAAAAATAAAACACCTTAAAGGCCCTCTATACCATAATGGTTAATCTACAAAACATTGTGCTGAATGCCGTTTAGCATTGCAAACAACAGTGTGATAATCTAGTTTGACGTCTCTCAGTTTCACCTGCAGCATCTTTCACATTTCAGTTAAACAAAAAAGCACAATACTTTATCAATCTAATTTATACTACAGTATCATTAATTCAAGTACCCTTTTCGCGTAGGAAAATGTTTATTAATCACAAAATTAATAGTTTATATTTTTCCGTGAAAAAAAATAAATTGTAATTCTTACCGTCACTTTAAGCAGACCCTAGTTTCGTGGTTTCCATGTTTAATGCATTGTAATTCCGAAGATATTAAATGGGCAAAGCTTTGAAAGAATTTTATTGAAAACGTTCAAACTTGTGCCACGTAGTGACATACAATCACTGATACGCTGTTTGGATTTTAACAACCTATTCGCCTTGGTTGCCGACTTAGAAAGCCATGAATCAGATCTTTTTTCTTTAATAGTAGAGCAAAAAGATTTTAACCTGAAACTTGTTTGTAAACCTTCTTATAAATGCTAACAAATATGGAAAACGCTTAAACTCTACTAAAATAGCGAAAAGCATTCAACAAATAACCTAGCTAACACAAGCAAGACCAGCAAGTCATAATAGTAATGGACACATGTCGCCATTTAATTAAATATGCATTAGCTGAGGTAAACTGTCTACTTTTGCTTATATCAGTCAAACCTGAGAACTTAGTAAATGCGTTTCATTTAACAAATTAAGTTCACATAAATTTTACCAATAAGCTACATATTAAAATGCCACTTTCTGAACACATAGTAAAATGTGTATGTATTGCGTTGGCGTTAAGTTAAATACAAACCAGATACAAAAAAGTAAAATTAATTTCAAATGGACAAAATTAATGTTGATGCACCCTGTACATTCTGATTTCATAAATAATAATGTTAATTAAGCAGGACATTTTACTAAATTTTTAGTTTTATTAACATCACAAAACTGAAAATTAAAAAAGCATCGTTTTGTTTCTGTTCCATACACATTTAAACGTAACTCAGGTCCATAAATTATTTCAAAATTGCAAAAGGGTTAACATAGTGTGTATAATAGTAAATTTTTATAGCAGGGTCATTTCATTGTAAGAGGTAAAATACCGTGAAACTATTAATATGCATATTGCATAACATGACTATCCCAAATATAGAAGAGCTTTCTTTAAATTTTAGTTAAATGTAGTAGAATGCGCTATAGTGACAAACGTGTAATTATAAAGAAAAGTAAATCTAGGCAAATTTATAAGCCCATTTATTTAAAAACACAGATACTGAGTAGTAGAGCTTACCAGCATTAAGCTACAGATAATTAATTATGTCATTCAATACAAGGGGAAAATCTTTTCAATGTATCTATTCAAACTACTAGAATATCATATTAAGCACATGGTTTTTGATCGCTGGTTACATAGAAGTTTAGGCTTTATTCACGTGATAGGAATTTTGTACAGTGGCGTATATATTTTTTTATTATTTGTTCATCAAGAAAAAAGAAAATTCGATAATAAGATAATTGAAAATAAAAATAAAAGAAACAAATAATCTCATGCCGCAGTTCAAAATTAAATTTGTTCTTCCACTGTAAAATAAACAAAAATTAAAAAAAAAGCTTTTAGCATAATCCAAAAGAGTTTAAATTTACATTCGCTAATACATCTAAATATTAAAACCTAAGAAAAATTAATATTAAAATTTATAAGAAACTACATCATACCGCTAAATTATAACAAAGCCAATGTATACTTACATAATCTAAATATCTTACTCACTAGCTCAACATATGATCTAAAGTACTTCTAAATTTCAGTTGATTAAGTCGTTTTAAGATTTTTGGCAGGTGGTCATAAACTGCCGGAATTTGATAAGAAAAAACTCTTTTAAACATACTAGTTCTATGGATCGCAAATTTCCAATTGCCGTCGCCCGTTTCAGTGACAAGTGTAAAACGCAAGTGCCGCAAAAGCCTAAGTTACATCTTTGAATCCTGTCCGGGACCTTATATTTTCCATCTTTCAATTACTAGCTCAATTTGAAATGATCATTTGGGCTCTGCATAAAAGTCTAAGTTATTATTTTATCTTATTCACTAATACTTTGTATTAATCAACTTGCCTTCTGCAATTAGCCAACATTTATATTTAATAGTTGGCATTAACCGTAATTTTGAGCGTCGCTTACTGTTTATATCTTACATAAATAAAAAAACTTGATACCGTCAGATATGATTGACAGAAATGCCAAACATAATTGAAATTTAGGTTGATGTATGGTTGTGTACATGATTTAAATTTGTATAATTTTACAATTGTTGTCACCCGTCTCGGTGGCGTAATTAGAAAATACATGGGGCACTAAAGCTTACGATACAGTTTTGAATCCTGTCCGGGACCTTATATTCTTCATCTTTCAATTAGTAGCTGGTTTTGAAATAATCATTTGGACTTTGCAATTATTGCAATTATTGTGCAGTAGCGAAAAAACACAATTCTGCGTTTTTAAATAGTCACTCTAAAATAAATACAAAGCCATTCGTTTGTAATAAAAATGCCCTTTCCGTGCAAAAAAATAAATGATTTTGTGTATTTGAAACCTCAATTTTCAATCTTAAGTTTGTGTATTAAAACACGAAGATTGACAATTGCCTAATGAAGTTTAGTGGACTTACCATTTTTACCGTAAAAGTAATATTTTCTATAGAAATGCACCTCGTTTGCATTATAAACCTTATTAATTATATAAATTGACTTTTGTATTACATAAATTCATTTTAAATAAAACATGTCTCGAATTTTCGAGAGAAATATATAAAATGCGTCATCTGTACAGAACAGCGTAAATACATAATCAATCAACAAACATTTATTCTAAGAAACAGCAGGAACGTTGAAAAAGATAAAATTGATAAGAATTATTTATTTGTTTTCGCAATCACTGTAGGAGAGATGCGATACAACACAATATCCTTGGAAGATAGAGTAGGACGGAAAGCGCACGTCACTATTATTAATCAATCGCGCGAGTCGACGCTAATAAATTTTTCTTAAAAATCTTACATTATTGCGGTTTACTAGATTCCATACGAAACTAGAACAATGTAGGTGTGACTTAATCAAGATATAGACCGGAACTTTAATTAAAAAGATTTATTCATGAATTCGATCGCGAAAATATTACTTTGATTAAGTCGCGAGCCTGTTGCTTCGCGAAGATGATATTTTGCGTATGAAATATGCAGATCGTAATTAATAATTAAAATCTAATGTTGATGATAAAGTTAAACGTAACCTGCAAATAAATATAGAAGTTATTAAATGTAATGAACATGGAAAATTCTTGAACATAAGAAGCTATTTAAAAATTAACTTAAATAATTAAGCCGAGGATGCATATTAGTTTGTAAATGAAAATTTCATGCATGATTTTGTAAACTGGGTTTTGACGTCAATTAAAGAATAGAAGCATAAGATATTTAATACTGTTAATTACGAATTGGAGAAGCGCTTTATGGATTTTTGCAAGTATTACCTTTCAAATACTTTTTGTAACTTATATTTGAATATTTATCATTTAAATTTAAGCTAGAATACTTAACCATTTTAATTTTGTAAAGGTCTTTACCAGGAAAGTTTGTGATCAGAGTTCGAAACAGTCTAAACTTTTTTTATAAACTATCTGTCAAGGATTTTTTTGGCCAAAACAAACTTTACAAACATGGAAATAAAAAGCCATGTTAACTATCCACAAGAGGAAAGATGTGAGTTCTGTAAATTATAAGCAACTTTAGGTGAAGAACATTTTCGATAATTAAGTACTTGTTAGGAATAATTTTATGCTTGAAAGAGATTATGCTGTAAATGTTCTATATTCTTTTGTATAAAAGAAAATATTTTAGATTGCATACATGCTTTGTGATATTGCTGTTTGATTCCATTATTTCTGTTGAGATAGCTAGGCAAAAAAAATTAGAAAAGAAGATAAGTCAACGATTTCAAATTTTACAATTTGCTGTCTCTGTATCACAGCACTCTTTTAGTGACGCCTAACGCCGGCCGTTGTCACATCTATATATATATATATATATATATATATATATATATTGATGTGTTAAAAAGGCAACGAGAGGTCATTGAAACCCAAATTCTATACATAATACGCACCCAAAGAGAAGTAAACATAAATAATTGAAATTTTCGAATACTTAATTGCTCTACTTTGTACAAATTAGTTGTTGAAGGATACCATAATAAGCAAACTTCATGGCACTCGCGTTATTACTAAGCATAAAAGAAGCCTCTTATTTAATTGTGTAAAAACTTTAAGACCTTGTGTAAATAAAGCCTTCTAAGCTTAATAAAAACGAATTTTCATTCTAAATACAAAGCCATTTAATACATTTGCGTAAAAATTATATCAATCTTATTGCATTTGCAAAGAATAAGAAAGTAATTGTTATGTATTTTTACGTGTATTACTTAGTAAAACAAGTTTCATTTTAAAATTGGTACGTTTGTTATTGAAAACATTAAATCTATATTTTATTAGGAATCAAAGCAATTGCAAGCTTGAGTTATTTATGTAATAATTTTTTGGTGAAAAAATGCCTTAAAACAAAGCGCACCTTCCGTGTATAAAAACATCAGTCTAATTGCAATTACAAAGCCTAAGGACAAACCATTCATTAACTAAATTGACTTCCGTGTGTGTCGATATATCATTTAACTTCATTTTAAGGGTTTCTAAATAAAACCATATTTTGGAATTTTCGGGCGCCTTGAATTTTAATTTTTAATCCAGAACCTTCTTTATTCAGAAATGAATACGTCAATTTTCCTAAGAAATACTGTATGAATTAATTAATAAATAAACGCCGGTTTGAGAAACTCGAGCGAACATTACAATGCAATAAAAATAGATAAAAATTATTTTTATAGCCTTACGCATTTCAATAAGATAGAATAAGACGCGACCGTGCATTAGACAAGGATAAATAGTACGTTTTAAGATATTACATAAATCATAAAATTTATACTAATTAGATTGTTAAAGCGCGAAAGCGATGTAAATTCTTGTAAATTTTACATCAACGGGACTAATTCTTCCAAATGTTCGCGAAAAATATTGAATTGAGACAATTTTGTATATAAACATAAGAAATCTACATTCACGAGTCATTCCTTTCTGAATCAAACAATATGTAAGGTTACATTTAATTGACGTCTGATCCTTTCTAAAGCTAAGTAACGTGTAAGATTTAAGATATAGTATTCAGCGATTCATTTCATTTTACGAGATCGACCATGTATGTTTGAGTAAAGATTCATTTGCGATTCGTCATTCTTTCCTTAAACCAAGCAATGTGCAACATTTGACGATCGTTATGTAAGATTTAAAGCGGAATTGAAGATTTTAAATTAAGCTTTACGAGTAACATAGAAGTTCTCAATTGCAATGTATTGATAAAGCATCATTGCTTTGTAAAATACAATGAAGATTGAATGCTCTTCGATACAAGAGCTACTGTAAAGTTAATTAATTAAAAATAGAAGATGCATTTTTGCAAACTAATAAACTGATAAAGATTTAAGATGGAAAAGGGACGTTTGTAATACCGCTAATCACTTTGGAAATGAGATTTTAATAAGCTCTATATGACCATAGGAATTGCAAATATAATCTTTAGATTTCTTTGTAGTATTTGTAAGTTGGGACAAGTCTTATTCATATAATTTTTTTGAAAGCGGATAATTACCAGGAAATTTTCAGGTTAAAGTTCGAAGCATTTTGATCTTTAGTAAATTATTTGTCAAGAATTATTAATTAATGACCCTTAGCATCGTGGTAATAAGAGATAGGTGAATTATCCACGTAAAAATTAATGAGGTTTTTGTAATTTTTAACAAGCATTAAGTAAGAATTATTTTAATAATTAAATAATTTTTAGGAACTTAAGTTCTAAACTGTTTTATAAACAGCGCGTTTTACGATAAAACATAAATCGTAAATTTGATACTAATTAGATCATTAAAACAGGGGAATTTGCAAAAATATCGCATTACCAGGGTATGTTATGTTCCAGATAAATCATGAATAATCTAAAACGGTGATGTATAGAAATAATTTAATATAAAACCAGGAAGGTGATTAGAACAATTTATTAAATATTTAACTTGCGTTTTGCCAAGTAAGATGTAAGAATTAAAATTTAGAATATAGCAAATCATTCATTAATTTGCGATTCATCACCAAGCAGTATGTAGAATTCATTTTAATTTACGAGATCGAACATCCAAATAGCATGCAGAGTTGCAATGAAATTTATACGGTTTAGCAGTTTAACATATAAAAAGACTATCAAATGCAATTAGTTGATGATGCATCATTTGTTTTGTAAAAAATACTATGGAAATTGAACGTTCTTTGATACAAAAGCTGCTCTAAATTTAATTAGTTAAACATGGAAGATGCACTTTTGCAATCTAATATTCAAAAAGGAGATTTGAGATATTTTCAAAAACTGGTGAATTGGGATTAGCATCAATGTAAAATGGAAATGGAAACGATTTAATTTGGAGATGAAATTTTGATAAGGGCTATTTTTCGCAAGTATGAAATTTTGGTTCTTTATTTGTTAATTATAAAAGTAACTGAATATTTTGTAATTTAAATTTAGAATATATTCTCAGTAGTAGGCAAGGGTAGGGAATGAGCAGTAGTAAGTTTATTTGGTTTAGGCACGAGAAACGACAGGAGAAATAGTTTGATAGAATTTTGCGACGAAAACAATTTAACCATCGCAACACATTATTTCAACTTTATGTTATAAGACGATACACGTGAAAGATGCCAGGAGATATAAATGGAGTTATTAAATACGTTACATTCTTGTTCAACAATGGTTTAGAAATTAAGTAAAAGACTATAGAAGCTACCTAGAATCAGATATAGACACTGACCACAACATCGTAATTATGAAAACCGTACTTAAATTAAAAAATTTGAAAAAAGGAAGGAAAAAAGGCACTTCAACTTTAAGAAACTAATAGTTAAACATTTAAGATAAAGATTTTGGGAACATTTTTGATACTAAGGAAGCAGAAAAATAATGGAATAACAGTAAATCCAGCTTAGATGTTGTGACCAGAGATATTCTGGGGTATAAACAAAAGGAAAATAAGAAGCCATAGGTAACAACGGGTATTCTAAATTTAATACAAGAAATGTGAAAGAACAAAAACAGACCAGGCGAAGCAGGAAACAGAGACACAAAGCGATAAAATGGGAAATTATTCGCAAATCCAGGAACGCTAAAGAGCAATGGATTGATGAAAAGTGTAAAAAGGTCCAAACTAAGATGGAAATGGGAAAGACAGACGAAGCATACAAACTAATTAGAATGAATTTTAGGTATATAAAACCGTATACCAAAAATATAAGGGGCGCGAAAGAAAACGCCATTATGAAAATGTAGAGAAAGTGGTTAGATGACAAGAATATATGGGGAATTTATATGCAGGACAGGAACCAGAAGCATTAGACCAGGAAGAACGATATGTCATATCCTATACTTAAAGATGATTTTGAATTAACATTAAAGGGTCCGAAAAATAATAAGGCACCGGGTATAGATAAAGTGCAAGCAGAAACTCTAAAAGCCTCATGACAAGCAGTGACAGAAAGTCTCTTTGAAGTTGTATGATTTATATATGAGACAGGCGATATACACAAAGATTTCAAATGCAACACTATGGTCACTACACCAAAAAAGAAATGTACGGATAAATGTGAAAACTTTCGAACAATAAGTTTGGCAACGCACGTGCCAAAAGTATCAACTAGAATTATACAAAAACAGATGAATAAATGGGCTGAAGAAATACTAGGAGAAGATCAATTTGGGTTTAGGCGATACAAGGGAACATTGGAGGGCATTTTAGCTTTAAGGATGTTAATGGCGAAAACAATAGAAAAAAGAGAAAGTGTGTATATAGGGTTTGTAGATTTGTAAAAAGCATTTGACAATCTAAAGTAAAAAAAAATGTTTGAAATACACAAAAAGATGGGAATGAGTTATAGGGATAGACGAATTGTACATAGCTTATACAAAGAGCAAACAGTGGTAATGGAATTGGAACAGGAACGTAGAGAAGTAAACATCGAGAAAGAAGTGACATAGGGATGTGTGCTATCCTCGTTAATTTTTAACGAATAGGCAATGAATACTGTCAAATACAGAAAGGCGTTTGGAATACTATGCAGAGACAAACGATTGATATGTTTAGATTTGCAGATGAGCAGTATTATCATCTAACAGTGAAAAGTTAGAAGCAGCTCCTAATGAAATGGAAACAGTTTTACAGGGAGATACGGTATGAAAATTAACAAAAATACAACTAAAGTACTAGTATGTAAAAGAGCGGTAAGTAAAAAACCAGAATTCAAATGGGAAACGAGAACTTCCAAGAGGTTAAAGATTTCTGCTACCTAAGAAGTCAAATAGCACAGGATGGGAAGATTACAAAAGACATAAAAAAAGATTACTGCAATGTCGTGCTGGATTTAATAAGAAAAAACAACTACTATGCTCAAAGACGACCAACATAGAAACAAGGGAAGGATTGCTGAAAACATATGAGTGGAGCACAGCACTGTATGACTGTGAAACGTAGACAGCGGGAAAAGTGGACAGGAAAAAGGTAAAAGCCTTTGAAATCTTGTGCTACAGACGTATGATGAAAATATCATGGACAGACAAAGTTACGGACAAAGAGATTCTCGAAATGATAGGGGTAGAAAGAAATATGTGGAATACAGTAAAGAATAGGAGAGATAGGATGATGGGTTACATACTAAGGCATGAGGGAATAGAATGTATTAGAAGCAAAGAAAGGAAAAAGAGAGGCAGAGGTAGACCTAGGCTTAGACTATTGCATACAAATAGTGAAAGATGTAGGTTGTAGGAAATTTAAGGAAATGTGTAAGTTAGCTCAGAATAGGAAACAATGGTGGTACTCGTCCAACCAGTTATAGGACTGAAGATCTATTGATGACGACGCATATTATACCAGACACGGAATAAGAGTCAGCGCTATTCTAGAAGTTGTTATTGAATTGTAAATTGCACTATTAATTAAGCATGTGTGTATATAATTATGACAATGCTTATAAAATATTCTTCTAGTAATCACAGAATAGAATAAATGCTTGTAATGTATCATATGTAGGTGTACTTATTTATTATACATAAAATTAAATTTACATTAATCATGTAAAAGGTTTCTGTAATTGGATTGAAAATCTGTGTTACGGTCTCCACCATCACCAATGCTAATAATTAGACTTGCATTGTCCTTTTGATCGAATTTGATCACAAGTTCCCACCAAGCTTCGATAATTTTTGCAGCACATTCTACCGAATGCCTCAAAACCTTTGGTTATTATTTCCAATGCCTCCTTCCACATATGTAAACAATTTTCAATAAACTTTGCATTCCTTCTGATCTGTGGATTGTAGTGGGTCTTACTCACGCCCCCATATATTCTTGGTTGCATTGAATATGCCGTGATACGGAGGCAATCTCAATACCACACGTCTGTATTGTTCGGCCAGCAATTCCACTTTAAAAAGATGTGGCGGTTTATGCCTATTATTTTATAAAATTACTGATACGTTACAAAGCGCATTATTTGGACTTACATCGTGAGAATTTGAAGAAGATCTGCTTTAAAAGCGTTGTTTAAAAGAAATTGCATTTTTAGTAAGCCCTTTTGCAATGTTACCTTTTTTCAGGAACTGTTTGTTATTTTATTTAATATAGTGCAATAATACAAAGCGTTGTTTAAATTTATAGCAGATGGTGTTTCCCTATTATTCAGTAATAAATTTTCAAATCAGTATAAGAAATTTTACTCATTCACTTCTCCATGGTAATATAGGTTTTTGTGCAAGAAGAAAAAATCCATCCAGCCCCAATTATAAATCCATTTGCATTTTATACATCTAACACTATGTACCTAAAAGACTGATTATATTATACTATATTAAGGATCAGTAGATATGAAACCAACTTTTTCCATCAATTCATGTGCTTTCAACTGTTCTTAAATCACTGTTTTGGAAGGAACTGCTTAGGGCACTGTTCTGAAAAAGTTATGTTTTGACTAAAAACACAAACTGGTACAGATTTTCTTCTTTTACTTTCATATATGTCTTCAAGAATCGTATTCCTTTATATACAATATTTGACAATTCCATTAGACCTATCCTTGGGTTATCTTTTTCCCATTTACATCCAGTATTTGGCAAATTGTATTCAGGGATCAATCGCTATCATTAAAAAGTTAAATATGCTTTAGATTCTGCCATAAAATATAAACAGAAACATGATCATCTAAAATAAATACATGTCGCACTATAAATTTATTTTGAAAATGAGTATTTACACACATGTGGTAAATTTATCTACGTCAGTAGCAAGCATTGTATCAACTTGTTTATTCGATATAAAAGGTTCATCTCTCGCAGTTGTTAGGAAATCAATTTTATGGTGCTAGTACCTAGGCAGATGGCAGCGAGCTAAAAATATACATAGTAAATAGTTTTTGAAGTAAACAAAGAAGTAAATTGTTACGTTTATTTTCAACATAATTAATAATAAATACACTCTCGAATAAATTCCTCAACTCAAATCCCTTTTGCTTTTAAAACGAAAATTTATTCGATAAATTAAATAGTCTATGCCTTGTGTTAGGTCCAACACAATTAATAATAAATACGCTTTCTACAAATTTTCATTTTGAACTTATTTATTTCGAAACGACAAGTTTATGCTACAATTATATAGTTTATCTCCTATTTTAGGTACCTGTTATCTTGGTATACATTACAACCGCGTATAATAGTTTTCTCTATTGTTCCGGTGTAAAGACTTGTTAAAATAAGATTGCGCACTAGCCGATAAAACCCGGGTTTTCCAGTTTCAATCGTGCTTCGATAAGCGAGGGTTTGCAGTTCGAATTCCTGTTGGTTGAACCATTGTTGAATTTGATTTTACAGTTTGTACGTCAAGTATTCGTCACCGTATTTCAAAAGCAAAGCACGTTTGTTTTTTTTCTGTTCGACAACTAGAAGGTGTCTAGCGGATTAGTAAGTTTCCACGCGCGTGCCCATTCTAATCAGATTCTCTAGCTTCTTTTTTAGCTGGAGGCCAAATGAGTTCTTTCTTTATGTAGACCAACTGCTTTTGTCCGTAGACCGCTGTTGCAATTAAGGTAGCAGGGTAAACAGATCATGACGATCATAGAGTTTCAGCGTTGACTCATCCCCGACGGTGTGTGAGCTAAGTATCTGAACACCTACAGGTATGCAACTCGTTTTCTTTTGTGCGTGTCACTGGCATATTCCGTATCAACGTTTGGTGTAGTTACGTGACACTGTAGGATTATTGTTTGTTGCTGCGATTCGATATTATCGCTCTACAGGTGCGATGTACTTGTTAGAAAACCGTGGATTAGTACAAGGACTTTGAGCGTTGATTTATATTTCAGTTAAATCCTTTATTAAACGTTAAAATTTACAAGTATCTTTTCCACTGATTGACAGCTTCTAACAACAAAAAATACTTTCTTGACAGTAACTAAAGGTAAGGCTACTCGACTATACATTCATTTTTAATAAAAATCACATCAATGCACAGTAACTATAAGTACGCCAGCGGCGAATAGAACTATTTGTAAGGCTCGTTTATACTCCCCCTGGTAAGTAATCACCAGGAACTTGCTTACTATCGATCTTTTCCAAGTCTAGAACAGCCAATTTTACCGATGGTCGAGTATATACCTCACCTGAAGGTACTTGAATCACCGCACTGCGCACTTGCCCATCCGCGCCTTTAATCACATCAATTACTTTGCCTTTTCGCCATAAATTGCGATGGATGGCAGTTTTCATCGCATATAATAACAATGTTTCCAATAGCGACAGGTTTTACGGAAACGTGCCACTTTGAACGCCGGGTGAGTGTAAGAACACACTCTTTGACCCACCTTTTCCAAAATGTTTGCGCTATGTGCTGTGAGACTCGGTAACCTTTCCTAGATATAAGACAACTTGCATCGCATTTGCCTAGAGGTTTTAAACCATTAGAACATCCGAGTAAAAAGTGGTTTGGAGTAAGCGCCTCATCATTCTCTTTGGATAATGGTATATATGTCAGCGGTCTAGTATTTATAATATTTTCGACTTCTATAAACACAGCATGTAAAAGCTCATCACTGGGGTTGCGTTGCTTTGGCATAACTTCAAGAAGATTGGATTTCATCGATCGCACCAGCCTTTCCCAAGTTTCGCCCATATGAGGCGAAGCAGGCGGTATGAAACTCCATTTCACATCAGCGAAACTTTCTTGAAGTTTGTCTGTGTTTAATTTCCTAAGTTCTTCAGCTAAAAGCTTACTAGCACCCCTAAAATTAGTGCCATTGTCACTAAAAATTTCAATAAGCATGCCACGCCAACCAACAAAACATCGTAATGCTAAAATACAGGAGTCTGTGGTAAGACTATGAGCAACTTCTAGGTGTATGGCTCGTACAGTCATGCAGGTAAACAGAACTCCCCATCGCTTTTCAACGCGTCGTCCAATCGCTGCATGAAAGGGACCAAAGTAGTCGACTCCAACATAAGCGAAAGGGCGTACGTATGGCATTAAACGGGCCTTTGGTAAATTTCCCATTAACGGCGGATTTGGAGCTGCCTTTTTTATTTTGCAGTGCGCACAGTTTTTTCTAATTTTAGCAAAAACTGCACGCAGCTTCAAGATAAAGTACAGTTGGCGTAACTCGTTGATAACGGTCTCAGTTCCCAATTAAACGCGAATTCGTTCTATACTGCTTTATTACATGTCTTTAATATGTACAAATTGTAATCACCATCTGTCAAATATATCATTCTAAAAGTAATGTGATAACAACCGAAACAAACAACTATCCTTGAATTATAACTTAATTAAATACATTACAACACCTTCCCCTATTCTGAAAATAAATAACAATCATTTGCAGTTAACAAAACTCGTCCGCATACCGTTTTGGTTTATTACGTTTGCGCTTAGACCAAACCGGTGAACTTTCATTATTTTCAGAATCAGGTAGAGATGTATACTTTGGATCTGAATCGTCTACATCTAGATTAGCTTCTACAATAACAGAACCCGGATGCGTTCCCGTCATAATGTCAACCGCACTAGGTTCCTCACTTACTTCACGTTCTAGGTTTATATCCTTGGTCACTGTATTGCACGCCTCCCCTACTCTATCATCAACGTGTCCATAATCAATAATTTGGTTTAAATGTCTATGCCACTGTTTATTTAGTTCCGGTACAAAAACTAAGTAGGTACGAGGGCCGAATATTTTAACAATTATAGCTTTAATCCAAGAGGGTTTAATAACGCATCGGTAACCTCTAACCGCTACAATATCATTAAAGGTTAAATACTCTTTTCTTTCCCTTTATGAAAATATTCTCTTTGATCCGCCTGTTTACGTTCAGCCGTATGTCTTAAGGTTTTGTTTTCCTTGTCTGCAAAACTATACCTTTGGGGAAAAAGTAAATTTAACCGATTTCGCAGTAATCGTCCAAACATTAACATGGCTGGTGCGCGTTCGGTAGTACAGTGAGCTGTGTTCCGGTAATCAAATAAAAATCTATTTAATATTACATCAATGTCTGTGATATTTCTGCGGTGATGGCAAGCCTTCAAAATCGCGTATTTAACAGTTTTTACCGAATTTTCGGCTGCTCCATTGGACGCTGGGTGGCAAGGAGGTACCGTTTTAAAACAAATGCCATTTTGTTTGAAAAAAGTAACCATTTCCTGGGAAACAAAGTTTGTTGCCTTATCTGTTACTACTATTTTGGGTAACCCAAACCGAGCAAAAATTTCACGTAAAACTTTTATAATAGTTTTACTATGTAAACTGTTTATAACCAAGGCCTCGGGCCATTTGCTATAGGAATCTACTAATATCAGTATATGTTTCCCATACAAAAGCCCCAAGATATCCATGTGAACTCGCTCCCAAGGATGATCCGGATATTGCCAATTAATTAATGGTGCCTTTGCGAGACTGTGACGAAATTTTAAAGAGGCCTCGCAAGACTTAACTTTAGCTTCAATGTCAACACTCATTTGTGGCCACCACACAAATGATCGAGCTAAACTTTTAATTTTTACCACTCCCATGTGAGAAGTGTGTAATTCATTTAAAATATTTTCTTTCAAAGAATCTGGAATAACTACTCTATAACCGAATAGTATACATCCTCTCTCCATAACCAGATGGTCTTTATGTAGAAAATAAGGTTTAAATTGTAGATTGACTTTTTTTGGACAACCTTTTTTAATAAAAGCGCTAACCTGCCTTAAAACAGGGTCTAATGCGGTTTCATTTTTTATTTTTGTACAGTCTACATACTTAATATACGTATTTTCGAAATCGTTTTGAAAAACGCTATTTAATAGCAAACGTGAAAAATAGGCGGCATTGTTTTTATTTGAGGCCACGTATTTTATATCATAATTATAAGAAGATAATAATAACGCCCATCGTTGAAGTCGGTTAGCTGCCATAATCGGTAAATTCTTTTTTGAACCGAAAATAGTCACTAGCGGTTTATGATCCGTAATCAAACAAAATTTACGGCCATATAAATATTGACTGAATTTTTGAATTCCGAAAACGATAGCCAACCCCTCGCGTTCGATTTGAGAGTAAGCTTTTTGACTTTCATTTAAGGTTTTAGAAGCATAAGCAATAGGCCTCTCTTCCCCATTTGGCATAATATGAGATATAACTGCCCCTTCGCCATATTCGCAGGCGTCCACAGCCAAATTAATGGGTAGTTGATTATTATAATGTACTAATGTGCCTGCCGCACTTAAAATATTTTTAACCTGTTGATATGCGTGTTCGCAATCCTCATTCCATAAAAATTTTGCATTCTTTTTTAATAAACTATAAAGAGGTTGCAATAAAATGGAACTATTAGGTATAAACCTATTGTAATAATTAATAAGTCCAAGGATGGATTTTAATTGCGTATAGTTAGTTGGATTCGGAGCGTTAAATATTGCATACACCTTTTCTTTGGTAGTATTTGATATCCTAAATAAACAATTGAGGACTTAAAGAAACTACATTTTTCTTTCTTTATGGTTAAACCACACTCGCTTAATACGTTTAAAACTTTAATTACTTTTTGTACGTTATCGTTAAAATCTAAACCACCAATTATGATGTCGTCTAAAAAAGCCACCGTGTTACTTAAACCTTCTAAAACACTTTCTATTATTTTTTGAAATTTAGATGGCGCACAAGCTACACCGAAAGGTAAGCGAGTATACGAATATATCCCTCGGTGTGTGCTAATCGTAGTGTAAAGCTGAGAATTTGCATCCAAAGGAATCTGCTGATAAGCGTTCGAAAGATCTATCTTTGAAAATATTTTACAACCTTGTAATTTTGTAAAATGCTCATCCACTCTCGGAAGTGGATGTTGGTCGATTTCAAGTACTGAATTAAGCGTTACTTTGTAGTCACCACATATTCTTAGAGTTCCATCCTTTTTTACTATAGGCACAATTGGCGTGCCCCATGGGCTATAAGAAATAGATTTCAAAATCCCCTCGCTTTCTAATCGACTAATTTCAGCATCCACCTTTTCTTTTATTGCAAAGGGTAAGGGTCGTGCCTTGAAAAATTTTGGCTGAGCCCCTTCTTTTAATTTTAAAGATATTACGTCATGTTTAAAAAGACCTAACTTTTCATTAAACACGTTTTTAAATTTTGCAACTAATCTTCCTACTATTACGTTTGAATCTTTGTGAACTTTGATCTCCTCGACTTTGTTAATACATAAATTAAAATCGTAGTAAAAGTCACGTCCTAATAAAGCAGGACCGTTGCCCTGAATAACATACATCTTAATAACCTTTGTTAAATTTCTGAATGTTACATCAGCGCTAACATATCCAAGAGGAACTATTTTGTTTCCATCATAGTTGTATAAAACCTTGCTACATTTGTTTAATTTCAGATGTGGAAAATGTTCGTTTTTAAATGTATCCGAAATTACACTACACCCGGCTCCAGTGTCCAGCTCAAACTTAAATATTTTGTTATTTATTAACACATCCAAAACTATGAGTTGCTTTCTACTGTTACTCACACTAGTATACAGCGTATCTGAATCTAAAATCTGTTCTTTCTTATCTGCAATATCGAGTGCAAAGAAGGTGTTTAAATTAGGAAATACTTCAATAGTATCTTCCTGCTTAAGTGTAAATAAAGTATCTAGATCTAAAAACTCACCAGATGTTTTCTCTAGATAATGATGCTGATTACCTTGCTTTTTTCTACATACCGTAGCCAAATGACCTTTCTTATGACAACAATAACATACGCTAGTTTTCAATTTACATGCCTTCCCATGGTGACCCATTCTTCCACACACATAACATTTTCCATTGATTGCTTTATCTCTCTTCTCCGGTACAGGAGCTCGGCTATTTCCTGCTTGTTGCCTGTTTAAATTTGAAACACCCCCACTATAATTTCCGTAACCACTGGCGCGAAAGTTTGCGGAACTTGAATGAACCTTTCCCGTTTTTCGATATTGTTGTAATTGAAATATGTTGGTAGGTTCACTTTTTATTATTGGTTCGGGTACCGTATAATTTGCACGAACTGCTTCCTTGTTGTGTGCAATTTGAATAGCATCTTCAAATTTTAGCTTCGTGGCATCTTCTTCAAATAATCTGTCCATCACTACACCAGGTTGCATACCCATGATAAATCTGTCTCGCATTAATTCCGATAGCCCAGTGTTTTTAAAACCACATTTGCTAACTAAATGACGCACTCTTGCAGCCCAATCTGCAATGCTCTCTTCTTTGTGTTTAAAAGCGTTAAAAAATTTAAACCGTTCTGAAAAATACGACTTTTTTGGACTAAAATGTCCGTTAAAAATTTCCACCAATTCGTCGTAGGTTTTATCTGTAGGATTATCAGGAATGGATAAATTAAAGATTAACTGAAAGCAGTGGTCACTTAAACTGTTTAGAAAAATTGCCCGTTTAACTTCTAGTGTTGTCACTTTATTAGCCACAAAATACTGTGATAATTTTGTTTTAAAAATTATCCAGTCACCATTTAATGTAAACTCGGGAACTGCACCAACGTAACTTGTCATTTTTTACGTGGGTTTAATGGTTGTCGGAATTTGTTAATCGCTAGATTTTTCACAACCTAAATAACACCCGTTACCACACCACCTGTAAATTAATCTCTCGTCGCCATTGTAATATTCGACAGGTCTCAGTTCCCAATTAAACGCGAGTTCGTTCTATACTGCTTTATTACATGTCTTTAATATGTACAAATTGTAATCACCATCTGTCAAATATATCATTCTAAAAGTAATGTGATAACAACCGAAACAAACAACTATCCTTGAATTATAACTTAATTAAATACATTACATACAACAATTAAGTATTTCAAATTCCTAAAATGATAATGTTGCGAGCTACTATTAGGAAACCCGTCAAACGCACACAAGCGCCGCAAGCACTGTATATTCTCCATGTACCGGGAAGCTTCTAGCAATTTCTAGAGAATAAGTCATTCTTTTTAATTCACGGTATAAACAAGACCGATGATGAAGTACAGAGTTAGTCTATATCAGAATGTCGAATATAAATTATATCGTGTAAGGTAAAAGTAGTTGTGCTTTTAGAAGTCCAAGAGTATACATAAATGTTATATGATTCGTCTAATGTACATGCAGCTTGTAGAATACATAAATAGACAAAAGTGTAATAAATAATAGTTGTCTTAGTGTTGTTAATGGACCTATGGTAAAGAAGCTAGTTTAAGAAGATATTAGTGCTTGTAAATTCATTAGTGTGATAATGCTTCATTGTTAATTAGACTGAAAACATCAATAAATAAGGCACATACTGTTAATTAGACTTGTGAAGAGTGAAAAATAAAGACTCTTGTTATTACTTGTTTTAAATTAGTGAAACGCGATAGTATTAGCCCGCTACAATAAGTACAGCTGAGTATCAGCATAAAAATGACATATCAAAAAATCCACTTTAAATGTAGTTGGTGGTCGTCAGGAGGTTCGTGTTCATAGTTATGTTGCCCTTTTCATTTTCTTATTCTGATAGTTTTTGAAATTCAGCTGATAGTTCTCGAGAACTCGCTAATTCAAAAGATGATTCTAATAATTTGTCCCCACTCCCCTTTCTTATCACTCTGCAAATTTTAGTATGAACCGTTGAATTTTGAATTTCCCATAATTCAACCGAAATATTCATATTAGAAGCATTTTTACTGATTTCACTTACTTTATTTAATATTTCTTGCCAAAATACTAACGAATATATAATACAAAACTTTTAATTTTTTATATAAAGCGATTGCTTCAAATTTAATAATTTTGTCTTTGGTAGGATCTTCTGAAACATCATTTCTCCAATTTTAAATCGAAGCGGACGTAAAGCACATTCGTTATTCTCATAGTGTGTTACATAGATTTTAATGTTAAGATCCTTTACAAAATATTTTAAGGCATTTTCCACGTCTTGCTTGATGTAGATAAACAATTGGAAATTTGTTAAATAATACTAGGAAATTAATCGTTTTATAATTCAATTTTATTGCAATGAAATGGGTGGTTTAATTTACCTATCACTGGTATATTTTGTAAAAACCAGTTATATTGTTATGGTGTTACACCTTTCTTTAGATTTCAAATCGTATAAGAGCAAATAACCTTTTTCCTTCAACAGTACAATGCTAGAAAGGATTTGATTGTATTGTTATAAAATATCTTTTGTCACATCTCGTAACAAATCCTTCGTATTACAGAGTATCACCTATTCTCCAGACAGCACAAATAAATGTATTTGAACTGGCGTTAGTAAAAACTAATTCGTAGAAAAATATCTATTTTGTAACATTTCTATTTCTTAAAAACTTTACTATGTGCTAATAGTGTTTATATCCTAGTGATAAAACTCCGAAGCAATGAATACCTCGCTTACCGCGTAGAGCTACCCCTAATTGCTACGCATTTAAAAAATTCAGCAGCATTTGCAGCGGGACAACATAATTTCGTATTTATAGCTTAACTTCTAAAATATTTTGCACTGTTAATGACACCTCAAAAATTTAGCATCCAATTACACATTTTTCAACTTTAACGCTGTTTCATTAAAAAACTTTTCCCTTGGAGCAATAAAGTTTTCGCGAAACAATGAGTAAATCGAGAGCTTATCCAAATAAAACGTTGACTAAATTATTAGAATATAGATACGCAGGATAACACTTTGATATCGGGGCGGATTGTGATATATTGCAAGACACACTACTGCAACATATAAGTCAATACACACAAATAAAATAAAGCATATATTTATAATCCTAGCAATTACTATATACGACACTATAACTACTTATTTACCAGATTACCGCACAAACAGGAGCAATTACATGTAAAAAAAAATTAAATTTATTGGTAAGTGACTCAAGTTCAGTCACGAGGGCATCTATCGACGGGTTTCGACCTAATTGGGGCTCAACAGGACAGGAGTAGCAAAGTAATGCTTAATAGATACATTATAGGAAGTACAGCATCACCTAGCTTACAGTTTGTGTCTTCGTGTCGTTTCACCTGACATCGTAGGTCTTAGCAACAGTTGGTACGAACGAGATCCGGCTTAACTGCCATTTTCCATAGCCAAAAGTTATAATACAAAAGACAAGAAAGTTTAATGAGTCTTCAATTAATACAAAGTAAAAAAAATATTGGCAAGTAACTGAATTTGAGTAGCTTGCAAATATTTTTTTTACTTTGTATTAGTTGAAGACTCATTAAACTTTCTTATCTTTTAAATTATAATTAGTTTTATTTGAGTAAATTTTATTTATAAAATTTGGGTTTCCACGAGAGGTCATGGAAACCCAAATTCTATAAATAAAATTTACGCAAATAGAAGGAAACCGGAAAAATTGAAATTTCCGAATCGTTATTGATTCCACCCTGTTCAAAACAAGCATACTTCTTTGTCATTAAAAGACATTAGTGGCGGACTGTGAATAGATCATAAAATGGATATAAACTTAAAAAGCCAAAATTTTAAATTAATTTATTTCAATCGTTGATGATTACTTCGTGAAAAACAAGTTTCAATCTTTGAGGTATAAAGCCATTCATTTCATTACCATAGAGAAAGCAATTACGAATAATTTCTCCGTGTATTACTGATACAAAAAGCCATTCAATTTCATTATCATGAAAATATTTGCTTCATTCTTCATAAATGGCATAGAATACTGTTAGTTTAACGCAATTTCATTTAAAACAAAATTACATTTATTTTTGTTGACAATAACGCTTTAATCTTTAAAATGTGCGTAGAATACGTTTTATGTACTGTAAAACCAATCTTACTTTACAATTATTAAAATACAAATCTTTTTGCATTTGCAAAACTGTCAAGAAACCAATTCAAGCTTTAATTAATTATGTAATTATACTGAAGTTTGTACTTTATTAGTATACAAATCAACCATAAAGAAAGCAAACGCGTACTCAAATTATTTTTTCGTGTGTGTATAATATCAAAAAACACTTTATGGGTTTTAAATATTAATTCTTTCGAAAAAGATATCATCTGTACTAAAAAATACTATTAAAACCATTAAATAGCTAATTATTGAATAAATGTCTATACAAAAAAAACACGCGCTCTTAAAAGTTTCTAAAATAGACCCGAAACAGATAAGAAATAATTTATGACCTTCCGGGGTTACTGTATGGTAGAATGGGGTGGAACGATTAATACCGTACCTTAGAAGAGTATAAACGGAATGTATTACTACATACATAAATCATAGTTTGGCGCAAATTGTACCACTAAAACCGTGCAATTGGAGAAAATATTGCATCACGTAAGTGACTAATTGTCTAGGTGAATACGGAAGAAACTCGAAAAATGTGACGTATACAGATAATTTAATATAAAAGCCGGAACTTGATCATCACCATTCATTCATTCGGTCCTAATTGGGACTCATCAGGACAGGAGTAGCAGAGTTGTAATATTTAATACATGGGAAGTACAACATTACCTAGCTCACAATTTGTCTCTTCGTGTCGTTTCACCTGACATCGCAGGTTTTTAGCAACAGTCGGCACGAAGGAGATGCCTTTTTCCATAGCCAAAAATTATAATATAAAAGAAAAATAGGATTAAATAGCCTTAAATTAATAAAAAGTAAAAAGGAATGGAAAATATAAGGTCTTGGACAGGACTTGAATCTGTATCTTAGTCTTTCTAGGACCAAGCGTTTTCCAATTACGCCATCAATATATATATATATATATATATATATATATATATATATATTGCTGTGTAACCTCTCATCTTTGCAGGTACTGGCCCTTTAAAAAAAACATTCGAGCCCCACAGTTTGGGCGTCAAGAATGCTGTGAAACCTCTTGAATTACCTGGTCCGTTGATTCCTTCTGTTAATCGCCTCGGCTGCTCTTCTAGATAACTTCCATTCTCAATCTAAAAATTAAACAACACATTCCTACCACAAACATCAACGTTAACTCTATTTACATCAATATTCAGAATACATTAAATTTTCAAATTAAATTTGAACATAAAATTCAGTTTTAAAAGAATTTCCGGATTAATTTTATTATCATTTTACTGTGCATCCAAAATTAAAGTCCTTGTTGGATGCCTACTAATTAATATAACAAGATAAGCAGACCGGAGTCTGAGTATAAAGGAGCATCTACCCCCTTTACGTTAATTAACCAGGTTTGTCTAATTGAGCTCAAAGACCTACCCAAAGTTTCATCCTATTCCCGAACATCAAAACAAAATACCCCTTTTACTTAAACAAGCAAATTTCATCTTAAAATTAAATTTTATGGTTAGAAAAATTCCACTAATGTCCATTTACAGTAAATCAATTATAAAGTCATTCAATACACACAAAAATGTCAAACAAAATAGTACAATTTACCTGAAGGTTATTGTCCTCGTAGCTTCAGTGTAATCGTCCTTTTGTAAATCACACCATTCCAACCGGATTCTATTTACAGCTTCAAGTTGTCAACGCTTTAAAATGTTCTCCATCACCATTAATTTAAAGTTGTTTCTAGGCTTTTCCGGAACTCATCTGTGTATATCTGCCTCTGGTTCAGTGGATGCAGACACATTTACGAACCATTTAGTCATTAACACCCCGCAAAATAGCAAAGAAATTCATACTTCCTTTTACCAATATTACCAATATACGCCAAAACTGCCTACTTTTGGGTATACATTTGTCGTTGTAAATTTTACTAATTGGTACCGTGATAATAAACTTTTATTACCTTGTATCTAAGTGCACTGAAGTACATTCATGTTAGCACGTAAAATAACCAACTATTTTGAGTCACTAAAATATACTAGCACACTTTAAATTATTTAATCAAACTAAAATGCACTGTTTAATATCAAGTCGCGGATGCACGAGCTTTTAACGCATCGAATCGTCGAAAGTCTAAGAGTCTAAGAGAGAAACACATATTCCCGCCTGTATATATAGCGAATAGCCGACACGTCGCTTTGTTCCCTAAAACGGGTAATTCAACGAATTCCTCATTCTACGTTCCCAGTCTGTAGCCTGCACGTCGATTTTTATGAATTTAGTACTCACCCCATTGAGATCTCAGAAAATTTCAACACGGCTCGCAAAGTTGTCCGAGAAAAACTAATTACTTTTATACAGAAATTGTTGTTCTACCTCTGATATATGCATCCTATTTTAACCAATCGCAACCCCTTGACGTTGCTTAAATCCCGCCCTTTTACAATATGTGTCTTTGCTTGACGCATTTCTCTTTCCTTTTCTAACCTGTTCGTATTGGTGCAACTTGACACTCTTCATTATCGATTATATTTTAGTCCACGCGGACTGTTATCTTGGTTTAATAAACCCGTATCGCACATTCTCGTAAATACTAAGTCCCGGTTTCTCCAAGATTCTTTGAAACATTAATTATTTGCCAAATTTACGCAGAATGAGCTTTTTAAAAATACGCAGGTGTTCTGTATTTCCTGCTAAAGCATCTGATCGTTTCCAATATACTTAGAATCAACATGTTTATCCAAACAAATTAACTTGAAATTGCCTTTTAAAAACACGCAGGGGTGTTCAAACGTAACATTTTAAATAACCTTCCTACGATTTGACTATTATTGGGTTTTTCAAGTTTTATGCTTATTATTAATAATGGTTCAATTAACTCCAATTAAAATTGATTTCCATCCTTTCATTTTAGCGAATACAAATTATTATCCGTACGTTTTGTTTAATACCAGTTATTTAAAATAGAGTTCATTAATATAAATTTTGCACGTAATTTCCATTTGTTTAGGAATAATTAAATTATCCACTGCGCTTTTCAATACTGCTTCTTTTGATGTAAAGCGTCTTATAGATAATTTAAATTTCTTATTTTTACTGAAACGACCGAGTTTATTTATGCTTCAAGGTTTTAATAAAGCGTATTATTTAATGAAATTCCTTATACACGGTAATTAAAATTATTTGATTTGATTATTTAATTTTCTACCCTGGTCTAAATATGAGTAATATATATATATAATGCTATAATGATAGGGTAGTTTAGGGGTAGGTTAAGTCATAGAAGTCGTAGAAAAAATAAAATGCAACTTACAGTTTAACAAAAGCACATAATTCTAGATATTATAAGAGTAAATCGGTCACTATACATATTGTTAATTGAGAGCACACTGTATATAAAATACATGGGATAAAATGCATAAGAACATAGATATATCCAAGAACAGTTTACAAGTTAAGATAAGATTTGAAAACGCAACAAAATGCATCAAAATTAAATGAACGAGAAACCTATATGAATTGACATTACAAATATTTAACAATTGCGTTAAAGATATCATCGTACACGCAATCTAAATTATGCATTATTAGAAAATCGTACGTGACAGGAAGAATTCATATTTGTTCAAAAATCCAATATTATGTAGAAATAAACAAGCACCAGATTATTCAGTTTAGATAATAATAAATAACAAAAATTTGAATACGTGGTTTACTAAAAGAAAATTGTTAGAATTTCTCAAATAATACCATGATATGTGAGAATATTACGTGACGGACCCTGCATGCATTCGAATATTTGAACTAAATAATTGGTGAAAATCCCGAAATATACAAGATAAAAGTAAAAGTGTCGTCCCAACCCGTGAATGAACCAATGAAAACCAGGTCGAACTACGGTTTTAAATACGATAAGGATGAAGCGACGAGTTAGTATACATTCAAACTAGGCTACGACTATGTTCGAAAGTACTAATAAATTAGGTAACCACTGAAACAAAAATTAAAGTAAAATCATTTTGAAAAGTGTACGAATTTGGGCAACGAATAAACCGATCTATTATAGACGTAAGTAATAACGACTTGATTAAAAATCCATTTCTAACATTAATAAAACAGGGCTTTTAATACTGGTATTTAAATTGGATTTTAAATTATTTTTATACCGATATGAAAAATGTTTTAATACCGAGATTGAAATTGTCTTAATACCTACATTTAAATGGGATTTTAATATCTACATCGAAGTTGTTCTCACACCGATATTTAAAATTGGATTCTAATACCTATATGTAATTTGGATCTGGATTGTAATTTTGATTTTGATGTCGACTTCTAAATTTGACTCTCAATTTGGGCATATTCAGACTTGGCACGAAAAACTCTTAGGAATGCTGATCACAGGCCAGGAAGGAACTACAGAATCATTCCATGTTAGCAATCTTGATACATTTATTATTGAAAACTGTTTTTAATTCAATATTTATCATTTTTGTATCTGTAAGAGTCAACAAAACATAGTAGGTTCATTGTTCAATTTATGACAAAGGAAATAGGCAACTTGGAATGTTCAAAGATCCTTAAAATAAGTAAAAAGATAGTTTTGCTGACTTCAAATATCATAAATCTGGTATATGTAAATATTCTGAAAAGGGGAAAATTTTGAAAGTTGTAAATATTTAATCATTATATTGTGTATTGTAGAATTGCTTTATTTAATTAAATAAGCTAGTCGGGGCGAAAACCATAACTTAACATTCCACATCATAGGTGCTTGATTATTAGGGGTAAATTTCACAACAAAATTTATGACGGCCTAACGCTGGGATTAATATCAGAGCATTTTATGACATGCCCAATCGTGGGGCCTAATATAAAGGGGATATCACAGCATTTTATGACTCCCATCGTAGGGGCTCGTTGATCCTGAATATAATATCACAGCAATATATATATATATATATATATATATATTATATTGTTGTGATACACTAGCAACACCCCTATGCGACCTTTTTATGAATTAAAAGGTAAAAAATTTTAATTTCTCAATTTTTGATTTTTAATATATAATTGTAATTGCGTCGGCTCGCTCAGTTTTTGAATTACGCACGGAGCTTGCGACAATACGACAAACAAAGCCTTTAAACCTACCATCTACCTCTCCTTCCTGTTTTAATCTTTAAAACAAAACACCATAAAGCACAAATTATTATAATGTTCTCAAAAATATTTACAACGTATGAAAAGGTTATATTATTATATTATCATAACCAAAGATGATCAAAGGTCAGCAAAATCACTAGTATTATTAATTATTAATTGAAACCTGATGAACGTTTATTTAACCTCATTTATTTACGTAATTTACAACGTATACCCAAAAATTAAATCTTACCGACCCCTCACATAAATTATCATGAAAGCAATTTTTTTAAAGTCTTTAAATTTGTAATATTTAATTAAATGTTAAATCTTAAGTTTTTCAGTTTAGCAAAGTGCAATGAAATATCCACAAATAAAATAATCAAATAATAAGCATTCATATTGGCTAACCTGTTGTGTTTTAGCTTTGCGAGGTTTAATTCATATTCATTAAGTCTTCAGTCCTGGAACTAGTTAGACGCATGCCGTCATTGCTTTACATTCTGAGATAACCTACAAATTTCCCTGAAATATTCACAGTCAGCATCTTTAACAATGTGCGTGCAATTGTGTGATCTAGGTCTACCTCTACCTTTCCTTGTTCTATCTCTGCTTGTAGTATATCTCGCACTATTCCCCAAAAATGCTTTAGAACATATCATGCTCTTCTATTTCTCGTATTTTTTATTTTCCACAGATACCTTTATTTGCCTACTATTTATATAACCTTTTCGTTATTAATTTTCTGTTCATACTATCATCCTTATACATCTGAAGAACAACATTCCAAAAACCTATACCGTTTTTCTGTCTGCTTCCCCTACTGCCCTTATTTCATGGGCGTACTGTGCCGTACTCCACACATATTCTTTCAACAAATTTCTCATTGTTTCTGTTTGTTGTCTTTGAACATAGTCGCCGCTTTTCTTGTTAGATGCAGTTCGGTTGCCCTTCTATTGTTTTATAAATATATACCCTATTTTCCCTATATTTAATGGTATGTGAAAAGGATTATGCAGTCTGCAACTACCATATAGTAATCATAAGATTTAAGTGCAATATTTTTTTGTCGTTAGGTTTTTCGTCTTGAAACTGGTTGGACGCGTACCTCCACTTATTTTTATTCTGAGCTAGCCTACACAGTTCTCTGAAATTCCCACAGCTTAGATACAGCTGGCTTCCCCTTCTGTTGTTTCCTAATTATAAGCCCTCTTTCACTGAGATTCAGTGGTATGTGAAAGGGTTTAAGCAGCATATGGCTACCAAGATCCCCAACACTTAGTCATTTGCCGAATTAATAGTTTTCCAGTAACTACTTTCGCACAATAAAATTTAGTTGAGAAAATTGCAAAACCAGTACTTGTAGTTGCTTATAATAATCATCAGATTTAAGTGCAGTTATTTTTGTAGTCAAAATGTGATCAATTATATTTGCGAATTCCTTTTTGTACTGCCTTTCTTATAACGGCATTTAATTAATAAAGGGCAAGGACTCCAAAATTCTAACTAGACCCGGTCCTTTTCAACTAGAACGCCTTCACTAACCAGAATACATGAGATATTTTCCCCAGTAAGGAGAATGCTTATTTATTGTGGATTATAGGACAATAGCAAGATATACTTAATAAAACACTTTTACTAGTGTTTAAACTCTAATATATTTTCAGAACTTCCAGACTTTAGCGCTTTACTTTATCAAGAACAATTTATGCTTACTAATAGAGAAGAGAGAAAAGTTTGCTTCTCTTCTCATAGTATGATTGCTGGAATTATACAAATATCTCCTAAAACGATAGGTTTTGTTTATTCTCGTAGTAAATTCAAGTCACCTTATAAGTAAACTGCTAAATTTAAATAAAGCTCAATATTGGTTAAATTGTTAAGATTAAAGCGATTGCAGTTGCTTTTTAATTATTTTTTTTAGGTCGGTTTAATACCAGCTATTATAAACCTAGATGTTACTTCAATTAGAACTTTGAGGAATAATGATACGCTTAAACAACAGAAAGACATCGCAACTGCATCTAACAAGAACGAGCAGCGGCTATGTTTCGAAGACAACAAACATAGAAACAATGAGAAAATTGTTGAAAGCATATGTATAAAACAAAAAAAATAAACATATATATATATATATATATATATATATATATATAGGAGAAATAGAAGGGCAGGATATGTTTTAAAGCATTTTTGGGGAATAGTGCGGTATCTATTACTAGCAGAGATAGGAAAAAAGGAGGTAGAGGTAGGCCTAGGCCTAATGCGCGCAGATAGTGAAAGATGCAGACTGTGGAAATTTCCAGTTCCAGGACTGAAGACCTAATGACGATGAATATTACGTTTGTTAAATTGGACGGTCTATAAAATTGTATAAATAGATTTAAAAATATTGCAAAACAATACAGAGCAATACGAAAACAGAACTTGTAAAGCTTGATGAATCTAATGGAAACACTGTCCTTAAAAATCATTTACAGAGATTTTCTAACGCACACAATAACTGGATCAACAAAAGTAATGTTTGTTAAATGTAGTCGGCTGATAGTTATTGGGTCTGCATGGTAAAATTGCTTTGAACTAGATGCTCCAAAATCCATCAGAATTTTTTATTGCAGCATTTTTATAATAAAATGTAACTTACTGGTTGTTTACTAGTTAGGGGTTATTTTTATATCCCCAAATGTGACCAGTTAACTTTAAGGAAGGATTTCTTTAAAATGATGGAACGCAAATATATTCCGACTATGCTAGGGGTCTATTCCTTGGTCAGAGCTTATGAGGATTGGTCGTGGTTCTTTTTACAAAGCATTATTTTCTTACGAGGACTCGATTCTTAACAAAACAGGGGTTTAGGTAGGGCGCCACCAAGTCATTAATTTTTAAACACAGGGTTTCCCAAAGAGGACTTGGGAGTCCTTAGAGAGGAATACCGTATTAACTGCTAACGCAGGAGCTGTAAAGAAAATTTAATTAAATTAACAAAAGTGAGGACACAAGAGGTATTCTATTGTTACCTCATATAAAAAACACAAAAGATTAATCAGGCAAACAATATTATGAAAACAGATTTTATGCTTCAAATTCTGAAAAGGCTATTAAAGCTTCTTGTTAAATAGGGGTTACTACTTCATGCTATTTGTTCATATACCTGTTTACTCTATTTCTGAACTTACTTGTTCAGAATAAAACAATTAATTAAGAAAATTAACTATTGATTCATTAATTAAGAATTGTTCATTTATAAAAATGTAAGTATAAAATTTCTGTTTAAGAAAAGATAATACAAATTTCATCTACCCTGAGGTAGGGTTATGAATCCAAAAGAAATGTCAAAAACTTTAAGTGTTGCTTTCGTTACAAAATTTAACTTGAATTTATACCAAAATACCAGATCTGTTATTCGGTTTACATATATATATATATATATATATATATATATATATATATATATTTTACTGATCTAGTCTCTCTACCCCCCCTTTCTCTCTTTACTTTAATTCTTTATTTATTTTATTTTACACTTTTTTGTCGCGCCTTTTATGTAATGTGCACACCTAATGCACGCCCCGTACTTGCAACGTTTGGTTGGTTCTTTAATTAAACTGTTTATTACAATGCCTCGACTATTTAAGCTCTTAATTCTCAGGGTGTTCACCTACTTATAGTGAGTTCCGTTATAAGTAGATGTGCAATGCCCAACCAAACTGCACACTCTTTTGTTTTAGTACTAAATTTTTAATCTACTTTTGTATATGCCAAATTTTTATTACGATCAACGTTGCCTTGTGCCAAATTAATTTACTACCAACAATTTATGACTTTTTTGACGTTTTAAGATATTTCAGCACTCACCTGGATTATACTGCGTTCTTGGCCTCTCTAACTGCTGGCTCAAAATCCTCGTTGCCGTATGCGCCTTTACACTGTTGTACTATCTGATAGAATTTTCGTATCGCCTCCAGGTGTCGTTCTTAAATTTTAGATGCTCCCCAATATCTGAAATAAATAACCCTAATTTAGAATTTGGAATACCCGGTTATGTTACTTCCCCTGCGCTAATTCTTCTGTCCTAATTTCCGCTTTGAATCCTCCACTACCAATTGTTGCTCTCCTAATTTCGCTCCTCGTGTTCTATTTTAATCCGTCCGCCTTTTCGTATTTTATCCAAATCTAATCGCCGTCCTGTTTCAAAGTACTCGATGCCCCGCTATAAATCTTTATCCAAATCAATCTTCGTTTCTTTATCTACCCACTCGATGTCCTGCTACCTATAAATCTCTATCCAAATCGATCTTCGTTCCTTTAAATAACCACCCTATGTCCTTCTGCCTTTAAATCGCTATCCAAGTCAATCCCAAATCTATTTAAATATTTGTCGCTTCGCCGTCGCTTATATAACCACTCTATGTCCTTCCGCCTTTTAATCTCTATCCAAATCCAACTTCGTCCTTATGTATAACCACTCGATTTTCTTTCCGTCTTTCCTAATATCGTTCCAAATCTATTCAAGTATTCGTTGCTTCGCCGTCGCACTATTACCAATATTTACACTTTTTATTATCGTCGTCGTTGCTTATTTCTATTTCGCTGCTGCTCTTTACCCTTCTTTACTCAATCAAAACTATTCAAAATCAAACACGTTTATTAACTTTTTTAAAATCGTACACAAATTAGCACAGTTCTATGAAAATACGTCTTTTTACAAAAATTTTCGGAATAATCTCCCTTTGTTTTCTTTCCAAGGCGACCATTTTAACATTTCTTGCCTACTAAATTATAAAATTACATAACTAAAATCGTCCAATAATATCCAAACACTACATTTGTGTCGCACATACCATAATTCATGTCTTTTTACACCTTCATAATTCACATAAAATTCTAGTATTGGTTCTAAATATTTACAGTCCTTCAATCACATTTGACGTTGTTATAACTAATAATTTTGAGTTTACAAATTTTGTCCAAAAGTTGATTCTATTTAAAATAAAAAGCCAAATTAAATCACACTTGAACCTGGATGCGTGGTTGATAGTGAACATCCATAGACGCATCCGGTTTTTGGACGGCAAATGTACTTTCAATGGCCTTTAAAATTCAAACTCGGTATAAACCCTTGAGCACTGTACATCTTACTACGTCATTTAGTCATTTTAATTTACCTTTTGGCACTTATGTTTCAACTACCATTTTGAATTGTACTTTAGCATATGTAAAATACGGCAAACATACATTTTTAACTTATGTGATCAAATATATGAATTATTTTCCTTGGCATACACTACCTCGTACTAAACAACCCTTAGAACCTTTGGTAGCTCCCTCAAACATTTCAATATATATATATATATATATATATATATATATATAAAATTATCTAAGTTATCTATTAATTCAACGTTCAGATACTGTAAGTGCAATCATGCATAAATGAAACTTTAATAAGAACACATTAGGTTTGCTTAATTTTATTAAAAATAGTAATTGTGATTACACTGCAATTATATTGGCAATAAAAATTTATCAAAGTCCTTTTTAGTTTGTTAAACAGATTAATGGTACTAAGTCATCACAAAGTTAATTTCTGAAGCAGCCTTGTATCAAAGATCGCCAATTGTAGAGGTGATGTTAGAATAATACTAATCTCTAACTTCGTTTCAACAGATGTTGACGTGAGGGTATTACAGCATGTTAGAACAGGTGTTAATACATACGTTCCTCGGCAAACAATTGACGTAGGTACCACATTTGTACAGCACACAATCAGCTGCGTGACCCTTGTACCGGACCATATGAACTTAAAACGTTTTTCTGATACGCACAAACGGGACCAACCATAAACCAATATAAAACTTAGACGTTCCAATATGTGTAAATCGTTACCAAAATAATTACCATTGTGTTGTTGTCCTCCTAATTACTTGTAATTTCACACTTGCAACGTCAAAAAGACCATTTCAATTGATTATCGGACTTTAGTTTTAAACCATAAAATTTCTACGTACTTTGTAGAACGATTTCTTTAAAATCAAAACATATTGTTTTCTTGCAGAACATTTCATTAAATCCAACTTTTCTAGTAAGGTTGAAGGAGGGTCATACTAGATCGATATTTTCTTATCGCAACGTTGACGTGAATGAACAATAACTTGGTACTCGTAGATGCAAAAATAGAATTAATATTATCTTGAAACGCAACATTTAAACGCCCTTATTTTTATAAAACCAGATAAGGCGGAATCATTCTAGCAAATAAACATACGAAGAAGCCTTACAATTAATATACAAAACGAATACGTAAAAGTTCCTGCTCTACACTTGCAGGAGAATTATAAAATAAATATTTAATTGAAGATTTTACGGAGCATTGTAACAAATATTTAATTAAAGCTTTTACGAAGTATTGTAAAAAATATTGGAAGAGGTATTTTAAGAAATATTTTAAGAGCTATTTTAAAGAGAAATATTTTAAGAGCGCTATAACAAAATTACTTAGTTTGTCTAGTAAATTATTTTTAACTGCTTACCATTATTAAAATCACCAGGCCTAGTGTTCACTATATCAGGGCTCCACTACGGCGCAAGACCACGCGCAAATTACTTGCTAGAACCCTTTGGATTTTCATGTTAATTCTTGACGAAGGTTCTAGCTAAAGTGTGCGCTGATGCAATATGCATGAAACAGGAAAGCTGTTTGGCCTTGATAATATTCATACTAACATCCAACGCCTGATGTTAGCAACCAAACTAGCATTTCTGTGTGGCGGTTGGACCTCATGATACCAATACAGATATTTATTTACTTAAAAATTGTTTACGTGATATAATGGACTAGACAAAAGGTTTGTGAAACTAAAACTTATTGACATTCTGCAGTGGTCAAAAAAACTGTTACAATAACAATAAAATATTTAGTTTTTCACATTGCAGATCACTTTCGATTTGTTTACAGCAATGAATGATATATAATATAAAGTGTAAGCAGATGAGTTACTGTATTTTGAAATTGATAGATTTCTACCCAGTTCTTCAGGTATAAATTCTTCATCAGGTCTGATAATTTGCATCAAATATAAATGCATGCATGATGACACAAATTTAGCTTAGGAGGATGTATCTCAAGAAATTTAATGAATGTTCTTTGTCCCCCGGTCATTGTATTATAAAGGATCTTGACTCAAACAATTAGACCGCTAAATAATTTTTTCTAACAAGTCCAGAACAGTAGTTTTTTACATTCAAGTACTTTTTGTGTATTAATATCATCGATTATATACATGCTAATATGTGTGCAAAATACAATTTAGCTTTGACTGGTTAAATTGGTTTTAGGATCAACACTTGAAAATTATCCCCTCCATCGACCTACTCTTTTAACGTATCTCAAGGTTCACGCAATTTTGGCTGAAACCGGCCTTACTATACTACTCACGTTGAAATTTTACAGGAATAAAGATCGTGAATTAAGTGCCTGAGCAGGAAAAATAAAGTGCGTTCCGCTCATTATTCTTGATCTATTCCTGGTATATTTTTATAAAACGTGCGTCCTATATAAGCGAAGCATTTGGTTTTAAAGAATAAATATGATTTTCAAGTTTTAAAACCGTTTAAAACCGTTAACGACTTCATATTTTTCTTAATAGTATCTGAGTAAGTAATTTGTCCATTTATTGTATGTCTTTAATTATTATAGATTCATAAAATGAGCCTACCTAATCTCTATTAAAATACATATTCAATGTTTTATGAATAAGCAAATACTAGAAAAATTTCTAATTTAAATTTGTAAACGTTTTGCATCTAGATTGGTTATAATATTGTACCAGAGTTTCCAAATAATCACAAATTAGAGTAATATGTAAACGAGTGAAAATATTCTTACTGAAATTTTAGGGAACTTCTACAGAAAAAGGAAGTTAGTATTGTTTTTAATAAATTAGAATATTTTCTGTCTTTTCTTGAAATCCACAAATGAAGCTATTTTATCTTGTCTAAAATAAGAACTCTTCTTTTTCAAATCGGCTTTCAGTTTCCATAAATAACAGTTTAAGCGTAATAAAGGGCAATAAAAAAAGTAATTTAACAGTTCAGTGAAATTCTATATAAAACTAAGATGTTTGAATAATGCTTGTCACCGTACAACTTTTTCAATGCTATACTTTTTATTTTAAAACTCCATGCACTAGTAACTATTCCTAGAGTTTATTAATATAATAATTTATACCTGTTGAAATAGATAGTAAAAAAAAAGTTGCGACATTATTACTGCACGACTTATACGTTTTAGGCTATTAAAAATGAACTATACAAAATTAAAACAGTAATGTGGTTCTTCTAATATTATTGGATCGCCGTCTAGCTTCTTAATTAAGCCAGCTAAATTTTACACGAATTTACAGAAGGTTGATTTGCTTCTCACATTCTTATTCTCTACTGATGTTCTACACTTCAACTGCGTGCATACTTGGATTATTATATTATTCTACATTACTCTTAATCACTTTCTGCATTATGTATTCTTTAATTTAAACAAGATTAACATAGTGGTACCTTAATTTTGTTCAATATTAGATAACTGCACAACGCAAGTTGTTTAATACTATGGTATTAGTTAGTAAGACGGAATAATAACTTATACTTATATGCAAAGCCTAAATGGTACCTTCAAATCAAGCTAGTAATTAAAAGATAAAAAAAAATTGTCTCAGAAAGGATTCGAACCCCTACCTTGGGTTTTCGCGGTCGATGCGATTACCAATTACTTCACCTGGACAGGTGATGATCAACCTCACTTTCAATTACGTTTAACATTTTTGTCAATCATATCTGACAGTGCCAAGTTTTCTGGTAATGTCAGATATAGACAGGAAGTGACGTTTGAAAGCACGGCTGAAAACTTACTATTAAATATACATATTGGATAATTGTACAAGACAGTAAGGTATTAGTTTAGAAGATGAAATAATAACTTACACTTTGATGCAAAGTCTAAATAATCACTGCCGATCGATCTAGTAATTAAAGGATGGAAAATATAAGGTCTTATAAACGATTCGAACCTGTATCTTCGACCGCGCCCGGATCGCACTGACTTTCATTTGCGGGTGCTCTCGACAACTTTCGGTTGATACTAAAAGATACATGTGAGGTAGCATTTCAATATGCGCATACGCTCTCCGAATTTATCTCATTTTAGTTCCCACATCTGGTCCATAATTTCGTTTGTGTGTGTTCGATACTAAATCACCGATATTGGAAACATTAACTATACCAAAGGAGAATAACTTTTAAATGCAACGACTTACCCAATCCAATTACAGAATCATTCGGCGATAACATACCATCATTAAGTCCTCAGTCCTGGAACTGGTTAGGCGGGTACCTCCATTGTTTCTTATTGTGAGCTAACCTATTCATTTCCCTATAATTCACTATCTGTGTGCAGTAGTCTAATCTAGGTCTAGCTCTGCCTATCTCTACCTGCACTACATTCCGCACTATTCCCCTACTATTTCTAGAAACTCTTTGTTATTAGTATAATGGTGGTTAAAATAGGCGACATTACGGATTGCACCGAGGAATAAAAAAATAACGGGAAATTTTTTGTTAAGATAAAATATGTTACTCACTTAATAGCTACCTTCGTGAGGAGTTCTCAAAGTTTGTATCTGCTGACATTGAGTAAAATCTAAAGTTTTATCTACTACAAAGCGAAAACAAAATGACGCGAGGAAAAGAAGATCTGGAAATTAAAAACAAAAAGTATACAAATTCAGTAATCATTTCGTACAAAGTGAAACTAGCAGTTCTTAAGCTAAAATTTGGTTGGGGAACTGTCAGATATATTGATCCAGCACAAAAAAGATTATTACTATATATTAGATCTGCCCTGAGAAAAGGATTTTGTTGCTTCAACTGAAAATTAGTTGATTCAATTAGAATTTTTGTTTGTATATAAACAATGATCTATATGCATTAAATAGAACATAATAAAATGTTGGAAAACCCGGTTTTGAAGCAAACAAACCTAAATTTTCACCACAATAATTATGGCATTTACTCAAATCGCTATTAATGTAACTTGAATGTTAGGTATCGTTACTTCAATTGCTTGTTGGTTTGATTTGAATTATTTAATATTTTTATCAAATAAACTGTTATGTTAAATCAACACGTTGAATATCCCACTTACATATAAAAATCATTGAAGCAAATACTTGAAAGGGTTTGTAGCATTAAAACAAACTATTCAAATTTTTCAACTAACCAAAAGGCGTCATTGGTTTAACTAACCCATATGTTGAGCAGATAATAATTATTAAGCTAAGTGGCTAATATGGTTCAAGTAATAACATTTTTGGTTTAATCAAACTTGTATTGTGTTGAATTGAAACATTTAGCTGTCAAATCAATCATTTCGTTGCGTTGTACATTGTTTAGAAATAGAATTAGTTTAAACATCCTAGGTAGTTTGATTCAATATCCAGCTTGATTGATTCCGGCTTAATGAAGTTATTTTAACCATTTTTTTTAAATACAACTTGGCGATCAACAAATAAGTTTGTTCATCCCTAACAGATTTTAAAAAATATTGATTTAAAATAACTTCATTCAGTCACATTATCAAGTTGTATATTGAATCAAATCCCACCTTGAATGTTACATTAACCCTAGTTCATCCTGCATAATTCTCAGTATAGCTTCCACTTCAATTTTATAAAACTGACACTGATTATTGAAAGTTTGTCTATTCCTTGAGGTTGCCATTGATCTTTAAAGTTATACGTTCGCTTATATAGTTGAATGCTAAAAACAACGGCATTTAGTTATGGACAATGAGACCAATTTATAAGTAGGTACTTACGTGTTTTTAGACGAAGAGATTTTGCTTAAACATAGTACAGCATACTAAATTTATCTTTCATGTATTTTTACAGTTAGTTGAAATACTTTTATGGAAACTAACACCATAAACAATGCGAAGTAACGCTTGACGCCATGTTGACGTGTCGCAGTCGAAGGGTAGCAGTATATTAAAGATATAATGTGCGCGCGCAGTTCAACCAATACGCAGTATCGGACAGTTACTGAAAACGATTGGAGTTCAACAAATAACCCGACGTTTGATTTGGCAATCGTAGTTTATTTAAATCAACAAGCTAGAGTAGGTTTGTTTCAATGTTAAATTTGTTACAAAACGTGTTCATTTGAAACTTTTTTCAGCATTCATTTAACTAAAATGGATTTTTTTCAACATTAATGTAATATTGGACTGAAATATGAAATTTGTTGACAATATTAGTTTGTATTAAATACGACTGATGTTGAATGAAATTCACTTTTGCATTCTTTTATTAACCAACTATTATTATGCATTCAAACAAACAAATTTAAGTCAACTAATTTTTGATGTTAGTTTAACCATCTACAAGCGGTTCAGTGAATATAGTTTCGTTTAGAACGACTAAAAAATACTTGATCAAATGCTTTACTCTTTAAAACAACAGAATTGGTTGTATCGACCAAATCACTTTTCTTAGTGTGGATATATAGCATGATTTTGCGGGATTTTAAATAAGGCGAAAATGATTGAATACTTAACAAATTATTTTAACTTTGCCTGTCATTGAGAACATACAGAACACGATAATATAATTTTGGATAATGGCTAAACAACCGGCAAAAACTAGTTAGCGTGGGTAAATTGCAATAGTCGCATTAAGATATATAACAAGTTTATATGGCAAATGACCAGTTTATGCATTAGCAAGCAGGTATGGAATCAAGTAGGGAATTTTATCAGCTTATTGGATGCTTGATTAAAGCAGGAATTTAGATCTACTATGGCTAAAAAAATGGTATTACGAGACTAGAAGCTACAATATATAATTATCGGTTGGAGATAATTATATTGTAGATAATGTATATAATCCATTAAAGAATTGTCTAACTTTGTTGAAGACAGCAAAGGTAATCGCATTAAAACAGCAGTGTAAAGGAATGCAAAAGGGCACAAGTAAAGAAGAGGATAATACATCATTTTAAAACCCACTGGAATAATTTGGACTCATCCGACGTATATAATATTTCTGAACTTACACTTTATAACCGAGGAACTTATTCTTATGTAGAAGTTCTTGCAGAGAAGAGTAAGCATCCCTATAAAAAGTACACGTCCTTACGTTTACTTTTTATAGAGATTTTACAAAACCCTGTTTACTAAGATGTACGATGCAAGAGAACACCTTATAAAACAAGGATACATGTTAATTTTTCTTAACGAAATGGATTTGATTAGCCTGACTACAGAAGGGTATGTTGCTTCATTTAGAACTAATGGTATTACAGCAAATAATTGGTGCTCACTTTCGAAAGTAGAGGGGTTACGGTTTTTTCTTCGGCTATCTTGAAAACATGAAGAATAACTCCTTTATACAGAAAGAAGTAGAACAAGTGAACAAAATTGTAGTGTAGGAAGTAAGAGAAGAATGCACATATTACAAAGTGTTGAAGACGGAGTAAATAGATGGAGGAACAGAACTTATTATTGCTAGAAAAAAAAGTAGAATACGGAACCAATGTGCGTTATATTCTCTAATTAAAAATCAAGGCCCGTTGTACGTATCTTATTATAAGAGGACTACAGGAAGAAAATGTAGATCTAAATTATGAAATAAGAATTATGCTAAATTACTTGTTAAGACAGAAAGATGTGTAATATATTTAATCGTAGTCTGTGCGGGGTGTTCTCGAAAATTTGTACTTTTTAGTCATGACGTAAAAGTTAAAACAGGTGATTGGAAAGAAGTATCGGAAATATTAAGGAGAGGTATACACATTCCATATATGTTTTGTATAGGGCGCAACGAACAGACGTTAATTAGGAATTCGTTAGAGAAGATACCGAAAACGCACCAGTTTTAATATAGAAAACTTGTATAAACTATATTAAATACGATATATTATTGTGCTTGCGTGCTTACTTCTAAAATTTGTTTATACCTTTCGCTCTTCCCCCACTCAACGCACGTAGGCGAAATGAGTGCCCGGTTAAAGTATACAGGGTTAGTCTACAAATTGTATCAAAATGGTGTCAGAAATCAACAGTTAGGCCAAAATGATTGTTGTAAAGCAATGTGGAGTTGCAGGTGGAAGGTGGAGAAAGTGGTAGTTAGAGGAGTAGGAGGAGTAGGAGCCTAATAATGCGGAAGATAGAGGAGAAGGGAGGTGGGAGAGGAAAGACGTGGGAGATGAAGGAGGTAGTAGGTGAAATGTGGCATGTAGGATATGGCGAGTTGGGCGGAGGAGATAGGGTAGAGCAGTTGGGGTAGATGAAGTGGTGTAAAATAATTGAAAAGTGAAAAGTGATGAGCAATTATAGGTAGTGGAAGTTGGGAGGTAAAGAAAGCTGGAAGGCGGACGTGGTGGGCGATAGATGCGTGGTTGAGCAGGTGAAAGATAGGTGGGAGATGGAAAGTGAAAAAGGTAAAAGATCGAGGAGGTGGGAGGTGGAAGTTGGAGGAGGCGGAAGGTGTAGGCGGTGAGAGGTGGAGCATGTGGAGGTGGGAGGTAGAGGAGGTGAAAGGCGTGTTGTAGGGAACGGAGAAGGTTGGAGTTGAGGAAGTGGGGTGTAGGGCGGTGTGAGTGGGAGATGGAGAAGTTTAGAGGTGAAGAAGGTAGGAAGTGGAGGAAGTGGGGGGAAGGAGAAGAGGAGAACGACCTTGCGCCTCAATGTCTGTATTTCCCTACTTGTTTCTAAACAGGAACCTACTACAGATCGAAAGTTGCTGGATGCAGAAAATTAAACTAATAACCAGGCAAAAATTTTTGCAAGAAAATTAAGATTGGTTGAAAGTCTCGAGATAGAACTTTGTCCCAAAAGAAGCACACATTGATTCACTAAATAAAAAAATGTAGGAAAAGATAAATAATAGCTCATATCCAATATTCGACATAATGCAGAAGTAATACTATTGTGATGTCATCATTCGCAACCTAGGTCTAAAAGAAACGATAAAGATCAAGTTCAAATTGTATCGTAACTCACTGCCGATGTTGACGTGTGCTACAGTTACATTGTTGTACTTTTACAATTCCCAATGCGGGATAGTGAACATCAAGTTAAGAAAGAAGTTTAGCAGTAGTATGGAATTCGAAAAAATTTAAAATATGAAGAAAACTGGTTAATGGACACATTTAGAAAATATCTGAGAGATGGTTACAAGGAAATATTGAGATAAAAATTCTAAAATACGCTCTAACTTTCACAAAATTCTAGATTGAACTTAAGCTTTATGCTGTAAAAATCTTAAAAGAAAGAAAAATAGAATTTCCTCATGGTGTAAAGTTGACTAGGCGAAAAGTGTTGAGTAAATTCAATGCCTTATAATACCTTTTGAAAAAACAGAGCTGAATATTACTCAAGACAAGGCTCATATCAACGCTTAAGAGGATTTTAATACTGAAATTAAGTTTTCACTCTTATCGGTAAGTTAAATTCTGAACGAAAACTTAGGTAAATGTTTCTCTTTTAACATTTGAGACGAAAACTTGTTACAGGATGCTCTCATAGATAATGCAGTAAATTGCTTTGATTTTTTAAATAAATGTCATTATGCTATCAAGCAGATATAATAATTTAAATTCTGGAGATTGTACTGGATCATCAATCTAACAGAACGGCGTTCCTTTACAAATTCGTTTACCGGAATCAACTCCGGATTAACATGTAACGTATAAAATAGAAAGATTGAAATGTCTCCGTGTTGGTTTAGTGGTTTTATTACAGTAAGAATTTTCAGCATCCGATTTTCAATTTACGCTATGTCAACGTGCCAAAATTATTTCACTTGGATGGAAAATATTGTGATAACCAAAGTGCCGTGTTTACTTGCGTTGCAAGAAATGTCAATTTTGAAATCGAAATGCTACGTTATATTTCTGTAATATAGTAAATTTGACATATACTTCGGAGCAGTTTTTTATAATCAATAATATTACAGGAAATAGTAAATGGGAGTTCTATTATGTACTGTATACGGTATGTTATTATGTATTTTTAACAATTGCTTCAGTACCCAATGGCATTATTAGAACGAGTTGAAACTCAACTTAGGAAAGTAAGAAAACACATAATACCTTTCATTTGCTATGGTAGTGAGGAAAAGCAAATTTGATAATTAAGAATTACTTAAAGAAACAGATTGCTTTAAATAATCTCAGTAGAGCATAATTGACAGTTCTCCCGCCACATTTGCTCCAGCATCCACATTTGCTCCCACATCTGGACCAAATTTAGATGTAAATTCGCACTATAAAGTCTTATTTTTTAAGAATCTCCTCCTGCTCTCTCCTTGCTCTACTCCTTGCTCGAATCACCCCCTACCATTTTGATTACGTCACACCCGCATTCTTTCACCCGCGAGATAAATCTTTCTCCACATTTCCACCCACGAAATAAACCTATCTTGTTTGGTATCAATTAATATTAGAATTTTGTCAGCTACCCGAATCTCTAAGAATTTTTTAGATTGCATTATCCCCCAGGGAGCTACCTTCATTTTAAGATTTCTTACCTGTAGCGACTTTTGAGCGTTCTTATAAATTTTTTATACATACGATACATTAAATTAGTCTAAAATTTTACGCAGAATTCGAATCTGTAAACAGATTTGAAATCGGACCACGCCCTGCAAAGTTATACCCCTTTAAAGTCCTGATCTTCTAAATTTTGCTCTTTGCTCTATAAGCAAACCTAACAAATAGCTTTCTTCGTCTAGCCATTGCATCTTTCGAGATAAACCTATCTTGTTTGGTATCAATTAATATTAGAATTTTCTCAGCTACCCGAATCTCTATGAATTTCTTAGATTGCATCACCCCCCAGGGAGCTACCCCAATTTTAAGATTTCTTACCTGTAGCGACTTTGAGCGTTCTTATAAAATTTTTTTAGTCATGCGATACATCTTCTTAGTCTAGAATTTTACGCACATCCCGAATCTGTAAACAGATTTTAAATCGGACCACGCCCTGCAAAGTTACACATATACCTTCTGCGAGATAAATCTTTCTCCACATTTCCACCCACGAGATAAACCTACCTTGTTTGGTATCAATTAATATTAGAATTTTCTCAGCTACCCGAATCTCTTTAAATTTTTTAGATAGCTCCATCCCCCAGAGAGCTACCCCCATTTTAAGATTTCTTACCTATAGCGACTTTTGAGCGTTCTTATAAATTTTTTTAGTCATGCGATACATTAAATTAGCTTAGAATTTTACGCAGAATCCGAATCTGTAAACAGATTTAAAACAGGACCGCCCCTTACTATTTTACACACACCCTCAAATTATAACTTTCCTGCAGCTCATATCTAAAAGAAAATCTAAAGCCCATTCTTAAAACTTTTTATTACAGGCAATTTTTACTAATACAGTTTAAATTTTGTAAACCACATTTCTAAATACATATTCGCAATTTTTTATTTTCAACCTAGAACTTCTCATATCGGCTTATACTTATTAATATTTATTTCTAAATAGAGCACCTTTTCCAAAGACCAACCGGACCCACATGTTTCAAATTCCTCTGATTTTGTTCGCATGGTTTCGCTTAAGACCTCGTACATATTTTCCAGATTACTAGAAGACGTTATATCCACATTTTTTGTGTTAAAGGATTTCACATCGGTAGTCTCTTCCTCCATTTTGGTGTAAGCGACGTAGAGTTCGCAATAGACTTTAATTGCTGTATGTTGTATTCTTTTTTCATTTATTAATCGAATAAATCGCTCTTTCTGCTTCCAAAGAAACTCGGACACTCCATCGTCGACACTGGCGTTCTTTATGCGATAGCTAGCCATACGGTTATTAAACGCTGTACTAACCATTTCTACACCATCGTCGTTAGTAGCGGTAACTGATGCATTTTTATGTCTGTTGCTTCTCAAGTGTGCGGCATGGGTAGTCTTTTCCATTTCGAAATCGCATACTTTACACATAATTCGTGGTTGTTTCGTACAAGGCCCTTTAACAGCTAGCGGGGCTGAACGTTTACGGCTTAATGACATACCGTGCTGTTTTTCCTTGTGTCGCTGTAAGTTGCCCATTCTCGTAAAAGCGATACCGCAGACCCACAGTTTAAGTACTTTGCTGCGGACGGATGTATAAGCTTAACCGTAGACGATGTTACACCGCGACATTTGTTCTGGTGCCGTTTGAGAGCATTTTTCCAGGTATAGGAAGCACCGCAAGAGTTGCACTTAAAAACGTTTGCAGATACCATTTTAGTACAAAACAAAATCCGCACTATAGCACTTTGGTTAAACTTGTAAGCGAACTAACTTATAACTAAAGAGTTTACTCTTGCGCACCTGCTTTATGTACCCTATAGAATGCAAACCGAAGGATTCCGAAGACACCCGAACGAAGTTGAGGATTCAGCGGGGAACTAAATGACGTCATAATCCTTACTGCTCGTCCAATACATTTAGCGCCAATGCATGCACCCGGTTCGCATCGTCGATGGTGCGAATGCCGTTAGTAGAAACATCGGAAACGTCTTCCATGTTATACGGATCGCGTGCATATTAAAAATCCGAAAGGGTGATAGCACACGCACACAAATTGTGTGCAAGTCGTGCTGTAGAAGATGCAGTGCTACTATAACCAAAAACTTAATAAAAACACTTTAAACCATTACTAAGGAAATACCAACTTGTTGTCTACAGGATACTTACTAATAAAGTAATTTAATTTTAAATAACTTCCACGTCATATTTTAGGAAATGGTGGGCTTGAATATTTTCTAAATGAATCACCGAGCGAAAGTATATGCTTAGCAGTATTAAAATTAACCATTAATTTCCCATTTTTACGACCGTGGTTAATTATAGATTAAAATTTAATTTGTGCACGTTCGAGCTTCTCGTAAACTAACATATTTTATAGCAACAATGCGCTGTATAATACATGCATACCCCTTCGCCGCGCTACTGTTATTCTTGTAATTGCTAGAAAAAGTCACTCTCCTTTTTACTGTTAGGACCGATGCAAGCACCATTTTTTTTATACTTTCTATAGCACATCGCGCACTTTTTCGTCTGATGATTAAATTTTGTTTCTGTAGGCTTTTACACTTTCGCATAGCGGTCGGCCGCACGTAATGATTTCTAGAACCGGTAAGTACTTGATATCGTCCGAATAGAGAATTAGATGCTCGATGTCTGTCAACTTCCAATTCCCTCGTAAAAGGTAGAAAAAACTCAGTTAATCATCCATCTAACTTAAACTTCGACCCGCTCCTGTTTTGATAATTTACAAACATTTTTCAAACGACAATAGGCCGAGAATTTTTAAACCTCCGAGGGATCTTTAAGTCGTGATCAATTACACATCCGAGCTACGCGTAAACTAACATATTTTGTAGCAACTGTATAATACATGCATACCCCTTCTCTGCGCTACTGCTATTCTTGTAGTTGCTTGAAAAAGTCAGTCGCCCTTTTTACGGGTAGGGCCGCTAAAAAGCACCATTCCATACTTTCTTTATAAGTGTAGCACATCGCGCACTTTTTGTCGAATAATTAAATTTTTGTTTATATAGGCCTTTACACTTTCGCTTATTTAAACATCTAATACAATTGATTAACCACTTTCGATTATTCTAACGGAGACCACCATACATCCCGCCGCACCGTTCTTTTTGAATCCAACGATCCTATGGGCTTCCACGCACTAACACCTGACGTATCTTTCCTACTATTTGTTAAACAAAAACTACCGGCATCGCCATGTTCGTATACGAACGTAAGCAGATGTTTGTGGATATGTACGAGAATATGTAGTCATATACATTAACCAGTCTAAGCTATTTTATTTAGTCCACGAAAACTACTATTTTTTTAAACCATAATTAATAATCGTCTTTATAGGTTCCACATTTCTACCGTTACCCAATGACTGGTGCTACGTACATGGAAACTTAAATTTCTTATTGGAGAGAATTCTTATTCTCCCACGCACTGCCGCGTAGTTGCATGTCCATTCCTTTTGGAGATATATGCTCGTTATAGGTTGTAAGACCCTCGGTTTTACTTAACTACAATTCGTGAGACCCCTTTAATCTTTTTAATCGTATCTTTCTCGCCTACAATACAGTAGGACTTAACATTACTACCAACAAATTCTAATACTGGACCACTATTAAATACGTCTTTAATTTTCCTTACAACTTTTTTGTTAACAAGTGTTATATTGTATTTATTATACGCAGGGTAGTCACTCTTTTAAGATAAATATATTTTGCTAGGTATCAACTAATATTAAATTTTTCTAGGGACCCCAAATCTGTAAATAGATTTTAAATAGGACCACCCCATACAAAGTTATGCGTTTTAAAGACCCAAATCACTAATTTTTGCCCATCTTTATTTAACTACATCTTAAAACCCTTTTTCGCTACCCAAGACATATGCTTTAACCAACCATTTCCCTAGAAATCTAAAACCCATGTGTCCCGTGAACACCACGTGGAGGTAACACGTATACTCTGTCAACCGAGATAGAAGCAGGAAGGATTTGGAAGGTGGGCGAAGAACCTAAAAATTATGGAATTTAAAAACTAATATACACAATAGATTTACAAAATCTATACAAATATAAACAACTATCTTATATCTTTACGCTCCATGCGTAGATTGTTGTACTATTAGGAATTATGTACCTTTTGTCATCTTCGCTCGATAAACTAATTTTATTAATTATCTGCGTGTACAAATCGTGTTTTTACTCCGGATACATACACAGGCAAGTACTCCACACCAAATAAAGAATTGGATGCTTGGTGACTGTTAACATCCGCTTCCCTCGTGTACGCCTAGACACATCCCAGCCCATGCGCACCCCTGCGCATGCACACCTCTGCCCATGCGCACCCCTGCGCGTGCGAACCCCTGCCCATGCGCGCTACCCATGCGCACCCCTCTCTGTGCGAATACTATTTCGGAGTAACGTCACAGCCTTTTATAAATAAAGAACAATGTTATATACTATTATAAAATGTTTATTCCGACATTATACATAACAAATTTAAAAATATTTAATACCAAGCATGGAGTCATTTAAACTTAATTTTAATACAAAGTTATACACAGAAGACAGTCCTTTCTTTACGTTTGTTTGGAGTGGTTTTAATTTTATCTAATTTTATTCGCAGCTTAAAATTTAAAGCGACACCCAAATCCTCTATTTCCTTTTCTAGCCAATAGTTTGATACATGAAGACCGTCTAGGTTTTCGAATTGTAAAATGTACCGAAGTTTGCTTCTATATTTAAAGTCTTTGATTCCACCGACAACCAGATCCATTCCTTCGTGTAATTCTTGCAGCTTGTGACAATCTTTTAATCGCAGCTTTCCCACTATATCCTGCATACGTATCTTGTTAGCTTGATCGACTTCTTCTTGTCGGTATTGGAGGAAATCCTTTTTCTCCCACACACTGTTGCGTAGTTGCATGTCCACCACTTTTGGGAATATATGGTTGTTATAGGTTGTAAGACCCTCGGTTTTAAATGATCCGAAAGGTTCTTTACTAGGTAAATATACAATGTTTAGCGGAACCCCTTTACGTGTGGTGTACGCCAAGGTTACGAAACCCGCATTCCTTAATTCGTCTTTGTTATCTGCCATTTTGATAAATACGTTTTTAGAATAACCTTTTAAAAAGTATACGGATTTAGTACCATCCTTTTCTGCAAGAACGCCTACATAACTAAAAAAGTCTTTCTTACTAACCGCAAATGCATACAGCTTGTACAACCCGGATGTATCTAAGTCAGTCCATCGACACATAAAATAATCTTTTAATTCTTCCTCATTTTCTCTAATAAGATGTTCTTTGTCTAACACATCTTTGTATTGTTCGCGTATTGTCGCAGTGTTTTCCATGTAGTCCAATTTTCGCCTTTTTGCATCCATTTCCTCTAATTCCAGTTGTCTTTTCCTTCCACTTACAGCGTATGGCATGCATAATGGGACAATTTCCTTTAGCGTAAACAGATAGAGTTTACTACCAATATTTGCGCGTTGTCGTACAACCTCTGGGCGAATGTTAGGTGTATTTATCAATCCCAATTCCGAAATGACTATTTCTTTTGGAATTGTAGAATATGGTGTTGCAGATTGTGTAAAATATGTACTACCTGCTTTAATGTAGCACTTGTGTAAAATTTTTATTTTATCTTGGCTGTCTTCCTCCTTTACTATCTACAAATAATTTACGGGTAAATAGTTAAAACTAAAAGCCGAAAGCACATACTTTATCAATGTTTCCCTTTCTTTTGGTTTTTCGGACAGCGCATTGTTGCTATAAAATATGTTAGTTTACGAAAAGCTCGAACGTGCACAAATTAAATTTTAATCTATAATTAACCACGGTCGTAAAAATGGGAAATTAATGGTTAATTTTAATACTGCTAAGCATATACTTTCGCTCGGTGATTCATTTAGAAAATATTCAAGCCCACCATTTCCTAAAATATGACGTTGAAGTTATTTAAAATTAAATTACTTTATTAGTAAGTATCCTGTAGACAACAAGTTGGTATTTCCTTAGTAATGGTTTAAAGTGTTTTTATTAAGTTTTTGGTTATAGTAGCACTGCATCTTCTACAGCACGACTTGCACACAATTTGTGTGCGTGTGCTATCACCCTTTCGGATTTTTAATATGCACGCGATCCGTATAACATGGAAGACGTTTCCGATGTTTCTACTAACGGCATTCGCACCATCGACGATGCGAACCGGGTGCATGCATTGGCGCTAAATGTATTGGACGAGCAGTAAGGATTATGACGTCATTTAGTTCCCCGCTGAATCCTCAACTTCGTTCGGGTGTCTTCGGAATCCTTCGGTTTGCATTCTATAGGGTACATAAAGCAGGTGCGCAAGAGTAAACTCTTTAGTTATAAGTTAGTTCGCTTACAAGTTTAACCAAAGTGCTATAGTGCGGATTTTGTTTTGTACTAAAATGGTATCTGCAAACGTTTTTAAGTGCAACTCTTGCGGTGCTTCCTATACCTGGAAAAATGCTCTCAAACGGCACCAGAACAAATGTCGCGGTGTAACATCGTCTACGGTTAAGCTTATACATCCGTCCGCAGCAAAGTACTTAAACTGTGGGTCTTGCGGTATCGCTTTTACGAAAATGGGCAACTTACAGCGACACAAGGAAAAACAGCACGGTATGTCATTAAGCCGTAAACGTTCAGCCCCGCTAGCTGTTAAAGGGCCTTGTACGAAACAACCACGAATTATGTGTAAAGTATGCGATTTCGAAATGGAAAAGACTACCTATGCCGCACACTTGAGAAGCAACAGACATAAAAATGCATCAGTTACCGCTACTAACGACGATGGTGTAGAAATGGTCAGTACAGCGTTTAACAACCGTATGGCTAGCTATCGCATAAAGAACGCCAGTGTCGACGATGGAGTGTCCGAGTTTCTTTGGAAGCAGAAAGAGCGATTTATTCGATTAATAAATGAAAAAAAAATACAACATACAGCAATTAAAGTCTATTGCGAACTCTACGGCGTATACACCAAAATGGGAGAAGAGACTACCGATGTGAAATCCTTTAACACAAAAAATGTGGATATAACGTCTTCTAGTAATCTGGAAAATATGTACGAGGTCTTAAGCGAAACCATGCGAACAAAATCAGAGGAATTTGAAACATGTGGGTCCGGTTGGTCTTTGGAAAAGGTGCTCTATTTAGAAATAAATATTAATAAGTATAAGCCGATATGAGAAGTTCTAGGTTGAAAATAAAAAATTGCGAATATGTATTTAGAAATGTGGTATACAAAATTTAAACTGTATTAGTAAAAATTGCCTGTAATAAAAAGTTTTAAGAATGGGCTTTAGATTTTCTTTTAGATATGAGCTGCAGGAAAGTTATAATTTGAGGGTGTGTGTAAAATAGTAAGGGGTGATCCTGTTTTAAATCTGTTTACAGATTCGGATTCTGCGTAAAATTCTAAGCTAATTTAATGTATCGCATGACTAAAAAAATTTATAAGAACGCTCAAAAGTCGCTATAGGTAAGAAATCTTAAAATGGGGGTAGCTCTCTGGGGGATGGAGTTATCTAAAAAATTTAAAGAGATTCGGGTAGCTGAGAAAATTCTAATATTAATTGATACCAAACAAGGTAGGTTTATCTCGTGGGTGGAAATGTGGAGAAAGTTTTATCTCGCAGAAGGTATATGTGTAACTTTGCAGGGCGTGGTCCGATTTCAAATCTGTTTACAGATTCGGGATGTGCGTAAAATTTTAGACTAAGAAAATGTATCGCATGACTAAAAAAATTTTATAAGAACGCTCAAAGTCGCTACAGGTAAGAAATCTTAAAATTGGGGTAGCTCCCTAGGGGGTGATGCAATCTAAGAAATTCATAGAGATTCGGGTAGCTGAGAAAATTCTAATATTAATTGATTCCAAACAAGATAGGTTTATCTCGAAAGATGCAATGGCTAGAGGAAGAAAACTATTTGTTAGGTTTGCTTATAGAGCAAAGAGCAAAATTTAGAAGATCAGGACTTTAAAGGGGTATAACTTTGCAGGGCGTGGTCCGATTTCAAATCTGTTTATAGATTTGAATTCTGCGTAAAATTTTAGACTAATTTAATGTATCGCATGTATAAAAAATTTATAAGAACGCTCAAAAGTCGCTACAGGTAAGAAATTATAAAATGAGGGTAGCTCCCTGGGAGATGATTCAATCTAAAAAATTCTTAGAGATTCGGGTAGCTGACAAAATTCTAATATTAATTGATACCAAACAAGATAGGTTTATCTCGTGGGTGGAAATGTGGAGAAAGATTTATCTCGCGGGTGAAAGAATGCGGGTGTGACGTAATCAAAATGGTAAAGGGGGATTCGAGCAAGGAGTAGAGCAAGGAGAGAGCAGGAGGAGATTCTTAAAAAATAAGACTTTATAGTGCGAATTTACATCTAAATTTGGTCCAGATGTGGGAGCGAATGTGGATGCTGGAGCAAATGTGGCGGGAGAACTGTCAATTATGCTCTACTGAGATTATTTAAAGCAATCTGTTTCTTTAAGTAATTCTTAATTATCAAATTTGCTTTTCCTCACTACCATAGCAAATGAAAGGTATTATGTGTTTTCTTACTTTCCTAAGTTGAGTTTCAACTCGTTCTAATAATGCCATTGGGTACTGAAGCAATTGTTAAAAATACATAATAACATACCGTATACAGTACATAATAGAACTCCCATTTACTATTTCCTGTAATATTATTGATTATAAAAAACTGCTCCGAAGTATATGTCAAATTTACTATATTACAGAAATATAACGTAGCATTTCGATTTCAAAATTGACATTTCTTGCAACGCAAGTAAACACGGCACTTTGGTTATCACAATATTTTCCATCCAAGTGAAATAATTTTGGCACGTTGACATAGCGTAAATTGAAAATCGGATGCTGAAAATTCTTACTGTAATAAAACCACTAAACCAACACGGAGACATTTCAATCTTTCTATTTTATACGTTACATGTTAATCCGGAGTTGATTCCGGTAAACGAATTTGTAAAGGAACGCCGTTCTGTTAGATTGATGATCCAGTACAATCTCCAGAATTTAAATTATTATATCTGCTTGATAGCATAATGACATTTATTTAAAAAATCAAAGCAATTTACTGCATTATCTATGAGAGCATCCTGTAACAAGTTTTCGTCTCAAATGTTAAAGAGAAACATTTACCTAAGTTTTCGTTCAGAATTTAACTTACCGATAAGAGTGAAAACTTAATTTCAGTATTAAAATCCTCTTAAGCGTTGATATGAGCCTTGTCTTGAGTAATATTCAGCTCTGTTTTTTCAAAAGGTATTATAAGGCATTGAATTTACTCAACACTTTTCGCCTAGCCAACTTTACACCATGAGGAAATTCTATTTTTCTTTCTTTTAAGATTTTTACAGCATAAAGCTTAAGTTCAATCTAGAATTTTGTGAAAGTTAGAGCGTATTTTAGAATTTTTATCTCAATATTTCCTTGTAACCATCTCTCAGATATTTTCTAAATGTGTCCATTAACCAGTTTTCTTCAAATTTTAAATTTTTTCGAATTCCATACTACTGCTAAACTTCTTTCTTAACTTGATGTTCACTATCCCGCATTGGGAATTGTAAAAGTACAACAATGTAACTGTAGCACACGTCAACATCGGCAGTGAGTTACGATACAATTTGAACTTGATCTTTATCGTTTCTTTTAGACCTAGGTTGCGAATGATGACATCACAATAGTATTACTTCTGCATTATGTCAAATATTGGATATGAGCTATTATTTATCTTTTCCTACATTTTTTTATTTAGTGAATCAATGTGTGCTTCCTTTGGGACAAAGTTCTATCTCGAGACTTTCAACCAATCTTAATTTTCTTGCAAAAATTTTTGCCTGGTTATTAGTTTAATTTTCTGCATCCAGCAACTTTCGATCTGTAGTAGGTTCCTGTTTAGAAACAAGTAGGGGAAATACAGACATTGAGGCGCAAGGTCGTTCTCCTCTTCTCCTTCCCCCCACTTCCTCCACTTCCTACCTTCTTCACCTCTAAACTTCTCCATCTCCCACTCACACCGCCCTACACCCCACTTCCTCAACTCCAACCTTCTCCGTTCCCTACAACACGCCTTTCACCTCCTCTACCTCCCACCTCCACATGCTCCACCTCTCACCGCCTACACCTTCCGCCTCCTCCAACTTCCACCTCCCACCTCCTCGATCTTTTACCTTTTTCACTTTCCATCTCCCACCTATCTTTCACCTGCTCAACCACGCATCTATCGCCCACCACGTCCGCCTTCCAGCTTTCTTTACCTCCCAACTTCCACTACCTATAATTGCTCATCACTTTTCACTTTTCAATTATTTTACACCACTTCATCTACCCCAACTGCTCTACCCTATCTCCTCCGCCCAACTCGCCATATCCTACATGCCACATTTCACCTACTACCTCCTTCATCTCCCACGTCTTTCCTCTCCCACCTCCCTTTTCCTCTATCTTCCGCATTATTAGGCTCCTACTCCTCCTACTCCTCTAACTACCACTTTCTCCACCTTCCACCTGCAACTCCACATTGCTTTACAACAATCATTTTGGCCTAACTGTTGATTTCTGACACCATTTTGATACAATTTGTAGACTAACCCTGTATACTTTAACCGGGCACTCATTTCGCCTACGTGCGTTGAGTGGGGGGAAGAGCGAAAGGTATAAACAAATTTTAGAAGTAAGCACGCAAGCACAATAATATATCGTATTTAATATAGTTTATACAAGTTTTCTATATTAAAACTGGCGCGTTTTCGGTATCTTCTCTAACGAATTCCTAATTAACGTCTGTTCGTTGCGCCCTATACAAAACATATATGGAATGTGTATACCTCTCCTTAATATTTCCGATACTTCTTTCCAATCACCTGTTTTAACTTTTACGTCATGACTAAAAAGTACAAATTTTCGAGAACACCCCGCACAGACTACGATTAAATATATTACACATCTTTCTGTCTTAACAAGTAATTTAGCATAATTCTTATTTCATAATTTAGATCTACATTTTCTTCCTGTAGTTCCTCTTATAATAAGATACGTACAACGGGCCTTGATTTTTAATTAGAGAATATAACGCACATTGGTTCCGTATTCTACTTTTTAATTCTAGCAATATAAGTTCTGTTCCTCCATCTATTTACTCCGTCTTCAACACTTTGTAATATGTGCATTCTTCTTTTACTTCCTACTTTACAATTTTGTTCACTTGTTCTACTTCTTTCTGTATAAAGGAGTTATTCTTCATGTTTTCAAGATAGCCGAAGAAAAAACCGTAACCCCTCTACTTTCGAAAGTGAGCACCAATTATATGCTGTAATACCATTAGTCTAAATGTAGCAACATACCCTTCTGTAGTCAGGCTAATCAAATCCATTTCGTTAAGAAAAATTAACATGTATCCCTGTTTTATAAGGTGTTCTCTTGCATCGTACATCTTAGTAAACAGGGTTTTGTAAAATCCCTATAAAAAGTAAACGTAAGGACGTGTACTTTTTATAGGGATGCTTACTCTTCTCTGCAAGAACTCCTACATAAGAATAAGTTCCACGGTTATTAACTGTAAATTCAGAAATATTATATACGTCGGATGAGTCCAAATTATTCCAGTGGGTTTTAAAATGATTTATTATCCGCTTTTTTACTTGTGCCCTCTTGCATTCCTTTACACTGCTGTTTTAATGCGATTGCCTTTGCCTCGTACTCTATCTTTCTCTTTCCTCAATCTACTTTCTCCAATTCTAAGTTTCTTCTCTTAATTGATAGTATATAAATAGCCAAAACGGGTTTTATTTCTTTTACAGCGTACGGTAGAAGTTTGTTGCACGTATTGATTCTATTTCATAGAACACACTTGATACGACCTCATGGTCAATTCTAATCAACAGGAATTCAAAATGACCTGTTGTGCACAAAATCAAGACAAGAAATGATGCTTTATCAGAAAGTTTTGACAGGCAACCAACTGTCTCAAATATCAGAGCGGGATATTTGAAATTGTAAGGAAAGAAAACTACAGAGCTCTTTGCAAAGTAGAAGTGTGAGAATAAATACTAAGAATACTGGATTGTAGGCAACTTTACAAACAAGTATGAATATCAGAAAACAAACACGGTACTTTATGAAGTACTATAATCTTTATATATTCTGGGATTATAATAAATCTATTAAAAGTCAAAGTGTATATCAAGGTTCAATGGACTTTTTAAAGTAAAATCTGAGGTTTAAAAGGAGAGATAAATCAAGCTGAAACGTGGCATTTACCATAGGTAAAATGACATGTTACATAGTTACCAAGTACCCTAGCAAAGTTTAGGCTGCGAAGCCCACTCCTATACTTAACTAGGAAAAAACTTTCCATGAACAATATCGGTATACTGATTCTTAGCAAGTTCTACATTATTCCAAATAAGTAAAACATACTCTTACTAACAAGGACAATGCGGAACAAACTATCAAGAAAACCTTTCACGTCTCAAAATAAAATTAATGGGCGTATTGAGATCTTACGCACAATCTATCATTAACTCAACTTGGATCCTTACTTTTGAGTCGGTACTTGTCAGAACGTTCAATTTTTAACGTGAATGTGATGCGTCCTAAATTTCTATAGAATAAATAATTCGAAAATCACATAAAAAATGATTTAGAAGTAATAATTTTTGAATAACTTTTTCGTATTCAACAGAAATTTTATAAACTTTAAGGAGGAGAAACCTCAAAACTAAGCAAAATTTATATGCTGAAGGAATAACATTATTTTTTATGCTATTTTAAAAATTAAACACTAAATAAAAATTAAAATTGAATTAATAAATCATTAAACTGTTGTACAACAAAATGCAAAAATAATTCCGCAAATAAATTTTTACATTTGAGCGTCCAACAAGAACTGGATATGCATTAATTGTGAAAATAACAAAACCAATTCATCACTTATTGCTAAGGCCGCCACGATTACTAAGCGCCTATTAGGCACTCATATCGCTGGCAATGATTAATGTGGCCTCATCACTCTTACAATTTTAACTGCCTAAATTAAGGACCATGAAATCTCCTACAAACTACCTAGAACATCGTGCAAACAACCAAAGTACTGAAACACTCGCCATTATGTAACAAACATAATAATAGAATCCAAATCAGGAATATTAGACAAATTCAAATCATTTCGATCAGAATATTTTAAGGACTTGTTATTTTCCATAATTTTAAATAAACAGCAGGTGGCGGGAAAAAAAAATACGTCAGAAAATAATTAGGTCGTCCTTAGATCTTAAGCTCTAAGTATTAGTTCCTCTATATTGTAAATTTTTATAATAATTTATAACAAAATCCGTTTTGTTCCACTAAAAATATTTGTTTAAGTTTTTTTAGTATCTTTTGAACCATGACGTTAAGAACAATATTATATTCAGTGTTACGTCGCTAACCAAGAATGGAGGCTTTTATTCCGCTGCATTTGCACTTATAAAGCTACACATCTAATCCAGACAGAATCCAGCCGCGATTTTAATTTAAGATATTCGATCACGGGATTTATTAGAACAAACATCTTTTAAGGAATGGAACTGTATCACGAGTGGGTGTGCAATAAATCTCACACATAAAGATATAGGACTGCTTGGATGTAGGAATTGGTTTTCTTATCTAATAATGTCATCAGACACTTTTTACTAGAATATCTTTTCCGGCAACTTACTCAAGTCCACAAATTGCGGGGATAAACACTACTATTCATAATTCCACAATATATTTATACACAATACCGCTTGGAGAAGGATTTCACTCCAGAATATTGTACAACTTGGTGTAGTTCTTGAAGTACGTGCCTCTTATATATTTAAAAGTGTATACATATTTAAAGAAACCATATTGTACTGGCAATTTGGAGCTACTTTGAAAAATGTTCTTGTCGGAATGTACGTTGCTCCACCACATCGTAATTTATAAACCAGCAAAAGGGTAGAAATCGGTAGTAACATATACGTGCACCATGTTTAAATCCTTCTTAGTTAAATATACATGCTACATACACTCAAGTAAAGTGCCGAGCTAAGAGCAAGGTATTCGAAAGGATACCTTTTTCTTCAAGGATAAAAGGAACACTTAGAAATAAATACTAAAAAGGTATAAAGGTTATCTGTAATCGGCGATTCAGGTAAAGCTAATAGTTTTAGTTTTTGAGTGAGCTTTACTTTGTTTGAATGTTAATGTATCTAAGTAGCGTTTCAGTTAGTCTACAAATAGCAAAGCTTATCAGCAAAGTTTAAAGAAATTAAAAATATTTAGGGTTTGTAATATAAAAGGTTAGCGGTTAGCTTCAGTAACAGCTTTACCTAACTAGGATTATAAGACGATTTGTAGTGTAAATTAAGCAGTACGGCGTATATTGTGGAAAATAACGTAGTCCTTCATAGACATTAGGATAATTTCAGTTTGATTCTTGAGGCGGGTACGATGTCGTTTAATACACCAAAGAGGATTCGCTTGCGTTGGTAAAAATTAATTACCAAAAACCTGCTTTCACTGTGCTTTTGCTGTAATAGCTCTTTAATATGTAAATAAATACCCTGACATGACACAATCTTCTAATTAGAAAAAAACGTGATTAGTGATGACTATTACGTGTAAAATTGACGCTAATGACCGAGTGAAGTTTATTTTACCACGTAGTCATAGCAGTAATAATGCACCAGCTAGGTTGCAGTGACGAGGTGGTGAACTTTATGACATAAACTGCAAATCGTTTAGGAGAATTTAAACTTTAACACTTTCACCTATCTGGAATGGTTTCTGAATTTTCTGTCCAATAAAAATGCAAAGTTCCAACCCATCTGGAGATGATGCATGATCCACCAGACGCTAAATGGTTATTTCAGCCACGCAGGTTGCTGAAACCCCGTGTACACTTTCATTCTCTTACTAGTTTAAACTAAGCACTACTAATAATAATGAAATTTCACACTGTTTACCTAACCTGTATTAAAACATGAATATCTCACAACCAACACAAAAATACTAAATTCTACCGTAATTGACCAACTTGTGTGTATCTAAAAGAATAGAAACATCTTAAATTTGTTCAAGTATAATTGTTAGAATTTTTCATTGCATTTATTTTCCTGTGCTTGCTTCATTACGTATCTTTTACAAATAATAATGCTATTACGGAACCTGCCCTTATCATATTTCTTCACACCCATCCAAAGATATGTATAAATGGACGAATTAATACATTACCGCGCCCACGTGGAGTGATATTTGCGAGCATTAACAGTTTGACGACGCGTGAGTGTACTATAGATTTATATCCGGTACACACAACAATTACTATGGTGAAAAAACGCTAGTTAAAATCCACAATGGCCAGCTTTTAGGTGCAGTAGATAATCCTATCGCAATTCCTGTCATTTGGTTGGGTTCTTACGAAGAAAATCATCTCTCCATCAACAAGTATTACATCCTTATGTGTATTAGTAGAACCATCGGATACACTTATTCGTCTAGTTTGGAAATCATTTCAAATGCGCACAAGGTGTCTCCCGTAGAGAAAGCATGTAACCAGCATTTTATGGCTACACACACAAGAAACGAGCAGGATCGTTTCATATTGTTACTTTTATTCGGTGGCCCGGAGCCTATTTTTTATGAGTCTTGGAAAGTCGCACTTCATAGGTTCCTTGCACTGGAAAGTTTGCAGAAAAATCCTCAATTGTGTACAATGTACGAGGATTTAATGAAAGACTATTTACAGAGTGGCCACATTTCACTAATTCCTTCTATCATGAAGGAATTATTGCATCGTTCTACAGAATGGTACATTCCGCATCATGCGGTTATTAAACCTGAAAGTAACACAACAAAATTTGTAGTAATTGATGCATCAGCACCTACACCCATTGGTAGGTCTCTCAATGAACATCTGCTTGCTGGTATTCTTTTATAAAAGGCTATCATGGCCTTGCTTTTAAATTTTTGTTTACATCCGATTGTTGTCACTTTATATATCAAACAGATGCATGGGCAAACTTTGGTTTCTTCGGAACACCGGAAATTTCAAAAAATACTTTGGAGGTTCAATCATACCGAATCTATTTTAAAACTTTTACTAAATACCGTCACCTATGGCGTAAAATCAGCATCTTTTTTGGCATTGCGTGTGATTCAAGAGTTGGTACGCAGCCTTAAGGTTTCCTTTAGCTTCTATGGCATTGGAGTCCGACACTTATGTGGACGATGTGGTAACTGGTTGTCAGTCAGTCTTAGAAGCTCAACAATTGATTTTGGAATTAGACACGCTGTGAGGGTTAAGTGGGTTTACATTGCGCAATGGAGCAGTATTATGTCTACTGCAATTGATGTAGTGCCCGAATCATCAAGGTACCAACAAACATTTTCATTTGAAGATTCAAACAATCTTTCATAAAAAATATTAGGCCTTCAATGGCATCTGTTATTGGACAAATTCTTTTATGTATCAAATCCTGTGGAAAGGGCTTGCACGAAAAGGCATATGGTGTCTGAAATAACTCGGATTTTTAATCTTTTGCGCTTGTTATCGCCGTTGGTGCTTTTTGCAAAACATCTATTAAAATCGACTGTGATGAAATTTCTCCCCGTAATGTCGTTGCCAAATGGAAAGACTATCTTGATCAACTATCAAAATTGTCTAAAGTGAATTATCTGGAACTTCAGTTGCACGGTTTCTGCGATGCTTCCGAGTACGCATATGCTGTAGTTGCGTATTTGAGATCTGTTGATGAACTGGGCAAGATAAAGGTTTTACTCATTTGTGCAAAATCATAGGTCGCACCTACCAATAGCACTTCAGTACCTCGGTTTGAGCCAAGTGCTGCCGTCATGCTATCGGATCTAAATGAATTCTTAATCACTATTTACAAAGATTGTTTTAATGTATCAGTTTTTGTCTGATTAGGCCCGACAGTCTCTCTATCTTGGATTCTATAGCCTTTCATTAGTATATTAAACAAGTTGTCGGTTCAAAGCATTATATGTTATGTCCTTCATTTTATTCGCATTCTTAAATTCCCTAGGCATCGTGTTCCGCATTATATCTATTCAACAGCAGCAGACTGCTCTTCATTTATTGGTTAAGAGAGTTCAGTCAAAATTCTTTCAAAAGGACATAAGCAATATTGTAAACAACAAAACCATTAGCAAACAGCTTCAACCCCTCAGCCCATTTTTGGACAACCATGGTTTGCTCAGGGTGGGCGGTCCTCTTCGGCATTCAGGTATAATATATGGGGAAAAACTTTTACTGTTATTTCCTTGAACTCATCGTTTGACGGAACTTATAATTTTTGATGGTCACTGCAAGTATTTGCATTCCGATTTCAGAACAACCTAATTTCTTTTGATCCAAAATTTTTTGATCCTGGCCGAAGAAACGGCCGTTCAGCAGTGCTTTAAGGCATGTATTATTTGTTTTTACGTAAAACCTATTCCCTATTGCCCACTTACGGGCGACCCACCTGTTAATCACACTACGTAGGGTAGGGCATTTTTCACACTGGAGTCAATTTTTTTGGTCCTTTCGCAATCACTATGAATCGCATTCGTGGTGCAAAGTCATTAAAGACATTTCTTTGTTTGTTCGTTTGTTGTGGAACCAAGGCTCTGTACTTAGAGATAGCGTCCAATTTGCCTGCAACGGTCTTTATAGCCGCCTTGATGCGTTTCATCGCTCGCCGTGGAAAATGTGTCAAAATCTATAGTGATTGTGGCACACATTTTATCGATGCTTCGCTGAAATTGGTAGAATTGATGCAACATGCTGCATCAGTGGAGAGCTTGGAATTTATATTCAACCCCCCAGCGTCATCCCACTTTGGTGGTTTGTAGGAGGCATGCATCAAGTCAGTTAAGACCCACCTCAATAAAGTTATTGGTAAACAAATTCTCTCATATGAGGGGTTTAACACTGTGTTGGTTTAGTTTGAGTCCATCCTTAATTCTATACCGTTGTGTTCATTAAGCACCAACTCCCAAGATTTTTATATTTCGCACCATGTCATTTCTTATGAATAGACACAGCGTCGGAACTTTCAGACCATAGTTTCATGGACTTAAAATTATCTACATTGCATCGTTGACAACTCATCCAGAGAATCCAGCAATCCTTTTGGCATCGTTGGCATACCGAATATTTACATACTTTCCAGAAAAAACAAAATGATTCACCTCCTTTCCAGATGTAAAGATTCACACATTGGTCGTAATTAAAGAAGACAATGTCCCACCGTTGGCATGGCGGTTTGGACGTATTACGCATTTGTATCCTGGTAAGGATAATGTTGTCAAAGTGGTGCAAATTCAAACTTAGCAGGGTATTATCAACAACCATTGGTCACGTTATGTCCTTTACCTTTAGACAACATACGGTATAAAATAACAAATTCTTTCTATACTATTTAATTTCATTTATTTTTCTTTTTGTGGCATTACGCATTTGCATTAATTTTTTTATGTTGACTAAGATTAAAGATAAGCTTTCATTCTTATTTCGGTGGGCGGTATGTAAGGGTTTTTCATTTTTTTGTGTTTGTTGCATTGCGTACTATTACAAATAATAATGCTATTACGGAACCTACCTTTATCATATTCTTTCCTGTCCATCTAAAAATGTGCATAAATGGACGAATTAATACGTTTCCGCGCACACGCGGAGTGATATTTGCGAGCATTAACAGTTTGATGACGCGCAAGTGTGCCATAGATTTCCGGTCAGTACACACAACAACAATTACTAGGGTAAAAAAGCTAGTTAAAAACCACAATGACCGACGTTTTCAGTGGTTTTGACATAAGTGTGGTGTTTTGATTGTGCATCGTCCATACACTCAGCATCTCCAACAATAAGAATTAGTAATTCAAATATACTGTCTACTCCATAGCAAAAACCAGCGCGGAATGGCAATATTAACAGGTGAGTGTTTGGTGATTATTAACTATTTATGATAAATGCTTATGATTAATAACACGACACGTCAATAATTATCCAACAAATTTGCCTGGCATATGTAAAATTCTACGAATACATACTGGTGTGCTTATTTTTATTACAATATTCTATCATTAAGCATAAGCCAACGTAAAAGTCTGATTTCTAATAAATTTCATATTACACAATGGAATATACTACCTGAGAATACGAAGCAGGTAGAAAGCTAAAATTATATCGCTACAGTTTTGGTTCGAGTATAAGATTCAAACAACCCTTTCTAGTGCAAGACAAACTTGGGTGTCAGTAATCCATATGCCCAACTTCTGTTGATCGAAAGTATTTACTACATGTAACAGCACGTGAATCCGCGAGTACTTCTGCATTTACGGCTTGTTTCTACAAATTCAATTTTAATTTGCCATTACTCGAATTACTGTAAACCGGTTCATCGGCAGGACAATCGTGATTGTGACTGGATTAAATCTAAAAACTTGTATTCAAAAGTTTGAATGAATCTGAATGATTATTATCATTGCAAACGTGTATTTTGTGTTTGAATTAATTATTGTTCATTATCATTTTACTGGAATTTAAACATTTAGTGCAGTTCACGGCTAATTTAATTGTGATTAATTGGCGAATATTTTCATTTATTCAGATTCATTTACATAATGGCTTCAAAAACAGAATTAGAAGCTAGATTAGAAAACATTTTTGATCAAATCACAGAGATTTCCTATTTCGCAAAAACTGCCACTACTGCAAAATTGTACGGATTTAAGGCGAAAATAATACGTCTGCATAAACTTGAAATTGGTCACGAAGCCTTACATGATGAAATTATGAATTATAATTTATCAGTTGACACCAAACTGCAAGTGAAAGCCCAAAGGTCTGCTTTTAATGATTTAATTGATGGTTCTCAGGGCTAAATATTTAGACCTAAAGGAACGGTCAGCGACTAATTCCGAGTCTAAACACGCAGTTGCTTCTGATGCTGCTTCGGTTAACTTAAAACCACCTGAGATTCCGACCTTTTCTGGTCAAGTGGCTCATTGGTCCACATTCAACGCACTCTTTGTCATTTTGGTAGATAGCAATTCCGCATTACCTAAGACTACTAAATTTATTTATCTCCGAACCCTACTCAAACGAGAAGCTTTATCTCTTATATCGGATCTCGAATTACTTCCTGAACTGTACGATAAGGCGTGAACAACGCTCAAGGATCGTTACGATAGTTCCCGCAGAATAATCAATTTTTTTTAAACAAAATTCAACAATACAAATCTGGAGGTAGTCTTGCTGATTTTATTAACGTTCATTTTAATACTGTGAGTTCCTTAAAGGCTACGAACGTGGCGGATTTTGCGGGTGTGTTGCTTTCCTTACTATGTTATCGGAATTTGGATTTCCGTACCCAAAATGCGTTTGATATGCAAAGTAAAACGACTGAACTCCAACAAGATTTGAAACCCAAAAGGTTTGAAAATTCTAATATTTTTCCACCTAAGCCAAGATTTAGTCCAAATAAATCTCTGTTAATTAAAAACGTTTCTACTTCTGCTAAAAGCAGGGAAAATGGGCATTTCTTTGCCTTTATTGTGAAGGCGAGCATAGAATTTACAAATGCTTAAACTTTCGAGCTTTAAACGCGTTCTTTGTTTCAAATGCCTAGGTAATCATAAGGGTGCGTGCGCTTCTAACGGCAGCTGCAATACTTGTTCTTCCCACAAACATCACAGTTTATTACAATTTGCGGAGCCATATGTTACTACTCATTCAAATACTTTCAAAAATTCGGAGGGTACTTCGGCAAGCACCCTACAAACTACTTCTGCTTGTAATGTTACCAATAACCTTGAAAATGTTACAGTGCTATTAGGCACCATTCAAGCCAAGATTCTTGACATCAGTGGCAAACTTCGGCCAGTGCGGTGCGTTCTAGATACTGGCTTGCAAATAAATGCAATTTCTGAAAATTGTGTGCAACGTTTGCGCATTAGACGTTTATACGATTATCGCCAAATTACAGAAATTTCAAAAAATTTTGTACATTCTAAAGGAATAGTGAATTGTTTTTATTTTCGAATTGTTCACAAGAGCAGTTGAATTTTTCTTGTCCATTCATCCTGAAATTACCTGAAACTTTCCTGGTCGTTCATTATCATCACAGGTTTTAAAAAAATTCCAAACTTTGAAACCTGCTGATCCTAATTATTTTAAATCAGCTCCTGTGGAAATTCTTCTAGGAGCCGAAATATCTTCTCAAATATTATTTTCAGAGCATTGAAAACAAAAAAGATTTACCTTCGTGAATATCAGATAACAAATTGCACCATTATATATCATAAACCCTTGCCTGATATCACAAGGTCGAGAATTTCTTATTAACAATGAAAACGGTTTGAGGAAAAGAAAAACTCTTTAGACATAAACGGCTAGTAGAGTGTTAGCTCTGGGTAGATCATGAGCTTGGGTCCTGGGTTGGCAGATGACCAAAAATATAGATAATGAGCGCCACCGTATTTTTCAATACAACAACCTACAGAAATTATCTGTGCTTGTATTAGGGGAATGCGGAAAACTTATATCTACACCACTAATATAGTCACAAAACTTGAATTTCACCTTCGTAAAGCACTTGCCAAAATCTCAATTACTAGATGTCTTACAGATGTATCGACTTAACCTGTGAACAAACAAATGCACAACATGGACACCGTTTGTGTCCTCAAAAATATTTACCAAAAATGATATAATAGAATTTAAGTTCCAAAAATATACACCCAGGGTATTTGTTATCATTAGACACAATGTCAATTTGTAACGGGCAGTTTTTGTAATTTTAAACATTTTACGCTGTTTCCCAATTTATAAATACACTTCTACAAATTACTATTTCTATATCTGATATTTATTAACTCGTTGACGAATGTGTCGTGTTATAATGAATAAATTGCTTTCCAACTTATCGGAAATGATAAACCGCTGTAATGAATTATTATATATAATTGCGGCATTCACGTTTTGGATGTTCCTGATATTATTAACAAGTCTAGATAAGATACGATAAGCGGTTGTAATAGAACGAGTTGAATAAACAGAGTGGAGTCGGTTTTGTTCTTTATTCCGATATTACTAAGTACGTTGAAAATACTGTTTCCTCTTTGCTTTGACTAGTGAGAATTAATGCGGGTTTTAATTTTCGTATTGTTCATGTACGAGCACGGCACGAATTTTTTTAGTTGTTTTCTTGTGAAATAAAAATTGTATATTAACTGTACAAAAGTGTTTTACGGAACATTTTGACGGACGTACTTAAGTGATACACGTGCTTTACCCATTATGGTTCTTTTTAGTTGTTTTGTCTTTTAATATTGAAACTGTGTGTGCGACCTAGTTTCGCGGTCCTTTTTTTCGGAGTGGCGCATACTTTGGATTGTTTAAATACAGTGATACTGTAGTTTCTGAATTTTCTAACAACAAAGAATCTAAAATAGATCATTGCTTGCGCAAATTTCGTTATTTGTGAAATATAACAGATTACCGGCTTACAAAGGTATTGGTAGAAGTTTCTCACTGCTTTTTGGGATGTTTATGAAAATAATATACCTTTGGTCCCAGTTGAAATTAAACTAGTGCTTCAGAATATTTCGAAATTATTGTCTTAGGAAATAGAATTACCAAGAAATTTATCAAGGCTACATAGTTCCGACGCGTGATAATGTCTGCTGCTAACACCAGTGAAATACGTAGGTGTGATTAGTGTAACGTGTGATAAGTTCCATCAACACCCTCACAGTCAAGGGTGAAGTGCTTCGTTAGTGCAGGACATCGTTGAATCTCACACTTCCGTTGCAAAGAAGCGTCGCTGAAAGACTTTTGTAAGTTGAACTATTTCCTACTGGTTATTACTTTAAATATCTATCCGTTGCTTTACCATATCTTTGTCGTTCTGATACCTTTTACAATAGAATTGCATGCTATTTTAAAACATAGAAAAAAAAGAAAGAAAGAAAAATCAATACTACTGAATTACTCATATCAATTGTGTCTTACCTATTTATTTACTGAATTACTCATATTAAATGTGTCTTACCTATTTATTTTTTTAACATGTTGTCTGATTTATGTTTAATTGGTGTGTGAGGAAACTTTTCTGCTACTCCCCAATATTACCTCACTTTGTACTAAACACTTTTCTGTATTGCTTTTACCGTTGTTATATTATACAGTTTATCTGAACAGTTTCTTTTATTTACATTCTACAAAGTACTGAATAACTTAGACGTTTCATTGCTGCTATACTTATTCTTTTTTTTGCAGGTTTGCTTAACTAATTTTTTTTATTGCAGGTATTATCACTAACTCCTTACGGCCGCGTACATGGTATGTTGGTCTGCTTTCTACGACCCCCCCTACTCTCCGATTGAGCCCGGTCATTTCTTCTTTGATTTTCTTTTTGTTACGCACGGCTACGAGCCAACGTAACATAACTTTGGCGCCCAACGTGGCTGCCACGAAAAAAAAACGTAACAAATTTTGGCGCCCAACGTGGTGCCACGAAATAAAAAAGTAACACGCTCATCAACGACCTATAAGTTTTACTTGTATTTTGAATAATAAAAGAGATAGACAAAAATGAATTCTATTTGATTAAATTCCTTGATTTGTTTTAACATAATCTTTTTCAACTAAAATTTTTTTATAGAACAGAAAATTAATAAGGTTTTGTATTTAAAAAACATAAAGATCTCTAAATTAAATACTTTATAATAAATTTTCTAAAAAGTTTGAGCTCTCTTAATAATTTATATGACATATTTTAATCTTTTAGCCATGTGTAGTACTACGTTGACCTCACAATAAAATTTAATTATTTAAGTTCTCATAAAATAGCATGTTTCAACATAGAGTTAGTTTTACTTAATATGTATAAAAAAAATTCATCACGTTGTTTAAGAGTCAAAGTACATGATCTCAAAATTATTAAATATATTTTTAAATTAGCGTAAAATAACAAGTGTTATTTAAATTGGACAGTTGAATATTTTTTGACATTATATGTTACTAACCACTTTTTCAGTTTAGTTAGCGCTATCTGTTTGTGAAATAATTATAAGTAAACTGCATAGCCATCTTTAAAAATTATGCAAGGTTACAAATTTATTACGGAATCTTTCTTTTACTAAATAATTTTTAAGTTATTTTAATCAAGGTAAAGTTTCAACCTTCTACCTTTCGTATTACGTTTAAATAATTATAAATGTGATTAAAAACTACATATCACTCACGTGTCGAAGTACAGCACGACCATAAGAAATTGAACTATGACATCAGATGTGGGATAGTCCATAACCATCTGCGATGCACAAACAGGAAACACATGATTACGAACGAATTTATCGCTGGAACTATGAAAAATCTTCTGAACAAAACATTATTTAACCAAACCAATTCCTCCTAAAGTACATCCTATAAATTCTTGTATTTCAAATCTCAAAACTAAATTTTCTTTTCAGCATTAAATACGGCAATTACGATATTAACGAAATCCGTGATATAATTCCATGATATTGCTTACTTCCTTGATATTAACTGTATGATATTAACTGCATGATATTGACTGAATGATATTGACTGCATAATATTGACTGCATAATATTGACTGCATAATATTGCATGTTTTAATGATGGGGAAACCTCTAAATCTTCGGTCAGCAGGAATCGATTGAGCAGCTACAGGAGGAACACAAAATGAAGTCTGCACGCTATAACCGCCAAGAACCACTTTCCGACTCGAAGGTTAAAACCATTCTCTTTTCTTGCGGACTGTGATACAGGCCACGTGCCTGTCTATCAACTTGACTTTCTATGCCGCTGATAGCAGCTTACCTGTTTAGACGCTGATAGAGAAGTGACACGAAATGACAACTTGACGAAGCGTATAGTAGGAACTTAGACCTATAAAGCGGAGGAGCGCATAATCTATTGTAAATTTTATGAATTATTTTTAGTGATCAAAAATTTATAAATCATATTTTTATATTATTACGGTATTCTTTTAAATTAATAGGCAAAATGTAACCGCGTAAAAAAATACGTTACAGCATTCTGAAATTATTTAAGTGCAATTCATTGCGATAAGGACCATGTTTGGTTACGTATTGCTTGGACAAGTTTTTGACTTACCCAGTCTTGCTAATTCACTTTCGCTTTTTGTGGCTTCAGAAACTTTAGATAAGGAAATACAACAATTTTGGGAAATTGAGGATATTAAGAAGCCTTCCCCCGTTTGTACTGAAGATACCTATTCTGAAAGGTATTTTTTGGAAACTTATTCTCGTGACGAAACAGGTCGTTACATGGTATCTCTGCGTTTGATCGTAGCATCCCTTCTCTTCGACAGCATAGTCTTATGGCTTATAAGAGTTACTTCAGTCTGGAAAGACGGTTATCACGAGATATAGAACACAAACAATTTCACAACTAATTTCTTCAAGAATATCTTTCCTTGGGACACATGGAAGCTGCAAGTAATACTTCCGATTACGTGTTGCCACACCATGCTGTATACAAAATGACCAGTAGCACTACTAAACTATGTGTAGTGTTTAACGGCTCTGCGCTTGATTCCTCACATCTATCTCTAAATGATCGGCTATATTCTGGACCCAACCTTCAAGGAGGTTTACCAGAAATTATTTTTTTTTCGATTTCACGCAATTGCTGTATGTGCGGACGTATCGACAAATTTTGGTTTATCCTATGAATCGTCAATATCAACATATTTTTGGCGACCTTCTTCCGAGGAAAATTTTCTTGTTTTTGAGCTTAAAACTCTTACTTATGGACTAACTCCTTCGCCATTTCTCGCCCAGCGCGTTCTTCGACAATTAGTGGTTGATGAGGGCAATGCTTACCCAAGAGCTTCTCATGCCCTGATTAATCACACTATATGGATGATATAATTTCAGGCGCCGAAAATTCCGCGGCTGCAAAACAAATTCAAGTTGAATTAATTAAACTACTTTCTTTTGGCAAATTTCAGCTAAGAAAATGGTCTAGGAATAGTGTCGATATGCTGCAAAAGTTTGGAAAAACTGATCTCGAAGCTTCGTTAGCATTATCTGACGATGTTAGCGGAATAAAGATTTTGGGTTTGATTTGGAATCCAAATTCTGACACTTTTGCTTACTACGTGTCTCTCTTTCAAGAACCTGTCACCAAAAGAACCATACTATCTTACATGGCTCGTATATTCGACCCTTTGGGATGGTTGACACTTGTAACCTTTCTGATCAAGTACTTTCTGCAACGATTGTGGTTACAAAAACTTAATTGGGATGACATTCCAGAATCCTCTTGGTGCGCAAAATGGGAGCAATTCTGCTATCGACTTCCGACCTTATCTCAATTAAAAATACTTCGTACAATATTTCTTCAAGGCTGTACCTATAATCTGTTAGGATTTTGCGACACAAGTGAAAGGAGCTATTCAGTTTGTGTGTACCTATATGCAACCGCAGATGAGGCTGTTTCTTGCAATCTCTTGCAAGCAAAAAGTAAAGTTGCTCCATTAAAGGCTTGCACAATTCCTCTTATGGAACTCCTGGGTGCATTTTTATTGGCGCGCTTGGTACATTTTATCACAAATATGCAGTTTGATTATGTTATACAAGAAATTAAATTGTTTCCCGATTCGCAAGTGGTTCTAACCTGGTTAAGAACTCCTTCTTATTTGCGTAAAACTTTTGTAGGTAATCGAGTAGATAAGATTCTTAATGTGACTACAATTTCGCAATAGAACCACATTTCGGGTAAAAGGGTTTTAGAGGTTTCGTCTCCTCACAGCTAATTGAGAATCGGTTGTGGTGGTATGGCTGAATTGATTTTTCTGAACTTTCCATAGAAGGTAACACTAAATTTTTTGTGCCTTTAACACCAGTTCCCGAGCTCAAGTCTATGCAAAAATTTCTTATCTCGGGCTTGCCTGAAATTTTCGGTGAATTCGTGGAAAGATTTTCTTCTTTGATATCTTTACGATACACGGTGGCCTATATGAAAAGGTTCATATATAATTGTCGTAACCCAAAAAGGAAGTTGCTTGGTACTATTACGTCCGAGAATTTCGAAAACTCAATGTTGACTCTTGTTAAGATAAGACAGCGTCAGTACTATGAATTCGAGATTGCTCAAATAAAAGGGGGTAAACTCACTTCCAACTCCAAAAGAAAACTTTCGCCTTTTCTAGATTCTGGGGGCCTTCTTAGAGTGGGCGGAAAACTTCGTAATTCTTTAATGCCCCACAAACATCCTTTTTTATTACCTAAGCGTGCAATCCCTTTTTGTCTTCTATGTGATTATTATCACAAATTGTCTGTACATTCTGGTCTTTCGAATTCTCAAGTTTTAATTCAGCGCAAATTCTGGATCGTTGGCTTGCGATCCTTAACCATACAATGCATACGCAAATGTTTGCCGTGTTTCCGGTTTGCTGCTAAACCTCTACAACCAAAAATGTCAGATTTACCTTCGCCACGAGTTCAAATAAGTTGCGCCTTTACTAATGTGGGCGTTGACTTTGCTGGCCCTTTTCTTATCAAAAGTTCAAAACGTTAAAATGCTTCCGTTCTAAAAAGCTATTTTTGTCTGTATGTGCATTAAAGCGGTGCACCTAGAACTCATTTCTGAGTTGACCACAGAGGCTTTTCTAGCCTCATTCACCAGATTCACTTCCCGACGCGTCCTACCTACGTCGGTATATTCTGACTGCTTTAGAAATTTCGTTGGTGCTTCTCGTGCTCTAAGAGAAGACAGCGATTTCCTGAGACCAAATGAACAAGTAATACTTTCGGCTATGGCTTCTCCTCCAGTCCTCCATACGCCTAAAATTTCGGTGGAATTTGGAAAGCCGGCGTAAAATCTGTTAAGGCTTTGATGCTACGTTCTTTCGGTAATCAACCTCAGAATTTCGAAGAATTTTCTACGATTTTCACTCGTATTGGGTCGGTTCTAAACAGTCGCCTTCTCTCTGTACCCTCTGCCGATCCTAATGACGGCACACACTATCTTACTCCGGGTTATTTTCTTGTAGGTGGGTCGATTCTTAGTTTACCTGAAATTTCTTTTGCTGAAGACTTATCTTTAAGTTCTCAGTGGAAACGTCTCGTTCAGACTACTCAATCCCTTTGGCGAAGATGGTCTAAAGAGTAGCTGAATACTCTTTTACAACGTAACAAATGGAATAGTTCTCATAAGAATCTGGAAGTAAATAATTTGGTTTATATCAAAGACTTGGAAACTTCGTTCTTGTCATGGTCCATTGGTTGCCTGGTGAAATTGTTTCCCGGCAACGATGGTGTTTCCCGTGTGGCCTCCGTAAAAACGTCTGGTGGTCTTCTTACGCGCCCCATTACAAAACTTATTTTTCTTCCCAAATAGGAGTAATTTTGTTTTCATTTCTTTTGTTTCCTTCTTTATTTAACAAATTTTTTTTTTTGCAATCACTCCGATGTTTAATGTATTAGTTTGTTTGTTCTGGGGTTATTTTTCATTGTCGGTAGGTTTAATTCACTAAATGTTATGTTTAATTAAGAATTATATTTTATTTTTTTCTTTTTCTTCTGGAGCTTACTGCGTTCCTTGCTCCTTCTCTGAGCCCGAATATCGGCGGGCAAGGAAATTTCCAGTCTCTTTTTTGTTACCTTAAAATTTGTTTAATTTTAGGTGGGCGGTATGTGTACGCCTGCCATTCAATTCCATCTATTTCCTCACTTATGGGTCTGTAGACACAATCTAGAATCACTGCTTAACCTTCAAGTAGTATCCCTCGAGTATTCATTCAAGTACGTTACCATACGTGTCAGTCTGGTGAAGTGTCTAAAGTTCCCCAGCAATTCCTGAATTCTTTCCTTCCTTAAACTCTCTGCCTTAATTGCAGAGTGTGTCAGTACTGGAAGGGAGGTAAGTACGGCCTTCATTTGTCATTTCTGTGAATTGTAACTTATGCATACCTACCGTTTTCGTGTAAATTTAATTACTATGGCCAACCCCTTGCTCTAGCTATCGATGTTCTATACACCCACAGTTGCTATTTAATATTGATATCTGCGTCATTGGGTGGATCCCTATGCATTCGATTTTATGTTGTTTTATGGGTTTCTGTAGGGTTGAGTATTTTACCATGATTTCAATTTTTTTAATGCTTGAGAATGTTTTCAAGTACGTGTTTTTTAGTCATTAAAAAATACGTTGGTGTTTTTCTAGTTTGATAAGTTTATTGTGAAGTCCCGGTTTTTAATTGCTGGTTGTAAAAGAATGTACTAGGTACTTTACTATTCATCCTCTAATTTTATATTATGATGAAATAGCCAGTTAATAAATTGCAAATAACCGAAGAGCTCCAAAACTTTACATTTATATTTTTACAAAAATTCCTGAATTCGCTAGAATTGATAAATAATTTTCTATTTACAAATATATACTTAAACAACGCGCGAGCGTTACATATGCTCGTTGTCATGTAGATCAAATTTGTCTACAAACTTGAGGACCTAACATCAAATATATGTAAACATATAAATTCTATGGAAAACAGTACTGTTTATAATTGTATTTACCCTGTAGCTAACCTATTATATACTAAATCAATAGCATAACAGAGTTGCAGCGTATTTTACTGCTATAAGGAATTATTTTAATGAATAACGTTCACAAATAAAAAAGTATGAACAACTAAACACAAGCAGGTTAGTGTTAGATAGGGGTTTTTTACTAATAAAACTCAACACTTTACGTGTTTAGCAGAACCGTCTATGTAACGATTACAAAGTGGGCCACGTGTGTTATAATAATACGTCACGAGCATTATTAAAAATCAAGTTTAATACTTCAACTGCGAGACGCGTCTTCTTGCATAGTGATAGAGATCGAGATTATGCAGTTGTTGCGAAACGAAGCGACTTCTTGGAACGGCAGGTTTTCGTATGACTGCGTTTTTAATGACAGAATATTAACAGAAATCAAATCCACCTTTATTATGTAATGAAAATATCACTGCCAATAAAATTAAAGGAACTTTTACTATAGCCAAAAGTATATACCATTTATACAATTTTAATTGTATTAAATAGTTAAATACAATAGAAATTATTTCTGAGAAGTTAAATTTATTAATATCTAAGCAAATTCAGAAATATAGCGTAAAGTTAGAGAAGAAAAAATAAATAAGGTATAACTGAAGAATTACAAAGTTGGGACAAGGCATTTTGCCTTAGGCACTGTTAAGTTTGAATAGGTAATGCTTTATATGTAACTATTGTGTGACATTTTGTTTTGTATTTAATGTTTTTGAATTGCATTTGTATTTTCGCTTTTTTAATAAAAATTTTTGTCTGTGATCTTTGTTCCATTTTTTTCTATATTTGAACCCCCCCCCCCCTCCGACCCGTTGTTTTGCACCCTCATAGAAGTTTGCATTCCACAGGTGGAGAAACATTAATATAGCGACTAATGCTTATTTAACAAATAGAGAATAGATATACATTCCTATACGCGGAGTGCCACTGTTGGTCTGTACGAAAGTATTAGATTACTCAATTTTGACCATGTGGTACATACGCAAACTCAGCCTAAATATATACTAGTAATAGATTATAAATTAGCTATGAATTAGCTACCAATAGTCATAAAGCACTTGAGCTCAGATGGTGTTTCTGAGTTTTTAGTCAGAGGAGCCGTTTCATATTAAACACAAACGTACAAAACATCTGTGGTTGTACTTTTCGCACGAGCTTCATTTAATGCATTACATTCTGTAGCCACTAACTTTATCAATAAATTTACATATGTAGCCATTACAGTTTTAGCTTTATCTGTCCTCTGCAGCTAGTTCAAGCGAAAAACAAGTTAATGTTTTTTAATGCGGATAGTAGCTAAATAGAGCCACAAGTTTGCGAAACGTTGGAAATTTCCATTTATTGCTAGTATTTTGGAATTTAATCAACTTTAGGAAATCTAAACATAACTTTGAAGTGAAAGAAATAATTAATTGAATTAATCGTATGAATGTGAGATACATATCTTACATATTCTGGTGTCTTGAAAACAGATGATTAATGGAGTTTTCGGAGCATTGTAAGGGATCTACATGTGAATAGGATAATGCAGCTCGGATTAGTTTAATTAGTTTCCTCTGTATTATGAGGACAGTAAAAAGAAATATAAAACACCATTATGTGTATGCGAACATGTAGTATAATTTGCGTCAACTTTAAAGTTGCAGCTCAAATTCTAAAGATTTCCATGAAACACGTAGTGCAAATTATAGACCCTTTACTAACACCTCTTTAGCGTCATTTTCGTCAATGACCTACTTCCCAAAAACTTGTATTACATAAATTAGGCATTTAAAAATTACATGCAACAACTTGGCAAATAACCCTTTAAAATTCAGATATAATTAAATTGTATATCAAAAATAAAAGACAAAGCGTGATTATTCTGCACATTCTATCTCCTATATATATATATATATATATATATATATATATATATATATATATATAAGAAATTAAATTTTTTCTTGGGTATTAAGGTATAATTAACTACGTAAATATTCAATAAGATGGTTTATTTTTTATATTACACTCCAAACGTTTCGGCTGAACATATTAGCCTTTTTCAATGGATATTCATGTCTGAAAGTAGAATTACATAACTAACCAAACTTTTTTATATATAATCATATTTTTGTTTGATGCAAACAGTTTCTTACCTCAAATATAAGATTACCAATAATTAAGTTGCCTACACAATCATTTGGTTTCAATAATGTTAATCCATATCTTGCTAGGATTATACAAAACAGTTTAAAATTTTTTTATTTATGTACACTATTTGGTTGGTATACATTAAATGATTCTTATATATTTTTGTAGTACAGCTATATGGCTGTTTGTCAAGTGCTAAAAAATTTTTTGTATTTATTTTGAATTTTAATACTGGGTAATATTAAAATTTGTACACAAATAATTTCTAAACTATAAATTACTCTGTGTTAGTTAAGGTGTTGTATGATAACAAATGAGTTGAAATATTTAATATCAGCATGTTTTAGTTTGTCCTTATCAATTGCACATTGAGTTAACATTATTTATAGGTAAACTTTTATGTATGTTTATTTTTCATATAGGATATATTAATTTGAACCTTATTTTAGTTTCTTTTTGTGGGTTTTTTTTTGGTTGGTTTTTTCCCCTTATTTTAAGATATTGTGATATATTTTACTTAGATTTTGTACATCTGAGCGGTCATTAATAGCAGTGGGATGTTTTAATATATATATCATTTCTAGGTACTCTCTTTTTCTTTTATTGTGTTCAATTTTTAGGTAGTATATAGATTTAAGCTTAACACAATCAATTTACTCATCAAGGAAACCGTATTAAAAATAAGAATTTTAGAAAAGGAAATAGATAACATAACAGATTATTTAAAAAACATAACCCCTGTAATAAAAGACTTGTACAAAGTTGAAAATACAATCAAAGCAAGATATGAGACCATATTCAATAAAATTAAAGAAAGAAACAAAAAGAAAATAGAAATCCTTGTTAACAAGCAAAAAATAAAACCCACGACATTACAAACCAACAACCAGTGGATTAAAAACTTGTCGCAACACGAGTTACCTAGTTATGCAACAGAAATCCTAAGCTTAGGACCTAATTACGCAATACCCATTACAAATACAACTGAAATACCCTACCCTGAAACCCTGATGTTATAGCAAGTCTAGAAACTGCCATAATAGAATTACCAAAAGAAACACGTAACGAAATCAGAGCTACCGCATGTAACATAATTACTAATTTTAGTAATAATCAAAGAACCCAAATAAACAAATTAAAAGTTAACCAAGATATATTAATAAAAAATGTTAAAAAAACAGAGAAATACTTAAAAGAAAACCCAAATATCATAGTACTTAAATCTGACAAATCTAATACAACGGTAATTATGGAAAATGAATCCTACATAAACAAAATCAATGAATTATTAGATGACCAACATACATATCAAAAAATAAAACAAAACCCAACAAGTAAATTACAAAAATTAAATAACGACTTAGCCAAGGAATGGGAGAATAAAGGTTACATATCCCCCAAAACCTGTAAAACCTCATATCAAATAATGCAATACCACCAAAACTATATGGTTTACCAAAACTACATAAGGATAATATCCCAATGAGACCTATAGTATCAACTGTCCAATCCCCATTTAACAAATTATCCATCTTATTAAAAGACATTTTGAGCAACATAACAGGCAAAATGAGTACTTTATAAAAGACTCATGGGAATTCAAAGAAAAATTAAAAATATTATTATTCCAGATGATTATATTCTAATATCCCTTGATGTCGTGTCACTTTATACAAACATACCTATTGAATATGCTATACAATTAATCAATAACAAATGGCCGGAAATAAAAAATATACTGACATACCCGTAAAGATTTTAGTAATGCTGTAAAACGGTTCTAACTTCCACATATTTTACATTTAAAACCAGTTCTATCAGCAAATTGATGGTTGTGCTATGGGCATGGCCCTGTCCAGTGTTATAGCACAAATAGTACTAGAGGAACTTGAAACAGAATGTATAAAGCATATTACATATCCAATAATTTTATATCTAAGATATGTGGACGATTGCATATGTGTAATACCAAAGGATAAGTGCAATCACATATTAAATGTATTTAATAATTTTAACAAAAAATAAAGTTTACAATTGAAAGAGAAAAACGAAAACTAAACTTTTGGATATGACCTTACATCGTACACATAATAAAATTAGAACTTGTTGGCATACTAAAAAAACTTGGTCGGGTAGATACTTAAACTATAACTCCCAACATCCGTTAACGCAAAAGAAATCGGTTATAATAGGCTTGGCTGATAGGGCTATAAAATTGTCAGATCCGGAATACAGGCATGAAGCTATAACAAAAGCTAAGAACATCCTAGTTGCAAATAATTATCCACAACATCTCATAAACAATATTTTCAAAACCGTATCATAAACTATTATAATCGCAGCCAAATAAAAAATTTAAAAATAAACAATCCTAACATAAAATACATAACCATGCCATATATACCAAACCTATCCGAAAATTTTCAAAAATTACTAAACAAACACAATCTTAAAATAGCCTATAAAGGAATCAATCTAATAAATAAATGCTACAGTAAGCTAAAAGATGAAACACCTCAAAATAAAAAAACTCATACAATATATAAGATACCATGCCAATTAAATTGCAAACATGTTTATATCGGTCAAAGCATACAATACCTTGAAAGCAGATTAAACGGACACAAATATGATAAAACAAATAAAACAGCTTTAACTAAACACGAAGTCCAGGAAAAACACAAATTAATTACAACGAAACAAAAATTTTAAAAATTGAACACAATAAAAGAAAACGAGAGTACCTAGAAATGATATATATTAAAACATCCCACTGCTATTAATGACCGCTCAGATGTACAAAATCTAAGTAAAATATCACAATATCTTAAAATAAGGGAAAAACCAACAAAAAAAAAACCCACAAAAAGAAACTAAAATAAGGTTCAAATTAATATATCCTATATGAAAAATAAACATACATAAAAGTTTACCTATAAATAATGTTAACTCAATGTGCAATTGATAAGGACAAACTAAAACATGCTGATATTAAATATTTCAACTCATTTGTTATCATACAACACCTTAACTAACACAGAGTAATTTATAGTTTAGAAATTATTTGTGTACAAATTTTAATATTACCCAGTATTAAAATTCAAAAATAAATACAAAAAATTTTTTAGCACTTGACAAACAGCCATATAGCTGTACTACAAAAATATATAAGAATCATTTAATGTATACCAACCAAATAGTGTACATAAATAAAAAAATTTTAAACTGTTTTGTATAATCCTAGCAAGATATGGATTAACATTATTGAAACCAAATGATTGTGTAGGCAACTTAATTATTGGTAATCTTATATTTGAGGTAAGAAACTGTTTGCATCAAACAAAAATTTGATTATATATAAAAAAGTTTGGTTAGTTATGTAATTCTACTTTCAGACATGAATATCCATTGAAAAAGGCTAATATGTTCAGCCGAAACGTTTGGAGTGTAATATAAAAAATAAACCATCCTATTGAATATTTACGTAGTTAATTAGACCTTAATACCCAAGAAAAAATTTAATTTCTTATATTATCATACTGAAAGGTCAATAATATCATCATTTATATATATATATATATATATATATATATATATATATATATAAACGTGCTTCAAATTAAATCTAACTTCAAAATTAATTCATCCTAAATGAAAATCTAACAACCTGAAACAAAAACTAAAAATAGGGTTTGAATAAAGGTACCTCAGCGTTGATTTTGGAGTGTCTCCGATCAACAAGACACACGCGAAAGTTAAAGAGGAGGAATCCGTAATACCGGATAGCAGTCACCAGCTTTGCTTACCGGTGCGACCTGAAAGGTCGACTTAAAACTGTCTAAAGCTAGCTAACTAATTAAAAATGGATTCAAATTTTTAAGCATTCGCCAAATATTTTAATAGTAAATCCAGATATTTTGCCTGCTCTATAAATTTACAAATTCGTCGTCCCTGATCTAAATAATTTAGCCTAAATCCGTCCCTAGCTTTCCCTATCATACTCTAACTGATTTGCATTATAGTTACATGCTTCTGTATTACATTCCTCCTTCCTATGAAATGCTGTAATAATAATAGGCGTGGTTAAACAAAACAGAAATATTCTACATTTGATATTTATTTATTTAAGCACAATTTTAGACAGCTGGTCATAACAAACATCTGAAAAAGAATTAGCTCCAAATTGACGTAACATAAAAAATAGGTAATTAGTTACTGTTTGTAGTGTACTGTATTAATGCAATCTATATCCATAAGCACTGATAACACTTCGAGTTACAAAGTATGTGGTATCTAATGGCAACATACGTACGGCAGTTTGTTTTGTAACATATCGGAACATGAAATAGAGTGAAAAAAAAATGTTACATAATTATTTAGGTAAAACTTTTAAGAAAGCTAATTACAATACAGTTTGAAACCCTAAAACAGAAATTATTTATTTGTACAATCTAAGGACTGGTGACACTTTGAATTACACGGTAGTTTGCTATTACGACTCACGCACTTCTTTGTAGCGCATTTAGTTTTACACCCACACTTCTTAAAACCTTGACCAGAACCAAGAGACTGGCTTGTTGCAGTAGTGCGCAAAGACACTTCGACGTTAAGAACATCATCTTTTGAAATAAATTGATCTTTATAAACACTGAATTGGGAACTAGTGTACAATTGTTTTAGAACACCAGTTTTAGTGCCAAGTTTGTAGAATCCGTCGTTTGTTTTACTAAGAACTACAGCTAGAACTGAACAGGCATCAGTTATGGCTCGATCCACATCTGGAACCTTTACTCTTACGGTGTCACCGTCCTTAGCAGCTAGGTGATTGGCGTCAGACACTGCTAGCATTTTTTTCGCTTGTATTTCCAAGCCTTCGTTGGCTTTTACTCGTTGTATGTTTTGATCAAGATGATTTTTACAAATTCTGCACAGTAAGTTCTTGCTTAAACTTTCTTCCAAGCCATCGATTTCACCACAGATGGCACGCAGAGACATGCTACATTTATAGCAACTATGTGTGCCTGGTGTTATTATGAAGCAAACACTGCAAAGCAGAGTTTCATCTGTCGTTGAATGGTGTTGAGGAGGGCCAGTTCTATCTCCTTCCTGAATCTGTGATCTAGTGATACAAGTGAATGTATTGTCAAAGCGCTCTGTTGCTGCCACTTGTTGTGGAGCACTGAGTTCCTCCAGATCCTCTTCACTTTGCACCGTGTGAAGAACATCTTGCGGTATGAATAATGAGGATAAGCCAACTTTAGCAGGGCAGTCAAACATCACTTCATAAGGACTACGTTTAATTCCAGAATGGTAAGCCCTATTTTTCATGAATTGAACAAATTTTATTCCCTCGCTCCATTTATCAGTTTTGTTGTCAGTCATCCAGGTAGTGATCATATTCTCGATATCTTGGTTGCTCGTTCGACACTGCCCTGACTTTGGTTATGTCTCGGCTTGCCATGAATTATTTTTAGTTCTGGCAACATTTCTTTTAGACTTTCCAATACCTGATTGCAAAACTCGCTACCATTGTCAAATTGTATAATACATGGAGCCCCCAGGAAAAGAAAAATGTCTAGTACATTGTATGCTACTTCGTCGGCACGTTTAGATGTCAAGGGTTTCAAAACCACAAATTTTGTCAAGTGGTCTTGGTATACAAAGACAAATTTAAGTTTTCCGTCGGGCTGGGATTGATAGTCTATTAAATCGATTTGGCATCTGCTGTTAAAGTAAGGGGATATCATTGGTTTTACAACAATTCCCTTTTTTTCGCTATTATGTTGTTTTTGGACAAGACTCGCATGAACTTAGATACAATTTTATATCGGCCTGGGTTATATTTTTGTAACGCTTATTTATTTCCTTTACCATCCTGTCCCTTCCGCCATGACCGATTGATAAATGTGTTGAATATAATATATCAAACAACTCATCTGTGTGGACAAACAGCTTAACGTTCTTTTGATTTTCAGTTAAAGGTTTGATAAGTTTATCACAACCTTGTAAAGTCAGTAGGCCGTACCGTTCGATGATCCGGTAATCCTGGGACGATTCTTTCTTTTCTGTAGTTTTAATACACTTCACATCTTCAATTATTGCACAATAGCTATGCTTCGTTAGCAAAACACTGTTATATTTCGAATTTTTACTCAGAAGTAACGCGATGAATTTGTCTTTTTCATGCTTACCTGCTCTCGACTATTTGCTTGCATTGTGACTGTAATATTTTAGCGCACTGATATCAAACACGAATGCCAAACTAATAGTCAAGAAAAAAAACTCGAGAGTTGCGCGAACGAGATGTACTAGAATGCAATGCAAACAAATACTGAGGACATAGATGAGCACGCCGCGGGACTGACGACACAAAGCCGTACGCAAAGGTGAGAAGTGGGATGCAAGGGCGAACAGGAAGCTCCATTTTGAATCTCGTGCTAACTATATAATTATAATTTTGCAGTTTATCTGGCGGCAAGCCGTTATTGTACACATTACCTAGGTAATGTGTAGAATAGTGTGATTATGTAGGAGATTTCGCACTTTAACTGAGTGGTCCAGGTAATATGCACACTACCCAGGTAATGTGGACATTAACGGTTTCCACACATTATCGTTAACATATGTTTATATATATATATATATATATATATATATATATATATTATTAATAGAGAATAATCCACATTTGGAATGCAAATGAATGCTTAATATATATTAATAGTTATTAAGATGAAATGAAAACCCAACCTTGTATTTAAAGTTGAATTACCATTTCAAATCGAACTAGTAATTGAAAACCACTAAAGAACGGCTACAGCAGGATTTGAACCCGCAACCTCTGATTCACCGGATCAGTGCTCTAACCAATTGAGCTATCTAGCCTAATTGATTAGATGATGTTATACTTAATACTACTGAAGCTTGGTCCTTGTTAACGATTTTCAATTGCGATCTTAAATGCGGGACGTAATTGAAAATCGTTAACAAGGACCAAGCTTCAGTAGTATTAAGTATAACATCATCTAATCAATTAGGCTAGATAGCTCAATTGGTTAGAGCACTGATCCGGTGAATCAGAGGTTGCGGGTTCAAATCCTGCTGTAGCCGTTCTTTTAGTGGTTTTCAATTACTAGTTCGATTTGAGATGGTAATTCAACTTTAAATACAAGGTTGGGTTTTCATTTCATCTTAATAACTATTAATATATATATATATATATATATATATATATATATATATATATATGTATGTAGAAGCTATTCAGAAGCAGATATAGACACTGACCACAACATCGTAATTATGAAGGCCGTTTTTAAATTAAAAAACTTGAAAAAAAGGAATGGAAAAAAGCACTCTTACTTTGAGAAATTGAAAGATAAAGAGACCCATGAAAGATTTGGAAGAATGTCAAATGAATTGCCAAAAGATATCGGGAAAATTTCTGATACTAAGGAAGTACAAACAGAATGGAATAACATTAAATCCAGCTTAGGCATGGCGGCCAGAGATATGCTGTGGTATACACAGAAAAAAGTGAAAAACCATGGATAACAAAAGATATCCTGAAGTTAATAGAAGTAAGACGAAAATACAAAAATAGATCAGACGAAACGGGAAAATAGAGATACAAAGCAGTAAAATGGGAAATAATTCGCTAATGCAGAAAAGCTAAAGAACAATGGATTGATAAAAAGTGCAAAGAGGTACAAGCTAAGATGGAAATTGGAAAGACAGAGGAAGCATACAAACTCATTGGAATGAATTTTAGGGATATATAACCGTATAGCAAAAATATTAAGGACGCGAGAGGAAACGTCATTATAGAAAGTGTAGAGAAAGTGGTTAGATTGCAGGAATATATATAGGGAATATATATGCAGGAGAGGAACTAACAGCGTTATAACAGCAATCAGACATTGAAAATTATGGTTTAAGATATCCTATACTGCGGGATGAGTTTGAATTAGCATTAAAGGGTTTGAAAAATGGTACGGCACCGGGTACGGATAAGGTGTAAGCAGAAACTCTAAAAGCGCTGGACAAGCAGTAACAGAACGTCTCTTCCAACTTGTAAGCTATATGTATGAGACAGGCGAGATACCCAAAGACTTCAAACGTAGCATCATAGTAACTATACCAAAAAAGAGAGGCGCCGATAGATGTAAAAATTTTCAAACAATAAGTCTTACAGGCACGTGTCAAAGATATTAACTAGAATTGTACAAAAACGAATGGAAAAAGATGCTGAAGAAATATTAGGAGAAGATCTATTTGGGTTTAGACGAAACAGGGGAACACGGGAAGTTGGAGCAATAAAAAATACATAAAGAAAAAAGAAATTTTGTTACATCAATTGTTTGCTTGAAAAATCAGTTAAAACGTCTTTTATGGTTTCCTTCAGTTTCATTGCTGGTTTAAGGTGTACACTTTGTTTACACTAGAAGCAATTTTTAAAGCAAAAACTTTAGACTTTGAGTTTCCTGGACCGACATCTGGAGCTATTTTATTAACGAAACCTTATAATGAATAAGAATCAAGCAATTATTTATATCATCATCATTAGGTCTTCAGTCCTGGAACTAGTTAGACGCGAATTCTCATTGCTTCCGATTCCGACCTAACCTACACATTTCCTTAAAATTTGCATAGTCTGCATCTATCGCCACCTGCGTGCAAAAGTCTGGGCTCGGTCTACCTCTACTTTTTTTCCTATCTCTACTTGTAATATATCCCGTACTATTCCCTAAAAATGCCCTACAACATATCCTACTCTTCTATTTCTCCACTCTCTTTTTTGTTTTCCACAGATATCTTTCTTTCTCTACTATTTCAATAACCTATTTGTTATTAACCTTGTCTGTCCATGCAATCAATCTTATACATCTGAAGCACAACATTCCAGAAAGTTTCTATCTCTTTCTGTCTGCTTTTCCTACTGCCCCTATTTCATAGTCGTACTGTGTTGTGCTCCACACATATGCTTTGAACAATTTTCTTCTTGTCTCTATGTTTGTCTTTGAGTATATCCGCTGTTAGATGTAGTTCGGTTACCTTCTTATTGTCTCACAGTTATATACCCTATTTCCCCGATATTCAGTGGAATGCGAAGGGAGGTAAGCAGCCTGCGGCTGCCGAGTTCCTCTAGCACTTGAACATTTGTTGAATCAATAGTTTTTTTTAATATATCACTTCGCCAATCAACATTAGTTGAAAATATTTCACAACTCTCACCTATAGTTGTTTATAGTAATCATCAGATTTAAGTGCACTTATTTTTTCGTCATTAGATTTTCCGTCTTGAAACTAGTTGGACATATACATCCATTTATTTATGTTCTGAGCTAGTCTACACAGTTTCCAGAAATTCCCACAACAGCTTATATACAGCTCGGTTCCCTTCTATTGTTTTTTAATTATATGCCCTATTTCACCGAGATTCAGTGGTATGTGAAGAGAGACGGCTCCATGGCGTAGTGGTATGTGTGTGACTACTACGCCCAAGGTCCCGAGTTTGAATCCCGATACGGTTCGCTTGAAAAATGTTAGGCGAGCATTTTTCACAAAAATACATCCTCGTTCGGATGAGAGGTGAAATGTAGGTCCCGTGTGTGTGTCGTACGCACGTTTAAGATCCCTACCTTGCTTGGAACAGCAAGTGTTCGGCAAAATTCCAAATTTTCCGGGTAAAAAAAAACTCGCTTTCTGGCCAATGTAGTACTTTCGGGTGGAGCATTGGAAAATCACATATAAGGTATGAAAAGAGGGTTAAGCAGCCTGTGGCTGCGAAGGATCCCTCAACACTTAGACATTTGTCGTATTAATAGTTTTCCAGCGAATACTTTGTACAATTAACATTAGTTGAGAATATTGCAAGACCCATTCATGTAGTTGTTTACAATAATAATCATGTTTAAGTACAATTACTTTTTTCCTCATTGCGTACCTCCATCGATTTCTATTCTGCGCTAGCCTACAAATCTAAGCATATCAATCTTTTGTCCCTGCATAGTAATTCCAAATGTCTTCCTGCATTTGACAGTATTCATTGCCGCTTCTATGTATAAGGCACATCCCTGTCTCACCCCTTTCTGAATATTTACTTCTGTACGTTTCTGCTCTAATTCTATTACCGCTCTTTGCTCTATGTATAAACTACGTACTAGCCATTTATCCATAAAATTGATTCCAATCTTTTTCAGTATTTTAAACATTTTTTTTTCATTTTACATTGTCGAATGCCTTTTTCATATCTACAAGTCCTATATACACGCTTTCCCCCTTTTCTATTGTTTTCTCCATTATCACCCTCAGAGCTAAAATAACCTCCCGTGTTCCCGTGTTTCGTCTAAACCCAAATAGATCTTCTCCTAATATTTCTTCAGCATCTTTTTCCATTCGTCTTTGTACAATTCTAGTTAATATCTTTGACACGTGCGCTGTCAGACTTATTGTTCGAAAATTTTCTCATCTATCCGCGCCTCTCTTTTTTGGTATATTTACTATAATGTTACGTTTGAAATCTTTGGGTATCTTGTCTGTCTCATACATATAGCTTACAAGTTGGAAAAGAGGTTCTGTTACTGCTTATCCAGCGGCTTTTAGAGTTTCTGCTTGTACCTTATCCGTACCCGGCGCCGTACTATGTTTTAAACCTTTTAATGCTAATTCAAACTCATCTCGCAGTATAGGATAACCTAAGTCATCATTTTCAATGTCGGATTGTTGTTCTAATGCGGTTAGTTCCTCTCCTGCATATAAACTCCCTATATATTCTTGCCATCTAACCACTTTCTCTACATTTTCTATAATGACGTTTCCTCTCGCGTTCCTGGTATTTTTGCTATTCGGGTTTATATCCCTAAAATTCATTCTAATTAGTTTGTATGCTTCCTCTGTCTTTCCAACTTCCATCTTAGCCTGTACCTCTTTGCACTTTTCATCATCCATTGTTCTTTAGCTTTTCTGCATTAGCGAATAATTTCCCATTTTATTGCTTTGTATCTCTAGGCGGGCATGTATACTTGTATTATTACTGTATTTACCGGTATAGACTCTAATCTAACCTTGCGTACTCTATCGTTTTTTTGTAAGAAGTTTTCTACACAGTGCCCTATCTTATTCCGCATAACTATCCCCAGACCAGAATTTTCTTCCTCTGATCCTGTATGAATTACCATAAAGTCTCCACTCCAAAAATCCCTCGTCTCTGGTCACCGAACTTCGCTGATCCCTGCTATGTCTAGTGCTAACCTATCCATTTCAATGTTTAAGTTCTCTAGCATACCTACTTGTTTCATACTTTCGACATTCCACGCTCCGACTCACAGAATGTTCCCGATTAGTTTTCTAAGTTCTCCGGAGATCCGAATGGGGACTGTTTTACCTCCGGAATCTCTCTTATAGATGATACTTATTTTCTCTTCCATCTTGGAGCAATGATTGCAGTTTACCGGACATGGTCTTTTTGACAGAGCGTCTGCATTCTGATGGATAGTTTTTACACGATGTTCTGTGTCAAAATCATATTCCTGCTGCTCAGCCGGTTGTTTCTTTGGTTGAGTACAGCGTCTCTGTATATGACCAACTTCACCGCAGCTCCAGCATCGCAGACTCCATATCCGCGGTCGTTGTCTTTCAAGCCTTTCCGCCTATTTGCTTTTCAAACACAAGTTGATTATTTCTTTTATGTTGTTTTGCAATTGACCAGGTTCTTCTAATGTAGACCGAACTTTGTGTGATGTTTGGTTATCTGCTTCAAATTTAAGCGTATGAGCTAGTGCGTCATCTAACATTTTTGGCCGTACTAATCTTAACGCTTGCTGTATTTCGCCGTCGTTAATGCCATCCACAAATGTTTGAACAGCCAGTTGTTTGAGGAAGCTGTCTGGTGCCGTTGGGTGTGCTAATCTAACTAAACTGGCAGTGTCAGCTCGATTTTTTGTAGGCTTTCATTTGATTTTTGCGTGCGGTTCTTAACTTGTGCATCGCAAACTTGTTAAAGGTGAGCGTCTCCATATCTCATGTCAAGCTTCGATGTTAAGAGGCCGTAATCATCCTGCTAGTGATTGGGAATCGTTTGCAAGGTGTCAAGAGCTTCCCTCCGTAGGGCCACTATTAAGGAGATAGCCTTATCTTTGTTACACCAACCGTTGGCTATTGCAGCCGCTTCAAATTGTTTCAAATATGTGGGTGGTTTCACTCTAAATTTTGACGGTATTGACTTGCTTTCTTCCATGCTTCTTATTTCTGGGATGTTCTGATTTACAACTTGGTTTGCTAATTCAAGTGGCTGCGGCGTTGGTAGTGAAATCGTTTGTTCTTGCAGCCGCATCACATCTTCTTCCATTTTTATCAATTTACTTTCCAACTTTTGCTCAACTGTTTTTATCTGTTCGGAGAAGTTTTCTTTTAATGCGATAGAGCCATCCATAAATTTTTGTTCTAGCGTGGCTGTATTTTTAGTCAACTTTTCTTCCATATTTGCAGAATTTTCACTAAGTGTCACTTCCATACCGTATTTAAACTTTTTAAGGGTTGATTCCAATTCAACTGACCTCACTATGTGTCACTTCTAGTTTAGCTGACTCCTCTACTATTTGTTCAGCATTTTCACTTAACGCTTCCATTTTTGCAGCATTTTCACTTAACTTTTCTTCCACACCGGGTTTAAAATCCTTAAGGAAATTCATTAAAGTTTCTGCGTCCATTATACTTTGGCTTCTTGTAACTGGCATATACAAACTACTCAAATGTCTTTAGACTTGTGCTTTTTTTTTAATGAATCACTATATACCCCACATAGCCTGACACCAGTGTAGCGGGCTACTATTAACGCGGTTCACCAATTTAGAACATGTAGTAATAAAAGTCTTTATTACTTACTATTCACAAGTCTAATTAACAGTATATGCCTTATTTATAGATGTTTTCAGTCCAATTAACGATGAAGCACTATCACAGTAATGCTATTTACAAGCACTAATATCTTCTTAAACTAAATTCTTAACCATAGGCCTATTAATAACACTAACACTACTGTAATTTATTTATTACACTTTTGTTTATTTATGTACAAGCTGTCGGTACAATATATACGTTCACATAACACAAATTTATTTTTACTATAGGACGTTTAAAAGTGTAACTAACCAACTTTACACGATATTATCTATATTTGACATTTAGATATATACTACTAACTCGTACATTCATCACCCATCTTATATAAACCCTATAATTAAATAGATGACTTATATTCTACTGTTTGCCGGAACGTTCGAGACTTCAGTAGAATATACCCTCGGTTATGCAGCTGTGTGTTTGACGGGTTGCCTAACAGTAGTTCGTAACAATATTTTACGCGTTATGGTCAATTGCGACCGTTTTATAAAACCATCTACAATAAATACTGCCATTATTTTTGATCACTTATCTCTAACATTTTTATTAGCAATGACCTAAACCCATTGTTGATAAATTGATTAAATACATTGGGCAAGAAAATATGGTACTTATTTGATAAATAATTGGATATTGAAAGCAGATAATGCTACCACTTCGAAGTGACTGATAAGACTGGAACTATAATATATCATTAACGGTTATCAAAATGAATTTTTACAATATAAAATAAAATGGAGATTTATTATCATTTCAAAGGGTCGGTTTTATCGACCACGGTTAAACTAACGTTCAAGCGAACCAAAGTTCGACTTGAACGATGGTTTAACTACAAATTCGTTTTATCATTGCGGTTCAAGCTGCGTTCACGTAAACTACAATCTGAATGTGTTGGCTACACTGGTTTCTAGGGAGATGTAGGGATTTTGTCATAAATCAAGCACATGAATGTCAAAGTTTCAATTTAATTAAAGTGTGAATTGTAAACACCATAACCGGCATAACCGTTTTTCATTACAATATGAATAATAAAGAAAAGGGAAAGCATGCGATAAATTTTACGCCAAGAGAACAGGATTTACTATTAAGGTTGGTGAAAAAATATGATAAACAGATCGAATGTAGAAAGAGTGATACAAATACCATTAAAATAAAACATTCTGCTTGGAATAAAGTTTGTTCAGAGTTCAACATGCTCTCAAGTGTTCAGTATCGGGAGGTTAAAGTTCTGCGAAATAAGTATGAGAATCTATAAAAACGCACAAAACAAAGATATGCGGAAGAAAGAAAGTATATGTATGGTACAGGAGGTGGCCCACCAAAAACATTCACACCACCATCAACTGACTGCACGGATAATGTTATCACTGAGATAATTGGCTCCCAATTAACTGGCCTTGTGTCTGAGTTTGATGATGATAAGGGTTTGTTAGAAAGAAATTATATATACTAATCTAAACAAGGTGTACTGCATTTTCAGAAATTAACATCACACATTTTCACGAGCATAGTTATTCGAAAGATGAAATTTTGACTTTAGAGGTACCCACAGAACCGATGGATATGAATCTTTCAGGTAAGCATTGTTACGACAACACTGAATTAGTACATTAGTTTTTAGCCCCGCTAGAAGCTGACTTTTCAAATACTGATATGCCCAGCACCAGTACTGCAAGTTATGGTATGTTAGTGATAAATGTTAATATAATATTTTATAATCTAAATAAACTTTAGCTACTAAAGACTGGTCAAAGTGTACACCAGATATGTTGCGAGCTCCAACTTCAGCAGCCTTACATACAAATCGGTTCAAACGGTAAAGTTTGTTTTTGTAATTTGTATTATAATCACAAGATTGTTTTTAGCTGACTACAATAATAAACGTAAAAGGCCTGAAAACCTAAAATGTAAAATTGGGAACTGGGCTTCTTCAAAGCAACATTTTGTCTCTACACAAGAACAATGCTTTCTAGATCAACATGCGCTCAAATTAAAACAAATGGCAGAAAAACATTTGCAAGAACTAGAGCAAGAGAAACAGAAACATGCACAGTTTCTAAAATTTCAAGAAGAGGAACATAAATTGAAAATAAAATTTTTACAATCCAAGTGTAAACAATACCAACAAGAACAGCAGGATGATATTGACTTTATTTAATTTTAAAGTTTTATTTTAATTAGGTGCCATTCTATTTAATGATTTAATATGTAATTAGTAAAATAAATGTGACACATTGAAACTTATATTTCTATTTATTACTATTATAGGAGTTCTTGAAAGTATCGAGTGATTAAATTATGCCTCGTGATGTTATTAATGTTGAAACCCATATTCTGGACAATTGGTTGGTCTAAATTTATTCCATTTGCAAGTTCAATTGCAGCCTCCACTTCTTCAATATCAGGTAAAATTCTGGTTCACCATTTTAAATGCTATATTGTGCAATACAGCCGTAGCTACGATCAAAGACTCTACTTTGGCAATATTTAATCTAATGCCTAAAGCTAGAATAGGAAATCTTCGCTTGCAAGCGCCAAAACATCTTTCAATAGGGTTTCGAGTTCGAATTTGACTTTCATTGAACAAATGTTCGGCTGGACTTTGTGGGTTATGTAGTGGTGTTATCAAGTAAGGTTTTATCCCATAACCACCATCACCCACCAATAAATTGTCTTTGCCAAATTCACCATTTTCCATTTGAGCCCTTAGCCTAGAGTTGTTAAAAATTGTGGAATCATGTGATGATCCTGGCCAGCGACATACAATATTATGAATTGCAAGATATGCATCACACACAACTTGCACATTTAAAGAAAAAAAACCTTTTCTATTTCTATATAGCTCTGCATTATTTCCTCCGGGAGACTGAATCTTCACATGTGTGCAATCCAGTGTTCCCACACATTTTGGAAATCGGCTTATATTGAAAAAACCAACTTGAGTTGCTTCAATTTCTTCTGCATTCGATGGCATTGAAATAAATTGAGCATGAAGTCTGGCTAAACATCTTAAAACCTTTGCTATTATTGTGCTGGTAGTAGATTTATGTATACCACAAAAATCTCCTGCAACCTGTAGAAATGAACCTGTTGCCAGATACCTCAGCGTTACCAATAACATATCAGTGGGTGTAACAGCAATGTACCTACACAAAACGTTAATAAATATACATATAAACCGCAAAGAAACTATATACATACTCGTTTTTAAGGCATGAAATTTCGTCCGATATTTCATCAACAATCAGGCGGACTACCTCCTTTGACAATCGAAATCTCGCCTTAAATTCCTGGTCATTCCACATTTGGAAATGGTTGGGTCTCATTCTAAAATTTCTTGGAACCCTGGAATTTTTGACTAAATTTATCAGTTCTAAAAAGTCTTCATCATCAGTAATATCATCAACAGTTTGCGCCATGCCTTTAAAAATTCACTACAATAATAATAAATAAATAGGTACTTATAATTGTAATAAGTACCTATTTCTAAATTAAGTGAGGTTATGTTTTCCCGTTGAACGCGCCTTGAACTGGGAAAAACGGCCGTTCAGATAAACTGATTCTTGAACCGACGCTCAAGACTGAACTCCTGCCATAAAACAGGTTTTAACATTAGAACCGTGGTTTATTTTGAACTTAAGTTGAACTCGTTTCATAAAACCCGCCCAAAGAATTTAGTAAACTTAAGTTAAAATTAGCTCTAGAGAAAACGCGAAAGATATTTTTATTAAGATGTAAATCACTAAATGTTGTGCCACAATTTTTCCAAATCAAACCACAATCATATGTTAATAGGTCCTTATATGAGATGTTTTATTTAATGAGGTAAAATTAGTTTTACAAATTAACACATCGGCATTTTACAAACTACATTTGATATGGCTGCGTGGGTCATCAAACAATACAAAATTATCGTTAGTTTATAAGTTGGGCGTGTATTATGTATATGGATTTTCAAAATCAGATAAAGTTATGTAATGAAACTATTTGTCATTAACAGAAACCATATGCTACTAACAATCCCATCTTGAAGTTTGCTCTGATAAATAATGTTGGACTTCAACTTCAAAAGTTAAATTGGCAAAAGGAAAACAATTCCATCCTGCAGGTGAAACTAACTTCTAGGAGGGAAATGGAGTTGAAAACTAAAAATTTCTAACTACACTAGAACTAGAATTTCACTCAGAACTGTCAAAGCTTGTGCAAAGCGTAGCTCACGAAATAAAAGAGAAATATTTTTCTTAAAATATTGTATAAAATAATAAATTCACATAAGACGAAAATGTGGAGATGAAAAAATGTCGTAGTAGTAAAAGTAGTATATGTGGAAATCAACTCAAATAAGGGTCTGAAAATTAAAAAGGGTCCTAAATAATAATGCTGGCAACAGGCAAAGTATCATATTACACAAGTCTAAACAAATTCTATAAAATTTATGAAATTTTCTTTAAGCTTTCTGACGCTGTACCTAAAGGCGAACTTTGTCTCTTCTGTATTGAAATTCATTCGTTGCACCTTAATAGTCCCATAACGGAGTCGGTTTTTGGGCTGTTAATGAGGGTGTAGTTATTGTACACACAATAATCAACAGTCGACATAAAGTGTAATACTGTTTGGCTACGAAATCGGGTATTCCTTTGAAACTTATGCTATGCCGTATTAGCTGAAACTAATTAAGGCTTGCTTTACCACCGTAAAGCTCATGCAGCCGCTTATACAGAATGAATATAGGATATATGGCATAATTAGCGTATGAATTTATGTGTATTTCAAGTTATTAATTGCCTTATCTGAAAAGTATGTAATATATTATATAACTCCGTAGGTAATTGTTTTTGAACAGCGTCTGCAATTAAAAGCTACCCGGTAGCTATTTCTCTATCAAAAGTTAATAATGACTGTTTTTCCCCTCAAAAACAGAAGCGTAGTACGTAACAAGTACGTAACAAAATCTCTTTTTAGATGGTAATGCTATACTTTTCTAATGGAGAAAGTTTTTCAACTTGTTTAATTGATGTAAACACTGCTACCCTTACGATAAATAAATAAGTGGAAGACCTATTTAAGCAAGCGCTTAAATGTGCCGTAGTTGCCGCCTGACAATGATAAATTTGATTTTAAAATTTAAGACAGTTTCTGGCGTGATAGACTTTATCTCTATTCGAAATAGGTCTCTTGAATTTCATTATCTCAAAAAATCAAGTAGGTTTAAACCCAGCGAGGAGGTCCGCCATTCACCTTGACGCATCTCTTCTACCTATACACCAATTAGGAAACCTATTATTTAAAAATGGTCAAACTTTAGTTCCAAAATGAAGTAGAAGCTCATTCTGCTGCAGCTATATTTTGTTGTGAGAAACCATAACTCGTGGGTTACTTACTGCTACATTAAAAAATTTTTAGTGATCCACTTGAGTTATACAATTCAACTATAAAGTATAAAAATAATTTATAAAACTTTCACATGAAATGAACACCTTGGGAAAATAATAATCAGATTAAAATTGTGGTTTGATTAAAAACATTTTGTAATTATTGCCTCAATAAAGTATATGTCATTATTTATTAAAAGATTTTTTTTAAAACGAAAATATAATGTCTCCTTAATAATCACATTGTAATAGGTATTAAGAAATATATGGAACTTTTGGGCAAAGACGCTTATTCGATTTTTGCTAAAGCAATCTCACATCTGTCTAACGATAAAAAAGAATGATTGACAAGAATGACAATACGTTAGGGTTGTCCTCAAAAGATTTGATGACGCGAATTCCAGATATTTCTCGTTCTTTCACGCATAAGAGATGATCGTCTAAAAGTGTGAACCCCATTGCTATAGTTTACTATTGGTTTGACTGCCATCCTAATAAATGTTCGATATACATAAATTAATGTAAAGATAAATTCACTTACTTGATATAAATGTGTTAGATAAATAAATTACCAGTAAGATTAGTGCTATGATAGTGTTTAATTAGTCGTTCTTAGTTGATTAAATTAATGCCTAGAAATAGTGATTAATCTAGTATTAATGTAAACAAGACTAAATATTTGTGATTGCCAATAATATTAGGCCTGTATTTAATGGAATTAAAGGCTAAAGGACAAAGGTGTGTCGTATAGTACTGTAGAAGGACATTACAACGATTTTCTTCTGCATTTTTATCACCTGTAGTCCAGAACAAAAAATAGACATTATAATGTGAATAAAGACCGCTACACTTGCAGCCACGTCCCCAATGCTACACCCGAAGGTATTACATAGGGTTTAACGCAAAATTAATATGCTTCAAATGTAATCTAACTTCAAAATTAATCGATTCTAAATAAAAATCTAACAAACTGAAACAAAACCAGAAATAGGATTTGAATAATGGTATCCCTAGCTTTGACTTTGGAGTGTGTCCGATCAAAAGACACAAGCAAAATGAAAAGGATCCGAAATACCAGATAACAGCTGCCTGCTCTGCTTACCGGTACGACCTGAAGGATCGTCTTAAAACTATCAAAATATAGCTAGCTAATAAAATAGGCGGCAGAACGTCAAACGAATTAAATCAAGCTACAAAACATTATATGCAGACAAAAATTTAAATATTAAAATAAATATAAATATATAAATAAACATAAAATAAATATATAAAAAAAATAAATAAAAATCTAAATAAGCAAAAGCATGTAACAGGGCATAAATTAGCAAACGCATCACCCAAATTATCAGTCGCACTCGCATAAGCATTATGATTGCTAGCGCTATTACACACAAAAAGTGCTCGTTAAATTATTTCAAAATCTTCTTATTAATACAAATCAAAGCTTATGCGTGTACAGTCGCCACAATTTAATTCTCACCTCGGATATAAATTTCTCCAGCATCTGAAGATCTGGTCATCTTCTTACGTATATTTGTATCTTACTGCTAATGGGAGATGGATGTGCACTGTTAAAGTCTTGGTGGGTATGCACTAAACGTTCTGGACGAAGGGGGGTTGCAATCACTATCACTTTAAAAGTCCCGGAGGATGCGCGGTTTTATTCTATTTTATTTCTTTATTTATGTTACTGATTTAAATTAAAGAGGGTTTTCTGATTTAGTTTGTTATTATTTATTTACGTTTTATTTATTCCCGATACTCCGCGCGTTTAAGGAGAGACAGTAATTGTTTCAGTGGTGTGGGGGTTTGTCGTGCATAATAGATTTTTGCCTAATTATTTTTGCTTTTGTTTTTGCTTTAAATTTTTTTTTTAAAATTTTTTAATTTTTATCTTTATTTTTATTTTTTATATTTAACAGGTTTTTAATCGTGCTCATATATCGTGCCAAGTTGAATCTTAGTTTTCCAATCCTCCCTCCCCCAGCCCTTGATTTACGCGCAGTTAGCACCGTCCAATCTCGCGACCCTTCCCGCAAATTCTTTAAAAGCTGTCCATAACGCTTTCTGGTTAGCCACTTCCCCGACTTCCTCTAGGCTCTTTGACCATGCTACACCTACTATAGCTAACTTTCCATCGGCCAACCCTCGATTTTCCACCTCGAGCGGGCAGTTGCAGAGCACGTGCTCTGAGCTTTCTGCGCTCTCACCGCATTCGCACCGGTCGTTGTCGGTTAAACCGAATCTTCGCAAATATGCCTTCAAAGCGCCATGCCCTGTTAGTAGCTGCACCATTTTATGGTCGAGCTTCACGTCGATCTTATCTCTAGCTACTGTACTTGGTATGAATCCGTGTGTCAACCTGCCCGTGGCAGCGTTGTTCCACCTTTCTTCCCATTGTCGTATTGATCTTTCCCGTAGCTTTCTTGTAATCAGAGACCTTGGTATCGACGAGTACGATATCCGGAAGTCGCCCGTCGCCGCCTCTTTAGCTAATTCGTCAGCCCTATTATTTCCTACGGTACCATCGTGTGATCTAACCCAACAGAACTTTAAATGTCGAAACCCGAACGCCGTATGTGCTACCCTCCAGACGTCCGCCTGGAGGTCTGGCGAGGTGTTCATATTTGTTAGGGCCGTCAGCGATGATTTACTATCGCTGATGATGTAATACACGTTTCTACCCGTGTCATTTATCACATAATCAATAGCTTCCCGTATAGCAACCAATTCGCACTGGAAGACAGTGCTCCAGTTCGCGAGTTTGGTCTAAAACCAAAACACTTCCCTTTGCTCATTATATACGACAAACGCCGCGCCTGCTTGCCCATCGTCCATACGCGAACCGTCCGTGTAAATCCTGATCCATATCGCGTTCCCATCGTTTTCGACAAATTCGATACCTCTAACAACGGCCGGGTGCCCTAACTCTGACATGACGATTTTCCTCTCAGCTTCCCTATTTGCAAGATTTATACTCTCTATAATTTCCTGTCCTTTCCCAGTATTGACTGATCTCCCTAACAACATATTCGATAGGGAGAGTCATAATGATCACCTGAACCGCCTCCGTGGAGGTGGTCCTATACGCCCTCGCCGCCTTGAGCGCGGTTATGCGTTGCACGCTCGTCAGCTGTCGAGTTTCCCTTACTTTACAACTCTCCGCCCAAACGGATGCTGCATACATCATCGCCGGCTCTATTGCTCCGGCGTAAACTGTCCTAAGCGATTCGCCCCTGAAACCTCAATTTATTTTCGCCACCAACATCATTTTATTTGATATTTCGCTGCCCTTACTTTTTATGTACGCTTTCCAATTTAATTTGTTGTCGATCTTGACACCGAGGTATGTGATAGCATCCTTAAACGCGATTTTCTCCCCTCCTAGCTCTAGACTAGGGGATCGCTGCCATGTTTCGTCATGAAATAAAGCGCCTCTAATTTCAACGTGTAGAATTTTAACTTTGCCTGCTGCGACCATTCGTGTAACTTATTAAGCGCCTCGTCCGGTTTTGTGCGCATATCCTTTAGTAATCGCGATCTGACAATTAAAAGTGTATTATCCGCAAACCCTGACCTGACCCTAAAAATGCTCTCATACAACAACTTCCAAAATGTGGGACCAGAACATGACTTTACATGTGATTTTTCAATGCTCCACCCGAAGGTACTATATTGGCCAGAAAGCGTGTTTTTTACCCAGAAAATTTTGAAATTTGTCGAACCCTGCTGTTCCATGCAAGGTGGGGATCTTAAACGTGCGTGACAACTCTCACACAGGAGACCTCCATTTTACCTCTCATCCGAACGAAGGTGTATTTTTGTGAAAAATGCTTGCCTAACATTTTTCAAGCGGACCGTGTCGGGATACGAACGCGGGACCTTGGGCGTAGTAGTCACACACATACCAACTACGCCACGGAGTCGCCACCAGAGCATGACCCTTGCGGGCATCCCCTTTCCACCTCGCGCGACAAAATATCAACCGGAATGTCAACCTGCGCCAATCGCCCTGTGAAATAACTCTTGACGAAGGACATCAAGTTTTGCTGACAACCCCTACTTTCCATTTCGCAAACGATCAATGGCCACCAGGCAGCGTCAAATGCTCCTGAAATGTCCAAAGCAACAACGACACAATGCTCCTTTGCATCTTTCGCCTGCATAATTTTCCCTACAACAAACTCTAATGCGCCGATAGTCGACTTTACCTCCATAAAATCGAACTGTCGGTTATTAAAATCGTCGATGTCTCGCACTAAGTGCTCAACTCGCGTAGTTATAACGCGATTCAAAGCTTTTCCTAGCACCGGTAGCAAGTTAATTGGACGATAGCTGCCCAGATTTGGCGCATTCGCCTTTTTGGATTTAGGTATAAATTTCGCGTTTTGGACTTTTCAGCAACAAGAAAATACGCTCCTTTTTAAACAAAGATTAAATAGCCCGGCAAAAACACACGGGACTAACAGGCACGCCTCCAGAGCTGCATCTGGAGTAATTTCGTCATGCCCCGGTGCGTTTTTAAGGTTTATTTTCCTAAGAGCCCTTATGACCTCGTGAACTAGGATTGCCTTATCGGTACCTGTCCCTTGCGCCTCTGTATCTTCCCGACGTACTAAGTAGTGCGACCCCTCATCCTCCTCGGGATTATCCTATGGGAAGAATTTCTGTAGCAGATATTCTGCCGTGCAAACTTTCTTTTTTTTGGACTACTTCATGTCGGGAATACAAGAACACGCAGAGAAATAAAACCCAAGTTCTACGAGCCAGGAAGCAACATTAAATAAAAATACGGAACAATAATACAATGCGAAAGCTGTTGAGCAATTGAAAGAGAGCATATACAGGAAGCAACATAAACCGCAGGAGAATTAGATAAGAAAGTAAAAGCGGGTACTGGCAAAAGGGTACGGATTTCAAAAATCGAGGGAAGACTGCTTTTATCATTGGTACTGGTTTATGGCAATTTGCATTGATGACGTTTGGACTTAGCAACACTCCTGCTACTTTGAGCGCTCATTGGATAAGATTTTACGTGAACTGTTGTACAAAACAAGCTTCGTGTATTTAGATGGCGTGATCGTGATTGGTATGACATTTATGGAACACTTGACCAATTTAGAGGAAACGTTTCAAGGATTTAGAGAAGCCAATCTGAAGTTGAGCTCAAAGAAGCGCTACTTTCTCGGCTAAGAGGTAAAAACTAGTAACATATAGGTTCGACACGATAGAGTTAGACCAGACCCGGAAGAAGTTAGGGCGGTGCAAGAGTGACCAGCGAACAAAGACAAACTTACTTTTTTTTAGGTTAGTAAACTATTACATTCCACTACTTAATATTAATGGTTTTGGGGAAAGCTTAACTAAAATTAAGACAACACTCACTGCAATTACGCTTCATCGTATATAGTTAGAATGAGCAGGTTGTTATAGTATATTGTATTAGGTTATAAGTATTTATACTTAATTTTAATTGTTTATACTTGTATATAAGTGGAGACAATATGTCACATTATTTTAAGTAGGGTTAATATTAAGTTGCTAGGTCAATTGATGTATTCAATTATTGATACATTGAAGTAACGCAACTACGTTGTCGCGACGGCCTTATACTGAAAATTGGAGCCATAGTTTACGGCTGGCGACGAAATGTGGTCTTCTTTGTCGAACAACCGTGATTAACGATGATAAGCAGTTGCAGCGACTGGGGACTGAACAAGAGGGTGATCCAGATCTAGGAGTCATTATGGATTGGAAAATCAAAGTAGAACGTCTATCGTGGCAGAATATTAACCCGCTAAGTAGCACGCTGAAATCGTACTCGACATAGCGGAATTCCTAAAAATTAGAGGAAGGGATCCTGGTGTGATCCATAAAAAGGAAGAAGGATCTATGAGTACGCTTCAGATAGTGGTTTCCAAAAGCCGGATATCCGAGGTTTCAGGAATTTACATAAGGAACATTGAGAGGGTGCTTTGGCCTCAAAAAAAAAATTCTAGACAGTGTCCGTAAAATATTTCACTAGGTGGAATGCAGTGTGCGCCGTTGTGTAGTCCAAAAGCGCCGATTTGGCAATACACCATTGGAAACCATTTCCTGAAACCGCCGGATATAAATACATCTTAATGGCCATGAATTACTTTACAAAATGGAATGAAACGTATGCCAGAAAGGAACAACCGTCGGAGCTTTTCAGCCATTTTAAATACTTCTGCAGCTGCACGCTGACTAAGGAAGAAATGTTGAGTCAGTGCTATTTCAAGAGTTTTGCCGGTTGCTGGGGAGGAGAAACACCTGAGCGACACCGTTGCACTCTCGACCGGATTGTATGGCAGAACGCATTAGCTGCACCTTGCCATAGTATCTCTTCAAGGTAGTCTCTGAGCATCTAAAAAACTGCGATCAATACCTATTTGTATAGGCCGATCGATCTGCGGTTCACGAAAGTACTAGAAAAACTTGAGCATGTGCTACGCTGGATCAAGGGATACGTTGACCTTACATGTGATTTTCCAATGTTTCACTCGAATGTACTACATTGGCCAGGAAGCGAGTTTTTTCTTTACCTGGAAAATTTGGAATTTTGCCGAACCCTTGCTGTTCCTAGCAAGGTAGGGATCTTTAACGTGCGTGACAACACTCACACACGGGACCTCCATTTTACCTCTCATCCGAACGAGGGTGTATTTTTGTGAAAAATGCTCGCCTAACATTTTTCAAGCGGACCGTGTCGGGATTCGAACCCGGGACCTTGGGCGTAGCAGTCACACAAATACCACTACGCCACGGAGCTGCCTGGATACGTTGACCACGTGAACTTGATTATGGTTGAAATCTTCGACAAAACGTTGTAGGCGAAAGTTATGTCGAAAGACTAATATGGAAAATGCATAACGTGCACGAAGATGTAAGAAATAGTATTTAGATTGGGAGTGACCAGATTAACACCAGGTATGACACTAAGGCGTAAGATTCTGCCTTTTATACGGTAGACTACTTATGGTTCTACAATCCCAGACGGAGGCGTGAATTGTTGCCAGAGTTACAAGTACAAATATTGAAACGAATCAATGATGTACTATAAAGGATTCGTAAGCTTGCTAAAGGCAGAACAATAGTGGTGCACATTAACAGACTGGCACCTTACGACAGTGACGACTACGATAATGCCAGAGGACATTATAAACTGGGGCTAGTATGGAACCAAGGAGACGAACCAAGGCTTGGTACAAATTGATAATGGTTCATGTCCGTGCACAACTGTGCCGCCAAAGCGAGGTTTGGAATTACTTAATATGCCAACAGGTATTTATTCTGTGCGACTTTGAAATACTCTCTTGCCCATTGCGTAGCGGCGGATCTCAATAAGACCCGATGGGTTGCTACAGTGTTCAAAAGTAAATTTAATAGTCTGGGCCAGCTTCACCAACAACAACCGAGGTGGGCAAAACCATATTCCTTAGATATGGACGTAGTTACATTTATTACTTAGTGACAATGCAATTGTCCCTTGGTAAACCCAGTTACCAGCACATATGGAGAGCTATGGTAAATTTCAAAGACCAGATGATGCAGCGTGAGAACGAGAACTTTGCCATAGCTAAGATTTGTTGTGGGCTCGAGAGATTGAAGGGGAAGGTAGTACGAAATATGCTGGAGGCAATATTCTAGACAATCAGAATTCAAATGCGGCTTAAACCCATATGAAACGGCACCTGATATTAGGAGTGGCGATTTCTACTTCCGTTAATATGGGAAATTCAAGAATGTTTCCGGTTGTTCTTATCGTCACAGTGACATCCATTTTCTAACTCGTAAAATATTCTGGGACGGAGTTGTTTAAAGAAGAGGAAACTGTAACAGTAATTAAGAGGTATATGGTACATTATGAAAAGGACGCCTATTCGATTTTTACTAAAGAGGCGTCATATCTGTCTTGTGACAAGAAAGAATGACTGATAGTATCGTGATTCAATAGGGTTGTTTTTCGAAAGGTTTTGATGATACACATATTTGTCTTTTTTCGGGAATAACGGGTTATCGTGTATAAGTGTGAACCAAGTTGAGAAACTTTATATTAGTTTGAATTCCGTTATATTAAACGTTTGTTGTATACAAATTAATGTGATGATGAATTCGCGCACGTGATATAAATGTGCTACATAAATAAACTATTAGTATGATAATAGCGTTGATAGTGTTTAATTCGTCATTCTTGGAAGATTAATTTAGTATCTACATTTTGGGCATCTCTTATGTGTGTCAACCAAATTTATTCTATTATCAGGGCTCTATATTTCCTGCAGTTGTTTACATCAAGTCTGCAGTTGTTATTAATCTTCTTCCTTAGAGTACTGCATATACATCCAGTTCAATTAAAATGAGCAGAAAAGCACAGAAATGGTTTCTTTGACTTCAGCAACTTTTTTTGAACATCTTAGAAACCCAGTAGTACATAAAAGCAGGTGGTTTTGATGCTTTACAACAGGGATACAACCTACTATACAAGAATGCGTTTTATTTTCTTACTTCTAGGAATAAATGCATTCTTTATATGGGTTACAAAGAAACAAGCTCATTAGAATATTTTTCCAATAAAGTAATTGTTGATTTATTTTCACTGTATTCGCTCTACGTCATCAATTAGCAGATTAGTTCGAGGAAATGTTTTAGGTATATAATTGTTAATTCTGCTGAAGTTACTGATGCTAATTACAATAGCTAGGCCCGAAGGTATTCCAAAACAGTGAAAAAGCTCTTTGACTAATGCGTCAACCACTGTTGCTGTTTCCTGGTTGGGTATGGCATACGCGATTATGTAGATGTCCAAAAACTTTGGACACCCGGATCTTGGAAAACTATTTGAAGAGCACTCACAGATCCATTTTCCTCTTTTAGGGTTCGGACCAAGCGCCCGTCCTCAAACTACTCTACTTAGTGGGCTCACATTCTACCACGACGGAAGCTTTTCTTTGGCTTTATAATTTATATTGACGCTTAAATTTAGGTCATTTACTTGTTCCGTACTTAGCTGCTGTAACTGTTAATCATCGTTAATCACATTTCGTTCCCAGCAGTGAACAGTGGATACAATCTTCAGGACATGGCTGTCTTGACAACGCATCTGTGTTACTGTGATTTGAACCTGCTCGATCTTTAGTTTCGAAATCGGATTCCTGTAGCCTTTCTATCCATTTTGCAATCTATCCTTTCGGGCTCTCGAATTGCAGTAGCTACTTCACGTTGCGTGATCTGTCCTCGGGTAAAACTTTCGACTATAAATATACTAATAAAAGTGTATTGCCGATTTCACTACTAACTAACTAGCAGTTCTTTTCTCGTAACTCAACAGTTGCTTTCCGGTTTCCAGAGTACCTTTCTGTAATAACTAATAACCCTTTCTTGTCAATCCTGTATCTCGGACATCACACTTCCAATGCCAACATTACCTGCGTCTGGGTATAATATAAACTTGTCTTGCGATAGAGTGTAGTTTAAAATCAGAGCTGCATTCAATAAATACCTTAGCTGCTTGAACGCACTCTAACAACCTCTAGCCCATTAATAATCACGCATTTGCACGTTTAATTTGACCAAGCACTTGTCAGTATTCGAAAATCCACAAACAAATTTTTATAATCTGTGCATAATCACAGAAAACTGCGTAGCAGGTTTTTATCTAAGGGTGTTAACTACTATTGGGTTGCCAAAACTTTTTCGGTGTCCGACCTAAGTCCATTTTGTGAGACTACATGCCCCGGGTGTTTTACCTCTTCTTCGAGCAGGGTCACTTCTATGCGCCCAACTTCATATTGGCTTCTTTCAATCTGAAACACTTCCTTTAAATTGGTCAAGGTAAGATTTATTCATTAAATGCTCAGAAGTGGCGGGAGAGTTGCAAAATCTAAATGGTATCACTGTGAATTGACATGGATCAGTACCGATACCAAAGAAGATTTCTCTCGATCTTTGGGATCAACACCCACTTACCAATACCCGTTCCCAAGTCTAAGATCGAGAACCACCCTAATCCTGAGTGTGTCTAGGGTGTCGTCAATTCATAACAATGCTAACTGTCTTTTTTCGTCATGTCATTTAACCGGCGATAGCCACCACAGAATCTTGTCGACTGTCCTTCTTCTTCACAAGCACAACAAACAATGCCAAAAGCTGTCGGAGCGATTCGTCGCACGTTTCCTCTCCATTTCATCAACCATTCTCTCCTCATGCTTGGCAATGGTTTCCTTCTCAGCATTTGTCTTATTGGCTGGGCATCCCCGGTGTCGACTTTGTGCTTAACTACAGCGGTTTTCTTCAACTGACTGGCCCCATCACCACGCTTTCTGAGAGAACGTCGTTAGTCAAACAAACCCGCGTAGATACATCGTTTGCCTCAGAAACGGTATCTCTTCGTTCTTTACTCTCAAGACATCCTCTTTTATATCTAAACAAAAATCGTACTTCTCAAAATGTCCATTTTAAAAATAGTTTTCTTGTTGATGTCCGCTTTTATTATCTGTTGGTCAAGTATTTTGCAACCACTCCCGATTTTTACGTTTGAAGTACCGTGCGTCCGCTTGTCCTCGCTAGCCACCAGAAGCAGATGCGCTGTGACAGGCGCCACTATATCATGTTTGCGCAGCAAGGCAGAGTTTGCAATTGTCCTAGCTGCAATGTTATCAACTAAAAACTTATTAACACCTTACCATTATGCTGTGCATACACGCGTAGATACTGTCCTTGCACCTAGTTTGCGCGGTGGGGATGATGTTTTCTAAGGGAAAATCCATACAGGTCGCCTTTTGACAGACACCCCTCCGATTGTCAAACCTCTTTAGTTTTCCGACTTCTCTCTTAGGTTGCTTGTACTGCCTTTGGATATACTCAGATTCTCCATAATTCCAACATTTTTGTTTTTTCCTCTTTTGTTGCTGATCAGGAAGAATCCGTAGAATCATTTCTTCCATGCTCTCTCATCTCTGTTCTTTCACAAAGCATCTAACTTCAATGCTACGATGCGATGCCTGCTTTGTTGTTTCAAACTGCAAAGCATGAGCAAACGCACCATCTAGGGTTTTAGGCCCAACCAGTGGCAACATTTGCTGAATTTTGTATTTCATTTACAAAGGTCTGTACTACCACTGTTCCAAAAACTGCAGGTGTCGTTGAATAGTTAGTTTGATAAAGCAAGCAATGTCTGTTTTAAACTATTGTAAATTTGGCTTTCTTGTAACGGTTGTTTACCTCAGCGTGATACACTTGTTACACGCGAAAATCGCCATACTTCGTTTCCAGCCTTGATGTTGTAGTCCGTAGTTTCTTTAATCATGGCCCGGTACAGTTTGTAGGATGCTCGAAGCTTCACTACATAGTGCGACTCTCAACGCAGCCGTTAGCTGTCGTGGTAGTTTCAAACATTTGAAATATGTCTTACAAGGCGACTTTCTATCAAACATATGTGGTTTTACTTTGAGCTTAGATGGCGGCGGTTTGTTTTCCTCTGCATTCTTAGATTCTGTTGTATCACCAGAGCTGCAAGCGCTTTAATTCGTTCTTCTAATTTCAGTACATGTTCTATTTTTCGAGAATTTTCTATCAGCTTTTCTGAAAACTTTGGTCCAAGTTTTTCTAAACCGCAGAAAAATTTTATTTCTAGCTTTCCCGCAAATTCTGTAGTTTCTTACATAAATTCCTCTCTCTATTGTGTGAAATTTTCTATTAATCTTTGATCAATCGCTTCGCATTCTGATCTAATTGAGCTGCAAAATTTTCATGCAGATTGGCGGCAGTCTGGTTTGGCTTTTCTGCCAGATTCTGAGACTTTTCTTGTAATTTTTCTGCCAAATTCGTGTTACTTTCTTCTAATTTCATTGCGGCCTAATTAAGTATTTTTGTAAGTTTTGCAGCGGTTTGTTTTTGTTTCTTCGTATGTTTATTTAATTTCGTCTAATTCTGCTATCAAGCTCGTAGAATTTTCCTCAATACCTGACCTGAAATGCATCAAAAAGGAATTTTGCTATAGATTTTTTCTTTTGTTGATTACGAGTGATAGACATGCAAAAGATTTGATTGTAATGCGACACCTATGAATCTTCCTTTCTTATCGCTAAACAAATATGAGGCCGCTTTAGTAAAAGCCAAATAAACGTAATTTCCAGAGTGTTCTTTATACTACTTAATTACTCACAATATTCTTAATACCCTCTGAAACCAATATCCATCAAATGCGACTATGAATTTCGTCGTGCAAAAGAGGCAAACTTTCCGTTGGAGATAAGAAAATATTGACATGATAATATTATCAGTCCGTCGAATTTGGACAGAAATACATATCTTAGGTGCTAAAGATTACTTATGACCGCGTCCATGGTATAGTTCACGTCGATTTAAATATAAAAGAACTTCTGCAAAACGGATTCCTAAATGCTTGAATGTCTAAGACAAACGAGCAAGAGTGGAAGCATCACGGTCAATCTGTGTCCATTTTGTAGGAGATTTAAATCTCTTGAACTGTCTTGTGACTATGAATGAAACAGTAGCCCGTTTAACAGCAATCGGTAAAATTTTAAAATATGCAGGAATAGTTCTTGTTACGTTTTTTGATATATCCGTCGAACAATTATGGTTGATTACCTAGAAAAGGGTTAAAGCATCATTGAGGATTACTAACCACCCTGGGAGAAAAAATTAAGGGAACAAGACGCGGCATGTTAGCGAAAGTTACGTTGTTTTTGCAATACAATGGGCCCACATACAAATCACGCAGTGCCATGAATTCAATTCGGGATTTATGGTTCGATTTGCTGGAACAGCCACCCTATTCCCAAGATTTACTCTTCACGGACTATTACTTGTTCCTTCGATTAAAAAAAAATGTTTAAAGTGACATTAATTTCTGAGAACATAAAGTTATGTACTTATTTTAGTGTTTCGCCGTGATTGATTATTGCAACTACTCTAAACAATTTTAACTTGTACCTGCAAACGATTTCAACTGTAGCCCATTCATCTTACACGGTTTCAAGACAAGAGCAATAAATTTTGAAACAAGTATTCGACATGTTTGCACAAATCACATGAATGAGATGCTATAGAAAAGGTAGTGGTACTAATTTATTGACTGAAATACGAGCTACTAGCGTATAGAGATATTAATCTACTTCCATGCGCCATTTAGATGAAAAGCTTTAGGTAATGTACACAGCTCCTCTACATTGAAAAAACGATGCCGCAAATGCAAATTTTTCGGTTTAGCAAAGAAATTGATTAGACTTAAACCAGGAACTAGTAAGTTTAAGATTCTGTAACGATAACGTTACATTGATGTTGGTTACTGCATTTAAGAACGCATCTACTACTGAATTGTGTTCAACATTTGAAACAAAAAGAAAGCGGAATCGCTGCAGAAAATAACTTTGTATTTCATCTTACCTCTATAACATAATTTGTATCGAGGATTACAATAGTTTCTACATAACCCTTAATGAAATATTCACAGTACATAAAAAAGATTTTTTTTTGTGTATTGTTATATGAAACGAATTAATTCCCTCACGTTATAATGAATAAATGGTAGCAGATTTTTAAACGGGGAAAGTTTGCAGCCCCAAACAGTGTACATTCTGATACTCCTCTTTTAAATAAATTGGTAAATTTGGCTTTGCAATCCCAACACATTTTCAATTAGTCGCATTCGTGTTTTGGATATCTTTTTATTACATTACAGAATCAAATATTAAACATAAGTTAGATAAAATAACCTATTCGGACGGTTAATTAATTTTCTACTGTCTTAACAAACATACATTGTAGTCATATAATTGTCCAGCTCGTAATTTTTAAAGCAACAGCATTTTTAGCGTCATCATCGAATTCAACACCTTTAGTAACTTTGAAATTGCATAAATAATGTTAAACTTCGAAGTCTGCCTTCTCTTAAAGGGTTAATATTTTACTTTTTTAAGTACCCCTAACGATCTTCTTCCAAATGCCATTCTTCGAAAGCTCAGCTAGTTTATCTAGTCCCTTGCCTTTTCCTGTTGTCAATATATGATTAAATTTTTGTCAAAGCTAGCAACCGGGAAACAGTTCGCTTTCAGTAGGCTTAGCGTTTTTGACCTGGAAGGGTATTTTTATTTTTCCAGGTTAGAAAAGCTCATGATACTAGCAACTTTCAATGAAAAACAATTTAAGTTGTAGAGTGAATAAGATGAAATTATAACTTGAGACTTTTATGCAAAACCCTAATGATCATTTCAAATCGAACTAGTAATTGAAAGATGGAAAATATAAGGTCTTGGACAGGACTTGAACCAGTATCCTGGTTTTGCCGGAACGATGCGTTTACCAATTACGCCACCGAGATCGAGTCCTGTCCAAGACTTTACATTTTCCATCTTTCAATTACTAGCTCGATTTGAAATGATTATTTGGGCTTTGCATAAAAGTTTAAGTTATTATTTCATCTTATTCGCTGTAATACGATAGTATTTATCAACCTACCTTGTGTAATCAACTATCTAAAATATTTATATATATATATATATATATATATATATATATATATTATTGTGAGGTTACCTGTATTAATCGCGCCCCATTAATTGGACTTATATAATTCTGATATATTTTTCTTCGAATCTTGCCATTGGCTGCTCCTAATAATTCCTCGGCTGCTCCTAATAATGTTTCTTACCTAATCTCCTAAATAATATCGTTGACACCTACCTGTTACATCCAAAACGTCCTGTACATATCCTTAGGCTGAAACTTCAATAGACATTCACCAATCACGCATTCAAAAATAATAACTCAATTGGCCAAATATATCACACTCTATTTACAATTGATCCATAGTACATTTTAAAACACCATTCCTTTAGGTACATCCATAAATTTCAATAATTTTATAACAATAATCATGCAAATTGATGACCTTTTAAACACATATATTTTTATTTAAAGTAAGAGGTCGTTCCTCATCCCTTACGTTATCCTTTTGTCTTAGCATGAGCTCATAATAAACTGTGCATATAAATTTACTGCACTACCAAATATCTATAAGCCCTCTATACCTCTTTACAACATTTGGTTATTTGTAAATTTCTTAATTATTTTCAAAGACCCAATTTTCTTGTAAAGTCCCATAAATGTCTATTCATAAAATATCAAATAATAATAAAACACATCAAATTCAAATTCAAATAGTCACAAACACCATAAAAATATTCACCAGTCAATGTTCTATTCAATCGCTTACCTGGTTTTTAACTTCTAAGTGTACTCCACCATCTAGCTCCTTGAAGATGCTACCGTCTAGTAGCTACCCAGTCCATCAGCTAACTCCCTAGTTCCATTACCATCTCTGCCATGCATACCGCTGTTTTCAATTTCCATTCCAAAAATTCCAATATCCAAACTTAACTTTATTATTTAAACATCGCTTTTTTGTATCATCCAAACACTTTCAAAACTTTAATTTTCGTGCATTCCAATACCAACTCAACAAGCTTTGTATTTACGTACCACTTTAACGTTTTACCACAAAGATGCTTTTAGCTTCTGCATAAAATTTTATTAACTTGCACTAGTTCACTAATGCTGGATGAAATCTTAACGAAAAAGCAAGAGCAAAAGAGCAAAAGGGAAAAAGAGCAAAAGAGAGCGAGACCCCTCTCTGCCAGTGATTATATAAGTAAAATTCGCCCCCCCCTGTTTTAAATTGGCCCGTACACTTCTATACCCGTTCCTATAATTCCGGAAAGTTGTTTTCTAACCGTTCTGCATTTCATCGAAAAAGCTTTAACGTATCTCGGATTCTTGTAAATTTTTATAACGATCATAACAATACTCGGTAAACCGCTTCGAACCGTCACTCCGTTGTCCGAACTTAGCCTCTATATCTTTATTTGTCAACGCCTTTACCTTGAACAAACATCTCTCATCGCCCTTGTACCTAAAGTTTTATCTCACACATACGCTTCCACCAGCTGAACCTCTGCCCTTCTTGTACAATGCACACCAATCACCTTGCTTGGCTCCATTTCCCAGTTTTTAACAGACTCGTGTTTGCTTTTAAATATCCTTGAAATTATCGATTTCTGCTCTGCCCTCCGGAGGTCTTCCCGAACTTACATCATAATACCTTTGCAGGTACTCCAAAAATGTCGCCCTTTCTACTATGTTCTATAGAGCAACGTGTTGCTTAACCTCACTCTCAAAATGTCTCGACAAATATTTGATGATTTGCCGATCCGTTAAAGGTAGATTTAATTGCTTTGCGATGCTATATTTTCTTATCGTATATTGTTCCCGGAATCTTCCAAATTCTCCCTTATATCTCCCTGCAATTAGATAATCCCTAACCTGATCCTGCCTATGATGGCTCCAATAATGCTTGAGAAATTTTTCCTCAAAATCTAAATATGACTCAATATCTTACCCTACCAAATTATACCAGGCTTCTGCGTTATCTTTCAACAAAGCCTTTACTACATTTAATTTAGCTTGTTCGTCATATAAATTACATACTAATGTCCGGATATTATTCATGAAAATCTGTGGGTATACCCTATTGTTTCCATAAAATTTCATTTGCTGTTCTACTGAAATATTACTCGCACACAACCTTGGGCTCTCCCCCGCTAAAGCATTTATATTTTGTTTAATCCCTGTTACCTCTCTCTCAACTCTGAATATCTGGTCTCAACATGACTCACTCACCTCAGTCATTTTTCCATTGATCTCCTCTTCACAAAAAATTTTAACTTCCGTTTTGAGCTGTCCAATTTTACTCCAAATCCCAACTATAGACTCTGTTGTTTGAAAACCTGGTGTTCATTAACGCACATAATGCAGAATGACTTAACCATAATAATATATATGTAAATAAACTTTTGTGAAAATAATAAAAGCTTATTTACCTATACAAATCGAGCTAATAGTTGTATAGCTATTAACAAAACAATAATTTTATTACTTCACAAGGGGAAAAATATCCACTGACCGGTTTCGGCTTTCTTGAGCCCCGTCAGAGCGTAGTGGTTTCCAACAACCCTATGAAGTAATAGAAGCCATGATCCTGATATAAGTTTGAGGGAAACTTTGTATAATAGCAAGATTTCGTAGTATCGCCATAAAATTGTAAAACCCCAACACCACTAAGCGTGGAGGTATAAAAGTTGATTCGAAACTAGATCGTAGTTTAACAGATATACAAGTATTTTCTGTCTTTGAGATTTGCGGAATGTTATAGCAAAATTTATTTGCAAAAATAAGAAACCTTCACGTGGCGTCGCCCGTTTTTAGCCCCAAAGGCAATTCATAACAAAAGGAAAAGTTATTTGCAGTCAGCAATAAGGTGTTTTACCACCTGATGGCGATATTATTTACAACTGCCATAGTACAAAGTTTGCATTGAACTTATATCAGTATAATAGTTTCGATCACTTCATAGCGTTGATGAAAGCTAATTCGCTCTGACGAGGTATACGAAGGCCGAAGCCGGTCAGTGGATGTTTCCCCTCCTTGTAAACTAGTAAAGTTATTGTTTTGTTAATTGCTATACAACAAATACCTCGGTTTGTATAGGTGAAGAGTTTATCTACAGATACATTCTATTCTCTTTTGCTGTACACAAATTCCTGGTGGACTGCAAATAACTTGTATATATATATATATATATATATATATATATATTGCTGTGTTAATAAGGTCATTTAGGGGTAAGGACCAATAGTATAGCGCACTTTATATAAAATACATAATGGCTCAGAAAACGAGACAGTTTTTTGAAGAAAACAAGAAATACGATAACTAGATTGGAAAGTAAAGGACAACGCCCTGTGTATAAATCATAATCATAATTAATTTAGTTAAAGAAAAATATTTGTAAGATTTATTTCAATAAACAAATTCGCATGTCGTTAAACAACATAATTGCAAACTGAAACGCGACATGCATGGATAACGCATCATTATTACGTCAAGGATCCTAATTAAAACAAGCAGGTTTAAAAATGCCTAAGATAGCAAACGCATAAAATTTAATATGTAAATTGTATTAAGTCTACGTGACTAGAAAATTAAAATTGACACCTGATTTATTGGAAACAAGCAAGGCATGGTAATTAAAGTCAAAGTTCACCAAATTTATTTAAACAAACAATGGTTTACTTATCTAGAAGTATGAAAGTCCAAAGGAATCAATGCTATTAACTCGAAATAGTACGTGACAAAAGTAACGCGTTGACGTTAATATACAATAATAATACCATGGAATATCTGAAAACCTGGTATGAGAGTTTTATACACAACAACGAACTTTGCGCTTGTCAATAGATAGACGATGCATTTAAATAATGACCGGATTTATAAACAAATAATTTCGCCATGAAGTAAGGCATTGTATACGTCCCTAAAAACAAAGATATCTACGTAAAGTGATTAATTGTGAAGTGAAATAATACCATTGTAATTATGAAAAATTGAAGGGTTTGTCGTTTTATCCTTTAAGAGGCGTAAGTAATTAAAAGTTGTTTTAATTTAAATTCTAATATTAACCTTAATAAAAAAGACATTAAATGACTACTGGGGAACAAATCTAAAAAAAAACTGGAGAACAAGCGATTATAAATGATTAATGCAACAAATGAGGAAATGTAACAAGCATTTACTTCAACGATAAATGGTCAAGGAATTTATTGGAGGACGCTAGCGTGATTATGGTTGTGCTATGAGAGATGCAGACAATATCGAAAGCAGTTAGACCAGGGACTAATTCGAGCTGAAAACAACAGGTTAGCAAATCTGATTGTTTTATTATTTTATCTCGTTGTACATGGCTAATCTGAAAGATTTTAAAATTAACATTTAATTAAATATTTCTAATTTATAAGGTTATCATAAAGTAAGGGATATATTTTAAATTATGATAACTTTTTAACAAATTAAGTTAATAACAAGAAATAAATGAAATCTAATTGCTTATGAAATGGGATTTAGTATGCCCAAAACAGGTTACGGCAATTGCTCAATATGACCGCCATTTTGTTGTTGTAAGATCACCATCCTTACCTCCAAATTGTACACAACATTTCGTAACATTTCTGGTTGAATTGTACCAATTTGCTCCGTAATACTGTCTTTTAATTCTTGTAGCGTAGTTGGTCGTCTTCTAAACACTAAACTTTTTAAATAACCCCACAGCCAGTAATCCGCTGGGTTTAGATCAGGTGATCTTGGTGGCCATGAATTTACGAAATGTCTGCTTAACACGCGATCTTGAAAAACGTTGGTTAACAATTCTTTGACTGGTCGAAAAATGTGCGGGGGTGCTCCATCCTGCATAAAAATGATGTTTTCAATTCCGTAGTGCTCGTTTTGCAGCTGTGGAATAACATAATTTTGTAACATTTGCAAGTATCGTTCACCATTTACAGTTACAGATACGGCTTGTCCATTCTGCATTTCCTCGTAGAAATACGGACCAATAATAAAATCAGCTGTAAAACCGCACCAAACGGTGACTTTCTTGTCATGAAGACCTTTTTGAACGATTTGTTACGGATTTTCTGCAGACCAGATTCTACAGTTTTGAGTATTGACTTCAGAGTAAAATGTGCCTCATCTGTCCATAAAATACGGGATAACCATTCGGGTTCAATTTCCATCTGAGCCATTACTCGCAAAGAAAAATCGTACCTAGTAGCCAAATCTGCGTCCTTTAATTCAAACAGCATTTTCAGTTTATATGGATACATGTTTAGAATTTTGCGTAAAATTTTCCAAACCGTGGTATACGGCATTTGCAATCGCTTGGATATCGCATTTGCACTGCTGATTGCGAATGAATTGCTTCTGGCTATGTCTTGATTTTCATGAAGAACCTCTGCAACTTGGACATCACTAATTATTGGTCTTCCTGATCTTGGTAAGTCAGTTACAGACCCTGTTCTTTCAAATTTTTGTATCAAATTGCGGTACGCTTTCATTTGACAGGGCCCCGCTTTCACACCCATTCTCGTACGAAATCTTCGTAATCCAGCGGTGTAATTTCTGCCGGATTCATAATAGCACTGAACTAAACCAATTCTTGTTTGTAAATCCATGTTATTACAGTTGAGTCGTTTGAACTCAACGTTTACTTGAGTTTTAATTTCAAAATAAAACTTTAAATTGAATAATTTCGTTTTGACACTAGTGTCAACAATTGTTATGACAACGCTTTTGTTTCTCATAGATACGGTAAAATCCCATTCATTAAGCAACTAGATTTCGTTTATTTTATGTTACTAACTTAATTTATTAAAAAGTTGTAATGATTTAAAATATATCCCTTACTTTATGATAACCTAGTACTTTAAAAGTTGCTTTCATGATAATTTATGTGAGAGTCGGCAAGGTTTGTTTTTCTTGAGTTTACGTTGTAAATTACGTAAATAGTTAGAGGTTGAATGTACGTTCATCAAGCTTCAGTTAACAATTAATAATAATAATGGTTTTGCTAGCTTCTTGATCATCTTTGGGAATGATAATTATATAATTTTTTTATTCAATTTTTTCAATAAAAATTCTAGTTAGAGAATTCTTAAAATTGTAATACTTTGTAAATATTTTTGAGAACATTATAATAATTTCTGCTTAATGGTGTTTTGGTTTAAAGATTGAAAACAGGAAAGAGAGGTAGAAAATAAATTTAAATTCTTTGTTTGTCGTATTGTCGCAAGCTCCGTGTGTAATTTAAAAACTGAGCTAGCCGACGCAATTAAAAATGATACATTAACAATTAAAAATTGACAGATAAAAATTTTTTACCTTTTTAATTCACAGAAAGGGCGCATAGAGGTATTGCTACAGTATCACAACAATATATTTATGTATGTATGTATGTATATATATATATATATATATATATATATATATATATATAATATTTATACTTGCTTTGGCGCTTGAGTATGTTTTCAAATGTTTAGAAATGTATTGAATAGCTTCCAAAGTTATTTATTTTGATTTAAGTTATTACAGACTGAGCTTTTTTATTACTTGTGGCTGGTTGCCGATTTTATACAAGGTGATTATAATTTACTTTTTGCATAATGAACGAATTACGTACCTTTTATGCTTTAAGTGTTTGGTTATCTTTATTTTTATTATGTTCACATGAAGTATACCTCTCCTGTGGCCTTATATAGCCTTAAATAATCCTATCATCATAGCAATATATATATATATATATATATATATATATATATATATATATATTGCTGTGAAACCTCTTGAATTACCTGGTCTGTTGATTTTCTTCTGTTAATCGCCTCGGCTGCTCCTCTAGATAGCTTTCATCCTCAATTATAAAAAAAAACAAATACATTCCTACCACAAACATTAACTTTACCTCTATTTACATCAATATTCACAATACATTAAAATTTCAAAATTAAAATTCAGCATAAATTTCAGTATCAAAAATTTTCAAGATTAAAAAATTTTTTTTTATCATTTTAACGTGCATCCAGAATTAAAGTCCTTGTAGGATGCCTACTAATTACTATAACAATATAAGCAGACCGGAGTCTGAGTATAAAGGGAGCATCTACCACCCCTTTACGTTAATTAACCAGGTTCGTCTAATTGAGCTCAAAGACATACCCAAAGTTTCATCATAATTCAGAACATCAATACTAAATACCCCTTTCTACTTAAACAAGCAAATTTCATCTTAAAATTAAACTTTTATGGTTAGTACAATTTCACTAATGTCCATTTAAAGTAAATCAATTATAAAGTTATTCAACCCACACAAAAATGTCAAACAAAATAGTATAATTTACCTGAAGGTTACTGTCCTCGTAGCTTCAATGTACATCGTCCCTTTAGTTAATCACACCATTCCAACAGGATTATATTTACGGCTTCTAATTCTCAACGCTTTTAAAATTTTCTCCATCACCATTTATTTAAAGTTGTTTCTGGGCTTTTCCGGAACTCATCTGTGTATATCTGACCCTTGTTTCGTGGATCCAGACACGTATTTGAACCATTTAATTATTAACACCCCGAAAATAGCAGAGAAATTCATGCGTCTTTCACCAATATACGCCAAAACTGCCTACTTTTGTGTATACATTTGTCGTTGTAAATTTTGCTAATTGGTACAGTGATACTAAATTTTATTACCTTGTATCTAAGTGCACTGAAATACATTCATGTTAGCACGTAAATAACAAACTATTTTGAATCACTAAAATATACGAGCAAAATTTTAAATTATTTTATCAAACTAAAATGCACTGTTTAACATCTTGAATCAAGTCGCGGATGTAAGAGCTTTTAACGCATCGAATAGTCAAAAGTCTAAGAGGCCGAAATTCATATTACCACCGGTAAATATAGCGAATAGCCGGCACGTCGCTTTTGTCCTCAAAACAGACAATTCTTAAGAATTTCTCATTCTATGTTCCCAGTCCGTCGCTCGCACGTCGGTTTTTACGAATTTTTCACTCGCCCCATTTAAATATCAGAAATTCTCACACGGCACGCAAGCATGTCCGAGAAAAACTAATTAATTTTGTACAAAAATTGTTGTTTCTACCTCTGATATTTGCATCCTATTTTCAACCAATTGTGACCCTCGTGACGTTGCTTAAATCACGCCTTTTACTATATGTGTCTTTGCTTGACGCATTTTCTCTTTCCTTTTCTAACCTGTTCGTATTGGTGCAAATTGATATTCTTTATTATCGATTATGTTTTAGTCCATGTGGACTATCTGGGTTTAATAACCCCGTATCGCACCTTCTCGTGAATATTAAGCCCCGGTTTCTCCAAGATTCTTTGTAAACATTAATTATCTGCAAAATTTTCGCCGAATGAGCTTTTAAATAAACCCTGTTTTGTATTTCGTGCTAAAGCATCTGACCGTTTCAATATCCTTAGAATCGACATGTTTATCTAAACAAATTAAACTGAAATTGCCTTTTAAAATACGCAGGTGTGTTCAAACATCCTACTTCTAACTAACACTTCTAGGATTTGCATTTTATTGGGTTTTACAAGTTTCTATAGATATTATCTGTACGTTTTGTTCAATACCGGTTACTTGAAATAGAGTTAATTAAGATAAATTTTGCACGTAATTTCCATTTGTTTAGGAATAATTACATTACACGCAGAGCTTTTTAATACTGCTTCTTTTGATATAAAGCGTCTTGTACATGATTTAAATCTCTTATGTTTAATGAAACTAATAAATTTTTATGCTTCACGGTTTTAATAAAGCGTATTATTTAATAATATTCATTATACACGGTGATTAAAATTATTTGATGTGATTATTTAATTTTCTACCCTGGTCTAAATATGAGTAATATATATATATATATATATATATATATATATAATATTTTAAAGATAATGACCTTCTCTTAATATTAAATGTTTTTAATGGGTTTGAGGTGAGCTGGTAAAAAGAAAACTCTTTTATAATGCCGAAATTTTCGGATATATTTAATCCTTGATCACAGGCTTCTAAAAATGTTACAAACAACTAGGTTAAATTATATAAATATTAATTGCAACTTACAAGATGAGTTGTTTTAAAAAATTAACATCGAAGTATTAAACATAACTAGTTTTTCACTTTTAAATGTAGGAAGGATATATAATTTGTATAAGAAGAAATGTAAAAATAAAAATTATATCAGATTTTGAAATATTTCAAATTTTCTGTTTTAATAGGGTACCTGATACCTTTATTTAATGTATATATTATGTTGTATGTGATAGTTGTTGTTTGTATGTGTGTGTAGTGTGTGTGTGTGTGTGTGTGTGTGTGTGTGTGTGTGTATGCGCATGTGTTAGGTTGTGTGATGTGTATGTGTTTACGTATGTATAACGTTAAACATATTAACAAATTTTACATTAGGTATGTAGCTATGTTTTAAAATTAAGTAAATATGTGTATATCAAGCTCAAACAAATACTTATGGATGAATTATTAAATAGTGTTATTCCACAACTTCCGTTTAACCTTCCATTTTAAAAAAAATTTGTTGATGATTTAATAATTTAATAATTTAATAATTTAATAATTTAATAATTTAATAATTTAATAATTTAATAATTTAATAATTTAATAATTTAATAATTTAATAATTTAATAATTTAATTCTAATATTTAAGAACTTAGAGCTGTGAATGTACCTCCAAATATACTTCTAAATAAACGTCTGAATGTACCTGCAAACATACTTCTAAATATACGTCTAAATAAATGTCTAAACAAACTTCGAGAATATTCTAAAAATACCTTTAAATAAGCTAACAAGGAAACATAAAATAAACGTCAAGATACTCAATTTAAACTACAAGTAAACTCCAAGTCATTCCAAAATCCGAAAGGAAAATTTGAGCAACAATTAATTAATCATTTTGGTCAAAAAGCGAAGAACCTACGCTAACAAGTTAAGCTGTAACAATCCAGGGGTGCTGACCATCGATATTCAGAGGCAGTTCCTAGAACCAAGCAGAAAAACACAGGTCAGAAATTTTATTCATTATTAGTATAAGACCGTTTTTCAATTTTTAACATTTAATATTTGCTATATCAAATATATCGGTAAAGGTCATCGAAAATTATTTAAGAATTTGAAAAATAGAGAAAAAATCGTTTTGAACGTTCAAAAGGTATTTAAAAGTAATTACAGTGGTATTTTTGCTGGTTTTCAGGGAACATAAATTTTGGTGGAATCAGATAAATATCAATATTTTATTCAGGGGCTACTTTTTGAATATTAAACAAATTAATAAGTTATTGACATAAAAGTGTACATATTATCGATTATTATATTGTATATTTTTGAATTGCTTTATTTTCATTTTCATTATTTTAACAGATAGGTAATAGAAAGAAAAGGAGTTTAACAATCTTTATCGTCGTGACGTAGGGCACTCTGTGTTTAATAGATTGAGCTAGATAAGGCATACAAATTTAAGGAATTATAGGATTTAGAGTCACAGATGAAAAAGGCAGAGTACAAACACAACAGTAAACTTCTAAAAGGCGACGGCAACGTTATGGGCTGTGACATAGCAAGGTTGTATAACGAAATAATCCTGGGCAGAGATTACAGCAAAATTAATACGACATCTAATCGTGGGGTTAAAATCACAGCAATTAAGGTATCGTCCAAACGTTAGGGGCTATTCGCGGCAAATAAATATAACGATCAACTAGAGGGCTATTCACAGCAATTTACATAACGCTCAATCGTGGGGCAATTTCACAGCAATATATAGGACACCCAACGTAGGGGTTAATTCACAGCAATATATATATATATATATATATATATATATATATATACTGTTATGGATTCAAAGGGTTAAATTTGGGGTAAGCAATGCAATTTCAAACACCCTGTATAGAGAAAGGAACGATCCATTTACGCGCAAAATTTAGTTCATTTATTTAATTTAAACGAAGAGGTATTGACGTATTTTTATAATAAAGGATTGAAAAGTAATAGGTTCATGAAGAAAACCAGTTTTTTAAGCAGATAGAAACGCATAATTAATTTAATCTATTGTAATTTAACGTGTAATAACATCAGAAAACGCACCCGGAGTATATAAAATCAATAATTCCAAGGCGAAAAGGGTTCGTTGTAACAAACAAGTACATCGGTTATATCGAATACCGCGAAAAGAAGCTCCGAGAATTGTTATCTTAAAACGATCAATAATTAGGAACACCTGCATGTTTAAAAGGTTAGCTTCTGCGTATTTATGAACATAATAACATGGGTTTTAAAGAATATTTTCCAACCGTCAGTGGCTTCGAATAAAAGCTAACAAAAGTTTCTTAAAGAGCGGAAGGAATGCACGATCAATAATATGCTACAGATAGAGAAGGGCCTAAAAGCATTCAATTTTGGAATGCACGTTTCTATACACGTGGAGTAGACATAGCGCTGTCAGATATATCGATTTTCTACAGCTCAAGCGGGGTTGGAACGCGACATCTAATATGCATAAGACGGAGAAAACAATATTACATATCATGACGACACAGTACAGTATCATTGGTTCAAACGAGCAGTTTTACAACAGACGAACACGCGACAGGTGTATGCAGTTTTTCGGAGTATCTAGCACGTCCACGAGTTAAATTTCTGGGAGCTTTAAGGCGGTTATATTCAAAATTTGCAGAATGTTATCTTCAATTAAGTATTTTACGTTAAGAGTGCCCGGGAGGTTACATTTTGAACCGTATAAATACGGGATGGAAGTTATTAAGTTCCTCTTTTTACTACTCTTTATTTTCGCATCGCTTTAACTACGTATAACAATAAACCAACGGTATAGTAGAGTTTGTGAGTATTAAAATTTACTTGTAATATAGTAAGGTAGTACTAGCTCTTATAACTTAGTATTTGGGGGCCTTATTGTTATTAATGCGAGTATTGTCGAGTGTAAATTAACTGAGGTCCAACGAATACCACACCAAGCTAGTAAATTAATAAAGCAATAAACATAAGTGTAATATACATGAATTTGAATGCTGGGATGGTATGGTAATTGGTGGCATGAAGGTCGGCGTAGACGGAGTTATCATCTATAAATATCTGGAGGATACAGCGTCATAGACGGAGATGGAACCTTGAAGCATTTTCCAGGTAACTCGTTTGAATTTGCTGCTATTTTATAAACTATTGGGATTATTTGTGGTGTGTGAGTGAACCTTGGGGGTTATTGATGGTTATTTAACGTATTGGAAAAGATACGTGTACTTGACTACTATGAGGGTATTTTAAATATTGAAAGAAAAAGGTGTATGTAAAGTTTATTAAATATCATTACGAAGCTAATAATTTTGTAGTAATTTTATGCAAGGTGAAAAGCATACATTAATAAACTGGGTTATTATGAGCTCATAATACTCCAGTGTGCAATAATAAATATAGTGTATTATTTGAGGCCCATTTACTCCTATTGTATTAAATGTGTTTGCAATTAAAATTTTAAAACAAGGACTTTACAAAAATAGCACTCATCGAGTTGTAACTAGAGTACCAAAATGTACATATCTAAATAATTGTTTGTAAATAGCGATAAATAAAGATTGTATGATTGTTGCATTATTTTGTGATTTTATTAGATGGTGTGCGAATGGGAAGAAAGAATGAGTGTTAATTTAGGTATCCGAAAAGAGGCACAGCTGAGCTAGCCAGGGAAGCTGCTGAAGATATTGTGTTGCAGCAGAAGAAACCGGGTAAGAAGATTTTTCAAAAATTTTATTGTTGAAAATTATTTTTTTTGACACTGGCGATGTTAAAAGGTTTTTTAATCCCCTACCACAGCAATCTTATGTACGGCCCAACTATGGAGCGCGAATTTTAGAGAGAGATACACACTTATGGCGCCCAACGTGAGCGGGAATTTTTGTAAGTTCCACAGCAATCCTATGACACCCAATCCGTGGGGCGGGAATTTTTGTAAGTTCCACAGCAATATATATATATATATATATATATATATATATATGTATATACACCGAATACTGAAATATTTGTTAATAACCGATTTGCAAAATTAAAGAAAGCAGAAAGTAAAAGTAAAAGTGAGAAAAGAGAGAAAGGTGTTAGGAGTGTATGTCATGTATATATATATATATATATATATCTATATATCTACATATCTATATATATATATATATATATATATATATATTACAGTTAATAAGATGAAATAATAACTTAGATTTTTATTTCACCTTGTTAACTGTAATACGATAGTATTTATCAAATTACTTTATGTAAATAGCTACCTAAATATTTATATTTATATATATATATATATATATATATATACGATATATTATTAATGGGTTTGATGTCAGCTGGAGGAAAGTATACTCTTTTTTAAGGCCTAAATTTTCGAATCTATTTCAAATTCTTGATCACAGGCTTTCTAAAATACAAATAACTAGGCCAACATATACATGAATTGCTATTAACTTACAAGGTGAGGATATATATTAAATTAACATAGATATTAAATCGAAAAATGTTTTTAAAATAATGTTTGCTTCAAGTTGTATAAAAATTGTATAACTTGTATAAATATGAAAATGTCAGATTTTGAAACCTGTCAGTTTCACTTTTTTGTTATTAAAAGTTTTAAATATAGGATGCCTATGTGTGCGCGTGTGTGTGTGTGTATGTATGAGCATGAGTGTGTATACATGTTATATTTATATGAGTGTCCATGCATATTTCTGATTATGTATTTTAAATCTGTTTGTTTGTTAGTGCGTATGTGTATGTGTACATGTGTATGTATGTATGAAGGTGATGTGGATATATGATGTGAAGTATTAATCACTACAATATCAATTATTGCATTAGGTACAGGTTAATTCTGAAGACTAAGTAAGTATGTATAAATCGAACTTAAACCACCAATATCTGTTTTTTTATTTATACAATTTTTTTTGCGAAAAATATGATACATTTCAAGGAATAATCTTTTTTTTGTATCTTTTTCTAGTTCTAAAGTTTTAGGATGTTCAAAATCAATTTTGTGATCTAAATTGAGCACATGTACACATACACATACGCACTAACAAACAAACAGATTTAAAATACATAATCAGAAATATGCATGGACACTCATATAAATATAACATGTATACACACTCATGCTCATACATACACACACACACACACACACACACACACGCACACATAGGCATCCTTTATTTAAAACTTTTAATAACAAAAAAGTGAAACTGATAGGTTTCAAAATCTGACATTTTTATATTTATACAAGTTATACAATTTTTATACAACTTGAAGCAAACATTATTTTAAAAACATTTTTCGATTTAATATCTATGTTAATTTAATATATATCCTCACCTTGTAAGTTAATAGCAATTCATGTATATGTTAGCCTAGTTATTTGTATTTTAGAAAGCCAGTGATCAAGAATTTGAAATAGATTCGAAAATTTAGGCCTTAAAAAAGAGTATACTTTCCTCCAGCTGACCTCAAACCCATTAATAATATATCGTATTTGTGCAAGGTCATTATCTCCAAACTGTATATATATATATATATATATATATATATATATATATATATATTGCTATGCTACTGGAATTATCGAGCCCCTACGTTGGGCTGTTATATTAATTATGCTATGATACCTCTAAATTATTCGCGCCCCATTGTTTGGGCGAGTATATTAATAATTGCTATGGATAAACAAGATTATAATCGTTTGGGCAAGCATATCAATAATTGCTATGGATTAACAAGATTATAATTATCTCCTACGACGTTGGGCCGTTTTATTAATATTGCTATCAATTCTCTCCAGAAACTTAACTGGATTTTATCTTGAACCAACCTTGTCTACCAATAACAAAATTTGATACGTTACCGTCTTCCTCGTTATCAATTTCCTATTCAACTTGTAGCTCCTCCTTGAACTATTTAAATTATCAAATTACTCTTCTCAACTTTATCTTACGACCTCGACTAGCATTTATTTGGAATTATAAAATTCAGGTAATTCGATTTTATATAATGAAACCAATTTTATGTACAGCTTTTGTAAATTATTTGAAATACACTTTTCAATTAGTTAATGTTGTAAATTTCATTTATTAAACATCATATACTATTTACTCAAAACCCAAAGTCACCAAAAAAACCCTATTATCTTTATAAACGAAGTGTAGAACGTTCTAAACCTGTTATCATATCACGCACTTTATACGTATTCAAATCCTTTGTTGACTTTTTCACATTCATTTATATTAAGCAAATTCAATATTCAAAATAAAAATATATAGAAAAATAAAATGTCTTATAACTAAAAATCTGACCTGGTATATTTTCTTCACATCGACGCATCCATTTGAATAAAAATTACCTTTTCCAATTCAGGATTAACACATGCCCATTCGAAATACTGTCTATCCACACGCTTGAACCATTTCATTTAAATTGTTGCCATTGCCCTTTGGACTACCATTAACTTGTACTTATGCACCCCAATTTATTGTCGTCTCATTTCAGACTTATTACTTCTTATTCTCGTCAATTTACACAAACTTAGAATTGTATTATCATCATTTATTTTCCCTATTGCATTATTCTCCACGTACTCGAATATCTTAGTTTATTTTCTCCCCTTACTCGTAGTCTGTTTCCCCAGGACTTAGAAATTGTATTATTCTTCCCCCCAGACTTAGAAATCGTAGTCTATTTTCCCCGGACTTAGAAATTGTAGTTTGTTTCCCCGGACTTAGAAATTGTATTATTCTTCCCCCAGACATAGAAATTGCATTATTCTCCCCCAGACTTAGAAGCCCTATTATTAGTATGTTTTAGTTTAAAATAAAATTCCACATAATCTACTTACGTTTAATCGGCAATTATAATTTTCATCTTGGCACTTTTACAATTTTTCACTTTTAAAATTATTACGTATCACTTTATTTCATAGCGGCGCACTTTGGCCTTTGTTGAGTAGGAAACTGACCTCGTTATCACTGTACCTGCTAATATATTATTGAGTTCCCACTCCGTCAGTGGGTATGGTCTAAAAACTCGTCGCTCATTTATAACCAATCAAATAATTACATTCAAAGTAGTTTCTGATGTAATTTTCTATGCTTCCCAATAATTGTAACCTGCTTGCAGCTGTCTTCGATTATCAACATACGGTGTTTTGTAAAATCTAATTGCTTTTTCATAAACAACTGATGCAATTCGACTTTTAATTTTTATATCTGCCTGTTGTTCACGCAATTTTTAATCTCCTTTCTTATCAAAAATGGTTAACTATTTGTACGCATTTATATTGGGCTACCTGAAGCTCTATTTCCATCTCCGTATTAATCTAATTGTTTGGAACTCTTTTGAATGCGTGTCTGATTACACTTTATTATGTTTACATATAAATATACGCGTGCTTCCACTGAAAAATATTATTCTTTGCTTTACCTAAATTAACTAAAACTTTATCTACAGGGTATTAAATATTTACTATTTACTTAATGCATGTTCCTGGTTTCTACGCTAACTATGCGTCTTCCTGTGTGTATCTGCGTCGCTTAAAACTATTTATAATTTATATACAGGGTGTTGACTGCTTACTATTTACAAACTACTTCCATTTCTCAATTCTTTACTAAATAAATGCAGTTTTCAGCTGCCTATGGTAATTTCTCATTTCTAAACGACCTTTACTATAAAGTACACCCTTAAACAACCCCTTATCACAGCAATATATATATATATATATATATATATATCTTCTAATTATTTTATGTAGTATTTGATGCGCAGGGTGTACAAATCTTCCGTAAAAGTTCTTTAACTTTATTCAAGATTTAATCTTTGCTGGAAGTTTTATGACCCACTTGTTATTTGAGATATAAGCATCAGATTTGTTTTATACGATAGCCACAGTTAGGCGGTGTAATCTAAAATTTTTCCTCTATGTACAAGGTGTATCAGCTAACACGCGAATTGGACTAAAAACTACAAAATTTTGCACATCCGTATATCATAGAAGAGCGTTGGGAGTAAAACAATCTTTAAAACTAACCTTTGAAAAATAAATATTGGGGAAGGGAGCGATACGATTTCTTGTTGATGGTACAGCTGTACCTAATGCAATAAAAGATTCACTTTCATCTGAAACAATAGATCACGCTTGCTTGAAGTCTTTCCTTGTAATGACTTTATTGAAGTTTTGAAGTGCAAATATCTTAAAGACCAAATTTGATCATTTTAGATTTTTAAGAAACTGCAACATTATGTTGATTAAAAGTTGAGACCCATCCCAAGGATGCAGTTTCTAGCTTTTTAATAGGCAATGTAGAATTTTTGAATAAGAAAAATCCGCCAGTCTGCTAAAATTCTAATATTCCTCACCATTTATGAAATAACTTTCTAAAATAAAATTTATTTTATCAACCAACCCCATTTTAAAGTGGACTTACCAAATATTACTAAGTAAAATATTTAAACCTAACGCAAATCAAAATATAAGTCAATAGTATATTATTAATAATATAAAATCAAAGCTTAGAGTAATATCAAAATATTCACTCGCCGCAAAAAGGTATTAACTGTGAAATATATTATATAACGTTCAACAACGTTTCTAACGACAGAATGCAACCAAACGTAGAAATGGAAATATATGATCAGGTTTCGAACCGCTTATTCAAAACACATGTATTGACAGACATTGAGCGTACAGCAGAAATAAGGAGCCCTGTGACAACCCTCAACCAGTCTTCCCTATTTCTAAAATTTTAATTATTAACATTAAAATGACTTTTTAGCAACCTCTACAATTTCGATGTTGGGAAATAAAACCAGATCTTAATGATACGTTTGAAAGGTATCAATTTTTTTAATGAACTTGTTTTCTGTAAGTGTAGTTTGAGAAATTCACAGAAACAAACAAATCTCAAAAGTGGTACGAGTTAGGCAGATCGTTTTTTTGAAAAAGTTTATATAAAATTTAATAGAAAACTCTAACATGCAACAATATACTGCATCAAAAACTCTATTTGCTATAACAACAGTTCTTTATTTACACACAGATTGTACAAGCCTGCTCAACAACTCGTAGCCACAATAAATTTCTAAAAGCTCTCACAATTCACTCTCCGAACTAATCGCTAGCAGTACAAGTACTATCTTCTTGATACTATCTTACTAACGAAGCACTAATTAATTTATACCAAATAGGGCGTTTTATAACAAAACTACTTTATACTGACATTCATTTATATAACATCTTTCAATGCTTTAAACTGTCACATATTATAATCAAAGCTTTGTATTAGAACTAGAATTATTATCAACTTTTTAATTAGAACTGAACTTTGAAACTCCCTTGACAGCAATTTATGCAAATAATGCTTTCGAGATTTTTATTGTAATCTTTAAGTGCAAAATCGTGTACTGGTCAATCGAGAGGACTCTTCAATCATCTTTTGTGTTCTAATATCAGTATTCTGGTCACAGACAGACAGATAGGCGCTACGAAAGAGTGTGTGCAATTTCAAACAATAGATCGCACATGATTCAGTTTTATTAAAGCACTTTCGATCTAACACGCAAACTTGCATTTTTTCTCTAAAAGATGCTCTGCATATAAGTAATCTGATAATTCAAAAATCTTAGTATGCAAAATACACAGTTTGCCACTCATCAGAATACTAACGATTTGGATTGAGTACAATAAAAATCATACTGTAAATGTATTCTAAAGCATAGATAAACCACTGCCCTAAAGCTGAAATATAGGTTAAACAATTAAAATCGTATTTAGTGCACGAGGTATAAACTCAAAACTTTACAAAGAAGAAATACGATCAGTGTACAAACAGCGGAATTATAACTTTAGATATTTAGAATTCAGAATCACCTAATATGTGTACTCATGGTATTATACGACGCCGCAAGTTTCCATGTAGATAGGCGCAGGGCCTTTAACACCTGCTGCACCCTTAAAAGCCCGTGGCTTTGATTTTACTTCATATAAATTTCAGAAAGGTGTTACAAAGTGAATATATTACATAATTTATACAGAAGCTTTCGGTGAATAAAATTTCAAAAGCATCTTACCAGTATTTTTGCCTATGTAAATCAAAACGTGCTAGGAAGACGAGAATGTGCAAGTCAATAAAAGTCTAAAATAATACATGGATTTTCAAACTACTATGAAAATGCAAAGTTTGTAGTGTTATCTATATAAAGGTTTATCGCAATAGCAACCAATTTATTTCCCAAATGGAAATTATTAACACGCCTAAATATACGCATACCTAGATTTTACTAAAAACCATTTCATAAGTAGATTATTTCAAAATTAATTTACAATGCATTCGAGTTACGAGTTAAAGCAGTCTGTTGGGTCTATAAAAGACTTCTTGATGAATTCTCGTTTTACGATAATGTAGAATGCGGCGAATGTAATAAACCCCTAGGTGGCGATAGAGTAAGGGACCAAAACCGCTTAAACAAAAAACTCCACTTTACTGCATAAGCCAAACGCAATATTTCTTTCAATATAATACCACACTTTATTTCAGTAGTTTTCCATTACTTCAGTGGTTCAGGATTCTTATTTATTCGTCGAAAAATTGGGGTGTGATCAAAAGCGGGTCACCACGATCCCTAATCACGAAGAGAAATATATCTCATTCAGAAAAAACGTGTCAATGTACGGCGAAGAACATGACGACAAGGATGTGCTTGAAGATGCCGCAGGTGATAAGTCACGTATCCAACTGCGATTCATATTCCTGAACGTCAAAAGCATCAAAGAGTTTAGAGTCCGAACAGTTTGTAGAGCTTCGAAAATGTTTTCCTGAAGATGTCGGATTTAGAAAGTTTCACAAAAAGAAGAATTATCGTACGATTGATTGTATTATCTAGCACTAGATTACACGAGGTCTATCTCACCAAAGGACTCTTTTTAAGCAAACTATTTTCATGGTTTGCAAAGTGCAAGCGCGAATAAAAAGTATAAAAGACCTATTTAATTCGATCCCTATAAAGATCAAAATTTGAGGACGCATGTACTGTTGGCAGAATTTTTTCCGGAATTTTCTAAAATGTATGCATGCAGACATAAGTGATGGACCCGTATCAGAACGTAACTGTTTCAAGTTTAAACTGAATTTTTGTGCTCAAGTACTAAAATAAATGGCAATCGAAACCAATCAAAAGTAACAGTTTAAACATTATAAAAATGGGGATTGTAACGTCCTAGTTTAGTGACACATTTTTGACGGCCGATGTGGGAGAAGCCGGACCATTATACACCTGCGTCCACTCGCCTTAAGCGCAGCATTAAGGAATTGCTAATTCTTTATCGACTTACCCTAGAATTACATTGACAATATGTTACGCATAAAATAAACTTTACGTTAATAAATTACAATTTGCCCTGAAGGGGCTGGAACCCCGTAACAATATAAGGATGCTTCGGCTAACTGCAGTGGCGTGGAAGTGGATTCCTATGGAAAAGTTTTAGTAGAAAATAGAAAGATTTGAAATAAAAACAATAAAGAAATAAAAATCGCTGAAATATGTCAGCTTCGTTATATTAATCACTTCTCTGAAAGATTTTTTCTTATTGTTATAATTAAGGGGCACCAAATAGTTTGTCACAGCAATACCTTCGATGTTATTCCTACGCAGTAGATGATTATTCCGCATAGGTCTCTGTTGCTTCGGTTTTCTAAATTCTATCACATTATACGTTAGCTTTCTCTAAATTTCCATAAAACCACTCATTCATTTTTGTCATAATTAAAGAAATTTCCAAAATAAAATGCCTCTTACAAATACAAATTCGTCACTGGGGTAGCTGTATATCATTTTACAAATTTGTTTGTTCCCCTACTTCTTAGTGCGGAGCATCACACAATAGTGGAAAATTTATTTCTATTTTAAAAATATAATAGGGCAGAGAAGTTGTACTTATAAGATATAAGTAAACAATCTTTTTTTATAATTTTTGTTGATCTCTAATGCCTCCGCTTTGACACTATACTTTTGGGAAATTACTTCAAAAACTACCTATGCAATTAAAGAATTTATTTATATTACATGACTATGAAGAGTTGAAAAGTATTAAAAATACAATCTGAAGATCAGTTTTTTATTTAATATACAAACAAAACTAAGTTTATTAGTCATTTACTAAAAAAAAAAGATATTTCCCCTTAAAATCTTTTCCGTCCCAAATTCGGGCATTATTTTTTAGACTCTAACACTACTCTCGCCTGTTCGGTGCACAATTGAATTGAAACAGCTTGAGTATGGTATGGAAGTTGTGATAAATACAGCTCGCCCTTTGCACCTGATTTGTCAAAAGCTTGAATTTCTTCGTCAGTTACTTTTTTTATAAGTGGTGGTTGAGTAACTTTTTCTTACCAGTTAATGCGGTCAATGTAGGTTGAAGCATCTAACTTTATTGTAGGAACTTGAAACGCTTTTAAAGTCGAAGATTGTGACATTTTGCGTGCTTTTAATATCCGGCGAGCAGCAAACATTTGAACATATCTTTGTTTATCTGGTAATATTGCCAGGAGATTTTCTGAATGAACAAAGTCACTGCTGCGTCTGGTGACAGGATCCATAACTTTTTCAAGTTCTGTGGTAGGTATCTGGAGCTTGATAGTATTGTAAATAGATGTCGCATTCCATTCTTGCAAATAGGTGACTTTTAATGGCAAACAAAGTTGGTACGTATACTCTCACTACAAAATCGGCTTATGTAATCAACTACTCTGATGGGGATTCGGTTAAAACATACAAGCGTAAGAAGCGATTCGCTCGCGTGATATTTTGCCTGGGGATTTATGTGCCAGATTATCGGGAAGAACTTTTATTATAACAGGGGAAAGTATTCTATGCAAATACAGATGATCAGAGTTCAAATCGTTTACACTTGTTATTTCTGGCAACTCTCCTTTGATTGGTTTAAATTTCTTTAATGGCAAATTTTCGCAATGTTCGAATACAGCTCCAATTACTCATGTATAAGATTTAGGTCCAGTTGTAGGACCATCAAGCTGAATGAATAAGTTTGGAAGAGGTAATTCATTTATATGGAGTAAAGAAATTATCCAATGTAATGGTTTCTGTAGACAATCTTCAAGCAACTTTAAATGACACATTTTTCCAGTATTTACGTTGGTACCGTCGCAACCAACTGCAAACAAAGATTGTAGAGATAAACCTTCAAGTAAAAAATATAAGTAAAAACTTTAAATGTGTAAAATACCACAATCTATCTGCAGAAAATGTCTTTTTATGGCATTTTGTATTTTGGATGATAAAGTACAATGCAAATCAAGTAAAATAGATCATGCAAAACAAAGAAGCTATTGCTGTTGTTGATCTGTCAAACATTCCGTATCTATCGCAAGTTTTAGACAATGCAGGATAACAGATTTTTCTTTCAATCTGAAATTTGAAATACATTGGGAACACTCACTAAAATAGGGTCTTCTTCAGTATCGCGTGATGACTTTGGCGTATGATTCCTAACTTGTACAGACTTTGGTAGTTGAGATTGGACTATATTCAAGTGTGCTACTTTACAGTTTTCCATTTTAGGCTTTCTCATTGAATACTTTTCTAACCGATTTGTGAAGGTAACATCAATATTCCCCAATAATCGTTTTTTGAGAATTATTCTAATTTATACATTTTTTTATCTTTTCGACGGGTGCACAAGTTGAAATCTTTACATTTGCAGGCAGAAATAGCAAATAATACCTTGCTTACCTGTAAAAAATCCTCTAGTCTTTCTGTACTAAGCCTTTTAACAGACTTTAATACTTTTGTTGCATTTTAAATGATATGCCTTTAAAATTTGAACAACGCTGGTCTGATTTACAATCCTGATGCAACCAGTCCTCCAAATTTTTCTTTTGATGAACAGTTTCCATAAAACTGGGCATTTTGGTCTTTGCACTTGAAATTTTAGCCAGTATTTCGTTCATTCATAATACTTTATTACTTGTTCGTAAGCGGGTAAAACATTCTCTTTTAAGTTACATCTTTACCCAACAAAACAGATTTTAATGCAGTCCGAGTTTTATTCATGATCAAATTACGTAACGTATTAAGTGAGCGACAAGAGTGTGTTTCACCATGAGGGTGTTACTGAAGAGTGCCGCTTATGCCAGAGTGAGAGCCCCTCAACACAACGATAACGTTATTACGCTCTGGTTCCGTACTAGCAATAGCATTATACCCATAGCAATCAAGGTGAATATGCGTTTGTATTATTGAATTCGTTGAAACCACTTGAAGCGCCCAAATAATTTTAACATAAAACTTTTAATTGGGTTTAATTCTTTTATACCTTAAAGCGAGTTAGAGTTCGTGGCTTCGAGCGGTCCTTTTTAAAAAGACTTCTTTGAAATCTAACACATTTATTTGATTTAAACAGATGTGAACATTTACAATTTTAACTAATTTATTCTAAGTCGAAGTTATTAATTAATTTGTACAGTGAGTTACCAGTGAACTGCAAGGTTAAAGCTGAACGTCTGATGAACTGACTAGGAGTGGAGCTCCTGGTCCTTATATAACTTTCTCCCCTCACAATACTGTGGGAACCTGCGGACGTAATGTCCGCTTACACTTTGTAATACTTAGTTGCTATCTTAAGAGCTATTCATAAATACAATGTTGCAGGCTTATTCTGCGTAATCACGGTACGTGACATCCGTCGACCGTCTGTGACCTGACTTTTGCAGTGTCACTTATCCTTGTTACTTTGTAGCGTTTCCACTCGTGGGAACTGAAATCATAATAATATAATGTAATAATATGTTGCAACGACATTGTTGCACTGTCCTAACATTTCTTAGTTTCCTAATATTTCCTAATACAAATATTAGTTTTATATATATAGTAGATGGGGGTTCCTATAACTAGCGTAGCTCCATAATTAAATGTTAGAAATAAATTTTGTCGGTTATGCCGAGGCTTTTGCCCAAGCCCGATTTAGTTAATACTTTACACAGTTTAAGGCATATTTTTGCACTATTAGAAATCAGAATTTTGAAAAACTTTTTGGCTTTACCCTACTAGTCAATCAAATAAAATTAAACTTTAACTTAATTTCAATTGACATCAAATAGTTGTGATATAAATACAAATACACAAAAAACCTTAAATTTCTTTACCTAGTTCTGGCCAGGTATTACCAAAGAAATTTTAAAAAAGAGCCATTACACTTAATCCATCAATAATACTATGTTTCCAAATTTGTCCCATTTCCTATATTAAATTTCATGACATTTATCGATGCTAAATTTTGCAGATGTCGTCAACAAGCATAGGAAACAGATAAACGCCAGCTTTTTAGTAATCTGTATATTGTCAATTCGAAAATACTTTAATATCAATATACACTATTTCCATTGCTAATTAAGTCAATAAAATAATCACTTTCACTCTATTTCCTTATTACATATATACACACACCATTGACATTTCTAACCCACATGTACGTAATTATCAAGTCTAAACATAAAAGGTTATAAATTACTCACGGTTTTATTTCAATTCCTCGAATCTGAGGATGTCTAGAGGGATCAGTGTTTCAATTCCAGTAAACACAACTCCAATAGCTTATTACTATTCACCTATTTTCGTTATCCACGTAGATAGCGTAGTTTTTTTATCAAGGCACGTACACGAGTTTGCAACATCCCACACATGGTTAACCTTCGTGCAAAATCTGCAGACGAACTTCTACAAAAGCTCGCGCACCTTTAAATTTTTCTTTTCATTGAAATCCATTTTACATCCTGAAGCTGGATTTGTTTAATTTTTTACTATTCGCTCGTATTACAGCATTTTTACGTTGTAGATTACGTTCACTGAACTTTATTTTCTTACCTTTACCTTTCAAAATTAACTTCCTACTATGCTGATCGCCTACTGCGGGGTCTACCGTTATATTACGTGCTAGAATGATTGCATTTCAATCTGTTCTTACTATCGGTTTGCGAATAATTAATCTATTTTTTTTTCCGTCAGACCTAACTGCTCTCCTCTTATACTATAAAATTTGTTTTCACACTGTATCATCTATCTATCTATCTCTTTGGAATAAAACACATCTTCCCCAGTTAATTACAAAAGGGTTCTACACTTGTGCAATCTTCCTTGAACGCTTAGTCAGGTTTTTCGTGTGATTCTGCATTTATCAGGTATTAATTTATTTCAATAATATACCATCTGTAGTTTTCTTCATTGCATGACACGCTATACTCTATACCCATTTAACATTTTTGAATTACGTACTTATTACATTGCACGATTTATGGAATCTTTCATTTGAGTGGTTTATATTGTCCCAAGATTTATCCTATTTAATGACTAATGCCTTATTTTAGTATTGTATTAAATTGCACCAATATGTTTAAAAAAATTTAATATTATTGCTGTAATGATACTGCCCTAATTTGATATAATATTTTCTAAAACAAAGGAATTAAAATATCATGTATAATTAAGATTAATCATTTGCCAAATCAATTATACAAGACACGTCGTTCTATTTTGTCCATTCACAATTACATTTTCTTTTCCCATTCAAGCGAAACGCAACTTGTTACAAATATTATAAACACCACTAAAACTAAAATATTTATTTTAAATTGTATAGTTTCTTGTGCTTTCAGAATAGAGTAGGAATATTATAAATTAAATAAGCAACAGTTTGCCAACGGATACTAAAAACTATTTCTTCATGGTAACTGTGCATAATTTTTGTCTCTATTCAGATCCCTAACATTCATATTAAAGCTGTTACTTGTTTTATATTGCTACTAAAGAGTACCTCGTACTGCCGTAATTTCATTGTCTTGAACTAAACGTAGTAGAGCACAATGTGCTTTAATATGCAGAGCAAGGGTAACTAAAACAACTACCCACTTAATTCAATTCTAGTAAACAATAAGTAAATATAATTCTCTACATTTATACTGCCATCTTATTTCCAGTCGTATTCTCCTTTTACCTGGTAGATAAAGCGATCTTTAGTGGATTCATTAAAATCCGATAGAACGTTCTCTAATTTGTTTTCCGCCAGAAGCAGGCGCCATAAAACCCATTTATAATGTTTTAAAAGGATTTATGACGCCAAAAACTATCAATGTGGTATAGACTATCAACGTTGACAGTGCTTTTCATCTCCAGCTTATAAAAGAAAAACTTTGATATCGAGCAAAGATGTATACGAGCTAAATTTCAATGAATTGAATATATATGGCTGCACATCTAGTGTGGCTTCTTATAAAGTTTAATAAGCTCTACCTTTCTTAATTATAAAATAAAACAAAATTGGTAACATAAAGGGCTATTCAGAACATTGAGACGTTGAAACTACAATAAACATCGATCTGTATTGCAAATATATGCTTAAATTCATGGTTTGTCGTTAAAGTTGTCCAGGATTGACGGTCAGGATCTGTTGTTGTTAGCAGCTAAGAACGCTTTTGATTAAAAAAACTTCCTCTCCGATTGTCATGTATCTTTAAAGCGAATCTTGTATATAATTTAAAATTTTTCCGAAACCAAAAATAAGCCAAGAATTGTTTGAAAATTTTATTAATTAGCAATTTCATAGCCAGGTCTTTCCCGACTTCCGAAAACTGGAAATCTCTTCGCCGAAGTTTTCTGGACATGCTCTTGGATTAGCTTATTGCAAGTTTTTCATTATCAGAAATTTTAAGCCTTGTAGCAGCTTTTATTGTTCTGGACCGCAACTCTACCATGGTCGCAACTTACCTGATGTTGATATTGCTAAGAGGTAGTTGAAAATAAATCTAGCTGAAATAGTATTTAATTCAAGAAATTTTTTCCGAAAACTCAATCATCATCGTGCTACTCAGCTAGTAAAAATGAAATCCAAAATACTCCTTTAGCTACAAAGAAAATTCTGTACTATTTAATAGTTTTCTTATAGGTATTAGCAGGAGGTTAAATATTCTTTGAATTATTTCGTTTCGATTAAATTTTTATTATCAAGCTTTCTTCTGTTAATAGTGCCATATACTAGTTTACTAGTTTTAAGGAGTTTAATATATAATACACGTATAATTTGTTAAGAATTTGATTTAATTAATAAATTAATAGAATTAAAAAATAGATAATTGCACGTTCTACATTTTTCTTATTATTTAATTTAAGATCATCTCACTTTGTTTGTGGTTAAGATATCCCTAGTAAATTGATATCGCCTACGTAGGCTAGTATTTTATCAAACTTATTGAAGCAACATCCAATTTCTACTTCTATTTGAATAAAGTTGTAGGGTGATAAGGTGTTTTAGAATATGTTAATTATAGGGAAGGACCAATTGCTTTTTGTAGCAATACCGATAGCAGTGTAGCGGTTATGTAATAAATAAAGCAACTACAACAAACTACTTAATAAAGGGTATAAATACCTTAAGGCCTGTGCCGCTCGGGGCAATAAAAGTCACACACAAAAGGTTAGCGGACACCAAGAACACGCACGTTGGGTGTGGCGTCGCTTCCAAAAGCTCTCATACAACTGTCTTCTGTAACGGTTCGAGTACGACTGTGTCACTTCACGCACTCCCACTGCCGGTATAAATGTTTCACTAAACTGTAGGGTGCCCGCACTAATGGCATTTATTGTCACCAACACCAAATTGTTCGATGATGACGTAACAAAAGTATTGTATTTATGTATACTCGATAACACTCATTTTTTAGCAAGAGTTTTGTTCTCAGAAAATCTAGCTGATAATACACTGAAAACTCGGGGAAGTATTCCTTATATTTGATTTTCTAATGCACCACCCAAAGGTACTACATTGGCCAGGAAGCAAGTTTTTTTACCTGGAAAATTTGAATTTTGCCGAACCCTTGCTGTTGTAGGTTCCGTGTGTGCGTGTTGTCACGCACACACGGAACCTGCATTTTACCTCTCATCCGAACGAGGGCGTATTTTTGTGAAAAGTGCTCGCCTAACATTTTTCAAGCGGACCGTGTCGGGATTTGAACCCGGGACCTTTGGCATAGTAGTCACACGCATACCAACTACACCACGGCGCCGTCTTGGGAAGTATTCCGCCAAAAATCCTGTTTTGCTAATATACTGAAAACTTTTGACTATATTAATAAAAATGGTTGTCGACTAACTTGGTAGGACGGGTGGTGTAAGTGTTCGACAAAGGTTCCGGAAGACTATCCGGTGTTAAATATGTATTTATCTGGAAATATTATGGATGCCACACTGAGGAAAGTGATTTGGTTGACACAACCAATTCTGTTGTTTTGAAGAGTAAAGCATTTGATCAAGTATTTTTTAGTCGTTCTAAACGAAACTATATTCACTCAACCGCTTGCAGATGGTTAAACTAACAACAAAAATTAGTTGACTTAAATTTGTTTGTTTAAATGCATAATAACAGTTGGTTAATATAAGAATGCAAAAGTGAATTTCATTGAACAACAGTCGTATTTAATACAAACTAATATTGTCAACAAATTTCATATTTTAGTCCAATACTACATTGATGTTAAAAAAAATCTATTTTAGTTAAATGAGTGCTGGAAAAAGTGTCATATGAACACGTTTTGTAACAAATTTAATATTGAAACAAACGTCTCTAGCTTGTTGATTTAAATAAACTACGATTGCCAAATTAAACGTCGACGTTATTTGTTGAACGCAACGGTATTGTACGTCTTCGATGCCTACCTATTGGATGTACAGCGCGCGCACATTATATCTTTAATATACTGGTAACCTTCGACTGCGACACGTCAACATGGCGTCAAGCGTTACTTAGCATTGTTTATTGTGTTCGTTTCCATAAAAGTATTTCAACTAACTGTAAAAATACATGGAAGATAAATTTAGTATGCTGTACTATGTTTAAACAAAATCTTTTCGTTTAAAAGCACGTAAGTACATTTCTATAAATTAGTCTTATTGCCCATAACTAAATGCCGTTGTTTTTAGCATTTAACTATATAAGCGAACGTATAACTTCAAAGATCAATGGCAAACTCAAGGAATAAACAAACTTTCAATAATCAGTGTCAGTTTTATAAAATTGAAGTGGAAGCTAAACTGAAAATTATGCACGATGAGCTAGAGTTAATGTAACATTCAAGATGATTTGATTCAATATCCAACTTGATAATGTGACTGAATGAAGTTATTTTAATTCAATATTTTTTTAAAATCTGTTAGGGATGAACAAACTCATTTGTTGATCGCCAAGTTGTATTAAAAAAATTGATTAAAATAATTTCATTAAGCCGGAATCGATCAAGCTGGATATTGAATCAAACTAACTTGGACGTTTAAACTAACTTTATTTCTAAACAATGTACAACGCAACGAAATGATTGATTTGACAGCTAAATGTTTCAATTCAACACAATAAAAGTTTGATTAAACCAAAAATGTTATTACTTGAACCTTTATTAGCCACTTAGCTTAATAATTATTATCTGCTCAACATATGGGTTAGTTAAACCAATGACGCTTTTTGGTTAGTTGAAAAATTTGAATAGTTTGTTTTAATGCTACAAACCCTTTCAAGTATTTGCTTCAATGATTTTTATATGTAAGTGGGATATTCAACGTGTTGATTTAACATAACAGTTTATTTGATAAAAGTATTAAATAATTCAAATCAAACCTACAAGCAATTGAAGTAACGATACCTAACATTCAAGTTACACTAATAGCGATTTGAGTAAATGCCATAATTATTGTGGTGCAAATTTAGGTTTGTTTGCTTCAAAATCGGTTTTCCAACATTTTATTATGTTCTATTTAATGCATATAGATCATTGTTTATATACAAACCAAAATTCTAATTGAATCAACTAATTTTCAGTTGAAGCAACAAAATCCTTTTCTCAGTGCACCTATTCTCTTGGGTTTTCTAGAGAGAAGCTCTACAAAGATTAAAAAAGTGTGCCGAAATCGGTGATCAAGAGAGTGACTCTGGCTTACAAGCTATCTGAAAAAGTACTAAGTACACTATTTGCCCAAACATAAAACAAACCTTAACTATAAGAACATAAAAAACCATTTAAAGCGGCTAGCTGAAAAGAATGTTTTTAATCAACTGCTAAATGACCTGAAATTTCAATCACATTTCCAGGTATTTACAAAATAATTTATTACAACAAAACTGTAACTATACCTTTACACTAATTCAGAAAAAAATAAACATGTCATTACATAATTCTACACATTGTGTTTTTAGCGGTATTACACACACACATGTTGTTTACAATTACATGATGGACACCCTAAAGAAAATATTAAAAATGAGACAGATTACAAATTTACTTAACTAAGTTCTTAACTTAATCACATAGACGTACTGTAGGTACGTTTTATCAGTTTATGCAATAAATTTCAAATAATTAGCTACAAACCCATTCCGGTATAGCTTCAGCTAGATTTATAAACACCTGAAGAGCTATTGTTAAGTGTAGTTAAGGTGGGCTTGAATAAAGAGTTCATTTAGAATGACTTTGCAAACCTCAAAATGCTCATTTTCAACATATTATTGTAGATCTGAGAACCAATGTGCCCCTAAAATTGAAAATAACCAACTTTATATATTATCCAAACATTTCACGACTTTATCTGTTCGAAAACCTTCTTGTCAAAGGTAGTTCACCAACTAAAGTTGCGTGTTGATTGTTTGGATGTTAACAACGAAGTGCTCTAAGAAAAAAGGCTCTTTCTCCTTAAAATAATCGAGACATCCTCGATAAACTTCGGACACATGAATAAAGACTGCAAATTGGAAATACTTTGTGTCTTTTTTTCTATGTAACGTGTATGTATAATGAACTTACGGATATCTTAACTAAACTAAAATTCGGAAACTTTTATTTATTTGAGTCAGCACAAATTTGCCTGAGAGGTCTTCAAGCCCAGCCGATGAGATCACCGGCACGCCAAACTAATACATTATTAATCAGAACAACGAATCATGAATCTGTAATGATTTAAAACGATGATGACATATCTCTAACTTTTAAAAACCGACATAATGAATTTCATAAACTTTAAGTATGCATCTTATATGATACAAATTAATTTTGTCACCTAAAAATTATATATCATAAAGGAAATTGACCAACCCTGTTGGTGGGACTTACTAATACAGAAACTATTGAAGTGAAATATGATTACAGGAGTTTCTAAAGAACGTCACAAACTTTTTAGCGTATCTAGTTTAACTCTCATTTTCAAAGTTCAAAGTTCTTCTTGTAATTCCTTTTCTTTGCACTCATTGTATACGATACGACAGTTATCAATTATATTCTGAGATGTCATTAAACTAGTGTTCTCATCTAGTCACCGATTTTCAACCCTAAAATTTAACACTTTTGATGGTATACGTACTCTAAACATACTGACATACGAATGCTATTTGTGCGGTTTACATAACTTTAAAAAATTCTTCTTGGATAGAAATGGAATGTAATAGTGGAAATTTTCAAACCTATATTTTTTACAATTTTAGACGTGGATTAACCAAACAACAGTGAACCGTTAAACTTAATTCAATTTTTTGAGATGAAGCACCTGCAAAGACTACCATTTATTGATGGTTTGCCGAGTTCAATCGTGGCCGTGGTTCGTTAAGATCGTCCAAAATCGACTGCTTTTTACTAAAAACTGATGCTGTACATGAGCTTATTCTGCGAGATCGTCATGTGTCATCGTGATGTTGAGACATCCATGGGGATTAGCGGGACCAGCATACATTTGCTTTTTAATCCACGGTACAGTAAGCAAACCTGATATGCTGAAAAGGTATCTAACCTGGAGCAGATATGTACACCTGTAACACAATAATATAAATGTTTATAGTCTTCTCAATGAAATGACATTTTCTTTTGTTTGTATCAAGAATAAACATTGAAAATAACTTTAGAGGCGATAAAAAATGTCAATGTGTTATGTATATAAAAATATGCTTTCTGGTTGTTACATTAACGACAAAATGCACACAGTTGTAAAGTTAAAAGCACTTCCACTTATTGAACCGCAACTGAAAAGTGTTTCGAGGCCTGTCGCCACTTTGCCGAGTCTAGCAAGTGAATTTTTTTTCTTTTATATATCATCCAGAATTGGCAGTTGCGTTTTAACTATAAAGCACGCCCTCGCGTGCTTATAAGGACAAAACATACCGCTCACCGGGGTTAATAGAAGTGGATAACTTCCGAACTTTAGATACTAAGTCTATACCAGGAAACCAATAAAATTCAGTTTACATAAATTGTAACAAGTACACAGAATTTTAATTCATTATAAGACAAGAAAAATAAGATACTTTGATGAGAATGTACAATTGCCACGAACCTTTTGCATTGTTTCGAAGTAGTAGGAGCGCTCGTAACGCGAGCAGTGTCATCAGGTCTCGAATGTACTATTGCATTTCTACCGTTTTCAAAGTTACCGAAATTCATTGTCCTGTTCTAAAACCACCAAGGTGCAAATACCTGACGATTCCGGGGTGTGGATTCTGTTTTACTTGCTATATTAGTATAGATTTCAAAGTCGCTCATTTGTCCAACGCTACCAAAAATCATGATGAATATGCTCGATTTACTACTATCTAGACAATCTCTAAACTTCTAGGTTTTGTAAATTAGTGTTTGAAGGGGCAGTCGACAGCTAAAGAATTACAGAAGGTCTATATAAAGAAACACTTAGGCCACATGTATCCATTGATGTAATGCAAAGTGAGCGCGGTGCACGTTTGATCGTTGACCTAAGCTTTATGCAAAGTATATTGAATATCTCGTATGTAAGAATTTTCGTACTTATGACCTAATAAGGTTGGCTTTAGCGGTGTAAATTATGATACCCTTCTTTACTAATTCAAAAAATAAGGAGAAGGCGTTAAATTTACGGCAATTGCAACACACTGCTGCGCGTTGAAAAGCGTTTCACAAATTATTCTTAGTAAATAATTAATTGAGGGGATTTTTTGTATAATTAATTTAAGTATATTACACATAATTGTGTAATATAGCCTTAAATACTGATTTTGGGTGAATTACTGTTTGCGTCTCCGTATAAAAGTTTTTATACCGTGGAAAGCAATGCTAAGTATAAATCCCCACGGTTCAAAAAAGATGTATGCCGTTTTCCCGACCAGCCAGGATGGCGAACAAAGTGGGATTGTGGGTTTACTTGTTAGAGAAGGGAGCCGCCATATTCATTATTGTCATGACCCATTTATCTTTACCTACTTGTGTAGAGAATGCATTATAGGCAAATCGTACTTTGTCTTGTTCCCATGTATGTTTTAGGAAAAACCAGCGAGCTGCACTGCGGACACTTGCGCTAAAAGCGGCAGCGACATCTATGTAGTAATCTGAGATAAACAATATCGTATTCGATACCCAGCTTGCTAGTAAGTACTAACAAAGAAGGTAAACGAGTTACTAATTAATTTCTATCGTAAATTTGAAACGTAAATTATGCTTCTCATTTGTAAATTATGTGTAATTTACCGCGTCATCTGTGCAGGAAAGCGATTAACTAAAACTGTATGAATGCCTTTACCTGTAACAGGTAGTACTCGCCCGCGTATTGCAGGTGCGAAATAAGCTCTCTCTTATCTGGAACAAAATTAATGCCATTGTAGCTGACAATTTGGGATCGATGACCAATACTTGAAATAAAGCGATTTAAGGTGACGAAATATCAGGATCTACTTCACCGTGAAGAGCGTTTGATTCAAACAAACAGACAATTGCAGGCTCTTGGAAATCGAGATGCATGACCAAGGAAGCAAAAGGAAAAGGTGTTACCACAATTAATGGTCAGACGTCCGTAACCCATGTAGACTGCAAGTTACGCATAGTTGGAATAAAAGTGGCTGTGTTCTGAGGCGTAGTGGCCAATCGTACGTGCGACAGACGAGATCCAAAATATTTACTCCGTTACTATAGTAATGATTACTTTACCATCTAAATCGTATTGATAAGTTTTAAAAGATTCAAATGGCAGGAATTAACAAGTCAAATAAATGCCAACACGAAATGTTTTATATTTACGAACTACATGTGCAAATAATGTAATCTTGCTTTAAGGTCGCCCCTCAATATAAAGAAACTTCCACAATGGTTCTTGGAATAGCGAAACATCCAGTTTTTATAAAGGTAGCAAAAGCTGAATAATTGAATGCGTTATTCCGGTTCAGTTCCATTTGGACATGAAGGCGGCACGTGTAACTGGCACATGATACGGTACAGAATAATTTCTGACTGATGGCAAATATATATTTATTGCTGTGTTAATAGGGTCATTTAGGGGTAGTTAGGAATAATAGTATAGCGCACACCACATAAAATACATAAGGGCTCAGAAAATGACAGTTTTCTGAAGAAAACAAAAAATACGATGATTAGACTGGAAAGTAAATGACTACGCCTTGTATATAAATAATAATCATAATTAATTCAGTCAATGAAAAATATTTTGAAGATTTATTTGAATAAAACAAATCCGCACGTCGTAAATAACATAATTGCAAGGTGAAACGCGACACGCGTGGACAACGCAACATTATTACATCATGAATCCCAACTAAAACAAGCAGGTTTAATAATGCGTAAGATAGAAAACGCATATAATTTAAGGCATACATTGTATGTCGTCTACGTGACTAGAGAATTAAAATCGACACCAGATTTATTGGAGACAAGCAAGGCATGGTAATTAAAAATCAAAGTTCACCAAATTTATTTGAACAACAATGGTTTACTTATTTAGAAGTTAAGAATCCAAGCGAATCAATGCTATTAACTCGAAATCGTACGTGACAAGAGAAACGCGTTGATGTTAATATACAGTAATAATACCATGGAATATCCGAAAACCTGGTATGAAAGTTTGTACAACAAACTATGTGCTTGTCAATAGATAGACGGTGAATTTAAATAGGACCAGATTTGTAAACAAATCTGTTCATAATGAAGTAAAGTATAGTTCATTTCTCTGAAAACGAAAATATCCACCTGAAGTGAGTAATAGTGAAGTGTAAAATAATACCGATGAATATGGAAAATTGATGGGTTTGTCGTTTTCCCCTTAAATAGAAAAAAATTAGTAACTAAAAGTTGTTTTAATGTAAATTCTAATATTAACCTTAATAAAAAGGACTCTAAAAAATCACTGGAGACAGCTCTAAACCATTACGGGAGACAAATTTAAATAATTACTGGAGTTCGGTCTACATAAATACGGGAACAAGTTTAAATAAATGCTAACGCGATTATGCAACATGCATTTACCTCAATGATTAATGGTCAAGGAATTTAATGGAGTACGCTAGTGTATTTAAGGCGATGAGGGATGCACACAACGGTTGGACCAAAGACTGATTTAAGCGGAAAAACAACAGGTTAGTCAATTCTGAATGTTTATTATTTTATTTGTGGATATTTTATTGCACTTTGCCAAACTGAATAACTTAAGATTTAACATTTAATCGAATATTACTAATTTAAACACTTTAAAAATTGCTTTTGTGATAATTTATGTGAGGGGTCGGCAAGATTTAATTTTTGAGTACACGTTGTAAATTACGTAAATAACAAAAAAGTTTAATTGAACGTTCATTAGGCTTCAGTGAATAATTAATAGTAATGAGGATGTTGCTGACTTTTTTGATCATCTTTGGGAATGAAAATCATTAAAATTTTTATTCAATTAATAGAAGAAAATTCCAGTTAAAGAATTTTAACCCTTTCATACGTTGTAAATATTTTTGAGAACATTATAATATTTTGTGCTTAATGGTATTTTGGTTTTAAGATTAAAACAGTTAGGACAGGTAGATGGTAGGTTTAAAGGCTTTGTTTGTCGTATTGCCGCAAGCTTCGTACGTAATTCAAAAACTGAGCTAGCCGACGCAATTAAAATTATATATTAAAAATCAAAAATTGAGATATTAAAAATTTTTACCTTTTTAATTCAGAAAAAAGGCGAATAGGGGTATTGCTTCAGTACCACAACAAAGTTATATATATATATATATATATATATATATTGCTATGATAAGAGGGTAGTTTAAGGGTAGCATAAGTCTTAGGAGTCGTAGGATAGATATAAATAATTTTAACTTTAAGAAAACCAAATAATTCCAACTATTATAAGAGTAAATCGACTATTTTAGAAAAAGTCATTTGCGAGCACACTGTATACATACTGTATTTGATTTAATGCATAAAAAGGAAGCTCATTGTGCAATAATCCGATACAATTTAGCTAAAATAATAATATGTACGTCGTGTAATATGTTTTAAGTATAATGTATAAGTGAAGATAATTTTTTACATACAACTAGTTGCATCAATATAAATACTTTATCGGTAAAGATAGATAAACTGTCATTCTGGATATTTAATAATTTCGTCGAAAATATCAACGCATGTATAAGAAAACGCATTCTAATACGTCACTAATTACGCAAAAAGAAAGAATACATTTGTTCAGAAAACCAACTTTCTGTAACAAACAAATAAACACCAGGCGGTTGATTATATGATAGGTTTTGGACTTTTAAACTACAAACATAAAATTACGTGATTGAGTGTGGGTAATAATTGGGAATCCTAAGAAACAACGATATAATACAGAACGCTAACGTGACTAATAAAGCATTGCCACCAAGAATTGGACAGGGATTTTGAGAAATACCGAGTTCTGCCAGAGATAAGACAAAGTACAAGCCTTAATCAATAAACACGCCAATGGAAACGATTGGTGGGAAGGGCTTATAAATACGATAGGAAATGAACAAAGAGGTCAGTTCATATTCAACCAAGCACAAACTATGCTCAAATGCAGTAGAAATTTACATTATGAAATTAATTAGTGAAACGTTACAATTCAGAACAAGTAAAATTTGAAAGTGCAAAAAATTGTGCGTGGAAAAATAAGCCGATCTACAAATAGACGTAAGTTAAACAATTAATTAAATTTATTTGAACGTTTAACAAAACAGGGCTTTTGTAGGGACGGCTTTTGTTGATGCCACTTTTTTTATGCCACTTTTGTTGATGCCACTTTCGTTAATGCCACTTTTGTGGATGCCACTTTCAGTGATGTCAGTTTCGTTGATGTCATATGTACTAAGTTGATATTTAAGTTTATATGCAAGTCGATGTTCATGTCGAGATCTAAGTCTTAACACAAATCTAAAAATACGTCTGAAAGTGCCATCAAAAGGTTACTCAAAGTTAATTCAAGGAAGAATACCAGAAATCAAAAATGGATAATTCTGGTCAATAAGTAGAGCGGACATAGCAAGGGATGCAGACCACAGGCACTATGAGGCAACTCCAGTGACCGTTACAGGTTAGCGATTTTTAAACATTTATTATTTAAAGACTGTTTCAAATTTAATATTTGCTATTTATTGTATATTTGTAAGAGTCATCAAAAAGGGCATTTGAAAATATGAAAACAGGTAAAGCATCTTAGAACGTTCCAAGATACTTGAGAGTAATTAAAAGATATCTTTGCTGGATTTCTGGAAAGCATAAATTTGGTAAATGTAAATATTCTATCCAGGGAAAATTTTGAGGATACATAACGTTGTACATATTATCGATTATTATAATGTGTGACCTTTGTAATTAAAAGAAAGAAAGAAAGAAAGAAAGAAAATATAATGTCTATAAATGACATAAGTCAAAAAATTGACAATGTCATATGATTGACAAAAATGTTAAACGTAATTAAAAGTTAGGTTTATGTATAGTTGTGTACACGATTTAGATTTGTAAATTTTCCAATTATCGGCATCGGTCTTGGTGGCGTAATTGGTAAACGCATAGTCCCGGAAAGACTAAGATACAGGATCAAGTCCTGTCCAAGACCTTATACTTTCCTTGTTTCAATTACCGGCTCAATTTGAAATGATTATTTGGGCTATGCATAAAAATCTAAGTTATTATTTCATCTTATTAACTGTAATACATATATATATTGTTGTGATACTATGGCAATACCCCTATGCGCCCTTTTTATGAATTAAAAGGTATAAATTTTTTATTTATCAATTTTTTATTTTTACTATATAATTTTGATTGCGCCGGCTAGCTCAGTTTTTGTATTACGCATGGAGCTTGCAACAATACGACAAACAAAGATTTAAATCTACCATTTATCCTCCTTCCTGTTCTAATCTTTAAACCAAAACACCATAAAGCACAAATTACTATAATGTTCTCAAAAAAATATTTACAACGTATGAAAAAGTTAAAAATTGTTTAACTGGATTTTTCTTCTAATTGAATCAATAAATTTATACAATTATTATTACAAAAAATGTCAGCAAAATCACTAGTACTCTTAATTATTACCTGAAGCTTATGAACGTTCATTTAATCGCATTTATTTACTTAATTTTGCAACGTATAACCAAAATTAAATCCTGCCGACCCTTCACATAAATTATTATAAACGCAATTTTAAAGTATTTAAAATTTATAATATGTAGTTAAATGTTAAATCTTAAGGTATTCCAGTTTAGAAAAGTGTAAAGAAAAATCCACAAATAAAATAATCAAACAATAATAAACATTCAGATTGGCTAACTTGTTGTCTAGCATCCACTTAGATTCCGTCACTGGTCCAAGCGCTGTGTGTATCCCTCATCTAGCGCTTAGCGTACTGCACCAAACTCCTTCACCATAAATAATTGCTTCAGCAATGAGTTAACCTTGTACCCATACTAATATTTGTTTCTGGTAATTGTCTTGAGGTTCTTTGAGTATTCTTTAAGGTTTCTTTATGTTTCTTTGGAGTTTCTCTAGAGGTTCTCCAGAGATTTTGTAGGGTTTTTTTTAGAGATTCTGTAGGGGTTTCTTAGAGATTTTGTAGGGGTTTCTTAGAGTTTCTGTAGGGGTTCTTTAGAGTCCTTTTTATAAAGGTTAAAATTATAATCTATAGTAAAACAACTTTTGGTTACTTACGTTATTCTCTCTAGGACAAAACGCCAAACCATTAATTTTTCATATTTCATGCGGAATTATTTCACATTTCTCAATAACTTATTTCGCGTGTATATTTTTGTCTTTAGAGACATGAATTGTACGTTACTTCATGGTCAACTGATTTGTTTACAAATCCGGTCATATTTAAATGCACCGACTATCTATAGACAAGCGCAAAGTTCGCTGTTTGTATAAACTAGGTTTTCGGATATTTCATGGTGTTATGCTTGTATATTAGTATCAATGCTTTCATTCTGACACGTACGATTTCAAATTAATAGCATTGATTCGCCAGGATTTTCATACTTTTCGATAAGCAAATCGTTGTTTGTTTAAAAAAATTTGCTGAACTTTGATTTTCAATAAACATGCTTTGCTTGTTTCCAATAAATCAGGTTTCGTTTTAATACTCCAGCCACGTAGACAAAATACAATGTATTGAATTGAATCGAATTAAATCAAATTAAATCGAATTAAATCGAATTAAATCGAATTAAATCGAATTAAATCGAATTAAATCGAATTAAATTGAATTAAATCGAATTAAAAAGAATTAAATCGAATTAAAATGAATTAAACCGAATTAAATTGAACTAAATCGAATTATATCGAATTAAATCGAAATCAATCGAATTAAATTGATTTAAATTGATATAAATTGAAATAAATCGAATTAAATCGAAATAAATCGAATTAAATCGAATTAAATCGAATTAAATCGAATTAAATCGAATTAAATCGAATTGAATCGAATTGAATCGAATTGAATCGAATTGAATCGAATTGAATCGAATTGAATCGAATTGAATCGAATTGAATCGAATTGAATCGAATTGAATCGAATTGAATCGAATTGAATCGAATTGAATCGAATTGAATCGAATTGAATCGAATTGAATCGAATTGAATCGAATTGAATCGAATTGAATCGAATTGAATCGAATTGAATCGAATTGAATCGAATTGAATCGAATTGAATCGAATTGAATCGAATTGAATCGAATTGAATCGAATTGAATCGAATTGAATCGAATTGAATCGAATTGAATCGAATTGAATCGAATTGAATCGAATTGAATCGAATTGAATCGAATTGAATCGAATTGAATCGAATTGAATCGAATTGAATCGAATTGAATCGAATTGAATCGAATTGAATCGAATTGAATCGAATTGAATCGAATTGAATCGAATTGAATCGAATTGAATCGAATTGAATCGAATTGAATCGAATTGAATCGAATTGAATCGAATTGAATCGAATTGAATCGAATTGAATCGAATTGAATCGAATTGAATCGAATTGAATCGAATTGAATCGAATTGAATCGAATTGAATCGAATTGAATCGAATTGAATCGAATTGAATCGAATTGAATCGAATTGAATCGAATTGAATCGAATTGAATCGAATTGAATCGAATTGAATCGAATTGAATCGAATTGAATCGAATTGAATCGAATTGAATCGAATTGAATCGAATTGAATCGAATTGAATCGAATTGAATCGAATTGAATCGAATTGAATCGAATTGAATCGAATTGAATCGAATTGAATCGAATTGAATCGAATTGAATCGAATTGAATCGAATTGAATCGAATTGAATCGAATTGAATCGAATTGAATCGAATTGAATCGAATTGAATCGAATTGAATCGAATTGAATCGAATTGAATCGAATTGAATCGAATTGAATCGAATTGAATCGAATTGAATCGAATTGAATCGAATTGAATCGAATTGAATCGAATTGAATCGAATTGAATCGAATTGAATCGAATTGAATCGAATTGAATCGAATTGAATCGAATTGAATCGAATTGAATCGAATTGAATCGAATTGAATCGAATTGAATCGAATTGAATCGAATTGAATCGAATTGAATCGAATTGAATCGAATTGAATCGAATTGAATCGAATTGAATCGAATTGAATCGAATTGAATCGAATTGAATCGAATTGAATCGAATTGAATCGAATTGAATCGAATTGAATCGAATTGAATCGAATTGAATCGAATTGAATCGAATTGAATCGAATTGAATCGAATTGAATCGAATTGAATCGAATTGAATCGAATTGAATCGAATTGAATCGAATTGAATCGAATTGAATCGAATTGAATCGAATTGAATCGAATTGAATCGAATTGAATCGAATTGAATCGAATTGAATCGAATTGAATCGAATTGAATCGAATTGAATCGAATTGAATCGAATTGAATCGAATTGAATCGAATTGAATCGAATTGAATCGAATTGAATCGAATTGAATCGAATTGAATCGAATTGAATCGAATTGAATCGAATTGAATCGAATTGAATCGAATTGAATCGAATTGAATCGAATTGAATCGAATTAATGAATTGAATCGAATTGAATCGAATTGAATCGAATTGAATCGAATTGAATCGAATTGAATCGAATTGAATCGAATTGAATCGAATTGAATCGAATTGAATCGAATTGAATCGAATTGAATCGAATTGAATCGAATTGAATCGAATTGAATCGAATTGAATCGAATTGAATCGAATTGAATCGAATTGAATCGAATTGAATCGAATTGAATCGAATTGAATCGAATTGAATCGAATTGAATCGAATTGAATCGAATTGAATCGAATTGAATCGAATTGAATCGAATTGAATCGAATTGAATCGAATTGAATCGAATTGAATCGAATTGAATCGAATTGAATCGAATTGAATCGAATTGAATCGAATTGAATCGAATTGAATCGAATTGAATCGAATTGAATCGAATTGAATCGAATTGAATCGAATTGAATCGAATTGAATCGAATTGAATCGAATTGAATCGAATTGAATCGAATTGAATCGAATTGAATCGAATTGAATCGAATTGAATCGAATTGAATCGAATTGAATCGAATTGAATCGAATTGAATCGAATTGAATCGAATTGAATCGAATTGAATCGAATTGAATCGAATTGAATCGAATTGAATCGAATTGAATCGAATTGAATCGAATTGAATCGAATTGAATCGAATTGAATCGAATTGAATCGAATTGAATCGAATTGAATCGAATTGAATCGAATTGAATCGAATTGAATCGAATTGAATCGAATTGAATCGAATTGAATCGAATTGAATCGAATTGAATCGAATTGAATCGAATTGAATCGAATTGAATCGAATTGAATCGAATTGAATCGAATTGAATCGAATTGAATCGAATTGAATCGAATTGAATCGAATTGAATCGAATTGAATCGAATTGAATCGAATTGAATCGAATTGAATCGAATTGAATCGAATTGAATCGAATTGAATCGAATTGAATCGAATTGAATCGAATTGAATCGAATTGAATCGAATTGAATCGAATTGAATCGAATTGAATCGAATTGAATCGAATTGAATCGAATTGAATCGAATTGAATCGAATTGAATCGAATTGAATCGAATTGAATCGAATTGAATCGAATTGAATCGAATTGAATCGAATTGAATCGAATTGAATCGAACTTGAATCGAATTGAATCGAATTGAATCGAATTGAATCGAATTGAATCGAATTGAATCGAATTGAATCGAATTGAATCGAATTGAACCGAATTGAATCGAATTGAACCGAATTGAATCGAATTGAATCGAATTGAACCGAATTGAACGAACCGAATCGAATTGAACCGAATTGAACCGAATTGAATCGAATTGAATCGAATTGAATCGAATTGAATCGAATTGAATCGAATTGAATCGAATTGAATCGAATTAGAATCGAATTGGAATCGAATGAATCGAATTGGAATCGAATTGAAATCGAATTGGAATCGAATTGGAATCGAATTAGAATCGAATTAGAATCGAATTAGAATCGAATTAGAATCGAATTAGAATCGAATTGAATCGAATTAGAATCGAATTGAATCGAATTGAATCAGAACTTGAATCGAATTGAATCGAACTTGAATCGAATTGAATCGAATTGAATCGAATTGAATCGAACTTGAATCGAATTCGAACCGAACCTTGAATCGAACTGAACCGAACTCGAACCGAATGAACCGAATTGAACGAATCGAACCGAACTGAACGAACTGAATCGAACCGAACCGAACTGAACCGAACCGAACCGAACTGAACCGAACTGAACCGAACTGAACCGAACCGAACCGAACCTGAACCGAACTGAACCGAATGAACCGAACCGAACCGAACTGAATCGAACCGAACCGAACCGAACCGAACCGAACCGAACCGAACCGAACCGAACCGAACCGAACCGAACCGAACCGAACCGAACCGAACCGAACCGAACCGAACCGAACCGAACCGAACCGAACCGAACCGAACCGAACCGAACCGAACCGAACCGAACCGAACCGAACCGAACCGAACCGAACCGAACCGAACCGAACCGAACCGAACCGAACCGAACCGAACCGAACCGAACCGAACCGAACCGAACCGAACCGAACCGAACCGAACCGAACCGAACCGAACCGAACCGAACCGAACCGAACCGAACCGAACCGAACCGAACCGAACCGAACCGAACCGAACCGAACCGAACCGAACCGAACCGAACCGAACCGAACCGAACCGAACCGAACCGAACCGAACCGAACCGAACCGAACCGAACCGAACAGAACAGAACAGAACTGAACCGAACTGAACCGAACCGAACTGAACCGAACGAACCGAACCGAACCTGAACCGAACTGAACTGAACCTGAACCGAACTGAACTCGAACCGAACCGAACTGAACCGAACTGAACCGAACTGAAATGAACTGAAATGAACTGAACCGAACTGAAATGAACTGAACTGAACTGAACTGAACTGAACTGAACTGAACTGAACTGAACTGAACTGAACTGAACTGAACTGAACTGAACTGAACTGAACTGAACTGAACTGAACTGAACTGAACTGAACTGAACTGAACTGAACTGAACTGAACTGAACTGAACTGAACTGAACTGAACTGAACTGAACTGAACTGAACTGAACTGAACTGAACTGAACTGAACTGAACTGAACTGAACTGAACTGAACTGAACTGAACTGAACTGAACTGAACTGAACTGAACTGAACTGAACTGAACTGAACTGAACTGAACTGAACTGAACTGAACTGAACTGAACTGAACTGAACTGAACTGAACTGAACTGAACTGAACTGAACTGAACTGAACTGAACTGAACTGAACTGAACTGAACTGAACTGAACTGAACTGAACTGAACTGAACTGAACTGAACTGAACTGAACTGAACTGAACTGAACTGAACTGAACTGAACTGAACTGAACTGAACTGAACTGAACTGAACTGAACTGAACTGAACTGAACTGAACTGAACTGAACTGAACTGAACTGAACTGAACTGAACTGAACTGAACTGAACTGAACTGAACTGAACTGAACTGAACTGAACTGAACTGAACTGAACTGAACTGAACTGAACTGAACTGAACTGAACTGAACTGAACTGAACTGAACTGAACTGAACTGAACTGAACTGAACTGAACTGAACTGAACTGAACTAAATGAACTGAACTGAACTGAATTAAACTAAATTAAACTAAATTAAACTAAATTAAACTAAATAAACTAAATTAAACTAAATTAAACTAAATTAAACTAAATTAAACTAAATTAAACTAAATTAAACTAAATTAAACTAAACTTAAACTAAATTAAACTAAATTAAACTAAATTAAACTAAATTAAACTAAATTAAACTAAATTAAACTAAATTAAACTAAATTAAACTAAATTAAACTAAATTAAACTAAATTAAACTAAATTAAACTAAATTAAACTAAATTAAACTAAATTAAACTAAATTAAACTAAATTAAACTAAATTAAACTAAATTAAACTAAATTAAACTAAATTAAACTAAATTAAACTAAATTAAACTAAATTAAACTAAATTAAACTAAATTAAACTAAATTAAACTAAATTAAACTAACTAAATTAAACTAAATTAAACTAAATTAAACTAAATTAAACTAAATTAAACTAAATTAAACTAAATTAAACTAAATTAAACTAAAATTAAACTAAATTAAACCTAATTAAACCTAATTAAACCAAATTAAATTAAATTAAGTTAAATTAAGTTAAATGAAATTAAATGAAATTAAATGAAATTAAATGAAATTAAATGAAATTAAATGAAATTAAATGAAATTAAATGAAATTAAATGAAATTAAATGAAATTAAATTAAATTAAATTAAATTAAATTAAATTAAATTAAATTAAATTAAATTAAATTAAATTAAATTAAATTAAATTAAATTAAATTAAATTAAATTAAATTAAATTAAATTAAATTAAATTAAATTAAATTAAATTAAATTAAATTAAATTAAATTAAATTAAATTAAATTAAATTAAATTAAATTAAATTAAATTAAATTAAATTAAATTAAATTAAATTAAATTAAATTAAATTAAATTAAATTAAATTAAATTAAATTAAATTAAATTAAATTAAATTAAATTAAATTAAATTAAATTAAATTAAATTAAATTAAATTAAATTAAATTAAATTAAATTAAATTAAATTAAATTAAATTAAATTAAATTAAATTAAATTAAATTAAATTAAATTAAATTAAATTAAATTAAATTAAATTAAATTAAATTAAATTAAATTAAATTAAATTAAATTAAATTAAATTAAATTAAATTAAATTAAATTAAATTAAATTAAATTAAATTAAATTAAATTAAATTAAATTAAATTAAATTAAATTAAATTAAATTAAATTAAATTAAATTAAATTAAATTAAATTAAATTAAATTAAATTAAATTAAATTAAATTAAATTAAATTAAATTAAATTAAATTAAATTAAATTAAATTAAATTAAATTAAATTAAATTAAATTAAATTAAATTAAATTAAATTAAATTAAATTAAATTAAATTAAATTAAATTAAATTAAATTAAATTAAATTAAATTAAATTAAATTAAATTAAATTAAATTAAATTAAATTAAATTAAATTAAATTAAATTAAATTAAATTATGATTGTATGTGGCTTTGTTCAAATTATATAAGAGCAGGAGAATTTTATTTATAATTGACGGGTATATTTTTTTTAACCAGTCTTCATGAACTTTCGTTCAACTGTATAAAGATTGGTATGTTGTACGTTTTATACAGATAGAGTACTGTTACATTGAGAATCATAGCACATGAATTATGTTTTAAGTGAACATTAAATACATTTAATATTAGACCTAGAGCATCTTTCTACATCTAAGTTCAAGATTTGTAAGCTTCTCAAACGTTACCTTATTTGCATTTTACAAAACCGTTTTTAGTTGTATATGTACATGTTTACAAGAAAGTGAAGACCCTTTCGTATTAGTCATTACGGCAAGAAACGTCTTTCAATTCGAATAACCTGCCTATATAAAGCCTTCTCTTTACATTTGTATTAAAACAATATTAAGAAGGTAGATCTCATTATTACTGGGTGAAAGGATCCTAAATGGGGAGTAAAATAATTACTAAATTTATAACGATATGCCGGTTAAATCTATTCTCCAGACTTCAAAGCATTCCGTTATGAACATTACAGTTGAAAAGCCTTTTTGGTGTTTATAGCGCATATCGCATTGATGGTTTCTGGCATCATAAATCCTCTTTAAACATTATAAATAGGCTTTAGAATGCTTGCTTTTGTTGAAAAACCACGATAAAACGCTCTCACTGATTTTAACGAGCCCAACAACGATCGTTTTAAGAGCGTTTTATTTGCCGCTTTGAATGCTCTAAATTCTATTTGATCATCATTTCTTATTATTAAACGCTATATATTAAGCTGCTTTATGCGTTATAAGAAATGTCATCTTTTATTACAGTTGGTAGTTTCTACTTATAAGTATAAGCACATACGTTTTGAAAATCATCTTTTACAAATTGGCCAATATGTTTCTATAAGCTTGTACCTGCTATAAAGATTTTAACCACACAAAAGAATATTTTTAAATTTAATGCAGTTCCGTTATGAACGATTTTGTACTTGGCTATTTGGTACAGCTTTTCATAAAAGTAGTAAACTAAAAGAACTACTTTTAGATTTAAATTTTGATAGTCGATTCTACTATGAGCTTTATACAATTGTAAAAATTAATGCAAAGTTCTGTCATAAAAGTTTGTTAAAACTGTAGCCTGGGGCTATGCTGTTCGGATCGTCAAATTCTTGCATATATTCTTCTCTTAATGATCACCCGTCTTTGCTTATACTTACTATTTAACAGATTGTTTCCATGGGAATTAACTGCATTAAAAAATTCCTGATTCCAAATCTTTGAATTTTCATTTATAATCAATCTTGATATGTCCAAATATCATGCATCAGTTTTTGAAAGTACTTCTTAATAGATTTAAATAGCCGGTGACCTTCCACCAAAATAATTCATTAATATATTTGAAACAGTAAATTGTCGTTGCATTCCATGAAAAGCTATTCATTAACTATCTTTCAATGTTCGAATAACGACGGACTTCCATACTAAATCTTGAATGACCCCGCTCCCATTATCTTCCGTCGGTATATAATAAAATTCCAAATACGTGATAGGTCTCAAACCTTTTGATTACATTCTGAATGTATGAGCCATCTTGATGATGTAATGATCCACCGCAATTTTGCGTGTTTTTATCGTCTGTTCAACTTTATTGCGATCATAAAAAGTTTTCTATCCTTTATGAATGAATGAAGCTGATTTTCGGTTTCTCTTTCTCTCATCACAAGCTTCTGTAATATGTAGCCATTAAAACTTGTTATTTTATGACCGTCTTACGCCAGAAATGCCGTGGCTGCAATGTTAAGTTAGATTACTGTTAAAAATAGATATTATTATTAAAACACAAATTACTTAACACGCATATCAGAACAGTTGGTGCTAAAACTCTTGCAGACTGTTCTGATATACGTGTTAAGTGATTTGTGTTTTGTGTTTTTTAATAATAATATCTAATTTGTGTTTCTTAATAATAATAATTATTTCTAACTATAACCTAACATATCATTGCAGCCACGGCATTTCTGGAGTGAGACGGTCGTGTTATTTTATCTGGTTTTATAGTCTTTCCCGGTGTTATCGTGTTCCGCGAAATGACGTGTATTCATTAATAAAAAATAATTAGTTGTTCTTTGCTTATTTATACCTAATTCATGGCTTTCAGAACAATCTTAAAAGAATTCGAATAAATGCTGTATTTTTTGTTTTGTATTAAATAACGTATATTGACTGATATCTAAAGAAGTTGAATGAATTTACATTTTAGAAGAGTACGGATTATTTTTTTTCCAGCTGGAATTATTTTTTTTTCAAATCAGTGTATTACGTTTATTAAATGATATTCTTAAAGCACATAACTTAACATCGTAATTATGTAGTATTTTGAAAGTAAATAAATCGTTACACATTTGACTCGATTTAAGGATTTTCGGTCTGCATAAATGCAATAAAACTTATTTTATAGATATTTTTCTAGAGAGTAGATATTTACACACGAAATTGAATCAATGAATGCTAGTTTGGGCATCGTTAATAAATGGTATCTCACAACACTATATATACTTGGAGTGCATTATTTTGCACGTGCTTTCACTAATAGGAACCATATGACAATATTCATCATCATTTTGTTTTCGACCTTACTTAAGGTCGGTTTGACGCAGCTCTAACTTCTTTTCTATTCTGTGCTAATCTAAAACTTAAATAGGGTAAAATATAAATACTGGAGAATTTTATTTTCGGGTCTGCTTCCTCACAGAATGTGGTGTTCAATGACCTCTTGTGACCTTTGTACCACATCAATTTTCCTCATATTAAAATATAAAATTTGAAATCAATTTCGCTGAGTTTACGTTGAGTGCCATATTTCTGCATTGACGAGTATTTTTTTTATTTTTATTTATAACTATTAACTATATACAACTGTTTCTATTAGACCTATAATGCCCACACATAATTCTGTCCTTACAATGTTCTCTTCAATCACCCATATATTTCATAATATATTAATTTCAACTTAACATCTCCCAACTTTATCCATTCATTACCCGAATTGCGTCTTTGTTTTCCTTTACTTCTTATTCACTTCTATTTACATACATTCTCATCAAGTTTAAAAAACACTCATCCCACGTACATAGAATACATAAAATACTGTAGAAAGATTCTCCTACAGAATATTACCGTCTCATAAAAAATGTGACATACAATTTTCTGAAGTTGTCCTAGAAACTCCCTGTCAATGATACTAACGTCATTTTGCCCATAGACAAACTGATAGAAAGTGACTTCTTTCAATTTATAAATACACCATCTACCGAAAGTCCTTTATGCCTTTTCTTCAAAAATGAATTCTTTAGATCAATCTTCAAAAACTGCTTCTTATTACAAAATCTTGCAAAAATACTATTAACCGAAGTTGAACAATTAAACTTTTTATTTTAACTTTGAGTTAAACCTTTCACATTTGAATTTAATCTCTCATATAGATCGCTTCTTTTTATAAAAATTACATGATTTACACAATACGCACTTGATTTCTTAGATATCCTCCTTAAAATTTTTATCACCGATACTTGTATCAAAATTTCAAACTTATTTAAATTTTTATCATCGATACACTCATTTAAATCTTTGTAAACCTATTTAAATCGTCATCACTGTCATTCAATTCATCTGTAATTTTGTCTTCCTTGACTTTTTCCACTTTAACTTCGTAACTTGTATAAATATTTAGATCTTCATTTTTCAACTGATCATTTTCAAAATGTTCAAACGACGCTAACTCACTTCATCTTGTACCTAAATCCTCAATACACTCTAACTTTCCTTTATTTATTTCTTTCTTACCTTCTCTACTTTTTCCTCTATTTCATCAACTTCTTCCTCAGCTTCACATAAATTCAAACAAATGCGGCTTTCTCGACTTCTATATCTACCTCATCATCCTATTTTAAATATTATTCACCACATGTAGTCCTCTCCATCTTCGCATCTATTACTATCAATCAAATCCATTCCCATAATCGCCTCCATCCGTAATCCAGGTACAATCATCAATTCTTGTTAGAATTTTATCTTCCCTAAGTCAGATCTTAAGATTGCCATGCTTTTATACTAGCAAACTTTCTATTGTTTGGTGCTACTATGTTCGTTTATTTATGAGCATCAACTCATTATTTAATTTTTATACGCTTTTATTAAAATTCTCCGAAATTAGCGATGCTTCAGCTCTCGAATCTATAAGAACTTTGTTAATATTATCTTCTACATTTATATTTAATAAAGGTAATTTCGTTGATGTTCGTATTGGTTAATTTGTAAGGGTGTGCTCGGTTTGCCTTCTCTTGAAAATTTGACCTTGCCGTTGAAGGTCCTGGTCTGTTCACTATCTCCGCATATGTCTTATTGTTGTTGTAGTTTGTTTCATCTGCCTGTAAATTTTCACTGGTTTCCCTTGCCCGGGTTACAGTCACAGTTCTAATGGTACGAGATTCACTGTTTTCCCTCCCCCCGTCACTCCTGATGGCATTACTCTGATCCCAATTACTTCTCTGTACATTCCCCCTATCAAATGTTCTACCATGGTACCTTCGGTCTATTGCCTTTTGAATCAATATATGGGATAGGTCCTTGGTCTAATCACCATCCTCAGCGGTAAACCCATCTCATCATAATATTCCAAAATACATATCTATCGACAATATTTTGTAAAACGATACATTGCATTACCTCTGTTTTGAAATGTCCAGCCAAATATTTGAGAATTTTCTTGTCCTCTAAAGGAGGATCAAGTTGTTTGGCAACACTAAATTTCATTATGTATACTTCTCCCTTATCATGCCAGAACCACTGATGTACCTACCCATAAGTAAATTGTCTCTAACCTTAAATTGCTGGCTTTTTCCAAAAATGTTTTAAAAATTTAATTTGAAGGTCATTAAAATAGTTTAACTCACTCTCAATCTGTCCAATCTAAATTTCTCCACTACTTTTTAACAAAGATCTCACGATATTTAACTTAGTTTGTTCATCACAACTGCCCCGTATACAAGTCTTCACGATGTATAAATATATCTTAGGGTTAAGTTTACTATCCCCATAAAATTTTGAGTGTCGTTCCAAGGGAACACTGGTTGGACTTCATCTCATAGGTTCTTCAACATTAACACTTAGAACCCTATTTTCTAGATTTTCAGGTTTGCTCTAAGATATCCTGAATCATTTCTAAACGTCTTGAATCTAACTTGACAACTTTCCTCAATTTCGTTTACCTTTGATCTAAACTTTTAATTTTTCCACTTGTTTCCCTCTCACGTACTTCCTGATTCGCTTTTACTTGAATGATTTCTTCTTTTATATCGTCCATATCTTCCACTATCTGTACCACTTTTTCTCTAGTTTCAAATTTTATTTCCTCCATGGTTTTGCTTCTTTCTTTTACGTCTGACGTTATCTTGTCACTAAAATCTCTAAATTCTCTTTCATTCTTCCCACTTTTGGATTTTAATCTCTGTGTATTCTTATCAAATTGCTTACTCAATTTGTTGACACTTTTTTCATTTATTTCCTTTATTTTCATTCATTTCTTGCGCACTTTTTAATTTTTTTCACCCATTCTTTTTATATCTTTTCAACGTTTTTACTCATTTTTTCCATATTCTCTTTTTGTTCCCGCCTATTTGTTCATTTTTTTTTGCTCATTTCCTGGATGTTCTTATTTAAATTTAATAAAAGAGCCATAATTTTTTATTCCAGAGTCTCTCATACACTCTCTTTTTTCTTGGGCTCTGGATTTATTTTTTAGATTCTTCTATATAAATGCTTTTCTGAGAACCAATTGCTACTTGTTTAACTCTCAAATCCTCAGAAATTTCTTTCGTTCTATCTGTCATTCTGCAAACCATTCAGATATTTTACACAGACAAAAACTTCCACAAAATCCTACGAAACAAGAAACTCAGATTTTTAGACGACTTAATCGAACCACTGCGTTGGGACGCAACAAAAGATGCTGTGAATATTCAGATACAGCCGCCCTGACCAATATTAAGATGCAACGACTACTAATTGAAAGATATAAATGATTTGTGTGGATTCTTACCTTATTTTGTACGTTTTCGGTTACTAGCTCATCGACAAAATATGCTGTGGACCTGACGAAAACGAAATGAAATAAAGATATCTCAAAAAACATTTATGAACAATCCTTAATACATTCAAAAACATCTTCGCTCATTATTTACGAATTCTACTTACACGCACAGTTATAAATAACGCTTATAAATGCAATTTACAGCTTAAATTTAGAAAGAACCAACATTTTTTTACTACTTACATTTCAATACCCTATGTGGAAACGAGCTGCGCCTTGAGGAAGTTATAAAATACTAGAACAGGTAGAATGGCTTGCGTGTTTCAGTGAGCTTGAAAGCCGAACTATAGGTTTAACCAAATTAGTGAGGTCTTTATTGAGAAACAGACCCAGACAGGTATCTGAATGAGGGCAACAGCTCTTTAGGTACATATTGTGGATGAGACCTTGGAGGTCGGAACGGCGCTCTAAAATACGCTACTGCGATGTGGAAGGCAACCGAAAAAAATCGCATTACCGCCTAAGTACATAGCGTACTGAAAATGTTTTAGAATGATGGCATCCTTGTTACACTACATTTGAATGTTTATCTGGTCGGTAAAACAGTTAACAAAATATTACACTTAGGTGGTGGTACATTGAAATGGCGATAGATGGCTCTTAAAAGCCTGTAATACAGTTACCAAAGTTCAAAAGATACATCGCGCAAGCGCAATGGTTAAAGCGATGCTACGCCCTGGCGGCCGGTAATGCAAACCCTTTACAGGTTTCACGTAGCCAAACACCATGACGTCATCGACAATTTATATTGCGCGTAATTAGGAAAATTTACATAAAATTAAAACAATAAAATTAGAGAATCTACTCACGTGAAGGATCCGGTAACCGGCAGGAAATCACGCTACGGTAGCCTCGGCACCGCTGCTGCGGGTAGAGCTGGACATCGGGCGTGGGCTGCTCCAATGGCCTCGAGGTGCTGCAAATTTAACTTACCTATGTAGGAAAAGACAGGAACAGGTTAATTAGGAACGACAACAAAGATAATAAAGACAAGGGAATCTACATAGATACGATAAGATATCACACCCGGCACAACTGTCACACTTGAAGGTAGAAAGGAAACAGTCTCGATTCCAGGGCGTCACGGAAACACGACCCCACTCTTTTTTTACTATTGTCCTAACCCTCTAGGGATAAAAACACTACGCAAACTCACTACTATGACGCGCCGGAAGCACCGCCCAGTCTATTTAAAAATGTTCCCGCGTCTTGCGTATTTGAAAATATGGCGGGAAACTTCCGTACATCAAGAAAACTAAACCTAACATAAAATGTTGAAGTGCAAATTCGATTTGCACGTAACATCCTCTGGGGTAAAAAACTCCGGAATTAAAATAATCCCGCATACGGATCTCCGAGAGAGGACTACTTTGGAGGATGTGCTCGATCAGTTTAAACGAAGATCAGGGGACATTTTGCAAGTCGGAGTGTGGAATGTCAGAAACATGAAAGCAAAGTAGGTAAGCTAGAGAATCTAAAAATTTAAACAAATAGGTTAGCATTAGACGTAGTAGGAATTAGCGAAGTACGGTGGCCCAAGCTGGAGGATTTTTAGAGCAGAAACTTTAGGTAATTCATACAGGATAAGAGGAAAGAAATTTAGGTGTAGGGATAGTCATGCGGAAAAGATAGGACACATGTAGAAAACTAATTATAAAAGAACGAAAGAGTGCTCATGGTTAGATTAAAATCTAAACCGATAAATATAATAATAACACAAGTATACATGCCCACCATTAGCTACAATGACGAGGAGGTAGCAGCGATGTACAAAGATATCGAAATTTTGTATAAAGACACGAAAATTTAATAATTACGAGAGATTTTAATGTAGTGGTAGGCGATGGTAGGGAAGGAGCGGTAGTAGGTTTATTTGGTTTAGGGACCAGAAATAACAGAGGAAATAGGCTGGTAGAATTTTGTGACAAAAACAATTTATCCATCACAAACACATTATTTCAACGCCATGCTAGAAGATGATTCACATGGAAGATGTCAGGAGACATAGAGAGATATCAAATAGATTACATTCTTGTTCAGCAACGGTTTAAAAATCAAGTGAAAAATTGTGAAAGCTACACGGAAGCAGATATAGTCACTGACCACAACATAGTAATTATGAAAACCGTGCTTAAAAATTTGAAAAAGTAACGGAAAAGGGCACTTTGACTTTGAGAAGCTAAAAGATAAAGATATTTATAAAAGATTTGAGAAAATATCAAACAAATTACTGAAATACATCGAGAAAACTTCTGATATTAAGGAAGTAGAAGCAAAATGGAATAACATTAAATCCAGCTTAGATATGGCGGCCAGAGGTATTCTGGGATATACACAAAAAGAAAATAAGGAGCCCTAGGTAACAAATGATATTCTAAATTTAATAGAAGAAAGACGAAAGTACAAAAACAGACCAGACGAAGCAGGAAAACAGAGATGGAAAGCCATACAATGGGAAATTATTCGCAAATGCAGGTAAGTCAAATAGCAATGGATTGATTAAAAGTGTATAGAGGTATAAACTAAGATGGAAATAGGAAAGTCTGACGAAACGTACAAACAAATTAGAACGAATTTTAGGGATATAAAACCATATAGAAAAATTATAAACGAGCGCGAGAGGAAACGTCGTTATAGAAAAGGTAAAGAAAGTGGTTAGATAGCAAGAACATATGGAATTTATATGCAGGCCAGGAACTAACAGCACTAGAATAGGAATCCGACATTGAAAAGTATCACTAGGATATTTTTACTCAGAGATGAGTTTGAATTAGCATTAGAGTCTGAAAAAGAGAGGGTACCGGGTATAGATAAAGTGCAAGCAGATACTCTAAAAATTGCTGAACAAGCAGTAACAAGACGTCTCTTTCAACTTGTAAGTTATATGTATGAGGCAGCCAATATACCCAAAGATTTCAAACGTAGCACCATAGTCACTATACCAAAAAAGTAAGGTGCGCATGTATGTGAAAACTTTCGAACAATACGTTTGATAGCACATATATCAAAAATATTAACTAGAGTTGTACAGAGACGGATGGAAAAATAGGTTGAAGAAATACTAAGAGAGAATCAATTTGGGTTTATGCGAAATAGGACAACACGAGACGCCATTTCAGCTTTAATGGCGAAAATAATAGAAAAAGGAGGAAGCATGTATTTGAATTTGTAGATTTGGAAAAAACATTCGACAATGTAAAATGGGAGAAAAATGTTCGAAATACTCAAAAAAATTAGAATGAGTTATAAGGATAGACGAATAGTACATAGCTTATTCTAAAAGCTAACAGCGGTAATAAAATTAGAGCAGGAACGTAGAGAAGTAAACATTAGGAAACGGGTTAGACAGTGATGTGCTCTATCCCTATTAATTTTTAACTTAAATATCGAAAAGCCAATGAATACCGTCAAATGCAAAAAGACTTATAGAATTACTGTGCAGGAACAAACGATTGATATGCCTAGAATTGCAGATGATATAGCGATTTTATCATCTAGCAAGGAAGAGTTAGAAGCAGCTCTTAATGAAATACAAACAGTCTAACAGAGAGATATGGTATGAAAATTAAGAAAAATAAAACTAAAATACTAGTATGTAAAGGTGGGGTAAATAAGTCAGAAACTAGAATTCAAATAGGAATCGAGAACTTACAAGAGGTTAAAGATTTCTGCTACCTAGGAAACCAAATAACGCAAGATGGAACATTGAAAAAACCCATAAAATCCATAAAATAACCGATAAAAATTGATCATCTTTTGCATTTGTATGCGACGCCACCAAAATCATATATGTGTTAGAGTAGGTCAGGGCAGCGCGCATCACTAATAAGTGGAAAAGATTTTAGATGCTAATGAGATTTTCTGGGAACCTTGCATCATAAAATTCCATACTGTTCTGCTACATTATGGAAATAGATAATTTGTATATATGAGGAAGCATTTATTGAAAACGGGGATTTATTAAATTCTTAAACTCGATCACGAGATGTTATTTTGATTTAAATTGCGACAGTTGCTTTGCAAAGATAATATTTGAAGTATGTAGTATGCATACTGTAATTTAATAATTACATTGTTACCATGAATATAGAAGTGATGTTTTAAACAAAACTTACAAAAACAATGAAAATTATTAAATAGAATGAAGAGGGGAAATTCTTCAATATAACGCTATTTTAAAAATTTTATTAAATAATCGGATGGAAGATTTAACCAAAAATGTACTTTGGTAACTGCTGTTTGAAGTGAGGATTTTGAAAATTGAAAATCTTGTAAGCTGATTTGTTGTCAATTTAAAATAAGAAGATATTTAATTATGAGGAGCGTTTTTGTGGATTCTGCAAGTAATACTTTTAGATTTATTTTTAACTGATATTATGAATTTTGTCATTTCGTTTAAGATGGTTTAAGAGAGTTCTAATAATTTTTAGTGAAGAATTCTTACCAGGAAAGCTTGTGTTTAGACTTTGAAACACTTCGACGTTTTAAATAGATTATCTGTCAAAGATTTTTTGACCAAACAAACTTTTCAAGCGTGGGAATAAAAAGTCAGGTAAAAAACAATCAAAGAAGAAATTTAGTTCTGTGAATTTAAAATAAGGTAAGGAAAATCTTCTTAGAAATTATTTTATGTTTGAAAGAAACGATGTTGTAAATTTTCTGTATGTGTTTTCGTATGAGAGAAAATATTTCATATTGTATATATGCTTTGCGATGTTGCTGTGTTTGATTTAATTTTGAAAACTCCGTCAATTCTGTTGAGCTAGCGAGGCAAAGTTAGAAATAAAGGTAAGTAAACAATTTCAGGTTTTAGAAATTGCTGTATCTGCATCTCAGCACCCATTTAATAACGTCCCAACACGGCCTTATCACAGCACTCTTCTAGTGACGCCTCAAAGAGTGGCCCTTTTCACATAGAGACGCATCCAACGCGAGGCTTTGACACAGCAATTAACCTACCCAAAGAGAAGAAACGGAAAATAATTGAAATTTCCGAATATTTAATTGCTTTACTCTGTATAAATTAATCGTTGAAAGATACTATAAAAAGCATATTTCATTGCACTTAACATATAAGAAGCCCATATTTTAATTATGTAAAAACTTTAAGACCTTGTGTAAATAAACCATTTAATACATCCGCGTAGAAACCATATCAATCTTATGGCATTTGCAAAATTTTTATCGATGGTACAAATTGAGGTACGGTAGGGACAGAAACGTTTAAACGGCTCATGGTACATTTTAATTGAAGGTAAAAGTTAGTACAAGATAAGTATAAATAATGCAGTAGTGTCGAATCGATTTTGTTCAGTTGGACCAATCTGCTAGGAAAGATATACCCATTCATAACCTCTATTAACTTTATTTCGCGTTTACATTTGAGTGCCTAAAGTTTAAGTGTGGTTGAACTCCACGTGTAGCACGCACTTCTGGCTTCACTTATCAGATGCGCTGACCTATACTACGCAACTATCACACATGAAAACCCATTTACTAGTAGACTTCAAAATTTTTTGTAAAAACACCATCGTACTATGATATTTCTCCCGTGTCCAAACGGTAACAATGGATACCCTTAATGGGCGAAGCTAAGGTATCTTAATATTTGCACTATGCTATATCAGTTGCATACGGCATATACATATATAATTACCTACTTTATTAAGTAGTGAAAACGAGGCGCTTCTTACAATAAGACCAACCCTATTAACTTATAGTTAGTACCTAAGTCAGCCTCTACCACTTTACCCATCACATTTTCCTATAGTATTAAATTAAGCAATTTTGTATCTCTTAAAATATGTCCAATCACCCTATACCCGCTTTTTTACATTTTGCCACAAAACTCTCTCCTCACCAATGCGTCTCAATACCTTCACATTTGAGACCCGATCTACCCACCTAATCTTTATTCTTCGTCTGTAACACTACATTTTGAAGGCCTCTGTTCTCTTTCGTTCAGGACTGCCTATGGTACATGTTTCACTTCAATACAAAGCTCTGTTCTATACAAAAATTTTCAGAAATGTTTTCCTAATTAAGGATGGACTCGGGTTCGGGCTTTCGTGTCGGCCCGGCCCGCGCCCGGCCCGATTTCGGGCTCGCATTCGGGCCGGGCCCTTGACTACTTTATTCGGGCCAGGCCCGGGACGGGCTTATCTTTTTTCGGGCCGGCCCGAATTTTTCGGGCCGAAAAACGCATGAGTAGATAATCCACTGTCCTTTCACTTCTATCTCACATTGAGTAAGTAAACGTTCTTAATTATATTTTCACGTAGTGTCTTCATGCACCCAATAATAATCAGTTTTTCGTCTTGTTTAGTGTAGAGGAGACGTGATACTATAACTCACTTCTTATCTTGAATATTTTTTTCTAGTTCTATTTAATGTCTCTTATGTTGTACTTTAGGCAATTTAAAAATGTCCTGGAACATCGAACTAGGTGATTTATTGATAATTCAAAAAATTGTACGATTTATATTATGTATATGTATTTTTGTATACCACCCCCCTTTTATTTACTTTATTTTATTTTAATTTCGTTGCGCGCCCGTTCTTATAAATTTCAATGCCTTTTTTTTTATAATGTGCCAACACCTATTGCACGCCCCGTACTTTTGCAACGTTTGGTTGGTTATTTAATCAAAATTGTTATTAAGATGCCTCGACTATTTAAAACTCTTTATTCTCAGGGTGTACACCTACTTACCGTGGGTTCAGTGGTAAGTAGATGTGCAATGCCCAACCAAACTGCACTCTCTTTTGTTTTAGTACTAATTTTTGAATCTAGTATTGTATATGCCAAATTTTTATGATCAACGTTGCCTTGTGCCAAATTAATTTAATACCACAAATTTATGACTTTTGACGTTATAAGATATTTCACAGCACTCACCTGGATTATACTTTGTTTCCGGCCTCTCTTACTGCTGGCTCAAAATCCTCGTCGCTGTATGCGCCTTTACACGGTTGTACTATCTTGTTGAAATTCCGTCTCGCCTCCAGTTATCTTTCTTTAAATTTTAGTTGCACCCAATATCTGAAATAAATGACCCGAATTTTAGAATTTAGAATACCCGTTTATTTTACTTCCCATGCGCTAATTCTTCCGTCGTAGTTTCTGCGTTGACTCTTCCATTTCCAATTACTGCTCTTACGTGTTCTCCTAATTTCGCTCCTCTTGTTCCAAATTAATCCGTCCGCCTTTAATCCGTACTCAAACCAAATCTATCGTCGTCCTATTCAAAATCACTCAATGCCCCGCTACATATACATCCATATCAAAACCAATCTTCGTCCCTGTTTATAACTACTCAATGCCCTGCTACCTATAAATCTATATCCAAATCGATCCCAAATATTCTTCCTTCTTACAATTCCAATCCGATGCCTTCTGCCTTTATCAATATCGTTCCAAATCTATCTTACTATTCGTCTCTTTGCCGTCGCACTAATATCAATCTTTACTCTTCCTTGTCGTCGCTATTACTTATTTATGTACCGCTGCAGCTCTTTACCCTTCTTTAATAATCAAACTATTTCATAATCAAACACGTTTATTAATCTTCAAAATCTTTACACAAATTAGCGCAGTTCTTTAAAATACGTCTTTATACCAAAAATATTCAAAATAAACTCTCATTGTTTACTTTCCAAGGTGATAATTATAACATTACTTGCCCACTACATTACAAATTACATAAACTAAAACCGTCCAATAATATTTAAACACTAAGTTTGTGTCGCACATACCATAAATTATGTCCTTTTACACTTTCATAGTTTTCACATAATATTCTAGTATTGGTTCTAAATATTTTACAATCCTTCAATCACATTTGACATTGTTATTACTTATAATTTTGAAATTACATATTCGTCCAAAAGTTGATTCTAATTAAACAAAAGCCAAAATAAATCACACATGACCCTGGATCGGCGTGGTTGATAGTGGACATCCATAAACGCATCCGGTTTTCGGACGGCAAATGTACTTTCAATGGTCTATTAAATTCTAACTCAGTATAAACCCTTGAGCACTGTGCATCTTTTATCACGTCATCAAGTCATTTTAATTTACCTCTTGGCACTTACATTTCAACTACCCTTTTGAATACTTTAGCATATGTAAAGTACGGCAAACATACATTTTTAAATTATGTGATCAGAAATATGGATCATTTTACTTGGCATACACTACCTTCTACTAAACACCCCTTAGAACCCTTGGTAGCTCCCTCTGACACTACAGTATATACTTCAATTTTCAATCATGAGGCGAACGTCGATATTATCAATCGCGTGTATAGTTTATGTCTACCGCTTAATACACCAGAGAGTTATTGCAACGTTCATTTTACCAATTTTTTAATAAAGTTTTTCCTTATTTAACATGTACACATGCGCAATTAACACACCTTTAATGTTTGTACTGTATTAAAATACAGACCATCTCTATTTAATTTAAATACAGGCAAGGAATGCTTTTATTTAAGGCGCCTTAATTTTGACATATACCAAATGCCTAACGTACAAACTTACATTTAATTGTCTGTTTTCTGTATAGATATTGTGAAATTAAATGGCTTTTTGTAGTGGTGTTTCCGTAATTAAATTTAGAGATATAATGTCAAAGTTTATAACACGAAAAAGATATAAAACGTCAACGCTCTAAATACGAGGATGCTGTTCTGTAATGCTTTTCCTAGAAGTAAGGTGTAAAAATCCTTTTGAAAACAGATATGCTATAGGCTTGAAAAGCAGTAAAAATAGTGACTTGAAGTAAACTCGAAGAGTATTCCGTGAAAACACTTTGACAACACATGCAAATGTTACCGAATCGGCTGGAAATGAAAAACTTAAAATAATAAAAAAGGTTCATCTTTGTGTGAATAAAATTTTTTGATCTTTTTCAATATAGTTAAATATGTTTTATAGGTAACCTAATCACAAAATAGATTAATTCTTTATTTATTTTTAAAACATAACCTGTAGATATAGAATACTAAACATTTATGTCAAAATAAAGAGTGAAGGAGAAAACACTTGCTCTGAAATAGTGTAGGAAATTGTACTATGTAGTACTAGCACAGCCTGACACTTTTCAGGAATTTTTGAAGAATACTGTCGGTGTTTTAAATATATCATTTCCACAGCAGCGTGTGATGTAAAGCCATTATATAAACATAGAAATTCTAGCTATAGCTAAAAAGTTAAGTAAACAAATTTTGTAATAGAACTATGCACGGTTGCACCTAGACCACGAAAATATATTTTACCTACCGCGAGATTATATTGCTTCCGCCGTAAGCGATCTATGCGATATACTTTCGCTCGGTACGCTAAAAAACAATTTCGCAGCCTTGATATACAAATAACTATTTAAACGCTACCATGTAGTATATTTTAATAAGCGGTAGATTCTTCACTGCTGCATGTATTTTAAAATAACGCTTTCAATAAAACTTTCGAAAACAATACGTTAATCGTCTATTCGTAGACTATAGTTATAGGGTACATAAAATTTTGAATTTCATACTTTGAATACTTTGATATTATCACCAGTAAGGTAACTATCCTTTTGTTGGGAGAGGGGGACTGAACAGCCATTAATCATTTTCTAAATACAACTTTAGTTTTAGCTTTTTTTGAACATCCTCCATGGGGCGGCCTAGAATATTTAGGGAGGGTTAGCCTTCTAAGTACCCTACCCCCTAGCTACGTGCATGATTATCACTTAATTTATTGTTGAATAGTAGAATTTGACTGCAGATATAGTTCTATTTATTGCGGGAAAATGTATAATAATGCCATTATCGAACTCATGCCATAAAAAAAGGATAAAGTAAATAACATTTTATTGGTATATAAAGGATCTATGTACTGATGCATACCTTTTGGTAATCATTTTTTAAAAAAATTTTCAATTTTAAACAATCACTTCTTTTTACTTCTATTCCATCAGATAATATGTATTTCTAAAGAATAAGATATCCTCTACATATCACAATTTGAAAATCCAAATTTTTTTAAGCAAACATTGGGTATATTATTTGACTTTCAGGTTCTTTAAGTTCAAATAACATTAGTTACCAATTTTCAATCGCTTGAGATACTAACCGATGAAGTTTGGTACCGGTTATACTATGATCTATAAACAATTTATTTAAATTTTAGCATTCAGTCATTAACCAAAAGTGCTAAATCTTAAACTTTGGCACGATGTGCCAGTCGGTCAAATAAAAATTTAAAAGAATTAGAACAAAGATAGTCAAATTATAGATCAAAGTTCAATTCCAAAAGTTTTAGTTTCTCAAAATAAAAAAAAAGCTTTAAAAATCCGTCTGTAACAATTTCATAAACAGTGAAAATTGCTAAACATTTTGTACTTTTGTTACATATTTCCAGCATATTTCAAAGAATCAAAAATCAAATGATATAGTACAGTATGTTCCACAAGTATCTTGATTGTAACTCAAAACCATTATACTCTTAAATCAAACAAAAGAGTGATAGTTACTTGTTGAACACAACTGAAAAAAATATTCATTGAATGAAAGTCGGGCCGGCCCGAAATTTCGGGCCGGGCCGGGCCGTCAGTTTTCATTTCGGGTCGGGTCTCGGGCCGGGTCGGTTACTTTTCTGCGTCGGGCCGGGCCGGAGTTATTAAAAGTCCGGCCCGACCCGGCCCGAGTCCATCCCTATTTCTAATACTTAAATCTATTTTTGATGTCATCAAATTTCTCTTTTTCAGAAATGCTTTCCGTGTTTATGCTAGGAACATTTTATTTCTTCTTTGCTTGTACCATCACTAGTTATCTCGGAAAGCATTTAAATGGGAATAATTATTTAAGAATAGTTTTTGATTCTATTTAACATTTTAATTAGAATCAGAACTTTCAATAGCTAAACTTAAAAGCTATTACGCGATCAAAAATATTTTAATAATTAACGCATCAGTAAACACGCCCTGAAGACGTAAAGTTATAGTACATTTCGACTACATTAGACTCTGTTGCTGAATAATTAAATTGCTTACTTAATGTTTCGAATTCAAACAAAGAAGCTTAAAGCAATCCAAACAATTATTAAAGTGAAGGTATGTGAACAAATTAGTTGAGACTTTGTAATACGTTTTTGTTGCATATGTCACCAGCTGTTAAAGTGTTTTCATTTTAACTAACTGCATCTCAGAACTATACTCCTAAAAGCAGATGCGGTCAATACAGAAACTACAGTTTGAGGTATTCTCTAGGCACCAAGAGTTCCTTTAATTGCTGCAATCAAGCGATATCAAGCACCTTTTTTTTTAATATGCATTAAAAAGGAATAGTAAGAAGTCGTTTTAGTACCTGTATTGCATCCTGGTAACTCGCGGATTTTTATGTGAAATGCCAACCTTAGTAAGCTCTAAAAATTAAATCACGTAACCTCTTTGTCGTGAAATATTATGAGGCTATAATATTGGGTTTATGTTATAATAAATGGGACACTATAAAATAGGATTTTTAATAATTCTTTAGTTTGACGTTTAAGGCAGCTTTAAAATTTATGGCGCGTAACTATAGCAATACAAATATAGTAATGCTGTAAAAATTGAGCTATAAAGTCCTGTGGTATTTTATGGATATGCAGCAGTAAAGCTTGCTCTTATTAGTCAAATTAAATTTAAAGGGTTTAGATTTTGATTTATGTGATACTTCATATTTTAATTTCTTGCTGCAGTTCATTACTAGATTGAAAATACTTTAATCGCGATAATAGGGAAATGGATTGGTTAGAACCTTCTTACATGCCCCACGTCTCACGCTCTTATTTCAGGATTTGCATTTCAGTTAAACCTAACCCTTATTTCTCGAGATTTCCTTTCTGCGCTAAGTCGTACTTTTGGTACATTTTTCTGGAGATCTTATTTGGGTAGATTTCTTAATTGGCGAGCAACGTTCCATAGCAAAACGTCGTTTCCTAGATTTTCATTTTTCGTGAAATTTTTTAATCTGAAGCAACAGTGCAACGCCTGAATTCGGCCTGTTCAAGTGTTTTGTAGCTACAAAGAAGCTTTTACTTTTCTATTAACCCTGCATTGGTAAGGCGAAATCCACACCTGCCACAACACGCCTTTAATTTTTCATCTATCGTTAGATATTACAAAGTTACACAGAGCGCTGGACTGTTTTCTACAAATTTATCAAAAAGACCTCTAATTGGCATCAATTTTTCAATTTCGCTCTTTCTTGTTGATTTTTTTATTATGAAATCTTTGAGCTACAAGCAAAGACTGAAGAAATCTGTTCAAAGGTATTGTGGCACTAAACATTTCTATTTCACGCCCATCACAATCGCATAAACCGTCAAAATGTAATCTGCTACCTTAAAGTTGTCCTGCTAAATAGAGAAGACCCAAAACTACTTTCATTTCTGTAGTTGTATCTTATACAATGATTGATTTAATTGTTTGATTTCTCACAAAAAGGTTCCAGCAGTTTTATGGACTTTGGGCATTTTTAGCAATAGGTCTTGGACTCGGTAATATGAATAATTATATTTTCCGGACGCGTTCGTACGGCAGTATTCTTTGGTGTACAGACCCATTCAATTACTTTATTTTTTCTTTATAAATACCTCACTGAATTTGTTTGTGATTAAGTCTTTTTAATTAAATCGTCGTCGACCAATATATACTGCTTCGTGCTTGAATTTTCTGAACGTTGACTGACATGATTTTCTTCGTTCTCAGTCTCGCAGGAGGTTAGTCGGTCTGTTCTGTTCTGTTTATATAAGTTTTGCGCATGCGATGTGCGGAAAGGGTTTCTTTGGTTAGGATTGAAAAATACTACATATATGGATACTGCAATTATATTAAAATATTGAAGCATGCATTTTTTAATTTTTTCGACAAGGACGCGAAGGCGCGTCGTTCGCACATATTATAAAATCTTAATACTAGTGTGTCGGACGCACTTGTGCGTCTTATTAATTTCAGCGTAAATTAATGAAGAAAAAGGTAAGCTAAAAACTATAAATATATATATATATATATATATATATATATATATATATATACATATATATACACACATATACATATGTGGTGTGTGCAAGAGTGCGTGCGTGCGCACGCGCGTGTATGCTCGCGTGAGCGCGTGAGCGTGTGCGTACGTGTGAAGGTGTGGGTGTTTAGACATGTATAGGGGTGTATATGCGAGCGTGGGTGCGCACGTGTGTATATAGGCGCACGTGTGTGTACTAAATGTACATGTATATTTATTTAGAGTGTCCGTAATTTCCAGTAGAACAAGCGGATATGAAAATAAAAATCTTATAACTAAGTAAACGTAAAAAATCAGCTAAGGAGTATGTTATTCCGAATATTCCAGACACTGGGAACAATGATAAATACTATCTTTTCTAATTTTATTTTTATAACACACACGACACTTTCTTCGCAATGTTTTGCCTTTATTTATTTTCGATGCTGTGTTCAGATGCTTATAGTTTGTTTTTTGTTACATTTTCTTCGTCTTCGGGCAAAAGTCTTTCAATTATTTACAATCAAAAATGATACAGCGACATTTTGTTGTTGGAAAATTTATTGTGCTCCATAAATGAATTGTGTAATAGCATTTGGAGAACGTGAATACCAAGTTTTTACACCATCGCAGTGTTTTTCGTGTGGATGGATAGTATGACGTCCACTGATCCTGACGATTAATCTCGCTCATGTACCGATTGTATTCTGTTATGGGAAGGGGTTTTCTCTATTTTGACCACTTTTGTTCTGTACTGACACCACATCATTACAGAATTCAGTTGATATGTATACCACTTCCCTTTTGTTCTTTCATTTTCTCACCATTACACCTCCTTTTTTAAATTTGACATTCACAACTTCTTTTGGCGTATCTTTTTTATCTCCTCGTGGTGTCCCAGTGCAGTATGTTTTACGTTGAAGTAACGTTTTTGCTATTTGATAGCTATCTGTAATAGCTATCTTTAAATAGAGAATGTCCACTGTCTATGTTGTTTTTCATTAAATTTAAAACTATTTTTGTAGCATGCCCTTTGCCTCCAAATTTATCAAGCTGGCACGTGTATACAGTAAAGTTTTATATTAGTCCAATAGGTTCTGTCAGCATATATAATTTCAAGCCCTATCTGTGCCGCTTGTTCTTGATGTACTGCTTGAACAAGAGACTGCCTCTCCATAAGACCGTCGATTCATCTAATGACAAGTTTTTATCCAGATAATACAATTCACTCACTTTATTATTGAAGAAGTCTAAATCAGGTCTAATTTTGAACAGTCTGTCCTCTGGTAGGGATTCAAGATTGCACAAGTTTTCTGAAAAATGCAAGCAACCCAGAATTATCAGGTAACGATTTTTACTCATAAATTTTGAAAAACAAACTAAATACAATAATCAGTGCTTGTTCCAGTAATCTTGGACGGGGTTTAGTTTTATTGTACCCACATGATACGGTAGTCCAATAAAACATAAAAATTCCTTTTCAGTTAGGTCTTTCCACGATGCTATTCTACATTTATCAGTGATATCAGTTGAACAGTAAACTTCTCTAGCGTATAGATTTGTTTATACTACAATAAGTTTTATTAAATTTTCATCTACAAACGATCTAAGATAATCGTAAGTGTCGCCAGATTCCGGTAAATCAACCTTCATTCCCTTCACTTTGGTAAAAAAAATTCTTGCAAGTTACTTGCGTTTTCTGTTCAAGTTTTATTTGAGTCCTCAATTTCATACTTGCTTTCAGAAACAGTAGGGTCAACTAAATATTACAACTGTTAATAAAAATACACAAACACAAAAAAGAAATACTACATCTACCATCATCTGTTCCTCGTTTTCACTGTCACTAGGCACAAAATCGTGATCAGATTCTCCATCTTCTATTGCCGATTCTGATTGATATTAAAAGTGACACATTTCATCATCATTCAAATTATTAGGATCTTTAATATGTATTTTTTCGCTCCATTAGGAAACACAAAAACCACAAACGAATAATAAATTTCGTAATTCCAAACGGTATAGAATATGCGTCGACAATCACACGCACCCTGCTCCGTTGCGTAACGAAAACTAGCCAGTTTAAAAGTACATACTACTAAAGCGCACAAGCGCGTCGTCCGCATATAATGGAAGATTAGAAAGACGCGCTTGCGCGTCGTCCGCAGTGAATGTGTTAAGCTTAATATAGGGGTGCATCTGAAAATACCAAGAAATGTGATTAATTTTTGAAATACATATACTAAATATCATTGCAGACATTTTTATAAATGATTCAGAATTATTAACAAAACATAATCGATTACTATTACGTTCCGAATGGACCTGCACCTTGACGTAGTTTTAGATTACTGGAACAGGTGGAATGGCTTGCTTCTTCTAATGAGCTAAAGAGTCAAACAACAGGTTCGACCAAAGTAGTAAGGTCATTAGTGAGGAACCAGACTAAGACATGTCCCCAAAAGAGGACAGCGGCTCTTTCAGTACTTAGATTGGCAGAGACCATAGCGGTCGGTATGACAGTCTAAGACACACTACCGCGATGTGAAAGGCAACGGGAAACCACAACATTATTTCCCAAGTACGCAGCGTACTTAAATTGTAATAAACATGATGGCATTATCTGGGATAAAAAACCCGAGAGTTAAAATAGTCCCCCATTTGGATCTCCGGGAGGAGACTACTTCGGAGGATGCCATCGGAAAGTTCAGAATAAGAGTCAGGAACATTTTGTGAGTCGGCGCGTGTTAGAAGTATGGAGCAAGTAGGTAAGCTAGAGAACCTGAAAATTGAAATAGACAAGTTAGCACTAAACCGGTAAACACGGTAATAATACAAGTATACATGCCCACTTTTAGCTACAGTGACGAGGAAGTAGAAGCGATCTACAAAGATATCGAAGAATATGAAAATTTAATAATTACGGGGGATTTTAATGCAGTGGTAGGGGAGAGTAGAGAAGGAGCGGTAGTAGGTTTATTTGCTTTAGGCACGAAGAATGACATGAGAAATACGCTGGTAGAATTTTGCGACAAAAACAATTTAATCGTCACAAACACAATGATGCAACATCATGCTAGAAGACGATATACGTGGAAGATGCCAGAAGATATAGGAAGATATCAAATAGATTACATTCTTGTTAGACAACGGTATATGAATCAAGTAAAAGACTGTAGAAGCTATCCAGAAGCAGATACAGACACTGACCACAACATCCTAATTATGAGGGCCGCACTTAAATTAAAAAATTTGACAAAAGGAAACGGAATAAAGGCACTTTGATTTTGAGAAACTAAAAGATAAAGATATCTATGAAAGGTCTGAAAAAAAAGTCAAATGAATTGCTGAAAGATATCAAGAAAATTTCGTATTCCAAGGAAGTAGAAACAGAATGGAATAAAATTAAATCCAGCTTAGACCTGGCGGCCAGAGACTTTCTGGGGTATACACGAAAAGAAAATAAGAAACTATAGATAACAAAGGATAGCCTGAATTTAATAGAAGAAAGACAAAAATACAAAAATAGATCAGACGAAGCAGAAAAACAGAGATTCAAAATCATAGAATAAGAAATTACTCATAAATGCAGGATAGCTAAAGAACAATGGATTGATAGATAGTGCAAAAAGGTACAAACTAGGATGGAAATAGGAAAGGCAGATGTAGCATACAAACTAATTAGAATGAATTTAGGGATATAAAACCACATAGCAAAAATATAAGGGATGCAGGAAGATATGTCATTATAGAAAACGTAGGGGATGTGTGAAGATGGCAAGAATATATAAAGAATTTATATGCAGGAGAGGAACTAACAGCACCAGAACAGGAACCAGACATGGAAAATGATGACTTGGGATATCTTAAGCTTAGAAATAAGTTTGAATTTTAAAGGGTCTGAAAAATAGCAAGGCGCCGAGATCAGACAAGGTGAAAGCAGAAACTCCATAAGCCGTTGGCCAAGCAGTAACAGAATGTTTCTTCTAACTTGTAAGCTATATGTGTGAGACAGGCGAGATGCCCAAAGATTTCAAACGTAACATCATAGTAACTATATCAAAAAGGAAATGCGCCCATAGATGTGAAAATTTACGAACAATAAGTCTGACAGCACAGGTGTCAAAAATATTAGCTAGAATTGTACAAAGACAAATGAAAAAACGAGCTGAAGAAATACTAGCAGTAGATCAATTTGAGTGTATATAGGGTTTGTAGATTTGTAAACATTATTTGACAATGTAAAATGGGAGAAAGTGTTGGAAATACTCAAAAAGATTGGAATGAATTATAGAGCTAGACAAATAGTACATAGCTTATACAATGAACAAACAGGGGTAATAGAATTAAAGCAGGAACGTGGACAAGTAACTATTAGGAAAGGGGTGACATATGGATATACCCTATCATCATTAATTTTTTACTTATATATCGAATAGACAGTGAATACTGTTAAACACAGAAAGACATTTGGAGTTACTATGCAGAGACAAACGATTAATATGCTCAGATTTGCAGATGATATAGCTGTATTAGCATCTAGCATTGAAGAGTTAGAAGTAGCTTTTAATGAAATGGAAACAGTGCTAACAGAAAGATATGGTATGAAAATTAACAAAAATAAAACTTAAAGTACTAGTATGTGAAGGAGGTGCAAGTCAAAAACCAGAATTCAAATGGGAAACGAGAACTTACAAGAGGTTAAAGATTTCTGCTACCTATGAAGTTAAATCACACAAGATGGGAAGAGTACAAAAGACATAAAACAAAGATTAGGGCAAGGTCGTGCTACATTTAACAAGAAAAAGCAATTACTGTGTTCAAACACTGCAAACATAGAAACAAGAAAAAGATTGCTTAAAACATATGTATGGAACACAGCACTGTATGGCTGTAAAGCCTGGACAGTAGGAAGATGCGGGCGAGGAAAAGGTAGAAACCTTTGAAATGTTGTGTCAGAGACGTTTGATAAAAATATCATGGACAGATAAAGTTAAGAACAAAGAAGTACTAGAAATGGTAGGTAAAGAACTATGTAGAAAACGGTAAAAATAGGAGAGATAGGATGATAGGCCACACACTACGGCATTAGGGAATATTGCGGAATATATTAGAAACGGAGATAGGAAAAAAAGGAGTAGAGATAGACCTAGGGTAGACTATTGCACACAGATGGCGAAAGATGTAGGCTGTAGGAATTACACGGAAATGTGTGGGTTAGCTTAGAATAGAAATTAATGGAGGTACGCATGCAACCAATATTCTCAAATAATGTTAATTGTGTGAAAGGATTTACTGGAAAACTATTAATTCGGCAAACGTCTAAGTATTGGGGATCTTGGCAGCCACAGGCTGCTTAACTCCCTGTGATTTTTCCAATGCTCCACCTGAAGATAACTACATTAGCGTGGAAACGAGTTTTTATTTACCTGAAAGATTTTTGAATTTTCCAAACCCTTGCTGTTCCAAGCAAGTTTTGGATCTTTAACGTGCGTGACATCGCCCACATACGGGACCTCCATTTTACCTCTCACCCAAACGAGGGCATATTTTTGTGAAAAATGGTCGCTTAACATTTTTCAAGCGGACCATGTAGGGATTCGAATTCGGGACGTAGGGCGTAGTAGTCACACGCATACCAACTGCAACACGGAGCGGCTCCCTTTCACATACTAAATTTCGGTGAAGTAGGGCGTATAATTAAAAAACAATAGAAGAACCGAGCTGTGTATAGGCTGTGTGGGAATTTCAGGGAACTGTGTAGGCTAGCTCAAAATATAAATAAGTGGAGGTACGCGTCCAACCAGTTTCGAGACGGAAATCCTAAGGATGAAAGAATAAGGGTACATAAATCTATTGATTATTATAAACAACTACAGGTTGTGAAATATCTGCAATTAATGTTGATTATGCGAGAGGATGTATTGGAAAAACTATTAAATCGGCAAATATTCAAGTGCTGGAGGAACTTGGCAGCCACAGGCTGCTTACCCCCCTGCACAAACACTGAATGTAGGAGAAATATGGTATATAATTGTAAAACAATAGAAGGGGACCGAACTGCATCTAACAAGAAAGAACAGCGCCTATGATCAAAGACAACAAACAGAAATAAGAAGAAAATTGTTGAAAGCATATGTGTGGAGAACAGCAGAGTATGCCTATGAAATAGGGGCAGTAGGAAAAGTAGGCAGAAAAACGGCAGCAGGCTTTTGGAATGTTGTGCTTCAGATTTATGAGGATGACAGCATTGACAGACAAAGTTAATAACGAATGGGTTATAGAAATAGTAAGGGAATAAAGATATCTGTGGAAAACGAAAAAAGATAGAAGAAATAGAAGGGCAGACTACGTTCTAAGGTAGTTTTACAGAATGGTACAGGACATATTACAAGCAGAGATAGGAAAAAGGAGGTAGTTGTAGACCTAGATTAGAAAGTGATAGATGAAACTGTGCAAATTTCAGAGAAATGCGTAGGTTAGTTCAGAAAAAGAAACTATAAGGGTACGCGTCTAACTAGTTCCAGGACTGAAGACCTACTGATGATGACTAATTTAAATTAGGAACCCCTTCCGTGAAAAGTTTCCAAATAAGTGATGTATTATTTCCAAAAAGTTGAACGACTGGATTAAAATCTATTACTTTGTAAGTAGAACCAATTTTCGAATTCTAAGCATAATACATAATTTGAAAATTGCAATGTTTTACGGCTGGTTCCTATTAAATTAAAATATTAGCAAACTACAGTAATTTGTAGTATAGTATATATAGCATAAAGTCTTTAAAGTAAAAGATAAATTAATAAATTGAAAACTCTTCCTGCATGTAAGCATAAATATAGGATCACTTTGATTATTCTAACCAAATTGATAATTTTTAATAATCTATTTCACACAAAAAAATTCGATTAACATTTGTAAATGTTTGTAAGTGGTAAGTTACACAATTTATAACATCGCCTTTGACAATTGGACCACGTTTTCAACACATTGATTTGTAATTTATATATTCATTCTGAAATCAAACAAATTCATAATTAATATCTTCAGAAGATGCTTTTATTTATAAGCGAAACGTCACATAAGTCTGTTTTTATGTCAGATGACAATATTTTTATTTATTTAAAATAAAAACAAATTTTGGCTGCAGAAATCGTCGATTTTATTATAATACATAATATTAGAAATTATACGCAAAGGGATAAAAGTATTGTAGTACCATCAGTTTGAATTGAGCATTAATCTTAGACTATATCGTAAAATAAATTTCATTACTTATTTTGATCGCTCCACAAAATCAAAGCGACCTCCGTATGTTTTAAACGTAAGTTGGCAGCGCTGATAACCAAGAAAAGATATATTATATCTGAAATTTATGTCACAATGTAGGGAAATTATTGGCCAACTTTGTACTTTCTGTATACGGTCACGTAGTTTTCAACTATTGATAATCCTATGCAGTGTTCTGTTTTAGCTAGGGGCTATTACAAAACAAATGTCTGTTTGGTACTTTATTTCTTACACATATTTAAATTTACCAATCTGTGTGATAAATTAGTAATTTTCTCAGCATTCTGAAACTGTTGATTCCATTCCCACAAGTTAAATAATAACATTTTCTAGAACGCTTATTAATAAATTAATGTACTTTCTAGAAGATATAGCTTAAAATGTCCCATTTTAGTCAAAAGAATAACTTCCAGGTGTGAAATGTTAAGATACTAGTGCATTTCTAAATACCACACCAGAACATTCAGTTAGTTGTAATAGGACCACAAAAGGTACATTTCCACACACACTTATGGTTTATGTAAATATTAGGATTGAGGCTAAAAATTAGTTTGATGTAGTTAGGGGGTGTATTCATAATTTTTGCGAAAACTTTTGTACTGCGTAAATTCTCCGGGATATGTGTTAGATAAATGTTATTTTTTACGCCGGCTTGTTTTTCTTTTGTAACCGTTTTTCTTTCATTAAATTTTTTGTAAATAAAATTTCTTTCTTGAGGTTTTATTTTTCTTTCTTTGTAACCCACCCCACTCTGTGAGTTCTTAGCTAGTACCACATTCTTTCGATTTCATTTTGTTGCGGTATTGGGTGCGGGCCATTTTCTTTGCTTACTTTACTTTTCTTTCTTGTCCGGACGGAATTCCAAAACCATATTTTATATATATATATATATATATATATATATATATATAACTGAAGTTTATTCTTGGAAGTTGGTCAGGTCAGTTAAATAAGTCGAGAAATAATGAATCGTAGTGGTAAAAAATCAATATACTTTACTATGACGCGTTTCGGTCAACAAGACCATTATCAAATAGATTATCTATAAAAAGGTATAATTAAAATAAAGTTTTTAAAAACTATAAAATATACAGACCAGAAATTTTAACTTGTTAATTTACAATATCACTATAACAACAGGTGGTATTTTGTATGTATCGTAAGGAATAGTCACTAACAAGAGTTGAAATATAAACAACGTAGTTATAAAAATAAAAATCGAGAACAATATAACAATGTTAGCGATATTAGATACGAAAGTGGACTAACATTAGAACGTATAAAATAGTTGTTTCTTATCTATAAGAGTAGTAATATTTATGTTAAAAATGGCAATTTATATCAAGTATTTGGAATAAATGAAAGTAATATTTATTGAGAAAATGGTTATGTTTTGTTTAATAGATTAAAGTAAACATTTACAAACCCATCGTGGTCCGTTTTAGAATTGATGGCGTTGGTGTTTTTTTGTATTTGGATGGTTTCTAAAAAACCTCTAACATTATCAATAGCCTCAATACCTAAAATGTTAACATTAGCAAAATCAAACTGGTGGCATTTTTCAATCGCATGAAACGCTAGTGCCGTACTTTTTTTGTTACTTGTTTTAATAGTATATTTATGCTCGTATATCCTCTTGTTTAAATATTGTTTAGTGTTACCAATATACACCCCTGGACATTCTAAGCAGTTAATTTGGTAAATTGTGTGGGTTTTGTACTTTTTATCAATTATTGGCGTGAGTTTCGTAAAAATATTTTTTGTTGAGTTGTTTGGTTTGTGAATTACCTGAATATTGTATGCGTTAAGGCATTTTTTTATTTTATTTCTGGTCTGTATATTTTATAGTTTTTAAAAACTTTATTTTAATTATAACTTTTTATAGATAATCTATTTGATAATGGTCTTGTTGACCGAAACGCGTCATAGTAAAATATATTGATTTTTTACCACTACGATTCATTATTTCTCGACTTATTTAACTGACCTGACCAACTTCCAAGAATAAACTTCAGTAATATTTATTTTTATGGTCAAGAATAATTTCCTGTTATATATATATATATTATATATATATATATTGCTGTGATATTCTCCTTTGAATGCGGGAACTGGGTCCTTTCAACAAAAAAATTCTAGTCCCACAGATTGGGCATCATAAACGGCTGTGATCCTCTTTTCGCCTCGGCTGCTCACCTAATGTTATAAACCTCCTCATTCATAAAAAAAAAACAACACATTCCTACCAAAAACATCAACGTTAACTCTATTTACATCAATATTCAGAATACATTAAAATTTCAAAATTAAAACTCAGCATAAATTTCAGTTTTAAAAAGAATTTCAAGATTAATTTTATTATCATTTTAATGTGCATCCAAAATTAAAGTCCTTGTTGGATGCCTACTAATTAATATAACAATATATGCAGACCGGAGTCTGAGTATAAAGGAGCATCTACCACCCTTTACGTTAATTAACCAGGTTCGTCTAATTGAGCTCAAAGACATACCCAAATTTTCATTATATTACCGAACATCAAAACTAAATACCCTTTCTACTTCAACAAGCAAATTTCATCTTAAAATTAAAATTTTATGGTTAGTACAATTTCACTAATGTCCATTTAAAGTAAATCAATTATAAAGTTATTCAACACACACAAAATGTCAAACAAAATAGTATAATTTACCTGAAGGTTACTGTCCTCGTAGCTTCAAAGTACATCGTCCCTTTAGTTAATCACACCATTCCAACAGGATTATATTTACGGCTTCTAATTCTCAACGCTTTTAAAATTTTCTCCATCACCATTTATTTAAAGTTGTTTCTGGGCTTTTCCGGAACTCATCTATGTATATCTGACCCTTGTTTCGTGGATCCAGACACGTATTTGAACCATTTAATTATTAACACCCCGAAAAATAGCAAATAACTTCATACTTCTTTCACCAATATACGCCAAAACTGCCTACTTTTGTGTATACATTTGTCGTTGTAAATTTTGCTAATTGGTACAGTGAAACTAAATTTTATTACCTTGTATCTAAGTGCACTGAAGTACATTCATGTTAGCACGTAAATAACCAACTATTTTGAATCACTAAAATATACGAGCAAAATTTTAAATTATTTTATCAAACTAAAATGCACTGTTTAACATCTTCAATCAAGTCGCGGATGTAAGAGCTTTTAACGCATCGAATAGTCAAAAGTCTAAGAGTCTAAGAGGGCTTGTTTATATTCATCTCGGTATATATAGCAAAAAGCCGGCACGTCGCTTTTGTCCTCAAAACGGGTAATTCTAAAGAATTCCTCATTCTATGTTCCCAGTCTGTCGCTCGCGCGTCGATTTTACGAATTTTCACTCGTCCCATTTAAATCTCAGAAATTTCAACACACGGCACGCAAGCATGTCCGAGAAAAACTAATTAATTTTGTACAGAAATTGTTGTTTCTACCTCTGATATTTGCATCCTATTTTCAACCAATTGTGACCCTCGTGACGTTGCTTAAATCCCGCCTTTTACTATATGTGTCTTTGCTTGACGCATTTTCTCTTTCCTTTTCTAACCTGTTCGTATTGGTGCAAATTGATATTCTTTATTATCGATTATATTTTAGTCCATGTGGACTGTTATCTGGGTTTAATAACCCCGTATCGCACATTCTCGTGAATATTAAGCCCCGGTTTCTCCAAGATTCTTTGAAACTATTAATTATCTACAAAATTTACGCCGTATGTGATATTTAAACTACGCAGGTGTTCAAAATAATATTAATTCTCAGAGCTTTATTTTCTGGTATTATAATCTTGGGTTTTACAAGTTTCTATAGATATTATCTGTTACTAACGGTTCAATTAACTTCAATTAAAATTAATACTCTTTAATTTTAGTGCATCCTAATTAAATATTCAATTATTATCTGTACGTTTCGTTTAATACTCGTTGCCCAAACTTGAATCAATTAATATAAATCTTGCACGTAATTTCCATTTGATTCTTTACTTTGGAATAATTAAATTACACGTTGAGCACTTTAAAACTGCTTATTTATATATAAAGCGTCTTGTAAATAATTTTAATCTCTTATTTTTAATAAAACGAATGAATTTTTCTTCTCCACGGGTTTTTAATAAAGCGTATTATCTAATAAACTTCCTTATACACGGTGATTCAAATTATTTGATGTAATCCATTAATTTTCTACCCTGGTCTAAATATGAGTATTTTCCCCCTATTTGAATACAAATAATCCCACTTATTTGAATTCAAATATAAAACATTTAGACAAAAAAAATTACAAAAAAAACTACCTATCTCTCTCTACCCTTATCTATCTAACTTACCTACTTTGTCTCCAATCGAAAAAAAAATATTTACACCTATCCTATATCCCTATCCTATTCCTAACTTTCACCTAATTCTATAAACTGAAATTATCCCTAACTTCATCCTACTCATCCATCTAATCCTATATACATCCTATATACCTATCCTATTCCTAACTTTTAACTAATCTTCACTATACTTTACTTCATCCTACCTAATCTTATATACCTATCCTATTCTTTCTCTATTCCCAACTCTCCACTAATCTTATATGAAATATCTATACTTAACCTATCTTATTTTCTTCCTACCTTTACTCTTTATTCTCATCCTAAACCTATTCCTAATTATCTCCCATATTTATCCTATACCTAGCTTTATTTTCTATAAACACTTACTTCTACTTTTCTATATACACCTATCTCTATTCTTATCCTATTTAAATTTTACTCTATTATACACCTATTTCTCTCTTCTATATCTATATTAAAATTCACCTATCTCTATCCTTTGTTCATCAAGTTATTTAAATCTAACTCTCTTTTTGACCCTCCAAGTCTTTCGTCTAACTATCCTAATACTCTTCATCCCTATTTCTCCCCCTTCTATATCTATACTTATCATCCCTATTATCTCACATACAATAAACTTATCATCCCTATTATCCTGATTTTTACATATTGCTTCTTCTTTAGTCCCTACACTTGTCTGTTTCTCATTTATTATTATGTCCCTTTCTGCCGACAAACCAAACGATACTACTTTAAAATTATCGATTTTTCCCTCTATGGAAAATCCTTTGTACCTGCTAGAATGCTTGTGTAATGGAATCCGCCAGAATGAATCCCTTAAATCTACTTGATTAAAAACAAACTTGCCATCTTTACTTAATTTCGCCTTCACCTGCTCCTGATATGCTGCTTCTACCCCCACTACTTCTGCATGTTTTTGTATTAAAGCTTGAACCTCTACTTTCCTATCCTCTGGACATCTTATTGTGTTGATCTGTTTACCTTCATCATCCTCTACCTCTACTACATTAATACTAAACCCCGTGTCATCCTCTGTGACTTCATAACTGCCCTTCCATGGCACTACCCTATCCTTAATCCTTATTACCTTCCTTTCCATATCTATCAAAACCCTAACTTCATCATACAGTCAACACCTAAAATGCTCTGAAACTTCAGTCCAGGTACAATTACAAACTCCTGTTCACAGCTTAAACCTCCTATATCTATCCTAAGCACCACAACACTATTTACTACAGCAAACTTCTTTTTATTTGGAGCTACTAAATGGCTACGTTTTATAGGCATAATTCTATCACAAACCTTATCCCTAATTTTGCTGACGAATTCCTCCGATATTAAACTCGCCTCTGCCCCTGTATCAAGTAATACTTCTACATTATTTTCAAAAATTTCTAAATTAATAATTGGCAAACATAATTTTTCTACAGTTTCTGGCTCTACTTCCTCCTCAATTTTGAAAAATTCACGTGGATGTTCGTATACATTTACACAGAAATCTAGTGGTCTGTCGCGTTCTAAAAATCCTGTCTCGTCCTGTTTTCAGTGCTTGGTCCTGGTTGTCCTTCTACAACCTGTGCGTACGTCCTCCTCGTGTTAATATCCGTGTCCCTGTCTCTATTCGGCGTGCTGGTCACAGTCCTGTTTACCTCCGGTAAACTGTTCTGTCGCGTGTAACTAGGTCTTGGCGTCGGTCCCCTAGTCGCACTATTGCTCCTGTATTCCTGTCCTCGTCGTTCCCAATTCGGTCGAAAATTTCTGTTGTAGTCAGGCCGTCTCGGATAATTCGGTGTCCTGTTGTCAAACCTAACTGTGTTAACGTTTCGTTCTCGTATCTCTCTTGTCCGTCCAACACATACATCGTCATATCTCTGTAAGTATTCCAAAACGTCTCCCGTTCTGTGATGTTTTGTAAGGCCACGTGTTGTCTAATTTCCAGTTCAAAATGTCGTGATAGGTACTTGATTATCTGTCTGTCCGTCAATGGTGGATTCAGTTGTTTGGCCACACTGTATTTGCGGATGGCATATTGCTCCCTAGAACCTGCAAACTCTCCCTTAAATTTTCCTGTAATCAAGTCGTCCCTAATCTGATCCTGTTTGTGATCACTCCAGTAATGTTGTAAAATTTGTTTTCAAAGTCCTGATACGTGTCTATGTCCTGTCCTACTAAATTGTACCATGCCTCCGCATTGTCCTTTAATAAAGCCTTTATCGTATTTAGTTTAGTCTGTTCGTCAAATAAATTTCCCACTAGATTTCTTACACTATTAATAAAAATTTGTGGATTTACCCTGTTATCGCCATAAAACTTCATGTGTTGGTCCAATGATACTCCACCTGTAGAAAATCTGGGACCATCCCCGTTAAATTTGACATGTTGTATTTGATACTACTAACTTCGCGTTCTACCCTGCCTAACTGATCCCTACATGAGTCCGTCACTTCAGTCATTTTATATTAATCTCTTCTTCACAAAAATGCGTACTTCGGACCTTAAATGTCCCATTTCCTGTCGAAGACCTGTAATATCACGCTCATTTTTTCAATCCTATTTTCAACTTCCCCATCTTTACGGTAAGACTATTTTTAAATTCTGAAACTTCTTTATTCGTCTTATCTATTTTCTCACTTAGGGTTTCCTAACTCCTGTTAATGTCTCATTCATTCGGTCAAATTTCTTATTCGATTCTTCACTCATCCTCTCTAACATTCTCAATATCATCTCGTTTCCTTGATCCCCCGATTCCGTCCTCGACTGATCTCTACTGCCTCCAGCTTCTTCCATTTTCGTATTTTTTTCACCCAATGCACTATCGTCACTTCCAATTTCCACTCCTTGACTCCTTAACCACTCTTTTCTCTGCATACGTTCTAATCACTCACACACTTTAAAATACTCTTAAATTTATACACAAACAGAAACTCTCTTTCTCAGATCGCCAGTTTCCTGGAATAAAATAACAAAAATTTTATTTGGAACTCGAGCCCTCACGTTGTGGTCGCCAAAATTTGCTGTGATATACTCCTTTGAATGCGGGAACTGGGTCCTTTCAACAAAAAAATTCTAGTCCCACAGATTGGGCATTATAAACGGCTGTGATCCTCTTTTCGCCTCGGCTGCTCACCTAATGTTATAAACCTCCTCATTCATAAAAAAAAACAACACATTCCTACCAAAAACATCAACGTTAACTCTATTTACATCAATATTCAGAATACATTAAAATTTCAAAATTAAAACTCAGCATAAATTTCAGTTTTAAAAGAATTTCAAGATTAATTTTATTATCATTTTAATGTGCATCCAAAATTAAAGTCCTTGTTGGATGCCTACTAATTAATATAACAATATAAGCAGACCGGAGTCTGAGTATAAAGGAGCATCTACCACCCTTTACGTTAATTAACCAGGTTCGTCTAATTGAGCTCAAAGACATACCCAAATTTTCATTATATTACCGAACATCAAAACTAAATACCCTTTCTACTTCAACAAGCAAATTTCATCTTAAAATTAAAATTTTATGGTTAGTACAATTTCACTAATGTCCATTTAAAGTAAATCAATTATAAAGTTATTCAACACACACAAAATGTCAAACAAAATAGTATAATTTACCTGAAGGTTACTGTCCTCGTAGCTTCAAAGTACATCGTCCCTTTAGTTAATCACACCATTCCAACAGGATTATATTTACGGCTTCTAATTCTCAACGCTTTTAAAATTTTCTCCATCACCATTTATTTAAAGTTGTTTCTGGGCTTTTCCGGAACTCATCTATGTATATCTGACCCTTGTTTCGTGGATCCAGACACGTATTTGAACCATTTAATTATTAACACCCCGAAAAATAGCAAATAACTTCATACTTCTTTCACCAATATACGCCAAAACTGCCTACTTTTGTGTATACATTTGTCGTTGTAAATTTTGCTAATTGGTACAGTGAAACTAAATTTTATTACCTTGTATCTAAGTGCACTGAAGTACATTCATGTTAGCACGTAAATAACCAACTATTTTGAATCACTAAAATATACGAGCAAAATTTTAAATTATTTTATCAAACTAAAATGCACTGTTTAACATCTTCAATCAAGTCGCGGATGTAAGAGCTTTTAACGCATCGAATAGTCAAAAGTCTAAGAGTCTAAGAGGGCTTGTTTATATTCATCTCGGTATATATAGCAAAAAGCCGGCACGTCGCTTTTGTCCTCAAAACGGGTAATTCTAAAGAATTCCTCATTCTATGTTCCCAGTCTGTCGCTCGCGCGTCGATTTTACGAATTTTCACTCGTCCCATTTAAATCTCAGAAATTTCAACACACGGCACGCAAGCATGTCCGAGAAAAACTAATTAATTTTGTACAGAAATTGTTGTTTCTATCTCTGATATTTGCATCCTATTTTCAACCAATTGTGACCCTCGTGACGTTGCTTAAATCCCGCCTTTTACTATATGTGTCTTTGCTTGACGCATTTTCTCTTTCTTTTCTAACCTGTTCGTATTGGTGCAAATTGATATTCTTTATTATCGATTATATTTTAGTCCATGTGGACTGTTATCTGGGTTTAATAACCCCGTATCGCACATTCTCGTGAATATTAAGCCCCGGTTTCTCCAAGATTCTTTGAAACTATTAATTATCTACAAAATTTACGCCGTATGTGATATTTAAACTACGCAGGTGTTCAAAATAATATTAATTCTCAGAGCTTTATTTTCTGGTATTATAATCTTGGGTTTTTACAAGTTTCTATAGATATTATCTGTTACTAACGGTTCAATTAACTTCAATTAAAATTAATACTCTTTAATTTTTAGTGCATCCTAATTAAATATTCAATTATTATCTGTACGTTTCGTTTAATACTCGTTGCCCAAACTTGAATCAATTAATATAAATCTTGCACGTAATTTCCATTTGATTCTTTACTTTGGAATAATTAAATTACACGTTGAGCACTTTAAAACTGCTTATTTATATATAAAGCGTCTTGTAAATAATTTTAATCTCTTATTTTTAATAAAACGAATGAATTTTTCTTCTCCACGGGTTTTTAATAAAGCGTATTATCTAATAAACTTCCTTATACACGGTGATTAAAATTATTTGATGTAATCCATTAATTTTCTACCCTGGTCTAAATATGAGTAATATATATATATATATATATATATATATATATATATAATTATTAATAGAGAAAAATAATCCATATTTGGAATGCAAATAAATATAATAATAATATAATTACATGTTTGTGTTATCCGAACGTTGCAAAATGAGATGATCAAGTTATTAGTACATGAATCATGTATATATCTAGATTCAATTCCCTTAAATGCAAGACGTAATTGAAAATCGGTAACAAGAGCCAAGCTTCAGTAGTATTCATTATAACAACATCCAAAAAATTAGGCTAGATGGCTCAATTGGTTAGAGCGCTGATCCGGAAAATCAGAGGTTGCAGGTTCAAATCTTGCTGTAGCCGTTCTTTTAGTGGTTTTCAATTACTAATTCGATCTGAAATGGTAATTCAACTTTACATACAAAGTTGGGTTTTCATTTCATCTTAAAAACTATTTATATATATATATATATATATATATATATAATGATCTTGATGAAAATGGTAATTGTACTTGGGATATAGTAGTCCAAAAATAAATTAAATAGTGTTTTGCATATATTCAATTAATTATCTGACGTTTCGGCAAGGGTTGTTGCCTTTTCAAAGATACTACAAATTATACAGTATTGAATGGACATTAAAATTATAACATAGGTACTTACTTAATTACTAATGCATAATTATTAGAAAAGTTTCCTCACACATGTGGATTAGTGTTGGTTAATACATAAACAAAAATGATAAAAATAAATTTTAAATTAAATGTCTTATTGACATATTTGTTAAGTTTGACACATAGACTGACAGAATTCTTGATTTTAAATTTTATATGGGTGCATGTAAATCTTAACTGTAATTGAACTATTGCTTTTTGTGTAATTCTATATAAATTAGAGTATATTGGATGTAGATTTTGAGTGTCTTGTCTAAAGTTCATCGAATTAATCTCATTTTGTATGTAATAAGCTTCCAAAAAGTCTCATTACAAAATGAGACTTTTTGGAAGCTTATCATACAAAATGAGATGAGAATGCAAGCATCAAAATCAACTTCATTAACAATGCAAATCATAAGATACTGACATACAAATCTGTCATATTCAAAATAATTTAATTTAATTTTCATTTTGTTATGTATTAACAACACTAATCACATGTGAAAATTATAATAGTTGAATTACATGTTAATAATTTTAAGTCATTCAATACTGTATAATTTTTAGTATTTTAAAAGCAAAGCAACTTATTAATGAATATATCACTATGTATTTATTTGACATATATCAAACAATTACCATTTTATCAGATCATTATATATTAAACATCCATATTAAGAAATATTATATATATCATATATATATATATATAATATATACTACTACTATACTATCTATATATAGA